>OU744271.1:2703133-5406267 GCA_916610215.1 Omphaloscelis lunosa
GTTTTCACAGAGACTTCGGCTTATGAAAACTGTTAATTGGCGTATTTAGAATACTTCGTTGAAATTGACACCAGAATGACACGACTTTTAATTATTCTATTTTATTTATTAAATCTTTGGTTACTTAATAGAAAGAGATAATAATAATTGTGCCTTTCGGTCTAACCATCTGACTATTATATCTTGCATGCTAGAAAAAAAATAGTACATTTAAGTTTAGTTCCACATTCGTTCTCCTTTCCAAAAAAAAAATATTGCGTTCAGAAACGAAACCGGGCGTACAATACGCCTCGAAATTGTGAAGATACAGCACATTTTTAAATGTGTTCGAAGCCAGAGTTTCATTTCTAAACGAAGTATTTTTCTGGTGTAACGAAAGATGAGTTATGTTATCTATGAACACAAAGATTTGCTACACTCATTTCAGTTAGTTAACCTCTGACAGGTAAGCCAACAGCAACCTTATTGTGATTTAGACAGACTTGTCAGTGTCAGTAACACAATACCAACCTTATTGTGACGAGAATAAAGATCACTGTGCTTTTGACAGTGATGCAAGAGAGGTGAAACACACAAGCATACAGTACAATGGGTCGTGTCATCTGGTCGTCGAAACATTACTTTTGTCAAATAATTCAATGATTTTTAATATGCCAAGAGTACGCAGTTACTTACCCTTACATCCTTCCAAGTTTCTGAAAAAACAAATTTAATATTTTGATCACCTATTTATTTCCTATAGGTTATGTGCAAGATCTCAAATTAATAAAAGGTACAATAATATTAATTTTGTCTTAGAATATTACTTGAAATCAGCAAAAAATCTTTCTGAAGTCTTCGTTTGTTATTCCGATTTAAACGAATATCAACTAATGAAATAACGTTGATTTTAGAATTATTGACAAGTCATAAATAAATCTTTGCCTTGTAGCGCAAACTGAACTTTGTGTTGGTATGGGTAGAAGTTATTTTTCGAAAATCATATATTTGTTTACATGTTTGGGAACTAAATCGCGCACGCAGAATACCTTATTTTTTCTGTAACGACAACTTCAAACAGTAGATGGTCCTGCAAAAGGGATAAGTAACTGCGAAAGGTTTTTTGTTAATATAAAATAATTTAGATTTGAAAGGCGTCAAGTCGCTAAGATTTCGTTATTAAATTATGTAATCTCGAATAAATTGAAATATGATTTCATTTTGTTGTTTTATTTCCTGTCTTAAAAGTCTTATTTTGCCTTATTTGAATGCAAAGTTAGTTCCGATTTTGGCAACGCGGCAAATTAACCTTGTAGCGCTATAGTCGGATAAGGATATGTTTTGAGGTTATCATCATCCCAGCTTGGCCCAATTCAATCTCAAAAGCTAGGGCACCTAGCGAAGATCTCTTTTCTCCCAAATTTTGTCCCTAATTAGTCGCAATTTTTAAGTATAGTTCAAGAGCTAGTTCGAGGATTTTTCGTAAACTTGATCTAGCTCTTGGACTATACTTAAAAATTTAAGTCATTACATCTTCTAAACTAAGACCAAAAATGAAACAGTTGAAAAATTGCCACCTATTTAGCGACAAAATTGGAAGAAAATAGATCTTCGCTAGCTACCCTAGCTTTTGAGATTCAATTGGGCCAAGCTGGGGAGATACTCTTAAGATCGGCCACCATAAATCCTTATAACTTTTGAACCAGTGACCGACATATTCTAATATTTGAACTCAAACTCAAAGCATTTATTTCAAATAAACCAATTACAGGCACTTTTGAATTGTCAAGGGGTCGGTCAGTCAGAAAGATGAAGCTAGTTGCCCATTCCAAAGCGTAGTTGGTACCTATGGAGAAGAACGGGCAAGAAACTCCATGGACACTCTTTTAAATCACAATATGTTTACAAAATATTGGTTACATCATTCATGTTAAAGTTATAAATGTGAGAACGATGCACAACGATAAAAGCGTCCGTAATAAAAAATAAAACAATTCAAAAATCAAATTAAAAAAGCCATGGCAGCTAGAAGATGACCAGTCCCTACTGACAGCGCCCGTTCACGAACATGACGTATGGATTAGCACCATTCAGCTCAACCATTTTGAAGGGAGCTAAATGATCCAACACACACGCCACCGTCAGCGAGACATTAGAGTGAGCATGACATATTGTCAGCCGCAAGGGCACATTCAAGTCAATGAAAGACGTACCTAGTAAATGGTAGCTTTAAAGTAGGTACATAGTTCTCACACATGTTATGAAATTATACAATTTGAAAGGCATTGAATTTATACAATGCAAAGATGAGTAGTTTCTAAATCTTCAGCAACTCCAACAGTATTTCCCAATGCTAATCAATTAGTTTATGCGCCCTTGTGGAGCAGGACCAGCGTTTAGCCAAGCATTTATATCAGCGATGTAATCCCCCAAATTATAATATGCTTGGCTGCATAGTGTGCGTTTTATATAAGATTTAAATTTCGTTTCATTCAGTTGAAGTATGTGGGGAGGTATTTTATTGTAACATTTTAAACAGTACCCCATGAAAGATGAGTCCACTTTAGCCAATCTGAAACCTGGTTGAACTAATTGGTCCCTATTTCTAGTGATATAATTGTGTCTTGCACCTCTTTTACTAAAAAGATGTAGATTTTTCCTTACGTACATAATGTTTTCATATATATATTGACAAGGTACCGTCATGATGTTAATATCTTTAAACAGTTCCCTTAGAGAGTCGCGCCTGCGGAGGCCATATATGGCTCTGATGGCTCTTTTCTGCAGAATAAAAATAGACTCGATGTCTGCAGCCCGACCCCATAGTAAAATACCATACGACATAATACTATGAAAGTAACTGAAATAGACTAGCCTCGCGGTATCTACATCAGTAAATTGACGTATTTTTCTCACAGCATATGCTGCTGAACTTAGCCGTCCTGAAAGGGATGTTAAATGAGGACCCCATTGAAGCCTTGAGTCGAGCGTGATCCCCAGGAAAACAGTTTTATCGACAAATTCTTGGCGACGTGTTATCAAAATTAAAATCCCTGATGGTGGCCATGCCTGTGTCAGTCACACCAACATGGCGGCTTGACGGACGTAGTGCTACAGAAAAAAAAAAGAATGAGAGGTCATATGGAGCACTTTCTGAAACTCTTAGCAGACGGTGTCATTATGTAGTTTTTCTATGGCAACAAAGAGTTTTTGATTTAATTTACCCATCCAGTTTTCTTACAATCTGTAAATCTTCACTCCCAAGCCACAGTTCTCTTTCCGAATATCCAGGCGAGGGTAGATGTCTGCATTACACATATGGGTCAAAACAAAATTATTGGACATTTTCATTTATGTTATTTTTATGTCGCAGTTACTTAAAAGTAACAAAGGAAAACAAGGGCTGTGTTCATAATGTAAGAGAAAAACAGTCAAGTATTTTATCAATTTATTCATATTTAAAATGTAACAATCTGAAAGGTTGATTTATCAAAACTCTTACTTTGACGCTCAGAAGAATAACTAAAATGCTGCCAAAAGCATATTAGTTAATATTCTGAGGTTGTACGTGATCTTAACTAATAAAAAAATAATAATCATTAGTACCTAATAACCCCCTAAAAGATTGCCAATGCCTTAAAATCACCCTGAAAATGGAAAATAACAACAACATTGTAGCGAGACTAAACTTTTGATCGGTAATACCTACAAGAAAAAGAAATAAAAAAAATACGTCGTAATGATTAATTTTAATCCCTTTTTTATTTTAAAATTAATGTTTATAGTACTGAGTGACTTTTTAAAATAAAAAAGTACATGTTCGTGTTTGTGAACACACCTTAATGCAAATTTTCATGTAACGTAGCAAGCAAAGCCTCAAAATAACATCCTGAAAAGCTTCTGTTTTCTTTTGACCATTATCTATATATATAAAAATGAATCCCTCTTTCCCTTGGTCACGGCATCACGCTAAAACGGATGAACGGATTTGGGTGAAATTTGGGATATGGATAGACTTTGACCCGGAGAAGGACATAGGATACTTTTTATCCCGATATTCCCACGGGATCGAGACTTATGTGGGTGAAACCGCGGGGCGCAGCTAGTACAGAAATAGAACTTACTGTTATGAAGAAAAGCTTAAACTTAACAGTTTTACAGTAAGTAAGTAGTACGAGCGGGGTTTCAAATTTCCGAGTTTGCGTCGGTCGCTCTTGCATGCCAAGATACTTTATTTTTATAATTGACTTTTGAAGTGAAAACTTCTTCAGACGCGTTGAGCGATTTTTGGTATGTAGATACTTAGGGGAAAATTATAAGGGTTCACGTCACCGAGATGCTAAATTTAACAGCACAGCACCTATGAGTGTGACGTGTTGCGCTAGTTGTTGAAAAATTTAAATAAAAGCACTGTTATTTCATAGTTTTAAATTTTCATTTCTATCGGCAGTCCCCATGACTGCCTATTTTCTTAATGTTTTTAAATAATATGCCCATCGTAACTGCAGGTGCACGTGGCTGTAGTACTGTTTTAAAAGTTACTAATACAAGTAAATCATTCAGGCTCCCGACAGCGTGAAAGATTTTGGGGGGTCATGACCCCCAGGACCCCCTCCCCCCTCGGACCGCGCCTGGCATAGTGTGCGTTTTATACAAGATTAGCCTCTCCCCCACAGGCGCGTTTTGATCGCGCGATAATAACGCAAGCGTTATCGTGATAACGTGTCCCGATTCCTTGCACCGTTTCGTTTTTACCGTCTGATTTTTCTAACGTCTGTACACACAGACGTACCTACACTACAGGCCCGACGCCCGCACTATACCGTACTAGCGATATTAACGCAGATGTGTGTAAGAGACCGCATGCGTCCTAATACAAAATGTTCTAAGAATACATATCGGAATATCGCAGAACAGATAAATGCAAGCATCCTACTTCTATTGTATCTAACCTTATTATCGCAGCATTGTGTAACTTCGTGGCCGTGCTGATACAAAATGTACTGAAAATAGATATCGCAATAACGCTTGCGTTATTATCGCGCGATAAAAACGCGCCTGTAGAGAAGAGGCTTTTTATTTCGTTTCATTCAGTTGAAGTAGAAATGTGGGGAGATATTTTTTAAACATATCGACGCTGGATATTTCAAATGTCGTAAGGGACAGGAAATACAATGTCCCTTATGAGTTATGACATTTGAAATTTCCAACATCGATATCAATATTTCGAGTATCTAAGCTAATCAGTGACTGATAATGATTGCACCAGTCAACTATCGGGCGGCTATTGTGTTGTGAATGTGATTGTTTTGCATTTCATGTTAAATACCAAATTGAAATATAAATTTTAACAAAATAATTCATTTTAATTAAGTACCTACCTAACAAACGAATCGATGTCTTATCTTGATACAATTTATCAAGCTCCACCTTAGACATCGTTAGTTGAATTATAATTTCAACAACATGATGAAAGTGTACTTAGTACGTTTTTTGAACTTTTGAACACGATTGGTAAGTTTCAGAATATTTGTCTTTTTCATTATCTACCTACATACTCAGACTTTTAATTTGCTATAGGTACTAAAATTACATTTGGTGTCGACATAAAAATAACCTCCTTAGTAAATAATCTAGTTACCTACCGAGTGTTTCTCACAGGACCACCGAATCATTCACCGCAGGATGACCTTCACTGTTATCGTGTTGTTTCCTGTATTATTATCACTCTGCTAAGCCTTAGTAAAATCATCAAAATATATAGATACCAGCAATCTAATTAGGTGCGTAACATACTTTCGTAAACGATTAAGACTAATCTGTTTTATTTTGACAGTTCAACAACATTGCGTTATTGACGTTGTTGAGCATAAGTTAATGATTGTCTGGCAGTTTGAGTAGGTACTTTATGCGGGGGTGGTGTTGGCGGTAAGTTTGGATATCGTCAATGCCTTTAACTCTCTGCCCTGGGATGCGATTAGGGGGCACTTATATATCACAGAGTGCCTCTTTATCTACAGTGCATCGTCGGGGCCTACCTTCGTGACCGGCACATTCGATATGTAGGTCGGGACGGTAGCATTCATCGCAGGGAGATTACGTGTGGGGTTCCGCAGGGGTCGGTTTTAGGTCCTTTCTTGTGGAATCTCGCTTACGATGTTGTCCTGCGTGTCGACCTTCCCGTTGGCGTTAATGTAGTCTGTTACGCGGATGACACCCTGGTGTTGGCCGGCAGCGACACCTATGAAGAGACCATCCAGCTTGCCGAGCTCGGAGTGGCAAAAGTCGTGGCGACGATCCGCGGGCTGGGTTTAGAGATAGCGCCTCATAAAACTGAGGCGCTTTGGTTCCACAAACTACCGAGGAGCAGAGAACCACCCATCTCGTTGGTCAGAGTTGGAAATGCGCAAGTCCAGGTGGGTCGATACATTAAGTATCTCGGCCTTACCCTAGATGGTCGGTGGGGCTTCGAAGAGCACTTCGAGCGCCTAGTTCCCCGCGTCGGGATGGCAGTGGGTGCTTTGCACAGACTGTTGCCCAATCTCGGTGGACCGCGAGAAAAAGTTCGTCGCCTCTACGCGGGTGTCGTGCGATCGATGGTCCTGTATGGGGCGCCTTTTTGGTCAAATAGGCTGTCAGGCGTCCGACGCTGCAGGACTAAAATCAACAGTCTGCAGCGGAAAATGGCTATTTGCATCGCACGAGGATACCGAACTGTATCCTTTGAGGCAGCAACTCTCTTGGCACGCTTTCCGCCGCTGGACATCTTGGCGGATATGGACGCGAGGGTCTATGACCGAATTCGTGTCATCCGCCAAAGTGGCAATGGCGTGCCAGGAATCGCTGTTGCGCGGCTGAGGCGGCAGGAACGGCGACACGCGCTCGAGCGGTGGCGTGAACGGCTGCAACAGCCGCAATATTCGCGTAAGCGCGTTGTCGAAGCCGTCCTACCGCACTTCGAAGCCTGGCTGAAAAGAAAGGAGCGCATCTCGTATAGGCTCACTCAGGTACTGACCGGGCATGGTTGCTTTGGTGAGTACCTGAACAGGATTGGGCGAGAGGCCACGGCAAATTGCCATCATTGCGGAGGTGGCATAGATTCTGCACAGCACACGCTCGAGGAGTGCCCTGCGTGGGCTGCTGAAAGACGGGTCCTGGTCGCCAGGATCGGGCGAGATTTGTCTCTGCCAGCAGTAGTTAAGTCTATGCTGGCGGTGTCGGAGAACTGGCGAGAAATGGCCTCCTCCTGTGAGACCGTGATGGTTCAGAAGGAGGCTGCCGAGCGGGATCGTGAGAGGGCTGATCCCGCTCGTAGGAGAAGGCGTCGGGGAGGCAACCGCCTCGACGCCTAACACGCCGAAACCCCGTCTGCAACCTTTAGGGCAGGCGGGAATTAGGGGTCACGGGCGCTTAGAGTGGGGACTCTGTCCGCTCAGAGTGACCTCAGGGTAGACGGCGCACAGTGGTCACGTGCCGCCTTGCACACTTGCACAGACGGTTTCGGGGAGAACCCTTTACAGTCTCCCCAGAGATGTGCCATAACAGGCGCTGCACAGAGGGGGTGCCGGATTGGTATTTTGAGAGGTAACGGTGCCCCTTCCATGTGCAGATGGTGACCACCGGGGTGGTTTTAGTGAGGTAAAAATCCCACACTCCCCGGTCTTATCCCCAAAGCCCGGGCGCCTTTTGAAGGTTTCCCCCCGAAAACAAAAAAAAAAAAAAAGGTACTTTATGCGGCCTACCCAAATGTCCTTTCTTTGGTATTGTTCGTCGAGTCGTTGAGCTCCTTAAGTCCTGAGTTGAGCTCCATGATTACTGACAAATGCTTGCACGGACTGGACAGGTCCACTCAAATCTGTGTGGTTCTTTCCTCAAAAGACCTTTTCAGACACTAATCTACATGGTCCTCTTATGGCCTAACCAAGATTATGTCTGGACTTTAAAAGAGACTGTGACCTCTAAGTTTGTTTCGGCCTTTCTTCTCAGAGTAGTCAGATAGGAAACGCCGAACTCAACTAGCATATTTTTAATAGATATGACGTATAACGTTAATCCTATATTCTATTTACAGAATAAACAATTTCATTTCATTAATTAAATATCATATAATTCAAGCCTAAGCTGTTGCCATACACACGGGCTACTACTAAAAATAAAATCTTTCGTAAACACCAGTACCTAGGTGTTTACGAAAGATTTTAAGATGAAAGATTTTTAAGGTTGGGCAGAGTAGTGACTCTGCCCAACCTTGAAATAGTATTCAGGAACTCACGCTCAGCTGTTGCACTTGCGCTTGCGACCCTAGACCAGCGTATTCGTGAGGCGGTAACTATTTGGTGATGAAAAATATACCCAAATGTAGGATAACTCCGTCTCCTAATATTTGCGATCTTCGCGCGAATACGCGATCGTCGCAGTTATTTGTATCGGCACAGGAACACGTGGTCGTGCCGATGCCGACAGAGCCGGTTTTCCGAACAAAAAGTGACATAATATGAACGCGATGATCGCGCATGCGCTCATGCACATTTTTGTTAATGATTAAGACTAATTTGTTTCATTTTGACAGTTCAACAACATTCATTGCGTTATTTACGTTATCGAGCTGATTTTTTTTTCGAACTATGAAGCAATGGATTAGAAATCCGTTTCAAAATGATTCAGTGTGATTGATCGTGTATAACGCAATTTTGGTGCTGGTTCGCCGAACAAGAACAACGCGACGATTGCTTATATTAGGACACGGGATAACTGTGCGCTTACACTGGCGTAACACAACAAAACTGTTGAAATCTCTTTTTTCTGTCAATGTTCCATACAATGTTTGACAGGAACTAGAGATTTCAACATGTTTTATTGTAATATTTCGCAAGTGCAAACGCACAGTTAGGCAGACGACAGAATTATATAAAAAAAAATACCTTACTAAATGAAAGATAAAATAATAATTTAAGCATTTATTTTACTTCATTTGCAGGAATCAATCTGGAGAAATGGATCCGGAAAAATACAATTTAATAACATCTTTAAATGAATTACAACACGCCATCGGAGACGGAGATATTGAAAAAATCGAGACAATTATTAATTGGTTCCATCAGAATCTGGCGCGTAACAAACAACATCTATCAGAACTGTACACAACCAGCATCCAGTGTCCAACTCAAACTGATTTAATCCTTACAGCATGTCAGAACAGGCAAGCGGACATCCTCTACTACATATTTAACGAAACTGATATTCTGGTCCATCTCACCGATGATAGCTTCGATGACACACAGGTAAATCAAAAGAGAACGGAAGCGTTCAAGCACGTGATTCGTTTAAACGCTTTTAATATGGTCGAAATGCTGTATGACTACTGGTGCGGAAACTTACACTGGATTGGACATGACGTTAATAATATAAAAATGGTTGGGAACGTGCTTTCAAACGCAATTGCTGAAAACGGATTTAAAGATAATATAATGCTAGTAAACTGTTATTCTCTCATCAAGTTCAACGATGTTCAATGTGAAATCTATACCAAGCTTGCAAAGCTAAAACCGAGTGGCATCACACCCAAAGACACGGCAACCATGCTACTAAAAGTGTTGCGTGATTATGATAAATATTCACATATAGAATTGATAAGGTTACAAGAGCCTATAAAAGAAAATGAGGAGGTAACAAGAGCTAGCCTCGCAGACAAGAGTACCACGTTTACTAGAAATATTCTATGCATTCAATACGAAGTTTATTATCGTAAGCTGGACTTTAATGTTATCTTGCTTATATTGGAGAATTTGAGTATTATTAGAAATCATTTGAAAGACCGTTTAAACAAAAATATAAAAATGGGTTACCCGAAACTGTATAGTCGTTACGAACATGATGCAAAATTGTACAAAGAAATGGAATGTGCTATCTATTATTTCATCTACCGCACTTGTGAAGAATGGAGGTTGTACTTACCTAAGGAACGACAGTTAGAAGAGCAGCACACAGTTATTCAAAAAGGAAAGATAATTAAAAATTTAACAATTATAATTGACCTGGATAAGTTGTATTATGGCCCAGTCATATTCTTTGAAAGAAAGTATTTAAAAAAATGTATAAAAAATCTAAGAAAAATATTAAAAGTACATTTTATATACAGGGATCCAGTTTTAGTTAGGTCGCAAAATCAGATTGAGAAATCTAAAGAGCCTTTGTTAGATGAGAACTACCTACAAACAATAAGATACATGAGCGATCATTATTCTCTTATAAAGATAGTTAATTACATAGAAGCCATCGAAAATACGAAGGACATTAATGTTCTTATGATTGAACGAGTCCTACATGTTATCGGAGAAATGTTTAAAGGTACCGATAAATCTTATCATCTATCGCGATCTACACATGCATTGCTACAGATAGCAATATCTGTGGAGACAGTCAGCGAACTCAATAACATAAGAAATTTCTTGTCACACGCTAAAAAAGGACAGCTGAGCACAAGGATTGTTATGGCAAACACGCAGGCCCAAACATTTGCAGAAATTAAGGAAGAACTGATCATAATGAAACGAATTATAAATTCTGTTCTTGTTATTTATAAGCCCATTCTTGATAAATCGTTACTTGAAAAAGGTTATGGTCTTTTGGAACAACGAATTAAACGCTTACCTGATGAGGCATCACGACACATTGATGAAATTCATCGACTTTTTAAAATAAATGAGAATTATTTGTTTTTGGAGACCAGCCAGTTTTTTCAAGAAGTTTGGATACACACCGGTTTAAGTATTCAACTCCTAAAAGAAATCCCATGGATTCTGGAAAATAAAGCTGAAATATTTTCAAATATACAGTTCGCGAAAGCACGCCTTATAGCAACGTTGCAAGCATATTACCGACATTTATACAATATATGAGACGAACGCTGCAGCTTATAACCGAGAATAATAATAATGTGATTAGGATAAACCAACAGTTATTCAATTATAACAAGAAAATGAGTGATTTTCCCGATAGGGAGGAAATAAATGGAATACAAATTATAGTGAAAAGATTGTTGAAAAGAAATAAACAAGCCAAGATAGATCTAGGACTAACAAAAAAGATAAAGAATTATAAAATCCATTGGAATTGTATAAAAGAAATACTAGTATTTTGCCGCAATGACTGTGAACTGTTTGCTTCTATAAGTCATTTATTAAATTTGAATTTGAATGAAGACAGTCTGCCCAATACAGTTAGAAAAGTATACAATATATTAGCAGAGTTGGAAGCTTTGTGTGTAATGCAGAGATATACCATCGCTTCGATATTTGGAAAGAGAGCAGTGGTTTGGGGACTGAGGATTTACAGATTGTTTGAAAACTGGTTGGGTTTAAGAGCAAATCAAAAACACTTTGTTGCCATAGAAAACTTACATAACTACACAACTACACAAGCACAAGATTCAAGAATTGCACGAGAGGAATTAATAGCATGTTTAATCAAAAGACTGGATCAGTTGAAACAGATATTGTTGTATCCGCAGCAGATACCGCTCAGTCAACACGTAGGAAGATTTAACTGCGATGTGAAGTTTCGTGTTACTCTAGAAATGCTACTGGCCGATATAGCAAATGTTTTAGCTGAGTGTCGCATACGATTGATGTACAAGTCTTCGAAATTACTCCGAGAGATCGACTTGGGTAACGTGCTAGATCATGGCAATCCGATTCTCGAGGTGATAGGCAATGTCTTCAATTCTCACGACCTGTCAGCTGAATTGCTAGATAAAGCGATGATGTTTGCTGATGACGGGGAATCAATCGAAGCTCTCTACGAATTATTCAAAGGTGGTATGGACTATCAAACTATACTAGCCGGTGATCTGCTCAACATGAATGACCAACAAAAGATACTCTATGAACAATTCAAAAAGTCCCTGAGCTGGGAATCTTATGCCAAACTTACTCGTTACTGAATCCGCATATTCTAATGATATAAAAAATTTTAGGGTAGAAAACATAAATATTTTAAGTTTCCTATTGTTTTGTGGCGTGTTTTATTTAATTTAGAGAATGAATATATTTTTTTGTTTTGTTATGTGTGTACTTATATTTTATTGCAACGTATCCTAATTTAAGAACACTATTAGAACATAGGTATTTATCTGTACCTATATACCTATTAGGTATTATTGTAAAATTAATTTGTATGCCCTAAACAGGAAAAATATGGACTGTACGTTAAACCACCAAATTTTACAACTGGTAACACCTGTATTTTATGCAAATAAATGATTCTTATTCTTAAAGACTGACCCTAAAAATTACAGGTTTTGCAACAAATTACGCTTTCAAAGACATTCGAAAAAGTAATCAAATATTGGTTTGTACCTTATAATAATTTAAACAAAGTCGTCGTCCTGATAATAACTTAAAAAATTGAAGACAATTTGTATATCAAATAAATGTTGGCACAAGAGACGCTATGCATAATATGTATAGCGTCTCTTGTGTGTTTAAAGAGAGTAGATATATACCTACTCTTTATTAGGTGGATATATATATATACCTACTCTTGTTAATGATGTGATCAATAAAACAAATAATTAATTGAGAGTATCTGGTGTAATTTTAGATTTGAGCTCAGCATTTGACACTGTTGATCACGATCTATTTATAGCTTAACTAAATCACTACGGAGTGAGAGGCAAAGCCTCGCAACTTTTGTTTCGCTGCCTTAAAAATAGAAAAATGTTTGAAGAAATCAGTTTGATGCAAGATGGGCGAAGAACAAAATTATAAATCACCAGTTTTAATATTTGTGTCGGTGTTCCGCAAGGGTTTATATTAAGGCCCATATTGTTTATTACCAATGACTTAGTAAATTTTGTAAACAGAATTCTATCAGATATACAACTTTTTAAAAACCGTTGATGCGTTAGTAATTTATGAGATAATGACTATCGATATGATTTCAGTTATGCATTTTTCCTGTACTTTATGAAGTTGAAATATGAAACATAGATTTAACTAGCTATGAATATCAGATTATTTTATGTTTTATGATTCGTGAGAAGGGAGAGTTTACGTTAGCACATGATAGAGTACACACGTATATATTGTCTACGAGAAGGAAGAGTTCGTAGACAATATATACGGCGTCAAATGTTGGATAGTCATATTTTCATGATTTGTGATTCGTGAGAAAGGAGGGTTCACGATAACACATGATAGAATACACGTATGCTGTCGGCGAGAAGGAGGGGTTCACAAGCAATGCATACGATGTTATGTGTTAGATAGTGACAAAGAAGGGGTCACTATATAAATAAATAGACAGCAATAAGATTTTCTTTAAAGGTTGTACAATATTCGTCATGAAATCTAATTCTTGTATATATTGGAGAAATTCCTAGTGTGGGGCAATGTTTAAAAAAAAAAATGTTTTTGTTTTTGTTTCGGTGTAGATGCACCGTAACAAATTTTAATGAGATCATTATGATGTAATGCTGGAGTGGGAGTATCGTGCTAACCGAGTATTAGGTTGCATTTCATAGCCTTGAGGGGCCATCGTGACCGCGTGCATGAAGACATGCACGGGATGGTATGTAGGATAGGTGGATAGGATGGTAATTTTAGTATTTAATTTGATTTTAAAGTTTATTCTTATGGCAACATTTGAATGAATACACCCAAATTTGTAATGCAGTCGTCAAACCACTAAGCTATTTGCTTTGTTAAAAGTTGACTAACAGCCGTTCTTGTATATCATATGATCGGCTGCTTAGCCCCATAAAGGTAATAGCGTGATTATAATCATTTAAAAATTTAAATACTGTAACTATCTTCAATGTTCTAACTGTTTTGTTTGGCAAGTCTTTTGACCGTTTGCGGTAAACTATAGAGGAGTACCAAGAATGCAATATTGCTCATCCCCCATAGCGTGATAATTTATAGCCTACAGACTGACCAGACTTATAGGGAATATTGAAGAGAATCTATCCGATAGTATTTGCGTGATGCTGAAATATGCATTTAACAAATAGAATTATTAGAATAGTTTTTAGACTTCGTAGATATCCATTTTTTATATCTGCCATTTTTCCGTGCCATGACGCCAGTGGACGCAAGCCCTAAGATTATTTACATAAGTATGAAACTACACTTTATTTTAGGACCCGCAAAGTTAATTTTCTTTTGGCTGGAAAAATAACGCTTTGCGATTCGTCGGCCCTCATTATAGTTTTAAAATAAAACCGGAATAAACATTGTGAAATAGTTTATTGAAAAAATAATATAGGTACTTGACAACTTAAAATAATAACTTAAAAAGATTAGTTGACATTTATAACTAAACATGATAGGAATAACAACGATATTATGTACAAATAACAGCGGGGCAATTTCATAACACACGTAAAATTACAATATGGATGAAATTTTTCTTAAAGTGCGTTCTTCTTTATGTGCGTTGGGCATTTTTGAGATATGAAATAACAATTGAACTTGCGACACCGTTACCGACACCTCGGTCAGGGTCTACCCATGTGACAATTTTCATCTAAATCCGTTCAGCAGTTTTAGCGTGAAAGCGTAACAAACAGACAAACTCATTTTCGCATTTATAATATAATAAATAAGTTAGGATGAGGACGCAGTCTACTCCTTTTGCTTCGTTCACGTTCATGCGTGTTCACGATAAAAACATAATCTTACTAGAAAATACATAATAAAGTTTTGGAATGAGGTACAATATTAATTTCTTTAGGCAAAACGAAAAGTTTCATGAAATTTCACGCGACCAGTTGGCGCCACTTTGACACGTGTAAAAATAAAATAACGTTCATCATTCGTTTCATTCATTCAATCACGTCTAAAGAAAATATATGCGTTTTGATACTTTTGACAGGTGCCTGAACCTGACGCCTCAGGCTAGTTTCAAGTGTCCGGGAGACCCGCGCCGTCCGCCCGTACGGGCTCCCGAGAAGAACCTAGAACATTGTTCCACAGCGAAGCGGATTGATCCGTACTCGACCCGCTTCGGGTAGGGCCCTTACAACGCTAGCAACCGTATCGTACTAACTCCCTTGTTTCAGAGCACAGATCTCCCGGACAGCGTCAAACCAACCTCAGTGAACGTGATTTCAGAAAAAACTTAAATCCTAGATCAAACAGAAGACAAAGTCCCCTAATTAAAAACGTTTAAAATCTCGCCGCAATCTCATCTAATCGTGGACTTTAAAAGAGACAGTGACCTCTGAGTGTTTCGGCGTTTCTTCTCAGAGTAGTCAGATAGGAAACGCCGACCTCATCTAGTTTTTAAAATAAGATTGACGTGTAAAAGTGTTCGTACAAAACTAGTTACAGAAATAAAATCATTTAACATTTTATTATCTTGTTAGATTTGTGCGGAAATCGGTTGTCATGGTAAGGGCATGTGATGCGGAGGAATGAGGAAAATGTCGTGAGGAAAGTTTTGAGTAGGAATGTGATGGCTATAAAAGTAGTGGAAGACCAAAGAAACGATGGATGGACTGTGTGAAAGATGATATGGATAGAAAGGCGGTGACTACCGAGATGACGACTGATAGATGAGTTTGGAAGGAAAAGACAGCGCCGATCACAATTAAATTGGGGTAAAGGTGAATTCAATTTAAATGTCGATTTGTCAAAAATGTAGGTAAATTAGAGGACAGATTGAAACTGAGATTGGGATGAGAACGCTCTTAAAAATACGAGAATTTACCCTTTTTTAAGGAAGTGAAAACTTCTTTAGGCGCGTTGGGCATTTTTGAGATGAGAAAAGACAATTGAACTCACGACACCGTTACCGACACCTCATTTTTGTAAACGCGATTGTGCTCTTTATTTATAATTTGTTACGGATCAATATTCTGTGCAAGCATTTTACTTTAAAGGTTTTGCAAGTATTTTTTTTTTAGTTTCTCCTTCTGTCGGCACTCCCGGAGTGCCACTGTTTTTTCCGCTCTCTCGTTCACTCCTAATAATATTAATACAATGTTTGAATATTGAATCCAATTGTCACTTCAAGTCTCAGGGCGTGTCCTAAATGTCCTAATACATACAAACAATCTTCGTGTTCATTTTTTCGGCGAACCCGAATGCGTTGTCACGCCGACGGAGGGCGCATTTGGGTTCTCCGAACAAATGATGGCAACCATCGTGTATCGCGCGACGACCGGACGTTCTATTAGGACACAGGGTCAAGGCTTGCAGTCAGAAATAAATTTGTAGTGTAACAAACTGAACTAGCCTTCACTAAAACCAACTGATTTTGACTCTGAATACATCGCCCACTTTCTGTAACAAACAAAACATATTTCTATTTATTTATTTCACAATTTATTTATGGGTTTAGGGGCCGTTCAAGTATTACGTAAGCAGATTTATTACAATTATTTACCCACCCCTCCCCCTTGTCAGCAAAAGTAAGCAAAGCTCTTACCCTTCCCATGCTTACGTAAACATTGGTATATGCATTTTTCTTTTAATGTAAGTATTGTTTTTTTTTTTTAATACAGTATTTATTATTTGTGGGAATCCCCGAATATGCGTTTCGTTTTCAAGCATAGACAATGTGTGGGTTGCCATATGTGTAAAAAAGTAAAGTATTACAAGCTGACGTAATCACCATCTAGACCCCCCACCCCGCATATCATCCAAAATAAGCAAAGCATAGACCCCCCGCCCCCCTATAGTGCTTACGTAATACTTGAACGGTCCCTTATCACATATTGTGTAACCGCCATTTCATGAACTATAGTATATTTGGACGGCACATTCGTTTCAACGTATGTTACATTCATGCTGTTTCACATAATTATGTGAACCCACCTCAGGAGTAACACATCTGAAGGGGTCCACTAGGGCCGATGCCTGCCGGGGTTGCGAAGAAAACCGAAAGGGAGATCGTGGCCCCCGGCAACAGGGCAACCGAAGGAACACGGGTGGGTTTTAGTCAGTAAGAGTCTGACACGCCCTCCCGCTCCGCCCAGAGCGGGAGAAGTTATTTGATAAATTCCCACCCACATAAAAAAAAGGCGTAAAAGAGGCATTTGGAAACTTTCCAAATACCTTCTTTTTTTACATCTAAAACTAAATATTCGGTGTTACAATATGAATTATTGCTTTTCATAATCAATATTTTAGTTCTCTAGACATATTTCTTATTTTCCATACAGTAATATTGCCAAATTAAATTTGACAACAAAAAAAAAAAGGAGTAACACATCTCTGGTAGCAATGTGTCTGAATGCTGTATTGATGAACTCACCCTCAACACGTAGTAGCACCATGTTCCTCTTCTATATGCTTCCGGAACACCGAGCGCGACCCGGACTCGAAACCACACGCGCCGCAGACCAACACGTCTGCTGCTTCCACTTCCTCCGTGTCTAAGTGTACGGTATCTGTTGATGAGAAATTATTGTTTAATGGTAGGTAAGGGCAGCTCCGGATCAGCTCACCGTCCGATAAGGACCAGGCCCGGGTCGACGGCGCGTTGTATTTCACGCGCTTCAAAGACATGTCAGCAGAATTGACGGGGTCCGCTAGGGCCGATGCCTGCCGGGGTTGCGAAGAAAACCGAAAGGGAGATCGTGGCCCCCGGCAACAGGGCAACCGAAGGAACACGGGTGGGTTTTAGTCAGTAAGAGTCTGACACGCCCTCTCGCTCCGCCCAGAGCGGGAGAAGTTATTTGATGATTTCCCACCCAAAAAAAAAATGGCCAGCTCCGGATTTACCTAGGCACACATAGCACTGGTCTAGAAGAAGTAGCATGACTATAGTAACATAGTTAGCATAGACTGCATAAAAAAACAGTGGCACTCCGGGAGTGCCGACAGAAGTGAAAACTTAAACAATTTTATTGTGCAGGAAATAATGTATCGCGCGTTGATGTCTTTTTAATGAACAAAAGCTGGTGTCGTCACAGTGTCGCGAATTCAATGGTTTAGTTCCATCTCAAAAATGCCCAACGCGCCTAAAGAAGTTTTCACTTCAAAAATGTGTTTTATAATTTTCTATACATGTGCATTTTATATACAAACTTTTCAAAATGGCTTCGGAATGGCGGGGCCTCAAAAGTTGAAATGCCTAGGGGCCCTGGGTGTCTAAGTCCGGGCATGGGTAAGATAAGCGAACTTGGTTATGTTAAAATGAACCAATCGACGTCACCTTCCGTATCAATCATCTACCTGCCTTTTCCCAACTATGTTGGGGTCGGCTCCCAGTCTAACCGGATGCAGCTGAATACCAGTATTTTACATGGAGCGATTGCCATCTGACCTCCACAACCCAAACGTAAGACTTGTGGGCTTCTGACTACTCGTGACGACGGTCAAAGATCTACGAATGACAGCCGGGACCAACGGCTTAACGTGCTTTCCGAGGCACTGAGGAGTCTCGGTATGTAAAGATGGTTACCCATTCACGGACCAACCCCAGCAAGCGTAACTTAACCCGATGGATCGACCTGTGCAGCTGTCATTACATATCTACGAGCTCCTCTTTTTTAAATTGACCCCAAAAAATTATGTCATCATATTTTTCGTTTTATCATGTTTATACGGGGGATGAAGTTGCTCGCGTCCGTAGGATTTACCATCTTTCCTGACCCACCCTACACGTGTCCCCTGGGTGGTGCTAAACGAGCAACAACGTCGAGTATCGAGCGACGGTCAACTAACTCGAATACACGACCAATCAAAGGCAGGAAATGGCCTCTGAAATTCGAAACACCTACGAGGCTTGGCTTAATTGTCTGACCTCCGAGGAAGAAAACCTCGCTACAGAGAAATATTAAGAAATAACCCCAATCCTAAGGTGGGCAACGTGCCGAGAGGATGTATGACTGGTGGGAAACCAGTTCTAAGCGCAAACCTCAGTGGAACGGGCAACCACTGTTGTATTTGCCTTCTCCTGGGAATAGGCGTCACCCCAGGTAGCGACCTTTAATTCGTCCTCACTCGTGGGAACAACATGAATAATTTAAATACTTCTGAAAATATGCCAAAATTAGATAAGAATGACTCAAAAACGCTGACTCAACAACTCTTCCACAAGGGAATGTTCATGAATCGGCCAAGATCAAGTTCCTTTAGCGGAACAACTAATCAAGACAAAACGACCATTGACCTAACAGATGAAACAGCTAGAGAACAATTAGTAGATCAACAATTCACAAAAGTGCACTATGGCAAAAGGCTAAGATCCAGCCCAGACGCAATAATGCGTAGCCAAAAACAAACGAAATTGAATTACTGGCTAGCAGCACCAGTGGTACCAACATCAAACAGTTTCACAGCGCTCGACGGCATAGAGCAAGCAGACAAACCTGAAATACAAGCACCAAAATCTATAAGACCCCCTCCAATGTTTGTTGACGGCGTCAAAAATATCCAACCGTTACAAAAATTACTAGAAGACGTTGCAAAAGGAGAGTATGAAATTAAAGTACTAAGAAACGACAGAGTTAAAATACAATCGAAAACAGCTGAATCATACTCCACTATTTACAAAGAACTGAAAGCTAAAGACACAGAATTCTTTAGTTACCAGCCTAAACAAGACCGCAGCTTCAGAGTGGTACTCAAAAATTTGCACGCATCGACAGAGAAAGAAGAAATAAAAATAGCTATAGAGGAGCTTGGCCACAAAGTATTAAATGTCTGGAACATCCAAAACTCAAAAACAAAACAGGCGTTACCAATGTGGAACATCGAATTAGAATCCCGTGAAAACAATAAAGACATATATGGCGTAAAATATCTATTACACTGTCACATATTGTTTGAAGCACCCAGACCTAAGCGTGCAATTCCCCAATGCACTAATTGCCAAGACTATAATCACACTCAAAAGTTCTGCAACAGAAAGCCCAGATGTGTCAAATGTGCAGGTTCGCATCACACTTCACATTGCCCACGGAAAGAAAGATCAAACCAAGTTAAATGCGTCCTCTGCGAGGGAAACCACCCAGCGAACTACAAAGGCTGTACAGTCTACAAGGAGCTATTGAAAGTCCGATATCCTCCCCCAATCACTCAACACAAAAGAAGACACACGAGCGCTGAACAAGCACCTACAAATAAAACCACGAACAACGGAAAATCGTATGCCTCAGCCACAAAAGAACTCCCCAAACAACCTACAACGCAAACCGCGAAACTCGAAGATGACAACCAAAAAACCAACGAACTCAAAGCCATTACAGAAACACTTGTTGCCTTGATGAACCAAATGCTAAGCATGACCCAAACGCTAACCGATCTAATCTCTAAAATGTCATTACATTCACAGCACTAAAATTAGGTGTATGTAATGCTAATGGCTTGTCAAATCACTCGGAAGAGTTAAAAATATTCCTTAAAATTCACCAAATAGATGTTTTTCTAATCTCAGAAACTCACTTCACATCCAAAAGTTACTTCAGGATACCCGGATACAACATGTACCAAACTAACCACCCAGACAACAAAGCCCATGGAGGATCTGCTGTACTTATCAGGTCTAACATCAAGCATCATGTACTACAAGACTACTGCAAAAACTACATCCAAGCAACAAACGTTGTAATAACGGACTGGATCAGTGACATTACAGTATCGGCCCTTTATTGTCCGCCGAGATTTACTATCAAGGTAACGGAGTTTAATGACTTTTTTCATTCCCTTGGAGATAGATTTATTGCGGGAGGTGATTATAATGCCAAGCACACGTTCTGGGGTTCTAGGCTTGTTCTACCCAGAGGGCGAGAGCTCCTTAAATGCATCCAAACAAGAAATATGAACGTGATCTCGTCTGGCCAACCCACCTACTGGCCAGCTGACACAAAAAAAATCCCGGATGTTATCGACTTTTGTGTCAGCAAAGGAATCGCTAATAACAATATATCGTGTCGGAGTTGCTGGGATCTCTCCTCAGACCATTCTCCAATCATAGTAGAACTACACACTACCGCCCAGGAACGCACTAAAAAATGCGTCCTGCATAACAATAAAACTAACTGGACCCTATTTCGAGAGTACATCGACAAAGCATTCCAGAAACCAGTTAGTCTAAAAACTAAAGATGAAATAACAGAAGCGGTTCTGTACTTTAACAACAGTGTGCAGGATGCAGCCTGGACTTCAACCCCACCACTACAACATAGAAGCACGAACAACTACGTAGCGAAACATATATTGGATAAAATACTCCAAAAAAGGAGAACAAGGAAGCATTGGCAGCAAAGCAGAGACCCTGGAGTGAAAAAACGACTCAATCACATCAACAGACAGCTGAAACGCATTCTAGACAAGGATCGCAATGACGGATTTCAGAACTATCTCGCCGGCCTAGATGCTACCGCTTCCTCGGATTATTCATTATGGAAAGCCACCAGAAGACTGAAACGTCCTGTTAGTGTTTCTCCTCCTATAAGAAAAACTGATGGATCCTGGGCACGGACGGACCAAGAGAAAGCCGAAACCTTCTCAGAACATCTCTCAAAGGTCTTTATTCCTCATCCATATGAAGGCTCTCCAGTAGATGCCGCAGAAATCACTGACTCACTGAATACTCCTGATAATAAGGAGGATATGCCTTTAAAATTTACAAAGACAGAAGTTGCCAGTATCATAAAAAAATCGGACCCAAAAAAGTCACCAGGATATGACCTTATTACAAACCGCATACTACAAGAACTACCAGTATCTGGCATAATTTTCCTGACGTCATTATTTAACGCCATGACAAGACTGCAGTTCTTTCCCCTGGAGTGGAAGGTTGCGCAAATTATAATGCTACTGAAACCAGACAAACAACCAGAAGAAGCAAAATCATATAGACCCATAAGCCTGCTACCCATCCCATCCAAAATATTTGAATCTCTACTGCTACAACAAACTCTACCTATACTCAAAGAAAAAGGACTAATTCCTGACCATCAGTTTGGGTTCCGCAACAAACATGCCACTGTCGACCAAGTTCACAGACTAGCAAATAAAATCATGGAGTCATTGGAGGCAAAGTCTTACTGTAACAGTGCATTTTTGGACATATCTCAAGCGTTCGACCGCGTTTGGCATGCAGGTCTACTTTTTAAACTGAAAAACGCCTTACCAAATCACCTGTACGGAATACTTAAATCATTTCTACAACAGCGTCACTTCTTTGTTCAAAGTGGGGAAGCGCTGTCTGATCTTTGTCTCATACAGGCAGGAGTTCCACAGGGTAGCGTATTGGGTCCCATACTCTACTTACTGTTTACTGCAGACTTACCGACATCCGAATCACTAACTACTGGAACCTTCGCTGACGATACCGCCATACTAGCCACACATAGCGACCCAAAAATTGCCTCACAAATACTCCAAGAAGGACTAAATGACATATCAGACTGGCTTAAAAAGTGGCGGATTAAAGCCAATGAAACCAAATCAGTCAATGTTACGTTTACTTTAAAAAGAGGATCCTGTCCGCCAGTTACTCTAAATGACATTGAAGTCCCACAAGCAGATCATGTGAGATATCTTGGCTTGCACCTAGACAAAAGAATTACCTGGCAGAAACATATTTTCACTAAGAGGAAGCAACTGGGTATCCAAACACGTAAACTTTACTGGCTCATAGGGAGAAAGTCTCAGCTATCTCTCGAAAACAAAATACTCTTGTACAAGGCAATACTGAAGCCCATCTGGACATATGGGATCCAATTGTGGGGCACCGCATCTCACTCAAATATAGAAATTATACAGAGGTTTCAAAATAAAACTCTGCGCATGATAACAAACGCGCCCTGGTTTGTACCCAACGAACTACTACACCACGACCTACGAATGCCCACTGTGAAGCAGGAAATCGCACGCCATACCAAGTCCTATAAAGAACGAATCCAACAACACCCAAATACTCTGGCTCGGTCACTAATGGACAACCACAACAAAGTGCGTCGATTAAAGCGCAAAATACCCCAAGACCTCATTCAACCACAGTTAGCTTAACTACTGGTAAAACAATGAAGATGTGACACAGGTCACATACTGAGCGAGTCAGCGATAGCACCAACCAACATACTTCTGAATGTCCCACGTAGGAGACAGATTGTTGTAAATAAAGAACATAAAAAAAAAAAAAAAAAAAAAAAAAAAAAAATCATGTTTATACAACATGTAAAAAAAACCGTGTCCGATCCGTGAGGGTGTTGTTAGGTATCATACTGAGAGTCC
This sequence comes from Omphaloscelis lunosa, assembly GCA_916610215.1. Lineage (NCBI taxonomy): Eukaryota > Metazoa > Arthropoda > Insecta > Lepidoptera > Noctuidae > Omphaloscelis > Omphaloscelis lunosa. The sequence continues at coordinate 2,726,308 of OU744271.1, forward strand.
ATTTATATGGTAATTTTCAAGAAAATCGTCATTTTTTTCAATGGAGAATTTTACCGGGTTTATTACATGGGGCGCGGCCGGGCGTCGTTTAGCGGGTGTCTACAAAGTCATAACTAATGACCCCTATCGAAAATTTGCTAATTTTTGGGGTAATTTTGGTAAAATACAATAAAAGTGGATAAATTTAGTAACCTCTTCCACTTATCTATTTTTGAAGAGCCATAAAAACCCTGAAAGAAATCGACACGTGTTTCATCTCTCAACGAGGCATCCTCAGGATGACGATTGACTTATCGCAAACCCGAACACGCCGTATTTTATAATGGACTTCTGCAAGGTCACGCCTGAATCAATTAACTATCGTAATTTTGGTACTAAAAATGAGATTTTAAATAACAATTAGATTTTTTATTACTTTTAAGTAATGTTATTGCTGTACTTATGTGCCCATTTCGGATCTGACTGGTTTTTTTTTTACACATTGCATATCGCTATCCATTACGCCCGCGGAGTTTCGCTAAGTAATGTAACCGTACTTATTTATCTAAAGACTTCTAACGACAATAAGTATACATACAATCTGACTTACTGCTGGCTCCGCCATCCATGTGCTTCTCTTGAACATGCTTCATTAGCTGAAACAAAACAATATTTACCTGGGGACCGTTCAAGTATTACGTAAGCAGATTTATTAAAATTATTTACCCCCCCTCCCCCTTGTAAACAAAAGTAAGCAAAGCTCGTACCCCCCTTCCATGCTTACGTAAACATTGATATATGCATTTATCTTTTAATGCAAGTATTCTGTTTCTTTTTATTGATTCATGATCAGCAGTTATAATTCTAGAAATATATTCGTTTCGTTTTCAAGCACAGACAATGTGTGGGTTGCCATATGTGTAAAAAAGTAAATAATTACTGCTGACGTAACCACTATCTAGACCCCCCACCTCCCATGTCATCAAAAATAAGCAAAGCATAGACCCCCCGCCCCCCTATAGTGCTTACGTAATACTTGAACGGTCCCTTGTTCATTTCTATAGTAGCTCCTACATGCAAGCCTATTCTAACCTTCCTCAAGAATTGGGCTATCCAAGGTAAAAATAATTTTGCAAATCTGACTGGTAGTTTTGGAGATTACCCCCTTACACAAAAACTAACAAATGTTACCTCTTTAAAATATTATACAGTGCGAGTGTTAATACTGCCCTGCTAAGCCCAAAGGCGGTATCTCTGAGATCGACACTTTTAGATTTTTTTATACCATTCAATAGCTTTAACAATTTCGCATCTAATGGTATAAGCGAAATAGCGCTATCTCATTTAAAACATTTAAAAAACCACTATGAAGTTTTTTATTTCTCCATGTTTCCTTAAATTTCAATTTATAAAAAGTCAGTTTTCTCAAAACTTACTCCGGTTGAGATACCGCCTTTGTGCTACCGCCTCAAATCGAAATGAGGGAATTAATTTTATAGACGGAAAAAATATTTTTTTTAAATCTAAATATTTTTAATGAGAAATTTTACGATAATTGTAAAAATGTATGAAAAAAAAAACAGATTTTTGCTAAAAAAAAACATGTTTATTTTCAATTGAGGGTAGTTTTTCCACAATTTTCAATTTATGAAGACGCCTAATTACTTCCAATAATTATCGAGTTTGTTTCATTGCGATAGATCATTTAGTTTAAAAGTTGCTGTTTTGTTTACAATTCCATAAAAAATATAAATAAATATTTCGATTTTTTTAAATATTTTTTCCGTCGATATAAAATTAAGCATAGATTACCTCATTTCGATATGTGCACATTATAAAGACTCGCATTGTATAGCATAGAATAGATTTAATAGGGATAGGTCGAATCTGGTTTGAACCGTTGGCCGAATATTCAGTGCAAAATTCGCCCGAACTTCGTTTATTTCTCACTCAGAAATGTATACGAATAAAAACGTAACATACAAATGACTCAAAATCTTTGATGTTTTTGTATCGTAAACTGTCCTTGGTACAAAGTATTAAATGAACAAATCAAATCAAAATTATAATTAATCTTTATAACATTCGTTTAAAAGATACCACGACACGATTCGTTGGAACTGAGAAGCAAGTGTGCGCTGTTGATTTTTTTTTTTTTAGTTATGTCATCTCGTAGTTGACCTCTGAGATCATGACTGCTACTACACTTAGAACCGCCAGCCAGGGGTTATTCAACTATGCTAATTAAAACTAGGTGAACGCTCGCTAAGGGCACCCCCTGTGGGGTACGAACCTCGGCTTAGCGGGACGGACTGGTGCGCTTTCAGATGGCGCTGATATCCAGCGTTTGATAGTTTGACAGCTAGCCATACACAAAATAATCTATAAATTATTAACCTACATATAATTATAAACGTTCATAATTTATTGACTTTTCCACTAAAGCTGCTTTTTTACCAGTGGTAGACGCTTCCCCTGTTCTTAGCTCATCTTTTAATAGTGCTACACTCCAAGTCTCATACATATTTAACCAGTTTTCGTATAATTTGTGATCGACACAAAAGTAAAGAAACAACAATGGCGGTTTAAAGACGGACAACTGTGCTGCCACCTATGATGAGCTTTCAATTTTAACCAAATTGATAAATAAATAATCATAGTAGTGACCTGCGTGTGCGTGGCGGCGCGGAAGGGGCAGCGCGCGCACTGCAGCGTCACGGCCGCGCCGCGCCGCGCGCCGCGCGCCGCGCCCGCGCCGTGCTCGCGCGCCTGCGCACACAAACATACGGGCTTTACCACACTATACTGCAGAAAGCATACTCCGCATTTATTTATTTATTTAACTTTTCACACTCAAAACGGTACAAAGGCGGACTTAATGCCTTAGGCATTCTCTACCAGTCAACCAAGCGTGGTGAAGAGATTGGATGGCAGGTGCTCTGTTTAAGAGGAACAAAGAAAAAATTATTAAAAATATATCATTAGAAAAATAGGTAGGCACAACAGTACATAAATACGTTATAACTTATAATACACATACATATTTAATGTAATATACATATATTTATTATATATATACATATACACAAATTTAAGGGAGAGAGATGTTGAGATGACTCTATTCTATTTGTTTCGAAAAAACTCTGCAATTTCCGCTTAAATGCGTACTGACTGGTGGCCGTCCTGATATCAAGAGGAAGCGCATTCCATAGAAGAATGGACTGAATGTGAAAGGAAGAATGAACAAAGTCAGAAGAATGAGAAGGACAAAATAGGAGAAGATTGTTAGAAGATCGCAAATTCTTAGTATGTGAAGAACATAGATATTGGAAGCGAGACACAAGATAAAAAGGAGGAGTGAGGGAGTTGAGAAGGGAGAAAAGCGTGGTCAAAGCGCGCAAACTTCTTCTTTGGCGAATATGAAGCTACAAGTACGCGGCGGGCCCGTCTTGTCGGGCCAATTCAGTGAGCGTAACGTACACTATTTGCGCTGTAGCATGGTGCGGGTGACAGTTGCCCGTATGACGTTGACATTTGTCAGTACCACGTAGGGATGTGAGGTTATGCAATTCATTTTTATCGCTAACGATACTCGCAGCGTGAATCTAGTTCTCTTTAATATTGTTATGAAAATTAGTGTATTATTCAGTTGTGCAGTGTAACTACGTGTGTGCTACGTGTATAAACTTGTCAATATAAATGTTTTATGGCTACATAATTATCTTTGTACTTATATAAAATAATCAAAATCGGGTTTATGTTTTTTTTTTCGTGACAACATTTTTGCTCTATGGTGCATCGGCGCGGCGGCCATGTTGTTTACCCGTGCGATGCTGTGAGTGCGAGTACGAGTGCAAGCGCGTTATATTGTGACTTAATGTGACACGTATTACGATTTCATTGTTTGTTTTCATTTTTGTTAAATTGTTATTTGTTATAAGTTTGTTGAGTTTGTTGTTATTACCATGCCTAAGCATACAAAAAAAACTGTTTTGGGTAGTCAGGCCAGGGAGCTTGTTGTTCGCCTCCGAGACTACTTTGAAAGAGAACAACAAAATAATGGACCGTTGTTACCATTGAATCATATTGTAGAACGAGTAGCCGAAGCTCTTGATATTGGCCGCAATACTGTTTCGCGTATAACACGTGAGAAAATTGGCCAAGATGGGATGTTTGAAAATAAATTATCGACACCCAACAAAAAGCGGACCAAGGTGAAGCCAATCACAGATTTGGATGATTTTGCTAAGGTTGCTATTAGAAATCATATTTATGATTATTATAGAAGAATGGAGCTACCCACATTGCTCAAGCTTCTAAAATCATTAAAAGAAGCTGACTTGTTCAAAGGAGGTATTACTTCGCTACGGCAAGTTATAAAAGATATTGGCTTTGTTTACAAAAAAGTTAACAAAAGAAAGATTATTATGGATAGGACTGACATTGCCCTAGCAAGATGTAGATTTTTAAGGAAGGCCAAAAACATAAGTGATTGGAGCAAAGTTGTCTTTTTGGATGAAACGTGGCTAAACGCCAACCACACAGTGGGTAAAAGTTGGACCGACGATACGGCACAATCGTGTACCAAAGTGCCGGAAGGCAAAGGCGAACGCCTTATTATTTGTCACGCAGGTACAGCAAGTGGATTCGTCCCTGATTGTTTGCTGGCTTTTAAGTCAAAAAAAACTACGGAGTATCATGAGGAGATGAATTACGAAAAATTTAAAGATTGGTTCATAGGTCTATTAAACAATTTAAAAGAGCCTATGACCATAATAATGGACAACGCACCCTACCATTCGGTGCAAGTTAATAAACCCCCAAACCAATCCAACCGCAAAAGCGAGTTGGTGAAGTGGCTGAGTGAAAACGGAGTTACAGCAGATATAAAAATGTTAAAGACGGAGCTTATTGCCTTAGTCCGACGCCATAAGCCACCAACTCCTACCTATGCTCTGGACGAGATGGCAAAAGAAAAAGGCCACCAGGTCCTTCGACTACCACCCTACCATTGCCAGTATAACGCTATTGAGCTGATTTGGGCCCAAATAAAAGGTATGCTTTTAATTTCAATTCCCATTTTGAAGCTTTATAAAAAAATCAGCTTTCCGATCGTAGCATGTACCTAGTTTAAAAACATTACCAGATACTAGATTAGGCTGATTGATGATTATTTGAATACTTTTTTTTATAAGTTCGTTTATTTTTAGGTTACGCCGCAAGAAATAATACTTCGCCGCCATTTACGGCAAATAAGATGTTGGCCCTATTACAAGAGGCCATCAACAATGTTCAACCTGAAGACTGGTCGAAGGTCGTGAATAAAACAAAAAGGGACATTATGTCTGATTGGGATCGTGACATACATATTGACAACATAATTGAGTCATCGTTAATAATATCCGTCACAGATTCAGATGATGAATTGAGTGACAATTCAGATGTTCCTGACTCTGATATGAGTTTAGACGAATAACATGTATTTTTTTTTAGCAACCTTTTAAGCAACCTTACCCTATAAATGTTCTGTTGTATAATTAGACCTTTTAAAAATAAAAATTGACCTACGCACAATATACGTTTTTTATTATAAAAAATATCGACTATCCATCGTAGCAGTACATCCCATCACTAAATACGTCTATGGCGTTACGTTATACGCATAACACTTTGCTTAATTTTTCATTCAATTTGATTTTATTTCTTGATTAGAACATTCTGGTTGGGTTTAATTTAATTTACTACAGTTATTAATTATTTAATATATTACGAATGTGGTACAACTGAAATATTAAGTCATAAATTGTAAATCGCGGCAACTTTCAAGAGTGAAACGAAATGTTACTGAAACTGTCACCCGCACCATGCTACAGCGCAAATAGTGTAGTCAGAAGATATAAGAGTTACGCGACAGAGAGAACTTCTAGGTGAATATTACTGTAGGTAATTAGCGCTGTGCGACCTGGATTGCACTTTATAGTGTCGTAACAAGAGTCGCTTTTATTTAAATGATTTTGTGGAGTGTCCCATCTGTACTAATCTATGGTTTTACAGTACTTTCACAGCTATTTCACCTCCACAGCAGCAACCCAACAGCGACCTTATTATAAGTACAATAAAGATCACAATGCTTTTGACAATAATGCACATTCAGACGTAAAACACTGTAATAATATTAAAGAACAATTAACGTCAAATATAAAGACCAGAAACGCAAGCAAATTAGAATTTCGGGTTTCAAACATTAAATCAAATCACTCAATTTGTGAGTAACAGTACAAATTGACATCTTCAGATCCATTTTTTTTACATTTTCATCAAATACTTTTAGAACAGATCATAGATATCATAGTATATTTGTCTCAAGAAGCGACGCGCGCTTTATTTGTGATTACCACACGCTGTAAATGTGCGTGTATCCGCAGGAGCTCTCGGTACCGTCCGAGACAATGTTGAAGTCGAAATTGTGTGATGTGCTGACGCTCCTCATCTTCACGCACACATTCTCAGCGTATTTGTACACATGATTACCACAAGTAAAGCGCGCGTCGCTTCGTGAGATAAAAATACTATATCTTGTTGAAGATGGTAGTCACATCAATCTGCCTAGCCTTTTCCCAACTACATTGGGGTCGGCTTCCATTTTAACCGGATGCAGCTGAATACCAGTATTTTACATGGAGCGACTTCCTATCGGACCTCCACAACCCAGTGACTGGGTAATACGATACCCCAGACTGGTTTAAGACTTTCAAGCTTCTGTCGACTCGTAACGACTATCAAACATCCACGAATGACAGCCGGGACCAACAGCTTAGGGACCGTTCAAGTATTACGTAAGCACTATAGGGGGGCGGGGGGTCTATGCTTTGCTTATTTTTGATGACATGCGGGGTGGGGGGGGGGGGTCTAGATGGTGATTACGTCAGCTGTAATAATTTACTTTTTTACACATATGGCAACCCACACATTGTCTATGCTTGAAAATGAAACGAATATTCGGGGATTCCCACAAATAATAAATACTGTATTAAAAAAAAAACAGAATACTTATATTAAAAGAAAAATGTATATACCAATGTTTACGTATGCATGGGAGGGGGGGGGGGGGGGGGGTAAGGGCTTTTTTTTTTTTTTTTTGAGTGTGGGAAATCATCAAATAACTTCTCCCGCTCTGGGCGGAGCGGGAGGGCGTGTCAGACTCTTACTGACTAAAACCCACCCGTGTTCCTTCGGCTGCCCTGTCGCCGGGGGCCACGATCTCCCTTTCGGTTTTCTTCGCAACCCCGGCAGGCATCGGCCCTAGTGGACCCCTTCGAATCTGCTGACATCTCTTTGAGGCGCGCGTGGAACACAACGCGCCGTCGACCCGGGCCTGGTCCTTATCGGACGGTGAGCCACCCATTGCTCACCGCCCGCAAGCCCGCGCCTACGGTGGCCGGAAATCGCCTCGCGATTCCCGACGCCCTGGGCGTCTCCTCCTGCGGCGGTTAGGGGCATGAGGGCGCGAAATTTGCCTCTCCCTCACGCGTTCCGCCTCCTCCTTCGCTAGCATTACAGCTTCGCAGAAGGAGGTGACGGCCTCCCATTTCCTCTCGCTCCGTACCATGGCCTGAACCAGGGCCGGACGCGAGAGATCACCGCCGCCGATCGCCTCCACGAGGACACGGCGATGCTCCGCCCAAGCTGGGCAGACCTCCACCGTATGCTCCACCGTGTCCTCCGGGCGATCCACACAATGGTGACACCCGGGCGTTTCCTCCCGCCTTATCCTGTGCAGGAACCTCCCGAAACTGCCGTGTCCGGTGAGGACTTGCGTCAGGCGGAAGGTGAGGACGCCGTGGCGCCTCTCTAGCCACTCCTCAAAGAGGGGTCTTATCGCCGCAATTGTGGCGTGCCCAGCGCTGGGTTGCGACAATCGCACTCTCCATGACGCCATGAGATCCCGCCGGAGCTCTGTCCGCTGTGCCGCGATTTCTCGCGGCAGCGGAGTTAAGCCCCGGCGTTTCGCCTCCTCGCGCCACTCCCAAATGTGCGCGAGGACCTTTGCCTCCAGATCCCACGGCGGTAATCCGGCAAGGAGGCTCGCCGCCTCGCAGGAGACCGTGCGGTATCCTCGGGCCAGCCGGATGGCCATGACCCTTTGGGACGCGTTCAACCGGCGGGCTGGCCGCAGCCTTAGTGAACGCGCCCACACCGGTGCCCCGTAAAGGGCCATGGACCGCACGACCCCCGCGTAGAGCCTCCGGCAGGAGGCGTTTGGATCCCCTAGATTGGGCAGGAGCCGCTTCAACGCAGCCCCGGCCCGCTCCAGTCTGGGAGCCAAACGTCGGAAGTGTTCGACGAAGTTCCACCGGCTGTCGAGGACAAGTCCCAGATACTTCATCGTCGACTCGACGCCGATGTGAACCCCTCCCGCCATTACCTGGGAACCCGACGGTGGCGCATTCCGAGGTCCATGAAAACCCATGGCCTCGGACTTGTGCAGGGCCACCTCGAGTCCCAGCTGCCGGATCCTGTCGACGATTGTCGCAACCCCGCGTGTCGCTAGTTCGGCCGCCGCCTGGTACGACCCCCCCTGTGCCAGGACCAACGTGTCGTCAGCGTAGCAGACGACGCTGACGCCGCTAGGGAGGTCGGCGCGCAGCACCCAGTCGTATCCGATGTCCCACAGATGCGGCCCCAGGACCGATCCCTGTGGGACACCGCACGACATCTCTCGCCGGTTCCACTCTCCTTGGTGACCGGGGTAGATGACGGCCCTGTCCGTCAAATAGGCCTCGACCACACGACAGAGGTAGGTCGGCATCCGGTGATACCGGAGTGCCTCCCTGATGCAACTCCAGGGCAGGGTGTTGAAGGCATTGGCGATGTCTAGAGACACCGCCAAGACGACCCCACCCCGGGCCACAGCATCCCCCGTCGTGAGGGCCTGCACGCGCATGATGGCGTCCACCGTAGAGCGCCCCCTGCGGAAGCCAAACTGGCTCTCCGCCAGATCCGGTCCCACCCGCACCAGCCGCTCGACGAGGCGGTCTGCAATGACTCTTTCAAAGAGCTTGCCCACCTCGTCGAGCAGCACGATGGGCCGATAAGCGGCCGGAGAGTCCGCTGGGAGGGCTTTGCTTACTTTTCTGACAAGGGGGAGGGGGGCGGGAATAATTGTAATAAATCGGCTTACGTAATACTTGAACGGCCCCTTAATGTGCTTTCCGAGGCACGGAGGAGTCTCGGTATGTAAAGATGGTCACCCATCCACTGACCAACCCCGGATCGACCCGTGCAGCTGTAATTACTTAGCCACGAGCTCCTCCATGAGCTACGCTGAGCTCAAGCTAGTTGACGGTGGTAGTATAATAAATAATCACCTTATGAGCCGACATGTCTTTCACAGCGTTACACTTGAAGCTGCACAGCTTGCAGTTGTAGAGATACAGCTTGAAGTTCGGTGAGGCGAGTAGCTCGTGTGGGGGGGGGCAGGTCGCTCTTCCGTTTGCGACCACGTCCGCGCCCGCGGGCAGAGGACGAGAGGAGCGCCCTGGAAAAAATTATAATAATGCATGTATTAGAAAGGTGTGGTTCAACATCATCATCATTTCAGCCGAAAGACGTCCACTGCTGGACATAGGCCTCCCCCAAGCACCGCCACTTCGACCGATCCTGTGCTTCCCGCATTCAGTGGATTCCTGCGGCCTTCACAAGGTCATCGGTCCATCTTGCTTGCTGCTTCCAGTACGCGGTCGCCACTCCAGAACCTTTCAGCCCTATCGGCCATCCGTTCTGCAGCCCATTGCCACTTAAGTTTGGCAATTCTTCGGGCTATGTCGGTTACCTTGGTTCTCCTGCGGATCTCTTCATTTCTGATTCGATCACGTAGGGAAACTCAAAACATAGCCAAGGCTGTGGTTACAGACCATCAAACAGAATATCTTTCTTCATGGAACCAACATCGTAATTGCGAAAAAATTATCAGCTGTCCCATACAAAACTTTTCGGCCTAAATGTATGGGACGGCAGATATTTTTTTCATGGGAGTCAAGTTGTAAGAGGGATGAAAGATACGCTAAGAGCCTGCAAAATACAATTTTTCTTACGTTTGCAGTTCTAAATTAGTCTGACCAGTCGGAAAAGCCGGCCCATTTTTTACTCGTATTATTATGCTTAAAAGTTTAAAAGACGGTGACTGAAATAAAATTTAAAGCTTAACTGTTATTATTTTTTATTATAGAATCAGTTTTACAATTTACTTTCAGTGCAATTTAAAATACGAAATTAGGATAGGAAGGAATAGGAACCCTTCGTTTTGTCCACTAATTAAGTCCACCTGGTCGCCGGGCGCATCGAGCATCTGCGAGCCGTTAGCGTAGTCACGAACATTGCCGATGTCACCCGAACTCAACCGAAAGCAAGACTAGTCGGCCATTTTGCAGCCGGCTAGTCGGCCCATCTCTTATCTAATTAATAACTATTACTAAAACCCATAAAAACAGGATGTAAACTTACTTGGCTTTTTGAAGAGATTTCGCTTTTTCTAATATTTCCGTCGGTGACAAACTTTTCTGTAACCAAAGGATTTTATTTATTTAATATAAAACGACCTAGACTAATTATATTAGTTAAAGAGAAATACACGCGAGTCATATGCTCATCTCTCATTACTCTGACTGACTTATTCATTTAAAAAAAATAGGAAAATCGTCTACTTTTACAATGTTTGTAAATATGTGAGCACCATGTATCTATCACATAATTAAATTATCTGTTGTTCAGTGGCGGTACCTTCATAGAAGCCAAAAAGCCCGGCTTGCCCTAATAAAATCATAATTCTCAAGAACAAACCTAGGCCTACCAATAAAAAAGAAACAGTCAATGAACTCGAACTCAATCATGCATGTCATAGGAATAACCAAATTTCGAAATCCCCGCTTTTTCTGCCGCGCGCACTGAGCTAGGTTGCCAGATCTACGCACTCATTGAACTCGAATCATTCATTTAGTAATCATATGAATAAAATTTAAATTCCGCGCGCTTTGTTGCGCGCCAATACAATGCATTCAATTGCGCCTTCTCGCTCACACTCGTGGGCTTAAATCTGGCTTGCCTTACCTTTCTCTGTCTCGCAGTTTTCGCCTACAAATTGCTATAGAAACGTTTACATTTGTTGATATATTGGTAAGTACATATACGCAGATTTCTATGAAATGAAAAGCCCGGCTTTTGAGCGCAGATGCGCACAAAGTACTTTTTATTTTGAGAGGCATTAAGTTCGCGCAAACGACGCAAATGCACTATCCGCTTTGTTGACCCGCGTAAAGTGAGTTGCAAGTCCGTGCGACGCGACGACGAATTTGTTATTGTATATGTTTTGAAATTAATATTTTGAGACTAGTATTTTATTTTCCACGTGCTGAAGTAATGAATTAGTTTTACTGTTTAAAATGATGTGATAGTTATTGCGGCGATGTCATTCCGCGCTTTTTTGTAAGTGATTATAGTGTTATTTTTGTCATCAAATTCGGAGACTGTGTTCGTAAAGGTATTTTGAGTTTAGGCATATTGAGTTTTCTGACATAGGTAAGTAACTCTTTACTTCACCGTAACCAACATCAAATTACTGTAGGTAACTATTTCTCGGAAATAAAAAACAGTATTTTTGTTAGTCGAAGAATATATTGAAATACTCGTAGGCATTCGATTGTCTATTATACAAATTTATGTAGGTGAATAGCTGGTGCCATGAAAGCACATGACCAGGGTTGATTTTTATGGAATTCGTAGTTTTAGTTAACCACTGAAAAATAAACCATCTTATGTATTACATCTTGAGATCATAAAACACAATAATGTTCGTATCGAAGAGATTCTTCATAGGTGTTTTGAAATAAAGATTAGAGTTGGCTATTGTCATTAAAATAAATTATAAAAAAATATTTAAGTAGGTAATATCTCATTTTAACATTTTCAATCGACATTAAATTTTAAACTCGTAAAATTATGCGTACGGCAGTAGAACAACAAATGGATAATGTGGGATCCATCTAGTGGCTTCTGATGGAAAAATTTTGCATTTGACAAGCGAATATGAATTATGGTAAAAAGGTTCGGCTAAGCGGCGGGTGTGATTACGCGCATTCATTAATGTAGATGGCGCTTATGACAATTACATACTAATGCCTGACCTCTTCGAATTTTAAAGGTTTTCTAAGCAAAATTATAATAATGTTGTACCATGAACAACATATGAAAATCAGTCAATCCCTCACCTGGCTGTTTTTTTTTTTATCGTAAAAAATCTGGCGGCTTGCCCTAATTTTGACCCCTAGGCACGCCACTGCTGTTGTTGCTTCATTTTTAATTCTTTTTACCTATTGTAGTATAGTAATTTTATTCTAGGTGCATCGTCTTCACATATAATTATTTAACTAATGTACGTACTTATACAAACTATTGTAAAACATTTTAAAAGAGTAACGGTGGAGTTTCTTGCCCATTTTTCTCCATACTACCAAACTACCAAACTACCTTTTGCAAGGGGCGACTAGAATCAATTATATTATTTTGTAAATTTTGACGTTCAAAAGTGCCGTACATGGGCCTATTTGAAATAAATTATTTGACTTTCACTCCAGACATACTGACATTATGCTTATGCAAATATACAGATTTCCCAAGAAAAGTATGTGATTCGGGAATCTTCGTCTATGTTCGGAAATGCACGATCAAGATCCAATATAATATGTAAAGCTGTTACAAAAATGCAATTACTTGCCTATTATGTATTAACACCACGAATCACAAAATTATAAATTAACAACTCTATGAAATTCCAAATAACTTTTTAAAAAAAATTGTGTTAAATGACGATTTGCTATTGGAATAGGTAATTCGACAGAGAGAAAATTTCATACAAACGTTAAGTATTTCTATTTTCTTAATGTCCCTCGGCAAATTTCGTGTTTCGTCAGTCGTCGGATTTCTATCAGTTGCCCTTTACACTTGGTGCAGACCGGACGCTCTCAATCGACTTGGATGTATATAAAGTTGTTAATAATACTCTTTAACTTAATGTAATTTATTTAAAAAATGAGAGGAAAGCTGCTAAAGTCACAGGCACGACGGATAGGAAAATAATTTTACAGCTCTATACATATAGTTCACACGGAAATCAAAGCAAAACAACAATAAAGTACTTAGTTCTGAATTCAAATTATTATACACGATAAATCGAATAATTGCTGGACATGGAAATTAGCATTCATTTGTATTCGGAAATCCGATGATTCCCGAGGGACATTAAGAAAATACAAATACTGTACAGTGATATTGCAGTGGCGTGCCTAGGGGTCAAAATTAGGGCAAGCCGCCAGACTTGTTACGATAAAAAAAACAGCCAAGTGAGGGATTGACTGATTTTCATATGTTGTTCATTGTACAACATTATTATAATTTTGGTTAGAAAACCTTTAAAATTCGAAGAGGTTTGGCATTAGTGTGTAATTGTCATAAGCGCCATCTACATTAATGAATGCACATAATCACACCGCTTAGCCGAACCTTTTTACCATAATTCATATTCGCTTGTCACATACAAAATTTTGCAATCAGAAGCCACTAGATGACTCCCACATTATCGATTTGTTGTTCTACTGCCGTACGCATAATTTTACGAGTTTTAAATTTAATGTCGATTGAAAATGTTAACATGAGATATTACCTACTTAAATATATTTTTATAATTTATTTTAATGAAAATAGCTAATAGCTCTAATCTTTATTTCAAAACACCTATGAAGAATCTCTTCGATACGAACATTATTGTGTTTTATGATCTCAAGATGTAATACATACGATGGTTTATTTTTCAGTGGTTTACTAAAACTACAAATTCCATAAAAACAACCCTAGTCATGGCACCAGCTATTCACCTACATAAGTTTGTGTAATGGAAAATCGAATACCTACGAGTATTTCAATATATTCTTCGACTAACAAAAATATATTTTATTATTTCCGATAAATAGGTACGGTAATTTGAGGTTGGTCACGGTGAAGTAGAGTTACTTATTGTCAGAAAACTCAATATAAATATCTTTACAAACACAGTCTCCGAATTTGATGATAAAAAATAACATTATACTATAATCACTTACAAAAGCGCGGAATGACATCGCTGCAATAACTATCACATCATTTTAAACAATAAAACCAATTAATTACTTCAGCACGTGGAAAATAAAATAATAGTCTCAAAATATTAATTTCAAAACTTATACAATAACAAATTCGTCGTCGCGTCGCACGGACTTGCAACTCATTTTACGCGGGTCAACAAAGCGGATAGTGCATTTGCGCCGTTTGCGCGAACTTAATGCCTCTCAAAATAAAAAGTACTCTGTGCGCTCAAAAGCCGGGCTTTTCATTTCATAGAAATCTGCGTATATGTACTTACCAATATATCAACTAATGTAAATGTTTCTATAGCAATTTGTAGGCGAAAACTGCGAGACAAAGAAAGGTAAGGCAAGCCAGATAAGAAGCCCACGAGTGTGAGCGATAAGGCGCAATTGAATGCATTGTATTGGCACGCAACAAAGCGCGCGGAATTTAAATTTTATTTATATGATTACTAAATGAATGATTCGAGTCCAATGAGTGCGTAGATCTGGCAACCTAGCTCAGTGCGCGCGGCAGAAAAAGCGGGGATTTCGAAATTTGGTTATTCCTATGACATGCATGATTGAGTTCGAGTTCATTGACTGTTTCTTTTTTATTGGTAGGCCTAGGTTTGTCCTTGAGAATTATGATTTTATTAGGGAAAGCCGGGCTTTTTGGCTTCTATGAAGGTACCGCCACTGTGATATTGGTAGGCGCTAGGTGCCCTACTACAAAGCGCGGCAGTAAAAAACTTCCAGCCCGTCCCACCCTTGATATCCTCCCTCCGGTTGACGCCCTAAGCCAAGGTTCGTACCTCACTGGGGGTGCCCTTAGCGAGCGTTCACCTAGCTTTAATTAGCATAGTTGAATAGCCAAACAATAATTGTTGGAAAAAATAATGAGATACAATGTAGAAACCTTCTTTCTAAATACAGATGAATGTGTTACTAATTCCCTTTAGTGGGTGATTGCGTAAGAATTTAATTTGAATGGGGTTTTTTTACACTTTTATAAGAAAATATGATGATGGCGATGTTCTTCAGAAAGGTCAGGTGCGTAGTACTTGTGACCGGCGTGCACACAGGGTTTTAGAACGACCGACACAATTTTCTTAGGGATAGGGAGCGTCATATTCTAGTTTTCAACCATAAAACCTGTGTCTTAGAACCACGGTAGGTTATTGAGTTTTTTTTTTTTTACCCGAAATATCGTCACATATTTGTATGTAGTTACGGTTGGTTTTAGAAAATAACTTTTGTGCTTCTTAAGTCTTATTTAAATGGTGTTAAGATACGAAAAATATTAACCTTTAAATTAATTTTTAAAACGAAAAATAAAACAAATTTGTGCTAGCAAATGCCACGATCTATCCCTCAAAAAAAAAAACTCAGTCCTTCTACCAGATGTATGAAAGTAAACGATACAAAAGGAGTATGTCAGAAGCGTAGCAGGTGGCGTTTTGTAGTTCCTGCGTACCCTCATAGGACGAAGGCGTAAGATTATGTATATATGTTCTTTAGTGGTCATAAACGTGCTTATGGACTACTACATACCTTCACTTCAACTTTCTTCTGCAGAGCAGTTGCCTGTTGTAACGCAGACTTCAGTATAACAAGAGAATTCTGTCCGTTCTCATTCTCTACCATTACATAGGAATCTTGATGATCTGGGTCTGAAATTTTATGAAGAATATTACTGTGGACATCATAAAAGATTTAATGTTTTTTATTTCATATGATTATCAGCTAATTTTTTGAAGTGAAAACTTCTTTAGCGGCGTTGTGCACTTTTTTGTAATGGGTAAAAAATGTTAAACTCGCGTCAGGACACGTGACCTGATCGAAAATTCGTAAGACGATTAAAAAGACATCAACGCGTTGATTACCGCGGTGACGATTTTTTTTCAAGTTTTCACTTCTGTCGGCACTCCCGGAGTGCCACTGTTTTTTTTTTTTTTTTAAACAGCTACGATATTGGCATTTATGGCAATTTCTATACAGTATTTGTGTTGCTTTAAGTTTGTCGGTGATGTCAAACTCAAACTGAAAGCATTTTTCAATTATACCTTTTACAGGCACTTTTTGTCAAGGAGTCGTCATTATCTAAATAATAATCTATCATGGACGAACAAACTCGGACAGATTTTTCTAACAAAAAAATGTGTCACTCAAGTCGGCCAGCTCGCTTTACGCACACACTCACACATTAGTTGGTCAGCCAATAGTCACGCAAATGTCAATACCCACACATACGTACAGCGAGCTGGGCGACTTGTGACACAGTTTTTTGTTTGAAAGAATCTGTCCAATTTTTTTTTGTTCTTCCATGTGTATATCTATACTAATAATAATATCCTATACATATTATAAAACAAAGTCCCCCGCCGCGTCTGTGTGTCTGAACGCGATGAACTCAAAAACTGCCGAACGGATTTTCAAATGGTTTTCACCAATGGACGGAGTGATTCATGCGGAAGGTTTTAGTGTATCATTCATTAAGGTTTTGTGTAAATTGGCTGAAATTTGACGATTATTGTTGAAGATGTCGGAAAAAAATCATGCCGACTGGGAACTTCATTGGCGTGCGCCGCGGAAATCGTAACAGTTACATGAAATTTATGTTCTACAGTATTGTTCATCTTTGGCATATGTCTATCTTCTAAGGATGACCCACAATAACCATTTTATATCTTTCAGAATTTGTTAAAAATTAATTCATTGTTAGTTCCGAAGCTATTTTGACCGGTATTATATTAATTCTTATCCAATAAAGTATGTTACTTAAATTGAGCATTTAATTTAGATTAAAATGTCCTGACATCATTTCATTTAAATTAATGGTTTAAAAGATATCACAAATTCAAAATTACGCGTGACAAAGTAATTATGGTTGACGGCAACGCGGGCGCAGCGGTAGGAGTCAATGACCTTTTCCTCGGCTATTAGGTATGTAATCCCGGTAGTACGTTCCCGTGGGATATTTTCCGACATCCACGCGGGCGACGAGCAAAAGCTGGTATATAATTTTATGAAGAGGTAATTTTTTTTTTTTTAAGTTTGTATGTAGGTGGTAATTTCCGGAACTACTAGTCGGGTTTGAAAAAATATTTTTGCATTTGATAGCCCTATTCTTGAGGAAGGTTATAGGCTATGTAACGTCACGCTATTACTCCTTAGGACCGAGCAAAAAGAAAAAAAAAACTGAAAGAACTCTAAGCAAAATCGAAGTAATGGCGGACGATGGGACGCGACGCGGTGGGTCGGCAACCGCGCGGGCGGAAGCTAATTTTCTACACGGGGTGGCAGGGACATCGACGCGAAAACTGATACCATTCATTCAGTACATGATTCTGAAACCCCTGCGTTGAAAATATGCGTCGGTTATTTTTTTAAACGTCAGCTGTTCTATACATTTTGATCGCGTACGTATTGCACTTTCCTATGAAACAGCATTTTTTTTAATAACCGACGAAAAATGACAAAGCATAGGAGTTCAGAACCATGGTAACCGTTTAAGCGTCTGACACGCCCTCCCGCTCCGCCCAAAGCGGGAGCAGTTCTTTGATAATTTCCCACACAAAAAAAAAAACCTGTATATATTTGTACTCACGTTCTCGAAATTGGCTCTAACGATTACGATGAAGGTTGCTATATAGGGTGCAATTTATTGCAATTTACGAGGGTGAAAAATCGATCTAGCTAGGTCTCATATCTGGGAAAATTTGTTTTCTGAGCAGAGCTCGGTCGCCCAAAATTTAGAACAAGATAATTAATAATGACATGACAATAATGACATTAGAATAACGATCATGGCAGCATGGAATTAGTAAGTACCTACTACCATGGCAGCATGGAATAAGTGGGTACTATACATGAATTAGTATACTATTAAATGAGCATTCTCTATTTTCACGAGAGCAGAGCTCGGTCGCCCAGGTTCTATCAATTAAACCATTTACAGGCACTTTTCAACTGTCAAGGAGTCGGTCCGTCAGAAATATGGAGCTAGTCACACGAATATTTCCATACCGTATTAAGATCGAGCAAAAAAGGCCCTACCTTCATTATCGCTGGTCTGTAGCACACAGGTGACGGTAGCATCTGAGGACATCTCACCGTCAGACGTTCCCGCGTTAGCGACCAGCTGGTATGATTCCTCTCCATCTTGACATCTGCAATAGAAAATAAACATATCATAAATTCACGGCTTATTTTAATTACATTAAACAATTAAAAATAATGACCATTGAATTATTGACGACAAGGAAACTGCTTTTAATTAATTCTTAATTATCTGATGGCTTACATAATAGGTATACCTATCACAAACAAGTTCAATAAAAAAAAAAAGGCTGATTCACACTGGGCTAGTGTTTCCATCCAGCACTGGAATCCAGTGACACTAGATCGATGTGATCAATCTGCCTAGCCTTTTCCCAGCTATGCTGGGATTGGCTTCCGGGCTTCAACTACCCGTAACGACTGTCAAAGATTCACGAATGACAGCCGGGAGCAACGGCTTAACGTACTTTCCGAGGCACGGAGGAGTCTCGGTATGTAACAATGGTCACCCATCCACGGACCAACCCCGGCAAGCTTAGCTTAACCGTCCGGCTGTTATTACTTAGCTACGAGCTCCTCCAAGCAATTCATACACAATTACATACCTGACAAGTGTCAAATTCAGTAAGTCCAACTGCACCAGTCCTTTACTGGTGTCCAGTACTTGCATATACTTGGCCTCCTGGTCCTCTCCATCGCCCAGGTCAGGCAGGATGTGGGTCTCCTGCTGTGGAGCAGAAAAGTATTCTTAGTCTTCTTTTCGTGTGGTTACTGACTAACCTGGTGTCAGAGTTATAAAGCCGCCCATGGGCCTCTGAGTTGGCTTCAAATAACGTCGAGAAATATCTCACAGGCATGCCGGTTTCTTCACGATGTATTCTTACTGTTTAGATAAATATAATCAAATCCTCTAAAAACTAGGCTTTATTTGTTAAAAATATAAATTGTAACAGTGTCGTTACAAAATGAGTTTTAAATTTTGTCCCGGCCCATACCTTTGAGCCAAATTTTGTAAGAAACGAAGAAATGTATTAATTAAGAAATAATGAGTCAGGCTAGTCCACAAATTCAAGGTCGCTCAGTGCTCTATAGAGAGCGGACTATGCTCGGAGTTTCTTTGAAGGATAAGATCAGAAATGAAGTTATCCAGAAAAGAACCGGAGTTACCGACATAGCCTGCAGAGTAAGCAAGCTGTAGTGGCAGTGGGCTCGCTTTGTTTGTCGAAGGACCGATGGCCGGTGGAGCAGACGCATCCTAGAGTGGAAACCGCGTATTGGCAAGCGCAATGTGGGACGTCCCCCAGCTAGATGGACCGACGACCTTCAAAAGTTGGCTGGGACTGATTGGATGCGGAAGGCGGAGGACAGGGTGTTGTGCCGTACCCTGGGAGAGGCCTATGTCCAGCAGTGGACTGCGATAGGCTAAGTTGATTATTTATTATTTATTTTATTGTGTTTGGGTGGCTTACAGCTATCAATACAGAAGTAATTGATAGATTAAAAAAGAAAATGGTTGGTAAATGATTGATTGAATTGATTATGAGTAAAAACTTCAGAAAGTGGGTGCTTCAGATATAGTTTGAATGAAAAACAGTGGCATTACATAACTATCTAAAAACCAATTATTTTTTTTAAGAAAATATTTGTCTATTAGGGATCTCGCGCACTAGACGGCTACGACTCCGGCCAGTCGTAGCCGTCTAGTGGTATGGTATGGTCTTACTCGACCGTTGCGACAAAGTGCGCGATTCGTATCGGTTTCTATAGTTTACGTGGTCGCAGCGACCGATCGATGGCAGTCTAGTGCGCGATATTATTTAATTTTAACATGAATTTCTAAATTCAAATGCAATGTTGGGATTATTTCATTCAAATCTGAATTATTGACATAAAATTATATATTAGTGATATTAACACATTTTAAATGCGTAGTTAATTTTAAATATTAATGTAATGTTTCTTTACTTGTTCATATTTTGTTTATCATCACTGTAATATTTTCAACACACTATATTTTGTTATGAAATAAATTACTTATGACTTATGATATCCCTTAGAACAAGCTGATCATAAAGAAAATATCAATGGTTTGCAAGTATACTGTAATATTTTATTGTTAAAATTAATATTAAAATAATCTTACCCGTTCCTTCTCAAATGGAGTCACTTCTACTATTTGCAATTGACCTGAAACAATTTTATGAAATAAAAATAACAGCTCATAACAATAACATGAGAACCCAGAGACTTCCCTATAGCCTACATCTTACTACATTAACTATACAAATATTATAAAAGTTTTGAAGTGAAAATTTCTTTGGACGCGGTGGGCATTTTTGAGATGGGACTAAACCATTGATTTCGCGACACTGTGACGACACCAGCTTTTGACCATTCAAAAGACATCAACGCGTTGATTACCGCGGTGCGTGGAGTAAAAGACATCAACGCGTTAAATACCGCGGTGCCGATATTTTTTTTTTTCAAGTTTTCTCTTCTGTCGGCACTGCCACTGTTTTTTTTAAATATAATTTCTAAGTTTGTATACATTCGAAAATTCTTTCACTAATGGCACAGATAGAATAATTAAATACAGGTGGTTCACTCCGCATTTTAGGTATGAAGCTACAAGTAGGTACGCAGCGGGCTCGACTTGTCGAACCGACAGTGAGCGTAACGTAGACAAAAGACGTAAGAGTGTGAGCGATGTGAGCGCGATATCGCGGGCGCTACAAGGGTTACGCTGACTGTAGCGCCCGCGATATCGCGCCATATTGCACGAGCCTTTACGCGATAGAGAGGCAACTTCTAGGTGAATATAACTGTTATGCGACCTGAATTGCACTTTAATGTGTCGTAGCAAGAGTCGCTTTTTATTTAAATGATTTTGCGGGGTATCTGTACTAATCTGTGCTATTGGGAAGCTACAGTATTGCCGAGTGTTATAGGATACATTTATGTTAAAATAAGTAATTTCAGTTCACGCGGACGAACTCAAGCGCGGTAAAAGTCAGTATGATAAATATACTATTCTATGACAATACTACCACCAAAATATTATGGGACTTGAAACAGAAATGGCGAAATGTGGGTGTACTACACACAGGTACACCTCTGCTGATTGTATGGTATGCTAGGGCCGATGCCTGCCGGGGTCGCGGGAAAGTCCGGGAGAAATACCGTGGCCCCTGGCAACATACAGGCAACTGAAGGAACACGGGTGGGTTTTAGTCAGTAGGAGTCTGACACGCCCTCCCGCTCTGCCTAGAGCGGGAGTTATTTGATAATTTCACACACAAAAAAAAAAAAAAACATGATGGTATGTTATGTATATATCGTGGCCAGAACTTAAAAATGATCGACCATTTCATGAAATAGTACATCGACCGCTGGCTACATCATGATGTGGTCTGGCCAGATTATTGAACTCAACGTTTGACGATATGAACAGTTAAACGCACGACTAGTTCATGATGTGGCCAAACACTAGTGAACATATCGTAAAATAGTCAGATTATCCACCGGTAGAGGCGTTGATGTCGCTTGGTTTTTGTTGTGCATCATGGCGGCGGACGATAATTCGATTGGAAAAGCAATTATAAATATGGAAATGGAAGATAAAAGTGTAGTGAAGTATCGTTATTACACTAAGCTACGTGAATTTTATGAAATTCATTCGTAAAATGAGCGCAACCTTAAAAAACCATGGAGTTAGGGGAACGTATTTCACAAGTTAGTATTTAAGTAAGTATTCAAATCTTAAATTATTTTTCTTCTGGAATGAAAGCTATTTAAAATGTTTTATATATCCATAAACCCAGATCACTAAAAGTTAATGAATGCCAGTAATATTTGCATGGATACCTAACTTAATTATATGGCCGTACGGCGACTGACATATCATTAAACGTTGACGTTTGAACTATATGGTCAATTTTAACTGGCCATTTCATGAAACACAACCATTTCATGAAATGGTCGAACATTTCGTGAAATGATCAATTCTAAGATCTAGCTACGACATATAAAATATTATAAAATGAATAAGAATCGATATCGCGGCAGGCTGAGACGAAGATGGCGGGACGAGCCTGACTCCTACCGAAAGGACTGAACGACACTAGCAATAGACAGAATTGTGTGGGAAAAGGAGAGGGAGTCATTTATCCTGCAGTGGGAAAGTACAGGCCAGTTAGATTAGAATAATAATAAATACTATCCCCACCGCTGTATCTCTACGTTGACGTCGTCGTGGTGGGGCTTGCGCGCTCTGAACTCTAGGCCTGTGCCGGTAGAGTTTACTTTGCCGGAACGGGTCTGGGATGAGAGACCAAGAGAGATACAACAATCTGCAGGGCTGCATGTGGCCAGCCCCGGATCTAGGGGGGGGCAAACCGGGGCACGTGCCCTGGGGTGTAAATTTCAGGGGGCGACAAATTCAAATGTAGCAGACAAGTGCACCACCCAGCACATCGCAACTTTGCAATAAATGAGACGCGCAGCACATTTAACCTTTCTATTTTTTTCTTTTTTAAAACAGTTTTGGCGCCCCTGTTGGACTGTCGTATTATCGATCGATAAAATTTTATTAATATGTTGCTGGCAAAATTTTAATTTTGAGAAAATTTGAATTTCACGCAGACGGCAGTTTTTGCCCCGCCTCAAAAAAAATCTAGATCCGGGGCTGCATGTGGCGAGCGGGCGGCGGGCAATAGCGACCCCACAGACCCTATCTCTCGGGAGAAGTCTTGTTCCTCACCTCTGGCTTGCCTTTATTGGCCGGCTGGAGTGAACACTGACGAGGAACAGAGCTCCCACCTCATTCTTGCCTTTATTGGCCGGCTTGAGTCGAAGTATTCCAGTAAGACGCTGGTAGGGATCTTGACCGTACTTCCGGGATTGTCCTGATAGCCGTGGAATACCTCTCCACTTCTCAAGCACCTCAGGAAGTGTTGCCCCCTTGTCGCTACGACACTATGTGCTAGCGACCGTTTTCGGGGGCCCATTATTGAGTGTGCAAGTCACCCCCTGCCATTTTATCCGTGTATAACATTGATCAAGTAGGGGAAATAGGCCTTCCATAGTTCTAGGTAACCAATCCACTATAGCCACCCAAACCCATAGCCCAATATGTTTTGTTTCCATGTTCTGCAATAGCCCTGCACCAACCGGGGGTTATCCTTGGGTGCATTTGCATAGTGCATACAGGGATAATCGTCGGTAGGTGCCTCCTTACCAGTGATCGGAGTAGGTAGTTTGATTTGGGGTCAATGAACTGGCACGTATATATTAGTATGCCTCCGGCATTCCGGGATTTTGAAATTATTAAGATTTTTTTAAGGAATTTCAAATGTTGTAATGTGTAGAATAAAGAATACATCAATATGAATAAGAAATGTTTAACCCTTTTGCTGTTATTTCATTTAATGCGAAAAATATTTAGAAGTATAAAAATATATTTTTATTTATTTATTCAAGAATAGTAACAATTACAAGCAGCAGATAATATACTTACAAGAAATAACTACTAAATTAGTCATATTATGTAAGTTTTGAATGGACGCACAACAGTAAGATTCACTTTATTACTTAATAAATAATGAACAAACAATTTTAAATGTTTATCTATCACATTCTATATTTTTTTTAATGTAGTAGTAGTTTCAAAAGCCTTACTTTTACAATATTTGATTCAACCCCATAAGTACCAAAATGAAATCCCAGAAAAAAGGCTTATCCATGTTATGATTTCTATGACTATTCATGATATGAGTACGGAAAATCAATCTACCTACTCCGATCACTGCTCATTACATTTAAAATTGTCCAAGGGGCCTCTGCGAGTCGGCTTTGGACCCTCGTACGCCTTCCAAAGGACCGGAACCTCATGGTCCTGAGATATGTAAACACAAATACTATTAATTAATAAGTCTATAATTCATAATATATATTATGAATTATATATATATATTATATTCATAATATATATAATTCATACTATATGTAACTAAAAATCTTTTGGTGAAAAATGCATGCAACAGGGATGATATTTTTTGTTCATCTGGTATATTATTAAAAAATCTTGTACACATTTTTTCTTTACCTAATCAAAAGATTACAGCAAAACATTAAGTTAAATTGTGCCATGATGTCACAATTATGTAGATTTTGTACTCACTTGTGACATAGCTACCCCCACTCCCCAACTTTAATGAGTTTTATCAAAGTAATTTTTTATTATTAGGATAAAGCAAAAAATACAAGTCTAATATTATTTTTATTATCTGACTGAAGGATTAAATTGAATTTCTTTCTTTCGACCCAGGCATCATCCCTTTTGTAAGTAAGCTAAGAAGTATCATGTGCTTCAATGCTTACCGTCTTTATACTCCGCAGAAAGGATCTGCCCATCGGAAGTCTCAACGGTGACCTCCTCCTCATCGGACATGATGAACTAGATCTGAAAAATAAATAATTAAAACTTTATTTATTTCTTTGGTTTACTGGCAAAAGGAGCGATTACTCTGCACTCTGCGTACCATATTTTTTTTTTTAAGGATAGTAGTTTTGGCACACTTTTTACTCCAGTCTAGCATTCACAATCCAGCACCATAATCTGCCTAACATTTTCTCAACTATGTTGGGTCGGCTTCCAGTCTAACCGGATGCTGCTGAATACCGGTATTTTACATGAAGAACTGCTTATCTGACCTGTACAACGCAGTTACTATGTAATATGATTATCATCCAGTGGCCAGTACTGAACTTAATCAGTCCGACCCAGTGCTGCTGGATTCAAGTATTGGTTTAATGTAAATCATCCTGTAGACTAGACTAGACGCTGAATCGTGGATTGTTGTATGTACTGCTTGTTTGGCATGCATTATTAGGGTTTGTTACCAGTCATTTTGCAAAAGTTGAGTGATTCAACAGGTTGTTTTATAGACAACTATAGTTTCTATTTGCTGGGAACTATTTGACTGTGTAAGTAGGTAGATATAGGGTTTATTTACCATTGCAGTTACTGTACTGATATTATAGAAAACCGGTCCTGAAGAGTGCAGTAAACTATTGGTTGAGCTTAAGCGAAATTGTTATTATATTACATTATGTATATATATAATGATATATAATGTTTGTCAAAAATTCTTGCAACACTAAACCAAATTCGTAATGCGGTGTTTCTATGCTATGGCGATGACTTTTTAATTTTATTATTGCAACAATCAATACTCACATTTAATGGCAACAATGAAGTTTTTTAACACTGAATTAAACGTTCACAAGATGAATAGCACGATTGAAATGAAGCAATTAACTAGAGTTAGCGAACGAAAATGGCGTCGCCATTTAATATATTATCTTTTTCTTTGTAAATTACTAGTGAAAGACATTTCGGCATTCTGCCAGAGTTGCCAGCGGGAATTTTGTTTACCCACAAAATGTAACCGGAAATTAAGTTATCAATATTTAGTTATCGGTATTTATTATAAAAGGTAAAGAAAATGATAAATTAAATTTCAAATAATTGTCAAAATGTTAAAGTTATGAATATTGTTTTTAATTTTCCAAGATAGCAACATATAAAAACATTTTTCTACAATTTTCTTGAAAAGATAATTATAATAAAAATTATTATATTATATTATAAATATTTAGCTATTCACCAAGATTAGAGTTATCGTATTTTTATCTTTTCCTTTAGAATTAGCATAGACTTGTAAACGTCGTGTTCAGGTGGTAATACGTGAACATGATTATCTCTTTTTAACGTTCCACTTTTAGTATTGCCGTCTCCCTCTTAAAACTGATGGCTTGACGTCACTATGTAGAGATGGTAGAGCCAAAAAGGTAAACAGATGAGCTTATGCAACCAATTGGAATCAGGTGAACGAGAATATTTTGTCCTCTTCGCTCTTATAGGAATCCCATAAGAGCACCCGGAACACTTGAAACCCTCACTAAAATAATAAATACAAACTCTATATAAAAATTAAAAACACCACAAGATACTTTATCATACTTAAACATGATTGCCAAAACAACGATAGAGTATTGTACAGCAGTTGTCGCAAAAAAAAATATCGGACATGGAATCCTACAACTCGCAAGCAAAGTTTTCACGCCAATTAGAACACAGACAGTATTATGGCTTGCATTATCGGGAGGTCCGTAGCTACTACGTAAGCCGGTGCTGACAAGGAACCGGTCTAACTCCTTGTCATCAGATATGTTGAAGCGTATAAGCAATCATATAATGGTAAAATATAATGTCAAATATGTCAAGAAAAATGATAAAGAGAGACTAGGTCTCATCCACACGCTAGTAGCTGATTTGACTTCCTTTTATGATGTTTTTTTCTATATTTCTCACTAGTAAATATCAATAAAATGACGAGAAAACTTCTTTTTGTAATTTTGAAAAGTTTTTTGAAGCATATAGTGGTAGGCTTATTTCATTAAAAAAAAAATGAAAACTATCGCAAAATAAAACAAATCCAATTCAAAATATATTTTTTATTCTAACAAAAACGTTATGAGTATTTCAACTTTTCCAATTAAGTGGCAGAAATAGTCTATAAATACCAATAGACTCACATCATTAGCAATTTATCGAATTAGGTAGGTAAGTACCAATATATTAAATGTTACTACTTATTTAACAATCATACTATGATACTACTTACATCATACTTAATTTATATCAATTGTGGACAAAAATATGCAACGTAACTATTTTTAGATGGCCAAGGAAACACCCACTTAGTGCAATAACTGGTCATTGATACAAGGTTACTGCAGGTGACTGAACTCCTTTGACAGCTTGACGTGCAGTTTGAACGCCTGTGAAAATAACAAAGGCATTAAAACATTCATTTGTTATCGATTCCTAAAATCTTGAGCATTTATTAGAATCTGAATGTAGAGTTAATTTACTTATTAAAAATAGTCGCAATAAAAATAACTCTTATAAATCAAGAGCTATTTGTCATTCGTACTTAGATGGCGCTTATATCCTTCAAAGAGAAAAATAAATTTTAATCTGAAGACAGACAGAATAGCAGAATTTTAATTAAAGGACTCTACATTTTTTTTTTTTTTTGCGAAAAATGTACATACAAATCACTATACCATTAAAGCATTCTTAACTATATTCCAATTGCAAAAAGAATTTGAGAAAATTTCAAGTGTTGAAATTTGAGAAAATTTCAAGTGTTGAAATTTTCCAAGTGGTTTTCAGCAAGATTTTGCTCATACATAATATACTAACTAGGCAAGTTACCTTTTAAAAATAAGAAAAAGGGAGAAATTTGAAAATTTCCAAGTGGTTTTCAGCTTGCAAAAATACTAACTAACTAGGCAAGTTAAATATAAGAAAAAGGGAGTCATAGGCGCTACTTCGGTGTATGTGAGAAGGACTCTCGTATTTCATTGAACAGAATGATTGAACATTATTCCTTAAACATTTTATGTATATTGGAACCCATACATGACATCTTTACAGACGACATATTCAGATGGCGGAGGCTTAGACCGGCCCTCCGCCACGACCGGTTTCCCGTGTAGCAATGGACTCCCCAATGGTTATACTAAGCGTTTAGTATTTATGCTAACAGGGGTGAAAACTTCAACTGCGCGATGCAGGCCTCAGCTCCTGATTGGTCGTTTGACGTGACGTACTACTGCGTTGAGGATCGGATATTGAGAATGTTGGTAGAGAAAGATGGGTAACTCTCGTTTTTGGATAAAGTCGTTCAGATTTTTCAAATTCAGGAATGAGTATCAAGGCAGCCTCATTTGAAATTTCTTTTCTAGTGTTAAGTTTTAATAAGTTTTCGGTTGATTGTAATCAATATTATGCATTATAAAAGATGCAATGAGTAACCAATAAAACACCTACCCGGTTCTCAGCCACCTAAATAAAAGATAGAGTCAATAAACTTTAATTTTTGTCTCTTTTTATCGAAAAAGACAGGTTTGAGGGAAAACCCTTTTTTGCGCATCACCCTAAGCACGACCCCATAGTGTATAAATAATTCCCCACCCTTTACCGTAACTTTCTACATAGCAATGAAGGGTTCAACTCTGAGGGGTCAATGTCATTTGCAAACATAAAAACGTTCACATTGAATCCAATTTAGCTATTGTTAAATGGAGAATTTAATAGCTTTTTATAGCGCTCAATGTAAAACTTGATCGAGATTATCATACAAAAACTACTGTGGGGCCACCACAGTAGTTTTTGTATGATAATCTCTTGTAGGTATTACAATGAGTAATGCCACGCAAATTCTGTGCCTATAAAATACTAACTACTCGTAATTACAAATTCACAATATAAAGCACCACGTACAATAGGATTTCTGAAAGCTCTATCAGACATGCATTGCATTGTTCTATTTGCAAATTCAATTTCGACAAAAATTAAAGCTATTGCCACTTTCAATGTGTTGTCAACGACATCTGCCGAGCCCAGCCCATCTATGTTGCCTGGGCTCCACTTCTAGTCTAACTACATGCAGCTGAATAGCAGTATTTTACATGGAGTAATTGCCTGATCTCTACAACCCAGTTGTAGAGATCAGGCAATTACAATTAGACTGGGTAACCATACACTCTATAAACTCTTTTGAGACACAAATATTTGAAGACACTATTCTTGTCGACTAACCAAACGTTCACTACTTTGTCATAAAACTATCCTATCCTGTCACTGTATCTATTGTTTTGTAAATGCTTTTGTAAGATAATCCTTTATTATCATTATCCTTGTTCCTCTTTATCCCAATGTATTTGTCGTCTACGCAGCACATCTACTTCTTATATTTATATTCCAGACATCTCTATTCGCCGGCATCTCAGTAGTCACTAGTCACCTTCTTTCTAACCATATGTTTCACACAATCCATCAATCGTTGCTAAAAAACAAGAAGGGCAATTTCCATGTTTTTAAGATCGTTAGCATTCTAATCTTAGTCTCAATCTGTCAAAAATACCTGCAAGTTTCCTACATTTTTTATAAGTTTTTAACATTGATTGTCGCTGAGATGAGATCACAACTAGATTTTGAATGTATTTAATTAGTACGGGAAGTGATGTCTGTAACATGACCCAAAAAAGTTATTCTGAACTTAACGAGCAAAAGAAGATTTACTATACTCACTGAAGAAAAAGAAGAAGATTCATATAAAGAAAGAAAGAAGGAAGGAAAGAAAGAAAGAAAAAAGAAAATACATTTATTTAGCACAGACGAAAAGCCTATATACCTTAGATACTTTTCATAGATAATCTAAAATTTCTAACGTATCATAGTTTCCTTGCAAAGCGGATGACGCAGACTAGCCGGCTGGAATTGATCGCATGCACGTCACAGCTCTACGTAGAGACGCTATGAAATACGAACTACGCACCTAAGTACGTAGTATACTGCTAACGGTGTATACTGTAAAAATCTCACGGTGAAAACAGAAGCGAAGTGAGCTATCAATAGCGTCAATCCCAAGCATCAGGTGGAACAAGGCTCGGTCACCGGTTAAATTTTCAAACCGTTATTATGTACATGTACCTACTTGACGCAAATACCTTTACATTCGGTTTCGTTCATAGAAACCGGTTTTTGTTAACCGGTTTTGGAGTTGTCTTTACATAAAGGTTTTTTCGGATTAAACGGTTTAGAGCAATATTAACCAGTATTATGTTTAGCTTTTATTAAAAATAATTTAAATGATAAATTATTGGCCATATGTTAGCTAGCACACGCCAATATACCAACCAAAAACATCGAGAACTATATACTCAAGCAGAAATAAAAAAATAAAAACTAAACAGAACTAAATATCTAAATAAAGCCTTCAGGCATAAAGGGCGTGCCCGCTTACATAAAGCTATACATAGCTGTAATTGGAAGTTATAAATGATGAAGTAGGACCATCGAGGTAAAATAAATAAACAGTTATAAAAGACGACCAGTCACCACAAGCAGTACCCAGTAGTTACCCAGTAGTTACCCAGTAGCTGGGTTCTAGAGGTCAGATAAGCAGTTGCTCAATGTAAAATACAAGTTTCAGCTGCATCCAGTTAGACTGGAAACCGACAGCAACATAGTTGGAAAAAGGCAAGGCTGATGATACGAGCGACGGACCGATCGAAGTGACGATGCTTGAGGAAGGCAGTATGTCCAACATTCCTTAGCTGGATAATGAGGATATTTCGACTTTTCAATTCTTTCTTATTCATTTGCATGAAATTTCCATTAATAACAGCGAATTAATTACTAAATCATTCGAATTTCTAAAGTTAAAATTAGACACTAATTCATCAAATTATGAGATAGCAGTCTTAAAATAATAATCATATGTACTACTTCCAGGTAACTAGTCCACTTTAGCCACCCAAACCCATAGTCCAATATCTTTGTTTCCATATCCTGCAACAGTTCTAACCGGGGGTTGTCCTTGGTTATCCCTGTTCGCACTATGCAAGGGCACCCGCTCTTGCATAGTGCGAAGAAGGATAACTGTTGGTCGGTGCCTCAACACTTAAAAATGTCTAAGGGGCCTCTGCGAGTTGGCTTCGGCCCCTCGTACGCCTTTCAAAGGTCCAGGAACTCAGGGTCCCGAGATATGTCAAAGATAATAATATATGTACATGTGTAAGTATAAAAAAGAGGGTAAGAAATCATAGGGCATCAAAAAATTCGTCCGCATCCCTTTTTAATACTAAAAATTGCCTGAAAATGTAGAAATCATCGGTCAGTGCACTTTTGTTAAATGGACGTCTTTCTTTTCTGGCTAGAAATTGCATGAATCACTTGACAAGATATCGATATCGCAAATCAATAAAATTCGTCGCTGCGTAGAGATTGAATGAATGAAATATTGCATTCTTACACGTGTGTAACCGATGACGCGTCAATAATCAATTGCAAATGACGTAGAAAATTAATTCGTTAAGTATAAGATTCAAA
Source organism: Omphaloscelis lunosa (assembly GCA_916610215.1). Taxonomy (NCBI): domain Eukaryota; kingdom Metazoa; phylum Arthropoda; class Insecta; order Lepidoptera; family Noctuidae; genus Omphaloscelis; species Omphaloscelis lunosa. Next base: position 2,757,469 of record OU744271.1, read on the forward strand.
TTGTTTAAGTTCAATGTCAAACTGTTGATTGGCATTCAATATCCATTCATAATATTTTATCTTCCAAATCAAATCTACGCAAGATTAGAATCTATAAAATCCATTTATAAATATGAACTGGCTAGCCCATTCATGCAAGCCATTTTTTCAGCAAATATGGAGATTTTTTGATATATTAGCAAAAAGTGACAAAAGAATAAGACCAAACAAGTTAATTGGCCAATTATCTACGCCAAACGGCCAAACGATAGTCAATTGATGTATGAAATACATTAGCGCATCTTCCGGCGTGCGGTCACGGATGCATGCTTCCACGTGACGCTCTATTTAGTTTATTAAAGGCATGACTTCTCTGTGCAAAAAACGACAGCTTTTATTTTCAATTTTAGAATCTTTTATTTCAGATATAAAGAAAGAAAAGAAGAAAGAAAGAAAATACGTTTATTTGCGGTAAACATGAAGCAAAGAAAGATAATAAAAAATAATAAAAAAAAAACACGTAAATAACAAATTGGGGGAAAATATGCGTCACATCCACGCATCCACGCATATAAAACGTCAGAAGCTAGGTGCACGGTTCCAGTTGGTCGTTTTCTTTGGAGAAGAGTCGGCAAGAATATCAACCGTTACTCTTCTTTAAAATAATTATTGGCTTTTACAATGTTTTCAAATTACAGTGTTATTACCTGAGGACAGTGTAGGCCTGTCAACAAGTACCAGGTACTTAACAAAATAGAAAATGGTAAAAAAATAGAAACAACTATGAGTAAGAGTCTACATGGTTTTCTATTCAAGGGCATAAACGTATTTCAGATTTAACTTTACGGTTTTTTGAAGTGAAAACTTCTTTAGGCGCGTTGGGCATTTTTGAGATGGGACTAAACCATTGATTTCGCGACACTGTGACGACACCAGCTTTTGACCATTAAAAGACATCAACGCGCGATACATTATTTCCTGCACAATAAAATTGTTCAAGTTTTCACTTCTGTCGGCACTCCCGGAGTGCCACTGATGAGATGATATGGCCAGCTGAACGCGAACTGCGTTCAAGAACGGTCAGTGTCAATATCCCACAATAATGATGTCACTGACAGCTTGACAGCTCTTGAACGCGGTTTAGATGTGTTGATCGCATTCAGCATCATTGTTGAAATCAGCCCTAAGATGTATGAAAGAAGACATGTTGCAGCGATCCCAAATAAATTGGAATAAGGGCTGCAGAATGACGATGTAGAGTCGATTTTTGTTCGGTATTTATGCAAAGACACAAAAAAAACAGTGGCACTGCGGGAGTGTCGACAGAAGTGAAAACTTGAAAAAAAATCGGCACCGCCGTAATCAACGCTTTGATGTATTTTACTCTACGCACCGCGGTAATCAACGCGTTAATGTCTTTTTAAATGTCAAAAGGTAGTGTCGTCACAGTGTCGCAAAATCAATTTTTTTGTCCCATCTCAAAAATGACCAACGCGCCAAAAGAAGTTTTTACTTCAAAAATGTGCCTCTATTTGATTGGACTTTCTCTTAAAATTTTAATGTTGAGCCATAACATACTAAAAGCAAATAAAAAAAATTTATATATGTGTAGACAAAGTTCTGAGAGTTGGGACTAAAACTCACAAACCAAATAACAACGATACCTTTCTATTGTTTTGTAATCTCCAAGGACTGTACAATATTATTATCATCACGTTCTTTAAACCGCACATCACAATGCATAACTCTACATTTATAAAAATAATTTTGAATTGTAAAGCCAGTGTGCAACTTGACCTTAACGGTCTTCATTCATGTAACCTGATTGCCACCCCTCTACCACACTACTACGGGAGAGTACAGAGTAGTCGAAGACAGAAACTTTGTTTTGATACAAAAATTCATAATATTTTATCTCACATAAACCTACAAGGGCACTTATGAAACGTCAGAAGCTAGGTGCACGGTTCCAATTGGTCGTTTCCTATGGAGAAGAGCCGGCAAGAAACTCCACGGTTACTCTTTTAAAAATAATTGACTTACGAATATTCTTATTCTATTGCAAACTAGATAAGAGAAGAAGAGAACCGGTAGAAGTGGCGATGTTTGGGGAAGGCCTATGTCCATCAGTGGACGTCTTTCGGCTGAAATGACGATGATTTCAAACTCTATAATATATTTATTTATTTATTTAACCATTTATGCACACACATATAAACAGACAAGAAGAAAGGAACAGAAAAATACGTACAAAGGCAATGCTTATTATAAATCTATTATTATTATTTATTATATATCTTATAAAGGCTAGATAGAATCTCCCAGGTTCACTTGTAGAGTAACCTATTAGGCATTAGAAGTTTCTAGTTGGTAAAGTTTCCACAAGAACGAAAAATCTTTCATTTGTGTCTAGGAGCTGTCAGAAATGAAAAGTTACCAATACCAAAGTATCTACATGTGATAAAACTTAAAAGAACTTATTGCCTGTATTTCCCGAAGGCTTAGGCAGTGTCAAATACTTTGCTTATTCAATTAAAACTTGCCTCACATAAATTAAAACCTAAAAAAAACAGGGGCACTCCGGGAGTGCTGACAGAAGTCAGCTTTTGCTTTTGCTGAAGCTTTTGGAAGTATTTTTTTGAAAAAAAAAAAACTTCCAAAAGCTTCAAAGTAAAAATAATTGCATAGAACAGTGATCCATAATGTAATATAAATAAGGAGCACAATCGCGTTTACAAAAATGAGGTGTCGGTAACGGTGTCGCGAATTCAATCGTTTTTTCCGATCTCAAAAATGCCCAACGCGTTTAAATAAGTTTTCACTTCAAAAACAAAACGGTCGCTCTGAACTCTCACACTATCCTACATTCCTGCATCTCGCAATCAAAGTTTTCGCACCACTTTGAACACGGTCTACAATTCTGCTCTATACAACAGGGAGTCCGCTACCACAAGGTAAAGTGGAAAAGTGCGTCCACTTCAATCAAATGCACAACACAATATTATTCTGACATACACGATCTCAGTCGCTAAAACAAACTTCAACATTTGCCATTCTGTCGACTAGAAGAAATTGCTAGACTGTATTTGGAATACCCGCGACTCAGGAGAATGACGAATGCTTGAACTTGACATTGAATGCTTCTTACAGCACCTGTGTGGTTCATTTGACTCCTTTTTTTGTTTGGTTTTTATTTGGACGAAATCTTTAGATGGTAAAAAGTTCAGCCAATGGTATTGTTGTAAATAATGATAGAAAAACAGAATTCAAAAGATGCATAATATTCAGTCGGTTGTAAAATTCTACGATTTTCTTATCTTGTAAAAATAATGAATAGTGTTTTTGATTATGTACCTGAATTGAATAACTTCCGGTAGTCATCTCATAGTTGTTGACAGTTACATTTTTGTCAACTCTATCTTTTCATTTCAAAGGTATTCGAACAAAAGAAAAGATTTCCATAAATGTTGATAAGCAGAAAGGAAATTAATATTGAAAAACGAATTTTCATAAATAAAATTTCAAACTACTTTTAACTTTTTATCAACAAAACGGTAAAAAACTCAATCAACAAAACAAGAGTATCAAATTAAAATTCGAATTACCTTTTGTAACGACATCTGTGTTGGTCTAGAAGAGTTTTCTTGTTCAAAATGGCGAGTAAAACTGTCCTTACGGCGAAACATAGTTTGAACGTATTTCACTTATAAGAATCTGGATGGCGCTCTTCAATACAATAAAAACATTGTAAATTCGTATCTACTTCTACAATTCTGCACTGCACAAATTATGTGTAGCACATTATTCACCTCAGTATTATTTTTATTATTAGAAAGTTATCTAGATATCACAACATCTCCCGAAAATTTTATTTTCCCTTGCTCCTGACAACCCCGAAGGGCAAAGCATAAGGGTGTACCGTGTACTGCGCAAGTCAAAACGATGTCAAGTCCGATTTGTCAAGTTAATAACGCGACAACAAATCTTTGAAAATGATTAAATATTAATTTCAAGCGTATTTCATAATAATTTAGTTTATATTATTTTATTTTTAATTTATAAGATACTGCTTAACAAAGGATTTTTGTTGAGGTAAGTCTCCTATAAATTTTGCGATTTTTGGAACGCGGTGCTAGTCAGTTTTATTACTTATTATAGAGTGTTGTAATCAATTAGTTATCTATTAATTCAGTAAAATTGATTCTAATTATTGGTTTCTTTAATTAAATCTAAATACAACACAATTTTAGTTCTAATATTACGTAAAAATATGAGAAGCGCCCGTAAATATTTTGTTGTAAAAATCTAGAAATTGAATTGCTTCATATTACTGATTTAAACAGTTAAATAAATAAAAGTTAAACATATTTGAATTTAAAACATGACTTATCAACATTACTAAGCATATTTTTTGACAATTTAAGTAGTGTTACGTGTTTCCAAATTTTTACAATTTTTACAATGGTTAATAAAAATATTCGTTTTATTTTCAGAATAAAATGGCAACTGGCGGTTCGGGTGCAGTATTCTTTCTAGGTACGCGAGCACATTATCAGGTAAATATTCGCAAATATTCGATAAATAAATTGTTGTGTTCTCGCTTTATAGGTTAAGGGCCTTTGAGTATGAATAAGTCAAGCATCAAATCAGGTTTTAGAGTATTACATTGTTTTAAAGATCTTCTGGCGCCCTAATGACATTGACGAGAGGTAAACACTGTTGGTAAACATTTCTGTGCACTGTTTTGTGAAAATACAAGATGGCGGCGTTAGTTCCAATTTTGGCCACGCGCCAAAAATCTTTGTTTAAAATTAAACTATTAATTTAATAAAAAATAAAAAAAACTATTTTCTTGTCCGCAAACCTCGTGTTTCATCAGTTGTCGGATTTCTATCAGTTGCCCTTTACACTTGGTGCAGACTGGACGCTCTCAATCGACTTGGAAATATATAGAGTTGTTAATACTCTTTTAACTTTAATGCAATTTATTTAAAAAATGGGAGGAAAGCTGCTAAAGTCGAAGGCACGACAGAACTCTATACAATGTCGCCCATCGTCATGTGACCGCCCGTATTTTCCATGAAAATTTTAAAGGGGTGGTCTCATCTTTAATATTTTTCATGTTATTAAATTTTTTATCTTTTGATTAGCGTTTGCTATATCTCCGATGTTATTGGCTCGATTTGGCTTCTGTTTATTATTTCCAACAGCTTATGAGTTATTTTATCGGATTAACTAACATTTTAATTAAAATTTATCGATTAGGCAAAATAACGGAAGAGAAAACATAAAAAAAAAAAAAAATAATACAAATGTAAGTTCATAAAATCATAGTGAATTCATAAAAAAATGTATATGTGTATATGTATAGATACCCCCTTTTAAAATTATCTTCTGATAATTTTTCATGAATATTCAGAAAAATGCGGGCGGGCACATGCCCATGGGCGACATTGTACTATAGGTCACACGGAAATAAAAAAAAACAACAATAAAATACTTATTTCTGTACTTATTCAAATATTATACACGATATCCAATTGATTGGCATTCGTTTGTATTCGAAAATGCGATGATACTCGAGGGACATTTAGAAAATAGAAATACTCACTTCCCTTCCCTTTACCTTTACGACACCAAGCAAAAAAGTTATAAATAAAAAAATGGCATGCTCGGGACCTGCCTGTCTCTTTTTATGAAAGAATGCCAGAAATACAATATGGTTTTCAGCCACCACTCAAATCACGATGATCCGCAAATCACCTAGCGGAAACCAATGTAGGTTAACGCGTTAACCTTCCCTCAGGTACATTAATGTTCGTTCGCCATACTCACATAAACGATAGTAAACCGAAGTTGGTAAACGAAGGCTAGTGAATGATAAACTAAAAAGTCGGACTCGCATTCTAGGCATTTCGTACCACTACATTTTATAGTAAATTTTTATCATTTGCTTATGATAGAGGCTTTAGTAACACGTATTCTGTGAAATTTTCAAATGACTAGCTTTTACGGTTCTAAAGATAAGCGTAGGCTTAATCCTGTTCGTTGCGTGTTCTGTTTTCACCCTTTGTGGTCGTCGTTCCATAGTTTTTAAAGTTCCTTACCTTAAAAACTATAAACTTATATGGCGGCACAAGGCGTGCGCTCGACGAGATTTCCTGTCGGCTAAAAATTAACTTCCATACAAATTTTCATCCCCTATTTAACCCCTTTAAGAGATGCATTTTCAAAAATCCTTCTTTACTGCTCACCTTCGTTATACAAGGTTATTGGTTATATATCAGCAATCCATTAAGTGGATGTAGGAGAGGTCATTTGCAACCAAATGACCCTACATGACCCCATGTCAACCAATTTCGAGTCATTTGACATTTTTTGTTATATTTCATTCATTTTAAAATATAAAATGTCAAATTAATCGAAAATGGTTGACAATGGCATAGGGGTCATGACTCATGACGGGTCATTTGGTTGCAAATGACCTCTCCTTCATCCCAGAAACTATTGTACCAGGGGCTGCAAACTCGACATAAATAGCCATCCCCATATGACCGAATTTGGTCGCAAAGTCCTAATGGGATCCCTAGACGGTCAACGTTGCTTGTCAAGCACAAAAAATCACACGCTCAGCGATCGCTATCTATGTCAAGACCGCAGCCCCTGAAAACCAAAGTCCACCTACACGTGTGTGGCACTAAGCACAAAAACGGGAGTAGATGGGTTGCTGGAGTCACGCTTTTATCACCATTGCTTACCTCCAAGTCATCCGCTAAAAGTACAAAAATGATGGCGGATTGACACAAAATAAAATTTGGGACTCTTGGGCACCATTTCATGCTTCTAGACCCAGCGGTTTAAGTTGAGCGTTGTCTGGCAGTGAAGGAATATAAGATTTTTATTAATTAGAAGAAGATGGCTTGTATGTTTTCCCCACATTTTTATTCTTGAATGCTTCCCCAGGTCCTCAACCAACCCGAGACTCAGTTCGACGCGGAGAACGGCAACGCTTCTACAGAGACCATTTATCAGAACCCATCGGTCCAGGAGTTGTGGCCCGCAGACCAGAAGAGAGATGATAACGAGCGGTGGGGCTACTGCGAGCAAGAGGTTACTGGTAAGTTATTACAACACAATTAATTTGGTGGATTGTTTTATACGTTGTTAAAATCACCGACAAAGCCGCTATCAGACGCATTTGATTAGGCATCTTTCTGAAACTCTGGACACGAAAAGAATCTAAAGTGAAAAATTAATGAAATAGTGAACCGATCCAACGATGTTGGATTTCGGCACTCGACTAACGAAAAAGGAGCTGATGAACGTTCATTCCTATATAATTTTGTTGGTGTCTGAGGGATGTGAAATTAAACAAAAATGAACCTTTACACGAGTCAATCGTTTGATATCAGCTTTATATGTAGAGGGACAAAAGAAATCATACCTAGACAAAAAAATTGCTAATGCATTGCTTCATATATTTGAAAAATTAGTCTACTCAACAACATAAATAACGGGATGAATGTTGTTGAACTGTCAAAATTAAAGGTATTGTCATTTTACGCGTGCTGCAGGTAATAATTACTTAACACACAAGTAATTATTACCTGCAGCACGCGTAGCATGACGACCATAGAAACGGATTTTCTACGGGTTTTGTCGACGGAAGAATAGACAAAATGACACGATTGTGATTGTTTATCTGTCATTTTGTCTATTCTTACGTCGACAAAACTCGTTTCTATTGTGGTCATGCTACGCGTGCTGGGGCCTGCTAGGCACGCATTCCGAAATAAGTGTAAACCTGTTTAGTTATGTCCTTTACTTATTAAGATTATTTCTAGCATAAGTTTAATGTATGTGATGTGGCTGTGCTTTTTTAAAATAAATAAATAAAACTGGGATGGAATGCAATTTGCTGGTTGCAGTTTTAGCCAGGCAATAACGGTCATTCCCCTTATTGCTCTGTATAGAATCTATTCCGAAATATTGAGATAAAGTGGACAATCCCTTTGTCGATGCATTTCTAAGTTTAGAGGCAAAAGTTTTAACATGGCAATAACGGTCATTCCCCTTTTGATTAATATCTCTTCTCAAAAACCCGAACAATAACTTAAATATCGTTTTTCATCAGTAAAAATGTTGAGGATCGTGACAGATGACGATCCATGACGTCAATGAGCTTTATTTCCGTTTTTGAAACGATGAACGCTACTCGCTAGAATGTCAATAAATGTAGGTAGTTCAATGACCTCTATTGCCATGTAGCTGCTTCTAGATCACCACATGCGATCTACACATCAAAGACCTGAAGTCACACAAAAATCCTGCATCTCGCAAACAGAGTTTACCGCGTATTACTTCCCGACATCAATCGTCGGGCAATTGCCCACTTGACACAATACCCGTCCGGTCGGAGGATCCCCCCTTTTCTATAGAGGATGAGTGAACTTTATACCCTATTCCGTATACCTCTATAGCCATGCTAAAACGGAAAAACATTTTTTTAAAGTGAAAACATTAGGCGCGTTGGCTATTTTTGAGATGGCACTAAACCATTGATTTCGCGACACTGTGACGACACCTGCTTTTGACCATTAAAAAGATATCAACGCGTTGATTACCGCGGTGCCGATTTTTTTTCAAGTTTTCACTTCTGTCGGCACTCCCGGAGTGCCATTGTCTAGTATCCAGTATCTATAGTCCATAGCCCATCGATTGTCATATAAACTGCTAGTTTCTAAAATGTTTTTAACCACTTATTTTGTTAACAGTGACTGACGAGAAAGAGAAATCAGAAAGCATGCTTCGTTCACGTCGTCGACAGAGCACCACCGCCCTCTGTGAGGCGGAGGATATGAAACCAGCGCTATTGAACAATGTTGGGAACAGGTAAATAATTATACACTAAATATCTACTATTTCAGTAACAGTTAAAGAAAGAAAATGAGTAAATTGACCAAACTGGCCCAATAACAATAAATAAGTACTCACGCGAACGAAACAACAAGGTGTAGGTGTTAAGAGAGCGCCCAATGGTCTACCCCTTACCGACCCTGACGACCCCATTACCCTCCTCCAGGAGATTAGTAGGGAAACCAGCACAGTGTACAAAAACAGACGCTTCCCGTCATTCCGACCTCGCCGCCGAGGTCCTTTGCGATCGCGACCGCGTCCCCGAGTAAATGATACTCCCCCCCGACCCTTGCTCGATAACGAGGTGCCAGCAGTTGTTGCAGCTGAGCACGTAGCTTAAATTCCCCGAATAATAATCATAATCAAAACTTTGATCCAGCCCGTCCCATTCTTGATGTCCTCCCTTCGGTTGAAGCCCTAAGCCGAGGTTCGTACCCCACAGGGGGTGCCCTTAGCGAGCGTTCACCTAGTTTTAATTAGCATAGTTGATTAACCCCTGGCTGGAGGTTTTTTAAGTGTAGTAGCTTAAGGCACCCACAGGAAAGCCCGGATAAGTAGTCATGATCTCAGAGGTCAACTACGAGAAGCCCTACATAAAAAACAAAAATGGTCCACTAGCGCCACTCCTTTAAAAAATATTATCTCGTGACTGAGAAGGAATTACGAATAACGGCTAGTAAGGACCCTCGGTAAGTGTGTCTAGAATTTTCTAATACCTTTTATAAATTTTTATATTGAGAAACGAAGCAATAAAATTCGAACTAGTGAAAAGCACCCACATTCCTTTAGATCGTATTTGTTGCTTCGTGTCTCTTAACAGACCTCATTTCTGCAGCGTTTGTTTATTAATACTTGAAAGGGTGAATAGTAGACTAGATTTTTGAACTGTAATAAAAATTACAGCATAGTGTTTTGTCGACGTAAGAATAGACCAAATGAAAGATTTACAATCATTAGTATCATTTGTCTATTCTTCAGTCGACAAAACCCGTTTCTATGGTGGTCATGCTACGCTTACTCTGTATACTTGTATAGCTATGTGCTGTTGTATAAGAACATAGTAGTCCCACAAAATGTGCTAAAGGCCGGGGCACGCTGTTAGCGCTGCTGTGGTCGCGGGCTCGTCGCAAGCGGCGCGGGGCACACGACGAAATCCATCCACTTTACTTACTTTACATACACACATGTGTTGTTGACAGCGGCCCCATAAAGTGTGCCAAAGGCGGGGCACGCTGTTGCTGTTAGCGATACTGTGGTCGCTAACTCGTCGCAAGCGGCGTGGGGCACACGACGAGATCAATCCACTTCATCTACTCCATAAATACTATTGATACAAACATTTGTTGACAGCGGCCCAACAAAGTGCGCCAAAGGCCGGGGCACGCTGTTAGCGCTGCTGTGGTCGCTGGCTCGTCGCAAGCGGCGCGGGGTACACGACGAGATCTACCTGCGGCAAATTGACAACGCTTTGACCAACACCTGTACCTACAGAGAAAGTTGTCGGTGTTTGGAATGTCAGGTTAGTGGATTTAAGTACCTACTATTAATTTATATTATGTCTAGTAATGTTGACTAGAATCAAGCTGAATCTAGATGACAATTTGTTAGCCTAAATGGAAATTAGGAACTTTTTGGTAAATAACAGAATTTATATTTACTGACATTGAACACACAAGTGTCAAGTAATATTCTCTCGGGAAAACATGACGCCTGTATTCCACAAAGTAGTAGGCAGAGTTGTAGGTTAGAACACCGCATTTCATCAGCTAGGACCTGGTCGACCGAGCTCTGCTCGGGTAAAAATAGATAAACATATCCTCCAGCACGCGTAGCATGACCACCGTAGAAACGGGTTTTGTCGACAGAAGAATAGACAAAATGACAGATAAACAATCACAATCTGTCAGTTTGTCTATTTTTCCGTCGACAAAACCCGTTTCTATGGTGGTCATGCTACGCGTGCAGGTATAATACCAATGTTGTATCAAATTCCCGAGGCTGAGAAAATAGCGGAAACGAACTTTCCCAGATCCCAGAGACCTAGCTAGATCGATTTTTCACCCCCGTAACCTCAATATTACAACTTTTATCGAAATTGTTACAGATTTCGAGAATGTGAGTAAAAACATATACAGAGTGGCAGGGACATGGACGCGAAAACCGTTACCATGGATTTAGTACATGATTCTGAACCCCCTTGCGTTGAAAATTTTCGTCGGTTATTTAAATAAAAATCAGTTGTTCCATACATTTTGACCGCAAAAGCACTTTTCTATGAAACAGCAGATCTCAGAATCATGTACTGAGTCCATGGTAACAGTTTTCGCGTCGATGTTCCTGCCACCCTGTATACAAACAAATATTTATACATGCAAATATTGCTCGTTTAATAGTATAGGATATTAGAAGTTCCATAGGCTGCTTAATTAAGAATTTCCTTGTGGTGAAGCGTCTTCAAGTTCTAACCCAAAACATTCGTCGCGTATCCGACAACTACACCAACAAGGTAGCATGTATGTTTAATTATCTTATTAATGAGGCAACTGTGTTAATAAAGACATGCACAGGTGGAGAGGAGAAAATGACAAACATAATAAGGATTTTATAAATTTAATAAAAATATTAGCCAACAAAGATAATATAATACACCTAGAATTTACAGATTTTTATAACGTCAATGCCATGTATGTTCTCTACATATTTGTTTCTTAAGAATTATTCGAAATCGTACAAAAGTACCAACCAATTAAATATTTTATGTGTGCCTAATTAATCAACAGGTTACATAAAAGAGTCTGGCGTGCTGACATTTGGAACTAAATATTTTAATACAGACCATGATGATGGCACTACTTTGCCGACAAGTGCTAGTAGGTTTTAATTTGAGTCGCCCACTAGCAGCGTTTTTTGTTACACATTTATTTTAACAATTTATTTCCCATTCGAAGAGACCTAAGTGCGATAGTGGCGCCCTCATTTTTTCCAAACTCGTTTTTGCCAAGCTGTTTATTACGTCTTTTTTTAACCTTTGAGTATGAATAAAACAAGGTATCGATTGTTTAAAATGTCGTTTGTCGAAAATCAATAAACTTGATTAAATAATCGCTTGTTATTGTTAGGTATGTAGCATTTAATTATCGTATCGTCATAATCCTAATCCTCGGACGATCAGCAGTCGGTCGTTTACCTACAACGGCAAATTACTAAATTATATGTACAATGGTCAAGGTTACTTGTAACTCAATGATAAAAATCAATAAATGTATTTTATTTCACATAAACCTACAGTAGCGGATCAGCGGCCACCCCCCTGTGACCAACGGGCTCAAGCCCCCCTCAAAAGCATCTGAGTACTTAATCTACAACCTAACAAAGTCATTGAGGAATTTGCGAAAAGTAATCGGAATTGTTGTGTAAAGCAAATTAAAATATTATTGTTTATTTTGCTAAAACCTACCCTCAGCGGTGTCAAGCCCCCCCAAACGACAATCCTGGATCCGCCACTGTAAACCTACACCTATGAAACGTCAGAACCTAGGTGATGATTTTGAAAATCGGTTAATTAACTTCTTGTTGAATCTTTTAAAGGTATGATTCGCGATTCATTCAACGCACGCGGCAGTGCTGCCGCATCACTACTACTGCACGCAAAGCGTGACAACCCTAAAAACGGGTTTTCTACGAGTTTTGTCGACGGAAGAATAGACAAGATGACAGATTGTGATTGTTTATCTGTCATTTTGTCTATTCTTCCGTCGACAAAACCCGTACCCTAATTGCGTAATACGCGATCAATCAAAATTTGGTTCGATTTTAAACAGATTGCTGATCCATTGCTTCATAAAAAATCTGCTCAACGACGTAAATAACGCAACGAATATTATTGAACTGTCAAAATGAAACAAATTTGTTATGATCGTTTACAAAAATAAGTTACGCAATTAGGGTACCGCTTCTATTGTGGTCATGGCTTATGAGATTACATTCCGAGTACGGTAGCAATGCTGCGCGACATTGCTGCGTCACATTGTTGCCGTTCCCAGAATGTAAGTAACATTTTTTCTCTTAAGCTTAGGTATTCAGCAATACTTATAAATGATTAAAGCTTTTAATTCATTACATTTTATTGCTGCACACATTTTAATATATCAGCACCAAATTACATTTAATTATTATTTACACTGATCAAAGAAAGTAAATAAAATCATCCATCACGCCTGTACATATTCCTCGAAAGGTTAGGTTAGTCAGAGGCGTATTATTCCCACATTTCGCCAGTATGTTTAAGTCGCATGTAATTGGGGCGATCGTATTGCCATTCGTAGGACACAATATTATCTCAATTCGGGATGCTACTCCTTCTTGGGAATCGAACCCCTAAGTAAAGCAGTCATCGTAATAATGATGATAACACTTTGCTTTAATTGTGACTCTGTCTGCAATTTTAGATACTTGGACATTAAATTAAATACTTATAGGGTACACTATTGGTTCTTAATGAAATATACATTTTAAATCTACGACTGTAAGCTTAAAATTAGAATGTACAATTGTATATGCATGTAATGCCACATTTTGTATAAGATTTTCCACATACGGTTTGCAACATGGTACGAAGAAAACCGAAAGGGAGATCGTGGTCCCCGGCAATAGGGTAACCGAAGGAACACGGGTGGGTTTTAGTCAGTAAGAGTCTCCCACTCCGCCCAGAGCGGGAGAAGTTATTTGATAATTTCCCAACCAAAAAAAAAGGCATGCACACAACGGCTATATTATTAAAGCTCGTTAAACTGGATGTATAGCGTAGCACTACAAGGTTATTTTTGCGCGTGGCCGAAATCGGAATTAACGGCGCCATCTTGTTTTTAAGGTTCCGTACCTCAAAAGGCAAAAACGCAACCCTTATAGGATCACTAGTGTGTCTGTATGTCCGTCTGTCACAGCCAATTTGCTCTGAATCTAATGGACCGATTAAGTTGAAATTTGGAACACATGTATTTCTGTGACACAAACGTCGTTAACGTAAATAAATGAATTATGAATATGGGGTTACTCTTGGGTGGCAAATAAGAAAAAAAAAGGTTTTTTAAACTGTATCGTGTGACATATCAAATAAAAGGGTTTGTTGCGAGGATTTCCAATGTATTTTTTTCATAATTTTATAAGAAATACATTTAAAGATATTTAGGAAATTGATGAAAACTGGCCTTTCCTCCCCCTTATCTCCGAAACTGTTGAGCTTAAAATTTTGAAAAAAAAAAATACAGAGAATGGTTCTTGACTCATAGATTACAGGAAAACCTATAAGAAGTCTATGGTCTTAAAATAACATGGTAAATCTAACAATATTGTGCGTACAAACTTATATTTGCAGTTGAAATTTTATTTCCTGAACATGTACTTCCAGAATCACAATATTTTCATCTTAATTGGAATTATGTAAATTAGTACGCAAATGCCCATAATCTTACAACACACGTCAAGACATACAAACAAAATATTCGTTGCGCCATGAGAACAGATTAAATTTGCCTCCCTCCCAGAGAAGTCAACAAAAATATACAATAAATTACCGGAAATCATAAAACAAGAAAACAAAACAAATATATTTTTAAATAAATTAAAACAATTCCTAATTAATAAAAGTTATTATACAATAGACGAATATCTAACTAATAAATTCAATAACAAAAAGATGTAACTGATTAACAGATAAACAAAACAATAACTGAGTTAAAAAAAAAACAAATGAAGATTATAAGTATTAATTTAAATATATTTTAATTACATTAAGTGTATGTATATCAAGTGCACTGATAACAATACAAAATATTCAAGCTAATAATTAAAGAATCAATAATAATATATAATTTAATACAAAAATAAATAAATAGATTGACTTACACATATTATATTTAGAGAATAAATAAATGAGTAATAACATAAATAAATACAACAAATACTGCTGCAAAAAATAATAATAGACGGATAGGACATAATTTAAATGTTTAGTAATAAGCTTCCTCTCTCCTACTTATTAAAAATTTTGCTGTGCTCGACAGGGTCCATAATTGATTCAATTTATTTTTCCCTACCACTTGTATGTGTACATTATGGATTGTAATAAAGATAAAGAATATTTCAACTACAATGTTAAGTTTGTATTTGGGATAAATTCATCCCAACTACGGAACCTTTCATTGTCCGTAGTCTGACACGCACTTGGCCGGTTTTTTAATAAATTTCAACGTCATTTGAGCGTCAAAAGATCGACTTGGACTTTATGGCGGCTCGGAACATGAGGCGAGTCGCTGCGCAGTAACAAATTCATGTGTCAGCGGGGGTGAGGGGTGGGGTGCTGCACAGCGAGTAGCGCACTTCAGAGCGGCCATAAAAACGCGTACTAGCAGCAAAGTTAGGTGGCAGCAGCAGTGTAGGCGAGCCGTACCAAAACGCTCAGTGGGCCACAGGTTCTTTTCGTAATTAAAAATTTAATTAATAGGCTATGTCAGTGGGTAATGAATTTGTGAGTAGGTTTACCTACATATTAATTTTAGTACTACTTATAATACACATACAGGGTGGCAGGGACATCGACGCGAAAACGGTTACCATGGATTCAGCGTAAGATTCTGAACCCCCTCCGCTGACATTTTTCGTCGGTTATTTAAAAAAAAAAAAGTTTTTTTTTTTTTTTTTTTTTTTTCTGTAGGGCATCTCGTAGCTGACCTCTGAGGTCATGACTACTTAACCGGTCAATCCTGTGGTTGCCTTAAGCTGCTACACTCAAAGCCTCCAGCCAGGGGCATACAAAACTAAGCTAAAAAGCTAGGTGAACGCTCGCTAAGGGCACCCCCTGTGGGGTACGAGCCTCGGCTTAGGGCGTCACCGGAGGGAGGACATCAAAGATGGGACGGGCTGGATCAAAGTTTTGATCATTATTATTAATCGGGGAATTTAAAGCTACGTGCACAGCTGAAACCACTGCTGGCACCTCGTTATCGAGCAAGGGTCGGGGAGGAGTATCATTTACTCGGGGGCGCGGTCGCGATCGCAAAGGACCTCGACGGCGAGGTCGGAATGACGGGAGGCGTCTGTGTCTGTGTATAGTACTAGTGGCCCTATTGCTCTCCTGGAGGAGGGTTATGGGGTCATCAGGGTCGGTGAGAATGTGCCTAGGTCGGCGGGTACGGCTAATCCTACTTGGGACATAACTGGCGGCCTCGACAACCAGAGGGTTGCGATGTTTGACCGCGGAATCGAAGTAACGCTTTGCAAAAAAAATAAAGAGAAAAGAAAAAGTATTTATTGAGACTCGCACAGGAAATTACAAATTAAACTAAAATACACTCATTAAAACATAAAAAAAAATAACAGAAAGTCCTGTACGAGGCCAAAGGCTCCTGTGTGCCTATCTCAGCAAAAAAAATCTAAATAAATCTGCTGTTTCATAGAAAAGTGACCTACGCGGTCAAAATATATGGAACAGCAGATTTTTTTTTTAAATATTCGACGAAAAATTTCAACGCAGGGGGTTCAGAATCATCTACTGAATCCATGGTAGCAGTTTTCGCGTCGATGTCCCTGCCACCTTTTATAGTATGAAAATATCGTAATAATTAAACTACGGAAATACCAAGTTATAATATTGCTTTATTTTATTGGGGTGCGCGGTTTAAAAATGTCTTCATATATCTACCTTGATTGTTATTGTTGCTCAAGTCGAGCGTTTTCGACAGAAAGTACTTATACAGAGCATTGGGGCTGAAGAGCATAGTGACCAGATTTAGTGCCACAAGCAAAAAAATATGCCTGAATGTGGCGGCTCAGATTTGAACAGTATGGTAACTGCTAACTATGGTAAGTTGGGACATAAATTATTCGAGCTGTTTCGATTCGATCCGATTTAAATTTAAATGCAGATCGTTAGTCAAATAAAAAAACACCGCAAAATCCTCTCCTGATTAAATTATGACGCGATGGGAATGGTCGTCAGAAATTGACTGTGTCTTATCGCTGTCGCGTCGAGCAGATTAAATTATTAATCAGGGAAGTTCCAATTGTTTTAAATGCGTTAGAGATCGGCTGTCGGGTAGGTAGGTCATTTTTGCGTCACTGACCTATAGAGGCTTATCATTTTGTTATTAATATGCCAGACAGACGACTACAATAATTGACGTTATATTGAAGGGATATAAAAATGTAATCATAGAGGTGTGCAGAGGCCCTACGTATCGCCAGTTAAGGCGACGATAACCGACTTTTAATGATTTTTTACTGAAGATCACGTCTAAACGGTAGTGTTAATGATTTTGAAAAAATATATGTCAAATAAGAGCATTTTCATATTAATTTTTTAGATTATGTTTATATTACATAGTGAAATTAATTTATAAAGTTATGTTTAACGCGGATAAAAAACTGAGAATCACGTAAAATCTATCAAGCGTATTTTTCTGAAACCTTCACCATTTTAAAGATAATTTAATTATTGATCTTATTAAAACAGGTTTTATTAAAATACCTTTTGTTTTATGTATAATAAATTAATAAAGCGTCTAGTTTGGGACAGCACTCCTTGATGGGCGAGTTCTATTACTGGCGATAGACTCCTAGGCTAGAATTCAGACTGGGCTGCTGCTGAGAATTTTCTAATGGAAAAATAATACAAATGATTGGATCGGAATCGGACCCAGGAAGGACCCTACGCTTAGTAGTTGCGCTTGCCACCACTAAACTCTATTCAAATCCTTGTTTCCAATTGATGTCATTTCCATTTAAACATCTACTTTATAGTATTTATTTGCACACACGGCTACTGCTATGCTGATCTCGCATTACATAGGATTTCCGTACAATGCGAGGTCAGCTTATACTGGAAATGTATAGCTTGATGTGTAGCCGTGTGTACTTACTCACATTCTAGAAATCGGCTCTTAACGATTTCGATGAAAATTGTAATAGGTCTCATATCTGGGAAAATTTGTTTTCTCCGTATTTTCAACCGAGCGGACCACGGTCGCCCAAAGTTTAGAACACAATAATGATATGACATTATTGACATTAGAATAATGATCATGGCAGGATGGAATTAGTTGTACCTACCATCATGGCAGTAAGGAATTAGTAGGTAGGTACTATCCTATACTATTAAATGAGCATTCTCTATTTTCACCAGAGCAGAGCTCAGTCGCCCAGGTACTTGTAAATTATTTGAATTCAAAATGTATAGTATTGAATTTTGAAAAAGTCATGAAAATGTTTGAAATTGTAGAGCAAACTAAAATTTATGCGTGGGTATTTGTACTTTTCCAAAAACACATATTTGTTTACTCGTTTGGAAATTGAATCGCGAACGCTGACTAACGGGGTGGTAATTCATTGAATTGTGTTAAAAATCAAAAGATATTTTTATTCAAATTAGGCTGACAATCACCACTTTTTGAACGTCAATATTACATAAGACAGTCCCCCGAAACGCCCGCCTTCACAACTTCCTAGTGCTTTAGCTGGGATGAATTGGCGCAACAAAGTCCCCAGATAATAAAAGGATATTATAAGTTGGTACTTCTGTATTGTCTTTAAACGTGTGAATATTACAATGTAAAGAGGTCATAGGCTATTATTATCATTTAAAACCGGTCGCAGACATGCATTAGCTTGGATTTGGATCAGTTAGTATGAAAAACCAGCTTGACTGCATTTTAGCAAAAAAAGTATGTCAGTGAACGTAAACGAAGTAAAAGGAGTATGTTAGGTGGGATCATAGCTGGTGGCGTTCTGTAGTTTCTGCCTACCCCCATGGGAAGAAGGCATGAGGTTATTTATGGTTTTTGAAGTAAAAAGCTGGGTTTATATGAAAATATCTTTTGATACTCTTAAAATAAATACTATAAAAGTATGGTGCTATGCGGTGTGAACCTTTTATACTGCAAAAAAAAGTGAAGTATGCAGGGATGTGAATTTACCCGGTAAAAACACGAACGTGGGTAAATTTGAGGGAAAATACCCGATTGCGAAAAATTCGGGTTTTTTTTAATTTACCTTATGTAATATTTAGATTAAATGGGTAAAAACCAGGGCACAGATAATATAAGACCAGTGTATTATCCTGTCGGGTTTTTTCCCACCGCCCATAGAGATGGTGACACGCCTAGAGAGGCGTGTGGCAGTCTGTGTTTCCTAAACATAAACACTGACCACGTTTTGAAGATCAGATGTAATAGCATCATGGCGGTATGTCCAATTTGCTGTTCGACGGTTTCGAACTTTGAAAACTCTTTTTTAATAATATTGGAGGATATTGGTAATAATTCAAGTTGGGTTGATGGCGAATATGACATTATGATTCGCATAAAGTCTTTGACAAATATGTCTGCTCAAATATCAATAAAAAAGCAGACAATATGTTTTAATATAATTTTATTTCATGTGAATAAGGTAACTGGAATATTACAATACCATTTACAGCTGTACTAACTAAAACTGGTCATTGAAAATTTGAATTTGAATGAATTTCACTTAGATACTTTCAATTTTGCAAATCTATATTATTGTTTTTTCTTTTAGGCCTTCTGGCATTGTCAATACATGTCTGGCGACAGTTAAAAGCCTTATTTAAAATCTGCAATCAAGCGATTACTATGTCGCGAAGCTACAATATAAGGACGAGCAAGCACCACGTCTTTTTATCGAATTATTTTGTCGCAGAAATGAAACGTATTGGTTTATACGATACAAAGACCTAGTGCGCGCTCGCCCTAAAACGCGTTGCAGATATAGGCACAAAATAGTCTCAAGTTAAGTTTCCTTAAACATACATTTTATAAACTCAATCATCTCTTATGTACAGTTACGCACACTTTGCAGATTTGCGACAAATTACAAGATTTTTGCGTTAAGAATTAAAATCGTTTCCCTATCTAACATTGATTTAGCAAAATATAATTTGTTATAGTAATATTTATGTATAGCATTTATTATACAGTTTATTTGACACATATTCGTCAATTTGCAAGCGGTCTTCGCCAATAAAAAAAATTTACTCTTATTTTAAAGTCACATAAAAGAAATCAATTTACAAACTTGTCAATATCATACTCTAGTGTGTCCGTAGTATCTACCTGCACTTCTTCACCGGTTTTCTTTCGTGCCTCCAAACGTGTACATTTCAGACATTTTTGATCTTTACGCAGCCAGCACCCTCTGTGGTACATTGAATTACATTTATCACACATTAGAGCTCCACTATCAAACGGATATAGCACCTCGTTATTCTTACAGACTTCACACAGATATCCTTTGCCAGAACAAAGTTTGCAGCTCGTTATGTGTGAACGGCATATCTCTGTGAGTTTGGTTAGCTGGGTTTCTAAAGAACCATCGTCTATAGCTTGTAGATGGCTCATACTGTATTTTTTGTTTACATCACCGAGTTGCACGAATAATGGAGAAAGTAGGTGAGTACCGTCAGCACAAGCACAAAGGTACCTCCTCATCCATTCCAAATCCTTCCTCATTTTGTGTATCCATTCTAATTCAGCAATAAAGTTAAACAATTTTGGGTTTATACTCTCTATGTCAATATACGGCCTTGTCCAAGATAAATTTAGCATTTGGAATGCAATTCGCGACACATAGTGCTTGTCCCAATCCCAATTGTGAATAACTCTAGCAGGAATTGCTGCTAGATCATTCCAGTGGCACGTAGCACAGAAGTATAGGCCAGTATAGTCACATAACCGTGGTTCATTCCACATGTCTTTAAAAGTCAATGCCGTTTGGCATTCTGCACACTTATAATCTTGTGCTGCTAACCCTTTTTCAGGACATATACTCATTTCAAAGCTCCCTTTCTCAGTCATTACAACATGAGCGCATACCCTGCATATGTGGTCAACACATTTGTAATGGCATAAGTATCCACAATCGTTACAAATGTAAGAACCTTGAACAATACTCCAAATAACTCCACTACAATGATCACAGTACTGTTTCCGGTTGCTAGGGTTCGTTTGTTGTTCAAAATGATGGCCTTTTATCGAGACTTGGATTCTAGCTAGCCCGTTATTATCTTTTAAGTCTTCTAGTCTTAGTCTCAGCTCTACGAGGTATCTGACAAGCCATTTTCGTTCGTCGGAACATTGGACACTGTTTAAAACGAGCTCCTTACACTGAATTATTGCTTTTTCTATCTCCTCTTTCGTAGCAGAACTGTGTATCTTCAATTTTTTATTCGAAATAGACTTCGGTATACAGTTCGAATCGTAACCCTCGTCGGCAGAAAGACATCCAGAAGTTGACGAAGTTGATGTTCTAGAAGTTGCTTCTACGCTAGGACTGCAGCAGATTAGACTGTTCCTGTATTTAGGCGAATCATTTGCTATTGCAGCAGCCATGGTCACTTATTTTCAAACAAAGGATGTCAAGAATACATCGCGGAAATTTTGCATAAAATTTAGCAATGTCACTGTCTGTTTTTATTGTTTAAACTGTTGCACAGTTTTGCACACAACTGTTATCTAAGATTATGTCTCATTTCCACTGCGATCCAGTATGTTTTGATAGTGATTCGTAATATTTTTTTCACGATAAAATTATTGTCGTCATTTTTGACAGCTGAATAAATTATTTGTTTCTGTCTGTATGTTGGTGACTTGGAGATTGCGTTCCGTTCCGCCTTGACTTGTGGTACAATATTTTTATTGGTTTTATCTTCATTATTTTTCTTATTAATAGAACTGTAGAAACTAAGTCAAACAAATATTTACAATCACAAAATACTTATTTTGTGTTAATATCAGGACATATTCAGCAAATACTTTGAAAAAATACTGAACAGTTTTGTACGTCGCCATACAACACGGAACGGAACGTGGGTTCACCACGCAGTTGTACCAACTTCACATAAATAACGTCTATCTGTCAACTGTCAATGAAATGACAATACATTGCGTTCTAGCTGTCACGTCTTTTTCAGCATACATTGCTTACCAAATACGAAACAACTTTTTCTTAAAACATAAAAGCGTCGGTGTATAACAAAACGTATTTAACCTAGCGATCTACTTTTTAATTTGCATAACACGAACACGGATGAGATCAGCCTCTATATTCGTGCTAATTACTCAGATTACGGTCCTTAGCAATGACCTATGACCATACACGTGCGGGAATAGGACATCCGCGGAATAAAGATAATATTATTACGCATTAATATTAGTAACTTGTAGTGGGTATTGGTACTTTATATAGTGGGCTTTAATTAATGACGCTGCGCCGTATTATCGTACCGTCTTATCTTCAGAGAAAAATGTAGACTTATTTATTTTTAATATTGATAGACTTAATACATTAAAGGAAGGCAGCTGACTGTGGTTTATTGGATTCGATTCTTGGTTCAGATTGCGTAAAAAAGCCCTCAGTTTTACTGCCTCGGCAATTAAGTAGATAGGTACCGAGCAGTATTGAATTACCTACCAAGCTGATGGATGGTTGGTTTTAAAAATGTTGGGAAAGTTTTGATTATGCATGTGGATGGCTATTCAAGTAGGAGAAGACCTAATAAACGATGGATGGACTGTGTAAAAGATGATATGGCTAGGAAGGGGTGACTACCGAGATGACGACTAGGGTTGCAAAATTTTACGGAAAAGCTGGTAAAATACGGGTATTTTACGGTCATTTATATAAATTACGGGAAAATTACCGGCGACTTATGAAG
Source organism: Omphaloscelis lunosa (assembly GCA_916610215.1). Classification (NCBI taxonomy): domain Eukaryota; kingdom Metazoa; phylum Arthropoda; class Insecta; order Lepidoptera; family Noctuidae; genus Omphaloscelis; species Omphaloscelis lunosa. The sequence goes on from OU744271.1 coordinate 2,780,087, forward strand.
TTTTAAATATTAATTTGTGCTGTCCTTTGCTCTGGCTCGGCACATAGATGATATTATTATAATCCATGACAAGGTGTGATTCATATCTTGAATTCTTGATTAGAAAATTAAGTTTTAATGCGCATGAGTCACACGAACCCAGTTTTCTGTTATTTTTTTAAGCTCCAATACTACTTACGTCTCTGGCAAATTTCATTCAAATCCATTTATCCGTTAAAAGTGAAGCAGTGACATGCACATGATACATACAATCATACTCACATTCGTATTTGTAGATTTTTAGCGGGTATGACTACGATTAATACGTTTTTTTACCGAAAATTACCATATTTTACCGTGAAATACCGTAAATTACGTAAAATAATATTTTTACCGTATTATACCAGGGCACAGATATAATACCAGGGTAATTTTACCGTTTTACATCCCTAATGACGGCTAATAGAGAGAAGTACGGTAGAAAAAGACGTTGTGCCGACTACAAATACAAAGATAAGGTAAGGGTGGTAAGGGCATTAAATTAATGAGTGTGGGTACTGTAGGTTCGTTTCCCAGTTCGAGAAAATTGAACTCGCTGAAGTAGAAGGTACTGTTGGTACTGATCTGCTAAGCAATGGGTGTAATATGAATGAGCTTGAAGTATAAGTTCAAATCTCCATATTGAGATACCAGCAATAGGGTTTTTTGGTCAGGAATGCAGCGTAGCCAAGGTAGTACGGGCCTACAAATAAGCTGAATTGGAGGAAATAATCGATTTCTGAAACATTATATTCCTGAACAGCTAACGAATGTTATGTATTAAAGAAAGAGGTAATGTTTACACAAGAATGATTTCAGTGTACATATATACGTAACTGCCTTATTGGTCTAGTGGTCGCAAGCGTTACTGATGAGCGTGAGGTCCTGGATTCGATTCCCAGGTCGGACAGTGTTGTTGATTTTTTTTAGTAACAGCCCCGAGTCTGGATTTGTGCCCAGTTAATAGGGGGTGCCCCCTATTACATGGGACTTAAAAATAGCTGGAGAAAAGTGGGCGTACTATAGATACACCTCTATCTAACCCTTCGGGGATTACAGGCGTGATGTTATGTAACCTATTCAGCTTGAATAATAAATAAATAAATAAAATAAAATTTATTTAATTCAGGCAAAACCCATATTAAATAAAATAAAATTTCATTATGCTGCAACAGAAATAAAATGTCAATGCTATCAAAATAGGTACAAATTATAAAGGTCACAGAATTCAAAATTAAACAAATTAAAATAAACGAATGAGTAATACAAATTACTGCCTCGTTGGTCTAGTGATCGCAAGCGCTACTGCTGATCATGAGGTCCTGGGTTCGATTCCCAGGTCGGGCAAAGTGTCATTGGGTTTTTCTATCTGAAATTTCTCAGTAGCAACCTGGAGTCTGGATTTGTGCCCGGTTGATGGCAATAGGCTCGCCCCTATTACATGGGACTTAAAAACATAACTGGCGAAATGTGGGTGGTCCTGCTACAGGGACACCTCTGCCCAACACGTCGGGCAAACAAGGCGTGATGTTATGTTATGTTAATATAAATTATAGGGCCACAGAATAAAAATTAAATAACAGCCTTTAACTTTCAGAGCCGCTACTTCGAATGTGATGAAGACGAGGACGACTACAGTTCTGATGAGGATAGCTATGTTCCTCGCTATGTCGTGGAAGCTATGGAGGCCCAGCAACAACAGGAGCCCGAGACGGATGATGATGAAGATGATGATGATGAGGTATTTTCACCACTCTTAGCATAAGAAAACTTCAGTTCTGATAAGAACAGCTACGCTATTTGGCCGGATACTGTGTAATGAATATCCGTCCATCCCCATAAATTTGTCGGATATTCGACCGAATATTGGCGTTTGAGCGAGACTAAGGAGGTGAGGCACTGCCATCGGGTGGATTCGGGTATCAAGGCAAGCGTGCGAATGCCATATTTATCAATTGGCTTCAATTTTTTTATACGACACAGTTTCATGATTTTGTACCATAAATTGACAAACTTTTACCTATTTATAATATTAGTATTACATTAACTATAAAGCCCTGGTTTCCTCACGATGTTTTTCCTTCACCGATGTCAGTAATGTCCAAGATAAAATCAAAAGTACATGAGTCATATTGGTACTTGCTCGTATTTGAACCCCGTGCATGAGAGGCGAAACCTTAAACACTAGGCCATCAAGACATAAGTGCGTTTTGTTAATTGTTTTTATGGTAAGTAAAAGTAAATATCGTCTCTTCTCCAGGTGTTCATAGATACTGTCCCCGGTGACAACACCTCAACAGACATGTTGATAGACAAGAAGATGTCTGTGTCGTCAGACGAGCCGCTGACCACTACGGAACAAGATGCTGAGGACAAACTGCAGCTGGAGGTGGCGGCAGGCACGCCCGTGCTACTCAACTATCTATTGACCCACCCTATTACTTGTAGCATACAATGAACTAATGAAAGTAACTAAAAAAAAGTTAACTTACAGTGGTTAACTAAGCTACAGTTAACTTAGCCGTGGTTAACTTCACCAGTTTTTTTTTGTTAACCGTGGTTAACTTAACTATTAGTTAACTAAACCACCTTTAACTTATCCGACAACCATAGTTTAACTACAGCTTAATTGGCCATCATTCACTTAATAACGGTTAATGTACCATAGTTAAATAACACAATGAACAGACGGAAAATAATTTAAAAAAAGTTAACAGTGGTTTACAAGCTAAACCACAATTAAAACTACATCTTTAAGTAGTTGCACGCCTAATGTAAAACTGTTTGCATAAATCCAATCCTGTAGTCTTCTTTGATCACTACAGTTAAATGCAAGACGCTATAATTTAGCTCCTGCCGTGGCAAAAATGTTTGAAAATTTGTTAATTCAACAGCGGGTTTAGAGAGCCCACTTTTGCTTAAGGCCAATGCATTAGGCTAGCCCGCGAAATTTAAATTTGCTTACGTTTTTTGCAATTGCAAGTCAGTATCAGGTTGTCTGTTGATCAAAATATGAATTTAATCATTAAAACCATTAATATGTATAACATTTGAGGCCAATTCGTAACTAAGAGAGTTGTATTGAAGATTCTGATTATAATTCTGTAGATAAATATTTCTTACTGTCGCGAATCATAGTTTAATCAACATCTAACCGGACTCTAACCTGCAAATTGCAAAAAAAAAACATAAGAAAATTTGAATTTCATGGGCTAGCTTAGCGCATCCCCCTTAAAATGTCTAACCTGTCAAAGTCCTCTTGGCCTATTTACCTGATATTTAGATATAAATAAGTAATAGAATTTGTCCCTTTATCCAGTATCATTCAGCACAACAGTCTATGGTGGTATAGTAATATACATAATATACTATGCCTTTGATCTCAAGATATTATTACAATTACAACTACTTATTATTCCTACCTATTATTATAATAAACAAAAAATGCTGCCTGTTATTCAAATATAAATAATTTGTAAAAATCTTATGAAAGCTAATCCGTGCAATTTTGATAATTTATGTACAATGTTATTTAGTTTACAATTTAAAATCGATCGTTAATATGTCAATTATAATTTTAATTGAACAGAAAAATATTGTGTCCATTTCAACGAATTTTACTCAGTTCTCGATTTAATTTTTTTACCTGTCGTTCATTCATTAAGTCATTATTACAAATATAATATTAATATTGAGGGCCCCACCATAATGTCCGGATAGTAGATAGAAGTCAGCCCCGGATCTAGGGGGGGGGCAAACCGGGGCACATGCCCCGGGCGCCAATTTCAGGGGACGACAAATTCAAATGTAGCAGACAAGTGCACCACCCAGCACATCGCAACTTTGCAATAAATGAGACGCGCGGCACATTTAACCTTTCTATGTTTTTCTTTTTTACAAACGTAATGGCGCCCCTGTTGGACTGTTGGACAATTATCGATCGATAAAATTTTATTAATATGTTGCTGGCAAATTTTTCATTTTGAGAAAATTTGAATTTCACGGGCTAACTTAGCGCATCCCCATAAGACTGGCGGGGGGCGGCAGACGGCAGGCAGTTTTTGCCCCGCCTCAAAAAAAATCTAGATCCGGGGCTGATAGAAGTGAAGAATATCGGCTAGGCAACTTAATCCGAGAACGTTATCCGAAGGTGAAGCAGATTATAATTAAAATTTAATATGGTTATATTAAATTTCTTATTATTCAGTCTATACTACTGTACCTGCTTGTATTCAAAATAACGGAGTTCCTTTATGTCTAGTCAAACAGTGAGAAATATTGATAATTTAAATTTATGATCTCATTAGATGCGTAGTTATTTATGTAATAATTTTAAATAGTTATTAATTATTGTGTAGTTTTATTAGGAGACTTAATGCGATGATACTCAACGTTTGTTTTTGGGTCGCTTGTGTATGTCACCATAAATAACATCAAGCCTGTTTCTCCGAAAGGTTAGGCAGAGATGTACCTAATAGTATACTCACATTTCTCCAGTTATGTTTAAGGGCCTTCTCGAAAGAAAATTATTGCAAAAATAATATGAAAAACAGTCAAGCGCACGAAAACAGCTGTGATTGGTTGAATGATTTATCAATAGCCAATCGCAGCAGTTTAAGCGCGCTTGATTATTTGTCAAATAAATTTTGTGATATTTTTCGTTCGAGAAACTCGCCCTTAATTGCATTTAATAGGCGGTGAGCCTATTGCCACCAACCGTGCACAAATCTACTCTGGGTTGCTACTGAGAAATTCCTAATCGATAACTCCGTTAATATATCCCCGACCTGGGAATCAAACCTAACACTTCATGCTCAGCAGTAGCGCTTGCGGCCACTAGGCTATAGAGGTAGTCGAGGCTTTTAAATATTTTATATTTTACTGAAAAAGCCTGGTCAATAAGGTCGAAGTTTTATCCGTTTGTCACCTGTCTATAGTACAATACACCTTGGTGTCTTGTTTCGTTTTGTCTATTTCAACAACATCGTCATTGTGTGCTCTAAAACGCTTCCCAAAGTTTTGGGCCAAATATTAGCTCATCGGGCCACAAGGCAAAGATGAGCACAACAGGCCGCATATTGAGTATCAGTGCATTAAATTGTGTTCCAAATAGTTGTAAGTCGATGTTTTTTTGTAAGTTCCTACGCTGATATAATGTGCATAGAATAGATATTATGATGGCTTGTTTATTGTCATTGTATTAGATTAGACAGTTATTCGAGATAAAACGGATCCTGACTATCCGGCCATCCCATTAACTGGATATCCGGCCAAAATATTCGTTTCATAGAAAAATCGGTTGTTGGAATACTTGTTACTTACCCAGTATCCGGCCGGATACCGAGTAGTTGCTCGGTATCCGTTTCATCTCTAATAATATATACTTTCTAGTCGTAGAATCTAAACAAAATTAGATAAAACATAGTCTGATTGTCAGTATTGCAGTTACTTTTAACGCTGAGAGAATTTTCCTAAGAATCAACTTATAAACCACAATGAATAACATAATTACAAAATCATGTAGTATTTTTTAATATTTAACTAATTATGAAATGCTTCTCAACTTACATTTATTTATTTATAAATAATTGAATAATAAAACCAAAATAAATCTATACTTAATCAAATTAAAAAGATCTTTACTGAAAATATAATATCAAATCAATCTGTTTTGCTAATGCATTATTAAGTTTTCTTCGTTTAAGTTTTAATATAATTATGATTAAAGCCAAAGCTGCGCCATTTTTGCTACAAAGTTTATTATAAGGATTATTTCTGATATTGTAAGTTAATAAATAATGCTTGTGTAAAATAAAAATAAATGATTTCTTTATGTACTACAGAGTTTATTTCAAGTTAGACATCGTAGAAAAATATTTGAACAATGCTCTGAGAATAGTTAATCATCTGCTTAGCCCTTTCCTATGTTGGGGTCGGCTTTCAGTCTCACCGGATGCAGCTGAATACCAGTATTTAACAGGGAGCGACTGCCTATCTGACTTCTACAACCCAGTTATTGGGTATAGCTTGTCCAGTGTAAAATGACGCGCCACTACCGCATTTTACATACAAGGACAGTAATTTCAAACTGGATAAGCTATAACACGAGATTCCCCTCCTATAATGTTCCCACTGCTGGGACACAGGCCTCCTCTTTTCGGGAGGGAGGGTGCTGTTGTAATCCACCACGCTGGCCCAGTGCGGGTTGGCAGATGTCAGTCTCCAAATTTTTGGTTCTAGGACATGCCGGTTTCCTCACGATGTTTTCCTTCACCGTTTTGAGAGCAGTGGTGATGAAGTAATTTTACACAAAGTAAAGCGCCTGCCTGGGTTCGAACCCACGACCTACTATTCGGTAAGTCGGGGCAGTTACCACTGGGCCACCACTACTCGTTCCTTGATAAGACTGAGTAATTAATTTCGTGGTAAAATATATGCCGTTAGCAAGGTTAGTAGCGGAGCTGACTGTCCAGGGTCGCCGGACGTATATTCTATGTTCTATGTTATAGGGTTTGGTTTCCGCACTTAGTCCGTAAGCTGGACCATTGTGCGCGGGCTATGGCGGCCGTTTTATGGTTATTCCAAACAGCCCACCTCCCTCCAGAAGCTTAATTAAGACTCCTGGTCTCTTCAGAACATCTGTGTTGGATCTGGGTGACCCGAGGGTTTCTGTTCTAATCTGGGTGACGCCTGTGCAAAGAGCACGTGCGCTACGGTTTCCCCAGCCTCCATGCAGGCTCTGCACAGAGGACTGTCCGTTATGCCTATTGTGTGAAAGTGTTTGTTTAGCGAGTAGTGTCCCGTGATGGTCCCCGTCACCAGGCGCAGGCCGTTCCTGTCCAGGCGCAATAAACGCCTGGTTAACCTGCTATCCAAGGATGGCATAGCTTCCTTGGACTGCCTGCAGCCCGGTGTCCACCAGTTCCCCGCTTGTGTCTGGGTGAAGTCCTGTAGCCACCTGCGTATTTGGTTGAAGGGGATGGGTACGATAGGCTCGGGTCCACATACTGCCGTGTTATGAAATGAAATGAAATTGTTTATTCTGTAAATTGGATATCGGAATCACTTTTACACGTCATAATAAAAAAAAAATAAGCTACTTGAGTTCGGCGTTTCCTATCTAACTACTCTGAGAAGAAAGGCCGAAACAAACTCAGAGGTCACAGTCTCTTTTAAAGTCCAGACAAAATCTTGGTCAGGCCATATGAGGACCATGTAGATTAGTGTCTGAAATGGTCTTTTGAGGAAAGAACCACACAGATTTGAGTGAACCTGTCCAGTCAGTGCAAGCATTTGTCAGTAATCGTGGAGCTCAACTCAGAACTTAAGGAGCTCAACTCGACGAACAATACCAAAGAAAGGACATTTGGGTAGGCCGCATAAACTACTGAAACTGCCAGACCATAATTAAAACTAACTGAAAAATGAAAATAATAATGATATCCACATAGTCAACACATTCACAGTAATTAATTAAAATAATATACCTAATACTTTACAAAGTAATCCTGTCATTTTGAATATAATTTGCAACAATGTCAATGTGTATATAAAACTGGTATATTTTCATGATTTTACAAAATAATTAAAATGTTAAGTTTTATCACAAGGCTTAGCAGAGCGAGCAGTTCTTTTTTATCTTCTAAATAATCTGAAATTTTATAATACCCTTTTTTACAAAGTTTGGTTTTAATACAGATTTTAAATCTATTAATGGGTAAGTTTCGAATGTCAATGGGAAGTTTGTTGTAAAAGCGTATACATTGACCCATGAACGAGTTGCCTACTTTGTGGAGACGTGTGCGATGTACAGCAAGATTGTGTTTATTCCTGGTATTTAAACTATGAATATCGGACATTTTCTTAAAATTTGATATATTTTTGTGTACATACAATAGGTTTTCAAAAATATATTGTGAGGCTACAGTCAGAATATTTATTTCTTTGAATTTTTCTCTAAGGGAATCTCTTGGACCTAGGTTGTATATGGCTCGAACAGCCCTTTTCTGTAGAACAAAGATAGTATCAATGTCCGCACAGGTTCCCCAGAGAAGAATCCCATATGACATAAGACTATGAAAATAACTAAAATAAACAATTCTGGCTGTATCCACATCAGTTATACATATATCCACATCATCTGCCTAATTTTTTTAACAGCATAGGCGGCCGAACTTAGTCTTCCTGACAATTTTTCTATGTGTGGGCCCCATTGTAATTTACTGTCAATAGTGATTCCAAGAAAAACTGTCCACTCAACAGGGTCCAACTCTGTTCCATTTACTTGAACATTGGTAGATAGCTGCCTGACATTTGGCATTGAAAATTTAATGAGTTTAGTCTTTTTTTCGTTCAATAGAAGATTATTTACATTAAACCAATGCACTACTTTAGAGAGTGCATCGTTAACTTGTTCAAAGTTGACTAACTGACGTTTGATTTTAAAAATGAGCGAAGTGTCATCTGCGAATAATACTATCTTGTGATTATCCCTTATGTGATAAGGTAAATCATTTACATAAATTAGAAATAAGAAAGGCCCAAGAATTGAACCCTGCGGAACGCCCATGGTGACCGCCGATCCTGCAGATTTCTTGCCATTAACATCGACCCTCTGGATTCTGTTGTTCAGATAAGAAGTCAGAAGGTCAAGAGCCTTGTCCCTCATACCATAGTGGTACAGTTTCCTGGTGAGTGTATCATGATGTACGCAATCGAAAGCCTTAGACAAGTCGCAGAAAATGCCAAGAGCATCTTGCGACTCCTCCCAGACCTCGAATATGCTCTTCATTAATTCCACGCCCGCGTCTGTAGTTGAACGACCCTTTGTAAAACCAAACTGTTTCAGATGAAGTAGATTATATGCATTGAAATGTCCTAACATTTGTTTTAAAATTAATTTTTCAAAGATTTTGCTCAAAGTAGGTAATATTGAAATAGGGCGAAAATTTATGGGATCAGTTGTGCTGCCAGATTTGAACAGTGGAATCACTTTGCTAAGTTTCATCAGATCAGGAAATACACCAGATGCAATACAAGAGTTAAAAACGACTGCTAAAAAGGGTGAAATTACATCAATTATTGAGGACACGGTATGTACTGATAATCCCCAAAGATCAGCAGTTTTTTTTACATCAAGATTTTTAAAAGATTCTATAATGTCTTTAGCAGTAATAACTGTGAATTCAAAAAGTTTGTCACATTCTGGTACACATTCTTTAAGTATTGAGTAAGCAGAAGTAGAGGACGACGATGACAAAGTTTTGGTTGTTAAATAGGAATATTAGTGAAGAAATTTTCAAACTCAGTTGCCACTTCCACGTCTGCCTTAATATCTACATCATTAATTTTTAGATGGAAGTCACGATTCCGTACTGTCGTTCTTCCCGTTTCTGAATTAATAATATTCCAAGTTGTTTTAATTTTATTTCCAGAAGATTTTATTTTATTTTTAATGTGTATGGCTTTTGCTGAGGAACAGGCTCTTTTAAATTTTTTTGAATATTTCTTAACAAATTCTTTAAAAGTTTCATCATAGTTATATGTTTTTTCATGATACAATTCAAATAACCTCTGCTTACTTTTGTAAATACCTGGTGTTGCCCAATCACTGAATATAATGCGGTCACAAACAGGCAATGTTTTTGAGGTGAAAACCTTGTTAGATCCTCGTCTAGCAAGTTCGTCAGCTGCGTCGTTCTCTAGCGATCCGCTGTGTCTTTTTATCCATTGCAGTGTCACCGTGTTGCGGCTAGATTCTGTTGTTTGTTCTAGTGCATTGTGACATTCTAGTATTAGCTTCGAGGTAATATATTTTTTCCGTAAGGATTGCAGAACTGAGGAGAGTAAACGTATGTGGGTGTCCGTAACCCTCCTGGCTTCTAGGGCGTGGACCGCTTGTATGATGCCCACACACTCCGCCTGATAGACGGTGTTGAACATGCCCAATGGTCTGGATATATTTATGTTGAGGTTGTGTAAGAAGACTCCGACCCCGGTACCGGAGTCGGTCTTCGATTCATCGGTGTATACTCTCATTTCTTTCAGACCTGAGTAATCACCCTGTTCTTCTGTGAGTATTATGCTGTAGTGCCTTTGAAAGTGATTTGTTTTCGGGGTTTTGTCGCAGGGTGATGCCATCATTGGCCGTCGGTTGATCGCATCTTCCTTTATGCGTGTATGCCTAACTCTGGAGTCTTTGCTTAGGGTTCCCGATAAGTGGATCCTAAAGGCAGCCAGGGACATCTCTTCCCACACAATAAGGTGCAGGGGTGGCAGACCAAGCATTGCCTGTAGGGCAGCAGTGGGTGTAGTTCTCATACTGCTAGTGATCGCAACACAGGCAAACCGCTGCAGTTTTTCGAGATCTCTTTGAGCTGTGCTCAGGTCTGTCCTGGGCCACCAGACCAGTGAGCCGTATGTGATAATTGGTCGGATGACTGTGGTGTATAACCAGTAGGTGACCTTGGGGCTAATCCCCCAGTTCCTGCCAAGCAGTCGCTTGCACTGCCACAGGGATATGCTGGCTTTTGTATGCAAAAAGATGCTCAGGTATTTGGTTTCATCATCATTGTCGTCAGTTTTTTCTTTTTTGTGAAGAGAATCAGTTCGGTTTTTGTAGGGTTTACTGAGAGTTGGTGCTTGTTGCACCATTCCTCTACTATTTTCAGGGCTTGTCGCATAAGGTTGCATAGAGTGTGTTCATGGGTCCCGCTTATTATTATTGTTAAGTCATCGGCGTAGCCTACGGTGAAGTAACCTTTGTCGTTGAGTGTTTTGATGAGGCTGTCTACTACCAGGTTCCATAGAAGCGGCGAGAGGACGCCCCCTTGCGGGCAGCCCTTTGCAACAATGGCCCTCGTAGTGTCATTTATTGTGACTTGTACAGCTCTCAATTTGAGCATGTTGGTGATCCAGCCACTCAGTGTCGAGTATATGCTATGTCTGTCGAGGGCCGTGTATATTTAAGTACCGCCAATACGGATGATGACTGTGTCAAAAAAAGACGAGAGAATTCTATTCAGTCCGTCAGTCAGATAATAAAAAAATACTTAGAAAAAACGCATTAAAGTTGGAAAGTGGGGGTCGCTACGTCATAAGTATAAAATCTTCATACTCGTGACGTCATGGCACATTTTAACTCAATGTATCGCCGTAATCTTTTGATTATGTGAAAAAAGAAAAAATACGTGTCCCATATTTATTAGTAATCTACATGACAGATAAAAAAAAAAAATCTCGTCATCCCTATTGTGGACGTTATTGTAGTTCAAATAAAACTGAAAATCGTCTTAAATCTATTTATTCTCAGTCATTAAAACAAATCATTTAATTATTATACAAATATAATCATTCACACTAGATGTTATATAACATTATTTTATAACTACATCTTAAAATTAAGGGTTGGCAGTGAGGCGCCCCACATGATACACGGCGCCGGCGCACGGATACGCGGCGCCGGAGCGGAGTCGCTGCGGCGTTCTACATGCAAATTATCCATGGTATGCCACACAGTGCGGCCCGGTGACAATTTACGCGCTGCACGGCGCCGCAATGCAGCGAAATCTTTGCGGTGCGGCGCCGCAACGCATCGTGTCGCATACCATGGATATTTGCATGAAGAACGCCGCAGCGTGTGAGAAAACGTTGTGAATTGAGTCCTGCTCCCTCTTCCTAAGAATGATTTTGATTCTTTTTTAATTGGAAGATTTTTATGTATTATTTTTTTAATCGTGTTTTTTATTGATCGTGTGGTCTGCAATAAAGATTTTTATTATTATTTATTATAAGAAGGCGGTGAACGGTCACATATGAATGGCTATCCAAATACATCATTTTTTTGCACCATAATGTCAAACCATCACCTGCCAAGCTAGGTCCTAATTATGTTGGGGACAGCTTCCAGTCTAACGGGATGCAGCTGAATACAAGTATTCTATATGGAGCGACTGCCTATCTGACCTCCACAACACAGGTACTGGGTAAGACGATACTCCTTGGTAGACTGGTTTTCAGGCTTCTGACGACCCGTAACAAAGTGAAACTTCTTTAGGCGCGTTGGGCATTTTTGAGATGGGAAAAATAATTAAATCGTGAGACCATTACCGACACCTCATTTTTGTAAACGCGATTGTGTTCTTTATTTATATTTCGTTACGGACCAATGTTCTATGCTAGTATTTTTCTTCCACCAAGGCGATCTTGTTAAAGATTTCTCTGTTTTTTTGAAGTGAAAACTTCTTTAGGCGCGTTGACCTTTTTGAGATGGGAGTAAACCATTGATTTCGCAACACCATGAAGATACCTCATTTTTGTAAACGCGATTGTGCTCTTTATTTATATTGCGTTACAGATCAATGTTCTATGCAAGTATTTTTATTTTAAAGGTTTCGGAAGTTTTTTTTTGTAAACGCGATTGTGCTCTTTATTTAGATAAGGTTACGGATCAATGTTCTATACAAGTATTTTTCTTCCACCAAGGCGAACTTGTTCAAGTTTTCACTTCAGTCGGCACTCCCGGAGTGCCACTGTTTTTTTTTTTTGCTGGGAAGCCTCACTGCCTACCAAGTATAAGAATTTTGTTGAGGATAGCGTAATATTACCAAAATAGACGATATGATTTTAAGCTTTCCAATATTTTAGATGTACAAATATCATAATATCACGCTTGTAATCCCCGAAGGGTTAGGCATATTATGTATCTAGTACACCCACATTTCGCCATTTATGATTAAGTCCCATGTAATAGGGGGCGACCATATTGCTATCAACCGGGCACAAATCTAGACTCCGGGCTGCTACTGAGAAACTCGGATGTGCCATGTTTATGGCCGGATACTAGACATTCCTAATAGGTCGAATATTGCGCTATCTTCAACAATATGATCGTAGGTAAAGTCAGGGAAATTTATTGTGTAGCAAATTGACTATCATTCTAAACTGCCTGTTTATTATTCATATCACTTGTCTATAATACGGCAAATTGGTGTAGCTTGTCAAATTGTCTAACAATTAATTTTTTTGACTATATTTTTTTAAGTATAAACAGCTGTTTTAAGGACATTTCCTCTCGAGTTGTCCCTTGCCCCCTTCATCGTACTCCTGTGAGGATATCCACATTTGCTGGAAGGACCCGATAGATGCCAAGATCGAACCTCCTGGAAAAATAAATAAATGTTTATATAGAATATTTTCTAGAGATGAAACGTGTATCCGGTCACTATCGAGTATCCGACCCAATTTTAGATACCGAATAGTTGGACACTATTTGGCGGCTACTAGATACATTGGGTGTTTTGAAAAGCTTTGTGCGAGAGGTTTCTTAAAAAATTGTTATGAAACATTGTAAATGGGTCAACTTGTAGAAAAAATATTATGGGGTTTATTTGTAAATGCTTCTTAAAGTGTAGTACTTAATGATTATTATATTTTTTGATGTTTGTAACACAACATCACGCCAGTTTTCCCCAAGAGTTGGGCAGAGGTGTACCTTGCCACCAACTGGGCACAAATGCAGTGTTCGGGTTGTTATTGAGAAGTCCTGTTGGAAAAACCCAATAACACTGCCCGACCTAGGAATCGAACCCAGAACTTCAGCAGAAGCGCTTGCGATCACTAGACCAACAAGGCAGGTTTGCGTCTCAAAGAATAGTTTATTTGTTTAGTCCTCACCGATCCAGGCCGCGAACCGTCGCTCGGTAGAGTTGGGCGCGGCGTGGCTCTTGAGGCGGTGCGAGGAGGGCGCGCGCGCGGCCAGCTCCTTGGCGAGGCGCTCGGGCCAGCCCGGCGTGTTGGCCAGCCCGCCGCACGCCACCACCGAGCCCCACAGCGCCGGCCGCGCGTCCGCGTCGCACGCCGCCGCCGCCGCGCACGCTGCCGTCGCCACACAGACCATACAGATTACCCAACAAAAATATGCGCTTCGGGACTCTTCGTCTTACTTCGGAAATCCGAACACACGGTATTGAGGTCTAATCTTTTAAAATCATGAAAGTATTTGCCTAAACATTACAATACCAATATAACCATGATCCAAAAAAAATTGCAATTCCAAAATATCTTTTTAACATATTTTTGTGACATTTGACGATCAGCGACCAGAACAAGTAACCCAACAGAAAGAAAATTAAATAGTGATTGATAGCTTAGTGGTATAACCGTCAAATTCAAGTCATAGATCTCGAGTTCGAACCCAAGGCACGCACCTCTGACTTTTCAGATTCATGTGTATTGTATACTTATCATTTGCTTTAAAAACGGTGAAGGAAAACATCGTGAGGAAACCGACATGCCTGAGAAATATTTCTCGACGGCATATGAAGCCAAGTCAGAGGATTATGGGCGGTTTTAAAACTACCACACGAAAAAATTTCATACAAACGTACAATGATAAGTGCACTACTGCAAAGCATAACAGTACAAATCTCAGAAGATTTGCCTCTATACTCTATGCCCTGTGACGCGCAGTGTTGCCAACAATTGAACTAGCTCTCCACCAGATTAAACTTCTAAAACAACCAGACAACCACTAACGAAAATCGGCCATATTCTAAAAATCGCAAAAATTTCCACTAAACATTTTTTTTGATCTTACGAAAAAAAAAAACAGTAAGTACTTATATTACACACACACATAACATCACGCCTGTAATCCCCGGAGGGTTAGGCAGAGGTGTACCTATATATAGTACACCCACACCCGTACTCACACCGAAACCCCGGACTCTCCCTTCCCGTACTTATATTAGAAAAAAAAAATCTTTAATATTATGTAATAACATATTTAAAATCAGTAAATCAACAAACAATATTATTAAAACCAGGAAAATCTATAAAAAATAAACTGATATTCTAAAATTCGTCTTCTTCAGATGAATTTTTGTCTGCACCATTATCGTCGGTTTCAAATTTATTTATTTATTCTTTAGTAAATTAATAAACAATTAAATTAAATTAAATAAAAATAATATAATTATTTCGTAACATTCTAGTTGCTTAGTGGTTGAGTGATAGCATTTTCAGTTATTGAAACTGAATTCTACTAAACTAAAAAAAAAAAAAACTACCAGCCACTAAAAGGGGGGTCAAAACCACCAGTTTTAGTGAAAAATCCAATAAGTTGGTAGCACTGGTGACGCGCAGATCGTGCTAATTCGGAAACAAGCAGATTACTGAAACTCATATATGTTCTGGTTTAACTGTATAAAGTTAGCCACAAATGGTATGCGTTTCCTGTACAGGTGTGGGTATCCGTGTAACCAGTAACTGGGTTGTGAAGTTCAGATAGGCAGTCGCTCTATGTAAAATCCTGATACTCAACTGCATCCAGTTACACTTGAAGCCCACCCAAACAAAGTTGAGAAAAGGCTCAGATGATAACTTACCTAAATGCGGCGCTCCTAGAGTCTGCTCGAAGAGGCACTCGGTCAGCTTGAACCGCTCTGGACCGAAGTCCTGATGGTAGCCGCCCGGGAACTCGTAGTGGCTGAACGGAACTGATGATACCTGTCGCTCCTCGTACTGGCTTTCTGATATCTAGAAAGTAAGAAAATATAAATAGTTAAATTAACGTGCACATCTTTGGGAGGAGTTCGTGGCTAAGTAATAACAGCCGCACGGGTCGATTCATCCAGTTAAGTTACGCTTGCCGGGGTTGGTCCGTGGGTGGGTGACCATCTTTACATACCGAGACTGCTCCGTGCCTCGGAATGCACGTTAAGCCGTTGGTCCCGGCTGTCATTCGTGGATCTTTGACAGTCGTTACGGGTCGACAGAAGCCCGCAAGTCTGACAACCAGTCTTACCAAGGGGTATCGTATGACCCAGTTACTAGGTTGTGGAGGTCAAATAGGCAGTCGCTCCAGGTAAAATACATACATAAAAATATACATATATACTGGTACATAATACATAAAATACTAGTATTCAGCTGAGTCCGGTTAGACTGGAAGCCGACCCCAATATAATTGGGAATAAGCTAGGTAGATTGCAGTGGCGTGCCTAGGGGTCAAAATTAGGGCAAGCCGCCAGATTTTTTACGGTAAAAAAAAAACAGCCAAGTGAGGCATTGACTGATTTTCATGTTGTTCATGGTACAACATTATTATAATTTTGGTTAGAAAACCGTTAAAATTCGAAGAGGTCTGGCATTAGTATGTAATTGTCATAAGCGCCATCTACATTAATGAATGCGCGTAATACACACCGCTTAGCCGAACCTTTTTACCATAATTCATATTCGCTTGTCAAATGCAAAATTTTTCAATCAGAAGCCACTAGATGGATCCCACATAATCGATTTGTTGTTCTACTGCCGTACGCATAATTTTAAGAGTTTAAAATTGAATGTCGATTGAAAATGTTTAAATGAGATATTACCTACCTAAATATTTTTTTATAATTTATTTTAATGACAATAGCCAACTCTAATCTTTATTTCAAAACACCTATGAAGAATCTCTTATTGTGTTTTATGATCTCATGATGTAATACATAAGATGGTTTATTTTTCAGTGGTTTACTAAAGCTACGAATTCCATAAAAACAACCCTAGTCATGTGCTTTCATGGCACCAGCTATTCACCTACATAAATTTGTATAATAGACAATCGAATGCCTACGAGTATTTCAATATATTCTTCGACTAACAAAAATACTGTTTTTTATTTCCGAGAAATAGTTACAGTAATTTGATGTTGGTTACGGTGAAGCAAAGAGTTACTCACCTATGTCAGAAAACTCAATATGCCTAAACTCAAAATACCTTTACGAACAAAGTCTCCGAATTTGATGATAAAAATAACACTATAATCACTTACAAAAAAGCGCGGAATGACATCGCCGCAATAACTATCACATCATTTTAAACAATAAAACTAATTCATTACTTCAGCACGTGGAAAATAAAATACTAGTCTCAAAATATTAATTTCAAAACTTATACAATAACAAAGAGGCAATAAGAGGCATTAAGTTCGCGCAAACGACGCAAATGCACTATCCGCTTTGTTGACCCGCGTAAAGTGAGTTGCAAGTCCGTGCGACGCGAACTTAATGCCTCTCAAAATAAAAAGTACTCTGTGCGCATGTGCGCTCAAAAGCCGGGCTTTTCATTTCATAGAAATCTGCGTATATGTACTTACCAATATATCAACTAATTTAAACGTTTCTATAGCAATTTGTAAGCGAAAACTGCGAGACAAAGAAAGGTGAGGAAAGCCAGATAAGAACCCCACGAGTGTGAGCGAGAAGGCGCAATTAAATGCATTGTATTGGCGCGTAGGTTTGGCAACAAAGCGCGCGGAAATTAAATTTTATTTCTATGATTACTAAATGAATGATTGAGTTCAATGAGTGCGTAGATCTGGCAACCTAGCCCAGTGCGCGCGGCAGAAAAAGCAGAGATTTCGTAATTTGATTATTCCTATGACATACATGATTGAGTTCGAGTTCATTGACTGTTTTTTAATTATTTTTTTTATTGTTAGGCTTAGGTTTGTTCTTGTGAATTATGATTGTATTACGGCAAGCCGGGCTTTTCGGCTTCTATGAAGGTACCGCCACTGGTAGATTGATTGTTTTTTTACATGGTGACATGGTGAGCACTGGTGGCCCAGTAGCCGCGGCCGCAACTTACAAGTTGTAGGTCGAAA
The DNA here is from genome assembly GCA_916610215.1 of Omphaloscelis lunosa. Classification (NCBI taxonomy): domain Eukaryota; kingdom Metazoa; phylum Arthropoda; class Insecta; order Lepidoptera; family Noctuidae; genus Omphaloscelis; species Omphaloscelis lunosa. Next base: position 2,797,758 of record OU744271.1, read on the forward strand.
CCCAGACAGGCGCTTTACTTTGTGTAAATTATTTCATCCCCATTGCTCTCAAAACGGTGAAGGAAAACATCGTGAGGAGACTAGCATGACCTAGAACCAATGGTGGATTACGGCCCACTCCGTCTCACAGAGAGGAGGCCTGTGTCCCAGCAGTGGGCATATTATAGGCTGATTATGCTACGCTTACTCCATGAGTTTAATTTTAAGTTAAATGATGTAACTAATATTTTGATTAAAATGAGTGTCCATGGAGTTTCTTGCCCGGTCTTCTCCATAAGAACAGGTGTGTACATTACCTGTGCCACACAGTGGCAGAAGTCTTCGTACTGCCTCTTCAGCATGTATTGCTGCCAGGAGTGCGTCAGACCGGCCGGCAGAGTCTTAAGCGTGTAACGACCTCGCTCACGTTCTCTTATCACTTCTTTACTCTGAAATGTTATATCATTTTTCTGACATACAGGGTAGCAGGGCCATCGACGCGAAAACTGCTACCATAGAGTCAGTACATGATTCTGAACAGCCCAGCGTTGAAATTTTTCGTCGGTTATTTTTTTTAAACTCAGCTGTTCCATACATTTTGACCGCGTAGGTTAATAAAAATCTATGGTCACTTTTTTTTTAAACCGACGCAAAATTTCAACGAAGGGGGGTTGCCACACTGTATTGCAAGCCCGATAGGATTAATTATCGGACGCCGCGCGCTTTAGTTGACAATATCAATGTGCCTAGCCTTTAAGGGCCTATACTATCTCATGACCTAGCATGATCCTCCGTTATATCAAAAATACAGCAGCATTAATTTTGAAATAAATATATGTTAAAGTTAAGGATTAATATTAAGTACTATGTTAGACGAAAACACGATTCCATAAAATTTTCTCGATAGAAAAAAAAATGCAAAGTTACCTCCAAACCGAACAATAAACCGCTGGTATTAAAAAAATACTTCAAATTAGATCGTGAAACTTTGCATAATAACTGAACTAACTATAAAGCAGCGATTATGTTTTTTTTTTTTTTTTAATTACCATTATTTTCGCTGTAAAAAGCAATTACCTAAATTATTGGCGCTTCGGAGCCGTTAGCACCCCACTCCGTCTCGCTCTCACTCAGTCCGCGAGCAGTATGGTGCGAGCGAGGTAAAAGTGAACTCAAGCTGAGGTAGTATGGGCTCTTAATATGTCCGCAGAAATACGCCCAGACACAATTAGTGACGAATGTTTCCAAAAATGTTTGTACGCGGCAGGTAGACAGAAGCATTCGCGCGCGGCAGTCGTCCGACACAGCGCGGCCGCCGCGTACGATTGCCGCTCATGTTTGAACACACCTTTAAAGTTTTCTTTAAAAAAATGTTTGCAACTTTCTTTCAATATCTCCGTAACCAGAAGGTTCCCAGATCTGTATGAGTCAGTACTACAAATATATCACAATGACGGGGAGCACAAGTGACTCTGGGCATCGTTAAGGGACCGTTCAAGTATTACGTAAGCACTATAGGGGGGCGGGGGGGTCTATGCTTTGCTTATTTTTGATGACATGCGGGGTGGGAGGTCTAGATGGTGATTGCGTCAGCTGTAATAATTTCCTTTTTTACACATATGGCAACCCACACATTGTCTATGCTTGAAAACGAAACGCATATTCGGGGATTCCCACAAATAATACTGTGTAAAAAAAAAAAAACAGAATACTTACATTAAAAGAAAAATGCATATACCACCAATGTTTACGTAAGCATGGGAGAGGGGGGGGGGGTATGAGCTTTGCTTTAGCTGACAAGGGGGGCGGTAAATAATTGTAATAAATCGGCTTACGTAATACTTGAACGGCCCCTAAGCATCTTTTTACACCAGGATTTATCTGACTGACCTGAATACTGTAAATAGGTAGCATCTGTATGTGCAGGTTATTCAGCATGTGCTTCGCTTGAGCGGCGAGGTGGTCGCCTCCTACCGGCGACCGAACGGCGGCGTTTACAAGGGCGTACCTGAAAATAAATGAATGAAATAATAACACAATTAATAGGAGAAAACGGTTTGACAGGCCAATCCTCAGGAGCACAACGAAGCCAAGAGGGGCCGTCCCACCAAAGTTCATGTGACATTAACTGGGAAGGAAGGATGCCACGAGATAGACAGTCGCTTGGATTCTCAACACCTGCCACATGGTAAAAATGTTGAGAACCCAAGTTCTTCTGACATTGAGCGACTCTATTGCTGACAAAAACTGACCAGCGGTGCGGAGAAGAATGTATCCAAGATAAGGCTATCATGGAATCCGAAAAGGCGTAAATTCCTGCAATAGGAACACGTAAAGCGTAAGTATCGCGAACAGTTTTTACCAATTTTGACATGAGCATAGCGGCACATAGCTCCAGACGTGCAAGAGTTGTGACTTTGGTAGGTGAAACTTTTGATTTCGCACAAAGTAAGCGGACTATGACACCAGAGGGACCAGTAGAGTGTACATAAATCACACACCCGTACCCACCCAGACTAGCATCAGCAAACGCGACTATACGAACGGAACAATCATCAGTAACACCCACATGGCGTGGTATGCGTAATGTATCTAGCAATGGAAACTCTTGCATGAGAATGGAGAAACGTTTAAAAATGTCGTCAGGAGCGGGATCATCCCAACCAATATTGCTCAGCCATAACTCTTTGATGAGCAACTTGGCATAAAAGATCACGGGGGCGACCAAACCGAGAACATCAAATAAGCGTGCGACTATCGAGAGTATATTTCTCTTAGTACATTTCTCAGCCACTTGAGCGGAAGTGAAGAAGAAATTATCCTGAGAAGGTTCCCACGAAAGGCCTAGAACCTTAGAAACATCACTCCCAGCGTGAAAATCGAGAGACTTACGATGCGAGTCAGGAAGACTGTTTAAAAGAACGGGTGAATTGCTACACCATTTAATAAGGTCAAAATCGCCCGATTTAAACATCTTTATAAGATCATGCGATAGCTGCATGGCGGTATCTTCATTATTCACAGAATATACCAGATCGTCCATATAGAGACTGGTCTCTGCTACTTTAGCAGCTTCGGGATAATGCGGACTGTCAGAGGCCAGCTGTCGCACAGTGCGCATAGCTATGTATGGACTCGACTTAAGTCCGAAAGGTAAGCGATTAAAAGCAAAGGTTAACACAGGTTCGTTCTCATTGAATCGAAACAAAATGCGTAGGTATTTACGCTGGTAAACGGGTACACCAATGCGTAAATACATTTGTTTAATATCCGCATTTATAGCGATGGGAAATAATCTAAAATTTATTAAAAGAATAAACAAATCTGTTTGTAAATTTGGACCAATATGGAGTACATCATTTAAAGATAATCCTGTATGAGTCCTAGCGCTAGCATCCAATACAATGCGCGGCATCGGTTTGTCTGGCCGAACGACAGTGTGATGAGGGATATAGTACCCGTCATCGGAAATGGCAGATTCGTCGACTTGACTTAAGTACCCACTGTCAATATACTCTTTGAGCACGGCATTATAATTTTCCCGCAACATCGGCAATTGGCGCAGTTTCCTTTCAAGCGCAATAAGTCGACGGTACGCGGCGGTGCGGGAGTTACCCAACTCGGCGGGATCCTTACTAAAAGGTAACGCGACGCTATAACGTCCCACATCGTCCCGTGACACGGTCGAGGCAAAAATATTCTCACATTCGGTTTCCTCAGGAGATAAAAAACGTTTATTCTCAACTTCTTCCAATTCCCAGAACTTTTGTAATAAATCATTGAGAGCCAATGCCGTGAAAGGAGACGAGTTAAGTAAATTTGAATTATCACTATTATGCGGAAAATCACCCATAAAGACATACCCGAATGTGGTCAATAATGCAGGTGGGGCGCGTGAACCAAAATCGACCCTATTCCCCAAGTAAATGTACGGAAACAGTTGAGCGCCCAACACTAGGTCAATATCCCCTGGAATATTCCAGCTTAAATCAGCGAGCGGAAGCGCGTGGAAGTCTACATGGCTATCCAAATTAACATGGTGCGATGGTAGCTGGTCCGTAATGCACTCAACTACTAACGCGTGAATAGTATATTTTTGATCCGGATCTACACGAGACTCGATATCTAAATGTACGTATCCTATGATCGGTCGCGATACAGAACCAACTCCTTTAACAAAGGAATTACTCAAAGGAATTATCAGTAAGTTAAGTTTTCTACAACAAGCTGTAGTTATTAAATTATTCTGCGAGCCATTATCAATTAAGCACCTCACTATTGTTTTGTGACCCGCACTGTCACTTTTAGCTCGCGCGTAAACCTGAGCTGTCGATAACAGCACTATCGTCTTAGACCACGCTGCATCAGCTGCTAATAACACGGCCGAGTTGTGAGCCGAAGACGCTGGCGTCACATCACACAAATCAGATGCAATCACCCGTGCGGCAATATCGACCTTATTACTATGCACATAAGAGCGCGGCACCGCGACGGAAACCGGGGCAGACAAAGACGTACCGGGGGTCGAGAGGGGCGAGGGAGGCGCGATAGACAGCGGCGCAGGAGGCGACGCGACGACTACATTGCAATTCGTCGCTAGAACGTCAGCTGTTTGCGGTTTATTTTCTTTATCAAAATGTAATAGTGTATGATGGCGTTTTTTACATAAGTCACAGACTGATGTTGATTTGCAGTTACTCAATCCGTGCAATGTGCTCAGACAATTCGCACACCCGCGTTTTGATTTAATAAACTCGAACCTTGTTCTAGGAGTCAACGCGGATTTAAACTTAGCGCAGTTGTACAAATGAACATGAGCGTTATCATTACAGTACGCGCAGCACGGAACCACAATCGCAGGTGAACAAGCGGACGAGTCAGCTGACTCGCTCACAACAAACGCTTTCGTCTGTGTGCGTGACTCGCGAGGCGCGGAAGCGGGGATTCTACTAAAGTTTCTCGCGTTCGAATGAGACAAATTCGAGCGTGCCAATATCTTTGCCTGATCTTGAACGAAGCTTATCAATAATTTCGTTGTGGGAATTTCAATATCTCGAATGGAAAGTTCAAACGATTGAATAGTCTGTGAATCAATTTTTCTCATTGCGCAGTGCAAAAGAATAAAATCAGCAAGATCCGTAATCCCAAGTTGTTTCAAGGCAGAAATAGATGCACTAAATGTTTCTATGAAAGAATCGAGACTGTTAGCGTTAAATGAACAACTTTTTAAATCCAATATATTATTTAAATAATGCGTACCTAGTGAGCGCTTCTCTTGATATTTTTTAACTAAACTGCCCCATAAGAACTTGTACGTATCACCCGTAGGCACAATTCCAGCGGTAACCTTCAATGCGTTGTGCGTCAGTCTACCTACCAAGTACTGCACACGCTGCGAGTCAGTCAGCTGTTCATTCTCATGAATATTTGACTTGAACGACTCGTAGAAAACAGGCCAATTCTCAGTTTTTCCGTCGAAAGACGGCAGCGCGATAGGAGGCAACTTTATTTTCAGCGGTTCAAAAAGAGTCTTATAGTTACTACTGGGTGTTGATGGTGATTGATTACTGTTTATTTTATTCCTAGCGCGTTTAATATGAATGTACAAATCTTCAAAGGACTCTAAACAAGCATAATCGACACTTGCACCAGGATTTATACTAATGTTTATTTGATTAATTTGATCAACAAAAGATTCAAATTTATCTCGAATGTCATCAATTGTCTCTGACTCAGTCATAAAACTTTCATTTTTCCTCGAATCGAACGACGATATATTTTTTGTTAAATCGTACAATCGATTAATGCGTTTAAATAACAATCCTTTCTTTTCATGAAGAACAGTTAGTAAATCTTCCGGCTTCAGTTGTTTATCCGTCATTTTGTTAAATAACAAACGAAGACAATAACACAGAAAAATACCTACCAGGCGGTTTGCAATATTATCGCACCTACCAACTATGAGTGGGTTTTTTATTATTATTCCGCACAAAGCCGAGATGCGTTGGTGACTGACTACCTACTTATTTTCATAATATCAAAACGAATTTTTAAATACGGATACCTACATAGAATAAACTTTACCAATAAATACGTAATGTCTTTCTATGTTAACTAACAAATAATTGAACAGATTTTCCAATAACCACGTAAAATCTATTGTCAAATATGCTGCGTTTTAAAGGGGAATGATTTACCAAAAGTTTATGTAGACTAAATACCTATTGTGTGTTATTGAACCTATATGATTTTCACCAAACAATTACGCAAAAATCTAGGTAACGGGTTATTAATCCGGTATCTGAAGGACCAAAATAATATGGTGAGGCGTGTAAATAGCCTGCACCTTTTGAAGATTGTAAGGAAAAGTTAAAATAAGAACCTATGTCTTATGTGTAATGGCGGACCTCAAAATAAGTCAATTTCCCTACTGATGAATCCTCGACAAACCACTAAGAGAGAAATATTAGCAGCTAACATGCCCACGTACCTTGACAATCCAGAGATCCCACTCAGACCCAGGGAGATGGGAAGATACCTCGTTCATGCGCACTTGCAGGTATGGGCTGCCGGCCGGCGAGCAAAATCCTCTTGAATCCACCGGTGGAATGGTTAAAAACTCCAAAAATCAACACTGCACTATAAGTTCTCAATGAAGCAAAGATGCAGGTCCATTTATTTTTACGAGTATAGTCAAGATTTCACCAAAAAGGAATTTTAAAGCGGAGCGCTAATGCCAAAACACCGTCTTCATCAAACGGTCAAGCGAGCTCTCTCTGCACTCGCTAATGCCATCTATCGGCCCTTGCGAGAAGACTCAGGAAAGTCTCGATACATGGGCGCTGCGTCAACAGATAATGGTGCGAGGATTCATCAATTGAGAAGTTAAAATATTTAATTTGAAATACTAACATATTCTAATATATGGAGAAATCCTAAATTATTATTATTTTATTTTTTGATATTGTAAAAAAGCATTGACGCTTCACCAGGTATCTTTTGTAAGATATTCGGAAAAGAGCTCAGGTAGAAAAGTTTGAAAACTGTATTAATTTCTGCTGTACAACGCTGCTTGCGTTGTAGTGTTACGAAGACTCGTTGCTAGTGTAATAAAATGCACACGAGAGACTTCAGCTTTGTCTCATGGATGGCAGCTAGGGTTACTACGTATTTCGAAAGAAATGTTCTGTCATAACGCCGGACATTTGCAAAAAAGTTCGGACATTTAACTTTTTAAAATTTTACTTGATGATTTTCATATTTCTTTTAAGGGTTCCGTACCCGAAGGGTGCCAAACGGAACCCTATTACTAAGCCTCCGCTGTCCGGCCGTCCGTCTGTCTGACAGACGGCTGTATCTCATGAACCGTAATAGGTAGACAGTTGAAATTTTCACAGATTGTGTATTTCTATTGCCGCTATAATTACACATAATAAAAATAAAATAAAGTTAAAACTTAAAGGACTTTTGGCGCTTTTTCGATCTTAATCCGGTACCCTTCGTGTGCGAGTTCGACTCACACTTGGCCGGTTTTTTTAAAAATTGAAAACTTCTTTAGGCGCGTTGGGCATTTTTGAGATGGGACTAAACCATTGATTTCGCGACACCATGATGACACCTCATTTTTGTAAACGCATTGTGCTCTTTATTTATATGAAGTTACGAATCAATGTTCTATGCAAGTATTTTTACTTTAAAGGTTTCGGAAGTATTTTATTTTGTAAACGCGATTGTGCTCTTTATTTAGATAAAGTTACGGACCAATGTTCTATACAAGTATTTTTCTTCCACCAAGGCGATCTTGTTCAAGTTTTTATTTTTGTCGGCACTCCCGGAGTGCCACCACTTTATTTTTCTACTTTTTAAGCCCACTCACCCATCAATAACAGGCACAGCGCTGGTTTGACTAGCCCCAGCATCAACCACAAGCGCAGTAGACTTGCCGTTAGCAAACGCTGCCAACACTGCACTCTTTACCAAGAAGAATGCTGGTGCTTGATACTTCTCAAATAGGAGTTCTGCTAGCTTCTCTCTGGCTGGTCTGGTGGTCCATACTGCTTCGGTGAAGAGTGCTGGGTGGTGTTCTGAGGGTGAACGGATTACCTGGAATGGAAGATAGTTAAAATGCTCTTTTAGTAGTGAATTTAGTGTTTTGTTTAAGGATAATTGTTTGAGATATCTGAATCTCGGATTATGTGAGCTGATTATTTAATTAATTTGATGAACTGACTAATTCATTACGTATTTGGTGTCAAACAGACAGCAGCAACTGATGGAATCAAAGTGGATATAAACATCTCAACTGCTCGAAGCAATTGCCAACGCTGTTTAAACCTTACCCCTAGTTGCTGAAATCTTTATGAATTCTCTCTAAAACCTTTTGTAAGCTGTTGTAATTGTAAAGGTAGCAGTGATACCCTAGTGGTGTGACCGTCGGACTGCCAAGTCATAGGTCTTGAGTTTGAACCCAAGGCACTCACGTCTGACTTTTCGTATTCATGTGTGGATTGTATAATTATTAATTGCCTCTAAAATGGTGAAAGAAAACATTGTGAGGAAAGATGTTTCTCGACGGCATGGGGTCTCAACTCGAACAAATTATAATTAGTCTTGAAAAAAATTCATAGATGGCAGCATAGGCAACAATTATGAAATTAACAATCACTAAAAACTGATAAACGTCTGAATTTGGCTGAAGTAAGATTAGTAAAAATCAAAACTTCCTTGTTTAATGCTGATTTATCCATTTAAACTCATAAATCACGTATTTCCAACAAAAATGATAAGCGAAACCTTTTACTTGAATTCGAACCCATAGAATGATAAAGTTAATCATGAGCTCTTTACAATAGATGGCGTTTTACTCAATTTGTCATCACATACTGTATAAACGTTTAGTAGGAAAATCAAACAACATATATAATTTAGTACCTACTTTACAAAGAAATAAAGGAATTGAAAGAAATCTATTAACTTGTTTTTGGCAAATACCTACCTTCTTAATTATATTATTTTTTTATTTTACCAATACCTTTCTAAAACTATAAAAAACCGGCGAAGTGCGAGTTGGACTCGCGGACGAAGGGTTCCGTATCTATACTAAAGTGACACAAAACTATTTTTTAGTTTGACAGTACTAAGATGGCACCGAGTTATTAATTTAGTGAAAATGGCAATTTTGCTATTCTGAATTTGACGTTTTTCACCTAAAATTTTGATTGTCTAACTATAAATTTGACTATTTTTAATCGCGATTAAAAAGGTGTAGAATAAAATAAGTTGTCAGCAACATTGTAGATGTTGGTGTGAATTCTTCAGATACCAAAAATATTTTTTTTCTGTTCTTTTACTAATATCTCGAAAATGGTGTGTCCTATCGAAAAAATAATGAAAATTTCGACCCCCTCTATGAAAGCATTAAACTCAACATTTTGGTAATAATTTTTCATATTTTCCATACAAAAAGTGAAAAAAAAAAAACACGTCGAGGCTGCCCTGCCTGCGCGCATACGGCTCTAAAAAAATTCACGGGTTAGGTTAGACGTGGAATCGCGATTGTCAAATTCGATTTTGGTTGTGTGAAAATTATTTTTAAATTTAGGATTCTTTGCAGAATAGTTTAAGATTCTCATAGCCATAGCAAGGATTTTTTTGTGATAGTTTAGTTCGGCGTACAAGAGAATCGGCACCATTAAGCTTTTCAAAGCTAATTTTTATTACAGTCAAGTGTCCCCCCACCCTGCCAGCTAAATGGTTGGTTTATGTGATAAAAGATCACAGGAGTATTTATAACGAAATTAAAAGGAAAGCTCTCTATCACAGCTAAGTAGGCTCTATAAGTTAACGAGTAATAATCAACCAATTTAAATTTACGGTTGCAAAAACATGTTCTTCCATACATTCTGTATGGGAGAACATGTTTTTCAACTGCGAAGTTAAGTTTGTTCTTGGGATACCAACTTATACCAACTACGGAACCCTTCATTATGCGTGGTCCAACACGTACTTGGCCGGTTCTATTTGATATTTTTAAAAACATTAAGTTGTCGTGCGCACGGACGTAATTAAATCGCGGCGGGATTTTATCGCGCACTGGATTTTCAACTCTCGGTGTTACACCGAGCGTTGTTAAACCGAGCGTTGAGAATCCAACGCGCTGGGACGCACTCTCGTCCCAGCGCGTTGAAAAAACACACTTGGATTTTCAATTCTCGGCATGTCGGCAAAGCGTTAAAAATCAAGTACACGAAAAATAATCGCCGCAATTTTATTACATCAGTGCGAACGTGGGCTTACTGTCAAAATAAGTTCGGACGAAGAACGCGTGATTTCAGTTTTAGGGTATTAGCAATAGTAGATTTGGTAACGAGGAGATGAAAATCTAGATTTAGCATTGAAATACAAAAAAATCATAAAGAGGCATTCACTGCCGCGTGAAAATTGCTAGCTCACTCACAAAAATGAAACTATCCCGCCAACTCGAGATATGTTTGTTGTATTGTTATTATACTTGTCCTTGAACGTACCGTGCGATGTGTGAATGCCATAAGTATCTAAGACGACTTCTAGATGGCGTTATAAAACTACAGTCTCTGGCAATTTGTGAGTCGCTGATGCTGCCATCTGTTAAAAAAATGGAGGAAAAAAAATAGCCAGCTCAATAGCCAGACTTAGGGAGGTATCATTTCTTTGTATGGGATTGGGTATCTGTACTAGTATATTATCTGTGTCGACGGCTTGTGAGCCAAGTCAGAGGTCCACGGGCGGCTTTAAAACTCTGACATCAGTTGATAAGCACGGCACAAGAGTTCCTTTTATAAAAAAGAAGAGCACTAAGGAAGGGTTTATGAAAATTCGTCTCTTAAATGGGATGAAAGTATGTCGTATTTGCCGATAGGAAATACAATTCCATCGGGCGCAAGGCCTGTTTAATTAGAAAAACACATTAACAATTTAGTGGACCAACCTTAGCATAGCAGTAATCCAGCATCTTCTCAAACAGATCCCAGTTGTCGACCTGTCCGTCTTTCATGTACGTCTGTACTTCCATACCAGCACGGGGCACATGGAGCTCAGTCACGTCTATGTAGTGGCGGAGCTCACCGCCTGCTTTTGTGCCTGAGGTTGTAAAGTTACGATGGTAAATTATTTTAAGTCGTTAACAGAGCCGGTTCTGTAGTACACTGCATAATGTAAGCTGCAATAAACAACTTTAAATGTTTGCTTTTGTTATTAGAACAGTGAGTAGCTTCAACTTTCTGCCTAACTGACCGACTCATTGACAATTCAAAAGTGCTAGGAAATGGTTTAATAGAAATAAATGCTTTGAGTTTGAATAAAAGATCAATAATAATCATAACATCATTTCTTTCTTTTGTCTTAATGATTATCTGAGTGATGATTTTCAAAGGATGTTGGATGTAGCTTGCTTAATTCACATTGAAAAATAAGATCTGTCTGTTTGTATGATTGTACTTAAGTTATAATGTTCAGTTATGGTTACTTGTGATTAGTTTTTATGATAAATCTAATAACCTTATGATTCTTTTTAGAAGTGATAAAACTAACATAGTTTCATTCATACTGATAACAATTTAAAAGTATAGATACATATTAAAAGATAATCTTAGCATGTTGTACTCCATTTTCTTTGTTTTGTCAAAAAACCCAACCTCATAGACATCCGAATTAGGTATTATATGCATTTGATGACAAAAACCTTACAATACAGGTCAAAAAAATTAATTTATTAGCTCCTAGAGCCAGCTTTGGACCAAATTGAATTATCATAACACAACAAGAAAGATGCTGTTGTCATTTACAGAATTTTGGCAAAAAAATTACCGGTCTGCGTGACATTCCCGTCTGGAACCTTCTCCTCGGCATCAGGGATATGTGTGGCGGGTCCTACACCAACCACGGCCGGGATATCAGCCTTAGGAGTATCTTCTTGAGCATAACCAACGCGTAGAGAATGATGCCCAGGATCGAACACTAATGCGCCTATTTCATCGCCACCATACAACATCCCGTTTGGAGCACTCATTTTGGTGTTTTTAACTTAGATTTTGCGTGTTTTGATATTTTGGGAAATAAGACAGTTTCGGCGCGATGCACTTTTTGTTGATCACCACTAAATTATTTTTGTTAATCTGTGGTAAATGTAGTTTCAGCAGCAATAAATAGGATTTTGAGCATAAATTAACAATAGAAAGAGATAGCAAGATTACGTTTTGTCTTGTTTGTGTGTGGGACGTTGCTAAAAGTTAAACTGTGCGCAGTATAAATTTGTTGCAGGAACGCAGCGTAAGACAGAGTTGCCAAATGACGTGAAATGAATAGCTAAATCAACAATTTGAAAGTAGTTTCGAAGCATTTTCGAAGGAGTTTAGATATTTAAATTCTCTTTTTGAACTATTAGACGAATATTAAACAGTCATCTTTATCTCAAATATTTTTTTCTTGGTCAGATGTAATATCTTTGTTTGCTCTAGAAGTTATTTTCTTGTAAAGGAGCGCGAGCGGCTCTACGCATCCAATGGGGATAAAAACTGCTACTTACACTTCGGATGGTGCTAATCTCCAGCGTCTGAAAAAAAACTGAAAGTTCATAACAGGCGGTAGCACAGTTGTACAAATACGCGCCACGAAAGATGAGACTTGACCGCGCCTCCCGCCACTCCTTCCGCCACCCCGATGACGCCCCGGCGCAGACTTCATACCGCTAAAGAGACCCATAAATCGTCTACTGCGCAAGTCAAACCACGTGGTGTGTCAAGTCTCATCTTTAGTGGCACGAACTGTACGTTTTTGAACCACCATTGTTGTGTTTATGTTTACTTTTGTGTCGATCACAAATTATACGAAAACTAGATAAATATGTGAGACTTAGAGTGTAGCACTATTAAAAGAAGAGCTAAGGACAGGGGAAGCGTCTACCACTGTTAAAAAAGAAGCTTTAGTGGAAAAGTCAATAAGTTCATAACTTATTGACGTTTTATAATTTATAGGTTATTTTGTGTTTTTTTTTTTAAATTTAAGTTCGCTTTTTGTTAAAGACTGGAGACGTACGATAGAAATAACCTGATCAGAGTTGAAAACCAACTTGGGCATTATCTTCCCGACTGAAAAACCGGATAAGAGATAACACTTCTAGCACTAATCTAATATGATAATATAAACACACAGATACTTTACTATAATTTACATAATATCACATCACAGGTGCTTGTATGTAATGAAAACAGACTTAGTGCACTGGGGAGCATCACCTATAAACCACTTTCTCCCATAAAAGGCTTAAAGGATAGCACATTGTCTCGACGAAATATTGGGTTCCAATTTTTTTTGGAGAGTTTTGTCCCACCGTTTTCTTCTTATAACATCTTTGGCAAATACATGGGCCCCATATGTTTACAGTAAACAGCTGCACAACTGGGCTCTATAATTAATTATGCGTAAAAGAAGTCGCTTGTTTACAAAAATGTATGGCTAGCTGTCAAATTATAAGACGTTGAAAATCGGTGAAGTGGACTGATGATGAAGACCACAAATGGTCACCGGAATTAATCAATTATAAGTATTTCACGGGTTGCGATTCGATTACTTTAATATGGTTGCAATGCAATTTATGCTTATCACAATGCATATGGTAAAGTGGAGCTGATGGTGAAGTGCCAGGAGATCTCCTCAACGATTAACGTCCCTGCATCGGGAAAAGCAATATTTTGTAAAATATGATGAGCAGTTGAGATTAGGCTATTGTAACTTAGATAAATTACAAACTACCCACTAAAAAGCGAGGAATAAAAACTTTTTACAAAAAACAAAAACCGACTTCCAACAAACACTACGTAAAGTGAAAAATAACTTTCGGAAGTCGGTGACAAATAACTAAAATACAAAACCAAAGACACTGATTTCCGAAATTTAATTTATTTTTCACTTTGTAGTGTTTTTTTTTTTGGAAGTTGGTTGTTTTTCTTGATGACTATCTTTATATAAAAAGAAAGGATATCTTTATTTTGTTAAACAAAAATATTCTACAGCCTATTCAATATTCAAAGTAAACTAAGTACTTGAATTGTTCCAAAAATCGTAATTTTTTTTCAATTTTTTTTAATATGTAAACTTTTTATTTATTATTTATTAGCTAAACGTTCCAATTTTAATTTTTAAATTTCATTCACTGTAACAGAAATCCGAGTCTTTCATGTTTTTAACGCTCCAGGCACTCTTCTACAGATAAACACGGGGAAGTTAATTATGGGTAAAATAAATAAAAATAATAAAAACTTTATTGTTCAAGTAAGCAGTACAAATTCAAATAGCACTAGCCTCCACACTAAGATTCCCTGAGTCGTGGAGACTAGTCTCCTTCGTCTTACAACTCTAATACATAGTGAAGTTATATGCATTAAATTTAAACGTGTGTAGTGTATTGTATACGTGTGTGGTGTGGGTGTGTGATGAATGAGTGAGTTAAGGTGGGTTTGGACCAAACGAAGATAAGAGAAGGTAAGAGCAAATTTTTTCCTGATATCCCTAACATTTCTGTAGGTATGCGATAGACCAACGAAAGAATACTCCCACTCCGTTTAGACAAAGGGATACCGGAAAAGTGGGGACAGAATAAGCTTTCGCTCGTTTGGTCCAAGTCGACCTTTATGTATTAGTGTGATGAATGTGTGTGTTGTGCTCATGAGTTAGGAATTCCTATGTGCTCTCATAGTCCATTCCTGCCAGAAATTTTGGAAGGTGATTTTTACATTTATTTCTAGTTATGGTCAGTATATTCAGTTCACTGTTGAGTTTATTGTAAACAAATGGTCCCATATAAAGAAAGCATCTATTGCCAAAGAAGAGTCTACATTTAGGTTGATGCCATTTGGGCTTATTTGCATTTCTAAGAGAGCACACGTTGGTGTATGTTAACGCGCTATGGGCATTTTTGTAGTACCTCAGTGCGACTGCCATAATGCTCGGCGCACACGCAGAACACCAATCTCTTGGTACAGTGTGTCAGTCGACAAGCGCACTGGTTTCTTGTGAGTTACCTTAAGAAGAGCCCGTTGAGCGTGCTCCATTTTCATTAGATGCGTCTTATGTGTTACACCCCATGTTATGATGCAGTAGTTGAGAACAGATTAGCAGAGTGTGTGATAAAGTATTTTCAAAACAGTGTTGTTAGCAATCCAGCCCATTTTTTTTGAAAATGTATATAAGCTTTCTAACCCGGCCAATTACATGCTCTATTTGTTTTGACCAGCTAAGGTGTTGATCTATGTGAACGCCGAGATACCTGATGTGTTTGACTTGCCCAAAGCTTGGGCAGGTACATCTTATTGGTTCATTACTATCACAGGAGTGCAATTTTACTGAGAGATAGTCCGGGCAGGAAGTCCTTATGCTGACGCTAAAATTAGTAACCTTCGTTATCTCTGCGTTAAGCGTAAGTAAATTGTGGGTAACGCAACTGGAAACCAGGTTTACATCCATGTAAACATAGCAGCCTCTTGGACCTTCCAAAGTTTTGTCAAAGAAAACTATGGCGGTATCATCAGCGTAGGCGAATATTTTTGCTCGGTCCAGTTCCAATTACCAGAGGCTGTTTATATATAGGATAAAGAGTGTCGGCCCATGCACGCTGCCCTGAGGAACTCCGTAGTTAAGGCATAACTGCTGCACTTGTTACTCACGCGAACCTTTTGTGTGCGGTAAGTTGGATAAGACTGAAACCATTCTAGAGTTAAACCTCAAATACCAATAGTTTCCATCTTTTTAAGGAGAATACGCCTGGACACCGTATCAAAGGTTTTTGGCAGGTCAAGGAAGTCACCATACCCGTTATCCACTTTATTTATTACAAAATCAACTAGGTTAGTGACTGCGTCCTCCGTTGACCTGTGCTTGCGAAAGCCATATTGATATTCTGATATCAAGCTTTTTTTTCTCAAGGAAGCTGAGGAGTCTGTTGTTCATAATCTTCTCCAGGATTTTAGATAGGGATGTGAGTAGAGATGACGGTCGATAATTCGACGGGACTGTTTTATGACCTGCTTTAAAGATTGGACATACATTAGCGGTTTTCATTAGCGTAGGAACTTTCCCAGTCGAAATCCTTAAGTTGCACAAAAAGGTAAATGGTTCAGCAAGAACATTTTTGCATAACTTTAGTATCCCGGTGCAGAATTGTCTTTGAGGTTTGCTATGATCTTTTTAACCTCAACTGCGTCTGTTGGCGTTACGAAAAAGGATTCTCTAGATGGGTTTTTATCGTGGAAAAGTGTCATAGCAGCTAGTTCTATTTCTGTTCTATTAATACGGAGCAAAGTCCTTGCAGCAAACTGCTAATCTACTTTCGAGAAGTATTGATTCACATTATTTAGGAACTCTTTGGGATCCGGGTGTATTTTTAGTAGTTCTAGGTCACTCTGGCTTTTATTTTTAATATTGCAAATATTTTTAATAGCCGTTCATGTATTTTTACTGTCTCCGTTTGCGTCTTTTAATTCCTTTCGTTGTCTGTTTTAAAATTTTGCATTAAGTTCTTACAGAAATTTCTATAGGTTTTATATGGTTGCTGTATGATCGGGTTATTTTTGTTTACGGGCTTTTTCGCTTCCATGTGTAACAGGTCTCTTTTCCGAATGCACTTTAAAAAGCCTTTACTAATCCAAGGTTTTTTAATGGCCTTTGAGTTTCGTACAGTCTCCGTTGTTGTAAAAAGTGCATATTTTCTCACTGAACATTCCTGTGAAACCTGTGACGGCTTTGATCACGTCACTGTAGTTATACATGTGGCTCGGCGGATTCGGCGATTGGATTCGATAAATTTGGGTGAATAAAACGCAAGTAAAATCTGACAGCACAATAATTTAATACAACACAATAATTTGTTCTATGTGAACAAATACATAACTAAATAAGTAGGTATTCCATGAGACGTCGTAACATCGACGCTTGAATATATTTTATTGCTGCTAAGATAAAGGTGTTTCATGAGTAAACAATATTTATTTGTCTACTATCAGTTTTAGTCGCTTGAGAGTAAAACTGCAGAGTCTCTGCAGTTTCACTTCCAAAAGATGGCGTCACTGAAGCATATGTGATTTAGAATGCACCAAAGTTCAGTTAAACAAAGCTTAATTATTTTGATGTGGTATTAATAAAACAATTAAGTAATTGACGGTAATTGTTGAAATATAAGTGTCGGCAAAATTAAAAAGAAACTCTACATCCTCTTTTTCAACTACACTGACTTATATTGATCGTCAGTGTTTATGTGGCACTGCAGAGTTTTACAAAATTAATTGCCAAGGAAATAACGGATAAAAAAATGAGGGGGTCTTAAAAAACTCAACTACAAACTGTGTTAACAGTTGAAAACACACAGCAGACAATGATTTTACTACAAAAGGTTGCGATAAAATCTAGATATAAAACAGCAACAAATAAATAAATAAATTGTGAAGTTCATGAATAAAAACCACATTATTAACAATTGAAGCTATTTTAAACAGTTTTCTTGCACACACTATTCAAGTTGCTAACACTGCTATAGAATGATAGAAAATTTTCACATATTGACAGTAAGAAATTGTATAGGAACCATACTAAAAGGCTTGTAAGTCGTAATATCATAAGTACACACTTAATACAAGTTATGATGTGGCCCGATAGAGATAAAAAGTTTTTTATTGAACCCATTTAATTTAAAAATTCAGATGCAGATGACAAAAATTTTAGTAAGAGACTAGTCGTTTTCTTTGTTTAATCCACGGCTCGGATAACGGTATATTTTTCTAAACGGTTTCGTCTTAAAACCCTAAGAAACGACTTGTTTCGGTTACGTTCAAACAGAACGTTATTAAAACGTTTTAACGGTTAATATAATGTTTTTAACCATTTTGGGTTGATCGATAGGAAACTCGCAACGTAACCCACATCAATACGTAAGCGGCAAGCGCATTGAAATGAAAATAAAGTACCAATTTAATTATTAAACAAGTTCATGCTTTTCGGCGCACGCCCCGTACGCGGCTGCCTCCTGCAGAATAAAAGGGTTTTTGAAAATGTTCTTGTTTCGTTTTCGTTCCGAACAAAACGTTGTACTGCTTGTAAAAAGAACTGTACGAAACGTTTTAAAAACGTAATTTTAAATAACGTTTCCGAGCCCAGGTTTAATCGAATATTTCTCATCGATTCTCTTTGACTCAACATAAACTATCATCAATTAATCTGCCGTTGCCTTTTTCCAGCTATATTGGTGTCAGCTTCCAGTCAGTCTAACCGGATGTAACCAAAAAAACCTCCTCTCGTTAGTATTTAAAAGTTGTTTGACTTGCGTAAAAGTGAATATAAAGCACATTTTTATGTTTAATTTTCAAATAGTCATTACAAACTATGTTGGTAAAGAGTGGTAATTTCTCAGAAATGTATGAGTATTTTGTCTCACCGAGTATTTGTATGAAAGACAGAGGTTTATAAAAAGAGTGTTTTAAGTTTCCAAATGCTATGTGCGTTTTAAAGTGTCTTAAACTGTAACATGATATCAAACGGTGACTATCGAGCCAAATCCTTACAAAACACACAGTACGAAAGTATACCTAATAAGGTATATATATATATATATATATATATAAATATTATAGTAATACGTATGTCTACCTGTATATTACATAACATGTACCTGACAGTTGTTGAGTAGGTAATGTGAAAGTGAGTAATTGTGAAATAATATTTATCTATGTTTGAGAGAACGCTTTAAAACTTCTTCACGTACAGGTATTTTTAATGTAGTTATTCAGTAAGTTACTTGTTTCTATTACCAGTAATTGGGTTGTGCAGTTCAGAGAGGCGGCCATGTAAAATACTGGTAGTTCGATGCATAAGTGATGCCTCATTTTGGAATGTAAATGACGCATGTTTTTCATTTGGGCTTGAAACACCAGTCTCAGAGAAACAGAGTAGACCACTGAATTACAACATTTTCAAATAGTCTTAGTTTACAACTGTATTCGTTCTGACTAAGTTTTCAAACATGACTGATATTTGTTATAAGCGCCCTCCCATGAATACTCTATAAATCACACATTATATTCAGAAATCGTTGATTATCTATAAAGTTTACAACATGTAAAAATACATTTCTTTACAATTTTTTAATCCATACATTCGCTCCAGACATATTTTTTTTTCAAATTTTGTGGATCTTGGTGTCGTCCATGAAGCTTTTAGAGAAGGTAAACATTAAAAAAAAGAGGTTTTGAAACACCCGAGGCAATTCAAATGTTGAAAATACTATTCCTTGTACAGTCAACCGCATAACAATAGTAGGTAACACTCGCAATACGAAAATCACTTTTACTGCTAAGGAGCTTGACTCAGTGTAACTTTTTTCCACTGATATGTGGTTGTCTGTCGGCACAAACATAATAATTTCTCTGAACGGTTAGGACCACCGGTATTTCCAGAAATATTAAAGGTAAATAACATTTTTGAAATTATAATTACCACTTTGCTAATACTATTACTTAGGTTAAGGCAGGGTTTACATATTTATATATCAAAGCCTATAAAACGTTGACTCAAAAAACATGCTTATTTCAAATCGCCTTATCTCATCCACTAGAAGTGTTAGAGCCAACATAGTTCCAGTGCGAGATGGAGATGGAGCTATACAGGACAAATAATATGATCCCTCTTTCGCAACAGAACAACGATGACTTTAAAACTTTATAGTACAGTAGGCCGCATGTCAGTGGTAACAAAACCAGCATAAGCTGGCCTCTTATTCTATTGAACTCCGTACTAAGCGAGGCTAGCTTAAGGTCAAAGTGTTGCCATCGACGTCCGGACTGTTGCCCTTAGCTTTTTCAACATACCTACTCATAAATCAAGAGCATTGATAGGTCACGTTCTGGACATAAAATAAAGTAAAATTAGTACTTATCATTCACATTCTGTAATACTGTGGATTTATTAAATATTCATGAAAAACTTACAACATTTTTTCTATAACACACATAGCTACTCATTCGAAGAAAACCTAACCTGTAGGCGAATCTTGTCAAATTAATTGTATAGAAAAAAAAAACTACGTGTAGGTACGTATAATTCCCGCCAGCAGGAATAAGTTCTGGACCTCATTATAATAGCATTTGCCCAGTGTATTGAAAAACTAGACTAGAATGGCGAACTTACTTTAATTTTCTCTCGAAATACAGTCTACAAAGTGGGTTTTTATCTAAAAATGTGATGAATTACTTAAGTGGTTTTTTCAACACAGCAATTGTCTTGATTGCCCTTGTGTGTCTCTGTAGGTGAGACAAAGTTGTGTCGGTGACAGGTAATAATAATTGGTAATGGTGACAAGAATGCCCAAACGATTATTTTTAAAAGAGCACTACTTACTACTTACTATACTAGAACACACAGTACTTATAGGTACATACTTGTGGGCAGACGCTAAAATAAAAGGTAATTTACTCACATCGCAGTCAAAAATGGCCCATTATTCTTGCATGATTCATAAAGCCAGTCGCTCATACACTGTAAAGTAGCCATGAAACAGTGGTTTTCCATTTAAATATGCATTGTTTCACTCTCATACCTCCCATATCCTATTTAAATACACTAAAGGTGAGTATATTTCAGTCTTACACGGAATTTCACAGAGGCCATTTTGTCAAATCGCTTGAAGATTGAGAATAATTCACGTGATTCTAATAATATCAATAATATAATATCATACTTGGGAAAATTCATAAAGGTATTATTCTGGTAGTGACTGCAGACTATCAATAGACTGCCGGGGTTGCGAAGAAAACCGAAAGGGAGATCGTGGCCCCCGGCAACAGGGCAACCGAAGGAACACGGGTGAGTTTTAGTCAGTAAGAGTCTGAGAAGCCGTCCCGCTCCGCCCAGAGCGGGAGAAGTTATTTGATAATTTCCCACCCAAAAAAAAAAAAAACTATCTATAGACTTCTTTAGACCGCAGCTGCAGAGTACAGCCGGCCGCAAGCGTGATCGAAAGATACATCTTGCGGTCACGCTTGCGGTCTGCAGCCGCGGTCTGGGGTCTGCAGCTGTCATTGGAATCATTATTTAACATTTACAACAAATGCAGGGTACTACGACACACGCTTGCAATAAGAAACTTATCATTTTGATAATTTTCACAATAATAATAACATCAAGACAATTAGCTAATCTTACAAATTAAAATACAATTATTTTGAGTACAAAAGTAGTAAGATTGAAGTAAGCTATGATACTTTGAAAATGACATAAGTCAGTAATTAATATGAATATAAGAGAAGAGTTACCTGTGTCCACGCTAAAACATCGGACTATCTACTGTATTTTAACAATATAAAATAATAATAAAAAATTTAAAATATTGACCAAATTTATATCCCTTCATTTTGGGTATTATAAATCCATTACTCTATTTTACTCAGAGGTGAAGGGAGGGTCTTTCATTGGAGTTAACTTGCCAAAGAGATGAAGTACCGAATGTGCGCTTTCATGATTTTTGAAGTGACGATATTATCGTGGACCTCCACGTTCATGTTATTTAGTTAAATATTTCTGTCCTTCCATCGTATTTTGTGAACATAATTAATTTTTAATTTTGTAACTAAATCAAGTAACGATAACTAAAACGTCCTGTAATCATTAAGTTCTCTGCTAGTGCTGTGCACTTCTGTAAGTGACGAGTTCACAATACCTAAAACTGTATGTGATTGTTGTATGTGTATGTTTAAGTGAGTATGTCGTTGAGGTGCCAAATAAATAAATAAATAAATGTCACGCATCACGATAACACAGGGAAGTAAAAAGTTTGGAAATATTATGAAAATGCTTTTAAATAAATTTCTGTCCACGATAACGTTCTAATGTGCACATATTTCCATACATTTTGTGGACTTAGGTCCACGATAATATCTTTACGTTAGCAATTGTAAAAGCATACATTAAAACACACATAATACTTTGCGTCTTAAAGAAAGAGAGCTGACAGACAGAGTTACAGTTGCATGCATTTATTTAGATAGTCCGATTAATTCATATTTATCAAAAATAAACCTTTTGCCAACCAGTGGCCAATCACTCGTGGGATGCGGGACAAATCTCGCCGATTGTTTCAGCTTAAGGTATGATTCCGAACCCCGCTGCACGCAGCAGTGCTGGACGGCAGTGTTGCCTGCCGCTTCCTCTGGCCGCTGATTCCGAGCACCTGGTGTTCTTGGTGTCTCACTGTTTTGTTGCCAATTTACTTGTCAAGGTTCACGTATTATACGGTACGGTTACGTAATGTCCTGTGCGAGTCCCAATAAATACTTTTTCTTTCTTTCTTTCTGTGATGAACGCCGCACTACTGGTCTGACGTGGTGGCAGGGGACACTGCTGCGCAGCAGTGCTGTCGCAGCAGTGCTGACGCGACATTGCTGCCATGCTCGGAATGTAATCCTAATCTCATATAAACCTATAAAAAATGTATGGGGACCAGTAGTGACGCGACACAACTGCTGCGGCAGCACTGCCGTGTGCAGCGGGGTTTGGAATCATTCCTTTACTTGTATGGAGGTGTTCATACTGCTGCGAATATTCGCATCGCACGCGGAATTCCCCTCAATGTGGCCAGAGCTTATTACTTCATGTCATTCGTACATTTAGCGAGTAAAAAGTATTAATATACAATCGAATTTTTCCGCACATGATATTATTATTAAAAATTACATTTTAATATTTAATTACACATAACTAAATTGACTAAACATTGATTTATCACAAGCTACATAGAAGGCAAGCCTTCTGTAAATATCAGACTAATAAATGTCAATATTCAATATTTTAATATAATAAATACAGATTGGTTTTTGCTGTGGGAATAAAAGATATTTCACACACAAACAATACAAATAGAGTTCATGGATATCTTATTATGAATCGAAGCCTATTTATTGGCTGTCTGAATATGCCTTTATGTACAAGTACCTAAGTATATTATTCCTGATTTTTAGTTCATAATAAGATACGCAAAAACGCCATTAAAACTGTTTCTTTCGATAAACAACATATTGTATATACTATAGAGTATAAGTGATTATGCAGAGATTAAAATAAGGCTAATTTTACGTAGTAAACACATGAATAGTTGTATTCTTACCTTGCACCCAGCATAGCCTTTCTTTTGCTGTATATAATAATATAAAACTCTGCATTATTTTTTATTGAAAGTAATAAAACTGCAGAGTGTCTGCAAAACTACCATCAACAGAAATCATTGTTATATTATTTTGATAACAATGTATTTGACTAATATAATGTGATCAAATATTTTATGAATTTTTGAACAAATTAAGTGGAACTGCAGAATTTTATAAATCAACCCAACATTGCCGAGTTGCTAGCACAAAAAAATACAAAACCACACATCTATATCAATGCTACCAATCTTAAAAAACACACATTGTCCTTGCAAAATACTGGCTTCCAATCATTCAGTTCTTTTTTTAAACCAGGCCTTATTGCCTATAGTCGTACAAGGATCTTTTGGCGCATGGTCAAAATCGGAGCTAACGACGCCATCTTATTTTTCAATACAAATGTGTACCAATAGCGCCCTTCTGTTAATGTCATTCAAGCGCCAAAAGCTTCTTGTAGCACTATAATACTTTTTATTGAACAATGCAGCCGACACTGATGGCGTTGAAGAGGGGCGCAGCGCCCAGGCCTCCGTCACCGTCCGTGACGCCTGCGAGGTACTTTGCCCTCACACAGTCGTCGCAGGTACAGCTGTCCTTGAGGGTGCAAAGGCCCCGGGCTGTGGCGATCGCTTCCCATTTTATTTGGTCGTCTAGAGTGCCGCTTCTACTTAGAAGATTCTGTGGGAATGGAAATCGATTTATTATAATTTGCATTTCTGGATTTAGACAGAGTAAGTGCGTGTTTGCGAAAGGTCTAATTAGGTACTGACGTATGCGGAAAATGTCTCCAATGTGAATGAATAATTTAAGGCAGAAACACTAATATGGAAACAGGGCTTTCTTCAGTGGCACCACGGCGTCCTCACCTTCCGCCTGACTCAGGTCCTTACCGGACACGGTTGTTTCGGGAAGCTTCTGTTCCGGATAAGGCGGGAGGAAACGCCCGGGTGTCACCATTGTGTGGATCGCCCGGAGGACACGGTGGAGGTCTGCTCGGCTTGGGTGGAGCATCACCGTGTTCTCGTGGAGGCGATCGGCGGCGGTGATCTCTCGCGTCCGGCTCTGGTCTAGGCCATGGTACGGAGCGGAGCGAGAGGGCATGGGAGGCCGACACCTCCTTCTACAAAGCAGTAATGCTCACGAAGGAGGAGTTGGGAACGGAACGCGTGAGGGAGAGGCAAGTTTCGCGACCTCACGCCCCTAACCGCCGCAGGAGACACCCTATGCGTCGAGAATCGCAGGCCGATTCCCGGCCACCATAGGCGCGGGCTTGCGGTCGATGAGCAATGGGTAGCTTGCCGTCCGATAAGGACCAGGCCCTGGTCGACGGCGCGTTGTGTTCCACGCGCGCCTCAATGAGATGTCAGCCAAACTGAAGCGGTCCGCTAGGGCAGATGCCTGCTGGGGTTGCGGGTTTTATTCAGCAAGAGTCTGACACGCCCTCCTGCTCCACCCAGAGCGGGAGAAGTTATTTGACAATTTCCCACCCAAAAAAAAGGGCTTCCTTCGCTAAGCTCGGATTTGCCAAAGACAGTAAGTCTTGACTAATTCCATGACGTATTTTTAAAATCTTTTTTTTATGTAAATGCCCACTCAGGCTTGTGTGTCATCATGAATTCAACTGTGTACTATTATAATCATATTTGCCTAAAATTTGCGAGGAAAGATTATTAGATAAGAGGAATGATTGAGAATGAGATAAGAGGAAAGATTTATCTGTGTACTTAACCCTTTCAATTTTGCTTCTCTGTACCAGATAGAGCAGTGGTGACGGCCGCGACTTACGAGTTCTATGTAGGTCGTAGGTTCGAATTCAAACTGGCGCTTTACTTTGTGTAAATTACATTATAACCACTGCTCTCAAAATGGTGAAGGAAAACATCGTGAGAAAACCGGCATGTCCTTGAACTAAAAATTGGAAGACATGTTCCATCTACCAACCCGCACTGAGCCCGCGTGGTGGATTAGGTACGGCCCACTCCCTCTCACAGAGAAGAGGCCTGTGTCCCAGCAGTTTTAACATTAGAGATTGCTACCAGATCCCCTGGACCAGCCTAACTTCTGGGCAGAAATGAAAAGTTCAAAGTGACATAAAAAATTAGGTAGGTACCGTAAACTAACCTGCATAACTTCAACATTACTAGCTTGCCACATATCCAGATCCCTCAACTGTTTTTCCTCCTTACTCCTAATCTTCTTGGTCTTCTTTAACGTCCCGCAGTAGACCGACAGGTCTTCGCTCGCGGCTATAGACGTCTCATCGAATTGTAAGGACAGAACGTCACACGACGTCGAGGCGCCGTCACCGTCATCTATTAATGTGTTATCATGGTCTTCCGGGTCTGAGTTCAGGGTTGACATCGATGTGGCGTCCGTGGAGGCTTGGTTCTTAAGGGGTTGGTAGTTTATCTGGAAGGTTGAGTGAGGGGTTCAGTTAAATATCCTATTTATTTATTTATTTATATAAAGGCTTACCAACTAAACATATACACAACATTAACCTAAAGTCTCTGTCATAATGTAGATCTCGCATGTATCTAAATTACAGGAAAGCACAACACTATCAATTAGCATACTAGAAACATTAAACACAAATCGCTCAACGCGCCTAAAAAAGTTTAAAAACATCAAATAATATAATAATAATAAAACAATTTCAAATAATAATAAAACAAATTCAAATAACAATAAAACAATTTCAAATGATAATAAAACATTTTCAAATAACAATAAAATAATTTAAAAAATAATAATAATGTTGAATACTATGTTACGCTATAACTTACAAAAGCTGGGATTTTTATAATAACACTTTACATTTTATCAAATATATTTTTCTTACATATACACAATTTACCACCGATAACATCACAATTGCAACTGTGGAACAAATCATTGCATCTTCTGAGGATATAAGAAAGGGGTGCATTGTAACCGTATTTCTTTTGTCTGGATTTGATTGAGAAAGATCTAGATCCTAGTTGTAGTAAGGCACTTTTGTGCAGGAGTTTGTCCTACCACCATACAACAGAGCACAGAGACGCCTCAGTGGCCCCTGCCAGAGATACTACAGTCATCACGCAATACAAACTTCGCATGCCAGTGAAGTAATCGTTTACGCATAGAAACTGACGGCCCCTGACAATTCCAACAACGCTCTGTGACAGCTAGCTTGCGCTCAGGCTCGCCGCTGGGCGCTTCACCGCCCGCGTGCAAAACTGACAATGTCGCTCCCTTTTTACCGTATTAGGCTTTTAGAGAGGAATTTGATGTTGGTTAAGTTGTTATGGAAGTGTATAAAAAAAAAACCGGCCATGTGCATGTCGGACCACGCACAATGAAGGGTTCTATTCATAACAGTTGAATACCCTCTTAGAGATTACCTATCTAAGAGCCGATTTTTCAATAATTAGATAACTTTTACCTGAAGAATAAATGTAACGTTTTGACAGATTGTCCAGTTCAAACAACTGTCAAATAAAACTTATTCGTTGGATAAAAGTTAACTGGCGATTGAAAAACTGGCCCTAAGTGGTAAAAACCTTCAATCGTTTGTGTTAATTTTCTATATTGAACAATGTGTTCAATGAGGAAATTTCTATGTTTGCCGCCCCCTTGAAAGTGCCGCCCTTGCCCGTTCCTGGCGGGCCCGCTTGCGGTCAGTTGCGCCAAACTCTGTTACAAATCATATTTAACTGCATCTCTATTCGACTGCATTCATTCGATGCGCAGACTGCGCTCGGTGCTTGGTGTGGCAACACGCCGTGTTCGAGTTCACGACAAGTTAATCGTCATCCTGAGGATGCCTCGTTGAGAGGTGAAACACGTGTCGATTTCTTCCAGGGTCTTTTCAAGACTCTTTAGAAATAGCTAAGCGGAAAAGGTTACTAAATATATCCACATCATCATTTTATTATGGATTTCCGCAAGGTCACGCCTGAATCAATTAACTATCTATTTCGGATACTTAAGCAGTGTTCCAGTGTTTCAGTTATTGGTTTAAGAGTTTCGGTGTGTGGGTGCCGTTGTAGTTTCAGCTTTGTCGCTGGTCCAAAGGCGGCGGTGATCACTTTCCATCAGAACTGACGGCTTTTTTTGCCAAAGGGTCTGGGCGAAGAATAAATTCGCAAAAGCTTTTTAATAAACCCTATTAAAGACTAAGTACCTTTTGGAAGGAAAAAGAACATTCAAATAAAAGTATACCTGGGATTCCTCTAGTCTGCTGGTTTCACTGACGCGTCTGGTGACAATGTTCTGCTGTGATATTGTATCCTGCAATGAGAAAAACAAGTTCCGCTTAGGACAGGTACATAAGTATAGGTACTAAAAATTCAAAAGTCATTTATCGAACTATGCTGAGAATCAGCACTTTTCAAAATTACATAAGACAGTCCCCCAAAACGCCAAAACGTACTAGGGACCGAAAGATTAAAAGGATTTATTTTTTCGTTCGTTATCGAACTAAAGTTCGGCCTGTACCCTAATTGCGTAATACAACACAATAACAATCTGTTTCGATTTGAAACATATTGCTAATCCATTGCTTCATAAGTTGGAAAAAAAAACTGTTCAATAACGTCAATGCGTTATTTACGTTATTGAACAGTTTTTTTTAATGTTGAATGTTATTAAAAAAAAAATGTTATTAATGTTGTATGTTAATGTTGTTGAACTGTCAAAATGAAAAAAAAATACACAAAATTGTTTACGGAAATAAGTTGCGCAAATAGGTTTGCCAACCAGTAGGTTTGCAAAAGGCTGAAAACCAAAAACGAAAACTAGTTGTTCCAAACCTTTTATCGGTTTATGTGAACAGGTATATTTTAGTATCGCTATTTCAAGTTTGTGTGACTTGAGGTGCCTTCACCCTTAAATTTAAAACGCGTCGCGCAGGCACACGATTTATTTGGTGAACTAAAAACGCGTGGTCGCGCCGACAGAGGGCGCTTTTCGGTTTTTCGGACAAAAAGTTTCTTAATAATTTAAACAAGCGACCGATCGCGTACGATTGTTTTCTGATAGGACACGGCCTGCAGCGGCAGTAGCGACTCTCCATCAGATGGATCATGATTAAAAACTCTTGGTACGTACTAGGCGTCTATAAGTAAATTAGACAACTTTCTGACGTGACAAAGCGAATCACGATATCTTTTTAACTCACTGAAAAACAGGAGGAAGTTCTCAATGAGGAGGAGGTTCTCCTACCCTTTTTGCTGTGCCCTACAGGGTCCATAATGATCGAAATTATATAGTTACCACTTAAGTACATGTTATGGTAAAGCAATAAAGATATTGAATATTGAGGGTTTTCTGATAAGTCGATTACTGACACATCAGGTCCGGGCACCTGTCAAAAGTGTCAAAGTGCCTGTATTTTCTTTAGTCGTGACTGAATGATGAACGAATGAATGAAACAAATGATGAACGTCATCATTAAATGTTTTCTTCATTGTTGAAATGGAAGACCTCTTGTCAAAGTGGCACCAACTGGTGGCGTGAATTTTTATGAATACCCTCATTTGAACCTTTTTTATCGTATTTTTTTATGGTTACCTCACATTTGCTAACTACTTACATCGTCTTCGCTATCAATGTTCAGTACTGACAGGTCGGCAGATGTTGCGGCCTCCAACATTCCCTTACTGGTTGAGGGGATGGGGGAAGTTGGCGTGCCCAGAGCGCCCACTGTAAATAAATGTTAGCAGGTGCATTAATGAAAGTGATAATTATAATTAGGATAGTCGGCACCGACAATCGAATAGGCTTCGTCCTATTTCTAACTAATATGATTACACAGATACATAAACTCACGCCTTCTTCCCATGGGGGTAGGCGGAACTACCTTTTGCCTCGTTTACGTTCATACATCTGGTCATACACGCCCGCCGGTTCAGAGTACTACGCACCTGTCCTTTCTGAAGAACATCACCAATAAGGTCTCATCATTCTGCAGATCAGGGATGCAGTCTTCTTGGGGATGACGGCATGAAAGCCATCAGTGCGATACTGAACAAACATACCCGATGCACTAAAGAAACAAGGCAGCCCCAGCATCGTCCGGAAGATGTTATTATACTGGACGCGCAGGACATCCAGCGATCTTTTGGTGTGGCTGATCCACAGATTTCCCGTATAAAAGCTTTGACAATACGCCTTAAATAACGTTATCTTAACCTGCTTAGAGCAGCAGGAGAATCTGCGGGTCAACATGTTACTCACGTTGTCAATGTACTTGACTCCATGACAAAAAATCCAGTAACCAAAAAAGACTGGATATTGGACGAGGCATGTTCTAATATAGAGGTGCAGAAGGAGCTAGGAGCAGGAGCGTTGATAATTTTGAGGAGCAGCATTTTAAACTTACCAAGATAATTCAGAAACAGTGCAAAAGAGATAAAAATCGATACCTAGAAAACATTAGTACTGAAATGAATATCATGCAGAAAAGTATCAAACGGCTGACCTTTGCAAAAAGATTAGCCAAATAACGCAAAACTTTAAACCATCCTTTTGGGTAATAGACGATAAAGATGGCAACCAACATGAAGTCGAAAAGGTCGCGGAGAGATGAGAGAATATTGCGAGGAGCTCTATCAAGATCATTTGACCCAATCATTCCAGCCAGGCTGTAACGGTAGCGTATATATGTAATAAATAAATAAATAAAAATAAAATTCCAACCAGCTGATCTCTTGATAGATGTCGAACCAAATATACTCCGCTCGGAAGTAGAAGACTCGATCAGGAAGCTGAAAACAAACAAAGCTCCAAACTGTCGCGTGTTCCATATAGTTCTGTGGTGTACCTACGGTGTGTGAATTGCTTTAATAGTAAATTATAATGTGATCTGAACTGCAAACGGTTTTTCAATTGCGCAATAACCAACTCCTCCCACAGTACGCCCACAGTAGTTAAAATATGGCTGATAGTAACGAAAGAGACACCTACCCTCCTCCGTCATATAAATGCTAGGTACTGTAGTGGAAATAAAGTCGATATGGAGGCCGTGCAGTTGCGTTGTCAGAATCGGAGGCGAGATAGCATTGAAAGTTCGTATCTTTTAACAGTCTGTGAATGTATTGCATCGATAGTAGGAAATGAACACACCGAGCGTAGGTACCTCGGCCTCGATCAGTTGTTTTAAAGCTATAGTTTTTCTTCGGGTATTCATGGTTTATTAACCATGACGCGAACGATTCAAACAGTTACTAGGTTTTTTCGACGTTGTTGTTGTTGTTGTTGGAGCATGGGTGGTCCGATTTCCGGTTCCGTTTACTAAGTAAATTGTTGCATGCTTCAATTAGTAATGATTTTCTTTCTTTTTGGTGGTAAAATTATATTAATTTCTTAAATACATTGCAAACTATAGTTTTGTATAATAAGAAGCTTTTTTATTTTTGTAAATATGTGACCATGGAGCCGTTTATTAGATTATTAAGATGTATGTTGACTTAAAAGAGCATGGCAGTTGAGAGTATGTCATGCTCACTTAAATGTCTCGCTGATGGTGGTGAGTGTGTTGGATCATTCGGTTCCCTACAAAATGGTTGAGCCGGATGGTGCTGATACCGGCGTCATGTTCGTGAACGGGCGCCGTCAGTTGAAACTGGTCATCTCTTATCTGCCAGGGCTTATTTTTAATCTTATATTTTCAATTTCTTTTGATTATTTTTCGTACATTGTTCTCACAGATTTAGAAGTAACAAGAATGATGTAACCAGGATTTTGTAATATCTATATTTAAAAGAGTGTCCTTAGAGTTTCTTGCCCGTTCTTCTCCATAGAGATCTACGTTTTGGAATGGGCAACTAGCTTCAACTTTCTAACTGACAGACTCTTTGACAATTCAAAAGTGCCTGTAAATAGTTTAATTGAAATAAATGCTTTGAGTTTGAGTTTGAGTTTTGAGTCTGGCAAAGTGGAATTGGGTTTTTCCATCTGGAATTTCTCAGTAGCAGCCCGGAGTCTAATTTTGTGCCCGTTTGATAGCAATAGGCTCGCCCACTATTACATGGGATTTAAACATAACTGGCGAAATGTTGGTGTACCTCTGTCTAACCCTTCGGGTATTACAAGCGTGATGTTGTTTTATATTATGTTTATTTTTTGATGATTTATGATAAAAAACCCAACTACGACAACAAAGTCAACTAAAAATGTATAAACAGTCAAATTAAAACTCCGGAGTCACACGTGTTTGGGCACAAATCAAACAGATTACGTGTGACTTTGGATTTTTAATTTGTCTGTCTGGAATATCTTGTTTATATCCTTTTAATTAGTTGACTTTTTTGTCGTAGGTAGTTTGGGTTTTAGTTTTTATAACTTTTATTTTGATATAAATTATTTTAGGGTTGTAAAATACAGGTTTATTGGTTATACGTCGACAATCCGTTAAGGGGATGTAGGAGAAGTCATTTGCAACCAAATGACCCCTGATGACCTCTATGTCAATGTCAACCATTTTCGAGTAATTTGACATTTTATAATTTAAAATGTATGAAATAAAAATATAAAAGGAGTCAAAAGGCGTCATTTGGTTGTAACTAATAACCCTGTATATCCTATACTATTAAATGATCAATATTTGTATACACATATAGGTATATGTATAGTACCTGGGCGACCGAGCTCTGCTCTGGTGAAAATAGAGAATTCTCATTTAATAGTATAGGAAAATTTATACTAATCCATATAAACTTTCCTATATTATTAAATGATAGTTCTAGTACTTACTAATTCCATGCTGCCATGTTATTATTCTCATGTCATTATCATTATTATTATCATCATTATCTTGTAATAAACTTTGGGCGACCGAGCTCTGCTCGGGTGAAAATACGGAGAAAACAATTTTTTCAGTTCTCATAGTACTCGGAAAATAGTGTTTGTATGATCCCAGTAGCGAGTGGAAGACGCTGCTCCCCACCCTTGTGCTAGAAAGACTCATAGTAATTGCTTCCCTCTCAAGGGCGGGAATTAATTACTAAATAATTAAGTAAGTGTGGCTTTGTCGTTCAGTCAAGCCTTGATTGATAAGTGGGAGACAAGGCCAGTTCAAACTTAAAAGATTTTCATTGTCATCGCTCTTTAGACACGCTTCCAACCCCTTGAGATTTATCTCACCCCTTGGCGACGACCTACACGCTGAAGCGACAACGATTGCGGAGGAAACAAATGAAAGAAGTTGCTGCTTAAGCGTGCCACAAGTCACCGCGTTGCAACTTGCGGAGCGACGGTTTGGCACCTGTCCATGTCCGAGGAAGCGACTAGCTATAGTTTGATCGGGAATGATTTTACACGCCTAATGTATGTGCGTGACGAAACGGGGTGGCAGTGCAGGCCGCCCATTCATCAACGCTGACGGCGTCCCACCGCTCATTCGTCAACGCTGCCGCCTCGCCGCGCATTACTTAGTTGCGGAACAGCGGCCTCGGTCAAACTATAGCAAATTTTTTTCGCGCAAGAAACGTACAAAAAATTTTAGGTCCTGTGTAGGTAAAAGAGATACATATAATATTAATAGTTGATCGCTGACTGTTCACACTGCCCCCGGCGAGTACTCGTCTGTCGCAGCGACAAGAGCTATCAAAGAGATTACTCGCTCAGCGACGGTCGCTTGGTGGACAGAACACTCGTTGAGAGACTCACCTTTGGTACATATACGTTTACGTGAGTAACTCATTTTTAGTTGCTAGGTCAATTCACTTCCCGTTAATTGGTTTGGCGCGAATCAAATTTACTAGCTAACAGCGCGGCGGACAAGATCTCAGAGCGGGTGCAATCGGTGAGCACGATCTGACAAATCGCCGACGCCACTCTTGGGTCGTGCCAAGGCATGAAGTCGCGCGCGCTTGTCGCTTATTAAACGTAAATCGCATCGCCTGAGGTCTTGAAGGAGGCCTTAGGCTTGATGACACGATTATTGGCAAGATCAAAGGGGTAGTGAGAGTCTAGTCAAGAGGAGAGATTTTTCAAAGGCATATAAGGCGTTTTTATGTTTTAAATTATATTGCTATCTGGTAAGATTGTAGTGAAACCTAAGCTAATCTTTAGTGAAAAAGAATTGAAGTAGCCTTCACGAGTGGTGCCATTGAAAAATTTAGAGTCAACAATCTGGCTGACCTTTTCTCAACTAAGATGTTGGGGTTGGCTTTCAGTTTAACCGGATTAAACTGAATACCAGTATTTTAAATGGAGCGACTGTCTATCTGACCTCCACAACTCAGTTACTGAGTAATACGGCACCCCTTAGTAAGATTGGTAGTCAGACTTTCGGCCTACTGACGATTCGTAACGACTGTGAAAGATCTACGAATGATAGCCGGGACCAACGGCTTAACGCGCTTTCTGAGGGACGGAGGAGGCTCGATACGTAAAGATGGTCACCAATTCACGCACCGCCTGATGGAACGACCCGTGCGTTTGTGGTGGCCCAGTGGTAACGGCCGTGACTTCCGCTAGGGCCGATGCCTGCCGGGGTTGCGAAGAAAACCGAGAGGGAGATCGTGGCCCTCGGCAACAGGGCAACCGAAGGCACACGGGTGGGTTTTAGTCAGTAAGAGTCTGACACGCTCTCCCGCTCCGCCCAGAGCGGGAGAAGTTATTTGATGAGGCAGGCGCTTTATTTTGTATAAATTATTACATTACCACTGCTCAAAAACGGTGAAGGAAAACATCGTGAGGAAACCGGCATATCCTAGAACTAAAAATTCGAAGACATGTGACATCCGCCAACCCGCACTGGGCCCGCGTGGTGGATTACGGCCTCTCACAGAGAGGAGGCCTGTGTCCCAAGGAGTGGGAACATTTTAGGCCGATTGTTATTATACTTTAACATTATGATGCAGTTCATACGTACAATGGTCGCTACTGTGGCTTGTATGCAGTAAGTTCTCCGTCGAAGGCTGTTGGTCCTGGTAATCCCTGCTCCGAGCTTTGAATAGTCCGAACTTCACTGGTGCCATTATCTGGAACAACATGTTTATTTATCAAACAATTCAAGGCTCATTTTTAAGAGTTTAACGCGAGGGATTCTGGTCAGCAGACCGATTGACCTGTATAAGTAAAACGTTGGTTATGTGACCTTGAAATGAGTTGTCATTCTACCTGATGACACTTGACAGGTCACTTCATCTAAGTTTCTATGGTCAGACTTTTAGTAAAAACTTAGTTTGGTCGCAAAATGGTATTAAAATTAATTGGCAAAACTCCACATACGTGATTTAATAGCTATGTTTGCAATTGGGCGTTTTTATAATTTACTAGTTTCACCCCGCCGTTTCACCCGAATAAATCTCGATCCTTTAAGAATATCGGGATAAAAAGTATTATATGCATTAACCTAGGTTATGATCTACCTATGGTCCAAATTTAATCCAAATCTGTTCAGCCGTTTTAGCTTGCAAGCGTAACAAACAAACAAACTCACTTTCACATTTATAATATTAGTTAGGAATAACGTGACTATTTTATCGTGGACGTCCACGGCATCACAATAACACGCTGGAGACGCTTTTAAACCTTCCATGATAACGTTATAACTTGCACGTATTTCCATACATTTTATGGGACGTCCACGATAATATCGTCACGTTAGAAATTATAAAAGCGCACATCAGATGCCGATTTTGGTGAAGTTTCGCCAAGTAACCAATTATTGCCTTCCACATTTAAATTACCCTATGCCACGAGCTACTCCACGGAGACATCTTGACGTCTCGAAACGTGACCGATGAGTGAGAAAGCTCGGGCCCATACTATTGGTAGTGTAGGCCCGAGCTATACAGGGTTATTGGTTATATGTACCAATACATTAAGGGGATGAAGGAGAGGTCATTAACAACCAAATGAAGGGGTCATTTGGTTGTTTGACTCCTATGCAAATGTCAAAAATTTTCGACTTTGTCGACATTTTATGTTTTTATTTCATTCATTTTTAAATATATAACGTCGTTCCACCTAATGTTTGCAGCTCACTTCAAACTCACTTAACCCAGTATTCATGGTCAGTTTATTACAGAATCGACCGGCAGGAATGGATTCCTAACCATTCCTTGCATCTATTCTTCCATACGTTCCACCGCGTCGCGTCCAATTATTGTACAGGCACTTAAGCAAAGTTCAAAAGTGATTTTCTCCTATTGTTTTGATAGATATTTCATGTTGTTACAAACATGTGGTTATGATAAATGATTTTATTTCTGTAAATATGTTTGTACAAACACTTTTACACGTCAATCATATTTTAAAAACTAGATGAGGTCGGCGTTTCCTATCTGACTACTCTGAGAAGAAAGGCCGAAACAAACTCAGAGGTCACAGTCTCTTTTAGAGTCGAAGAAGACCATGTAGATTGGTGTCTGAAGTGGTCTTTTGAGGAAAGCATTACACAGATTGAGAGGGCCTGTCCAGTCAGTGCACGCATTTGTCAGTTATCGTGCAGTTCAACTTAGAATTTAAGGAGCTCAACGATTCGACGAACAATACCAAAGAAAGGACATTTGGGTAGGCCGCATAAATTACTCAAACTGTCAGACTATATTATTTAGAACTAACTGAGAAAAAATTAAAAACAAAACAAAAAGGAATGACCCACATAGTCTGCACATTCATTCACAATAATTAAAATAATATAATACTTTAAAAGTAAAAATTCATGTCATTGTATATATAAAATTCATTAATGTGAATGTGTATATAAAAACCAGGAAATAATCTTGGTCACAGCATTTCATTTGAGGAATGTAGATTTGTGTCTGAAATGGTCGTTTGAGGAAAGAACCATACAGATTTGAGTGGACCTGTCCAGTCCGTGCACGCATTTGTCAGTAATCGTGTAGCTCAACTCAGAACTTAAAAGGAGCTCAATGATTCGACGAATAATACCAAAGAAAGGACATTTGGGTAGGTCGTATAAAGTACTCACAACTGCCAGATTATCATTAAAAGTAACTGAGAAAAATAAATAAATATATATATATGGAAACTATACTATCGTGAAATAAGTATTTTCTCGAAGTTGCAATTTTTATTCCACGAGAAAAAAATGCTGCTAAATTTTGCATAAATTGTAAGGCATATTATGCCCGTGATTGTACACACGGCTACACATCAAGCTATACATTTCCAGTTTAAGCTGACCTCGCATTGTACGAAAATCAAATACAATGCGAGATCATCATAAACTGGAAATGTATAGCTTGATGTGTAGCCGTGTGTACAATGAAAAAAAGTTGTTCGAATATTTTTTTTTCGATTGAATACTTCACAATATAATTTAATTGTTTCTAATTTCCTATTTGTTTTGCGTGTGACGAAGAAATATCATAACATCATAACAGCATTTCAGCTGCTATGGAATGATTCGGGAAGCAATGCTAAAAAATCAGTAACAATTCGAAAAATAAGAACATTAAATTATCTGATAAAAATTAACAGTTCAATACAATTAAAATCAATTTAGTCTAAATGCAATAAATAAGTACATAATAAAGATAAAAATGTCAAAATACAATTCAAATGTCAAAATATTTTTAAAATTAAAAATAAAATACTATTAAAATTTCAAAATACAATTAAAATGTCAAACAAAATACAATAAAAAAAGTCATTTTAGTCGATATAATTAAAAGGTCGATAAAATTCAAGGTCTACAATAATCGGTCATTTAGAAAATCATTAATGGAGTAATAACATTTTCCCACTACAAAAGCTTTAAATTTGTGTTGAAATGATGAAATGTGTCATTTTTTTAATATTCCGGTAATTTATTAAATATGATTGGGTTACCAATGTAAGGGTCTTCTATGCTAAGCTGCTAAAATTTCACTTATATTCGATATTAGTAAGTGTAGTTACAAAAGTTTTCGCTGACAGAAGTGCACTGATAAAAAAAAACTTAGTTAATTAAATAGGATTGTATTTCTAAATATCGAAAAAAAAATTACAATTTTGATGTTTTTGCTGTGTTATTTTCCTGTGCCTGTCCAAAATAAAATATATTTCTTTCTTTATTCTTCTTTCTTTCTTGTTTACTATACGTGTCACATTAATTTGTCTGTTAGCTTTGTTTCAAACACCAATATAAATAATTGTAAGTTTTAATTTCTGCAGTAATGGATCTTATTTCTTTTATCATTAAAATAATTTATTTTTAAATGGTGCAATTATTTTTACATACCAGGGTGTATTGGATTTCGTATTGGATTTGTCAATAAATTTGTTGTTTGTTCTACAACAATGCAGGTAGTCATACCAATATTAAATAAATAAATGTAATATGGTCGTCAATATATAATGTAGTATAGGAATCTGGCATAGATACAAATGCAATCCTAATCGACTTCTACTACTTCCTTGTTCGTACCAACAGCTGATATTACCTTTCCCTGAGTTTTACCCTTCCTCTTCTTTATTTGAAAACTCTCGAACATTCCTGTTATTCAACCGGCTATATCTAATAATAATAACACACAATTACCTCAAAATCCTTATTTATGAGTAGAAAAAAAAACGGAAAAACACTTTTCTAGACTCAATAACACATTATAAAACACTCTTCACTGATCACATTATAAAACACTCTTCGCTGATATGGGTCTTAAGACAACAAATGGTACAAAATCTTCATTAAATATAGGAGCCACTCTCAAAAATATTATTCAGGTAGAAAACTTGTGTATAAAATAGTCAATTTTGCTAAATATTTAGTTTAAAATATGGATTTTTTGAGTAAAAAACAAGCGCTGTCGCCCGCCTTCCTGAATTGCGACGACTGGGCTCTTTTTGGTTGCACCTCTGTGGTGTTAAAGGGATTGTGAAGAAGAACAGGTATTTTTCTTGTAGCAGTCTGATAGCAACTGTGATTTTTTATGATTATTAGTTACTGAGTATTATTTACTAGAATAAAGGCTAGAGTAAAAACAAATCCAAGTCCCGTGTTGGGTGCCATTATACTTTTAAAGAATGTTGGGTGCTTTTCTATAGTATTTGTCTTGACATACCTTTTTTCATGTAAGCTTTCATCGGGCATGTCTGCTATCAACAGAACATTCAATTTAAAGTTGTGATATCACCCAATACTGGTCATATTGGGTGGCATCATAACTTTAAATTGGATGTAAGTTACCCCCTCTTTTTGTCCCATGCTGGGCGCCACTTTCTAAACTGTCCATGCTGGGCGCCACTTTCTCAAAAGTCACTCCCACTATTAGTGCCACTGCACACTTTGCTCTAAAATACTTGTCCTCATTATATAAGGCGATTACCTTGTAATGAGCGAAAATGAACCTCTTTGCATCTATATGTAACTTATTCTAAATTCTAGCAAAAAATCTAATCAAAATGTATAAATCTGTAGATTTTTTAAATTGAGTTCAGTATTATTTCCTTTATCCCGTGTTATAAAACAAATATTAAGAATGACAAGTAATGAAATATTAAGCGAGTACAAAATAACTATCAGTGATAATTTCAATAGTTCCAACATCGCTATTCCATAAACTGTTCCGTCGTGTCAACTAAAAAGAGCCCTCCGCCATTACACCACAACATCGCAGTTGCGCGCGCACTCTGTTTATAATCCACTTAGTTTCGATTTGACATCCTCTCTTTGCATCAAGTTGTTATTGTATTAAACACCTTATTTTTCATGTACGAAGGTTTGGAGTTAATTGGGTGTAGCGTGATATCAATACTGGGGGATTACGCGGTTCTGTTTGGATTTAATTTTAAATTAAATTGGTTTGATTGTTTAGGTAATCTATTAAGTTGTCTGAAGTATAGTATTATTTTCTTTTATGTAATAAACCGGCTGAATTCATTCGGCTGATTTATTCTGTAAGTCTCACCGTGGAAACTTGAGTGAAGTGAACCTAAAATGATCTGTCATTCAACCTGATGCTAGGGATTGACATTATTGCCAGCTTTTTTACAGAATAGAACAGAAGACCTTTAGAGCACGTGTTCTGAAAGTGGGCAACGTCGCAAATAGATGTCAAATACTTCGCTGTTTTGATTAAATTGTCATCATCATAATCAACATTTTATTTCACTAGTTAGCGATA
Organism: Omphaloscelis lunosa; assembly: GCA_916610215.1. NCBI lineage: Eukaryota > Metazoa > Arthropoda > Insecta > Lepidoptera > Noctuidae > Omphaloscelis > Omphaloscelis lunosa. Next base: position 2,837,020 of record OU744271.1, read on the forward strand.
TTTCCATATTGCCAAATTAATCAAAACAGGAAAATATTTGACAGCTATTTGCGACTATTTGAACGCTCGTAAGGTTAAGTTTTCCCGAGCAATAGTTTAGTCTCATAAGCTTCAGTCTCTACCTTAACCGTTTCATTGGGGCTTGGGTCAGCACCACAAACATAAATTTATCAGATTTTAATAATACTACATTAATAATAGGATCTCGTAGCTAAGTGATAACAGCCGCACGGACCGATCCATCAAATTAAGCTACGCTTGCCGGGGTTGGTCCATGTATGTGTGACCATCTTTAAATACCGAAACTCCTCCGTGCCTCGAAAAGCACGCTAAGCTGTTGGTCCCGGCTGTCATTCGTGCTTCTGAAGAGAAGCCCGAAATTCTGACAACCAGTCTTACCAAGGGGTATCGTATTACCCAGTTACTGGGTTGTAGAGGTCAAATTGGCAGTCGCTCCATGTAAAATACTAGATTTAGCTACATCCAGTTAAACTGGAAGCCGACCCCAACATAGTTGGGAAAAGGCTAGGCGGATTGGTTCACTAACCATTGATTGATGTTTATCCATCTGCAACTATCTAAACCATAAACTACGCATATTTCTTTTATCTTTACGCATCTTAGGTTTAGGTTAAGTTTTATAACGTCACTAATTTATAAATAAAATGTAGTGACGTGCTAGGATTACCAAAAAGCTTATGTGCCACGGTTGACGTCGGCAAAACGTCATTGTTTATTGATTTTCTGAATGACTGATTAATTCTGTAATTAAAGAACAATCTATCGATTCTGTAATGATCTCATACATTGTGAAAATTTAGGTGAAGTCAGCTTGAGGTGAGCTGCCATTCCACCTGATGCTAGGGAATGACAACTATCGACAGCACGAACCAGACCTTTCACAGTGAGATTTTTTCAAAATAAGCATAAATATGGTGGTTTCATTCCTATTAAGTCCATTCATGTTTTTTGTCAGTAGTGAACAAGCTACACTTAGTTGCTATTTTATTACATCTACTATTGAAGTCTACACATTTCCAAATTAGCAGTAAAAACAGCGCAACTCTTCTTTTCGTAGGCTGCCTGTCCACTGGAGCAGAGAGAGGCTGCGGAGCGGAGGCATGTGCCAATATTAACCAATAGAATCTAAATTCCGCTTCAGAGCTCCGCTCCTATTGGTTAATCGTGACACATTTCTCCGCTCCGCTGCCTCGCTTTGCTCCAGTGGACAGGCTAGGCAGTCTTATGCTTACTTACTTCATAATTTTTTTCTTAAGTATATTATTAATACTGACTGCAATATAAAAAAGCCACTAATTTATCATGAAAAACCACGCAAAATAGCTCTGTGAAGTAAGAAGTAACATTCAAGTGTTTTTAATAGTGCATAAAAAACACCAATAAAACTGTTTTCAATTATTTTTTTACTTCATGTAGCTAACTTGTGTGGTTTAGGACACATTTAATTATTTTTTTGGCAATTTGCAAGTGAATTTGTTATATTGCTCGTCAGTGTAGTAGCATCTACTAAAAACATACTTTAAAAAAAACCTGTACCTTTATTTGACTATGAATCAGGTTATTTTTCACTTCTGTATGTTTAAAAAAATAATATTGAAACCAAATGGACAAACCAACTTCTTCCTTTATTACAAAATAGATAAATACCTTGCACTAGTTTCATTAAACGCTACCAACCTAAACTTAACCTAACACCTATTGACATAAGCTTAAAAATCACATGAATGTGATGACATTTGATCACCCTCCCCTAATGGAAAACTTAATTGATGGAAGTTTCTAAATGGAAGATACAGTGGTTATACTAGTACAGTTTATGTGCTAATTAGAAGGTGGAAATGTATACGTTAACGCACGTAATAAGCGAAGTTAAATGTTAAACTGCAGAAGGGGCTTGTGGCAAAATGATAAAAGCCGCAAAGGTTGATCGAAGGTTAAGTTACGCTTGCCGCGGTCGATTCATTGATGAGTGAGTGAGCATCCATCGAGACCCTTCCGTAACTCGGAAAGCACGTACAGCCGTTGGTACCGGCTGTCTTTCGTAGATCTTTGACAGTCGTTACGGGTAGTCAGGAGCCCAAAAATCTGACAACCAGTCTTACCAAGGGATATCGTGATACCCAGTAACTGGTCTGTGGAGGTCAAATAGGCAGTCGCTCGATGTAAAATATTGTTATTCAGCCGCATTCGGTTAGATTGGAAGCCGACTCCAACTTAGTTGGGAAAATGCTAGGCAGATTGATTTGTCTCGTGGGGGTTGGCAGAATCTGTAGATCACCTAGTTCTATGATTCGTACATATTATACCTACTCATTTTAGCTTCTCTGAGTTCCTAGGGTGTGTGACTCTAGGAGCAAAAACAAGGACATAATAGTGGCCTTATTGGTGGTGTGGTGTTCTTTAGAAAGGTCTGTGGTGTTCACTTGGATCACTTGTTGTAGACTTTGGGTTTAGAGTAAAACCACCAAATTAACGTCTAGTCGCTACATAGAGCAGGACTCAACGGGACACTCTTCTGATCCGTAGCACTCGCAACTGGCGTGCGTGTATGATCAGATGTATGAACGTGGACAAAGCATAGGAGTATGTGAGGATCGTAGCAGGTGGCGTTCTATAGTTTCTGCCTACCCTCAAATGTGTGTGTAGGAGAAAAATTGGATCAATGATATAATAAAACAGATAGGCCATGAAACAATCTTGCATTTTGAATAAATACTACATACATTTTGTTAACACTATTTTTTGTGTATTTTTTTACATAGTTTTATTATTCATTACAATAAAAGTGATTTTTAATAATAAAAATTCCTAAAAATAGTCATTCACCCAGCTTGAGAACTATTTTTAGGATTTCTTTCTTGACGAAATAAGCAATTAATTGACTAGAATAATAAGACGGATTTTTAATACTTTTTATTTGACTAGAATAGTTGACTTAAATTCTTTTTGAGAGAATTGGTGTTTACAAATATTATTAAGTAAATAAAATTGCTTGAGATGGGATGTTAAACTTTTTGTAGTTGAAATTAATATTAAATTGGTATATTTAATTATATATTTTTTTAAATAATTAATTTCATATTGTATATTGTAAACTAATTTCCACACACCTATAGCACAAATAATTAAAAAATTTAAATAAAATAAATTTCAATTTTGTTTAGAGTCAATTCAATTTCACAAAAGCAATAATACATTTCTATAACAGCACGAGAAAGTAAAATTTCATTTGTAGAAATGATTTAAAAAGTAATCTTTAAATCAGTTAACATCATTTCTATTCCCATCTCTTACAAAAACATATCTGCACAGCCATTCGACAGGCATCCGAGTCAAAAATGACACATTTTCGGTTATTGCCTTGTTGACTGCAAATAACTGTCGGAAAAATAGCGGTCGTCTATTTAGCTGTCAAGATTTTCGGGTTTCCGATTTGTGATCAGAGTTTTGTGATCTCCTTCGATAACACTGATTGATGTTCGATTCGGTCGGCACGGGAGCGTATCGAATGGTTGTGACTATGTAGGTCACAGTTCAAAAGTAACAGATCAATTAAATCAGCAAAATATAAATAAAATAGACAATTGGTTTTAATTTACACGGTGATTATTGTTGTAATTATTAATAATTATTAATTCTTTATTAATTTACTTATAGCCAAGGTTTTTGAACGCCGGTTCATCGTTGAGGTTGTGTTCGAAGAATGGACTCTCTCGAAAGATCACAGACGCATCGGCTATGTGCATTTGTCTCTTTCCATATCTGAAAGAAATGAAAAAGTATTGAATAATTATTATCACTGAAATGCTTGACATAAGTATAGTGACCTCATTGGTGATGTTCTTCAGAAAGGTTAAGTACGCAGTACTCGCAACACGTGTATGACCAGCACCTAATTTTGTATTCACGTTTCATTCACAATTCGAAGGATTTTGGTGAAATTCGTAATCCATTGCTTCTTAGGTTTAAGAAAAACGTCTGCTCGATAAATAAATAACGCAATGAACATTGTTGAGCTGTCAAAATTAATAGCATTGGGAATAAGGGTGTGTGCACGCAATTACCCCGGAGTTGTATAAACGTAAACGTAGCAAAAGAATGTAAGGATCGTTTTGTAGTTTCTGCCTACACCCATAGAAATAAGGCATCAGTTTATGTTATGTATGTAGGTATGAAAGGTATGAATTAGGACTCAGGAAATCTTGAATCATCATCATCAATTAGTGAATCAACATTAAGTATTCTGCCTACCCTATTAGGCAAAACGAGCTTGAATACACATTACACTGTCTTGGTACACAGTGTCAAACTCAAAGCAATTGTTTTATTTAAAGAAATTACAAGCACTTTTGAATTGTTAAAGAGTCGGTCAGCCAGAAAGATGACACTAGTTGCCTATTTCAAAACGTAGTAGGTTCCTATGGAAAAGAACGGGTAAGAAACTCCATGGACACTAGTGTCAATATCTCTACTACTAAAGCCTGACCTCTGGCGTATTGTTTCGATAGCTAGTGCGACACACCATATTGATATTTCTGATAACTTCCAATGTTAGAAATTTCCACACAAAATAAGTAGATGGCGTTGTTCACTTCAAATAGAGCCATCTAGTGGCAAGTAGTGAAACTATAAGCTTGCAAGGGGTCACCTCCACAACAAGTAAGTGCTACTACAACAGTACCACGCGTTACTTTAAAATCTTTGTTAGTGATGATTACAAACCATTTGTTGTCAATCACATGTCTTAGTTAGAAATAGAATAATAATTAATTATATAAGAGAAAGAAAAGATCAAAGAAAAATAAATTATAATAATGTCGCCCAACGCGGGACTACTTAAAATAATGGCGCCCAACATGGGACATATAAAGTAACTTAAAACTCCTGATTTATCTCTTCCATACAAAAAAATAATACTTTCTAAATCGTTAGAGTAACTAAAAGTTATCTTACAATGTAAAATCATACAAAACAAATAGAACAAAAATACTTTCTCAAAACTGGCGCCCAGCGTGAGACACAGTTTTATTTTGTCTATGTAGCTGAACCAGAAAATTTCTATGTTCCCGTTTCACAATTCAAGCTGTACGTAAACGGTTTATTTTGGATCTAGTTTTTAGATATGTAAGATTTATCCATAAATATCAAGGATACAAAACTCTATCTTAAATGTTTTAACTGCGTGTTTTTTCCCAGATTTTGTGATTTTACCACGTGCTGCACATAAGCAAAGAAATTATGATTTGTCAAGAAGTCGGTCAGGTAATTAGTAATAGATAATAGATAACGCGGGGTCTAGTCACCTGAATCAAATAACTATCTAGTATAATCGTAAAAACAAACAATAACAAAAAATATCTCACCTTCCTCTCCCATGCACAGAGTAGTACTCCTGAAGCTCCTTCAAATAGTTGGAGATCTGCTCAGCGGTGTCAAAACGCTCAGGGCGGCGGGGGCGCGGGTACTGCGCCTGCGTCGCGCACGACAAAATGGCGGAGAGCAGCAAGATGGCGGAAAGCAGGAAACGCATTTTGACTGGAAGGAATAAAAAATAAGATTGAATGAGAAGAAGGTAAAAAACAAGTATTACGTCGTATTTCAAATATTTGTCATTATCAACGAAGAACATTTTTCACCCACTGTCAAAGTATAGACCGCTTATCGTTATCCAATGCCTCTCCGTCGCACTTAACAGCAGCATAAATTATAATTCAGTACAAACAGTAAAAATCATCGGCCTCTTGCATCAGCATATCGTATCGCCATCGGAACAAATTGTTTTACAAATTGGGTACTGCTTCAAGTCTTAAGGTGAGTATAGATTAGAGCATTTACTAGTTAAAACAACATCGAGCAGTTCTAATACGACACCCTTTCGTGAACTAAACAACGAGCACGCCGCTCGAAGCTTTGTTACAACTTGATTTTGCAAACAACGAGCGAATTTGTGTAACATTTCATCGAGCAAGATATACGTATCACATGTGACCTGAAGATCCGACTCTTCAATGACAAGTTTAAGCAAAATAAAAAATGAATGTTAGAAAAATGAATGTTAAATAATTTAAAATTAATGAAAGGAATGTTACAGATAAATGCTCACTCGCTGTGAGCATTACTTTGAACACCGTGTTGAGCATTCGTAGAAACGTACCTTGTAACGTTACATTTTCCCAGAAGGGGAAAATGTAAGGGAAAATATAATAATATAATTGAATATTATAATATAATTAAAAATACAAGGGAAGTACAAAAACACAGTTTAACACTACTGATCGGCACTGCACGCTTAGGAGGTTAGGCCTTAGAGGTGGCCTGCAGCGGGAGGTGGTCTTCGGGAGATGGAGGCTCCGGCAGGGAGTGATTGACGGCTTGTGGTGGCCTCGGCGGGTCGATGACTCCAAGGGAAGGGAGAGTTGGCTCCGGCAGGGAGTGGGTGAGCCCCGGAATGGCCAGGGCAGGCCAAGATGGACTGTAAGAGAGACAGACCCTTTTATTATCGTAAAGTCGGAGATTCTATCTCGGATTCTATCTCTGATTCTATCTCCGATTCTATCTCCGACTTTACGATAATAAAAGCCGACCTCTGAGGCCTAACCTCCTAAGCGTGCAGTGCCGATCAGTAGTGTTAAACTGTGTTTTTGTATTCCCCTTGTATTTTTAATTATATTATAATATTCAATTATATTATTATATTTTCCCTTACATTTTCCCCTTCTGGGAAAATGTAACGTTACAATTTGGCGCCCAAATATTATAATATAATTATTTTATTTTCCCTTACATTTTCCCCTTCTGGGAAAATGTAACGTTACAACCTTTACATGGACATGCATTTTAAATTGAAGTTTTGCTTGTATTGTACTATTTGTAAAAGCAAGCATGGAAATGCTCGAGAAAATGCTAGTGTGTACTCACTTTAAGAAGTATTTTCCTATATATTAAATAAGCTTTATTGTTGTTATAATGTAAAAACTTTTGTCAATTAACCCTAAATGATCGAATGTTACCATATTATTTCTGAACATGTCATGTAAACGGTACGTACAACCGCCCGCGACATAGATGCGTGGTGACGCGTAGCAGTTATCATAATCACGTCGAAACGAAGTTAGGAAATAATCCCCTCAATATCATGGGTTCCATTTCAGTGCCCAGCTCTAGTGATACCAGACAATCAGATTATGTGTTCCAACTGTAACTTTCGATAAGTTTCACAACTGATTTATATTGTTTTGAAAATCTGTCAATACATCTGTAGAATCCTATTATCCTGTAGATCCTGTATTTAAGTTGTTTATATCACTATACACTGGCTCACTAACACACGAGTCTCTCGTGCAGGACCACTTCCCTTTTAAACTTTTCCCACCATTTGTGGTGACTGACAGATGACATTAGTGACAGCAACTATCTCACTACTTATGCGAATAAGACAGGGTTTACATATCTATTAAATATATACATATGTATATACACAATAATAACAGCCACACGGGTAATCCTCAAGGTTAAGCAATGCTTTATACACTGGCTCACTAACACACGAGTCTCTCGTGCAGGACCACTTCCCTTTTAAACTTTTCCCACCATTTGTGGTGACTGACAGATGACATTAGTGACAGCAACTATCTCACTACTTGTGCGAATAAGACAGGGTTTACATATCTATTAAATATATACATATGTATATACACAATAATAACAGCCACACGGGTAATCTTCAAGGATAAGCAATGCTTAATGAGGTAGGTCCGTGGATGGAACCATAATATACGAAGACCCCTCTGTGCTTTGGGTCTTTGTCATTCGTAAATCTTTGACAGTCGTTACTGGTCGTCAGAAGCACGAAAGTCTAAAAACCAGTTTAAAAACCAGTATATACACATTGACATTAATGAATTTTATATATACAATGACATGAATATTTACTTTTAAAGTATTATATTATTTTAATTATTGTGAATGTGAAGACTATGTGGGTCATTCCTTTTTGTTTTGTTTTTAATTTTTTCTCAGTTAGTTCTAATTATGGTCACTCGCTGATAGTTTGAGTAATTTATGTAGCCTACCCAAATGTCCTTTTTTTGGTATTGTTCGTCACATCGTTGAGCTCCTTAAATTCTGAGTTGAGCTGCACGATAACTGACAAATGCGTGCACTGACTGGACAGGCCCTCTCAATCTGTGTGATGCTTTCCTCAAAAGACCACTTCAGACACCAATCTCCATGGTCTTCACATGATCTGACCAAGATTATGTCTGGACTTTAAAAGAGACGTGTTCTCTGAGTTTGTTTCGGCCTTTCTTCTCAGAGTAGTCAGATAGGAAACGCCGACCTCATCTAGTTTTAAAATATAATTGACGTGTAAAAGTGTTTGTACAAACCTATTTACAAAAATAAAATCATTTATCATTTATCAGTCTTATCAGCAAAGGGTATCGTGTTACCCAGTAACTGGGTTGTGGAAGTCAGATAGGCAGTTACTGCATGTAAAATAATAGTTTTCAGCTGCATTCGATTATGCTGGGAGCCGGCCGCAACTTAGTAAAGAAAGGGCTAGATGATGATCACTGTAGGAGTCTTAACAAAAGATCTGAGTGCTCCTGATCAGAATATGACCGACTTGTTGGAGTGCCCAAATGTCTATACACCTGCACCGTTTGAGGACCTAATAATGCCCCGATGCAACTTAATTCAAAATATTTATTTCAACTACAACATTTACAGGGACTTTTGAATCACTTGAGTAACTAGGAGTCGGTCAGTTGGTCAGAAAGGTGAAGCTAGTTGACTGTTCCAAAACGTAGATCTCTCCGATTAACCTGGCCACCTGCAGGGCCCGAGCACCACGCCTGTATTCCCTGAGGTTAGACAGAGGTGTACCTACCCACATTTCGCCAGTTATGTTTAAGTCCCGTGTGATAGGGGGCGATCCTATTGCCTTGATGGCGATAAGCTCGCTGACCCGCCGATACAAATCCAGACTCCGGGCTGGTACTGAGAACTTCCAAATGAAAATTCAATAACACTTTGCCCGATTAAAATATTGTAATCAGCCTTTATTATCCCCACTCCTGGGACACAGGCCTCCTCTCTGTGAGAGGTACTGGGCTGTAATCTACCACGCGGGCCCAGTGCGGGTTGGTAGATGTCACATGTCTTCGAATTTTTGGTTCTAGGACATGAAACCGGCATGTCCTAGAACCAAAAATTCGATGTTTTCCTTCACCGTTTTGAGAGCAAGCGCTTATTTATTTAAAATATTGTCGTACTTAATAACGAAACAGCCATGTTTTAACCGTTATATTTAAACATTATTGAAACCAACTTCCATCCAGTGCGGCTAGTAATATCGAACGAAAAACCGAGGCATTTCCGCATATTTTCATTTCAATTCCTTTCCAATACACCATTGTTAGTTGTCTGCCTCTGTCGAGTTTAGCTATTTGCCCCGGACTGAATGAATCGGGCTCTCGGTTTACTTTGTAACTACTTCAAAGGACAATTTCGAACTAAAGTTTCCAATTCAATATCTCAAGCCGTCTTATGTCAATCTGTAGTATTCTCTAACTTCTATAAACATCAATCAATCTATCAATCTGCCTAGCCTTTTCCCAACTATGTTGGGGTCAAATTCAAATTCAAAATATTTTATTTCACATAAACCTACATGGGCACTTATGAAACGTCAGAAGCTAGGTGCACGGTTCCAATTGGTCGTTTCCTACGGAGGAAAGCCGGCAAGAAACTCCACGGTTACTCTTTTAAAAATAATTGGTTTTTACAATTCTTCAAATAACAGTGTGACTAGGTATGGGAGGACAGTGTAGGTCTTTCAATAAGTACCAGGTACTTAAGAAAATAGAAAATGGTCAACAAATCTACAGTCCACTAAGCCTACAGCGTTCTCAAATTCACAAAATAGAAAAGAATCTATACAAAAGATTTATAAATAAAAAATAATAAAAACCTATTTTAATTAAACGCAATTACATGATTGCTATTACAACTGTAATAAATCTGAATAATTATCATGTGCACAAAAGCCACTAATAAAGAGTTGAAATTAAGAAGGTCAGCGTCCAGTCTAACCGGATGTATCTGAGTACTAATATTTTACATAGACCGACTGCCTATCTGGCCTCCACAACCCAGTTACTGGGTAACACGATACCCTTGGTAAGACTGGTTGTCAAACTTTTAGGCTTCTGACTACCCGTAACAACTGTCAAAGATCTACGAATGACAGCTGGGACCAACGACTTTACGTGATTTCGGAGGCACGGAGGGATCTCAGTATGTAATGGAGTCACCCATCCACGAACCGACCGCGGCAAGTGTAGCTTAAACTTCGATCGACCTATGCGACACTTCGACTTTTAAGGCTCCCCCATTCCGAAGTCATGTTGTACATTTAGTCAATAAAATGGGAAATTTTAAACAATTTTTATTCTTCTATTAATTTTTGTCTGACTTTAATTAAGTTGCTCCAAAAAAAAAACAGAGATAATGCAGTCTATGCTAAATATGTCAGTCAGTCAGTCAAGCTACCTGGTTGAAGTAGCTGGGTGGCTGGCTGGCCCCTAGGCTGGCTGGGCCTCTAGATCAGTGCCTTGTGTGCCTAGGCGTACACGGGACTGAGCAATCCCAAACTACAGTTTCCAATTCAATATCTCAGTTTATCTTACTTTTAGCTCTTCAATCCGTAGAAATTAATATCTATACATTTGTAAATTACAGAGTATTTTTATTATGGGTTTTTCCATCAGGAATTTCTCAGTAGCAGCTCAGAGTATGGATTGTGCGGTTAATGGCAATAGGCTCCTTAGACAAAATCAAACTGGTTGCTAATTTAATTGTATTTTTTTGTTTTATATGACAGTGATTTTACATTCTGTGATTATTTATTAAGAACATTTATTCGGAAAGTGGGTAACGTCGCAAATAGATGTTAAATATTTTAAATCCATCCAGCCATTTTGGCTTAAAACTGTGTCTCAAATAAATAATGAATAATTGTATTTACCTTTGTCGCTAAATATATATCATCTGGGGCATTAATTAGAAATTGCTTAATGTTTTCGCACGTAAAAATGTTCGATGTTTTGCTTTTGAATCCGGTGGATTGTCGCTTAAGAAAAGTAGTTAAATTTCCATAATTTTTCAAGTTAATGCCGTTTTTAACATGAACTGTACATTTCAGCATGGAATAAATTACCCATAATGTAGATAGCTTTTTAGTTTTAGCAATCTCATTAAAATACGCCAAAAATATCTACTGTTTCGGAGAAAATGTTCACTTTTTTCTCGTTTTTCCAAATCATAAAATTTTCATGTACTTTCATGTATTTTTCTTTTGACTTCGCTGGAAGCAGGTTTTCCATTGCTAATTTGACTTCTGATCTTAAATCTGGTGGAGTACAATCAATCTCCATTTCACTCTCTGAACCGTTGCAACTAATTTTAATGATTCAATTTATAATTATTATGTATGTAAATAACAAATCAAGACGAATTTTCAGCTTTACCGCCAATTTTCTATTTTGTTTTTGTTGTATTAATTGTATTTATCAGCCACGTGCACGCAATTTGTAGTACGCAAAGAGACTTACTTTGGTATGCCAAGAATGATAAAAGAGATCCAATCAAAGAGTATTCCAGCACGCCGTTTCATACAACATGGCTGGAGCGTTGTAATGTTCCAAATTCAAAAAACGCTTCTGCAATGGATTTGATTTTCTTTGACCGTAAATTCGATATCTCGCGTGTTCCTTTTTCAAAAATAATGACAATATTTCTATGCATGTTTGAGAAAATGAATTATGTGATAGATATTATTTACAAACATTGTTAAAGTAGACGATTTTCCTAATAATTTAGAATTAATAAGTCAATGTGTGAGGAAATAATCACAGAATGTAAAATTAATGTCATATAAATAATAAAAAATTAGTGGCACTCCGGGAGTGCCAACAGAAGTGAAAACTAAAAAACATGATCCATGTATCTGACATTACCTGCACGGCACCGCGGAATCAACGCGTTGATGTCTTTTACTCCACAGATCGTCTGTTGGCGAGTAAAAATACTTGCATAGAACATTGATCTGTAACTTAATATAAATAAAGAGCACAATCGCGATTACAAGTGTCGCTTGTCGCGAAATCAATGATTTGATCCCATATCAAAAATGCCCAACGCGCCTAAAGAATGTTTCACTTCAATTAAATTAGGAACCAGTTTGATTTTGTCTAGATTCTTGATTATCCTATGGAGCAGGACCAGCATGGTTCCAAGCATTCTTGCAGTCTTTTTCTTCCATAATAGTCGCCATCTAGGTAGTCCCTTAATTTCTCCATTAACTTTATCGATAACTACCCACATTTAAAATACAACAAAAACAAAAATGCCAGTTGATAATTTTATTAAATTACTGGAATGCCTGTGGCCTATAATGGTCAAGCGCTGTGCACACAATGACGCCATGTTTGTAAAGCTCTCGATCGGACCAAAACGTTAGTGTTGCAATTAACAATGCACTGTATAGGGTGTCCCTGGAAATATGGATCAAATCGTATAGGGTTGGCAAGGTCATTTTGAAACTTTTTAACCCTGAAAATGTCGGTGCAATTTTTTACGGTTCAAAAGTTATGACTTATTTTTTTTTTCCATATTTCGCATAGTGCTCAAAAGAAAAAAAATCATTAAAAAAAAAACTATCTGCGCTATGAATTGATTTTTTTTTTCAGGATGTTGTAGAAGAGTGGGCCTTTCTTGTGGTAATACTTTTACGCAGTTATTAATTAATTATGCGTTCAATAAGAAAAAATATTTACTGCAAAGGCTTCGGTCTGGCATACATATCTATATATATAAAAATGAATCCCTCTTTCCCTTGGTCACGGCATCACGCTAAAACGGATGAACGGATTTGGGTGAAATTTGGGATATGGATAGACTTTGACCCGGAGAAGGACATAGGATACTTTTTATCCCGATATTCCCACGGGATCGAGACTTATGCGGGTGAAACCGCGGGGCGCAGCTAGTATATCATATATGCCACATGGGAGGTATTGTGATCAGAGAGTGATCTGACTTCCCAGAATTACGGAAAGGTAAGATTAAAAGTCAAATCTTAAAGAATCTTTACATGACTACAGGGTCAAATTAAATTATCTAGCGAAACACCGCAGACGTGTTCGACGTTTCGATAACTAAAGACGATGAACCAAAAAAAAAATTGTTGATTTTTTTTTTGAACCGTTTGTAGTTTTACTATTTTTAGGGTTTCGTACCTCAAAAGGAAAAAACGGAACCCTTGTAGGATCACTCGTGTGCCTGTCTGTCTGTCCGTCTGTCACAGTCACTTTGCTCCGAATTTAATGGACCGTATAAGTTGAAATTTGGTACACATATGTAGTTCTGTGACCCAAACACGAACGTGTAACGTAAATAAATAAGTTTTGAATATAGGGGGGACCCCTATATTCAAAATTTTTGGGGGCAAACAAGAAAATGAAAAAATTAAAGTTTTGTTAACAGTACCGTGTGACATATCAAATGAAAGGGCTTGTTGCGAGAATCTTAAACATATTTTTGATATAATTTTAAAATAAACATTTATAAAGTTATTTAAGAAATTCGATGAAAATTGACCATTCGCCCCCCTTATCTCCGAAACTACTGGACCTAAAATTTTGAAAAAATACATAAGGCTCTTAACTCATAGATTACAGGAAAACCTATAAGACGTCTATGCTCTTAAAATAACATGGTAAATCTCTCAATATTGTGCGTACAAACTTACATCTGCAGTTGGAATGTATGGGAGAACATGTTTTTCAACTGCAATGTTAAGTTTTTTCTTGGGATAAATAAATTCATCTCAACTACGGAACCCTTCATTGCGCGTAGTCCGACACGCACTTGGTCAATTTTTTTTTTGTGGAATCAACAGAGACGTGATGAGTATCGACATCTTAAACACAACAGAAAAAAAAAAGAAATTCTCAACTCATACATCAAGTAAAAATACTAACAGCGGTCGTTGACCCCAAAAAAATAACTAGCAACAATTTTTTTTACTGTTTTATCTTGATGATCTGTTACTAAGCCTCCGCTGTCCGTCTGTCTGTCAGCGGACTACATCTCATGAACCGTAATAGGTAAACAGTAGAAACCTTTCACAGATTGTGTATTTCTATATTGCCTATACCAAAAAAAAACTACTCTGTGAAGAAACACAGAAACAAACTCAGAAGTCACAGTCTCTTTTAAAGTGCCGATATTATCTTAGTTAAATCATGTGAGGACCATCATGTGAGGACAAATCTACATAGATTTGTCTCTGAAATTTATTTCAAATGGAATTTTACATAGTCACCAGTTTGGTTTCAGGACGACTGACGTAGGAGTAAAACTCATCAGTCACATTTTGGAATCCTAGGAGAAGTCCCAGGCTGCAATTGGCATTTTCTGTAACTTGTCAAAAGCGTTTGAATGCGTTGACCACAAAACACTGATCTGTAATTACACCACTACGGAATTCATGGACAAGCTGCTGATCTTGTTTTTCCTATCTATCAAACAGGCAGCAAAAACTAAACGTTAACGGGGCGACGTCCTCGGGGTCTATAGTTAAGATGGGTATGCCGCAAGAATCAATTCTTGGCCTTTTCTAGATTATATTAATGACCTTCCTTACATGATGGCTAATATATCGAATATAACTCTATTCGCTGATGACACTTCTCCTATTTTTAAAATAGATAGAAAAGATGTCTGACGGATGTCTTACATGTCAACGATAGTCTGGTAGTTATAATCTTTTACTTAATGCGAACAAAACTAAATGTCTTAAGTTCTCAAGTAGGTCTAAATTTAAAACTTGATGGCAAGAAACTAGATGCTATTACGGAAACTGTGTTTCTAGGAATAACTTTAGATTCGAGATTGCAATGGGGCGCCCACATTAGAGCTCTTTTAGGTAGATTAAGTTCAGCTGCATATGCAGTAAGAAAAATAAGGCAGTTAACTGATGTAGCCACAGCTAGGGTAATAATATATTTCCACAGGATTATGTCTTATGGCGTTCTGCTGTGGGAATCGGCAGCTGACGTAGATTCAATTCTCATTTTACAAAAGAGGGAAATTTGCGCGATCTACAAAATGAGTCCTCGTGCGTTCCTTAGAAATAAATTCAAAGAAATTGATATACTGACTCGGCCTTCTCTTTATATCTTAGAAAGTATTTTGTATGTTCGCAAAAACTTAGGACTTTTCAAAATAAGAAGCGTTTTCCATAATATAATTAATTACACGTAGTAAACATGAAATTGTATGATACATATCTCACATGTATAATTTCAACACGAATGATGTAACCAATATTTTGTAACAATATTATGATTTAAAAGAACGGGCAAGAAACTCCACGGACACTTCGTGGAGTTTCTTGCCCGTTCTTTTCAATGGGACCCTACCTACTACGCTTTGGAATGTGCAATTAGCTTCATCTTTCTGACTGATCAACCCCTTGACATTAAAAAGTGCCTGTAAATGTTAAATTTAAATAAATGTTTTGAGTTTGAGTTTGATTGTGATACCCAATCAAACTCAAGATTAACTAAAACTAGTAAGTCATTTCTTCAGAATCCACTTTTATAACAAGTTGCCAAAGTTGGTTACAGAATTAAGCGATGGAAAGATCAAAACCCACATCAAACGTGTCCTTATCAAAAGAACATATTATAAGATTAAAGACTACGTTGAAGACAAGGAAGTTTGGCAATAATTCCTTCTGCACATATGACTTGCCTGGTACCTCATTAACGGCATAACAATGTAAATGTCTATTAACTGCTCCCAAAGGACGATGATTATTTTATTTTACTTTTTTTACACACTTCCTTGACATAACCTTTTCATTATTTGACATTATATACCTACAGTTTTCTATATACATTTTTTTATCAAATTAGATTTGTTACAGCTGTAGTGGCAATCATGTCATTTGCTTTAAATAGGTCATTATTTTTATTATTTTATTTGTTTTTTTTTATATAAATTCTTTTCTTTTAAATTTTGTGAATGTGTGAACGTTGTAGGCTGTAGACTTGTGGACTATTTTCTATTTTATTAAGTACCTGGTACTTGTTGATAGGCCTACACTGTACTCTAATACCTATTAACACTGCCATTTCAAAACATTGTAGAAACCATTTGTTTTTAAAAGAGTAACCGTGGAGTTGCTTGCCGGCTCTTCTCCATAAAAAGCGACCAACTGGAACCGTGCACCTAGTTTCTGACGTTTCATAAGTGCCCTTGTAGGTTTATGTGAAATAAAATATTTTAAATTTGAATATGAATCTTTTAAGTCTCACGAAAAATTATTTGTCAAATATTTATATATTTTATTCATATTTTTTACTGCGAATAACTCCAACTATGGCTCTGTTTCGTTTGATCCACGATTTTTTACCCACTCTTTATATAATTCTGATCTTTAGATGATTCAAAGTGCTTGAAAATTTAATTATGTAGTTCCAACGTGCACTTAAAAATAATCTACGCGCTGAAATACCCCCTTTGAGTTTTATTGTACACTAAATAGATTATTTTTTACTACACTAAACCAACACTAGATTCCCAACACTAATTACCACTATCGGGGGTTGTAAACTAGTGATGTTCTCATCGATAACAAATGTCAGACACATGAAAGTGATATCTGCTTTATCGATAATGTGAAGATATCGATAGTCCCAGCTTAATGTGATTAACTTAATGAATTTTTAATGTTTGATCTTTTAAGTCTTGTGTGGGCTCTGATATATCAATTAGTTGCAAGTGTTTCGTGTCGCTTATAAAAATTTGAGTTGTACCGATTGGTTTATTTTTTCTTGTTGAAATTGTCATCCATTTTTTAATCATGGTCTAGCAGTTTGAGTTATTTATATGGCCTACCCAAATGTCCTTTCTTTGATATTGTTTGTCGAATCGTTGAGGAGGTCCTTCTGAGTTGAGCTTCACGATAACTGACAAATACGTGCATTGACTGGACAGGTCCTCTCAATCTGTGTGGTTCCTTCCCCTTCTACATGATCTGACCAAGATTATGTCTGGACTTTAAAAGAGACTGTGACTTCTGAGTTTGTTTCGGCCTTTCTTCTCAGAGTAGCCTATAGGCATATGAAACGCCGACCTCATCTAGTTTTTAAAATATGATTGACATGTAAAAGTGTTTGTACAAACCTACTTATAGAAATAAAATCATTTATCATTATTATTTACATACTTCCATACTATAATAATAATATAATTATTAAAGATACCACAGGGATTCCGGTCGGAAGCAAAAACTATATATTATTTTCCCGAAATGACAGTTCACTCATTGACAGACCGTGAAGACATTGAAACTTATTAATTAGACATAACCATTTAAAATTATCTAAGGGGCCTCTGCAAGTTGATTTCGGCCCCTTAGGCATGCAGGTAGACCATGACCTAGGTTAGGACTCCAACTATCACGTGGGCGAAGCCGCGGGCAAAAACTATTATAGTAAAAAATATGTATAGTGAAATTCAAGTGTTTTGTTTTTCATACACACCTATTTAGTAAACAAAAAAAAACAGTGGCACTCCGGGAGTGCCGACAGAAGAGAAAATTTGAAAAAAAAAAATCGGCTCCGCGGTAATCAACGCGTTAATGTCTTTTTAATGGTCAAAAGCTGGTGTCGTCACAGTGTCGCGAAATCAATGATTTAGTCCCATCTCAAAAATGCCGAACGCGCCTAAAGAAGTTTTCACTTCAAAAATAAATTATTTCTCTACCTACATAAAAGTTATCAAAATTACTGCTATTGACTCTTCACGTGACCAGAGGGCTGGCCTTTTTTTTGGCCAAAAAATCAGCATTGCCATACGATGTGGCAATGCTGCCAGCCTTTTGGACACTTTTCCTGTTGACAGCATTGCGGAGAATTTTTTGATGCCCTGTGATTTCCTCCCCCCCTTTTTATATACATGTACATATTATTTTCGTTTATTCATTTAACATCTTAAGATTTACATTTTTAAATATTTCTTAAAATAAAAGTATAAAAATACATTTAAAAATATAAAAAATAGTGTTCCGCCGGTGTCGGGAGCAGGGTCCAAGCTACCGGTGGTTAGGGCTGCAGAGACAGGAACCTCCTCACAATGCGAGCCGTCTCGAGGAGTACTGCTTTCTGAATCAGGCGCTTGATCCAACCGCCTAGCGAGAGTCTCGAGAGATGTTGATCGAGGCTTTTGGCCATCAGGCCATTAGCCGTTACGACAATCGGCATAATGATGGCTGAGCTCACATTCCACATGTCAACAACCTCGTGTGCTAGGTCGAGATATTTTATTTGTTTCTCTTTCTCAGCTTTCACGAGGTTCTCGTCATGTGGAATGGTAACATCGACTATCATTGCGCGGCGCGCTAATCGATTTATCACTACTATATCAGGCTTATTTGCTATAATAGTCCTGTCAGTAATGATAGACCGATCCCAGTACAACGTGACATGGTCATTTTCGAGAACTGGGTCGGGCACATACTTGTAATACGGTACCTCAGAGTCTACAAGTTTATATTTCAAAGCAAGTTGCTGGTGAATAATCCTGGCCACTTGGTTATGTCTGTGCAAGTACTCGCCGTTAGCCAGATGCGAACAACCAGAGATAATATGTCTGATGGACTCACCCGGACGATGGCATGCCCGACACACGTCAACCGTACCGTCCTTCATAATATGTCTCCGGTAGTTATTCGTCAAGATAACTTCGTCCATAATTGCACAGATGAAACCTTCGGTTTCCCCGAAAAGGTCACCGAAACGTAGCCAGGATACGGACGCTAAGAAATCTACACCGGGCTCGTGAAGAGCCCGAAAGAAGCGCCCGTGAAGCGCCTTGCTTTGCCATACCTCCTTGCGGTCATCTGTAGCTTGTACATATTATTATTATTTTAAGTCTGTTGTGTTCATATAAAACATTGATCAGACAATGTTTTATATGAACTATATTCACATAGTCCTTTCATAATTCTAGGTCACCAGTCAACTTAAGCCAGCCAAACCCATAGTCCAATAGCTTTGTTTCCATCTCTTGCAATAGTCCTACACCAACCAGGGGTTGTGCTTGGGTGCACTTGCATAGTCCATACAGGGATAATCGTCGGTTGGTGTCTCATTACATATAAAATTGTCTAAGGGGCCTCTGCGAGTTGGCTTCGGCCCCTCATATGCCTTCCAAAAGATCGGGACCTTCCCGAGATATTTAAACATATATAAATAATATTAATAATAGGCCTATGTCCAATTTTTTTTTTGTCCATAAGATATATTAATAAAAAATATTGGACACGTATTTTTTATTTTTTGACGCATCAAAAGATGACGGCGATACATTGCGTTAAAATGTGCCATGACGTGACGCCTAGCTAAATTTTATACTGAGTTGTGACGTAGCGAGCCCCCACTCCCCAACTTTAATGCGTGTTTTCTAAGTTATTTTTTATTAATATGATAAAGCAAAGAATACGTGTCTAATATTTCTTTATAATCTGAAAGACGGACTAAATAGAATATCTTTTTTTTCCCTAGGCAACTGCCGTATTAGCCCGTATTGTCCTACTCTGCAGGGCAAAGGAGAAATGCTAAATTACTCATTAATCACCATCATTCTCCGGCCCTTACCAATTTATTTGTCTTCGGCGAAACATGTCTCTTTCTTCCATACATCTCTATAGTCGTCATCTCGATAGTCACACCCTTTCTAGCCATATCATCTTTCACACAGTCCATCCATGGTTTTTTTGATCTTCTCCTACTTTTGTAGCCATCCACATTCATACTTAAAACTTTTCTGACGACAATTCCTCATTCTTTCATCTTTCCACTTGTAAAAACTACAAAATGCAGTTGAATTAACCTCTAAAAGCTTGAAACCCTTTATCAAGATTATCAAAAAGGGAGTTGTTTACAAGGTGAACGATTTAAATGTCTTTTAAAACTAATTATAAACTTCAAAGATGTTATGAGCGCCATCTTGTTTTCTAGTGACGTAAGCAGGTTATATTTATAAGTTTATTTTCTTTGGAGGGCTTAGAGAGATATGATGGGTGAGTATGGATATTGTCTTTAACATTATTTAAGATAGATTTTCTATATAAATAATAATTAAATGCTGTTCATATTGGTAAGCGGCGCAACGCTGGGAATTTTTTTGTTTTAAATTGTTCGTAATAGTCCGTTTTCTTGTTGGTAATAATTAGGTTTTATGAAAAGAAAAATTGGAAAAATCCAAGATGACATGAATTTAATTTTGACATTTTAAAGTAACGATTACCTAATTATAATAATCTAATTCATATTGGACTTATTATAAATCACAAATCTTAGAATTAATATTGTACTTACTTATACGTACCTTGTGTAACACAAGAAAGAAAAGAAAGAAAGAAAAAGTATTTATTGAGACTCGCACAGGAAATCACAAATTAAACTAAAACACACTCATTAAAACATTAATAAAAAATTAAAATAATAGCAGAAAGTCCTGTACGAGGCCAAAAGGCTCCTATCTCAGCATACGCTGCGACATAAAAAAAAAAAATGTCGCAGAGCTGGTATTCTGATAGGGCCCGTAGTGATGTAAAACTACATTCTTACAAATAAATAAATTCTGATTCTAAATCTGAAATTTTCCGATAAACTTTCAAATACGGGAAAAACTGAACATTCTTTTTCTACGGGATTTTTTGTATTTCAGATAGAAAGTCCGTCGGGTCAGCTAGTTTAGTAATAAAGCTTAAACTCTTAGGTTTTTCTTTCAAGCCATAGTCAAACTCAAACTCAAAGTATTTATTTCAAATAAACCAATTACAGGCACTTTTTAATTTTCATCACTTAATATTAGGTGAGATGCAGGCTTAGAGTTCCAAGTTGTGGTAAAAAAAAGATGAATTTAGTTGCCCAATTCAAAGCGTAGTTGGTACCTATGCAGAAGAACGGGCAAGAAACTCTATTTACTCTCACTATTTACAAGTTTAGACTTTTCTTTCATTAGATAGCATGATAATACAAATTTGGTAACTCGAAAATGCATTATCTACTTATCCCAAATGGTAGCGTAATTTAAAAAAAACCGGCCAAGTGCGTTTCGGTCACGCATAATGAAAGGTTCCGTAGTTGGGATGAATTTATCCCAAGAATAAACTTAACATTGAAGTTGAAAAACATGTTCTCCCATACATTCCAACTGTAAATGTAAGTTTGTACGTACGATATTGAGAGATTTACCATGTTATTTTAAAAGCAAAGACTTCTTATGGATTTTCTTGTAATCAATGAGTAAAGAACAATTCTCTGTATTTTTTTAAATTTATCTCCGAAACTACTGAGCTTAAATATCTCTAAAATTATTTATTTTAAATTTAAAAAATATACTTGAGATTCTCATAATAAGTTCTTTTATTTGATATGTCACACAGTACAGTTTGCAAAACTTTTTTAAATTTCCCACTTTACCCCCGAAAAGTGACCTATTCAAAATTCTTTTATTAAAGTTATATGTCCGTGATTAGGTCACAGAAATACATATGTGTACCAAATTTAAACTTAATCGGTTCTCTAGTTTCGGAGTAAATTGGCTGTGACAGACGGACAGACAGACAGACCGACAGACACACACGAGTGATCCTATAAGGGTTCCATTTTTTCCTTTTGAGATACGGAACCCTAAATATTACTAAACATAAAACAAAACTCGATTTGTTCAACTGGCACCCCTATTGAATAAAATTGAGAAAAACATTTTTTTTAAACTCTATTTGTTCAACTGGCAGTTAGTAGGTACACACGGCTACACATCAAGCTATACAGTTCCAGTTTATGCTGATCTCGCATTACATAGGATTTCCGTACAATGCGAGATCAGATTATACTAGAAATGTATAGCTTGATGTGTAGCCGTGTGTACCTCTCTAGAGCAAAATAAATTTACACTCTGTCTGTCCTTACAATACGGCGATACACAAGACGCGGCGAATGCTCGCTTCGAGCACATGAAATTTTCGTTTCTCATATTTCCGTTTCAAAAGAATTCACGAAACAGTCTAAAGTCGAGTGGCGGATCCGGCGCTCGTATCGAGCGGCACAGCTCGCTGCACTGACTACCGTAACGCTTTACAAAAACTTGATACATATGATACTATTAAACAAGCAATATTTGTATATATATTTGTCATCATGTTCTCGAAAACGGCTCTAACGACTTCGATGAAAGTTGCAATATAGGTCTCATATCTTGGACAGTTCGTTTTCTCCGCATTTTCAGCCGAGCAGAGCTCGATCGCCCAAAGTTTAGAACAATTAGAATAATGACATGACAGCATGGAATTAGTTAGTACTTACTACATGGCAGCAAGGAATATACTATACATGGAATTAGTATGAACTATCCTATACTATCACATGAGCATTTTCTATTTTCACCCGAGCAGAGCTCGGTCGACCAGCTACTTTCAAATAAACTTTATAAGTCAGTCTCCGCCATAAGGATCGATATCTCTTTAAGACACCCAGTAGGTACATTAAAAACAGATGCCATTTAGCAAACCTTTTATCAGTCCCAAGAGTAAAATTAAGCGTTCATAGACTGCATTTGAAATAACTGTTCGATCTTTTTGGAATTCGGCAGCCTTTTCCCAACTTTTTTCGGCTTCCAGTCTAACCGAATGCAGCTGAATACCAGTATTTTACTTGAAGCGATACCCAGTAACTGGGTTGTAAAAGGGGTGAAAAGGGGTGAAAGTCTCGAGTTTTTGGGCTCAGGACTACCCGTAACGACTGTCAAAACATCTACAAATGACAGCCGGGACGTGCTTTCCGAGGTACGGAAGGATCTTGATATGTAATGGGTGGTCACATCTACTAACCAACCGCGGAAAGCGTAGATTAACTTTTAATCGACCCGTGCGACTGTTCTTATTTAGCAACGAATTAATCTCCCAACAATGGAACCGAAAATCACATCTTCTACTTAAAATCCTTAACCCCTTTATTTACCAAACAATTTAACGGTCATTTTATAAAAATATCCCGCTAACAAAATGTCGGTGTTTACCGGCAAACTTGAGTAACGTTCACCGCGCCTTTCAATGGTTCTGCGCGGGAAAATTACCCGCCAACGTACAACAAGTGGTTTAGAGATGGGACACGTTGGAGCTAAGTTGTCGATATCGTATAGAGAACACTTGAGAAGACTTGTTCTATAAACTTGTATAAACTATAGCTTCTGCGACTTCGTCCACGTGAAATTTCTTGTTTAAACATAAAATAATTATATTCTATGACATTCAGCAATACTGTAGCCACTCATTAGTGAAAAAAAATTGGAATCAGATCAGTAGTTCCGAAGATCACCTCTACATACAAAACTCACTTTAATAATATTAGTATTGACGTATTATAAAGCTTTTGTGAAAAAAATAATTGTAAAGAAGTTCATTACTACCGGTTTCCACCGACTGCCACAAGAGGGTAAAAGTACATACCTGTCGAAAAAAAATCTTTAAGGATTTGAGTGATGGCCCAGAAGAGTGTAGATTGTAACTAAGGACCTAATTTTTTACAATCTTCTAACTTCCAATTGTTCTACGAATAACTTTATCAGAAGCGCCAAGTTATTTTTATAATTTTTGTACCAGTTCACCACTCCTTCTTATCCATGACATTTTTATCGATATCAACAGTTACCTATCCCAACACTATGCAGTTGATTTGCCGCCCCCAGAACAATAGAGGGGCTTCACAATTTTCATCATGCGTAGCACGGTTGGATGCGGGCAGATGCCAATTTTCTTACGTTTTGTTGTTCTAGAAGTTTATGGTTGAAGATAATATTTGTATGTCTATGGTTAGAAGTACGTTGAGGTACGTCTTTGCAGTTATGCATGACTTTGTACCTATTATGACATTGATAGGAAAGTTTAATAAATAGTTTATTGATCACAATTCGTAAAACCGAAAAAAGGGAAAAAACTGGCCAAGTGCGTGTCGAAATGAAGGGTTCCGTAGTTGGGATGGATTTATCAACGCTAGTTGCGCCCCACGGTTTCACCCGCATAAGTGCCGATCCCATAAGAATATCGGGATAAAATGTATCTTATGTCCCAATCCAGGTCATGGTCTACCCATGTGCCAAATTTCATCCAAATCTGTGCAGCCGTTTTAGCGCGAAAGAGTAATAAACACACAAACTTACTTTCGCATTTTTAATATTAATTATTACACTGATATACGTCACGGTCAATTCTCCAATTGCAAATGTAAGTCTGTAATCGTTTTTTTTTTTTAGATTTTCCAACTTTTTATTTTACTTGTGCTATAAGACCTTGCTTCTTGCCAAATTTCATAATTCTAGGTCTACGGGAAGTACACTTTAGATTTTATTTATTTGCGAGTACCAAAATATGTCGCATAAATAATGGTCTTTTTTCTTTTTATTGCATAGACTTACCAAACTTGATTTTTAGAGCTCCAAGGGACCGTAGACCTACGTATTTTTTATATTAATTTCAACTTGATACTTCCACGCGTTCCTGAGAAAAAAGGGTCATGACAGACTGACAGGACAACGAAGTGATCCTGTATGGGTTCCGATTTTACCTTTTGAGGTACGGAACCATAAAAAAGATTGCATTTTGATGATGATACCAGATTCTAGTAGGTTCCTATTGGTTTAGAAGCCAAATACCTAGGTAGGTACTAGCTTAGAATCACATATTCATTTTAATAAATTATTTTTCTTTAAGTACGCTGTACAGGTTGGTACAGCGTCTTAATATTTGTTTGCTGCACCAGTCGACGTCATTACGTCGGCGCCGGCTGTCGCTTAAAACCAGCGCTGGGGCTCTGTCTTGCATAGGGTCGTAGTATAATGCTGAGCGATAGCCGATTTGCGTGGATGTGACGCATGCTTTTCCCAACCTTTTCTCATTTTTGTATATCAATTTTTTTTTTTTTGCGTCATGTTTACCGCAAATAAACGTTTTTTCTTTTTTTCTTTCTAAATGTTCTGACAGGTTCATATAAGGCTAACCAACACAATAAATAAGCTAACAGACTTTAGAGCTAGTTTCACCATAATATGTTAGTTATTTTTTTTAGTTATTATCTTTTTATTTTTTGATTCAATGGGACTCATTACAAAACAGAAAAATATAGTAGAAAACAAAAAAAAAAAACAGATGCAGTGACGATTACTTATAAAAATGACGGTTGAAAGGAGCTCACGGAAGAGTTAAATACCAACTAAAAAGAAATTGGTTTATTAGCGATATGGACTTGTTTCTGTAAGCAAACAACATTTAAGGATTGCTTCACCCATGCCTAATTTAAACGACATCTCGTAGACGCTTTGTGTTATTTACGGTAGAGATGAAGGGTGGTCCTATTACTAGTGGGAACCACTGTGTGAGTTATTAAACTAGGTTACAATTAGCATCCAAATAATTTTAATACCTAATATTATACACCTTACGTAAGAAGTTGTAATAAATAACAAAACAGGCATATTTTTACTACAGATCACAAAATTAGGCAATGTTGAACCAATGTTGAACCAATTGATGACCTGTTAGAAGCATTAGCAGACCTTTGGATCACTGATTAATTAACCATTCATTAGTACGTGGTGAAACACTCACTGCGCCTAACGGACCGTTATCTATTTAATTCGACGTTAAAACTAACTCACAGAGTTTGGTGGAACCAGCTTTTAAGCAAACGTCAACTGCTGTGATCTGACAATCAAGTCACTTGACATTTGGTTAAATTTTGACACATTTACCTAATATATTTTTTCCTTTCGATTGATGGGCAGTCGTTTGAGGATTCATTGCGATTTAAAATCACAAAGCTGATCACAGGAGTGTGCTGTGCCAGCTTTAAAAGAGTTAATTGGCTTAGTGGTTGATCCAAAATCAAAATGCTACCTACACCTTATTAATAAAAGTCATGATTTAAGCCGTACACCATTTGCATAACAAAATTTTCACGTAAACCCATCTTGAATGGAGTACAAGCATAACGTATAAATCTAAAACTGTTTTAACTTTAATTTATATCTAAAAATCTTACGCACGAACAAAAATATTTGAATAATAAACAGCCAACGGTGTTGCCAGCCTCAAAGGCTGTATTCACACCACGACGGATATTATTTTCACGCTTGGCAACATCGTAACTAGAAACGGAACGTGCAAGATGGCGGGCGTGGTATGAATTCCCGCCAACTTTGCGTAACAGTTTACAAAGTTCTAGTTTTACAAGTAAGTGGTAATTACTTTTGTCCTTTTTGATAAAACTTTGCATATTTCATCTTTGTAGCTATTAATAAATGGTTTTTAATGTATTTGTAATCGTGATTTTGAGTCATGATGAGACCCAACTAAAATAAGCTAACTGTGCTAACTTTAATTTTGACTATCGACTATCATTTTACAATATTTTATCCCATATTTTGAAAGTTTGATAAAAGTCACTGAAAAGTGAATTTGCTGTCAAATCTAATGATAACTATATGATTTAATACGTAAATAGTTGTCCTCCCATATCTATTTACAGTGTAATTAGAAAACATTGTAAAAGTAAATTATTTTTAAAAGAGTAGCCGTGGAGTTTCTTGTCGGCTCTTCTCCATAGGAAGCGACCACTTGGAACCGTGAATCTAGCTTCTTACGTTTTTAACTGTCCATGTAGGTTTAAGAGCAATAAAATATTTTGAATTTGAATTGAACAGCCAAAATAAAAACAACTAATCTTGTTGAGATTAGATTAACCATAGATTAAAATGATGAAATAAGTTCACTGCTTCACTTATGTAAACCTATACTTACTTAAGATAGTTAATTGATACAGGCGTGAATCTATCACAAAATACAGTAGACGTAAATATATTTAGTAACCTGTTCCGCTTAGCTATTAAATCTACACTTACCACCCCATCCACATACGTATCTATACCTATTTGCAAATAAAACCAGAAGAATATTTAGAAGAAAGTTAGAACCCAATTCGATTTGACGACACCTCTAAATATGCCTTGCACACAAAATGATATAGGCCCTCCATACTTTAACGATGCCCTCGAGATCATTCAGTATATTCTTAGGCGAAAAACTCAGTGAAGATACAGATACCACATAGCTCGGAGCAATGAGGCTTAAAACTGTCTCTGTGGAGCTACTACTACGCGGTTTAATCAGAAGAATTTAACAGGAATATTTCAATCTTTGCCCCCGAAGATAGTTCCGCCACGTTCATTGAGTTATTTTGTTGAGCAGACGACTTTTGCAAACCTATGAAACAATGTATTAAACTTTAAAACCCTTGGATTGGGAATGAAACTGTTTTACGCAATTAGGTTGCAGACTTATTTTTTGAATCACAGTTGACCAAGAGAGAGGTCAACTGTGACTCGGATATTTAACCCACATTCAAGCATAATCAATTAATCAGTCCTATATAATGTTCCCACTGCTGGGACACAGGACTCCTCTCTTCGAGAAGTGGGTTGTAATCTACCACGCGGGTCCAGTGCGAGTTGGTAGATGTCACATGTCTTCAAATTTCTGGTTCTTGGACATGCCGGTTTCCTCACGATGTTTTCGTTTACCGTTTTGAGAGCAGTGGTGATGAAATTATTTACACAAAGTAAAGCTGCGCCTGGGTTCGAATCCACGACCTACAACTTGTAAGTTGGGGCCGTTACCATTGAGCCACCTTCAAGAACTGTTCCCACATTCAAGAGGTATGAAAATAGTGCAGCGGGATTTTTGTTTTTGGAGAAATATTATAATATTTAACCCCCAAACACTTTATTAACCCCTGCAAAACAAATACTCTCTGGAGATATATGCCAGATACCTTGAGTGGTAAGCTTGCGTGTTCTGTACTGAGCTCACGCAACGCGCCGTACGTCCAGCCAGTAATAGGACTCGCGCATCAAGGAGCGCTGTCCTAAATTAGACACATTATTAATTTATTATACGTAAAACAAAAGGTATTTTAATAAAACACGTATACTAAAAGATACATAATTAAATTATGTTTAAAAATGTTGAAGGTTTCAGAAAAATACGCTTGATAGTTTTAGCGTGACTCTCAATTTTTTTATACGCGTTAAACATAACTTTACAAATTAATTACATTATGTAATATAAACATAATTTATATTATTCACAGTCATCATCAGTTAAAGTCGGTTTTCGTCGGTCTCGGAAAGAAACAATGGTGACCAATTCACGACCGACTTCGTCAGGCATTGCTTAACCTTTGATCGATCGACCCTTACGGCTTTAACTTAACCACGAGCCCCTGTTGACTGTAATAGCAGTAACCAATCATAGAGTTGATAGAACATTTGACTATAAATAAAATTTGAATAAAATAGCCATAACATCATATTAGATAATTTCTCGAAATGTTAGGCAGAGATGAACCTATCGCATATCTTTACACTGTAAGGACTATTCTTGCTTGCAGCGCTCGGCCGCTATAGTAACGCTTACCTACGAAAAAAAGGGTCATTTGCACGGGATTTTGTTTTCAAAGTGGTTAGATATGCATTACCCCGATGGTACACCCACATTTCGCCAGTTATGTCTTAAGTCCCATGTAATAGGGGGCGAGTCTATTGCCATCAACCGGGCACTAATCCAGACTACAAGCTGCTCCTGAGAAATTCCTGATAGAAAAATAAATACTTTGCTCGACCTGAGAATCGTACCTAGGATCTCAAGCCCAGCAGTAGCGCTTGAGGACACTAGCCCAAGGAGGCAGTCAGACCAAATGGAACTAAGATTGATGTGCTTTACAAGCCAACTACAGTATGACACAACTTAAAAGTAGCATCGGAAAAATTCGTAAAACTGATTACAATTTGAACTGAATGTGCCTTCAAAATCGTCAATCTTTATTGCTATTTTAGGCGAAAATGATCTTTACATAAACGCAATAACTTGTAAATTCATATCACTAAGACATTCGGAAAATCAAAATGATGAATGCAAATTTTAAAATTACGTACTTGATCATGTTAGATGATACGTATGGAAATGCAGGGCTTATTATTAAACTGTGGTATTCCGGTGTGTAGAACCACATCATTTATTCTACTTATATGTTTTTAATTCATATTCTTTATGGCATCCCTCTCAAGGTCACGAGCTATCAGAATATAAAAAAATATTTAGCCTACGTCTTAGGGGGGCGGCTTTTTTTATAAATGGCATCTTGCAGGTCAACCTAGGAGGTTGTCAGCTGCTTAACCGGACTTTCCTGTGGCTGCCTCAATAAATTAAGGCCTCCAGCCAGGGCATAAACTTAGAAACTAAGCGACTACACGCTAAGGGCACCCCCTGTGGGGTACGGACCTCGGCTTAGGGCGTCGCTGGTGGAGGACAGCAAGGGACGGGCTGGATCGGATTAATTAAGGGGGCGGCGTGAAAATTGATTCGCTGTTACAATGTAACCTAGATGGCGCAAAAGTTAACACCGCTTTGGAAGATGCTCTCATCTTTTAAATGGAATGTTACGTCATTGCACCTTTGACATTTGTGAAGTACACAAATTTAAAATACACCTCGTAAAATCATGGTGCGCTATACTTTAGAAGAACGCGGAATAATTGTTTTTAAACCAATAATTCCCGACCGCTTACATCTCGATTTGCATTGCCCGCAAGATCGCCCGATTGACAGCTGCAGACATTTTTCTATGGAGTTTTCTGAAGTCCCGCGTTTTCGCGAACAAGCCACAGACCTTGGCTGCTTTAAAAGAGAACATTGTAGAAGAAGTGGCGAATCTATCGCAAGAAGTAATATTTTAAATAATTTTATTTTATATGATAGCTACAAATTTAAAAGATTTTCGGACGTTTTCCTTTACTTGTGCTGTGAGACCGTGCTTCTTTTGGGATTACAAACTTACATTTGTAGTTGGAGAATTGACTGTTACGTATATCGATGTCCCATACATCGATATAGGACAACAAGTTTTTCAACTACAATGTTTAGTTTGTTTTTGGGATAAATTTATCCCAACTACGGAACCCTTCATTGTACTTAGTCCGACACGCATTTGGCCAGTTTTTCTTACTACAGAACACAAATATCAGCAGCATCATACTGAGATAGGAGCCTTTTTGGCCTCGCGCAGGTCGTAATTATTGTTGTTTTGTTAGTTTATAATGCTCCTTTTTTATTTTTGTTAATTTTTTTTTTTTGTTTTTTTTCATTACTGTTTTGTATTTCCTGTGCCAAATAAAATATTTTCTTTCTTTCTTATTTCAAATATAAGACCGAATAAACGATATAACACAAGCAGAACGATATTTCCTATTCACAAAAAACAGTCATAGACTTAGGAAATTTGGTGATTACCTATGCGCGATACCCATGTAACGTAATACTTACTTTTGAGTTAGTTTATTATCAACTTAATGCAATATTGACATTGGTATGCCCATTCTCAATTATAAGCTGTGACTTCTTGCGGGGATGGCTGTTATTGTCATTCTGCTTTAGCGTCCATACTTCTGGAATTCCCATTCTCTGTTGTCTAGAGGGCAAACTTGCCTAGTTTTAAGCCAACGTGAGATGCAATGGAAGTGGAAAGCATGATTACAGACACCCCAGGCTACTGTGCACTCCTCACTGGTAGCTGATGCCTGATTGGCTTGGCATTCTATGCACAAATCCATTATATGGTTACGGCAAATCGCGCAGTTATCGACCACAATATCCAAAGCCCATAAAGCGACAGCATTCCACTTTTTGACTTCAAATCTCTTTTTGTCACCTTTTCCACTACTAGAAGAAGCCATTTCGACTTCTTCTTCATCTACATCCATTACCTTAGTAATGTGTAACCTCCTTTACACAACTGTTTTAAACACATTCGCCCACATTAGGGTCTTAGAAATGCCAGTAAAATCTTTTACAGCCCTTCCATTACACCGTGAGTGTCTTAATTTAGAATTAATTGTTTAATTCTATTTAATTACGTTTCGAAAACGAGTTGCCAGCCATTCGATTGGGGACTAAAGGCTTTGTTTTATTTCGTGTGTTTTGCTTGTCTCGGTATTTCTATTAACGACTGACTGTTTCACAGTTTCAACCGCCGTTCAATTTAAAATATTATTGGTTCTGACTTTTTGAAGTGAAAACTTCTTTAGGCGCGTTAGGCATTTTTGAAACAATACGGTAGTTGCCTAGGTAAAAAAAAGAAATTCTATTTAGTCCGTCTTTCAGATAATAAAAAAATATTAGACACGTATTTTTGCTTAATCATATTAATAAAAAATAACTTAGAAAACACGCATTAAAGTTGGGGAGTGGGGGCTCGCAACGTCACAAATCAGTATAAAATCTAGCAAGCAGTGACGTCATGCCACATTTTAACTCAATGCATCGCCGTAATCTTTTGATTACGTTAAAATATAAAAAAATACGTGTTCTATATTTTTTAATAATCTACCTTCCGGACTAAAAATTTTTTTTTATGAAACAAGCCTATTGAACTCGCGACACCGCTACTGACACCTCATTCTTGTAAACGCGATTGTGATCTTTATTTATATAACGTTACGAATCAATGTTCTGTGCAAGTATTTTCTTGTTCAAGTTTTAACTTCTGTCGGCATTCCCGGAGTGCCACTGTTTTTTTTTTTTGCTCGTTTCCTAATGGTCGTGGCGTGATATTATACATATAATCTCCCTCAAGAATTAGGCTACCTAATACAATACAAAAAATCTAATCCGACTAGCAGTTCCAGAGATTAGCGCATTCAAACAAACAAACAATATTCAGCTAAGTATAGATTGTTTAATGTCTACAACAAATAAATCATGTAAATACAGTCTGGCCGTTGAGAGAATGCGTTCCTGACACCTGTCAGTTGGACAATTTCTAGAACTAATAACGATCAAATTTGAAAAACATGTCTGGTAGTATGAAATTTACAGGTTTCAAGGTAACATAATGACTCCGTGAGTCAATATAAGGAAAACAGCATATCCATTCTGTAAAAATTCACCTGCATGAAAACTTCATCTAAGTTTTCATGCAGGTGAAATTTGCTTGAAGCTTGAAGTAAGCTGTCAACAGTGTCAATCCCTAGCATCAGGTGAAATGACAGCACACTTCACCTAAGTTTTCATGAAAATTCATTTAAAAATTATTTATGCTTAAGAAAATTTGAGGCTAGTAAAGGCACTTCATATTTTGGTTACCCTAAAGGTTTGTTTACTATGGTCATTTGGTTTTATGGTTACTACTTTTAAATTATTGAGTACTAAATGAAAATGAACATCATCTTAATTCTCCCGCCCTTATATCAATTTATTTGGGCTGCGTTCCGAGTTACTTTGTAATCGATTTGAGCGTGCTAACACCCGTACCGAATTAGCGTGAGCGCGATAAAGATGTGCCATGAATCGTCATTGTCATCTTGCAAAAACGCCGACCATGCCCTAAATTAATATCACCGTGAGTGCTGGCAAAAATGACAGTTGTGCTGTTTTTTTTTGAGTTGCATCATATCTTTAAACTAACGTGGCATTTTTAAATTGTGCTTCTGGCTACAGTCGCCACCTAACCAAAGAAGAAGAAGAAATGTATGGTGTATACTCAAAGAAATACTGCAATCCAACCATCTTGTGCAAGGTTTGGGGTTGTGTGATAAGTTTTGACGTTGAGCAAGCACTGTGAGCAGTGTGAGCGCGTTTACGCGCCTTCCGAATTGTTGACAGCTCTGAGCTGTCATAATCGTGATATCTAAATCGGTACGCAAAATATCGATGCGAGCGCTGTGAGCGATTAAGGCGTTACTCGGAATGCGGCCTTGGTCGATGCAACATGTCCCTTTCTTCGACATCTCAGCCCATTTCTATCCATATCATCTTTCACACAGTCCATCCATCGTTTCTTTGATCTTCCCCTACTCTTATAGCCATCACATTCATGCTCAAACCTTTTCTCACGACATTTTCCTCACTCCTCCGCACCACATGCCCATACCATGACAACCGATTTAGGCACAACTTTTCAGTCCCCGGTGCCACTTTCAGAAAACTTAATTAAAATATTCATTTTAAAATTAGTCACAGAAAAAAATATATCGTATGTAGAGTAAGTTAGTTTACCTACTACTCAGAAAAACCGTTGTATTCATAATAATATCCTTCCCCTATACCCAAAAAATAAAAGAAGTTCACGTACTCAAAAGCCTTCTTGAAACCCGATTGTCCTCACAATCAAATAATAAAATCTAACCTAATCAATCTAAAAATATTCCCAACAATAGATTTGTTCCTTAGTCCCTTTTATTATTAGACATATACATGTCTTTAGTCTATGGTTAGAGTGGAACCTCCTTTTAGTTGTTGACTTTTATTGGCTTTGGTTATTTTGAATTTAGAACAACTTGTTAATAGGTTAAGTACTATTATATTTTGGTGGCTAAAAATAAGTAGTGGCATTTAGTTTATTTTTGTTTTCGGGATATAAATAGACTGGCAAATCGCGTGGGATTTGGCAGTGGTTTGTGAAGGGGTTATTCAATTTTAATTTTATTATCTTGATTATAGTGGATTGGAGTTATGCGAAGTTTTTTGTAAGGGAATTAACTGTTTTTGTTGCGTCATCAGTCTGGATTGTGTAACTTCTTTCTTTAACTGCAGACAGAGAACTATGCAAAAAAAAAAAACATAACATCATGCCAGTATTCCCCGAAGCGTAAGGCAGAGGTGCACCTACAGTACACCCACATTTCGCCAGTTATGTTTAAGTCCCATATTATAGGGGGAGAGCCTATTGCCATTAACCGGGCACAAATCCAGACTCCGGGCTGCTAATGAGAAATTCCTTATGGAAAAACCGATTTTCCCCGACTGGGGAATAAACCTCTATTGAACAATTTAATACAAATTTTTTGGAACTTCAAAGTAGAGCCTTCTACTTTGGTGTTCCTGTTTGAAGTAATAGCATTGACATTCATCGGCTTCAAAATCGTGACCCACTATTTAAATCATGCCAAAGAAAGACTGATTAGAAGAAAGAAAGAAAGAAAGTACGTTATTTGCGATAAACATGACTAAAAGAAAGAACGAAACACAAAAATAATAATTTGGGGAAAAATATGTGTCAGATCCACGCCAAACGGCCATTGCTAATACTGTGACCCTAAGTGAGACAGAGCCCCAGCGCTGGCTTTTAGCGACAGTCGGCGTTGACGTTTTGACGTGCAGCATATAGTGAAATAACAAAATAAGAAATGAAAAATAATATAAATACAAAAATAGTCCTAAATGTTTATGATAAAATATGACTGGGTTTAATAAAAACATTATAAAATCAATCAACCCAGTCTTGCAGTTCACATTTTAGATATAGATTAGTTATTTACATCCGTAAGACGTACCCGTAACATAAGGTTCAGTTGAAGACCAGCGTCAGGCACCAGTTGTCTGGCATTTATGCTGAACTGGGTCTATTTGTCGCAGTCGTGGGCCACACAATACTGTTTTAAGCTTTCTGTGTTTTTTGTTTTTAATTTGTGTGCCTTAACCTGGGACAAATAAATTTATTTTCTTTCTTTCTTTCTTTCTATTTAGTCTGTTAACAAAGAGTACGCGATGCCAAATTCTTCTTTTAGAGCTTCGAGATTTTAAATAAAAACTTTTTTTTTACCATAATTCGATAATCGATATTATTATTGTAAACCGATGTACGAATAGCCACTACTACCCACCGAATAAAAAACTAAATGGAACAGAATTTGTTTGCTCTGCCAAAAAAGAGTTTTAATCTTGGAGTCTTAAAACCTTGGACATCACTGACATCAGGAAAGGAAAAACATCGTCGAGGAAACCTGTACCCTAATTGCGTAACTTATTTTCTTAAACGATTATGACAAATTTGTTTTGTTTTGACAGTTCAACAACATTCATTGCGTTATTTAGGTACGTTGTTGAGCAGATTTTGTTTCCAACTTATGAAGCAATGGATTAGCAATCTGTTTCTAATCGAAACAAATTGTGATTGATTGTGTATTACGCAATTAGGGTACTGGACTACCTAGTTAACATGAGTTCGAAATCGGCGACTCGTCTTGAGCAAGCGTGGTGATCAATGCTCGTGCCTTCTCTGTATGAGAAGAGGCATTTGCCCAGCAATAATAGGCTGGTCATTATAGACCGTGGTAAAATAGGCCTTAAAAAGTGAAAAATGCAAAATATTTTATGCGAACCATTCATTCCATATGAATGAACGAATAGGTAGTAGATACTGACAAATATAGACATCGTTTTTATTGTTGACATTTTTACACACAAATCAATCCATTGTAAGCTAAATTAATTTGATTGCCGCCCTGATAAGAAATATAACGGAAATATGGGCGGCCATTGTTTGCCACAGATTATAAAATACAATTGATGCAAAGAAAACAAAAAAAGTGTGAAATTTTGCGATTTCCTGATGTTTCATTGAGACTGAATTTGTGCTAAAATTATATCTATTGTGAATGTATTTTTAGCAGAGGTAGGCAGATATATTAACTTCAACTTTTCACCAGTAACGTGTAACAGGGACCAATCCTATTGCCAAAAAACCGAGAACAAATCCTTAACACTTTTTACTTAATAGAAAGATTGAACTCAGGAGTCTACGCTAAAACAGCCAGTAAAGAGTTTTATTTCGGTACATTAGCACAAAGGCTGACTTAAAGTTGACGCCTGGGCATGCAACAGCAAGGGGGTTGCCGATGCGTTTCCAATTACCGAACAAAGTTGAAGTGTCTCAAATGCTTTTTTTTAACGTGCTTGACTGCAGAAATAGGTATGGTGGTCCGGACAAATCCATATATAGAGAGAGGTCTGGGGGCCTCTCTCTAAGTCCGTTAACAAAGATCTGGGACCGACCGAAAGTAGTTCGAAAATTTGTAGTGAACCCTACACCCGATTTATTAACTTTTTCGGACGCCCGTCCGAAAAAACCGTCGTTGTTTAAAATAACCGACAAAAAATTTCAACGCAGGGGCTGCAGAATCATGTACTGAATCCATGGTAACAGTTTTCGCGTCGATGTCCCTGCCACCCTCTATAATTTATAATAAAAAAAGTATCTAGTCTGAAATCAGTAACATGTAGTGAGCCTAGAGATCAATGCTCGGTCCTTTTCTGTATTAGAAGAGGCCCCGAGGCCTCCAATCCTGCAGTGAGATATTTACATACTTATTGTAAACACGGAACTACTCGACTAGGTACCCAATTATCAGATTACCGTGTTTTTGCCTTCCCACCCGTTACGACTATCATAAATATTCGTTTGACAACCGGGTTTGACAGTTTAACGTGCTTTCAAACACGGAGATGTCTCGAAATGTACCTACCAAAACATACGAATTTTTTGTTGCGAAATGTTATTATCATATTAATGACTATTTAAATGAAAGATGCTAAGCCTGCTACATCTAATTTACTATGTAAGGAAAATCATTAGTTAGTTAATTGATTCAGGCGTGACCTTGCGGAAATCAATGATAAAATGCAATTGATGTGGATATATTTAGTTACCTGTTCCATTTAGCTATTTCTAAAGAGTCTTAAGAAGACCCTGAAAGAAATCGACACGTGTTTCACCTCTCAACGAGGCATCCTCAGGATGACAATTGACTTGTCGCGAACATCTATTGCATTTTAAATCATTCGTTATTTATTATTTTGAACATAATTAAAATTGATTATTCTGAAATTAATGTAAGGTATGTATTATTGTTTAATTTAGTTATTTTTGATTTATTTTAAATTATTTATTATTGTTTTTAGAATTGTGATTTATTGAATTTAGTTGACGTTATTGATAGTTTTAAATTTTATTACATTATTTGCAAACCCATGTAATGGTAAAATATGGAGAACTTTATTATAAGGAAAAATATCTATGTATCTCTTACCCATGTTTGCAAATAAATAAATGATTTATGATTTATGTGACAAATTGTAACATTACGTCACACCTGCATACCTCAAAGGTGTAAGCAGAGGTGAAAACTGCCAGAAGTGTAGGTAATGTAAAGTGCACCTACATTTTGTCAGTATGTTCAGTTCCATGTAATAGGAGGCGAGCTTATTAATTTAAAAAATCGTCTACTTTTACGTTTGTAAATATGTGAGCACCATGTATCACATAATTAAATTATCTGTCGTTGCTTCATTTTTAATTCTTTTTACCTATTGTGGTATAGTAATTTTATTCTAGGTGCATCGTCTTCACATATAATTATTTAACTAATGTACGTACTTATACAAACTATTGTAAAATATTTTAAATGAGTAACGGTGGAGTTTCTTGCCCATTCTTCTCCATACGAAAACTATCTTTTGGAAGGGGCGACTAGAATCAATTCTAATATTTTGTAAATTTCGACGTTCAAAAGTGCCACACAGGGGCCTATTTGAAATAAATTATTTGACTTTGAGCCTATACTTAATAATATCATCAACCGGGCACAATTCCGAACTCTGGGTTGCCACTGAGAATTTCCTGATAGAACAAGCTAAATAACACTGCGCAACTCAGGGTTCGAACCCAGGACACCGCGCTTACAACTACCGTGAAGAAAAAATCATTGCTTTTTTAAATTTTTATTTTTAGAAAGTTATTTGTAGAACAAACATGCACAGCTCTAAGATGCTTTTAATGCATTTAATTCATGATAATGAGAATCTCGGGGAACGTCAATGACGGCCATTTTTAACCCTCTACGCAAAAAGAGAAGTGTTATAAGTATGACCGCTATGTTTGTGTCTGTCTGTGGAACCGTAGCTCTTAAACGGGTAAACCGATTTAAATGTGGTTTTTTTATTTGAAAGCAGGTTTTCTAGCAATGGTTTTTAGACATGTTTTATCAAAATCGGTTGAGCCGTTTGAAGATTATCAGGTCTTTTCTAGTTGATGAACGGATGTGAGTATCTTTCACAGGTCTGATCGATTTGAAATTTGGTAAAATTTGCTATTCTGTTACTTCAATGATATTAGAAAAACATAGTAACATTGAATTGATGCTGCAGCATCGCCTGGAATTTCCAGAATACCCAACTCTCTTACCAACTTACAGCACAGGTATCGTGTTTGGACTCATTGGAATGGTCTCAATGAACAGGTTATAGATAGATGCTAAACATGGTCAGGTGACGGAGTAGGAAAGAGAAATTAGGAAATGTTTATCTGGAGTTTTTTAAATTTTGACTGTTAAAATTTTAGTTGTTTAGACAGTGTTTATCTATCCCAGTTTATTTCAATCAAACTGCCTAGCTTTATCGTAACTATGTTGTGGTCGGCTTTCAGTCAGGCGTGACCTTGCGGAAATCCATTATAAAATAAAATAGACGTAGATATATTTAGTAACCTGTTCCGCTTAGCTATTTCTAAAAAGTCATAAAAAAACCCTGTAAGAAATCGACGTGTTTCATCTCTCAAAGAGGCATCCTCGGGATGACGATTGACTTTTCACGAACTACCGAGCTCTGAACACAGAGTCCTCTCGCGACAAGTCAATCGTCATCCTGAGGATGCCTCGTTGAGAGGCTATGGCTTATGACTCTTTAGAAGCGCGAAGCTAAGCGGAACAGGTTACTAAATATACGTCAATTTTTTTTTTTTTTTTTGGGTGGGAAATCATCAAATAATTTCTCCCGCTCTGGGCGGAGCCGGAGGGCGTGTCAGACTCTTACTGACTAAAACCCACCCGTGTTCCTTCGGTTGCCCTGTTGCCGGGGGCCACGATCTCCCTTTCGGTTTTCTTCGCAACCCCGGCAGGCATCGGCCCTAGCGGACCCCGTCAATTCTGCTGACATCTCTTTGAGGCGCGCGTGGAACACAACGCGCCGTCGACCCGGGCCTGGTCCTTATCGGACGGTGAGCTACCCATTGCTCACAGTCCGCAAGCCCGCGCCTACGGTGGCCGGAAATCGGCTTGCGACTCCCGACGCCCTGGGCGTCTCCTCCTGCGGCGGTTAGGGGCGTGAGGGCGCGAAATTTGCCTCTCCCTCACGCGTTCCGCCTCCTCCTTCGCGAGCATTACCGCTTCGCAGAAGGAGGTGACGGCCTCCCATTTCCTCTCGCTCCGTACCATGGCCTGAACCAGGGCCGGACGCGAGAGATCACCGCCGCCGATCGCCTCCACGAGGACACGGCGATGCTCCGCCCAAGCTGGGCAGACCTCCACCGTATGCTCTACCGTGTCCTCCGGGCGATCCACACAATGATGACACCCGGGCGTTTCCTCCCGCCTTATCCTGTGCAGGAACCTCCCGAAACAGCTGTGTCCGGTGAGGAGCTGCGTCAGGCGGAAGGTGAGGACGCCGTAGCGCCTCTCTAGCCACTCCTCAAAGAGGGGTCTTATCGCCGCAATTGTGGCGTGCCCAGCGCTGGGTTGAGACAATCGCATTCTCCATAACGCCATGAGATCCCGCCGGAGCTCTGTCCGCTGTGACGTTTTTTTTTTTTTTTTTTTTTTCTTTAAATATACGTCTATTGTATTTTGTACTAAAAAAATCAGAATACTACAAATGTCAAAGGTTTAAAAATAAAAATTGTCAGATGCATTAAAATACATGTCATAGACTTAACAATCAAATAAAATAAATAAAAATATTTGTCCAAATTAAAATAAAATAAAATTTTACAAAAATGTCAAATTAAATTATTATAGTTTTTCACACTATTTTTATTGGTAGTTACTGGATAATATGTTTGTGAATTTTAATAAACGTTTGCAGATTTTCACTTCACGCTGACGTTCGGTGAAAAACATTCCGTAGGCCCGGCTACCATCTCCCAGACTGGCTACATGTTTTTGACCACGACATGTCATTCTCATAAATATCCACTTATTATAGTATAGGGAGTATGCCCCTGCTTCGCAAAACATTTAGATTTATTTATTACAAGGTAGGTAATGTTTAGTATTATTTTTTTATACACAAACTCTCCGGATTAAATTCTCTAAATGATGGTAGGTACATACAAACCGCACCAAAATACGTTGCGCTTTTTGAAGAACAACGCAGTCACACTGACTTTAATTTATAATTTATGTTGTACGTGCCGATACAAGAGAATGAAGAATGGTCAACCATCCAAGTTTTACCCGTAGCATCTAGCCTCCACATTTAATAATCAAGGTTCCTTTACCAGCCATTAAACATGATTTAACGTTCTAATAATTTTTAATTATGCAAGAAAAGGGCACAGAAAGAAAATACAAAAAAATCTGGACTAATGCCAGGTTAGGGCAATCAACTTGGCATAAATATTGTATAATGGGCGAAATAATTTTATATTCTGCCGCGCGGGCGACAAAGGTAAGAACCGCCATCTTTAATCGATTTGAAAATGGAAGGTCTATAAAATGGGTGAATCTCAATTTCGTCGGCTTATTGTAAGAAGTCATTATGTGACATATTCACTATTCTGAGATAAACGGTATTTTAGTTCGATTTAGTTAGTGGTTATGTTGATTTCCCCATATTATCCTAGAAAAGAAGTATAAAAGAAGTATATTATCTTATTCCATATTATTATCTTATAAAAGAAGTCCACTATAGATAAAAACGTATTTAGTGATTTTTTGCAGTTAATGGGTTCTTGCAATAAGCCGACGATTTATTCATATTTTTTTTTTTTTTTTTGACGTGAAGACGTCTATTCGATCGGTTTACTGGTGTTCACAATATTTCTGAACGACAAAAACATGTAAGATTTCAACCTATTTATTATCTACGAGAATTTTAATGCAAGAGTAATAATGGGTGAATAGATATGCCAATTTGAATCAACAAATTAAAAAAAAAAAACAGTGGCACTCAACAGAAGTGAAAATATAAATAAAGAGCACAATCACGTTTATAAAAATAAAGTGTCGGTAATGGTGTCACAAATTCAATTGTTTTTTCCCCATTTCAAAAATGCCCAACGCGCTGGAAGTTTTCACTTAAAAAAGAAAAACCTATTTTCAATTTAGCATATTCATTTTGCCTATGACGTCAATTTCACTATTTTATGTTTATTTTATAATGTGCGTTTAATTTGGCCAGGATAAAAAAAATGTTTTTTTATTTACTTTTTTATTCGTTCTTAAAAATATTAACGGTAAAGCTCCGTCCACTTCACGACACTAACTTTTATAAAGTGATAACTGTCAAGCCCCGCGGTTTGACATTGACGTCACTTTATGATTCCCCGAATTCGGTGACATCGGGGCTTGACGGTATTTGCGGAAGTGCCATGTCTCCAAGTTGGAGTCAAACGGTGTCAAGCTGGGCCTGAGCGGCCAGGAGTTGAGTTTTGAGTATAAATTTGGATCGCTAAAAGAGTAGGGGATGATGGATTAAAGAAACGATGGATGGACTACGTGAAAGATAATGTAAGAAGTTAGCATGGAAGAAAAAGATAATGTCGCGCCGACCACAAATAAATTGGGATAGGATGATAAAGTCGATCTGAATGAAGCCTCGTGCGGACTGGCGCTACGTTATATTAATTTCTAAGAAAACTTCACGGCAGAACAATTACCGGTGTCGTGTGGCTCCAGTCTGAACGAGGCTTATTATGTGTTTTTGTAAGAAAATCTTAGAATCCGATTTTTATTTACTTTTAGTCAAATGTTTGTCAAATTTTGTCTATTTCTGTTATGCTTTGGTTTCAAAGCAGTGAACGGTCACAACAACAAAGGCTCTTTCAAACAGGCGCGACACGCGACGCGACTGTTGGAAAGGGCCTCAACTGTTCAATTGGACACCACCTAATTAGGTACCTTACCTTAGGTTTACCTAATTAGGTATAGAGCGTTTTTTGACAACTTACTGTCAAACACTGAAGAAAATGACAGATTTTCATGACGGCCGATATAATATAAAAGAAAAAAAAAAATAAACAAAAATTCATTCTGCACAAACAAAACATATATCGGAACAAAATATATATCGGAACCGCTCTTATGAAACCGTAACTTGTACACTTTTACACGAAGATTTTTTGGTCAATGTTTTAAAACTAAGAGGGCCGCATTTCCTAGCTGACTGATCCCTGAGAAGAAATGCCGAAACAATCTCATGGTCGTCTCATGTAGTTTTTGTGTGAAAGAGCACAAACTTCCATCCATCCATCCATCCATCCTTACAAACTTTTGCGTTTATAATATTACTAGCTGCGCCCCGCGGTTTCACCCGCATAAGTCTCGATCCCGTGGGAAT
Organism: Omphaloscelis lunosa; assembly: GCA_916610215.1. Classification (NCBI taxonomy): domain Eukaryota; kingdom Metazoa; phylum Arthropoda; class Insecta; order Lepidoptera; family Noctuidae; genus Omphaloscelis; species Omphaloscelis lunosa. The sequence goes on from OU744271.1 coordinate 2,879,402, forward strand.
ATCGGGATAAAAAGGATTCTATGTATTAATCCAGTCTATAAACTATCTGTGTGCCAAATTTCATCCAAATCCGTGCAGTAGTTTTTGCGTGAAACTTTCGCGTTTGTAATAATATCTAGTGTTCGTAGAATCTTTTTGAAACTTTGCAAATTTGTGTAATTCCGATGACAATACAAAAATATGTTAGTTACCAATCTAGCTGATCCGATGATGGACCTGGAAGGTGGGTTAAGGAATCTTATTCAACTCTAAAGAGCAGTATAAAATGAATTGAAGAGTGTTTCTAAGCTTTTTCAAACGAGGTAACTGATTTATGTGAATTTTAATCTATCTCTGTTGGCCATGTTTTTTGCAATGGTTTTGGTATTTTCGAGGAGGAGTAAGGGATTCTTTCGCATTTAAAATTCTAGATATTCTATTTTACATTATCCCACATGGGCAATTATGAAACGTAAGATGCTTGATGCCGTGCACTAAACTCCACGGTTACTCTTTTAAAAATTGGTTACTTATCGTAACTATTATAGATGATTAAGTTAATTAATTAAGTAACGGATATAATTAAGTCTCTAAAATTCAAATGAAGCCATTGACCTATAAATCCTAATATAATAATTTTGTAGAATTTTCTTTTCGTCACAATGTTAGATTCATTTTGTTTCATGTTTTATTTATTTTTACATTGAATTATATACATTGAATTATTATTATTTAAGGAATTATTTTTTTCAAACAAATTCGAACATTTTTTTGACAACCTTCTCGAGATAAATCGAAATTGCGGTGCTGGTCGAATATATGCGAGCACCCGGCCGGCAATGTTTGTATGAAAACTCCTATCTGTCGTGATAATAAAAATTGGAGCGAACTTTTTACTTCAACACATGGCAAACAAGGAGGTAAATTAATAAAAGATTGTATATCGATTTGGCGTGCAAATAGAGCTGTAAAAAATAAAGAAGAAACAAAACAAATGAACATATTTGGCGCGTTAATAATTATCGTTGTTCGTCATTGATTCTGGAATTTATAATTAATTTACTTAGTTTGAATTTCAAGAAGAAAAGTACTATACAAGCTTCGGCCGCAACCAGGCATTGATGAACTCACGTATGGATCGTCGATCAATGCCCGTGTTGCAGGCCACGACAGTAATGTACTATAATTTCAATAAGAATAAAGTATACCCATTAGTTAAACGATCTTTTCTATCTAAATGTATTTTTGTTTAATTATTTCTCAAATGTCACACTTTTCGTAAAAGAAACTGTCGATTTAAAAACAATGAAAATGCGTCATGAAAATGCGAATTTTTAAAATTGGTCCAGTAGTTTTTGATTTTATTAATTACAAACAAAAATTCAAATCTTTTCTCGATAAAATATTAGTGTTGAAGAGCCTTATAAACGCAATATTACCACTGCCAAAAAAAGCACACTCCAAAAAGTTCCTAACTCTCACGACCTTTTTTCCAAAACTGCGCACTAACCTGTCAGTTTCTGCAGTGTTGCCAGTAACCAGATGAGCAGGTGCTGGTGTCTGCGTGGTGTTCAGGCTATCAATGAGAGCGGGCACGGCGCGCTACGTTTAATATGAGCGTTGTACAGGTGGGCGGAGACAGTGGGCGGGGGAAAACTGTGGAGATGCGGTTGGCGCTAAATTTTTCTTTCATTTTTTTTTAAATTCCTCTCTTCTATAAAATGAATATTTTTTTTATGTGTAACATCTTTCCTCTCGGTTTCCTGCAATCTGTGGACTGGGAAATCTGTGGGAATGATTTCGTGAAAAGGGACGGAAGTGTGTTACAGGAAGCCGGGGAAGTGCGCGCTATTTGATTTGACCAATATGCGCGCGCGGTGCTAGACTTGGCCGTCAGAAACGACCTTGACGAGGCCACGCCCCTTTAATGTTACTTATTACCTAGGTGAGATGTCAGATGTTACACAACCAAAGCCCTAGAACTAAAAAATCGAAGACATTGACATCTACCAACCCGCACTGGGTTAGCGGTAGATTATATAGCCCACTCCCTTTTGAAGAGAGGAGGAGCTGTGTCTCAGCAGTGGGAAAATTATAGGCTAATTATGATGATGATATGTATCAGGCATGCAAATCTACAATATACTGTTAAGTATGTTTCGTTCCAAAATGGAAAAGGTTAATAGCAATTGCAGCTTATGTGAATAATAAAACTTTATGAATGAAAAAAAAAAAAATATTTTTTCATTTATAAAGACAGAAAGAATGAAAATACGTTTATTTAAAAAAGAACAAGGTGGTGGAAAATATGCATCAAATCCACGCAAAACGGCCATCGCTCAGCATAATGCTACGATTCTGTGCGAGACAGAGGCCCAAACGCTAGTTTTGTTCCCTCAGCTGATTTACGTGATGACGTCGATCGGTGTAAAAGGTGTCTCATCAGACTCTCTGACTAAAAGCCAATCTAAGCAGTTATACTCAAGCGCTTATTTTACAGGTACATCTCACACCTTTAAAGTAGGAACCAACATACCTTAATAAAATAAAATAATATTTAATTCGGATAAGAAACATCCATATATGGGTTAGTAAACAAAAAGATAACTTATATCTATGTTAGTACACTTATTATCTATTTCGAAACAAGGCTGTTGTTCGATATGCATCTTCGAACAACATCACCTAACAAAGGAGAATCGTACCTCAACGCTATGGTCTTCAAGATGGAGTTGGAGCTTTTCCGCACTCTGCAGAGCAAAGAGGCAGATTTCCGTCTGACGATGGCATGGAAGCCAGCGACGTGCGCTTGTGCGAACATACCTGATGCATTGCAGAAACGGGGCAGCCCCATCAACATCCTGAACCCGTTATTATATTAATACTCGTTTATTTTTATTATTTTTATTATTCAAATATAAAAGTAATAGTAAGTTCAGAGTAGTTAATTTAAACATTTTTAAACGTTAGCATAGCAAATTAACAGCTTGACAAAATGCTTTTTGTAATGTCAAAATGCTGTTGAAATTTGATATTTTCAATTTTTCACAACAAAATTCGACTCCACTCCATTCTCCGTCCGCGAATCACAAACGCACCACTGTACTTAGTGATTACAGCATTTCGCGAAGTACTTCAGTTTTCGTTGAAAAAGACTAGCACATGATCTAGGCCTGATTTCAGGATCAAATCAGGCCTTAATACTTAATTATGATAAAAAAATATGTATTTTTACTCGTATCATGGCCAAAAATAGCATGTGACATCTCTATACGGGGGTAAGTGATCGATTTGTTAAGTTAAACTACGCTTGCTAAGGTTAGTGGTTGATGGGTGATCGTTTTTAATATTTTTTTGGTGATATTGTTCAGCTTATCTGTACTTTGGAGGTATTTTTTTAAGTCTGTAGCCGTTGGTTTATTTTTTACGAACGATATTTATCCTCCGTTTGAAATTTAGTTCCCAAAAGTGTAAACAAATACGTGTTTATGGTAGAATTACCCACACATAAAGTTCAGTGGCAGCACAATTTTTGAAGTGAAAACTTCTTTAGCGGCGTTGTGCACTTTTTTTGTAATGGGTAAAAAATGTTAAACTCGCGTCAGGACACGTGACCTGATCGAAAATTCGTAAGACGGTTAAAAAGACATCAACGCGTTGATTACCGCGGTGCAGATTTTTTTCAAGTTTTCACTTCTGTCGGCACTCCCGGAGTGCCACTGTTTTTTTTTTTTTTGACTTCTTCAATAGTACTAAATTTAATTATTTATTTCAGACATAATCTAGTCCATAGCTACATTTATATTATACCTACAACTCACAGATAACAATTCAAAATGACTAAAAGTCAATCTCAAAATCACTTAATCCACACAAAGTTTACATTCGTTTCAGATTGGAAATAACACAAATTGGAAACAAAGTCAAAGTCAAAGTCAAAGTATCTTTATTGTGGGCATATGTAAATTACAGGTCTTAAAAATATATTAAAGTAACAATATGTCTTGCCTTATAGGCATACAATAATTATGTAGGTAGGAAATAGCATTAAAATTTAGATTTATTATAAATGGTAAGTCATTATAAAATTTCAGTGAAACTATCTCATGGTCAGTACTAATGCATGTCAAATACAGTGAAACTAATACATGGTCAATACTAATACATGTCAAAATACAGTGGAACTAATAAAAGGTCAACAATTCAGGAAATCTTGGATCGTGTAGTACGCTTTATCAATTAAAAATGTTCGTAATTTATTTTTAAATACTGGAAGTTCCTTAGTTTCTAGAATGCCATTAGGTATTTTGTTGTATATTTTTGATGCAATGCCGAAGAAGCTTTTGTTAAATAGAGCCGTTTTATGTGGCTCATTAGAAATTTTTAACATATGCCTTTTCGATTTGAGTTTACCAAATAGATTTTCATTTGTTTTTATGAATACAGCTACTTCATAAATGTAAATTGCAGGGAAGGTCAATATTTTTAGTTCTTTGAAATATGGTTTACATGAATCTGGAACACGGATACCAACCATCGCACGTACACATCTTTTTTGCGCTTTGAACACTAAATCCCTGTTAGTTGCATTGCCCCAATAAATGACTGCATATCTCAGTGTCGCCGAGACATAAGCATGGTATGCGGTCAAAAGAACTGATTGATCAACTATTTTTGATAATTTATATAAAGCACACACACACACAAGAATTTGAATATTGAATAAAAATAATAACAATTATAATAGTTATTCTGTAAATAAAATAATATAAAGAATAACGGTATTCGGGATATAGGTAAGTTTATTAGTATTTCATAATATGCAGGTGGAGAAAACTGAACTACAATAGAGGACACATAGGTAAGTCTGGTTGTGTGCCCGGTTGATGGCAATAGGCTCGCCCCCTATTACATGGGACTTAAACATAACTGGCGAAATGTGGGTGTACTGTAGATACACCTTTGCCCAACCCTTCGGGGAAACAAGGCGTGATGATACTAATATGTTTTGTGGAAAAGGGTGATGAAAGTTCTTATAGTTTCAATGAAGGTTCATAATTTTTGCTGATAGGAAATCCCACCAGGCACATCGACTTGTCTTTCCATAATCTGTAATTAGCCGACTACGGTGAGGCAAAAAGGAGGCTTATGATTTTGACCGGTATGTATGTATGTTCATCTGTTACCTCATTACTTCTAAACTACCCATCATAATTTGACAGATGAGGTATCGTTGGAAGCGTCTTGATTGTCCTATAGGCTATGTGACGTCATATTAAATGCAATATGGCGCCCTCTAGAGGACATAAAGTCATGAATTAAAAAAATATATATATTGTGCCATGTGGGTTGGGCACATTACAAATATTTATATATATATATTATATTGTCTGAGTAAATAAATATGTCTAAATTATTAAAAACAAGCAACGACGAATCTAATCAAACTTTTTTCTTGTACTTCCTTCCATTTTTGTGGATGTTTTGATTTTAAAGGCTCTCGGTAACGTCTTTGTTTTCAGCGGGCGTTAAAGGCATATTTCCTTAAACGGAAATGGAATTACTATTCACATTTAAGTGAATATACTGTGACAAGTCCTAAGTGTCACGTGACACAAAAATAGTAACACAATGGTAACACAATTGAACAAAATTAACGTTTCCCTAGCCTTCAACCAATTATATTTTTTAATTTCACCCTCGACATACTCGTGAAACATGCATATGACTTTATTATAGCATTAACTACACTGACATGCTGCACTGTAAAGTATAGTACTTACCGAATTCACGTAATTTGGCACTTTTAACACAATTTCTTAAAATACTTTTTAAGACGCGCACAAATCGAAACCCCACAGTTACTAAACAAAAAAGAATTATTCCGATCTGTCACCCCGCTTGTCCCCGTAGGGTAACAGATAGGAAAAAAAAGTTTGATCTGTCCCCCTGTTAGCAATGAGGGGACAGTTCGAACTTTATTCACTCCTTAACGGTTTCATCGATGAAACTTTTTATTCCTGTTTGTCCCCCACAGAATTCAATATATTAATTCTTAAAAGTAATGCCACACATACTGCAATATAACATTAAATTAAAGACTAGTGGTTTAGGTTTATAATCATCTGTATTTAAATAAGTTACAAATATTTCTTTTGTTTTTCTATTAATCAGCCACAGTCCCATAAACCCCTATCAATGATAGGGGGACAGATGAAACCGTTAAGGACAGACAGGAATTTTTTTTTTATCTGTCCCCCGACAGATAAAAAAAAATTCCTGTCTGCCACCCTAAGGGGACAAAGCGGGATGACAGATCGGAATAATTCACAAAAAAGCGTAGAAGAAAGAAACTAGCACCCTCTCTTTGTAACTACACTCTTTTGCAAAAAAAACGGGCACCTAAGGAAATTTACGTTCTAAGGTCGATTTGAGTTAATTAAATGAAATTTATTTCTTTGACGTAGTCTATGTATACTTATAATCGTGGAAATTAATGCGCGTGAAGTGAATTGGGGAAATTAAAAGAAAAAAAAACGATGGATTCTTTAAAACCGATGTACATGCCCAAACAATAAGAAATGGTCGGCAATAAAGACAAGTTTATTTTTTATTTTTTATTAATTAAAGTTACAAATGTAAAAACCTAATAACGGGTGTGACCTCCTCTTGCCAAAATCACAGCTTGAATCCTTCTGGGCATGCATTCCACGATATTTTTAATAACGTTTTGAGGAATACGTTCCCACTCTTCTGCAATGACTCTTTTTAGCTCCCTGATGTTTTGTGGAGCAGGTTGACTGATCTTACCCGTCTCTTTAGAACATCCCAGACATGCTCAATTGGATTGAGGTCAGGACTTCGAGCTGGCCAATCTAAACGACGGATCCCAACTTCTTGCATGTACGCTTCCACGTCGCCAGAACGGTGCGGGCGAGCATTGTCGTCCATAAAAATGGAATCTTCCCCAAGTGCAGTCAATGTGGGTTGTGCATATGGAATTAGGACTTCCATTATGTACCGGTGTGCATTTAATGTTCCATTTTCTATGAAAACTAACTCCGTACGCTCCGTTGAATTAATTGCTGCCCAAAACATAACGGAGCCTCCGCCATAAGGCGTGATTTCTTCGAAACACACTTCCGCATAGCGTTCCCGTGGTCTTCGCAGCACTCGCCGGCGTCGGTCCTCTCCACACAAAGAGATTCTAGCTTCATCAGAAAACAATACTTTATTCCAGTCCTCCAGAGTCCATGAAGCACAATTCCGAGCAAACTGAAGTCGAGCAACACGGTGCTCACGGAGTAATTTAGGGCCCCGAGCTGGGCGGTAACTCCTTATATTGGCAGACAAAAACCTCCTCCTGACCGTCCACAAGCTAACTTCTACTCCTCTTACTTGTTCAAGGCTCTTCTTCAGGTCCACACTTGACGCCTTACGATTCCGCAACGCCTGACTCACCAAAAAGCGGGCATCTCTTGGTTCTGTGCATCGTTTTCTTCCCGAACCGGGTCTTCTTTTGACCGAACCGGTCTCTTGATACCGTTGCCAAGTCCTCTGGACAGTTGAACGACTCACATTTAGCTGCTGAGACACGTAATTTTGCGAACAACCATCTTCAAGTAGGGCTATAATTTTAACGGCCCTTATCGCTTTATCACTCATATCAAAAAGTGGTATTTAATGTAAAAAGAAAGATTAAATTGTTTAATTTGCAGAAAATATCCAAAAAGTTTTAAAATATCGTAATCAGTTAAAAATCGTTTCAGCAATTCGCGCCATTAGTAAAGCAATTTTAGAATAATCCACAATAATCATTATTTTTCTTTTATTAATTTAAAATTTTAAATTTGGAACGTAAAGAATCATGCCAGGATGCTTCAAATAACATGCCAATACATCGTCAAATTAATAAAACCTATTTCTTGTTCTTCTTCATTGAAGTAGAGAAAAAAATCTAAAGTGCCCCTTTTATTTTGCAAAAGAGTTTATTTTGAAGCATAGATTTCCCATACTAAATTTGCAATTTACTTCTATTATTATGAAATATCCAAATTTAGATTTCCCATACTAAATTTGGAATTTACTTCTATTATTATAAAATATCAACGCTACAAAAAGGAATCACACAATGGAATGGAATATGAGACACGTGTTTATGAGCAAATAAATAAATGGTTTATTAAAATAACGTTGTTTTATAGTATATTTCTAATAGCTTACCTCTTCACCTGACAAAACATTGTTGAATCTGGTTACATAGTGCGTGCATTATTTATTAATGTGCATTATTTTTTTAAGTTATAAATGTGAGAACGATGCAGAACGTTAAAAGCGTCCGTAATAAAAAATAAAATAATTCAATAATTAAATTAAAATAAGCCATGGCAGCTAAGAGATTACCAGTCCCTACTGACTGCGCCCGTTCACGAACATGATGCATGAATTATCAACTTTGTAATTTTTTAAATTATTTTTTGTTATAGAGGCAATACAAATACACAATCTGTGAAAATTTCAACTGCCTCTCCATTACAAAATAGACACAATTTGCATAATACATATAAAATTTTAAATATGTAACAGGGTGGAACAGGCATGTTAGTAATGCTCACCGGAGGGCGAGACTATGTTTTCAGACGTGGGTATTTTATGGTCGACCTAGATCTGGTATGTATACATTCAAATGTGTGAGTCTATGAAAATATTTAAAGTACTGTCAAGATAATGAAACTAAAATAAAGATGGATGTTAATGCGGAACATCATGCGAATAAAAATTGTGGTGACTCTTGGAAAAAACACACGTAAACTGAATCCAAAGTCGGAGGCTCTCTGGTGAATGTGGACGGCGCGTATGAGTCGCGGGACATAGCCTGTGCCTTTCAGCGTCATTTTAATGTGGTGTCACCTCTCGGGTCTGCGTCTCAGATGCTCGCTGTTGAGGATCGCTCTGGGTATATTAAGTTCAGATTCTCCGCCAAGGCTAGCGTTATAAAGTAGATGGTGAGAGGCAAGTCCCCGGATCAGGACAGTCTTAGCATCGAGCATTTGAAGTACGCGGGCGTACACCTGCCAAGACTCCTTGCATTTTTTTTTAACTTATGTGTTAGTTATAGTTATTTGCCCAATGACTTAATGCACACGGTTGTAGTGCTAATTGTTAAGGATAAGACAGGTGACTCCTTAGATCTTGCGAATTACAGACCGATCTCGCTTGCGACTGTCATAGCTAAGGTGCTGGACAGTTTGCTTGACCAACAGTTGGAGAAGCACCTCCAATTGCATGACACTCAGTTTGATTTTTCACCCGGTTTGTGAGAGTACTATTCGCTGTCTCAAGCAAACTGTTAAGTACTAAACAGACAGAAGCGCACCAGTATATGCATGCTATTTAGATCTGTCAAAAGCTTTTGATCTGGTGTGTTATGACAAGCTGTGGCAGAAGCTGTCTGAAACGGATCTGCCACATGAGATTGTATCTTTATTCAGGTACTGGTATAATAAACAGCTGAATAGTTTCAGATGGACGGGTGCGTGGTCAGACGTGTACAGGTTGGATTGTGGAGTGAGGCAAGGGAGTTCTTTTGGGCTTATGTGAGTCATATGCGGAGGCCCATGAGCTCAAGTACAATGCTAAGAAGATTGAATTTATGATTTTTAAACCCGGTACTAAATGCTAATCATCTGTACTTCCTGTCACTCTTTGCGACATGCCTTTAAACAGGGTGAAGCAATTGAAGTATTTGGGCCACTGGGTCTCCGATGACCTGTGTGACAATCAGGACATTGAGAGGGAGCGCAAGGCGCTGTTTGTCCGGTGTAATATGTTGGCTCGCAGGTTGTCAAGGTCGCAAGGTGACTTTGTTTAAGGCATATTGTCAGTCGTTTTACACGTGCAGCCTGTGAACTAACTTTACGCGGCGGGCGTACAGCGCACTGCGCGTACAGTATAAAAATGCTTTCAGGATTCTGTTAGAGTTTCCGCGGTGTTGTAGTGCCTCGACTATGTTTACTGAGATGCGGACAGATGATTTTTCGCGATCATAAGGAAACGGAGCGCTTCGCTACTAAGTCGACTACAAAACAGCTCGAACAGCATCCTGAAGGTATTGTCCGAGCGGTGGGATCTCCCCATGTTACAGAGGTGGATGAAGCTTCATAGTAGCGAGTCCCCTCCTATTATGTTAATTTCTGTGTTTTGTTTTATTTTATTTGTTTCGAATGACATTTGTATGCATTTTAAACATGTGTATGTATTTTAATTTCATTTGATTGGAATGTTTGAGGATCATTTTATTGTGTCTGTGATTTTTATATCAATTTTATGTTTTAGTTTAATGCAGGTAATGTTTTTTATGGACTTTGTCTGAAAATAAATGAATTATTATTATTTTCTTTCAAATATAATTACAGTTTTACAGAGGGTGAGTCATAAGTTCTTGCGGTTACGCACTAGTCATTTGAACAATTTTAAACGCGTTTAAGAACGAAAGAAAACACAAACAGGGAATAAAGATGTGAATGTAATTTCTTGTAGTTTTGAGGTACACAGCGCGCATCGCTTTTGCATTCGTAAATAAAAATGTGTTAAATAAACAAAATGGAAGAGAAGCTAGTTATTCGAGGACTTCTTCGTTTTTTCTTTAAAAAAGGTGTCTCAGCTGTAACTGCTGCTCGAGAAATTCGTAGTGTGGAGGGTGAAAACTCTGTTACAGAACGGACAGCACAATTTTGGTTTCAGCGTTTTCGATCGGGAGATTTGAGCCTTCAAGATAAACCACGTGCTGGAAGACCTATATCGACGGATATCGAATCATTACATCAAGCTTTAGAAGCGGGACCTAGCAAAAGTATTCGTGACTTATCTGGCGAACTTAACATATCTCAATCTAGTGTCGTTCGCCACTTACACAAGCTTGGGAAGAGTTATAGAGCTGCCGAGTTGTTCCGCACGAGTTAACCCCTGAACAGGCTCAACGTCGAATAGATGTGTGCAAACATTTGCTGGAGAATCCACTTGACGATCGTTTTTTCAAAAGAATCGTCGCATGTGATGAAAAGTGGGTGTATTTTAGAAATCCAGATATAAAAAAAACAGTGGTTATCGCGCGGTCAGGTGCCGGAACCGGTTGCCAAACGAGATCGCTTCGAAAAAAAGGTAATGTTGTGTTTATGGTGGAATTTTGAGGGACCAGTCTATTGGGAGTTGATTTTAGATGGCCATGGAATTACAGCAGAGCTTTTCGCAGCCCAATTGGAACGTGTGTATGCTGCTCTGAGTGAAAATATCCAGCTTTGATTAATCAACAACGAGCACTGTTGCAGATAGATAACGCTCCTCCTCATACTGGAAGTTTGACAAAGAAAAAAATATCGAAACTGAAAGGAATCGAGCTGTTGCCTCACCCAGCATACAGCCCTGATCTCGCGCCGTCTGATTATTACATTTTTCGAGCATTAGCTCACTTCTTACGAAAACGACAATTCAACAATCTGCAAAATGTTGAAAACGGCATCCGAGATTTCTTCGCGTCTAAAACAAAAGACTGGTATTGTCAAGGGATAAATAACTGGCTGCGCGTTGGGTATTGACTAGTGAATAGTCCCGGGAAATCCCGGAACCGAAAGTACCGGGAAATCCCGGATATTGGCGTCGTTGTAGGAACCGGGATTTTGAAAACCAAATCCCGGTTCTTTCGGTACTTCCGGGAAAAGATACAAATGTCACCCGTCTCTCTGGTTTCAAATTATCGGCAATCATTAAAGCTCTTCTCACAGTTATTATGATAGACTTGATTAACCACGCTAGGAATAAACCAAGACAAATGAAAATGCATCAAATTTTAGACGAAGTAACCGTAACCATCAAGAACCACAGGATGTGCTACCTCTACATGTTCACAGGCTCCGCAAACCACACCTGTTACATGTAGTACAAGGCCAAATCCAAGAAAGTCGGCCGACTTATTTACACATGAAATGAAAAGCTAAAACAGGACTCGACCTACTTCGACAAGGAAATCAATTTTTGAATGGACACAGTTGAAGACTGATATAAGATTAAGTAGACTACTAGCAAGATGTACAAGAATCCTGAAACAGATACTACTATCTGTTTCAGGATTCTTTTTTGATTATCTCTAGACCTCAGACGAAAACATTGAAAACAAAGAGCAGGCGCACCGGTGAAGCTGGACCTGAACTGGCCTGGCGGCGACGTCGTAAAAAGATGCCCATCCGTAGATAAGTATCACCCGTCTCTCCACTACCCTAATCCTTCCATATCCTGAGGGCACGTCTTCCCTACCATTACCGCGCCCCTGGTCTACTCCTTGATATGCAATCGCCTGGTAGCCCCATGAAGCATGAGGGTCCAGAGGCTATTGCAAACCTTGGGGTTCAATCGATTTATCGAGTCTGCTTAAACCACGCTGGGGTTGGTGCATTAATTCATTCATTCATTCATCATTAATGCTACGCTAAAACTCCACTGTTACTTTTCATTTTTTTATAGATATTACATATATTTTAAATAATAATTTGGATATGCAGAATTGTAAAAGTCATGTTGGATTAAAGAATTGGTTTGATGAAACTGTTTTTTAATAAATGTTCTTGTTATAAAGTAGGATTAAGTACAAAAATGTTTTAATGTTAAGAAAATGTTGCTGGTAGAATATGCTTATTTACCAGAAAAAAATTATACTAAAGACTAATTTTGTGTCTATTAAACAAGAAATAAAACGTTTTATTTGATTTGAATTTTATTTTTTTTATTTTGTCCTGTAATTTCGTCTTTAAAGAAAGAAAGAAAAGAAAAAGTATTTATTGGGACTCGCACAGGACATTACAAATTAAACTAAAACACACTCATTAAAACATTATAAAAAAAATTAAAAACAAATAAAAAAAATAACAGAAAGTCCTGTACGAGGCCAAAAGGCTCCTATCTCAGCATATGTTGCGACATTTAAAAAAAAATGTCGCAGCGCTGGTATTCTGATAGGGCCCGCCTCTTTCTCGCCCGTCTTTCTCTTACTTTCTCCATTTTAACACTTTCAACTCTACTATCTTAAAGTATCGAAAGTACCGGGAATCCCGGTTCTTTAGCCAGAAGGTCCCGAAAATCCCGGTTCTTTAAAACAGTACCGGTTCTGCATTCCCTAGTATTGACCATTAAACACAATGGTTTATATTTTGAATATTAAACTGAATGTGTTAATAAGACAGACTTTCTTTATATTATGAGGTCAAAACCGCAAGAATTTATGACTCACCCTCTGTAAATATTTCTAACACTAAAAAGATATTTTAAAAACATTTAAAAACATAAAAAATAGAAATCCGCCGGTGTCGGGTATGGTCTAAGCTACCGGTGGTTAGGGCGCCAGAGACAGGAACCTCCTCATAATGCAAGCTGTATCGAGGAGTATTGCCTTCTCAATCAGGCCCATAATCCAACCGCCTAACGAGAGCCTCGATAGGTGTTGGTCGAGGCTTTCGGCCATCAGGCCATTAGCCGTTACGACAATCGGCACAATGATAGCCAAGCTCACATTCCACACGTCAACAACCTCGTGTGCTAAATCGAGATATTTTATTTGTTTCTCTTTCTCAGCTTTCACGAGGTTCTCGTCATGTGGAATGGTAACATCGACTATCATTGCGTGGCGCGCTAATCGGTCTATCACCACTATATCAGGCTTATTGGCAACAATAGTCCTATCAGTAATGATAGAACGATCCCAGTACAACGTGACATGGTCATTTTCGAGAACTGGGTCGGGCACATACTTATAATACGGTACCTCAGAGTCCACAAGTTTATATTTCAATAATAATTATTATTATTATAACGGTTCATGAGATACAGCCCGCTGACAGACAAACGGACAGCGGAGGCTTAGTAATAGGGTTTGGTTTGGCACTCTTTGGGTACGTAACCCTAAAAACTAGATGAGGTAGGCGATTCCTATCCGACTGTCCTGAGAAGAAACCCCGAAACAAACTCAAAGGACTCTTTTAAAGTCCAGACATCATCTTGGTCCTGATCATGTGAGGACCATGTCTAGAATTCTAGGTTTGTGTCTGAAATGGTCTTTAGAGTCATGTTATACGTGCTGCAGTCGGGCAGTAAGAAATTATTACTATTCAGCTAACACTTTCTTCAAAGTAGGCACATTCTCATTCAAAGAGGTGAAAGGTCTCTTTGAAAATTCATAAACGCACGGACAGTTCCCCAAGGTCAGTCGTGCGTCAAAATCTTAATACAGATGCAAGCTATTCCTTTAGGGACGTCTCATACGGAGCACATTCAAAGAATCTTCATGTTTGACGATATTAACACAACAAGGGAAATTAAGTGTTTTTAAAATTGACACACTACGTCAATTTGCCGTTTTAAGGCTGACTGTCCACTGGAACTGGAGGAGAGGAGCAGAGCAGAGCTGTGCTAATATTAACCAATGGAATCGCGTAAAATCTCCGCTCCGCTTCAGTGGACAGGGATTTTCGAACTTGTTTAAAAATTCATACAAAACTGGGAAGCGGAAAAAAACCGAACTGCAGTGGCGAGGCACGCCCGCTTAAATTACTCGTTGCGTGAGCTCCGCACAGTCCGGAACTCCGCTCCGCACTACCTCGCTCTGCATCAATGGACAGACACAGTCCGCATCTCCGTTCCGCATTACTCTCTCGCTCTGTGGACAGGCAGCCTAAAGCCATTCCATACAACTGCCAAAGAATAACAGTTGGGATTTGAATACAGGGTCAAATAAAATTAGCTAGCAAATCTCTGCAGACGTGTTATCTAAACAGGAAAGCTCGGAAAGCACGTCCCGGCTGTCATTCGAAGATCTTTCTCATTCATTACGGGTAGTCAGAAGCCTAAAAGTCTGACAACTAGTCTTACCAAGGGGATCGTGTTACCCAGTTACTGGGTTGTGAAGGTCAATCTGACCTCCATCATACAGTTACTAGTTAATCTCTCTAATCACGCAGTCTACTAAGTTAATGTTCTGTAGTGGACGTTTCTCGGCTTTTTTTTTTTTTTTTTTTTTTTTTGAGGGTGGGAAATCATCAAATAACTTCTCCCGCTCTGGGCGGAGCGGGAGGGCGTGTCAGACTCTTACTGACTAAAACCCACCCGTGTTCCTTCGGTTGCCCTGTCACCGGGGGCCACGATCTCCCTTTCGGTTTTCTTCGCAACCCCGGCAGGCATCGGTCCTAGTGGACCCCTTCAATTATGCTGACATCTCTTTGAGGCGCGCGTGGAACACAACGCGCCGTCGACCCGGGCCTGGTCCTTATCGGACGGTGAGCCACCCATTGCTCACCGCCCGCAAGCCCGCGCCTACGGTGGCCGGAAATCGCCCCGCGATTCCCGACGCCCTGGGCGTCTCCTCCTGCGGCGGTTAGGGGCGTGAGGGCGCGAAATTTGCCTCTCCCTCACGCGTTCCGCCTCCTCCTTCGCGAGCATTACCGCTTCGCAGAAGGACTAATGTTGGAACTGGTTGTACCATTTAAATCTGCGTATTAGTCTTTAAACAAAACGACCTTTGATATATTATATGAAGGTTGAATTCACGTAGGTAATACAACATTCAAAATAATACATGACAGGTCTCGGACTAAATAAAAAAACAGTGGCACTCCGGGAGTGCGGACAGAAGTGAAAACTTGAAAAACAATCGGCATCGCGGAAATCAACGCGTTGATGTCTTTTTAATGGTCAAAAGCTGGTGTCATCACGGTGTCGCGAAATCAATGGTTTAGTCCCATCTCAAAAATGCCCAACGCGCCTAAACAAGTTTTCACTTTAAAGAACCAAGACATAGCGCTGCGAACAATACAGTGAAGCATACCAAAACTACACCTGCGCTCTGTGCATACACGCACACACGCACACAGTTATAACCAATTATAACAAAACTACAATCGAGGAGCTCGTGCTTAAGTAATAACAGCCGCACGTCGATCCATTAGGTTAAGCTACGCTTGCCGGGGTTGGTTCGTGGATGGGTGAACATCATTTTGTAGATCGTCGGTTCGACCCAGACAAGCGTTTTAATTTGTGTAAACTATTTAATCACCACTGCTCCCAAAACGGTGAAGGAAAACATCGTGAGGAAACCGGCGTGTTCTAGAACTAAAAATTCGAAGACATGTGACATCTACCAACCCGCACTGGGCCCGCGTGGTGGATTAGATACAGCCCACTCCCTCTGTCAGAGAGGAGGCCTGTGTCCCAGCAGTGGGAACATTATAGACTGATTAAGCATACTTTTAATCCCGGTAGTACATCGTCAAAATGGTTGAGCTGAATGGTGCTAATCCATGCGTCATGTTCGTGAACGGGCGCTGTCAGTCTTCTCTTAGCTGCCATGACTTATTTTAATTTGATTTTTGAATAGTTTTGTTTTATTTTTATTACGGATGCTTTTAACGTTCTGCATCGTTCTCATATTTATAACTTTAACATGAATGATGTAACCAATATTTTGTAACCATATTGTGATTTAAAAGAGTGTCCGTGAAGTTTCTTGCCCTTTTTATCCATAGATACCTACTACGCTTTGGAATGGGCAACTAGCTTCATCTTTCTGACTGACCGACCCCTTGACAATTCAAAAGTGCCTGTAATTGGTTTATTTGAAATAAATGCTTTTGAGTTTTGAGTTTTTTTGAAAACATTCCTGTGGTATATTTTCCGACAAACCCCGCGGGCGAAGCTGCGGCTAGTTGGTAATAATATGGTATTTAGTAAAAAAATCTATTACCTATTACTTTGGCTAGCCTAACCAAAACTTAATTTACCTTTTGAAGAAATGAAAAATGAACAACTTAATAGAACGATTGATGTAAATAGCATTGTTTATTCATAAAATAAAAAAGGAAAATAATAATTTACTTTTAGATAGCAAAGCCGTCAGCTAACATATTTAACGTATTTTCGAAAACAAATCAAGACAGAATTAGATTTATGCAAATACTAAATATAAAAATTACTAATACTAAAATAAAAAGTATTAAATAGCCAAGTAAATGTGACACAGTCCAGTTCTAACCCAAACTAAACCAATTGGTCAGGGTGCCCTGAGTTACTGCGACCGATTCGGCATTAAAAGCCACAACAAACGCTTATTGTCATTGCAGATAAACCATTCTGCATTACGTCTAAACGTGGGTGGCAGTTTTGTTAAAATTAACACAATGACGGCTCGGTCGCAAAATGACCACTTCTCAAAATGCCTCCCGGACGCAAAATGTCAATATCTCAGAATCTCTTTCGTGAAATGACCACTTCGCAAAACTGATCTGAACTGATTTACATCCGTAAGACGTACTCATAACATAAGGTTCAGTTGAAAACCAGCGTCAGGCACTAGTTGTCTGGCATTTATGCTGAACTGGGCCTATTTGTCGCAGCCGTGAGGCACACAATACTGTTTTAAGCTTTCTGCGTTTTTTTGTTTTTTATTTGTGTGCCTTAACCTGGGTCAAATAAATTTATTTTCTTTCTTTCTTTCTTTCTTTCAATATGTTCTTCCCTTTTTTCCACATTAAATCCTTCAAATCAGAAGAAAAACGGTCAAGTGCTAGTCCGATTCGGGCACAGAGGATTACATAATAATCTTTTATTCTGGTAGGTAAGTTTAGTAGTTTAGGTACACACACATAAAAAAAAAGCAAAGTAAGTGTCGGACTTCGTACAATGAAGGGTTCGGTAGTAGGGATGAATTTATCCCAAACACAAACTTATCATTGTAGTTGAAAAACATGTTCTCCTATACATTCCAACTGCAAATGTAACGTTGTCACAATATTGAGAAATTTACCATGTTATTTTAAGACCATAGACTTCTTATAGGTTTTCCTGTAATCTATGGGTAAAGAACCCATTCTTGTATTTTTTTCATTTCAGTCTCAGTAGTTTCGGAGATAAGGGAGGAATGGTCAATTTTCATCTATTTTCTTAAATATCTTTAAATGTATTTATTTTAAAATTATGAAAAATATATATTTGAGATCCTCGCAACAAGTTCTTTCATTTGATATGTCACACGGTTTAGTAAGCAATTTTTTTTTTCTTGGTTCCCCCCAAAAGTCACGTCCATATTCAAAATTCATTTATTTACGGTAAACGTCCGTGTTTGGGTCAGAAAAATACATATGTGTACCAAATTTCAAGTTAATCGGTTCATTAGATTCGGAGAAAATTGGCTATGACAGACGGACAGACAGACAGAAAGACAGACAGACACACGAGTGATCTTATAAGGGTTTTCCTTTAGAGGTACGGAACCCTAAAAAGGACAGAAATTGAATCTTTTGCGACATTTATTTATTTTGGTGATGGTCTATCGAACTAGTGTACCAGTGACTCGTATAAACAGAAGCCAATCATTCGCCACTGCGCCTGTAGAACCATCAGTTCGTTATTCTCACCTATTTTGGTTCTTTGTTAGTAAGAAGCAACATGGTTTCATTTTTCAGTATTATTGCAAATACACTGTCAGACGAAATTGGACGGTATCGTACTGTAAAGAGCCAAGCAGCGGGGTAATAGGGATGATGACTAAAAATGTGTTCTTTTTTGTGCGTCAGCTATATTATTAAAAAATATTGGACACGTATTTTTTCTATTTTACGTAAACAAAAGATTACGGCAATACATTGAGTTAAAATGTGCCATGACGTCACGAGTATGTAGATTTTATACTTACTTGTGAAGTAGTGACCCCCACTCCCCAACTTTAATGTGTTTTATCTAAGTCATTTTTTATTAATATGAAAGTAAAAAATTCGTGTCTAATATTTTTTTATTGTCTGACTGGCGGAGTAAATAGAATTTCTTTTTTTTTACCCAGGTATCATCCCTATTGCTTAACGCAACAGATGAATACAGATGGGACACTCCGCAAAAACATTTAAATAAAAAACGTCTCTTGCTACGACACAATAAAGTGCAATTCAGGTCGCACAGCGCTAATTACCTACAGTTATATTCACGTAGAAGTTGTCTCTCTTTCTATCGCGTAAGTCTTATATCTTCCGACTACGTTACACTCACTGAATTGGCCCGACAAGTCGAGCCCGCCGATTACTTGTAGCTTCATGCCTAAAATGCGGAGTGTATTCATCTGTGTTCTTACTGACTTAAAACACACGGTAATCTTCAACTACCTTTGATTAGGGTGCTGGAAGACTTTTTTTTTTATAACAAAGCAGAGCAGAAGAGTGTCGTGGCAAAATAATAACCGCCGCACGGATCGATAGAAGGTTAAGCTACACTTGTCGGGGTTGGTCAGTGGATGGGTCACCTTTTTTTTTAGGTAGGTCATCTCGTTCATCATCATCGTAGTTGACCTCTGAGATCCTCCGTGGTTCTAGGATGCGTGGCCATCCATCATCACATATCGAGACCCATCGATCGATCTCGGAAAGCACGTGAAGCCGTTGGTGCCGGCTAGTCAGAAGCGAAAAAGTCTGACTGCCAGTCTTACCATGGGTTGTAGCGGTAAGATAGGCAGTCGCTCCATGTAAAATACTAGTATTCATCTGTATCGGTTAGACTGGAAGCCGACCCCAACATAATTGGGAAAAGGCTAGGCATCAGATGTTGAACTTTTTGCATAACACCATCCTGGCAGGCACAGGAAAATCATTTTTACAGCCATTTATTTCAATAACCGTCGAGCGCTTTATTTTCCTTTGCTTGAAGCCGCTTGATCGCTTCAGTGCGATTATTTTGCTATTTATTTGCGTGTAGGTTTGTTAAGTAAGCCTGTTCCAAATATGGCAGGTGAATGAGAGTGGAATTTCTTACATTTGGCTCGCATTCTATAAGAAAATGTGTTACGTAATTAGGTTTGGATTGCCGTGAATATTCTTGTTTGAATAATTTTGCTGCTTTTTAATGCTGTCAGGAAAATGAGATTTACAAAACGTTGTAAATTTTAAATTAAAATAAGTTTATTTGATAGTTATTTTTTATTAGATGGATATTTTGATAGCTCGTGGCTAAGTAATAACAGCCGCATGGGTCGATCTATCAGGTTAAGCTACGCTTGTCGGGGTTGGTCAGTGGATGGCTCACCTTTTTTTTTTTTAGATAGGTCATCTCGTAGTTGACCTCTGAGATCATGACTACTTAACCGGGCTTTCCCGTGGGTGCCTTAAGCTACTACACTTAAAACTTCCAGCCAGGGGTTATTCAACTATGCTAATTAAAACTAGGTGAACGCTCGCTAAGGGCACCCCCTTTTGGGTACGAACCTCGGCGTCAACCGGAGGGAGGACATCAAGGATGGGACGGGCTGGGGATGGGTCACCACTGACTTTCTTTACATACCGAGACTCCTCCGTGCCTTGGACAACCCGGCTGTCATTGGTGGATCTTTGACAGTCGTTACGGGACATCAGAAACCCGAAAGTCTGACAACCAGTCTTAGAAAGGAGTTTTGTATTACCCACTTACTAGGCTGTGGAGGTCAGATAGGCAGTCGCTCCATGTAAAATACTGGTATTCAGCTGCATCCGGTTAGACTGAAAGCCGACCCCATCATAGTTGGGAAAAGGCTAAGCTATTGATTGATTTGATAGTTATTTTGATAGAATTATCAAGACAGCAAAATTATAATAGTTTGAATTTCTCAGTAGCAGCCCGGAGTCTGGATAAGTGCCCGGTGGACGGTAATAGGCTCGCCCAATGTGGGTGTAGGCACTACAATATGTAAAAAAAAATCTTGTCCGATCTGAAAGGGGCACATAGGTGTTGCAATAATATTTTTTAAAGTGAAAACTTTAGGCGCGTTGGGCATTTTTGAGATGGGACTAAACCATTGATTTCGCGACACTGTGACGACACCAGCTTTTGACCATTAAAAAGAAATCAACGCGTTGATTACTACGGTGCGTGGAGTAAAAGATATCAACGCGTTGATTACCGCGGTGCCGATTTTTTATCAAGTTTTCACTTCTGTTGGCAATTCCGGAGTGCCACTGTTTTTTATTTTAATAATAAATTTATTGCTTATCAAAATTCACATTTTTTTGTACCAAAATTACCCCAAATTCATAAATAAATAGAACATTTTTAACAGTTATGACTTGTTGATACCCACTAAACGACGGTTGCCGCGCCATAAACCCGGTAAAATTCCCCATTGAAAAAAAAGTGGCTACTTTTTTTTCATTTTTCCTGGAAATGACCACATAAATAGAGTCTTAGTACGATACTTAACAACACCCTCACGGACCAGATACGGTTTTTATACATGTTGTATATGTATATCTGTGCCTTCTCCTTCGAGTAATATAGTCGTAATATTAATATGTATATTTGATAGTTTTAACTGAAAATAAAAGTTAATACGATAAGTATTACTTAGTCATATAAATATCTTACACTAGGCGTTGCTTTCCCTTTTTATCGACTTCCGAAAAGGAGGACTTTCTATGTTCGTAGCATATATTTGTTTTTTTTTTTTTATGTATTTCCACTGATTTCTCCGTCAATTATGGACCGATTTAAAAAATCTTTTTTTTTTTTTTGTTTAAAAGAATATGCTGTCAAGGTACCATGTAAATTTTATTAATTTTGCTTGGATAGTTTTTGAGTTGGGTTTAATAATACGTATTTTTTTCCACTTAGTTTGTGGATGATGATACGTTCCTGTCACTGTTGTTTACATAGCAGGTAGTGGGATTCGGATAGGTACCACAACTATAAATTGAAAAAACACTACAAATTGAAAAATAACTTAAATTTCGGAAGTCGGTGGCAAATAACTAAAACCAAAGACACCGACTTCCGAAATTTAAGTTATTTTTCACTTTGTAGTGTTTTTTTGGAAGGCGGTTGTTTTTTTTTTGTATAGAAGTTTTTATTTCTAGCTTTTTAGTGGGTAGTTTGTAATTTACCTAAGTTACAACAGCCTAATCTCAACTGCTCATCACCTTCTACACAATATTGCTTTTCCCGATACAGGGACGTTAATTGTTGAGGAGTTCTCCTGGTACTTAACCATCAGCTCCACTTCTCCATATGCATTGTGAAGAGCATAAATTGAATTGCAGCCATATTAAAGTAATCGAATCGCAACCCGTGAAATACTAATTATTGAGTAATTCCGGTGGCCATTTGTGGTCTTCATCATCAGTTCCACTTCACCAAATGGTGCTTTCCAAGAAAAATTACGTGAGTTACTACGAAAAAAGAATCATCGAAATCGGTTGGCGCGATATTGAGTTATTCGTCCATTTGTCGCGCACATACTTAATGCAAATTTAAGACTTATATGGTTTTCTCATGGATGCCATTGTCAGAACTAGACCAAATTGAAATGGGACCTTTTTACAAAAAATAAAAACTTTTTACTTTAATTTCGGAAGTCGGTGTCTTAGGTTTTGAATTTTCGTTTTTTGCCACCGACTTCCGAAATTAAAGTAACTTTTCGCTTTGTAATGTTTTTTTTGGAAGTCGGTTGTTTTTTTTTTTTGTAAAAAGTTTTTTTGCTATGATCCTTTTCCGGCTCGCACGCAACAACTTACCAAAGTTTAATCGAAATCGGTCGAGCCATTTTCGATTTTTTGCGAGACTAACGCACGACAGTTGATTTTTATATACACTGGGCCGCAAGGAAAGCGGGTCGGTTATAAAAAAAACCGGCCAAGTGCGTGTCGGACCCCGCACAATGAAGGGTTCCGTAGTTATGGGATGAATTTATCCCAAAAACAAACTTAACATTGAAGTTGAAATATGTATTTCAACTTCAATGTTAAGTTTGTTGGCGGATCCAAGATGGCGGCCAAAAGATTAAAAATCAACGAATTTTAATTCTCCCATACATCGATATTCTTCACCGTCACTTCTCCAACAGCAAATGAAAGTGTGCAAAAAGAAAAGAAAATGTTGTGTGAGAAAACTACAAAATTTTAGGACTTTTTCATGTGCTGTGAGAACTTCATTCCTACCAAATTTCATGATTTTAGTTCAACAGGAAATAGGTTTTGGTTCATTTGCGAGTATCAAAATATGTCGCATATATGGCCGTATTTTTTTATTGCTTTGACTTAGAAGCTTGATTTTTTTGGAGCTCAAAAAATCAAGCTTCTTGACTTACTCTCTTACTTGATATTAATTTCAACTTGATACCTCCACGCGTTCCTGAGAAAAAGAGTCTTGACAGACCGAAGGACGGGCAACGAAGTGATCCTATAAGGGTTCCGTTTTTTTTCCTTTTGAGATACGGAACCCTAAAAATGCGACAACTTTTAAAATATTTGAGCGATATTTTCATTAATTTTTTATCAAAATTTTTAAAATTAAAACTTTATTATATTTCATTACAAATATAAGAAGAAGAAGTAAAATCTTTTTATTTTTTTAGATGATTCTATAAATAACCAGAAAAAAAAATAAAGATGATAAAAAAAATATATAGGGACAAAACGCGGTAGCCGGGCCACCTAAATCGCCATGATTTTACGCAACGTAGAAAATTCAGCTATTTAAATTCAAGTGGCAGAAACTGAAATTCAAAATGGCGGATCCAAAGTGGCGGCCAAAAGATTAATTAATTTTTTTAAATACTACCGTATTTTACTTAAAATTCTAAGAGAGAAATGTCTCTCAATTTTTTTTAATAATATTGCCGTTCACGAGAAAAAAATTCATGAATTTTTTAATTTGTTTTAGGTGGCCCGGTTGACGCGTTTTGTCCCATATATTTTTATTTCGGATATGCAACAGTAAATAGTAAACTTATTATATATTTCCAAAAAAGGCTGTTGTTCGAAATGCATCTTCGAACAACATCACCTAACAAAGGAGAATCGTACCTCCACGCTATGGTCTTCTATCCCGCACTCTGCAGAGCAAAGAGGCAGATTTTTACCTGACGATGGCGTGGAAGCCATCGACGTATGCTTGTGCGAACATGCCTGATGCACTGCAGAAACGAGGCAGCCCCATCAACATCCTGAACCCTTTATTATATTGGACTCAATTGAACTATTTTAAACTGTTTTTTTTTTTGTTTCACTTTTGGTTTCTATTTATAAATATGGCATTTCGTGTGAAGAAATTCATTATTTTGGTCAAATTCAATTAAAAACATCCCAACCCTGTACCAGAATGTTGACAATGCTTGAAGACGGGCGCAGTCAGCTTTATACAGCAAGAATCAGTGTATTGATAGTTTTATGGGGGTCCCTAGATGGTCAAAATTGCTTGACAAGCACGTCAATTTATCATGCATTTTTTTTGTTTTTTAAGTATATTCCCAGCAGCTGTCGGTCGTCTTTCAGCTGAAATGATGATGATAATGATAGTTTTTAACCTGGATTAACACAAACCTAGTATAAATTTTCTCCCGGTTAATGACATGGCTTAACGCATTCAAGGACATTAAACGAGATACCTACAATAAAAGTTTTAATGTTATAACTGGAGTTGCAACGGATTTCAGGCCACTATTCGGTATCCCGCCTATTCGACCATTTTTTTTCTATCCGGTGAACGGCTAGATTATCATCTCGTGCCGAATATCCGGCTAGCCGGATACTTGGTCTTATATTCGTAATAAAATGAAAATAATACTACTAGTTTCGAATATTAACATATTTATTTTTAAAATATATACATTTTTGGTCGGTAAGCCTTTTTAGCAGGTTTTAACATGCATGACGTTCGCTTCGGCCGGATCGGCTATCCGACTCCAAGAGTCGCTAGTTCTCCAGTATCCGGCCAAATCACTATCCGTTGTAACTCTAGTTATAGCCTGTGGGCGGTTAGTGTCCCTCAAAGTATGTTAAAACTAGCTTCTTCATTTTTCAGTTCTCTTTCGACCCAATTCTGAAGTCCACGCAGACGAAGTCACGGGCAAAAGCTAAGTTATTAATATTTATGTCGTTCATCACATTGATAATATTTGTAATTTTAACAATTTTATTGTTACCAGCTAGACCCACATAGGTAGCCTTGTGTATTTTGATACATCGCACAGCTAGCAATATTTTACTTAGCACGTGCAAGAATCAGGTATACCGTGGAGGGTTCGCGAGTCGCAACCATATAATTTAATGTTCGCTTTGTTGCATTATCAGTGGCGGTACCTTCATAGAAGCCAAAAAGCCCGGCTTGCCCTAATAAAATCATAATTCTCAAGAACAAACCTAGGCCTACCAATAAAAAGAAATAAAAAAAGAAACAGTCAATGAACCCGAACTCAATCATGCATGTCATAGGAATAACCAAATTTCGAAATCCCCGTTTTTTCTGCCGCGCGCACTGAGCTAGGTTGCCAGATCTACGCACTCATTGAACTCGAATCATTCATTTAGTAATCATATGAATAAAATTTAAATTCCGCGCGCTTTGTTGCGCGCCAATACAATGCATTCAATTGCGCCTTCTCGCTCACACGCGTGGGCTTCTTATCTGGCTTGCCTTACCTTTCTTTGTCTCGCAGTTTTCGCCTACAAATTGCTATAGAAACATTTACATTAGTTGATATATTGGTAAGTACATATACGCAGATTTCTATGAAATGAAAAGCCCGGCTTTTGAGTGCACAGAGTACCTACTTTTTATTTTGAAAGGTCTTAAGTTGGCGCAAACGGCGCAAATGCACTATCCGCTTTGTTGACCCGCGTAAAATGAGTTGCAAGTCCGTGCGACGCGACGACGAATTTGTTATTGTATATGTTTTGAAATTAATATTTTGAGACTAGAATTTTATTTTCCACGTGCTGAAGTAATGAATAAGTTTTATTGTTTAAAATGATGTGATAGTTATTGCGGCGATGTCATTCCGCGCTTCTGTAAGTGATTATAGTGTTATTTTTATCATCAAAGTGCAGCTTATGTGCCACCAAAAACTTCAGATTCTGTCTATGATGCCTACTTTCAAATGTTGGATGCCTACCTTGACGATACTGACGTTGAACGCTTCTACTTGATTGGTGATTTCAATTTACCTTCTCTTAATTGGGATACCAACATCAGTAATCACTCCACCTTTGGTCAGGTCTGCGGAAATAACACCCCTGTGGGTGGAGTTGTGAGTAATTTTCTGTACACACATAATGCTATCCAGTACAACACACATAAAAACATAAGTAATAATATACTCGATCTCTTTATCAGTAATGGTGACTGCACAGTGTGCGAAACTGATGACCTTTTATTGCCTCCTGATCAATATCATCCCCCGTTTTATGTATTGATTCCCTTCCAGACACGAAACAGTAATATGAGACGTAATACAATTAAAAGATTTAACTATTATAAAGCGAATTACGACGATATTAACCAAGATCTATCGGAAATAAATTGGGAGTCTTCTCTACTTAACTGCTCTGTAGAAGAATCACTGGAGGTCTTTTACGATATCATTTTTAATGTTATCAAAACACATATTCCTTTAACATCAGTAAAGTCATCGAGGTTTCCAGTTTGGTTCTCACCGGCTCTCAAACATATTTTTAGGAACAAGTGTAGAGCTTGGATAAAGTGGAAAAAATTTAAAAATTTGTCAGATTATGAAC
Organism: Omphaloscelis lunosa; assembly: GCA_916610215.1. NCBI lineage: Eukaryota > Metazoa > Arthropoda > Insecta > Lepidoptera > Noctuidae > Omphaloscelis > Omphaloscelis lunosa. The sequence goes on from OU744271.1 coordinate 2,905,936, forward strand.
AGTTTTCGCTTTTCAGATCCCGATTTCACGTTGAGTGCAAACATTGTTATGACCGGTACATCAATACTGTTGAGGACAGTATTAATCAAAATGTTAATTATTTTTGGAAATTCATCTCAAACCGTAAATCATCCAAAGGAATTCCTTCTAGTATGCGTTTTAAGAATCAATCCTCAAACAACCCTAATGAAATCTGCAATCTCTTCTCTGTGTATTTTAAATCTGTCTATGAACCTTCCACTTTGTCAAATGATTTTTGCTCAAGCGCAGATTGTTCTGAGGACTGTACTGCTGTGGACAATATTCAATTATCAGTTCAGCAGGTATTGAGGCACCTGGAAACTTTAGATACCTCAAAAGGGCCTGGTCCCGATGCACTTCCTGCAATATTTCTCAGAAATACTGCTAAAAACATATGTGTTCCTCTACAAATTATTTTTAATCGATCGCTGTCACAAGGAATCTTTCCTGATGCTTGGAAGCGAGCTAACATAACACCGGTACACAAGTCTGGCCCTACAGATGACGTCGAGAACTATCGCCCAATATCAATATTGTCGGCCTTATCGAAACTCTTTGAAAAGCTTGTACATAGTGTACTTTATCCGTTGCTTCATAATGTTATTGTTCCACAGCAACACGGATTTGTTAAAAGGAGATCTACGGTAACAAATCTTGTAGCGTATTCAGAATACCTTTTTAATGATATGGATGCTGGTATTCAAGTAGATTCAGTCTATACTGATTTCCAGAAAGCGTTCGATAAGGTCGACCACGAGCTGTTATTGCGCAAAATTGCATTTAATGGCATACGAGGGAACCTGTTGAGGTGGTTTTCGTCGTATGTTTCCAATAGGACGCAGCGCGTTGTGATCAATGGTTATCAATCATTTTCTATACCAGTGACATCAGGTGTTCCACAAGGATCGATTTTAGGACCACTTCTATTTATTCTGTTCATTAACGACATAGGCAAATGTTTCCAAAATTCAAAATTTCTTTTATACGCAGATGACTTAAAAATATTTAGGCCTATTGAAGACACTAGCGATTGTCTTGCTTTGCAAAGTGATTTAAATAGACTGTCTGAATACTGTGCGTGTAATAAACTAAAACTTAGCGTGCCTAAATGTTGTTACTTGAGCATCACCAAAAACAAAAACATCTACAGATACCAGTACTCTATAAATGATGTCACTTTAAATAGAGTTACCATGGTTCGCGATCTGGGTGTCATTTTTGATGACAAGCTTCATCTTGATGTACACATTAATACAATTGTTAACAAGGCTTGGCGCATGTACGGATTTGTTATGCGGTCATCCACCGAATTTGTGCGCCCTCAGACCTACCTTTATCTATAAAAGACCTTAATTAGATCTCAAATAGAGTATGCAGTTGCGGTGTGGAATCCCCTATACGTTAAATATTCTAACTGCCTAGAAATGGTACAAAAGAAATTTTTAAGAACTATGACTTACAGGTGCTTTCACTCTTCTGCGTCTTATGTCGATTTACTGGGAAAATATAATCTTCTAAGCCTTACTGGCCGGCGGTTGTTTCTGGAGACTGTGCTCTTGTACGACCTCTGCAGAAACACGTACAACTGTTCTGATATTTGCAACAGAATTTGTTATCTGGTTCCCAGAAGAATACATTTGCGTGCAGAGCGTAAGCAACCATTATTTGCAGTGAGAGCGTGTCGAACAAATGCTGGTGTTCGAGCTCCGTTGCGACGTCTTGTTGACAATTATAATAAACACTTTCTTGACATCGATTTATTCTGTGCAACACGTGTAAAATTCCGAAACTCGACTCACGAGGCAATCAAACAATTAGACATCTTGTCCTTTAACTGTTAGATTATTGTAGGTCAACATGTGTCATAATCAGTGCACTTACTTTTAATTATTCAAAAGTTTATAATAACTGTTTTATTTTCATTTATATGTGTGGTACTTTTAACTTCTCTTTGAAGCGTGTTATTAATATTTTACTTGTATTCTGTGAATAACGCTGCTGATTACATAATTGTTAATTTTAAGTTTTATGTCTTTATATTTTATTATGTAATTGTTTGTTGTTCCAAATAAAATAAAATAATAAAATAAAATAAAATAAAAATAAATCAAATTCGGAGACTGTGTTCGTAAAGGTATTTTGAGTTTGGGCATATTGAGTTTTCTGACAATAAGTAACTCTTTACTTCACCGTAACCAACCTGAAATTACTGTAACTATTTCTCGGAAATAAAAAACAGTATCTTTGTTAGTCGAAGAATCAATGATATTTATCATTGCGAAGAATATATTGAAATACTCGTAGGCATTCGATTGTCTATTATACAAATTTATGTAGGTGAATAGCTGGTGCCATGAAAGCACATGACTAGGGTTGTTTTTATGGAATTCGTAGTTTTAGTAAACCACTGAAAAATAAACCATCTTATGTACCTACTACATCTTGAGATCACAAAACACAATAATGTTCGCATCGAAGAGATTCTTCATAGGTGTTTTGAAATAAATATTAGAGTTGGCTATTGCCATTAAAATAAATTATAAAAAAATATTTAAGTAGGTAATATCTTATGTTAACGTTTTCAATCGACATTAAATTTTAAACTCGCAAAATTATGCGTACGGCAATAGAACAACAAATCGATAATGTGGGAGCCATCTAGTGGGTTCTGATTGAAAAATTTTGAATGTGACAAGCGAATATGAATTATGGTAAAAAGGTTCGGCTAAGCGGTGTGATTACGCGCATTCATTAATGTAGATGGCGCTTATGACAATTACATACTAATGCCAGACCTCTTCGAATTTTAAAGGTTTTCTAACCAAAATTATAATAATGTTGTACCATGAGCAACATATGAAAATCAGTAAATCCCTCACTTGGCTGTTTTTTTTTATCGTAAAAAGTCTGGCGGCTTGCCCTAATTTTGACCCCTAGGCACGCCCCTGTGCATTATTAATTTGATTATGATTTGATTTCATTTTACTTGATCTTATTATCTAATGATGATTTATATCTATTAATTTTATTTAGCAATAGGCATTATTCACCTGAAATAAATGAATTTATTTATTATAATATACAGGGTTATTGGTTATACGTCGGCAATCCGTTAAGGGGATGTAAGAGAGGTCATTTGCAACCAAATGACTCCTCATGACCGCTATGCCAAATTCAAAAAATTTCGAGTAATATGACATTTAATATTTTAAAATGATTAAAATAAAAATATAAAATGTCAAATGACTCGAAAATTGTTGACATTGGCATAGGGGTTATGTGGGGTCATTTGGTTCCAAATGACCTCTCCTAAATCCCCCTAATGGATTGCCGATATATAACCAATAACCCTGTATTATAATTATATTATAATACATATTCACACTGAGGTCTGCCAGATTGCAGACAAAAGCATTATGCACTTTGATTCTCATATATCGTATAACAGAAAGGTTTGCCATATTTAAGCGTTTGTTACAAGCCATCAATCTGAACAACTTTATCCATGGAACCATCATCATAATCGCGAAAGAAAAATCAAGTGTCCCATACAAAACTTCAATACCTAGGTTAATCGACCCAAATGTACACAATCAAATGCATAACATAACATAATGAGCTTATAATATTCCCACTGCTGGGACACAGGCCTCCTCCTGAGAGAGAGTGGATTGTAAGCCACCACGCGGGCCTAGTGCGGGTTGGTAGACGTAATGACAAAAAAAAAAAATGTGTGAAATGTGTGTCAAATAAAAAGATATTGAATTTAATTTTTATCTGTAATTGTTATTTAATTGTGTGGAATGAATAAAGCTTTTTTTATTTTTTTATTTATTTACACCAAACAAATGCGAACTACGGAACTCAACTGCAAGTTCGATACGCACTTGACAGTTTTTATTTTTTTATACCCCTTAAACATAAATACCTATGTAATATCTATTGTTCAAGGAGAACTCGCTTCTCAACGATTTGTAATTCATTATGCAAGACCACAAACGTAATACATTATTTTCAAAATATGGCCTCAGGAAATATCAATAAACCATTCAAGTTGCACTCGGTTATAATAATAATATAATTAATAATAACATTACTGCTGTAATATTAGACTTTTTTAGAAATAACTTAAGTTCAGTATCTGTCGTGGTTCAGCCGTAAGCAGTGTGCGTTATGGAACCCATTTTGAAATTTTTAATTTTGTTTTTATTATTTATTCATTCGTGTTCGGCCAGTTATCATGAGCAGTATAGAGGTTGGTATTTTGTTGTTTTTTTTTTTTTGTCTTATATTTGGCTTTTAAGACGCAGATATATGACAGTGACCTTGAGTGGCTAGCTTGCGTGTTCTGTACTGAGCTCACGCAACGCGTCGTATCTCCGGTCAGTAATAGAACTCGCCCATCAAGGAGCGCAGTCCCAAATTAAACGCATTATTAATTTATTTTACATAAAACAAAAGGTATTTGAATAAAACTCGTATACTAAAAGATTAATAATTAAATTATCTTTACAAAGGTGAAGATTTCAGAAAAATATGCTTGATAGATTTTGCGCGATTCTCAGTTTTTTATCCGCGTTAGACCTAACTGTACAAATTAATTTCACTATGTAATATAAAAATAATGCAAAATATGCCTATATTTAAATATTTTAAAAAATGCTTTAATTTAGCATATATATATGTTTTCCAAATCATTAACACTACTCGTTTAGACGTCATCTTCAGTATAAAATCTTGAAAAGTCTGTTATCGTCGCCTTAAGGCGCTTCCCTGAGCTAATAACCTTGAGCATTCGTTCCCTTTTTACCGCACCACGCGTATGAGTGACCGTAGTGAACGCACAGATTTTAAAATCATTTCTTTATAAAATCAGTTTTGGGCTTTTGAAAAAATTCAATCGCGCAAAATCCTTGCATTAGTAAAATCCATTAGCAAAATTAAAATAGTGTTTTTTTTCACAAGGAGATGCGTGTTTTCAATCATTATTTTTATTTTTGTGGTTTTATTATAGTTAGGGAGATAATTTAAACATAAAAAAGACAAACATCATGGAATCGAGATTAGCTAGTTTAATGATTTTTTTACTAGCTGTTGCCCACGATTTTGTCTGCGATCTCGGATCAAAAATCACCTATGTCCTTTTCCAGGTCATGGTCTATCCATGTGCCAAATTTTATCCAAATCCGTTCACCCGAGAAAGAGTAACAAACAAACAAACTCACTTTTGCATTTATTATTCTGTCCTGCTAAGCCGAAAGACGCTATCTCTGAGAGACAACCTTTTAGTTTTTTTTTTTTTTATACCATTCAATAGCTTTAACAATTTTGCATCGAATGGTATAAGCGAAATAGCGCTATCTAACGTAAAACAAAAAAAACCACTAAGAAGTTTTTAATATCTGCATTTTTCGTTAAATTACAATTTACAAAAAGTCAATTTTCAATTTTTTTAACAATGTTAAGTTTGTTCTTGGGATAAATTCATCCCAACTACGGAACCCTTCATTATGCGTGATCCGATACGCAATTGACCGATTCTCATCAATTCTTATGTCAATTTGTGTTCGTTCCATCACGTTTTCGGAGTTTCGCTAAGTAATTTAATTTGACCCAAAGATATTATAAGATTTGACCCTGTAAACTTGTTAGTAAACAGATTTTCACTGCTTCAGACTTTGACGGGAGGATAAAGAAAGACAAATTAAAGGAAGAAAAGTCACAACGAACATCAAAAAATGCCTATCCGATGCACCAAAATGCCCATCGGATGCACCAAAATGCCCATTCGATGCACCAAAATGCATCTGACTGCAATTGTCCTTCGCACAAAAGTGTCAAAAATATGACTCGAGAAATGGCGCGCCGATGTCTCATCGAACCCCCAGGCCCCGTTCGCGTAATCTTTTGTCAATTGATCAACTCCAAGATATTTTGCAGAACACAGGGAACAAATATATCTATTGAATCAGATGATAATGCGTCTAAAGGTAGGGATTTCTTCCAAATAGTGCTTTTGCACTCTCCTCATTAGTTCATCTTGCATTTGGCACTTGGTTTTGGTCTTCTAGAGATATTCTCTGTATTTTTGTCTTCTTTTCGTTCGTTGGTCTTCTAGCGTGTTTATTTTGTTTCTCTGCAATTTCTGTATTTCTTTTGAGTCTACGAGCCTGTTGTATAAGTATTTATAATAGTAATACAGGGAGTTAAAAACCCATCACATAGCCGTGTAGTTTTTTTAATTTATTTTATAAGTAGTCCCTACTAGTCCCTAGTAATAGTACTAGTACTAGTCTGAGCATAAATTCTGTTACAAATGAAAATGTATTAATTTTTTTATGAATTATATTATTAAAATAAGATTTAATATAAAGTATAATCGTAATAAAATTTATATGTACATATTTATTGAAGTCTCAGTAAAAACAATAATTGTGATAGTGTTGTATTACGCAATTAGGGTACAGTACCCTAATTGCAATACACGATCAATCACAATTTGTTTCGATTTGAAATAGATTGCTAATACATTGCTTCATAAGTTGGGAAAAAAAATCTGCTCAACAACGTAAATAACGCAATGAATGTTGTTGAACTGTCAAAATGAAACAGAATAGGCATAATCGTTTACGAAAATAAGTTACGCAATTAGGTTACTGTTCGTGCTCAGGGGCGCGCGAAATGCACGGGAGGGGGTGTACTGACTATTTTAATGTCCAAAAGCATTTAGCAGCTATCTATTTTGTGGTAACTTTACACTAACCTTGCACCTAGGAGTCAAAAATTGTCTACAAAGTTAATAAATACTTACAAACTACTAAATCTTATAATTATCTCATTTCATAGGTATCTCATTTCACGTTTCGTTTGTTACACTATTCTTTAGAGAAAAATAAGATATGGTCGATGGCTGCTAGAAAAAAAAAAGACGCCACCTTGCATACTAAAATCGGCATTGTCCTTTCCCACGGAAACAGAGCTGAAATCCATAGATTCGTGGCAGACAGATTAAAGGCCTGTATCAAAGCCAGAGATGGCCATTTCGAATATACACACATCAAAAGTGTCTAGGGATCAACATATATTTTTGCAATAACTTTTCTCCTGATTGATATTAATTAAAATTTTCTTTAAGGATTCATCAAATAAAGTGTTTTCGTTTGTCACAGTAACGATAAACCAAGTCACCTTTGCATTAATAAAGAAATTTGCCATTTTCCTAATAAAGGGATTTTTGACATTTGAACCACTAACATTAAAGTTCGAAAAAAAGACTGAAATAACAGTTTTCTTTAAAATTTTATTGGGTAACTTAAACAATTAATAATCCGTGTTTCTACCGCGAACACTAACAACACAAGAACATCGGTTTGGCATACTCAAAATGAGTTCATCCAAATCACGCTGTGGAATGGCCGCCCATGTTCGTTGCAACAACAAAAAAAGGTCTTCTTGCGACTGGATACCCTCCAAATTCGGCAGAGCTCTTCTCTGTAGCATATCCCATGCATGCTCAATCGGGTTCAAGTCTGGCGACTGAGCAGGCCAGAGCAGGACATTGATGTTAGCTGCGGCGAGAGTCTGTCTTACAACTCTTGCGGTGTGCGGTCGTGCATTATCATGCATTAACTGAAATAAGGGACCGATTTGCACTTGTAGAGGAACGATGACGTCAGATACAATCGTCTCAGCATAAATTTGAGCGTTGAGGTTGCCTCTGATCCAAATCAACTCAGTTCTTCCGCCGATCCAAATACCCGCCCATACCATGATGGTTCCACCACTATAAGGATGGACTTCCTGGCAGGATTTTAATCGCTGTTGGCGTCCAGGGGTTCTCCAGTGTCGTATACGTCTTGTATCCGGTCTCATACCAAAACGTGACTCATCAGAAAAGCACACGAAACGCCATTGTTCTTCTGCCCAATTTCTGTGTTCAAGAGCCCATTGATATCGAATCCTACGATTGTGCATTGCTATAGGTGGTACCCGTAGCGGTCTTCGGGAATGAAGGTTCACTTCATGCAAGCGGTTTCTGACTGTTTGGTCGCTAATTAAGTTCCCTGAAGAGTGATGAAGCCTCACGGCTAACATCATGGCGGTTATTGTTGGAGCTCTTCGAGTTAAGATTTGAATGTATCGGTCTTGTCTCCGTGTGGTGCAGCGATACCGTCCTCCATGGCGCTCAGCCACGGTACCAGTGCTTCGGTAACGTGTCCAAAGTCGACTGATAACACTCTGACTTGTATTCAGAGCTAAAGCCACAGTACGTTGCCGGGAACCAGCTTCTATCATTCCCACGGCTCTGAGCATTTCTTCCCTGCTTAAATGACGTCGCCGCTCCATAATAACGTTGGTTTTAATCAGTAGTAGGGAAACAGTAGCACTAATAATGTCTTCAATGCGTTGTATGTTTTTATAGGGAAAATACTGACAGCTGATTTACATCTTTTACTCGAATTTGATTAACAGTTCCTGTTTCAAATTATGAAATGCACCAAAAAGGATCCATATAAATTTATATAATCATAAATTTATTACAAAGCCACATCTCAATCTCAAGAAATCCGCATAAAAATGCTTGATCCCTAGACACTTTTGATGTGTGTATATATATTTTTTTTTACTTCAATATAAGTTTTATTAAGATTAAATTACTTCTTAAAAAATAAATGCATTTACATTTGTAACAGAACTTAAGGCTGGATTATGTAGATTGTGTTGACCTTTTGCGTTTTCATTTTAGTGTTAGTCAGCGTAAACTTATAAATGGCTTTCAATTTCATATGTTTTCAACAACATCGTAAATAAGTTAGCTGTAAGTTTTCCGAAGAGAACAAAATAAAATAGAGAAGACGTCGTCTTGTCAATGCCCGCCTCAGAAGGAAACCTATTGACACCTTAAGCCAATACCTTCGGGAGTTATACCAAACCACACTGTGTCCACGTGGTGTATTTCTGCTCGCTCCGTCTAACAAAGGGGAGGCCCTTATCCCAACAGTGGGAACATTATAGATTGATTAACACTACAGGAGTCTCATATTCAACAACTATTTGTTTGTTTCAGTACCTCAACTAAGTACTTCAAAGTGGGAGTCTTACATATTTAACGAAAAGGAGTATATCGTGCAGGTTCTGCCTGTCAACTGGGAGGATGCCAAGATTATATGCCGGTTTGTATGATTTTTATCCAGCTTCACTCATCGGTAGTCTCGCTTTTACATAACATCACGCCAATATTCCTCGAAGATATTAACCCAGAGGTGTAGGTACCGATAGCCTCTACACCCTCATTTACATATTGCCAGATATGTTCAAGTCCCATGTAATATGAGTCGAGCCTATTGCAATCAATCGGGCACAAATCTATACTGCTGCTACTGAGAAGTTCCTAATACAAATACCTGACAACACTGCTCTATCTGCAAATCGAACCCAGGGCCTAAAGCTCAGCAAAAGTGCTTCGACCGACGAGGCAGTCGAATCTTCTGGCAGCTATTTTCATGTTTTCCGAAGGTCTTAGCCAATAGAGCAACATAACGGAACCAACGGCCTCAAGAAGAAAAAACGGAAAACCAGCAGGGTAATTGCGAAACACACTTGCAGTCGCAATGGCTCTCATTTTGACAGTTCAACAACATTCATTGCGTTATTAACGTTGTTGAGCAAACAAATTTTTCGAACTTAAGAAGCAATGGATTGGCAATATCCTTCAAAATCATTCAGATAGGTCGCACAAAATAGAGAGGTTTGGAAGGAAAAAGGGGGGGAATTTTCCCAGCAGTGTGACACAATGTAGGCGCATGAAAAGAAAAATATTTATTGCAAATCGATTTTTGTTGCAGGGGCTATCATAACGGGTCTTTGGCAATCCTAGATACGAAGGACAAAGCTGAATTCCTGGCTGAAGCATTGTCGGAGTCGCAGTTTTGTAAGTATTTATTTACATAACATCACACTTTGTTTCCCCGAAGGGTTGGGCAGAGATGTAATCTATAGTACAGAGCGCGCCACGACAGAAGTCCCGCGGAAAATTGTGGAACTACATTTTTTTTTTATGCAATGTGATGCAATGGCACAGACACTAGCGCCGCGTCAAAGGGCCCTCTTTAGTGGCTCGCACCTTACACCCACATTTCGCCAATTATGTTTAAGTCCTATGCAATACGGGGCGAGCTTACTGCCATCAACCGGGCACAAAACCAGACTCCGTGCTGCTACTGAGACATTCCAGACAGGTAAACACGCAGGTATGCTGGAAGAGATTTCTTTAGAAATAAGCATTGCCTTTCTTCTTGACTGTATATATGTGTGTGCATAAATGGTTAATATTAAATAAAAACCCAATAACACTTTGCCCGACCTGGGAATCGAACCCAAGACCTCAACAATTGGGCTTGCGACTACTAGATAGACCAACGAGGCAGTCCATATTATTACTATAAATGTTATTATAACAATAAATAACAAAACATTACCAACGGTGAGCAGTTCACTAAAATAACATAAAAGTCAGACGCACTCCAACGACATTCTCGACACATATATTCACCACAAACAGCACAAAAACTTAATTAATTTGGATCGTTTAAGCAAGTTCTTCTAATATCTATTTATTTAAGGAATTTAATATTTTATTGCACTAAAAAAAATATTAGTAAGCCGCGTAACGAAGTTTTAAGAAGTACCTGTCACAAAAACTAGAGCTGCTAGAAAAAAACTGAGGGTAGATACGAAATCAGCGCACTCAAATTACTAAGAAACAGATTAGAAACTTCTTAAAACAAAAAAAAACAAAAAGTAAAATTTTGTTCATCTGTGTAATTTATGTGGTGTTCTGAGTGATAAAGAATGCAATGTTAGATAATTATTTATAAGTTTAAATTATAACAAGTTTTTTTTAAATCAAACTGGGTTTTAGTTAGACTTTAAAAAAATATTGTATGCAGAGCGAGCTTCGAGTTGACCATCCTTAAAATAAACTATTAACAATAATTTCGTTTAGACTCATCCTGAGCCGCACGGGTCGACCCATCAGGTTAAGCTACGCTTGCCGGGGTTAGTCCATAGATGGGTGACTATCTTTACATACCGAGACTCCGCCGTGCCTCGGAAAGCTCGTTAAGCCGTTGGTCCCAGCTGTCATTCGTGGATCTTTGACCATCTTTACGGGTCGTCAGAAGCCTGGAAGTCTAACAACCAGTCTTACTAAGGGGTATCGTATTACCCAGTTACTGGGTTGTGGAGGTCAGATAGGCAGTCGCTCTATATAAAATACTGGTATTAGCTATAGCTACTTCCGGGCAGACTAGAAGCCGATCCCAACATAGTTGGGAAAAGGTTAGGCAGATTGATTTTGACTAATAAGAGCCAAAATCATACTTGTTTCAGGGAGTTACAAACATAAAAAGGAATACAGTATGTAATACCTAATGTACTTGTTTAAACGGGTCTTAGCTAGAGTACATTTCTAATTAAAATTAAAAAACGGAACCCGTGTAAGATCACTTCGCTGTCCACCTGTCTGTCAGTCTGTCGATACCCTTTTTCTCAGGAACGCGTGAAGGTATCAAGTTGAAATTAATATCAAATATGTAGGTTAAAAAATCAAGCTTATACGTCTACGCAATAAAAAAATACGGCCATTTATGTGACATATTTTGATACTCGCAAATAAATCAAAACCTACAGGGACTTCCCGTTGACCTAGAAACATTAAATTTGTCAAGAAGAAAGGTCTCTTAGCACAAGTTTTATCACATAAAAAATATTCTTTTGCTATTTAAATTTACATTTGCAATTGGAGAATTGACCATGACGTAATCCAAGTATGGGACAGAACATGATTGTTAACTACAATGTTAATAATAATGTCATATCAAATAAATTCATCCCAACTACGGAACCCTTCATTGTTCGCGATCCGACACACACTTGGCCGTTTTTTTTTAAATATTATAAGAAAATACCACAGGCCATGGTTACTATTAGCCATTCTGTAAGATACTGCCGGGGCATATTCGTTTCATTGCTTCGCGAAACATTAATTGATATACTATGTACAGTATTTCTATTTTCTTAATGTCCCTCGGTAAACTTCGTGTTTCGTCAGGCGTCGGATTACTATAATTTGCCCTTTGCACTTAGTGCAGACCGGACGCTCTCAATCGACTTGGAAGTATATAGATTTGTTAATACTCTTTTAATTTATTTTAAAGTTGGGAGGAAAGCTGCTAAAGTCGCAGGCACGACAGATAGAAAAATAGTTTTACAGCTCTATATAGTTCACACGAAAATCAAAACAAAACAATAATAAAGTGTTTAGTTCTGAATTCAAATTATTGTACACGATATATCTAATAATTGATGGACATGGAAATTAGCATTAATTGGTATTCGGAAATACGATTATTCCCGAGGGATATTAAGAAAATAGAAATACTGTATGTACCTCGCTACAAGTCTGCGTCTAGGCGCTCCTTGCGGGGCTCCACATCGCTGTCAGTGCGGTGAAGCAGACGATCGCCTCGCACACCGTGGCCTTTTCTGCAGCAAGAGTGCTGGTCGGTTGGCACGGCACGCAAGCATTAATGACATCCTCCGTCGGACTCCTGTCACCGGTGGGATGTCAGCTGTTTTAGAACCCAAAGGCTTGGCGCGCGACGATGGCAAGAGGCCAGACAGAATGATCATAATGCCTTGGAAGTTGAGTAGGCCTTTAGTGTGGAATGCAACCTGTGTCGACACCCTTGCGCCATCCCATCTTCCTAGCACGGCGGGCTGTAACGGGGCGGTTGCTGCAGGAGCAGAAAACCTCAAACGGCGTAAATATAACAACCTTACTGGTAGCTCTATTTTGGAGCCGTTTGGGGTTGAAACACTAAGACCATGGGGTCCGAGTACTCCCGAGTTTTTCGAGACATCGCCAAGCAGTCGGTTGACTCTTCATGTGACCAGAGGGCTGGGCAATTCTTAGGCCAAAGAATCAGCATTGCCATCCAACGTGGCAACGCTGCCAGCCTTTTGGGCACTTTTCCCGCTGACAGTGATGCGGACGAATTTTTTGACGCCCAATGAGCTCTTCCCCTTAATGTTTATTTTTTATTTATTTTTTCCTTACATACTTGTACATAATACATACTATAATAATATTGTATTTCAATAGTTAAGATAATTTATTAATTTATAATGAGGAACACTGGTTGCATATAAGTAAATTATTCATGTACCTAATAAGGTCACATTTGAACGATGATATCCTTAACAAATGGTTCTTACCTACAGCCCTGGCATCAGTCTGGGTGGGAGCCCGCCGGGACTCAGCGGAGGATGCGGCTGGCTACCGATGGGGACCGGGGATGGAGCTCAGGAGAACTGCCCTCGATGTACTAGCCAATGAGGAAGACGATGAAAACGTGTGGAGGCATTACCCTTTGGTGAGTTGATCTTTGAAATTAATGATCGAATAATTAATATCACTACATACATAAATTATAAACCAACTAGCTGTTTCCGCGATTTCAACGGCGTTCATCAATTTAATTTATTTTTATAGCGGTGAGTGAAAGTCCCGTCAAAATCGGTCCAGCCATTTCAGAGATTAGCTGGAACAAACAGACAGACAGAACGAAAACATTTTTTTTTAAATTTTGTTTTTGGTGTATGTACCGTACTAAGTATATACTTTCACATGCATTTAGTAAAAAGCCTTTAATTTTGACATTAGTAACAGACACTTCAATTTTATTCATTTGTATACTTCAATTTTATTCATTTGTATACTTCAATTTTATTCATTTGAATACATCGATCACTAATAAAGAACTAGTGATCGATGTTTGTATACTTCAATTATATTTATTTGTAAATGTCTACGTATTGTTTAAAATCCATCACACCGCGTCTGTCTGTCTGAACGCGATAAACTCAAAAACTACCGAACGGATTTTCATACGGTTTTCACCAATGGACAGAGTGATTCATGAGGAAGATTTAAGAGTATTTCATTAATTGGCTGAAATATAACGTTGATGGTTGAAGATGTCGGAAAAAACTAAACCAACAACATAGTAAAAATAACGGTACGTTACTTACCAAAGGTTGATAAGTTTAACTAGTAAACACATGATCCGTTTTTTAGGGTTCCGTACCTCAAATAGAAAAATTGGAACCCTAAAAGGATCACTTCGGTGTCCGTCCGTTTAACAGTTTGTCAAGACCTTTTTCCTCAAGAAAGTCAATAGTCCCTTGGAAATCTAAAAAAAACAAGCTTCTAAGTCAACGCAATAAAAGAAATACGGCAACTTATGCGACATATTTTGATACTTGCAAATAAATTAAAATCAACAGGGTACTTCCTGTTGACCTAGATTCATGAAATTTGGCAGGAAGCAAAGTCGTTTTTTTTTGGGATTATTTCATCCCAACTACGGAATCCTTCATTGTGCGAAGTCCGACATGCACTTGGTCAGTTTTTTACTAACGATCTGTTTATCTACAAACAGTTGGCAATGATAACGTTCTCGTTTTCCAAAAATAATAATTAACCTATTTCTACTACAGTGGCTTAATAGAACTCACATCCCTGTTCCTGAGATGGGTGCTGACTGCGTGGCTCTAGAGCGGGTCAAACACGACCACCCTGTGTTTCTGGATCTGCCCTGTCATCTCGAAAGAGCCTTCGCTTGTGAAAAAGGTAAGAACTTTTGACCTTCATTCATGATTGAATCATGATTGATTGACCGCTTTGCACTCAGTGCTTGGTGTGGCAACACACCGTGTTCGAGTTCGCGACAAGTCAATCGTCATCCTGAGGATGCCTCGTTGAGAGGTAATAATAATAATAATGCTTTATTTACAGGTTTACAATTTAGCAGAATAGCACTATGCAGAACAGAGTTTAAAACCTAAGCAATTGTAAAAATACCACTGAGTTTAAACCTCTGGCACCCAAGCTAAGATTAAACTTGTGTTATGGGTGACAGGGCTCTCTCTATAAACATTTACTAGATAATTTATACAAGTTCGGAGTTACATAGTGATTAGTGTCACTAGCGATGAGCGAAGGTGAAACACGTGTCGATTTCTTTCAGTCTTTTTAAGACTCTTTAAACATAGCTAAGCGGAACAGGTTACTAAATATATCCACTTCTATTGTATTTTATAATGGATTTCCGCAAGGTCACGAATGAATCAATTAACTAGCTTTGTTTGAATCACTACTGAAATAGCTACTTCGTATGGGCAAAACTGTGGCCTCAACAAGAACGCGCAACGTAAACATAACGTAAATTCTAACCATTTTCAAATGAAAAGAACACCTATCCAATAGTAAAAATCACAATTAGAATCACCAATGGATATGTTGACATGCAATGTGTAAAAGGAGCTCGTGGCTAAGTAATAACAGCTGCACGGATCGATTCATCAGGTTAAGTTACGCTTGCCAGGGTTGGTCCGTGAATGGGTGACCATCTTTACATACCGAGACTCCTCCGTGCCTCGGAAAGCACGTTAAGCGGTTGGTCCCGGCTGTCATTCGTGGATCTTTGACAGTCGTTACGGGTCGTCAGAAACCCGAAAGTCTGACAACCAGTCTTACCAAGGGGTATCGTATTACCCAGTTACTGGGTTGTGGTCAGATAGGTAGTCGCTCCATGTAAAATACTGGTATTCTGCTGCATCCGGTTAGACTGGAAGCCGGCCCAAATATAGTTGGGAAATGCTAGGCATATTGATTGATGGATATGTCGACAACTTTGGTGCTTTGCCGGATCATATCGTTCTGGATTCGATCCCTCAGAGAGATTCCAAGCATAGCCCGTTCCATAGCTCGCCCGCCGTACCGTGAGTGTCCACGTAAGTCCGTAAGTCCTAAGTTGTCGACATAGCTCGGGCAATGAATTACACTGAAGTGGCAATGGGCTGGCCATATTAGTAACACACTATCAATCACAATCTGAATGATTTTGAATGATATTGCCAAACCATGGCTTCGTATATTCGAAAATTTTGTCTGCTCAACAACGTAAATAACGCAATGAATTGTTGAACTGCCAAAATAACAGCCATTGGTACAGTAAGTGTGTTAACGTAATTATCCTGCTGGTCACAAACCTCCAAACTTCATCTTAATAAATCCCCTATACTTACCATCCACAGATGCGAAGGAACTGTACCCCGTAAAGGAAGTGAACACAGTCCGGTGCAGGAATGGTCTCTACCACCTCTACGATGGCAGAATGGACTGGCACCAAGCAGCAGCTTACTGCGTGCTCCGGGGGATGGCGTAAGACCATAGACAATAACATTTTTACTTTTGTAAAAAACGTAAAAGACCGTAACTATATTTGTTTTTATAGTATATATGTCGCAGTAAGATGATTATAGCCGTGATATAGCTATATCCCTAGGGATATAGCGATGTACCGTCATATAGTTATACAGAGTAAATTTTTAACCAGTGCGCAAACTTAAACACGTGACTTTACTCATCATTACGAACAGCATTTACTATTAAGAAATCAACTGTTTCCCTACATTTATTTTCGCATCACTCATCAAAAACAGCTAAGCGGAAAGGGTTACTGAATATATCCACATCTATTGTATTTTATAATGGATTTCCGCAAGGTCACGCCTGAAATAATTAACTATACGAAAAATATACACATCTTTCCACAAAATACGCTACCATTACTTTCATCGTCTTTCTCTTACCTTATCTCAATTTTTCGACACGACATGTCTCCTACTACTATACTTGATCAGCCGTCATCTCGGTAGTCACCCCCTTTCTATCCATATCATCTTTCACACAGTCCATCCATCGTTTCTTTGGGCTTCCCCTACTCTTATACCATCCACGTTCATGCTCAAAACTTTCCTCTCGACATTTTCCTCATTCTTCTGCATTACAAGCTCATGCCATGGCAATCGATTTCCTTACAATTTTGGTGCTACTTTCAGACGTCTTCTTATATACTTTGTTCTTATTATATCCATTTGCTTAGTACCACACAACGTTCTTTAGTAATTTTCATTGTTGTGCTATTAAAGATACAGTTGTTGCACTGGATTTTTCTTAACTTTGATACTAAAACTTTTATGAGGGCTGTCTTAACCATATTGGGCGCCAGGGTGCGAAAATCAGCCTGCGCCCTCGTCGCCAACGCAAAAAAAAAAACAAAATTATTGTGTTCCATTTTTTTTAAAGTAATACACTCAAAAAAAATGAGGTACATTTTCAAACATCAAATTAAATTTTTCTGGCTTTTAAGTTGACAAACCTTGCGCCCAGGTGCTACGCACCCCTTGCACCCCCCTGTAAAAACGGCCCTTTTATGTTTAAATATGAGATTGCTGAAACCCATTTTATTTTTTTATTTCACAACGGGGAAGCTCTTGGCCTGCAACTCACCTAATGGTTAGTGATGATCAGGCCGAAGGTGGAACCAAGCTTCACCCGGAATCCTCTACCACAGAGGAACTGGCTATCTTACCTCTAACTGCCGAAACACAACAATGCTGTTAACATCGTTGTTATGGCGACAGACTTAGATAAGATGGTGGTAGCTAGCCAGGCGGACTTAGAACAAGCACTACCACCAACCAAACCGACTAGAAAATTTAACCCCCACTGGGAATCGTACCAGGATCATTGGCTCTGAGACAGGTTGTCTAACAGACCTCAGAGGCGGTGGGACCCATTCTCTTAACATATTGTTTTTTTTTTTACAGGTTAGCAAATATTGCCACATTAAAATGCCTAAAAAAACTGGGTATGACGATGTTGAAAAACCGACCAAGTAAGTATTGCACCTATCATTATCACGATTTGTGAAGTAAAAATGAATGAGCGTAAACATTGACCGCTACGCACAAACGGTGTAGCAGTCTCGTAGAAGCTGCGTAGCGGTGTAGTGGCGGCGCGGCGGCGTAGAAGATGTTACGCGCTCACGGCGTAGCAGTCCCGTAGAGTCTCCGTAGCGAAGAGTAGTAGTCTTGTAGAAGATGCTACACGCTACGCACACACGACGTCGGTGGTAATCCCGTAGATACTGCGTAGTGGCTGCGTTGCGTAGATGCAGCGTAGGCGCCAGGCGAAAACAGTAGTACTTAGATGGTATGCCACTGTTCAAATATCTTGGTGCAATTGTATACCATGTTTTACGCAAATAAATATTCTATTCTATTAAATTTATTTCTAAAAAAAAAGATTGGTTATGAAAAAAAAAATTGAATAAAATAAAATTGTATGTGGCTATTGTAGTCGGCCACCGCAGTCTTAGGAAACTCTCGCTTTAGCTCACAGTCTATTTTGCTAGCTAATTTAGGAACATTTGTTGCAAAATTATTATCTGTCAACTGGATAAAATTACAATAATATTTTGTATTATAAATAATAATACCAGCCTATTATTATTCCACTGCTGGGCAAACGCCTCTTCTCATACAGAGAAGGCACGAGCATTAATCACCACGCTTGCTCAAGACGAGTTTGTAATTTCCGACGAATATTAATTATAAGTCCAGCTTTCCTCACGATGTTTTCCTTCACCTATACTTTTTATTAATAATTTTGAATATAACACACAGCCATTGAGAACGCGTGGGTGGGCGCCATCGGAACCCTCGGTCATTGGAAGTGGATAGACACCGGGGTCAGCGTGTTCCAAATTCCGGCTATGACAGACGCGTCGCCTGATAATTGGCCTCCTATGAGGTAAGTAGCTGGAGTTAAGCGCCTCCTATTTCCGCGGCTCACTACTTAAGAACATGACTTTTTAAAAATAATTTTCTCAATGTCGTGGAGCACACAAAAGAAAACAGACAGGAAGAGAAGGAAAACAAGGGAAGTAGAAAGTTAATTTTATTTATTTTTCAATCCGTAATACTATATCATTAAATATATCACACACAAAACCGCACTGATTTTAAGTACACTTTCGCAAACCATTACTTAGCAAGTCAAGATGCAAAAAGGTGCATGCGCACTATCCACTAACTAATCGACCATACTATCGAATCACTTATACTTAACTGTACAAGGATCTTTCGGTGCGTGGCCAAAATAAGAACTAACGCCGTCATCTTGTTTTTTCAATAAACACAAAACAATGAGGTTAAAAACTGAAAGCTAATAACAGGTGGCAGCACAGTTGACCGCCATTGTTATGTTTACTTTTGTGTCGATCACAAATTATACGAAAACTAGATAAATAAATATGACACTTGGAGAGTAGCACTATTAAAAGACGAGCTAAAGACAGGAATTTATTTTTCAGACAACTTGATCTAGTGCTTAAAACTATGTTAGTTTATTTATTTAAATTTAAAACTAATAAACGCACACATAAACTCAGGATGCTGTTGCTGGTCACACGCACTCTGTGCAGCAGTGTCACCGCTTTCTTGCGTAAAATTGCCACGAAAACATCTTTTGTTTGCTCCATAAAACGGAGGGACTGGGAGCCTCAGCAGCATACTGAATGCGTTATTGTATTGGACCCGCAGAGCATTGACAGCATTTAGCGTATACAAGGTGGCAGGGACATCGACGCGAAAACTTTTACCATGGATTCAGTACATGATTCTGAACCCCCATGCGTTGAACTTTGTCGTCGGTTATAAAAATAAATCAACTGCTGTTTCATAGAAAATTGCAGTATCTACGCGGTCAAAAATATGCAACAGCAGATTTTTTTTTAATAACCGACGTAAAATTTCAACGTAGGGAATTCATAATCATGTACTAAATCCCTGGTTACATCGACACGAAAACAGTTGTTTTCGCGTCGATGTCCCTGCCACCCTGTAAGTCAAACAACATTACTCTCTGCAACCTAACTGGGCTTAATTTTGGCAGTTTAGCAATGATATTGTTTTTCAGTTGTCCCACTGTAAGGCCCTAAAGAAGAGACCTGTGCCTGTTCTCATACAGAGAAGGTTCCGTACCTCAAAACGAAAAACGGAACCCTTAACGAAAAACGGATCACTCGTCTGTCCGTCTGTCACAGCCAATTTGCTCCGAATCTAATGGACCGATTAAGTTGACATCGACAATGTTAAGTTTGTTCTTGCGATCAATTCATCCCAACTGCGGAACCCTTCATTGTGCGTGGTCCGACACGCACTTAACCAGTTTTTGTCTTTCAACCTTATTGCGAATATTTTTGACGAAGGAATAAAACCCATTGTTGCATAAGTTTGAAAAAAATTGTCTGCGCGTTGAGAACAATGACTCGAAAAATAAGATTCTCATTCAAATGTGTTTTCGCGATGTTTTCCTTGACCATGCCAATGATTTTGTTAGTATTAGTTGATCGTGTGCTATTTATTTCCTAATTTGTTATAAGTATTTTGTACCGAAACTTGTAAATGGCCTTCAATTTCAAATTGTTTAAAAACACTCTTTATGTTAGCTGTAAGCTTAGACCAAATAAAAAAACTAAGACATAGCCCTGTCAACAGTGCCGTGAGGCCGGTTTCGTAAACATGTGTGCACTTAGTGAGGTGTAGTTTGATTTTAAATGTGTGCGTGTGAGCGTGTATGCACAGAGCGGAGGTGTAGTTTCAGCATGCTTCACTGTATTGTTTGCAGTGCTATTTCTTGTTTTTTTATTTGGTTTGAGGCTGTAAGTTTCCCGAATACAATTTTAAAAATATATATACCAAGATAAACTCAGAAATAAAATGCTAATTTACTGAAATAGGAACTCGTGAAACATTTTACAGGGACAGAACCAACATAAAGCAGAATGGATGCCTTCAGCTGGACAGGCACGCGTCCCATCCCCCTGTGTTCCTAGAAGCAAGGTGTGACAGGCAAATGCAGTTCATTTGTTACGCAGGTACTTTTCTTATTAAATTCCTACCTAATTATTTTTATTTATAAATCTTAGGAGGGAAATACTTTTGAGAATCCAAATCCCAAACTGTGCTACGTGTCAACAAGACGCAGAGTTGTCGTTGAAAAAAAAAAACGAAGTGTCGGTAACGGTGTCGCGAGTTGAATTGTTTTTTCCCATCTTAAAAATGCCCAACGCGCCTAAAATAGTTTTCACTTCAAAAAAAAAAGGTTACCTACTTATGTGCATAGACAATCGCAGATTAAACCATGGTTGCCCGATTTCAGAACAAGGCGGTGACTTTGAAAGAGGAGTTCGTCGGTCGGGTTAGTAATGTCCTACACTCGACAAACTTGATGGTTAACCACTTTTACCCTTACTTATGCCCTTGGTCATAGAGCACGGAATTGTCACATCGGCAGCGTTAGAGAACGAGAGCTTGCCTTATTTTTAAAAGTCGGATGCTTTTTTATAAAAAAAATATCTTTCACTTTTTAGTTGTGGTATCTACCCCACACAAATTCGAATACCACTACCTGCTATCTAAATAACAGTGACAGGAACTTATTATAACATCATCCACATAGACTGAGTGGGAAAAATACGTATTATTGAAGCTAACTCAAAAACTATTCAAGCAGAGGTAATAAAATTTATATGGGACTACCGCGCAAGTTTTTTCTTACAAATGAAAAAATAATTTTCAAAATCGGTTCACAATTGACGAAAATATCGACAACAGACATAAAAAAAACATACAGACGAACATAGAACCTCCTCCTTTTTGAAGTCGGTTAAAAATTGTTGACAGTGCCATCTTCAGCAGCGGCCACCGAGGCGACTCCGTGCTCTATGAGCTTAATAATAAGGTTGAAAACTGGTCAGCCGCGTACTTTGCTGAGTGTACCTAGATCAAGACGATACAATGGGGGTTAATCTATCATAGATATAATCACACTGTTACTACGAACTAAACACAACTGTATCTTGTTGTATTAGCGTCGAATTTTCAGTCTATAATCTTTACAGTAGCAAAACTTGTTCCAGAGGCCTTTGCAAGAACGCATGACGTAACCGTAACGTTAACGGTTTATGCACACACGTCAGTCACGTCAACGTCAAGTCACCGATCAGTCACGTCAATTTCAGAGACGTGTGCGAACAGATAGTCAGTCAGTCAGTCAGTCATATGGCAACGCGTCGCGTCGGTTACAAATTGTCTCTGTCACAAAGCCGTAGCAATAAAAGTTTTGACTTGCCAGTGACGCGACGTCGACTGAGACGCGCCGGTAGTGACGCCAGTGATGTGACTGATGTGTGTATCCAACGTCGTACAACTTATACGTAACTTCATTTTTTGACGTGACTGATGTGTGTGCATAAACCCTGATCTGAACAATTTGTGAATCGAGAATACAACTATCCTATAGTATTTTGGTTGAAATTTTAGCGACAAGCATAATAAGTATCACCCACAGATAGTTAATTGATTCAGGCGTGACCTTGCGGAAATCCATTATAAAATACAATAGAAGTGGATATATTTAGTAACCTGTTCCGCTTAGCTATTTCTAGAGAGTCTTAAAAAAACCCTGAAAAAAAATTGACACGTGTTTCGCCTCTCAACGAGGCATCCTCAG
The DNA here is from genome assembly GCA_916610215.1 of Omphaloscelis lunosa. Lineage (NCBI taxonomy): Eukaryota > Metazoa > Arthropoda > Insecta > Lepidoptera > Noctuidae > Omphaloscelis > Omphaloscelis lunosa. Next base: position 2,928,446 of record OU744271.1, read on the forward strand.
GATGACGATTGACTTGTCGCGAACTCGAACACGGCGTGTTACCACACAAAGCGCTGAGCGCAGACTCTCAGAATTTTTTTGTTTGGCACTTAATATATTATTTTTATATTTTTACTTTATATTTTTATATCTATGGGTGATTCTTATTATACTTGTCCCAAAAATGTACACTTGGTCACTACAAGTAAAGCGCGCGTCGCTTCGTGAGATAAAAATACTGTACGTTTACGTCACACGTTCGTATTAGGCTTACCGAAGTCTTAAACGAAACTTTAACTCGAATTAGTTAGCTTTAACTTCTTGTGCCTTCCCACAGGTGGCAAAACGCATGACTAGGAGACAAATTGGCGTAAAAAAGTGAGGAGGCACGACCCAAAAATATCGGGATTAGGAGTCGGGCCTCCTCAGTTTTCTACGCTAAGTCATTCTGTCTTGGGACTCTTGAGTTGTCGGTTCTGGCAATTAGTCTTGCTTGAGGTCTCTCTCTTTATCAGACCACTATTTCAATTAAGGCTGTCCTCTCCCTCTGGTCTCTTCCAGTAGGTTCAAAGTTATATGTACCACATGTATGACCCTCGCTACGTCTTTTGACATTCCTGTATACCATCATCATTCTCTAGTTATCTTAATTCATTTGTGGTCGGTGTAACATGTCTTTTTCGTCCATACTTAATCTGTTAGTCGTCATCTCGGTAGTCACCCCCTTTCTAGCCATATCATCTTTCACACAGTTCATCCATCGTTTCTTTGGTCTTCCCCTACTCTTATAGCCATCCATAGTCATACTCAAAACTTTCCTCACGACATTTTCCTCATTCCTCTGCATCACATGTCCATACCATGAATTCGGACGCATCTGTATTAAATATTAAATTCTTTTATTCCAGGATCTTCCCAGAAGATCCCACAACAGATACCAAGCGATGATCAATATTACTACGTGTTGGTTCGGCAGTTATTCTACTGGCAACACGCTTACCAAAACTGCTTGAAAATGAATGGAACACTCGCCAGTTTAGATAATAATGATATTATGATACAGTTGCTGTTGCTTATGGGCGAGAATAAAGAGGAACGTAAGTTTTACCAACTTATTCAGGGCCTGTACCCTAATTGCGTAATACACTATCAGTCACAATCTAAATTATTTTGAATCCATTGCTTCATATTGTTCGAAAAATTTGTCCGTAAATAACGCAATGAATGTTGTTGAACTGTCAAAATGAAAGCCATTGTTACTGTAATTATGTTACGTAATTACCCCGCTAGGCCCATTACAAGTCTACAATTCTACAAAATTGTTAAATTATAGAAAATATTGCGTAACAAATCGACGGGGGTCTACGTTGGCAACGCAAATTTCCATAGATAGATCTAATCTTCACAAATATGGTAGAAATGTACCTGCAAGGGGTCCACCGGAACCAGCAAAATTTTGAAAGTGGTCTATGAGAAAAAAAGTTTGGGAACCTCTGGTCTAGTAGGACAAATTATTTGTGACAAATACATCAATGCTGTGCTTGGTCTAACTATTTCTCTAATCTCTATACGCCATATATCACGACGATTACAATAAAACTGTTTTATATGGGCTTACGCCCTCCACAGATTACCGCTCAACTCCGTTGTCAATTATGCAGCTGGTTTTACTGACTTAAAACGAAATTATGAAATTATTTAACAAATCGACAACCTCCTGCATTGTTGATTCATTAAATAATTTCAAAATTTCGTTTTACTTTTAAAATCTTATTTCCAGCCATCGAACACATCTGGGTCTCCGGTCGTCTGAACATGACGAAGGACATCTCAACCGACACCGTCCGTTTCATCTGGTACAATCCCAACGGTGGGAAAGTAATCCCAAGCCCTAAGGGTATTGGGGGGGCTATGTCCGGGCTATATGTGAGTAAATGTTCGCTTTTTATAATACACTAGCTTAGTTAAAAAATAATGATGTGGATATAATAGGTAATAGGTAATAGGTAATACGGGCTGGTATCCGCAACTCCACGTCAAAGCGCGTATTTTTCGTACGGGTGGGAAAATCTGTTATTCGATCCACCCCAGCTCCTCAAAGAAGGCCAGCAACGCCTTGGTGTCACTGACAATCTCACGTAGGGTACCTGGGTTACCGAAGTACTTGGCCCTGTATGTGGCGACCACCGGGCAGTTTAACAGCACATGGGCTGCTGTCTCGTCGTCCTCCATGCAAGCTCTGCACAGCGGACTGTCTGTGACTCCTATGACAAAGAGGTGTTTATTAAATGACCCATGGCCAGTTAGGGCAGCTGTAACTGTGCGCAGCTGCTGTTTTGTTAATCGGAGAACCTGTTTCGTGAGGCGGCCGTCGATTGTAGGGAGAGCCTCCTTAGCCTGCCTGCACTCACCGTGGTCCACCCATATTTTGTGATGTTGTTCCCTGGTTCGTTTCCTTACCAGAGAGCGTAGGTACCCGAAGGGGAGTGGCGTGATGGGTTCAGGCCCCACTGGTGCCATGCTCGACCCCCTTCTGGCAAGTTCGTCGGCTGCGTCATTGCCCCGCGAACCGCTGTGTCCCTTGATCCATTGAATGGTTATATTATTGAGGTCACCCACCTGGTTGAGGCGTTGGTGGCACTCGTATATCAGCCCAGAATCAACAGTGTGACTGTTTAGCGCTTGCAGAACAGCCATACTGTCTGAGAGAATTCTTATCGAGTGGTCCTTAACTTCCCTGGCCATGATGGCTGAAGCGGCAAGGGATATACCCATGCATTCGGCCTGGAACACTGTGTTATGGACACCCAATGGTGTGGCTATGTGTATGTTGAAGTCCTCCGAGAAGATTCCAGCACCTGTGCCACTACCTGTTTTGGATCCGTCGGTGAAGATACGCAGCTCTGCGGGGCGCAAACCCTCGCATCTGCGGTCCTCGTGGAGTTGGATTCTGTATTTTTTATCGAAGATAAATTGTTTGGGCACCCGGTCATTTACCGCTTTCGTAATAGGGAACTCATTGTTGAGTCCCTCAAGCAGCGCGGTGTGTTGTGTGACTCTCTTACCCCAGAGATCAATTGCATTAAGACGCACCGCCGCCATTGTCGCTTCCTGCTGTATGAACAGGTGGAGTGGGGGCAGTCCCAGCATGGCTTCGATTGCTGCAGTCGGAGTAGTCCTCATGCAGCCCGTGGTTGCCACGCAGGCTAGTCTTTGCATGCGTTGTAGTTTGTTGCAAGCTGTAACCAGCTGAGTGCGGGGCCACCAAACCACGGCCCCGTACGCGATCATAGGGCGGATCACTGCTGTGTACAACCACAGTATGATTTTGGGGGATAGGCCCCACTTCTTACCTATCATACTCCTGCACTGCCAGAAGGTAATGCAGGCCCTGTTTAGCTTGTTGTCTACATGACTACTCCAGTTTAACTTACTGTCTAGAATGACCCCGAGGTACTTGACTTCGTTGGCCAACTGAAGTTCAGTATCGAACAGTTTGGGTAGGCGGAAAGGACCTAATGCTCGTTTTTGGGTAAACATGACTAGTTCAGTTTTAGTGGGGTTCACTGACAGTTCAAATTCCCTGCACCAACTTTCTACGATACGTAGTGCTTGCTGAGTGAGGTTACAGATCGTACCCGTCACCTTCCCCGATACAAGGATTGCGAGGTCATCTGCATACCCTATTGTGTAATAGCGGTTGGCATTGAGTTTGGTAATGAGGTCATTAATTACCAGATTCCATAGAAGGGGGGACAGAACCCCTCCCTGGGGGCAGCCTCTGGCTATCATGGCCAACTGCCGCTCACCCTCAAGGCGAACCACCCGTTTGCTTAACATGTTTGTAATCCAGTCCGTAAGTACCTGTTCTACTCCATGCCTGGAGAGGGCGCTTCTGATGCTGGAGAAGTTGGTTTTGTCGAAAGCTCCTTCGATGTCTATAAAAGTACCCAGGCAGGTGCCTTTTTGATGAATCGCGTCCTCTATCTGACTGACCACTAGATGGAGAGCAGATTCGGTCGACTTACCTGAGCTGTATGCGTGTTGATTACCATGTAGCGGTATGTTTTTCAGAGCGCCATCCCTCAGCTCTCTATCCCATAGCCTTTCCAGAGTTTTTAGGAGAAAGGAGGTCAGGCTGATTGGTCGGTGGGATTTGGCGTTTGTGTAGTCGCCCTTACCTGGCTTAGGGATGAATATTACTTTCACTTCCCTCCATCCTTTAGGAACGTATCTAAAGGCCAGGCACGCCCTCATTAAAGGCACCAGTCTTATTGCGACAGAAGCACCCCCCCACTGTAGTAAAGCGGGGAACACTCCATCAGGACCAGCTGCCTTAAAAGGATGGAAGCTCCGGATGGCCCATTGGAGTTTCTCCAACGTGATCACCCTGCGTGCGTAACTCCAGTCAGTGTCAGCTGGTGTTTGGGTTTCATCTTGCCAGTCGATTACCTGCGCGAAGACGCAACCAGGGAAGTGGGTTTCAATTAGGATGCGTCTTGTTTCCTCAGGCGACGACGTGAGTGTGTTATCAGGTTTGCGGAGGGTGGCGGGCCCAGGTGTATTCTGTTGCGCCAGTACTTTCCTTACCCTGTTTGCTTGCTGACAAGATTCAATGCTACCACAGAATTTGCGCCATCCCGAGGTGCTCCTGAATCTGATGCATTTTTTGTAGCTAGATTTGGCCGCGTAGTAGTTATCCCAGTCCTCATCCGCACATGTGTTCATGGCTCTATTCAGAGCTGTTCTTACCTTGCTGCGCTTGCGCTCCAGATCAGCGCCCCACCAGGGTTGTTTACCCGGTATGTTGCGCGGCGTGGTCTCTGGGCAGGCGGTTTTGTAGCTGTCTATGATTGATTCTGTAAGATGGCTTACTTGTGCCTCAATCTGTGTCGTGTCCGCATATGTCACCGGATCGCTTAGCATCGCTAGCTTGGAATCAAGGCTGCGTGTGTAGGTGGCACGATCCGTTTTACGCGGATAACGCCGTGGTGGTATCGATGGAACACAGACCTGAATGTCGAAGCGGATCCACCTGTGATCGGAGCAGGAGGCCTCCTTGGAGACCTGCCACCCAGTGGTGATTTCCGCCACGCCCTCTGATGCCAGAGTGAGATCTATGATTGTGCGGCTTCGCCTGGTTACGAATGTTGGTTCGGAGCCAGTGTTTAGTAGGGATAGGTTAGTCGAGAATAAGTAGTCAACCAAAGCCTTACCCCTCTCGTTTTGCGTGTCCATACCCCACAGTTGGTGGTGAGCATTGGCATCGGCCCCGACGACAACCTCAAACCCGCAGCTCTCGCAATGGTTCACGAGGCGGGCGAGTCCGTTAGGAGGCGGCGCCTCCGCTTCGGGCATATAGACCGAGGCGAAAACGATCACCATCTCTGTGGCATCGTCGCGCTGTATAAGCAGCCTAGCTGCAGAGATATCTCTGCAACAGAAGTCAGTTAAGAGCTGTGTTTTAAGGTTACCTGTGACATAGATGCACGATCTGGGATGATCATGATCTGAGGTGACTAGGAGCTTACCGCCAAGATTGGAGAGTCCTTGTATGCGACCCGCCCTAATCCACGGCTCCTGTATTAAGGCAATGGCCGTGTGTTGTACCTCCAGCCACTTGCGAAGCTGAGCCGTCGCGGTCTGACTGTGGTGGAGGTTTGCTTGGAGGACTCTACAGACCGACGAAAGGGACGCCATCACTGGTCGAACCCTCGTCGTCCCCCCCAAGTCTAAGCCCGGCAAACAGGTCGCCCTCGTCGAAACCGTCCTCCCCCGAGCCCGAAGCCGGAGACAGGATCATGTCGTCCAGCTCCCCGCCCGATGAGGGAACGACATCCACGGTGGCGGCGGCAGGGGCGGCTGACTCTGCAGTAGCAGGCTCAGCCGCGGATGCTTCCGGGTTGTGTGAAGGGGGAGTGGACTCCCCTGCTGTTGCTTGCGACAGCTGTTCCAGCGCCTCGCAGACGGTTCCCGTGGCGGGGTCCCATCCCTGTGGAACGTCGGTGAACCTACCGTTCCGACCCTGGAACTTCACGTACACCGCCCCTAATCCAATTGAGTGGCGGCGCACACTGGTCCCGAATGATAAAAAAGTGGACATTAAGAAATTTTTGACAGAAGGTCAACGGATTCGGCTGATTTTTTTTTTGTAGACAGCTGATGCAATTACAAATCACTTTTATAGATTGAGTTTTTGCCAAATAAGCCGTATTTTCAGAGAAAAAAAATATTGAAATATTTTTTGTATGAAAGAAATCCTAATTTTGTCTTTATCTTCCAAGATTCAAACGTATTCAAAATAAAACTTAGCGCAGCTTGTAGAGGTGCTAATTGCTCACCACTTTGTCATAGACACTCTTCTGCGATTTTGTGCTCCTTTTGAGTTACAGGCACTTTAAATATTTTTTGTATGAAAAAATCCTAATTTTCTCTTTATCTTCCAAGATTCAAACGTATTCAAAATAAAACTTAGCGCAGCTTGTAGAAGAGCTAATTGCTCACCACTTTGTCATAGACACTCTTCTGCGATTTTGTGCTCCTTTTGAGTTACAGGCACTTTAAATATTTTTTGTATAAAAAAATTCTAATTTTGTCTTTATCTTCCAAGATTCAAACGTATTCAAAATAAAACTTAGCGCAGCTTGTAGAGTAACTCTTACAAATATATGAAATTATCAGTATCAAATAAACAAACAAGGAAATCTCAAAACGTGTTCAGACATGTTTATGTACAGGTAAGTTATTGTGTGACTCGTATGTAAATTTTTTTTTGTATATAGTCATTGCTTAATTACCCTATAAGTGACGATTTCGGCTCTATTTGGTCATCTAGTCGAACGCGTCGAAAACGCTGAATGATGAATAGGTATATAAATTGCAATTAAAAATTCCCTTTGTAGTTTTGCGGTATTTATGTAGGAGCACATCTTAGTATGTTTTATTTTCTCGTGACTCATCCAAATTGCAAGAATATTTGGCTCATTATCTAACTACCCCATTAAGTAATGAGGTAGTTAGGTAATGAGCCATTATCTAACTACCCCATTAAGTAACGGGATAGTTGGGTAATGAGTCATATATCAATAGTATAAGGGCAAGCGGAACCCGTTTTTGTTCATTACGCGTCTTGTGCTCGTAAAAACAACACAATTTTTTATCAACTATCACCACATTGTAACTTTTATTTATTTGCCTGTAACATTTTTGTATCAAAATGACTACATTTGTGACTAATTTAGACATTTTTTCTTTTTTGAGTAATAGTGGGTACCTTAAAAATAGTGATTTACTGTGTCAAACCATTATAAATCGTATTTCAAGTGAAATTCCAAACGAAGAGCTCAGTATTATCAAAAAGTTTTGCCAAAATTATACGTCAAACCTAGCTAGAAGATGGGACAATTCAGGTAGAAACGAAAGATTTGGTGTTGAAAACAAGGAGTGGTTGGAGTCTAAAATTTTGTGGCCAACTTTAACTTCTGTGAATTTTCCTATGTTGTTTGATCCAGAATATACCATAGAGGACATTTCAGTAGACGTAGAAGAGCATAATTTATCGTACGAAGAGGAAGCGGGTGCATCTACATCAGAAGCTACCACAAATACTCCCAGAACTAGAAATAAACGACCATTTGAAGATTTAACAAATAAGCAGAAGAAAAGACGTTCTTTGTCTCTTTTGGAGCATTCCGAAGAAGAGCTGTTCTATGCTCTTATTGCTAAACTTAATGAAAACGGGCGCACTGTTTGTTCTAAAGTTATTAAGTGCCTCTCAAATAAGCCAGAAAAGGTGCAAGAAGTAAGTGACTTTTTATATAAAGCTTCTGATAAATCGATTTCTGAGGAAGACACCTTAGCTCTTGCCACAGCATTGAGTTTATCAAAATGGCAATATCTAACTTTGAGGTCCATTTTAAGTACAAATGGCACAGCGGCTTTTCCATCTTACCAGAAGTTACTGTTGAAGAAGAAAGAATGCTATCCAGCAAAAGAAGATATTGTGATATCGGAGTCAGGAGCTAAAATTAAGTTACAGGCAGTTCTAGATTTAACTGCCGAGAAGATTTTGAAAGTGACTGGTTCAAATATTAATGGTGGTGTTTTGAAGCTAGTTAGTAAATGGGGCTGTGACGGAGCTTCTTCACAAAGTTGTTACAAACAAAAACCAACTGGTGACATATTTTCAGAATCTTCTGTATTTATGGTTAGTTTTGTGCCACTTCGCCTTATGAGTGACAACGATGTGATAGTATGGGAAAATTCGCGCCCTTCTTCAACAAACTATTGCAGACCAATTATGTTCGAATTCAAACAAGAAACAAAAGAATATATTCAGCAAGTAGAAGCAACATTACAAGAAGAAATTCAGAACCTTCTACCAACAAAGTTATTTGATGGCGAATTTGAAGTATTTCATGAATTGCATATGACGATGATCGACGGCAAAGTATGCACGGCACTTTCACAGACACAGTCTGCAGCCAATTGCAACATTTGCTTAACAAATCCGAAAGATATGAACAACTTGAACCTCGTTTTTAACAAACCAGAAAACCATGATATGTACAAATATGGTTTATCTTCACTTCACATGTGGTTGCGATGCATGGAATGTATTTTGCACATATCTTACAACTTAGATTTCAAAAAATGGGCGGCTCGGGGTGAGGACAAACTGCTCCGAAAATCAAGAAAAGAGTTAACGCAGCATGAGTTTTTTGTTGTAACTGGCTTAATGATTGATATCGTCAAACAAGGCTTTGGGACAACAAACGATGGCAATACAGCTCGACGGTTTTTCAATGATTACGAAAGGTCAGCTGAGATAACAGGAGTTAATGCTAATTTGATTAAGAGATTTTCTGTAATTTTGCAGGCAATATCTTCTGGGAGAAATGTAGATATTGAAAAATTTAGAATTTATTGCAGAGAAACAGCAGAACTTTATGTCAGCGAGTACTCGTGGTATTACATGCCTTCGAGTGTACATAAACTTTTAGTGCATGGTGCAGATATTTGCCAGCATTTTTCTTTTATTCCAATTGGTATGATGTCCGAAGAAGCCTCAGAAGCAAGAAACAAAGATTTTCGTTCAATCAGAGAAAAGCATACTAGAAAGATAGGCAGAATGCAAAGAAATGAAGATATTTTACACCAGTTACTTATCAGCTCCGATCCGTACATTACGAACATAAGACCGAAGTTCACCAAAATTCAAAAGCAGCAGAGGTTTGAAGAAGCCGAAAATCTTCTAAAGGATGACGTTTCACCCAATGAACTCGATTTAGAAGATGCTGATGAGGAAGAAGTATACGTCGACATTGAGAATAATCCCCCACAAGATCCGCTAGCATAATTCACATTGTAACATACGCACGTTCATGTTAGTTTATTTAAGTTTGTAAGTTTGTAATCTAGTTTATTTAAGTTATTAAGTTTATAGGTACTGAGAAAAAATGCGCTTAAAATTAATTTATGTTCTAGTTTATTTAAATTTGTAAAATAATAGTTTACTTTAGTTATTAAGTTTACAGGTACTGAAAAAAAATGCGCTTTGTTTTATTTTTTGTGTTTGTTTTATTTATTTATTTATTCATATTATGTTGACGACAGCCCTAGCAAAGTATTACATTTGTAAACAAAGACTACCCACTGTTGGGGTAGTCAAATAAAAAGTTGTATTTTACATTTCATATGACTTATTAGGAAAAAATATTTAAAGTGCATGTAACTCAAAAGGAGCACAAAATCGCAGTTGAGTGTCTATGACAAAGTAGTGAGAAATTAGCCCCTCTACAAGCTGCGCTAAGTTTTATTTTGAATACGTTTGAATCTTGGAAGATAAAGAGAAAATTAGGATTTTTTCATACAAAAAATATTTGAATATTTTTTTTCTCTGAAAATACGGCTTTTTTGGCAAAAACTCAATGTACAAAAGTGATTTGTAATTGCATCAGCTGTCTACAAAAAAAAAATAAGCTGAATCGGTTGACCTTTTGTCAAAAATTTCTTAATGTCCCCTTTTTTATCATTTGGGACTAGTGTGCGGCGTCCGGCCTCCATCAGAGTCGGGATTTGGTCCACAGGGACACCGACCACCACGAACCACGCCGCGGCTTGTTTGTCAGCGTGCAGCAGTACCCACCTCTTGATGTCTACCCAAGAGTTTTGGTAGCTGAGAGTACGACCAATCATAGTCGACTCTCCGTAGACCCCCTGCTCGTCCGGGATCACGATGCCACACCGTGCACGCTTCTGGATCTCCGACTGGCTCATAACGACTAACGAGGTGCTAGTTGAAAGAGTCAAGCCGGAGACTGTCTTCCTTAGCCAGGCTAAGGTGTGGTCATTACCGCACCACAGTTTAAGGATACCCCCGGCGAACAGCGGCTTGGCGTTGAAAGTCGGCCCTGGGGTGTCCTGTTTGGGGGAGCAGGCCTCGAGGATGATCTGCTTCTGGATAGCAGCGAGAACCTGGTCCGACGCGTCCTTGCATAGGATCCCCGTGCGGTCGCAGGTGATGGCGACGTCTAGGGTTGCGCTGGCAGCTTGGGCGTAGCTTCGTTGGTCGACCCTATTGGATTGATCAAGGCGCGGCCGCTTATGCTCTCCCCGAGGTGTCAAGGTTTCGTTGAGAGCTCGCTTGGCCGCGGCCTGATCCTTCCAATAGGGTCGCTGTGTAGTGTCACCTTTGGGTTTCACCGGAGCGCTGGTTGGCGGTTGACTGGGCGCTGGTCGGCTTGTGCCGGCCTCTGCCTGTGACCGCTTACCGGCGGAGAAGTTTAGCTGGCCAACTGTCGGTTTAACTGTGCTAGCGACAGTGGCCTGTTTGTTGCGGGAGCTTTTGCCCGACTTCTTTAATGCTTGACGGCGCTCCTTCCTCGTCAATCTGTCCCTCTTTCTGCCCTGTTCCGGGGCAGCAATTGGACCTGAAGGGTCATTGCAAGAGCAATGGGCTTGTTGAGTATGTTTACCCTTGCCCTTGCGTTTCTGCACGAAATGCCAGGCGCGTGAGAACACGTCCTCAGTGCAACTAGCCGTCTCCGCTTGACCGGTGACGACCGTCTGATGAGGGGAGGCTAGAGGAGCCACAGGAGGAGGAGGGTGTTTGGCTGGGAGCCCGGTACCAGTGTTACCTGGCGCCGGGGCCTGTGTAGAGAGGGTCAGACCGGCAGTGGTATTAGTCGTCGCCTTGGTCTTCGCCTGTGCGTCAGAAGGGTCGGTACTGGTCCCAATCTGCGCCGATGTCCTTTGTTTATACTGGGACTTTTTATTTTTGGTCTTGGCTGTGGTTCTCACCACAGCTGGACCGGTGCCCGCGCTGGTACCCGCAGTGTTAGCTGCATGGCCACCAGGGGCAAGGGAAGTGCAAGCACCTCCCTTGGGAGTCTCATCGGCTTTCGCCTCCACTCCGGTGCTGTTTTTTTTAAATGGCCTTGATAAATCCATATTAAAATGTTAATAAAATTCGTCTCTCTGGCTCCCACCCACCATGGAGCCCGCAACTGGGAACGTCTCACTATAGTTCTAGTATAGAAAGTTCGATCGTTAGGACTACCAGAGAGATATAGGGGCGCGAGGCTGGTTTACAGTGCGACATCGGGTGCTCGATCGGGTTGGCGTTGGCCAACGAACTGATCAACCCTCACTTACACCGTCAGCATGACCTTTACCTACCGCTTTGGCCGTCCAAGGACGACCTCAGCGGACCTCACGCACCTCGCCTGTGGCGGGACACTTAGCTATTTCTAAAGAGTCTTAAAAAGAGCCTGAAAGAAATCGAGTTCGTGACAAGTCAATCGTCATCCTGAGGATGCCTCGTTGAGAGGTGAAACACGTGTCGATTTCTTCCAGGGTCTTTTTAAGACTCTTTAGAAATAGCTAAGCGGAACAGGTTACTAAATATATCCACATCATCATTTTATAATGGATTTCCGCAAGGTCACGCCTCAATCAATTAACTACTAACTTAGTTCGCAACTTAGTTCGCGTGGAAGTCGTAAGACACCACAATATACTAAAATAACAGCCACATTTTTAATTTATACTAAATAAATTATCTGTATGAGAAGTAGCTTGTCCTGAGGTCGACACCCGCAGCCTTCAGTAGCAATCCATTGCTTGAAAGATTTTTCGTTTTTAATGAATTAATGAACGCCTTCGTTTGGAGCATATATGGGTCGTTTTCAAAACTTATGTACTTTTTGTGTTACATTTGTGTTACCCTGACACAAAAGTAACACAATTGAAGAATAAGGGCAGAGTCACAACGAAGTCGACGAATCTAATCAAATTTTTTTATTGTACTTCCTTTCATTTTTGTGGATGTTTTGATTTTTTAAAGGCTCTCGGTAACGTCTTTATCGTTCAGCGGGCGATAACGACATGTTTCCTAAAACGGAAATGGAATTACTATTCACATTTAAGTGAATATACTGTGACAAGCCGTAAGTGTCACGTGACACAATAATAGTAAAACAATGGTCATTCAATTCAACAAAATTAACGGACCCCTAGCCTTCAAAAAATTTTTTTTTGTAATTTCACCCTCGAATTACTCGTCAAACATGCATGAAATTGGTTCTATTGCTTTAAAAAACTAAATTTAATTCCTGTCATAATTTGTTGTCCAATCGCACGTATTTAAAAAATGCAGCAAATTATAAATAATGCACGCACTATGTAACCAGATTCAACAATGTTTTGTCAGGTGACGGGGTAAGTTATTAGAAATATACTATAAAACAATGTAATTTTAATAAACCATTTATTTATTTGCTCATAAACACGTGTCTCACATTCCATTCCATCGTGTGATTCCTTTTTGTAACTTTGATATTTTATAATATTAGAAGTAAATTCCAAATTTAGTATGGGAAATCTATGCGTCAAAATAGTTACAACGAGAGGGTGCTAGTTTCTTTCGGCTACACCATTTTGTTTATTAACTGTGGGTTTCGATTCATGCGCGTTGTAAAAAGGACTTTAAGAAATTGTGTTAAAAGTGCCAAATTATGTGAATTCGGTAAGTACTTTGTGCACAGTGCACCATGTCAGTGTAGTTAATGCTATAATAAAGTGAACATTTAAAAAAATCTGTACTTGTAATTTTATTACTAATTAGTCTGAATAAGTAAGTAAGTAAGTATTTATTTGCATAAAACATGGTATACATGGTGTTACAATAATTTACAATAAAGATCTTACATGTTTTGCCAGAATTGTACTTAGCATGCATATGTTCACTTAATACAATAATGTAAATGTTAATGTATATGTTTACATTTCGGACTGTATCATATTTTATTCTACCAACAAGTTGGTAGACACATAATGAATACCATACATTTTCAAAACGACCCATAAACTACCTAATGGCACAACACTAATACTCTGACTAATGCATTCTTATAGATTATACCTGACGAACAGCTATCACTAAAGGGTGGTAAAACAAAATGTAAATAAAGAAGCTCAAAAAATATAAATTGTTGGGAATCGAACTTAGGTTTGCAAAGCAGTCGTGGAACCTCTTAAGATATTTGCTTTGTTGAAGGTTGACTAAAAATTAGCCGTTCTTATATTAAGTCATGATTGACTGTTTAGCTCCTTAATGGTATAGCGGGATGATAATAATTTTAAATATTAAATCTATAACTATCTACTATATTCGGATTCAGCCCAGTGAAGCAATGGAATTGTTACTAATTGTTAATTCAACTGTTATTGGTACACACGGCTACACATCAAGATATACATTTCCAATTTATGCTTATCTCGCATTGTAAAGGATCTCCGTACAATGCGAGGTCAGCTTATACTGGAAATGCTATGCTAGCTTGATGTGTTGCCGTGTGTACACACTAGTATATTTTCTTCTTTTGTAGGAAATTTCTCATTTTGTAGGAAATGAGACTGAGAATAGATTCTCAGTCCCATTTCCTACAAAATGTATGGGCAGTTTTTTTGCGATTTCTGACTTTTCTAGTACTCAAACCACAGTTGGTCTGATAGAGTTTTGTGATCCATATAAGAAACAGCATCGATGGGCATCAAATAAAGTTTTTGTGAAAATTTGCCATTTTCTTGTTGACTGTATTTTTTTTTTCAAATCTGTGAATGCAGATCAAAATGTTTAAAAAGTTAAGGACAGTCTCCTAAGACCGTTTTCTTGACAGCCCTTATTGCCCCCTTCTCAAAAATCCGCCCTGTATATTGTCATGTCATGATTGACTGCTTAGCTCCATAAAGCTATAGCGTGATGATAATCGTTTAAAAAGTTAAATCTGTAACTATCTGCAATATTCTGTGCTATTAACTCCGTCTTATTATAATTTGCGGAAAACTATAGAAAAATACGAACTAATTGCAATATTGCTCATCCCTCATAGCAAATAGTATAATAATAATTTATAATCTACAGACTGACCATTACCCCAATTGCGTAACTTATTTTCGTAAACAATTATGCCTAATTTGATTCATTTTGACAGTTCAACAACATTCATTGCGTGATTTACGTTGTTGAGCAGATTTTTTTTTCAACTTTAAAGCAATGGATTAGCAATCTTTCCTCATCAAATCGAAACATCATCTCTCTATCAAATCGAAACAGATTGTGATTGTGTTGTATTACGCAATTAGGGAACAGACGTCTAGGGAATATATATGCAAAATTTGAACAAAATTCGGTAGTATTTGCGTGATGCTGGAACATACATGCAGACAAACAGACAATAATTCTAAAAACTATATTTTCGCCATTGGAATCGTTTCCAGACCTCGAAGCATTTAGTTTCTTTCAAAATACAGTACAGTTTAGACTTTCGCTAAGAATATATATACTATTTCTAATATTATGTAAGTATAGATTTTATTTAATTTATCAATAAAACCGTGGTTTTGTGGATAAGTATGGGCAATGTCAGACTACTCCATTGAGATTTTACCTTTAAAAATATCTAGTCTGTGATACCAAGATAAAGCACGTACATGTAGTAATAAAGCTAATAAAAATAATCTTACAAAGAAAAGCTGGAAGTCTTTCATTATTGGAATGTTTTTTAATACTACGCGCGAGATGTCACAACATACACACCATGATTTAGTCAGCCCTACGACTTGGCAATTCTGATACTCCCCACTAGATGGCATAATAAATAAACCACACTAATCAACACTCATTCTTAGCATAGCATCTCTATTTGCCACGTTATCTAATTAGTTCTTTTATTTCCCACTAGATGCCGCCGTGGTGGATAGATGAAGAGTTTACAATGGATAACTCCTGCCTTAACTTGGATAGGCAAGATCACCTCATTGGCTTGGTCTACGGACTACCATGTGATACGGCGCAGTACTCAGTTTGTATGATAGGTAAACAACAAAACATATTCAGCCTATAATGTTCCCGCTGCTGGAACTCTGGCGTCCTCTTTGTAAGTGGGAGTGGGGCGTAATCTACCACGCAGTCATGTCTTCAATTTTTATTGGTTTTAGGACATGCCGGTTTCCTCACGATGGTTTCCTTCACCGTTTTGAAAGCAGTGGTGATGAAATTAATTAGACAAAGTAAAACGCTTGCTGAACCCACGACCTACAACTTTTAAGTCAGGGCCGTTACCACTGCTTCTCTAAGTTTGTGTTCCCAAAAATCTGAGATTCTGAATTAAAATGGGAAGTTCACACCTTATTCTTTTTGTTTCTTTTTCTAGAAAAGTCTAAAAATCTCCAGCTCCACCCTATCACCGTGCAACCAGCGCTGGTGGTACCCCTAGCCCCCGCTGCGGCAGTGACAGAAGCACTTGCCAGTACTACTGTAGATGGTTATGACAGCAGCAGTTGAATTGCGAGGTTGAATATCTTCTATTAACTTACTATGCCTTATTATCTTCCATTCATATAACATGTCTTATCTCTATTGAATTATAATTAGAATAAATTATTTTCAAAAAATAAATGGATTTATGTATATGAAGTTTTATTATAAATTGGCTTTTACCCGCAATTTCGATCGCGTTGAGGTCGGGAATTATTCCACAGGAACGAAGGTACTAACACTAATAAAAAGTGTCCTATGTCATAACTGGCGTTGCCGGAGAGTAACATTTCGTAGTATTCCTATCGTATTATTTGCGTAGCGTTCGGAAGTATTGGGTAATATTTGGAATTATTCGCCAGGAGTTCGACTATTCACCGCTAGATGGCGACACAATTACTATTGCAAATTACAGTCATAAATGTTGCGTGTTGGCGATTGTGTATTCATATCCACGAATCTGCCACTATTCTTAACTATCCTTATCAGCAAACCTTGGTCACTGCAACAGCAGAAAGCGCATGCAGGCGAGCAATACCGACGTAAGTTGTACAAACGTCGAATTGAATACAATTGTCGAAGAAACGCATATCTAAGCAGTATGATTTTTTTTTTTTTTAGGTATGGCTTCTCGTAGTTGACCTCTGAGATCATGACTACTTAACCGGGCTTTCCTGTGGGTGACTTAAGCTACTACACTTAAAACCTCCAGCCAGGGGTTATTCAACTATGCTAAACTAGGTGAAAGCTTGCTAAGGGCACCCCCTGTGGGGTACGAACCTCGGCTTAGGGCATCAACAGCAGGGAGGACATCAAGGATGGGACGGGCTGGATCAAAGTTTTGATCATGATTATCAGTCGGGGAATTTAAAGCTTCGTGCTCAGCTGCAACAACTGCTGGCACCTCGTTATCGAGCAAGGGTCGGGGGGAGTATCATTTACTCGGGGACGCGGTCGCGATCTCAAAGGACCTCGGCGGCGAGGTCGGAATGACGTACACTGTGCTGGTTTCCCTAGTGCTCTCCTAGAGGAGGGTAATGGGGTCGTCAGGGTCGGTAAGGATTCGCTTAGGGCGACGAGTTCGATTGATACTAGAGGGAGTGTAACTAGCGGCCTCGACAACCAGAGGGTTGCGATGTTTGGCGGCAGTATCGAAGTAAAGCAGTTTGAAAACAAAATCCCATGCATACGACCCTTTTTTTCGTAGGTAAGCGTTACAATATCAGCCGAGCGCTACAAGTAGAAATAGTCCTTACGGTGTATAGATATATTATATGCGTCTTCGATGGTACATAGAGAAGTTAAGTAGGTACTAAGATGTGTTTATATTACTTATATATTATTATGTAGGAGATACGCGGTACCTAATAACACAGTAACTATTATGTTATGTATTTCAATTGTTTATATTAGTAGATACTGGGTGCCGATTCTCTCGTCACAAATGGCTCTAAACTAGACTGAAAATCACCAAAATTTTGTTTATTCATGTTAAACGACGATTTCCCATTCTGAAATAGACCAAAGTGACACAATTTAACTATATTTTAGTTTGACAGCACTAATATGGCACAGAGTTAGTTTAGAGAAAATGGCAATTTTGCTATTCCGACCAACACGAATTCATACCAACATCTCGATTTCAGGTGCAAAAACAGTACTGTAGCAATTTTTTTCTTGCTTTTGCTTATATATCGAAAATCGTGTGTTCTATCGCAAAAATAATTAAAATTTCGACCCCCTTTAAGAAGCCTATAAACCCCTAAAACTAAACATGTAGGTAATAATTTTTTAAATTTTCCATACAAAAAGTGAAAAATTATATATATAAAAGATGTCGAGGCTGGGCACCCTGCCCACCTCCGGCTCTAAAAACAAGTACCACGTGGAGACGCGTCAAAAAAAAAATTTTTTTTTCTGTCTTAGCCAAAAGTAAGGAGTTTTAGTGATAGTTTAGCTAGTTTAGTTCGGTGTACAAGAGAATCGGTACCACTAGGTACTTACTTGAACTATTAATTGCGGTTGAACACTGTACATATTTTACACAAAAAGGAAACAATTTTTTTTGTAAAATATCGTCTTTATGTTTATATGTTTCCCTACCCTACCTACTTACCAATTTTTTTTTTCCATTAGGTAGGTACATTGTAAAGCAAAAACTTTTTTACGAATTAAACTAAGCTTATAAGTACATAATCCGCACTAAATCGACTTATTCTAAACACAAGCATATAAAAATTAAAAATAATGAGCAGTCACAAGTAGTAGTTATGTACTTAATGTAGATAGTTATGTTAATAGTAGTTAGGCATCGAATAATCCGACGTTCGCACAGACGTAATAAAATCGCGGCGGGATTTTATCGCGCACTGGATTTTCAACTCTCGGTGTCTCTCTCGTCTCAGCGCGTTGAAAAACACACTGTTGGATTTTCAACTCTCGGCGCTAAGTAGAGCGTTGAAAATCAAGTGCACGAAAAAATATCGCCGTGATTTTATTACGTCCGTGCGAACGTGGGCTAATCCTTTGTTGGTTTTATGAATGAACGAGTCGGGTACAGTACAGTACGACACAACTTAAATGTAGCATCGGCAAGTAAAACCGATCACCGTCTGAACTGAGTGCGCATTCAAAATCATCATTACCTATTTATTACTGCTTTAGATGGAAATGATCTTTACGCAAACGCAATAACTAGTGAAGTCATATAACCAAATACATCCGTAAAATTTAAATTAATGAATGCAAATTTTCTAATTTATGCCACACCTAAGTTGTGTCGTACTGTTTTTTTTTTTTACTGGATTATCTATTAAAGTTCGACTATTGACCACTAGATGGCGTTATTGCCAGTGACTTTATATTATTATGCGTGCATTCATAAAACTGAGTAATACACAATTTTGAAAACTTCTGAATATTTCTTTTCATCTACTTAAATTAGTTAAGTACTTACGTAATAAGTTTTTGTTTGCGGTTTAGGTGTGAAAGTGATAGAGAGGTTTAAATATAGGTATGTAAGATAAATAAGATTAATTTGAGGGGCTTGTGGTTAAGTAATAACAGTCGCACGCGTCGATCGATCAGGTAAGCTACGCTTGCCGCGGTTGCTCCATGGATGGGTGACCATCTTTACATACCAAGACTCCTCCGTGCATTGGAAAGCACGTTAAGCCGTTGGTCCCGGCTGTCATTTGTAGATCTTTGACAGTCGTTACGGCTACCCAAAAGTCTGACAAGCAGTCTTACCAAGGGGTATCGCGTTACCTAGTAACTAGGTTGTGGAGGTCAGATAGGCAGTCGCTCCATGTAAAGTACTGGTATTCAGCTGCATCCGGTTAGACTGGAAGCCGACCGCAACATAGTTGGGAAAAGGCTAGGCAGATGATGATACTAAGATGAGTTTATAAAATAGCTTACCATCTTAAGTATAGGTAAGTATTTAGTAAAAAGCCAATAAAAATAAAAAGGTACTTAGGGCTTACCCAATAAAAAGGTACCCTAATTCTAATTAAGTATTATATTATGTCAAGTGTTTCTATAAGTACTTATTTGAACTATTGATTTTAGTACAAAGAAAAGTAAAACACCATCGTAATAATTAGGTACCTACTGACCTACTTATACCTAATTATTTACGTTTCTTTCCATTAAATCGTAAAGCAATAAGTACTTACGCGGAAATATTCGCGCAGAGTAGGTACGCAGGCTAAATAATATTTCATTAATTTTATTCTTGAATGAACGACCGTGAGCCTCGTGGGCAGTGCCACGTGCCACACAACGTGTAGGCTAGCGCTGGCATCGCGTAGCCGAGCGACTAACGAGGGAAGTTCGCCATTTTCAGTTCTACTCTTGCCCGCTAGATGTCTAGTTTAAAGTTAATTCTTGCTGCGGTAATGTTCCTTTCAATCGATGTATTCTTTTGAATATTACCGAATTATCACCCTAATTGCGTAAAACACGATCAATGACAATCTGTTTCATTTTAACTGTTCAACAACATTCATTGCGTTATTTACGTTGTTGAGCAGATAAATTTTTCGAACTTAAGAAGCAATGGATTGGCAATATCGTTCGAAATTATTCAGATTATGATTGATCGTGTGTTGCGTAATAAGGATCCAGGTCATGGTCTAAAAATCTACCAGTGGGATAGCGAAGTGGACTGTATGGTTAGGCTTGTTGTAAAATACAGATAGGTACCTAGTTCTGTATGAAAGGATTTCTGTTTGTTCATCTGAATCAAAGAACAAATTCAACAGAAAAACATTTGAGTATGAATCACCATTTTTCCTTCAGTCACTGCTTCCTCAAGGGTTATAAAGTTCTAATTCTAAATGATATTTTGAGTGGGCCGTCGATCCTGGAGACAGACGCTACTCGTCTTTTTTTTGAAGTGAAAACTTCTTTAGCGGCGTTGTGCACTTTTTTTGTAATGGGTAAAAACTGTTAAACTCGCGTCAGGACACGTGACCTGATCGAAAATTCGTAAGACGGTTAAAAAGACATCAACGCGTTGACACAGATATAATACGCGTTGATTACCGCGGTGCCGATTTTTTTTCAAGTTTTCACTTCTGTCGGCACTCCCGGAGTGCCAGTTTTTTTTTTAAATATTCCGTAAAAACCTCACTGTCAAAACTTTGGTGAAGTGAGCTGTCATTCTGCCTAATGCTAGGGATTAAAACTATTGACAGCTCATTTCACCTAAGATTTCACAGTGAGATTCTTACAGAATAGATCAGCGGGATCAATTCACTTAGAATAATTTTTATTTAGAAGCAAAAAGTAAATTTTAGAAATCACAGACAAGTTTTGTGTCTTAATTTTTTAAAATTTATTCTTAACAAATCATTACATCATTTTATACTATTTAATGTCTCAACCCATTGTTCATTAGTTTTACTCATTTGTGTATAGTTTTCATACATAGCCGCTAGACTTTTATTGAAGCCCCTCAAATGCTCTAAGTAGGCTCTAAAACTGCTGTTCATTGCCCGAACAGAGTCTATTTCTTGTGTCAGCTCTGTGGTTGCTTTCTGAAAGAAAAAAAAAGTTTTGGTTCTCCAACTGTAGTTCTAGAAAGAACATTTCAAAAGTTTAATTCCATATTTAAACTGCAGGCACAAATGAAAAAGTTAAAGTATAGGTGCATGTTTCCAATTTGTAGTTTCCTATAAAGAAGAAATGCTAAGAATTTCTAGAATAATCAGTCTATAATGTTCCCACTGCTTGGACATAGTACTCCTCTCTGTGAGGAGTGGGCCCTAATCCACCAGGCTAGCCCAGTGCAGTTTGGTAGATGTCACATGTCTTTGAATTTTTGTTACTAGGAAATGCCGGTTTCTTCACAAACAATTATGAGTAGTTCATCCTGTGATAATGATACAGCCAGTCAGCAAGATGGTAGTGGCCGATTGCCTATGTCACGACTAAGGGATCTCGCGTACTAGACGACCACGACCACGACTATGGGTCGCACCGACCAGGTAAACTATATAAACCGGCTAGTTGACTATTGTGACCAAGAGCGCGATTCATTTCGGTTTCTATAGTTTACCTGGTCGCGGTCGTGGTCGTGGCCGAGTTTAGTGCGCGAGGTCCCTTATTAACGTCAGTGGGTCGTCTTAAATAAGGCAAAACAAAATAATGTCTTGAAATATTGCATGTGTGCTTGCCTCGATAGTGGGAAGGAAGTCATAGCTTTGCACAAGAGGTAGATTCATAAAGCTCTATCCAACATAATGGCTATGGGTATGAGGCGTTAAAATTGGCATGAGATAACAACGTCGTAGGCATAAGAAGATACTCAGACCAACCAAATTTTCATCACACAAGTGGGTTCAAAAATACATATTAAGCAGAAATAAACTTATTTTACCTCACGCTTAGACGAAGTCACAGATGCACTAGACATTTTTATTTCAGCAAAAAATGGTCCTAATGTCCTATGATTATATATTATTTTAATAATCACCAGAGTTTTAAAACAATAAACAAAGAAAAGGAAAACAACTTTTTGATTTGGCGGTTGGTGTTGGGTTGCTATCCTTAAGGTTCAAAACTACCGTTTCATGCTACCTATTTCCCTACAAGAAAAATTGTGCTTTATTTTACCCAAAATAAAGCACAATAACTGGCGAAATATAGTGTAATGTGGGTAAACTATAGGGTACATCGACAAAGAGCGTTTACATGTATCTTTATTGTTGCGTTTACATGTACCACTTTCTTGCCTTATTTTATATTATTCACTCACTGCTTTATTTGTATTAATACCTCTTGTAAACAGCGGTATATTTTTTGATCAATATTATTTATTTTCTTTATTTACTCCATAGATATTTTGCACAGATAAATTGACAGCCGATGCCATAGATTATACATTCCAGCGCGCGTCCCTTCGCTTGTCACAATAGATTATACTATAATAGTCCACATCGTGGACAAGTGATGTTGGAACATCGTGTCGGGTGTGCGTCGACTATTTTAATTTATTGAACAATAGTTTTGTTTTTCTTTTTTATTAGTTTTATATTATTATTATTATTGTTTTATTTATTTTGTAATCCCCTAGTGGGATTTATAGGTCCGTAGATATGTCCGTGGCATCACAGCGGGCCCTATCAGAATACCAGCGCTGCGGTATTTATTTATTTTTAAATAAAGTCAAAGTCAAAACATTTATTTCAAATAGGCCCATGTATGGCACTTTTGAACGTCAAAATTTACAGAATAATATAATTGATTCTAGTCGCCCCTTCCAAAAGGTAGTTTTCGTATGGAGAAGAATGGACAAGAAACTCCACCGTTACTCTTTTAAAATGTTTTACAATAGTTTGTATTAGTACGTACATTAGTTAAATAATTATATGTAAAGACGATGTACCTAGAATAAAATTACTATACCACAATAGGTAAAAAGAATTAAAAATGAAGCAACGACAGATAATTTAATTATATGATAGATACATGGTGCTCACATATTTACAAACATAGTAAAAGTAGACGATTTTCCTAATGTTTTTAAAATTAGTAAGTCAGTGTGTGAGGAAGTAATCACAGAATGTAAAATCAATGTCATATAATACAAAATTATAAATTTAACAATTTAATTAGCAACCTGTTTGTTTTTGTCTTGATTCTCAATTGTCCTATGGAGCAGGACCAGCATGTTTCCAAGCACTCTTATCTTGGATATAATTCTCTAATTTGTAATATGTTTGTTTAAAAAGTGTACTTTTAATCTGAGTTTTAAATTATCTTTCATTTAATTGCAATATGTCACAAGGTATTTTGTTGTAACAATATACCTTGATACCTGTTTTGTTGTAATATTGCAGCATCATGCTGAGATAGGGGCCTTTTTGGCCTCGCACAGGTCGTATTTTTTCTTTGTTAATCTAGAATGCTCCTTTTTTATTTTTGTTAATGTTTGTTCCGTTTTTCTTATGTTTATCCTTTTTTACTATGTTTTGTATTTCCTGTGCGTGTCCCAAATAAAATATTTTCTTTCTTTCTTTTCTTTCTTTATTATGTGGGATTCTTTATACCCTCGAAGCATGCTAACGGCTGGATGGAATTCATGAGGTGACTATAGAAAGGTCTGGGTCGCACGATGGTTTTATTTTTATAAAATTAAAATGACGGATACATAATATCTTGAAAAAAAAAGTTTCTAAAATCATGTGTGAACAAAATAAAAGTCTTTCCAAAAATATAACACACTAAAGCCCGTTGTAGACACGGCTACACATCAGGCTATGCATTTCCAGTATAAACTGACCCCCACATTGTACGGAAATACTATACAATGCGAGATCAGCATAAACTGGATTAGTATAGCTTGATGTGTAGCTATGTGTACACGACGTTGTGCACGGTTTCTTTATGGTACGGTGTGCTAGCCTCTCCATAGAATAATCGTGTTCGCTTGTATACGTGCAAACCGCGATGGTCCCGGTATATCTATCAACAAGCTTCCACAGTGATCCACACAACACTGACGACCGTGCCTACATACGGTGAGTTAATCGTAGTTTTAACAACAGGCCTAAAAGGTTGAAAAATATATATATCACTCAAAAAAGAAAACTATTTTCAAACAGTCTGATGCTGCTGGTGGCACGTCGCACTGATTCCAAATAAATTGGGGTAAGGACAAGAGAATGATGACAATACTGTTGGTGGCATCAAATCTGAAATTGAACTAAAATAACAGTCACGAACTAGCCGAATTATAACAGACAGCTTGAAAAAAAGCTTGTTAAAAGTTGTAAATATTTTGAATTTAAAACTAAACCTTAAAACAAAAATTGTTTCAGAATACTGCAATTTGGTTAAATTATCTTTTTCCATTAATTATTGGGAAATTAACTGAAGTAGCAATACTGAGAACTCCAATGTGACATTAGCAGTTACGGTTCATTTCAAGTAGAATGATTACATCAAAGTGTACAGTGTATATTGCGTTTGTTATTTTTCACTTTATTAACAACAAAAAAAAAAAACTATTAGATGAATTTAAACATTTATTTAATTAAACAACAAAAACTCTTTTTAGGGCTCTGTAGTCAACTGGCTAAAACTAAATATTTATCATGTCCGTTCGTCTGTCTATACGGGTGTCCTCTCTATCTCTTTTCTGTTTCTAGTCCTTCTTCTCCACTTCGCTATGTGTCTTCTACGAATCGTAAATATCGGCAATCGTCGAGTTTGGTTTTATTGGATAGGTCTAAAAAGGGTTTAAAATCCGCCAGAGTACTATGGAACCCTACTGTGCCGATTGCTGCTTACTGTGCTTGGAACCCACAGCTTGGAGTCCATGGTGGGGCTACGACTAACACGTACTTAATTGGCTGAATTTATTCAATTGGACCCAATTTATAAAAGACATCATAATGCTTTATAATTTGTACAACAGTGTAAGAAATAAAACCAGAAATTCTGCAAAAATAAAATTATCTCCCAATATTCACCCCCAAAGTGCATTGGATCCTCAACCTCTCGAGCTCAACCCAACCCCCAGTATCGACCTTTGGAGCAGTCACAAAACGCATGCGCACAGCCAGCCCCGGCGCCATCTGCAGAAAAACGTCGTAGTTAAAAAAAGAAACGCCGCCATTTTGACATTTGTTTGGCTTTTGTGTTCTACAATAAAAGTTATCATGTAATTACTCGTTACGAGTTATTATTCAATATATTTCCGCTATCCAACTATTTCGCTGGTAATTCGGATGAATAAAATCCAACGCATCGGTGGGAATCGCATGCGTCGAGCAGCGAAAAAATCGATCATGTACCAGTGCCGCTTTTTTACTTTCGCATTACAAATGTTCGTGTTATATTACTAATTTATCTACTAAAGTAATTTAAAATACATCTTGCTTTCATCATGAAGTATTTTAATTGTGTTTTGACTGGAAATTGACAGTGATATGTGGTGAAAAGTGGATTTGGAAAAAGGCGCGAAGTGCCCGCTGCCGATATTGACCACGGAAATAAAAAAATAATATCTAAATTAAAACAAAGAGTTTCTTCCGACGAGTAATGTGTATCACATCAAACTTGTGTTTAATAAATTTTCCGGTTATGTATTACGTACAGCAAATGGAATAAATGATACTTTCTAAAAATTAAGTTCATGTAAGTACATATTTCCTGAATTAGGTAATTTCATAATGTTAGTTTTGCATACGTTTTCGACTTACTGTTTTAATTATGATTAATATTCATGCTACTGCTGTAACTAAGAGAATGAAAATGCTTATGTCAATGACACCAAATGATAACATTGTCAATATTATTTTGACAGAAAAATGTAAACAAATCATTTGTTGACATGTTTTGTATTATTTACATTTTTTTTTACATTTTTCTATATTCATAGGGCTTCTAATTTTGCTCATAACTTAATAGTCTTGATGCTCAATAACAAGTAAAATTGATTCCTTAATTCTATATTCCTAAGTAATTCCTCATGATCATACTAAAATGTTGTTTTTTTTATGCCTAGATAATTTTATATCTAATCAGCCTATTCAATAACTTCTTCCTTTCATTATCTATTTGAAAAGCTACACATCTATACTCTATCTTATCTATTGCAAATCTACATAAAATAATGAAACAACAGGCAGGCTTTCAGAATAGATTCAATGTTATGATTTGGTCAAAGTTATGGTAGCTGCTAGCTGTGTGTAAAAAATCTTTAGGGCAGCAACAAACAGGTTAGACCCAAAGCTTTTCCACATGTTCATTGTCATTCAAGATGAGATTGTAACTAGTTTTTTTTTTTAACTTTGGTGAAATCTGTTTATAACGACTTCGAAGGGAGCGTCAGATAACAACTGCTATATAATTGTAACCAAACACTAAGTTAAGTAAAAAGAAATGCTGGGACATCGAAATTTCGTCCGTTATAACCAGTACGTCATTTAAAGTGAGGTTGTTATAAACGGTTTTTACTGTAAATGCCATATCTTGAGGCGTTATACAAAATACGTGCTTTGACGTGGAGTTGCAGATACCAGTCCATATTACCTACCTATCTTGAGGCGTTTGATGTCTCCATCGCTGTTCATTAATTCCCTAGCTAGAGAGTTGTTAAGAGTCTTTAGTTTCTCTAGTAGGTGCCTCTTTTTTTTTTTTTTTTTTTGTGGGTGGGAAATCATCATATAACTTCTCCCGCTCTGGGCGGAGCGGGAGGGCGTGTCAGACTCTTACTGACTAAAACCCACCCGTGTTCCTTCGGTTGCCCTGTTGCCGGGGGCCACGATCTCCCTTTCGGTTTTCTTCGCAACCCCGGCAGGCATCGGCCCTAGTGGACCCCTTCAAATCTGCTCTCTAAGTAGTCATATTTCAGAGTTTTTAGTGATCCAAGTTGTTCCATTCTCTGTCTTGTTATGGTTAGCCCATGTTAGTCACCTGTCTATATTATGAAGACAGATATTTTATGCATATTCATTCTCACTGAAGGACAATCACGCTTTCTCAATTTACAGTGATTTGAATGGATTTGGTTGTACTAGATTTGATTCTCCATTTTGGAAGCATTTCTGAAGCTATATTGGGATTTGGTTACTGGCTAAGCCAGCAGTATTGTCAGCATATGTAGTTGTCATTGTCAATTTAACTTAATTTACACTGCTGACCTACCCTGTACTTATGAACAGTACAGGTTAGGTCAGCGGTGTTAATCGAGTACAATACAGGGCCAAGGACTGAGCCTTGAGGTAGCAATTTTTTTTTCATCTTGCGGTCCGGCGTCATTTTCATCCTTAGCCTGCGCTTCGCGTGTATGGTGTAGTTTATATTCGTTATACAAAATGTAGCTTCATTAATATTATTTTCTGTTTCATCAATATAATTTGTTCTTAAATAGCCAACTTACATTTAGCAACCATAGTAATGGTTGCATGTCCTATCTCTTTCTACTACAATATGGTGCAATTGCCTACAATTTTTTTTTAAAAAACTTTGATTTCCCAGGTTAAGTTGTCCTCTAATCTTGCGATGCGGTTAAGAAGTAGGAAGAGGGAGCGACCGCTCTCAAGTAAACGGAGTTCAAAGGTAACAAAGCTCAAGAAGAAGCCCATTAAGCCGCTAACCAAGCCCCCAAACGCTTGGAAGAATATCCTCAAGCGTGAAGTGAAAAATGTGGTGTCTGAGACACCGCAATTCTGTATCACTCGGTCACAGAAGAATTTAAAAACTCGTCCCGTAAGAACCAAACTAAGCATGGAGAAGCCTCTAGAGACGATGCATAAGAAAGCTAAGCACAAAGATGAGAACCGCACAAAGAAACCAATCTTTCAAACCGTTGTACGGAGTTCCACTAAAGATCCAGTGTCTTCTTCTACTGCTGTGAAAAAGCCGCAGAATGATAAAATTACAACAACATCTAAGACTAAAGAGGTCCGTACAACAAAGAGTGCCCAACTTAGGCACAGCTCGCTGAACCGTGAGCTTAAAAAGACTGAAGTGATATCTTCAGCAATAAGTTCACCTCGCAAAACAAGACGTATGGATAAGACTGACAAGTCAGCTTCCCTCAACAGCTCACCAATACGCAAAGTCCGTCAAATTGGGATAATAACTCCTAAAATAACTAAATCCTCAGTCAGTTCAACAAATGAGAGCCCAAAGAAGAGAACGAAGAAAGCTCCCATTGTTCCAGAAACTAATTGCTATCCAGAAGATAATGATGTCACAATGTATGAAGCTCACACAACTACGTTTGTTGACTTTCCAATTCAGAAGTCTGAGGAATCTGATTCGGATGGTCACGTTGAATCATCAGAACTCTGTCTTCCAAATGACTGCTTGAATGACTTTATGGCTATAGCAGAGTGTGCTAGGCTGATAAATGAGGATTTGCCAGCTACAGAAGAAGATATAAACTTCTTAGCGGACAAGGCAGCAAGGGTCATGACTACAGAGAAGGCGGAAGAGAAGACTTCGAGGACTAATTCAGTGGACAAGCGAGTGATGAAACGCAGGAAGTCAAGTAATGACCTGGAGATGTATCAGCCTACGTCTACAACTGATGATTTGGATAATTGTACTGATTTTTTGACTAATGGGGAGAAATATGTTCAGGTGAAAATTTTTTAAATTACATTTCCGAATACCTTCTAATTGCAGATTTTAATTTGAACATTCAGTTTTAATACAGAATCAAGTAAGATTTCGCTTAAAATTCTTTGCGTTTATGAAATAAATATAATCAAAAGCCTAACCAAACCTAACATTAAAAAAAAACCAATCTAAATTGTTTTTAGGGTTCTGTACTCAAAAGGAAAAAAACGGAACCCTTATAGGATCACTCGTGTGTCTGTCTGTCCGTCTGTCACAGCCAATTTTCTCCAAATCTAATGGACCGATTAAGTTGAAATTTGGTACACATATGTATTTCTGTGACCCAAACACGGACGTCTAACATTAATAAATAAATTTAAATATGCGGGTCACTTTGCAAATAAGACCGTATGACATATCAGATGAAAGGGCTTCTTGCGAGGATCTCAAATATATTTTTTTTATAATTTTAAAATAAATACTTTTAAAGATATTTAAGAAAGTCGATGAAAATTGACCATTACCCCCTTATCTCTGAAACTACTGGGCCAAATTTTTTGAAAAAAAAAAACAAAATACGTATAATGGTTCTTTACTCATAGATTACAGGAAAACCTATAAGAAGTCTATGGGATTAAAATAACATGGTAAATCTCTCAATATTGTGCATACAAACTTACATTTGCAGTTGGAATGTATGGGAGAACGTGTATTTCAACTACAAAGTTAAGTTTGTATTTGGGATAAATTCATCCCAACTACGGAACCCTTCATTGTGCGTAGTCCGACACCCACTTGGCCGGTTTTATTTATTAAAATTTTCTGACACATCTGTTTACAATACTTCATCTCTTTCACACAGCCCGACTTCGTAACAATGCTAGAGCAAGACGGCTACGTCCGCGACTCGGAATGCGAGATATCCTCAACCTGCGATACTCAAGGGACAGCTATAGAGAGTCTCGAAGCCCTATCAGCTCGGAGCCCTAGCTCAGGGTTCCTGGCTGAAATCAGTCAGAGCTTGGCTGCTGAGGCACACGGCACGGTGAGTTTGTCTTTCTATTTATGAGGAGATTTTTAGTTTGTAAGACAAGGATAGATATAGGTTACTCAATCTGGTGTTAAAACAGATCAGGAACATAATATTACAGGTAAACCAGAAAATATGTGTTTCGGTTATCTTCGTGTTTCCGAATGGGGATAAAAACTGCTACTTGCTCACTTCAGATGGCGCCGATCTCCAGCGTCTAATAATTTGACAGCTAGTCATGCATTTTTTGTAAACAAGCGACTTCTTTTGTGCATAATTAATTATTGAGCCCAGTTGCGCAGCTGTTTACTGCAAAAATACGGGGACCATTGTTTTTGCCGAAGATGTTATAAGAAGAAAACTGTGGGAGAAAGCTCTCCGAAAAAATTGAAATCCGATATTTCGTCGAGACGATGTGCTAGCTTTTAAGACTTTTATGGGAGAAAGTGGTTTATAGGTGATGCTCCCTAGAGAACTAAGTCTGTTTTCATTACATACAGGCACTTGTGATGTTATATTATGTTAATTATAGTAAAGTATGTGTGTGTTTATATTATCAAATTAGATCAGTGCTAAAAGTGCTATCTGTGAGATTTTTCAGTCAGGAAGATCATGCCCGAGTTGGTTTTCAACTCTCACAGGTTTTTTCTACCGTACACCTCCAGGTTTTTACAAAAAAAGAACATAAAGTCAACAAACACAAAATAACCTATAAATTATAAAACGTTCATAATTTATTGACTTTTCCATTAAAGCTGCTTTTTTACCAGTGGTAGCCGCTTCCCCTGTCCTTAGCTCGTCTTTTAATGGTGCTACACTTCAAGTCTCATACATATTTAACTAGTTCTCGTATAATTTGTGATCGACACAAAAGTAAACATAAACACAACAATGGCGGTTTAAAGACGTACAACTGTGCTGCCACCTGTTATGAGCTTTTAGTTTTAAACCTCATTAGTACGAACGTCATGACGCCGCAAAGTTACTCGTCACAGAGTCAAGGCCCTGCGGTATTTATTTTTTATATATCGCAACATGTGCTGAGATAGGAGCCTTTTTGGCCTCGCACAGGTCGTTATTATTTTCTTTTCATTTATTCTAAAAAAATTGTTAGTCTTAGATGCTCCTTTTTCGTTTTTATTACTGTTTGTATTTCCAGTGCGTGCCCCAAATTAAAATATTTTTCTTTCTTTGAACATTGTTGTAAGGAGGACTATACCCACAGTCTCCATAGCAACACTTATTCGTTATTTTTTGTGTCTTGTTTTTTTCCTTTAGTAAAATAAAACATTCGTCACAAAGTTCCAACAGTCTTTATTTTACTTTAATATGGTAGCAGAGCGTGAAATAAAGCTATAAATACGTTGATCACGATGGCGTCAGGCTCAAGTACAAAAATTGAGACTTTAAATAAAGAAAATTTCGACACGTGGCGAATTCAAGCAAGGGCCGTACTCATCAAAAATAAATTATGGAGTGTTGTTGAGAAGCCGCTGGATGAAAAAGCTAATGAAGAGAAGAAAGAGAAGGATCTTTTGGCTCAATCTGAGTTAGTACTTCTGATTTCACCTTCCGAATTAAAGCAAATAAAAAACTGCAAAACAGCTCATGAGATTTGGACTATGCTTCATTCCATATATGCCAGCAAGGGACCGGCTAGAAAGGCTTCACTTTTAAAGCTGTTGATATTGTTCAAAATGGAACATGGCAATATTAGAGAGCATTTAAATAAGTTCATGGACGTGATAGACAAATTACAGGATATGGACATTCATATTCATGAGGATTTGCTCGCTGTTATGATGCTATACAGCTTACCACCTGAATACGAAAATTTTCGTGTAGCTATAGAATCCAGAGACACGTTACCGAAAACTGAAGTACTTAAGGTAAAAATTCTAGAAGAATCTGAAGCCAGACAAATTAATAACGGTTCCAATAACAATACTAAAGATGAACATGAAGAAGAGTCAAATTTCATAAAAACATGCAAATTTTGCAAGAAGAAAGGACATGTTATCAATGAATGCAGAAAACTGGAGAATAAGAAGAAGAAAGAAACGAACGAAGAAGTTCCAAAAACTTCCCACACTGTATGTATGCATTCCAAAAGTAAGAATTCAGACTATGAAAATAATACATGGATTCTTGATAGTGGTTGTACATCGCACATGTCTCATAACAGAAACTATTTCGAAAATCTCGAGAAATCTAACTTCCAACTGCTAAAACTAGCTTCCCAAGATACGACAGCTGATATTGCTGGTAAAGGCCAAGTCACTTTTATGCTAGATGCCAACGTTGGAGGCAAAAGTAAAATTCAAGAGGTTACTTTGACAAATGCTCTCTATGTGCCAACCCTATCCTCGAATTTACTATCCATTGGAAAAGCCACAGAATCTGGATGGACTGTCTTATTTACAAATAAAAAGGCCACAATTACACATCCTGAAGAAGGTATTATACTCGATGCGCCAAAAGGCAAAGATGGGCTGTACTACTTAAATCCTACATCGTGTAAATACAACAAAAAAGATAAATGTTACTTGGCAGAAGACACGAAAATTCATAAATGGCATAAATGTTTAGGTCATATGAATGAAGGTGATATGAAGTTGGCATTGAAGAATGAGACACTTATCGGTTTAGATTTCAAGCCAGATGAGAAAATTGGAGATTTAGAAATATGCATTCAAGCAAAGATTAAAAGACTGCCTAATAAACCCAATGACACACTACGCACGTCAAAACGACTCGAGATAGTGCACAGCGATGTTTGTGGTCCAATGACTCAAACCCTCGGTGGAGAGAAATACTTCATAACCTTCATCGATGACTATACTAGATACAGCCGAGTCTATTGTATAAAACAAAAAAGTGATGTATTGGACAAATTCAAACTTTACAAGGCAGAAATGGAAAATTTCACAGGTGAAAAAATTATCAGTCTCCAGTCCGACAATGGTTTGGAATACTGTAATCAAAATTTTGACAACTATCTGAAAGAGCATGGTATTACAAGACGACTAACAGCACCATATACACCACACCAAAATGGTGTTTCAGAACGCAAAAATCGTACCCTACTGGAAAAGGCTAGGAGCATGATGATCGAATCCAAATCACCTCAAAGTCTTTGGGGAGAAGCTATTCAAACTGCAAACTACCTTTCCAATCGGAGTGTCAACAAAACTATATCTGCACATTTTGGTACTGTTATTACACCTTATGAGAAATGGGTACAAAGAAAGCCTCGCATCTTCCATCTACGTCAGTTTGGAATAAAAGCTTTCATACTTCTGAAAGATGGCAAAGAACGTAATAAATTCAAATCGAAAGCTATACCTGGGATGTTTGCAGGCTATTCAGATACTTCCAAAGCTTATAGAATTTGGGTACCTTCAAAACATAAAATCATGATTGCCAAAGATGTTCGATTCACTAACAAACTCTACTATACCGAAACACAAAATCCAATCTCGGAAATTACAAAATCTTTGAAGGATAACTATAAACATTACGCCGAAATAAACTTCTTTGACGATGACGATGATGTTGAAAGTGAGTATGAGTCAGTGCAAGAAAATGATGAACAAGAATCAGTACAAGGTAATGATGATGAACAAATACCTATCCCAGATACAGATGTTAATGACGCTATTATCAATAATGAAGTCACTACCAATGAAGCTTCTCCGGTACAACGAGTACTTCGTGATCGCAGCCTTCTTAAAAAACCACAAAGGTTTGATGAATTCGTTCTCGCTGCTACTGAGGAGTTTAACAGCTATAGAGAACCTTCAACCTATCGCGAAGCTCTAGAAAGCACAGACAAAGAGAAGTGGTTAGGAGCGATGTTGAGCGAGATAAATTCCCTTAATGAGACCCAAACTTGGGATCTTGTTCCTTTACCAAAGAACAGAAAAGCACTGCCTTGCAAGTGGGTATTTAAAGTTAAGACCAATCCAGACGGTAGTGTCGAACGACATAAAGCAAGACTGGTAGTAAAGGGATTCTCACAGAAACCAGGGGTAGACTATGACAAGACATTCAGCCCTGTAGTGCGTTTTACTACCGTCCGTGCCCTATTAGCAGTAGCTGTAAAAGAGAAATTATCTCTCTGTCAGTTTGATGTGTCGACAGCATTTCTTAACGGTAACGTAGAAGAAGAAATCTACATGAAACAGCCAGATGGTTATAGCGATGGAACGAACAGAGTGTGCCGCCTGAAGAGGAGCTTATATGGCCTCAAACAAGCTCCAAGATGTTGGAACACCAGTATACATGAATTTCTTGTGAACTCCAACTTCAAACAGAGTACATCTGATCCATGCCTATATATTCGAGAGAATGGAAAATCTAAGGTGTTGATTGCACTTTACGTTGATGACGGGTTATTTGCATCAACTACACAGAGGATGATGGAAAGAAATTCGTAAAGGAACTACAAAATCGCTTCAAAATTGTAATAAAACCAGCTTCATATTTTCTTGGTTTGGAAATCGAAAGATCTGATAATGGGAACATAACATTAAGTCAAAAGGCTTATACAAAGAAAGTACTAGAAAAGTACAAGATGTCTGAGTGCAAACCAGTCAAGACACCGATTACAAAAGAGACTGCTAAAATAGAGAATTCATCAAATGAAAAACAAAATAGTTTAATCTTCCCTTATAGACAGGCTGTGGGTTCCTTGGCCTACCTCATGGTCGCGACTAGGCCAGACATTAATTTCGCCGTCAGCTGCGCTTCGAGAAATCTTGATAATCCATCAAAAGCAGACATTCTAGCAGTAAAAAGAATACTACGCTACCTAAAAGGTACAATGAATAAAAGCCTAGTATTCAGTTCATTAAACAATGCCAATAACAAATTAATCTGCTACAGCGATGCGGATTTTTCAGCAGCTCACTCAACGTCCGGCATACTTTGTTTGTATTATGGACCAATCAGCTGGCGGAGTAGTAAACAAAAGACGATAGCTTTATCGTCAACGGAGGCGGAGCTAATGGCAGCTTCGGAAACAGCACGGGAAATGATATGGCTACAAAAGATGTTGGAGGAAATCACGAAAACTGAAAAACCACCACTTCTTTACATTGACAATGAGTCAACAATAAAGCTAGCGTACAATCCGCCGTACGAGCAACATAATCGGACCAAGCATATACAACGGAGGTATCTCTATGTCAGAGAGTGTGTGGCAGCTGGCATGCTTGAGGTCAAGCAAGTTAC
This sequence comes from Omphaloscelis lunosa, assembly GCA_916610215.1. NCBI lineage: Eukaryota > Metazoa > Arthropoda > Insecta > Lepidoptera > Noctuidae > Omphaloscelis > Omphaloscelis lunosa. Next base: position 2,963,092 of record OU744271.1, read on the forward strand.
AACTGAGGACCAACTGGCTGATTGTTTCACAAAGCCCGTATATGCACCCAGGCTGGAAAAGCTAACTAAAGCCCTTGGTCTCAGTTCCTAAAAGAGGAGTGGATGTAAGGAGGACTATACCCACAGTCTCCATAGCAACACTTATTCGTTATTTTTTGTGTCTTGTTTTTTTCCTTTAGTAAAATAAAACATTCGTCACAAAGTTCCAACAGTCTTTATTTTACTTTAATAATTGTTGTTATGGCAATAGACTTAGATAAGATGATGGTAGATTTTTTTTTAAATTAGAAATTATGTTCATTTACCAATTTTATCAACAGAATGGGACTGACATCACTGTTGACGACGCCGTGCTTGCTTACCACGACGAGCAATCACCGACAGACATAGAGGTTAGTGTTGTAACCATAACTAGTGATGTGCAGCAACTAAAGTCGGTTAAGGTTCAACTAGTCGGCGGCTCAAACTCGTTGGTGGCGTGGCTAATATGCATGCTATTTAGAACAGTTATTTAGTATTTATTTATCTAGTTTTATTTATAAATTAAATTATTCATTTAGTGAAATAGACGATGATTAATAACGAAAACGAGCGCGTAAAATTTCATGAACAGACCTTTGGGCGTATGGATATTATGGAAAACTACTGGATGTATCTACTCAAAATAAAATGATTTTATCTTTTAAATAAACTATCCATAACTGTACGGTTTCTATTTTGCCATTTTCATACTACATAATAAGTTATTTATTTACGCTCAAAGATGAGTTAAAATTAGTGTTGAAATATGGCAGTTTCGACGCTCATTTTTCCAATTCTGCTTCCATACAGGGCTAGATAATGACAAGACAAATAGATCGTGGCATCACAGCGGGCCCTATCAGAATACCAGCGCTGCGGTATTTATTTATTTTTAAATATCGCAGCATCATGCTGAGATAGGAGCCTTTTTGGCCTCGTACAGGTCGTATTTTTTTTTGTTAGTCTAGAATGCTCCTTTTTTATTTTTGTTAATGTTTGTCCCTTTTTTTTATTAGGTTTTGTATTTCCTGTGCGTGTCCCAAATAAAATATTTTCTTTATATAATTTTTGGTTTTAAACGTACACCGTCAAACAAACGAGTAATCACCATACTACGTTTGTATGGAAGAATGACAGACTAGCGTAACCTTAAGACTTAAGTTTTAAAAATCACTACCAAGCAAATAACAACATATTTATAACAAACTGTCTAAAAAATCTAAATATTAAGGGCTGATTTCTCAATAGTCAGATAACTTTTATACAGGAGTACATATTGCAGTTTGACAGCTTTACAAACTCCCTTTAGTACGAGATCCGGTATAAGAAATATTTACCTTCATCTCTTATTTAATGATAATAAAGAATGTATGCTAGATAATGCATACATTGACACATAGCATATAGGTCGCCTAGCTGGGTTGCAGCTGAAAATCAGCGTCAGGTGGTACACTTTGTGTTATCATCTGACATTATGCTGAGCTGAGGCCCTTTTGGCATTATATTCATTGTTTTCTGTTTTTATAGTTTTAAGGTGTATTTTTGTGTTATAATGTCAATAAACGCAATTTTCTTTCTTTCTTTCTTTCTTTCTTTCTGAATCAGGAAAGTAGGAAACCTTTATTTTATCAATTCCTTAGGGTATATTCTCTCAGCTGATGCTCGACTTTCATAAATAACTAATTGGGGAAGTTGATTTAAATAATTAAATTAAACATTTTATTGTTTAACATCATCGGCACGTGATTTAGCTAGGCAACCTATTTGCGATGTATCAATGTAAACATTATCTAGCATATATACTTTATTATCATTAAATAACAGATTAGCGTATATATTTCTTAAACCGGATCTTAGACTACCAGCAGTACAGTTAGTTGTCTGTTCAGTTGGAAAAAATTCTATTTGATTTAAAAATTCTATTTGGAAAATTATAGTTGATTTAAATAATTAAATTAAACATTTTATTGTTTAACATCATCGGCACGTGATTTAGCTAGGCAACCTATTTGCGATGTATCAATGTAAACATTATCTAGCATATATACTTTATTATCATTAAATAACAGATTAGCGTATATATTTCTTAAACCGGATCTTAGACTACCAGCAGTACAGTTAGTTGTCTGTTCAGTTGGAAAAAATTCTATAAAATTGTATACAAAGTAATTAACATAACGAAAAACAAAATATTTTACAAAAATCATTTTAATTTTGGAAGTCGGTGTCTTTTGTTTTAAATTTTCGTTTTTTGCCACCGACTTCCGAAATTAAAGTTATTTTTCACTTTTTTTTTTGGAAATCGGTTGTAAACGTAGAACCTCCTCCTTTTTGGAAGTACCAGTAACAATACCATGGTCAGCAAGACAACCATATGTTGCAAATGTTTTTTTTTTTTTTATCGAATGATTATAACAATAATTTTATTTTATTAGGTTTCCGTATTATGTGTGTTGTACCAGGAGGAAGCCGCTGACGTGATATCCTCGTGCAGCAACCGCGTCGACTGTGAGCAGATATCGTCCTGGGTCGACGCCTTCGACCCCTATCTGTTTATTAAACAGGTAAGCAATATCTTTTAAATTCTTTAAATAAGTTATTGCCACCTAAATAAAAAAAACCAAAATATAAAAATTGCCAAGTGCGAGTCGGACTCACACACGAAGGGTTCCGTACCAACGTACAATATTTAACACTACGTTTTTTCTTTAGTTAACAATTCAATCAATTTTTAATTTTTATCTTTTTTTTTTTTTGATAACCTATATTTTAACTTTATTTTATTTTTATTATTTGTTGTCATAGCGGGAATAGATATACACAATATGTGAAACTGTCTACCTATTACGGTTCATGAGGTACAGCTCGGTGACAGACAGACGGACTGCGGAGGCTTAGTAATAGGGTGCCGTTTGGCACCCTTCGGTTACGGAACCCTAATAAGTGTAATTGTGGGAATATAATTTAAAAAATCGACTTCAGAAAAAAATACGTATTGAATTCAATGAAGACTGTTTCACACATAACAATATTATATGATTTACAGGGGTATAAATACAGAGGATTGGAGACCCTTTTAAAAAAAATTAGATACAGGGTGGCATCGACGCGAAAACTGTTACCTTGGATTCAGTACATGATTCTAAACCTCCCTGTGTAGAAAGTATTCGTCGGTTATTTAAAAAAAAATCTGCTGTTCCATACACATTGTTCATTTAGACCGCGTTGGTATTGCAGTTTTCTATGAAACAGCAGATTTTTTTTTAATAGACGAAAAATGTCTATGCAGGGGGTTCAGAATCATGTACTGAATCTAAGGTATAAGTTTTCGCGTCGATGTCCCTGCCACCCTGTATATACCATTAGAGCTATTTTTTTAAATCAATTCGAATGAAAAATCATTAACTCAAACTAGGCTGTGAATCAGCACTTTTTCAACATCAAAATTACATAAGACAGTCCTCCGAAATGCCCGCCCTTCACCACTTCCTAGTGCTTTTACATTTCAACCTTGAGCTCATACAACTTCTTTAAGAGCGTGCATTCTGAAAGTGGGCAACGTCGCAAATAGCTGTCAAATTTTTTGTTGTCATCATTAATCCTTTCAACTGTCACTAATGAGACACAATAGAATTTTAATTGTTATTGAACTTAATGAGTTTGCGTGACTGTTGGGAATCGGACCCAACACAACACCTTGCACTCGGGCTGCACGCGCAGGCAGCGTGATCGGCGAGTCATCGGCTAGCTGAGGCGCAGCGCGGCCGTGGCACGGCTCGGCCCGACGACCACTCGCTTCCACGGACTCCACTGCGACGGACATTTGTCCTCTCTCAATTTAATATTTAACTGTTTGTCCGAGACTTTAAACCATTTCCTAATACAGTAAACTTTCATTGCTGTTAGCTCGTTAACAGTGACAGTTGAGCTAATGGCAATATTACTGTATGGAAATATGAAATATCGCTAACTAGTGAACTAAAATATTGGTTATGAAATGCAATAATTAATACTGTAACACTGAACATTTAGTTTTAGATGTAAATAAAGTATTTGGAAACTCTCCAAGTGCCCTTTTTGCATCTAAAACGGTTACAACATCAAATTCAGTGTTATATTTGCAATTCATTATTAATATTTTCAGTCACTATTTAGCGATATTTCATATTTCCATACAGTAATATTGCCAAATTAATCAAGACGTAAATATTTGACAGCTATTTGCGACGCTGCCAACTTTTAGAATCAACGCTCTTAAGCCCGTGTCAAAAGACAGCGAACCGATAGCGTGGCGAAGCATTTTTATTTTGTACTTAATGTATGGTATCGTTTGAATCTAGTCACACAGAAAAGCGAACCGATACGTGCCGATACCGCGGCAAACCGAAAGGCGTATGACGCCACGCCAAACCAAAGGTGAGGGCACGAAGCGAGGCGCGATATAGTTGTATTAGCTGACTTTGTATGCTCGATGTCAAACAGAGAGCTAATGCGAGACGCGAAGCGAGAGCGACGCGCGACGGTTGTGTTTACAAATTCAAAACGAGTTCGATTCGCTTGACGTCTCCGCTGCGGTTCACATTCTCCTTTTATTTTTTTTAGGTAGGGCATCTCGTAGTTGACCTCTGAGATCATGACTACTTAACCGGGCTTTCCTGTGGGTGCCTTAAGCTACTACACTTAAAACCTCCACAAAAAACTATGCTAATTAAAACTATGTGAACGCTCGCTTCGCTAAGGGCACCCCTTGTGGGGTACGAACCTCGGTTGAGGGCGTCAACCGGAGGGAGGACATCAAGGATGGGACGAGCTGGTTCACATTATCCACGTTTTCGGTTCGGTTCGCAGTTATGTTTGACACTGGCTTCAATCAAAAGAAGTACTTGAAAAATAGCTGTATATTTTTGCAGTTACCACCTCTGGAAACAGTAGCAACAGGCGCATTGCGGGCTCGCTACCCCGCCTTACCGCTTAAAACAAGGACCAGTCCTGATTTCAGTCTTGTAAGTATGCTTCTTCATTCACAATTAATATGTGACCCTATTGGTGATGTTCTTCAGAAAGGCCAGGTGCGTAGTACTCGCAACCGGTGTGCGTGTGTGATCAGATCTATGAACGTAAACAACGCAAATGGAGTATGTAAGGATCGTAGCAGGTTGCGTTCTGTAGTTTCTGCCTACCCCCATGGGAGGGAGGTGGGATTTATGAGTGTTATGTGAGAATGAGTTTGGCTACAGTTTCACCGAGACCGCTGTTCCGCGCCTTAGGAATGCTCGGCGTGGCGGAGGGCTGTGTTGACGAATGAGTGGCACGACGCCGTGAGCGTTGACGAATGAGCGGCCTGCACTGTCCCCGTCTCGCCGCGCACATACCTAAAGCGCGGAACAGCAGTCTCGATCAAACTTTACTTTAGGTGGTCATTTTTAAACATGGATATAGTTCTTCACAGTTTCAGAGCTTTCATAACGAGCAAGAAAAGATGAAGTGAGAATTTTAGCTTGAAATGATTTTATTGTATCATACTCAAAATATAATTTTATTGTGAGCAATGGTAGCCCAGTTGTAACGCCGATTTACGAGATGTGAATCGCGGGTTTGAATCCAGGCACTTTGTGTAAATTATTTCATCACCACTGCTCTCAAAACGGTAACAGAGAACATCGTGAGGAAACCGGCATTTCCATGTCTGCATTGTGGTTTACAGCCCTCTCCCTCTCACAGAGTGGAGGCCTGAGTCACAGCAGTGGGAACGTTACAGTTTGATTATGCTAATAATTATATTTCTTTGCAATCCAGGTATTGGATTTAGACGAGACCCTAGTGCACTGCTCGCTTCAAGAACTGCCAGACGCGAGCTTCCATTTCCCCGTGTTGTTCCAAGATTGCAGATACACTGTAAGTACTTTACTTGACCTACTTACGACACTCATGCCATGACAAAAACATCAGCCCGACAGCAAGGTAGTGGAGCTGAGGGCTGATCTCTGGCCAAGTTTCGCTATTTGTTGGAAACTATTTTATAACTTCCACGAAGTACCCTGTTCTGAAGCAATTCTACCTGTAAATCAACTTGTGTTGTCGACTGTACTGTATTATATACGTAGTTTGACCGAAACCACTGTACTGCGTCTTAGGTATGTGCGCGCCAAGACGAGCGACAGTGCAGGCCGCTCATTCGTCAACGCTCACAGCGTACCGTCGCTCATTCGTCAACGCTCACAGCGTACCGCCGCTCATTGGTGAACACTCACCGCGTCCCGCCGCTCATTCGTCAACGCTCACCACGTCCCGCCGCTCATTCGTCAACGCTCATGGCGTCCGCATTTTACGTGGAAGAAGTCGCGGCCAGTACTTGATATAGCTAGTTATACTGTTCTTTATAGTAAACTGTACTTTTATGAATTACATAAGACGTTGTAATGGGCGGTTTTAATTTTAAATTAAATTTTCTCTCCCCAGGTATTTGTCCGCACCCGCCCACACTTCGCAGAGTTCTTGTCCCGCGTGTCACGGCTCTACGAAGTGATTCTATTCACAGCGAGCAAGCGTGTGTATGCAGACAGGCTGCTCAACTTACTGGACCCGTCGCGACAGTGGATCAAATATAGGTAAGATTCCTCATCATCGGCCTAGCCTTTGCCAACTATGTTGGGGTCGGCTTCCAGTCTACATCGCCACATGCGAACTACTCATCCAAGACCTGACGTCAAACAAAATCCTGCATCTCGCAAACAGAGTTTACCGCGCGATCAGCATATATATCACCTTCCGACATCAATCGTTGGGCAGTAGCCCACCAGACACAACACCCGTCTGGTCGGAGGTTCCTGCCTTTTCTATAGAGGATGAGTGAACTTTACACCCTGTTCCTCATACCTCTATACTGAATACAAGTATTTTTACGGAGCGACTGTATATCTGTAAAGTATTATATTATTTTAATTAATTATTGTGAATGTGAGGACTATGTGGATATCATTATTATTTTCATTTCTCAGTTTTAATGATGGTCTGGCAGTTTGAGTAGTTTATGCGGCCTACCCAAATGTCCTTTCTTTGGTATTGTTCGTCGAGTTGAGCTCCTTAAGTTCTGAGTTGTGCTCCACGATTACTGACAAATGCTTGCACTGACTGGACAGGTCCACTCAAATCTGTGTGGTTCTTTCCTCAAAAGACCATTTCAGATACTAATCTACATGGTCCTCATATGGCCTGACCAAGATTATGTCTGGACTTTAAAAGAGACTGTGACCTCTGAGTTTGTTTCGGCCTTTCTTCTCAGAGTAGTCAGATAGGAAACGCCGAACTCAACTAGCTTATTTTTAATTTTTTTAATATGACGTGTAAAAGTGATTCCAATATCCTATTTACAGAATAAACAATTTCATTTCATTTCATTTCTGACCTCCACAGCCCAGTTACTGGATAACATGATATCCCTTGGTAAGAATGACTTTCAACTTCGACTGTCAAAAATGTACGAATGACAGCCGGGACCCAAGGCTTAACGTGCTTTCCGAGGCACGGAGGGTCTCGATATGAATTGAATGGTCTCCCATCCGTTGACTTACCTTGATCGATTGACCCGTGCGGCTGTTACTGAGCCCTCTGATGTGATTAGTCATGATGATATTTATGTTTTTCTTGACATTATTGAATTTTAATGAACATTTTCTTGTTTGTCACCAGATTATTCCGCGAACATTGTCTCCTTGTGAACGGCAACTACGTCAAGGACCTGTCCATACTCGGTCGCGATCTGCGCAGGACTGTCATAGTGGATAATAGTCCACAGGTAGGTAACACACCATAGACAGTCATGCTCAATATTAATGTGGAGAAACTTCTAAGGACAGGCAATAATCGCCTGATCATACCAACGTTTCGGGCACAAACTCCACAGCGGTTTTTCGCTTAGACTTGTGGCGGCATCTCCAACGACACATGTGAACTAAGCATTACATTGACGTCACACAAAAATTCTGCATCGCACAAGCAGAGTTTACCGCGCGACGAGTATATCAAATCAAAAAATTTTATTGTTTGATCATACAATCCAATTTGAAAGAAAGAAAGGAAGAAAAAGTATTTGTTGGGACTCGCACAGGACATAACAAATTAAACTAAAACACACTCATTAAAACATTATAAAAAATAAAAAAACAAATAAAAAAATAAATAAAAAAAAAACAGAAAGTCCTGTACGAGGCCAAAAGGCTTCTATCTCAGCATATGTTGCGACATTTAAAAAAAATGTAGCGCTGGTATTCTGATAGGGCCCGTAGTGATGTCACGGATAGATGATACAGAAATAAATATTAAATAAAATATAAAATAGATGTTTATTTATTTTATTTATTTATTTTATCAACTTACATTTACCATTACAGGCATTACCCAATGCGATAAATGCGCTTATCCTAACTTAATTTAACAATATGCTTATCCTAACTTAATTAAAATAATTACACTAACATCTATAACTAATTACAAACAATGCATTCCTTGTGAATTCACTCAGACAACAACAAAATAAGTCCGTCTCTCTCGCTATGAGGTTGAGCGTGCGGAGTGCACGCGTCAGGGGCGCCTCACTTAAAAGGTTGGTCCGAGCGCGCGGTTCCACTAGCAGTGGCGGCTGCCGTCGTCGCCACACGTACCTGTCCGGAACGCACAGACTCACCTGCCCTAAAATAACTGCATTATGCACCTTCCCTCTCAGTAACTTAAATATATACGAGGTGAGTGCAAGATCTCTCCTCACCCTTATGGCTCATTGTATCCTACCATACCTAAAATAAATAAGGTTGGATACATTAACGGATAAAATGGATAGACCCCGTAATACCGCTTATATAAATACCTTATAAATTTATTTTGTACCCTCTCCAGCATGAGACTATATTTAGCTTCATGCGGAGCCCAGATGACTGCATGACATTCTAACTGGCTCCTCACCAGTGCATTATATAATGCTATAATAGCTTTCACATTCGTGAACTTTCGGACCGTACGAAGCATGAAACCTAAATTTCTATACGCTCTTTTACAGCTACGCATTATATGATCGCGAAACGTCAAACCCGTGTTAAAGCCCACCCCCAAGTCCTTGACTTCTGTGACCCGTGCCATAGGCGACCCGTCAATATGGTAGGTATGTAAGATGGGTTTCTGTGCGCGAGAAAAAGTGATTGTCACACACTTCGAGCTATTAAACTGCAAGAGATTTTCTTTGCTCCAGCTCACTACCCTATCAATGTCCCTTTGTAGCCTGACACAGTCATCACAGCTTTTTACCTCGAGGGACAATTTGAGGTCATCGGCAAATAACAGACACTTAGCATCTTGGACTACTTCTGGTAGGTCGTTGACCATCAGAAAGAAGCCCAAAGGACCAAGGTTACTACCTTGGCTTACTCCGGACCTCGTAAAATATGGATCTGACACATATCCCGCATATTCCACATATTGTTGCCTATCCCTCAAATAACTGGCAAAAAACTGGAGTGAGTGTGGGGTGAAACCAACACCTGCTAACTTTTTAAGCAACATGTCATTTTCGACTAGGTCGAATGCTTTCCTGAAATCGAAGTAAGCAGAATCAGTTTGTCCCCCGCTATCCACCGTCGGCACTAGATGAGCCATGTGGCAGAGCAGATTACTGGTGGTACTTCTTCCCGGTCGAAACCCATGCTGAGCGTCTGATAGCTGTGCGTTCACCTGAAGGTATATGCTTTTGTGAATTGCAGTTTCTAATACTTTTGCCGGTGTCGACAATACTGCGACTGGTCTATATCCATCCACCGATTCTGCTGACTCTCCCTTTGGAACTGGAACAACGCGGGTTACTTTCCACCTCTCCGGAAACACGGCAGCTTTTAGGCACTGGTTAAATATATGAAGTAGCGGCTTAGCTAGCACTAATCAACAATCCTTGAATATGTAAGGCGGAATGCCGTCTGGCCCTGCGGACCGTTTCGGCTTAAGATCTTGAAGCGCACGACATACGTCTACTAACTGTAATTGGTCCAAGTGCACCCGCGCCGCTGCATTTCCGCTACCTGCATTTGCTATAGCCGCGTCCGCATCTAACTGTGGTTGCTCTGCCCTGTACACAGAATAAAAATACTGCGCAAACTCTTCCACAGACCGTTGACCAGACAATGCCACCCCGTCTTTCAAAATCGCTTGCGGACTTCTCCCACCTCTTTTAGACTTGGCATAATTCCAAAAAGATTTAGGATCACTCAGCATTTGACTTTGTACACGGTTCCGATATTGTTCCTGTGCCACTACTAACATGTTTTTAATGTTGGTCCTACACCGAGCAAACGCTTCGTAATCCACCTTCGACCCGCTTGCTTTGTACTGTTTATGCAGAAAAGCCTTTAATCTTATGTCGCGAATTATTTCAACAGTGTACCACTCAGGATAAATGTACCTCGAGTTTACACGACTTCGCTTTTTTTTCGGAACACAGTCATCTATAATAGAATTAATAATATTATAAAAATAATTTAAACCTGCTTCTAAGTCCATTTCATACAATGGAGTCCAGTCTACGGTTGCAATTAAAGAATACAATGAAAAAAAGTTGGCTTTATTAAAGTTCCATCCGTCGGGTGCACATGCGTTCACATCAGGTACAGTCGAGCCTGCTGAGCCGGGGTCCCGGCGCAGGCGCGTGTGCGTACTAACCGAGATCTCAAGCGGCGGGTGGTACGCGTCTACCGGTACGAGCGGCTCCTCCGCCGCGCGCACACTCACACCCCCTCCCTCCGCCAGTGTACTCAACACCAGATCCAAACAACGACCATTGCAATTACTCACTGCGTTACTCTGAGTGAATCCACAAAAAGTTTGAAAGTATTCGTAATAATTATTTATGGCTACAGAACCCGAATACAAGTTAAAATCGCCCAAAACCAGCATATTCCTATACTTATTACAAAACTGTTCAATGATACGAAATAATAACATGTATTCATTATCATTACTACTAGGCGGAATATAAACAACACACAGTAAAAACATAAATCTGTTACGTAGGTACACAGTAGCACATACCAGTTCAAACACCTGCTCGTCAATATTGACGTCATCAGGTAGTGACACTCGCCGCAACTCAAAACGCGGTGTGGCCACGAGACACGCGCCGCCTTGTTTACGCCCATCTGCTCGATCACACCGCAAAATGGTATATCCAGATGGAATTATTTCCGCATCATGAATGGACTCATTGCAGCCTGTTTCCGTGATGGCGAACAAGTCTGCATTTGCGGTTGAAATACTGTCATAACATTCCTCCAACTTTGTTCGAAGTCCTCGCACGTTTTGGTACAATAACTCAACGGAGTTACTTATTATTTTTAGGTTTGTTGATTGCTCTACGAAACCACACCCATTCTGCAAATTCAATATTAACCGCCCAGCTTTCAGGCTGACATAACTTTTCGTATCTACTTTCTGGGACTCCTATGATAAATGATGCATAATCTCTTTCAGTTTTGTGTTTTATTTTTTCGACTTTAACTGGTACTTCTTCTTCATAAATTTTCCTAACATGTTTTTCTAAACTTTCTATTGTTGTTTCTTTCTGTAAACGCCATACGTGTAAATATTTTTTCTTTTCCGTTCCCCGTATATCAATTGCACTCGTGTTCCCGCCTTTTTTAACTTCACTGTTCAAATATCTACTGTTTTTTCTTGTTACAGTAGTCCAGTTTCCTTCTTTTTCAGGTTCTTCCAAGCTAACACCCTTCTTAGACCTCTTCTCACTATTTAATTCTTGCATCTGTTCCTCATTCGATACTATTTTCGCAGTTTTCGTGGCCACACATTCCTTCGCTGGTTCATTATTGCTAATTACCCGCTTTTCTTTGACTGCTTTTGCAAAAGTTAGTGTCGGTCTTTTAGACTCTTGTTCTATTTGAATAGGCACTGTTAACTGACGTTTATTAAGATTTTCTTCTAAGTATCTATTTTTTTCTATTAGGATTTTAATATTTGTTTCTAATATATCAACTTTACTTGCCTTTTCATTTACTACCCTCAATATTTGTTTTAATTCTTTTAACTCTGTTTCCGTATTGATAAATCTATTTTGCAATAGAACATATTCTTTCCGCTGCTCCTCCAACTGCGACTTTACTTCCCACCGAAACTCCCGTATCTCGTCGAGAACTTGGCTGTCCGTATCAATGATTACACTGGTATTTTGACGACTACCTCGCTCGGTGGTATTCACATACCTGCTCGGTGAAAAGATTTTGCTGATGATTGCAGTTCCTCGAACAGGTGTGTCATCATTACCCCTTTTCGGCATTGTGCATGCACATTCGGGACATATCCATTGACGCCTGTATTCCGGCGTGAAAGCTTCAACTTTTTCCTTCGTTAAGGCCAAGCACTTTAGATGGAATTTTTTCTTGCACTTTCCTTGTGAACAGTCCATAAACTGTGAGTCATCTATACCAGCCTCACAGCCGCTACATTTCGTATCCATTTAAAACTTCGACTAGTAAACTAGATAAATATTTTGTAATTTTGTGACACCCACGATCCGTAACACGTCCGTACGCTCGCACGCACGAATGTTAATAAATATTATATAAAATATATGTGTGAAATACTTTAAAAATTAAATAGAAGTAGTCCGCGTGTCTGCACCCGACGTAACATCAGTTACTTGTCTATGCCTTTAGTGTCTGTGGTACTCTAGGCATCGTTGAGACATTGCATCTAGGCATTGTTGTTGATTGTTAGTTATTACATACACATCTCAAACACTGGTGTTAGTACATGATAATATTTGGCAAATGTTGGTAATAATTACTAGTAATGTCAACACAATCAATAATAATGTCAAAATCACAACTATAATATCAAAATCATAACTATAATGTCAAAATCATAACTATAATGTCAAAATCACAAATATAATATCAAAATTATAACTATAATGTCAAAAGCATAACTATAATGTCAAAATCATAACTATAATATCAAAATCATAACTGTAATGTCAAAATCACAAATATAATATCAAAATCATAACTATAATGTCAAAATCATAACTATAATGTCAAAATCATAACTATAATGTCAAAATCATAACTATAATGTCAAAATCATAACTATAATATCAAAATCATAACTATAATGTCAAAATCATAACTTTAATGTCAAAATCATAACTATAATGTCAAATTCATAAATATAATGTCAAAATCACAACTATAATGTCAAAATCATAACTATAATATCAAAATCATAACTATAATGTCAAAATCATAACTTTAATGTCAAAATCATAACTATAATGTCAAAATCATAACTATAATGTCAAAATCATAACTATAATATCAAAATCATAACTATAATATCAAAATCATAACTATAATGTCAAGATCATAACTATAATGACAAAATCATAACTATAATGTCAAAATCATAACTATAATGTCAAAATCATAACTATAATGTCAAAATCATAACTATAATGTCAAAATCATAACTATAATGTCAAAATCATAACTATAATGTCAAAATCATAACTATAATGACAAAATAACAACTACAATATCAAAATCACCATATACAACGTATATATACAACATCCAGACATCAATCGTCGAGCAATTGCCCACTAGACACGACACCCGTCTGGTCGGAGGAACCTCTCTTTTCTATAGACGATGAGTGAACTTTACACCCCTGAGTTCCTCACACCTCTATAGAATTGTCCCTGGTCAAATGTAGATAGACTGACTGTAGGTAAACTTAAGTGTAACCCCAGCACCCGTAGCATGAAGGCATAGAAACGGGTTTTGTCGACGGAAGAATAGACAAAGTGACAGATTGTGATTGTTTATCTGTCATTTTATCTATTCTTTCGTCGACAAAACCCGTTTCTACGGTGGTCATGCTACGCGTGCAGATAATGATGTGTCTAAGTTAAAGCGTAGTATTTACTATGGCAAAAAATAACATTCAGTTTTTTCCAAGAAAAATCAAAACTCATTTATTTTAAATTGAATCAGCACTTTGAGAAAGTCTATGACGACAAAAGCTTACTTCTCATCATCTGTTAAAGTTACTGAACAAAAATCTATTATACATTGTAACAGCGAATCACTTTTCACGCCTAGGAAAAGTGTCATTGGACACATTCTTAGTAAAGATAATTTAATAGTTTAGGTTAAAATTAAATAACTTATTAGACTATTTTTAAGGCTATATTGTAATAAAATTAGGGTCCTATTGTTGAGCCCTAGGACAAGGCAAATTTTATTCATAATTGTAAGCTCATGACCTAAAGAGGTGCCATAAAGAATATGAATGAAAAAAAAAAACAATGTTTCGCGGGTTAAAAGCTAGTTATTATAGACATAAGATTTGGCTGTCAAAACTAGTATTTTTGTATCATAAATGGACTGTGTCAAAAGTTCAATCAATTCTATCAAATTTCTCACATCGCGCAATGTTTACTTCTAGGCATTCGGCTACCAGCTTGAGAACGGCATTCCTATCGACAGCTGGTTCGTGGACCGAAGTGATAACGAGCTGCTCAAGCTGCTGCCTTTCCTGGAGCATCTGGCAACTGTAAGTAGTAATATAGCATCATCATTCGACTACCAGCTTAAAAACGGTAGTCCTAGTGACGGCTGGTTGGTGGACTGTAGTGACACCGAGCTCCTCAAGCTGCTGCCTTTCCTGGAGCATCTGGCAACTGTAAGTACTAATATGTCATCAGCATTCAGCTCCCAACTTGAGAACGGCGCAAAATGCAGACTCCAGGCTGCAACTGAGGAAGATCCATCCAGACCAAGTAATATTGAGTATATTGCTTCAAACAGTGAGGGAAAACATCGAGAGGAAACCGGCATGACTGAGAGATATTTCTCGACGGCATGTGAAGCTTTGTCAGAGGCCCATGGGCGGCATAAAAACTCTGACAAAGTCAAAGTCAAAACATTTATTTCAAATAGGCCCATGTATGGCACTTTTGAACGTCAAAATTTACAAAATAATATAATTGATTCTAGTCGCCCCTTCCAAAAGGTAGTTTTCGTATGGAGAAGAATGGGCAAGAAACTCCACCGTGACACCAGGTTAATCACTAAAAACACGAAAAAAAAATGGTGGCACTCCGGGATTGTCGACAGAAGTGAAAACTTGAACAAGATCGCCTTGGTTGAAGAGAAATACTTGTATAGAACATTAGTCCGTCATATTATATAAATAAAGAGCACAATCGCGCTTACAAAAATGAGGTGTCGTCATGGTGTCAAAATCAATGGTTTAGTCCCATCTCAAAAATGCCCAACGCGCCTAAAGAAGTTTTCACTTAAAAAAAAGAATATTGAGAAAAAAATATTGCTGGACTTTCTCTTTGAGGAGAAAAAGCGCTGTTTACGGCAGCGCGCAACGAAACCTTCGCAAAACATTGAACTTATGAACGCATGCAACAGTATATGGGTCGTGGAGGTATTTAAAGTTTAGTTGTACATTAGTACAAGTGCATTTAAAACAAGTTTTCATAAAAAATCTTGGAACTTTAACCTTCAATATATCCGTTACTAGAAAGTTCCCAGGTATGGTCCAGTAATGCGGTGGAGGTCTGCTCGGCTTGGGCGGAGCGGTGAGCTCTCACGTCCAAGCCGTGGTACGGAGTGAGACGGCATGGGCGGCCGTCACCTCCTTCTGCGAAGCAGTAATGCTCGCGAAGGAGGAGGCGGAACGCGTAAGGGAGAGGCAAATTTCGCGCCCTCACGCCCCCAACCGCCGCAGGAGACGCCCTGGGCGTAGGGAGTCGCAGGAATTTTCGGCCGGGCTTGCGGACGGTGAGCAATGGGTAGCTCGCCGTCCGATAAGGACCAGGCCCGGTTCGACGGCGCGATGTGTTCCACGCGCGCCTCAAAGATGTCAGCAGAACTGACGGGGTCCGCTAGGGCCGATTCCTGCCGGGGTCGCGGGAAAGTCCGAAAGGAATACCGTGGCCTCTGGCAACATGGCAACTGAAGGAACTCACGCCCTCCCGCTCCGGCCAGAGCGGGAGAAGTTATTTGATAATTTCCAACCCATAAAAAAGGTATGGTTCAATATAAATACATTATCATAATGACGGAAAGTATAAATAAACGACTCTCGGCTTCGCTAAGCGTCTTTTTCTTTCTTCTCGCTTTTCTGAAATCTGTGGGAATGATTTCGTGAAAAAGGACGAAAGTGTGTAACAGTTCCGCGGAAGCGCGCGCTATTTGATTTAACCAATGAGCGCGCGCGGTGCTAAAGTTGGCCGTCAGATGGCACCAACCCATTTTGCGAGAGGTTGTAAACAGGATGACGATGACGGTGACGGTGACGATGGTGATGAACATTGCTTATCCTTACATATTATAAAACAAAGTCCCCCGCCGCGTCTGTCTGTCTAACTGAACGCGATAAACTCAAAAACTACCGAACGGATTTTCAAACGGTTTTCACCAATGGATGGAGTGATTAATGTGGAAAGTTTTAGTGTATAATTCATTAAGGTTTTGTGTAAATTGACTGAAATTTGACGATTATTGTTGAAGATGTCGGAAAAAATCATGCCTACTGGGAGCTTTATTGACGTGCGCCGCGGAAATCGTAAAAGTTACATAAAATGTATGTTCTACAGTATCTTAAAAAGTTCAACAAAAAAGGTCCGCGATGGCATGTCTATCTTCTAAGGATGACCCACAATAACCATTTTTATCTTTCACAATTTGATAAAAAACTTCATTGTTTTATCCGAAGCTATTTTGACCGGTATTATATTAATCCTTATCCAATAAACTATGTTACTTAAATTGAGCATTTATTTAATTTAGATTAAAATATGCCTAACATCATTTCATTTAAATGAATGTTTTAAAAGATATCACAGATTCAAAATTACGCGTAACAAAATAATTACGGTTGGAGCGCAGCGGTAGGAGTTAATAACCTTTTCCTGGACTACATACATACATACATAAACTCACGCCTTCTTCCCATGGGGGTAGGCAGAAACTACAGAACGCCACCTGCTACGATCCTAATAGGTAATAACAGGTACTAATAGGTATGTAATCCCGGTACTGGCTGGTAGTACGTTCTCGTGGGATATTTTTCGACATCCACGCGGCCTAAGCCGCGGGCAAAAGCTAGTATCAAATATAGTACATGATTCTGAATTTAAGTTTTTCAATAAATAACCGACGAAAAATTTCAACGCCGGGGTTCAGAATCATGTACTGAATCCATGCTAAGTAACAGATTTCGCGTCATGTCCCTGCCACCCTGTGTACGTCAACCATGATGTCAGATATTACATACACATCGTATGGAAAGAAAGAAAGAAAATATTTTTATTTGCGACACGCACTGGAAATACAACATTAAAACTAAGAAAATTATACAAACAATAACAATTTCAGAAAAACATTTAAATAAAAAAAAATGTAAACAAAAAAGAAGACCTGTGCGAGGCCAAAAAGGCTCCTATCACAGCATAATGCTACGATATTTGAAGAAAGAAAGAAAAATAGGTTTATTTGTCACAGAGACACGTGCATACATAAAGGACAAGAGTAAACGAAAACAACAAAAAGTAAATAATAAATCACGAGCGTAAAACAAATTAGTCGGCAGCTGCACGACATGACTGTGACAAGAAGGGATTTGAAAAAAACAAATACCGCAGCGTGTTATTCTGATAGAAAACTTCTTTTCTTTCTGATTCTAATGGATGGGATATGGGGTAAGGCTCGCTCATTTTTAGGGTAAAACGGGACCCTATTAATAAGACTCTGCTGTCCATCTGTCTGTCTGTCCGTCTGTCACCAGGCTGTATCTCATGACCCGTGATACTTAGACAGTTGAAATTTTCACAGATGATGTATTTCTGTTGCCGCTGTAACATCAAATACTAAAAAAAAACAGAATAAAATAAATATTTAAGGGGGCTCCCTCCCATACAACGAACGTTTTTTTTTGCCGTTTTATAGATCATTATCTATATTATTATATTATACCTATTTGAGTCGCACTTGGTCGGTTTTTCTACACCTGTTATAATGATATCTTTCTTTATTTTTCACAGAAAGATGACGTACGTCCTTACATCAGGGACAAATACAAATTGTTCAGCTACCTTCCACCGGATTAAGAGCCACCCGCAACTATTTATACTGTAACTGTACGGACATTTCGGAGAATAACTGGTCAAAGTGGAGAGAAATCGAGGTATGGACTGTTATCATTTTTAACCGACTTCGTAAAAATTAGGAGGTTATTAAGTTGTATGTAGTAGGAAGTTGAAGTATGTTTTATGTAAAGATTTGAAGTGGATAATTTGTGTAGTTAAAAAATAAATTTTCTTATTTTTTTATAAAGGAATTGTTGTTATACTCGGGCCATTGTAAATGCAAAAGTTAGTCTTATATCTTTTTTATCGGACCTCTCGCTCGCACTTATTACACTTAAGGAGCAATGTTATAATACTCGCGTTGTGAACTGAGTCGTTGGGTCATAAGTGTCAGTACCAATAAGAATGTACAACGCCTGTGTCTTATCGATAGTTTGCTACCTGCTCCATAAACTCCATAAGTGCGAGCGTATATACTAGTAACAATGATTTATGATCCGACGACTCAGTTCTTAACGTGGCGACTATAGTGTAACTATGTTATTGTTATTGACATAATGATTTATGACTAACTTTACGTTTGTGATGGCCCTAGTATAATTTATTTTAGTTGTATTTTTCATAAAATTATGTATTGTGCGTGATTATTTCTCGGAAATCCATAATTTTCGTGTACAGTGATTATGTAATAAATGCTTACATTTAATTTATTATCAAATCCTTTATAAAAAATAAAAAATAAAATTTGAAGATCTCCAAGGAAAAAAATATCTCCAAAATGTACTTACAGTTTTCAAAATTAGTGATATATAAATAACATAAAAGCAAAATTTCGATAAAATTCATAATTATTTCTAAAATTTAGGAGAAGATATTCTAAAATATAGATTAATTTATTATTTAATAAAAATGGAATCGGCAAACTAATAGATTTTATTGATTTAGTTTTAGTATTTGACTTTTGGCTGTTGTAATAGGAACTATTTTGACTTTGAAAGCTTTATACATAATAATAGCCGGATATTCATTACCCTGCAAAATGTCAGTATTTTTTAAAATTATCTACATATATTCCATGTCCTAATACTATACTTGAAAAAAGGTTTTTTTTCTGAGATGATTATGTAAAAAAAGGTTTCACGATAAATATGAAAACTTACGATTGGAGCCGAATATACTCGATTCAGCGTTATCGACGAACTAGAGCCGAGTATACCCGATTGAGCGTGACGGTTCAATTTCGTTAACTGTTCAGATAAAGCTCAAAAATGCGCCTAAAGAAGTTTTCATTTCAAAAAACCTATGAGAAAAGACTTGCCTTCCATGGAGACAGCTACAAGCTGCTATAATAATAACGATGATGCCTGTGTAAAAAAAAAAAAAAAAACAATTTCATCCGTCAGCTAGATAGTAAAAAAAAAATATTAGACACGTATTTTTTCCTTTATCAATATTTAGATAAAGCGCATTAAAGTTGGGGAGTGGGAGTCGCTACGTCACAATTCAGTATAAAGTTTAGCAAGTCGTGACGTCATGCCAAATTTCAACTCAATAAACTTTTGATTGCGAAAAAAAAGTACCTGTCCAATATTTTTTAATAATCTCCCTGACGGAAAAATAAATTCCCTATTATTACTATAAATAAAAACGATTAAAATTCTTCCCATTCCGACAGCTAAATAATAATAATTTAATGCATTTGATGGAAAATTATAAAAAAGAAAATCAAATGCAATCGAATTGGGTTTACGAATCTGTGATTATTTTGTTTTGAATTGTGTTTCTCAATTTGTTTATTGATGCACCCCGAATCTTGTGTAGACATGGCCTTCCTTGTTAAACATCTAGTTATTGTGTGAAATTGCCTATAATGTTAAGAGTGTTACTGTGACTGGACATTGTCGATAGTGACTAGGTAAAACTCTGATCATTAGTACAGTTACTGTTTTAATATTAAAAAAAACGCCTACATTTTTAATTATATCTGTGTTTAATGTAAGGAAATTACTATTTCTTTCCTGTAGGCGCGAGTTATTTGAGAATAATTCATGCCGTCAGCAAGGTGGTAGCAGAGCTAACTGCGCTAATCGTTAAAGCAATGGAACGTAAAATTTAATCGGAGAGACAACCGGATGGCGAGTGGTAATCTGGGTCTTGAAGTGATATCGAACTCCCCGTACTGTTCGGAATGGACCCCAAATGGGCGGGGGCTGAGATATGGGTAAAATATAATTCTTTTTGACGAAGAAAACGGATGAAAATCCGGTTGCTTTGAAGTTTATCCTCTATTTATATAATTTAAAAAAATTGCCACCCCCAAAATCAATAATTGAAATAATTTCTTACGCTATATATAATTCTTGAAACTCCTTACCGATGATTTATCACCGAAAATGAGGGTCAATGTTATTAAACTTGATACACACAAATTCCTTGCACTTATTACAGCTTAAATTTGGAATACCATGTCAAAAAAATATCTTTTGCTCCCCCCCCATCCACTCCCACTACACTACCACTCGCCATCCGGTTGCCTCGTCGATTAAATTTTACGTGCCATTGCCTTGAATAAAAGACTGACTTGTGAAGGCTCTAGTAATACACACTTTCAAGGCTTTTCTCTATAATCGTCGTAGACATCTCGGTATTGTCCGCGCGCGACTGCTAGTCACCGCTTGAGGTATGTAAGCGGTGAGACGGGGGAGGGCTTCATTGACAAAATTGGCAGACTGAGTTAGCTTGGCCTTTGTCTACCTCCCCCGGCTCATCTAATTCACGCGGTGACTAGCAGTCGCGCACGGACTTTAGTCACCGCCTTTCAAGCCACTAACGTTAACATACCCAGTCTATAATGTTCCCACAGCTGGGACATAGGCTTCCTCTCTATGAGAGGGAGTCATAATCCGCTACGCGGGCCCAGTGCGACATCTCTTCAAGAAAATGGTAATTTTCTCAACATTAAACTGTTGATTCTCATATAACATTGACATTGCATACATTATTATTATTATTAAATAATACATTTTAATTTTTAATCTAAGCTATGTCTACACACAGATTAATTTTATATTAAGTATTCATGTACACAAATATGGTAAATATACAGATTAAAAAATGTATGATACACAATACGGGTTGGTGGATGTCACATGTCTTCCATTTTGGTTCTAGGACATGCTGGTTTCCTCACGATGTTTTCCTTCATTCATTTCTTAGACCCTCCGTGCCCCGGAAAGCACTTTAAACCGTTGGTCCCGGCTGTCATTCGTTGATCTTTGACAGTTACGGGTAGTCAGAAGCCCAAAATTCTTGACAACCAGGCTTACCATGTTACCCAGTAACTGGGTAGTGGAGGTCAGATAGGTAGTCTCTCCATGTAAAATACTGGTATCCAGCTGCATCCGGTTAGACTGGAAGCCGACTCCAACATAGTTGGGGAAAAGGCTAGGTAGTTAGATTTAGTTTTCCTTCACTGTATTGAGATTCCATACTTAATCTTATTTCTGCCATATTTGTGCATATGCCATACAAAATAAATTGTTTTATAATTTAAGCTGTAAGTGTTTTTATATATATTATTTAATATATAAGCGAACTCGAATGAGGTGCTAAACATTTTTTATTATTATTTTTTGTATACCGTAAGGCTATATTTTATAATTCTTTTTGTGTGTTTGTTTTTGAGGATGTGTGGAATAACAACTTTTGGTGTGTGTTCAAAAATATTTAAAAATAAATTACTAACGAATTTTTAATTCATGTTTAAAGTGAGGTTACGGCTCAAGCTGTTTCATCACTTTATGGTGTATTTTAGAGACCACAGAGCGTGGAATCGCTGCGTTGGCGCCGGCAGCGTCTAGAGACGGCAGTATTAATAAAATTCGTTCATGAAAGAAAGAAAGAAAAAACGTTTATTTGCGGTAAACATGACGCAAAAAAAGTTTAAAATACAAAAATGAGAAAAGGTTGGGGGAAGCATGCGTCACATCCACGCAAATCGGCTATCGCTTAGCATTATGCTACGGCCCTATGCAAGACAGAGCCCCAGCGCTGGTTTTCAACGACAGCCGGCGCCCACGTAATGACGTCGACCGGTGCAGCAAACAAATATTTAGATGGTGTACCAGTACAGCGTACTTAAAGAAAAATAATTTATTATCATAACAGCACTGAATTTTGCAGTCATGTGATTGGTAGTACTGTTCTGTCAGTCGCCATTTTGAATTCTATTAGTATTGAAACAACAGACCGTTCACTATTGAAGGGGATTGAAATGAACTCCTTCTTGAATCAACGTTTTTAATAGGGAGGTTGGCTGGCCCAAAAAAAAAGAAATTCTATTTAGTCTGTCAGTCATTTTTTGCTTTATCATATTAATAAAAAATGACTTAGATAAAACGCATTAAAGGGAGTGGGGGTCGCTACGTCACAACTATTGTGTAAAATCTACATACTCGTGACGTCATGACACATTTTAACTCAATGTATCCCTGTAATCATTTGATAACGTAAAAAAAGAAAAAATACGTGTACGTATTTTTATTCATAATCTACATGAAGGAATAAATTAATTTTTTTTTGTGTCATTATTCCTATTTACGATACAATGATTGCCTTGAGACGCGTACATTTAAGCGTTTGTCTAAAGGTGCACACTATGTTCCGCAATGGCGGTGCGGACTCCTGTGCGAGCCGACGTGGGGCCGCGCATCGCACGCCAGTACCTAAGTACGGTTTTGTAGAAAATAATAATATTCGTACACACTATGGCGTGCGTGCACAACTGTAACTTGTCCCTTGCCGTCATGTTGGCACTATTGCTTGTCAAGCCATTTTTAATCGACTTCTAAAAAGGAGGAGTTAGTATATGTTCGTAGTTTATGTATTTCCGCCGATTTCTCCGTCAATTGTGGACCGATTTAGAAAATTCTTTTTTTTGTTTAAAAGGGTATGCTCTCGAGGTGGTCCCATATTAATTTTATTAACTTTGCTTGGATAGTTTTTGAGTTAGCTTCAATAATATGTATTTTTTCCATTTAGTATGTGGATGATATGATAAGTAAGTTCCTGTGACTGTTATTTACATAGCTGATAGTGGTATTCGAATTTGTGTGGGGTACCACAACTAAAATGTGAGAAATAAAAACTTTTCAAAAAAAAAAAAAATAACCTACTTCCAAAAAAAAAAACACTACAAAGTGAAAAATAACTTTAATTTCGGAACTCGGTGGCAAAAAAAATTAAAAACCAAAGACACCAACTTCCGAAATTAAAGTTATTTTTCACTTTGTAGTGTTTTTTAACTGTATTACTGTTGCCTGACAAGCAATGGTGCCAACATGACGGCAAGGGACAAATTGTAGTGAACGGTCAGTAAAACTGCTAAATTCAGTGCTACCACTCGCGTCACGTTCTATATTGAACACACTGTACTTCTGTCACGGACGTCGTTTTTGCGCTCCGTGACAAATATTTTTATGAAAGAGAAAATAACTCATTTTTCAAAAACCCACCCATAATAAAAAAAGTAATTTATTCTACACATTCTCAAATTAAAATCAAATAATTGTGTTTTGCAGTAATAATTAAGTTTTTTATTTTATTATATTAATTAATGTACGTCCATTTTTTTTATAATTATGAGTTTTTGTAGTTTAAATATTATGATAAAAAATATCTATAGGCTTTATAAATGTCATGTCATCACTACGGTTTTTATCATGTAAGAATAAAATAAAACTGATATTGTCTATGGCTACAGTAGATAAAATATTGATATGGTGACTGCTATTTATTTATTTTTTAATTAAATAAATTATTTTTTAGGTCTTGTATACGTTAACGTTTGAAAATATTATTTGTGCCCGGTTGATGGCAATAGGCTCGCTCCCTGTTACATGGGACTTAAACGTAACTGGCGAAATGTGGGTGTACTTTTCACCTTTACCTAACCCTTCGAGAAAATCAGAATTATTAATGTTTGTTATTTTGACTTCTCGTATCGGGATTCGAGTAAAAAAAATTGTTTTGTAATTAGTATGAAATCAATTATGATTATCTTCATCTTCCTGCCCTTGCCCCATGTTACTGGGGTCTGCGCGACACGTTTTCTTCCATTCTTCCCTGCCAAGCATCAACCTTTTACTTATTTTTATATATACAGTTAAGGAGAGGTCATTTGCAACCAAATTACCCCTGATGACCCCTATGCCAATGTCAACCATTTTCGAATAATTTGACTTTTTTTAAAAATATGAAGTAAAAACGTAAAATGTACCCAATAACCCTGATATAAAGTTTAATGGTAATATGTCGGCAATCTATTCAGGGGATGTAGGAGAGGTCATTTACAACCAAAAGACGCCGTTTAACTCCTATGCGAATGTCAACAATTTTCGCATAATTTGACATTTTGAAATATTAAATGTCAAATTACTCGAAAATGGTTGACATTGGCATAGGGGTCATCAGGGGTAATTTGGTTGCAAATGACCTCACCTACGTACATCACCATATCGAACTGCCGACGTATAACCAATAACCCATTCTTGTGTGCGACTGTATGTCACTGAACTCCTCCTAAACGGCTAGACCGATTTAGATGATTTTTTTTGTGTGTTGATGGTTTAGATTCACAATTGGACCCGGTAGGTGGCGTTGTTCGGGCAGGACAACGTCTGTCAGGACCGCTAGTAATGTATATATAAAATAATAATAAATTATGTAAGTATAGTGCATGTTATTAAATACACAGATGAAATACACAAACCGTTTGATTGTATGTGATTTGAGTATCTTAATACATACATTACACTAGACGAAACATAATATCAGAATTTTTTATTTAATTTTATTCAGTTTTACAAGTATAGCAGTTAACATATCAATGATTTATTAAAATTAAAATATACTTCCTAAATTATACATAATCGGAAATCTTTTTTTTTTAATACAAGTTTTCTTTTTAAAAATGTATTGAAAACTGTCAGTCTAGTTAAATATTTATTATTTAATTTAATTATGAGCTACTTATATTAATAAATTGCGAATGCATAATTTATTTTTAGCTATGTACAGAACTCATAAAAACGACTCGATTCGTCTTCGAAGCAAGTCGGGCCAGTGACGGATTTATATATTTCCCAGGTATAGGCTATTAATTTTTTGCCGCCTTAACCTCTACATGTGTCAGTCATATTTACAATCCAATATTTTTGTTGAAGTTGCACAAGAAATAGTTTTTGGGAATATTTGTGAGCTAATACCGTTGAATGTACAATAAAAAGGAATAGAGAAAAGTCAGCATAAAGATGTCTTGTAGACTTTTTCTGCAAGACATCTGAAATCTGAAAGACATCTGAAGGCTCCAAATTTGCCGCCCCTAAACGGAGTCGGCTTAGGCTCAAGCCTGCTGGTAATTCCACCACTTAGCCGAGCATTACTGAAATTACCACTTTGTGTAAAACCACTATAAACATGAATGTCGTATTTATATGATTTAACTAAATATTTGACTAGAGAGACAGCCTAATAATATTCAATTAAATCAGTTTTTAAAATGTATTAGATCTGAAAAAACTTTAAGACAAGCCAAATTGCCTATTTAAGTCCACCTAAAAATGGTTTCCAAATATTTTGAATAGAAAATTAACAAAAAATCTGAAACAAGTATTATTACTGTCGAATGTTTGATTTATTTTTTTAACGTATATTATATACAGTAGCTAGACTAATAATGTTATGTGGTTTTGGTCAATATTGGAGAATACTAATTAAATATCTTTCTTTCCTCTACCGAATCTAATATTCGATATATGTACCGAATTCTGGAACGCAATTCTTTGAAAAGCATTTAACTAGATCGCGTTTACCTAGATTAATATGACCGTGCTTTTGCCAAACCCAGCCCGTCCCATCCTTGATGTCCTCCCTCAGGTTGACGCCCTAAGCCAAGGTTTGTACCCCACAGGGGGTGCCCTTAGCGAGCGTAGAAAAAGCTTTTGCCATAGCTTATACACTGAAAATCTCTTTTTTCAACATTCTCTGCTATTTTCGGCCAGTTTCTTCCACCATAATATTCTATCTTGTAGTTTTACATAAAATTATTGTTTTATCAATCAACTAAGCTTATCACAGTCCACTGCTCGACATATCAGTTTAGCAAGTTGCACAGAAATAGTACACATATGTACTAGTCGACAGAAAAACAAAGGAAACTATAATGTCTTTGCTGTGCGCAGTCTAATAATAACTGCGTGGAATCAGATACCGCATTGGGTTTTATTAACTATCGTTTAAATCCGTCAGATTTGCGGATAACGTGACTGACTGGTTTCTAATTACATTGGTCGAATAGTGTTATAAAAGTTTTATACTTATTTAAATTATAAATCTCTTCCAATAATACCAATTTTGACCAAAACCATACCGAATCCCTAAGATCCACAATTTAAAATACATTGTAATATATTAATAAAATAAAAATAAATATTCATCAACTATTACTACTTAACGCCTATATTAAAATGCTATTTTAAATTCCAAATGTATTTGACCAATAGTTGGCGGTATTACGCGCTTAATTCTGTTAAATTTTACGCGCGTAAAATGGTAGTTTTCTGTATGGGTTAAAATCTAGCGATTGAGATTTATTGAAATTCAACGCTAATATCTTGATATTTACTCAGGACCTAAAAAGGCATTTTTATTTTGAAAAGAAACAGCTAAAAATGTTGTCCCTTTTTTGGCAAGTCATTGTGAGTGTGTAAAAGTTTCCTATATTAGGAAATACTTTATCATTCTTCTCTCGGGATGAAATATATGAAAATAGCTCATCTTGTGGTAAAATTATTAGCCAGCCAGTAAGGTGATAGCGAGGCTAACTGGCCAGGGTGTGCCCCACGTATATTTAAGTATTGCCAGTCGTGGAGGTTATTTTAATCCTGCGTCGTTGGTCTAGAGTGGTCACAATCGCTACCTGCTGAGCCAGGTCGGGATACGACAGGCGGCATGGGCACGAAAATATTTGTGGTAATAATACTGTCATCGCACATCAGTCGTATGGCGCAGAACAGCGGTCTCGGTCAAACTATAGCTGGGCACTGGGGGCACAGCAATTGATATCAAACCAAACGATCACTAGTACAATACGGCCGATGAATCATGGCCGGTTTGAACTTTGCGCAGAAGGCTGCGCATAACATTTTTTAGGAACCAAATGATGACTTACGAGAATATGATCTAAATTTCGGAGAGCTTATTTTCAGATCGGCCATAATTCATCGGCCGTATTGTACTGTACCTGCAAGATTTTAAACCTATATCGATAATTATCTATATGAAAATAGTACGTTTTTTGTACTATAGACATAAATTTTCCATTACCAAATTTATAATTACAATACATTTGGAAGTTAGAATTTTTATGAAGACACTACTTGTCTAAATTATACTATTGTTTTAAATAATTTTATGAGTTGTTCTCAGGATTGTATGACCACCTGTTTATGATTCTATATTTCATAAGATTCGATACTGATTGTTATCATTTATGTATCTTCAAGCCAAATCTCTGACAGCATAGGAATTGAAACATGGAGTAATGGTGGGCTTTGATTAAAAGAGTCCAGATTTGACCATTAATGGGATGACAGGGCCTTTCCAATAAGTCTAAATATAGGGCTAGAAAACTCCATGGTCAGTTTTAAATCAAGCTCATGCAAAATACCCCAAGTAAATAAAGGTTTAATTCTACTTACCTTTATAGAGATGGGGCTTGAAGATATTTAAAAAACCTATGTTATTGGGTACCAGGTTTATATTTGATCAGTTTTTAATTAAACTGCATGTTAAACAGGGTTATTGGTTTATATGTCAGCAATACATTAAGGGGATGTAGGAGAGGTCATTTACAACCAAATTAACCCTTTTGAGTTCTAAGCAAATGTCAAGAAATTCGAGTCATTTTACATTTTTATTTAATTAATTTTAAAATATTCGAAAATGGTTGACATTGGCATAGGGGTCATGAAGGTCATTTGGTTGCAAATTACCTCTCCGACATCCCCTTTACGGATTGCCGACATATAACCAATAACCCTGAATATCATGTCTTATGCTTAACAGTTATGGGTCGTGTAAGTTATAATTATTCATACATTCACGCCTGTTTACCATAGGGTATAGGCAAAAGTGTACTGAACATCCAGATTTCGCCAGTTATGTTTTAGTACCATAATATATGTTGTTCTCGACCCAAAACCGTTCGCTATAAGTTATCAAGCCCTAATTTGACTAAGACTAAAAATGAAATTTAATGTCTAATTATTTCATACTATTGTAAAAAATCTTTCTTTTTTTTGTATATATCCCGAATCATAAATGGGGATGCCAGGAATCAAATATCTAGATTATAGTGTAGATAAGTGAAAATTTAAAATTTTTAATATACTTAGCTATAATTCGATGTAAGAATGTAGCGATCAAATTGTTTTCAATCTAATAGTGGTTTAAGACGTAATCAATTGTTTGGTCTATTAAAAGTATTTAAAGAAATATGTTTGTGTTTTATTTATAGCACTTACAAAGGTCAAAAACAATAATTTAAAATACCTTCCCTCCTTACCCTTATTCTGACGCAGTCCGGAAAAAAAATAGTTCAAGTAAGCCACTTGCCTACAGACAGACAATGGAATATCAGAGGCACAGTATAAATAAGTAACAGTATTATGTCTTCATAGAAAACGACCGAAACGACGCGCTTCGAAATCTCAGTGTATATCAGTTGCGTACTGATATACACAGTATCGAGTTCGAGAGGAAGCTTTATCTAACGGGCGGCCGTAGATAATTATTTTATACTGCCGTGATATAATACTGTTACTTTATTTTACTGTGCCAGAGGCAACTGTGCAGATTCGTTGCCATACAAGAGATAAAGCTGAAATTTGACTTGTAATTCGACACCCATACACTATAATCCGGAACACAGCACAAGATATTAATTCAGATTTCTTACAGTTTCTAATGGCAACTACTCCGACGCAGTTGCGTATATAAGGTCCTATTAAAATAGATGGACAAATTTTAACACACCGTCCAGTACGTCTAACCAAAGATATCCACGCAAAAAAAAATTGATTAAATCGACCTAAAATAATTGACCAACATTTTTAGTGTATTTTCGTTCGCAGATTTTTTTCTTGTAATTATATAATGCGTTTTCTTATTTTTTTTTTTCTACCTTTGTCCTTATTTTGGTGGTCTGAATGATTTCTAAAAGTTTGTCCATCTATTTTGATGGGACCTTATGTATGGTGCCACTTATTTATAATTCAATTCCAAATTTTATGACTGATCTTCCTTACAGAAAATTATGCGTAGTACTAAGAAAATGGCTCATTTCACATAGTTATTAACCAATAGGTGAATTTCTAAAAAAAATCTTGTTGGTCCTATCATTACAGCAATGCATTATAGAATAGACTAGAATATATCAAAATCTGTGATTGTAGATATAGAATAGAATGTTTTATTTCAGACGGAGTCCATAGGGTTAGTAACAATTTTACTTAACATCTAAAGTCTGTTTTTTAATCTCGTAGACTAATTTGACAGGTGCAAATGTCAAACTCCAAATTGAAAAAAACAAACAACAATCACTTGAAATGTCAAATTAGTCTACGAGATTAAAAAACAGACGTTAGTGTTAGTAGCATTGAGATAGTAAAAACACGGAGGCGCCGCGATATTCTATACATAAGTTTGCTTATACAAATATGGGTGAAAAACGAACTAGAATGTGAAATATCGTGTTATTGTCACTCTTTCTAATGTGGTAATCGTATTTGATAAAAGAGACAACAATATTTCAGTTGTTCCTCATAATGGCAACATTTTGTTGAGACGTAGTAACAGTTGTAGATAAGTGCCATATCCGCCATAATATGCGACAAGTTCATGGTAGTTCTGCTGTCAATTGGTTGTTTACTTTTTGTTTTATTGAGATTTGTGAGAAAATTACGTGGAGTTTTCCTTTAAAACTACATATATACGTTGGAAAACACCAATTCAACATGCCTGTGTGTTGTATTGTGAAGTGTGGTGCAAGAAAGAAGGAAAATCAACCTCATTTATCTTTGCACAGGTTAGTAGCCGGTTTTCATGCAATAGTACATAAAGTGATAAACTTTCGATGAAAAAATTGCTAGGTGATCATTAAATACGGCTTAAATTTTAATATATGGGTTTATTTCCGTCCAACAGACCTTTTTATTATTTCATAATTTCATTCGTTTGTTTACAATGATATGTCATGGTGGAATAGTGTTGTACCGTTTCCGTAATAGTTTCTGATACTAGTTCCTTCGCTGCGCTGAAATGATATTGCTAGGTCCGGCCCGTGGTTTACAGCAAACTGTACTCTTTGGTTCATAGCACCGAGAGACCGCTCCGCAGAGTTTTATGTAGTGTATACGATTTTTTTGTTGAAGTTTTTAAGATGAACAATACTGTAGAACATACATTTTATGTAACTTTTATGATTTCCGCGGCGCACGCTAATAAAGATCCCAGTCCACATGATTTTATCCGACATCTTCAACAATAATCGTCAAATTTCAGCCAATTTACACAAAACTTTAATGAATTATACACTAAAACCTTCCGCATGAATCACTCCGTCCATTAGTGAAAATTGATTGAAAATCCGATTAGTAGTTTTTGAATTTTTCGCGTTCAGACAGACAGAAAAACAGACAGACGTGGCGGTGTACTTTGTTTTATAATATGTAAGGATGTGTATTATTCCGAATGTTTATTTATGATAAAATTGTTAAAAATTTAATTCACTAATGCCCGTTTTCACCGACAGCTAAGTGACACTTAAATGAATACCTAAATAAAACTGCACTGTTTTTCAACTCTCAGCGCTGAGTCTACCGTTGAAAATCCAACAGTGAACTTTTATTAGGGATTCATTTAAGTGTCACTTAGTGAAGGTGAAACCAGGCATAAGACTTGCATGCTCACTCGATACTAAATATTTGGCTTTGTTTAAACGTTCACTTGCCAAACATTAGGTTTGCGTTACAAATATTTGTGAAAACTTTATTTGCTAAGTAATAATTCTATAAATGAAATTATAATTATGCGGAAAATTGTTTGAGAAGTAATAAATTGTCAATACTTGTTTTTTTCTGTTACAACGGACTATTAGCTAATATTTTTTTAAATATGATTCAACCGTGATATCTAGTAAGATTCGTTATACTATTACGTACTAGTATCGATACTCGAAATAGTAACACCATGTTCCCTGAATGACACAACCCTAGCATTGGCAGCCATTTTATGCGACATTTTGAGTTGTAGGTATGCACCTTTTTTTTGTAGGTAATTCCAGTCCATACATATTAAATGTCTATGGTTAGTAGGTACAACACAGATTATAACAAAATTAAAATTCAGCGTGGAGCTGCATCCACCTCTGCAACATCCGGGAATCCCACCGATCTGCGAACACACTGAGAATACTGTTGCCTGTTATTTTTATGTTGTGCCAAAATGTAATACTTTTTTTTTTGTTGTGTTGTGTACATTAAAGATTGATTTACTTTAAATAATTTCATGTCTAATAAAATTTTTTCAACTTAAGTTAGAAATAATTGCTTTTAAACCTTACTATAAATATTTGCATGACAAAATATGGCGAAATGTGTCATCGCACAAGAATACTTATATGATAACATCTTTGTAATCGCATTTAAAGCAAATAAATGACTTTGACTTTGGCAATTATGTCATTTGGTTTGAATAGGTTTTTATTTTATTTATCTTTTATACAATTTATTAAAAAAATCCTGTCCGATCAGAAAGAGGCACATAGGTACCTACTGCAACAACATTACGAAACAGTAATTTTTATTACTATTTGTTTAAATATCTCGGGATCTTAGGGTTCCGGTCCTTTAAAGGCATACGAGGGGCCGAAGAACGTTTTTTTAAAATGAAATGAGACACCAACCGAAGATTATCCCTGTATGCACTATGCAAGTGCACCCAAGGACAACCCCCGGTTGGTGCAGGACTATTGTAGAACATGAAAACAAAACATATTGGGCTGTGGGTTTGGGTGGCTAGAAGGAGTTAGTTACCTTGAACTATGGAATAACTATGTCCCCTGCCTGACCATTGTTCTATACTATACAAGGATAAAATAGCGGGGGGTGACTTGAACACTCAATAATGGCCCCCCGAAAACTGTCGCTAGCACATAGTGACGTAGCGACAAGGGGGCAACATGTCCTGAGGTGCTTGAGGAGTGGAGAGGTATTCCGCGGCTTTCGGAACAATCATAGAGCTCGGAAGATGGTCAGGAACTCAAGATCCCTACGAGCACTTACTGGAATACTTCCTTCCTCCGAGCACGTTTACT
Source organism: Omphaloscelis lunosa (assembly GCA_916610215.1). Classification (NCBI taxonomy): domain Eukaryota; kingdom Metazoa; phylum Arthropoda; class Insecta; order Lepidoptera; family Noctuidae; genus Omphaloscelis; species Omphaloscelis lunosa. The sequence goes on from OU744271.1 coordinate 2,995,701, forward strand.
CTTGCGAATCTCCACTCAAGCTGGCCAATAAAGGCAAGAATGAAGTGGGAGGTCTGTTCCTCGTCATTGTTCATTCCAGCTGGCCAATAAAGGCAAGCCAGAGGTGAGGAACAAGACTTCTCCCGGGAGATAGGGTGCGTCCAACAGCCCAACAGCTCGCCACATACTGCCCTGCGGGTTTTTGTATCTCTCTTGGTCTGGCTCCTCATCCCAGGCACAGACCTAGAGTTCGGAGCGCGCATACCCCACCACGACGTCAACGTAGAGAAACAGTAGTACGGTTATTATTATTATTATTGAAGATAAAAAAGTTATTGCTATTTAAAATTCACATTTTTAGTACCACTATTACCCAGAAAATTTTCAACAGGGGTCATAGTCATAAGTTATGACTAGTAGACACTCACTAAACGACGGCCTCCCGGGGCCCATGTAATACTACCTCACATAACCCGGGAAAATTGAGTAAAACTCCGCATTGAAAAAAAAAAATGGGGATTTCGTTTTTCTTTTTGCCTGAATTACCACATAAATAGACTCTCAGTAAGATACCTAACAACACCCTCATGAATCGGACAGTTTTACATGTTGTATAGATTCTCTTATGTTTTGTAAATGTGAGAACGGTAGATTATTAAACCATTTTCTAAAGTACCTGGTACACTTGACAGGCCTACACTGTCCTCCCATACCTATTAGATAACGCTGTAATTTGAAAAAAATGTGAAAGCCATTTATTTTTAAAAGAGTATCTAACTGTGGAGTTTCTTGCCGGCTGTTTTCCATAGGACATTACTTGTTAAGTAAATAATTTAATATCTTTGGAAACGACCAATTGGAACCGTGCACCTAGCTTCTGATGTTTCTTAAGTGCCCTAAGTGAAATAAAATATTTTGATTTTTATTGACAGCGACGCTGCTTGGCGACAGAAATAGATATGGTGGTAGAACTTCCCCGGACGAGCTTCTTCACAAAGAGCCTACAAACTAAGGAATTAGTAGGTATAGTTTGACCGATACCGCTGTTCCACGCCTTAGGAATGCGCGGCGAGGCGGGGGCAGCGTGAGCGTCAACGAATGCGCAGCGCACATACCTAAGACACGCAACACCGGTCTCGATCAAACTATAGTAGAACTTACAAGCTTCCAGAATAATGTAAGGAAACCGGTACCTATCTAACTTAGCCAAAATTTCGGTATTCGGTAATCCTGATCCAAAAATTTTTAGTCTCTCGATTCGGTGAAGCATGAAGCAATAGGTAGGCATGAACAATTTTCTTTTTAGGATTTTAGATTTGATAAAAGTTTTAAGTACATAAATAGTTATGTAAGTATAAGCAGAATCCATGGTTTTGTACTCCAAAACGACTGTAATTTCTTCATGTAGAGAATGGATGGTCAATTACGAGCAACACCCGCAATCAGACATCCGTGCAATTAAAACAATTAGATAACTATCTTCAGATCTTTAAATTGTATAATAAAATAAAAAATGTAAGTATGTATCTAGCCCGATTGTATCTACAATTTATTTTAAATTGATAATATCAAATTCTTGTGACTAATAGGTAGGTAATTGAATTACACAATTTATTTTCAAATACGCAATGATCTGGTGTATGATAATGCGTTTGAAACGTGACTGTAATTTGCAATAAATTAAAATAACATGATTTTACTATTTATTTGGAGATTTGTATCGGTGTTACAATATCTTTGGAATGTTGATGTAATTTTCATAATTATTTTCACAGCCAAGGATTCAACCTTACCGTGTCAAACTAATGGCATTGAAAAGTGCTTTAGGTGCAGGCCGGGTCCTGAAACTTAATACCTATTTAATACACGAATATTAATAACACTAAGAAGACGATGAAAAAAGATTTCATGTAGCAGAGATGAGAATGTTGAGATGGATAGTGCGGAGTGACGAAAATGGATAAAGCAAGAAATGAGTATATAAGGGGAAGATTAAAAGTGGCGCCTGGTCTAGTGGTCATAAACGCTACTGCTAAGTCTGATGTCTAAGGCCCAGACTCCACTAAAGTGGAGACGAGACGAGAGGAGAGCAGATTTGTTTTAAACAGCCAATAGAATTTCGTTATTCACACATCTCGTCTCCACTCAGCTTCAGTGGAGACCACTGAGCGGAGATGTATTATATTTGTATGGCGCGATCGAAGCGGAGATGTGAGCTGTGCCTCGCCGAGATTGAGCTGGGCGGCGGAACCGACAAAGCGGAGATGTGAGCTAGATGCTTCGCAGTTCAGGTCCGCTCTAGCCAGCATACATCTTCGCTCTAACCGGCACACATTTCCGCTCTCCCAGCACATATCTCCGCTTCAGTCTAGCCAGTACGCATCTCCGCATAGCTTCGGTGGATACACCCTAGCTGAAAAACATCTCGTCTCCGCTACGGACATCTCCGCTTTGGAGGAGTGGCTATACTTCAGACTCAACAGAGTAGGTACTTATTTGCAAGCTAAACTCGTCTCGAGGACCAAAGTCCAATGACGAAGAATAAGGGCTCCGAAACTAGTCTTGAAAATCCCAAAACGAAATGTTTTTCATTATAAATAACTTGTTTACAGGAAAGGTCAGTAGAGTATTGATATGTCTACGATAACATTGAAAATTCACCGAAACTATGAATAATAGGCACCATTACTAATTGTTTATTTTGATGAATTAAACTGTAAACAATAACAATATTATAATCTCACTGCGCACCATCTGATATCTATTTTTGGCTTCTAAAATAGATACAGACAGTGTATCTACTACCTTTCTACCTTATCTCCTTATAGCATAATCAGCCCATAATGTTCCCACTGCTGGGGCGCACGCCTCTTCTGAGTGAGAGGGAGTGGGCCGTACCTAATCCACCACGCGGGCCCAGTGCGGGTTGGTAGATATCACATGTCTTCGAACTTTTGTTTCTAGAACATGCTGGTTTCCTCCAGGGCCGTAGCTAAGGGGGGGCATTGTGGGGCAATGCCCTACCTTAAAATACCAATGCCCACCCTACCTTAAAAAAAAACGAACTATTCTAAATATCAACTAACTAAGCAAAGTACTGTGAAGCTAAGTTATGATATCTAAACAATTCCTCTTACAATCACAGTAAAATAATTCTTTATTCTGAATCTTATTCGAATTCAATTGTTTTAAGGAAATATTTTATATTTAGTAGGTATGTTTGGACATGATTGGAGAAATAATAATTTATGTCAGAATAAATTTATTTTTATGTATGTCACCCTCGACAATTAAATATCAGTCAAGAAAGCCAAAAATCAATTGATCAGAACAGATCAACAATTTTACTTCCGCCCTACCTGTAACAACAACTGCCCTGCCTGTTCAAGTCTAGCTACGGCCCTCGTTTCCTCACGATGTTTTCCTTTACCGTTTTGAGAGCAGTGTATTTACACAAAGTAAAGCCCCCGCCTGGGTTCGAATCTACGACCTACAACTCGTAAGTCGGCCGTTACCCCTGGGCCACAACTGCTCACTCCATGTAAAATAATGATATTCAACTGCATATTGCTTCGGGTAGATTGGAAGCCGACCCCGACATAGTTGGGAAAAGACTATGCGCCGTTTTGAATACGGTTTAATGGTGTACATAATGAGCCGAACTTTTCTAATACTTTCATTTTCACATACCGCAGTGTTTCAAGATCAAAGGGTTTGACCAGTGCCTGTTACCCTATGGTACTCTGAAACGTGGTCGCTCACAATGGGCCTCATTAGAATGCTGAAAGTCACCCAAAGGGCTATGGAGAGGGCCATGCTTGAAGTTCCCCTACGTGATCGAATCAGAAATGATCCGAAGAGATCCGCAGCGATCCAAGGTAACCGACATAGCCCGAAGAATTGCCAAACTTAAAAGTGGCAATGACCACATTGCTCGCAGAACAGATGGCCGATGGGGCCAAATGGTACGGGATTAGCGTTGGAAAGCCACCCACAAGGTGTAGCGATGACCTCAAGGACACAGAACCGGTCGAAGTGGCGATGCTTGGGCGTTGCCAGGCCCAAAAAATAGAAAAGTCGGACACAGATTTACATTTAGCCGAACATTTTGCCCTGAAAGCCTGACACACTGGTTTTTAAAAGAAAAATTAAACTTTTATTTGTGTATTTATTACTGTTTTTCATTTGAGACAAATCACATTTTGTTCTCACTAAAGTAATTTGTAACTTCTTTCGTTTAAAAGTAAGTAGGTAACTAAAACAATCAAAATTTATTAGGCAACTTTTAGCGGGGCGTGGTTGTCCAAAAGCCGGACAGGCCCACTTGTGTATATTTGGCTGGACACGATTGTAAAAAGCCGGATATTTGGCAACCCTACGGTTGAGGCCTATGTCCAGTAGTGGACCTGGACGTCTTTCGGCTGAAATGATGATGATGATTTTCATTTTAACGTTATCATTATCAATTAACAAGTCGATAGGCGTAAAATATTTATACCATAGCAATAATAAGGTAATTCCTATATTTATTGCTATTTTCCGTTCATAAAATTAATAAATAGCTAATGCCCGATAAATCTGTTAATCTGTAACTGCGAGAACTATGATAATTGATAACAAATCTAATACTTGGTGATAAAGCACGTCACAATTTTTAAGTATTATCGTTTAAGTTTATCGTGTATAACGCGCTCACACAGACGAGACCATGTTATTCTTCTAAACTACGCAACGGATTTTGATGCGGTTTTTAGTATCATTTAGAGAATTTGTTTCGGAAGGTTTATGTTTATAATAAATTAGGGAATGCCTCCACTGCACACGCCGCGCTACTAGCGCCCAATAATAACGCCGTTGGGCACCGGCAGCGGCAGTACATTACTCCGGCAGACGAGATTAAGCTCTCATAATGGACACCGGCGCCGCGGCGTTTATGAAACCCTTCCAGTATTCAAAACCCCAACTAACTAACCCTAACTAAAGTTTTTTTTTTTCTAAATATTCTAGTCGTTTTTGGTACTCGCCGGCCGCTGCCGCGGCACCGCTCATTTCGCTCATCCGTAGGGATTCGCAATTCTAACCTAACATTTTAAAGTGAGAAAAAATATTTTACCTTTTTTTTTTGGTAATGTAATTGTCATGGATGTCCACCGTCCTGCGGCGGACGGAAGGGTCTGTCAGATTTCTACTGAGTAAAACCACCCCGTGTAAACTTGCACCGGGGCTACGGGGGCACTTAAGCACTCTTCAACGCAGCCCCTGACTGGTGCCAGCCCGCCTCTGCGGGCTCATCTGGTTAAGTGGGGGGGCGAGTTGTTTGACTCCCCCCGCGACGTCTAAGAGGGACGCGCGTGGTACATTATGTGCCACCAGCTCGGGGCTTATATGATAGGGGACGGCGGACGGTTCCGAGACCACTGTACCTGGACCCATTTAGGGGCCCGGAGGAGGGTATTATCTGCTCTCTGCCGACGCCCGGTGCGCCTGCTGCAGGCAGGGAGAGCACTAGAAATCTCCCTCCCTTTCCGCTGCCTCCTTCTGCGACATGACGAAAAATATTTTACCTAATCTAACTAGTTCGGTTCCGGGTAGTACTCTATCCGTCCATCTGTCACCAGACTGTATCTCATGAACCGTGACAGTTAGCTAGTTGAAATTTTCACAGATGATGTATCTCTGTTGCCGCTATAACAACAAATACTAAAAAACAGAATAAAATAAATATTTAAGGGTCTCCCATACAACAAACGTGATTTTTTTGCCGTTTTTATAGATAATGGTACGGAACCATTCGTGCGCGAGTCCGACTCGCACTTAGCCGTTTTTTTTTATTATGCCTGCCACGCCTAATGCTAAATTGCCAATCCCTTTTCCCGCTTTTTCCCAAAGTCAGTGTCGGCAGCCAATTTAGCTGCCGGCGCCGTTGCCCAAATTGGCTGCCAGCGCCGGCAGTGGCACTTTCAATATTAAACTTACCTACAATAAACAAATCTCCATGTTTTGGCAAGTTGTAACAACCGTGCTTTACAGTATAATAACAAACATAAAATACCTATGTGCATATTAGTTAGGTACGTGCGTCCATCTCCCAACTCGAACTGGGCTCGCCTGGCGAACTATGGCCCGCTCCCTGTCACAGAGAGGAGGCCTAGTTGTGCTCTAGCACTGAAAACTCAGAGAACTGGCACCATTATAAAGACTAGTAAGTTTTTGGAGGTTGAGACGTGTGTCATTCAACAAAAACTTTATAACATAACATCATCGTTTTACGGAATACTTATAAATAGTAAACCCACATCTCGCCAGTTATATTTAAGTCCCATGTAATGGGGCGAGCGTATTGTCACTAAGCGAGCGTTATGTGGCACTAATCCAGACTCCGGGCTGCTTGAGAGAAATTCCAGATGGAAAAACCCAATAACACTTCGCCCGATCCAGGATTCGAACCAAGGACCTCATGTTCAGCAGTAGCTTGCGACCACCAAATCTAAGAGGCAGCCAACTTTTTGATGAAGATTGAAAGAAAATGGAAAAACAAAGAATGACCAGGCGACAAGGGCTGGACGGGGAGAGAAGAGAAAGAGATGGAGCTATACGTCCTGTAGAACTTCATCTCTTTCCCACACTGAAGTAATATTAAAATAATACAGCTTTATGACCCCTTTATGGCCCCTTTATGGCCCCCAGTACCTTAGGGTACTGGGGGCCTACTAATTAGTTGCGTAACTTATTTTCGTAAACAATTATGCCTAATATGTTGCCAACATTCATTGCGTTATTTACGTTGTTGAGCAGCGTTTTTTTTCCAACTTATTAAGCAATGGATTAGCAATCTGATTCAAATCGAAACAGAATGTGATTGTGTTGTATTACGCAATTAGGGTACAAGTAATAACGCAACTTTCCCCGTGATACCCCCGTGCCTCCCCTGCGCCTGATCTCTCTCCGGTCGTGCCGGCTTACCGTCCCATCGGACTTTGAGAGTGAGGGAAGAGAGAGTGGACCTGTGTCTGCGCATACAAGCGCCGAAGGCTGGTCTCCTTCCAGCCCGTCCCATCTTTGATGTCATCCCTCCGGTGACGCCCTAAGCCGAGGCTCGTCCCCCACAGGGGGTGCCCTTAGCGAGCGTTTACCTAGCTTTTTAGCTTAGTTTATATGCCCCTGGCTGGAGGCTTTGAGTATAGCAGCTTAAGGTAACCACAGGATTGACCGGTTAAATAGTCATGACCTCAAAGGTTAGCGAAGAGAGGCCCGACAGAAGAAAAAAAAAGCTTGTCTCCGCTGAGATTGGTCGCCGAAATTCGGCCTGCCAGTGTGTCTGATTTGCTGGCCTTAAAGTTGATCCTATTCCTTGACTTCGAAAAACGAAAAAAAAAGTCAATCAATTCGCCTATCGCAGTCCACTGATAGACATAGGCCTTCCCCAGGCTGCACCTCACAACCCTGTCCTTCGACTTCCATCGTGGTAGGGCCATGTTTGTCGAAGGAACGATGGCCGGTGGAGCAGACGAGTCTTGGAGTGGAGACCGCGTATCGGACGCGTATTGGACGTGTTGGACGCCCCCCAGCTGAACCGACGACCTTTTAAGAAGGTGACAAGACAGACTGGATGCGGAAGTCGAAAAAAACATTGCATGGCATTAATTAAATATGATATTTATCGTTAATTTGATCTTTGGCATAATCCGTATACTTGCATAAGCCCTTTATCGATTGCAATGCAATTTACAGACGATCAATTACAACAGCCTATTTTTAGCAGTAGTAAATAAACACAATTTCTCGATCTTTTAGACAGAAACAATGCCGATGACATTTTATCAAAACAATGTAGCGATATCAATTGATTGTATTTAATAATCTTTTTCCGACAATATTCTTCCTTCTTTGATTATTATCTGTGCAAACTTATTGACAGCTCAATTAAAAAATTATAAGCCCTTACCACAGACAACATAAGACTTGTTTTTTAATGTTTTTCAGATTTTTGATAGCAATATCTTTGTTGATTAGTTGTTAACTTGTTTCTATAAAAGTAGTTGATTACTATTTGATAATTAGACAGTAAAACACAGCATTAGACTGTTTAGGACCCTGTCCCGAGTCACATTCAGTGCGACATCGTGAAAAATACCAGTGATTCCATTTTTATATATATTTTTTGTGCTACGACAACGAATTTTAAAATGATCGGTAAGTTAAAAAAAAAATAAAAATAAACTGTTATTTTACTAGGTTACTTTTGTAGGTATCGTTTTACCTAGATCATAATTTTTCTGGGTTTTTTTTTTTTTAAGTCTTTGTTTTGTTCATGCACCATTGTTTTTTTAAATATATTTATTTATGGGTTGCTTGGAATAGCGGCACAACTTTTTTAAATTCTTTACTATGAAAAGGGGTTTTCATCCGTATGGATATGCCAACCCCACTATATAATATAGTATCCTGGTTTAATAGAGGCCTAAATACTATATTTCTAAAGAAAAATAAAGTAGGCGAAACTACTATAATTTTATTTAGATACAAAATGGACAGATGATCGTAATAAGCCCAGTATTAATCTCATAAAAGCTGAATTAATGGTATTTTGTAACTATTTAAAAAAAACCTGTTAATAAAGGTAAGAATAAAAGAATTAAAATATTTTTGAAACATACCTACTATATTTTTACAGGCAATGCTTTCGAAAATACTATAGGTACTTATTTGATATAAAAATGGCAACCCTAATGCCAACCCTATCCATAGCCAGTCGGCAAAAAATAGTCAGTAACAGGGCTCACTTAAGAGTACCTATCTATTAAAAAATATTCCCTGGCAAAGTTCGTTAGACGTGTTGGGTATTTGACGTCTTTCATGTAAACCTCCACATACAGGAAAAAGTTATAACCAGTGCGCAAAAAAAAAAAATCAGCTGTTTCCTACATTTTAACGCGAACATAAATGTAGGAAACAGCAGATTTTTTTTTTGCGATTTCAGGTTTGGTCCCGTAGTAAAAGTTGTTCATAATGATGAGTAAAGTCACGTGTTTAAGTTTGCGTACTGGTTAAAAAAAAACCTATATACACTACCCACAACATACCTATTTATTTTCTGAAAGAACCTCATTGAAAAAAATAAAAACAGATTTTCTCAACTCTCACTTCAAGGAACAACACTACCAGCGGTCATTGCCCCCCAAAAAGAACATCAAATCTTTTTTATTTTGTCATGTTTAGATATTACCAAATACGTCAGTGAAGTTTCACTAGCTAATTATATATGACCCTGTTTATAGGTAATTTATTTTATATAGGTAGGTAATTAAGATGTTGCTAAATAAACTTAAATGTGAGTTGTGACGCAGGTGACGCTAATATTAATCGGTTCTAATACCTAGGATTAGGGCGATTAGAAAAGAAAAAAACTCGTATGCGATATGAAAATCGACCGCCATTGGTAGTTTTTAGTGGAAAATTAGATATTTTGTTAAGTATAACGTACTTACGTTTGTGAATTTAGAAAAACCTACTATACGTAATTTTAGTCATGATGATGCGATAAAGCGTATCCTGTACCTACAATTTTTAGGATTTCGTACCCGAAGGGTGTTAAAAGGAACCCTATTAGGTACTAACCCTCCACTGTCCGTCCGTCGGTCTGTCAGCGGGCTGTATCTCATGAACCGTAATAGGTAGACAGTTGAAATTACCACAGATTGTGTATTTTTATTGCCGCTATAACAATAAATCGGATTCATGTGCGTATTGTATAATTATCACTTGCTTCAAAAACGGTGAAGGAAAACATCGTGAGGAAATCGGCATGCCTGAGAGACACCTATTTCTCGAGGGCATGTGAAGATAAGTAAAAAAATAATTTCACATAAACCTACAAGGGCACTAATGAGGACGTCAAAGGACGGCTCGTCACAGGCCCATGGAAGGCTTTAAAAAACTCTGATACCAGTTTAGTCACTAACCACACGAAAAGAAGAAGCCAACAAATAATAAAAATTTAATAAAGTTAATAATGAAAGGGTGTCGCCATACAAGAAACGAGTTTTTTCGGCGTTTTGTGCTTGATCTTAATACGGTACGGAACCCTTCACGTGCGAGTCCGACTCGCACTTGGCCGGTTTTTTATTTAGCGCAATTTTTTTCAAAAAAATCTCGCGACTCTTTGGTCTAGCGGTCGCAAGTCTGCTAACCGTATTTGTCTGGGTTCGATTCATCGGCTCGAGCCTTTGCTCGATGATCGATCTTATGAGCAGATTTGTGCCCAGTAGGTATCTAATATTAATTGGTAGTAGGTTTGCCCCCCTTTAAAAGTAAGAAGGCCTAATAAATACCTCTTAGTTTCGTGTAAGGAATTTGTTGGTCAAAATCAAAGCAGCCGATTTTAATACGACATGCTTTTTGAGTTGAAAAAATGTAAAATACTGGTATTCAGCAGCGGTTAGACTGGAAGCCGACCCTAACATAATTGAAAAAGGCTAGGCAGATTGATTGACGCTTTTTAGTTGAAGTTCGGCTGTAGCAAACTTACAGCTACACTCGGTAGCGGTGTTTGCGAGATTTTTAAAGCCCAAAAAACATTCTTATCATCATCTGTCTATCCTGTCATTCTATCCGCAGCTGAATGCAGAATTTTACATGGAGCGACTGCCTATCTGACCTCCACAACCCAGTTACTAGGTAACACTATACCCCTTGGTACAGTTCGATTCAAACTTAATGGCGGCTCGGAAGTGCGCTGCTCGCTGCGCAATACCCCACCCCTCACCCCCGCTGACCCATGAATTCGTTACTGCGCAACGACTCGCCTCATGTTCCAAGCCGCCATTAAGTTTGAATCGGAGTGTAAGACTGGTTGTTTCGGGCTTCTGACTACCCGTAACAACTTTCAAAGTTCTACAAGTAACAGCCGGGACCAACGGCTTAGGCCCAGACTCAAAAACTAACAAAGCGGAGACGAGACGTGACGAGGGATGTGTTTTGAACAACCAATAGAATTTCGTTATTCACACATCTCGTCTCCACTCAGCTTCAGTGGATACCACTGAGCGGAGATGCGTTATATTTTTATGGCGCGATTGAAGCGGAGATGCGAGGTGTGCCACGCCGAGATTGAGCTGGCTTTGTACCGTACAAAGCGAAGATGTGCGCTGTGCCTCGCAAAATGGCGACGGCAGTGGAGACGAGAAAAGATGTGAGCGGCGCCGTAATTTGGTAACATGCAAGGCACGCCGCACGCAGCTCAGTTCCATTCTAGCCAGCACACATCTCCGCTCAAACCACCACACATCTCCGTTCCAGTCTACCCAGTACGCATCTCCGCACAGCTTCGGTGGCTACACCCTAGCTGAAAAACATCTCTTCTCGTCTCCGCTTCGGAAATCTCCGTATATCTCCGCTTAGGTGGAGAAGTCCAGGCCTTAACGTGCTTTCCGAAAACCCAAAAAGCATTCTACCAAAATCTTTCTTTCAATTTTGCAAGAAAACATGACGGGCGACCTAATTTCATGATCACGCGATTAGTCACCTTCAATCAAAACAATAAACAAATAATAACAAATAACAGCAATAAAATGAAACTAGATCAGTAAGTGCAAAGAGTAGATTTGGCTAATTATGTCACAATCTATGTTAATCTGTCTGTTGAAACTTATCCAGCCATTCACAAGGGTTATTGACCTTAATGGTTTATTTTAATCTTTAGGAATCTCTTATCATTTGAACAATAGCTCATCATCATTCACCTGCCCTTATTCTAGTTTATTTCTGATCGGCGTAACGTCTTTTTTTCGGTAGTCACCCCCTTTCTAGCCATATCATCTTTCACACAGTCCATCCATAGTTTCTTTGGTCTTCTCCAAGGTACTCTTACCTATACTCAAAACTTTCCTCACGCATTTTCCTCGTTCCTCCGCATCACATGCCCATATCATGACAACCATCTTGAACAATTCTGACTTACAAAAAAAAATCTTCCATCTCGTATTCAACCTCTTTTTACCTATCCCTCGTTTATTTCGTCTACCCCTACTCTTGTATCTATCCACATTCATAATCGAACAACAAAAAAATAAAAAATGTTGTAGGAAAACCTACGAAATGTTAGTATCTATCTTTTGTTAGTAGCGATCTCTTGACTATCATTATATGTAAGTTAAAACTTGTTCCCACAATAACAACTTAAAGATCTCCTAAAACAGGACTTTCTCTCTTCTACTTTTTGCTATGCCCTACAGGGTCCATAATGATCTAAATAATATTGAGAATTGAGTACCTATCTATGGTTTGTTCTAAAAGTTCCTTTCTGATGAAGATATAAACAAATCCTGTTCAGGAACACTCACTAAAGGGAATTAGTAACACATTCATCTGTTTGTAACACACAATCAATCACAATTTCAACCTTTTGAAGGATATCGCTAATCCATTGCTATTGCTTCATATGTACGAAAAGTTTGTCTTCTCATCAACGTAAATAATGCAATGAATATTGTTGAACTATCAAAATGAAACGGATTGTGATTGATCGTTACGCAAGGTGCAGGAAGGTCTCAACTTTATATCTCATCACTATTTCCAACAATTATAGTTTGAATTACATTATTAACTTGTAATTGAAAAATCATCGACGAAAGTTGAGGATATAAATCTCACCTCAATGTTTGTAAAACGAAAAACATCTTTGAAGGTAATTTAAAATTATAATTTAGGGCTAAGAGCGTTTATACTGAAATTGGGCAAAGTCGCAAATAGATGTCTAATATTTCGCTGTTTTGATTAATTTGGCAATATTAATGTATGGAAATAAGAAATGTGGTTAACTAGCGAACTAGAATATTAATTGCAATTATATCACCGATTTTGATGTTGTAACCGTTTTAGGTGTAAAAAAGGTATTTGGAAAATTTCCAAATACTTTTTTTACATCTAAAACTAAATATTCGGTGTTACGATATTAATTATTGCATTTCATAATCAATATTTTAGTTCCCTAGTTAGCCACATTTCTTAATTCCATACAGTAATATTGCCAAATTAATCAAAATAGGTAAATATTTGACAGCTATTTACGACGTTGCCAACTTTTAGGATAAACCCTCAGTATTCATAATGAAATCAAAGCACTCAATTTGTAAGTGACATCTACAGGCACATTTTGTGATCCATTTGTTTACATTTTCATCAGATATTTTGGAACGAACTATATAAATCTGAAAATTTGAGTAAGCGTGGTTATCAATGCTCGACCCGTCTGTAAAAACTTGACCCTTACCACGCTCAAGCGCATATTCTGATTGACTCAGATAAGATCAAACATAAAAAGTAGGTATTTAGGAAACAATTCAAATCGATACTAAATCGATCGAAAACTTGCTGATAATCAAACAAAGTATGGAAATAGGAAATGCTTTTATTATCAGCTGCTTATTATCTTTACATCTATGCACTCTCCGCCCTCCAATTCGAGGTCCTGTGGTGTGGTCTTACCTGCAAAAAAAATTAATAACAAATCAATTAATATAATCCTAATTTATGCTAACGAAAGTGAGTTTGTTTGTTTGTTAAGTTTCCATGCTAAAACGGCTGAACGGATTTGGATGAAATTTGGCACATGGGTAGACATTCGCAACGTCACAAGTAAGTATAAAATCTACATACTCGTGACGTCATGGCACATTTAACTCAATGTATCGCCGTAATCTTTCGGTAACGGAAAAAAAGAAAAAATGTGTCGAATATTTTTTAATAATCTGACTGACAAAAATAAAAATTTTAGTCATCATCCCTATTAAGATTACTTACATATATTTACAGCAGAGACCAAGAAGATAATAACTGAACCATTTTGGAATATTTTCATAATAAATTTGCTTGAATACAGATAGAAAAGTGACTCACACAGTGTGTTGTTAATCACTACATATTATAAAACAAAGTTCCCCGGCTGCGTCTGTCTGTCTGAACGCGATAAACTGAAAAACTACTCAACGGCTTTGCACTAATGGACAGAGTGATTAATGAGGAAGGTTTAGGTGTATAATTCATTAAAGGTTTTGTGTTAATTGGCTGAAATATGTCGATGTAAAATACTCCCAAGTAGGATGAACATCCATTACATTTTAATCTAACCCACATCCTCAACCCGAAAAGCTGATATGACAATACGACAGAAAAAAATAAATTGGCATAATACTCTGCTATCCGTGCAGAGACAGGGCGGGGCTAATAATAATTATAAAAATATTATTTTCATGGTAAGCAAAAGTTGCAAAATACCATAAAATTATATTATATGTATAAATATTTAATATTATATTTAATATTTTGAATTAAGTTGATGATTTAAGAATTTTATAATGGTAATTTATAAATTGATAATTGTAATAATAGTGATATAAATAATTTCAAATGTTTGCATGCCGATTGGTAAAATGTGGCTGAGCTAAATGTAATCTTAAGAACTATTATGTATTACCCATATTTGCAAAATAAAATTCTATTCTATTCTATTCTAAATAAAAGAATAGTTTAGTGTGCAAAAAATTCACGTTGCAGTAAGTGATTTTTTTTTCACACTCTATGCTATAAAGTATGCAATGTTGCGAGCAACACATTATTCAAAAAAAAAGTAAAGTAATCATTCAGCTGCATCCAGTTTAACTGGAAGCCGACACGGACATAGTTGGGAAAAGGCTGGGCAAATTGATGAAGATAGTGTTGGTCCCAAACTAGGCACAACCTGTATTTTAGGCATCATTACCTTAAAACATTTAAGTGTTTTGTTAACCATGAGTTTTTAATATTAGTTAAGATTAACAAATACTTACTTGTTATCAAATCTCCATCGAAGTAGAACTTTAGTCTTTCTATCGGTGTTTCTAAGTGCTCGGCACATTTCATCATTGCCAACGCAAGTTTATCTTCTGGTTTTAATGTAGTTTCAAATGGTTTCTTCTTATTCTGACATTGGAACTTTATTTTAAGGCCATGATTCTCATCTTCTTTACTACACTCCTGTGCTAAATGTGTTACGGTCTGGTTTACGATACCTCCGTCAATGAATTTTGCTATACTATAATTTATAGAGTCTGGAGTATCATCAATTTTCAGAATCCTATCATTATACGTAAACAATAACTTGTCATTGTTTACGCTTTCCTTCTCGGTGAAATATTCAAATATCTGTGTGAGTTTCTGATACTTTCTTATTTTGAATTTGAATATTTCTAAACTCTGCCAGTACACTTTGACGGACATTTCTTCGTTATCATCTTCTATTGGGTACTCATCTTCAATTACCTCTACGTCATTGGTAGCAGGTCTCGCTGAGAACAACTGTTGGTTATCCGACTGGTCAGGGTACTCATCCGTGTTGCCAACACTGTACGTAGGATAAATTGTAGAAGAATTTGATGGAGCGGAGTTAAGTAATGGATTGGAATTAAGGATTGTGTTACCAAACATTTCATCGAACATAGCCCATAAGTCTCTCCTGGTGCGGCCGCGGCCTCTGGCCCTGTGTCGAGACCCTCTACCTCTTGCGGAACCACCTCTGCCTCTGGCAGAACTACCTCTCCCTCTCAATGCAGCTGTAGTACGAGTTTCTGGCTCAGGAGCTTGTTCTATTGGTGCAATGTTTGGTTCTGTAGGTGCTGTACTAGGCTCTAGAACTATAGGACAAGTCCTACCTCTAGAAGAATTTGAAGTTCGTCGCCTGGTGGACCTCGTTTCCCGCTCAGCGGGCTCCAAAGTATCACTTGAGGCCTTCCGTTTGCTACCACGTCCTCGCCCGCGACCTCTAGGTTTCGCCTTAGTATTGTTGGCTATTATCGCGTCCAGCGAGAATTCATCATTTTCTGTGCTATTTACAGTTGTATTTAAGTCTTCTGTGATGGTTTCTGAAGTGTTTTCAACGTTTTTTGTCAACGTTTCACTAGTTTTTGGGAGTTCGGTAGTGTCATTTAAAACAACGCTATCAACTCTTTCTTTTACGAATGTGCTTTTGATTTTTTTAAGTTTCTGAGCTATGTTCCCGTAACAATCATCTTCGGAATCGGAAGAAGACATTTTTATTATGTTTTATCACAATAACATCAGTCTTTTTAATACACTCGATAGCCAATTCAAAATATTTGAAGTATGTAGTGATGTAGTACAAAGCGTGAATGGAATGCGTTATTACGTTCTTTGTTGTCAAAATTATCGATAGTTCACACATTCCGTAATTTTTTATTAAACTGCGGGAAATATTTGTGGATAAGCTAGTGTCATGGTGATAAGCAAAATTGTAAAACATATATTAGTAACGCTTTTAAATAGGTACGTATTTTGATAAAGAAATTAAAATGATTTACAGACTGATATAAAAATATTTTGCTTATTTTATGGTTTTACTTAAGTACCTGATAGCGATATTTTCTAAAAAAATTACGTTAACTATCACTAAGAACCAGTTTTTAAATAAATAAAAAACGAAATAGTGTTTTTTCACTCGTAAAGTAATTTGAGTTATATCGATACAGTGTTTATTGAACTTGAAGGACATCTCTAGTAGCCGGAAACGTCACTTTTGCGTTTTGTTACTTAATGTGGTTGATTGAGAGTCTTTAGAGAAATTAAAACTTATTAAAAAAAGCAGTTGTTGATTGTAATCTCTCAGAAAATATCTGCAAATCGGAAAAGTCAATCAAACAATAAATCCAAATGTTCCAATTTTCCTGTTCGCAGTCCTATCTTGTAATAATTAAACGCTCATAAGGATGCGTTCTAAATAAAATTCTGTTTTCTATGTCTACAATCAACGCATTAATTTTATCGTAACGATTATTGTGGAAATTATGTGATTAACGGATAGGGAGGTACTTGGATGCGATAAGATTCCCAGAGTCACGTCACACACCGGTGTGACATCACAAACATCCACGCTTTTGTAGCCTGGTGACGTCTGCTTTAGGTGTGTTTAGTGGTTTATCTTTTGACGTGAACAGGAATCATATGGATATTACTATTTTATTATAGATTGTAGATAAAATGGTCATTGGAATGCCGATTATCTGCAGCGAATGTTTCTGGGTAAATAAAAATGGTGAAGATTGCCGAAATCTACTATGCGGACAGTCCATATGACATGTTTTGATGGTGAGTACACGTTGGGCGAGCCCGTTGGCCGATCGTGCTCGGCTTACGGGCCAACGGGGACGTGTACTGGGTGCTTTAGGGAGTCCCGAGTCCTATGTCCAGTACCCTAATTGCATAACTTATTTTCGTAAACAATTTTGCCTAATTTGTTTCATTTTGACAGTTCAACAACATTCATTGCGTTATTTACGTTGTTGAGCAGATTTTTTTTCCAACTTATGAAGCAATGGATTAGCAATCTATTTCAAATCGAAACAGATTGTGTTGTATTACGCAATTAGGATACTCGTCTGAACTTTCTGAACTTTTGGCTGAAATAAAGACTGAGTAGAGCAGAAAATACTCTTTCATATATGAAATTAATTATTTTAATTGTGTTGTTTTTCATTTCAACGAAAGTTTTTGGTCTATTTTTGATAAGTAAATCAAATACTTAGCTATAGATTATTAGGATTATAAACTGGTTTGTAAGTATTGATTGTAAAATATGATTATTTACACGTACGCCAATGTGTAGTCATAGAAAAAAGCCTAAAGGTGAAAATGGCGTTTCTAAGTGATTATTTGCGATTAAAAATATTTAACCTAATCTAACTACTTCGGTTCCGGGTAGTACTTGAATACTGAAATATGGAAATGATTGATTACTGAAATATATTAATCCCGCCTATCTACTCCATATGCCAAGTTCCCAATCCAATTTTCCGCTTTTTTTCTAACGTCAACGCCAGCAGTCAATTCAGCAACCGGCGCCGCAGCCAATTTGGGAGATGGCGCCGGCAGTAGAGGCACTTTCTTTTCAAAATCTTACCACGGGGAGTCCCCTTCCTCCCCTCCGCATAACAGAACGTAACGTTTGTTTAATAAGTAGGTTACAGTACTACACACATCATGATCATCATCTGCCTGGCCTTTTCCCAAATATTTTGGGATCAGCTTCCAGTCTAACCAAAGCATGATTTTACGTGGAGCGACTGCCTATCTGACCTCCACAACCCAGTTACTGGGTAGCACGATATCCTTTGGTAAGACAGGTTGTCAGACACTAACTATTAGACCCATATTTCGCTGATTGTGTCTATGTAGGTCCGTGTACCTAATTGCCATTAACTGGACTTAAATCTATGCTCCGGGCTGCTACAGAGATCTTACATGAGCATAAACTCTTAATATTCTTTCTATCACTTTAACCGACTCGGAGATGGAAGCCAAATCCTGAACTACACTACTCGGGAAGTTAAGCGAATACGAGAGTGTAGAGGGCACTTCGGTTCGTTTCGTGCAACCTCCGCTCGCCTCGGGCGTCTTTCAATCGTTGTCGGTTTTTGCGCCCGAGTCAAAGGACTTGAAGCTTCCTGTAGTTCTTCGCACGATTGTGTTGTCCCGTACTTCGGACTTCGGTCAACTTCGACGAGTACTTCGTCGAAGCAACTTCGCGAGTATTGTAGTTGGGGTTCAAGACCCCACACTGAGAAGTCGCGCTTACCACTAATGAGGCCCACCAACTAATGAGCCACTAATGAGTCGTAAGCGCGACTGCGCAGTGTGCGATCTTTGGTTCATATTTTTTTTTTATTTATGAATACTCTGAGAAACGCGTTTAAATTATTTTTTCCTTATTTACGTACGTCATCGCTATACTTAGACAGATATAGAAATCACGCGTAATTTTTCTGTTTACACGCGATTTACAATCTGTTTACGAAATCTTTGAAAATAAATCGTGATACGAGTAAACCAATTTATTGATAACTATCGATGTTTTGTTAATCAGTACATCTATCAATTATTAGAGTTACCTACATTAAAAGATATAAATCTATGGACGTACTTAATAAAGTGCAAATTGGCGTTAGCGGGTTTTTTTACTCAACATTTTCTCAGTGCCCTCAGAGTCTTAAAATGCCCAGGATTCTGGATTTGTGCCCGGTTGATGGAAAAATCTTTAAATAAATTCTTGGTCTTCTTCTTTTCGTGTGGTTAGTGACTAACCTGGTGTCAGAGTTATAAAGCTGCCCATAGGCCTCTGACTTGGCTTCACATGCCGTCAAGAAATATCTCTCAGACATGCCGGTTTCCTTACGATGTTTTCCTTCACCGTTTTGAGAGCAGTGGTGATGAAATTATTTACACAAAGTAAAGCGCCTGCATGTGCTAGAACAAAAAAATTGAAGACATGTGACATCTACAAACCCGCCCTGAGCCCGCGTGGTGGATCCTCACAAAGAGGAGGCCTGTGTCCCAGCAGTGGGAACATTATAAGCTGATTATGCTTATGCCCTAGCTTAGTTACTGCGATCAACTTTTTGAAAAGACAAGAAAGTTAAAAAGAGGCTCATTGATTACAGGGTCGACTGCCTCGTTGGTCTAGTGGTCGCAAGCGCTACTGCTGAGCATGAGGTCCTGGGTTCGATTCCCAGGTCGGGCAAAGTGTTACTGGGTTCTTCTATTTGAAATTTCTCAGTAGCAGCCTGGAGTCTGGATTTGTGCCCGGTTGATGGCAAACATAACTGGCGAAATGTGGGTGAACCTGCTACAGGGACACCTCTGCCCAACCCTTCGGGGAAACAAGGCGTGATTAGAGGGTCATGTTTTTTATTAGAGGGTCAATAAGTTTTTTGAAAACCAATTAAATATTTCCCTTTTTCCAAGGCGGATACGGTCAAGCGAGCGATCCGTATCAACCTTATCACGGCGTTTATCGTGATAATCTGTAAATAAAGATCTGTTCTGTAGGTTACCTTATGTTTTATTGCCGTTAAATTAATTTTATACATCGATCAATCAAATTCTCAGAAAAATCTGAACGACTAGCGCTATCTAAAGTTCTGCAAATAGGTTCATTATAAAAACCCAATGTAGGTATATATATCGATGAATTTTATAAGAAACTAGTGGACCCGACAGACGTTGACGATTGACGTTAATACAACACATTCACAATTTGTTTTGACTTGAAACAGAATGATAATCCATTGTTTCATAAGTTGGAAAAAAAATCTGCTCAACAACGTAAAGAACGCAATGAATATTGTTGAACTGTCGAAATGAAATAAATTAGGCAAAATTGTTTACGAAAATAAGTTACGCAATTAGGGTACGGGTCCAATTGTATTTTCAAACCATCCAGGTACCCACTCAAATATACACACAAACTTTCATCCAAATCGGTCCAGCCGTTTAGTAAGGAGTTAGGTGACAAACACACGTACGGAAGAATTTTATACATCAAGATAGGTGCCGGTAACATTCAAGTATTTATAGAGGTATGAGGAACAGGGTGTAAAATTCCCTCATCTCCCCTATAAAAAGGAAGAACCCCCGATCAGCTCGCGTAGCAAGACAACCATAGAAACGGGTTTTCTACGGGTTTTGTCGAAGGAAGAATAGACAAGATGAGAGATTGTGATGTCTATTCTTCGGTCGACAAAACCCGTTTCTATTGTGGTCATGCTAAGCGTGCTGACGGGTGTTGTGTCTGGTGGGCTGCTGCCCGACGATTGATGACGGGATGTTGTATATTATGCTAGTCGTGCGTCAAACTTTGCTTGCGCGATTCAGGATTTTAGGTGACGCCATTGTGATGAGTAGTTCGCATTGTAGGTGCCGTCTATTAAAAAAAAATCGGAAGGAGATCGAGAGTCGGTGGGAGATTCAAGAGAAACAAGAAAGTTTTAGCCTCTATGGATTTAGTCCTGTTTAAGTTTTTTGCCAAACCGGAGACGAGAGATATCTCCAATAACCAATAGAGTAGCTTCATTATCGCATCTCTGCTTAGTTTAACCACAGATAATATAATACTAGTGTTTAACGCAGCCCAATTTCCAGATTGTTTGCATACTGCAAGAAATCTTTTCTCCCGCCTTTGATGAATATCAGCCCTTTAAGCTTTGGCTTCTAAAGAAAGCAGTGAACGGTCACATAATAACGGCTGTCAAAAACAGAGCGTATTTGACACCTTAATAATAAATACTGGTGAAAATTACAGATTTTCATGACGGCCGTTATAATATGACGGAGTCGCTTTCCTAGGAAACGGTAGCTTTAGGTTGGTTTCATAGCTGTCCGGCAGACCCTCGCGGGCCGCCCGCACTTAGGACACCCGTACGGGTAGCGCCCGCAGCGTTCTGAAACGAGGGAGTTAGTGCGATACGGTTATTAGTGTTGTACTGGCTCTTCCCGGAGTGGGTCGTGTACGAACTAATCCGCGTCGCTGTGAAACAATGTTCTGGCGCCTCACCCTCACGTGTGTCTCCGTTCTGGGAGCCCGTACGGGCGGCCTGCATAGGTCACCCGGACAGCTGTGAAACCAGCATTAGTGCTAAAATCAACGACGATAAAGCATCATAACTAAATAAGTATTATCTCTCTCCCACAGCAAAACTCCTGACCACAGTGGTGCTTCTAAATGTGGCTCTTTCTGCAGAGCTACCAAATAAGAACGCCACAGAGAATGGCCCCTTCCAAGCCTTCGACCCCGATGTGGACCCAAATGACCTGAGCTGTGACCCTCAAGGACAAGTGAGTATTACTAGTACCTACTTCTTGGTTTCTTGAGCTTCAGATCTGCAGTTCATTTGCGTAGATCATATTAGCATATTAGGCATAATCAGGCTATAATGCTCCCAGTTGAAACAGAGGCCTGCTCTCTTCGAGAGGGGCTGTAATTTATCACGCGGGCCCAGTGCGGGTTGGTAGATGTCATATTATCTTCGATTTTTTTGGTTCCAGGACTTGCCGGTTTCTTCACGATGTTTTTCTTTACCGTTTTGAGAGCAGTGGTGATGAAATTATTTACACAAAGTAAAACGCCTACCTGGGTTCGATCCCACGACCTACAACTCGTTAGTGGGGCCGTTTCCACTTGGTTCGAAACCGGTGACGGAAAACATCGTGAGGAAACCGGCATGTCTTGGAACAAAAAAATCGAAGACATGTGATATCCACCAATCCGCACTAGGTCCGCGTGATGGCGCTAGGAGGCTTGTATCCCAGCATTGGGAACATCATAGACTGATTATACATGGGGGCTCTTGGAAATAGTATGATTAGAAACTACGATTCACTTCTATTTTCGTAAATGTTGACGTTAAAAAGTGCCTTTTAATTAATGGCCTACTTGAAATAAATTATGACTTGGAATGCTAATAATATGTATTGTAATCACGTTTCTCTTCTTCCAGATCTTCTTACTTCTGCCTCACTTCACGGACTGCACCAAGTTCTTCATGTGTGCTCACGGCGAGGAGGTGGAGTTCTCCTGTCCGGGAGGACTGATATTCGATTTTCAACTGCAGGTTATTATAATATCCACTTCCGTAATATCTTATCAGCCCCTTACCACCTACTTCTCTTCTTTTGCATCCGTATCCATTAGCACATCAATTCAGCCAATCACAGTCCACTGCTGGATATAGGCCTCTCCCAGACTGCGCCATAATGCCTTGTTCTCCACCTTCTGCATCCAGTCTGTCCCAGCCACCTTTATAAAACGGCTTGCTGATGTCGGTGTGATGTCAGTTCTAAGTGGTGGAATGACAAGCATTAACTGAAATTCCAAGTGGTGGTGGAATGACAGCTCACTAAGAGCTCATTTCATCTTAGTTTTATAAAAAAAGGGTACATCATTAGAAGGTCAATAAGTTTTGAGAGGATCATTTAAATATTCCCCTTATATTAACCACCAGGTCTGCAACTGGGCGTGGGCCACTACTTGCCAACTGAGGACGCCTAAAGATGAGGACGAAGGGTCTGGAGACGAGGCTGATAGCCTTATCGGATTCTTCTCTGATGAGCTGGAACAGCATCCCGTTGGTAAGGATAACTTTCAATTACCCTTTTTTAATTAAAATTATAAGTGTGTAAAAATGTTTGATAAAAATGCTCATCACACATTATTATCTACCTATCCTTTTCCCAAATGAATGTGTTGGGATCGGCTTCCAGTCTAACCGGATGCAGTTCAATACCAGTATTTTACATGGAGCGACTGCCTTCTGACCTCCACCCAGTTACTGGGTAACACGATACCCTTTGGCAAGACTGCTCTATCAGGTTAAAAGATTTGGATGAAGCTTGGCACCCAGATATAATTTATTTTTTGGAATTAGACATAAACTTCGTTTTTTAAACCTGTAGACTAATTTGACATTTCAAATGATTGTTGTTTGTTTTTTCAATTTACAGTTTAACATTCCTGTCAAATTAGTCTACGGGATTAAAAATAGTAGATCGTTTGCCTAGGGAGCAAAAAACTGTTATAAAGGCGAGAGTGTTTCTTTGAATCCAGAGCAGAGCGAAGGATTCTAAAGCAGAATCCTGAGCGCAGCGAGGGATTCAAAGTACGTCACTTGAGCTTAAAATAGTGTTGCTCCCGAGATGGACACTCTACTTTTATCACCCTCTATGAGAAAATAAGTAAATGCAACTTATGAATAAGAATAGTACCTCCGTTTATTTATTTCATTCTCACTACTTGAGGAAGACACTCATGTTTTATAAAACATGTAATTCGAGTTTGAGTAAACAATTACGAACGAAAACGGAATACATTTTGCGCGTTTTTTATTTTCTCACAAACTTCAATATTTTTTTTGGCTCGCGCGCCCTTTTCTTTATCATTCAGCTTGTTACTTGTTCATACAATGTTCGTGATTGATCTCTTTGGTGATTAGAACTTTTACTAACAATATCTACATTCCAAGTTCAAATCACCTTTAGTCCCTCGGGATTAAATAGCTATTTTAGTCCCTGTTTACGAAGAATAAATTAGCTCTTTTTGAATAGATATAAACGAATTTTGATACTTACAAGTAGATTCCCTTGGTGCGCAGGTAATATCTAAGTAGTTGGTTGCAGAATGCGGTTCTATCCAGACACGGCTCGTACCTATTGTTAGGAATTTCATTGTCTGGGGAACTGGCATCTGTTGCTAGAACCTAAGTACCTATTGTAGTACAAAGACTTTGAAAGACGAGCATAGTTTTTCAAGAGACATCCATAAAACTAGCCACCATGACATTCTCAACTTTCAGAGCTTGGTAATAAGATTATTTTTTCTTTGCAGACACCGTAGCGAGCGTGCGACCAATTACTCTTGAGCATGGCAAGTACAACAGCATCCTCAACTGCGCAAGAGCTGATAATGCGGCGAGACAGGTGCCTTACAAGTAAGTATCAGATTTTTCTAGTTGGTTTCAATGAGAAGTCCTTGATAACATAGCATAACATCACGCTTGTATTCCTTGAAATAAACAGAATTTCGCCAGTTAAGTCCCATGTAATAGGGGGCGAGACTATTGCCATCAAAAATCTAGACTCTGTGTTATTACTGAGAAATTCTTACCCCATAACACTTTACCCGACCTGGGAGTCAAACCTAGGACTTCATGCTCAGCAGTACCTCTTGAGGCCACAAGACCAACGAGGAAGCGAGTCTCATACGTAGCGCTTGCAACCACTAGAGTGACTAGACCAACAAGGAAGTCACCCTTTCTGTAGGTGTTTAAATAGTCCATGATTACATTCCCTGGTATGCAGCAAGAGAAGGTGTACAGGCAAAGGCGGCATTTCGACTTTGTCTCTGGGCTGCGATATTCATACGCAACGGTGTACATGTACCACATGATAATCTAAAAATAAATAGCATGGGTCAGGCAGATTTTTGAGGGGCAGTTCTCGTATTATTAAGAGCGTATGCATTTTAATCTCGGTCTCAATCTGTCGAAAAATACCCCTAATTTTCACAAGACATTTTGATTAGATTTTAAACTTTTAACATTTTTAATCACTTGGCCTTCTTAATGCAATTCGGCAATCTATTTGTAAGGAGCCCATAGGCTAGGTAGAGAGGTAATACTTTGAAGGTTGGAAAGTAGCTGGTTTACAGTGGCCCAGGATCAAGTCATTGGTAGAGGTTCCCGAGGAACCTTACTTAACCTTAAGCCCCGTTAATGGCATCAAGCGATGTGACTTGCGTCAAGTGACATGCGCGCGCGTCATTTTTTTCCTTCGGGTGAGTACCATCGCTCCGCAGGTCTCGTGGAGGTGACTCGTGGCATGCTCCCGCAGACTGTTGCAAGACGGTTGTTCTTTGACTGTATAGCTCCTGGCCAAGTGGTCACATTTTATATGAGAGACTAATTTCTTTATTTTTCTCAGGGGTGACTGCCAAAGGTTCTGGAGGTGCGTCGCAGGAGTGCCCCAAGTGGCATTCTGTTCCGATGGACTATTCTTTAACGACCAGACTCAGCAGTGTGACTTCGAAGCCAACTCAAAGTGCCTGCTGGCGCAAGAAGACGAATTGAAAAGTGAATTCATAAGATACGAGGAATAATTTGAATCTGCAGACTTCTGATGACTTTTAGAGTGTAATGCAGACTTTTAGAGCGTTGGTTTTTCGCTTGGTTTTGAAACCTATCAGTATTTGATTTTTGCTACGAGATTTTTGACCCGTTTGCTTACCTAAATAATTTTAATATTTATATTTCATGCTTCAATATATAGTTTCCCAGAAAATAGTCTTTTTCCAATAGTATTTTTTTTAGAAGGGTGTCAAAATTATGGTCATGGCTTCATTTACTACATCAAGAATACAAAAATAAAAATATGCTTGCTGGCTCTATTATCTTGGTCTCATTATGCTCCAAACAACTGAACAACTTTGCAACTCTGCAATGAGTATTATTAGTGATAAAATAAGGTGTAAGTCATTTTGCAGAGTGCAGAGTTTTTTTGCTGATTAAGTGGTTATTTCTCCCAGTTTTTGATAGTCTATTGAGCTTACTCCGCTGTCAAATGTCATGTTAATTGATTTTGGCTTTTGTTATTTAGGTCAGCCATACAATCCCTGGCGATAATGTGCGTTTTTGTCATTTATAATATGACGATATTATTGTGGACGTCTACTTCCATAAAAGTTATGGAAATACATGCACGTTATAACGTGAACATGGACGTCCACGATATTATCTCCACGTTAGAAAATTATAAAGTGCAAAATTGATACGAGATTGACAGCTGTCAATTCAGTTAACATGAGTTTGGTAGCGTATTCAACTTTTTTGTTGATCAGACTTTCGGAGGCTGGGTGTAAATTTTTCACAGTGTGTCTGTAGATCTTTTATATTATAATAATTCTGTAAATTAAAACATATGAAAATACTGATTTTTATACCATTGCGTTAAGTTTAAATATTTTATTGTATAATTAGTATTTGTTTTTATTCCCAATTGTACAGTATAATGGTTAAATTAATGTATATAAAATATGTTTTATAAAAAAAAAATCAAATATAAAAAATGTTATTATTCTAAAAGATTTTGTTTTGATTAATTCTGACAAAAATATAACATGAATGGGTTTATGTTTTATTTTTGTCAACATAAACCCATCAACAACAAATTTGTTTATGCTCCTTTTTTCCATAGGGAAAACGAAAATTTCAATTATATTCTGTCAAGTATTTCATTGCTAAGTTTTTAGTCATTTTGACATTAATTATCGAGTGCATGACATTCTTCTGCATCTTGAGATGTCCGTGACTACCGGCGGACGACTACCGCCAATCGCTTCCATATTTGGTAAATAATTAGTACTCAAATGGTACTAATTAGTGCTCGAACAACAAAATTGGTACCTTAGGAGTTTTCGAGAAACTGGACTTTGAGGGTGTCGGGCGGTATTCACGCTCCCTTCAGCAGGACCACCATGAGTGCCAAAAAAGTGGGCATGCTACAGCTAATTTAAGTATACAAATAATTTTTAGCCTTGTATATGATTCATTTTGTAAAAAAAACAGAACTGAAACATATATATTTACTGAGAAATCAACGATGATAACTTTCGCGCGCTCGTTCAGCAGGACCACGACTTTGAATGTTGATTCCAAGTTTGAGGAGCTTGTCGCTTTCCTCAAACCTACATAGAAAATGAGTACCAAATATTCAAAATTGAAAAAGTGGCGGTATTCATTTTCTTTTCGAGATTTCCCTATCAAAAACTCGACGTCTTGACGTGGAGATATGGACAAGCTCTTAGTCGTCGTTTGCACGGGCCTAATAAAATCGCGGCGATTGTATTTCGTGCACTGGATTTTCAACGCTCTGCTTAGCGCTGAGATTTGAAAATCCAACAGTGTGTTCTTTCAGCGCGCTGGAACGAGAGTGCGTCACAGATTTTATTACGACCGTGCGAACGTCTGATGGCGACGCGATTCTGGTAAGTAGAACAATTTCTATGAAGTTTTCATAGAAATTGTTCTACTAGAGTCGTGTCGCGTTGTCGTATCGCGCCTGTGTGCGGTAGCCTGATACCACTGGGTCTAGAAACATGACATTTTGCACAATATATTGCTTCATATAGCGAAAGTGAGCACTTAAGGAGAAGTTTTGAGAGGGTTATTTATACTGGGGTTAAATAGGGGCTGAAAGTTTGTATAGAAGTGGGTTGTTTATAAAAGTTTCAGTATAAAGAAATTGGTCTAGCTTCGCTTTTCATAGGAAATACTGATCAGATACTATTTATGAGAATTTATGCTAAAACTTGGCAACGTCACAAATAGCTGTCAAATATTTACCTGTTTTGATTAATTGGCAATATGGAATTAAGAAATGTGCCTCAATAGGGAATATTGATTATGAAATGCAATAATTAATATAGTTACACTAAATATTTAGTCTTAGATGTAAAAAAAAGTATTTGGAAACTTTCCAAATACATTTTTTACACCTAAAACTGTTACAACATCAAATTCAGTGTTATAATTCCAATTCATTACTAATATTCTAGTTCGCTAGTTAGCCACATTTTATATTTTCATACAGTAATATTGCCAAATTAATCAAAACAGCGAAATATTTGACATCTATTTGCGATGTTGCCCACTTTCAGAATAAACGCTCTTAAGTATAAGGTAAAAAAACAATGCACGCTTTAAAAAATCTTTTATTTTTTAGTCTGTAGCTACTTTACTCTTTTTTCTTGAACAAATCGGCAGCCGGCACATCCACCTTCTCATAAGGGTAGTAAGGATGATCTTGCCAGAAACTGGGGAACACTACCCTGTAGTCCTTGTTGAATTTGCCTGTAAATAAATTGAAAAACTAATGTTTTGTATACCTTCTTTAACAAGTAAACTCAGCAGTATGGCTTACGAACTTAATCAATAATTACATAATGTTCACTAGACTTTAGAATAACGATACAAGTTTTATTCGGTGCGGAGAAATAAGTAAATATGCAGACTTTCAATATTCAAAGCCGGAAGATCTATTTAGGTTGTGTTGGTATATTCCTCTTCCTACAGTTTTTTACTCAGCAGTCTTCAGTGTGATTATAAATACTAAGTAAGTCTGCAGAGCGACTGAGCGACTACTAATATTAGCATGAAGTCTAGTTATTTGCAAAACAATATTTTCGACAGAGAATCAACTAATGAAATGAATCTGCAGACTTTCCAAATTCGAAGTCTGCAGATTGACTTTCTTGAAAACTTACTCAAAGTTTCCATTTCTTCCTTGGTCAGTTCGAAGTCAAACACATCGATGTTCTCTTCCACTCGGTTCTTCTTCACGGACTTGGGGATAGGAACAACTCCTTTTTGCACCTGTAACAGCGAAGTAATAATTATACTCAGTGTTTCAATAGTTCTTATATCACCGTAATTACAATATAACAGCGTCTATTAGATAGAATAGCTAGGCAAACGGAGAATCAGTATTTTTGAGGCTAGTGGGGCAACTACACAACATAAACTGATGATTATAGCTACAATAACTCAATTGCTGTCTGGATACGGGCACAGATAATATAATACACGGGGGACCCCCGTTAGGAACGAAGTTTTCGCAGCCGCCATCTTGGTTTACGTTTTGACCTGACTATCAGATTTAGCACCCTCGAAAACTATGAAAATGACACCTCAGACGAAAAATATTAGGTTGCAATTGTTGTCCAAGTTACTGCAGGGCCAAAGGGCATAGGCCTACTCTCATATAGAGAAGGAACGTGAATTTATCACATATTGCTCACTACGGCTAGATTATTTGTGGACTTTAAAAGAGACTGAGATTTTTTAGACCTTCCTTCTCACAGTAGAGTCAAAGGAAACGCCGACCGCAGCTAGTTTAAAAAAAATATGATTGACGTGTAACAATGTTTGTATAAACCTATTTACAGAAATAAAATCATAATGTGCCAATATTAACCAATAGGAGCGGAGCTCTGAAGATTCTATTCATTAAAATTGGCACATTTCTCCGCTCTGCTGCCTCGCTTCGATCCAGTGGACAGGCAGCCTTGGTCCATCGTGCTGTTTTCTGTCATCGATTTTCTTTCGGTGACCAAGACTGGGAGAAGAAAACCTTACACACATGGCAGGTACTTGGCAAGGTTTAAACCCGTAACCTTGTGCTCAACTCATTGCATACAACTGTAATGCTATTAGTTTCATCCCACTAGGGAAGTGATGTGGCTGATGCTAGGGATTGACAATTCACCTCAAGCTCACTTCAGTTTTCATGGTGAGTTTTTTTACAAAATAGCATTAGTCCGCATTTTCTCTTCATAATTAACACGAAACTCACCAAATATCTCAGCACAATTTGCGGCACACTCTTCCCATACTTTTTGGCTAACTCCACAAGTGTGGGGTCATCGGCTCTGGGAGCTGGTGGCGCTGACTCCTGGCTGAATAGAGAACCGAAGGGCGTGTAGGCCATCATCACTATGTCCTTACTCTTGCAGTAGTCGATCAGCTTGTTCTGGGCTAGGTTTAAGTTTACCTGGATGGAAAATGGTTGAAAAATTTGGGTTACTTAAGGTTATGATAGTGCAGAGTAATATAAGGAACTTTTGGCGCCTGAATGACATTAACAGGGGGGCGTTGTTGGTACAAATTTGTAAAATTGTCATAGAAATTGTATTGACACAACAAGATTAGCGTTAGTTCCGATTTTCGCCACGCGTCAAAAGAACCTTGTGGCGTTGTATTTATTAGATTTGGTGCTATGCATTAATATTATTTCAAATATATGCAACTTTCTTTGTATAACCCATCATATTGAAATGGGAATATACTAGGCATATTCTTTGGGTACACACGGCTACACACCAAGCTATACATTTCCAGTTTATTCTGATCTCGCATCGTGTAGGATTTCCGTACAATGTGAGGTCAGCTTAAACTGGAAATGTATAGCTTGATGTGTAGCCGTGTGTACATGTTAAGTTCACTTGTAGCTCACTCAAGTGAGCGCACACGATTTGAAAGGGTACTTGTTTTTAAAGTAAATCAGCGCGGATTCACAAGGAGACATCGTTTTTCCCGAATTTCGAAGAAGTTCACGCAAATGAGTCTTTTTAGAAAAACTAAGTTTTCTAGAAAAGTTTTTTTTCTGGATCAAGTATCTTTTTGGACCGTGTACGTTTTTTGGAAACTGTATCTTTTTGAACAAGCATCTTTTTGGACACAGAACCTTATGAAATATAAAAATGTAGACAAAAAAAAAGATTTTACTCACATATTTTTTTGTAAAAACTGTCTTTTTATGACCAAGCTAAAGCTCATAGTGTCTTATTAGTTTTCCTTACCTCAACCTGCAGCACTGAAGGTTTAACCTCACAGTTGGTCAGCAGACGTTCGATCATGCTGATGTTAAAGTTAGATATGCCTATAGACTTCGCTAGGCCTAACTTCTTAGCTTCCTCCATGGCCTTCCAGGTGTCTAGGTAATCTATGATGTCATACCCGCTGTGGTCTGGCTGGAAAGGCAAAATAAAATAAAAAATAACGGTAATTACATCAAGCCAGTATTCGTCGAACTTACGGTGCACGGTGTAGGAATACCAGCGTTGCCAGATTTTTTGGGCAAATGGGGGTTTTTTAACACTTTTGAGTAAAAAAACCGGGATTCTTTCATCGAAACCGGGACATAATAAGAAAACATAAATAATGAGTCGTTTTTTTTTTTCATATTTGTGTTTTAAATTAAGTTTACAATAATGATTTATAGCAATAGAAAAAGTATTGCAATGAAAGTACGTTACTTTACTAAACTAATAACAATAGTGTTTGCAGGTTTAGGAATATAATATAAATACGTAATATATTACTTAAGAATTAGGTACTTATTTATTTTTTTAATCCCAGAAAATTGGGACTGAGCCTAAGCCGCGCGAGACATTCTTTGGGCAAAAAATCGGGACGTCTGGCAACGCTGAGATAACTAAAATATTTCAGCGTTGCCAGACGTCCCGATTTTTTAATAGTTTTATATATCAGTTACATTAAGTTTTTGGTTCAATTTCCATGTATTAAGGGGTGAGCAGCTTGCCAATAACCGAGCAAACACCCAGACTCCGAACTTCTACTACGGAAAAACCTCTAAGGGAATTCAAATTCAAAATATTTTATTTCACATAAACCTACAAGGGCACTTATGAAACGTCAGAAGCTAGGTGCACGGAAAAACGAAATAACTCTACCTGTGGATCGAACCAATTATAATTTAATGTTCACCTGGCTACTTTTAGTCATAGATACTAAAAACGAATACATAATTAATATTGTGCAATTAGAAAATACTGATATAGTCATCATAATCATTCAGATTAGCGCCATTTTGGAATTTCAAATTTCAAAAAAGTTTCTGACGCATATGAATATTGTTTCAAATCAATAAGAAACAATTCAATGTAAAAGCAAAAAGATTTTAATTAATTAAAGTGATAATGATCTTTAATTTTAAAGATCATTATCATTTTAATTAATTATCGTTCTTAAAAATTTTATCGACATCGGGTTTATTGAAGTTCAATGATTAGAAAATTAATAATTTTCGTATCAATTTCTTCCTCAATACTTTTTCTCATATTTATTTTCTTTTATCGGCAAATCTGGAATCTGGACATGCAATCTTTAACATTGTTTTAATTGTATTAGGTAATTAGATTGGATAAGTGTAGTGATATAAGTCTAATGTGACGTCTGTAAATGTGTCAAGTCAACGTGATTTTTGAAAGTGGTAAAAACGAGTTTCGTTCATGTGTACTCAATCTGCCTAGCTTTTTCCCAACTATGTTGGGGTCAGCTTCCAATCTAACCGGAAGCAGCGCGGCAACATAGTTAGGTATATAAACGTTAGGCAGATTTTTTATCATTATTATTTGATTTTTGATTTTTTATTTTATTTTATTATTTTAACCCTTCTATGGTCTAAGCATTTGGCCCATAAATGTTTCAGAGAAGTTTCCTTGCAGCTAATAGGGGATGAGCAACACTTATGCCCATTTTTATACTAACACCAGGTGACACCTAAATTAATCGTAGAAATTGCGCAGTTCGATTTTCAACTCTTGAATCAAACTCAACTTTCAGCTTTTGTGTATTGTAGGCATTCATGTAGGTATCACCAAGTGTCAAAGCAAACATTACACATCTAGACATTGGAATGCTAACTGCTACCGAAAAATTCCTTACGGAAAATCCAAGAATCACTGTCTCGTCTCCTGGGTTTGATCCCCTTAGTCAGAATTCAGGGGGTCAAACCCAGGAGGCCAGGAATCAGAGGCCAATCTAGAGTCGCTCTTGCAACACTAGACCAATTATGCAGCAAAAACACACTGAGTAAAATTAAAAATATGCCCCACAAATAACTGTGAGTGGTTCCGCCATATTATAACGGTTGTCATGAAAATCTGTCAAAATCACCAGTAGTTGAGTGAAATGAAATTAAATTGTTTATTCTGTAAATAGGACATCGGAATCACTTTTACACGTCGTATTAGAAAAAAATATTAAAATAAGCTAGATGAGTTCGGCGTTTCCTATCTGACTACTCTGAGAAGAAAGGCCGAAACAAAATCAGAGGTCACAGTCTCTTTTAAAGTCCAGACGCTCTTGGTCAGGCCATATGAGGAGTTGAGGACCATGTAGATTAGTTGATACAAAGGTGTCAAAAAACGCTCCATATTTGAACAGCTGTTATATTATGACCGTTTACCGTATTCTTAAGAAACCAAAGTTTTACGCTATGCGCTAAAGGAATATAAAACCCCCTATTACATGGGACTTAAACATAAAGCCTCGTAGCCACTAGGCAACATTTGGCGCGCGACATGTTGCACAACATGTTGAAAGTTAGCTCGGAACTTTTGTTTAGCAACGTTGTCTGTTTACGCATGATCAATCGTCGATAACATGTCGCCAGAAGAACTAGTATTGACTTCAGCGGCGCTGGTTATAATCTTATCGAAAACTGCATCAAAAAGAAAAAAAAAACTACGTTGGTGGGTTAGAAATTACTTACAAAATAAAGAAAATGTATTCAGTGATCTTCGTGTGGTTGATGGATTTGATTTTCAACTGCATCTTGTACAGAAACAAACAAAAAGCCGCGCGTCATATTGCGCGCCAGCTGGCAACGTCGCGAGCTGTTGTGCAACGTTGTCGAACATGTTGAGCGTCAATTGTTACCTAGGCTTTATTGGCGAAATGTGGGTGTACTATTGATAGGCTCATGGATCTAATAGGCACCTCTGCGTAACGGTAAAATACACGGGTTAATGTTATGTTGCTAAAAAACTACAAACCTTATGAGTGACGGTGCTGTGAATGAGGTACAAGTCCACATAGGTCATGTTCAGACGAGCCAGAGAGTTCCTCAGAGACGATAGCACGTCGCGAGACTCGTGGGAAGGAAGCTGCAAATGTAAAATACAATGATGATATACACAGGGTGGAAGAAGAGATTTTTTGAACTGTTGACATTTTTATAAAATAGGTAAGTACGGTTAAAGTTTTCTTGTTTTATTTTTAACGTATGTAGTTAATTGATTCAGGCGTGACGTAACCTATCTGTAGGCCGAATTAAATAAATAATGTTCCGTACGGGAATTGTACCGCTGCGCAGCTACACTTTTACTCCTGTGCCAAATTAAAATCATCAAAACACATACTGTAGTTATATTTTCTTAATGTCACTCGGCAAACTTCGTGTTTCGTCAGTTGTCGGATTTCTATTAGTTGCTCTCAATCGAGTTGGAGGTATACAGAGCTGTTAATACTCTTTTAACTTAATGTAATTGATTTAAAAAATGGAAGGAAAACCGCTTAAAGCCGCAGGCACGACGGATAGGAAAATAGTTTTACAGCTCTATATAGTTCACACGGATATCAAAACAAAACAACAATAAACTACTTAGTTCTGAATTCAAATGATTATACACGATAAATCTAATAATTGATGGACATGGAAATTAGCATTCGTTTGTATTCGTAAATCCGATGATACCCGAGGGAGATTAAGAAAATAAAAATACTGTACCTACTTACACAGGCCATAAAAATACGACTCGAAAATTTAAATACAATGAGCCAAAAAGTTGCAAAAGTGTAAGTACTATTGTAAAAATATGGATGCAGTTCTCACCTTTGTCACAACGAAGACGTTCTCCCTAGGTACTCCGGAAGCTCTCACTCCTGCACCCACTTGATCCTCATTGAGGTAGGCAGCTGCAGTGTCTATCATCCTGCCAACGTTACATAACATTACGCCTGTTTTCCTCGAGGGTATTATACCTACTGTAGAATTCACACAAGTGAGGACTTTTTTGCGTAAGTACACCCACATTTTGCCAGTTATGTTCGCCCACGTGAATGTCGGAAAACATCCCAAGGGTACGTACTACCGGGATTAAAAGTACCCTATGTGTCAATCCAGGTTGTAACCTATCTGTGTGCCATATTTCATCTAAATCCGTTCAGTCGTTTTTGCGCTAATCCCGAACATACATCCTGACAAACGGACAAAAATCTTTCATTACATGCAAATTTAGGGTGACTGGTAATTAGTGACCGATAATTAAACTTTAATTAAGCACGTGAATTTATTCATCATTAAGAACAACTTTTAATACGGGACCAAACCCGAAATCGCGAAAAATGAAATCTGCTGTTCCCTACATTTATGTTCGCATAACTCGAGTCAACTAAGAGTACCTCACTAACTAGTAACTAAGAGTAACTGAGAGTAACTCGAGTTAATTGAGTCTGCGTTCAGCCGTCGGTGTGGCAACACGCCGTGTTCGAGTTCGCGACAAGTCAATCGTCATCCTGAGGATGCCCCCATGGATGGCGAGTTCATTGTGACCAATCCAGATTCTGGGTTGCTAAGATAATTTAGGCATCCCAACAACACTGCCCCGGGATCGAACCCAAGACCTCAGTCTTAGTTGTTGCATACATTCTCACGAACGATAGAGGCTTCTTCAAAAAATCCGTGTTTGCGTAACATAGGCACCTCCACAATAATATTACCTAAAGAGGTTATAGTTCAAAATCTTTTTACCTGTATCCAGCTTTTAACGCCCAGGTGACAGGGTATTCTACTTCATGCCCCTGCACCGGTTTCTGACCATTCTATAAAAATAAAAAGATAAATGGTGAGCATTGAATTAGTATGTGGATGTACCTAATTTATGAATTACAAGAACCACCGTGACAGCTACAATTAAATTTGTAGAATTATGAAATTTAATTTCTGTTAATTAAATATCGTTGCTTCTTAATTTCTGCAGGCGTCCCAAAATGAAATGGTTAGTATCGTGTTCGAAAATGAGAAACCTTAGAAAATGGAGACGAGCTTAGAGCAAGATTATGGTTGCGTCCTATTTATAAGCTTTATCGTCGCGCGATTAAGCGATCACTCGCGTGTATAATGTCACTTTTTGTTCAGAAAGCGCCCTCCGTCGGCGCGACCACGCGTTCAGGTTCACCGAACAAAAGTTCGAACGATCGTGTATTCTTTTTTTTTTTGAACATGGCAACTTGCAGTTTTGACCACTAATATCTTGGCTGCTTAACCGGACTTTCCTGTGGGTGCCTTAAGCTAATACTCTTAGAGCCTCCAGCCAGGAGCAAGTAAACTATTCTAAATTAAAGCTAGGCGAACGCTCGCTAAGGGCACCCCCTGTGGGGTACGAACCTCGGTTTAGGGCGTCGCTGGGGGACGACAGCAAGAGGGGACAGGCTGGATCAAAATTTGGTTAACATCATGATTATTAGGCGGGGTATTTAAAGCTACGTGCTCAGCTGCAACAACTGCTGGCACCTCGTTTTCGACCAAGGGTCGGGGAGGAGTATAATTTACTCGGGGACACGGTCGCGATCGCAAA
This sequence comes from Omphaloscelis lunosa, assembly GCA_916610215.1. NCBI lineage: Eukaryota > Metazoa > Arthropoda > Insecta > Lepidoptera > Noctuidae > Omphaloscelis > Omphaloscelis lunosa. The sequence continues at coordinate 3,031,990 of OU744271.1, forward strand.
GGACCTCGGGGCGGCGAGGTCGAAATGACGGGAGGCGTCTGTGTTTGTGCACTGTACTTGTGGCCTTATTCTTCTCCTGGAGGAGTGTAATGGGGTCATCTGGATCGGAAAGGGATTGTGTATTCGTGCGACGATCACTTTTATAATATGACGCGGGGTCAGAGATCGAACGTTGACTTTATCAAGTAAAGTAAGTGTCTTAACGACTGTGAGGTAAATTGTTGAATGCTCCAATTAGATAATAATGATTTTCATTCTTTTTGGTATTAAACTTCTATTAATCTCTTAAATACATTGCAAACTATAGTTTTGTATAATTTAGAAGCATTTAAAAAAAAAATTGTAGATTTGAGTACCATGAAGCCGTTTATTATGTTATTAAGATGTATGAAAGAGTCTCGCTGATGGTGGCGAGTGTGTTGGATCATGCGGTTCCCTACAAAATGGTTGAGCCGGATGGTACTGATCCACGCGTCATGTTCGTGAACGGGCGGCGTCAGTTGAGACTGGTCATCTCTTATCTATCAGGGGTTATTTTTAATCTTATTATTTTCAGTTGCTTTTGATTATTTTTTGTACATTGGTCTCACATATAGAAGTATAAAAAGGATTTTGTAATATCTATATTTAAAAGAGTGTTCTTAAAGTTTCGTGCCGGTTCTTCTCCATAGAGATCTACGTTTTGGAATGGGCAACTAGCTTCAACTTTCTGACTAACTCACCGACTCTTTGACAATTCAAAAGTGCCTGTAAATGGTTTAATTGAAATAAATACTTTGAGTTTGAAGTGCATCACACGGTTTATACGATATGACAAAAATGGAGATTCCTTTATTATATGGCTTGCTCACATTCACAACACGAAGATGAACATTACAAATATAAGAACAAGATTCATATTTGTATGTAACGCTTAGATACTTAGCCAAGAAATGAAAAAGACGAAATGCCGTCTTTGAATTGTGCACGACAGCAGTTTTTAGAGTTCCGTAGTAAACAAGGAATCTTTATAGTTTCGCCGTGTCTGTCCGCGGCTTACCTCTGAGACTCTTTGTACTAGAAATTAAGACAAAAAAAAAAAAAAAAACTAAAATATAGCGCTGTCAACAGCGACGTAAAGCCGATTTCGTAAACATTTGTGCACTTAATGAGGTACAGTTTGATTGAAGTGTCATTGCTAATGGTTGTAAATGTGTGCATTGTATTGTTCGCAGCGCTATGTCTTGATTTTTATTTGGTCTGAGTCTAGAAAGCTGTATTTTTAATATTTTGAATTACCTCGTCAAAACCTAAGAAGGTTCCAAGTCCTAGAGCTGGTATAGAGTTGCCATCGTTCAGCGGAATCCTGTACGCCTTCCCGCCATCTTTGTTGTCACACAGCTGAAAATTATGAAGAGCTGTAGTTTTATAAAAATATACAAGTAACATGGCGAGTTTATTGTTATTCTTTATGTAAATAAAAAAGCCTTTTTTAACAGTGTTTCTAAAAAGTTTAAGATATGATGCCTAGTTTAAAATAAGATTTTTTTAAAAGTTTTAAATACATAGTAAGTTCGGATTCGAAGTTCGGTTAGGAATATAACAGGACCTACCCTCAAAATGAAGGCTTCTTCCAAAGATGGCCCCCGGCAACAGGGCAACCAAAGGAACACGGGTGGGTTTTAGTCATTAAGAGTCTGACACGCCCTCCCGCTCCACCCAGAGCGGGAGAAGTTATTTGATAATTGCCCACCCAAAAAAAAGGCCTCTTCCAAAGATTGCCATTTTTATCGGTCTTTAGCTATAAGTTGCCATTTTTCGCGGTCTTTAGCTATAAGTTGCCATTTTACGCGGTCTTTAGCTATAAGTTGCTATTTTTCATGGTCTTTAGTTATAAGTGACCATTTTTAAGGCTCCTTTCTTCAAAAGGAAAAAACGGAACCCTTATACTTATAGGATCATTCGTGTGTCTGTCTGTCCGTCTGTCACAGCCAATTTGCTCCGAATCTAATGGACCGATTAAGTTAAAATTTGGCACACATGTGTATTCTGTGACCCAAACACGGACGTTTAACGTAAATAAATGAACTTTGAATATGAGGGTCATTTTTGGGGAGTAAAAAAGAAAATTAAAATAAAAAAAAATTGCGAACTGTACCGTGACATCACATTGAATGAAAAAAAAAAATCCGAGTGGTTCTTTACTGATGGATTACAGGAAACCTACCTATAAGAATAACATGGTAAATCTCTCAATATTGTGCGTACAAACTTAAATTTGCAGTTGGAATGTATGAGATAACATGTTTTTCAACTAGGTACAATGTTAAGTTTGTTCTTGAGATAAATTTATCCCAACTACGGAACCGTTCATTGTGAAAGAAAGAAAGAAATACATTTATTTCGACATAGTTCGTGAAACACAAAACACAAATAACAAAGATAAAATAAAAAATAATGTTTTAAAAACATGCTGTCTGACGCTGGTTTTCTAATGAACCCATAAGGACAAGTGACGGGGAGTACAAATAGTTTCAACATACCTAATACATAATTTGTATACTTAAAAAAAAAACTAAATAAATAAATAAGCACGTAATCAAACATAATGCAAAAACAAAAAACATACGAAACAACAAAAACGTGCGTTACACGTACGTTGTGTGTGCTTCGACACGCATTTGGCCGGTTTTTTCTCGGTCTTCTAGCTATATGTTGCCATTTTTTTTTTTGCGGCGGCGCCATCATCTCGTTCTCGTTGACTATGGCGATGGACAAACTCCCTTAGACTGTTTTACTAATAAATTGCGCAAAGCAACTAGTTGGTAACGCTATTGTTGTTGCATGCTCACGATAATGCTATGCGCCCTTGGTATTTAAATAAATGCTTTGAATTTGAGATTGGTATGTTATCGGAATTATTGTATGCAATTTTTACAATTAAATATTAGTTTGAATTGAAAGCTAGAGATGAAGATATGGAAGAAGACAAACTGCTGCTTGTGCTAAGGACAAGAGGATGTTAATATATTTTAATCTAACGTGTCACAACAGAATTGAGGGGCTCGTGGCTAAATAATAACAGCCGCACGGCTCGATCGAAGGTTAAGCTAGCCTTGCTGCGGTCGGTTCGTGGATGGGTGATTATCCATTACATATCGAGACCCTCCGTGTCACGCAAAGCACGTTAAGCCGTTGGTCCCGGCTGATATTCACCAGCGCTGCGGTATTTGTTTTTTCAAATACCGTAGCATTATGCTGAGATCCTCGCACAGGTCTTCTTTTTTGTTTACACAATTTTTTTTAAAATAAATTGTTTTTTTGAAATTGTTATTGTTTTTATAATTTTCTTAGTTTTAATGTTGTATTGTATTTCCTGTGCGTGTCCCAAATAAAAAAATTAAAAAAAAAATTTTTTCGTTACGGGTAGTCAGAAACTTAAGTCTGACAACAGACTGTGGTCAAGCGGTCAGATGCACTAAATTTTTTTAAAGAAAAATAGATCGATCCAATAGAGACACCCAATTTTGTGAAATTTCTTGTTCCCTCGACCCATTGTGACGCGTTCGTTTTCGCTTAGCGTCCTTTCTGCCCTTTTTTGCTCGGCTCCTAAGGGTCGTAGCGTGATGTTACAAAGCCTATAACCTTCCTCGAGAATTGGGCTATCAAATGCAAAAATAATTTTTCAAATCCGACTGGTAGTTCCTGAGATAAACACGTTCAAACAAAAAAAAAAAAACAATGCCGACAGAAGTGAAAACTAAAAAAAAAAAAAACTAAATCCTTTAAAGTAAACATACCTGCATAGAACATTGATTCAACATAGAACATTGATTAATATTAATATTAATAAAGATCACAATCACATGTACAAAAATGAGGTGTCAGTAACGGTGTCGCGAGTTCAACTGTTTTTTCCCATCTCAAAAATGCCCAACGCGCCTAAAGAAGTATTCACTTCAAATACAAACTCTTCAGCTTCACGTGACGAGACACTATGATTTTTTTTTGATACCAGTGATTTTATTATTTGTATTTAATGCTAACTAAAATAGTTTTAAGACCTTTATATCGATATCCTAGTTCACACTCATACTAATTTACGTTTACACTAATTTTACAGGAGAGCAATTCTTATGTTCGCATATGAATATCATAGCAGTGGTTAAAAAAACATTACAAATTGAGTACTTATATCATAGAATAGCTTTTTGAGATACTATATTTGTAATAATTATTTGACAATTTTAAAGTCTGCATGCTGAAAATTGGTGCCTTAGAAGCTCGCCCCCTCAGTTAATACAAGTGTGCACGTCCAAACTATGAAATCAATGCAGTTAGGACATTAATGTTAAAAAAATATGGAAGCAAACGAAAATTAATACAAAAATTTGTCATAATAGTTTTAAATATCATTGTGACACTTTTTTTAATAGAAGGAGAAGGCTTTACGTAACTTTTGTAAGATAAAAAGATGCAGAATTTCATTTAGTAAAATTTAAAAAAAAATGTAAGTAGTACGAGTGAACTAGGGTATCGATATATCTAACAATTTATGGAAAAATCAATTAGTCTGTATTAAATGAATTTAATATTTATTTTTTTACGTCTCTTGTCATTTCTCGGGACCCTGGTGTCCCGGACCTTTGAAAGGCGTACGAGGGGCCGAAGTCAACTCGCCCGTTAGACGTTTTTAATGAAATGAGGCATCAACCGACGATTATCCCTGTCCGCACTATGTAAGTGCATCCAAGGGCAACCCCCGGTTGGTGTAGGACTATTGCAGGATATGGAAACAAAGATATTGGATTATGGGTCTCGGTGGCTAAGTGAACTGGTTATCTAGAACTATGGAAAGACTATGGCCCCTACCTGACAAATATTTTATATAAAATACACTGGAAAACGGCGGGGGTGACTTGCACACTTAATAATGGGCCCCCGAAAACGGTCGCTAGCACAAAGTGTCGTAGCGACAAGGGGACAAAATGTCCTGAGGTGCTTATAAGGAGTGGAGAGGTATTCTACGGCTATCAGGACAATCCCGGAAGTACGGTCAAGATCCCTACCAGCATCTTACTGGAATACTTCCTTCCTCCGAGTACGTTTGCTCCTGCGAATCTTCACTCAAGCCAGCCAATAAAGGCAAGAATGAGGTGGGAGCTCTGTTCGTCGTCAGTGCTCACTCCAGCCGGCCAATAAAGGCAAGCCAGAGGTGAGGAACAAGACTTCTCCCGGGAGATAGGGTCCGTGGGGTCGCTATTACCCAACAGCTCGCCACATGCTGCCCTGCGGGTTTTTGTATCTCTCTTGGTCTGGCTCCTCACCCTAGACCCGTTTCGGCAAAGTAAACTCTACCGACACAGACCTAGAGTTCGGAGCGCACAAGCCCCGCCATGACGTCAACGTAAAGATACGGCGGTGGGTTAATATTTATTTATTATTGGTATAGATTATGTAATGTAAAAACTCACCACTCCAACTATCACAGATAATAAAATTAAAACAAACGTCATCTTCTAAGCTCGGACAAAGTAAGACTGACCTCTTTGGTCCTTCACTAGATTTACTAATATTGACAATTCAAATAAGCTTATATTTACATACACTATGTTTTTGAACCTTATTATTATCCCTATAAGGCTTAAAATTAAAATAGCTACAACAAGAGAGCTAGTGGAACTTTTTAGCATTTAACTTCAGTGGTGTTGGGTTTGAACTTTGTTAGTGAGGAGTTAAAGGTGGAATTCAAATGTTGGCTGAACTACAAAAGATTTCTAAGGTGTAATCAGACAACATTAATTTGAGCACGTCATTGGTTAATAACTCACATCGAGCATTAAGTAATTAGGTACTTATTACTTGCCAAACAAGCAATTTTTTGGTTCTTCAAACAAATATCAACTTTATGTTGATGTGAATGTTATTGCAGGATTAAAACATTTTTTTTAAATCTCATTTTACTGTCATGGATTTCCGCAAAGTAACAACTGATTCTATCTACACAGTAGACACTTATTTAATATTCCTTATAAAAAGAAAATATATTTATTTTTGTTTGTAATTAATAATATTCCCTATCATCGACTATGGTGACGTGTGCTACTTTGACTTGAATTCGGTTTTGCTGGATAAGCTCGACAGACTGTTCAACAATTGTATCCGGTTCATTTTCAATGTCAGGAAATATGATCATGTGTCGAGCTATAGGTCTGAGCTCAAATGGATGACCATTCGCCAAAGAAGAAGTTTGCGAGCTTTGACCACGCTTTTCTCCCTTCTCAACTCTCCCACTCCTCCTTCTTATCTTGTGTCTCACTTCCAATATCTATGTTCTTCACACACTAAGAATTTGCGTTCTTCTAACAATCTTCTCCTACTTTGTCCTTCTCATTCTTCTGACTTTGTTCATTCTTCCTTTCACATTCAGTCCATTCTTCTATGGAATGCGCTTCCTCTTGATATCAGGACGGCCACCAGTCGGTATGCATTTAAGCGGAAATTGCAGAGTTTTTTCAAAACAAATAGAGTAGAGTCATCTCAACATCTCTCTCCCTTTTTGTAAATATGTATATATATAATAAATATATGTATATTAAATTAAATATGTATGTGTATTATAAGTTATATCCTATTTATGTACTGTTGTTCCTACCTATATTTGTCCAATGATATATTTTTAATAATTTTTTCTTTGTTCCTCTTAAACAGAGCACCTGCCATCCAATCTCTTCACCACCCTTGGTTGACTGGTAGAGAATGCCTAAGGCATTAAGTCCGCCTTTGTAGGTACCGTTTTGAGCGTGAAAAGTTTAAATAAATAATAAACTCAAAAACTACTTGACTGATTTAAAAATTCTTCCAACAGTAGAATGCTATGTTATCAAATCACTGAGTAACATAGGCCAGCGCTGATTTACTGGATTCATTTTCTCCTCTACCTATCGTTATTTCTCCTCACTAAGTTTGTTTTGTTTATATGTGTGTTCCTATTTAATAGTATTTATTCTTTTTCGAGTTATCTATCAATTATGTTGCGCCTGCCATGTTTCGTCTCTGCATCACCCTAAGGTTGACTGGTAGAAAATGCCTCAGGCGTTAAGTCCGTTATTGTACAGTATTTTGTTACTTGTGCAATAAGGGAAACAAAAAAAAAAAAAAAACTGGACATTAAAAAAAAATCTTTCGCCTTTAGAATGATAAATTGTCACTAAGTAGCATAGACTATAATTTATAAAGATATCACGCGGTCGAAGCCGCTGGCCGAAGATAATAATTTATATTTCGAGGTGTTGGGATGAAAGTCGTCATGCTATAGCAATTGTGTTGCCAACAATGGGTTCCAAGGTAAACAAGTATGACTACTTGAGATGAAGTTATTAACTTGTTATACAAACAGTAATAATGTATTTTTGTTATTGATTATTATACTTGCTCGTGCATAAACTATCGTTTGCTTCTGGTTTGCGTAGAATAGATAGTGTTATTAATCTAAACAGGGTATAATTAAATTCGTTACCTACATGGACGCCGGGAGGGGGTGCAAGGGGCCACCTGCACCTCCCTGGCATCAAAATAAAATATAGGTGTAAAAACATTCGGAACTAAAGAAATATTTGAAAACGCCTAGCACAATAATAGAGAATTTAATCTATTCAAGGCGGGATCCAAAAATTTTTAAGCTCGCTTCGCTCGCTCTTGCATTCTGCAATCTCTAAATTCTAAAGCTTCTGTGCATTAGTCAACAAAGTACCGAACTCCTATTTCCGAAAATCGAATCGGCCCTAGGCGACCTTACATTGTCGAGCTTGCTTCGCTCGCTCTTGCATCCTACTCTATCTTAATTCTTAAGCTTCTTTGTATATAAGTCGTCACAGTTTTAGTCTTTCTAGGCGAGATAGAAGAACCTAATATTTTTTGAGCTTTTCTGCATTTGTCGACAAAGTTACTCTTTGTATGAATGGACAAACGATAACCTAAGATATCCGAGGTGATCCGCAAAAGCGAGCTCGCTTTGTGGAGTTGAAGATGCACCCCCTGAAAATAAACCTGCCGGCGTCCATGGCTTCCTAGCGAAACTCCGCATACGTGATTGCCAGTGACGGGTGTCAATCGATGTCTAAAAATGATACCTACAACCTACTCCTCGACCCACAAAATGATCCACTTACATGCTGGTTTTATTCTACATTAGCATTTGAACGGACTTCCAGGATAAAGAGTAACTGCCGGGGTTTCGAAGAAGTCCAAAAAGGATATCCTGGCCCCCGGCAACATGGCAACTGAAGGAACTCGGGTGGGTTTAGTCAGTAAGAGTCTGACACGCCCTCCTGCTCCGCCCAAAGCGGGAGAAGTTATTTGATAATTTCTCACCCAAAAAAAAAAGAATAAAGAGTAGGTATCTTATGTTTTACCCAGGTATATACCAGGAAATCTGTTCTGCCGTTAGGACGTCAAAAGGTGACGGACAGACAGAGTTGTTTTCGCATTTAAAATAATAAGTATGAATATTTAGACGGAACTCACTTAGGTCAGTACCGCCATAGTTGATGGAAAATTTATCTAAGTACGTATTTTTTGTTGCTATGAGAACAAAAACGAGTCAAACGAGTTCTGGTCTCCATCAATGATGTAGTTCACTGAACTTTACACATTTAAAATTTTTGTTGATTTAATTTTTGGGTAAAACTAACTGCCTGCCAAACTTAGTTACTCGGTTGAATGCTGTAGTTACAGAAACAATTAACACGTTGCCTGCCATATGGAAATCCGAATACATTTGCGTTTTTCATCAGTCGTTTAAATGACGTGAAATGACTTATTTATAAGATTTCTATATATAATATATGTTTTTATATTTTTTTTTGTATATTATGTGCTGTTTTTAATCCGCTGGTCATTTACACCCGGCGCGGCGCAAATGTAATATTTTTTTTCATTGGAGCCACGCCGGTCAAAGTTATGAAATGGAAGGACAAACGGGACGTTTGTCTACTGTCAACTAAACACTCTATAGGATTTATAAAAACTAAAAATAAGAGAGGAATATAGGTGATTAAGCCCAAGATAATTATGGATTATAATAAAGCTAAGGCAGCAGTAGACCTCTCGGATCAAATGACAGCGTATTCTTCTCCGCTTCGAAAATCTATCAAGTGGTACAAGAAGTTGGCCTTAGAACTGCTTCTAAACACAGCTGTAGTAAATGCTCGGGTTTTATATGAAGCTACCACAAAAAAGAAGATACCTATTATTGAATTTAGACGAAAACTGTCACAACAAATGATTGACTCAAACCCACGTGATGGAGCTAACATTCCATGTAGGCCAAAGAGAATAAAACATTCTCTTGTAAAAGCAGACGGAAAGGCTGTGACGACAAGAAAATTTTGTGTAGGTTGTTACAAAAATAATTCACAAACGCATGGAAGAAAAATTGCCAAAAACAAAACCAAAAAGGTTACGACATTTTGTTCAGTTTGCCCAGACAAGCCATATTTGTGCAGACCGTGTTTTGATAAAAATCATTAATTTTCTGTTTGTTTTTTAATTTTAAATTACTTTGATCTCAACACAACATAATGTGTCTCTAAATAACACTAGTCCTTGATTTGTAATAATAAAAATATTTTAAAAAGTAGTCTTTAATTTACATCATAATTTTGTTTGACTCGCTACAAAAACATTCATACAACCAAAAAATTATAAAAATATTTTGAGGCCAAGTTATCTAAAGTGATCATTGGGGCCGCGCCGGCCACTTGTAATCGTATTTTGAGTTACACGCATGGCCGTCAGCGAGCAAAAGGTGTTCAAGTTCACCTTAGTTGTGCCGGTCATTTAAGCCCCCCATGGCCCAAACGCTAGAAGCGTTTGGGCCAAGTGCCGATCATTTGGACCCCCCATGGCAGCTAACGTGTTAAAAAGCCATTGTGTCTCGCGTGGATCTACTTTCGGTACACACAGAGCTGGGCAAAATGCTTTGCTTTAATTAAAATACAAATTACAAAATACTATCTCGCATGTATTTAAAATACGAAATACAAAACATTTTTTAAGTCATGTATTTTAAATAGAAAATACAAAATACAGTATTTTAACTATTATTATTTAAGATACAAAATACAAATTACAAAATACAATCAGGTGTTAGGTTATATAAATAGAATAGAATTAATCCAGCCCAGTGTTGCCAACTTTAACGATTGATATACATTTAGTGGTCGCTATTTTGCGAAAGCTATCGAGCGCTAATTTCTGCAGAACGCACGCATTAATAAGATCGCTAAATGTATTTTGAAGCCATAAGTATTTGGAATACTAACTACAAAATACCTCAGCGTATTCATCAGTCGGCGGGTGCGGAGGGGAGTGGGGGGCTCATTTAGACGCATTAATTACACGTGCCCTCTGCTGCACCGCCTAAACCCTTTTAATATTCGCTATGCGTAGCTTCGTAGCGCTTCGTAGCGTTAAGGCTCTTTCAAACAGGCGCGACACGCGACGCGACACAAAGACACCGCTCGTCGCGCCACGAGCGGTGTCGCGTGTCGCGCCTGTTTGAAAGAGCCTTTATGGTGTAGTATGTAAGCATGTTATAGTAAGGATGTGTGTGTTTATATTGTCACTGAATGAAACAAATAAACGCGGTATCTAAGCATTCAAAATGTTTCATTGTCTTTAAATCCCGTCCTTATAAGGCGACCCTGCCTTATAAGGTGATTGGTATTTGAAATACCAATTTCAAATTACATTTTTAAGAAGTAATTGAATTAATCAAATACGTATTTGTATTTCAATTACGTATTTTAATTACAAGTAATTCAATTACACGAATGGCATACGCAGCGGATATGCTTGTTATGTTACATAATCTGGCTACATAATTATGTTGTAGTAGACGTCTTTGTGAGGCGCCTGTCTCGTCGCCACCAATTACTTAGCGAGTAGAAAACTTAAAACGAGTTGGCGAGCAACGAACTGCAAATGCGCAACGGCGACGAGCGATCTTTTTTTTTTTTTTGGGTGGGAAATTATCAAATAACTTCTCCCGCTCTGGGCGGAGCGGGAGTGTGTGTCAGACTCTTACTGAGTAAAACCCACCCGTGTTCCCTGTTGCCGGGGGCCACGATCTCCCTTTCGGTTTTCTTCGCAACCCCGGCAGGCATCGGCCCTAGCGGACCCCTTCAATTCTGCTGACATCTCTTTGAGGCGCGCGTGGAACACAACGCGCCGTCGACCCGGGCCTGGTCCTTATCGGACGGTGAGCTACCCATTGCTCACCGCCTGCAAGCCCGCGCCTACGGTGGCCGGAAATCGCTCCGCGATTCCCGACGCCCTGGGCGTCTCCTCATGCGGCGGTTAGGGGCGTGAGGGCGCGAAATTTGCCTCTCCCTCACGCGTTCCGCCTCCTCCTTCGCGAGCATTACCGCTTCGCAGAAGGAGGTGACGTACTCCCATTTCCTCTCGCTCCGTACCATGGCCTGAACCAGGGCCGGACGCGAGAGATCACCGCCGCCGATCGCCTCCGCGAGGACACGGCGATGCTCCGCCCAAGCTGGGCAGACCTCCACCGTATGCTCCACCGTCTCAGTAGCAGCCTGGAGTCTGGATTTGTGCGGGGTTGATGGCAATAGGCTCGCCCCCTATTACATGGGATTTAAAACATAACTGGCGAAATGTAGGTGAACCTGTTACAGGGACAACTCTGCCCAACCCTTCGGGGAAACAAGGCGTGATGTTATGATATGTTTAGTTATTTTGGATTAAAAACAGGACGCAGCTTATGAGCAGCACACAAACAGGTTTAATGAAACTCAATTATATATTTATTTTATTTAAAGATAAACTTTTCTTCTAAAGAAAATCAAATTATGTAATAAGAAATGAAATGAAGGAATGAATTAATAAATTATAACATGAACAATACCTAGCTAGGGAATTAATACGTAACTTAAATACTTACTGTAGATAAAACAATATTTTTTTCCTTATAAAATACAGGATTCTACCAGGATGCTTTAAAAACCCCGAACGTTACATAAGAACTATCCAGGACACCCCAGGACATCCCAAAAAGCAGGACATGTCCTGGGAAAACAGGACGGTTGGCAACCCTACATTACAGGCACATCAAACCAGGGATTTGAAAACGAAATTAATTTCGTTCCGTTACACTAAATGTTATCTTATAACGCTCCAAAGTTTGTAACGATACTAAAACCTAAAAATATCAATAACGTTAAAAAAAAATCGTTATAGAATATCATTTTTGTAGAACAATATTTTAAGTAACGTTATTGGTATCAGTAACATTATGCTTGTAATAACGTTACAGATTACAGATTCATTTGTATAACGTTATTCTTAACAACTTTTCCCGCCGACCACCGCTCCGTCGTCATCCACCACAACCACCCCGTTACGGCTGCTGGCGGCCGGCTCGTGGTAAGCCACCGCCGTATTCTAACATTAAGTTCGTTCGAGAGTGCGCATCTATTACAGTGTTGTGAATAAATAGTTGTGGTCACCTACCTCCTTTTATATTTATGTGATAGTGTCATCTTCACAATTTTTGTTGGCAATGTTGCGTATCAAAATGAATAACGTTATTATTTCGTTATACCGATATATTAATAACTATATATTTTTAATATTGTTATTGAACAGTTTAAAATTTCGTTCCTTCTATTAGTATCCAAGGAATTAATTTTGTTACGATTCTGATGGAACGGTACAAATTATCGTTACCGGAACTTCACGTAACGATATTTTGAGTAACGTTTCAAATCTCTGCATCAAACACACGTGTGTATTTCAGTACCGTAAACTGCCCTAACTTCGCCTAGCGTCCTAAGTTTGCCTATGATGAAAAAGCTGTAATATATTTTTCATTTTACTTGTATGGCAATCGAAACTTTGAGTTTTCATGGAGAGCTTTAAGTTTCGATTGTCATACAAGTAAATGAAAAAGATATTACAGCTTTTTCATCATAGGCAAACTTAGGACGCCAGGCGAAATTAGGGCAGTTTACCGGTACTAAAAAAGTTTCTTGTTGTGATCAGGATTGACGCAAGTATTGACTCTATACCTATTTCTGCAGCATTGCTGTTTGGTGGCAAAACACAGCAATCTAGGACATCTAATAACATGTCGACAAGAGACATTTCAGATTTGTCTATGGGATAGGTGGCGCTACCTACGGTGACCATTAGATTTGTCATTTTAGATAATGTTAAAGAAAGAAAGAAAGAAAGAAAAATATTTTATTTGGGACACGCACAGGAAATACAAAACATAATAAAAAAGGATAGACATAAGAAAAAAGGAACAAACATTAACAAAAATAAAAAGGAGCATTAGTTTTAAAAAAATACGACCTGTGCGAGGCCAAAAAGGCCCCTATCTCAGCATGATGCTGCGATATTTAAAAATAAATAAATACCACAGCGCTGGTAGATATTACAATAAAATTTTTGCTTCTGACATAAATTCACTAACTTAATTTACTTAATTCATTGTCCTATTTAATTTAATTTTTATTTTGCTGCGTGCTTTTGACATTTGATCTGACTTTTATATGGGACTTACTTTTTATGTCATTCAATTAACTTTTTTTTTTGATCGCTCAACTATAAATGTCACTTGCACTGACACTTATAAAATTGCCAACTAAGTTTATTGTTTTTGTATTTAATATGGGTTTAGGACCTGAAATAAATGAATTTTATTTTTTTATTAGGTAAGTCACTTGATTGTTTGCGACGCTTAAACATCGTAAATAAAACTCGAAAGGTAAAAAGATAATTTTTATAATAAAAATAGAAGAACAAAACATTGATTCTTAACTAGGCAATTTTTTTCTTCAAAAATAAAATAACATCTTTATCAATCTAATGCACAGTAAAAAAAATACAAAAGCGATTTAATTTACTTTGGCTAAAGCTGACAACACTCAGGCAGTTTTAACAATAACCAGCACCTCATTTGCGTGACACGATTTTTGTTAAAGTTGTTTTTGATTTTGAATTTTGATGGAAATTCCCAATTCATTGCTTTATGCTTGAAAAATTTGTCTGCTCGACAACGTAAATAACGCAATGAATGTTGTCGACTTGTCAAAATGAAAGACATCGCAATTGTTAATATGATGCAATTACCCCGTTGTAAAGTTTAGTCAATGTCCAAATTGAGTCCATTCTTCCAAATACGAAGAGACTCAGGGATATCCATTTTCTCCGGGATTTTGTCGAACGGGTAATTTTGATAATCTTGCCAGAAGAAGGGTCTGACTGTTCGGAAGCCGTTGTCGAATTTAGCTAGGGCCTCCTCATCAGCTTTGTCCAGGGTGAAGTCGAAAATGGATGCGTTTTCTATGACTCTCGAGTTTGTCACCGTTTTTGGTACGCTGGCGATTCCGCGTTGGTACTGTAAATAAAAAAAAAGTCATTTTAATGGAGAAAAGTTCTGAATACCCTGTCAAAATAACTTAGCTAGCAAAACTTGATGGGTAACGATATCTAAACACGTCAAAATAAAAACATAAGAGCAGTAATTTTTTTGAAGTTACATACATAAGCGTGTGGGGTATTGTTGGATCCCAAAATAAAATAAAAAAACAGTGGCTCTCCGGGAGTGCCGACAGAATTATTAAAAAAAACTTGAAAAAGAAAACATCGGCACCGCGGTAAGCAATGCGTTGATGTCTTTTACTCCACGCACTGCGGTAATCAACGCGTTGATGTCTTTTTAATGGTCAAAAGCTGGTGTCATCACAGTGTCGCAAAATCAATGGTGATAGTCCCATCTCAAAAATGCCCAAAGCGCCTGAAGAAGTTTTCACTTTAAAAGATTATCATGTTTCTAAGTGACTTTGCTATTTAAGTCAACAGTTTTTGAGATATGGGATATTTTCGGTTACAACCACAGAAATAACGTTATATACGTTAATAACGTTATTAACGTTGTGTTCATAGTTTTTTCGAGAAATAAATATTTACTATGAAATCCAAACTTCTTTTTTTCTTTCACCCTGCCAAACTTAATAAAAACTCAAAGACTGTTACTAGATATCTCAGCGTGACTTGCGTGACAGTCTTCCCGTGCTTCTTCGCGATGGCCACCATTGTCGGGTTGTTGAGCTTCGGCTCGGGACTGTTCGGGGAACTTCGGGACGGCACCATCGTGCCGAACGGGGAGTAGGCGGTGATCAGCACGTTGTTCGCTTGACAGAAGTCTACGAGCTCTTTCTGGCCAAGGTTGAGATTTATCTGGAAGAAGATTGATAGAATTCAAGGATTTTGTAGACGAAGAAGATTGTGGAAGGCCGGTAAGATTGTGTTATTTTTAAATTTACTGCTGTTGTGATCAAATTACCCGTTTAGCCGTTAAATCGATCAATCAAATAATTTTATTTTCAGACCATAAAATCCAATTTGTTAGTAATAACATACACATCTCAAACACTAGTGTTAGTACATGATAATATTTGGCAAATTTTGTTCTACTAGTAATGTCAACACAATCAATAATAATGTCAAAATCATAACTATAATGTCAAAATCATAACTTTAATGTCAAAATCATAACTTTGATGTCAAAATCACCAGTAACAATGTCAAAATCACCAATGAGACAACCCCCCGTCAAGCCCCGGTGGTACACATATGTACCAGTCGACTCACACGGATTTAATCTCTTTTTGTGCTCTAAAAATAAGGGCTAATATGGTCTTTAGGCTGTTTTACTCTATGGTGTGATGGATATTCTCGTCAATTAGAACAAAATTATTTAAAAAATCACAGATAACACCAATTTTTTTTTAAATGTCGAAAGTGACGTAGAGCGCGCGTCAATGTCAAACCGTGGGAATTGACAGTTACGTTACATCACGTGGGGCTTCTATCGGTAAACTTACAGTAAAGTATTGGATCTTCATGCTCCCGATTCTCAAGAGAAGCAAAACCTTCTAAAGATTTCAATCCGAAAAAAGCATATTATTAAAAAGAAAAAAAAAACCGACAATCCAATAACCTGAAATTATGGTGTAACTTTTGTTTGTCCCCGCCTGCACCGGGATACTAAAATGTTATAGTTTTTCACTTTTCAGTTATGTGTTTTTTTGCAGTCGGGTTTTTGTTTTTTTATATAATTTGCTTTATTTCAAGCTTTTTAGTTGTTAGTATATATGTTTTAGCCGGCTACAACTAGGTGCGGCCGGTAGCAGTTGGTTAAATTTAGTTGTAGCAGCCGGCTAAAACTATGTGTGGCCACACTTCGGGTTTTAGCCGTAATATACAGGGTTATTGGTAAAACACCAACAACCTCTTAAGGGGTCATTATACTCATCATTAAGAACAACTTTTACTATGGGACCAAACCTGAAATCGCGAAAAAAAAATCTGCTGCCCATACATTTATGTTCGCATAAACTAGTAAAAATGTAGGGAACAGCTGATTTTGTTTTCGCGATTTCAGGTTTGGCCCCATAGTAAAAGTTGTTCTTAATGATGAGTATAATGACCCCTTAAGAGGTTGTTGGTGTTTTACCAATAACCATGTATATATACATTTGGAATTGAGTCATTACTAGCTTTCATTTGATACCAATATTGTTTATATACCCTTTTTTGTATTTGCAGATGCAATGTATAAATATTATATAGCCTATGTCACTTCCACAGTTAAGACGAATCTAACGACACCTCATATCGTCGCCTTGCAGTGAAAACCTCGCGATTGCAATATATCTAACAGGGGATGTTACACAACAAATTTCTTATTTGCCATCGATATGCTAAGAAGAAAAAGAGAAAAATAAAAAATGGCCGTCATTGACGTTCTCCGAGGTTCATTATCATCAACAGAAGGCATTAAAACCATCTTTGAGTTTTGCACGTTTGTTCTAAATATGCATTACGAGATTTTCTACACAAGAAATAAATCAAAAGAAAATGAATACTTTACGAGGTTTTCACTTCACGGCGACGATATGTCAAAATCCATCAAGCCGTTTCGGCTACAGAGCGTGCCAAAGAAATAGACATACATACATACATACATACTCTCGAAATACATTACCCTCCTTCTGGGGCAGTCGGGTAAAACTTCGTTCGTTCAAAAACCTAGCTTCAACACGAAACATTTTGCTGGGGACCATCGGGTCCAAGGGGAGAAGTTACTTTATAATTAGGTCAGTTGTTATATGCGTCAATTTTTCTATAATTACGTGTTTAAAATCGACAAGATCATATACACCAGTTTCTACAAGTCTATTAAAATCTTTATTTTGATTTTTTATCTCTTTTTCTCTTTCATTTCGAAGGAACATCTATATTTCCTTTACTGTTTGTGCTCAACATTTATTGCGGCATCAGAAGCGTTGTTCAGATCGTCAAAGGTGCTGGTGAACAGACATTTGGGACATTAGCAGATGTGGATCAGTCTGTCCTGGAGCATCGCACTCGTACTAAATGTTGGACGAATGGCTAATTGCTCATTTCGCCAAATTATGTTTGCAGCGGCCTACTTTGATGTTAAGCCCCATGACTGTCGCCTGTAATCTTACTTGTGTCGGAAATACGTCACTGATTTGACTAATCGGGGCGCCAGCGCCGCCTAGCAGCACTTGACAGAGTCTACAACATGACGCTCAACCGGAGTTAAGCGCAGTTTGTCGGTGGCGGTCAAGCAGTGAACACGTTTAGAAACTGTCGCGCGTTCCGTGTAATTGTGTCATGTATCTAGTGTGTGATTAATTTGATCGACAATTATATTTTTTTTTCTGAATTGCACACGGTTTTTCTATTGCGCAATAACCAACACTTCTCATAGTATGCTCACAATAGTTAAAATATGGCTGATAATCACGAGAGACACGAACCCTCTCCATCATATACTATATCATTCAGAGTGGTTCAAAAATCTTGAGCAGTCTTCCTAAAAAATACTTTGATTTTAGTATATCCTTTCTCATCTCCCCAGATATCTCACCTCAACCTGGTTGTTGGCGGGCGGCACCTTGCAGTTCTTGAGCAGCCGGTCCATCTGTTCCACGTTGAAGTTGGACACTCCTATGCTCTTGACCAGTCCCTTTTTCAGCACGGACTCGAAACCACGCCAAGTCTCCAGGTAGTCGATCTTCTCGTCTACTCCGTCTTGCTGGAAGGTAGAAAATGGGTTTTTAAATTTAAGAAGTGTTCGTCATTTTTAGTGAGAAAATAACAGCTGTCCCACCACAGTATCCATTATATTAGGTTTAATAGTAATGCATTATATTTTGTGACATTTCTCCCCACATTATGGATAATAGTTATACTGGTATCTGAAGGAAAATAAAGTAAAGCTAAGTCCAAACAATTTGAGGCATGTGCTTCCAATGGTAAGCCATTAATGTGACGGATGGCTCAGGTTGAGGCATTTGACATAATATAATTTGGTCACCAGAATTCGACTGCGTTAACATTGACCTACTAAAACTGTCCAAATGAGGGTGTACTGCACCTCTGCCTAACCCTTCGGGGGATGCGTTCTTGCCAGATATCTTAGCGTGACTTGCGTGACAGACTTAGTGTACTTCTTCGCGATGGCCATCATCATTGTCGGGTTGTTGAGCTTCGGCTCGGGACTGTTCGGGGCGCTTCGGGATACTTAATAACTAAGGTTTTTGTAATATATTTTGCGCTTCCAGAACCAAAAAACACCGGAAACTAAATTTGGAGGCAGAAAGGCGCTAGAGTTCACTTAGCTTGGATTTATCGTTAGGTTAGCTAACCCTCATAGTTCAATAATCCGCGCGCAACTGCTAGTTACCGGTTGAGGTACGTGAGTGGTGAGACGGGGGAGGGCACCATTGACAAAATTATCAGTCTGAGTTAGCTTGGCCTTTGTCTACCTCCCCCGTCTCACCACTCACATACCTTTGGCGGTGACTAGCAGTCGCGCGCGGACTATAATAGCTCGCTGAACCGATTACAGAAATTTGAAAACATGCTGCAGATTCGTGAGCTATGCTAGCGTAGCCCGCGGTTTGGCCTATACTTTTTGTGGACCTATTCACGCCCAAAGCTGATCAGTCATTACAATTTTAAATGAAAAAACTCACCGAAATAGACATGGGCCAGTGCATGAGCACCAGGTCGATGTAGTCCAATTTCAGGCGCCGCAGAGACCCTCGGACCGACACCTCCACGTCAGCCTCCCGGTGGAAATGGTGCCACACCTGCAGAGACAGAAGATTTTGATGTTAGTAGGTGCGAAAGAGACAACTTCAGACAGGTAGCACATAATTGTATTGCAATAAAGAGATTATTTATTTATTATAGGCTATGACTGGGCTAAAATTATGAGCACTTGACCCTGTTAGGGCGCAGCAAGTAGTATCATTTAAGTTATTATAAGTTTGGTTGTGGTCCCGTGGTAAAAAAGAAAAAAGAAAAAAAAAAAAACGTTTATATGCGGTAAACAGGACGCAAAAAAAGTTTAAAATACAAAAATGAGAAAAGGTTGGGGGAAGCATGCGTCACATCCACGCAAACGGCTATCGCTCAGCATTATGCTACGACCCTATGCAAGACAGAGCCCCAGCGCTGGTTTTCAGCGACAGCCGGCGCCGACGTAATGACGTCGACCGGTGCAGCAAACAATTATTTAGACGGTGTACCAGTACAGCATACTTAAAGAATAATAATTTATTAAAATTAAAATGTGATTCAATATATTAAATAGATAGTACAAATCTGATAATAATAATATTTGCAAAAAAATAGTTTGAGACGAATTTATTGGCAGCAGCCGAGGACGAATTCAGACTCCTGGCTATTACTGAGTCTCCGAAAAACCCAATTAAATTTTGCCCAACCTGGGTATATTGATATAATTTTAACTCACCTCAATAGTCTTTTGCTATTTAATTGATTCAGGCGTGACCTAGCGGAAATCCATCATAAAATACAATAGACGTTGATATATTTAGTAACCTGTTCCTAAAGAGTCATAAAAACCCTGTAAGAAATCGACACGTGTTTCACCTCTCAACGAGGCATCTTCAGGATGACGATTGACTTGTCGCGAACCCGAACACGGCGTGTTGCGACACCGAGCGCTGGACGCAGAGACGTTTTTGTGTCCTGCGCTCGAAGTGGCAACACGCCGTATCTTTATTTTTGTCATTTGCTTTTGCGACCACTAGGCCAACGAGGCAGTCATCTTCAACGAAGTGGAAGATTTTCAATCATCATCATTATCATCAGATTACAGCAGTCCTCTCACTCTCAACTCTCATCCAGCTGCTACCAGCCATCCTGCGAAGATCGTCACTCCACCTAGCCTGAGGGCGTCCTACCTTACGTATGCCGATTCGCGGTCTCCACTCAACAACACGTCGAACGCAACGGTCATCGGTTCTACGGTTAATATTGCCACATCAGTTTGCTCGCGATAACTTTGGTTCTCTGCCGGATCACCTCGTTCCTGATCCCTCAGAAAGAATCCAAGCATAGCCCGTTCCATAGCTTGCTGAGCGACCTTGAATTTAGGGACCACTCGTACCCATGTTTCGAGTTAAGTAAATGACTTAAAATAATGATACCAACCTTAGTAGTAACAAAAAGTTCTTCCCTCTTCACGACGCCATCTTTGATCTTCTTCTCTATGATATTGCCCACTTCCGGCTCCACTCTGTAAATGTGAGCAGTGTCTATGTGTCTGTACCCGATATCTATGGCATAGGATAGTGCCTCCATCATCTTGGGTATGCCATTGGCGCTGAATTCGAACTGGAAATTGTTTTAAGAATTATTAATAACAGATTCGCCTGCATGGAGGTCGAAAATAACCTAACCTAACCTAGGTCATTGTCTACCTGTCTGCCGAAATCGAAATTCGTTCAGTCGTTAAGGCTAGTGATGGATTAATTAGCATTCGCATTCATTGTGGCATGCGAATGCTCATTTAGCATTTAGCAAATGAAAATTAGTTACGAAATTCTGTGAAGTGCAAAGTGAATTTATTGCTTCGTACTTTTTTATAATATCATACGTCAAAGCTTGTTAATATGTTTGAGTTTGATAATATGTTTTAATTCGCATATTAACAAAATTCACATACTTCATTATTATCAATTATCGCCATATTCGCAAATAGCATAGCAATAGCAATTAGCATGCTTAGACTCAAGAATTCACATGCTAATGAAATTTATGCGAAATTGAATTAATTAACATTACTAGTTAAGGCATCAAAAGGTAACAGACAGTTAGTTATTTTTGCATTTGTGATAGGTATTAGTATGAATGTATTATTTTATGTTTTATATATTATGTTCCTGTTGTCAGTCTGTATGTTTTTCAGTCATATAAGGCTAACAGGGTGTAAAGTTAATCCTCCTCTATAGAAAAGGCGACCAGACGGGTGTCGTGTCCGGCGGGCAACTGCCCAACCATTATTGCCGGAAAGTTATGTATATGTCCATCGCGCAGTAAACTCTAATTGTGCGATGCAGGATTTTGTGTAACGTCAGGTCTTTGACGCGTAGTTCGCATGCAGTGATGTAGATGGCGCCACAAGTATTTTGATGCTTGTAGGAAAATTGGATCGATTGAAAACATTAAAAAGCCTTAAAATTGCCCAAATTAAGAGGATCTAATTAATATGCATATTTTTTTCATTTCAAAGCACCCTTATCCATATTTTTAGCAAGCTTCACCACAGTTAATCTTTTAAAAGAACTTACAGAGTTTTCTGTATCGTAATGGGTCCATTTTCAAATACAAATGTCACAGACACAAACAGCCAGATCCAGAACAAAGTTCTATCAGCAGAGAGTACGTTATTCTATCGCATATACAGGGTCAAAATAAATTAGTTAGCAAAACTTCATGGACGTGACGGTTTTGATTTATCATGCTTATATCCGTCACGTCTGCAGAGTTTATCATGTTTAGATCCATCACGTCTGCAGAATTCAAACTCAAATTCAAAAGTCATTTATTCAAACTAGGCTGAGAATCAGTACTTTTCGAACGTCAAAATTACATAAGACAGTCTTCCAAAACGCCCAACCTTCACCACTTCCTAGTGCTTTAGTTTCGCTAGGTAATTTAGTGAGACCCTGTATAGTTAAACCCACACAATATCTACTCACTCAGCCACTGCACCAACCGTGCCGTGCCGTGCGTGCCATATATTAGTAAGGAAACAAACAAAGCATAAAACACACACATTGCGTCCAAAATTGTAAAAAGTTGCAAGTGTTTACTAACCTCAAACGGCTTACTCGGGCCTTTTGATTCCTAAATTAGAAGGAAATGCAAAAAAGAAATATAAAACACATGCTATTAAATAAAATACAAGGAAAGGAAATAAAGAGATGCTTTTTTCTACTTGTACAATAAATAAATAAAGAAAAATAAAAATATTTTCTAGGTACTGTAAGGCCGCGTCCTATCTAAAAGCGATTGTCGTGCGAATACGCGATCGGTCACGTGCATATGTCACTTTTTGTTTGGAAAATCGAAAAGCGCCCTCTGTTGGCGCGACCACGCGTTCAGGTTCACCGAACGAGAAGTTCGAACGATCGTGGATTCGCGCGACGATTGCTTTTAAATAGGACGCGGGGTAAATATTAACTATTTAAATAAGACTGTTTATATACAAATATAATTAAAGTTTATCACAATGGCATAAATAATTAATTTCTTTTTCTCAAACATGCTTAGAAATTCGAACATTATTTTGACAACCTTCTTCGAGATAAATCGAAATTGCTGTACTGGTCAAAAACAAGCGAATAAGCGGCCGGCAATATTACAATGAAAATCCATATTTGTCGTGTTTAGCGGCCAAATAAATTATTATGAAAACTCATATCTGTCGTGTTATTTAAAAATGGAACTAACTTTTTTGTTCGACCCATGGCAACGAAGGAGGTAATTATCAATGAATTTATTTAAATTTCGAACTGGTTTCCAAATAGAGCTGTTAGTAAAGAAGAAACAAATGAACATATTGGCGCGTGAAAAATTTTCTTTGTTCGTCATTGATTCTGGAATTTATAATTTATTAATTTGAATTTCCGCGCATTGTTTGAACAAACTATACAAGTCTTGGCCGCAACCAGGCGTTGATGGAGTCACATATATGTGCCTCAGCTTCACTTCGGCTCACATTTTCACGATCGTCCATCAATGCCCTGATTGCTGGCCGCGACAGTAATGTACTATTTTGTTTTATCATGCTTAGATATCAATATCCATCATCACATTTGCAGAGTTTTGCTAGCTAAGTTTATTTAACCTAGAATAGAATACTCTTAATTGTTTACACTATCTATTCAATACATTTTTGACTTTTCCATCATCGTTATCATCGACTGACTGACTGACTGACTGTGAATCAGCATACAACAGAAACTACTGGGATTAGGAATGTAAAATTGGGTGCAATTTTGCACAAGGCTTTCTTTTATAATGTAGGGGAGCACTCAGAACGATTTAAAAAAAAACAACCTTCAATGGGGTGACAAGGGGGATTTTTTTATATAAAAAATCTGATTCCTTGGATCTTAATACTTGACACTTGGCCCGAGTACATAACTAAATAAATAATTAAGATGCCATGAAAAAATAAAGTCTCGCAACGCAGTTCTTCTACCGCAAAACGTTGTGAGATCTAATGTAGAACCAATTCGGTTAATTTATTCAGTACCTATCTATGGGAGCATCTATCCAACAACTTTGTCACAGCTTGAAACTTGTCCCGAATACATAACTAAATAATTAATTAAGATAGAAATAATAAATGTTCCTAAACTACCTTTTATAGAGGTGGAAAATGGTGGACTGTGCACGAGAAAATGCAACTGTACTTATAATGTTTGTAAGTTTATATGTAGGGGGTAATCTCCGGAACTACTAGTCCGATTTCAAAAAATATTTTTACATTGGATAGCCCAATTCTTGAGGAAGGTTATAAGCTATGTAACATCACGCTACGACCGTTAGGAGCCGAGCAAAAAGAAAAAGAGTCAGGAAGAACGCTTAGCGAAAACGAAGTAACAGCGCGGGATGGGGATACGACGCAGTGAATTTCACGCGGGAAATTTCATGTGGACACAAGCTAGTCGCTGATAAAATGTCACTTTTTCTAGACACTCTGGGCATTTCAAAAACTACGAATGCAATCAAACAAGGCTCTAGTCGGGCAACTGAAGGTATCTTACCGTCTCGTCCATGCCCAGCCAGGTACCGTAGCCAATAGCTGGTATCTCCCGGCCATCGTTCAGTTTAAATGATGGGATGTTAACCTGGAATTAGAGTACATGGCTTGATTAGAATTAGAAGTAGGCAAGTCATCAAAACATGGTCAAATATCTGCCACTCTTGCTGCCAGTTAAGTTGCAGAAACGAATTTTAAATTTTAAAGCTGTCATTAAATACTAATCTTCCATTATCTTGTTACAGAAAGCAACATTAGACTCGATTTTAATGGTTCTTTGATGAAATTAATGAAATAATTAGCGTTAATGATCTATTACGTAATGTGGCATTAATGTTTGTCTTTGTGCAACTGGGTGTAGAGACCGAGATTCCAAACCTAAACACAGAACCCTATATTAGAACCCTATACGGGGTCAAATTAAATAACTCCGCAGACGTCGTGGGTTTCTTCGATATACAAGGTTACTGGTTACGCAGTCTTACATCCCCTTAACAGATTAAGGGGATGTAAGAGAGGTCATTTGTAACCAAATTACCCCTGATGACCCCTGTGCCAATGTCAACCATTTTCGAGTAATTTGACAGTTAATATTTTAAAATGTATGCAATAAAAATATAAAATGTAACCAATAACCCTGATATACATGGTTAATGGTTATATATACGAAACCATTTTCGAGTAATTTGACATTTTATATTTTAAAATGTATGAAATAAAAATATAAAATATACCCAATAACTCTTATATACAGGGTTATTGGTTATATGTCGGCAATACATTATACATTAAGGGGATGTAGGAGAGGCCATTTACAACCAAATGACCCCTTTTGCCTCTTATGCAAATGTCAGATTTTTTCAAGTCATTTGACATTTTATATTTGCCAATGTTTATCCAATATCCCTGAATAAAAATTAAAAGAAAGATTTCATTGTTTTTTTGGGGGTCAACGACCGCTGGGTAATGGTGTTACTTGAAGTAGAGTTGAGATTTTTTTGTGTAATCATCTCTGTTGCGTTCTGCTAGCTAATTTAGTTTGACCCTGTCTGTATAGGGTTCTATAAGTTATGGTTAAAGAAATTTATTTCTCTATAAGAAATTACAAAGATTTCACTTACTTGAGAACATTTTTATAACTTAAAAAATAGTAATATATAAGAATTTTGACACACACACTAAGCAGCTATTGTTTTTTTTTCCCTTTATAACAAATCATTTACGCAATAATATTAATTTTGCACGCAAATATCATTACACAAGTCACAAAACTTAAAACTTTTTGATCCACCCGCAAAATAAATAATTACTGTGGTCACATGTATTCATAAGGAACGCGAACCCGGTGCCACAATAAAGCAACACAGCAGTATGTCCACTTATGGTAGTACTGTTGGATCATTTAGAATATGATTTTTAATAATTTATTTTTGTAGATATCAAACGAGTTCGCATTCTTTACCTCTTTAGGTAGCTTATTATACTGTTGCACTCCCGCAAAAATAATGGTTCTCTCGCCGTTGACTGTGATCCTTCCTACGACTGCTCCCATTATGTACTTGATATATTTTAGCGAAGTGTATTTGTGTGTGAATGGACTTGTTTAGAATTTTTCTTATGCTATATTGTTTAGAATTTTTCTTATGCCATATTATCGCTGGTACAGTATGCATGGAGTTGTTTAATATTCATGAGTTTCGTTTCCCTGTAAAATTTTATTGTAGGTGTAAGGTAATCGTAGTGGAATAATAGTTTAATTATTTCTATTTGGTCTTTTAGGTTAGTTTTTGGCGCATTGCCCCATATTTCAATTAGGAACATCAGATGTGGTTTCACTAATGAGTTGTAAATGGTTTGGCGCACCTTCTGAGGAAGATAATGAACAACATTGCGCAATGCTTGGTTTGGAACTTGTGGTAGATTTAATCTTTTCAATTTCAACTTCAAGCGTAAATATTTTCGATTCCGTTTTGCCGCAGTTTTGTTGAAGTACCTACTGAGATTGTTTCTTTCATGTTTTTGTGTTCTGCTAACAATATGTTGCTTGAGCTTTTAATATCATTTATCTGATCTTTCATTGTAGATATGTCATCACGCATCAGTTTCAAGTTTGATTGAAGTATTGAGATCATCTCCGCCCGAAAGTCTTTGAGTGCAGTTAGCACGGCACCCCCTATGGGGTACGAACCTCAGCTTAGGGCGTTAACCGGAGGGTCAGCATTCTCTTTCTTTCCTTTTCCGGCAGCCAACATTGTTTTTCGCATCATCATCACAAATTTTTGATAAGTCTGGTTGTGAGTGTGAACAAGATTGGCCTACTGGTACGTTTCTGGATTTTGGCGGGCGTTGATCACTCATAGTTAAAAGTTTGGTAGTATACCTGCGTGCTATGCGTAGACGCTTGCGCGTGAAGGAGATGAAAAATACAGATGTCTCTTTTTCGCATCTAGGTTTCGGAATGTTGGTCTCTAAAGTGGCGATACTTGACTCGCTGATATTTTTATCACTACGAGCGGAGGTGGATTTTTGAGACAGGGCGAGCGTTTATACAGAAAGTGGGTAACGTCGCAAATAGCTGTCAAATATTTCGCTGTTTTGATTAATTTGGCAATATTACTGTGTGGAAATAAGAAATATGGTTAACTAGTGAATTAAAAAAAATCATTATGAAATGCAATAATTGATATCGTAACACTGAATATTTAGTTTTAGATGTAAAAAAAGTATTTGGAAGCTTTCCAAATGCCTTTTTTACACCTAAAACGGTTAAATTATCAATTTCAGTGTTCTAATTGGAATTCATTATTAATATTCTAGTAAGCTAGTCAGCCACATTTCATATTTCCATACAGTAATATTGCGAAATTAATCAAAACAGCGAAATATTTGATAGCTATTTGCGACGTTGCCAACTGTATGCGCTGCTGAATGGTTCGCACACACCTTGGGTGATAGCATGAATAATAAGTCACGGATAGCCAAAGATGATGGTTTATTGAATATATTTAACTACCACGTAACTAATGCTATATGGATGTTGTGTGAATGAGTACAGCTTACTATGAACGCTGATCGTGTATTGACGCGTTGCACTATTATTTGTTCAAGGTGATGGAAGTGCTGGTGTATGCAATGCGCGCGTGCCATGTATCTAGGATACATGACTACAGGAAAACGTCCAGAGGGGACTATCATTAAGTTTTAGATTGATTACCAACGGCATTTACAGATTTTGGAAAACATTAGGTACAGTCAGCAATTTACACATAAACTTTTTATGATGCCAATCGATCCTGTTAGTAATGATGATCAAAATCCACCCTGTTGATAAGAGAGAATAAGATTATACCATTATTCCTTAGCACATAATGTGAAGGAACACTAAGATCGTCATTGAAAAGTAACGGGTAACGTTGCCTCTATCTTATGCCAGTGCAGCGCTGAACAAATTCATCGCGGAGAAAAAAAAAATACTATGGGTCTATCGCGCCATACTTGTTTCAAAATATTGACAAAGTATGATGTTTTTATCAGTTATATAACTATCATTTATGTATTAGTTATTACATACTTTATCAATTCAAGTTCAAAGTTTATCTAGCAGTGTTATTAATATTGTTATCAGTTTAATAATCTACTGTAAAATTAAATACAGAAGAATACTTATGTTTATGGTGTCGCGAATTTCACCTTACTTTACCAAGATTTGTTAATAAAAATAATTCATTATGGTTTTTGATATCAATAAAATCAAAATCAAGTTAGTGAAGTGAAAACTTCTTTAGGCGCGTTGGGCATTTTTGAAATGGGACTAAACCATTGATTTCGCGACACCGTGATGACACCAGCTTTTGGCCATTAAAAAGACATCAACGCGTTGATTACAGCGGTGTCGATGTTTTTTCAAGTTTTCACTTCTGTCGGCACTCTGTAGGTTAAAGTCACATGTGATTGGGGACAAACCTAATGCCGGCACAAACCCAGACTCCAAGCCGATAACGTTCTCACTGCTGGGACACAGGCCATCTCTTTATGAGGGAGTGGGTCGTAGTCTACAGATATATGCCGGTGACCTTGAGTGGTTAGCTTGCGTGTTCTGTACTGAGCTCACGCAATGCGTCGTACGTCCAGCTAGTAAGATACGACTCGCCCATCAAGGAGCGCTGTCCCAAATTAGATGCATTATTAATGTATTATACATAAAACAAAAGGTATTTTAATAAAACAGGCATACTAAAAGATCAATAATTAAATTATTTTTAAAACGGTGAAGGTTTCAGAAAAATACGCTTGATAGATATTGCGTGATTCTAAGTTATTATCCGCATTAGACATAAGTTTATAATTTAATTTCACTTTATAATATAAACAATCTAAAATATTCCTATATTAAATTATTAAATAAATGCTCTAATTTAACAAAAAAAAAAAACGTATCATTAACACTACTCGTTTAGACATGATCTTCAGTATAAAATCATTAAAAGTCGGTTATCATCGCCTTAACCGCTAGTTATGAGAGAATTTCCCGATGGAAAAATGCAAAGCGGCTTTCTCGGGCCCAGGATAGAACTAAGGTCCCTTGCTGAGTAATAGTCGCACTTGTCACCACTAGAATAACAATCTACAGTTAACTTCCATTCTAACTTTTCTATCAAATCAAGCTAAGTTTGCCTAGTAATCAATTCGAAGTAAGTGATTTACCTAATTAGCGTAGCTACAACTAAACACACCTTCTGGCCTTCCATTTTGTTGAGTGGACACAGTAAGTTGTGTGCTAAAGACATGGACGAGACGGTGAGCTGTTTACTCAAACAATATGTTACTGCATAGTCAATTAATTGCCAATCTCGTTCCACTGTAGTTTTAAAACGACTCTAAACTGTAGATCTTATATTGTCCTATACTATAAAATGAGTACATACAACGTGCTGCTACAATGGCGACATTAATTTAACACACGGGTAGGCCAGTAATCATAAAAATATAATAAGAAAAAATAATTTGTTAATCGAAAAATTAAAATTTTCAAACGCTCGCCGACATAGGGCTCTGCCTTTTCTTCAATTCGCCTTCTCTTTGCACGTTATTCATTTTATTTTCATTTATGCGATGTTGTGATCCGTAACCCCGGTAAATGACCTCTGCGCTACAGTAATTAAGTACAGATTGCACGAAGATGCTATTTTAGAAAATTGAAAATAAATAATAACGTTTAATGAAATTAAAATATCTTCATGAAAAGAAAATGATAATCCGTATACGTAAGTATTTTAAATTAATATCACCATTAATTTAACATACGTATACGGATAAAAAAGCAATATTTGTATATATGTATAGAAAACGGCTCTAATGATTTCGATGAAAGTTGTAATATAAGAGTTTACGGGGGCGAAAAATCGATCTAGCTAGGTCTCATATCTGGGAAAAATCGTTTTCTCCGTA
The DNA here is from genome assembly GCA_916610215.1 of Omphaloscelis lunosa. NCBI lineage: Eukaryota > Metazoa > Arthropoda > Insecta > Lepidoptera > Noctuidae > Omphaloscelis > Omphaloscelis lunosa. Next base: position 3,061,631 of record OU744271.1, read on the forward strand.
TTTTCATCCGAGCAAAGCTCGGTCGCCCAAAGTTTAGAACAAGATGGCTACCTTTAATGACAAGGCAGCATGGAATTAGTAAGTACCTACTATCAAGGTAGCACGGAATTAGTACGTACTATCACAGATAATATAATACTAGTGTACTATCATGGTAGCATGGAATTAGTATGTACTATCAAGGCAGCATGGAATTAGTATGTACTATCACAGATAAAATAATACTAGTGTACTATCATGGTAGCATGGAATTAGTATGTACTATCAAGGCAGCATGGAATTACTAAGTACTATACATGGATTAGTATGAACTTTTTTATACAATTAATAATAGCATTCTCTATTTTCACCAAGGCAGAGCTCGGTCGCCCAGGTACTATTAGATAATACAGGAAAATAATTGACATTTAAACTGAAAAAGACTCACTTGCATAGTAAAGCAAGTCCCATCGGTGGTAATGTTGTGTGTCGGGTCGTTGAGCTCTCAAAGATAGGGTTAAGCTTCACGATGTCGGGACAAGTTAAATCAAATTGTTCTGATGGTACTTTCCTTCTATTTGCTGACTGTCTAACATTTTTACCATGCCTAGTATCATATGACAAAAGAAGTAGGTTGGGTACTGCGTGTGTTCCATGCACGGCTTTATGGAAGGACGTGCGGTCGTGGGACCTGCCGCACTGGATGATCGGGCCCGCTAGGCATGGCGGACTGGTACCAATCGGGAGTGCGGCGAATATTCAAGTATCTCTCGGGCCCCCAACTTATGGTAGTAGAAGGAACAGTGGGGTTTTAGTCGGTAAAAGTCCGACATAACCCTTCGTTCTCCCCAAACGGAGGGTATCCATGAGGATATCACCACAGAAAAAAAAGAAAAAGCTTCTGGGTACCGTGAAACATGCCAACTTTGCCCACTTTTCTCCAATAATTAAAATTTTAATACGATTTTCTATGGAAACATAAGTATTTTTCTTCATCAGCTACAACTGTATGATCATGTGCATGTGTAAGTATAGCAAAATTTACTATTACATAACATTGAATTCAATATTTTGTTCGATTTTGTTGGTGGGCAAAGTTATGTGGAGTTTTAGCCAACTTTGCCCACATAGCTTTTTTTGACGCAAATATGGCCTTTATGCAGATGATATAAAAACCAGTACAAGAATTTTGGTAAAGATGGCATAAAGAATGTAAACGATACTATGAAAAGTTTGTTACTAAAATGACTGGGCAATGTTACCCTGACATTGCACAAAAAAATTCCTGCAAAAACACGCAGCTCATTCGACGAGTTTTAACAAGCTACTAAAGCTACTAAGCAAAGTTAGCAACCTACACGATAGTCAGTATTGCCATACATTTAACCTATTTTCCACCTAACTCGGTCAATGTTGCCGTAATATTAAGATATTTGCACAGCAAAGATATGCTTAAAAAAAAATTGCGGGCAAAGTTCCCCTTGGGGGCAATGTTGGCGCATATTTCACGGTAATTATCATAGTTAAAATAACTCTATAGCAGTGTGATAGACAGTTATAGGGAGTACACACGGCTACACATCAAGCTATACATTTCCAGTATTAGCTGACCTTTCATTGTACGGAAATCATATACAATTCGAGATCAGCTTATACTGGGAGTTAATAGCTTGATATGTAACCGTGTGTACCTGCATAATTGTGCTATAAAAAAAGAAACTTAGTACTAACCTATGCAGCTAGTAAGTGCCAGTATTAGTTAATAAGTATGAATCGAGAATAACAACTTAGTACCTAATGATTTTGTCTGTTATAGACAACGCAGGATGCATTGTGTGAAGGACGATTCCAACGATGCAGGCAGTTATGTGATTAGACTGTAAATACATGCTTGTTACATAAATGCATATTAATTTAATTCATTAACTAAGTACAGTACAATATGTTCTTAATGTCCCTCGGCAAACCTCGTGTTTCGTTAGTCGTCGGATGTCTATCAGTTACTCATTGCGCTTGGTGCAGACCGGACGCTCTCAATCGACTTGGAAGTATATAGAGTTGTTAATACTCTTTTAACTTAATGTAATTTATTTTAAAAATGGGAGGAAAGCCTCAAAAGTCGCAGGCACGACAGATAGGAAAATAGTTTTACAGCTCTATATAGTTCACATGGAAATCAAAACAAAACAACAATAAAGTACTTAGTTCTGAATTCAAATGATTGTACACGATAAATCTAATAATTGATGAACATGGAAATTAGCATTCGTTTGTATTCGGAAATCCGATGATACCCGAGGGACATTAAGAAAAGGACCGTTCAAGTATTACGTAAGCACTATAGGGGGGCGGGGGGGGGGGGGGTCTATGCTTTTCTTATTTTTGATGACATGCGGGGTGGGGGGGTCTAGATGGTGATTACATCAGCTGTAATAATTTACTTTTTTACACATGGCAACCCACACATTGTCTATGCTTGAAAACGAAACGCATATTTCGGGAATCCCACAAATAATAAATACTGTATTACAAAAAAAAAACAGAATACTTACATTAAAGAAAAATTCATAAGTATACCAATGTTTACGTAAGCATGGGAGGGGGGGTAAGAGCTTTGCTTACTTTTGCTGACAAGGGGGAGGGGGGTAAATAATTGTAATAGATCTGCTTACGTAATACTTGAACGGCCCCTTATGCAATTCTAGTAACAACATTATTATCAGCCTTTAAGAATACAAGCCTATCGTGCCATCTCATACAGAGAATGTACGAGCAATAAACACTAACGCGTAAATACTTAAATAAAGCGTAAATAAATAAACAAACAGGATTATTTCATCAGCACTGATCTAAAAAAAGTCAAGGAAAACATCGTGAGGAAACTGACAAACACTTGAGCCTCTTAGCAGATCTGCTACTGGGCGTGCGCGATGTTATTAATAAATTTCGATACTACCTGCATTACTTGCAAATTTTATTACAATATTAAATGATGGTTTAGGTAACTTGTAAAATGATTGCTAATTAAAAAAAAAAAAAAAAACAAAAATTATGTTTTAGCGTCACACATACATTGTTATGATTTGCAAAACATTCAAATCTTGACATATCGACGTAATTATCAATTCTCTCAAATAATCAATACTTATTGATAAGATATAAATATTGTAATTCACTTGACGGAAAGGCTAGTCTGATGACGAAAAGACCGAATGATTTTTTTGATAAACACAAATCATCATAATAATAAATCGTTGATCAAGATTATGCGAAGAATTATCACTTTATGGAGATCGAATGTTGTGAAATACTGACCAAAAATGACCACATTTACCTAGAACTTGGCAAAAAAGAGTTTGGAAAAAATGAGGGCGCCACTATCGCTCTTATGTCTCTTCGAATCGGAAATAGATTGCTAAAATAAATGTGCAACAAAAACGCTGCTTGTGATTCAAATCAAAACCCACTAGCACTTGTCGGCAAAGTAGTGCCATCATCATGGTCTGCTATTTAGGTTCATTTGTCACGACGTTAGACTCTTTTATGTCGTCCTGTACCTACGTTCTAGTGATTTGGTTGGGATGAAAACGTGGCGCAACTTAATCTAGTTTTGTTTGAAATTTTTTGATGGGTCTGCTAGTCATCTTAACATATTAACATTTACATCAATTTATTATCATGATGGTTGATATTTGCTGGTACTTTCATCTTCCTAAAAGTGCTCATTCTTTGCCTAATCTTTAGAGACAGCATAATCGAATCAGCACCTTTTGAAGAGGAATGTTGTGAAATACATACAGGCCAAAAAATTACGGTTCATCACTTCCCAGTGTTTCGGCACCTGTGATTTCGGCTGGGATGAAAAAATTACGCAATGAACTCGACGAAACTACCTATGTCATTGTCTGATTAGTTTTAACATTTTTGAATTTACTAGAAACCGTAATACGCGATGTTACATGTGATGATAAAACATTATTAAATCAATAATCTAGATGATTAACAGTATTAGTACAACTATTGATTTTTTGCCCTATCTTAGATATCGTAAATAATCAGCATTTTTATGAATTACTTCCAAGAGTTTAAGCTAGGACTGTTGATATTATGCAGTGTAACAACATTATAGTAACTATACCTTCAATAAAGTATGTACTTAAAAGTTGTGTGGAAATTGGTTTTTCATGGTATGGGCATGTCAAGCGGAGGAATGAGGAAAAGGTCGTGAGGAGAGTTTTGACTATGAATGGGGATGGCTATAAAAGTAGAGGAAGACAGAGGAAGAAACGATGGATGGACTATGTCAAAGAGGATATGTTTAGAAAGGGGGTGAATACTGAGATGACGACTGATTGAGAAGTATGGAAGAATCTTTCGCCGACCATAAATAGATTGGGGTAAGGGCAGGAGAATGATGTTGATGATGACCTTGAATAAAGTACTTATATTCTACTCTAGGAAGTGGTACAACTGTGGCCAATGTCGGTCAACCACTTTTCACCCTTATGCCCTTAGTAATAAGTTTGAAAAGTGGTCCACACCTACCTACCACAGCCCCCTTCGAGAAATATTAGTGGAATGTTACGGAAATCTCCAATTATAGGTACAGGAGATTTATTCAAAACCATCTGTTGGAAATACTCAAACATGATGAGACCTACGATGCTGCCTTGGGGTATCCCATAGTTAAGTTTTTCCGTATTAACTTACAAAATGCAAATTTCACAGCAATGATATACAATTTGATAGGTTAGCTCTAAAGAATATCTAATAAAAGTTCACATCGTTCTTATGCTTCCATGTCTAAGGACAATGGGGGTGTGAAACGGAGTAAAATGTCTTAGAAAGATCTAAGAATACATGTATTACTTTAGACTTTTTTAACATAACATCACTCCTTTATTCCCCGAATGGATAAGCAAAGGTGTGTAGTAGATTCACCCACATTTCGCCAGTTTTGTAAAGCCATGATGTAAGGGGCGAGCCCATTGCCATTAATCGGGTAAATCCAGACACCGAGCTGCTACGGAAAAATTCATGATGGGCAAAGTTATTAACACTTTGCCAGACTTGGGAATCCTACTCCGAGACTATGACCTCAGTATACTTTTACAATGTTTGTAAATATGTGAGCACCTTGTATTAATCACATAATTAATATAGGTATGTGTCGTAGCTTCATTTTTAATTCTTTTTACCTATTCTGGTATAGTAATTTCATTTCAGGTGCATCGTCTTCACATATAATTATAATTATGATTAATGTATACAAAATATTGTAAAACATTTCAAAAGAGTAACGGTGGAGTTTCTTGCCCATTCTTCTCCATACGAAAACTACCTTTTGGTAGAATCAATTATATTTTTTGCTAATTTTGACGTTCAAATATGCCTTTTATGTGGCTAAATTGAAATAAATTATTTGACAAAGACTTTGACTTTGACCCATGCTCAGTAGTAGTAGAGGTTACGCAAAAACAAATTAATTTCATGAAAAAGCTACCTCGTTGGTCACTCTTAACGACTCAGTTTTTGTATAGAAATTAAATGAACTGATGTTTTTTTCTGTAAGTACGTAGACCTTTTATGACACATTAACGTGTTAATTTTTGGTCGCCGCGGCATTTCCTAGCTGACTGATTCCTGAGATGAAATGTCGAAACAAACTCAGAGATTATGATCTCTTTTAAAGGCCAAACATTATATTAATAAGATATTATGTGAGTCTAACAATGTAGGGCCATTTTAGATATTCATCCCACCTGATGGGGGCAAATGAATCAAGAAAGTTATGTTTTTTTAATGTTACCTGCCTACTGAAATTCCGTTTATAATGCCTATGACTGGAGTCAAAGTTGCTGCCAAAGTTCGAATACCGGTTAAATTTTGAAACAGTTTTTATGTTCTTGACGCAAAAACCTTTACATTCAGTTTTCTTCGTAGAAACCGGATTTTTAACCGGTTTTGTTGGAGTCTTTACATAAAGGTTTTTTCGAATTAAACGGTTTAGAGCAATATTAACAGGTATTTTGTTTAGTGGTTTTGTGTTTTATGCAGTGCGGCATCCTCACAAGTAATCACAAGTTGTAACGCGTTTACCGACATGTCGCTCGTCGTATAAACTGGTTAATTTGGGTTAAAATAAAGTTCTTAAAACGTTCACGTTCTTAAGAAAAGTTCGGAGTAAAACACAAATAAACCGGTTTTCACCGATACTTTTTAAACCGGTTCTGAGCCTTGGTTGCTGCAAAAATTATGTACCTAGATGAAATTAAAATCATGTTTTTAGACATTGACATTTAAGACGCAGATATATGACAGTGACCCTGAGTGGTTAGCTTGCGTGTTCTGTACTGAGCTCACGCAACGCGTCGTACCTCCAGCCAGTAATAGGACTCGCCCATCAAAGAGCGCTGTCCCAAATTAAATGCATTATTAATCTATTATACATAAAACAAAAGGTATTTTAATAAAACTCGTATACTAAAAGACCAATAATAAAATTATCTTTAAAATGGTGAAGGTTTCAGAAAAGTACACTTGATAGATCTTGCGCGATTTTCATTTTTTTTTATCCGCGTTGGACCTAACTTTATAAATTAATTTCATTATATAATATAAACATAATCCATAATATACCTGTATTAAAATATTAATAAAATACTCTTATTTAACATATATTTTTTTCCAAATCATTAACACTACTCGTTTAGACGTCATCTTCAGTATAAAATCATTAATAGTCTGTTATCGTCGCCTTAAAACCCGCGGCTGGCAGTGATCTAGCGAAAAATCAGTTCGGCTGAACCAATCAGGAGACAATTTCACAAAATCGTTCATATCCTTTTCCTGCCACATGTTCAAGACCAAATGGTTTTTGAACAAATTGCGGTGTACCTAATGTAATTTAGTTTAAATAATAATTATGTAAGTAATTAAGTAGGAAGCTACGAAATATCACTAACAGTAGCAATGGCTTTCATTTTGATAGTTCAACAACATTCATTGCGTTATTTACGTTGTTGAGCAGACAAACTTTTCGAACATATGAAGTAATGGACTAGCTCCGTAACAATAATTTAAATTGCGATTGAAAGTGTGTAACGCAATTACGCAAACTCAAACTCAAAGCATTTATTTCAATTAATTCAATTAAACCATTTACAGGCACTTTTGAATTGTCAAAGAGTCTGTCAGTTAGTCAGACAGTTGAAGCTGCCCATTCCAAAACGTAGATCTGTACGGAGAAGAACGGGCAAGAAATTACAAGGACACTGTTTAATCAATTCCTAGGTAATTAATTAAGCACCTACTATTGAATCATAATAATTAATTACCGGTTTACCATTTAAAAAAAATATTTATATATATAATATTTAATTTACCATATTTAAAAAAAATCCTATTGCAAGAGCTAACTTCTAAATCCAGACACAATTTTATGAACAAAGTTTTATTGCCAAAATATTTACGATAAGAATTTATAGTTGTAACAATAATAATAAAATAAAAAAACTTAGGACTTACTCGCGCCATTTTGTAGCAGTTCCTTCTGTGACGGTTCACAAAACACTAGCTGAATTGCCGGCCGGCGAATCCGGCTTTTTTTTTTTTTTTTTTTTTTTTTTTTTTGAACGGGCATCTCGCAGTTTTGACCACTAAGGTCTTGGCTGCTTAACCGGACTTTCCTGTGGGTGCCTTAAGCTGCTACACTCAAAGCCTCCAGCCAGGGGCAAAAAAAAACTAAACTAAGTTAAAACTAGGCGAACGCTCGCTAAGGGCACCCCCTGTGGGGTACGAGCCTCGGCTTAGGGCGTCGCTGAGGGGAGGACAGCAAGAAGGGACAGGCTGGATCAAAATTGGTTTAAGTCATGATTATTATGCGGGGTAGTTTAAAGCTACGTGCTCAGCGGCAACAACTTGCTGGCACCTCGTTTTCGAGCAAGGGTCGGGGAGGAGTATAATTTACTCAGGGACACGGTCGCGGTCGCAAAGGACCTCGGCGGCGAGGTCGGAATGACGGGAGGCGTCTGTGTTTGTGTATAGTGCTGGTGGCCCTATTCTGCTCTTGGAGGAGAGTAATGGGATCATCAGGGTCGGAAAGGACATGCCTAGGACGGCGGATCTGGCTAATTCTGGAAGGGACATAATTGGCTGCTTCGACAACCAAGGGGTTGCGATGTCTAGGAGCGGAGTCAAAGTAACGCTTGGACATGCGTTTAAGGAACTGGTGGATCGTAGGGATTTTACAGTCGAGATGGAGGATCTCGTTTCTGACATAGAAGGGAGCTCCCGTGGCTTTACGGAGGAAACGGTTCTGTAAGGCTTGCAACCTATGGATGGAATGGGACTTGGCGTGGGCGAATACTGCACCCGCATAGGTCATAATGGGTCGGATACACGATGTATAGATGCGCAGTTTGCACTTAAGTGACAATTTGCTGCGTGCATTTAGAACGAAATGGAGTCTACCTAGAGCGAAAGCGGCTCGCGAACGAACCGTCTTTATGTGCTCAGAAAAGGAGAGATGATGATCTAGGATAACACCTAGGTATTTGGCGCGCCTAGCCCAAGGGATTGGTTTGCCGAACATGGTGATGGGTCGGGGGAACGGGGGGGGTCTAGTTCTCGGTTTAGAAAAGCTAACCGCTTGACTTTTGTCGGGATTTACTTCTATTCGCCACTTTCTAAACCAGGCGCCAAGGTTGTTGACAGCCCTTTGGAGGTTTAGCAGCATCGTAGCTGAATTTCCCTTACAGATGATCGCTGTATCGTCTGCGAACAGAGCCAACTGCGTCGATCTGTGTTTGGGGATGTCGCTGGTGAATAGCGTGAAAATGAGGGGGGCTAATACTGAGCCCTGAGGGACTCCTGCCCTTATGGGGCGGGGGGAGGAAAGGGCTCCTTCGATGCGGAAGCGAAAGGTGCGATTCGACAAATAGTCTCGTAAGATGAGCACGAGACGATCCGGCACACCGAGTTTGTAGAGCTTATAAATTAAGCCGTTGTGCCAGACTTTGTCAAACGCCTTTGCTATGTCGAAGAATACTACGCTCGTTTGTCGGCCATGGGTGAGAGCACCGCTGATTAGCTCGACAATACGATGGACCTGATGCACGCTAGAGTGCTGAGTTCGAAAGCCGAACTGTTCATTGGGGATGAGGCCCTTGGTCTCTGCATAGTCTCTGAGACGCTTATAAATAAGCCTCTCATAGATCTTGCCTAGAACCTTGAGCAGACTGATGGGCCTATAACTGGATGGCTCGTTTTTGGGTTTTCCGGGTTTGGGGATACCTATGACAGTGGCCTCTTTCCACGTCTGGGGAAAAATGTTATTGCTTAACGCACCATTGAAGATGGTGGTCAAAAGCATAATTAAATGGGCTGGGAATAGTTGGACCACCCTATTGGTGAGTCCGTCTGAACCGGGGGCTTTGCGATTTTTCAGACCTTTGATAATCTCATGTACCTCATCTGGTTCGATGGGGGGCAGGGGAAAATCAGGGTCTTCAGTGGGAGGGATAGAGGCTCTACGTTCGACTTCGGCGTCGACCTCATCGAGGTGAGCTTTGTCTACTGGTAGGGTACTGGGAGAGCATTGGGCTTCAAGACTGTCGGCTAGGCACTCGGCTTTGTCGATGTCATCGAAGGCTAATGTTTTGTCCGGGCGGACTAAGGGGGGCATATGGCCTGAGTGAGGGGATCTAAGTTTTCTCTGGAGTTCCCAGAAGGCAAGGTGGGTAGGCTCAAGGTCGCTCAGCATCTTGTCCCAGCCCGTTTCACGCAGCTCCGCCATACGTGTCCTCACAGTTCTCTGTAAGTAGCGCATGTGGGCTTTGTTAGCGGCGCAGGGAAAGCTGCTGTAGGCACGGACAGCTGCGTTCTTCTCGGTCAGCAGGGCGCGCGCATCGTCCGGGAGTTTCAGGTAACAGGGATCTGTTGCCGGAACCTCCCTTGAGCAATCTCTCAGGACGGTTTGCACGTGCTCCGTGAGTGAGTCGATCGCAGCTGTCGTGTTAGCGACAGAGTCAAACTGGTCCGGAATAGAGTCTAGTAAGGGGGACGTGTTGGATTTCAGCTTTTCGCTTACTTTCTTCCAGTCCGTCACCTTTCTAGTGGGGAGAGGGTGGTTAGGGTCAGAGGGACCTATGCGGGATACAAGATGGAAGATTACTGGGCGGTGGTCAGAGGTAAGCTCGTGCACCGTTTCTATTGAGTCAAGTCGTAAGTTAACGTTCTTAAGGAGCGTTATGTCAAGGACGTCAGGGGTGTAATTTAACATATGGGGATAGTACGTGGGATTCATCGGAGCGATGATGTCGAAGTTAAGAATGGAAGAGAGGTCGAACAAGTGTCGGCCCCTGGGGTTAGTGGTATTACTGTTCCAAGAAGGATGTTTGGCGTTGAAGTCCCCTGCCATAATGACAGAGTCGCTCATGCCGAAAAGTAGCTGTAGGTCATCAGAAATAAGTTGGTAGTTTTCTGAGGCCTGAGCTGGGATGGGAGGGATATAGACCGACACTAGAGTGATCGGCGGGTGACCAGTCATGCCTAGGCGACAGACTGATACTTCTAGTCGGGAGAGAGGTGGAGGGTCCATAGGGATGCAATACAGATCCTTTTTATAGTAAATGAGAGTGCCACCCGCGTGACAGCGCGTCCTATCATTTCGAATTAAACGATAGTTAGCAATGGAGGGGTTTCGTTTATGGGGCTTTAGGAAGGTTTCCTGTATGAGGAGAAGATCTAACTGATGATCGCGGAGAAATTCCGCGATTTCATCTTTCTGATTAAATAAGCCATTGGCATTGAAAGTTCCTATCTTTAGGGATCGGGGTTTAAACCTTTCATAAGAGGCGTTATACATTATGAGGGTCTAGTGAAGGATGTGAGGGCGGAGGTGATATCCTCGTATGCCAGGAATACATTTTGGATTTGCTCGAAGCAACCTGATTTCCTGGCTTCTACAATGTCTAGGGCCATTTGTTGAGCCCTGGGGGTACAGAAGGTCATGAAGGTGGAACTAATTATGCTGAATGCATTTTTAGCGGGGTCCGAGTAAATGTTATTTTTGTTAGCCACGGGAGTGGGAACGGGACGCGGGGTAACCGGGTTTACGTTGGGTTTAGCGGAGGTAGCGGGGGGAGCGCTACGCTGTGTAGGCGCTTGGGGAGCGGGGAAGCCGGGGGGAGGAGGAGGGCGGACTCGCGGGTCCATTAGGGAGTATAGCGGGGTGTGAGGGGGAGGGGGGGCGCGGGGTAACCAGAGCCGGGAAGGTCTGCTGGTGGTTGTAATTAAGTTGAGACCACGGGCTAGGTCTCTGAGGGCTAAGCCTCTGAGGTATCTGAGAAGAGGGGAAAGGTTGAAAGACCTGATGACGTTGCTGCCTAGCGTCTAGACGCTTAGTCAGCTTTGTTGTGTTAGCCTTAGGGGCTTTGGGACATCCGCGGTAGTTGGCCGTGTGGCCTTCGAGGCCGCACAGCACGCAACTTGGCGGGGTGGCGCACAAGTTGCGATCTTTAGGTCGGGTGCAGTCTGCAGTGCCATGGTCTCCCAGGCACTTTACGCACCTGGGTTTCGCATGGCAATGCTTCTGGCTATGGCCATATAGTTGGCAACGGTGGCATTGCCCTATGACGCTGTTTTTCCAGGGCTTCTCTATGGAGAAGCCCACTAACTGACAGGGCGAATCCGGCGATGTAGCGCGGTTTATAAACATTCGGCCATAGATTATGTAACGCAGATAATTTAATCTACTTTGAACTTGGAATGCATTTTATCGCTGCCGTTGTTAGATTGTGGGTTTTCCTACTGCGATATCGATATATCCTGGTCTTCAGGTCGTGCTACTGTTCGGGTTCGAAGTAGCAGATCGGAAGACAAAAATAAAATATAATATCTAGGCAAAACTTTAAAAGTCGAGATTTTGGGATTATTGTCGGGACAAATAAATATTTTTTTTTTTTTTAATCAGAACTTCTTTAAGCGCGTTGGGCATTTTTGAGATGGGACTAAACCATTGATTTCGCGACACCGTGATGACACCAGCGTTTGACCACTAAAAAGACATCAATGCGTTGATTACCGCAGTGCCGATGTTTTTTCAAGTTTTCACTTCTGTCGGCACTCCCGGAGTGCCACTAATTTACAAACTAGGTTAGGCTGCATTTAAAATAAATGTGACCAAATTTCGTCATTTGAGATTTCCTTGTCTTTTGGAAGGTGTTCAAATGTTTTTCTAAAGCAGCAGTAATTGTTGTACAGTATCTTAATTAACGAAAAGCGTTCCGTTTCCTTACATGCTTAAAAAACTGAAAAACGTATATTTATATTAAATCGATACGAAAAAGAACACTGTACACGCACAATTGTCGTTTAGTTATACCTCAACATAGTTGGGAAAAGGCATGGCAGATTGATTAATACAATTAATTCAAATCAAAGCATCGTAATAGTCTTTAGCTTATTAAGAACTGGCTTCCGCCATCTTTATATAAATTATAGCCCATGTTACTCAGTGATAATATAACATTCAACTGGTGAAAGAATTTTTCAAATCGGTCCAGTAGTTTTTGAGTTTATTCGTTACAAAAAAATAAATATTTTCTTTATAATATTAGTTTAAATAAACAAATCGAAAATGCGTCGAAATTTGTGGTAACTTCATATTATGTTTCTATATTGAGAATTATATTATAAGCTTCTGTTCCACAAAAAGTTTAGACATAATAAAATATCATGTAAAAAAAATTGTATTTTTATTGAATAGGTACTAATAATTAAGTCTTATCAATTTCATGATAAATCAAATTTACGAGTGGCTATTTTACTATCAGCTTGTTCTTAATAGCAATAGGCTTTCCCCATCCATGAGGGACTTATGACGTAAACATGACTGGCGGAATGTATAGGTGGTGAGTGGTGTACCTACCTACACCGCTGCGCTCTTTAATCTATGACCAGCTATTCCTGCCGTTGCTGTGCCGCTGCCGTGTTGATTAAATAGACTGGTACTATTTTCATAGCACTCGATCACGACGATTGTTGCAATACTGACAAACAAATAATAATTATAAATGTTGTCATTTATTTATTATAAACTTTTTGATTAAGATTATAGCAATATCTACTTACCTAATTTACCAATGTTTAAAAACTGTGTTTCTTTTCGAATGTTGGAAGTAAGTATTCCTTCTATTTGAACGTATTGCAATGAAATGCAAAGATTAAATAGAAATAAATATATATTAAACAGTTAATTTATGTTGTAGTACCTGGTCGACCGAGCTCTGCTCGGGTGAAAATAGAGAAAACGAATTTTCCCAGATATGAGACCTAGCTAGATCGTATTTTCCCCCTGTAAACTATATTGCAACTTTCATCGAATTCGTTAGAGCCGTTTATATATTATAATATATATAAATATTTCTCTATATATAGGATAATATGAAAAAATTACCAAATGTTTGTTAATAGCGCCATCTGTACTCATATATATATACTAATATTACACAATGTTTACCTACGTTGTAATTGGTATAGCTATTTACCGCTAGATGTCATTTTCCAAAATAGAACAATAGGTATAATATTGTAGTCTGTGGAAATGTTTATTTAGTTGTAGTTCATCTATTCGATACTAGATGCCGCGACAAGTCTCAATTCATTCAAAAAGCTAGATTATTATCTAGCAAATTGCCTCCTAAAGATACACATCGGAGCAAGTCGGCGAAACGTTTCATTGAATCACATTATATACATCGAAACGTATTATTACACTCAATAATACACTCTTTATTGCACCATTTTCTTTTATTCTCGCTCTTATGCATTTCTCATTAGAGCTTTTGCGTTCAGAAGTAGCAATTATGACTAATTGACATTTATTATCGGGCGTTTCTTGAAAGAACGAGGCGTAATGAGACTCTAAGCAATAATTTTGAAGCAATACTCCTGAGAAATAGTTCGTATTTAACTATTTTTTCGGATTTATTTTATTGTTTCTGTGCGTAGGCAAAATTGGTAGGCGTGATTTCCTGTTGGAATTTTAAATTGGGTAGGTAGCTTTGAGATTGGCTTTAACTGTTTCTTTAACTGTAAGTATGCTTTAGGGAGTCGCTTGTTTCCTTCTTTTATTAATGTCAAGATTTGTACGGTCCTGGGATATCGTTTTTAATAGAAATAAACATAGTAAACATAGTATCCCATAGTGCTTGGTTTTACCTAATTAAAATTGTTTCTTTTTCAGACTTGCAGTTTGATGTCATCTGTAGCATGGCTTGTAGACAACACGATGCATGTTTTATGGATTATAATCTAACGATAATCCTAATGACATAAAAAACTATGGAAATAAATAACACGTCTAAACAACTTAGCTCCTAAATACTTACCTATATCTTTGAACAGTCTCCGTTTTGAACATTTTCAATACTTACCAAGATGATTAATTGATTAACTCCTGAAAGTTTCAGTACTTAAAAACTAACTATTCTGCAATCGAACCAGCCAAAATGACAAATGACAAAAAAGCTTAACACAAACAAAAAAAAAAAAACAAGTCATAGACACCATTTTTCTTTTTAACGAAGAAATGTCTCGAATATACCAAAGTGACTTGTAAGTTAACTTTTTTAATTAAAAAAGGGAGCGAACATAACTATCTGTTAAGAAACGCGCGGAAAGAAAACATTGTCTGTGTTTTACGAGAAAATAAGACTTATTCGCAACTAGCTAAGATATTTGGGGTCTGTTTAGACCGAGCGAGTTACTTGCGCTAGTAGGTAAAAGCTAGTGGTTTAGACAAAAAAGATTATTAAAACTATTAGTCTGTACACGTCGACAAATGGTTTTTAATATTACCTACGCTGAAAAATGGGCATAATAAATGCCCATTTTCATTATTTTAGGTTGGTATACTACTTAAACAGAGTTACATGGGTATTTTCAACAACTATCGTTATAAAAGCTTGTAGGTACCTACTATTACCTAGTTAAAAATAATACTCTTTTTGAAAAAAACATAAAATTGTATCAATCCAATCCGATCGAATAACTTGAATCAATTTTATAGAGCGTTCTATGGGTTTTTACCCAAATAAGAAAAGTTAAACTTGTTAAAATATTTATTACATTACATACAACTATTTCGAAATATAATAAAAAAAACATAGGGAAAAAAAATGGTTTCACAACTTGCCGATGCATATTAAAATATAAAATTGGTTTTCATAAAAACTTATTTCAATTTTATTCAATCACGTTCCAGTTTCAATTATTTATAACTAGTTGTTTAGGGGTTATATTGTTATATAAGTGGATTGGTATTGTGGCTATGGAACAAGCTGTTAAAACAATAAAAAGATGGATTTGTACCTATTAGGTGCTGCTAAAAAGACGTATTGTAATTTATGCTGGTACGATGCGCAAATTATAACATAATCTATTATCAGCTTTCGCCAGTGGCTTCGCGCGCATATTTCTATAAATTATAGCTTAGAGTAACACTCAGTGATAATATAGCATTCTACTGGTGAAAGAATTTTTAAAATCGGTCCAGTAGTTTTCGAATTTATTCATTACTATGTTCTGTTTATAATATTAGTGTAGATAAATGTACCTATAGTTTATTTGTGCTGCAAAAGAATATGAACTAAAAACTGGATGTAAAACATAATAACAATTAAAATAAATAAATAAATGGGTAGTTTTTGTAGCTAAAAACCTTGGCCTTCTTCCTATTATACCTATTATTTGATAAGTAACCTAATTATTGATTAAAAAATAAACTATTACGACTTAAAAATAATAGATCACTCTACTCGCCTTTAAAATTACTGACGCTGCCACTCTACTATCCAGTCTAAACGCAGCATCCGTCTTAAAAACACTTAAAAAAGGTGACTAATTAAAAAACTCCCTTCTTTGGGGTGGTTTTTTATTCTATTTTTCACCCCCTTACCCCCAGGTGGATAGGAATGCAAGGGGATGAGACTTACACCCGATATTATGTTGCAAAGAAACCGTTCCTACAATGTATTTTTTTACAAATGAGACATTTTGTAAAAGTAATTCCTGAAGCTATTTTTTAGTCTTTAAAAAAAACGTGTTTAGCTGTCGATGGTATTAGTAATATTGTCTTAATAATTACTGCTTAAAGTTAAAAAAAAAATGCATAATGAGCCTTATAATACTCGCAATTTGTGAGCGAGCCGTATTAGCGAGGCGATTGTTCAACATTGAACTGTCATGACTGTGAATCTATTTATTTTTTAAACATTTTATGTATTTTTCGGACATTTGTATCGGTGTTAATGTACCTAAGTATTGAATTTTATTAATGATACAACTTCAGAACCATGGATTTGCAATTTTGAATAATTTATATGTACTTTTTATTATTTTATTATTTATAAGTCTTCGTGTTGTGATATGATGTTTATTATTAGGTAATTATATTTCGATATAATGTAAAAATTGTTAAATAAATAAATTAAATAAAATTACTTACTAAAACGCGCTCGCTGCGTATGCGCAACGTGTTCACCGTGTTTGCGTAACGAGAGCGATTGACGTAAGTATTCAAGAGAGAGCGAGACAAGCGAGTGTACAATATTGTGAAAAAACGGCGTATACGTCGCGTAGTCGCGGTTAGATCGCTTCGCACCTTTGGAGAGCATCATCTGCGCAGCCTTTTCCCAACTATGTTGGGGTCGGCTTCCAGTCTAACTGAATGTAGCTGAATACCAAGTATTTTACATGGAGCGACTGCCTAGCTAACCTGCACAACCCAATTATGTACTGGGTAACACAATAACCCTTGGTAAGACTGGTTGTTAGACTTTAGGGCTTCTGACGACCCGTAACGACTGTCGAAGATCTACAAATGACAGCCGGGACCAAGGGCTTAACGTGCTTTCCGAGGCACGGAGGAGTCTCGGTATGTAAAGATGGTCACCCATACACGGACCAAACCCGGAAAGCATAGCTTAACCTGTTGGATTGACCTGTGTGGCTGTTATTACTTAGCCACGAGCTCCTCCTCGCGGAGAGTACGTTCACAAATTGCTTCTTTGGAAACAGGCTGACAAATCGTCAGTGTGATAACACTCCTAATGAGATAATCCTCCATAAAATAATTAATTAGTTATCTTTTGCCCGGCGCTGCACAGTCCTGGTGGGCAACCCCCAGTCACAACGCTTGTTTCTTTCATTCTCGTGTGGTTAGTGACTAGCATGGTGTCAGAGTTTTAAAGCCGCCCATGAGCCTCTTCTATAACATGAGCCTCTGGCTTCACATACCGTCGAGAAATGTCTCTCAAGCATGCCGGTTTCCTCACGATGTTTTCCTTCACTGTTTTTGAAGCAAGTGATAATTATACAATACGCACATGAATTCGAAAATTCAGAGGTGCGTGCCTTGGGTTCGAACTCGAGACGTATGACTTGGCAGTCCGACGGTCACACCACTAGGCTATCACTGTTGAATAACTTCTTCTATAACACAACGCTGATTAGCTTTTTCTTCATTTCGTGTCGACGGTATTTTAAAAAAATATTGATTGCCCGTGGTGGCCACATTAACTGCGGCATTAGTGGCTTTCATAGGTCTTCTTTAATATAGGTGAACGGGCACTTAGGACACTCCAGCAAGTGGGGCATAGTCTGATCAGAAGCACCGCACTCACACTGGATGTTAGATGGGTAATCCCCCGCTAATTTTGTGACGTGTAAAAGAAATAAAGAAAAGAAAATACGCTTATTTGCGGAAAACATGACGCAAAGAAAGAACAAAATCACGAATATAACAATTTGGGGGAAAATATGCGTCAAATATCTACGCATAACAGCCATCGCTCAGTATAATGCTGCGACCCCATGCGAGACAAAGCCACAGCGCTGGTTTTCGTTCGCCGGCTGTCGCAAAAGTGATTCTGATATCCTATTTACAGAATAAAAAATGTCATTTCCCACTTTGACAGACTGTGTTTGCAACGGCCTACCTGGGTATGCAATCGAATGCTTTCCATAGGGCTTAGCAGGCCACTGCAGATCACGACCAGATGGGCGGGAGATGTTCCTAGGGTTTGACGAAGTCGGGAGATTGATGCTTGTCTTCCCACAACTTGCTTCTCTCATTAGATGAATTGTCCTGAATAGCATGAGTAGAGCGTAAGACGCTCTGACTAGCTGTTTTAATAGCTCATACCAAAAGCATAAGGTGTCGTGCCGAGAAGAGGAAAGAAGAATGTGTCATTTCTCGTCCGTTCTTCTCCATAGGAACCTACTATGCTTTGAAATGAGCAACTAGCTGAGCAATGAGCGTCTTTCTGACTGACCAACTCCTTGACAATTCAAAAGTGCCTGTAAATGGTTTAATTTAAATAAATATTTTGATTAGTGATCGTATGTATGTTGTTATTAGCAGACGGGAAGACGCTACTCCCCATCATCTCAACGTAATCCTTTTGTTCAGTTTTTGACAAAAGTCAAAATATATTCGACAAATTCGAAAAAAAAAAAATCTTTGAATCTAAATTGAATACGGAATTCATAACACAATAATTACCTAATAATTTTAATAACAGTGTAGTTCTAAAATTAATAGGTAACCTTCATCTGATCAAAGTTTCAAATTTTAAATTCAATCTATTCAAAGAATAATAATAAATAATATTGGGTTAAATAATATTACTTTTTCATTAATAATAATTATTATTAATGAAAAAGGAAGCTGGTAAGTAGGTATAACAATTTAGCATCATTCTTGACAAAAGAAAAATAATTAAAAATAACCTAGTAGGTACCTACGTAAGAACTTACCAACCTTAATTATTCGGTCTAACTAGCGAAGAAATTATTCTAGTTATAATAATTAAGCTGTTAAAATTATAATTTCCTAACAATTATGTCTCAGCTGCTTTGGTATAATTATGTATTATTTCATAAACGGGCTACTTAGGTATGTCAAATTATGCGAATTAGTTTTACCATGTAGGTTGTATAATGTATGGCTATATTTAACTTTTAACTATGTAGAGGTACTTATAATTACTTTTTATTTTATGCTAAATAGCTTGCTTAAAAATAGAGGTGTCAAGGCTCCCGCAGATTGGAGCGACGCGACAGCGCGACGTGACTCTAGTACTTCGAACAATTTCTATGAAAACTTCTGACTTCATGGATATTTTTCTACCAGAATCGCGTCGCAACGTTACGTCGCGCCTGTCTGCTGGAGCCTTTACTTTGTTAGCTGCTGTTTATGGGTTTAAAATCTACCATTATACCAACCTATGTACTTAGGTATGTAGGTATGTTCAATACTCAGGGTTACAGTTGACAGCATAGGAAAGTAGGTGTACCTAGATATCAAAAGAACTGTCTATCAGTATTATATTAATAATAAGTATCAGGCCAGTGTCACAGTAATTAGGTAGGTTTGATGATAGGTACCCAAGTCAGTAATTTTGTCATATTTATCCACATTCAGGCACCCAGCAGTGACAAATGAAATGAAATTAAATTAAAAAAATGATGAATGAAATGTAGGTAGGTATCTAGGTAAACCTTACAAAAAAATCACCACCACTTATTTAGTTTGAAAAAAAGCAATTGAAAATATCACATCAAAATAATGAAACTTCGAAACTTCTCAATTATTAACAGTTCATTATACTAATTAATAATTGCGAATGGTACCTACAATTATTTATTGAAATATTTTCATCTGTACAGACATTTCCACGAACACCCGAAAATAAAATTTCCGAGACCACAGACAACTGAATACCAACAGTAAACTAATTAAAGCCACCCAATGCTTTAAACTTAAAATGGCGGCAGGCTTGTCCTATCACAAAAAATGTTACTCAATTAAGACGCGCAAAATCACGGAGTCAATACAATGATGAACAAACAGTCAGACATTACAATATAATAAACTGCCGACGAATATAATAAAACCAAGAAAAGTATAAATAGGAAAAAAAAATACTCAGCCAGGGCTCCGCCCCGCTGTGGGTATGTCAAAGCCACGCCTTTAGAAGGGGGGTGGGTAGACTCATTCGCCAGTCGCCGCCGATTCGCGTATAGAGTTAGCGCTCCAAACGTTAAAACCTCTTTTGTAAAAATTCAATTAACTGTCAAAATTATTTTTTGTCTGTACTTTCTTTGTCTATGCAATTGTTCCCGCGCGATTTTGACAATTCTGTTTTTAGATTTTTAAGCGCGTTCGGTTTAGTGTCTGTGTGTTTAGTGAGTGTATGGACTGTTTGTTCAGTTTACATTGATAGAAAAATTATTGTTAATATGAAGGATTGATTTAGTGTATCAAGTGGGATTTTGTAGAAACGTAAGTATTTTTTAAATTCTTATTAGCGTAATGTTTAGTGTCACTAACTTTGCCGGCCTTCTCGGCAACTGTTAAAAATAAAATGGAGCAGTTGATTCAACCATCTTTGTTTGTGTTAAAGTATTAAAGAATAATATTTGTAAAGCTATTGCCAAAATATTTTCTTAAACCATGATTCACGGGCGTCTATTTAAAATGTCGTAATAAATGATGATGACCTGATACATTAGCGTCTCACAAATTAATTTATTACGAGTCTAATTTATAGCATCTGCCTGTGTGGGATAATTATGATTTATTGATTTTTTTATTTACACGATTAATTTCATGTAGCGACGCATTTCAGAATGACAAAAATTCCGATAGTCTCTGAAACTTATAGATTTAAATAGAGCCAGAAATTGTTTGTTGAAGACTTATTTCTAATTTCAAAATTTTTTTTTCGCTACATTACTGAATAGAACAAACAGGTTTTTCAAATGACAGAGTCATTATTAATTTTAGTATGCAAAATATCATTGGCCATCATCAATCATCAAGCTTATTGACATACTTACCTAATGGCAAAACCACAAAGTTACGATATTTCAATACCTATGATTAAACTTTTTAACAATTCTATTTAAAAGTAAAAAAAAAAGATGTCAATCTTTCCGGCTGTCATCAAATTGCATTGAAATCAAATAAATCTTTATTTAAACAATTCTAAATTTAAGTAATATTTCGTGACCACGTTTTCTTCTAAAGTACGCAACGGATTTTGATGCAGTTTTCTTCATCACTGAGTGAATTTATTCGTGAAGTTTTATGTGTATAATGCATTTATATTAAACTTACAAATTACAAAGGAATCTCGATGTTTTGTTGAGTAATAAAAAGCGTGCGGGTCAGGGGCGGGTTACCAGTCAACACAATATTATAAAGAGAAAATAATTGTATTTTTGTAATAAACTCAAAAACAACTGAACCGATTTAAAAAAATCTTTCACCAGTAGAATGCTATATTATCACTGAGTAACATAGGCTATAATTTGTAAAGATTAACGCGGACGGAGCTCCTGGCAAAAGCTAGTAGTTATCAAATAAAACTTTTTATTACTATTCTATTCTATTTTTTGTTATGGCAAGCAAAGCCGATGTCGACCATTCTGCCAATGTCTGAGCGAATTGGAAAAGCAAGTGTGTATAGTAAATAAAAAAAAATCTTCCGTGGTACGTTTTTTTTTTTTACTTTTTTAAGAAAAAATAACTATCTTTCCGGTTGTCATCAAACAGTATTGTTAACAGATAAATAAGATAATAATTGAGACGTATTTATAAATAACAAAAGCGATTTGGATATCCAAAACGGTGATAATTTACAACCAACAAAATTTTTTCAAGGTTTCATTTTTTGATTAACAAAGCAGGCTTTAGATATACTTTTTGGAAGGAAACGACGGCTTCGTAAAATAAAATAATATTTAAAAGATTTTAACTAGAAATTATAATAAAATAGTTATATTATTGTTACTTTATCATCAAGTAGATGCATTTTAAAAACACCGGTTGAAGAAAATTTTAATACCTACTAAATAGGAAAACCGGCCACGTGCGAGTTGGACTCGATCACGAAGGGTTCCGTATAACCGAAACTATTCCGTATAACTAAAACGATTGTAATTTACGTTCTTTAATATTTGCCATGATAGACGCTATATTAACAAGTATTTGTGAATATTTCAAAAGATTACTTATTAGGCAATTTAAAAGACACAGCCATTTTTTATTACCTAGAATAAGGTACTAACATTACTGACGCTTGAAGGGCCAGTTAACTTTATTTCTCAGTTACGGGCTTTATTCGTCAGATACTGACTTGAAAAATCCAGAATCATGTAATCTATGGAATAAACACTATTGGATTATTTAACTGAGGATTGAAAAATCGGCCCTAAGATTGATAAAAAGATGGACAGATAGATTGCGCAGCTGTAGACTTAGAAATAGGGTCCCGAAAATACAGTAGGTACAATATAATATAAATGCGCTTCGCAAAGAAGTTGGCAGCTACTGAAAACTACAAAAAACTAGACTGAACACAAGTGGGTAGTAAGGTATAGGACAGGGCTGAAGAACTTAAGTCTATGATTTGACTACCCTCTGAATCTCAGATCAAATAAAAACCGGCCCAGTGCGAGTCGGACACGAATGATTCCGTACCATTATCTATAAAAACGAGCAAAAAAAATCACATTTGTTTTATGGGAGCCCCCTTAAATTTTAATTTTATTCTGTTTTTTACTATTTGTTGTTATAGCGGTTACAGAAATACATCATCTGTGAAAATTTCAACTGTGTAACTATTACGGTTCATGAGATAAAGCCTGGTAACAGACGGATGGACAGCGGAGTCTTAGTAATAGGGTCCCGTTTTACCCTTTGGGTACGGAATCCTAAAAACCAAGACACAGCGCTGCAAAAAATATAGTGAAGCATGCCAAAACTACACCTCCGCTGTGTGCATACACGCTCACACGCACACATTTACAAACAAACTACTATAGTTGTTATATATAATAGTTGGGAAAAGCCTAAGTAAGTAGGCAGGTGAAAACTTAAGTAGATACCTTGTTTAGGGTTCCTACCTCTGGTTGAAGTCTCATATTAGATCGTTAATTAATTTTTATACAAGAAATAATGATGCCGAGCGCAGCGAGACCAATCATTCATCTAAAGGCTCTTTCAAACAGGCGCGACACGCGACGCGACACAAAGACACCGCTCGTCGCGCGATGCGACGTACCTTTGTGTGGCGTCGCGTGTCGCGCCTGTTTGAAAGAGCCTTAAGGGTTTTGTAAATAAAAGATTAATTATATATAAAATCAATAGGTATTGTAAACTAACATAAGAATTACGTCTAGGCAAAGTAAAATCCTAGAATTAATAGCTTACCAAGTAATATGAGCATTATAATTTTACCTACACATTTGCTTTCATACTTTGCTAAAATAATTTATTTAAATTTACATTATAATATTTACCTAAATAATTTAAATGCTGCCAGTCTTAAAATAATATTAATAATATGTGCAAGTAAATAAAAAAGGAGGAGAAAGAATCATAGGGCAACGAAAAACTCGTCCGCATCGCTGTCAACGGGAAAAGTGCCCAAAAGGATGGCAGCATTGCCACGGTGTATGGCGACGCTGATTTTTTGGCCAATTGGCGATGTCTTGAAAAACTAAGTGAGCACTCGGATCCCCCATGGCCCTAGTGTTCCAACCCCAAACGGCTCGAACAAATGAGTCCCAATAATATTGGCGTCTTTGTTTATTGGAGAGCAGTGGTGGCCCAGCGTTAATTGCCCCGATTTAAAAGTTCTAGGTCATGGCTTCGAACTCAGGTAGACACTTTATTTTGTGTAAATCATCACAACTGCTCTCAAAACGGTGAAGGAAAACATCGTGAGGAAACCGGCATGTGTGTGTCGTGGATTACGGCCCTCTAAGAGATGAGGCCTGTGTCCCAGCAGTGGGAACATTATACGCTGATTATGTATTTGCTTATTTTATGAGATAGGTAGGTATTTTTTTCTTTATTCAAAATATTATTTAAATAATACCATGCGTAAGCAAAAATAATAAGAAAATAATGTACTATTATACAATGCATATACACGCTATTCATTAATAAATAATGTTTTTAACCAATTAATCATTTTAACGCATTAATTAATATTTAAATCTATGAACATTATGTACACAGTTGTATACGATTGTACATACATGTGTCATGCAATAGGGTGCGACCACCAGTTGTCGGCCTTAGAATATTTTAATGAATAATGCAACTTAATCATAACATAAAGCACGGAGACTTTAATATATATTAATCTGAGAGTGATAAATAAATGTGATGAATATAATGTATTGAACTGCAGACTATTAATTACTCTGTTAATAAATTATTAATGGATTAATAAACACTTCACACTTCTAGAAAAAATGTATATTTATTGTATTTTGTATCTTGCATGTATTAATGACTAGCTTCCAGTAGCGGCTTCGTCCGCGTGATGTCGTTATAAATTATAGAGTATGTTACTCTGTAATAATATAGCATTCTACTGGTGAAAGAATTTTAAAAGGTGTCCAGTAGTTTTAGAGTTTATTCATTATTAACAAAAATACAAATCTTGTAGATCAGATATCGCATTCGAGGACACTGAACGAGACAGAATAGAAGTTTTATTGTATTATAACACCTATGGCCGCTTAGTGTCCCTCAAACTGATATAGGTACCTACATAAATCAAAATTTAAGTATTTAACTGAGTGATTTATGTATAAGGCATGTACGCGCAAATATATACATAATAATAATGAACATATAATGTTCCCACTGCTGGGATACAGATCTCTCTGTGAGAGGGAGTGGGCCGTAATCCACCACGCGGGCCCAGTGCGGGTTGGTGGATAAATAATTAAAAAAATATATTTATGAGTGCGTGAATCGAACATTTACGTATCTACCTACATAAAATATATTTAATTACATAACACACACATAACATCACGCCTTGTTTCCCCGAAGGGTTGGGCAGAGGTGTCCCTGTAGCAGGCACACCCACATTTCGCCAGTTATGTTTAAGTCCCATGTAATAAGCGGCGAGCCTATTGCCATCAACCGGGCACAAATCCAGACTTCGGGCTGCTACTAAGAAATTCCAGATGGAAAAACCCAATAACATCTTGCCCGACCCGGGAATCGAACCCAGGACCTCAGACTCAGCAGTAGCGCTTTGCGACCACTAGACCAACGAGGCAGTCAATAGTGCCATAGTGTATAGTTAATATTAATATTTGCCGATTAATATTAATACTTGCTGATTAATATTAATATTTGCTGAACATAGGCCTTTCCAATTGCTCCACAACACCCGATTATCGTCGTTCCGTAACTATCATTTTTTGTGTAAGTCTAGTGATTATGTTGCCTCATGATTGTGTATGCATCCATGTTCCGGACATTCTTAAAGGCATTTATCAGTCCTAAAAATACTTAATAGCCATGTAACTGCCACCAACTTGGATGTAGCACGCACCGGTCGCTGCCGCTGCACCGCAAGCTTCGCTCGGCTCGCGCACGGTTGGTCACAGTTCTAATTCTAACCTAACCTTACCCACATTTTGGTTAGGGTGCTAGGGCACCGTTGGTTCTCACAGTTGGTCACAGTTACTAGGCCCTAGCCTAGTTACTGTGACCAACTGTCAGAACTGTGTGGCTAGGAAATTAAAAAGAGGCTCATTTATTGAAAAAAAGTGTGCACCATTAGAAGCCCATAAAGTTTACTGAGGTTCATTTACTTTTATTTTTTAAATTAATTAATTTAAAAAAATATTATAAATACATCATTAGAAAATCAATAAGTTTTTTTGGCAAAATTCATCTGTTAGTTACTAACATACATAACTAAAAATATTCAACTTCAAATTCAATAGATAATTAACAGCAGGCTTCTGAAACGCTGTTAGAGTCCCTTATCAGCAAATTTGCTGTCATATCTCGTCTCGGCTGTTCTGATTGGCTGACCAAAACAAGCTCTAACCGATCATATCATTTGACATGACATTAGACAACAGATTTAGAGCAGGCTTTTAGGAGGGCGCGTGATTATATTAGCATCTTGCCTTTTACTAACTATGTATGTTTGGGGAAATACCCTTTTTTTTTTTTTTTTTTTTGAGGGTGGGAAATCATCAAATAACTTCTCCCGCTCTGGGCGGAGCGGGAGGGCGTGTCAGACTCTTACTGACTAAAACCCACCCGTGTTCCTTCGGTTGCCCTGTCGCCGGGGGCCACGATCTCCCTTTCGGTTTTCTTCGCAACCCCGGCAGGCATCGGTCCTAGTGGACCCCTTCAATTATGCTGACATCTCTTTGAGGCGCGCGTGGAACACAACGCGCCGTCGACCCGGGCCTGGTCCTTATCGGACGGTGAGCCACCCATTGCTCACCGCCCGCAAGCCCGCGCCTACGGTGGCCGGAAATCGCCCCGCGATTCCCGACGCCCTGGGCGTCTCCTCCTGCGGCGGTTAGGGGCGTGAGGGCGCGAAATTTGCCTCTCCCTCACGCGTTCCGCCTCCTCCTTCGCGAGCATTACCGCTTCGCAGAAGGAGGTGACGGCCTCCCATTTCCTCTCGCTCCGTACCATAGCCTGAACCAGGGCCGGACGCGAGAGATCACCGTCGCCGATCGCCTCCACGAGGACACGGCGATGCTCCGCCCAAGCTGGGCAGACCTCCACCGTATGCTCCACCGTGTCCTCCGGGCGATCCACACAATGGTGACACCCGGGCGTTTCCTCCCGTCTTATCCTGTGCAGGAACCTCCCGAAACAGCCGTGTCCGGTGAGGACCTGCGTCAGGCGGAAGGTGAGGACGCCGTGGCGCCTCTCAAGCCACTCCTCAAAGAGGGGTCTTATCGCCGCAATTGTGGCGTGCCCAGCGCTGGGTTGCGACAATCGCACTCTCCATGACGCCATGAGATCCCGCCGGAGCTCTGTCCGCTGAGCCGCGATTTCTCGCGGCAGCGGAGCTAAGCCCCGGCGCCTCGCCTCCTCGCGCCACTCCCAAATGTGCGCGAGGACCTTTGCCTCTAGATCCCATGGCGGTAATCCGGCAAGGAGGCTCGCCGCCTCGCAGGAGACCGTGCGGTATCCTCGGGCCAGCCGGATGGCCATGACCCTCTGGGACGCGTTCAACCGGCGGGCTGGCCGCAGCCTTAGTGAACGCGCCCACACCGGTGCCCCGTAAAGGGCCATGGACCGCACGACCCCCGCGTAGAGCCTCCGGCAGGAGGCGTTTGGATCCCCTAGATTGGGCAGGAGCCGCTTCAACGCAGCCCCGGCCCGCTCCAGTCTGGGAGCCAAACGTCGGAAGTGTTCGACGAAGTTCCACCGGCTGTCGAGGACAAGTCCCAGATACTTCATCGTCGACTCGACGCCGATGGGGAAATACCCTGCGGTATTTCAGTACAAGGTTCAGCGAAATATAGTTTCTCCTCATAAAAAAAAAAAAAAAAAAATTCTCAATTCTGGAGAAGGTGGATGTTT
Organism: Omphaloscelis lunosa; assembly: GCA_916610215.1. NCBI lineage: Eukaryota > Metazoa > Arthropoda > Insecta > Lepidoptera > Noctuidae > Omphaloscelis > Omphaloscelis lunosa. The sequence continues at coordinate 3,089,055 of OU744271.1, forward strand.
TACATAATATCCACATTTCGACAGCTATGTTTAAGTCACAAGTGCAAGCATTGCCATCTCGGGCACAAATCTAGACTCCGGGCTGCTACCGAGAAATTCCTAATGGAAAATCCTATTGACACTGTTCAACCTGAACCCAAGATTCAATGCTTTGCAGTCACGCTTGTGACCACTAGACCAGCGAGGTAGTAATGAGCTTTATATAAATACATAAACTGACGTCTTCTTTCCATGCGGGTAGACAAAAACTACAGAACCTCGTTCACGTTCATACATGCACGCCGGTTGCGAGTACTATGCAACTGGCTTTTCTAAAGCATTAGTTGTTGTAGCGGCAACAGAAATACATCATCTGTGAAAATTTTAACTGTCTAACTATTACGGTTCATGAGATACAGCCTGGTGACAGACGGACGGACAGCGGAGTCTTAGAAATAGGGTCCCGTTTTACCCTTTGGGTACGGAACCCTAAAAACCAAAACACAGCCTAGCGAACAATACAGTGATATAGCATGCCAAAACTACACCTCCGCTCTGTGCATACACGCTCACACGCACAAGTTTACAACCATTTACATTCAAACTACACCTCACTAAGGGCACGTCACTGTTGACAACGCTATGTCTTGGGTTCTAAAGATCATCATCAATAAAATCAATATATGTCCTTAAAGGGTGTATCCTCCCGGCGTACGTAAGGTCTATTTTAGACAATAGTGGTATTGTCTAAAATAGACTTTAAAATATACATTAAAGCCTTAAAATAACCTTTGTTTTTAGAATAACAAAGTGCATACGGCTATGTACTGACAGCCAGTGTGTGGACACTGGCTGTCAGTACATAGCCATATGCACTTTGTTATGGTTGTCAACTCTCGCAAATTATAGAGCCGAGAGGAAGGAAATGACTCATTTCGGTGCTTATTCGATAAATTATCGAGTCTTTAGCTACGAACGAACAATTGTGAACTTGTCGAGTTGTAAACAATCATGTTATTGAAATGGAAGAAGTAGTTGGTGAAATTATTGAACAATGGTTGCGGATATGTTGGAAGTAAAGTGACCAAGTCCGTATTATATATTTGGGGTTCAATAACAAAATTTGTGGCAGATTTGATCGATATTGATAAAATAATTAGATACAAAGATGTCATATACAAGTAGGTATAGAGTGTAGACCTGCGTTTAATGAAATTAAAAGTGGCTTTTTGCTTGAGTGACGATATGACATACATGGCAGTAACGCTGCCTTTGCTGTTTTTGCGAATGTTTTTACCACTGTAAGGTATTCGTGTAAAATACTGAAATTCAGGTGACCCCAATATAGCTGGGAAAGACTAGGATGATGAGCTATACCTACTCGTGTTATCTCGACACGAGAGTAATAGAAGGAGAAGTCATTCACCAGATGACACGAACGTGGACTTCATTAGGTCTTAAGCGGATTTTGAAAGTTTTTTCAGAAAATAACCTATTTGAAAAAGACCTTTATAAAAAAACGGAGCCGTGGGCAGAACTAACACTAAAAATAAAACAAACATGAAGGGTTATTTTTCATACATTTTGAATACTTTTTATCGATTGTGGTTACGTGAAGGTGAAATCAATGAATGAGTGTTGTTACCACAAACTTATTTGCAGTGAGTCATTCAAATATTTCTTTACGAGCTTAATAGTTTGAAATGCAATTCTTTTTACTTTTCTTGAAATGGGTGGATGATGTTTGTATATTTGATTAAAAGAGTAACCGTGGAGTTTCTTGCCGGCTCTTCCCCATAGGAAACAAACAATTGGAACCGTGCACCTAGCATCTGATGTTTCACAAGTGCCCTTGTAAAATAAAATATATTGATTTTGATTGGTTGCTACTCTTTATAATTCTATTTCTAAGTTTGTGGGAAATCTCTACATTTTTTAGGCGTTGTGTTTTTAGAAAACAATATACAAACAGGACAAAAATTGAGCAACATTAAAAATTAAATTTCGTATTATTAACTTAATATTTCTTACATTTAATAGGTATTATTAAAATTACTCCTACTCAATATAAAGTAAGTAGGTATCGAAATATCATACTATTATGATAATTATACCAACACCCTTTTCTATTAATAAATGTAAGTGATCGAAAGAATAACAAAAACATAATAAATCCACAGAAAACCATTTTCCGGTGTCCCCACTACTTAGTGATAAATAATTACCTAAACCATTAATTGGGTCTCTCACCCTAATTTAATTTTGTTTATACAAATGCTGTAATTAAGCCTAAAAGTAATTAATATGTCTTTTGTTACAATTGAACCTCATTAGATATATTTTTATTTATAGCATTATTTATTATTATTTAATATAATGTTAAAAATTAAAAATATTGTAAGTGGCTTCACTTAGAATATTTTTTAAATTCTTGATTCGAAACTTGGTAGCAAAGTGAATTATTTGAATTTTTTGTGTCTACTTTCTGAACTAATTTTGCACGATACGATGTATTAATCTATGAGGCGGTTATAATATACTAGCATTTCCCCGCGTGAACGTCGGGATTAAAATAAATTCCGTATTACCTTATTTTCATATAAAATAATACTAGGACACGGAGTTGAATTTAATTTTCATTTCGGGACATTTGGTACTCCCTAATGTCCCAAAATGAAAATTAATTTCTAGAATACGGGCCTAAAATCGTTCCATCGTAAGGAATCGTACCTGAGAGATATTTTTCGACGGCATGTGAGCCAAGTCAGATGGCTGGGCACCTCTGAGAGCAGGTTAATCACAAACCACACGAAAAAGAAAGAAAGATCGTTAATTAATTTTCATCTTTTCATTTAGAAACAAATCACGAGTAAGTCAAAGTCAAAGTCAAATAATTTATTTCAGGAAGGCCTTTTGAACGTCAAAATATACTTACAAGAAAATATAATAGATTCTGCGCCCCTTACAAAACGGTGATGGAAAACATCGTGAGGAAACCGGCATGTCCTAGAACCAAAAATTCGAAAACAAGTGACATCTACAATCAGCACTGGGCCCGTATGGTGGATTATGGCCCACTCCCTCTCACAGAGAGGAGGCCTGTGTCCCAGCAGTGGGAACGTTATAGACTAATTATGCTTATTCTATTTGCCCCTTTCAAAGCGTAGTTTCGAATGGAGAATAATGGACATTTTGTTTACTTGCACCATATTTCTTTGGCAGCCATTTTGTTTTTCACGAAAATGGTTTTTCGTTCATTATATCCCCATCGATTCACATTATAGTTACGTGTAAAATGACGCTATCTTTTTGTTTACACCGTCGAACAAGTTTACTACGGAAAACAAAGCACAAATTAGCATAAAGTGGCCATATTTCCATTTAAAATGTGTGACTAATAACATATCTTACGCTAATCAGATTATTTATCGTCTTAAATATGTATGGCGGACAATATTACAAGTTATGTGATGGATTTAGCACCTTTTTGTGTTGGTTAAATATTCTTTTGTTATGCCGTTAAGTTGGTATATTTTTTTCTGTGAATGCTGATTGAGAATAAACCTCATTGTTGCCGTAATAATGTGACCCGGTGAACTTCGTGAGATAAAAATGTTTTTTTTCGATTTTTCAGCTGTTCCTTTGGGTTTTTCTTAATTTTCTTTTTTCCTAAACCACACAGTATTAAGGCGAAAAAAAAAAACAGTTTTATTCCGGGAGTGCCGATAGAAGTAAAAACTTGAAAAAAAAAATCGGTACCGCGGTAATCAACGCGTTGATGTCTTTTACTCCACGCACTGCGGAATTAACGCGTTGATGTCTTTTTAATGGTCAAAAGCTGGTGTCATCACGGTGTCGCGAAATCAATGGTTTAGTCCCATCTCAAAAATGCCCAACGCGCTTAAAGAAGTTTTCACTTCAAAAAAACAAATCGGTCGCGCCATTTTCAAGGTGTTCCGAGACTAGAGCACGGCAATTGATTTTTATAGGTATATACAGATATTGACATTGTGGTTTCAACCAGTGGTAGTTATATTTTTTTTTAAACTGAAATTTCAGTAAAGGTAGGTAATTACAGTAAACGAAACACTAAAAGGCTGATGCATTGCCTTATGGATTAAGTTAATTCACATTCCTGTAATGTAACTAGCACCTATACCTTCCAAACTGGAATATAATAATTTTCTGATTACCAATATCGTCGCTCGGCATCCAATACCGCGAATGTGATATTTTTGACGAAAATCAAATTTTTGTTTTATTTCATTCTACGCGTTCAAATACGTGATCCGGCATTTAAAAATGATTTTCATCAATAATGTCACATTCGCGGTATTGGATACCGAGCGACGATATGTGGCTTTAGTGGTAGAACGTTCTCTGAAGAATCCTGAAGGCGCTTTAATAAAGGGATCTTTAATTCCTACGTATTTATTAATTTCTCAACTAATGTCTATATATGGAAAAGAAACCAGACAGAAGAAAAAGAAAACAATAAAGCGTCAAAACTCTAACAACCCATTCGAGCTGTCAAAATTTCAAACGTCATTTAACACCCACTTCGGCCGCTAGATGGCGCTAACAACCTGGAGCGTCGGACGCGCATTGCTTATCGCACATCTACTAATGATTAAGGAGATCGTGATGCAACGCTGTTTGTGTACTAAAGCGTTGGTTGTTTGTTTGTTATTAATCTGTGGTTTGTTATTTTAAGTGAGAGAATGAATGGTGGGAATACAAGGAGTTTACTTTGTCGTGATGGTCCAGTGGTTAGTCACCTGTCATACCTACATAAAGTTATGGATTCAAATCCCTGCAAGTACCAATTTGACTTTTTCATTTTATATGTAATTTCTGAGTTTATCTTGGACATTATTATCATCGGTGAAGGAAAAACATCGTGAAGAAACCTGGACTTAAAGTTAATATAAGTCTGAAATAGCCAACCGGTCTTGAGCAAGCGTGGTGATCAATGCTCGTGCCTTCTTTGTATGAGAAGAGGCCCTAATAAAGATAGCTAATAAGCTGGTATTATCCTTTCCTATACCATTAAATGAGTAATATTTATAATTTTTTTTTTTTTAAATCACGTTCTGGAAAACGGCTCTAACGATTTCGATGAAAGTTGCAATATAGGGGTTTACGGGGGCGGAAAATCAGTCTAGCTAGGTCTCATAATATGGAAAAATTCGTTTTCTCCGTATTTTCACCCGAGCAGAGCTCGGTCGCTCAAAGTTTAGAACAAGATGGCTACCTACCTTAGAATAATGACATGGCAGCATGGAATTAGTAAGTTCACCAGAGCAGAGCTCAATCGCCCAGATACTTATATATTATGGGTTTACTTTTGATAACTTACTACTTAATTATCAACATCTTTTTTGCGTTTTTCCAACTACGTTGAGGATTATTTCGAGTCTAACCGTATGCAGCTCCTGTACCGTACCTGTATTTCATGGAGCGACTGCTTATCTGACCTCTACACTCCAGTTACTGGGTAACAAGATACCGCTTGGTAAGATTGGTTGTCAGATTTTTAGGCATCTGACTGGTTACTTATTACCTATTAGATGTTTATTTTTTCTTGAGTGCAGAGTTAGAAACCTACTTAGAATGCGTGAAAATACGTGTCTTAGAGTACCGTTCAACGAAAGCCTCTTCAGTGTTGGTTGAGGGTCGGCTGAGCTGTAACTGGTGTCGATTCTCTTGTACACAGAACTAAACTATCACTAAAATTCCTTACTTTTGGCTATGAGAATCTTAAAGCTATTCTGCAGCAAAAATTCTCTAAATTTAAATATAATTTTGACACAACTAAAATCATATTTGACATTCGCGAGTCCACGTGGTACTTCTTTGTCCTAACCCGTGAATTTTTTTTTAGAGCCGGAGGCGTGCGTGGGGCAGCCTCTACGTGTTTTATATGGAATTTTTCACTTCTTGTATGGAAAATAAGAAAAATTATTATCTGCATGTTGAGTATTAGGGGTTTAAGGATTTTATAAAGGGGGTCGAAATTTTCATTTATTTTTGCGATTGGACGCACCATTTTCGAGATATAAGCAAACGAAAAAAAAAAGATACAGTACTGTTTTTGCAACTGAAGACGAGTTGTTGGTGTGAATTTTAGTTCGTATTTTATTCCACACCTTTTTAATCGCTATTAGAAATAGTCAGATTTAGTTAAACAATCAAAATTTTAGGTGAAAAACGTCAAGTTCAGAATTTCAAAATTGCCATTTTCACTAAATTAATATCTCAGTGCCATCTTAGTCCTGTCAAACTAAAATATAGTTAAGTTGTGTCACTTTAGTTTGTTTCAGAATGGGAAATCATCGTTTGACAGGAATAAACTAAATTTTGGCATTTTTAGTCTAGTTTAGAGGTATTTGTGACAAGAGAATCGGCACCATTGTTAACTTCTATCAACAGTGAGGACTCAGAGTAATCACGGATTACATTAGGGCCAATGAATCATGGCCGGTCGGAACTTCAATAATATTTTTAGGAATTAAATGGTGACATGAGGTACATGATATAACATGCGTGCATCTACTGCAATTGCTGCCAATCGGTCAGTGACAGTTTTAAAACTTTTCGTCGTTTAGTAAATTTATGAATGGTGACAACTAGTTGCTGTCACAAGAGAGTCATGTGTGAGTGCCCTAAGAGGGCTCCTTTTAAATGAAGGCGTTGCTGGCCTTCCTTGAGGAGCTGGGGCGGATCGAATAATTAGTTTTCTTACCCGTATGCAAAATATGCGCTTTATCCAGGAATTGCGTACACCAGCCCGTTTTACCTACCTAGTGATGTCCGAATATCCGTATCCGTATTCGTATCCGCGGATATTCGAGGGAGAAAAAAGATCTGTATCCGTATCCATTACTGTTACTTTTTGGCGGATCTTGAACGGATCTTTTATATTAATACATTTCATTACATTTATGAAATTTTAAAGGTAGGTAGGTAGCAATGAAATACTGTTAACTTCAACCCAAACTAGTTTTATTTCTTAAACTAGTAAAGTAGTTATGAGGTAGTAATTAAACTATCTTTGTATTGAGATCAAACCTCTCATCTTTGTGCCATGCTAATTAAAATAATTATCAAGGTTTTAACATCAATTAAAACAATATTATTTTCAAGAACTTAAAAAGTGTAAGTTAGCAGCTTTGTCCCCTAAAAGTCTGTTACGATGAGGATCATAAATAATTCCTGCTGAAGCTGAAGAAAGTTGAGATACGTATCCGTATCCGTATTCGCGGATTTAGACACTTATAATCCGTATCCGTATCCGTATCCGCGGATCACATTTTTTACGATCCGGCACATCACTGCAGCTACTATCTAGTGCTCTATATGAAATGTACTCCATCGGCATCCTGATAATGCTTTTCGGCCGGAAAAACTTGTCTTTCATCCTCGCCATTGATAAAAATACAAAATTACCAAATAATTATGTAACTTTGCCTGCGGGCAAACGTGATATATCGTCAATAAAACATGCCCAAACAATAATAGATGTATAAATTACAGACACACAAACATACAGACGTTTATAAGACGTAGTAAAGTTTGTCTGTTTGTTAGTTTGTTTATTCAGAACAAGATTTATGATTTTAAGATCGTTTCGGGCGTTTTTTTAATTAGTTTTTCAAATGTAAGAACGGCTACTGTTGGCGGAAATGGTATGTGTACGCCTTTAATTTTTAAATGGCGTCGATAGATGTTTAAGTTATCGTAGACGTGATTGATTTTACATTAACAACCACGCAAAACGGACGTTCTATTAATTAATAAATTGTTAGTAGCAACATGAGCAACGGGAAAGTGGTCTGTGTTAATTACTCCTACGTAATATTGAACTGTAAAATTGTTAAATTATCAGAATACCAGCGCTGCGACATTTTTTTTTTAAATGTCGCAGTATATGCTGAGATAGAAGCCTTTTGGCCTCGTACAGGACTTTCTGTTATTTTTTTAAATTTGTTTTTTAATTTTTTATTAATGTTTCAATGAGTGTGTTTTAGTTTAATTTGTGATGTCCTGTGCGAGTCCCAATAAATACTTTTTCTTTCTAAATTAGTAGTAAAATGAAATACTGTAGTTAAATTAAGATTAAAATTTTGACCTTTCCATCAGCTCCATCTATGAAGTTACAGTATTTGTTGAAGTAAATAAAAATCTATTCGGTGAACTAAAATCAAAAAGATATGTACTGAAAATATCTAGTATACCACATAGAACTGCTCTTCTGGGCAAAAGTTTTTTGGAATGGCATCTAAAATTTACAATAAGATACCTGTGGACATTTTAAGCACCAAGGAACTCCCACTATTCAAACATAAATTGCGTATTTTTTTAACTGACAAAGCTTACTACACGGTCCAAGATTTTCTTTATAATTAGTGCCTACTACAATCTGTCACCACACACCTAATTGCTATTTTGTAAGATTTACTTTTTAAGTGATGCCTAAGAAATTTTTTATACTATACATTGACATAATTATTGTATGCCTATTAGGCAGGAAATAATGGAACTGTAAATTATTTAACATCTGTCTGTTTATCCTATGCCCAGAATAAAAAGATTTGGTATTTGAAATTTTGATATTTGAAGTTTGCCTGGCGAAGACAAGAATAGAGCTCTCTCTTGTCGTGAAAATTGGTAAAGTAAAGAGTTACTTACTTTATATTATGATTATGACACCCCCTGACTGCCCCGTTGGTCTCATAGTCGCAAACGCAACTGTTGAGCGTGAGGTTCTGAGTTCGATTCCCAGGTTGGGCAAAGTTTTATTGCGTTTTTCCTTTAGGAATTTCTTAGTATCAGCCCGGAGTTTGGAAGTTGGTGGTGTGATACCTCCGTGCAGCGGAAAGCACGCTAAGCCGTTGGTCTTGCCCCGGATCTCTCTCTGATCGTTTCGGATTACCGTTCCATTGAAAGAGACAGTGTACCTGAATATGCACACATACTTGTGTACTATAAAATCTCTAGCGTCGGTGGCTTTCTCCGCTGAGATTGGTCGCCATAGCCGAAATTCGGTCTGAAAGACGATTATTATTATTTTTGTTTGTTTACATTTCTCGGGACCTTTAAAAGGCGTAGGAGGGGCTGAAGCCAACTCGCAGAGGCCCGTTAGGCGTTTTAATTAAAACAGGTACCAACCAGCCATTATCCCTTTATGCACTATGCAAGTGCACCCAAGGACAATCCCCTTTTGGTGTAGTACTATTGCAGAATATGGAAACAAAGCTATTGAACTATGGGTTTGGGTGGCTTAAGTTGACTGGTGACCTGGAACTATGGACGGACTATGGCCCCTGCCTGATCAATGTTTTATATATACACGGATAAAATGGCACGGGGTGACTTGCACTCTCACTAATGGGTCCCCGAAAACTGTCGCTAGCCCATAGTGACGTAGCGACAAGGGGGCAACATATACTGAGGTGGTTGAGGAGTGGAGAGATATTCTACGGCTTTCGGGATAATCCCAGAGCCTGGAAGATGGTCAAGATCTCTACGAGCACTTACTGGAATACTTCCTTCCTCCGAGCGCGTTTGGACTTGCGAATCTCCACTCAAGCCCGTCAATTAAGGCAAGAATGAGGTGGAAATTCCGTTTCTCGTCAGTGTTCTCTCCAGCCGGCCAATAAACGCAAGCCAGAGGTGAGGAACAATCTTCTCCCGGGAGATAGGGTCTGTGGGGTCACTACTGCCCAACAGCTCGCTACATGCTGCCCTGCGGGTTTTTGTATCTCTCTTGGTCTGGCTCCTCATCCCAGACCCGTTCCGGCAAAGTAAACTCTACCGACACAGACACAGACCTAGAGTTCGGAGCGCGCAAGCCCCACCACGACGTCAACGTAAAGATCCGGCGGTGGGGTTGTTATTATTATAGGACCTCATCACTGTAAGGACAACTTACCTCGTAAGTCTAGTAAGCGCAAGCGCGGCTGCTAAGTGTAGGGTTCTGCGTTGGATCACCAGGGGCCTATTTAATAAAACTAACAGGTGACTGGTGACAGTCCGTCAATTTTGCAAGTTTCTTTCACAGTTTTCAGTTTTATGAAACAGCACCTTCTGTGAAACTGTGTCAGTTTTTCGTTTTTGCCAAATATTTCGCATTGTCTGTGCAGTTCATTGAGTTATTTACGTTGAGGAGCAAGCGAATTTTTCAAAACTATGAAGCAATGATTTAGGAATTTCCCTCAAAAACCTCGGATTTTGATTGAAAATGCGCGATTAGGGTGCTGGTCGTCAGTTTTCATGTTTTTCCATTAGGTATTTCTCAGAAGCAGCTTGGAGTAAGCATTTGTGAAGTATTGTTAAGTTTGTCAGGGCAAGGTGTCAGGGCGATGTTATCAATTAAATCGGTTGCCATCTTCAAGGGATATGTTTAGTTGTTGTTATGCCAACTAATCACAACAGCTAACATGAAAGACAGTAGATTTACCTACTAATCTGAAAATTGAACAGGCCTTTAGAAATTGAGTGAAAATTGCTTTGGCTATGATTATGAAGTTTTGAGAGGGAATTAATTTTCCCAAGATTATAGAATGCGAACGCGAATGCTGCGGCTGTGGAAAACCTCAAGCGGCGAAAGTATACCATCGGTAATTTTCGAGCCGTTTGGGGTTGAAACCCTCGGGCCGTGGGATCCGAGTGCTCATGGTTTGTTCAACGAAATCTCCAGATGGCTGGTTGAAACTTCTCGTGACCCAAGAACTGGCTTTTACCTTGGCCAAAGGCTAAGCATTGCCATACAACGTGGCAATGCCGCCAGTCTCTTGGGTACATTACCAGTCGACAGCGATGCGGAGGAATTTTCGACGCCATATTTTAGTTTGTTTATAATTAGGTTAGCTTATTATATTTTAATAGTTTGTTAGTTAATTTAGTTTATCATATATGTTTTTATCCTCTTAAATAAATAAAATAGGTTATAAGATCTCTTCCTTCTCAAGCAATCTCTCACTGCTGAGAGTTTTGACTCTGTTTCAAATTGTCAATGTTCTTTCTCCATCCGTTGCGATCACTGACGTGGTGTAGTGCGGCGCTGATAGATACCTCAAGTTACTCGGAATCGAATCCAGGACCTCAGGGTCAGTAGTAGCGCTAGCGACCACTGGACAAATGAGGCAGTTGATGAAATTTTCTTTGTTGTGTTACTTATAATTTCAAATAAACTAACAATGAATACTGTTAAACTTTTTAAACCATTGAACGAACAGAAAATCGAATGTAAACTTTACATGACACCTATGAAATAACAGTAGGGGAACACTCGCTCCCCTACACATTTTTTGTCACGCCAATTTAGTTCAACGCCTTATATTTGGCTATTAAAATACTTCCTTTTGCTTGGTCGGGTGAGTTATAACGTTCTAACGAAAATGCTTGCCTGTATGTTTCCAAAAATCATATGTTACTTAAAAAATGCAATAGAAGTGGATATATTTAGTAACCTGTTCCGCTTAGCTATTTCTAAAGAGTCTTAAAAAGGCCCTGAAAGAAATCGACACGTGTTTCACCTCTCAACGAGGCATCCTCAGGATGACGATTGACTTGTCGCGAACTTGAACACGGCGTGTTGCCACATCTAGCACCGAGCGCAGACAAGCGAGTGAGTCTGCGCGAATAGCTAAGCGGAACAGGTTACTAAATATATCCACTTCAATTGCATTTTATAATGGATTTCCGCAAGGTCACGCCTGAATCAATTAACTATATGTTAGTTACTTTTAGTTGAATCATTTTCCTAGAATTTTTCTATCGTCGGCTGCCAGTCTAACCCGATGCAGCTGAATACCAGAATTTACATGGAGCGATTGCCTATCTGACCTCCACAACCCAGTTACTGGGTAACACGAACACGATACTTGACGATACCCAATATTAAATAAATAAATAGTGTTATATTGCAGGCAAAATACGCATATACAAAAATAAAATAAATAAGTAAATCATTTAAAAAAATTAAGCTCGTTAAGACTGGTTGTCAGTATTTTGGGCTTCTCAATGATGGCCCGTATGACTGTCAAAGATCTCGGTCGAAGGTCAAGGTCAAGGGTCTCGGTATTTATTTTTATTGAATATACTTCACGAATGAATTTCTTCAGAATCTAGGCATTCCATTTACTTAAGCCGAAACTAAATGCCAGTGACCTGGACTTGTTAGCTTGCGTGTTCAGTACTGAGCTCACGCAACGCGCCGTACGTCCAGCCAGTAATAGGACTCTCCCATCAAGGAGCGCTGTCCCAATTAAGACGTATTATTAATTTATTATACATAAAACAAAAGGCATTGTAATAAAATGCGTTTATTAAAAGATAAATAATTAAACGCTTGATAGTTTTTGCGTGATTCTCATTTTTTTTATCCGCGTTAGATATAACTACAAATTAATTACACTATGTAATATAAACATAATCGAAAATATTCCTATATTAAGTTATTAAAAAAATGCTATAATTTAACATATATTTTTCCAAAACTTTAACAATACTGGTTTAGACGTGATCTTCAGTATAAAGTCATTAAAAGTCGTTTGTTCTCGCCTTAAGGGAGGAAGGAAGGAGTAGCGAGGTAGGACTCCCAAAAAGTGGATCGTTGACCTGATGGTGAAGGTCGTGGGAATCTGTTGGATATGGCTAACACAAGGCTTGTCGTTGTCGTGATGCTTGGCAGGACTAGTCGCCGATTACAATATGGCCGCATAGTCCAGCTTTACAGACAGTCGGTTCATCTCAAATTAAAATCTCAACACACACATCACAGCATACGAATAATTTTATTTTACTGTGGTTGTGGACCATTCAATCGGGAATAAAAGTATTCAAAGGTTAAAATACAATTTTCACACTCTCAAATCGTTAGTGGGTTACAAAAAATGTTGATTAAATCATTTAAATCAATTAGCGAATTCGATTATTTTATTGTATAATTTGATGGTGATTTTTATTGATGTCTACCATAAAATATAATTGTGTCCAATTTTGTCGTAAAACCATAGCTTTTTATAATATTACCGTATGATTAATTGATTCCCAATTCGGGTATTTTAGAGACGTTTTTAGGGTACCGTCCACATTATAATATATAGATTTATTTGGTAAGCTAACAAAGCCTGATTGAGTTTGGACTCTTCGAGGCGAGCACGGGCGCTGCGATTCATAATCATGATTATAACCTTAATAAGGAAGCTACAAAAAAAAAAACGATACAATAGTATTTTTTCATCAAAAACAATGGTGGCCCAGGGGTAACGGCCCCGACTTACGAGTTGTAGGTCGTGGGATAGAACCCAGGCAGGCTCTTTACTTTGTGTAAATAATTTCATCACCACTGCTCTCTAAACGGTGAAGGAAAACATCGTGAGGAAACTAACATGTGTATAGCGAGTAGGTGTAGGCTGATTATAATTATTATGATTTCTCTCTCCGTCCATTTGTCTTTAACAAATATTGTCTCGGAAAACAGCCACTTTTCTTTTCAGCATTACCGATTTCCTGAAAAATTAAATTATGGATTAAACAAATCCTATAGCTAAGGGTATCTACTGTTTTTGCATAACCCTAGGTATCTAAATAAAAGGTACAGACAGACTTTTTTTTGGCTGTGAAATTATCAAATAACTTCTCCCGCTCTGAGTGGAGCGAGGCATGTCAGACTCTTACTGACTAAAACCCAACCGTGTTCCTTCAGTTGCCTGTATTGCACAACGGGCAAAACCGCAACCTCGGCAGGCATCGGCCCTATTGGACCCTGTCAATTCTGGTGACATCTCTTTGAGGAGCGCGTGGAACACGACGCGCCGACGACCCGGGCCTAGTCCTTATTGGACGGCGAGCTACCCATTGCTCACCGTCCGCAAGCGTGTGCCTACTTTGGCCGGGAATCAGCCTGCGACCCCCGACGCCCAGGGCGTCTCCTGCGGTGGTTAGGGGCGTAAGGGCGCAAAATTTGTGTCTCCCTCACGCGTTCCGCCTTCTCCTTCGCGAGCATTATTGCTTCGCAGAAGGAGGTGACGGCCTTCCATACCCTCTAGCTCCGTACTGTGGCCTGGACCAGGACCGGACGCGAGGGATCACCGCCGCCGATCGTCTACACGAGGACACGGCGATGCTCCGCCCAAGCCAGGTAGACCTACACCGTGTCCTCAGGGCGATCCCTGCAATGGTGACACCCATGCGTTTCCTCCCGCTTTATCCTGAACAGGAACCTCCCGAAGCAACCCCGGACACGGTTGCTTCGGGAGATTCCTGTGTCAGGCGGAAGGTGAGGACGTCGTGGCGCCTCTCTAGCCACTCCTCAAAGAGGGAACTTACCGCCGCAATTGTGGCGTGCCCAGCGCTGGGTTGCGACAATCGCACTCTCCATGACGCCATGAGATCCCACCGGAGCTCTGTCCGCTGTGCCGTGATTTCTCGCGGCAGCAGCATTTATTCTGAAAGTTGGCAACGTCGCAAATAGTTGTCAAATATTTCGCTGTTTTGATTAATTCGGAATTATTACTATTGGAATAAGAAATGTGGCTAACTAGTGATATTCTACTCTATTATATATAATGAAATGCAATTATAACACTGAATTTGATGTTGTAATCGTTTTATGTGTAAAAAAGGCGTTTGGAAATTTTCAAAATACTTTTTTTACTTCTAAAACTAAATATTCGATGTTACGAAATTAAAAACTAAAATATTGCATTTCATCATCAATATTTTAGTTCGTTAGTTAGCTACATTTCTTAATTTCATACAGTAATATTTCCAAATTAATCAAAACAGGTAAATATTTGACAGCAATTTGCGACGTTGCCAACTTTCAGAATAAACGCTCTTAAATACTTTAAGTACTATAAGTTTAGCTATACCTACTGGGCTTGTTATCACAATTTATTATTCCAGCACTTACTAAAATAAACGAGGTGCGTTCTTATTAGCGGCCATGTGCAAACTAAATATGTGTAAAGATAAAAATGATGGATAAGCATTGACACATTACCATAAAAATATCCAGCTTTTACTAAAACTTATAGCGAAACAGCTGTAGCATTTTTCTTTAATGAAAAATAATATTATTTAAAATTAGCAGTAATAAAAACAACCTTGTTTGATAGTAATCAACAGGACACAGGCTGTATGTGGGCATTCCTTATACGCAACTTCTTAATGTTTCCACTAAGCATTAGCACGGTGAATGGAACGCGGTCGCGGGAAGAATAAAAAAAAGCTAACTGTCAAAGTGACGTTTGCATTTTCTCCGCCAATTTAAACGTCAAATGAGTCTAAGGATGTATGCTTGTGACCGTTATTTTCCTTTTTGAGGTCTCTAGGTGTCGCAAATAACACTTTAAAATGTATTTAATGCAATAAAAATTTATTGTATCAACTTCTTTTTACTTATGTCGGTTTTCCCTTAAATGTTGGACTGAATTTGAATCAATATAATACTTTTTCGCACCAGCTCTAAGTCTATTTTCTTGATCCCAATCTTTGATTAGGGATATTATTATTGCAATTTCCTTAGGTCCATGTTTAGCAGTGGACTTTAACGGCATGATTATTAATTTTATACTTAGTAGACTTCTTTGCGCAAGTCGAATGGCTGTCATTCGCTGTGGAATTCGGTCTTTTTGAGCTAGAAGCAGACGTCCTAGGAAAAGGCTTATTCTTTCGTAATGGTACAAGCTAAACGAAAAATGCTCACGCTATGGCCAGTCAGAAGCCCTAGCAGTCCTATCATAATTAGCCTATAATGTTCCCACTGCTGGGACACAGGCCTCCTCTCTGTGAGAGGGAGTGGGCCGTAATCCATCACGCGGGCCCAGTGCGGGTTGGTAGATGTTACGTTTTCGAATTTTTGGTTGTAGGAAATGCCGGTTTCCTCACGATGTTTTCCTTTACCGTTTTGAGAGCAGTGGTGATGAAATTATTTGCACAAAGTCAAGCGCCTGTCTGGTTCCAATTGGTCGTAAGTCGCAGCCGTTGCACTGGGCCACTACTGCTCAAATGCTATCATAGATAGCAATCAATCAATCTGCCTAGTCTTTTCTCAACTATGTTGGAGTCAGCTTCCAGTCTAACCGGATGCAGCTGAATACCAGTATTTTACATGGCGCGACTACCTATCTGACCTCCATAAGTTACTGGGTATTACGATACCCCTTGGAAAGTCTGGTTAACTGGGTCACAAACGCAGATAATTTCGCTTATTCTTTCATCGGGTTCTCACAGATAAAAACTCGTCACTGAAATAATTATTTTTATATTGAACAATGTGACAAAAGAAAATGCCGTGTCACAACACAATAACCATTTAATTAAAATATCCTACATAAATGTGCAAAAAGCGATAATAATATGTAAATATACCGGTGACAGCCCGCCATTTTGAAATGTCAGTTGCAATTAACGTAGCATAAACTGGTGTCAAGTTGTCCTTAATTCTTAATTCAATCTGCTTTTGTCATTAATTGTGTGACAAGTAATAATAAATTATTAATTAATTGTGACAACCCAATCAAGGAATATGCGAATTATCTATGTCTTTGTGATAGGTAATCCAGTCAACCAGTCTTACTAAGGGGCGTCGTTATACCAAATAACTGGGTTGTGTAGGTCGCTCCATGTAAAATTGTGGTATTCAGCTGCATCCGATTAGACTGGAAGCCGACCCAACATAGTTGGGTAAAGGCAGGGTAGATGATACTGTAATAGGTAACCTTTATTTTGTTTCATCGTTACTGCTCTAAAAACAGTGAAGGGATACACTTTGAGGAATCCACCTTGTCCTAGAATTAACAGTTCGAAGACGTGACTTTCACAGATATGTAGTGGGCTCGCGTGGTGGATTACAGCTCACTCTCTCTCACAAAGAGGAGGCATGTGTCTTAGCAGTCGGGTTATGGGGTATTTTTACCCGACTGCCCCAGAAGAGGGGGCAAACTTATAACCGGAAATATGATGGTGTAACTGTTGTTTGTGGGGACAAATTTGCCTGCGATACGAAAATTCTAAAGATTAAAATGCCTGGTTTTTTCTATTCTGTTGTGTTTTTGCAGTCGGGTTTTTCATTTTTTTTTAAAATAATTTTTGTCAATTCTACACACAATGAACGAAAATATTTTTTAAAGCAAATAACCTGAACTAGTTTTTCGACTTCCAAGGGAAATTATCCCGTAAAGTCATATCATACCTAATGACTTAAAAAGCACCCAGTTATTAGAAACCTTACTGCTGCTCCACCACACAAATTCAGGATATTGAATGAAATTGAGACGGTTTCCTTTGAAAAATAATTTTTGCCTTATCTTTCCTCAATCGTTTACGAATGCAATAGAAAGTGTTACCTATTAGATTTAATTTTATGACAGTCATAGAATTTTAATAGCTTCAATTTAATTTAAATAAAGACTTGTAGTTTTATTCTGTCGTGATTCCTTGAAACAACTTTTTAAATTAATCTTTCCTTAATGAGTTTATTAATAATTCCTTTTTAATGAAAAACATCTTACCAAAATCAAGATTTAATTTTAAAATATTTTATTCCTCATAAACTTACATGGGCACTTATGAAACGTCAGAAGCTAGGTGCATGGTTCCAATTGGTCGTTTCCTATGGAGAAGAGCCGGCAAGAAACTCCACTCTTGCTAAGAAACACAGGTCTGGAAAATTAACAGATTTTTTTTTTCTCTATATCATATAATAATACACAGGAAAACCAACCGGTAAGAAAGAAAGAAAGAAAAAGTATTTATTGAGACTCGCACAGGAAACCACAAATTAAACTAAAACACACTCATTAAAACATTAATAAAAAAATTAAAAAATAATAGAAAGTCCTGTACGAGGCCAAAAGGCTCCTATCTCAGCGTAAGGTTACTGATTTTTTTTTTTTTTTGACAAATTAACATAGAGTATAGGTATACCTCGAGCTCGTGGCTAAGTTATAACAGCCGTTTGGGTCGATCCATCAGGTTAAGCTTCACTAGGTGGAGTTGGTCCGTGGATGGGTGACCATCTTTAAATACCGAGACTCCGCCGTGCCTCGGAAAGCACGTTAAGCCGGGACCAACCGGCTGTCATTCGTGGATCTTTTACAGTCGTTACGGGTCGTCAGAAGCTGGAAAGTCTGAGAACCAGGCTTACCGCAAGGGGTATCGTATTACCCAGTTACTGGGTTGTGGAGGTCAGATAGGCGCTCCATGTAAAATACTGGTATTCAGCTGCATTCGGTTAGACTGGAAGCCGACCCCAACATAGATCGAATAGGCTAGGCAGATTGATTGATACACTGTGTTAATTTGTTTAGCAGGTTCCTCTAAAGGAACAGCAACAACAGCAGCTACAACTAACCATATTCTCCATAAAACCATATCAAATTTCCCGAACTTTTAGCTTCGATACAAATTTAAAATACTGATAAAAATCATAGAATATTTTGTATGTACAAAATGTGGGGCGAAACAGGAATATCCAATGTGGGGCAACCTTTGTGGGGCGAATGAGGAACAAATGGTAAATTGGTTTGTTTTTGCGAATCGAATATAAGTTTCACAGTAAAAGTAGTTTAGCATTTTGAATAAAAAAACAGCTGTAACTGAAGTTTTGAAAAAAAAAATAGGCTTCCTGTATAATGTCAGTTGAGTTTAAAATTAATGCCCCGTAAACAGCTTTACAAGCACATAATGGTGTTATTGCAGTAAAAAACATAATTCAACGATTTGTTCAGCAAATCAATCGTTAGGAATAAACCTAGTGATACTAGTGATATAAGTGTGATAACTAATAATTTTCGAGTTAGCAACCTTACAAGTACTGACATACAACTAACACCTTTAAAATTGCACAATCGTGATACTAAAAATAAAAAATATTCGATTCGCTACACTTCGAACACGTAATCTTTTAGCAACATATCTTTACACTTCACACCAACCTTACTTCCATCAAAATAAAGTCGATATTCAATTAATTTTGGTTGCAAGATATCGTGGTTTCGTCTCGTGGTTCGACAACTTTACTTTTGCGGTTGTGAAACTGCATAATGTGCTGGAAGTTGGTAGGAAAATCGTTTGGTGGACGGTAAATGTAACTTGGTGGTCGGATTAAACGAAATATCTGGTTGGAGCGCGTACGCTCGTCGTGTGTGGTCTCGAGACGGTGCGTTAAGAAAGTGGCTCTACTTTAATTTAGCAATTTTCGTGAAGAAATTATTTTTTGAGGACGTAATTAGTTTATTTACTGTCAAGTGTATTTTGTAAGGGTTTTGGTTATTGGATTTTGTAATTTTTAATTGAAAGACAAAATGACAATTTTCAGTTTAAGGTCCGAATTGAGCAATTATTATAATATCGGCAATTCGTCTCAAACTCTTTCTTTAAGTTATTTTGTTTAATTTTTTAAGATGAGGTATAAGTAGGTATCTTTTATTATACCTAATACTGGCAATTAAATAAAACTTCTTCGGTATTTTCTTTAAGCCGATAGTAGACGCTTCACTTTTTGTTCATTTTCTCCTTTCATATTTCATTCGAAAAGAAACGTCTGAATACAAAATGAATCAAAAGTGAATAATTAATTAATTACTGAACCGATCCAACGCTGTTGGATTTCGGCACTCGGTATCTTTCACTCGCCTACAGAAAAATTAAATGAAAAGAGCAAATAAATGTTCATTCAACATTTTTTCGGTGTCGCGTGAACGTGAAATGAAACGAAAATCTGATACAGGTATATTCCTACTCAAAAACATTGTAGAAGTCTATAATTTAACTACTTAGTCACCAGAATGTAATAACTACAAGAAACCAATTAATCAGATACTCCTAAAATCCAAATATAATTCTAAGAACTAAATACACAGTTAGGACTAAAAATAAACCGCATTTATTATGATTTAGCTTTTACGTGACTAATTTATGAGTGACAGATTTAGAAATGGCTGCGATTTGCAGCTTTTGATTCGTGTCTTATTCTATGAAATAAAGTGCTTTATTAAGTGGGGTGTCAATTAATCATGTCAAATTAATTCTAAGAGTCTTCTTGAAATGCTTTTCATTTAATAAATTAACATAAGTTAAGGATTAAATATGTAAAGCATCCCATAGTAAATTTTTAGTTTCACTTTATATTTTTTTCGATTTTGTCATTGCCAATCTCAAACTCAAACTCAAAGTGTTGTTCAAAAGTGCCATACATGGGCCTATTTGAAATAAATGTTTTGACTTTGACTTTGAAAGCATTTATTTCAATTAAACCATTTACAGGCACTTTTGAATTGTCAAAGAGTCGGTCAGTGAGTCAGAAAGTTGAAGCTAATTGCCCATTCCAAAACGTACATCTCTATGGATAATATTATAACAATATTTTGCATGAAAATGACAGTTCGAGAAGGTGACATGCGCTCACTTTGTGGGGAAGAAATTTGTTTGAAACATGCTAAACGTCATCGCTCCTTAGCCGTACCTACGTAAGTACCATCGAAGAAACGCATATCTATACACCGTAAGGACTATTTCTGCTTGCAGCTCTCGGTCGATATAGTTACGCTTACCTACGAAAAAAAAGGGTCGTTTGCACGGGATATTGTTTTCAAACTGCTTAGATATGCGTTTTTTCAATAGTACATACAATTTTAAACCTTCTCTCCCATTGTATAGGCAAAGAACTTGGGTTTTTATCTACAATTTTCATTCACAGATATGTTTATTAAACGTAAAAATCGACAGTTTTCAAATAGTATCCGAAATATGAAATAAAGTAGTCATCCTAGACTTAAAAACGCGCTCGGCACGCGGTGTTTAGGGCTACCCAGTTTAATCATTAAGCTAATGCCATTAAGTTTAACTACATCTACATTAACTTAATCGCAAGGGTTAACGCCACCATTAATACTGAACAGTTTAGTAGTAAGTGCTGTATTTTGTAGCATAACCTGTAAGATGTATGTAGTTAGGAGATATTTTTTACAATAAAATTGCTACTTTTCTTTACATGAGGCAATTGGAAAAATTACATCTAATCAGTCAGTAAGCCCACGTACGCAAGGACGTAATAAAATCACAGCGTTTTTATTTCGTGCACTTGATTTTGAATTCTCTGCTTAGCGCCGAGAGTTGACAATCCAACAGTGTGTTTTTCAATGCGCTGGGACGAGAGTGCGTCCCAGCGCGTTGGATTCTCAACGCTCGGCTTAATACCGAGAGTTGAAAATCCAGTGCGCGATAAAATCCCGGCGCGGTTTTATTACGTCCGTGCTACATGGGCTTAATGTTTGGCAGCTGTATTATCTTATATAGAAAAAAATAAAATAAAGGGCAAATGCTTGAATCATACTTGTAAAAGGGATTACTCATCGCACTTTATTGCTATTAGCCGAGAAGAGGACGCAACTTCTCTACATAACTTAAAAACGATTGAATACCTCAATAAACAGCCCTGCTTATTTGCCTTATATTGCCTTTAAGTAACACAGCTCCCACTATGAGACCATACACCTCTTTTAGTAATTCTGCTTATACCTCCAAGTCAAGTGAACATAAATAATATTTTTTATTTATTTCTGGTCCCTCAATCCTCACCTCCACTGACTTAAGTGTGTGTGCTATCAAATTCAAATCATTTGATTCGAGTAACATAGACTCATATTTTTATTAGAATAGGCATACACATTTACAAATAAAATAAAAATAAAAAATATATAAAATAATAAAAACTAAGATTAAAATAAAAATTATAGTCAAAATATCTATCTACTTAACGAAAGGAATATGAGAAAATCTAGTGCACTTAACTAGAAGTAAATTTTATTTTTGACGTGTAAAATTGAAGGTGTTTTGAACCAATTTGTTGAAATAAATATAATTTATGATTTATCAGAACAGAGCACCTTATCTCTCATACTACTTGTAGCAAGTTCTACATCCCGCTCCTGCTGCAACCGTCACCGCGATATGTTAGCGTTTTATCATTATTTGCGTTAATCTACCTAAGTTAGGTATCTTAGTGGACCTATAGTCTGATTGGCTACCTGTAAGTCCTAGACATCAACTGGGAATAAGAATATTGAGCATAGCATGTACCATGACGTTTGTATTTCCCGAAAAATTAGACAGAGGTTGTATAGTATCGACAATAGGAATGAGGCCTAAGTTAAAAAAAAAAAAAAAAAAAAACTATTTAGTCCGCCAGTCAGATAATAAAAAAATATTAGACACGTATTTTTTGCTTTATCATATTAATAAAAAAATGACTTGGATAAAACGCATTAAAGTTGGGCAGTGAGGGTCGCTACGTCACAAGTAAGTATAAAATCTACATACTCGTGACGTCATGGCACATTTTAACTCAATGTACCGCCGTAATCTTTTGATAACGTAAAAAAAGAAAAATACGTGTCCAATATTTTTTTTTAAATCTACCTGACGGCAAAAAAAAAATAGTCATCATCCCTATTGTGTGAAATTAAAAAAAATAATAATATCTTCATTACCTAGTTAATTTAAAGTCGGTGTCTATCCAAAGGTTATCTGGTTGATATCGCTATTATTTGGCGATAAGACCGCTGTTGTACTCGAAATATGAATATCCTATCCTATACTATTAAACGAGCAATAATTGTATATAAATAAACTAAAAAATACAATAAATGCAATATTTGTATTTGTACTCACGTCACAGAAAACGGCTTTAACAATTTCGATGAAAGTTGCAATATAGTAGGGTTTACGGGGGCGAAAAATTGATCTAGCTAGGTCTCATATCTGGGAATTTGTTTTCTCCGTATTTTCACCCGAGCAGAGCTCGGTCGCCCAAAGTTTAGAACAAGATGGCTACCTTAGAATAATGACATGGCAGCAAGGAATTAGTATGTACTTTCCTATACTATTAAGAGAGCATTCTCTATTTTCACCCGAGCAGAGCTCGGTCGCCCAAAGTTTAGAACAAGATGGCTACCTTAGAATAATGACATGGCAGCTAGGAATTAGTATGTACTTTGCTATACTATTAAGTGAGCATTCTCTATTTTCGCCCGAGCAGAGCTCGGTCGACCAGGTACTATTAGATAATACAGGAAAATAATTGACATTTAAACTGAAAAAGACTCACTTATTTAGTAAAGCAAGTCCCATCGGTGGTAATGTAATGTGTGGGGTCGTTGAGCTCTCAAATATAGGGTTGAGCTTCACGATGTCGGGACAGGTTTAATCAAACTGTTCTGATGGTCCTTTGCTGTGCAATAAAGTATACTCTATCTATCTATCTCTACCTACCCTGAACAGGAAAAGCGTGAAGTAACCACACGCCTAGACCTCTCTCAACATCTTATTACTAACTTCATGTCACGAGGAAACTGTTAACCTGTCATATTTTAATATCTTAACGAGGTGTTTTCTTCACTAGCTGTTCAAGATAACATAGCTGTGAAAAATCGAGGTGTTTTCTACCAAGTTTTGTACCATGTTGAAGATATTAAATGAACAATTACTTCATACGTCTAGAAATGTTCAAAGAAATTACTTTGTGGAGAACCTGTGAATAATCGTTTAAGTCGTGAACAGAGAGAATGTTGTCAATAATTGCAAGATGTTGTTATTAGCAGACAGGATGACGCTGCTGCCTATCCCCTAGACGTAATTTTTTTGTCATCTAGTGCATAAAAATCGCGATGGCCCAGCGTGAATCCTCGACTCTCATGCACGAAGTTTTGGGTTCAAATCCCGCGGCGGGATAGGGCTTTTGCTCGTACCTTCTCTGTATGAGATGAGAAAATGTTACACATAAGTCATTGATTACAACAGAGCTGAAACTTACAGTCCATGTTGGTATGTTCGTGAGATAGTTTTACTACCTGGTAAAACTGTAGCCTTAAAACACCTAAAAAAAATTAACGGACGATACATTAAAAAAAAATTAAATTGTCTTTATCCTAGCCAACTGATTTATTCGTCATTATTCTGGATCAACTATAACAACAAAAATTTGAACTGGGTGAAATGGGTTAGGTTAGGTTAGAACTGTGCGCACGAGCCGAGCGACCGCTACTTCCAAGTTGCTCGTAGCCAGGCAGGCTATTTAGTATTAGCGCAAGGTGCATTACGTCGCAAACAAGTTGGATACCAGTTCACAATTTGTCGCAATCTATATACGATTAGTTTGTCACTGTATATCAGAGGTTCTCAAACTTATTTCATCTTTAAAAATCAACTATTTTTCATCGTCCCCAATTTCTTTTTTTTACTTTACCACATCTTAAAAACCACAATGACATTCATTACTTTAATTAATGTAATTATAGAGTTTAAAATTACATTCTCAACGTGACTTTTTTATCAGTGAGAGCATTTAAAACGCAACTTTATAATTTTAAGAGTTTAATCAAATTAAAATAAACATAATCAATTTTAATTTTAAAAAGTAATCTAATGTGAAGGATGAATCTGATGATTTTTAACAAGTTTGTTGATATCAGTACCCTAATTGCGTAATACCACACTATCACAGTCTGTTTCGATTTGAAGCAGATTGCTAATGCATTGCTTCATAAGTTGAAAAAAAAATCTGCGTAACAACGTAAATAACGCAATGAAACAATCATTGCGTTATTTACATTGTTGAGCAGATTTTTGTAAACGATTACGACAATTTGGTTTCATTTTGACAGTTCAACAATATTCATTGCGTTATTTACGTTGTTGAGCAGATTTTTTTTCGAACTTATGAAAAACAAAGGATTATAATTAACAATCGGTACCCTAATTGCGTAATACACGATTAATCACAATTCATTTCGATTTAAAACAGATTGCTACTCCATTGCTTTACGAGTTGGAAAAAAAAATTTGCTTAACAACGTAAATAACGCAATTAATGTTATTAAATTGTCAAAATGAAACAAATTAGGCAAAATGGTTTACGAAAATAAGTTACGCAATTAGGATACTGGTTCGAATTTAAATATTTTTAGTTTTTATACAAACAAACAAGGCAGAAATATGAACGAAATAATCGATGTTGTGTAGTAGGCAGGTTTTAATCTCAGTGAATTTTTAAATATTAAGTAGATGAAATTACAAATCAGCCATCGCCCCCTAAACCACTTCAACACCTCCCAATTTTTTCTGGGCCTCTTACCACCCCCCCTCTAGGCCTCCAGCGCCCACTAGGGGGCGCGGGCGTTATCGCCCACTTTGAGAAAGACTGCTCTATATTATGGAATAAGGTAGTTAATTAGGTCAAGACAAAGGTTACGCGACTATTTGCGTACTACTCTTGTATAGATTGGCAGACCTTAGTAAAAAGTGATTTCCAATTTATACGTGATTAGTTTAGAGCTGTATATTTAGCACACCCGGGTTTTCAAAATACATATCATGTTACGCGGAGCCGTAGTCAGGTTCACATCAAAAGCAACGCTAGCACTAGATTTGCATTTAATAAATACATGATGCAAGTCACTGACCCCTTGATCCTTCTTAATTTATGTATTAACTCGTAGCTCTAAATAGCAATCAGGCACGCTAATGTTAATGAGATAGGTACATATCTGGGGATTGAATAAATTATGCAGTTTTATGTTATAAATTGTGCTAGTTCATATCATTTTTTTTTTAATTTCGTCTCGTCGCAACCGGCGTGTGGCACCTACCAACCCGCACTGGACCCGCGTGGTAGATTACGGCCCACTCTCCTCACAGAGAAGAGGCCTGTATCCCAGCAGTGGGAACATTATTTTGATGTAGCCAATATTTTGTAACAATATTTTGATTTAAAAGAGTGTCCGTGGAGTTTCTTGCCCGTTCTTCTCCATAGGTACCTACTACGCTTTGGAATGGGCAACTAGCTTCATCTTTCTGACTGACCGACCCCTTGACTATTCAAAAGTGCCTGTAATTGGTTTATTTGAAATAAATGCTTTGAGTTTGAGTTTTTAGACTGATTATGCTAACCATATGCGTGTATGACTCGCGGGGTAATTGCATAACACGCAAAATAACAATTGATCACAATGGGTCTCATTTTGACACCCACGTTCATTGCGTTATTTACGTTGCTGAGCAGACGTATTCTTCAAACCTATAAAGCAATGGAATAGCAATATGTAAGTGTGTTACGCATTTAGGGTGCAGATGTATGTAATGTAAATGAGGCAAAAGGAGTATCTAAGGATCGTAGCAGGTGGCGTTCTGTAGTTTCTGCCTACCCCCATTGGAAGGAAGGCTTGAGTTTATGTACGTATGCGTATAATAATAATAGGGATTAAAACCAAAAAAGAAAAAAATAATATTGTCCTCCTTTTTTCTTTTTTTACGTTATCAAAAGATTACGGCGATACATTGAGTTAAATTTTGCCATGACGTCACGAGTATGTAGATTTTATACTTACTTGTGACGTAGCGTCCCGCACTCCCCAACTTTAATGAGTTTTATCTAAGTCATTTTTTATTAATATGATGAAGCAAAGAAATACGTGTCTAATATTTTAATTATCTGACTGACGAACTAAATAGATTTTTTTTTTACCCAGGCATCATCCTTATTTATGAATGCCAGAAAAACGGCGTGACCAGTTCTGAATAACTTAACATCTGGCAGAAAGCATCAAACAAATTCTAACTACACTTGCATGCAAAAAAATTGGACCACCCCATGCTCTCTATTTCAAAGACGATATCTCAAAAATGTCAATGAATATTTTAATTATTTTATATTGCGTAAAGGTAGGTAAGATAAAGATTATTTACACGTGCTCTATACTTTGTTAAAAGCAATATTCTTTAAAACATCGACTCGATTTTTCTGATGTCGTCATCACTCACTTTTGCTTGGAAAAACTGTGACTTTTTTTTGTCAGCGAAGTTGACAAAAGCTTAATTTTGTTTTTTTCTGTTCGTTTATTGATAATTTAACTTAGGTTTTTAACCGACTTTAAAAAAAAGCTTTATTTATACTTTCGGTATTTTTGTAATTCCCCGATTTTCTTGAAAAGCCATGAATCAGTTTTGATAAATTTTTCACTAACGTCTACATACTTTCAGTAAGGTTTCAGTATACAATATATATTTTAAGTTATTGTTAATAATATTGTTTCTACGAAGAGTAGGGAATGGGCCGATTTAATTGCACGCAAGTGTATTTGTCTGGTAGTTAATGCTTATCCAAAATAAGTTTAATCTTAGGATTACTTGAAATACCGTAGATTTAGAAAAAAAAAAACAAACCAATTACTCATTACTACTATTAACTCACACCCTTCAAACGTGTAAAACTTCAAACAATTCAAGTTTTAATTATTGTTTCTCTCCAACAGATGGCGTAACTTCCCCAAAACAAAATGGCTGCGGTATCATCAGCCCACCTTCAAGACTCCAGAATCAAAATACAAGACCACAGCGATGACGAGCCTTACTCCCCAAATACTAGAGACACAACCAGTCCAGAATACCACGACGAGGAAAAAGCAGAAGAGAGACCCGTATTGTCATCTTCTTTCGCCATACACAACGTCCTAAAGAAAGAAAGAGACAGTCACAGTCCAGAAAATGTTTTCTCAACTGACAAGTTGTTGCAAAACACGCCGCATTACGAAGATTTACGAGAGGTCAACGAGAACTCCCGAACGTCAGATCTCATTGATGATGATGATGATCGGACGAACGAATCTAGAGCTGAAATTAGTATAGACGATAATTCCTGCTGCAGTGATGACACTGTGCTTTCGGTTGGCAATGAAGCGTTGCCAACCTTCGAGCAGAAAGGGCCAGAGACATCACAGAATCTGACGTCATTCAAACACATACAGACGCATTTAAATGCGATATCACAGTTAAACCAAAATATAAATATGAATCAGCCGCTTCTCCTAAGGCCGAGTCCTATTACCCCAAACCCATTAATGTTCCTAAACCAACCACTCCTTTTCCAAAACCCTTTAATGAATCAAGTAGACTTAAAATCCGGGCTGCAAAGTCGAATGCCAGTTCCTCAAAGCAATTTAAACCTTAACCCCCAACCTTTCGGTTTAAACTTCGGTTTAAGAATGAAGAGTCAGAACCAGGAGCTGAGAAGAACAGACGAGAACAGAAGAATGAACTATGTATCCCCAAAATCACCAGAAAATGAGTCTGGGAGGGATTTTATTAACCAGAATTGTCTAAAATTCAGTATAGACAATATTCTCAAGGCTGATTTTGGGAGGAGGATCACGGATCCTTTGAATAAGAGGAAGACGAAGACCAGGGTAGAGGCTAAGGTGTCGCCTGTGAAGGAGGCGTCTCCTTCGAAGCCTGAAGAGGCGAGAGTTCCTGAGGTGAAGCCAGGAGAGAAGAGTGGAGCTATTGACTTGTCGAAAGGAGAAGATAGCGGGAGCAGTCAGAGTTCGGCTACCGGTAAGAGTTTTAAAAAATATGGCTACTTTTCTTCATTTAAATACTTCGTCATTCGTCAACGCAGTTTTTCTTCCTTTCATTTACTAAGTTCGAGAGAACTGGCTGTAGATTTAGGAATATTCGACCGAATTTTCAATACCGTTGGAACTTGGATTCGAGGTTCAAACTTTTAAATTGGGTACTTGTGATGCTAAAAACATCTTAGTTCTGAGCATGGAGATTAGAAAGCTCGTCCTAGTTTGTAATCATGGTCCCTGAATGATTTAACTGACTCCTTCGCTATATTTAGTTTTGCCAAAAATGTCAATTATTTCTGCATAGTTGCCTCACAAAAAGTCTATGTATTCGCCGTTTCTGTATTCCTCTTGATTCTCGTTAACTTACTTAGACGTCACCATGTTCTCTGCAGGTACCACGATGGCAGACGGCGCGATGGTCTGGCCTGCGTGGGTCTACTGTACTAGGTACAGTGACCGACCCAGTTCCGGTGAGTCATATTCAGTTATTACTACTAGATATAGTCTAGATTGTTTAAACTTTTACTATCGTGTGTTTTAGAATAAGATGCTAAGTTGACCATTACTTGACAATATTTTTTGGCTTACCAATACCAACTAGCGACCTAAGTCATTTCTTGATTCTTTTAATTTTACGAGTTACGTGCTAAGTTGCATTTGGAAACTACTGACGTGGAATTTTCAACGAATTTGGATTTGAACACAATTGACACCGCATGAATTATTTTGTCAATACAAATAAAAGAGTTACCTACCTTCAAAATTATTCATGCTACATTTAATTTGCAGCGGTATCTACGTACGGTTCCAGATTAATATCTCTACCCACATCTAGATTTGAATTGAGTTTCGTCGTTTTAGAATTCCGTTTCTAAATTGTATTCATGATCGATGAATATTTCTCACGAAATCTTGTCGGAAGCATCTTTAACCTTGATATTATCAAAACCATCAATATTGTAATTTTGTGTTCGGTGTATCTACAATTTTCTCTACATTCAAAGTGATGGTTTTTCTTCATTTTGACCTTAGTGTCTCATATTTATATCCTACTAGCTTTTGTCTGCGGCTTCGCCCGCGTGGATGTTGGAAAATATCCCACGGGAATGTAGTACCGATACCGGGATGACATACCTAATAGCCGAGGAAAACGTCATTCCTACCGCTGCGCCCGCGTTGCCATCAACCATAATTATTTTGTTACGCGTAATTTTGAATCTGTGATATCTTTTAAACCATTTATTTAAATAAAATGCTGTCATGATATATTTTAATCTAAATTAAATACTCAATTTAAGTAACATAGTTTATTGGATAAGGATTAATATAATATCGGTCTAAATAGCTTCGGAAAAAACAATGAAAATTCTATCAAATTCTGAAAGATACATGTGGTTATTGTGGGTCATCCTTAGAAGATAGACATATGCCATTGCGGACTTTTTGTTGAAATTTTTAAGATAAATAATTCTGTAGAACATAAATTTTATGTATTTTTTACGATTTCCGCGGCGCGCGCCAATAAAGTTACCAGTTGGTATGACTTTTTCCGACATCTTCAACAATAATCGTCAAATTTCAGCTAATTTACACAAAACTTTAATGAATTATAAACTAAAACCTTCCGCATGAATCACTCCGTCCATTGGTGAAAATTGACAATGCGTTCAGTAGTTTTTGAGTTTATCGCGTTCAGACAGACAGACGCGGCGGGGGACTTTGTTTTAAAATATGTAAGGATTCTGATTTCGGTTACAGTAACTGTTTCTGTTACTAACGATTAGGTTACGAGCATGTTCTCTGGTGTGGCTAACGTAACCTATCTAAGCAGTGAAGGTATGAGAAATATGTGGACACGATAGAATACCATTATGGAAATGATATTTTATGTTGCAAGGTGGCTTATTCTTCAGATGGTCGCGCCTAATGTTGAAATCTCTCTTCCGCTGGTCATGACATTGAAAGTGCTACAAACGGTGTCATGATTCTTGAAAACCCCTTCATCAATATATACAAAGAAATGAATCTTCATAATTCACAGACGATCAACAACCTTAAATCCTTCATCAACAAATTAACAAGCTTCCCCCAACATACCTACTATAAGATTAGCTAAATCCTTCCGCACTAAAATCATCCCTTCGACCACAATATTCAATGTAGTAGAACCCAATAATTTGATAAGTGCCCCCGTGGGGAGTGTACCGTTAGATAAGGGGGGCGGAACCCCTCTTCCTAGAGCAGGGGGCCCTAGGAAGAGGGTCGGTTTATTAACACAGTGAGAAGATTGTTACACGTGTTTTGTTTTAGGAGAGATACGGAGGAAATTGGTATAATTTCATAACATCACGCCGGTATTCTCCGAAGGGCTAGGCAGAGGTGCACCTAATAGTACATCCACATTTCGCTAGTTATGTTTAAGACCTATTTAATAGGGGGCGAGCCTATTGCCATCCATTTGGCACAAATCCAGACTCCGGGCTGCTACTGAGAAATTCCAAATAGAAAAATCCAATGACACTGCCTGACCCGGGAATCGAACCCAGATCCTCATGTTCAGCAGTAGCGCTTACGACCACTAGACGAACGAGGCTGTGGCAAAATACTGACCATAAAATAATTTGTATTAATCACAAACGACATAATACAAGGTCAAATTTAATTAGCTAGCACAACTAAACGAGATGGGTATCGATATCAAAACAATCAACCAATCAATCTGCTTAGCCTTTTTCCAACTAAATTGGGGTCGGCTTCCAGTCTAACCGGATGCAGCTGAATGAATGGAGCGACTGCCGATCTGACCTCCACAACCCAGTTACTGGGTAATACGATACCCCTTGGTAAGACTGGTTGTCAGACTTTCGGACTTCTAACGACCCATAACGACTGTCAAAAATCCACGAATGACAGCCAGGACCAACGGCTTGACGTGCTTTCTTAGGCACGGAGGAGTCTCGGTATGTAAAGACTTTTTTTTTTCTTAATTTAACTGTGGAGTTTTACTAGCTAATTTTATTTGACCCTATAGAAGATTCACACTTTCGTAACAGCGCCAAACAACGATGATTTATTATTACAGTTTAGCTGTGACACTAGAATAGTTAAAAGATTGAAACAGAAGGCATTGCAAAAGATCCCTACAAGTCGAACGAAAAATTATAAGCTTTTAAACTTGAATTTTTGTAAACTACTTTATATATTACTAGCTGTGCCTCGTGGTTTCACCCGCGTAGGTCTCAATCCCGTGAGAATATCGGGATAAAAAGTATTCTATGTCCTAACCCAGGTCATTGTCTACCCATGTGCCAAATTTCATACAAATCCGTTCAGCCGTTTTAGCGTGAAAGAGTAACAAACAAACAAACTCACTTTCGCATTTATCATTCTAGTTAGGATGGTCAACGATCAGGACATGAGACATATCCCTACGAAAGTTCTGGTGTTCTAAAAAGCTACGAAGAAATACATATAACATAAATGTTATCGTAGATAGTTTAGCAAATCGATGTCGCAAAAATGTTCTCCAACCTCTTTCAAAGCTCGACCATTTCCATTTTGAGAAGTGTCGCGTTCTTAGCGAAGTTAAGCGGTGATTTGACGATGATTGACGCTTGCCTAGAACTAACCTGTTCACAGGACTTCTAATAATACCAGCCTATTATAGTCCTACTGCTGGACAAATGCCTCTTCTCATACAGAGATGGTGAAGCACCACGCTTGCTCAAGACGGGTTGGCGGTTTCAGAGCGACACTAAGCGATTTTTAATGATTTTATACTGAAGATCACGTCTAAACGAGTAGTGTTGATGATTTGGAAAAAATATATGTTAAATTAGAGCATTTTTAAAAAACTTAATCTGTGAATATTTTAGATTCTGTTTAATTTACATAGTGTAATTAATCTGTAAAGTTATGTCTAACGTGGATAAAAAACTGAGACACGCAAAAACTATCAAGCGTATTTTTCTGAAACCTTCACCATTTTAAAGATAATTTAATTATGTATCTTTCTTTTTACGTGTTTTATAAGAATACCTTTTTTTCACGTATAATAAATTAATAATGCATCTAATTTGGGACAGTGCTCCTTGATGGGCGAGTCCTATTACTGGCTGGACGTACGACGCGTTACGTGAGCTCAGCACCGAACACGCGAACGAACTACTCAAGGTCGCTGCCATTTAGCGGCATCTGAGCTAGTCGAGACTGCTGGTAAATTAAAATATCGAAAAAAAAATTATTTTCTGGTTTTCCTAACTAAAATATGTTTTCTATGTTTTGTGAATCAAAACAAACAAACGGATAGACTGTAGTACTTAATAGAATTAGGGATCATTAAGCATGATGCAGTACAGCTGATAAATATGTATACGGGAGACTGGAGGGGAAGAAAATAAAAATTGAATTTTAGAGATGGGAGTGTGTCGATAAACTTTTTTGGTTGTTGTCGATAGTTTGGTGGATTATCGATTGGAGAAGGCTTTCATTGAATTACAACTTGGTAAGCATATAAGCAATACCTTTCATTGATTATCCTTTTACTCACCATTTTTTTGACACATTTCAAATATTTAGGTCGCCTTTTGCATGGAAACTTTACAGTAGGTACTTTGTATTTGACCAGATTTTTGAACAGCTCTTTATCTTATACTAGCTGCGCCCTCGTATCAAACCCGTAAGAATATCGGGATAAAAAGTCCTATGTCCTAACCCAGGTCATGGTCAACCCATGTGCCAAATTTCATCCAAATCTGTTTAGCCGTTTTGATATGATGTTATGATATGATATGCAGAAGCTTTCATGGTTGTTCAATTCCAGTGAAACTAACTCTTTTTAAGGCCTACTGCCAAATATTTTATACCAGCAGCCTGTGAGATAACCATACCCCAAAAGCAGACAATGCCCTGCGCATTCAATATAACAATGCCTTCAGGGCGCTGTTGAGGCTTCCACCGTACTGTAGTGCGTCAGGTATGTTCGCTTAATGTGGAAGAAAGTTGCCTCAGTAATATCCCGAGTGAGGGGGAGCAGCAACAGCATTCCGAAGGTTTTTGCAGAGAGGCTGGATGGGCTTACAACCGGGAGGTTTACCAAGCTACATGTTGGCAACAAAGCTTGTTAAACCTTCCTGTGATTATGATTTTCTTTTTCTTTCTTTTTGTGTTCCTGCATGTTACTAATATAGTTTTTAAGCAAGATGTAATACTAACACCCTATGGGCCTCGATGCCTGAGAGTAAAATTACCATTTACATCTTTTATGTCTTTTATATCCACTGTACTTAATTATCAATTGTAATTTATCATGTAAGTCTGTCATGTCGACTGTCACGTAGTACTATTATTCAATGATAAAGGGCCCTTTATTAAAACAATAACTTACTATTAAATTACTTACAACGACGATGTGTATGTTTACACAATGATAAGGGCAAGTAATGACAACGAGTGAAATTTTTATTTTATATTTATGTTACGGCTAAAACCTGAAGTGCGGCTATACCTATTTTTACCCGGCTATAACTAGAGGTGCGGCCGGTAGCAGTTGGTTAAACCTGCCTAAATGGACCCACACTCGCCGGCCGCTACCACGGCACCGCTCGCTTCGCTCGCTCGGATCGTGCGGTGTGTTATGTGGTCACAGTTCTAACCTAACCTACCTTTTTTGCAGCCATTTTAATTTGCTACAACTAAATTTAACCAACTGCTAGGTACCGGCCGCACCTAGTTGTAGCCGGCTAATACTAGATGCAGCCGCACTTCGGATTTTAGCCGTGATTTAAATATATAATATTTTATTTTGCATGATAGAGGATATAATCCTCTAATTTGATAAGATTGCTTGGAAACATTCTAGTCCTGCTCCATAGGACAATTTAGAATCAAGACAAAATCAAACTGTTTGCTAATTTATTTGTAATTTTATTTTTTTTGTTTTATGACATTGATTTTACATTCTGTGATTACTTCATCACACACTGACTTGTTAATTATTAAATTTTAGGAAAATCATCTACTTTTACAATGTTTATAAACATGTGAGCACCATGTATCTATCACATAATTAAAATATCTATTCTGTCGTTGCTTCATTTTTAATTCTTTTACCTATTGTGGCATAGTAATTTTATTCTAGATGCATCGTCTTCACATATAATTATTTAACTAATGTAGGTACCTATAAAAAATATTGTAAAACATTATAAAAGAGAAACGGTGGAGTTTCTTGCCCATCTTCTCCGTACAAAAACTACCTTTTGGAAGTGGTGACTAGAATCAATTCTATTATTTTGTAAATTTTGACGTTCAAAAGTGCCATACAAGGGCCTATTTGAAATAAATGATTAGACTTTGACTTTGACCGGTATTTTTATTTCAAGCGCGGTTTTCAACGAACGAGACAGTCCTTCGTTCTGTTACGCGCTTTATAAGAAAACCTCATTTCGTAGTGAAGCTCAGCCAGTTTTAAAAAGATTACTAGGAAGGGCTGATGGCCCAGGGTGCCTGGATGTACTTAAGTGGCGTCACTTGAGCACACTCTTTCTTCAAAAGTCCCGCTTTGCACGCAGTCATGTTCCCGGTGCTGGGACACAGACCTCCTCTCTGTGAGAGGGAGTGGGCCATAATCCACCACGCGGGCCCAGTGCGGGTTGGTGAATGTCGTCATGTCTTTGAACTTTTTGGTTCTAGGACATGCCGGTTTCCTCACGATGTTTTCTTTGACTGTTTTGAGAGTAGTGGTGATGAAAAAATTTACACAAAGTAAAGTGTATATCTGCGTCGATTCGAAGCTCTAATAAAACTCGTATGTCGCGGCTGTTACCATTGGGCGATCACTACTCACAGAGTTCTTTAATTATAGCCATGTTACAGACTAACGTTTAATAGTACCTAATACATCTTAAAAAACACTTGAAATAACGTTGATCGTTTTAAACTTATCTGCAGAGATACCACCAATACACATACATACGTATCCAAACAATCGATTGGTGTGAACAATTGATTAACAGATTCGATTCTATTCGATTGCTTGATAATCGATTAGCGTAGCTAATAGGACAAATAGTGTTTGTTGGTATGTGCGTACGAGTCATTGCTTACAATGTTTCGTAAAGGTTTTCCTCATTGTGTGAACATTGGCATTTATAGATAATTTGATTACATTTGATTAAGCGAAAGTGTGGATGGGTTTTTTCCTCTAAAACTGCTATTTAAGTATGCTAGGTATAAACGGAACTGTTTTTTTATAATAACTCTAGAATTTAGTTGTTTACTAAGACAAATAAAACTTGTAGCTGGAAAGAAATAGATGATACGCTAGGTGTACACAGAAGCTTGGGGATGGAGAAAAAAATCCATGAGTTTTTTTATCAATCCATCCAATTTGTAAAGGTAGGTGTAGGATAATCGCGTAGCACACTTACTAAATGCAAGATGGCTATAAGAGTAGGGGAAGACCGAAACGATGGATGGACTGAGTGTAAGATGATATGGATGAAAAGGGGTGACTACCGAGAAAACGACTTATAGAAAGAAAGGGACATGTTCTGCCGACCGCAAACAATTTGGGATATGCGCACGAGCATGATGATTTACAATGAAAATTCAACAACATTTATTGCGTTGTCGAGCAGACGAATTTCTCAAACATATCTGCCTAGCCTTTTCCCAACTATGTTGGGATCAGCTTCCAGTCTAACCGGATGCAGCTGAATACCAGTAGTTTACATAAAGCGACTGCCCATCTGACCTCCACAACTGGGTAATACGATACCTGGTTTCGAGCTTTTGACGACCTGTAACAACTGTCAAAGATCCACGAATGATAGCCGGGACCAACGGCTAAACGTGCTTTCCGAGGCACGGAGGAGTCTCGGTATGTAAAGATGGTCACCCATCCACGGACCAACCCTGGCAAGCGTAGCTTAACTTGATGGATTGATCGATGCGGGTGTTATTACTTAGCCACAGTTCCTTTCGCTGCATATTAAGTATTAATACAGAGTTATTTAGTATTATAAGTTTTTAGCTTCTAAAAACTTATACTAGATGGCTCTGTATTAAAAAAAGAAAACGTTTGACATTTTAAACTTGAGACCCGTAAACTGACTTATTCGTTACGGGACGATTTCTGCCAATCAATTCCTACCGCAAGCGACGCTAAAGAGCTTCATTCCAATAGTACTGGAATTCTGTAGATCTTAGCCAGTAAATTCTCAATTTATCCTTTCAAAATCACCACTGTGACGTTCATAGTCTATATTAAATCTTCCTACTGCTAATTATGATGTTATCTTTATTAAAATCTCAACGCTCCTGAGGTGAACAGACTTTGCTAATCAACTTCAGATTAGATTGCTAGATATTAGTCTAATTACTATATTAATTAATATGGTTACAGTACATAATATCCTCATTGACTAGCCTCGTTAGTCTAGTAATTGCAAGCGTTACTACTAGGCATGCGGTCTTAGGTTTGAATTCCTACATTGAAAATAATAATAAAATAAAATAAGCCTTTATTGCTGATTCTATAAAGTTTTCTAAAATATTTTCAATACCGTGTGAGTCTTTATAGTGCGCACATATCGAAATGAGGGAATCTATGCTTAATTTATCAACGGAAAAAAAAGATAAAAAAAAACTGTTTGGAGAGGCCAAACAGAGACTGCACTGGGCCCGCGTGGGTTACCTGTACTGCCTGTGTCCTAGCAGTGGGAACATTATAGGCTGATTATGCACACTTTTAAAAAAGGAACAAGCTATCAGCAGTAAGAACAGTGTTAAACACTTTCAAAAATGCTAAAAATAGCTGTTCCTAATTGGATACGCAATATAAAATGTCACAGAAATATATCAAGAAAATACCATATAATTTTTAAACACCTTTTTTGGAACTTATTACTAATTTAATTAGGACTCGCATACATCAGATCATTGCAGCTTAAACCATAAAAGTACATTTATCTAAAAATAACACAGAAAATGTGTACGGAATTCGATATTTTAACCAGAATTCATACTCGACTGTACTCATTAGCAGCATTTTGAAATTAGAACTCCGATAGTTCGAAATACGAATAAACTACAAAATGGCGGTTTGACATTTGTAACCTTATTCCAACGCACTAGAGGTGTGCTCAGTTGATGATTTCCTAGTTAATCGATTGGAAATGCTGTTAATTACTCGATGTAATTTACTTGACGGTTAATTATATCATGTGAGGCCAATTAGCTGTTAGTTTAAGATGTAGTTTGTTTTTTTTGTTGTTGTGTTGGTTTTTGCTTAGAATTGTTAGTATACGTAAAGTAGGTTTTGTGAATACGAATAAATGCTGCTAATGAGTACGGTCTCACGTGATTAATTGCGCTAGTCTAGAATTATCTAGTGCTAATAACAATATCATTATAAGTATGTGAATAAAGAAAAATAAGTGATAAATTAATAAACTTTATAGCCTTTTTTATACAATTACCTCTTGAGCAAATTCTGTGACCTAAAGATCGAATTTTCATCGCAACTTATAATCCTCAAATGTTTTAAGTGAAAACTTCTTTAGGCGCACTTTCTGAACACAAACTGAACCGTCAAGCTCGGGTCAGTGGCGCTGCATCGGGTATACTCGGTTCCAGTCAGTCGGTCATGCTGAATTGCATATACTCGGCTCGAGTCGTAAGTTTTCACTTATGTCATGTAGTCATAAGCAAACACCCTCTTTTTATCGTTAGATTAAAACAGAAGAAAAACTAATAATTTTCTTAAAAAAAACATACCAACTTCTGCACTTCAAGATCAATACAGCACTCCTTACTTCCCCTGCCTTAAAAAAAAAAAGATTTATCGATATCCACCCCCTCTCTAGCGTCACCCCTAAACATATGTTTTCACGCTCAAACTAAAGATTGCTCTTAACTTATTGACTATAGTGTAGTCACTTATCGCTCCCCTAGCAGATTAGTCGATTGAATTAGTCGGATAGAGGGATCAACTAATATGTTGTTTTCATTATTTAAAGTTATCTTCAGTTCGGGGGTGAATTATAAGTTGTGGTTTTGGGCTGCGAATATTGTTTTATGTCCCATGGGTATTGTGAAAAGCGATTTATCATCCTGTTCCCAACTATCTTGAGATCGGCTTTCAGTCTAACTGGATGCTGAATACCAGTATTTTACGTGGACTGCCTATCTGACTTCTACAACCCAGTTAATGGGTAACACGATGCCCCTTGGTAAAACTGGTTGTCTGAGTGAAAAGCGACAAAGAAAATAATAAGAAGATAATAATAATATGTATGTTTAAGCTTTATGTATTTATTTAAGTATACGTTAATTTATTACGTTTATACGTGTAGGTATATTTTAATATTTTAGTTAAAGACTTCGCATATCCATATTTTCTCTTCTTGTTCTCACACACTATTGTCTACATTTCTTTCTCATTTCTCCTTTCGCAGGTCTGCTGG
The DNA here is from genome assembly GCA_916610215.1 of Omphaloscelis lunosa. NCBI lineage: Eukaryota > Metazoa > Arthropoda > Insecta > Lepidoptera > Noctuidae > Omphaloscelis > Omphaloscelis lunosa. Next base: position 3,127,921 of record OU744271.1, read on the forward strand.
AAGAAATTTCTTAAGAAATAAGCAGTACCTGTGTACTCTAAATTATACTCCAAATTATAATTATGTCATTTCTCTATGTATTTTACTGTGTATACATAAATAATAAAATAAAATAAATAAGTCTGGTATTGAACACTTGCTAGCTAAGATATCTCTCATCATCTTAAAAAAACCGAATTAATAATATGCACTACTGCAACTGCGAGTTCCCGATTTGAGACCCATATCCTTACCTTATTATCCTTCCTTCCTTATCCTTATTTTTATTATTCCACTCAGCAAACAGCATTTTGTTTATGTTTTGATCTGTTGTTGTTATCATTTGGTATTGTTTATCAAACGAAACTGTAAATTGTCTTTGGTCTCTGACCCTGACATAAGCAATGGACAAAATTTGTCAAACTTTTTATTAGTTTTCGAATATTGAATACGTGGCTTGGTGAATGTGTATTTTTTTTTGTAATTTGCGTTAATTTTGAGCAGAATAAACAATTTTTCTTTCTTTTTTATACTTTGTTAGCGATTTTAGGGCAAACTCGTCCAAGATTTAATAGATAGATCTTTTATTTGGCGCACACTTAGATAAGTCTAAGTGACTTAGCACAACTTACAAAACCAAGATTAAAATAATAACTAATTACATGAATATTAGGAAATAGCTTACAAGGTACCAATATACAAAGAAAACCGGCCAAATGCGTGTCGGACTACGCACAATGAAGGGTTCCGTAGTTGAGATGAATTTATTTATCCCAAGAACAAACTTAACATTGTAGTTGAAAAACATGTTTTCCCTTACATTCCAACTGTAAATGTAAGTTTGTACGCACAATATTGAGAGATTTACCATGTTATTTTAAGACCATAGACTTCTTACAGATTTTCCTGTAATCTATGAGTACAGAGCCATACTATGTATTTTTTTCAAAATTTAAGGTCCAGTAGTTTCGGAGATAAGGGGGGAATGGTAAATTTTCATCGAATTTCTTAAATATCTAAAAGTATTTATTTTAAAATTATATAAAAAGAATATTTAAGATCCTCGTAACAAGCCCTTTCCTTTGATATGTACTATTATAAAAACTTTTGTTTTTAATTTTCTTTTTTGCCCCCCAAAAGTGACCCCTACATTAAAAATTCATTTATTTACGTTACTCGTTCGTATTTGGGTCATAAAAATACATATGTGTACCAAATTTCAACATAATCGGCCCATTAGATTCGGAGCAAATTGGCAGACGAACAGACAAACAGACAGACACACGAGTAATCCTAAATGAGTTCCGTTTTTTCTTTTGAGGTACAGAAAACAAGACATTGTAATGACACTATTTGGCTATGATACACTTTAAAATAATGAGTCAACAAACTGACAAAATGTGGTGTGCGTCTCAAGGTTTCTCCAAATAGGTGTCTAGCTCAGCATGTGTCAGTGTAGGTCAGGAACTTGACTTAGCTATTTACGATATAGGTCCGCCAAATACATATACAAAATCATAATCATTTAATCATTTCTTAACATAGGTACAATAAAATTAGTTGTTATAAAAAATTACAATCGCGCTATGTTATACCAGAAGGCGTACAAATATTCATGGATGTCATTGAGACAAAAAAAAATTGATAACATAATTACATAAATATATAGTAGTTTTTTTTTTTTTAAATATTAAATAAGAAAAATACAGATGTCAAAAAGAAGAAAAATAGGTTTATTACGTCAATATTAAAATAAAGTTTAAAACATACCAGGTCAATGAGTACCAACTAAGGTCAAAAACAGTCATTGCATTTTGTCTGTCAAAAAAATAATTCCGAAATGCTGTACAGCTATCCTTATCATGATTTAGTAGTTAAGAGTAATTTATTATTATCACCTAGTGTTAGCGGTTGATATTGCTTCATAACCCTAATAATAATAATACTAGTCTATTATTGTCCCACTGCTGGGCACACGCCTCTTCTCCTACAGAGAAGACACGAGCATTGATCACCACGCTTGCTCAAGACGGGTTGGCGATTTGAGACTTAAATTAACTACTAGCTTCCGTCAGCGGCTTCGCCCGCGTGATATCTTTATAAATTATAGCCTATATTACTCAGTGATAATATAGCATTCTGCTGGTGAAAGATTTTCTCAAATCGGTCCAGTAGTTTTTGAGTATATTTACAAACAAGATACAAATCTTTTATCAAAATATTACTGTAGATAAGTCCAGGTTTTATCATGATTTTTTCCTTCATCGATGTCTGTAATGTCCAAGATATACTTAGAAAGTACTAAGTAATAATAATAATGATATGAATTGAAAAAAACCCTAAGCCTAACCTTAATTTTTTATTTGTTTATCGATAATTCGCAACCTAATCGCAGTCCCAGCACTGTTTCTAAGCATTTAATTCCGAACGATTACCTCTTGATGTCTTCGAAATTTTTCTCTTCAATACGTTTGTAGTGCCCGTGAAAATAGTTGAACAAATCGTTTTTACACTCAACAGTTTTAGAGGAAAATGTTCAGTTTAATGTAAATTTAATGTCCCGAGTTTTTGGTATCGGGCGATTGTTTTGAATTGGTTGTTTGTTGATGAGAATGGATTGTCTTGGAGATTTCCGGATATGCGTGCTGGGCAAATGTCTTAGAAAAAACTAAAATACAGATCTAAAGACACCGACTTCCGAAATTAAAGTTATTTTCCATTTTATAGTGTTTTTTTTTTGAAGACGCTATTTTAAAAGATAATTTCTCAGTAGCAGCCCGGAGTCTGGATTTGTGCCTGGTTGACGGCAATGGGCTCGCCCCCTATTACATGGGACTTAAACATAACTGGGGAAATGTGTGTGTACTATTGGTACACCTCTGCCCAACCCTTCGCGGATTACAGACGTGATGTTAGATAATTTGTCTCTATAATTATTTGATGTTATCGTAATAGGAAACGTCGACTATCCACTTTACATCAACAATAATTTTCCAGAAAAAAAAAAAAAGACTAACATCAATTTCGATCAACGAAAAATAGGTGTTATAATGCCACATTTTTCTGTAATATTTCGACTACCAAGCCCACGTTAAAATTACAGTAGGAAACCGTAATTATTTCCCAACATTATGTACCTCCTAATGAGTATAACACGCTAGGTTTAATTAAGAACAGCTCATTATAAGTTAATGATTGTTACATAGGTGTGAAGTCGGCGAGAACTCACACCTGGAGTATGTAGTTATTGTAGTAGGTATGTGTGCACGAGTATATAATTAGTGGTAGATTTATGTATTAATGTTGTATTTGAAGTTGAAAAAATCGGGATATGAAAAATATATTTTTTAATAAGGAAAATAATAAGTAAGTATGGATTGAAAGAAAAGAAAGAAAGAAAGAAAAATAGATTTATTTGTCACAGTAACACGTGCTTACAAAGACAAGAGTAGGTAAGCAGAACAAAATAGGTATAACTTAGTACATAGTATGCAAACTTGAGTATAAAACAGAATAAGTCGGCAGCTGCACGACATGACTGTGACAAGAAGGCTTCCACTCAGCGTGATGCTGTGCTATGGGGGACCCACAGCACAGCGCTGATTTTCAGTGGTCACTCGCATTGCTTCTTGGAGTTCTTGTCAAGACTCAGGCAGCGTCATGACTGAGACAAGAAGACTTCCCCTCAACGTGATGCTGTGCTATGGGGACCCACAGCACAGCGCTGATTTTCAGTGATCACTCGCATTGCTTCTTGGAGTTCTTGTCAAGACTGAGGCAGCGTCATGACTGAGACAAGAAGACTTCCACTCAGCGTGATGCTGTGCTATGGGGGACCCACAGCACAGAACTGATTTTCAGTGGTCACTCGCATTGCTTCTTGGAGTTCTTGTCAAGACTCAGGCAGCGTCATGACTGAGACAAGAAGACTTCCACTCAGCGTGATGCTGTGCTATGGGGGACCCACAGCACAGAACTGATTTTCAGTGGTCACTCGCATTGCTTCTTGGAGTTCTTGTCAAGACTCAGGCAGCGTCATGACTGAGACAAGAAGACTTCCACTCAGCGTGATGCTGTGCTATGGGGGACCCACAGCACAGAACTGATTTTCAGTGGTCACTCGCATTGCTTCTTGGAGTTCTTGTCAAGACTCAGGCAGCGTCATGACTGAGACAAGAAGACTTCCACTCAGCGTGATGCTGTGCTATGGGGGACCCACAGCACAGCGCTGATTTTCAGTGGTCACTCGCATTGCTTCTTGGAGTGGTTCGTGGTAAAATAATAACAGCCGAATCGAATTTTTAGTTACGCTTGCCGCGGTCGGTTCGTGGATGGGTGACCATCCATTTCACGTTAAGACTCGTCCGTGCCTCGGAAAGCACGTTAAAACGTTGATCCCGGCTGTCATTTGTAGATCTTTGACAGTCGTTACGGGTAGTTAGAAGCCCAAAAGTCTGACAACCAGTCTTATCGTTATCTTGTTACCTAGTACCTAACTGGGTTGTGGAGGTCAGATAGGCAGTCGTTCCATGTAAATACTGGTATTCAGCTGCATCCGGTTAGACAGGAAGCTGACCTTAACAAAGTTGGGAAAAGGCTCGGCAGATTTATTGATTCTTGAAGAGCCTTATAATAAACTATCTTCCGCCAGCGACTTCAATCGCGAGATATCTTTATAAATTATAGTCTATGTTACTCAGTGATAATATATCATTCTACAGGTGAAAGCATTTTTTAAATCGGTCCAGTAGTTTTTGAGTTTATTCATTACACAAAAACATACACTAAAAATAAAATCTCTGTTTATAATATTAGTTTAGATAAATATTTTTACCACATCATGAGATATTCTTATTTTGATATCGAAAAGAAAATCGTGAAAATAATAACATAACATCACGCCTTGTTTCCCCGAAGGGTTGGGCAGAGGTGTCCCTGTAGCAGGTTCACCCACATTTCGCCAGTTATGTTTTAAGTCCCATGTAATCGTGAAAATATCTACTAGAAAATTTAAACAGGATATCCGAAATTCCGCTCCGCCAATCAAGCCGCCATTTTCAACGCCCAACTGAAGTTCTAACCCCTCGCCTACAGTGAAATTTCAATTGGCACAAGTTTCCTAATTAAAAGTCAGTCAAACGTCCTGAACCGAGCGCTTAATAAAGCGATGAAAATAATTAGAATTGTTCTTGTTTTAACTTATTTTACTAGTTAGTTACAATTAGGTGTGGCTGTCTTGATAGAAGATGGGAAGGGGCTGAATTTTGAGGGAAAAGGTGTGATAGGATTAGTTCGGAAATGATTTTGGGTGTCAATTTTAATTGTAACAAGACAGTATTAAATTGAGCACTGGTGGCCCTGTGGTAACGGCCGCGACTTACGAGAACGTAGATTGGAACCCTGATAGACGCTTTACTTTGTGTAAATAATTTCATCATCACTGCTCTCAAATCGGCGAAGAAAAACATGGTGAAGAAACCGGCATGTCCTGGAACCAAAAATTCGAAGACATGTGACATGTACCAACCCGCACTGGGCCCGCGTGGTGGATTACAGCCCACTCCCTCTTAGTGAGAGGAGGCCTATGTCCCAGCAGTGGGAACATTATAGACTGATGATGGTATTAAATTTTTATGGATGTCCTAAGTGCCAATCAACACTGAAATTGATCGTCCATTGCTACGTCTGATGTGTACGGAGAAGTTTGCCACGAGTTTGCGGTTCATTTGGTTGTCAGCCTTGCATAGCGTGTTCGCAGTGGACAGCGGACGATATCCCCCTTACATTTTTACTCGAGTATGGCGAAGTAAAAAGGAGGGTTATTTATTTATTAAAACTTTATGCACGAGTAAAAATACCGTACAAAGGCGGACTTAATGCCTGAGGCATTTTCTACCAGTCAACCTTAGGGTGTTGCAGACACAAAACATGGCGGCAGGTGCAACATAAGGGATTGATAACTCGAAAATAACTATAAAATACAAGAATAAATACACAGATACATACATACATAAATAAAAACAGAATAAACTTTGTCAGTAGAAATAACGATCGGTAGAGGATAAATAACGATCGGTAGAGGAGAAATAACGATCGGTAGAGGGGAAATAACGATCGGTAGAGGAGAAATAACGATCGGTAGAGGAGAAATAACGATCGGTAGAGGAGAAATCGAATCCAGCAAATCAGTACTGTGATGTTTCTGCCAACTTCTTACGTATATGCTCACGTGCCTTCACTTAAAAGATAACCGACTGGTTGCAATCCTGATTTTCAGAGGTAGAGCATTCCAAAGAAAGACCGCCTGGACAAAGAAACAAGAGTGAATGAAACCAGAGCGGTGAGAAGGACATCGTAGAAGACGATTGTTGGTGGAACAAAGATTTTTATTATGGGCAGAGCATAAGTATTGAATATGGGAAGTCAGGTAAGAAGGACAAGTGGGTTTGTCGAGAATAGAGAACAACATAGACAGAGCCCTCACCTCTTTGCGCTGATGAATAGGTAACTAATGGGGTTATGATTTTGACCGGTAGGTATGTATGTTTATACAACGTGAAGCTAAGTTATATCTACACGTGCATAGCTAAGCTATGGGTTTCTGTGGAGCGCCTTCATGCCCGTAAAATGCACTCTCAAACGCTGAATGTCAGTGATTTCATGGCTTGACTGCCAATTCGATTTTATGCGTATAAAAAATACGCATAAAATGCAAAGAAGGGCTATGTTTACAACCCTTAAAAAACCCCAAAGCAAACACGATGGAAGCTATGATCTTTAGCTACATTCGATTATACGTTACGTAAGTTTTATGTTTAATAACAAAGATATAAAATTAAAAACGTGGTCGATATACATGAACAACAAAAACAATTTTTTTTGTTTTTTTTTTTTTTTTTCCTACAAAATCATTCGACTGTCACGATTATTTAGAAAACGTCCTTACGAGAAATATATCGTTGGTTTAAAGGTAAAACTCACTAAGGTCATTTTTGGTAAAAATCACTTTTTTCATTTTCGTCGCTAACTGACATTTTTGGTAAAATTTATTTTTTTATTTTCGTCACTAATTCGGCATAATCTTTCATAGGAAAACTCATTAACTGTACTGATTACTAAATTTTTCTAACTCGATAACTCGAAAACTTTAGTAATCGGTACAGTTAATGAGTTTTCCTATGAAAGATTATGCCGAATTAGTGACGAAAATGAAAAAAAGTGATTTTTACCAAAAATGTCACTTAGTGAGTTTTACCTTTAAACCAACGATATATAAGAAAATAAAAAACACACACACAGACACAGACACATATACAGGCTATTTTTGTACATAAAAAATAAAAATAAACGATTAGTCGAATTAAAATGATTTACTCGTCTATAACAATGAAACTTAGATACACACATCCAGAGTCTAATGTTATGTTATCTCCGAAACTATGTAATTTTGGAACACTTGTTCTAGGATTTTTTGTATTATTTTAACTTATAGCCACTTATTGCTTTTTATTATAGGACATCAAAAAGAACATGTTATATACATTGACTCTACAAACAATATTGTTATATAATGTAATTAATATTAAATCCTTGACAGTTCTTGTCAGTAATGTTTGAATGATCTCACTAGCGAATAAACATCTTTATTCAACAAGATCCAAGCATTGTCAGAATTTATTATTATTTATCTTGAGAATGAATAAAATGCTTTTAAATGTAATTTTATGAATCACTACATTATTTACTGTTTGATGAATTTATCATCTTTTATCTTCTTACGAGGAAATTCTCGAGGAATATTTTTGTGCCCATGCACCATGTAGTAATGGTTATGGCCTCGCCCTCTGAGATTTATAACATAACTGGTGAATTGTGGGTGTACTATTGGTACACCTCTGCCCAACCCGTCGGGGAAACAAGGCGTGTTGTTATATTATTTTATCTTCTGCATTGTGTAAAGTATAGTATGAAAGAAAGAAAGGAAAGAAAAGAAAGAAAGGAAAGAAAACAAAGAAATGATTTCTTCTTTCTTTCAATGTTATTTTAGGGTTGACCAAAACTTTTTGACTCTTTTTAGTTATTGTAAATTCGAAATCTTCTTCTCGTGTGTTTTGTGACTAACCTGGGGTCAGAGTTTTAAAGCTGCCCATGGGCCTCCAACTTGGCTTCACATGCCGTTGAGAAATATCTCTCAAGCATGCCGGTTACCTCACGATGTTTTCCTTCACTGTTTTTGAAGCGAATGATAATTATTATACAATACGCATATAAATCCGAAAAGTCAGAGGTGCGTGCCTTGTATTCGAACTCGAGATATATGACTTGGCAGTCTGACGGTCACAACACTAGGCTATCACTCCTGTAACTATAATTCGAAATAAACTCAAACTCAAACTACCAAATATTAGTATCAAAGTATTATTGAGTAGGTGGGTAGCACCTACTCAATAATACCTTGCCTATCTAAGAATTTTGGAGTTTGTAACTTGAAGACCTCGTCCTATTTAAAAGAGTTCGTAGTGCGAATATGCGATCGATCAAGTGCAAATGTCCTTGACACTTTTTATTCGGAAAAGGGACAAAGTTTCTTCTGACGTATCACTTAAAACAAAAACAAAATTTTCTGAGCCACCATCTTGGATTTTCATTGCCTTTAAAATTTGAAAATTTTCGCAGCCGCTGTCTTGGATTTTCATTTTGACCACATTCAATTTATTTCTCTCTCTCTGTAAAGGTGTATCCAAACATTGAGCGGCAAGAGCGCGGCAGCAACACGCGGCAGTCATTTGCAGGACACATTTCTGCCGCGCTTAAGTTAGGACTAAACCAACAAATGTTTGCGCGACAGTTGGCAATATCATTCTGCTTAGCCTTTAATACGTTCGCACAAATACATCCAGACGAAATTAGTGACGAATGTTTCCTAAAAAAATGTTTGTGCGCGGCAAGTAGACAAAAATGTTCGCGCGTGGCAGTCGTCTAAACACAGCGCGGCAGCCGAGCAAACTTGCCGCGCACGATTGCCGCTCAATCTTTGGACACCCCTTAATAGTGTAAATTCAAAAGAAGAAGATGACTATGGAAGCTTGTTGACAACCTCGTTTTTTCTACGGCGCGGTTTCTACGCCGTACCGTAAAGAAACCGTATCGTTTACAAAGGGCCTTAGGCGAAATATTCCGATATCGTGCGAAAATTATGATATTAACAATGACACATCGTAAGGGGTCAAAGTTGTACATAATATTTAGTACATACAGGCTGCTGTAGGTATTATAACGCGTAATTTCCCGCGAATATACCTTACTATTAATGTAATAATATATGGTTTACAATGTAAACAGTGGGACGACGTGATATAAAGGAAGATATCGATCGGTTTTATATCATAAAGATATACATCTATTTTTACATTATACATACAATGCAAATGAATAAAATTCAAAATAACAGTTTTTTACTAAATGCATATTATGAGAGTATAGATGGTACTTATAACAAAAAAAAAAACAATGTTTAATAGTTTTGTCTTTCTGTCTGTTTGTTCCGGCTAATCTCCGAAACGACTGCACCGATTTTGACGGGACTTTCACTGGCAGGTAGGTGATATCATAAGAAGGAACTTACTACTTGGAACGACTTGCCACCTCCTTTTCGTGCTATAAAAACAGTTGGAACTTTTAGCACTAAATATAAGCAACATTTGTTACGAGTACAAAAGGAAACAAGTTACTAAACTCACCTTGGGACTGCACGCAGTTGGTTTTTGGTGACCTTAGGCGGAATCTTATTTCCTAGCCGCACGATTTTGCTCAATCGCTTTGTTTTGCTCGGTAACTGAATCTTTTTCGTCCGATTTACACAACACAGCACAGTCAGTCACACACAACCCAACGACACTTTATAATTATTATTTATTTGCACCACTTTCTTGCCTTATTTTATATTATTCACTCACTGCTTTATTTTTATTAATACCTCTTGTAAACAGTGGTATATTTTTTTTTTTAATCAATATTATTTATTTTCTTTATTTACTCCAAAAATATTTTGCACAATAAAATTGACAGCCAATTCCATCGCAGATTTGTGCCATAGACTATACACTCCGGCGCGCGTCCCTTCGCTTGTCACAATAGATTATATATAATAGTCCATACCGTGGACAAGTGATGTTGGAACGTCGTGTCGGGTGTGCGGTGATTATTTTAATTTATCAAACAATGTTTTTGTTTTCCTTTTTTATTTGTTTTATGTTATTATTTTTATTGTTTTATTTATTTTGTAATCCCCTGGGATTTATAGGTCCGTAGGTATGTCCGTGGCATCACAGCGGGCCCTATCAGAATACCAGCGCTGCGGTATTTATTTATTTTTAAATATCGCAGCATCATGCTGAGATAGGAGCCTTTTTGGCCTCGCACAGGTCGTATTTTCCTTTTTTTTTGTAGTCTAGAATGCTCCTTTTTTATTTTTGTTAATGTTTGTGCCTTTTTTTTATTTTTTTTTTTATTATGTTTTGTATTTCCTGTGCGTGTCCCAAATAAAATATTTTCTTTCTTTCTTTCTTACTTTATTTAAAAATTAATGTCAAAATTTACAAGAAAAAGCTTCTAATGTAAAATTGATTCTAGTTGCCCCTTCCAAAAGGTAGTTTCGTAAGGAGAAGAATGGGCAAGAAAATACATAGTTACTCTTTTAAATGTTTACAAACTCTTCTGTTGAGTAAGCTGCTCTCCTGCTCATATAGGGCAAAAAAAAACTAAAAAGTAACCCAGAATATAGCTAAGTAGGTAAGCTGAAGAAGAGCTGTTATATCTTTGGGGATATATTAGTGTAAATAAAGTGTAAAAAACAAGTTGAAGTATTACAATTTTTATGTTACGACGCCCGAGTTTACAAAGCCGGCGGGAAATGTTCCACAGACAAACTATAAACTAATGATAACGTCACTATGACATTGACAGCGAACACAATGTTGCCAAAATAATAATTATAAAAACAATACAAAATGTTGACACTTTTGTAGGCTTTATAAAGCCTGAACAAGAGCTGACTAGATTTCTTAATAGATATTATGTAAAAGATCGGCTTTGAAGAACGCCATCTTTGTTACACACAGTAGGTAGCCATCCGTGTGTCAGTCGACAGTCTCTTTCTGAAATTAAATTAAAAGATGTTTGTTTTTGTAAGATCTTATATGACAATTTTACACGTAAACATTTTGATCAATCAATTCAGCCTATCGCAGTCCACTGTTGGATATAGGCCTCTCCCAGACTGCGCCATAAAGCCTTGTTCTCCACCTTCCGCATCCAGTCTGTCCCAGCCAACTTCTTAAGGTATTCGGTTGCTAATACGCGGTTTCCAGTCCATGACTCGTCTGCTCCGCCGGCCATCGGTGCTTCGACAAACGTGGCCAACCCACTGACAATTCAGTTTGCTTACTCTGGAAACTTTGTCGGTAACTCCTGTTATTTTCCGGATAATTTAATTCCTGATTTTATCCTGTTAAGCCTGCTTCATAGCACGCTGAGCGACCTTTTTGGTCAATATTTTGAAACTACATGGCGCCGGCATTTCCTAGCTGACTTATCCCTGAGAAGAAATGCTAAAACAAACTCTGAGCTCAAAGTCGCTTTTGAATGCCAAATATATTATTAAGATTTTATGTGAGTGTAACAATACAGGGCCATGTCTGGGAGGGCCTTTTGTAGAAAGAGCCATTGCGGCTGTGAGCTGACTTGTCCCGACAGACAGCATACATCAGTCATCGTGTAGCTCAACCCTATTTTAGGAAGCTCAACGACCCGTCACACGACGCTACGAGATCTGCAGGTAGGCCACATAAATACACAAAAGCACTACACAGCTCCTAAAGCCCAATGTGTCATTTTAATGCCTGGATACAAATCTATGGTCAGCAACATTACCATACCATAAATTGCAAATGAATTAACTCTAAAACAAGTAATTTCGTCGAAACAATAGATAACAAAATCTATCTCCACAGACAATTCTTAGTTCGCACATCGTAACTCGATATTCTTGTAAACAAATGTGTAATTAAAGGCAATATGCTTGCCACCTTACCTTTGACTTAACCTTAACGAGGACCGCATTCACACCGTACCGTAACGAGATAGTTCGTTCAGATTGTATCGCGAACGGATGGAAATAAGTTGTGGTGTGAGATTATCTTGTGTAATGTTGGTATTGTTTAAGGTTTCTATAGAGAATGTATAGGTTTGATTATGTTGTAAGTCTTCGGGTCCTTTTATTTACCGTTCAAGAGTAACCGTGATGTTTCTTGCCGGCTCTTCTCCATAGAAAACGACCAATTGGAACCGTGCACCTAACTTCTGACGTTTCATAAGTTCCCATGTAGGTTTATGTGAAACAAAATATATTTTTTTGTTACCTACTTACGTAGGTACGGTATTTTTCCTCTAATAATTAGGTTTAATTTATCAATGTGAAAAGTGAATTTATTTGTGTATTCTTTTACTACCATTTACTATTACTTTACTGAATCAAGTTTGATGCAATTTAGTAGAAAGATACATGCTTGATATCTGGCTGGCTTTTACCTTAGCCAAAGGCTGACGGCATTGCCACGTTGTATGGCAATGCTTCGTCTCTTGGGTACATTACCATTCGACAGTGATGCGGATTTATTTTTCGACGGCATATTTTAGTTCGTGAATAGTTTTAGTTACGTAAGGATTAAAAAATAAATAAAACAGGTTAAAGTTGTTTTTTACGTACATATTATTTTAATTCTGAATAAAAGTCAAACTTTGAAAGAAAACAAATGAGCTTTGCTTGATATCTAAAGGACATAAAAAAGCTTATCGTCACTGAACACTTTAAAGTTTTCGCTTAGTCGATTTTCAATATCCACATATTGGCCCATCTGAAAGGTTATTAATGTATGGTTATTACTTATTTCAAATCATCAAAATTACCGCTTCTTGTAGTTATGTTACCTACTTCCTTCTCTTCTTCAATTCAGCTATGCTCCATAATGGTCGTAAGTTTTAAAATACCATCTTACCATTTAAGGCTCTTTCAAACAGACGCGACACGCGACGCCACACAAAGACACCGCTCGTTGCGCGACGAGCGGTGTCTTTGTGTCGCGTCGCGTGTCGCGCCTGTTTGAAAGAGCCTTTATCGTTCCGCACTCACATCGTGTAATTGAAAAAATAATCCGACATTTTAAAACTTATTCGATACGCGACATTGTAACAGTCATCCAACTTAAGACGTTTGACTAATCGCCTAAGTAATTATCCCGGGTTATTGGCAGCGGGCACCGCTCCAAGATGGCGGGCTGTCAAATCTGACGTTTACAAGTTTCGCGCCATTTGAACGCTTGTAAGCGTTAGTTTAAGATTACGGGTTATTGTTTGTGTAAAGATTACTTCATTGTTGTGGAGTTAGTGAAGATAATATACAAAGATTACGTTTTTGAAAATATCGTTTCGTTCATTTCAGTATATTTTATTTATCTTGTATTTACATTTAACTAGCGACCCGCTCCTGCGTCGCATGGTTTTTATGACTTGACAAAACATCGAGATTTCTGTAGATGTTATGTTATTTTATTAAGTAATATACCAAATACAAAATGTAAAAAAAAAACCTGTCCGATCTGAAAGGGGCTCATAGGTACTGCAATAAAATTACCTAAAAGTAATAAAACATATTATTATTATTGAAAATAAAAGTTATTGCTATTTAAAAATCACATTTCTATTACGAAAAATACTCCAAATTCATTAAAAATTAGCAAATTTTCAACAGGGGTTTTCAAATTTTCAACAAATCAACAATCTTGGCTGGACCGATTTGAAATTCTTTTTTTAAAGGTAATCGGTTACGGTAATCGAGTAATCGGGGAAAACTATCTATGATACGAGCACGATCTAGTAATATAACTATTAGGGCACTCCGACCAAATAGGTCGGGTTAGGTTAGAACTAGTGTGACCAACTACGCGCGAGCCGAGCGAGCAAAGCGAGGCGGAGCGCGCGTGGTGTGAATTCCATATTTTCTGAAAGTTTATTCTTTATAATATTAGTTTATATTCAAATTCAAATATTTTAATTCAGATAAACATCCATATAATGTTAGTAGTAGTTAGTATAACTTAGCCTCATGTTAGTATTAAATTAAATTAATAATAATAAACAACCAATGTACTATTGAACAATTCGTCCAATGGTACACTAGATTATTTGTGTCTGAACGCTTACCCATCTTCGTAAGAGGAGAGAGTCCCACCGGTCTGAAAACACATTCAGGATGCCATTGGAGCAGGAGCGCAAGTGCGCCATCATGGATGCGCATCGCTTCCGCATAATCGCGGCGAACCCGTCGACGCGCGCTTCCACGAACATCCTTGACGCGCTACATCGCCACGGCAACCCCAAAAGCACCCTGAAAGCGTTATTGTACTGGACGACTTATATATAAATCATTCATAATTTTCAACACCCTGTAAAAACAACAAAATAAGTACCGCTAGACTCAACCTAAGAACTGTCAAAAAAAAATCATAGACAAAATAAAATATATTTCTGACACCTCATACTTAGGTGCAATTAAATCAATTATAAATTAATGAGACCCGCACTTAGCACCTAGAACGTGTTATAACTAGGCACTGACAACATGTAAGTAGTAATTATTATGTTTTTCAACCACTAATTAGCAAGAAAAAGGAAATATAATGTGAAATAATATCTACAATGAGTTTTTTTCGGATAATTGTTGGTACAGTGATTTTAAATTCAGTTTGGTTTGGTGAAGAAGTTTGAAAGAAATAATGACATAGTGTTGGTTTCTTGGTTAATTATTTGTATTAGACAGGTTCTTATACTAATCTTATTGGCTTTTTTATTCTGGTTTGTACTTAAGGCTCCATATCAGTAATACTCAAGAAGTAAAGCCACACCCAGCTTAAAAAGAATGAAAAAAAAAACAGGGTAGGCTTTGAAATATAAATTTTCTAAGTTTTTTTTGCAATTTTCAGGTCATTATCAGGTTGTATGTTTACTACTGCATCTAATCAATAACTTTACCAATGCTACACTCTATTTTCGTACATTATTTTTCTTATTATAATTTAGTTTTTTTTTTTATTGTTGAAAAAATGATGAGATATCAAGTTGAAACCTTCTAAATACAGATGAATGTGTTACTAATTCCCTGTAGTGAGTGATTGCGTAAGAATTTAATCTGGACAGAGTTTGTTTACACTTTTATCTGATACTTTTTGGACAGACATTAGCTGGGCTGGTCATCAAAGTATTTTCAAATAGCTTCTGTCCGCGACTTCGTCTCCGCAAGCTTCGTCGAAAATTGGGCTATCCATTGCAAAAATATTTTTTCATATCCAATTGGTAGTTCCGGAGATTACCCCCTACATGCAAACTAACAAATAAATAAACAAATAAATTTTACCTCTAAATGCTGTGTCAGGGACATTGACGCGAAAACTATTGCCATGGATTCATGACATGATCCTAAACAGGCCTGCGTCAAAATTTTTCGTCGGTTATTAAAAAAAAAAAATCTGCTGTTCCATACATTTTTACCGCGTAAGTATTGCACTTGTCTATGAAACAGAAGATTTTTTTTTTTAAATAGCCGTTGAAAAATATCAACGCAGGGGGGTTCAGAATCATGTACCTACTGAATCCATGGTAACAGTTTTCGCGTCGATGTCATGCTATCCTGTATAATGTAAAAAAAAAATATTATATATATTATAATTATAATAAGTGCTATAGAGCCAAGTCCCATATCACCATAGACACCAGTGCCAGTCACCATTCCGTCTATCAGGTTCCGTACAGATGAATTTGAAGGGGAACGACGTGTTCCCCTCAGAACCCCGGGAGAGGGTGTAAAATAAATGTTTAATTCAAATACTTCCCCTTGATCAGTTGATCACAAGTGTAGAGAGTAGATACGATGAATTTCGTTACGAATCATTTGTTAGCCTTGGGGTAGTCGGGAGCTGTGTTTAATTTTGTAAAAAAACATGTTGTTTAAGTGTTAGTGACTCTTTGGTTTAGCAGTCAGAAGTGTCTGCTGAGCATGGGGTCGAGATTTCGGTCCTTTGGTTGGGTTAAGTTCAATTGGGAATTTCCTAGTAGCAGAGAGCCTAATCTCGCCATTCCTAGCCTTTCTCGCTATTGGCAATAGGCTCACCTGTGTTAAGGTGGATCCAGCCTTGGCGAGGCATGCGCTCCGCACGGCGCACAACGCATGCCTACGTGCATTATGTACTACAAATACTCCATTTGAAATAAGATTTGACATTTAAACAAACGTTTTTACAGTCCGTTCAACCGATTTTGACTTCGTAGTTCATGCCTCGCCACGAATATAAAGGTACACACCTTGCGAGGCATGCGTTGTGCGCCGTGCGGAGCGCATGCCTCGCCAAGTCTGGATCCACCTTAACAGACATAACTGTGCGTTTGCACTGGCGAAACATTCTCAACAAAACATGTTGAAATCTTTACTTTCAAATCTTTACTTCTACAACTTTTACCGCTAATTTAAAAAAAAAGCCTTTATATTTATTGACAGTCAAAGCATGATATAGCGTAACAGCATACTTAAGTGAAAAAAAAAATGTAACGTAAACTGTTTGTAATGTTTAAAAAGAGAATTATAAATTATGTTTGGTTATTGTGTTGTTTTTTGTTGACTGTGTTATAACATTTAGTAGATTAGTTTGGTAGATTTAGTTTATAAACTAAATCCAATCTACTAAATGTAATCTACTAAAATTTATGTAACTTTTGCGTACTTACTGGTAAAATATGACTGAACCTATTCCCTATATCACCATGTACCTACTGTACCAATATTTGCAAAATAAAATATCTTTTTTTTTTTTTCTTTTAACTTAATACCCGGCGAAATTTAGGTTTTTTATACTGCCGTAGTCCTGGCTTTTCTATTAGGATTTTTTCAGTAGCATAGCAGCTTAGAGTCTGGATTTCTGCCCAGTTAAATGGCCCACATAATTATCTGGCCAAATGTAGGTGTGCCTACATCTCCTAGCAATGGTGGCCCAGTGGTAACGGCCCCTACTTACGAGTTGTAGGTCGCGAGTTCGAACCTAGGCTTTACTTTGTGCAATTTCATCACCACCGCTTTTAAAAACGGTAAAGGAAAGCATCGTGAGGAAATCGGCATGTCCTAGAACCAAAAATTCGAAGATATGTGACATCTACCAACCCGCACTGGGCCCGCGTGGTGGATTACTGCCTACTCGCTTTCGAAGAGAGGAGGCTTGTGTCCCAGCAGTGGGAACATTTGCTGATTATCTTCATACTTATGCTATATCTCTGCCTACCCTTGTCTCGTTCCTTCACTGTATGAGAAGAGGCATTTCACCCTGCAGTAGGATAATGCCAATTTTACTCCTTTTAATTAGAAAGAACAGATACTCCTTTTCTTTTGAAAAAAAAAAGCGTAAAAATCATTACTAATAACTCAAAAAGATCGTTGTTCTGCGCGCGAGGGAGAGGGCCATGACGTAACGTGTTGCGTCTCGCTCGCACGGCACGTTGGTTTTATTTTAGCTGCCACGGTATCGGACGCGAGGGCCACCCAGATGTAGGACTAGGGCTGGCACTAGATTCGAAAAAAAAAGGCTTATTTTATTCTAATTTTATGATGGAAATTAATTGAATTGCAATTACGTAGCGTATTGATTTATTACTGGAAATGGTAAAAAAAATACCCTTATAAAACACATAATTTTATAAAATATGAGTATGAATGTGAGATGGCTTAAGAGTAGGAGAAGACCTAAAGAAACGAGGGATGGTCCGTGTGAAAGATGTGGCTAGAAAGGGGGTGACTACCGAGTTGACGACTGATGGAGAAGTATGGAAGGAAAAGACACGTTGCCCCGACTGCAAGTAAATTGGGATAAGGGCAGGAGTATGATGTATTACCGACCCTTGCGTATTTTGAAACGCAACTCCGGTCTATCTGTGTATCCGTTTGTGCTCTTCAATCTCGAGAACCACTTCAAAAACTCATAGGAAGCAGCACTCTCATATTTTTGTTGTTGTTTGTGAGTGAGAAGAGGTCATCGCGGCATCAGCGTAGACTAGTGTTCGGCGCGGGAGATATTACAGTGCAGAAGTGTGTGCGCAGACACAGGTGCACTCTCTCTTCCCTCACTCTCATAGTCCGATGGGACGGCAATCCGACACGACCGGAGAGAGATCAGGCGCAGGGCCATTGAATTAACGTGCTTTCTAAGGCACGGGGTATCACACCGCCAACTTCCAAACTCCATTACTAAAAAATTCTGAATGGAAAACCCAATAACACTTTGCCCGACCCGGGAATCGAACCCAGGACCTCACGCTTAGTAGTCACGAGACCAAGGAGGCAGTCAAAGCTTGTAATAACACTGGCATCGACACCAGAATATCAACGCTGCTTGCTGGTGGACACAGGTATGGTCGAAGTACGTAGTAGCTCGGACGAGGTTCTTCACAAAAAGCACTAGTGCTTTATTCTCGAGCCCACCCCAGTTTATCTCACGTGCGCCAACCCTACCACAAAATATAATTATCGGTAAACTCCTGCGCAGAATTAATTTGTCAAAACATAAGTCGGTTCCATTATTAATAAAATGGCTAGCTTGAGGTCACTTGTGGCCATGGTACATGTACATGGAATGTTTTCTGTAGGAATTGAGTGGTTCTGAGGATAATAATTATGAAGTCTTCAGGATAAGAATTAAAAGATCCTCTGCAACTGGTGAGTGGATGGGTGACCAGATCATCCATTACGTATCGATACACCTCCATCCCTCGGAAAGCACGTTAAGCCGTTGGTCCCGGCTATCATTCATAGATCTTTGACAGTTGTTACGGGTAGTCGAGAAGCCCAAAAGTCTGACAACCAGTCTTACCAAGGGGTATCGTGTTAACCAGGAACTGGGTTGTGGAGATCAGATACGCAATCGCTCCATGTAAAATACTAGTATTCAGCTGCATTCGGTTAGACTCGAAGCCGAACCCAACATGTTGAGAAAACGCCAGGCAGAATATTATGAATAAGACAATAATCCCCCTGACTCTTTTATTAAAATAGCATTCCTTGGAAGGCCTATGTAAAGCTTGGAATATTTACGAGCTGATTTTAATTACATAATGATGATAATAAATTAAGATGGCTATGCTCTGCAACAGAGACGTTTGTTACGGAGCTTAGATTCCGATTCCGAAAGTCCGGAACTTCCGATTAATGTTACACCTCCGACTCCGACTTCGACTCCGATAATTTTGAATCGTAGTTATACCGAAGATCGAAACGCAGTGATGCACGTGACTAGAGCGCTTACAAACAACTTTTAACTTGTTGTTCGGGTAATTTTTATACACGCTCGCGCTCGAAGTTTATTGTTTTGTGTATGTCAGACGCGTCACGTTAATTTGTTAAATTAAGTAGTTTGTTTTGATAAGTTAATTTCAATATGAAGCCCAAAAAAGTGTTATGTGGAACATTTTTCTTCTACCTCCGCCTCCGACTCCGGCTCCGGTTTCGATTCCGACTCCGGTTCCGACTCCGATCAATTAAATATAAAACCTTTGACTCTGGCTCCGATTTCCGGTAAAACAACCTCAGGAACCGAGTAGAGGTACTCTGCAATTAAAGAATTTAGAAGGTACGTGGCTAATTCTGCGATTCGCAGAGCCTATTTCACCACCTCTGGATAACTTATCTACGTAGCTGATCAAGTCAAAGAAATTATGTTACTTATTTATTTTTATCTAGCCCGCAGCTTCGCCCAAGTGGACACTTTTTCTTAAATAAAATTTGCTTAAGCTACTCGATAAAACATCAGCTGTCAACGAAAGTCCCGTCAAAATCAGTCCAGCCGTTTCAGAGATCAGGCGGATCAAACAGACAGACACACAGCCAAAAATTCGAAAAAATAGTTTTTTGTTATCAGTACCGTATATACTTTCATAAGCATTTAGTAAAAAGCTTTTATTTTGAAATTATAAACTGACACTTTATTTTATTTGTTTTTATGTATGGACAGATTTATCTGGCAAATTTTAACACTTATCTTTATAGCTTAGCTTAATAACATCTTAAATATCAATTAGAAGAACATCTCAAAGGCTTAGACGAGTAACTAGTAACGATTAGTAATAAAAACGATCCGTTAACGGTTGATCTCTACGAGGCGTGTATTGCTAGCTCCATGTTTGTAAGAGTGCGAATGTAAAATTAAATAATATGCGGCGTACTGTTGTCGTGCTGGTGTTTGTTGCGAATACTTGCGTGGGCGCCGGTTTTTATTGTTTTTATCTACAGGGTGGTACTAAAGTGGCAGATGTCAGTTCTGCGATAACTTTTTTCTGACACAGTCTTTATTAGTGTAAAGTAAATGTCTCATAACTATACTCAATTTGAAATAAGATTAGACATTTAATTAAATCTTTTTTACAGTCCGTTCAACCGATTTGGACTTCTATTGCGATGGTGGCATGACAAATGGCAGCTGCATTAAACAGTTAGTATTATAACCCCTTTTTGCTTTTAATGCCATCCTTATGCCAACGGTATAGAAGTCAGAATCGGTTGAACGGACTGTAAAAAAGGATTGTTTAAATGTCTCATCTTATTTCAAATGGAGTATAAGTGTCTCTAATTACCCAGTAATTGCGTTAAAGAAGAAAAAAAAATGCGATATCGAGGTAAAGAATGTACATTACTCGGATCAAATAAAAAACGAAGAAATACTTAGCGCTGCGAACAATACAGTGAAGCATGCCAAAACTACACCTCCGCTTTGTGCATACACGCTCACATGCACACACAATCAAACTACACCTCACTAAGTGCACACATGTTTACGAAACCGGCCTCACTTCACTGTTGACAGCGCTATGTGTTGGTTTTTTTATTTGGCCTCAAGCAAATAAAAAAAAATACTTCACAATACCATAGTAAGTATGCAATAGAATAGTGAATAGAATACTTTAGTAGAAAACAGTACTAGAGGAGCTCGTAGCTGAGTTATAATAGCCGCACGGGTCGATCCATGAGGTTAAGCTACGCTTCCAGGGGTTGGTCCGCAGATGGGTGACCATTTAGTAAGACTTCTCCGTACCTCGGAAAAAATCTTACGCCGTTGGTCCCGGCTGTCATTCGTGGCTCTTTGACAGACGTTACGGGTCTGACAAACCAGTCTTACCAAGGGGTATCGTATTACCCAGTTACTGTATTATGCAGGTCAGATAGGCAGTCGCTCCACGTAAAATACTGGTATATTCAGCTGCATCCGGTTAGACTGGAAGCCGACCCCAACATAGTTGGGAAAAGGCTGCGCAGATTGAGTAGTCAAAAGTGATGATGATATTTACTTCTGTAAATTGTTTTTACAAACACTTTTACGCGTGAATAAAATAATATTTAAAAACTTGATGAGGTAAAACAGCTTTCATTTGTAAACTAATAATATAAAAAGAAAAGATTTTATTTTTTGTATGTTTGTTTGTTACGCTTTCATGCTAAAACGGCTAAATGGATTTGGATGAAATTTGGCACATGGGTAAACCATGACTTAGGTTAGGACATATGGTACTTTTTATCCCAATATTCCCACGGGATCGAGACTTATGCGGGGCGCAGAGTTTGTATGTAGGCAACTGCTGATATCAATTCCGAAAATTCTTTCACTAATGGGA
This sequence comes from Omphaloscelis lunosa, assembly GCA_916610215.1. Classification (NCBI taxonomy): domain Eukaryota; kingdom Metazoa; phylum Arthropoda; class Insecta; order Lepidoptera; family Noctuidae; genus Omphaloscelis; species Omphaloscelis lunosa. The sequence goes on from OU744271.1 coordinate 3,149,653, forward strand.
AGCTAAACATTGCCGTGTGTCGACAAGAAATTTCATGCGGACGAAGTCGAAGACTGATAGCTAGTAGATCATACGAAAGTCGAAAATGCTACAGCCTGTATTTTTATGGCGATATTAAATATAGCCAATAATTATGATCAAATTTCTCTGAAAACACTAAACACTGTAAAATGCAATTGAAGTGGATATATTTAGTAACCTGTTCCGCTTAGCTATTTCTAAAGAGCACAATTCAATTAACTAACTAAACACTGTCATAAATTGAAGAAATTACAATTAAATACTAATTTTCCATTAAATTCTGCAATTTTATAGTGTGACTATGTCGTTTTGTCGTATTTGTCCATCCAATTATGTCCATCCGTCGACGTTTTTCTGTTAAAATGATGTATATTTTTGTATTTATTGATTGTGAAATATTGATTTTACTCCATGTTATAAATTTAGTTATAGCCTGCGCGCGACTGCTAGTCACCATTGGCAAAATTGGCAAACTGAGTTAGCTTGGATTTGGTCTACCTCCTCCGTATCACCACTCACATAGTTATCTGAAGCGATGACTAGCAATCGCGCACGGACTATAGACGACGACTCAAATAAGAGACGATTTATCATCCCAGTTCTTACCTATTTTGCCAAAATATGTGATAACTAGAAATCTGCTCATGTTAAAACTTCTACTTTCATATCTCTCAGAGACAACTCTCAAAAGGAGCGGCAAATTAACACAAGCCTTAATGCCCACAATTTTAAAGATACATAACAATAGTAAGACATCTCTTGTTCCAAGCCGCGTCTGATTTTGATCACGTATCGATCGATGTAAGTAATTTATTCATGGTATGTATTGATTGCCATGAAGATCATTGAGACCGGCACTCCGATATGTAATCCATGCTGAAGTCCTGAGTGTAAAGGGGTTTATAGGGATAGAAAAATAGAGTCACCTCCATTGGACGTACTTAATTTCATAGTTAATTAGGAATGGATAGGACTTACAGCTAAAATTGCCCCACGAAAAACATCAAAGTACCATAAACCCAATTCAAAATTCAAGCTTTAGTAACCAAATTAACCTACATTCCCAACTTAGAAACCGTCCAAAACTCCCCAACTTCAAAATATCAATACCTTATTTGCCAGCAGAGAAATTGTCAATGTCAAAATCAAAGCATTTATTTCAATTAAAACATTTACTGGCACTTTTGAATTGACAAAGAATCGGTTAGTTAGTCAAAAAGTTGAAGCTAGTCCATTCGAAAACGTATATTTCAATAGAGCAGAACGGGCAAGAAACTTCATAGCAAGGAACTCTTATAAATCAAGTTATAACAAAAATGTCACACACAAACATGTCACCACCCTGTATACGAAGGATTGACATCTATATCATCAACGTGTGAGGTCTATAGAGCCATTCTGCCCACGCCCACGCGTGGTCTTACGAGGCTATATCCTCGGACAAATTCGTTTTATACACCCGGCTGTGAGAATGTTATGTCACTAGCGTTCAAGGGATTAAGTTGTTATTTTTATTTAAGTACCTATCAGGGGTCACTATGTTCTTTGATCGAAAGCTCTTCTGCTGTAGGTCCTGAGTTCGAACTACGGATCGGGTAGTGTTATTCGAGTTTTCAGACAAGAATTTTTCAGTAGCACAACCTTATATATAGAGCGATGGTGACCCAGTGGTAAGGACCATGACTTACGGGTTGTAGGTCGTAGACACGAACTGGTACGAACCCTGACAGGCGATTCACTTTGTGTAAATAATTTCATCACCACTGCTCTCAAAACTGTGAAGAAAAACATCGTGAGGAAACCGGCAAACGAAGAGAAACGAAAGTTCGAAGATATGTGACATCTACCAACCCGTACTGGGCCCGCGTTGTGGATTATGGCCCACTCCCTCTCACAGAGAGGAATCTTGTTTCCCTGCAGTGGGAACATTATAGGCTGATTATGCAACCTATATTCCTCGAACGATTAGGCAGAGAGTTTTAAAGTACACCTATCCTTCATCAGTTGTGTTTTAAGCCCCAATTCTTGTGTAAAAGTTTAATAGAACAAAAGGCTGTTTACGTTATAAATCTCATCTAACAGGGTGCAAGCCTATTTCCATTAACCGGGCTCTCATCCAGAGCCTATGCGTACTGAGTATTTCTTAATAGAAAAACCTATCAATACCCTAGAATCGGATTCAGGACTTCACGTTCAGCCAGTCACACTTACAACCACTAGAGTAATGAGGTCTTCAAATTCAAAGGCAAATATTTATTGCTCAACACAGGACATAACCATTTCTAAATATCAAGTGAATGCGCAGTCCACTGTGTTGCACCAATTCAGGCATGCAAAGTTGTCATTAAAATTATGCCATGTCATAAATTCCAATTGATACCTTATATATAATGTCATTAATTCCAATTAATACCGTATACAATGTCATTAATTTCAATTAATACCTTATACAATGACATTAATTTTAATTAATGCATTATAAAATGTCATAAATTACAATTAGTACTTTATACAATGTCATAAAATTAATAATAATTTCGTATCTATTGTATATTATCTATTGTCTATGTCTAAAACGGTCAACACATAATTAACAACACAAATAAAATAGTTTTAATAAATTAATTTTAATGAAATGTGTCTTCATCCCAATCATCTACAATTTCGCAAAATAGATCCTCAAAAGACCAGTTTTCAAAGCAAAACGGATCCTAGCAGCCTTATAACCTATGATATGATAAGACTTGGATGAAAAATACCTCAGTAATTGAAATTACCGGTGACGGAACGAACCAATCCGTACGCACAAACTGTTCTCAGATAACATGGTAATAAATAGGGTTTTAAAACGTGTGAGATATATTCAATATGTTAACTGAAATGTGGGAAGTGCAAGTTGTTGGTATTGACTAGTGGGTTCTGCAGAGTTTTTATCATTAAACGTGTGGCGACATCTACATCGCCACATGCGAACTACGCATCAAAGTCCTGACGTCACACAAAAATTCTGCATCGCACAATTAGAGTTTACCGCGCGATCGACGTATACATGTTCCCGACTTCAACCGTTGGTCGGTTGCCCACCAGACATACACCCGTCTGATCGGAGGATCCTCCATTTTCTATAGAGGATGAGTGAACTTTACACCTTGTTCCTCATAACTCTAAAAACATACATAAGTACTATCGCGGATACGCATATTGAAACACCTTAAGGACTATTCTTGCTTGCAGCACTCGGACGCTATAGTAACGTCTACCTACGAAAAAAAGAGTTGTGTGCACGGTATTTTGTTTTCAAATTGGTTAGATAATGCGTAACCGCGATGGAACATAAACTCACGCCTTCTTCCCATGGGGGTAGGCAGAAATTACAGAACGCCACCTGCTACGATCCTTGCATACTCATTTTGCTTCGTTGACGTTCGCTTTAAATGTCACTTTGTAATTCTAAAAGATTGTCGAGGTGTGAATCCGCGATGATTTACTTTAATAACAAATGAGTTTGATTTTGAATGTGTGCTTGAATTAGATTCAAATTAATTTCAAAGAATTTTAGGACATCAAAGCGAAAATTAGGTATTAGTAAAATAGGTACCTACTTAGTTGATTTTGTTGTTTTTTGATTAATGTAGGTATTTTGATTTCTCTTCTACATTACACGCTGTCTACATCTCTTTTTATCTACTTTCCTATCGCACGTATATATACCGGTTTTTTTTAAATATTTGTCACCTTTGTTCGTATTTTTCTGTTCCTTTCTTCTTGTCTGTTTATATGTGAGTGCATAAATGATTAACAATGAAAGCAATGGTTCATAATCTTAAATTCTTAAAGCCTGCTTCATCATCACCATCTTCATCATTCTGTATTAAATTCCAAACTGCAAGAAATCGGAGATATTTGCAATAAATTACATATAAATGACAATATTTACAATTTAACTAGAACTCAAGTCAACTCAACAAAGATTTTAATAACTTCTCAAATATTTCGCTGTTTTAAAATCTGTCCTCGGAACCCTAAAAAGAATCTCCCAGCCCATTTATCTCGGCGACTGTTATTAATTGCAGTATTATCTGTTATCCGTCAGTTTTAAACTTATCAACGGCCAACCGTGTAATTTTGATAGGAAAAAATATCCCCAATTTGTCAATGGTAGCTAAGTAGGCTGACAATATTTTTTGCCTTTGCCTCCGAAGCGAAAGTAATTAAAAAAAAGTTAATTGGAATAGTTTTTGGATCGGTTTGAAAATTTAAATTTTTTATCGGTTTTAAGAATGTTGCAGCCAAATCGATTATGGTTGATTAAGATTTTTAAAAGTATGAATGAAGTGTAAGTTATATTGTATCATATGTAGGTTTTGTTTTCAAATTGAAATATCTAGGAGGTATTGTAGAATCCTGTTGATTCGTAATTAAGTTGAATACATTACTACACGGACTCATCACCACACTAAGCCTCTCGTGCATGCACGCTTCACTTTTCAACCGTTTCCCGCCATTCGTGGTGAACTGACAGTTGATATTAGTGACAGCGACCTCACTGCTGACATGCATGAGATAGTGTTTACTCTATTTATAGATACACGGTATTCTGCTCATGATCTCGTAAAACCATAAAATGAAAGAAAGGCATAACAACATCGAGTCTGGATTTGTGCGCGTTTTATGGTTATGGGCTCGCCCCCTATGACATAATGATGGGCCTTAAACATAACTGGCGAAATGTAGATGTAGTATAGTTACACCTGCTTAAAATCTAGCATATTCATAAAACGGATTGCAAGCATTAATTTGTTGGGCAAACGTGGTGAAAATAGACAAGATTTTTTGTCTTTGCTTTTTTTTTTTTGTAGAGTACATAATGAATTATCCGGTAGTAGACTTTTACGCGAAGATTTAGATATGTAGGTATGGATTAAAATTACCATTATTTCACAAAAAATAATCTACGTTAATAAAAATGCAGAATAAGTGAAAATGCTGACATTTCAAATTAGCTGTCAAAATAAATATTTCTCTTTAAAAAGTTTTTTTTTTATTACACGCAATATCTTTCGCACAATTATAGTGTCCTATAAATTGTCACAAATAATATTTCTTGCAAACAAAGACCAATTTCCCTAACCATAACTTTCCAACAGCCAACTTTCACACACCATTTGACAACAAAAACATCAATGTATTGTCACTAACTGACATTCAAACGTCACCACCTTTAATGTCAGAATGACTTTGACAGTTTAGTGGCGCGAACACTAATTTGTCAGTAAGTTATAACTAATTATTGCCGAGTGGTTGCCGTCTCGTTCCTCGGCGATTTGTTCAACATAAAACATACAGGAACATCCAGGGTTATAAATATGCCTGTGGTGTCATTCATTTGCTGTTAAGAGGTGGGTTTAAATTTAGAACTTTAGTGTTGCTAGGTGGGAATTAATTATATTTTAGTGATTTTTCGTTTGTTTAAGGGGTAAAAAACAGGCATTTAAGTATGGCAATTATTTATTTTAATATTAGGATTGTTATTCGTTTGAAGTATTAACCTTATAGTCTCGTATTTTCGATTTTTTGTAGGTAACCGAGCATATCTAATCTCAATATTTTAGAAAAGGTTGGATGTTACAGTGCCAATTTTTTTTTCTTTTTCGGAGACTTTTAAAAGTCTTATACTTAGTGACAGGTCGATACATAAGAGTCTGACATGGTGACATTTGGAACTAAATATTTTACTTAAGTAATGCAGACCTATGATAATAGCATTACTTTGCCGACAAGCGCTAGTGGGTTTTAAGTCACCCACAAGCAGCGTTTTTAACCATTTGTTTAAATTCTTTTACTCATTTCCCATTCGATAGTGGCGCCCTCATTTTTTCCAAACTCTTTTTGTCAAGCTGTACTTCCCTTTCTTGAGCTGCCTTGTGGAGCAAGGGAAAAACCATGTAAAAAAGTGTTTAGTTGCTTTCCAACAATTCCCAACATTTCTTCCTGTGAGCCTAAACTATGCTGAGTTCCAAACCTGGGTCTATTTTATGCGATTCCTGACCACGTCTCTCTTGCAAAAAGTCAAGAACATTATAATACCTGTACAGTAAACAAGACTGTTTTAAAATAAGGTGACATTATTCTATACTATTAAATGAGTAATAATTGTAAATATTTGTAATCACGTTCTCAAAAATGGCTCTAACGATTTCTATAAAAGTTGTAATAGTATAGAGGTTTTCGGGGCGAAAAATCGATCAAGCTAGGTCTCATATCTGGGAAACTTCGTTTTCTTAATTTTCACCCGAAAAGAGCTCGGTTGCCCAAGTACTAAGTAGGTACAATAGACAAAGATGACTTGCATAATTAGCTTTGATCAAAAACTAAAATACGTACACACGCAATTTGTTTCTTTTTGCGTTTACAACGCTGGCAACACTATATTTTCATCGCGGCGGCATGACAGCAACGAGCAGTGTCGCACACACAGATATGATTTATAGCGAGGCAACACCAGAAATAAATAAACTGAGTAAGGTACTGCACACAGTGTGACCTGAAGAGATAGCTATGCCACAAAAAGGAAAATAAGGGTAATATTAGTGCTATAGCAAAAAAAAAAAAAAAACTATTAACTGAATAGTAATTTAGTTAATGATTCTCTCTAGTTATTTTTCTCTTTAGTTAATGAGGGCTCAAATTTTTTGAAGACTCCCAATAACCGATAAGTTGTGATCGTTGCATATTCGAATCATTCTACTTTGCCTCAATTTGTGATTTTAAAGGACTTTAGATATATTTACAAATCCTGTTATTAATCTGTGATTTACAACCCAATTCCTTCCAGAAACAAAAAGTAAATAAAAATTTGCAAACAATTATTTTTGAACTTTTATTTTAAAACACTACTTATGCATGTTTGTACTAAGTCTAACGTTACCAGTCCTAATTACAGTTTACTTAGATAAACATTTCCTTCTTTTCCAAGCAAATATAAAATACAAGCATACCTACATACACAAATTCTAAGGTGCCAACCCTAGTAGGGCAAAATCCATCAAGATTTTAGACTAGTGGAATCTGCCCCATCAAATAGAACTAGTGGGGCGGATTCCCTTAAAATGTTTAGGTATTCCACTTTGCCCTACCAGTGGGGCGGCTTGGTGGGGTAAAGTGGAATGATGCGCTTATTCTACCAATAGGTAGAATCGCTAAATATATAGAAGACGATACGCGACTCTCTTGGTTTGATACTCCAGTAACTCCAGAAATCTAGGTCCATTTAAAACCAAAAGCTACTGAGGAAAAGACTAGAATTTTGTACAGAAAGCAACCTCGAAGGGTAGCGTCGACTGCACCCTGCGTAATCAGCTCAGCTGTCAAGCTGGTTGTAAATATTTCAATGCGACATATTCTCGATGGTCTAGTGGTTGCAAGCGCAACTGCTGAGTGTGAGGTCCTGGGTTCGATTCGTGGGTCGGGGAAAGTGTTATTGGGTTTTTCCTTATTCTGAGTTTGGATTTGTGCCCGGTTGGTGGCAAGAGGCTTAATAGGGGATTACATGAAACTTAAACATAGACGGTGAAATGTGGGTGTACTAAAGGTAGACCTCTGCGTAACCCTTCGTATACAGGCGTGTTATTATAGTATATTCTCGTCTAACTTGTACCAATACGTAAAAAAGTGTTTTAACAACCTCAGAAACAGTTAATAAAATATCTTATCTTACTTCCTTTTATCTTTATCAAACCATAGTCGACTAATAGCCTTTTATATCTCATATCTCCAACTGGACAATTTCCTTAACGTATAAAAATGTTTTATATCAATAAAATTTAATATCACGCCACACACCGCGATTGAAGACTTAAAATAAAATTCGTCCATTTTTGTTGGCGCCTCGTTTAGAAGTGGCTAAATGGATCACAATTGAATTTGATATGGCTTCTTGAGATGTGCCATACTTGATCTATTTAAAGGAGGAATTAAAAATAGCAAAGTTGATCAAATAGGTATTGGGCTAGTGACCTGTCTAATGGTATCCTAACTTACTAATAATTATAAATGTGAAAGTGTATTTGTTACGCTTTCACGCTAAAACGGCTGAACGGATTTGGATGAAATTTGACACATGGGTAGACCATGACCTGGGTTAAGACATAAGATACTTTTTATCCCGATATTCCCACGCGATCGAGACTTATGCAGGTGAAGCTGCGGGGCGTAGCATGCAGTTCTAACTTATCATCAAGCTTGTATTTCAAAGGGCTAAGGCAGGGATGTAGGAATACTATACCCACATATCCCTAGTTATATACGTTAAGTCCTATGCCATAGGGTATAAAGCCGATAATTGGCATCAACCGGGGACAAAGACTGGGCTGTTGCTGAGAAATACCTAAAGCATTTGACCCGACATGGAAATTAAACCTAGCCTAGACCAACGAGGGCATTACTGCAGTAAGTACATATCAAGTCTTAAACCTTGTAAACCATCTTCAAATACAAACCCATTAAAACCTATTAATGCCATTACATTTTGTATTGTTGGCTACCAAATGCGCGCCATCAAAGCGTCCGCCATGATGAAAAAATTTGACAGATGTCAAAATAGCATTTTCGGCCATGATGGATGAGGACGATAGTTTAATGGCTTAGAGGTGTGAGCTACTGGTTGTTTTTTTTCCATTATAATAAGGAATATTTCGTGACTCATTTGTTAAATATTTGTTTAGATATTGGTGTTTTTGTATGTGCACGTTAAACAGTAGGTCCCGGCCGTCATTCATAGATGTTTGATAGTCACTACGGGTATTCAGAAGCCCAAAGGTCTGACAACCACTCTAACCAAGGGGTATGGTGTTACCTAGTTATTGGTATGTGGAGGTCAGATAGGCAGTTCTATCTGAAATACTGGTATTCAGCTTAGACTGGAAGCTGACCCCAGAATAGTTGGGGAAAGGCTAGGCAAATTGATTGATTGGTGTTTTTGTTTGAAAGATGAGCGTTGTCAAGTCTGCTGGTCAAAACTTGTAGTGATCACCAATCAGACAAGCTGGTGAATGACACACTTTGAATATAGTATAATTTGTCAGCCATGCTTGGTGACTGACAATGACCGATAAATTTTAGCCCTAACACGAATGCGCGAAGTAAACATTACGTAAGTATATATTCGAACGATTTTTAAATCGAAAACAGTTATCCTATAACATTTTGATTTAAGCGGCAAGCAGAATTAGGGTTTTCTGGTGGCAACACTGAGACGTCAGGTTTGGGCACCTGTCAAAGGTGTCAAATGGCCTATGTTTTCTTTATTTGTGACTGAATGATAAACGTCATCATATATTTAATATTCATTGCCGAAATGGAAGACCTCTTGTCAAAGTAACGCCAACTGGTAGCGGGAAGTTTCATGGAAACCCTCATTAGCATCACTCCAGATAGGAATATAGTTTTAAAAGTAAACAAAATTAAAAGCGCGAAACGATTATTTTCCTTTTTGTAATTGTTCAAATTTACGTAACATTTAGGTAGGTAGCGCGTTAGTGCGAGGCCCACAGGGAAAAATTCATACATTACTAGCCTTGCCTGATGAATTGGTAGTTCCAATCTTTTGACATGACTCCCTTGGTGGGCCTTTATGTTACCCACTGGTGAAATCCTATAGGCCACAACTTAGTGACGTAAACATTTCCAAAACTAAAATAATTATGACGAAATCCAGTTTCTCTTAAAGCCTAAAATCTGCCATCTGACCTCTACAAACCTTAAAAAATAAATAACGCAAATTCAATGTTGCCATCAAAATAAATACAACTGTCAATCTATCTGTAACACAATATCACGACACTTGTATTTTTTTTGAAGACCACACTGAATAAGCTTTATAAGAAATAAAAAAATGTTTGATGCTAAAAAAAACTAAAGGCTATTAATTTTCATCAACTGGGCTGGCTGTATCCATCATTTTGCTTTTAATTTTGAGGCTAGGCTATAAGTCTTAGGCTAGTGTGAAGAGACAATATATCACAAGGTTGAGTTACAGGATAGGTACACCTACAGGAAAGAGTGGTTCGTCACTGTGGACAGAATTTTGCCAATAGCTCATAATTCACCTATTTCGTGTGTTACACTTAGGCAAGTCTATTGCTTGATTTTTGCTTGATTTTTAATTATTTTTACCTATTGTGGTATAGTAATTTTATTCTAGGTACATCGTCTTCACATATAATTATTTAACTAATGTATACAAACTATTGTAAAACATTTTAAATGAGTAACGGTGGAGTTTCTTGCCCATTCTTCTCCATACGAAAACTACCTTTTGGAAGGGGCGACTAGAATCAATTATATTATTTTCTTAATTTTGACGTTCAAAAGTGCCATAGGGCTTATTAGAAATAAATGATTTGACTTTGACTTTTGACTTTGACTTTGAAAACGACGTATTCAATGCATGTGATTTATTTATATTGCACCTCGTCGATGAGAGCGACTCTTTTAGAGTATCAACCTAGTATAAGTCGGACTGCCAAATCCTAGGTCTTGAGTTCGAATTTAGGAATTAAGATGGCATTGATTGTTTTTTGCATTTACACCCAACATCTTAAACTTTAAGATATTGGGTGTAAATACCGAAAACTATTTCAAGACAAGTCAACTTTAAGACTTAAAGTATTATTTCTGCTGCAAACATGTAAACTTGACCCTTTTAATATTGACAATGATAGGTAAATTAACTTTAGCTATTTTCTCTAGTCATAAGTGGGCACAGACTCTCAAGTGTTTCTGGATTTTACAACAAATAATTTCATTACCTTGTTAAAGTAGTAATTCTTCTTCTAATCCTCTACTATTCTGTGTGGTGACAATATGTCTCTCGCGTGTACAGTGTCCGGTTACCGGTGGTTCTAAAAATTAAGTCATCACTCACTACATTCTCGTGGGTTTATTTTTTTGTAAATGCCTCGCGGGATGGTGTTATGTGACATAGAATAATGAATGATTTGACTATCATCATTGTTCCGCTTCCGCAAAGGGCAATGGAGACGGCTATGCTTGAATTTTCACTACGTGATCGAATCAGAACTTAAGTGATCCGCAGGAGAACTAAGGTAACCGACATATCTCGGAAAATTGTCAAACTTAAGTGGTAGTTGACAGGGCACATTGCTCGCAGAACAGAAAGCCGATGGGGCCGAAAGGTTCTGAGGTGGCGACCGCATACCGGAAGACGTAGACTTGGAAGGCCTCCCACAAGATGAACCGATGACCTTGTAAAGGCCGTAGGAATCCGCTGGATGCGGGAAGCACAGAATCGGTCGAAGTGGCGGTGCTTGGGGGAGGCCTATGTCCAGCAGTGGACGTCTTTCGGCTGAAATGATGATGATTCTTCCGTCTTTTTTTTAACTATTTTGGGGTCGGTTTCCAGTCTAACCGGGTCCAGCTGAATACCAGTAATTTACATGAAGCGACTGCCTATCTAACATCCATAACCCGGATCCAAATGAATGTTAATACTGTCATCGTTATTCTCTTCTTCTAGAAGCTTCTTGTTGTGGTTTTCCAGTCTCATCAAATGCAGCTGAATCACAGATTTTTGAGGTTCTGGCAATCTATGTCTATATATTGGCGACGATTTTTTTTTGTCGGTTTGTTAGCTTTAAAAAAAATATTGGACACATGATTTTTTCTTTTTTTAAGTAACCAGAAGATTACGGCGATACATTGAGTTTAAATATGCCATGACGTCACGAGTATGTAGATTTTATACTTATTTGTAACGTAGCAACCTTCACTCCCTAACTTTAACGCGTTTTATCTAAGTATTTTTTTTATTAATATGATAAAACAAAAAATACGTCTCTAATATTTTTTTATTATTTGACTGATGGACTAAATAGAATTTCTTTTTTTTTACAAAGGCATCACACTAATTTGTCTTTTCGCCTTTCAAAATACTATGCTACAGCTGGTATTTCAAAAAGTCGATAAAGGGATAAACGATATGGACAGCAAAGTTCATTATTTCAGCAGATTGACATCTACTGCTGGACTCTGGCCTCTTCCAACGATTACCACATCCACCGGTCCTGTACTTCCCGAAGCTATAAGATTTCCACGATCTTCACCAGGTCTTATTATTCCATCTTGTTCTCTCTGCCTGAATTTATCGATTTATTTAAAATTCTAGTTAGAAAATACTCTTGCATAACGCCATTCAAACTTCTTTTATAATCCTTATTTTGACAGCAAACTCTTCAATGGAGAAAAAAACGAGTGTGTGAGAGAGACACCGCTATTTGCGAAACAGAGATGGCGCTATTTCACTCTTTGGGTGGCATAGTGACTCACGCGCAAGGGATTAAAATGACTTTTTTTTTGTTTTTAGAACCACGTGTCATACTTTTAGTGGGCAAGTGGGTTGGTAATGAAAAAGTGGATAAATATTGTTGGGTTGAGTGTCAGTTGGCAAGGTTTGGAAAGGGATGGGTGGGTGTTAAGTGTTGTTTTTTCGTTTGTTGTGTTGTTTTTTTTATTGTAGACAATTTGTCTAGGATGACAAGTCAATTAAGTGTTGTTCTGGAACCTTTTTTGTAGTCTTAGAGCCCCTTAAGAGGCGCTACTGCCATAACTATTCATAAATTCACTGTATAGAATCAATTTAACAGACAGCTGTGCGGCTGGACAGTTTGTTGCGCCACTTCTTACCATCTAAAGCACTAGGAAGTAGAGAACGACGGGCGTTTTGGGGGACTGTCTTATGTAATTTTGACGTTCAAAAAGTGCTGATTCTCAGCCTAATTTGATTTAATAAACTTTTGATTGTTTTATTCCTTCTGTCAAGCGTTGCTGTTTCAGTTTGAAGGGTATGGCTGCCGGTAACATTGCAAATACAAGAGACATTTCAACTTTGTATTTAGGATAGTTAATTGATTCAGGCGTGAACTTGCAGAAATCCATTCTTAAATATCATAAACGTTGATATATTTAGTAACCTGTTCCTCTTAAGTATTCCTAAAGAGTCATAAAAAACCTGCTGGACTCTGCGTCTAGCGCTCGTTGTGGCAACACGCCGTGTTCGGGTTCGCGACAAGTCAATCGTCATCCTGAGGATGCCTCGTTTAGAGGTGAAACTAGTGTCGATTTCTTACAGGGTTTTTTTATGGCTCTTTTGGAATACTTAAGCGGAACAGGTTACTAATAAATATATCCACATTATTTTATTTTGTATTTTGGGTTAGCAAATTCCTAGGTATTGCAGGTGTCTATGGCAACGGTTTAAATAATACATTCCATTAAGTGGGCGTTGGATTGATTGCCAAACACATAAAAAAAAATAGGTACTTACAGAACTTCAACATAAAGCTCATATACTTGAACATAAAATGGATTCTTTGGAGTTTATGTGGCATTATTTTTATGACTCAAAGTTAGTTTTGTAAACGACATCATATTTATCGATTTTATACCCGTTTAAATTAGGATATTAAAGTGTAGTGCTATTGAGGGGCTTGTGGCTAAATAATAGCAGCCACACGGGTCGCTCGAAGGTTAAACTACGCTTGCCGCGGTCTGTTCGTGGATGGGTGGCCATCCATTACATATGGAGACCCCTCCGTGCCTCGGAAAGCACGTAAAGCCGTTGGTCCCGGCTGTATTTCGTAGATCTTTCACAGTCGTTACGGGTCGTCAGAAGCCCAAAAGTCTGACAACCAGTCTTACCAAGGGATATCGTGTTACTGGATTGTGGAGGTCAGATGGGCTTAATACTACATAGTGAAAAATAACTTTAATTTCGGAAGGTGTGTGGGATACAAAGTACTGACAGCTGTCTACTTCTATATAAAAGCCTCAAATTCTGAACTTTACCTTCACTGTATATTTATGAAGTAAATATATTTAAAACAAACATCACTCTTTATGAAATAGCTTTTAAAAGCTAATATAGGAAACTAGTTAGAGCTTAAAATACCATATGCACGCACGGCTTTAATAAGGAAAAGCTTTTTTGTAAGGCCTAAAGGATATTTAATAAGTTACCTTACTCAATAAAAAGTTTAAATTTAGTAAACTTCAAGCGTAAATTACGTAATATTTAATACAGAAATATTACTACTGTCTCAGTGACTATTTTGATGACAGTTCTTTGACATAATAATATTTGTATACTCGTAACATAACTATAAATGTATGATGACTTTAATAATATTAATTCTGTGGACTCTGTCAATTTGTTTTTTTTTTTTTTCTTATCAGTAACTTATTAACATTATAATTATTTATTATTGACAGTATTGCATTTCGTTAAATATTTTCATTACTTACCTGGCATTACCTTTTGCATTTTATTAAACTAGGGTCATTAAAAATAAAATAATAATAATTGGCATTGATACTATTGATTTTACTGAATTTTAATAATTTAATTTACTTGGTAAAAGCTATTGTATATTTGTACGCCAAATTGCAAAACATAGAGAACCTATAATATAATAATTGTAACATCTTGCAAACTGTTGTAACCTATGTTTACAAATAAAGAATATTAAGAAAGGGACAAGTTATATATAGTGAACGGTCTATTAAATAAAGCCTAGGAGATAGAGACATTTTAAAGGCAATGATAAACGTTCACAAGGATTTTTTTGGCAGACCCTGTTTTATTTTCTGGCCAACTCCCTAAAAGATCGAGTAAGATTTATTTTTGCCAAACAAAATACCACCCATAGCTATAATTCTTCATCCCTTAATAAAATTCGTTTTAAAACTTAATATTATTACAGAAACGTGTTTCCCACCTACGTTTCTGGATTTACACTATTCTTAAACTGAAGACAGGAAATTGTAACAATAAATATGTTATGTGCAATTTTATCGACCATCTGTTTAAAGTAAAAAGTTTATCACCAGAATAAGTACTTAGTTAAGTTTGTAGTTAATGAGATCTATGGAGAATAGTACTTAGGCCCATACCATACCTCAGGAGTAACCCCAGTTTAAGCTGGCCTCTAAACGTATGAGACCCGCACTTGGCCCGCGTGGTGGATTACGGCCCACTCTCTCACAGAGAGGAGGTCTCTGTCCCAGCAATGGGAACATTATAGGCTGATTATATACAGCGTTATTGGTTTTATGTCGGTAATCCATTAAGAGGATATAGGAGAGGTCATTTACAACCGAATGACCCCTCATGACCCCTATGCCAATGTTGACCATTTTACGAGTAATTTGACATTTTATATTTTAAAATGAATGAAATAAAAGTATGAGCGAAGACCTCAGTGCTCAGTGCTTGGTGTGGCAACACGCCGTGTTCGAGTTCGCGACAAGTCAATCGTCATCCTGAGGATGCCTCGCTGAGAGGTGAAACACGTGTTGATTTCTTTCAGGGTCTTTTTAAGACTCTTTAGATATAGCTAAGCGGAACAAGTTACTAAATATATCCACTATTGCATTTTATAATGGATTTCCGCAAGGTCACGCCTGAATCAATTAACTAAAATATGAAATTACTAATTATTTTTTTCGACATTTGGAGTCAAAAGGGGTAATTCGGTTGTAAATGACCTCTCCTATATCCTCTTAATGGATTGCCGACATATAACCAATAATCCTGTATATTAAGCCGGTCTACATTCTCGGCGGGACATCTCGTCGAGAACATTTGCCGAGAAGATCAAGAAGAGAGAACAACAAGAATATAGACGATAATCCTTCTACACTCTCCTATTTGGCAAGTCTCGTGTAGTTTTGCAGAGAATGTGGAGCGGGTTTTACAGTTACAAGAGAGTTGAAGGAGCTCGTCAATAAAAGTAATACCATCATATTCATCTCTGCCGCCAAGCAGTTGCTGAACTCCGGTTTGAACGGTATGGGTGATGGTGTAATTATGCACATGAGCTATTTTAGCTTTGTCTCTAATAAAGATGAAGCCGCTATCTGACAGGCACTGGACATAGAAATTCACAATTCCCTTCCTGGTCTTCTTCTTTTCGAGTCGATGTTCAAACATGTTAAACGAGTTGGGCGCAGTACGTGGTCACGCAAATCGCTGCATCAGTGGCATTCTTTAGGTCCTCAGAAGTGCAGGTGTGTGAACACTTTGGACACTCCAGCATATGGGTCATGGTTTGATCAGGAGCACTACATTCGCATTGGGTATCAGTGGGATCTATTAACCCCCATTTTGCTAGATTGTGCCTGCAGCGCCTACTTGGGTCCGCAGTCGATTGATTGCTTTCCAAGTACGCCACTGCAGGCCACGTTCGGTTGGCAGATGCTTCTGGGGCTGAACGAAGTCGGATGGTGGCGGGTGCTGTCTTTCCCATTCGTCTCTTCTCACCTTAGGCGGTTGTTCCAGGATAACCTGTGAACAGCGAAGGAAAGGAGTGAACGGTGGGCGTTTTTGGGGGACTGTCTTATGTAATTTTGACGTTCGAAAAGTGTTGATTCTCAGACTAGTTTGAAAAAATGACTTGAATTTTGAATTTTGAAACTCTTCCGGTTTTAAACTCTACCTGGCGCTGTTGTGTGTTCATGGAGAGGTAAGCCCCTAGCTGGTTAATTTATAATTAAAATACAGTTATAAATAAGTAGTTAGATATTCTCATAAATTCCCACAGGATAGAAGATATGACGCATTGATCACTGCAGAGCCCCAGGCAATGTTACAAACACTAAAGGAATGCCAGCAGACCAGAGGTAGTCAACTAATTGCTATTCGTTATACGTATACAAAGAGCTAAAATTTGATGATTCAATCTGCAAGTTTGGGGTACTGTGGCGTTTATTGGGATTTGAAAACCTCTTGAATTATGATTTCTGTTTTGTAACGTTAGTTTTTCTGGTTAGTCGTTAATAGTTGAAATTAACTCAGTCTTGTTTTTGCTAATACTTACTCCTCGCCTCCTTGGTTTATTGCTCATAATATCCTACTAATATTACAAATGTGAAAGTATGTGAGGATAGATGGATGTTTGTTACTATCACGCAAAAACTACAAAACGGATTTGGATGAAATTTGGCACACAGATAGTTTATAACCTTTTCTAACTATATTCCCACGGGTTCGAGACCTATGCGGGTGAAACCGCGGGGCGCAGCTAGTATTACAATAAACAAGCGGCACGTTGTTGACGGCAGTCACCGACGCGTCGACGGCTGCAGTTTGACGCGTCGGCGGCTGCAGTTTGACGCGTCGGCGACTGCTATCGACGAGTCTATGGCTGCCGCCGACCGTGTTCACAGCTGCAGTTACCTCTGCCGTTCGTGTAGCACTTAGTGACTGCATAAGTGCGGTTACCGTAAGTAAATACAGTCTTGACTTCGCTGCCTACATATTAAGTACTAGGCAGATACCTTTGATTATTTTTATACCTAGTTCTAGATAGAGTATCGCGCTGCAAAATAACGAAAACAAACAAGCCAACTTTGTTATGCTGGTGTGCGTGACAGCTACGTCTTACCTCGCGCCACGTCATTGTACATTTCTAGGGTGCGTGCATTTACAACGGCTAACATTTACAACGGCTAACAGTTGGGCGCTATTTTTTTTCGACGAGTTCGCTGCTTTGTCTGTCTATCTAGAAATATTTATTTCTTTTGCAGAGGCGTGTAGTCAGGGAGATAGTTGCGCTTGCGCCCCTTCTTCCCAGCTAAAACACAAAGCAGGGGTGACTTTGTCGTGTTACTTTTGACGTTTTAAAAGTGCTGATTCTCAGTCAAATTTTAATGAATATGATTTTTTATTTGGGTTTACGTTCGTTTTTTTAGTCTAAAACGTTTCGTGTATTCACGGGTCCCTAACATACCAGAATAACATCTTAAAACTCTGTATATCCCATTCAGTAATGAAGTGTGAAGTTAATTAATAAAATAAAGCTGTTCACGGTTTAATGGCCGACTCGCGCATGACCGGACTTTGTTATTAGTGAATATTTTTTGTCTGTCTGTCTGACCGGTGCTAATAAACGCGATTTTAATGTGGCTATTATTTTATTATGATGTTTGTTGATATAGATATGTATAGGGAAATCTGTTTGTCAGTTTCTTCGCTTAAAAGTATTTTGTTTTGCAATTTGTTTTTTCTTTACATTTTTTTTTGTTTTTTGACCTGATGGAAGATCGTAGTTAGAAAGAAAGAAAAATACGAAAAATCTACAAACACCAAAAAGAACAAGTTGAGTGAACACAAATGCGTCACATCCGCGCATCGCTCAGCATAATGCCGTACACTATGCGAGACAGAGCCATAGCGCTGGCTCTCAGCGACCGCCGACGTTGACGAGATAAAGTCAACTGAGACGAGTTCATTATCAGTCTATATCAGTCCACTGTTGGACATAGGCCTCTCCAATTGCACGCCATTCAGCTCGATTCTCGACAACTCTCATCCAGCTGCTACCGGCCGACCTGCGAAGATCGTCGCTCCACCTAGCCTGAGAGCGTCCTACCTTACGTTTGCCGATTCGCGGTCTCACTCAAGAACACGTCTATCCTAACGCTCATCGGTTCTACGGATAATTTGGCCGGCCCATTGCCACTTTAGCATGCTAATTCTGTGGATTATATCGACAAATTTGGTTCTATTGAAATTGATTACAGCTTCTCAGAGTAACAATAATATTTGTCTGACAACCAGTCTTACCAAGAGATATCATGTTACCCAATATCTGGGTAGTAGAGGTCAGCTAGACAGTCGTTACATGTAAAATACTCGTATTCAGCTGCATCCGATAAGACGGGAAGCCGACTCCAACATAGTCATTTATGTCTGTAATGTTGTTTACATGGTGGCAGGGACATCGACGCGAAACCGAAAATAACCGGCGAGAAATTTCAACGCAGGGGTGTTCAGAATCATGTACTGAATCCATGGTAACAGTTTTCGCGTCGATGTCCCTGACACCCTGTATATTTTTTCCTAAATAATTAAATACATTGTTGAGAGAAAGCAAGGCAGACAAAGTCACGGAAAACAATAATAGTTTTTAATATTTATTAAAAACTATTATTGTTTATTTATTTTATTCCCACATTAGTTTGGAGATTTTTAATTGAATACTTAATCAGTGGAATGTTTTGCTTGTATTTTTTTGACAACTTTTTCCTTATAGACGCGGTTTCTCTTCGTTACCATTTGGCATTTAAATAAATAAACTTGTATCCACTTCCTAATTTAAGAGGAAGAGGAATCATATCAAGAATATTTGATATAATAGGACTTTACTCTGGGTGTAATTTTTATTCTTATCTCGTATGGGCACGAACTCAATAGCTTAGCATAATCAGCCTAATTGTTCCCACTGCTGGAACACAGACCTCCTCTCTGTGAGAGGAAGTGGGCCGTAATCCACCACGCGGGCCCAGTGCGGGTTGGTAGATGTCACATGTCTTTGAATTGTTGCTTCTAGACCATGCCGGTTTCCTCACGATGTTTGCCTTCACCGTTTTGAGAGCAGGGGTGGTTTTTTTTTAGATCTGCGTTTTGTTTGTGCAGAATAAACAAGTTTTCTTTCTTTCTATACGAGAATAGCCCATGAAATTGTGTTTTTTTTCAGACTAGACTAGAACTGGTCAGGCTCTGTCTAGATACTCCTCGAGATGATAATCCTGACTGTAGATAAAATCGTTTTTGCAAAACATAGGCAAACTTTTACAATCCAATTTGAATAATTTTTCGCGGACATCGACCCTGCGCTTGCGCTGGTCATCGGCCGTTGATTCATAAGGCCATAAAGGTCACTATAAATGGTCTTAAGCCCTAAGGTTAAATAGTGGCAGGTTACCAACCCAAACATAAAACATGCAGACAGACAGACACACAAAAAGACGACTGCGGAAGACATCTCAATTAGTTCTCACAGTTCTTCAAATAGATAACTTATTAACAAAGAAAAAACTACTTTAAGACTAACTCACTAAAGTCGAAAATGAAACGTCTTGAAATAACATTTCAAATCCCAGAATAAAATCTTACAATAACCCTTCCAATTAAAAATAAGTTGTACCACAATTAAAATAAAGTACAATTCTCTTTACTCGGATTACGACAAAGAAGGATCAGGTAATATGTTATGCAAATTCCAAGCTTATTTACATAGAAATAAAGTGTGTTTTCGCTTGTAATGATGTAAGTACGCGGGCAGTCGGGCTTGAAATGTTTTGGTGACATGAGCGAACGGCTAGCGCAGAGGAAGATGTGGAGTCGATGTGTTTTATTTTTATTTTATTTGTGTTTTATTTAATTTGCGAAGTGGTATGCGAATTATACAAAAACATGGAGTGTGCCTTATGTTTTTACTTGAACTTTTTTTGTATGAACTATTCCGCTTGGTTTTCAGCTCAATTAAGTTTCTACTTTTCCAATCATAAGAATAGATCTGTTGATTATCTTTATGGGAAAACTAAAAATGTCTGGATTCGGGACCCAGCTGCTTGATCAGCATAAAATTATGACTCCAAGATTAGTCCAAAAAATTCATACAATCTTATGTGCACAAGACTAGCCTCCTTGCTCATGATCCTTCAGTTCAATTTTACGAATTTCAAGCATTGAGTTTCTCTATTGTTTTTACTCAGCGTTCGTGTCCCGCAAAAACGCAGTACGCACTATAAAAAAAAAAACATTTTTTTCTCTATTGCCACTTTTAATCCATATACTCTCGGTATCTTCTAAAGATCATTAGCACCAATAAAATCTATCTGCATTCCAATAAAAATTTTGCTTCACAAAAATAATATTTCCAAAAAATCTTTATTCAGATTCGACTCCATGCCTCCATCTCGTGGGTGGCAGACCACCCAGTCTGGTACTTTCCCCATATGTTTGTACGCCTCAAATTAGGCGATACCATTCTCAATTCCTAATTCCGGCTATACGCAAGCTAGCTGGTTAAAGGGGTAAGCAGTATTCATAGAATCCGGAACAGTTGGTGGATATTTTTCATCTTCTCTAGTTAATAGTAGAAAATGCGTTGAAGCGAGTAAATGAACGGAATAGATATAATATTCAACATGTACCCGTTGGTCACTCTACTATCCGCAAAACAAGCCTTTTCTCCATGGACACTTTATTATCCAGAAATTAGTTCAGCGGATAAGCAAGCGTTCACAATCGTCGATCATATTATTGCATCATCTGAAGAAAATTAAGTAAAAAATCGAAAAAATGATGACATTGACAAACCCGCACTGGACCCGCGTGGTGGATTACGGCCCACTCCCTCTCACAGAGAGGAGGCCTGTGTCTCAGAAGTGGGAACATTATAGAATGTTTATGCCTTGCACAAAATCCTGGTTTTTGGCTAGCCTCATTGCTAGACCAGAGCATTCTCCTGATCTATAGAGGTCTTGAGGACCGCCTGTGTGGTCGCTGTACCTTTCTCACTTCTTCCTCGTCCTGCCTTTTTATCGCTTCCTTTCTCCCTTGTCAGCCATTACGTTATCATTCACTTCCTTTTCTTTAAATGCTTCTGACATCCTTCATTACAATCCATCTACTTTTCTTTGGTCACCTTTATTTCTTTCTTAATTATTTTTTTCCTGTGGTTAGTAACTAACCTGGTGTCAGAGTTTTTAGCCTTTGATTTGGCTTCGCATACCGCCGAGAAATATCTCTCAGGCATGCTGGTTTGCTCACGATATTTTCATTCATCATTTTTGAAGCAAGTAATAATACGCACATGAATCTGAAAAATCAGAGGTGCGGGCCTTGGTTTCGAACTCAAGGCCTATGACTTAGCAGCCTGGCGATCACACCACTAGGCTATCACTGCTGTTTAGCAGTTTCTTCTCTCTCCCAATTCATCATCTGCCAAGCCTTTTGTCAACTATGTTGGGGTCGGCTTCCAGTCTAACCGGGTGCAGCTGAATACCAGTATTTTACATGGAGCGACTGCTTATCTGATCTCCTCAATCCAGTTACTGGGTAACACAATACCTCTTGATAAGACTGCGTACCGCAACTAATGACTGAAATTGCCAACACGTTAGCAAGCGTGGTGATCAATTACATCTGTATATACTGGTCTCATCCGCTAACCTCAGCTGTTCTTGAGTTGTGTATGCCTGATCGTCGCACGTCCCCCTTTTAACAGTTTTAATTTTCGAACACCGTGCCTTGGGCTGTTTGTTTTACGATCTTTGCATGATATTGCCTACAAAGCTTTATTATTTACACAAAAATCATAGAATTCTTTTTTTGGCGGCATTTTATGTTTTTGTCTTGATTACCATAACTCGTTTAAAAATCTTAAGAAGTTGACATTTCGAACTTCAGTACAGTAGCGAATTTTTACCAACTTTGGATTTAGTAGGCTACTCCCAAAATAGAACAATAAATTGTTATTAATTTAAACTTGTAATTCCTTACGAAGTAATCAACAAGCTAAATATATGCGTTCTGCTCCAAAAATAGGCCTCGCGGTCTCATTCCTTGAAATGCAGTGTGGTCCCTGCTAAGAATACTCGATATTTTCTTATGAACAACTAGCTGATGTCCGCGACTTGGTTTGCGTTTATTTTATAATTTTTTATACATATATTTTTCGCAGTAAGATGGTTGAAGCCGTGATTTAGTTATATGCCTAGGGATATCTAGGGATATTGACATCTGCACTTATCATCTATTTCATACCTTGGATTTAAACAACATTGGGTGGACATATTAATAGTTTTAGGCCAATTTTAAACCGATACTTGGTCATGAATGTCCATGTAAATCTTGATTTGGCACGAGATTAATTTTAAATCAAGTTTTGAATCAAGATTTCTAACGGAGCATTGTTCTAGGATACTTATGGACTTAATTTTAGCACTACATTTTATCGAAATACCTACAAGAATCTTTTGGCACCAGAATGACATTGACAGGGCGGTGTTAAAAACATTAGTTAAGGTGGAACCTTCGACCATGCCCGCGAAATTCAAATTTTCTTATGTTTTTTTCATTTTGTAGGTCAGTCTCAGATCTCATGTTAATGATTGATTGATTGGCGGTCATAAAAGATGGCCTCCCTCTATTTCTTTCACATCTCACGGTTACCTAAATAACATATCAAATTATTTGCTGCTAAGAATGCCAATTTCGTGAATTTATGACATTATACACCATCACTGAGAATTGTATTTACGATTTTAATTATTAACATTCTGTAAATATATATTTATTATTTTTACGACCGCAAATCAATCAATCATTAACATGAGATCTGAGACTGACCTAAAAAATACAAAAAACGTAAGAAAATTTGAATTTCGCGGTTAGGGTCGACGCTTTCGCCTTAAATTGATTTACGAAAAAACAAAATGGCGGCATTACTTCCGATTTTGGCCATGCGCCAAAAAATCCTTGTAAATACAACTCTACGGATAAGGCGGGAGGAAACGCCCGGGTGTCACCATTGTGTGGATCGCCCGGAGGACACGGTGGAGCTTACGGTGGAGATCTGCCCGGTTTGGGCGGAGCATTGCCGTGTCCTCGTGGAGGCGATCGGCGGCGGTGATCTCTCGCGTCCGGCCTAGGTTCAAGCCATGGTACGGGGCAAGAGGAAATGGGAGACCGTCACCTCCTTCTGCGAAACGGTAATGCTCGCGAAGGAGGAGGCAGAACGTGTGAGGGAGAGGCAAATTTCGCGCCCTCACGCCCCTAACCGCCGCAGCAGGAGACGCCCTGGGCGTCGGGAATCGCAGGCCGATTTCCGGCCATCGTAGGCGCGGGCTTGCGAACGGTGAGCAATGGGTAGCTCACCGTCCGATAAGAACCGAGCCCGATTCGACGGCGCGTTGTGTTCCACGCGTACCTTAAAGAAATGTCAGTAGAATTGACGGGGTCCGCTAGGGCCGATGCCTGCCGGGGTTGCGAAGAAAACCGAAAGGGAGATCGTGGCCCCCGGCAACAGGGCAACCGAAGGAACACGGGTGGGTTTTAGTCAGTAAGAGTCTGACACACCCTTCCGCTCCGCCCAGAGCGGGAAAAGTTATTCGATTTTCTCCCACCAAAAAAAAGGTATCATTTTTACTAATCATAATTCTAACTAATATTGAGATTGTTTGTTGGTTTGTTTGTATGTTACGGTAAAATGGCTGAACGAATTTGGATGAAATTTGGCACACGGTGAGACCATGGCCTGGATTAGGATATAGGATACTTTTATCCCGGTAATAAGTTTCCGTGGGATAATTTCCAACATGCACGCGGGCCAAGCCACAGACAAAAGCTAGTTTCGATTTTTTCGGTTTTTATTTCTTCATTTAAATAATTAAGACAAAAATATAAAGTATGTATTAAAACCGACTCTCTAAAATAATTTCACATACTTACATAATTAAGCAATAAAAATCTTTTATTAGTATATCTTAGGGTACAAGCCACAGTTGTCGTCCATACAAAATTAAAAAAACACAAATTAAGTAATCCAGGTGATCGTGCGATCTCGATAAAATACCGCTTTGGTATAATTGTTTAATTAACGAAAATGTTGTATCGGCTGCGGTATGACAAAAATGAGACCTTTATGTTTACCGACGTGGACAAACATGGACGATAATTGGGTGGTTTACCTTACCTTTCAATAAAAGGTAATAAATTAATTGTTCAGACTTAAGGGTATGGTGGTTAACATGGTATTTGGATCGTTAAGGAGTGGGTTCAGATCCTGGTTGTAATTTTTTTTGTATTTTTTTAATTTCTAATTTCACGTAGAACAGTCTACCTCACGAGGTCCCGGCTGTTATTTGTAAATATTTGACAGTCGTTACAAGTAGTCAAATGTCCGAAAGTCTGACAACTAGTCTTACTAAAGGGGAATCGTGTTAAACTGTGCTGTGGAGGTCAGATAGGCAGTCGCTCCATGTAAAATACTGGTATTCAGCTGCAAAGATGTGACGAGTTTGATTTTTTTGACTCGAGTCACTCGAGTTGATATGGTTACAGACTTCGAATTGACTCGACTCGGTCACTTGGCTTCGGGCCAAGGGGGCAACCATTAGAGAGAGGGAGCTCGAGTCGAGGCAAGCTTTCGAGCAATGCAAAGTTAGCAGTTAGTTGATAGGTAATGTTATGGCGACTCGAGTCGATTCGCAACTCGAGCTCACTTGGTGTTTTTATTTATATGAGCGCGGGTTACAGGGCGTGACTCATGGCCACTATATGGGAAGCGATGAGGCAGCAGCAGTACATAGCTTTCGATCGACCGAGTTGATTCGAGTTGTTAAAAAGATTTTTCAAAATCGGTCCACAATTGACGGAGAAATGGTCGGACATACATTAAAAAAAAAATAGATACGCTACGAAAATATAACCTCCTTCTTTTTGGAATTCGGTTAAAAACTGAACCCGATCAGACTCGTTTGCGATTTGATTCGAGTTACTCGAATCAAATAACTCGTCTTGCACATCGCTGACCCCAACATAGTTGGTAAAAGGTTAGGCAGATCATGGTACCATCACTATGAGTGTCTAAGGTCTCCTTAAATCCATATTTCCAATTGATGTTATTTCTACTTTAACAAATATCAACTTTATAAAAATGTAAATTAAGTTGATTTAAGCTTGACTAATACAATTGAAAAAGTTATAAATTTTGTTGAAGTTTTAGGGCAAACTGAATCTTATGCGTAGGTGTTAAAGGTATTTTTCCAAAAACTCGTATTTGTTTACATGTTTGGAAATTTAATTGTGAACGTAGAATACGTACTTATTTTATGTATCGCTCGTGCCAGCTTTAAGTGCCCACTATAATTACTTTGAAAACCTATCTTCCTTCACCCATCAAAGCCAAGAATGTTACCATACGCAAATCCACATAATTATGCGTACAGGAACGAAATAAAATTATTAATTGGTAACATTGGCATAAAAACTATCATGGCT
The DNA here is from genome assembly GCA_916610215.1 of Omphaloscelis lunosa. Taxonomy (NCBI): domain Eukaryota; kingdom Metazoa; phylum Arthropoda; class Insecta; order Lepidoptera; family Noctuidae; genus Omphaloscelis; species Omphaloscelis lunosa. The sequence continues at coordinate 3,175,541 of OU744271.1, forward strand.
TCACTGATGAAGCAATTACTGTCATTTAGTTATATTTATCGTTATGCTGAGTTATAAAATTTGCATAGCTCGGCGATGTGTGGGTAGTTAAGAATACGGTTGGAGAGAATGGTGAGCGAATATGTTGGGTTGGGTTGGAAGATGTTCGCGCCGCGCCGTGCCCTCGTATATCGCTGCCAGCTGTTGCTCGTTCGATGGTCGGGAGCGCCGAGTCGTGGGATGCGGTGATCTCTTCTGTGAAACCGCAGGAGGCTGTGGAAAGGGAGAGGGAGATTAAGACCACTCTCCTGATCCGTAGCAGGTGGACCGGGCTTCGGCGGGGATGAGCCGGGGATCATTGGAAGGCGCATAAGATTTCATGATCACTGGTTCAAGTGTAGGAAGGGAATACCGGGGTGGTTTTTAGTTAGTAGGAGTCTGACAGACCGTGCCCCAGGGCGGAGGATATCCATGAGGATATCCAACCCGTCACCAAAAAAGGTCTGTTTAATTTAGGACCTTACGCCATACTGCACAGATGTAGACGTACTTCTGTGACTGTTTTTGTTTTATGCTCGTAATTATATTATGTAAATCTATTTTGTTTTATTTTTCTAATTATTTATTATCTTTTTGTAAACACGTATTTCTGTAAATCTATTTTTCTTTCTTTCGAAACAGTCAGAATAACAACCGTCATAATTTAGATCAGTTAATTACTTTGGAGAGCTTCTGACATTTACGACTATATGCTACTTAATATCCTTTATTTAGCCATTACTTGAAGATTATTTTTTTTATACCGTTGTTAGGTACTAGTTTCAGATTTATCCAAATTATCTATGCGTCTTTTTTTACTCTTTCATATTTTGCAAGATGCTTTTTCTTTTTTTTTTTTTATAATCTGTGTCGTACCTACTAACACTAGATGTTAAGTAAAATTGTAACTAGCCCTATGGACTCTGTCTGAAATAAAAATATCCCATTCTATTCTATTCTATGCATATCTTGCTGAAGCTCCAATGAAATTATCGTCTAATGCTAGCTTTTCGGCTAGTCGTTCTAAACGCCGTGTGTCCCCTTCAAAACTCAACCGAAATTCATCAAAATCAGCATATTACGGCTATTAAAAGTGGTTAATTAAAATTATTCAGTTTACAACCATCCATTCTATATGAAGCGACGTCATTGATTGCATTCCTTGAATTTTTTCACTAATAAATATGTACAGGAATAATTTTAAATAGTCATTTGCATATTTAAAATAAATTACTGTATTATTCAAATTCAAACAATTTATTTCTGAAAACATCCATATTAAAGCTTCATCCGTATTAAAACTTAGAAAAATATGTTAGTATCATTAAAATAAACAATATTAAAATCAAAACCAAAAATTAAATATTTTTTTTATTTATTATATAAACATTATTATAATACATAAATATCAATTACTAGCTTCTGCCTACGACTTCGTCTGCGAGAAATTTCGGCTTCCGACCTTACCGCGTCGTATCCCATGCACCGTCCGCCGGCGCCATTACTTTATTTTCGCTTAGCGTTCCTTCTGATTTTTATTCTTTCTGCTCGGCTCCTAAGGGTCGTAGCGTGATGTTAATTAGCTTATAACCTTCCTCAAAAATTGGGCTATCAAGTGCAATAAGATTTTTTCAAATCCGACTGGTAGTTCCACAGATAAGCGCGTTCAAACAAAACACAAACTCTTCAGTTTTATCAAACAAAAGTTATACTGTATTTCGAATTGTTCCACTTTGCCCCACAAGCCACCCCACTGGTGGGGTAAAGTGGAACGCCTAAAATTTTGTTCTGGAATCTGCCTCACTAGTTCGGCTTGGTGAGGCAGATTCTAATAGTCTAAAATCTTGTGGATTCTGCCCTTATAGGGTTGGCAACTTAGAATTTGTATAGGTATGCTCGTATTTTATAATTGTTTGGAAAAAAAAAGAAATGAATACCTGAGTAAAATGTCATTAAAGCTGGTAACGTTAGTCTTAGTACTTAAGTAGTGTTTTTAAATAAAACTAAAAAAATAATCATTTGGTCATTTTTATTTACTATTTATTTCTGGAAAGAATCAGATTGTAAATCATAGATTAATTACACGATTCGTTACAAATAAAATAAAATCTTAGTAAATATAACGAAAGTAAACCTTAACTTTTTCGTTTTTACAATTATATCCCACTAATCATATCCTACTACCTAATTATATATATATACAACATGTAACGTAATTAACGCACACCCTCAAACACCCCAATTAGAAAATTATGTTATAATCATAATACATACACTGAATTTTTAATTTAACATGTATATGCATTGTTATTTACTAAATTAGTTATACCAATTCTTGGAGAACTTTTTAGTCATACTATTACGCACGCAACGCACACAGTCGCACTAGCAGTTATCGCGCCGCTCGACTCGACACAACATAACGAAACTACGGAAAAAGCCGACAATACACGATTGTTTACGTTGACGAAATATTATGAAACCAATGATATTATTAAAATATCATTGTATGAAACATTAACCGACGACGTCCGAGAAAAGAATTGTTTATTTACGATCTATGTCTAGTAAACATTATGATTGCATCTTTCCATCACACTTTTCAGGCTTTCGAAGACGAGTACGTGTACGCACGTTGGCTCCCCTGTCGATGGCTGTGTTTGGACGGAACGTGCCGTGGTCGCGAAGTCATATAAGTAGCAGCTAACATTGTCCTGCGGGCCACTCTTGTACCATACCTTTGGTTAAACGTTCTGCAAGCTAGAGCCACATTATCACCACACATTGCCAAAGTCCTCACCATTTCGGTATACTGAACATTAGTGTATTGGAAAGACATTGCACGCGAAAGAATATTTGATAACACTACGTAACTTCTTTCCACTAATATTGCCCGCGCGTGACTAATGTTTATTGTTTACATTTATGTTAGCTTTCATCGTAGCCGCGCAAGCGGTGGTACATTGTGGCTATCTCGCTCTATCCTGGGCTTTTAGTTTGCAGGAGAAAGGGAACGAAAGTAAGTAGGTGGTTTATCGGTGTCCTTTGTCCAGTTCCTGTTAGTGTGTGCGTGCGGTCAAATCGCTAAGTTTACAATGCATTTGTAAAGACCTTAACGTTCTTGGAATAAGGTTTATTTTTCTTTATTTTATATTGAATGATGGAATTTGTATGAATACAAATAAAACTGCGATTTTAAAAGTCTTATTACTTTGATTTACGGTCCATTTCAATTTGTTTTGACTGTACAGCGTTAATATGACAATAATTTCCGTAGTTTTAATTATTTTTGGGATAAAAAATTACCTATATTAAAAACTATATAAATCGATTCAGTAAACGATTCTGAACAAACTATTTTCAGGATGTGCGTTAATTAAGTTACATGTTGTATATATATTATATATTTATATATATAATTAGGTAGTAGGATATGATTAGTTTAGATTATATAAATATATAATATATACCTACTTCCTACTAATATTATAAATGCGAAAGTTTGTGAGGATGGATGGATGTTTGTTACTCTTTAACGCAAAAACTACTGAACGGATTTCGATGAAATTAGGCGCACAGATAGTTTATAACCTGAATTTAATACTTTTTATCCCGATATTCCCACGGGATCGAGACTTATGCGCGTGAAACCGCGGGGCGTAGCTAGTATAATATGTATTTGAAATTGATTAATTACTAGCTTTTATTTGATATAGTTGTAATTTATTTTAAAAATCTTCCCCTATTTTTTGTATTTGCAGATATAATTATATGAATATTATATAGCTTATGTCACTCCCACAATTAAGACAAATCTAACGTCACCTCCTATTTTAAAATCCATCAAGCCGTTTAGACTGCAGAGCGTGCCAAAAGAAATAGACATACATACATACTCTCGAAAAGCATTATCCTCCTTCTGAGGGAGTCGTGTAAAAATATTGTTGTCCTGGAAATAGTGAGATAAAAGCCGGCCAAGTGCGTGGCGGACTACGCACAATGAAGGGTTGCGTAGTTGAGATAAATTTATTTATCCCAAGAACAAACTTAATATTGTAGTTGAAAAACACGTTCACCCACCATTCCAACTGCAAATGTAAGTATGTACGCACAATATTGAGAGATTTACCATGTTATTTTAAGACCATAGACTTCTTACACGTTTTTCTGTAATCTATGGGTAAAAAACCATACTATGTATTTTTTTTTTCAAAATTTTTGATCCAGTCGTTTCGGAGATAAGGGGGGTAAATTTTCATTGAATTTATAAAATATCTTTAAAAGTATTTATTTTAAGATTATATAAAAAAAAAATATTTTTAAGATTCTCGCAACAAGCCCTTTCATTTGAAATGTCACACGGTGCTGTTAGCAATTTTTTACTTTTTTATTTGCCCCCAAAAGTGACCCCCATATTCAATATTCATTTATTTACGTTACACGTTCGTGTTTGGGTCACAGAAATACATATGCGTACAAAATTTCAAGTTAATCCGTCCATTAGATTCGGAGCAAATTGGCTGTGACAGACGGACAGACCTATAAGGTTTCCGTTTCTTCCTTTTTAGATACGGAACCCTAAAAACTACCTAAAAGACGTTAAATGATAAAATTTATATTTAATATGACCAGTAATTAACCTTTAATGATACACTTTACCTACCAAAGTTTCCCTTTTTTATCGAAACTCCGGAGAAATCTGAGTCGATTGATTCGATACGGAAGCATATCGGCTGTTTATCGACATAATTATCGATAATTTTGTATCGATACCTATAATAAGATAATGTTTGGTTTCAGAAACTTAATTATCTTTTAAGTTACAATATTGCTGTCGCATCTTTTATTTTCTTTGTAAAGTTATAAGTAATCTTTTTTTCTTTGTAACTAGGGTATCTGACAGTTGACCACTAAGGTCTTGGCTGCTTAACCGGACTTTCCTGTGGCTGCCTTAAACTACTACACTTAGAGCCTCCAGCCAGGGGGTAATGAGTAATCGTTTTTTATAAGAACATATGCTGAGATAGGAGCCTTTTGGCCTCGTACAGGAGTTTCCGTTATTTTTTTAAATTTGTTTTTTTAATTTTTTATTAATGTTTTAATGAGTGTGTTTTAGTTTAATTTGTGATGTCCTGTGCGAGTCCCAATAAATACTTTTTCTTTCTTTCTTTCATATATCCATCATGTTCGAGGAACTCGTGGCTAAGTAATAACAGCCGCACGGGTCGATCCATCAGATTAAACTACGGGTTGGTCCGTGGATTTACATATCGAGACTCCTTCGTACCCCGGAAAGCACGTTAAGCCGTTTGTCCCGGCTATCATTCGTGGCTCTTTGACAGTCGTTACGGGTCGTCAGAAACCCGAAAGTCTGATAACCTGTCTTACCAACGCGAATCGTATTACCCAGTTACTGGGTTGTCGAGGTTAGATAGGCTGTCACTGCATGCAAAATACTGGTATTTAGCTGCATCCGGTTAGACTGGAAGCTGACCCCAATTGATATTGATCACGCCCATATTCCCGGAAATGGTGGGCAGAAGTGTAGGTACTATTTATAGCACATGTGATATTTAGATAATAACGCAGTCACAGTTCAGACCCCTGACAAATTCTTAATGGATAAATTCAGGGATAGAAGTCAGGATCCCTAGCTCCACAATCAAGATGGCGACCACTGAACAAATGAGGCATCTAAGTATTATTAAGACGCAGATATATGCCAGTGACCTTGAGTGGTTAGCTTGCGTGTTCTGTACTGACCTCACGCAACGCGTCGTACGTCCAGCCAGTAATAGGACGCGCCCATGAAGGAGTGCTGTCCCAAATTAGACGCCTTATTAATGCGTAAAAAAATGTATTTTAATAAAACACGTACACTAAAAGATCAATAATTAAATTATCTTTAAAATAATGAAGGTTTTAGAAAAATACGCGTGATAGATTTTGCGTGATTCTCAGTTTTGTATCCGCGTTAGACATAACTTTACAAATTAATTTCACTATGTAATATTAAAATAATCTAAAATATTCCTATATTATGTTATTAGGAAAATGCTCTTATTTAACATATTTTTTTTTTCAAATCATTAACACTACTCGTTTAGACGTGATCTTCAGTATAAAATCATTAAAGGTCGGTTATCATCGCCTTAACGGCCAGGGCTCCAATAGTAGCTACTTATCAACTGTTAGTCGGCGGTTTTCTCTAAAACCATCCCAAACACAGCTGATCAGTCACTCCACAAAAATAAACCCAAAAAAACAACCTACTGAACCCAATTTGTGGACCCCTACTGGGTTTTAAACAAGTCGCCACCAACGAAGTCTTTATAATTAAGACATTTGCCCCAATACATGACTGCTTACTGTATTTCCACTGATAAACAACTTAATTTTTAGTCTGCAAGGGAATTTGAACCTTATTGCTATGAGTTAAGTTTTGTCTGATACAATTTTGTATTTTATTAAAAAAGACAATAAATATGTAATGATAAGTTCTTAATTTGGGATGTTATGGGCTGTCTCGTGTCTACACGAGTTTTACGAGAATATCTCGTGTCATAGGGAAAATATTAGCCAAACAGCAAGTTGGTAGCGGGGTTGACGTCCAGGCGCACGCACGTAAGTTAAGGGGGATGCGTTAAGGCAGCCCGCAAAAAAAAAAAAACAAATTTTCTTACGGTTTTTGCAATTTGTAAGTCAGTATCAGGTTATATGTTGATCTAAATATGATTCGCGGTCGTAACAAATGTTTATTTATAAAATTATAATCATAAAAATCATCAATACAACTTTCTAAGTCCATATTAAATGACTATTTCATGAAATCATGACATTTGAGGTCAATTCTAACGTAAGGACTTGTATTGTTGATTCTAATGATTATAATTCCGTAAAGCCATATTTGTTACCGTCACAAATCATATTTTAAGAAATAAAATGACACTATGACGAATATGGACTTAATACTCTGAGATCGCAAACATGCTGAGAGCAAGCGATTGTTCCTTCTCTTTATGAGATGAGGCATTGGGACAATAACAGCATAATCAGCGTATAATATTCCCACTGCTGGGACACAGTCCTCTTCTCGAGAGGTACTCGGGTTGGTAGATGTCACATGTCTTCGAATTTTTGGTTCAAGGACGTGCCAGTTTCCTCACGATGTACAAGTTTTTTGTGAGCGTGTGTGTGGACAATAACAGGCTGGCATAATGAATGAATGAATGAATGAAATGCACCGATCCCAGCGTGGTTTAACCAGACTCGATAAATCGAATGAACCCCGAGATTTGCACTAGCCCCTGGAGCCTCATGTTTCATGTTGCTACATAGGCCATTGCATATCAGGGAGTAGACCGGGTGGCGCGGTAATGGTAGGGAAGACGTGCCCTTAGGATAAGGAGGGATTTGCGAGCCTACCGGATATGCATCCTTGAGTAAGCAATGGAATAGTGGAGAGACGGGTGATATTTATCTATGGATGGGCATCTTTTTATGACGTCGCCGTTATGTTGGTTCAGGTCCATCTTCACCGGTGAATCTTCTGATTACGTTTCGCTGCTTTCTCGGCTTTTTTCTATATCATTGCTGTGCTGTGTTTTTTTTAGGTGTTTCTATGTCTTCGTCAGAAGCCTCGCTGCTATCCGTTTCAGGTTTCTTGTAAATTTCGCTGGCAGCCTTCATAATCTTATATCGATCTGCAGCCGTGTCCATCCAAAAGTTGATTTCCTTATCGGAGTACGTCAAGTCTTGTTTAAGGTTGTCGTTCCATGTATAAATAGGACGGCCAACCTTCTTAGATTTGGCCTTGTACTGTATTGCTGCGTGTAATAGGTGTGGTTTGCTGCGTCTGTGAACGTGTGCGAGATAGCACATCCTATGATTCTTGATGCGTTTGGTTACTGTTTTTCCGTCTAAGATTTCGTGCATTCTCTTTTGTCTTGGTTTATTTCTGGCATGGTTAATCAAGTCTCTCATGATAACTCTCTCATATCTTCTCAGTCTTGACCTGTTAGCTTTGGTGATTGCCGAAACTTTCAAACCGTATATCATGCAAGGTACGATCACCATTCGATACATGAGTCTGGCTAGTTTCCAGTCCATTTTTGAGTTTATTATGAATGGTAATAGTGACTTTGCGTTTCTGGTGGCCTGTTCACACCGTTTTCTAATTGTGCTTCTCCTGCTTAGTGTAGATGTTATGTATGTGCCCAGGTATTTAATTTCATCGACCGTATGTAGATTTAATCCGTTCATTGACACGCAAGTTGTTTTCCGTTTAGCTATGGGGTCTCTAATTAATATTTTTGTTTTTGTTTCGTTTATTTGGAGGCCGACACTAGCTAGTAGGGGTTTAATATTGTATACTATTCTTTCTAACCCTTTTAGATCATCTGTAATAAAGATGAGGTCGTCCGCGAATGATAGCACCAGGGGGAGTGAGATTTCATGATCTTGGTCTAGTTTGATTAATTGAGTTTCCTCTTCGAGGGTTCTGAGGACCTCGTCCATGACTAGTGTAAAAAGGCGAGGGGACAACGGGCAACCTTGTTTGACCCCCTTTCCTTTGATAATCCAACTGCTTTGCTGACCACACCATTTGATATGTGTTCGTTCATTCATGCAAACCTTGATTATCCTGTTGGTTAGTGGCTTGTTGGTTCTTTGTATTAAAATGTCTCGCAGTGCTTGGAGGTCGACGTTATCAAAAGCTTTTTCTATGTCCAAAGCGAGTACATAAATTCTTTTACCTGCGCGCCATTCTTCGTCTTACACCCTTTTTAACGTAAATATGTGATCATCTGTAGATCTATTGTTTAAAAAGGCCGCTTGGTAGTTGCCTAATTCTTTTATTATTGCATCTAATTTTTTTTAAACGTAGGAGGCGTAGATTCTGTAACCCGTATTGCAAACCGATATTCGTCTATAGTCATTTGAATCTTTAGGGTTGCTTTTCTTCGGAATTGGTACCTGCACTGTTTCTAGCCACGTGTCGGGTGTTACATTATGTGTCCAGGCTTTGTTCATATGCTTGGTGACGGTTTCCTGTAATATTTGAGGCATCGCTTTGTAGAGCTCGATTACTATTTGGTCTGTTCCGGGCGCTGTCCCGGACCGCATTTTGTTAATGATATCCATTACATCATCCACCGTGGGTCCTTCATTCTGCGCAACGGTTAACGGCTTTGTTATGTTAACCGTTGGTATAGGTGGGCCCTCGGATTTTTTTAGAATTTTCTCCCATTTAGACATTGGTATATACGCGTTTCTTTTCCGGCGTTTTGTTGTTTGCTTGTTTTTCCTGTAAAATAAATATAGTATCTGCATGCGTTTTGAAGGATGCTTTTGCCCCAGTCCAGTAAAGAAGGCACTGCACTCTTTGTTTTCTTCTTGGTGTTTAATCTTTTGAAGTATTGCCTGACATTCTTTTACACGATTATGTCTATTTGGGTTATCTAGTTGTCTTCTTTGTAAGAATTTGGCCTTTTGGAGGTTAGCAAGAGCTATACGATGATCCCTACTGTGACTCGGCTGAAAAATCAAGGTTTCCTGGGCAGCCGCTTTTAATACTCCAGTTATGGTACCCCATGGTATTTCGATGCTTTCATTCGTTGAGTCGATTCCTATGTTTTTCAGTTTTTTGATTATGCAAGCTTGGTATTTTATTTTAGTGGATTTGATGTTGAGAGCAGCATAGTAACAATGTTTATAATTGAAATCCTTGGTCAAAATTGTAGTATCCTTCTATTGTGACTTGTGTTTGGTGCTGTCATCTTTGTTTATAATTCGACTTGTTCTTAGCTGCCCCCAAATTATTTTATGGTCGGATAAGGCCCTACCTGCCCATTCGCCTTTAATATAATTAAAGAGTTTTTCTGTTGCCTGTGGCGTAATAATATGATCCAATTGTGATTTTTGCGTGCCCTTTGACCATGTTATCCTGCATGATGATCTCGCTTTTGTTGTTTCTATTTGTAGCTTTTCCCTGTTGACTATATTCATTAATATTTCCCCGTTGTAATTGGAATAGTCATGATGAAGATTTTGGTGAATCAGCCCTTTGCGTTGGAAACTTATTGTATCTTGTCTACCAATATGGGCGTTAAAGTCGCCTAGGATTACTAACGTACATTTCCTTGGTTTTTGTCTAATCAAGTTTAATACACCTGTGAAGGATCTGGTTGCTTTAGAGGTATAACTATTGATGTGGGAGTTAATTATATAAAGCGGAGTAGGATTGTCACTTCCCCTATCAACATTAAGAGTAATTGACATCACGTCGGTATCGTTCTTCCTGCTTATTATTTCGATTTGGGCATCCTTTCTTATTACAATTGCAAGTCCCCGGTGAGCTTTACCAGATAGGTGCCATTCGTAGTGGGTGGAGTTGTACGTTCCTAAGTTCATCCCTGTTTCTTGTAGGCAGGCTACGTGAATACCCCTATTTGAAAGTTCCGTATCTATTTTATCTTTTTTCGCTGGTTTCGAGGCCCCACGGACGTTCCAAGTTGCAATACGCAGGTCTGAGCAAGTGTACTTAGTTGCGGTAGAAGGCTGATTTCTAAGTATTGTGTATCCAGTGTCATCCGCAACTTCATCCGATATCGGTGTACGTACTGTTGATGCTAACTGTTCACACGGTGTTAATGATTTAGCTAATTGGGGGCTGTTGCGGAATCGAGGTTTTGTAGATTGTCCTTGCTCGTCACTTTTTTTGTATTTATTACCAACAGTTTTGGTATATTGTGGTGTTATGTTGTGGGTTGATTCTTGCGTTAGACTTTGCAGGTTATTGTCATACTGTTCGGCGGCGATCATGACCAAGCTATCATAATGTTGGTCTTTGTAAAGGATATGTATGTCTCCGGGTACTGGAACGCCGGTAGGTGAATACACTAGTGTGTTCTCATGATTTATGTGCACATGCACATTTACAAGATAGAATTCAGCCGCGGCGATTAGGATGTCTTCTCCTCCCCAGAACGTCTCGTTAAACTGCGCGGTTATGTATTTTGTTATCATTTGTTCCTGAGAGATCTTGCTGTTATGAATAAAATCTTCAATGTTATTTCTAAGTGCTAAGCAAATTCTGGCGTCACCGCGGTTATCCGAAACATAGGTAGCGAGGTCTCTTCGGACAGACATGTGGTTGAAAGTCAGTCCCATTATATTGTTTATTTGGTGGGCTATCGCTCTATACAGACAATTCCCATCTTTTCTCATGGGCGCTATAATTACCATTGTAAAACTATTGTTTAAAAGTCAGAATACCCCGCAGCGCCTCCCGTTGCCCGCACGTGCGAGTTTAGTTTCGAGACAGTTTTTATTTTTCTATATAAATTTATCTTATTACGGAGTTTTTTTTGTTTTGTTGAATGGATTTCAGCTTAAATGCTCATGTGCCTTTCGTCACAAAAACTCGGGTAAATTGCTCAACAAAAAGTAAAGCAAAAAAAAGGGTTGCCTCGGACAAAAAAAAGGGTTGCTATAGAATTGTCAATTTGTTTAGAATAGTTTCTGTGAGTTAAGTTATAATTATCAGCATGCAAAAAGTTATGGATCAGGTTAAACTAAGAAGTTTTGTGTAAGATATTTTTGAACGAAATCAAAAGTGACACTGTTATTTTGTCGGAGTCATACAGTATCTTATTTTATTTTGCCATTCTACTTTTACTATGCACATATAATCTTATACCTGAAGCTTAAAAATAAATTTTTATTTTGCGCGTAGCATCAAACCTCCAAACTTCATCAGTCACTACTCAACTGCAGATTCACGCTCACGATATTGTACCTTAATCTATCAAATAATATACCGAACTTTGACACTGGATTTTAGCCACGTAATCGAAATAGAGTCGAGAGTTGAACTCAGTCCTCTTGGTCGCTACACTTGCTAGAAACTATTCAAAAAGCTAGTCGTTTTGGTATCTGAATCTATCGATGGAGCCAACTTTACCGTTGAGTTTGTAATACTGGAATTCGATGTATTGACTAGGTGATCATTAGGTAGATAGCTTATGAAATAGTCGGCTCCGCGCGTCTGTTGACGCAGTCTTACTCAGGTCAAGTTGTGTATTTTGCAGAGGGAAGCAACGCCCTGAAAGACATGGAATGAGCTCACCGGATTATTCTGGATCCGTCGTTGAGTGGTCCTGGAACCTTCGGCAAACGATTAGACCCTCGCTTGCCCTGGATTGCTCGCATAGGTTCAAGAATGCCTAGCACACCTCACTTTTGCACTGTATTAATATTAGTATTTATTTATCGACACTTAACGTCACAGCCACATCAATCAACAAAAACACTGGTCGAGTTTATTGAGCGGCAATTATCACGATGTTATTTTACGGCCGGCGCACGCCAAACGATACAAAAAAAACTACACCATGGAGCGCTCGAGACGTCCTTCCGCTACGACGTCCAGTCAAAGACCGGACAATAACAGGCTGGCATAATGTAAAAAAACTCTTTGCTGAATAGTCTCCCGATTTTTATAACCTGTCTTCAAAGTACTATTAGGCAAGCGTGCATCATCGTCGATGACATCATAGCTTCCCATCAAAGAAGATAGTGGTCAAACATAACATAAAAATATCGAAATCTTATCCTGCCCACCCTTTTAAGAACAATCCGTGAAGATACTATAAAGGCCATGTTTCCGTCCTAATAAAACACATAAAAACACGAAAAAAAAACTTTATAAAAATAAACAAACATGGTACAGTAATACCGAATGTCTTAATTATCGACCCACATGGGTGGTCTGTGACGTCACTCCGTTCCTAATCAGTAGTTGGACCGACCAAAATATCTTGATTGCGGCGAAATTTGGAACTACAAAAAATGTACTGGATTTTTGACGTTTGGTTGCGAAAGTGGCGCCACGGCTTGGGCACCGTTATGGTGGATGTTTTAAAGTCTTTATTCCTTGACGCTTATTAATTTATTGTGTAGATTGTCTGATTGGTACTAAAGCTTAGCAATGATAGTAACAATTATAAAACTTGATGATTGGCTTTAATTTGCAATTCATTGAAGCATATTTTTTTTTTTTGCAATTATATTTACGGCTAGGGTTGGTGCTCAGTTTTAATGAGCGTCGGTAATTTTTCGAAACGATGGTTTAATAGTAAAGGTATCACGTGAAGGCTAGTTCATATTTGAGTATTTCTGAAACGTTTTGTTGAGCAAAGAGATGAGCGCTCGTTGGGAAATTAAAATGAGATTTTAAAAGAAAAAATGCTTTTAGGCCATGACAACCATCACATCGTTGAGCATTTGCAAAAGAACTTAGAACATCTTTTCAACGCTCAACGATCTCCTTTCTGAGTGTGAGCTTTTGCTTAGCTGCACCATTTGCAGGAACGTAATGGGAAAATGATGTGGAAAATGCTCTAGTGTGTTTTCAACTTAAGACTGCGTTTCGCCTCCATTGCGTTTCATAATCATGTTCTTATTTCAAATAATTAAAGAGTGTGTACTTTTTTTTTTTCTGTTGAACGTCCGTTCTCCGACCATTTAATTCAGATGAAATGGTCGAAGAACGGTCGGAAAAACGGATTTTATTTTAGGAACGAATGCATAAAACCGCTTACACTTTCTGTTGAACCTAATTAGTTACTACTTTATTTGCATTATTTACATAAGACACTTGAGTTAATTAAAGTCAATAATTATCATATCGTTTGTAAGTCTTTACCTATTCAAGAGTTTGCATAATGTATTTAAAAATAGGCCTACTCAAACACCGCCACTTCGATTCTGTGCTTCCCGCATCCAGCGGATTCTTGGGAGAGGCCTATGTCCAGCAGTGGACGTCTTTCGGCTGAAATGATGATGATGATTTAAAATAACTTATACATGATTTAAAATATTTCCTGGTTGATGGCAATAGGCTCGCCCCCTATTACATGGGACTTAAACACAACTGGCGAAATGTGGTAACCCTTCGGGGAATACAGGGGTGATGTTGGTGATGGCCCTATCAGAATGCCAGCGCTGCGACATTTTTTTTTAAATGTCGCAGCATATGCTGAGATGGGAGCCTTTTGACCTCGTACAGGATTTTCTGTTATTTTTATTTTTTATTTTTTATTAATGCTTTAATGAGCGTGTTTTAGTTTAATTTGTGATTTCCTGTGCGAGTCTCAATAAATACTTTTTCTTTCTTTCTTTCTATATACGTATTTACTATTTCCTGGATTTATCCAGATGCTTAAGTACATATAACTTGTCCACTAATAATTGCGTGAATAAATAATTATTATTAAAAAAAAAACTGTCTGTAATTATATTATTATAAGTAATGTGTTATTAATTTACTATTCTCTTTTGTTTCAGGACGAAGTAAGTACGGGTCGCGCTCACGGGAACCACGTGAGATAATTCCATTTATTTTTTATAATTATTTATTTTACGTATCCACAAAATTATATATATTTTTTTTAAATAAGTATACATATAATTATATTTCTTTTTTGTTATATATTTGACTTTATCTTCATTTAATATTGATTTTAATCTGTTACACTTGACATAACAAAAGTATTTTCAAGATTTTACAACTTTTTCTAAGCAAAAATATGCAGGGCGATACTGTCACTATCAAAATATAAAATAAATGCTTAAATATTAAATATATTTTATTAAACCTATTCAATAAATAGAACTTTAGATATTACTTAACAATAACAGCAGTTTTCTAAACATTTTTTATATTATTCGTTTGAAAGTAAATTCCGAACATAATAAAGTGAATTGATAGCTTTATTATTAAAAAAAAAACTGGTTGTCAAAGAAACTTTCTATGACTAGAGTTGTTTAAAAAACGGCCAAGAGCGATCTGTATGACAACTTCGCAGACCTTTATAGTCAAGCTTGTAACTATTACAACCATTTTAATTTTTTAAACAAAAATGAAACATAAGAACTTCCTCCATTTTATTTACGGTTGAAAGATCAGAAATACAAAGCGTTTGAATGAATCTGATATACACAACGAATGCCGTTTTTTTTTTATTTTTGAAAGAATTAAGGTGAAAAAAAAGAAAAAGAAAGCATTGTCTTGCCCAAAAAAAGTGCGCGTTGCGGTATCATGCAAAATTGGCCGATACCTTTTTTAATCGATGGCATTTAAAACCAAAAGTTTGCCCAATATTTGGCCACACTGCTTTTCAATATTACGCGTTTGCTCAATCATAAGTACCGAAATTCGATTATATCCCACCAAGAACTCTAATTGGATTGTCACAACATCAATTCAGTGAGATTTCGTACAAAAACTCGTCTATTTTCGTAACCACAATGGGCAAAGTTGTAAAAAGGTTTGACAAAAAGCAACTCGTGATGTTGTTAAATAATGAAATAAAATTGATTAGTTACGCGTAAATTGAGAATACGTGGTCTTATTCAGTTTTTTGGTAGAAGTGGAAAATAGTTATTGTTGATACTGGCTGGTTGATTTGATTATTAAACGGGTAATCTACAGTGCAAAAATATGCTTACTTAAAGGGGTTTGGTAAAGCTATTAAGTAATATAGAGGAGGAGAAACTCACCAGCCAATTTTTTTCTAGACATTTGGCACTATTCAAAGATTTCTGTCGGTCAAATTTTTACAATAAAATATTTTATCTGAATTATTATCAATTCAGCGTGACTACTAAGTCAAACGTTGAATACTATCCACAACCGTAGACTTTTTTTGGACAAAGTTGTGATGCCATAACTCAATATTTTTATAGAAAAAAAAAAAAAAAAACACGTATTACATTATTTTCATCAAAAATTTAATCATTTCAATTTGGATGGTGATTTTTACTCTTCCTGTACGACTTACTAGTTATTTTTGAGGATTGCTTCTGATAGGAAATCAGAATAAAAATAGATGTAGTTGAAACACGACCATTATATATTTTTACAATGTGGTTTTATTATTGTTTTTTGTTAAATATTCAGCATGTCAAAATGTTCGTGTCAAAAATTTGTGCTCTTTAATAACATGTTTGTGCAATGTGTAACACTGCACTGGTTTGTAAATTTTTGTTAACAATAATTTTTGTTTTGTTACTAACAGCTTTAATGACAGTATTTTTATGTGCAATTCAGATAGATTTATAGGTACATTACCTTCATTATTTTGCTTTTGGCCAATTGCGTTTTTGATGACGAACTGTCAGATTTGTCAGTGATATGCCGTTTTCGTTTGAATGATTGAACAAAAACCAATTTGTGTTGAATTTTTGAAATTCATTCATCGTCATTTTGACAGTTTGTAGCCAAGAAAAATAATTACAGTCCAACCGTCGAGAGAATGCGTTCTTGACACCTGTCAGTTTCATACGAACAAATATGTGTTTTGCGAATTTGATCCATACTACTAGAAATTGTTCAACTGACAGGTGTCAGGAACGCATTCTTTCGTCGGCGGGACTGTAAGCATCGTTCTTGTCACACTCAAAATCTTATTCTGATACCATAGACAACCATATTCTGAGTTGTACACCAATTTCTAGCCACATCTCCAATATTCCAGAGAAGAAGATCCTTCAAATCATCAGTATTTTCGCATCATCGTCACCACCAGCCCGCCAGGCGGTCGGTGAAATATTTTGACCAATTTTATCGCTTGGGTCTTCGATGCTCGTTCGAGCTCGGAACTGAATTGGTTAAGATATTGCATCGTCCGCTTGTCTCGGGGATTTCATCGAGGGAAGTTTGTGCTCCGTGTGATTATTTGTGCCTATTTTATTAAATAGATGATCAACCTGCACGCTAAAACTTTGGTTTCCTGGGAAAACGGTTCCGTTATATTTATGACAGCCTAAATTCAAAAATAAAAGGCCTTATTGATCATTCATTTTGCTGTACGTCCCGCCACAGCCATGCACGATGCACGACGTAAACCGACAGTGACTAGTCTCAACGTAGGTCAATTATTATAATTAATTGCTTGCTGGATTTGCACGACCCAATTTTGAATCCAGCAAGCGACCCCGCGACGCGCGTCTTGCATCGTGCTTACTGGATCGTGTATATGCTTGCTGTACTTTTTATTTTGACAGGGATTTAGCGAATTTTGGGGTAACGAATAGAATAGAATAGCATATTTTTATTTCAGACGGAGTCCATAGGGTTAGTAACAATTTTACTTAACATCTAGTGTTAGTAGGTACAACACAGATTATATTAAAAAAAACAGCGTGGAGCTGCATCCACCTCCGCAACATCGGGGAATCCCACCGATCTGCGAACGCACTGAGAATACTGTTGGTGCTGCTGTAAAATCGTGTAAAACCCCCAATCTGACAACATTAATCGGGGTCTTGAGCAGACGTACAGCATGCTGGATGCGCGTACGATAGTGTGTATGCTACGACCAGCATCACGGCCTTGGCGGGACGTTCAGCAAGATGATACAGAAAAAGGCGCTTAAAGCGCTGAACAAACAAATTGTCCATCGTATGGACATAATCTAACGCGTACAAAGGATAAAATTCCGGGATTTCCATACGATTCCAAATTGTCCATCGTCTGTTCAACGACTAAGGTGACATTAAAATGTCAAAAACGCTCCCGATTGGACAACCGTTATTGTGTGACCGTTCACCGCTTTCTCAGGAAACCAAAGTTTTAAGGTCCATAGGTCATAGCACATATATCAACTCGGAAAGGGATTGTCACCGTATCGCCGCGGTTTGTGAGCTTGTCCCGAGACGAGGCGATTACGTTACGATTCCGATTAGTGTGCGTTGCAGTAGGGAGTTTCATACAAAGAATACTGAATGGCTCGAGTTGATACCGATACCGTTCCGAGTTGATATGTGTGCTATTTCCTTTAGCGTGACCACCGTAGAAACAAATACAAAATGACAGATTGTGGAAAGATTTCTACGACGCGATGTTAAAATGGAGAAAATAAATGTCATTTTGTCTTCATAGTTAGAGAAGTGATCATGCTACGCGTGCTGAAGTAACGTTATACGGTATGTAAAAAAAAAACCCTATCCCATCCGAGAGGGGCTCATAGATACTGCAATAATAATAATAGTAAGAGTTTAATTATTATTGAAAATAAAAAAATTATTGCTATTTAAAAATGACCCCAAATTCATTAATAATGAGAAAATTTTCTACAGAGGTGATAAGTTATGACTTGTAGATACCCGCTTAATGACGGCCGCCTGCGCCCCATGTAATAAACCTGGTAAAATGTCCCAATGAAACAAAAAATGTGTTCTTTTTTTCGTCTTTCCTGATAATTGTCACATAAATAAACTCTCAGTATGATACCTAACAACACCCTCATAGGTCAGACAGGGCTTTTATAAGACATGTTGTATAACTCATGTTATGTGTGTTTGTTTCTGTAATACTTTGTTTTTCAATGCTAACATTGTGTTTGTGTGTGCTTTCATTGTTGCAACATTTGTTCTTGTTTGCTGCTTCATGACGATTTTATTGGTTACTGTTACATGTGTGTTTTGCTTTTTGTGTTTATTTGTTCATGCTTGTGTTTTTGTGAATATATTTTGTGTTAGGAACATTTGTTTTGTAATATCACGTGGTCATGTTTCAACTTTGAAACGATATTATCTTCTCCAAAATTGAACTACTTACAATCATTATTATACCGGAATATATTAACCGGAACATACAGATGAGCTTAATTAGTTCGTACAACACACTTCTAATCTAATTAAACAAAATGTGTTACCAACCACATTCGGATTTAAATAAAAACGCCCGAATTACTTCCTAGTAGCGTCGAATTTAATGTTTATAAAACTCTATACTAAACATTCCACCAATTTTTTCCAAAAAAAAAAAAATGTTTTGATGTAGGTACGTGATATCTTAGATCATGATCAGCAGGTTTACAATCAACTGCTGAACAAAGGCCCCGTTCTGTGTATTATCATTTCACTATTTAGACTCAAGACTTTGAGGCTTAGATATTCGTCCTCCATTTTAGTCTGTTTCTGAGCAGGTCCTCGGACGCGAAGGCCGAAGAAACCTCCCGGAGACAACGCTGTACCTGACGAGAAGAGACCCCGCACTGCTTTCTCTGGACCTCAACTCGCAAGGTTAAAGGTATGGGACACTAAATATATTATTTTTAATGTATTACTAGGATTGTCTCCGAAAGCCTTTGTGTCTCCAGTATCAATCGACGAACGTAGAAGCAAACACAGTCAACCATTTTCAGATAACTAAGGCCCTTTCTTATTAAAAATATCCTCATGATATCCTCTGCCTGTTAAAGATAAAATTTTGTGTTTTAATGCTTACCAACAATACCTGAAGTAACCCATATTGGTTACTCCAACAACCTTACATGAAGTGTCTTTAAGCCTTAGAATTTCCATCTGCCCTATTCTTATTCCTTTGCGATTCTAAAAGTCATTTCTTCTCCACAGCACGAGTTTGCCGAAAACCGCTACCTTACAGAGCGAAGACGTCAAAGCCTCGCAGCAGAGCTGGGTCTAGCAGAAGCTCAGATCAAGATCTGGTTCCAGAACAAACGGGCCAAGATCAAGAAGGCTTCGGGGCAGAGGAATCCCCTCGCATTACAGCTGATGGCACAAGGGTTGTATAACCACAGTACGGTGCCACTGACGAAGGAGGAAGAGGAGTTAGAAATGAAGGCTAGAGAGAGAGAACAGCAGTTGAATAGAGTTTAGATTTTGAAGGCAGGTTGAGTTTTGATGGTGGAGTTCAGGTTGGTGGAATGAGACACGTGTCAATGGATTCATTCATGTAAAAAAAATTGATTTGAAATTTCGAGTTAGACTTTCTTCTGTAGCTGAGCTCTATTTAGCGATAGCATAAAAGTACAATGTACATAATGTTCCCACTGCTGGGACACAGGCCTCCTCTCGATGAGAGGCAGCGGGCCGTAATCCACCACGCGGGCCAAATGCGTGTTGGTAGATGTCACATGTCTTCGAATTATTAGTTCTAGGACATGCCAGTTTCCTCACGATGTTTTCCATTCAATAGCATAGATGTTTATTTTAGAAGATTCTCTATTTTATGGGATTAAAAAAATCAAAAATGTGCCCTCCAGATTAAAACCAAGAAAAATCTTTTCAATACTATATTATTATGTTATGCAGATTCATGATAATCTCAAAACTATCATATCTAAAGGTAACGAATAACAAAGCTGCCATAGGGATAGGTATATCTAAAATTCTCCCCGTAATTATCAGTGATTTCCGCCATTTTAAAACTATGTGCAATTTCTTAATTAATAATAATTGACGAAGGCATTTCTTAACTTCTTGAAGTTCACTGTTATTTCCTCAGGCCATAACAATATTAATAACTCAGACCGTACCAGACGTAAGAAAAATATAAAAATATAGTCAAAGAATAAAAATGTAGGGTTAATTTTCACCTTCAACTTTTCCTACTGCGTAATACCAACATTTTTAATAGAAATTAACCGTCATGTCCATTAAAATTTATCGAACCTGTGCAGATACTTATCTGCATAGATATTTAAATGAACTCAATGAAATACATACCTGAAGAATGTCTCGATATTTTCATTTTTAAACCCGTTTTTCGAAATTTCCCGACTAGTTCAAACTTAAACGGAGCCCTTATTCGTGGTCCGTCTAGTCTTAGACGTTAAAAGAGCTCACTTATGATTATAAGGGAGCTCTTTTTCATAAGATTTATCACACACGCGCAGGTCGGACAGCCAAACTGCTGCTGCTAATAAATATGAGCTCTGTTTGTTTTCGCAACCAGTCGAGCGATCCCGAAACAACATAGTGAGGAAACTTGTAAAAATCTATTCAAATAATTCTACAGGAGAGTGGTATTCTTTTTTGTGTGACTAACTTGGTGTCAGAGTTATAAAGCTGTCCATGGGCGGACTTGGCCTCACATGCCGTCGAGTAATATCTCTCAGGCATGGCCGGTTTCCTCACAATGTTTTCCTTGTGTTTTGAGTGTCTTTTCATAAATCGTAGGACCTCACTCATCAAAACTCAACTGTTTATGTTAAAAGAGATTAGAAACAGTCCTGCGTCCCTTTCACACTTGTCAATAGTTTAGATAAAACAATAATACTACTGACATAACACTTAATTTGTAGACTTCTGTTCACTTCTTCGTTAAATCGTCGCATTCATGTTCGGTTCCTAAATCCTTAGCCGATCGGTGTTCGTTATTTCACATCCCTACCTTTATTTTCAAAATAACCTCTTGACTTTAGTCTGTCAGATTAACGATGAAATCACTATCACACTGACGATTTTGCAGCGTGTTTCCAGCAAGGCGATTGGTGAACGTGCTTTCCGAGGATGCGAAGCGGGCTAACCGCAAAAACGCGACGTGTTGTCCGCGTTTTCACAATAATGAACACTTGCTTGTCTCGGTCTTTCTTGTACACTCAAGTCAATAGCTATCGTTACACAAACGCGGTGAATACGTTGCGCATACGCGGCGTGCTCGCTACGTACACACAGCTAAAGCGTTAAACAATCATCTCGCTGATAACTCGCTCGCAAATCGCCAATGTGTTAACTGTGATAAGGGCTAAGATTATAGGGTCAATATTCGTCGTCGTTCAGCATTTAAATAACTTTCTTAAGGATTGGTAGGGATAAGAAAGAAGATTTGGTTATGGATTTACGAACCGGCAGTCAATTGCGTAACACGCTTATAGTAGCAATGGCTTTCAATTTGACAGTTCAACAACTTTAATTGCGTTACTTACGTTGTTGAACAGACAAATTTTTCGAACATATGAAGCAATGGATTAGCAATATCCTTCAAACTCTTGGATTGTGATTGAAAGTGTCTTGCGCAATTAGAATTTGGGTTCAATACCCAATATTATTTTGATAATATGTTACTGCTGCAGTGTTTGCTCTCCTTGAAATTATGGTTTAATTCAAATGATGACAACAAAGACAATGTGGTAAGTATAAAATGTTCATAAATGTCACATTACAAGTTACGTACATAAATGTAGAAAATTTCCCAAAATTAAATCATAGTGTAATAACAATTTTGTCTTGAAAATTACAAGTAATTTGCAATAGATTATACCAAACAGCATTCCGTAGCAGTAATATATTGCAGATAATCATAATTATTAATATGTTATTGCGACGATTTATACATAATTTTGTGTTGTTTTCTGGTCACATTCATTTGAAGATTACCGTAGCATTTTACTGACTAATTATTAACTTGCACTTCTTTTTGGTTGTGTACACATTGGCCTATGATTTAGAAACGAAGTTTATACGCACGTTACACACTGCACACTTGGCGAATGACAACTAGGCCGCAAAAAGTGTAACATTTTGATCGTTACTGCACTTTTATTAAGTTACAAAAGTTAGCAAAAGCGAAAGGAATTTCGTTTTTCTTAAATTGAGTTTTGACAAATGTTCATAGATTTTCAATCAACGTGCTAAATAACTCTGATGTCTTTCAGGAATCTGGGTTGGTAAGAAAATAATAGTCACATTATTTTTTTGCAATGTTACAGAAAACATTGATTTGAGGTAAGATTTAGCATAAGCCAATGTGCGTACGACCTCTTCTAAAATAATCCCTGCGTTTGAGAAATTTATGAAAAAAAAATCACTAAAAAGTTTTTGTAAAAAAAATTATAGTCGAATCTCCCACTCGAATTGTATAAAATAAAAAAGTGTAAATAATTAAAAACCCAACTTTAAGACTTAATTAACAAATTATTTTTAAGTTATTTATTGTGCAATGTAGCAGTATTAGTCATTTGTTATAATTTGACAACATTTTGAAAAACAGGCACAAATCTTTATGTTAGTGGCACAAACTATTTTTCTTTTATTTTTTTTTCCAGATTAATTAAAATTTTCAACTTGTTGTCAATTTATAAATGTGAAAAAGGTAGCGATTTATAGACAAATCTTATTAAAAGAAGTTAAATGAATTTGTTTTGTTTTATTTTGTTCGCATAATCAGCCTTTAATGTTCTCACTTCTGAGACACAGGCTTCCTCTCAGTGTGAGGGAGTGGGCCGTAATCTACCACGCGGGCCCAATGCAGGTTGGTAGATGTTACATGTCTTTGAATTTTTGGTTCTAGGACATGCCGGTTTCCTCACGATGTTTTCCTTCCCCGTTTTGAGAGCAGTGGTGATGAAAAAATTTACACAAAGTAAAGCGCCTGTCTTGGTTCGAACCTAAAAACTCGTAAGTCGCGGCCTTTACCACTGGGCCACTACTGCTCTCTTATTTTGTTACTGAAACGAATTCCTTTCAATCTGATTCTGAATCTAATTTCACATGGAGTCATTGTGACGTTAGTCTACTGCTACCAAAAACTTTAAAGCTTGCAGTGCAGGTATAAGTACCTAGATGGAAAAAAAGACACGATAATTTACGACCGGAGCTGAGTATATGCTCTTCAGCGTCACCTACCGAATGGAGTTAAGTACACCCGATTCAGTGTCACTGACCCGACCACGACGGTTCAGTTTCATGCACTGAAAGAGCGCAAAAATAAGTATTTCACTTCATTAATGCAGAAATGTTGATACGGTAAGTATTCTTGTCTCGTAACCCCTTAAGCCTCGGTCATATACAGCGAATAATCGTTGCGATTAGGTTCGAACTCGCTGTGTGTGACCGCGAATATATTCATTCGCCGCGATTTGATTTGAGCATGTTCAATTTTACTATCTGCGAATGCGCACTCGCCGCGCTCGAAGAAGTTGCTGTGTGTGACAGCGAGTAGTACCCCGCTACGAGTAGCTATTCCGCTCAGCTGTTCCCAGACCACATGCCCGTGCTACAGATCGTTTCGTCGCTGCATAGATATGTAGGGCTCGCTGTGTATGACAGGACAGGCAGGCAGCGAATTGTTGGTGCGAGTATTATTCGCAGCGAGTATTCGCTATGTGTGACCGAGGCTACGAGCTACACGCTCAAGCGACACGCGTCTTGCCACACCGACTGCGGAGAAAACAAATGTTAGAAGTTGCTTAAAGCATGCCACGAGTCAACGCGACGCGACTTGTGGAACTACAGACGGAAACAGAGGGTCAATTCCCATATTTTTAAGAACGTTCACATTCTAATCTCCGTCTTAATCTATAATATATCTAAATTTTTTCAAGTTATTGACGTTGATTGGCGCTGAGATGAGATTGAGATTAGATTTTGAACGTTTTTAATTATGGGAATTGGCCTTTATTCTGATGACGCGCGCGTTTCTTCTTTCCACGTAGCGTTGCGAAGTCGCGAGTCGCTTCGCTCGAGGCCGTGAACGGAGAAAGTTACTAAAGCTAAAGGCATGAATTACTTTGTTTTTTTACCTCAAAAGGAAAAATGGAACCCTTATACGATCACTTGTGTGTGTCTGCCCGTCTGTCACAGCCAATTTGCTCTGAATCTACTGGACCAATTTAGTTGAAATTTGGTGCATATATAAATTCCTGTGACCCAAACACGGACGTGTAACGTAAATTAATTAATTTTAAATATGGAGGTCACTTTTCGGGGGCAAATTGGGAAATTAGAAAAGAGTTTTGCAAACTGTACCGAGTGACTTATCAAATGAAAGGGCTTTTTGTGAGGATCTCACCTTTTTTATTTATAGGAATGGGTCATTCCAAGATAAAAATATTAACTAATCAGTAAGGTGAAAGCGGGACAGACTGTCCTCAGTGTATTTTAAGCACATCTAATCCTGAAGGCTATTTTTGCTAGATTCGAATGCCAGTTCGCCCTTAAGTTTTTCCTTAGACCAAAGTATTAATTCCTCCTCCTTTTTTGAAGTAAGATATAGAACATGGAGTTTCTTGCCCAGCATTCTTCTCCATACGAATCTACATTTTAGAAGGGGCAACTATGTAGAATCAATTCTATTTTCTTGTAAATGTTGACATTCAAAAGTGCGTTTTATCTGCCTACTTTATAGAAATAAGTAAATGATTTGATATAGGTAGATTTTTTTGACGGCAGTTGTCCCACCGCTGCTGGCGAGGAACCGACTAACTATTGGCTATTTTCTCGCTCAAGAAACGTACAATAGATATACATTCTGTGTAAACAAAAGAGATAGATACATATATTAATAGTTGATCGCTGACTGTTCACACCGCCGGCGAGGACTCGCTCCACTAGTTTGTCGCTGTGCGACAAGAGCTATCAAAGATAATACTCGCTCAGCGATACTTGCTCAGCGATATTCGCTTGGCGGTCAGAACTCACGCTGAGAGACCAAACAGCGGTAATTTCGCCCCGAGCGAGTGGTGCCCGTCGCACTCGGACACTCGCTAGTAGCCTAGCGACAAAACTATCGGAACTACACACTCGCTGCTCGCCAACTCGTTTTCAGTTGCTAGCTCTACTCGGTACTCGTTAATCGCCGGCGGTAAATAAAATAAACATCATACAATTCGTTCCTATAAAAGTATCTATCTCCACCACGTCAATCGCTTTCACGTCGCATTTAAAAATGCAATAAAAAAAACACCCGAAATTAAAGTTTAGCACCCGGGAATCGAACCCGCATTCCCGATTCGCGATGCCGCCGCAAGTATTTCAATAAAATCACCCCTCTCACCCCCTCTCACCCCCCTGGCTGTCAGTTCATTCGCAAGACACCAAATTAAAAAGGGGTGAATGTTAAAGAAAATTCGTTAGGGGGTGTTAAATGTTTTATTTTTTGGAGATGTGTATTTGTTTTAATGTCGATTGGGGTTGAAAAATAAAACATTTCTTTTCTTCCGTACTGGGGTGAAATATATAAAAGGATAGGTAGTTCCGTGGTAAAGATATTAGTCAGTCAGCAAGCTCATCATCTTCCAGGAGTCATGTGGAGCGACTTCGTCTTGCAAAGAATCCAACAATTATTGATAATTGATGATCTTATCTTATCTAACAATTATTGGGCTAAGTATTTGTGTTTTGTTTTTGATTTCTTATTTTATTATTTCACTATATTCTGCACCGGTTGACGTCATCACGTCAACGCCAGCTGTCGCAAAAAATCAGCGCTGTGACTCTGTCTCGCATAGGGTCACAGCATTATGTTGAGCGATGGCCGTTTTGCATGGATGTGCGCATATTCTCCCCCAAATTGATATTTTCGTTTTTAGTTCTTTCTTTGCGTCATGTTTACTGCAAATAAACGTATTTTCTTTCTTTCTTTTCTTTCTTAACAACCTATAGGTATAGATCATAGGTATACAACACGCTAATTGCGTAACACACGATCAATGACAATCTGTTTCATTTTGACAGTTCAACAACATTCATGTCGTTATTTACGTTGCTGAGCTGACAAATTTTTCGAACATAATTATGAAGCAATGGATTACCAATATCTTTCAAAATGATTCAGATTATGATTGATCGTGTATTACGCAATTAGGGAGCTGGGCTATTTATGGAGATAGTAGCTGCGCCCCGCGGTTTCACCCGCATAAATCTCGATCCCGTGGGAATATCGAAATAAAAAGTATTCTATATCTTCATCCAGGTCATAATCTACCCATGTGCTAAATTTAATCCAAATCCGTTTATCCGTTTTAGTGTGAAAGCATAACAAACAAACAAATGTTTCTAAACATCTTCCATCTTTCAACATCTTTCCTTTTTTTTTTCTCTATTTTTCTGACTAATGTTTTTTTTTTTTAAATGTCGCAGCATATGCTGAGATGGGAGCCTTTTGGCCTCGTACAGTTCTTTCTGTTATTTTTTTAATTTGCTTTTAAATTTCTATTAATGTTTTAATGAGTGTGTGATTTGTGATTTCCTGTGCGAGTCTCAATAAATACTTTTTTCTTTCAAATTCACTTTCTTATTTATAATAAATATTGTTATATAAATAAAAAAATACAATAAAATACATTTATTTCAAGCATCATTAGCTCATAGGTGGTGTACACACAAATACAGACAACACACAAGGGATAATAAACATAAAATAAAAACAAAAACACAACATCTAACCGGCCCTGCTGACGGCAACATGCCTATCACAGCAGTTCCGTATGTATGGGCAGTCCATCCGGTCCGCGATCATCGCCAGGACAGCATCGCCGCATATATACACCGTGACATTTCAGTCGTCTCACAAAGGGCTACTCAATGTACCCGACATAAAATAACTCTAGGAGCAATTAAAAAGCTGTTACAATTTATAAATTTTTTAAAATGAATGTTTAGTAGTCATTGGAAACATGAAGTGGGCTGCTGTTGACTAAAATGTCACTGTATATATACCTATATAATATATAATTATAGTTAGGATTAGGATGGCAACCAGGAACGGGTTTAGAATTTGTAAAAAATAGTCACCCATCCAATAACTGACTGCTTAACTTTTGTAACATAACCACGAGAACCTCAAAACATCCATAGCTCAACACATAACAGAACATCACGCATGTTTAAGTCCCATGTGATAGGGGGCGAACCTATTGCCATCAAGCTGGAACAGATCCAGACTCCGGGCTACTACCACAGTATAATAAAGTAACAGTATTATGTCTCGGAAGTGACCTTGAAATAATTACCTGTGGCCGCTCGGTAGATAAACCTTCCGCATCCATGCGTAACTGCCGCGCACTCGAGACTGTTGCGTGCTAATATACATTGAGATTTCAAAGCTTGTGGTTTCAAGACATAGTGTTACTTGATTACTACTTACTGAGAAATTCCTGATAAAAAATCCAAAAAAAAAAACACTTTGCGCAACGATGGCTTAAATTAAATTATTTTTCTGTGCATAGAAGATCCATAACTGTAGTTTCAGTAGATAACATATTGATTGATTAACCGATTGTTACGAGTGATCAATATATTTTTTTGTGTAATTCTCAATCAATGGACGCTACTCTGTATAGATTCCCTATCTGTAATCAATTTGTTATTACATTAAAAACAGTTGTAAAAAGTCAACTATTTTAGAGCTGCAAATAACGCAACTTTAGATATCTTTTGTTGCTATGGAGTTTACGTTAGGGCGAAAGCGTCAAGGTAGCCAACGAAATTCAAATTTCGCTAAGTTTTTTTGCAAAGTCAAAGTCAAATCATTTATTTCAAATAAGCCCATGTATGGCACTTTTGAACGTCAAAATTTACAAAATAATATAATTGATTCTAGTCGCCCACTCCAAAAGGTAGTTTTCGTATGGAGAAGAATGGGCAAGAAACTCCACCGTTACTCTTTTAAAATGTTTTACAATAGTTTGTATAAGTACGTACATTAGTTAAATAATTATATGTGAAGACGATGTACCTAGAATAAAATTACTATACTACAATAGGTAAAAAGAATTAAAAATTAAGCAACGACAGATAATTTAATTATGTGATAGATACATGGTGCTCACATATTTATAATTTTGCAATTCGCTGATCAGTTTCAGGTTGTATACTTGTCTCAAACTCAAAGTATTTATTTTAATTAAACCATTTATAGGCACTTTTGAATAGTCAAGGGGTCGGTCAGTCAGAAAGATGAAGCTAGTTGCCCATTCCAAAGCGTAGTAGGCTCCTATGGAGAAGAACAGGCGAGAAACTCCACGGACACTGTTTTAAATCATAATATTGTTACAAAATATTGGTCACATCATTCATGTTGAAATTATACATGTGAGAACAATGTAGAAAGACGTGCACGTTAAAAGCGTCTGTAATAAAAAGATAAAAGGACAATTAATAAATTAAAATAAACCGTGGCAGCTAAGAGATGACCAGTCCCTACTGACGGCGCCCGTTCACGAACATGACGCATGGACCAGCACCATTTAGTTCAACCATTTTGAAGGGAACTCCACGACCCAACACACGTATAAGCGATGGTCTACTAAAAATAAAAAATAAAACTCAAATGGAACTGGACTGGTCCCATTGTGAGAACGAACCTAGGAAAATGGACGAAAGACGTAATGGAATGGTATCCTAGAAATGGAAAGAGAGAAATGGGACGTCAAATCAAGAGGTGGGAAGATGACTTACCAAAAGGATGGAGAAGCTCGTGGAGAGATGAGCGGAAGAAACTAGGGGAGGCCTATGTTGAAGGACAACCTGACCAACAAACTGGTTGCTGGAGAGTGAATATACTTACCTAATCAAATTAAATTATTTTATTAAACTAGATTTATAAAGTTAAAACTGTATTGTATTAGGTCAGCGAATAAAGGCTTTGTTTTTATTTATTAGGTTGTATGTTGATTTAAATATGATTTGCGATTGTAACAAGTATTTATTTACAGAATAATAATTATTAAAATCATGAACTTCAAATTACCCTATTGAATGAATATTGAATGAAATCATTACAATGAGGATTATGCTAAAATTGCAAAAAACTTAAGTATGATACATGGGTAGACCAAGACCTGGATTAGGACGTAGGATATTTTTTATCTCGATATTCCTACGGGATCGAGACTTATGTGAGTGAAATCGCGGGGCACAGCTAGTTCCTTATAAAGAAGTGCTTGATAAATAGATGACAATGCGACTAAATGGAAACACAGGTACGAACGAAGCAAGCTAATATTTATAGCTTGTAAAAAAAACTTCAAGTGGTGTGCAGTTATTAAGTCCACGGTTGTTTTGTTTCCATATCTCGTCCTCAGACCAAATAAAAAACTAAGACATAACGCTGTCAACAGTGTCATGAGGCCGACTTCGTAAACATGTGTGCACTTAGTGAAGTGTAGTTTGATTGTAAATGTGTGCTTGTGAGCGTGTATGCACAGAGCGGAGGTCTAGTTTCGGTATGCTTCACTGTATTGTGCGCAGCGCTAATTTTTATTTATTTATTTAAATCAGATTGAGTGATCCCTGTCTATGTTGGTTTACCTACTTAAATATTACGTTAGTAACCAAAGATTAAAACATATGCCACAATAATAATTATTACAACTAAAATAAATGACTACATAAAAATAGAAATAGGTACATAAAATATTATAAAATAAATTAAAGTATGTTTTGGTTTTTTTTATTTGGTCTACCGAACTTCAGCCTTCCACGTCTAACAAAAACTAGAAACTCAAACTCAAACTCAAAGCATTTATTACAAATCCAATTAAAGGCACTTTTGAAAATGTCTAGGGGTCAAGAAGAAACAACTTCTCCGAACCCAACCCACATAATTACCTCCAACTTCTATGCACTCACTAATTCAGCAATGTACAACAACAGTTGTACACTGTTGTTAACTGTTGTTGACTGTAGTTCTGTTGTAAAAAAAAGCAGTTAATTTGTGGACATGCTCGAGACACGCGCGCCTCTAGTTAAGGAGCTGTTTACATGGCGATGGGACATGAATAAATGTATGATGGAATTGTAAATTGGAGGTTTGAAGAAAAATAATGTTACATGGTTCTTGAAGGTAATGTAGCAAACAATCTTCTTCTTTCTTTTTGTGTGGTTAGTGACTAACCTGGTGTCAGAGTTTTGAAGCCGCCCTTTGACTTGGTTTCAAGTGCCATCGAGAAATATTTCTCAGGCTTGCCCGGTTTCCTCACGATGTTTTCCTAAACTGTTTTTTAAGCAAGTGATAATTATACAATACGCACATGAATCCGAAAATTCAGAGGCGCATGCTTTGGGTTCGAACTCGAGACCTATGACTTGGCAGTCCAACGACACCACTAGGCTATTACTGCTCAACAACAAACAATGTAAAAACTTAAGTATTGAACAAGCTGTCTTGAAAAAAATAAATTAACAGACATCTAGGTCCAAGTTAATAATTATACAGGGTGTGTCAGAAAGGTGTGGTTGAAAATGGAAACACCAGACAAACCACAAACCAACAACAGGGGGGAGGGATTGTGGTGTGGTACAGACCATCAAACTGAACAACTTTTGTCCAAGGGACCAACATCGTAATCACAAAAATGTAGCAACTGTTCCATACAAAACTTCAATACCACACCTTTCTAATACACCCTCTGATATAAATATTGTCACTAAGTTCTAAGATCGTCAAATTCTGTCATTCTCATTGAAAAACATAGCATTTGATTATTTTATGAAGATCCAAAGTAGGGCTTTTCAACTATAAACGACACTACCTCAGGACGAAAATGCTGTTTAGAACACCAGACATGAAGTTTATGGCTAAGTATTCTTAAAGAAATTGAAAAAAAACGTGTATGACAACAGCAGGACGTTCTCCATAAAAGAGCAAAATACAAAAAATGCACATCATTATGATCATTCTTCTGCTCTTTTCCCAATTTATTTGGTGTCGGTGTAGCACCTGTTGTTTTTCCATACATCTCAATAAAGGGTTTTTTGAAATGGCGTTCACGAAAGGAATAAAAAAAAAATTGGGACACGCACAGGAAATACAAGATTGAAACTAAGAAAATTATAAAAAAATTGACAATTTCAGAAAACATATTAAATACATACATACATACATAAACTCACGCCTTCTTCCCATGGGGGTAGGCAGAAACTACAGAACGCCACCTGCTACGATCCTTACATACTCCTTTTGCCTCGTTTACGTTCATACATCTGGTCATACACTCCCGCTGGTTGCGAATACTACGCACTTGGCCTTTTTGAAGAACATATTAAAATAAAAAACATATTAATATTTAAAAAAATTGTGTTAAGCAGAAAAAGAAGACCTGTGCAAGGCCAAAAAGGCTCCTATCACACTAGGTGGCAGCACTGCGACGTCAGGTCCAGCGACCAGTCAAAACTGTCAAGGCGTTTACCTTTATTTTGATAAGTCGTGACTGAATGATGAACGAATGATGAACGCCATAATTTTACTTTCATTGTCGAAATGGAAGACCTCTTGTCAAAGTGGCGCCAACTGGTAGCGTGAATTTTCACGAAAACCCTCACTAGCCGATTATTATTATTCCGACATCCCAGAGGTCACCTCTTTTCTAGCCATATCATTATCGATAAAAATACTAGGTACTTACCCAAACAAAGTAGATACTTAATTCTCAAATTGTCCATGCAAGCCCTGCTCAATCTTTAGTAGGGGTGTCGAAATTCTCAACATGAACCTATCGAGGGGGTTGACACCCTATCGAACTGAATTTGATTACAAGTCGCGACTTTATTTTTTATATCCCCTGTATAAGGGTGAATGTGGATTGTCTTATTGCGATTTTTTCACGGTTGACAGTTAGATTGACTTATTTTTTTAATGTTATTGGTTGGCAAATTATCCCGAGTTGCTCTTCGCTAAATAATAATAGCCGCACGGGTCGATCGAAGGTTAAGCTACTCTTGCCGCGGTTGAACCGTGGATGGGTGACCATCTTGACATACCAAGACCCCTCCGTGCCTCGAAAAGCACATAAAGCCGTTGATCCCGGCTGTCATTCGTGGATTTGTTACGGATAATCAGAAGCGTCATATTATTAAGTACCCAGTAACTGGGTTGTGGAGGTCAGATAGGCAGTCGTTCCATGTAAAATACTAGTACTCAGCAGCATCAGGTTAGATTGGAAGCTGACCCCAACATAATTGGGAAAAGGATGCTTAGGCAGATTGGCAAATTAAGCGCTTCACATCCTATCTAATGGTGAGTATGTTGGTAGTCACAGTGATTAGGGATATCTTCAATACCAGAAGAATCGCAACTATATCAAATAGATTAACCTGAAATGTGTCATATACCTGCAATTGTAATTACACACACAGTAACGATACTTACTTGTCGACAGAAATTAAGTAAGTATACGAAAAAAGGGCTACAATCCAGCCGTCGACAGAATGCGTTCTGTACACCTGTCAGTTTCATAATAACGAATATGCGTTTTGCGAATTTGATCAGTAATACTACTAGAAATTGTCTAACTGACAGCTGTCAGGAACGCATTCGCTCGACAACGGAGGTGTCCATGTCAAAAATTAACAGAAAAGTAAGTACTTATAAAAACCGTTGGTTTTTAGCAGGTTTCAAAACCAGAACACATCTAGTCACATCTTAAAACGCTTGACCGTGACCTTCAATGAAAAATTAAGCCTTCTCAGCCTAGCCTTTAAAGCAAAAACCTTGAACATATTAATTACCAATTAATCAACGTTCAAACTTAAGAGGAACTATCTATCACGTCTTGAATAACAAACTATAAAAAAGTTAAAAAAAAACCCATACAGGTGTCAAAAATTAATCGGACTGAGTTGAATGACCTTTTGACGTCAGTATAAAAATTACCGACCACCCACGACGAACGCGCCGCACTAAACCACTTCGCGACAGCGGGTACCCCGTCCCTTTCTCCTTTAAAACATTCCTTTCATTTCCCTGTAGTATAAAAAGAGATAGCTACACTTTGCTGGTTTCGTTCGACATTCGAATATCGTTCGAAAAGCATCTAACATAAGTTGAGCTGTCATTCAGAACATTTATTCAACAAAATGAGGCCTATTGCTATGGTTTATTGTCTATTTTAGCTTGACCTATTCTACGGAGTATCTTGTAGGTTTTCATGGTTCTACGTATACCGGAATCAACCAGTTTAAATTGGACTGAGCTTTAGAACATTCAAACAGAAATCAGGGGTCCTTCACTATGGTTTATAGAATAAGACAGATTGACTGCTAAGTATTACAACTGTCGTTTAGTATCGGCCATCACATAATCCTTGTCTATGGGTTTCTTGAGAGACGATTAAATAGGATTTTATCAGGTGGATAGATAGAATTTAAATGGTAGTTAGGATATCACCAATTCGTAAAACATGGGTGATTTAACCATTATTGTTTAAACTTGGTCATTTATTTTAAGATACTCAAGCAACTCAGTAATTTCCTTGACACGAGTGCTAATTTTACAATTTTTGCCCAAATATCAGATGTTTTTTGGTGAATGGAGGTTCCTATTTTCGGCAGTGGGCGTTTATAGGCTAGTTCAATAGCAAAATATACATTTTTAGTAGATTTTGATTGGCACAAGTGGTTATTTAATCATTTTACCTTAACAGCGAACGTTTTTTTATGAATCGGGTCCTATGTTCGACAGCGCATGTCTCATCGGCTAGTATGAAGAAATTAGGAACATATTTTGGTAAAAATTTTTTAACCCGTAAATTGAACTTCTAACTTCTATTTGCTTCTATCTCCTATCCTGCCCTCTGTGGCCCAAAAATGCTGCCTTTGCGCTGCCGCTGTCACCAACAATTCCGTGGCGCAGTTTTGAGTCAACAAAATTTAATGCATTTTTTTTGTGTTATCGGCCAGCTCTTTACCTCGATCTCGCCTTATGGAAAGCGATGGATGAGGTCTATGATGGAACGGGCATGCCCAGAAGATGCCTGTTTACTCTAGCTTTGAAGGCAGAGGGGTTAATATGGAAGGGAACACAGACGCTGGCAGAGAGTTCCACACTTTGGCCGTGCGTATAATAAATGTGGAGATGAAGCACTCAGTACTACTACTCGACCAAGTTCGGATGATACCCTGCAGTGCGTGTGGTAGTCCGATAGTGGGATTAAGATTACCATCTATTTAAGGGCCTGTTTAGGATGTACAAAATGCCTGATATTTCAGAAAAATGCCAGTCTATTGTTAAAAAAAAATGTATGTCTTAAAATAAATAATACGCAATAAATAGTTTTAAAGACTGACATTTATTCAAAATGAAAAGTATGAACAGTTTACGACCACTAAACTAATTTAGAAAACACGAACAAGACTTACTACACTGTGTGTTTTTTCCGAAGAACAAATATATATATTTTTTTCTAGAATATAAATATAAAAATCTTCACATAAAACGTTTTTAAAGTTTTTTTGGGTACTTGGGATAACGCTTTTACCGACTCTATTGTCAAACGATTCCCTGTTTTTTACTCTACTGTGCATTTATTATTATTATTTATTTTTTTAAATATTTTTATTATTAATTTGTTTTGTATTTAATTTTGTTTCCTTTTATGATTTCGTGTTGTATGTTTTGAAACTGGTCATCTCTTATCTGCCAGGGCTTATTTTATTCTTATATTTTCAATTGCTTTTGATTATTTTTTGTACATTGTTCTCACATATAGAAGCAACAAGAATGATGTACCCAGGATTTTGTAATATCTATATTTAAAAGAGTGTCCTTGGAGTTTCTTGCCCGTTCTTCTCCATAGAGATCTACGTTTTGGAATGGGCAATTAGCTTCAACTTTCTGGCTAACTGACCGACTCTTTGACAATTCAAAAGTGCCTGTAAATGGTTTAATTGAAATAAATGCTTTGAGTTTGAGTTTGATTTATTTTATCATTATTATTATTTTCGCTTTGTCAAGCTTAATGTGTTTAACCAGATTATAAGAGAATGATGTGGTCTCCTATAGTTAGAAACGCACACTCGTATTTGTCCCCGTACTTGTAATCTTGCATGTTATTGTGTAGCCTCTGTTGGAGATCCGATAAAATAAATAAATAAATTAGGAAAATAAAAAAAATGCCTGTTTCATCTTAGCGCCGTCTGCAAGCCTGTTTTATCCGTAAAAATGTCTGTCAAATGCGGCAAATGCCTGTCAAATGGTAACCCTAGGTGGGATCAGGTCTTGGCGCACACGCTCCGAAGTACTGTCGTACCATCGACACGATGAA
The DNA here is from genome assembly GCA_916610215.1 of Omphaloscelis lunosa. Classification (NCBI taxonomy): domain Eukaryota; kingdom Metazoa; phylum Arthropoda; class Insecta; order Lepidoptera; family Noctuidae; genus Omphaloscelis; species Omphaloscelis lunosa. The sequence continues at coordinate 3,211,135 of OU744271.1, forward strand.
GGAGAAAAATGAACTTACTAGTTCACAAGTATTTAACTTCTGGGCAGAGTTTATGCTAGCATGAAAAGAAAGAGTTTATTTATTTCTCAGACTATTAAAAAAAAATACGAAGACTTTAATGTCTCTGGACAGGTTCTCAATGTGAGGTCTACACTACAATATTTTTAAATATGTTTTCTTCTCAGTTTTAACATCCAATTTCCTTAAGCAAAATAAATTCTCTAGCCTACAGTACCTATATGAAACTGGTATCACCAATCAATTTGACAAGAGCGGTGATTTAGACAATACCACCTTAATATCAATTAATATCGGCTTATTACAAGCTTATTTTCAGCTCTAGACTTAATGAAGGAGGTTAAGCTGCACTTACCGCGGTCTATCCGCGGATGGGTGACCGTTCTTTAATCTTGACACATCGAGACGAGAACCCTCTGTATCTTGAAGAGCACATTAAGAACGTTGGTCTCAGCTGTTTTTATGCGAATAGTCGTTACAGGTAAGTACTTGGTCAGATATTCTAAATTCTGCAAATAATTAGGTAATCATGGAACTCAGATCACCAACAAGAAAGCTTCCATCCTGATAGATAGATCTGCGAACTGGTACACTGGGGTACATTTCTCTTACGATAAAAAAGGCATTAATGAAGCTGCAAGTTCAATCAACTTAGCCTATCGCAGCCCACTGCTGGACATAGGCCCTCCCAGGCTGCGTCACAACACCCAAGCAAGTTACAGTCACAGCACGTAACTTGGCAAGGTTTTGGCGTATTGGAAATAATTTTGCGAATGAACAGATAGTGCAATACAAAAATCGACACTTTTATTGCATGTCATTATTCTATGGGTCAATATCAATCTGCCTAGCCTATCCCAACTATGTTGGGGTCGGCTTCCAGTCTAATCGGATGCAGCTGAATACCAGGATTTTACATGGAGCGACTGCCATCTGGCCTCCCCAACCCAAACGTCGGCCTGGTTGTCAGACTTTTGGGCTTCTGACTACTCGTGACGACGGTCAAAGATCTACGAATGACAGCCGGTACCAACGGCTTAACGTGCTTTCCGAGGCACGGAGGAGTCTCGGTATGTAAAGATGGTCAGTCACCCATACCCATCCACAGACCAACACCGGCAAGCGCAGCTTAATTTGATGTACTGATCCGTGCGGCTGTTATTACTTAGCCACAAGCTCCTATTACTCTATGGTTATTGCCATAAATTATTTTTGAGCATGTATGTTAAGAAAAACAAGCGGAAACGAATTTTGCGAATCTAGGACTCTTGCCAAGTTACGAGCGCGGCGTTGGTAAATTCTAATTACCAGCTGTCTTTTGTGATCGACTGACATTAGACTGGGAGCTGACCAAAGCATACCTCAGATTAGAATGCCGAAGATAAGGCACACCATTATCCGTAATTTGACAGCTGGTAGTAGCGACTCTTTTATAAAAAATGCGAACGTATGCAAAATATATGTGGGAAAATTTATAAATAATAATTATTTATTTAGACGTATAGTATCAATGCGAGGAATTTTTGTAAATGCGCTGCGCAAGCGCCGATCAGCAGGCAGGGGTGGCAACAATGAGGATTACACTATTTCTTATTACTTACTAGCAGCGCCCTGTGGTTTCACTTGAATAAGTCTCGAGTGCGCGCGAATATCGGGATAAAAGTAATGTAAATGTGTTAATCCAGGTCATAAACTATTTGTATGTCAAACATCCAAATCTGTTCCGTACTTTTTGCGTGAAAGAGTAACAAATATCCATCCATCCTCACAAAATTTTAGCGTTTATAATATTATAAATAAAATAATAATAATAAAGTAAGACAGTCTAGCCGTCGAGAGAATTCGTTCCTGACACCTGTCAGTTAGACAATTTTCAGTAGTAATAAGGATCAAATTCGCAAAACACATATTCGTTAATATGAAACTGACTGGAGTCAAGAACGCAAACTTTCGACGGCCGGACTGTAGGCAATTTAAATTTGTGTGCAAATAATAACAGTACGGTATTGCATTGGTAAATTAGGAACTTAATTTGAAGAAAACCGTGGAGAGTTAGGTGACCGATATTAATTTAAGGAAAACTGGCTATGTAGGGTATACCTAACGCAAATGCTGGAGAAGCCGCAAGATAAAGCTAATGATTATTTAAAGCAAATATATATTTAATAAAAATAATAAAATCAAAGTCACCAAAGGAATGCCGTGCTGCAATATGAGCTCATTTTTAAGGTAGAGAGACTAAAATAGTTTCACTGTGTTACTTTCTTTATTTTCATAATCACTAAAAAAACCTTAATACAACATTTCACCAAAGACAAAAATAATTCACAATTCCTCACCTCGCCAACCCTACTCCCCCAACCAATCAGCGTCGCCGGCGCCGATCTATCACCGCGGTCGGTGCGAGCGCAACCAAAATAAAAACAAACAGCGCGCGATCTGGGTGGCCCACAGGTTATATATCAATTTACAATATTCACTTTTAATCAGTTTAACTTGAGTTAGCAAGCAACTGAGTCAGTTAAAATAACTTTTTGCGATGTTACTGCAATTTAGTGTGTGAAAATGGTGGGTTTGTAGTCGAAAAACATATGTTTTGTGATGCACGAACGATGATAAGAGAATTGTTCATAAAAATAAATAAATAATACCAGCCTATTTATGTCCCACTGTAAGGCAAACGCCTCTTCTCATACAGAGAAGGCACGAGCATTGATCACCACGCTTGCTCAAGACGGTTGGCTGTTGACGATTTCAGTACCTGGGCGACCGAGCTCTGCTCTGGTGAAAATAGAGAATGCTCATTTAATAGTAGACGATATTTCATACTAATTCTATGCTGCCATGTCATTCTCATTATTATCTTGTTCTAAACTTTGGGCAACCGAGCTCAGCTCGGATGAAAATACGGAGAAACCGAATTTTCCCAGATATGAGATATGATATGATGGTCGATTTTTCGCCCCCGTAAACCCCTATATTGCAACTTTCATCGAAATCGTTAGAGCCGTTTTCGAGAACGTGATTACTAACTTATAAATAATATCAATCAATCTGCCTAGCCTTTTACCAACTATATTAGGTTCGGCTTCCAGTCTAACCGGATGCAGCTGAATATTTTTATTACTTTACACATACGGATACTGGTTGCTATACTGGTTACTAAATAGGTTGCTAAACTGGTTGCTAAACTGATTGCTCGACTCTTTGCTGTACTGTTTGCTATACTGGTTGCTATACTGGTTGCTAAACTGGTTGCTAAACGGGTTGCTAAATTGGTTGCTATACGGGTTGCTATACTGATTGCTATACTGATTGCTATGCTGGTTGCTTTACTCATTGCTATACTGATTGCTATACGGCTTGTAAAACTGGTTGTTAAACCGATTGATAAACTAGTTGCTAAACTAGTTGTTATATGGGTTGTTCTACTGATTGCTATAGTGATTGCTATATTGGTTGCTAGACTGGTTGTTATACCGTTTACTATACGGGTTGCTATATTGATTGCTATACTGATTGCTATACGGGTTGCTATACAGCTTGCTATACTGCTTGTTAAACTGGTTGTTAAACCGGTTGATAAACTAGTTGCTATATGGGTTGCTCTACTGATTGCTACACTGGTTGCTATACTGGTTGCTATACCGATTGCTATACTGGTTGCTATACCGATTGCTATACTGGTTGCTATACTGGTTGCTATACTGGTAGCTATACTGATTGCTATACTGGTTGCTATACTGGCTGCTATACTCGTTGCTAGTCTGGTTGCTATACCGATTGCTATACTGGTTGCTATACTGGTTGCTATACTTGTAGCTATACTGATTGCTATACTGCTTGTTAAACTGGTTGCTAAACCGGTTTCTAAACTGGTTGCTAAACTAGTTGCTTTACTGATTGCTATACTGGTTGCTATACTGATTGCTAAACTAGTTGCTACACTGAGTGCTAAACTGGTTGCTTTACACATTGCTATACTGGTTGCTATAATGATAGCTATACTGATTTCTATACCTGCTAACCTGACATGAATGTTATTATCCATTCAAAACGTATGAAAACGCATGTCAACTGCTTGTCGCTGGGCTACCGCTGGCTGTGGTCGGTGGCCCGTTTGCGCGGAGTCTTACGGGTATTGAATCGCGGGAAAGTCGTGCCAGTCTGCACCAGCCTTTACTATCCAAGTTGGGTTGTTTCCAATCCATAATCAGGGGGACGACCGCGGAGTAGGTAATATTGACAATGAAAATTAATTTTCTCGCAAGGAATTGTCGGCATTTAGAATAACGAAAGGAGCTTTTACCAACATGTATATTTCATTCACGCAATGACTGCATGATGAGTTTAAAATCAGTATAATAAATGCCACTATTTGTAAGAAAACGGTGGATTTATTGTGAATAGTATTTTGCAATGAGGTTCACTAGGTGACAGCACTCAAGACGTTAGGCACCTGTCAAAAGTGTCAAAGAGCCTAAATTTTTTTGTGACTTTATGATGAACGAATGAATGAAACGAATGATGAACGTCATCATATATTTTTATATTCATTGTCGAAATGAAGACCTCTCGTCAAAGTGACGCCAACTGGTGGCGTGAATTTTCATGAAAACCCTCTGTTATTTGAATTTACATTTAGATTCAAAATCAGTCATGTTAATATCCATTCTTTGGTATTTTTCCTCGAATCGTTGAACTCCTTAAGTTCTGAGTTGAGCTGCACGATTACTAACAAATGCTTGCACTGACTGGATAGATCCTCTCAATCTGTGTAGTTCTTTCCTCAAAAGACCACTTCAGACACCAATCAACATGATCTGACCAAAATTTTGTGTGGACTTTATAAAATACTGTGATTTCTGAGTTTGTTTCGGCCTTTCTTCTCAGAGTAGTCAGATAGGAAACGCCGACCTCATCTAGTTTTTAAAATATGATTGACGTTCAAAAGTGTTTGTACAAACCTATTATATAAATCAAATTATTTATCATTTATGGCCTGCAACACAAAGGACCAACAAAAAAGACAAATTTGAAATATCTCAACTGCCTGTATGTACAACTGGACACATAACCTTCCAAACTGGAAAGCTGCTTGGCGGTAAAAATGGACGAGAATTTTCAAAAGAACTTGCTAAGCTCTCGCTTGGCTGGTAAATTAATGAAGCTTATAGAAAATAGTGAGGGTTAATTGAGGTTCCTTTTATAACTTAACCATGACTGGTACAAGGTGGAGGTATGAATTCTGCCGACCATTGATTCGTTAAGGCCGGTGTTACATCAAAAGCTATAAAGAGAAAAGTGAGGTTTCAAGAAAGCCTGATAGGCAGAAATCGAAACTAGTTATGTGAAATTGAAAAGTAGTAAGTACAATGAGACAGGTAGTTGAAAACAGTTTTTGATGTGTAACATCTTTCCGCTCGATTTCCTGCAATTTATATCAAAATCTAAATATAATAAATTCAAAATAATCAAATCTGTGGGAGTGATTTCGTGAAAAGGGACGGAAGTGTGTAACAGGAAGCCGGGGAAGCGCGCCTTATTTGATTTGACCAACGAGCGCGCGCGGTGCTAGAGTTGGCTGTCAGAAACGACCTTGACGAGGCGACCTGCCCCTTTAATGTTCTTCGCCCCTTTAACTTTTTTATTAGTGCGCTATTTTATATTATTCCTGCTGTGCATAGAAAAAGGCAATAGACCAATAGTGGGCTAAGAGGTTGCTCAAAAGGACCTTGCTAGATTTTATACTGATTTGTGACGTAGCGAGCCCCCACTCCCCAACTTTAATGCGTGTTTTCTAAGTTATTTTTGATTAATATGATAAAGCAAAAAATACGTGTCTAATATTTTTTTTATCATCTGAAAGACGGACTAAATAGAATTTCTTTTTTTACTTGTCTACACATCGCTTCGTAATCGCTCAGCTTCCACGACACACAATCCCAAGATCTTATCTTAACTTCAGATCAATTAGATCGATAACACACCTTTGACAACCACCATATTTGACATGTTTGACAGTTTTGACAGCTTTGACAGACTTGACAAGTGTCGTGACAAGCGCGTGCTAGCATGTAAGCAATTATTGTAACATGCTTTGTGTGTTTATGACTTTATGATGGTAAGCAACGGGTGGGCAGGCTTGGATTTTGATGGGTGATCGGGGCTTATTAAGTAGGTTAGTTGATGAGGTTATACGATATCTTTTGAATCGGAGTGAATCGGTGATCGTTTTTTAAATTAGCAAACAGGAGGACGCTGTTAGGCCCTTTGTACAAACGTTTTTCTTGCCGTGAAAAACTACGGTTTATTTGTCGTATGTAGGCACGGTCGTCAGCGTTGTGTGGATCACTATGAAAGCTTGCTGACATACATGTTTTTTCTACGGTGCGGTTTTTACGCCGTTCTGTAAAAACCGTGCCGTGTACAAAAACCTACTTGTTTTTAATAAAATAGGTGATAGACATCATTTTAATACTAGAAATAAAGATAAAATAGATCAACCATTTAAATTATCAAAAGTACCTACATACATCATTTATGGGGTACTGTGTTAAATGTTACAACAAAATACCTTGTTACATATTGCAATTAAATTAAAGAAAAAAATTAAAACTCTTTTAAAATGTACACTTTGTAAACAAGCATATTACAAATTAGAGGATTATATCCAAGATTCGAATGCTTGGAAACATGCTGGTCCTGCTCCATAGGACAATTTAGAGTCTAGACGAAATCAAACTGGTTGCTAATTTAATTATAAGTTTATTATTTTTATGACACTGATTTTACATTGTGTAAGTTACATATTTTTCATTCATATATCTACTTTTACAATGTTTATAATTAAGTGAGCACCATGTCTCTATCTATCCCATAATTAATTTATCTCTCTGTCGTTAGTTCATATTTAATTCTTTTTAACCTATTGAGTATAGTAATTTTATTCTAGGTGCATTGTCTACACATATAATTAATGTATACAAGATATTGTTAAAACATTTTAAAAGAGTAACGGTGGAGTTTCTTGCCCATTCTTCTCCATACGAAAACTACCTTTTGGAAGGGGCGACTAGAATCAATGATATTATTTTGTAAATTTTGACATTCCAAGTGCCTTATATTTGCCCAATTGAAATAAATGATTTGACTTTGAGTTTACAAAGGGCTTTACCCATTTACTGGTGGTTGCTCGATTTCTGAGCGTAGGATCTTGGGTTCGATTCTAGACCTAGATCAAAATTTTATTTGAATTTTCCCATTGGGAAATTCTCAGTAGCAGCCAGGTGAAAGGCAATGGGCTCGCCCGTAGGTATTGCATGGAAAATAGGAGAAAAGCCAGTATACAATGTGAATACATATACCTTCTTACCCTTCCGGGGGCAACAGGAATGACAATAATAGAGATCACTTAAAGTCCCAATTTAATAATGAAAAGTCATTTCAAACTTGGAACACTAAAGAGCAAGCGAGACAGTAACCGCTTTCTTCGCGATTAGAAAGAGATGGAACACGCAGAGGTCATAGGTGGACGCGTGAAATGGGGATATACACATTGCATGCGTGCAAAAGAGATATAGATGTTGCGAAAAGGATAATGATAAGTGAAAAGCATAGATTATTTGGTGACAGAAGTGACTGATAAGATGGCGATTGTGAAATTATTATGTCAGCCAGTAATATTGTCTTAAGGATTCGTCTCATACATAATTAGAAGGAAAAATGATTAATATTAATCAAAATCAATCTGCGCAGCCTTTTCTCAACTATGTTGGGGTCGGCTTCCAGTCTAACCGGATGCAGCTGAATACCAGTATTTTACATGGAGTGACTGCTTATATGACCTCTACAACCCTGGGTAACACGATACCCCTTGATAAGACTGGTTGTCAGACTTTTGGGTTCTCGTATTGACTGTCAAAGATCTACGAATGACAGCCGGGAACAACAGCTTAACGTGCTTTATCAAACGATATTATTCTCTAATAAAGGTTGTCCGTGGAGTTTCTTGCCCGTTCTTCTCCATAGGAGCCTACTACGCTTTGGAATGGGCAACTAGCTTCATCTTTCTGACTGACCGACCCCTTGACAATTCAAAAGTGCCTGTAAATGGTATAATTTTAGTAAATGCTTTAAGTTTTGATTTTAAAAATTTCTAGATTCCGCCCGTGTGATATCTTTATAAATTTTAGTCTATGTTACTCAGTGGTAATATAGCATTCTACTGGTGAAAGAATTTTTAAAATCGGTTCAGTAGTTTTTAAGTTTATTCGTTACAAACAAATAAACAAACATACTAAAAATCAAATCTTTTCTCTTATTATATTAGTTTAGACTAGCTTCTGTCCGCGACGTCATTTGCGTAGTCAATAAAGTATAGCCCATGTCACTCGCTCATAATGTGGCTTTCTATAAGTTGGGGGATTTTTAAAATTGGTTAAAGAGTTTTTGAGTTTATCCATAACAAACAAACATACAAAAAATCAATCCGAAGTAAAATAAAAGAAGAGTAGAAGCTAGTATTAATCCTAATCCTAACTAATATTATAAATGCTAAAGTGAGTTTCTTTATTGGTTTGTTTGTTACGCTTTCACGCTAAAACGGCTGACCGGATTTGGATGAAATTAGACACATGGGTAGACCATGACCTGGGTTAGGACATAAAATACTTTTTATCCCGGTATTCCTACAGGATTGAAACGTATGCGGGTAAAACCGCGGGACGCAGCTCATAACTATATTATAAAGAGGAAAAAATTGTGAGTTTGTATGTTGGCGGTAATCTTTGGAACTACTGATCTGATACCGCAAATTCTTTCACTAATGGAAAGCTACAGTACCATAAAATCCAAATGTCAAATATTCCGCTGTTTTGATTAATTTGGCAATATTACTGTATGGAAATAAGAAATATGCAATAATTAATATCGTAACTCTAAATATTTAGTTTAAGATGTAAAAAAGTATTTGGAAACTTTCCAATTATGCCTTTTTTACACCTAAAACGATTACAACATCAAATTCAGTGTTATAATTGGAATTCAATATTAATATTCTAGTTCATTTGTTAGCCATATTTCTTATTTCCATACAGTAATATTGCCAAATTAGTCAAAACAGCGAAATATTTGACATCTATTTGCGACGTTGCCAATTTTTTCGATAAACGCTCTTAAAACAAGAAATTTCACGCGGAAAGAAGCGCGAGCAGAAGCGAGTATTTAATATTATAACCATATTCATAACAAAGCTGCTGTATTAATAACATAAACAAACATTCATCCTTCGTCCCTAAATACCGGCACGTGCCGAACAAAAGCGGACCCTAAATCTGTTCACTACCTACCGTCACTTACCGTCTCATAGGAACGCCCCAAATTACGGTCCGAGACCCATTCAGCAACCATAGACACAAATTATTGACAGCCTGATTTTCAATTTATTAATCATCAAAAGTGAACAGAAACAAAAGAATTATAAATTTAAAAAAAAAATACCGAAAAAAATTGCCTATTTCGAAAAATTGCTGGCGGAACATTTGCTGTAAACTCTGCTTACTTAATTTAAAAAAAATATAAGTATTTATAAGTATTAACAGTTTTTACACTCTTTTGATACACCGAGTAATTAGATTTTAAATTAATTTTAGGTAACGCAAGCACTGTCCTTCTACAACTCATCCAATACAAACGTTTTTTATATACAAACTCCTTTTTCCAACACGAAAACGTACTTAAAAACTTCAAAAAGAGCTTCAATTCAGCACTCAGGCGCAATCAAAGTACTTCAGATCTATGATAGTACAAATTAAGCGAATCTTCAACAATCTACACTTACTCTTTGACAACCAAACTTCGCGAGAAAGCGAGACAACAATACTCCAGTATGTGAATGTTAGAGCGAGACGGCACGTCCCGTTTAGACCACCCAAGTCGCCGCTTGGCATCCGACAAACTATTCGAGTTCGCCATTATAATCTTGATAGTTTTTTTTTTTTTTTTTCACTTTGTTTATTTTAATAAGCGAATTTTTATGTGCAATCAAAAGCCACAATTGGTTTTGGCAAGTCCGGGATTGATTCTGGTTGAGGATTTGGTGGTAATTAGTGTTCTTAATTGAGATGTTTTTAACTTTACAATCAACTAGCGCCCCTCCTTCGCATGTTTTTTATGACTTGACACAGCATGGCGATTTAAAAAAAATTATTTCTAAGTTAGATATCAACGAATTTTACACATTAGCGTTCCGTAAACTTTGAACATGATGGAGAAAACCGCATCGAAATCCGTTGCGTGGTTTAGAAGAACAACGCGATCACACAGATAGACACGAAAAACGACATTAAATTAATAATATTAATAGAAATAGATCGGAAAAATATTTTGTGCGTTCTATAATTTGTTTGTTTGAAGCTATTTTGATAATAATGACGAAAAGCGAATACGTTTACTTAGTTCACTTTCGGAAACTTCTTTCTGAAAAATACCTCATCTCTGGGGCAAATAGCAGCTATTGTTAGACATGAAATTATTTTGCCCGAGGAAAAACATAGCCAGTATTATTCCTAGCTGCAGATTATATGTATGCAGAAAAAAACATACTTAATATTCACTTTAAAAATTGCCTTAGTCATTGCTCGATTGTCCCCTACGGGCATTATTTAAACGAATGCAGTGTTTATCACGTGCGCAATAATAATGAGTTAATTTAATATAAGGAGTATTCATTACAGTGAAATAAACTTTGAATAAATTAAAAAAAAAAAACTGCTTTGCCGACATAAATAATATCCTTATAGTAATAAAAAGCTTGGCTATTGAGGTACGCAAACGATGTATTAATAATAGTATTTTTAGATAATTAAAGAAGAATTAAATGTTTGTTACATTTAATTATTCTTTAATCAATGAAAATAAATTAAACTTGTTTGTTGTTATTATTTAAACTAAGGGGATAAGTAGCGTCTCTTGTCTAAAAATAATTATTTCTTTATTTATTTAGGAACTCACAGTAAAATACATAGAGATACAATGTAATTATAATTTTGAGTACAAAGTATGGTATAATTCCAGATATCACAAATTTGCTTACCAAGCGTAATAATTAGATATATTATTATGTTTATTTGTCAGAATTATTATACCTAAAGGTCGCAGGAATCCGCAGGAATGCGAGAAACACAAGACTGATTGATGTGGCGACGCTTGGGAAACGCCTATGTCCAGCAGTGGACGTCTTTCGACTGAAATGATGATGGTGATTGAGCCTAAATATTAATGGCTGATATATTTTTTTTTGATAAATTATTAGAATGGTAAAATGATTAGTCACTCTGTTGAGAAAAAGTATCAAGTAAGTAGGTCGCAGTAAAACGGTTGTAATAGTCCAGAGGTTTGCACTAATACATTTTTTGATCTCAACCAATGATTGTACTTGTACTGAACGATTTAGTGTGGAAACATGCGGGAGGAAAGTTTGTGCGGGCCCGTTGTATGTTTGACAAGTAATATAATGAATGCACAAAAAAATTATTACTGTAATCATTTTGAAAAATTATAGAGTAATATGGTAATTTTCAGAAGGTATTTTATGAAACTTCGACTTTTCAAATTTTCTTCCAAGGCAACACTTGTCATAAAAAAAAAGATTGTTTTACACTTTCAAAACAAAAGGAAATGTTTTTCAGGAATGTTCAATGTTTTCTTGACTCTAGGTGATGTTCATACACAATTGCAATGACACATCCTAAAGCATTCAGGCAGAAAGAAAGTTAGCATTACATCAGTATTTAGACGAGTTTCATCATATTCCTAGCCTTTTCCCAACTATGTTAGAGTCGGCTTCCAGTCTAATCGGATGCAGCTGAATACCAGTATTTTACATAGAGCAACTGACTATCTGATCTCCACAACCCAGAATTTAGAAGAGTTTATCATTACTCGTTTATCTTAGCTTGTGGTTAAGTAATAATAGTCGCACGAGTCGATTGATCAGGTTAAGCTACGCTTACCGCGGTTGGTACGTGGATGGGTGATGATTTTTACATACCAAGACTCCGTGCCCCGGAAAGCACGTTAAGCCGTTGGTTCCGGCTGTCATTTGTAGATCTTTGACAGTTGTTACGGGTCGTCAAAAGCCCGAAAGTCCGATAACCAGTCTCACCAAGGGGTATCGTATTACCCAGTAACTGGATTATGGAGGTCAGATAGGCAGTCGCTCCATGTAAACCGGCATTCAGCTGCATTCAGTTAGACTGGAAGTCGATCCTATTTTAGTTGGAAAAGGCTAGGCAGATGATTCTCTGAAAATAGCTGAACCATCTATTAACTGTTAATTATAAAACACTTTCTTAAAATAACCGCTCCAACTCTGCCCCCGTATATTTCCATCGCCGAATGTTTGTTTAGCGCCTCTTTAGTACATTTTTAATCCAAAGCATATTATTGATAATCGATTGATGTGGGATGCTGAGTGGTCCATCAGATGTTAATGGGATGCATCCGCTGAACATTAGAATGTTTGTGGCTATTTAGTAGTTAATAGCGGTAAATAGAGTAGCACTGCCCTTGCTCTGGGTCTAAAAGTTTCAGCTTTTTTACAAAAAATACAACTGACTTCCAAACTACAAAGTGAAAAATAACTTCAATTTTGGAAGTCGGTTGTATTTTTTGTAAAAAAGTTTTTTCTTTTTTCACTTTTTAGTGGGTTGGTTTGTAATTTATCTAAGTTACAATAGCCTAGGTTAACTGCTCAAAAATATCCTAATCGCTATAGGTGTGCCTATAATATTTGAAGAGTTCCCTCAATTTCTCCAAGATCCCATCATCAGATCGTGACCAAATGACAATGAGATCAACTAAAAAGTATACCCTTTCAAACAATTTTTTTTTTTTCAAATCGGTCCAGCCATCTTCGAGTAATCGAGGAACATACATAAAAAAAAACAGTGGCACTTCGGGAGTGCCGAAAGAACTGAAAACTTGAAAAAAATCGGCACCGCGGTAATCAACGCGTTGATGTCTTTTTAATGGTCAAAAGCTGGTGTCGTCACAGTGTCGCGAAATCAATGGTCCCAGTCCCATCTCAAAAATGCCCAACGCGTCTAAGGAAAAGAATATACATATATTCTGACGAACTGTGAACCTCTTCCTTTTTTGAAGTCGATTAAAAATCTATTTTTGTTCTGGGTCAATTACGAAAAAGTCTATGAAAACCGATTTTAATTTCGGTTTTATTAGGAGAGTAGGTTGTTAATTAATAATAATCTGTTGCCGGTACCATATTTTTTCGTATTTAATGATGTATACCCGATCACAGCTATGTACACACATCAAAAGTGTCTAGGGATCAACATATATTTTTGCAATAACTTTTCTCCTGATTGATATTAATTAAAATTTTCTTTAAGGATTCATCAAATAAAGTGTTTTCGTTTGTCACAGTAACGATAAACCAAGTCACCTTTGCATTAATAAAGAAATTTGCCATTTTCCTAATAAAGGGATTTTTGACATTTGAACCACTAACATTAAAGTTCGAAAAAAAGACTGAAATAACAGTTTTCTTTAAAATTTTATTGGGTAACTTAAACAATTAATAATCCGTGTTTCTACCGCGAACACTAACAACACAAGAACATCGGTTTGGCATACTCAAAATGAGTTCATCCAAATCACGCTGTGGAATGGCCGCCCATGTTCGTTGCAACAACAAAAAAAGGTCTTCTTGCGACTGGATACCCTCCATATTCGGCAGAGCTCTTCTCTGTAGCATATCCCATGCATGCTCAATCGGGTTCAAGTCTGGCGACTGAGCAGGCCAGAGCAGGACATTGATGTTAGCTGCGGCGAGAGTCTGTCTTACAACTCTTGCGGTGTGCGGTCGTGCATTATCATGCATTAACTGAAATAAGGGACCGATTTGCACTTGTAGAGGAACGATGACGTCAGATACAATCGTCTCAGCATAAATTTGAGCGTTGAGGTTGCCTCTGATCCAAATCAACTCAGTTCTTCCGCCGATCCAAATACCCGCCCATACCATGATGGTTCCACCACTATAAGGATGGACTTCCTGGCAGGATTTTAATCGCTGTTGGCGTCCAGGGGTTCTCCAGTGTCGTATACGTCTTGTATCCGGTCTCATACCAAAACGAGACTCATCAGAAAAGCACACGAAACGCCATTGTTCTTCTGCCCAATTTCTGTGTTCAAGAGCCCATTGATATCGAATCCTACGATTGTGCATTGCTATAGGTGGTACCCGTAGCGGTCTTCGGGAATGAAGGTTCACTTCATGCAAGCGGTTTCTGACTGTTTGGTCGCTAATTAAGTTCCCTGAAGAGTGATGAAGCCTCACGGCTAACATCATGGCGGTTATTGTTGGAGCTCTTCGAGTTAAGATTTGAATGTATCGGTCTTGTCTCCGTCTGGTGCAGCGATACCGTCCTCCATGGCGCTCAGCCACGGTACCAGTGCTTCGGTAACGTGTCCAAAGTCGACTGATAACACTCTGACTTGTATTCAGAGCTAAAGCCACAGTACGTTGCCGGGAACCAGCTTCTATCATTCCCACGGCTCTGAGCATTTCTTCCCTGCTTAAATGACGTCGCCGCTCCATAATAACGTTGGTTTTAATCAGTAGTAGGGAAACAGTAGCACTAATAATGTCTTCAATGCGTTGTATGTTTTTATAGGGAAAATATTGACAGCTGATTTTCATCTTTTACTCGAATTTGATTAACAGTTCCTGTTTCAAATTATGAAATGCACCAAAAAGGATCCATATAAATTTATATAATCATAAATTTATTACAAAGCCACATCTCAATCTCAAGAAATCCGCATAAAAATGCTTGATCCCTAGACACTTTTGATGTGTGTATGTTGGTATAAATGATGTGAGACGATTTAATTATTTCCAGAGTTCAGTGCTAAAATAGGGATGATGGCTGGCAAAAAAAAAACTATTTAGTCCGTCAGTAAGATAAAAAAATATTAGACACGTATTTTTTGCTTCAACATATTAGTAAAAAAATACTTGAATAAAATGCATTAAAGTTGGGCAGTGTTGGTCACTACGTCACAAGTAAGTATAAAATCTACCTACAAGTGACGTCATGGCACATTTAAACTCAATGTATCACCGTAAAATTTTGTATACGTAAGAAAGAAAATAACGTGGCAATATTTTTTCAATAATCCACCTGAAGGACAAAAAAAATGGTCGTTTATTTTTATAGAAAAAAACATAAATACAAATCATAGAAAATCATGAAATTAGCAATTGATTAACCAATTACTTTGTGATTGCAGAATGATGCAGTCACTAACACATTCATTTTGTTTCTTGACTATTATGAAGACACTACAGTTCCTATCGCTTGGGGTATTTCATTATTGTTGACTTCTACTATGTCTTCAATAAAGACGGAAATAAAATGTGTATGAAAACAAGAAAAAAAACACGTTTTTCTTGAGAAAATCGGTAAAAACGACCTCTTTTCACTCAATCAAAATATTATCATAGCTTCTCTGCTGTACACTTTTAATCACTAACAGTTATTGATAACTTTGATTGATGTGGTGAACAGTAAGTAACCACTAATGGGAACTTAAACATCCGTTAAAAACGTAGTGGCTTCTTAAACGAGAGTTCACTATTAATAATCTGCGTCATTGGTTTAGTGAGAGTAAGTAAAACTGTTGGACAAGGTTTGTTTGATTCCAGCACGTGTAGAGCACTTCTATCTCAGCTCTACGAAATCAAAGCGACATTATTTTACCCGACTTCGCAACGCAAAAAAGGATACTGTGTTTATTAGTCTAAATATGTATGTATGTTTATTCCTTTGTGGGGCTCTAGAGACCAAATGCGTGGGCCGATTTTGATGATGCTTACATCAATCGGTTGGTCTTAATTTCTTCATTTTTGATATCAAGCAAAATTGAAAAGGGTATGCTGAGATGGTTTGGGCATATTGAGAGGATGAATGAAAGGCGACTAACAAAACGTATTTACAAGGCTGATGTGAAAGGAAAGGCCTCGGGGACGCCCTAGAAGGACTTATACTGACCTTATTGGTGATGTTCTTCAGAAAGGCCAGGTTCGTAGTACTCGCAACCGGCGGGAGTGTATGATCAGATGTATGAACGTAAACGAGGCAAAAGGAGTATGTAAGGATCGCAGCAGGTGGCGTTCTGTAGTTTCTGCCTACCCCCATGGGAAGAAGGCGAGAGTTTATGTATGTATGTATTTGATATCAAGCCGTTGAAATCTTTCCACTTACAATCTGTGGGACAATTCACGTATTTTTAAGAACGTTCACATTCTAATCTCAGACTCAATCCGTCAAAACAAACTCTAATTTATCGATTGTCGCTGATGAGATTACGATTTGATTTTTTTTAAAGTAAGAAAACACCACTATCTAATCTAAGTCTATCACCATGGCAACTATGTTAACAGCATTGTTGTGTTTCGGCAGTTAGAGCTAAGATAGCCAGTTCATCTGTGGTAGAGGATTCCGGGTGAAGCTCGCTTCCACCTTCGGTCTGATCATCACTTATCATCAGGTGAGATACAGGCCAAGAGCTACCCCGTTGTGGAACAAAAAAATAATGGCCTTTTGCCAATTTGTCTATCGTTTCTTTCGCTTCCACTGCAGTCTGGCCACGCATGTAGATGAGGTATTGTGGTTTCGAGGACATTTCATAATTCCACAAGTCTCTCTCATCACCAATCTACACACAATCACTATAAAATAGCGTGATTGGTTGTTGACTTTGTCGTTGTCATCACCAACAAGCAACCACCAGTCTTTATTGGCACCTTCAACAGTCTATACTTTGTTTTATAATTTTCTTAAAACTCTTCAATACACTCGTCTTTAATTACCAGTCAATCGCTGTAACAGTGTATGTGTGCGATTGATGGTCGAATCTGCACTAGGTATTGTCATCACATCACTAATCACCGAGTTGTTGTCATCACCGATCACTAATCGCCTCTCCACACACACACACATAATTATAATTTACTCTAGTGCGTGTATACGATTAGTTGTAGACTCTGTCACTACACAAACTTCACACCATCATTAGTCCTGACTTCCTGAGGACCTAGAAAAGTGGCAATCGCTTTCAAAGCGTTTCGTATTCTACAGCAACTTTCAAGAGGATTTACATAAACTTTTGTGTAGATTAAGTCAGTCCCTATACATTTCTGACTTTTTCGCCTTCGTTATCGCTAATAGAATGTCACTTTCTCTAGGCCCTCTAGGTCATCACTGTTCACTACTCACCATTCTATTATAATCCCCGAAGTAAAGTGTGCATGTATGCGATTGGTTGTCGACTCTATACGTTTACAAAGTTCACACCATCACTATTCCTTGTCATCACCGATCACTAATCACCACTCTACACACAATCCCCATACTTCAGAATGTGTGAATATTGTTGTAGGCTATGTCACTGTATTACCTACTGTCTGTCATCACTGATTGCTAATCACCCACCAGTTTTTCTTATCAATCTGTAATCACCACACTATCACCATGCTTCTGTGTGTGTGCGATTGATTATCGACTCAGTCGCTTTACAAAGTTCACACCATCACTATTACTTGTCAACTCTAATCACTAAACACCCATCGCCGATCAGTAATCACCACTTCACACACAATCACCACATTTCTGTTTGTGTGTGTGTGTGTGTGCGATTGGTTGTCGACTCTGTCGCTATATAAAGTTTATTATTGTTATTAATACTGGTCGTTTATTGCTTCTGGACGATTACTGTGGTGGGAAAGCGAAGGAGTAGTGTGGATATGACTTGGGTGAATTATATTTTTTTTATATAGTATGATTTTGCTGATTTTATTTTCCATGTTTGATTTGAGGTTTCGTGTTTTTCCATCATTCCATGTATTGAATCAAAAGCATGGTGAAAGCATGGTTGGTAAAGAAATGGGCAGTTTAAAGATTATCCAAACTATTATTAGAAACACTCTTTTAAAATGGGCAGGATTTATGAAAATACTATCATAGATATTGTTTTACTCAGATTATTGGGGATTAATTTATTTTGCAAATTACTTAAGAGTTCAACACAATAAATTACTAAACAGTCTTACCTACTATTATTACTTACCGTTGATCAGTTTTCGGCGAAAAACTCCGACCATATTTTGCAAACACCATTTTTTCCAAACGAAATTCCTACAAGATTCTCATACCGACTTTTAACCTGTCTCATCCACTGTATTCAACCGCGGCGCAGGCGCACGCGGCGGCCGCGACGTGTGTGGTCCAGTGGAACGGCTCGCAGTATGCTCTACATACATATTACTTTTCACCGGAATTTCTATATTTGGGAAAATTTTGTATTTCTCATAGGAATCTTGATGGACTGTTTTTGTTATTGTTTAAAGGTATGGTCTAGTCGGTATAGATAAATAAATTAATAAAAATATTGGCCTTGCAGTATCATCACGCTTGTATTTCAAGACAGAGTAGACAGAGGTGTACCTATTAGTGCCTACACATTTCATCAGTTAAGCTTAAAGTTCCACGTAAGACATGGCAAGCCTATTGCCATCAATCGGACATGAACTCAGAGAAATTCCTAATGAAATGACGATAGTTACTTAATGATTGTGTTGCCATCTTCACAGACATAATGGAAAAATATCATACATGCAGCTCCAGCAATCAGACCCAGTACTTTGTAGACCATCCAATTTGTTTCATACTTGATTCAACCCGTCGTTTTTCTTTTATCCGGAAGGTCTTTGCCTAAGCTGCATCTCACCTGATGGTAAGTAATGATCAGGCCGAAGGTGGAAGCGAGCTTCACCCGGAATCCTCAACCACAGAGGAACTGGCTATCTTACCTCTAACTGCCGAAACACAACAATGCTGTTAACATCGTTGTTATGGCGACAGACTTAGATAAGATGGTGGTAGCTAGCCAGGCGGACTTAGAACAAGCCTTACCGCCAACCAAACCGAGCAGAAAATTTTGCCTCCACTGGGAATCGGACCCGGGACCTCTGTGTCGGAGATAGCACTGATAAGCACATACCTATTATAAGTGGGTACAAATAGAGTCACTTGTAAACTACATAGATAACTTACATATACATATTTAATCACACATTACATACCCATCTTATTATTTTTTTGCACAAAAATAATAGTAGGTTAGGTATAATAACTAACTCAACGATGATTAAAAAAAATACAATTTGCGAGCCAACAACCATCATTTTGATGTTATTAAATTCTTTATAATTATATAATTATTCATTAGTTTACTGCCACGTTAGTTCTCTCAGCACGCGCAATACAAATCACAAAAAAAAAATGTTAAAATAATTGTGTTATCTGTGCGCACATGAATGCACTGTCATAAGGAAGAGAGACGTTTTGACATTCTTAAATTTAATATCTATCGTACCATTTTTTTTTTTCGTTTGATGCATATTAGATACTTTTAATTTTATATTTAATATTTAAAATCACTAAAATAAATTTATTTCTATAACAATAAAATAAAAACTATTTCAATAATTCTTTAAATGTAATTTATTTATGCTATATTTTCTCGTTACAAATTAATTAGGTATTATTTTGATTATCCCGCTCTGCATTTGAATTAGTGCCCGGTTGATGGCAATAGGCTCGCCCCCTATTCCATGGGACTTAAACATAACTGGCGAAATGTGGGTGTACTATAGGTACACCTCTGCCTAACCCTTCGGGGGTTACAGGCTATTACTAATTCTAATATACTAATACTAATATCATTATAAAGAGGTAAAATTTGTTTGTATGTAGCGGGTAATCTCCGGAACTACTCGTCAGATTTATAAAAATATATTTTTTGCATTGAGTAGCCCAATTCTTGCGGAAGGTTATAGACTCGCGGACGAAGTCGCAGGCAGAAGCTAGTATATTATACTTATAAACCTTCCGAAATAAATTCTTTAAATGATGCTCAAAACCGCATCAAAATCCATTGCATAGTTTAGGAGAATAACGCAATCACACAGACAGACATGAAAACGACTTTAATTTATAATCTGTATAGATATAGGATATTACAGTTTCTAATGATTTTATTATTTATTATCTGTGGTGGCATAATGATCTTTTGCAGTATAGTGCGCGCCACGAAAAAAGGCCGGCGGGCGGAGCATTGTGGAACAAATTTTTTTTTTGTGCATTGGCTTAGACACTAGAGCTGCGTCAAATGAACTTCAGTGGTAGCGCGAACTCTAATCAATGGTAATCTATGTCAAGCAGTGGGGGCTAAAAAACATTCCTCCACAAAATAATCCTATTGCATCTTCTCCCATCACAAATTTTGAACTCCTTCCCTTCAATTTTTAATTATATTAACTCAAAACAACCACCGATGCTACAGTTTTCAAATTATCACCAATTTAGAACTATTTGCTATTAGAAGCCGATGTTTGCCGAACGTTCCCGATATTTACCGAGCACGTCCGATGTTTGTCGATCATGATCGACTTAAGGAACACCATCAATATTTACATTTTTGATGTAATACACCGGCAAAGTTACATTTGCGGTTTCCCCTCGAACAACTTTCTTGAACGTAGAACTTTCGGAACTGTAAACTTAATTTGGTATTTTAGTAAGAAGGTTACCAATTTAAATTTGCTGTTCGATTTTGAGATAGCAGGAACATTTGCTTCATGTTTTAGAGTTCCACAGCCGCATTTAGTAAATTTGTTTCGTGTCAATATTAGGTTTAGTTATGACGATGCATTGTAATGGTGATTATGACTCTAAAAGAGGTGAAAACGTGAACTAATATTTGAGTGCACTATTAAATGTAGTTCACGATGTATTTTTAGAAAGTTTCTGTAAAATAAGGGCAGGCAAGCGTGGAAATTGGTTTTATACCAAAATTTATACAATAACTAGATGTTGCCCGCGTCTTCGCTCGCGTTTACCCTTATTTCTGAAATAAAAGTAGTTTAGCCTTAGTTACTCCTTATAATATCAGCTATCTGCCAGTGAAAGTCCCGTTAAAATCGGTTTAACCGTTTCGGAGATTTGCCGAAACAAACGGACGGACAAAGAATGTTGTTTTTTTTTTTATAAGTATCGTTATTTTGACATAACAAACAGATCTCGATTTAATTTACTTAACATTTTTTTTTAATTAGATTATTATATAAGGTGATTTTTATTTTTAATTTCTGTCTTTCTTTGAGAAGTACCTAGTACCTACCATTTTTATGTTCAGATTTACAATTATAAGTTGGCCGACTAAATCGCAGAGTATACCAATAGGTATTTAACAAAGGCTAAGTAAGATTGTTACTAACACAATGGACCTCATTTGTAGTCTGAACAAATTAATAAATAATAATAATAGATATAGTAACATAATTAAGCTAGCTAGGACTGCCTCGTTGGTCTAGTGGTCGCAAAGCGCTAGTGCTGAGTATGAGGTCCTGGGTTCGATTCCCGGGTCGGGCAAGGTGATATTGAGTTTTTCCATCTGGAATTTCTCAGTAGCAGCCTGGAGTCTGGATTTGTGCCTGGTTGATGGCAATAGGCTCGCCCCCTATTACATGGGACTTAAACATAACTGGCGAAATGTGGTTGTACTACAGGTACACCTCTGCCCAACCCTTCGGGGAATACAGGCGTGATGTAATGTTATGTTATGCTAGTCCGCACATCTTCTCCAACTTAATCTGTATCTTACTGCCACACTCAGAGAAGTTTAAGGTTACTTAGAGGTCACCCTCAGAGTCAGTTAACCGTTAATTAGAGTCACTTAATGACAATATAAGTTAAGTACAGCAAAACCTTTACTTAACTTTTAACGATTGATTTTGATATTAGTATTTATTTTACCTCGATGGTCCTAGTTTATCATTTATAACTTCCAATTACAGCTTTATATAGCTTTATGTAAGCGGGCACGCCCTTTATGCCTGGAGGCTTTATTTAGATATTTAGTTCTGTTTACGTTTAGTTTTTATTTTTTTATTTCTGCTTGAGTATAGTTCTCGATGTTTTTGGTCGGTACTCGTATATTGGCGTGTGCTAGCTGATTATATGGTCAATAATTTATCATTTAAATTATTTTTTGTGCTGCATAATGTATTTTTTTTTGCGTACTATTGTATAGAGTAATTTTTTCTAACTTGAACGGACAGCTGTGCTGCTGGGGAGTTTGTTGCGCCATTTTTTCTTCCCAGCTAAAGGCACTAGGAAGTGGTGAAGGCGGGCGTTTTAGGGGACTGTCTTGTGTAATTTTGACGCTCGAAAAGTGCTGATTTTCTTGAATTTTGAATTTGAATTTTGAATATTTCCGTTTGGGGTCATATTTTTATTTTTACCAGTGAATTTCTGGTTTGGCAGACTTTGTTGAGTTTGTAGACTTTGCTGGAAGATATAAAGATATATAAAGGGTTATTGTTCATACGTCGGCAATCCGTTAAGGGGATGTACGAGAGGTCATTTGTAACCAAATGACCCCTCATGACCGTTATGCCAATGTCAACCATTTTCGAGTAATTTGACATTTTATATTTTAACATGTATGAAATAAAAAATAAAAATGTACCCAATAACCCTGATATACGGGGTTGATGGTGAAATGACGCCTTTTGACTCATAAGCAAATGTCATAAATTTTCGAGTCATTTGACATTTTATATTTTTATTTCATACATTTTAAAATATAAAATGTCATATTACTCGAAATCCCTTAACAAAATGCTCAATTTAAGAAGTCCACGCACGATTTATATGAAGATGTATGACAAAATACGCAAATAAAACTATTTTTTTTTTGTAGTAATTCATGTTGCGTTCGAATATAATCCAGCATGAAACGTAAGTATTAGATGTACAAATATTATTATATTATCTGAATGATGTTACAAATGGCTGCCGGGATCAAACTGCTTTCCGAGTCTCGGTAGGAACTAGTATGAAGTAGATGGTCACCCATCCACTGCCCGACTGCGAGGCGTAGCTTAACCTGGGAATCTGGAGCAAGCTATATTCTATCAGCAAAAACGATGATGAAAAGGTTAAAAATGTGTTGGATTGACAAGCTTTCGAAACGGTGAAGGAAAACATCGTGAGGAAACCGGCGTGTCCTAGAACTAAAAATTCGAAGATATGTGACATCTACCAACCTGCACTGGGCCTGCGTGTTGGTATACGGCCGACTCCCTCTCACTGAGAGGAGGCCTGTGTTCCAGCAGTGGGAACATTATAGGCTGATTTTGCTTAATGCTTATCTTTGTCACCAGAAACACGTTTATATAAAAAAAAGATAAGTTAGATGGCGTCACTGAGACATGGAATCACAGTTTTCTAAGACAAAGTCAAAGTCAAATCATTTATTTCAAATAGGCCCATGTATGGCACTTTTGAACGTCAAAATTTACAAAATAATATAATTGATTCTAGTCGCTCCTTCCAAAAGGTAGTTTTCGTATGGAGAAGAATGGGCAAGAAACTCCACCGTTACTCTTTTAAAATGTTTTACAATAGTTTGTATAGGTACGTACATTAGTTAAATAATTATATGTGAAGACGATGACCACCTAGAATAAAATTACTATACCACGATAGGTAAAAAGAATTAAAAATGAAGCAACGACAGATAATTATTTAATTATGTGATAGATACATGGTGCTCACATATTTACAAACATTGTAAAAGTAGACGATTTTCCAAATTTTTTTTTTTTTTAAAATTAATAAGTCAGTGTTTTTCGTCTACATTTTCATCTAATAGTCTACCTGTAGTACTTGAAATCACTTTGTTTCCAACATATTCTACCATAGTAACACTCACATTTCGCCAGTTATGTTTTAAGTCCCATGTAATAGGGGGCGAGCCTATTGCCATCAACCGGGCACTAATCTAGACTCCGGGCTGCAACTGAGAAATTCCAGATGGAAAAACCCAATAACACTATGCCCGATCCGGGAATCGAACCCAGGACCTCATACTCAGCAGTAGCGATTGCGACCACTAGACCAACGAGGCAGCCATAACACACATAACTGGCGAAATGTGGGTGTACTATAGGTACACCTCTGCCTAACCCTTCGGGGAATACAGGCGTGATGTTATATTATGTTATGTACCACCATGAAGTTTCTCTGCCCACCTTTCATCAAATCCCTCTTAATATCTAAGTACTCTCAGTAACTTGCACTCGTGCCTGCGCGGGCGCATTGCATAGTGACTCATATTAATATCTTAGCGTCTGCGTAACGGATGGGGTGGGATGACAGATTTACTTGCGTGCTACATCATCGATGGATTTTATTGTTTCTATACTAGTTAGAACGTGTGGGTTTGCTTGGACAAATAATTAAATAAATTATTTAAAAAAATATTCAGACTAATTGATTTGTTCCATAAAACTTGGTTTTAAAACTATGCTAACATAGCTGCGAAGAATACAGAGAAGCTTTGTCAAAACTACACCTCCGCTCTGTGCATACACGCACACATTTACAACCATTAACATTCAAACTACACCTTTTTTCTTTTGGGTGGGAAATTATCAAATAACTTCTCCCGCTCTGGGCGGAGCAGGAGGGCATGTCAGACTCTTACTGACTAAAACCCACCCGTGTTCCTTCGGTTGCCTTATTGCCGGGGGCCACGATCTCCCTTTCGGTTTTCTTCGCACCCCCGGCAGGCATCGGCCCTAATGGACCCCGTCAATTCTGCTAACATCTCTTTGAGGCGCGCGTGGAACACAATGCGCCGTCGACCCAGGCCTGGACCTTATCAGAGGGTGAGCTACCCATTGCTCACCGTCACCCATTGCTCACCGTCATCAAACTACACCTCACTAAGTGCACACATGTTTACGAAACCGGCCTCACGTCACTGTTGACAGCGCTATGTGTAGATTTTGATTTCGGCTGAGTTTGAATGGAACACATTTATTAACACCACACACCTTCTTGACAGAACAGTTTTTAGTGACAGATTCTAAACAGTTTTAATCAACCTGAAGGTTTTCCATCGGGCATACAGGCTTCTGGTAACCCTCAATCTGTAACACAGCAAGCCTGCTTGGCAGTAGAAACGGTTATTTTTGAACGAACGTTGCATCATTCGGTTCTCTTCAAAATGGTTGAGCTGGATGATGATGGCTGATCCACGCGTCATGTTCGTGAACGGGCGCTGTCAGTTGAGACTGGTCATCTCTTATCTGCCAGGGCTTATTTTTAATCTTATATTTTCAATTATTTTTTGTATATTGTTCTCACATATAGTGGCAACGAGAATAATGTACCCAGGATTTTGTAATATCTATATTTAAAAGAGTGTCCTTGGAATTTCTTGCCTGTTCTTCTCCATAGAGATCTGCGTTTTGGAATGGGCATCAAGCTTTTAACTTTTTGACTAACTGACCGCCTTTTTGACAATTCAAAAGTGCCTGTAAATGGTTTAATTGAAATAAATGCTTTGAGTTTGAGTTTGAACTCATAAATAAGGAGCTCTCCTATATTTTTTTCTTTACAGACAGACAGATTTTACAATTTATTATTAGCTATTTAAGTAACACTAGAATGTATTTATAATAGAATGTTTTAGTTCGTTTATTGACAGAATCTTTCTCACGAACTATTAGATGTAAGTTATGGGCAGTTTATTTTTATCTAAATTATTTTTAAATATACTGTTGGGTAGAATTATGAGAGGGGTAGTGATGTACTTATATTTAAAATTATCGATCTGAGAATGTTAGACCAGCCAACGGGTGATGTCAGAAATAGAGCAATCTTTAGTAAAATTAATTACTTTACCGATTTTTTCAGGAATGAATATTGTATGAATGTAAAATTATCATTTCGCTCTGTTTTTTTTTTTTGCTGATTTAAGGAGTTGGTATTAAATATTGAAATATTTTTTCATTAATCAGTTGAAGGACACTGAACGAGAGTCAATAGTAGTTTTGCCCCCGTGTTTTGTGTCCCGCAGTGTGTAAAATACGAAATATTAATTTAGTATGTTATAATGGATGTTATAAATTATTTACTTACTTAAAGCTGGCAAAATACCCAATGCCAAATAAGCCAATAACTTTTTCAAATCAATGTTACGAATTTATAGGCGTAGCAAAGTTCTTATTTTCCCCCCTCACTCAAACATTTCCTCGGTCCCTCGTAAGTCACACCAAAGCTTCACAGCTACCAACAAACAGCGTCACAGATAATTTCTGACATCAAATGTAATAAGCAAAAACGCCAATTAGCATCAAACTTACAAATAAACGATCCCCATCTATTTGTGTACAAAGTATTTGACGGCACATTCGCGGGAACGCTAAACAGCCATGATGGATGGCCGAATACCGGCCTAATTGGTGCCTAATTTCGGACGTCATAGCTCTTGAATTATGATCCTTGGGTTTAAGTTTAGTAATGCTGGTGTTAAGGATTTGATTGAAGATTTTTAAAGAGCTTTCTTGGTTCATTGGGATTTTAATTTGAGAAAAATATAGGTTTTTTTTTTCGAGACTTTTGGGTTGGGAATTAGGTATGCTTTGGTATCGTTGCGTATACCACAAGGATTGAAAACCAAGTAAGGAATCTCGCGCAGTAGACGGCCACGACCACGGCCGCGACCAGGTAAGAAACCGATACGAATCACGCACTTTGTCGCAACGGCCAACTAACCGCACACCATACAATACCACTAGACGGCCACGGTTGGCCGGAGTCGTGGCCGTCTAGTACGCGAGATCGCTAAGGCCTGAATTCCTCTTACGCTGATGTCGGTCGCGTACGCAACGGACGTACGTACGCGCCGCTGACGTCAGCGTCGCAGTATGGTGCTATATAGAACACAATGTTTATACGCACGCGCGAACGACGTACGCGACCGACATCAGCGTTAGAGGAATTCAGGCCTAAATAGTACGCCTGTCATACGAGGCTATAAAGTTCTATGAAATAGACTCTGTCAGAAGCCATTGAATTTAGCCCATTTGACACCACCAGGTGGTTCTAAATAAGTACAAAACAAACCGCTCGTGCTAAAGTTGACCCTCCCAAAATAATTTCATTATCATATCATACATTATATTTGTAGTATCTATCATACCTAAAAGTATATTGTCATTAGCAGACAGGAGGACTCTTCTATATACCAATCCTCTTGAAATTATCCCTTAGGTAATAAGTAATCATTTACGACACCAATGGTAGATAGGGAATTTAAAAAAATATTAAACATGATTAAAATTAAAAATAATATTAATAATATTTTTAATAATAATATTTTTTAATAATAATAATAATAATTATTATTTATTAAAAATCGGCATGCCAAGACCAGGCCGAAAACCGAAACCGATACCAATCCCCTTACTAGTCCCATCACTATTTAAAACCACGCCATTTCAAACCGTACTCAAAACTTCAAAGGGCATCAAGGCTCAGTAGTTAACAATTATCGCGACATCCGCAGTTCGATTCCCGGTAGAGTACATTTAAATCATGCGGTTCGTTGTATGCAAGTTTGTTTTGATTTATAGCGTTTTATTGTACATTCTTTAGTTTGTTGTAAATCAAAATGGTTTGTGTTTTCCTAGCGTTAAAGGGGTGCAGTGTAGCGTCAACTAAGTAATAGTTGAAAATAGGTGGTGGCCAATGGAAACGGACACGCCTTACGACTTTTATATCGTAGGTTCGAACCCAGGTATTTTACTTGGTATAAATTATTTTTACATCGCTCCTAAATGTGACCATGGACGACCGAGCTTGGGCACAAGCTACTCTTCCTATCCGTATGGGAGGCCTCGGCGTCCGCAAAATTTCTAGTATTAGTTTACCGGCTTTCATATCCTCGGTTCACGGTACTGAGAAATTAATCAGGAAAATCCTAGCTTCCACACTGATTAATTTTGATGTGCCGTGCCTCACCGAGGCTATGGATGCAGCCAGTCTCTTGGGTACATTACCAGTCGACAGCGACGCGGAGGAATTTTTCGACACCATATTTTAGTTTACTAATAGTTTTAGTTAAGTTAGATATTATATTTTTAGTTTTGCCATTACTCAAGTTAATTAGGTTAATTTCAACTATTAAATTTTTCCACCTTATTAATATTTTTATTTTTAATTAACATAATAAAAAATATTTTACATCGCTCCTCTCAAAATGATGAGGAAACCAGCATGTCCTAGAACCAAACATTCGAAGATATGTGACATTCACCAAACCGCCCTGGGCTGGCGTGGATTCACCACGCGTATCCACTACTGCTCACTCCTTCTCACAGAGAGGAGGCCTGTGTCCCAGAAATTAATTAAGATGTATGTTGACTTGAAAGAGCATGGCAGTTGAGAGTATGTCATGCTCGCTTAAATGTCTCGCTGATGGTGGCGACTGTGTTGGATCATTCGGTTCCCTACAAAATGGTTGAGCCGGATGGTGCTAATCCACGCGTCATGTTCGTGAACGGGTGCCGTCAGTTGAGACTGGTCATCTCTTATCTGTCAGGGCTTATTTTTAATCTTATATTTTCAATTGCTTTTGATTATTTTTTGTACATTGTTCTGACATATAGAAGCAACAAGAATGATGTAACCAGGATTTTGTAATATCTATATTTAAAAGAGTGTCCTTAGAGTTTCTTGCCCGTTCTTTTTCATAGAGATCTACG
Organism: Omphaloscelis lunosa; assembly: GCA_916610215.1. Lineage (NCBI taxonomy): Eukaryota > Metazoa > Arthropoda > Insecta > Lepidoptera > Noctuidae > Omphaloscelis > Omphaloscelis lunosa. Next base: position 3,239,864 of record OU744271.1, read on the forward strand.
TTTTAGAATGGGCAACTAGCTTCAACTTTCTAACTGACAAACTCTTTGACAATTCAAAAGTGCCTGTAAATGGTTTAATTGAAATAAATGCTTTGATTTTGAGTTTGCAGTGGGAACGTTATACTCAGGCGGTTTGATGAAAGTTATTTTACTCTAAGTAGGTAATAATATTGTTTTGAATCTTTTTAAGGTTTGTGATTTCTTTAGTAAAAACTTCACGCTGGATGCTGCCAGCCTTTTGTGCACTTTTTGTATTGACAGCGATGCGGACGAATTTTTTTGCTGCCCAATGCGCTCTTCCCTTATTTTTGCATAGGTTCTTGTACATAATGTTATATATTTTAGTGTGTCCAAGCTTCTATAATGTGGGTAAGCTGGCCGTCCGATAAGGACCAGGCTCGGGTCGACGGCGCGTTGTGTTCCACGCGCGCCTCAAAGAGATGTCAGCAGAATCGATGGGGTCCGCTGGGGCCGATGCCTGCCGGGGTTGCAAAGAAAACCGAAAGGGAGATCGTGACCCCCGGCAACAGGGCAACCGAAGGAACACGGGTGGGTTTTAGTCAGTAAGAGCCTGACACGCCCTCCCGCTCCGCCCAGAGCGGGAGAAGTTATTTGATGATTTCCCAACCAAAAAAAAAAGCTTCTATAATGTATTTTAGTGTGTGATTAATTTAATAATCTTTCTTTATTAAACAGTACCTATTTCACGCTTCATAATTTTATGAAACGATTACGTTTTATCAAACGTCTCCATACTCCAAGAACTAGGCATCAAATGGCGTATCAGCACTAGTACTGTCTCTAATACTGAAGTTCTTTGGTCATTTCTCCAGGCGGAATAATGACTCCATAGAGCGTCTAGTGGTGCAGGGCAGAGTGGAAGGTAATAAACGAATATAAAGAATTATTAGGAAGTTACTAGTCTATTCACGGCAGTTCAAGCCAAGTCAGTGGCCCATGGCCCAGTGCAACATAAAACTCTGACACCAGATTAGTCACTTACCATACCAAAAAGAAAGAACGCCGGTTTGAACCCCTCCATACGATTTATCGGCGCGAGCCAACCACGTCCCGCATCCTGCGCGGGATTTGCTCGTTAGAACTTTACTTTTGTAATAGAAAAATGTCATCCTTTCCTTCACGGAAATTATTCTACCGGTGTGCATTGCGCCGTCGTCACGTAACGCCTGTCTGCGGAGACTTCAGGAGTTTCAGACTTCCAGAAGTCCAGTAGAGTCATAATTTCACCCCATATCTACTTTTACCTAACGTTTTAAACTAGCGACTCGCCCTGCTTCGCACGGGTGCAATGGCTAAAACATCGAGGTTTCTGTGTTATATCTAACTTATATATTAAAACCTCCATTGCCCCGAATTTTACCTGCAAAAGTCTCGATCCCGTGAGAATATCGGGCTGGAAGGTGTCCTTTGTCCTTTTCCAAATCATGGTCTATCCATGTATCAAATTTCATCCAAATCCGTTCAGCTGTTTTAGCGTAAAAGCGTAACAAAAAAACAAACTCACTTTCAAATTTATAATATTAGTTAGCATAGTTAGTTTAGGTTAGACACTTAAATATCCCAGAATAAATGCTCTAAATGAGTGCAAACTCATAAATCAATAGAGCCAAATATCAATACTATAACGACTAAGATTTCTTATGAGAGCCAATCTTTTCTGTGTGTCCAAACTATCTTAATACACTTTTCTTAATCCTTAAAACTCCCGTCCTCTTGCTCTCCACAACGCTTCCTAAAATTAACTTGCTAAGAAATAGGATGCCTTCATTATCATCATCATCATATCGGCTATTAATAATATGATGAAGGCATCTGACTTACTAACACCTTGAAAAAATTTGAAAGGTAAATGATAAATTTTCGATGTCCTGTTAATTTTTAGTGAAAATTCTTCGGATCTTTGAAATATAGTTTGAATTTTGAATAAAAGTTAATAGCTTGCTTAGTGATCGAAACCCAGACCCTCGCTCGCACTTATCGACATTTGTAGAGAGCCACATTCTGTAGGCCAAAGAGCCGCTCACGAGCCGCGGTTTGCCGACCTGCTCTAAATGATGGTAAAATCCGCATGAGATTCTATTGTGTAGTTGAGAAGATGTAAGCGGTCACACAGAGAAACAAAAATTGGCTTTGTTTTAGGCAGGCATCGAACCTCAGAAAATGCCCATTTTATTTACTAAAAATGTAATTGAACACTAAAAGCCAAGTAACTGCGGTGCGGTGCGGTACTGCGGCTGCGGGTGCTTTTGTCGGTTGGTAAAGGTGTGTACAGACTTGTGTAGAACATGTTTTTCAACAACAATATTTAGTTTGTTCTTGGGATAAATTCATCCTTATTACGGAACCCTGCAACACTGAAGCGCACACGCACTTGGCAGGTTTTTCGGTTTAGCTCTTATTCATCAAGTTTGCAAAAGCGCAAGGAACTTCATTGCAACCGAGTGTCCCATTATGACACCCCTCGACACGACTGTTTATGTTTATTTCTACTTAATTCTGTCATTATTGTAATTGGGAATTTGAATAAAACATTAAAATAATTTTATAACGTAATATAATTTATTTATTATTTTATATACATTTAAAAACTAGCACAGTCACAATAACTACCCGGATAATATAAATATTTACAATTAATAAGAAAGAAAAAAAAAACAGAAAAAATGGAAGAAACGAAATGACTAAAGGACAGCATTTTCTAGAAATTAAAATACGTAGAAACACCTTTTTATTTACAAAACACACATAAATAATAATTAATATGTACTTAAAACTATATTTATTATTCTTTACAATAAAATACAAACAAGTGAATTTATTATTCCAAAATAAAATTATAATAACGTTCTTTCATTAAGGAAAAAAGTACCTTGTCCTCATTTATTATTCAGCATTTTTGACAATCAATCTATCTAGCCTTTTCCCAAGTATTTTGGGGTCAGCTTCCAGTCGAACCGGATGAAGATGAATATCACTCTTTACATGAAGTGACTGTCTATCTGACCTCCACAACCCAGTTACTGGGTAGTACGAGATACCCGGAAAGACTAGTTGTCAGACTTTTGGGCAAACAAGTGAATGTATTATGCCAAAATGAAACTGTAATAATGTATGAGGAAGAAAGTACCTTGTCCTCATTTATTATGTAGCATTTTTATCGTGAAAAAATTTTCTATGTTACTTTGAAACAATATTCCTTAATAATAAATATTTCCTCATTCTCTAAATTTTATCTCCTCGTTCTATCTTAGAAATACATTTTTCCTCATAACACCTCATTCTCATTTTAATTTTATTAAAAAGTTTTCTTGTACAATGCCTCACCAAATTAGTCAATAACATTATTATGTTTAATAAATTATATTCTAAACCAACTTACAAACTATTTGGTTATTATTTGCATCATTTTATCAGTACTTTTTAGTTTTTAGCTTTACGGAGATTCAAGTTTCAAAGTCAGTAAAATCTAGATTAGATTTTACTGAAAAGCCAAACCAGTTTCTACGTCTTAAAAGTCGGCTTCTGAGGTTCACAGACTTTTAATAGTTATTGATTTAAAAAATATATATATAGATCAAAATTAAAATAAGTACTTTATTTCACATAAACCTACATGGGCACTTATGAAACGTCAGAAGGTGCACGGTTCCAATTGGTCGTTTCGGAGAAGAGCCGGTAAGAAACTCCTCGGTTACTCTTTTAAAAATTATTGGCTTTTACTATGCTTTCAAATTACAGTGGTGGCTTTCAAATTACGAGTACCTACCAATATGTCAAGATATCAAAACCAGTAACTCTATTGAATAGTTAGGTCAAAAATACCTCAGAAGCCGGTTTTTATTTTTCAGGAAATAGTCATAAAATGCTAGCAATACTTCTATGTTAATAATTGATTTTTAGAACAGTTTACTATTTTCTATGTTAACAGCTATTTTACAAGTCCTAACATAACTACGTTTTACTCAATAGGAATAAATACGTTAAATTCTATATTATTTACACTACCAGGAACATTTTCTTTATTTTGCACTCCATAAATTACGTCACACGATTTTCATGATTTTTGAAGCCATCCCCATTCATGTCACAGGTGGTCATATTTTTTGACTGGTCACACAATATGATATTCCCTAATAAGTCGTCACATATTTAGCTATTTTAAATTAAACCTAATAATAATATTGATAGAGTAGGTAACGGTAGCTTGGATTTTGGTCCCGTCACCTCTATTTTTTATATTCTTAAATTTTTGTATATTATTTTTATTTTTAGAAATATTTAAAAATGTAAATAAATAAGAAACAAAACGAATACTTAAACGACATCAAAATATTGATAGAATTGGTAATATTTTAAAGTTTTTCGTTAGAGTTGATGAAGCTTATGACCCGTCTCACCTTGTCATACGATGTCACACGTTTTTGAACCACTTTCTTACCGTGTGACATAATTTATGGATAGCCCCAAAGTACCATAATATACTACACTATGTTTTGTTATAAAATATCTCTTGTAGTCTCAAAATGGCCTTTTATTTCATTTTTTTAACATATTCACGAGTAACTGGACGCATTTTTTTTTAGGTAAACCGTAAACGACATAATTAATTATACTTAATAAACATCTTCTCTAAACGTCACTTTGACAAAACTGCAGTTATTGCCATTAAGTTAGATAAAAACAACGATATTTTATTAATTACCAAATTTGGTAAAATCCCATAACTTATTAATTATTGCTTTAATGCAAAGACATTAATTGGGATTTTTCTTCTGGTTTCGTAACCAGAAGAAAAATCCCAATTATGGTAATTTTTCTTAAGACATCCAAACGTGTAATTTTCACCACATTAGTCTCAGTCATTGAACATTTTGTATACAGTTTCAACTCAATAACTACTATCCAGGGTCACATTGAAATAGCTAGCGAAACTTCACAGACGTTATGGGTATCGATATCTAAACACGATAAAACAATATACCTATATCGATTTTCTCAACTCATACTTCAAGTAACAACACCACCAGTGGTCATTGCATCCAAAAAAAATTTTGGTTCGATATTAACCCATCACGTCTGTGGAGTTTTGCTAGCTAATTTCATTAGAACCTGTAGTTTCCAATCTACATGACTGCGGGGTAATTGCGTCACACACTTACAGTAGGCTTTCATTTTGACAGTTCAACAACATTCATTGCGTTATTTACGTTGTTAAGCAGACAAATTTTTCGAACATATGAAGCAATGAATTAGCAATATCCTTCAAAATAATTCAGATTGTGTTTGAAAGTGTTATTTCAGTCAACATCAGAACAGAGAATATGGGATTTGGAAGCAATTAGCAATAAGGGCTACTCATTAATCATCACTTCGGAATTCAAAAGACACTTAAGAAACCTCAATGCCACTTGCTTTTAAAATTGACTTACTATAGGAAATCATTACTAACTCACATGTTATATTTTGAAGTAGGTAATGTTAAGAGGACAGCACTAAAAGCTTTAACAAAAAAACGCTCTCTAAATCCTTACACGAAAAACGTCAATTATCTGCTTATGTCACATTAATCTCTTCCTCCTCATCACTTTCTGTCACAGTACTGTGGTTATACAGCCCTTGTGCCATCAGCTGTAAAGCCAAGGGGTTCCTCTGCCCCGAAGCCTTTTTGAGCTTGGCCCGTTTATTCTGGAACCAGATCTTGATCTGAGCTTCCGCTAGACCCAGCTCTGCTGCCAGGCTTTGACGTCTTCGCTCTGTTAGATAGCGGTTTTCGGCGAACTCGTGCTGTGGGCAAAAAAGGTTAGTTAGAACTTGACGTAAATTAAATCAATATTTCTAGCCTTTTCAGGGTGCAATTGAATACCAGTATTTTACATGGAGCGACTACATCTGACAGTTTACTGATTCAGGCGTGACCTTACGGAAATCCATTATAAAATGCAATAGAAGTGGATATATTTAGTAACCTGTTCCGCTTAGGTATTTCTAAAGAGTCTTAAAAAAACCCTGAAAGGAATCGACACGCCGTGTTCGAGTTCGCGACAAGTCAATCGTCATCCTGAGGATGCCTCGTTGAGAGGTGAAACACGTGTCGATTTCTTTCAGGGTTTTTTTTTAAGACTCTTTAGAAATAGCTAAGCGGAACGGGTTACTAAATATATCCACTTCTATTGCATTTTACCTATCTGACCTCCACAACCCAGTTATTGGGTAATCCATACCTCTTACTGAGACTGGTTGTCAGACTTTTGGGCTTCTGACTACCTGTAACGACTGTCAAGGATCTACGAATGGCAGCCGGGACCGACGGCTTAGCGTGCTTTTTACGGCTCATTATGTTGTGTTGTGTGCCTTTTAGTCTGTGCTAAATAAATGTATTTTCCTTCTTTTCTTTTTCTTTTTCTTTCTTTCTTTGCGAGGCACGGAGGAGACTCGATATATAAAGGCCGGTCACCCACCCACCAACCAACCGCGGAACGAGTAGCTTAGCCTTCAATCGACTGTGATTATTTAGCCACGGGCCTCCTGAAGCAGTATAAAAATGGTGGAATTTGTGAGAAACTGATTGACTACTGCGTTCGGAATAAAGATGATTATTAGATTATCTCGAACAGTACCAAGTTCTGGCTGCCTCATTTCTCTAGCGGTCTCAAGAGCTACTGCTGACCTTGAGGTTCCCCAGGCCGGGCTAAGTATAATTGGGTTTTTAGGGTTCCATAAATCAAAAGGAAAAAACGGAACTCTTATAGGATCATTCGTGTGTCTGGTTGTCTTTCTATCCGTCTGTCACAGCCAATTTGCTCCGAATCGAATGGATCGATTAACTTAAAATTTGGTACACATGTGTATTTTTGTGACCCAAACACGGACGGGTAACGTAAATAAATGAATTTTGAATATGGGTGTCTCTTTTGGGGGCAAATAAGAAAAAAAAAAAAAAGTTTTGCAAACTGTACCGTGTGACCAAATCAAAGGGCTTATTGCAAATACATATTTTTCATAATTTTAAAATGAATACTTTTAAAGACATTTAAGAAAATTGCTGAAAATTGACTATTCCTTCCCTTATCTCCGAAACTACAGAACTTAAAATTTTGAATACAGAGAATGGTTCTTTAATCACAGATTGCAGCAAAATCTATAAGAAGACTATGGTCTTAAAATAGCATGGTAAATCTCTCAATATTGTGCGTACAAACTTACATTTGCAGTCGGAATGTATGGGAGAACATGTTTTTCAACTACAATATTAAGTTTGTTCTTGGGATAAATTCATCCCAACTACGGAACCCTACATTGTGCGTAGTCCGACACGCACTTGGCCGGTTTTTCTATCAGGAATTTCTCAGTAGACCTTGTCTTAATTTGTGCCCAGTTGACGGCAATAGGCTCGCCCCCTATTACATGGGACTTAAACATAACTGGCGAAATGTGGGTGTTACTACCAAACAACTCTGCCTTACCCTTCGAAAATTACCAGTGTGATGTTATGTTATAGAATCACCGCAAATTCTTAAATGGATTTGTCGGTAAATGTTTTCGTCGTATTCCTAAGCTTGATCGAATCATATGAGAATTTTAATCGTTTGCGATATCAATTACTATATAATAATTAGTATGGAAATTGCATAATGTTTAAATCAATTAATGTTACAAAGGTCTTTGTAACCTAATGCCTTAGATGTAATGTTTGCTGACCTTTATTTTATTATAGCAGGAAATCGATATCAAGATACTAAACCTATTTCTGCTAAATACAATTTTTCAAGAATAAAGCTCAATTTACATTACTGCGAAATGGAATAGGAGACAATTTTTGGAACGACATTGTGTAAAGCATAATGAACTTAATGTCAATTGTTTAACGTACAAATTTGATTTCAGCCGCCAGCTGCGGAAATTGCCGAGAACGAGCGAAAATTCTCCGAAAGACGAGAGACTTGTTTGACTGCTCATCTCTAGTTTGTACGTTACACAATTGACATAAAGTTCATTATGCTTTAAGCCAATTTCGTGACAAATATTCGCTTTCATTCCGTTCCGCGGCAATGTAAATTGAGCTTTAATACAATTGGATAACTTTTAATTATAACATAACATAACATCACGCCTGTATTCCACGAAGGGTTAGGCAGAGGTGTACCTATAGTACTCCCACATTTCGCCAGTTATGTTTAAGTCCCATGTAATAGGGGGCGAACCTATTGCCATCAACCGGGCACAAATACAGACTCCAGGCTGCTACTGAGAAATTCCAGACAGTCAGAAATGGGAGGGTGGTAGTATTCCCATATGAAGTGAGTACCTTGTAGTAGAACAATTATTAAAGGATGATAATTTTGTAGAAAAGTATTTGCTAATTACCTTTAATCTAGTGAGTTGAGCAGCACTGAAGGCGGTTCTTGGTCTCTTCTCTTCTGGAACTGCTGCAGCTCTCTTCTTCATCCTTCTGCTTCTGGGACCTGTTCGCAAAGAGAACGTAGAATGAAGATTAGTTTACGAGGAACATCATCATATCGTTCATTACATCGATTATGTGTGATCATATTTGTAGGATGTTCAGAAAGGGCTGATTTCTCGGCATGTTTTAATTACATCTGTATCTTAACAATAAAACCACACCTGAATGAAATAATGAAATGCACCCTAGCGTGGTTTAACCAGAATCGAATGAACCCCAAAATTTCCACTAGCCCCTGGAGTTTCATGTTACAAAGGCCATTGCATATCAAGGAGTAGACCGGGGGGCGCGGTAATGGTAAAGAAGACGTGCCCTTAAGATATGGAAGAATTTGCGAGTCGTGTATGATTCCTAGAGTAGGCAATGAAATAGTGGAGAGACGGATGATATTCATATTTTTACGACTCATGTTGGTTCAGGTCGATCTTCACCGGTGAATTTTTTCGCAATAACACCACGCCTGGCAAATTATGGTTATAAAAAGATCTTAATAGCAGAAAGGGAAACATCGAAATGAAACCACGAGCATTGTATAGACAATTAGTAGAAAACTAAAAGATTATCTGATTACTTTTCGACACCCATAGCTGTAGAGTTTATTTGACTGAGTTAAACTGTAAGGATGTTGTATTATACGTTCACAAATTTACCAGAGCTAATTAAAAAAAAGGTTACCTAAAAATAATAGCTAACCTCCTTTCTGGCCATCCTTATAAAACATCCGGAATTCGAAGCATTCCCCTCTTCCATATCCATATTACCTAAATAATATAATCGCTTGAATACCCCGACATGAAACTACTAGTTAATTTAATAACCTCAAAACATCTAAACCAATCGTTTCGTAACGAAACCATAAATACAATAAAGGGAGGCGTGGTCACGGAACCCTTTTGTCGTTACTGTCCTTAATAAATAATTTAATGAACCCTAATAATAGTGCTGCATGTAATGATAAAATATTGTGGTTGAGTATTTTCGGTTAAATAGTGATGGGACGTTATTTTAAATAATGTATTTTTAGGGTAGGTAATTAGTTTGGAGGACTTTTTTTTAAATAATTGTTGGATGAGTTTTATAAAAAATAGTTTACAAAAAAAAAGAAAAAACAACACAAAGTAAAAGATAGCATTCAATTTCGGTAGTCAATTTCGGAAGTCTGCGTCTGGGGTTTTCTATTTCCTTTTATTGCCATCGACTTACTTAATAATGTATTTTCAGCCTTTTTCTGAACTTTGGTGTAGTTCACTTCTGAAGGATAAATACCAAAGCCTCCTTCTTATCCAGTAAAGGAATCAAAATCACGCTTACTGCGTGTTGGGCTCTTGGCGATTTCAGGTTATAGTCACGGTTTCCTCATGGTGTTTTTCACTACCTTGAGTTATGGTGTATTAGCTAAACTAGTGTCCGCGCCACCACTGAAGTCTGGCGGAAAATTGTGGAACTAAATTTTTTTTTAATGCAATGACATAAACACTAGCGCTGTGTCTATTAGAGTCCGCGCCACCACTGAAGTCTAGCGGAAAATTGTGGAACTACATTTTTTTTTAATGCTATGACATAAACACTAGCGCCGCGTCTATTAGAGTTAAGTATTGGCGCGAACTCTACAACCAGACTCTACAGTCCGGCTGTCAAGGAAAAGCGTTATTGACACCTGTCAGTTTCATACTAACTAAAATGTGTTTTGCGAATTTTATCCTTATTACTCCTAGAAATTGTCCAACTGACAGGTGTCAGGAACGCATTCTCTAGCGATGGCCGGACTGTTGATGGTATTATTCGGCATCTATAGTCAAAAGTAGGTTTCATCTTACACTAAATTCATTCTTAAAAATCTAGCTAAACCTTCGGGCAACACAAACGTAAACCGTTAACAAAATCCTCAGTAACCAGAAAATAATAATAAATTAAGTGTCAAATCCAACATGGCGGCCATACAATCGCGGACAAAAGTGTTAATTGTGAATATTTTAGTGCCACTGGCGTGATGGCATGCCACAGTATGATTTATTATGCCATTCGTGTGCCAGCACTTAATTGTTAGAGAAATGGTTGTTTTAATTGGCTGCTTTCAGGATTTCGAGTGTGTGAACGACATGTTTTTATGAGCTTTTGATGTTTTGTTATGGATATTGGAAACTAGTAAAGCCAGTGACTTCTCCCGGGTGATATCTTTATAAACTATAGCTTATATTACTCAGTGATAACATAACATTCTACTGGTGAAAGAATTTTTGAAATCGGTCCAGTAGTTTTTGAGTTTATTCATTACAAACAAAAAAAACAAACAAACATCCGAACATACAAAAAATCAAATCTTTTCTCTTCATAATATTAGTTTAGATTAGTGTAGAAAAAAGATGGATTGCAATCTGTATTTTTATCTAAAGAACGTTTCAATCTTCATTTATTTAAGAACTAAATAATGGTTAATTGATTCAGGCGTGACCTTGCGGAAATCCATAATAAAATGATGATGTGGATATATTTAGTAACCTTTTCCGCTTAGCTATTTCTAAAGAGTCTTGAAAAGACCCTGGAAGAAATCGACACGTGTTTCACCTCTCAACAAGGCATCCTCAGGATGACGATTATCTTGTCGTGAACTCGAACACGGCGTGTTGCCACACCAAGCACCGAGCGCAGACGGTGCTTGGTGTGGCAACACACGTTGAGAGGTGAAACACGTGTCGATTTCTTCCAGGGTCTTTTCAAGACTCTTTAGAAATAGCTAAGCGGAAAAGGTTACTAAATATATCCACATCATCATTTTAACTAAATAATGAACTTATTTTGCCTCATAAGCGGTAAGATCTGTTTATGAATCCAAAATACCTCTATATATCTCGTAAATTATGTCAGCGAAAAAAAAGTTGGAAAGCGCTAGTACCAAACCCTCAAAACGACCACACCAATGCCAGAAGTGTAGGGGTGTACTAAACTCTCTTTCACAAGTATTTATCTTTAATAATTAATTAACTAACTTAGTAATAAGTAGTTTTTCCGTCTACTAAAACACTAACCAAAGAGATAGTACAGAATGATAACCCAACTACAACCACGCAAAAGAATTTATACTCTTCCTGCCACAGACAATACAATGCCACAAACAATCACACAACGAACGAACATTTTTAAATCCGCCATCTTGCTCACTAGCGCCAAACGCCATTCCCACACTAGGCTGTACACTAAATTCCTTTACGAAAAAAAAAATAAAGTACAGGAAAGCAGAGAAGTGTTTACGGCTATACGGCTACCGTTCGCGATAGTGTTAAAATGTAGTGAATTTATAGCCGTTTGCTAGATCTTTTGTGATTGTGGCCGATTTCATTATTCGTTTTAAATTGTAATGGGGTGTTGATGGGTTTTGTGGGCTATATGGGTGGGAAATGGTGGAAGGTATGGGGTTAGAGGAATCGTGTGATTCTGATGTAAGAAAGTGGATCAATTGGTTCCTCGTTTTCCTTAAAGTAATCAACTTATGGACTTTTTCGACCGAAGTTCCTCATTGCACGTTATACACCGTGACATTTTAGTCGTCTGCCAAAAGCAGCCCACTTCATGTATCCAATGACTACTAAACGTTAATAAAAAACAATTGATATATTGTAACAATTTTTTAACTGCTCCTAGAGGTATTTTATGTCGAGTACATTGAGAGGCCCTTTGTAAGTACATTGAAATGTCATGGTGTATATAATAATAATGATTATAAATAAGAAAGTGAATTTGTTTGTTACGCTTTCCCACTAAAACGGATAAACGGATTTGGATTATAATGTTTTAAATCATTTTTTTTAATGAATGCTAAGCAGTCATTGAATACATGAAGTGGTGCTGCTTTTGTAAGACGAATAAAAATGTCACGGTGTATATTATTATACTTTGCTCACTTGGCGAATGTGAGCTAGACCAAAAAAGTGAAACATTTTGACCGTCACGACACTTTTGCCATAGTATGTGCGTTTACAAGCGTATATTACTTATAGTCTAGTCCAATAGACACGGCGCTAGTGTCTAGGCATGTCATTACCTCAAATTGCATTAACAAAAAAATTAGTTCTACATTTTTCCGTCGTACTTCAGTGGTGGCGCGGACTCTACAGTCGTATACAAACACTTACATAATGTTTTTTTTTTCAGCTAACAAGAATGAGAAGAGAGATTTAAAAAAAAATAAGTTTATTAAATGGTATCTACTGTCAGTTACTTTCAGGTAGAACTTAGTATATTCTCGAATTTAAAAATGTTTCAGTTAAAATAACAAAGTCACAATATTTTTATGTTATGATTATTATATTTCCTCACATAAAAACCAATATAAATGAATGAAATAATTTATCGTAACAAACTATTTGCTTTTGAACTAAAATAAATAAATTAAAACCCGTAACATTTATTCGTTTTGGCAACACACCAATCTTGATCAAAGCAATAATAAATTATCCTATAATATAATCATGATTTTATTACTTTTTAAAAGATGAACGTAATGCCGGATACACACATCGTAAAAATTAATCCGGCTTTCTTAACTTTTCATAACTTTAAAACATCATTTACTGACGAATATATATTGACATCAATTTGAAGGAACACGTTTCGCGAAAATAAAGCCCTTTAACTTTTACAATACTTTAAATTCTGCACACACACCACAAGAAAATAGAGCGTGAAGATTACAAACGAATCTCCGAGAATCAAACGGAAAATCACTTTCAAATCGAAACAATAACGCCGCAATCAAAATTGTATTTTATTACCCTTAAAATAGAACAGGAAATCGTAAAACACTGGACTTCTGAAAAAGAATACCGTAACACCAACACAGAAAAATGCGTTTTATATCCAACAAAATACAGTTTATTTTTCTGTAACAGTTTAAAAGGCCATACATCAGGGTAATAAAGGAGGCGAGCTAAATTTTTATTCGCATTTTTAATTAAACAAGAGTTGAAAATGTTTCGGACATTTTCTGTTTCGAGAATGGCGCGAGAAAATTGCTGGTCACTTTGAAAAAGGAACGGTAGCCATGTTTTTTTTTTCTCTTAAATTTACGCGACGGTATAAGAAATATGGCGTGTGTAATGTTTTTGTTCTTTAATTTGCCGTTGAAACTTTATTTACTATCTACCGTTTTGCATAGTAATTCGGTGTTTCCGCAAAAACAAACTTACTTAATTTAAGAAAATTATAATATTTAACTGCTTATATTTTTAAGTGACTGTAGACAAATTTCAACTTGATTGAGTTTATCCGGCTTAGTTTTATTAGCTATACAAAAATTTTGCCCATAAAATGATAAGGTATATGAAAATTTCATTGCGAACTTTTGTATCTCAACAACTATATTCTAAATATACTTTTCAAACTGAAAATCACCTAATAGTTAAACAAAAAACTGCCAAGCCTTTTCCCAACTATTTTAGGGTCGGTTTCCAGTCTAACCGGATGCAGCTGGATACCTGTATGTTACAAGGAGGGACGGCCTATCTGACCTCCACAACCCAGTTACTAGGTAACACGATACCCCTTGATAACACTGGTTGTCAAACTTTTGGGCTTCTGACTACCCGTAACGACTGTCAAAGATCTACGAATGACAGCCGGGACCAACGAATTAACGTGCTGTCCGAGGCACGGAGGGGACTCGATGTGAAAAACTGTACTGGAAATGAATTTGTAAAAGTGCAGTAACACTTATTTATTTCCTTTGGAAGACTTACAGCTAACGAAAACAGACTAAGAACAGAACATGTGTCTGACAGCCAAATATAATATTATTCTTCACATATAATTAACAGAATAATGCAAGCCCGAATTAAAATTTTAAAAATCTCCCAACACAAACATTTCCTCATTTCTCTTTACTACTCCATCACCAGACCCTGTTCACCATCTATCTATAACCCATTCATTGAGATCATTCCAATGAGCCCAAACACGATACCTGTGCTGTAAGTTGGTAAGGGAGTTGGGTATCCTGCAAATTCCAGGTGATGCTGCTCAAAGTTACTATGTTCTTCTAATATCATTGCAGTAACCGAATACCAAATTTCAAATTGATCAGACCTGTGGAAGATACTCACATCCATTCATCAACTAGAAAACAGCTGATAATATGAAACAGCTAAACCAATTTTCTTGAGTCATAGCTAAGAACAGTCTCGATCAAGTCACTTTTCAAACAAAAACACAATCGGGTCAGCCGTTTGGGAGCTACGATGGCGCAGACAGACACACAGAAACACCCCTCTTTTTCTGTCGGGGGTTAAAAAGAAATCGAACAATATAGTGCTAAAGCTTAAACTAAACATATTAATACTATACAGGCTAATCCAAATAGTGACTTCATAAAAAAAATTGACTGCTCATGCCCAGGGGTATCCGAAAATACCCCTTGCATGCTCCGCGGTTCTTTGCAGTTTTCGAGCAACTATTTCCTTTGTAACTTAGTAGGTACCTCATCGTCATAACATCAAACCCTCCCGATTCTAACCCGCCATACATTTAAACCTCAATTCATCAACTCCTAAGTACAAAACAAAACAAATTAAGGGACATAAACCAGTTAAAAGACATAATTTGAATGCCCCTTCCCTAAGTTGGGACCGTTGAAATTCCTGGCAACCCCATCTGGACATTAACGGGACAAATGAGGTGATGTATCTGTACATGGTTAAGGAGATAAATTAATTTCAGTATGTAATTTTTTTAAACTATTTTACCCTTTTTTCTGTGAAGGGTAATTTTGAAAATGACCTTTCGCGGATAGAGGGTAAAAATGTATAGTAGACGGCCTGGTTATTGTCATAGGAATTCTCTAGAAGTGGTAGCAGCAAAAGAATTTTTTTTTTTTACCACAACCGGTAACCTCTTGGCTTTCATCTCACCTGATGGTAAGTGATGATCAGGTCGAAGGTGGAAGCGAGCTTCACCCGAAATTTTCAACCACAGAGGAACTGGCTATCTTACCTCTAACTGCCGAAACACAACAATGCTGTTAACATTGTTGTTATGGCAACAGACTTAGATATGATGGTGGTAGCTCATAAGGCGGACTTAGAACAAGCCTTTTTGCGCATTCTTAAGGCTATTGCTGCCCGTTTTGCTTGTCCTTTCCAAAACCAGTGGATAAGCATTGGTTAGGTATAAGATACAAGGGCTTGCGGACGGTGAGCAATGGGTAGCTCGCCGTCCTGTAAGGACCAGGCCTAGGTCGACGGCGCGTTGTGTTCCACGCGCGCCTCAAAGAGATGTCAGCAGAATTGACGGGGTCCGCTAGGGCCGATGCCTGCCGGGGTTGCAAAGAAGTTCAAAAGGGAGATCGTGGCTCCCGGCAACATGGCAACTGACGGAACACGGGTGGGTTGTAGTCAGTAAGAGTCTGACACGCCATCCCGCTCCGCCCAGAGCGGGAGAAGTTATTTGATGAACCACCCAAAAAAAAAAACCCGAAAGATTGTGATGATGGATGGTTGTTTGTGACTCTTTCACGCAAAAACGATTGAACGAATATGGATGAATTAACACGTAAAGTACTTTTTATACCGACATTCTCACAGGATCACTTATGGGGGACGCTGCTATTACTAACATCAATGTATTTTATATTTTAATTAATTTTTGTTTTTGTAATTTTATGTTATTGTGAAGTGATTTTGTAAATTTTATGGAGTTTTTCTCGGAAATAAATAAATGAATAGGAGTAAACACGGAACCAATGATTGTGGTGATGCTTGAGGGGAGCCTATTCCCAGCAGTGGGTGTCATTCGACTGAAATGAAAGGGGTAAAATATAAAATGGACAAGTAAAACTGTCTCCTTTCTATTTCACAATCCACCATACCAACCATTAAAAACCATAAATTTATTACGTAAATACAAACAGCAGTTTCCGACAAAAATGGTGTCAGACATACGAACAACCTCTCACTTCCAGAACCAACGTTCCAGACAAAACCGGTTTAAACAGGTTCGGTTCAACATTCATCTGTTAGCATAGGAGATAATAACTTAATTAACTTGAACTTAAGTTCAAAGTTTGTGCAGGTCATTAATTCTAAAGTTTTAATTGGATTTTCGAATCTATAGGTTCATTAAATTACCTAGAGAAACTCAACCGACGCGATGGATATGTAAACATGATAACAAAAAACAGTGGCACTCCGGGAGTGCCGACAGAAGTGAAAACTTGAAAAAAATCGGCACCGCGGTAATCAACGCGTTGATGTCTTTTTAATGGTCAAAAGCTGGTGTCGTCGCAGTGTCGCAAAATCAATGGTTTAATCCCATCTCAAAAACCCAACGCGCCTAAAGAAGTTTCACTTTAAAAAAATATTTGAAAATAATTAATATTGGGGTCAGCAACACAACTGTACTTAGGCGATCGCTCCATGTAAAGTACTGGCGTTCAGCTGCATCCAGTTAGACTGGAAGCTGACTCCAACATAGTTGGGAAAAGGTTAGGCAGATGAAGATAAATAACTATTATCATAATTATAAAAAATATGCTACGCCGTAGCACTCTCTGCTACGAACGCGTAGCATTAAAATGTTCTCTTTAATTTTGGTGCAATTTTGCTAACTTCATAATTTGAGCAAATATACCATTATGACTACTCTACTTACCCATTTTATAAGTAGCGAGTCGTGAAGTAAACACGTAATACGTGTAATTACAATTACCGTAATAATACGATTACTGAGTAAACTGTATGAATCGGTAATCGGTAAATATCGGTAAAGAGAGCTGTTTTTACGGATACTCATACTTGTGGTTTGCGGTTCTCAACGCATGCTTTTAAAAAATACAAAGCAATTTTATTAGTAAACAACATTGAAATGAACTTTTGAAGATTGCATGTCGTGAAGTTTTATTTTTTCAATCAATCTGCCTAGCCTTTTCCCAACTATGTTGGGGTTGGCTTCCAGTCTCACCGGATGCAGCTGTATACCGTATTTTACTTGGAGCAACTGCTTATCTGCCCTCCACAACCCAGTAACTGGATAATACGATACCCCTTGGTAAGATTGATTGTCAGATTTTCAGGCTTCTGATGACCCGTAACGACTATCAAAGATTGATAGTCGTTACGGGTCAGCCGGACACGAATGACAGCCGGGACCAGGCACGGAGGAATCTCGGTATGCTCAGATGATCACCCATCCACAGACTAACCGCGGCAAGCGTAGCTTAACCTGATGGATCGAACCGTGCGGCTGTTATTACTAATCCACGAGCTCCTCTAGTTATATTTTTAAGTGTCACTTCAATCAAATCGTGGTTCTAGTGGACGGTAACGAGACTACTAAACGATCTCGCGCACTAGACGGCTATTACTCCGGGCAGTCGTGGCCGTCTAAAGGCTGGCCACACTAAGTCTGCAATAGAATAAATGGGCAACCCCAAAAAGTTTTATATATGGTATACTTGTACATCAGTCAGTTATGTCAGTTTCAGAGTTATATATAGATCTAATGATTTTGATATTTTGCCTTTTGATTTTTGCATAATAGATTATGAGTAACAGACTATGTCGTACCTATGCTCTACCTCCATACGATGACAAAACTGTATCAAATCCACACTGCGTCGTTCTAAAGTGACTATTATTTACCAGGAATAAATCATAATATAAACAAAATAACCTATCAAAAACAAAAAGACAAACAAAGTATCAAACTCTTTTTTCGTAGGACAGGATGGTGTTGCCATCTATAGATTTTTATATTCCACCGTTTTATTACTTAAGCAGACTTAGCGTGGCTTGACTCTAGTGGAATACCACTAGAGTGTGGCCACGCTAGTTGGCCGTTGCGACCAAGTGCGCGATTCGTATCTGTTTCTACAGTAGTCGCAGTCGAAGTCGTGGCCGTCTAGTACGCGAGATACTTAAGCGTGATGTCTTAAGCGTGGGTTTGATTTTTAAATCTGGTAAGTGTTATTGGGGTTTGTCTATTAGAAAATTCTCAATAGCCCCGGGTCTAGATCCAAGTCCGGTTAATAGCAATAGGCTCGCGCCTAATTCATCAACTTGGCGACATTATTAATGACAAAAGAATATATCCACTTTAAGGAATATACCTACTGGCTAGATTTCATGTTACACTAGCAGCGCCCCGCGGTGTCACCCGCATAAGTCTCGATCCCGGAGGAATATTGGAATAAAAAGTATTTTATGTGTCAATCCAGGTTATAAACTATCTGTGTGCCAAATTTCATCCAAATCCGTTCAGTAGTTTTTGCGTGAAAGAGTAACAAACATCCATCCATCCATCCTCACAACCTTTCGCGTTAATAATATTATTAGTAGGAAATAAGATAATAAAGAAAAGAAAGAGAAAAATATTTGTTCTACACAGAATAAGGATAGGATGGGAATGGGAAGGATGGGAGGCTTTCTTTAAGAGGATAGGCAGCAGTGTCCTCCTGTCTACTCACACGTCACCGCTGAAAATCAGCGCTGTGCTGTGGGTTCCCCATAGCACAGCATCATGCTGTGTGGAAGTCTTCTTGTCACAGTCATGTCGTGCAGCTGCCGACTAATTTCTGTTTTATGCTCGTTATTTATTATGTACTTTTTGTTGTTTTCGTTTACTCTTGTTTTTTATGTATGCACGTGTCTCTGTGACAAATAAACCTATTTTTCTTTCTTTCTTTCTTTCACCGAATTCTGGGCCGAGTCCATTTTAGATTGCAATCGACACGCTAAGAAAAAGATACTTCAATCAGCAATCCGTCGCCGTGGTCATCATCATCATAATTTCAGCCGAAAGACGTCCACTGCTGGACATAGGCGTCCCCCAAGCACCGCCACTTCGACCGGTTCTATGCTTCCCGCATCCAGCCGATTCCTGCAGCCTTCACAAGGACATCGGTCCATCTTGCGAGGCCTTCCAACGCTACGCCTTCTAGTACACGGTCGCCACTCCAGAACCTTTCAGCCCCATCGGCCATCCGTTCCGCGAGCAATGTGCCCTACCCATTACCGGTTACCTTAGTTCTTTGGACATAATATTTAGGTACGATCAACCGCTCATCAGTAGCAACAATTTGATATTAACAGCGGTATGTCGTAGCAGTAAGACTGATTTTGGTATAGCAAGTTTTACACCATTGTGCAGACTGTGCATACTGTTCAACATGGTAAGTTAAGTATAACATTTAGTTTTAGAGCTCTTCGCTCGATATTGAGATTGTTTTTTTACCACAGATGCGTGATAAATGGATGAGTTATTTTCAGATTGAAATAAATCCTTTCTCTATTAGAAGTTACCAGAACACCCGCGAAATTTCATGGATTTATATTTATTTTTATCTATGTTGTTTATGGTACCTCTATAGGTCTTCATGAGCTATCCGAATATCACAAAATATTTAGCCCAAGTCATGAGACGTGAAAATTTATTCGCTGTTACATTGTATAATAGATACCAACTATGCTATGCTTATTTTTTGTTTTTTAGAGTATTATGATTGACAAACTAACTGACTTTTATCCTCCATATTATTCTGTTCATTTTTTAAGGGAAGAAGAATTTATAAAGAATAATAAGCTAAAGAAGTCGAACAAATAATAGTTAATTCTTTAACCAGTTTATCAGGAACTTAGGTTCTGCTAGTTTTAGCTAGTTTGCTAGTGTGTACACACATATATATATAAAAAAACAAGATAAAAAGAACAGAAAAAGACGAACAAAAGCGATGCTTATTTCTAAAAAAATCTCTTCCAGCTTTTTTTTTTTTTTTTTTCAGTTCCGACAACAATATGGTCCAATTAGTTACTAAAATATCTTATCACTAGTGTTAATAGAACAAGGATAAGAATAGCTGGTGACTGCGGCAGGATGTGCAGAGAACGATAAGGCAAGGAATATGCTACCTGACCAATCTCCCCACATAATGCTTCAAAAAAGGGAGTAAGAGCTCTCCATCACTTTAGGTACGAGTATATTTTTTTTCTAAATACAACACACAGTAAGTAACACCTCAATTTGTTATCGGCCAGGCTCTATAGTTTATTAAACCCCTTTTTCGACATAGCACTTCCATTTTCAACGCAACATCGTTTCACACATCCACGTCCCTATTACATATTCAAGTACACGCGCACTCAACCCAATTCCAAACACATGGACTTTATCTCTTTAACAATAAAGCCTATAATCGCTTGCACATTTTTATAATTTCCTTCACGAATCTATGTACCGATTTCAAATCTTACCTTTCAAGAAATAGAGTTCATATTTTATTGTGAACTGTGAGGTATTTTTTTCACGTTCGATTTTCTCCTACTTTGATTTTTAGAGGGCTCTTAAGGGTGGATTCTATTACAAGAAAAGCTTTGTTTTTCACACCCTCTAGTGGAGGGAAAAGATTTTGTTGTTCAAAGAAATGGAATAAATGTAAAATTGGTAAGGTGTAACATAAAAGATTTTAAAAAGGTTACTTTTATTTTACTGCATGCAAAATCTATACCAGAAATAGTACATACAAGTAAAGAAAAATTGAAGTGTATGTTTGTAATGTCAAAATGACAGCTTATTACTAAATGCCTATGAAAGTATAGACAGTACTAATACCATATTTTTTTTTTTTTTTGTCTCTGTCTGACGTCTGTTTATTTCGGCTAATCTCCGAAACGGCTGGACCGATTTTGAAGGGGCTTTCTTCGGCAGATAGCTGATATTATAAGGAGTAACTTAGGCTACTTTTATTTTAGAAAAATAATTATCCACGCGGACAACAGCTAGTAATAAATATACTTTATACTTGGTGAGGTTGGTCGAGGCATGCTCGACACATGAAAACATTGTCAATGCCTATTATTTATAAAAGAGTAGGTAACCGTGGAGTTTCTTGCCGGCTCTTCTCCATAGGAAACGACCAATTAGAACCGTGCACCTATATAGCTTCTGACGTTTCATAAGTGCCCGTGTATGTTTTTTTTTAAATATTTTTTTTTTGACCGTATAATAACTTGATCCCCACACCAATTAAACGTATATTTGATCGATATAAAAATAACTTTTTTTTTATTCAACCGGGGAGTCGAACTCTAAACCACGCGAAGCCACGACCCACCGCCGCCCAATTACTACCTACCATCAATAAAAATACCTACAGGTAAGCGTAATAAAGTAAGTATGAAACATTTTTAAACTAACGACATAGAATTCTGCTTACCCCTGTATCGAGAACAATCCGCGATAAACGGACCAAATCAAGTTATTAGGACATTCTTGTGATTAACAAAAACTCTTGCGCATGGTGGCCTGTTCTTAGTAGCTAGGGATAGGATGAGTCGATGATTTTTGTCGATAGAATGTCGATGTTTTTTCGTAGTAATGAGACAAAAAAAAAGCGATAGCTAAATTATTTATTACGGCCAATTTCTGTTAAGCCTACAATTTAAATTTTAACAATATTTGTTTTTTTTTTAATTTCATTTCTAATGTTTATTCATCTATTACTTATAGTAAATTATTCATTTTAACTTATTGAATATAAGAATTAATCAAATAAAAATATCGTTGGTAAACTGCCATGAATCTGATCTTCGTGTTTAATAACAATTTGATGTTCAAAGAACTCGTACCTAAATAATAATAGCCGCACAGGTCCAACGAAGGTTAAGCTATGCTTGCCACGGTTAGTTCGTGGATGGGTGACCATCCATTACATACCGTGCCTCGGAAAGCACGTTAAGCAATTGGCCCCGTCTGTCATTCGTAGGTCTTTGATAGTGGTTACGGGTAGTCAGAAACCCAAAAGTCTGACAGCCAGTCTTACCTAGGGATATCGTGCTACCTAGTAACTGGGTTGTAGAGGTCAGATAGGCAGTCGCTCCATGTAAACTACTGGTTGGCTAGAAGCTGACCCTAATCTAGTTAGGGCTCCGCAGATTAATTGATTTGGTTCAGATAATTTATAAATTACCTGACATTATATTTTAATATCTTAATCCCATGAGAACCGAAGAGTTAATGACGACCAAAGCATTGACTGAGTCGCCGAACCCACCATATATTAACAATTTATTATGTAGTCTTAATTTATCGACATACATACCCAAATTAGTGCACAATGATAAACCCATAATGCAGAAAAATCCAGCCAAACCCGTAATATATAGTCTAGTCTAAAAAAAAATATACTCATTCTTCTGGATGGCATCTGTTATTGCCCTATACAATACCGTAAACGGTTGCCATTAAAAATAAAGACGTATTGTTGCCTAGGGATGGGACATCAATCGCTATCGATAAGCTGTTATCGATATTTTTGAATAGGTAGATCATTTGTGAACGAGAATAATTTTTTTTGTTCTTTTTTGTTAAAAAGTAATGTAAATATGTTTATTTTAGTTTCTGTCTAAGTATTTTGACGTTCAGAGTCAAGATATTTACTGTGTATTTTAATTTTGAAGAGTTCACGAAAGATTGATTCTGAAATAATAATTACGATAACATATTTGTAGAACGCCATAAACTGGCCTTCTCAGCTGATCCATGCGTCATGTTCGTGAACGGGTGCCGTCAGTTAAGAGTGGTCATCTCTTATCTACCAGGGCTTATTTTAATCTTATATTTTCAATTGCTTTTGATTATTTTTTGTACATTGTTCTCATATATAGAAGCAACAAGTATAATGTACCCATGATTTTGTAATATCTATATTTAAAAGAGTGTCCTTGGCGTTTTATGCCAGTTCTTCTCCATAGAGATCTACGTTTTGGAATGGGCTTCAACTTTTTGACTAACTGATCGACTCTTTGACAATTCAAAAGTGCTTATTGTGTGTGGTTTAATTGAAATAAATAAATCCACACAACGAAAACATAAAATTAGGAAAATAACCTTTAACTGCCATCAAGAATGACTTACTCAAGAAAACAAACAATCCCTCTAGTATACCATTAGGTTTTTAATTTAAACATAGTTTAAACAAACAGTTTTACTTGTAATAATCGCTTTGATATGAAACAAGTAACAATTTTGTCCGTAACTTGTCTTGAAACGTTGTCACTCTTTGTAACAAATTATATTATTAAGCAATTTGCTTTTCAATTGGGCCTTTATTGACATAGTTTGTAAATAACTATGTAGTTGATGTTATTATAGGTAGTTACATTATCTTGGAGTATTGGAAAATTGGATAATTTGCACAATAGTATAATTGCTAAGTTTTTTTTTTTGTTTTTAAGTGTGATTAGGTTTTTGCATGAGGAATTTCTCAATAGCAGCCTGGAGTCTGATTTGTGCCCGGTTGATGGCAATAAGCTCGCCCCCTATTACATGGGACTAAGCATAACTAGCGAAAAGTGGGTATGCTGTAAATACACCTCTGCCTAACCCTTCGGCGATTACAGCTTCGAATTTGTTGGTCACCGTAATATATTTAGTGTGGCTTTAGCCACACACCACATGATAGAATAAAATAAGCATAATCAGCCAATTCCTCAGCAATATTCCCACTGCTGGAACACAAGCCTTCTCTCTGTGAGAGGGAGTGGACCGTAATCTACCACACAGACCAGTACGGATTGGTAGACGTCACATGTCTTTTAATTTTTAGTTCTAGGTTATTTCCTCACGATGTTTTCCTTCACCGTTTTGAGAGGTGAAGTGAAAAAAATAATTTACACAAAGTAAACTGCGTGGCGCGGTTAGAATTCTCGACTCTTTAAGTTGGGGCCACCACACCACGGCTCTAAATTGAAAATGCTGTAACGCGCTATCTATCGATATATCGATAACTAACGCACATCCCTGGTTTTCCCTGTAATACCAATTGTCACAGTAGCGGGAAGGTCCGCACTAATTAGTTGAGATGGGTGGTACTTATAAACAATGTACAGGTATGTGATAAAGTGTTTATTCAAGCAAAAATAATTTAGAAAAACTATCATAATTTTTATTTTATTTTTTCGTAAATGCAGGCCATTTTATTTGCCCGCGGAGTAGGAACTATCCACCAGATTTTGGTCAGGTAAATTGACTGCAACTTATCTCAAAGGTGGAAAAACAGGCTTTAACAGGTATATAAAGCTACAAAACCAAGCTAGACTCTAGCTAAAGCGTTACAGTCTTCACTATAACTCTATCGTGGACGCCTAAAATAAAACAACTACATTAAAAACTGTTTTTATCTTTTAATAAAAGAAATATACTTAGACCGATCGTTGATTTTACGAAGACCCTATAGTCAACAGTTTTTTTTTTTTTTTGAGTAATGAACGAATCCGTTTTGTGTATCATTGTACAGGCATTTTTGTGATAGCAAGTCAAAATTTTACTTTTACCGAAGCGATTCTGATTTCACTTTTTATTAAGACATTGTGACTGATCAGGTGAGTGCAACACCTTACTATAATTAGGGTGCCTTTGTAAAAGGAGGTAGGCAGAGGAGGCTTATAATAAAAGGACAGGTTGGTATTCGGATTGAGTTGACTCGGGCCGAGCTGTCACTGACCCGGATGGACAAGGAGAGGAAGGCCGAAGAAAAGATGGATGGATTGTGTGAGGAAACTACTATAAATAATTTTAGGGGAACTACTATAAATGGTTTATTTTTTTTATTTTACGACTTTTGGGAATTGATAACTATTATAACACGAATGTTCACCCATCCGTAGACTAACCTCAGCAAGTGCAACTTAACCCCAGTTACCTCCATGTAAATTCATACTTTCATCATAACAAAAACTGTCACGAATGGTCACCCATCCTTTACCTGACCGCGGCAACTGTTGCTTAACCTGACTTTAAATCTTAATTGTAAAACCATACTTTCATGGCAAAAAAGACTGCTACAAATGGTCACCCATCCTTAACTTGACGGCGACAAGTGTTGCTTAACCTCACTTAAAAAAAAAAAAAAAGTAACATTAATTCATCCATTTGTAAGTCATTGCCTACGTAACTAAAGGTTATATGTACGTATAATGAAGATAGTATTATAACTGTGGTGGAATGTCTGTATTTCCATTTTGAGGCATAAAGCAACAGTTATGGTTCAACGGGTAATTAACTCGCTTTTCGCGCTTAACGATATTTAGGGGTCCGTTGGAAAAAGTACTGACATAAAACCTTTGTTTATGTTGTCTGTGGCACATTTACACAACTGCATTTTTTTTACTTATTATGGAATGAAATTAAATCATATCAACTTATTTATTCAAATTAGACTGAGAACCAGCATAGTTTGAACGTCAAAATTACTTGAGACAGTCCCCCAAAACGCTCACCCTTCACCACTTCCTAGTGCTTAAGCTGGGAAGAAGAAGTGGCGCAACAAACTCCCCAGCAGCACAGCTGTATGAACGGTTAGAAAAAAAAAATCGGCAGAAAGGTACTTGAAACTAAAGATATTATAAGTGAAAACAATTTACAGTTTTTTCCCCTATATATATATTATCATTATCATCATTTCTACAAAATTTTAATCATAACCAAATATTTTAAAAACATAATTTTTCGATGCTATATTTTAGTTTGTGAATAGTTTTAGTTGAGTTAGTATACATTTTAATCAATGAATTAATTATAATTTCTTACTTACTTATTTATATTATCTTAGTTATATACAAAAACGCTTAATTTATGTTAAAAAAAAAACATATCATTGGATATACAGGTCCTAAAATACAAAAAGACTTAAAATATCTAGTAACAGTATTAGGCAAAATATTTTATGTGGAAAACGCAAAAACTACAATCTAAATTATTAAACCACAGACAAAACACAATCCATTTTAAAAAACCACAAAAAATTTAAAACCATTTCTCTATTGTACAGAACCATAGAGCAAAATTCACGGTCGATTACACCTCACTCTATTGCAAGCATAGACAATTCTGACGATATACTCGTTTGTCTAATTAATTTCTGAGAAACGTAGTTACGGCTAAAAAGTACTGTGTTAATTGATTAATTGCTACTGTACCGTGTGTGTGTGCGAATAAACCTGTTATAGTTTATGGGTAAGGGAATAAAGAAAGAATACTTTGTATGACTGCTTTTGTAGTGGTTTTATACATGTAAATGCTTTTCCTTTAAGTTTTGAATTTGTTGGTAGAATAAGTGTCGTTAGAGTACTAGGGTATCTACTGGTTCTTTTTTATAATGAACTATTTTTCTATTTAATACTTTGCCCCACCAAACCACCCCACTGAAGGGGCAAAGAGGAATGCCAAAAAAAAACAGTGGAATCTGCCCCACCACTTCGATTTGCTGGGGCAGATTCCACTAGTCTAAAATCGAATGATTCGAACTACCACTAAAATAACAGATTATTCATCATTATTGTCGAAAGACGTCGAGCTCACAAAAATGCAATTACCTAATTCAATTTTAAAGAATATCCTGGAATTAGGGAAGTATATTGAAAATGAAAGTTGATGACTCGATTCAAGCAAATGTAATGCGGATAGATCAATTGTGTGCGGAAATTCTTAACACTAATCATTTTCATGATTTAATGTTGGTATCATAATCATAAGTTATTTTTATCATGACGTACAGTACCGACCAAAAGTCCATAGGCAATCGCACAAAGCAATAGACTGACGCTTCGGTTTGACTTACGACCTTCTTCTATAAGATGTTACAATACTATAGATACACACACACTCACTTTGTCTGCAACTCATAGTAGTTCATAATTTCAATCTATATAAAATACGGCGTGCTAGCTCAGTGGATAAAGTGCTTTGGTATGTGCGATTATGACGAGCCGAGCGAGGGTTCAAATCTCATCTGTGGTTTGCTTGTAATTTTTAATAATTACTTTCATAGTTTTTGTTATTTTTTAATAATTATTATTCATAGTTTTTGTTATTTTTTAATAATGACTAGTTCAATAATCATTCGTTTTTTGTTTCGGTCGTCTTGTTCACATAAATATTAAGGTTTAGCAGGTAGACCACAGAAAACTAAGTAAATCATTTCGATTTCTGTGGGGTAGACAGACGCAGTTCGTTACGCGTATTCGCGATTGCTACGGTCTGTTCCCAGCCAATCTCAAAACTTTGTTGGTTCGTGGTTATTGTTGGTGACGAGTATTTAAGTATTAGCGGTGTTGTGGTTATTGTTTTCAAAATGCAGTCAAATATAAATATTGAAGGGAGATCAAATATTATTGCGCTGCGTAAAAGTGAATGTAATTTACACAAATATCTAATGAGACCGGACTAAGTGTGAGTGTTATCATTTAAATATTTCATATTTTACTAAACATAAATCTTAATCAAAGGTATTGTTGATAGAACAGAGGTATTGTTGAGACAGAAGATGCCTTTAAAATTTTAAATTCATTATGAGGTTTAATTCGATTAGTGAATGATAAATAATTATTATGTGTAATAAATACAATGTTATTCTTTGTTCTAGAGAAATACTGTGAGGGTTAAGAGGAATGAGGAAGAGGCTTATTATCGAGCAGTAGCGACGCGACGTCAAATGATGGAGGAATATGAAACAAATGGTTTCATACCAACGAGATATTTTGCTGAATTATTAAACACGTCATTATGAACCGTTCGCTGTGCACTCTGAAGACTTGTATCACTGAAGACCAGCTAGGAAGCCGTTTTCGACAGAAAGGCATAAACAAGAACGTTTAAGTTTCGCACGATAATATTAAGACTTCAAGTGGGACACTGCTATATTTTAACCTTAAAATATTTACCGTACCAACTTAATAAACAACAGATTCGTTATTGCATGAATTTGTGGTAACGATTTTTTAAGCAAGTTACAATATGTTGTTTGTCGTATTTCTCGCAGATAGACCGAAAATGTTTAAGATTATTTTAGTAATATTATTATTTTAGGATTACAATTTGAGGTTAAGTTTCAATCTTCTTTTCGTAAAGAAAATGAATACTTAAGCTATAACCTCAATACCAACCAATATTTACTAAAGCCAAATAAAATGTAAAATAAATAATGTAAACAAACTGCCCATACTTTACCTTAAAATCACCTATTTTGTAAGTAGTTTTTTTTTACATTTTGATTAGTCTTATATTCTTATTTATTGCTTAATTACTTCGACCATGATCAAAGCTAACTAATAATAAGCTAGCTAATATTTATGGTGAAAAAATCAATTTAAAATTAAAAACATTTCATAATACAAATATGTCAAAATAATATAAATTACTTCTAAGTTTTTTGACATCTATTTCACATCTTATTGAGCTGACGTAATGACAAATAATTGTAGCAATATATTATCTATAAGTAAAATAAATATAACGAATACAATTTTTTAATTTTGCTATCACATATTACGCATTTTTAATTCTAAACCCTTTATTGCAATAACAGCATTAATAAAAAAGGCAGCAATAGTTAAGATATAGTATTATTGCAAACAAAAATATTAATATTTGCAAAAACTGCATTGTGCTTGACGAGGTTGGAACCTAAGCCAGTTCGCATCTCAGACCAATGCTTAACGCGTTCTGCTATCTGCACACGGAAGTTTGGATTGAATTTTAGCATTGCCATAAACTGGCCAAGGTCAAGCGCATGATGCGTGTTGTCTAACAAAAGCGACGGAAATATATATTTGTTTCGGTAGTGAGGCGCAAGTACGTGACGATACGACAGTGTGTAAAGCGCAATAGTGCGTTCTCTGTGGTGTGTGTGCCGTGTTGTTTACACATACAGATATACGGACTATACCGCGTGTTCACAGCAATATGATTCTTAACGTGCTTATGCACTTTTGAACGCTTACTGTACGTATAGACATACCTACATTGTTAAACTTTGATTACTGGTTACAACCTTTAAAAAAAAGGGTGTGCGAACTTTTTGAATTAAGAACCCAATAAAAACCCACTTAAAACAGTTCTTATCGGAACCGAAAATTAAATGCTTTTAAAAGTTCAATGCATAATAAATAAATATTACAACACATTTCACACCTTAACAGCTTATAAGTAAAAATACAATTTATCCAAGCTATATTTTATTTTAAGAATAATTATATTCCGCCACGGAATCTCACCTTAAATGCTACTGGGCGTTGCCAACATAACGCGAGTCAGGCAAAATGGCGGACGCTCGAAAAAAGAATAATTGCACGATATAATTGAGCTAAATTGTTTCATTACTTCACCTGTTAATTCTACAAACATACTCATGCTGCTCACTAAAAAAAAATCGATTTACAGTCTTATTACAAAGGAAAAAAGTAAATATTCTATAACAAAACGTTTTGTTAACTGTAAACGTTAAATTGTCTATGCCTATGGGAAAATAAAGGTAGTGTCAATGTGTTAAGGGTTTTCCGTCGATATTGCGAAATTAAACTCTATTTTTTGATGAATAGAGTTGAATAGTGGTTAAAAAACGTGTTTTTTTGTAATTGGTGTGGTATAATTATGTTGTCAAGGCATTTTTTTTAATAATGAGCTCTTTTAGCAGCGGTTGCGATGAAAGATGGAACTGGTTTCCTCCTTAAGCTTAAAGCAAGTGATTATGAAATTCTACTACATTTTTTCTACTCCATTAAAATGTTTTTTTCGAGAAATTGTCTTCGAATAACAAAATGTCGACTAGTACAGGGTAACGCACTCATTGTACGAGATATTTATTTTTATATCATTCGTTTCAAATTCAAACTCAAAACATTTCTTTCACATAAATTACTGGCACTTTTGATTTGACAAGGGGTCGCCCGGTCGGTCAGTCAGAAAGATGAAGCTAGTTGCCTATTCCAAAGCGTAGTAGGTTCCTATGGAGAAGAACGGGCAAGAAAGTTAATTTTCTCTGTATTATTTCTAAACGAAACAAAATAGGCTCTTATTTTGTTTCCAAAAAGATTTATTTTCAAATTCAATAAGTTTCAATCTGGCCCTAACCTGCCACTTACGAAAGTTACTAAATTATTTCTCGGAAACCTTATTAAATTGATTCAGTCAGACATAAATTCATTTTGACAGAGGCTCGTGTTTACAAATTTTAACATTTCTGTCAGATAAATCATGTTGTCACATAATCACTCACCATATTATCTGTCACTAACTCTAACCTCTCAACTTATTTAAAAATATTATTCTTGCAAACCAAATAGCCGTCGTAAAATGGCTAAGTAAAAATCCGTCGGACACACTCCGAAGCCAATTTTAATTCCGGTAACCCTTACGGGTATCCTAACTGCCAAGTGTAATAAGATTCCCATAGGAAGTTATTTACGCTATTATCATATTTGTCTGGCGTAAATACTATATGATTTATTTATAATCGTTGCCTAAAGTTAGAAGACGTTTAAAATGAATGAATGAATGAAATGCACCTACCGCAGCGTGGTTTAATCAGACTCGATAAATTGAATGAACCCCAAGATTTGCACTAGCCCCTGGAGCCTCATGCTTCATGTGGCTACGGAGGCCATTGCATATCAAGGAGTAGACCAGGTAGCGCGGTAATAGTAGGGAAGACGTGCCCTTAGGATACGGAAGGATTTGCAAGCCGTACCGGATATGCATCATAGAGTAGGCAATGGAATAGTGGAGAGACGGATAATATTTATCTATGTATCCGCATCTTTTTACGTTATCGTCGCTAGGTTAGTTCAGGACTAGCTTCACCGGTGCATCTGCTCTTTGCTGTTTTCAATGTCTTCATCAGAAGTACGTTTCAGGTCGTAGAAACAATTATAGTAAAACAGTCGCTAATTATTACTTAACTAAGCAACGTTTAAAAATAGGGGTTTATTTATAAATGTTGGTTTAACTTAAATAATGAACTTAAATTAATTGTGGAAATAATTTAGGTTGGTAGGTACGGTAGCCAGTTGTATCATAAAAAATGTTAAGATATTTATATTATTTTCAAATAATATGACGAAAATAATATTTAAAAAGTTAACAACCATGAACAAGAGTTAAAGCTCCATCTTTACAAGATCAATTCAAACGTTATTTCATTCTTAAAAACAATCACATTTTAAAACAATAACACTTTTAAATTACTTCCATTGTTTTCCCGAGAAAATTCACATTTGAATTGTTTCCGTCATTTTCCCGTGTCATTCAATGTGACAGCTGTCAAGGCGCCATCTTGTTGACATGGAATGTCAACGATTTATTGTGTTGCCTTTTAGCTTTGAAATTAGTGATATTTTTCTTTGAATGTATGCAAACATCATCATGGTTTATTGTTTTACGGGGTAAAGAGTTATTTTTCATGTGTATTTTTTTTTAGACTGCCTCGTTGGTCTAGTGATCGCAAGCGCTACTGTTGAGCATGAGGTCCTGGGTCCAATTCCCGAGTCCGGTAAAGTGGGTTTTTCCATCTAGAATTTCTCAGTATCAGCCCAGAGACTGGATTTGTGCCTGTTTAAAAGTTCTCGCCCCCTTTTACGTGGGACTTAAATATAATTGGCGAAATGTAGTGTAGTACTGTAGTATAACCCTGCCTAACCCTTCGAGGAATACAAGCGTGATATTATGTTATTATTTGAGATCGTTTTTCAGGTCAAGTGTGTTCATCATCATCTGCCTAGCCTTTTCCCAACTATGTTGGGGTCAGCTTCCAGTCTAACCAGATGCAACTAAATACCAGTATTTAACAAGGAACAACTGCCTATCTGACCTCCACAACTAATTGGGTAACACGATTCCCCTTGGTAAGACTGATTGTCAGATTTTCGGGCTTCTGACGACCCGTAACAACTGTCAAAGATCCACGAATGTCAGCCGGGAGCAACGGCTTAACGTGCTTTCCGAGGCATGGAGGAGTCTCGGTATGTAAAGATCACCCATATACGGGCCAACCGCGGCATGTGGTGCTTAACCTGATCGACCCGTTCGGCTGTTATTTATACTTAGCCACAAGTCACACATTTTGTCATTTGCAAGTAATTACCTAATATCAAACTAGAATATTAAATAAATAATTTCGTATTGGCATAATTATATGACTAAGTTGACCAATATCATTCCTGAGTGAATCAAATAAGGTTTTCGGGTCCATAATTTCTTATTGGTATCGATAAATTTTGCAATGATAATCTAAATAGGAAATCCTTTCGCTTCTGTAGTGTCGACCCTATAGTTTATCAAATATAAGGTGATAAACTCTATAGAATATCACCTACGACTCTATGGTCACATAAAAGAACTAACATTTCTTAATCAGCAATCCGTTTTAAGGCTCCTGCAGACAGGTGCGACGCGAGTCTATTAGGAAAAATTATGAAAAATTATTAACTATATTATGAAAACTTTTCTACTGGTGTCGCTTCGCGCCTGGCTGCGGGGGGTTTTACAAATACGATGTTTTTGTTATCATTCTGAGATCATTAAAATAGACGATTATTTAGGTATCTAAGACTGCAATTGAACATTTAGTATCAATAATTTTGTCAAGTTTTTAAACACTTTTTTTTTTCCAAGTACATGGTTTAGTTTTTTTCGTTACGGGTCTTCAGAGGCCCGAAAGTCTGGCAATCAGTCTTACCAAGTTGTGGAGGTCAGATAGGCAGTCGCTTCATGTAAAATACTGGTATTCAAATGTATCCGGTTAAACTGGTAGCCGACCCCAACATAGTTAAGAAAATAAACTAGACAGATTGATATTTTTTTGCTATTCCATATTTTCGCAAATGTTAATATAGTCCTCCCTTATATCTCATAATTTGAACCAGCAATAAAATAATACCAAACTTATACTATTATTTTCATAAGTATCACCTCATTCCTCTACCAGTCTCCTGCAATTTTAATTCAGTCCCTCGCCTAATCGAAATTCACAAAATTAACATACAATGAGAACAAAAAACAATAATGTGTAAAACATGATGACAGACATACATACAATCAGTGTTTGAATATATTATTAACGCTCAATATTAATAGGTTAAATAAATATTTATTTAATGGTAAGAAAAAAGCCTACTGGTTCTTAAATAAATATTGATAAGAAAATCTACCGTATTTTTTTTTTAATGATAACTTTTCCTTCATTGCAATTAAGTTCACGATGCCAAATTGTGTTAAAATTCACCCTATCCTACATAGCCATGTAAGGGATAAACAAACAAAAAAAGTTCATTAAACAAAAATTTACTTCATGAAAATCCCTAGGTTTATTGAGCATGAGTAGAACGCAATCTGTAGCAAAACTGTATCAATTTCTTATCACACTACGGAACTTTCTTAGTAGTAGCCCAGAGTCTGGATATTTGCCCGGTTGATGGCAATAGGTTTGCCACCTGTTACATGGGACTTAAACATAACTGACGAAATGTGGGTATACTATAAGTGCACCTGTGCCTAACCCTTCGAGGAATACAGGCATCATGTTATGTTAGCCCAAATACGCAAGAGCGCTTTTTTAACGAAAAGTCTTTGATTTTGAACTCTCGGTTTCGAACCAAACGTTGAGAATCCAACAAAATGCATCGCTAGCGCGTTAAAAGTTCACAGTTGGATTTTCAACTCAAGCCACCAAGCCGAGCTTTAAAAAGCCAGTGCGTCAAGAAACCTTGCGTTTAAAAAAGCGCCCGTGCGTACGTAGGCTTACTTCGGAACATTCAAGACCAAACCCAGCTAAAACTGCTAGTCAAAGTCATTTGTTAATAAATAATTCATATCCATATGTCTCTCTGACAATAACTTAAACATAACCTCTGTTATATTTTGACCCTAACACCGACACTGTTGATTTGTCAAAACACTTTCTCTATGTGAAAGCTAGTTTTTAAAACATGACATTTAGCCTAATGTCACTTTGACAGTGTCATAATGACAGGTACAGACACTTAAAAACCAGTATTTAGATCGATTTGCAAGGTCAATAAGTTGGTCTTGCTACGGTTATTCTGTGGATGCATTGAGAATCGAGACTTCCGTTCTACGTTAATCCATCAGTTATTATCTATGACAGTAATTATATGGCAGAAACCCGGAAGTCTGAATGTTATCAAAATCTGGATATGTGCCCGGTTGATGGCAATAGGCTTGCCACCTGTTACATGGGACTAAAACATAACTAAGACGAAATGTGGGTGCACTATAGGTACACCTCTGCTAAACCCTCCGGGGAAAACAGGCTTTATGTTATGAAGGGAAATTAAGTTAGACCGGAAGCCAACCCCAACATAATAAATGAAGAAAAATATATTCAAATGAATATAAAAGCATAAAATCAATTGATTTGCTGAATTTATAGAAAAATGTTGAAAAAAAAAAAGATTTACATATACTTATTTGCAACTCAGTAAGTATGAAAACCCATACCCACTAAAGAGACAAAAAAAAACTCAAAAACAAAAGCAACAAAATGAACAATTAAAAAACAACAAAACAGTAAAGGAGTGTGTTATACATACATGAAAAGATCCTCGTCAACCGACGGGGTTTCAATAAGCCTATGCAAGGCTGCCCTAATTCCTGCTCTTTCTTTTCTTTTTGTAATGTTGGCAAACATGCCGACGGCCCACCTGACAGGGCGAGGTTACCGACGCCTATAGACTCCAGTGACCAAGGAGTTTGCCGATAAAAGGCCTATTCTGTCAAATTCAAATTCAAAATATTTTGTACATGGGCACTTATGAAACGTCAGAAGCTAGATGCACGGTTCCAATTGATCGTTTCCTATGGATAAGAGCCGGCAAGAAACTCCACGGTTACTCTTTTAAAAATAATTGGCTTTTACAATATTTTAAAATAACAGTGTTAATAAGTATGAGAGGACAATGTAGGTCTTTCAACAAGTACCAGCTACTTAACAAAATAGAAAACGGGCAACAAATCTAAAGTCCACTAAGCCTTCAGCGTTCTCACATTCACAAAATAGAAAATAATCTTTAAAAAATACAAATTAATTAATCAAAATTAAAATGTATTTTAAATGAAATGTGTCATGTGTCCTAATGTTCTCCCACAAATAATCATCAATATCATTCTACTGCTTATCCCAAATTATTTGGGGTCGGGGCACCATGTCTTTCCTCCCATACCTATTAACAGTGTAATTTGAAAACATTGTAAAAGCCAATTATTTTTAAAAGAGTAACCGTTGAGTTTCTTGCCGGCTCTTCTCCAAGGAAACGACAAACTGGAACCGTGCACCTAGCTTCTGACGTTTATTAAGTTCCCATGTAGGTTTATGTGAAATAAAAGAAACGTTGCCGATCTTGGAGATTAAGGAGAAGTCTCATGAGCTTGTTATTTATTTTCGGAACCATTTTCAAACTGGAACATAGTAAGAATGGTGGTAGAATTAGGAATGATAGTAGTTTTTCCTTAGACGAAATTCAGAAGCTCTAAAAATACAAACTATTGTTAAGAACAGCAGCACTCGCAATACGGCGTGCGTGTATAACCAGATGTATGAACGTAAACGAAGCAAAAGGAGTATGTAAGGATCGTAGCAGGTGGCGTTCTGTAGTTTCTGCCTACCCCCATAGGAAGAAGGCGTGAATTTTACGTATGTATGTATGTTTATTATCACCAAAAAACGAGGAAAAACAAGTTAAATACAGAGAAACTGAAAGGGATTTTTTTATCGCTCTTTAGTCAAAAATGGAAACCTAATCATATTAATAGAAACCATAACAAAAATATAAACAACACAGTCATAGGCCATTTTAAATTCAATACCGTATTAACAAACAAACTGCTATTTTAAATTTTAAATGCAATAAAGATGTCCTATCCATTAGAACTCCCATAAAGGACGCCGCATTCAACCTAAAATTAATTCAAAAATAAAAAAAGAAAACAATGTTTTGAATAAATAAATACGAAAGTCATTACATCAGTAGTGATGTGTCAACAAACACAAAATATACCAGCATATGTTACGGATCATTTGATGTAATATATTCTAATACATACGACGATACTTCGAAAACTCATTGTCAAAATATTTATGTATGTTTTTGTCCGAATGGAATATTTTACTCGCTTAAAAGTTGTGTAATGGCGATGTGGCACGAAGTTTCGTTTTTAAGTTCTATTGTAGAATAGGAAATGATAAAAAAGGGTTTTCAAAAGCGATAATGTCATCAATGTAAACTATAAATGGCTTTTGTATAAAAAAAATTGCAGGTTTCTTTAAAAAACACTGAACCAGTAAAAAAGCAATGTAAGACTGCAATATCAAATAACACTTTAAGTTTTTTTTTTTTAATTAGCTTATTAACAGCCTGGTAAGATATAAATCGATAATCCATTATCATTTGCAAGAACCTTCTGTCTTAGTCAACTCTTTATTCATCCAATCAATAAAATAACATGTCAAAAATAAACACGTCAACTTCAAAGCTCCTGGTCACGCAGAACAAATAATTTCTTACAAAAAAAAAAAACGTAACAAGCCGCAGTGTCATCACCAAAAATTAATACATCTGTATCTCGAAAAATAAACAACAAAAATCACAAAAAAAAGATAAAAAATATGTTGCCACTTACCGGAACTTGGTCTGTCACTGTATCTGGTGCAGTAAACCCAAGCTGGCCATAATGATGCATTGCCCGACTGGCTATTTGTATCTGTACTTCCACAAGTCGATAAAGCCCCACTCGAAGTAGATGAAACAACTGAACTCGCAGAATCTGGTCTTTTCTGATTCTCTATTACTTTCGGCATCTCCCTTTCTTTAGGGACCTGCTCCCCAATTTGAGAGACCGTCTGTCTTAAACCCCCAAGAGGTGGCAAGGAGCTGAATTCCGATTCTTTGGATTTTAAGTAGTCAAAACTGTATTTTTGGAAGTCATTCTGAGGTTTTGATAAATCGTAGGGCTTGTACAAAATGCTGTGGTTAGGCCCAACTGGTTTGGGACCTTCAATTTTCTTTGTTTTCCTTAACGCATTCAAACCAAATTCAGGGTGTAAGATATTGTTAATTGAGAAGGCTATGGGAACCGACGGCTGCTGTCTTTGAGCTCGAAGTTTATCATTCTCAAATCGTTGGTTTTCAGGGTTTATTTGGGGCTTAACGTCAGGCTTTTCTGGCCTATAGTAATTCTGGAACCCGTCCATCTCGTTTTGGTTCTCAGGGCTTGGTGGAGGAGAATTTGGCTGCACTTTGACTATCGTCATGTTTGGGGATGTTCGCTCATATCTTGAGTCAATTGTGGTACAAGTATACTGACTTGGGGGGCAGTAGTTCATTGGGTTTTCCGCGTGAGGTGCAGGCACTCTTCCAGTGACCGGTCCAGGGCTGTTCGCTTGATTCGGACTGCAGCGATCTTCAAAAGCCATCTTTACACAAATTTTCAAACCGATTACAAGTTTATTAGAGTCAGTACATTATACAGCACAGTCCACAGTATAAAATAATGTCAGTTAATTTGAATGAGACACAGTCTTCACATTAATATTTATCGGAATCGATTAGCATGATTTCTTAATTCTACCGCACTAGTTTTTTGATGCAAAGGGCGCGTGATGGACAGCCACGACTGTCAGATTGAAATGTCAGTTGCGTGTGACACGGGCACTGGTCCCGGCGGCGGCTGCCGTGTAACTGCGCCCCTCGCCTCGTCGGGGGGACACGCCCCCGAACAAACAAGCTTTTTACCCTTCCCCATTCGTTTTGTAGGCGTTAACCGTTCGCTTTTCATTGCTCGACAACATCTTTTGCATCCTCCATCCTTCTCTAACTTACGGAGTTTATTTGAGTAAGAAAGAGATGGATGTACGACAATTGATTTAACCTGAGTGTGTATTTAGTGGGGCTTCGTCCAGATTTGTAATTCAGTTGTAAATTGCCTCTATGGCTCTTTCGCGCACTCATAATGTATCAATAATACTGCGGTGCGCTTTGTACAGAATTTCAATTAAACTTTGACAGAATTATTATATTGATAGACGTGAGCCATGTTGAATTATTGATCGGATATCGACGAAGTAGGATTTTTTAAAGAAATTATAACATAATACACAGTAATTAAGTTGTGTTAGTTAATATTAAATTGTATGAACGCGATAAAATCTATTATTGTTGGAGTTTTATTGCTTAATGTAATAACTGTTTAGAGTTCTGTAAAAATGTTGCGGATTTTACTGATGACCTACTTTTTTGTAATTTTGTTGCGCGTGCGCCCAAATTTTAATTATATTTATTTTAGTGCCGCTTTATAAACAGCTATTCTTAAGATAGGACAGAATATTCAGGAGCTTTGAAAAAATTGAAGGCAAGGCCTCCGTCGGTTAAAGGCAGAGCTATTTAAACCGTCATTTTGTTTCATACTACTTACCTAGTTATCTTAATTTAATCTTTACTTTAATAATATAATATAATTATAATATATATTTTACCTATAAAATATTATAAATGCGAAAGTTTGTTTGTTTGTTTATTTGTTACGCTTTCACGCTAAAGCGGCTAAACGGATTTGGATGAAATTTAGCACACAGATAGATCATGACCTGGGTAAGGCCTTAGGCTTTTGATCCTGGATCTCAAATGAAATCACGGGCAACAGCTATTAAATATATAAAATTTAATCATACGGAACATCATTCAATCAAATCAGACTCGTCACTCACGGATTATAAGTAGCATTTTCCACATTAACTTTTTATAGTTTCATTTTTTTATGTGACTAGTTTCACACTTCAAAATCATTGTATTCCTGTAATAATAATTAATAATAACTCGTTAATAATCTCAAAATGAGCGTGTCAATCAGATTCGCTTATTGA
Organism: Omphaloscelis lunosa; assembly: GCA_916610215.1. NCBI lineage: Eukaryota > Metazoa > Arthropoda > Insecta > Lepidoptera > Noctuidae > Omphaloscelis > Omphaloscelis lunosa. The sequence continues at coordinate 3,279,034 of OU744271.1, forward strand.
TTATTTCTTTAATTAATTTAGTAATTTTCTTTAGTTCTTTATTAATCAATCAAGGAATCTTTTTAATTATAATTTACAATCCATGGACTAATTGGTTTGGTTATAACTAGATATAAATGTATTAAAATTGTAATTGAGTTTTGAGAAAAGTAATGAAGATTAGTTTGCACGTCTCATTAAATTTGCGATTAGGTGCTGTGATTAATCTACACTAATAATTTAATATTATAAAGAGAAAATATTTGTATTTTTGTTTATAATTAGTTAACTCAAAAACTACTGGACCGATTTTTAAAATTCTTTCCCCAGTACAGTGCTATTTTATCACTAAGTAACATATGCTATAATTTATAAATAATTATAATTTTTTTTCCAGGTTTAAATGTGTTTCTGAAATTGATATTTTTCTTAGTTTTAATGTTGTATTTCCTGCGCGTGTCCCAAATAAAAATATTTTCTTTCTTTCTTTATAAAGATATCACTCGGGCGAAACCGGTAGCAGAAGCTTGTTTATAATAGAATAGATTAAAATATTGTTTTGAACATGTTTTGACTATCTTTGAAGTAAATGAGAGGCTGGGATTGTTTTTGATTCTCGTCAATATTGGACAACGAAACCTAGTAAAAATCTCTAAACCTGATAAAGGCAGACCGTCGTGACGCGTCCCGGCGCGACGCAACGCGACTCTAGTGGAACAATATCTATGAAAACTTTACGGAAAATTTTCTACCGGTGTCGGGTCGCGCCGTCACATCGCGCCTGACTGCGGAGCCTTAAACTTTTTATTCGTATTCCTTGTTTTTTCAAGCCCGTCGTCGAAATAGCAAAAAAACTTAAATTTTCAATACTTTTGTTTTAAAGAAAATAATCTGTAGGTTTGTAAAAGAAAAAGGAAAAATATTCCTAAAAATATTTAAGTATTTGTATACATTAAAAAAAAAACCACATAACTCATGGTCCCATGACCTTGCGGCGCATTGAAAATGACTTTATTACATTAAGGTACTTAAACATCACAGGAGCTAAAGAGGAATACATCTATCATTTTGAAGCCCTTTAATAAATTCTCAGGTTATTTTTTTTGTTACATTTCGATATCTCTCTTGGTTTTTGAGAAGTTTCAGATTCCTTGACGATTGATTTCGGACTATTTGCGTATTTAAAAAAAAAAAAATTATTAGTATTTAGTACGTTTAAAATCATTTAATATCTCATCTTTTGATACCATTTTCAGTTTTCTATCATAATAATTGAGGACGCCACCGGTCGCACTTTTCTCGAAAACGGGTACCCTACTGAAGCAACCGAAAAAGCATTTCCAATGCTAAAAAACATTATTCAGTTTAGCTCGATCTCTATTTACAGAAAATACATTAGGGCCGATCCTTTTTATTCCATAGTTGATCTAATTACCACTGGCACTATGACATCACATTTTATTTAAACCCACCAAACAATTTAATTGGTATTGAATACACCAACCGTAACGTGACTACGAAAAGTTAACCAATTGTGACAAAGTGAGGTTGTGTAATGTAAAGTATTCAAGCGGAGGATTGGAATGAACAATTGTATTTATTTCGGTAGATAATTGTTGGGGCAGTAGGTATTTACTATTGTCATTCGAATAACCTTCGTTGTAGTTAGTATTAAGACCGGTCCGGGGAACATTTCAGATTAGTTTGTCTGTCCAATGTTGCGTCTTCTTTACCATCCAATCTACTGGGTTATGTCGGCAATCCGTTAAGGAAATGTAGGAAAGGTCATTTCCAACCAAATGACCCCTGATGACCCATAAGGCAACGTAAACCATTTTCGAATAATTTGGCATTTTATTTATATTTTAAAATTAATGAATTAAAAATATAAAATGTTTAATGATTCGAATTTTTTTGACATTTGCATAGGGGTCAAAGGAGGTCATTTGGTTGTAAATGACCTCTCCTACATCCCCTTAATGGATTACCGACATATAACCAATAACCCTGTGTACTTATATTATAATGAGAGTGAGCGAGTTTTGTGAGCTTGTATAAGTGGAGGGTATAATCTCCGGAACCACAGCTCCTATTTGAAAAACATTTTACCATTTGAATGGTACGTGATTCCAGATGGACTTATTAAATTTTTGTTTTATTATTCATTTATAGGGCGAGCCTATTGCCATCAACCGGGCACAAACCCAGACTCCAGGCTCCTACTAAGAAATTTCAGATAGAAAAACCCAATAACACTTTGCCCGACCTGGGAATCGAACCCAGGACCTCATGCTCAGCAGTAGCGTACAGTACAGGGACGCCTCTGCACAACCCTTCGGGGAAACAAGGCATCATGTTATTCATTTATTTCGGACAGAATCCATTTATGTGTTAGTAGGCAATTTTCTTAAGATCTGTGTTAGTAGGTACGTAATCTAATAAAGTATTACTTTTTAAATTTCTATTACAATTTCCCTGTAACTATTCCCACTCAGTGTGCCTGTACGGGACAGTCATGTCGGGATGCAATCATTTGCAAAATAGTGTAAGTGCTACCGCGCAGTCTTTGGAAGAATGACGCCATTTTCTTACGCACTATAGCGTGGAAACTGTCAACGCGGCGTGGAAACTGTCAACGCGCGCATTTGCAAACATTTGCGATGCACTGCAATGCCGCGGCAACCCCAACAGCATTCTTTGAGGATGTATTGGATGAGGATTCAGCGTTTTTTGAGGATGATATTCTTTATTATTTATATGTCTATTTCTTTTTTGTTTTTTACATCTATTTAATATATTGAATCACATTTTAATAAATTATTTTTCTTTAAGTACGCTGTACTGGTACATCTAAATATTTGTTTGCTGCACCGGTCGACGTCTTTACGTCGGCGTCGGCTGTCCAGTGCTGGGGCTCTGTCTTGCATAGGGTCGTAGCATAATGCTGAGTGATAGCCGATTTACGTGGATGCGACGCATGCTTCCCCAACCTTTTCTCATTTATGTATTTTAAACTTTTTTTTTGCTTCATGTTTACCGCAAATAAACGTTTTTTTTCTTTCTTTCATTCTGAATGCATTATTATACTGAATACGCAGGGCGTTGTAGGCACGTTGCGTATACCGAACCCACAGGCCGCTCGAGTAAAAAGATTGGCAATATACCTTAAAAAGTGTTAGCTTAACTTGGGTACATTGAGCGAACCTACGCGCCAGCATATAGCACTTATACCATAAATTATGAAGGTAAATATATACACAAAAATAAGTACTTAATAGTAGTACTATTAAGTGATGAAATACTTTCTTAAATTCATGCAAGCCTAGTACTTTTTGTTAGATTACTTGCTCAGAACTTGTGCACAACGTGTCGTGAGCAGAATACCGTCTTCAGATGTAAACTGCACCCATGTGAAGCAGGGGCGGATGTTAATAATAAAGACCTGCCAAGGGCGTGTTGGACCGCGCACAATGAAGGGTTCCGTAGTTGGGATGAATTTATCCCAAGAATAAACTTAAAATTATTGTAGTTGAAAAACATGTTTTCCCATAAATTTCAACTGCAAATGTAAGTTTTTTGTACGCACAATATTGAGAGATTTACCATAAAATGGTCAATTTTCATCGATTTTCTTAAATATCTTTAAAAGTGTATTTAAAAAATATATTTGAGATCCTCGCAATAAGCACTTTAATTTGATATGTCACATGGTAGTGTTTGCAAAACTTTTCTTTTTATTTTCAATTTTTCTTTTATTTACGTTAGACGTCCGTGTTTGGGTCACAGAAATACATGTGTACCAAATTTCATTTTAATCGGTCTATTGGATTCGGAGCAAATTAAGATAAACTAAATCAACCATTTTTCAGATTATCTAAAGTATCTTTTATGGGGTAGATACTGTGTTAAATGTTACAACAAAATACCTTGTGACATATTGCAATTAAATTAAATAAAATTTAAAACTCATATTAAAATTACACTTTGTAAACAAGCACATTACAAATTAGAGGATTATATCCAAGATAAGAGTGCTTGGAAACATGCTGGTCCTGCTCCATAGGACAATTTAGAATCAAGACAAAATCACTTATTGCCAATTTAATTGTAAAATTTATAATTTTGTGTAATACTTATGACATTGATTTTAAATTCTGTGATTACTTCCTCACACACTGACTTATTAATTTTAAAAACATTAGGAAAATCGTCTACTTTTACAATGTTTGTAAATATGTGAGCACCATGTATCTATCACATAATTAAATTATCTGTCGTTGCTTCATTTTTAATTCTTTTTACCTATTGTGGTATAGTAATTTTATTCTAGGTGCATCGTCTTCACATATCATTGTTTAACTAATGTACGTACTTATACAAGCTATTGTAAAACATTTTGAAAGAGTAACGGTGGAGTTTCTTGCCCATTCTTCTCCATACGAACACTACCTTTTGGAAGAGGCGACTAGAAACAATTATATTATTTTGTGAATTTTGACGTTCAAAAGTGCCATACATGGGCCTATCTGAAATAAATGATTTGACTTTGACTTTGACTTTATAAATAAAAACAAAACGACATTTAGGCGTCGAAGTATTCGTCCGCATTGCTGTCATCCGGAAACGTGCTCAGAAGACTGGCAGCATTGCCACGTTGAATGTCAATGCTAATTCTTTAACCAAAGAACGAGCTAGCCCCCTGGTCACATAAAGTGTCGACCAGTCGACAAAAAATTTCCTTAAAGATTAATTAAGATTTAATTATGATAGAATTTGAGTTGATAATTATTATTAATTCGATTTAATATATTTGTGGTGGTTGTGCGAATTTCAAATAAATGTGCCTGTAATGTCACCGACCCACCTTCAAATCGGGACACAGTAATGTAGCTTGGCGGCAGAAATTGATATGTTGGTATTTATAACATAACCAGTTATGTTAACCAATAGACGGGCATGAGTGGTAAAAGAAATTATCCGTTTTTCAATATTTCAACTCAACATCGATCGGTAATTTTCAACGCCAGTTCAATCTGCACAACTATGTTGGGGTCGGCTGCCAGTCTAACTGGATGCAGCTGAATACCAGTACTTACATGGAGCGACTGCCTATCTGACCTCCACATCCCAGTAACTAGGTAATATGATACCCTCTGGTAAGACTGGTTGTCAGACTTTCAGGCTTCTAATGGCTGTCAAAGATCCACGAATGACAGCCGGGACCAACGGCTTAACGTGCTTTCTGAGGCACGGAGAAGTCTCGGGGACCAACCCCGGCAAGCGTAACTTAACCCGAAGGATCAACCCGTGCAGCTGTTATCACTTAGCCACGAGCTCCTCGTTCTATCTATATAAGTAATATAAAAATAAATTTCTATTTGTTAGTCCCGCAAAAAATCGAAAACGGCTCTACTGATTTGATGTTTTTTTTTGGTTTTGTTCTTCTCGTTACTGGGGTGGTTTAAGAAAAACCCAAAGGAACAGTCGAAAACCGAAAAAATCTAAATTTTAATAATGTGGTACGAAGTTCACCGGCGTCATCTACTAAATAAAAATATAAAATTAATTTATTTACTGACAGACAACGCGTTGCCTAAACCGCTGGGTCTAGAAGCATTAAATTTTACGCAAGAGTATCATACATGGTGGCAGGGACATCGGCGCGAAAACTGTTACCATGGAGTCAGTACATGATACTAAACAAAAAAAAAAAAATTTACTGTTCATACATTTTAACCGCGTAGGTATTGCACTTTTCTATGGAACATCAAATATTTTTTTTTTTTTTAATAACTGACGCAAAAATTTTTATGGGACGCATTTTTCCGCTCAGTATGTGGATGATAAGTTCCTGTCACTGTTATTTACATAGCAGTTAGCGGGGTAGGTACTACAACTAAAAAGTGAAAAAAAAAAACTTTTTACAAAAAAAAAAAAAAAAAACTACTGACATCCATAAAAAAGACTACAAAGTAAAAAATAACTTTAATTTTGGAAGTCGGTGTCTTTGGTTTTGAATTTTCGTTTTTTTGCCACCGAATTCCGAAATTAAAGTTATTTTAAAAACTAGAAACTAAGGAACTTCCAGTATTTAAAAATAAATTACGAACATTTTTAATTGATAAAGCGTACTACACGATCCAAGATTTCCTGAATTGTTGACCTTTTATTAGTTCCACTGTATTTTGACATGTATTAGTATTGACCATGTATTAGTTTCACTGTATTTGACATGCATTAGTACTGACCATGAGATAGTTTCACTGAAATTTTATAATGACTTACCATTTATAATAAATCTAAATTTTAATGCTATTTCCTACCTACATAATTATTGTATGCCTATAAGGCAGGACATATTGTTACTTTAATATATTTTTAAGACCTGTAATTTACATATGCCCACAATAAAGATACTTTGACTTTGACTTTGACTTTGACTTTTTACTTTATCGTGTTTTTTTGGAAGTCGGTTGTTTCTCTTTTTTGTAGTTTTTATTATTCACTTTTTAGTTGTAGTACCTACCCCACTAACTGCTATGTAAATAACAGTGACAGGAACTTATCATCCACACACTAAGTGGAAAAAATACGTATTATTTATTGAAGCTAACTCAAAAACTACGCAAGCAAAGTTAATAAAATTAATATGGGACCATTTCTACAAAAGAAAAAAAAAACAATTATCAAAATCTATTCATAATTGGCGAAACAAATATGCAAAAAAAAAATACAGTCGAATTGAGAAGTCGGTTAAAAATCATCAAAATAAATTAATACCCAATATCGTACAACGGTAGCTGGCTGTTATCCCTTTTGTTCACTGTACTTTTTAGGTGTTAGCAAACAGGGTAAGTTGCCGACAAGGTTTAAGGTCGTTTCTTTAAAGAGCCGACTACACCTTTTTTAACAGAATATTATGAATGAAACATAAACAGAATAATATTATGAATGAATATTTAGAAAAACCGTTGCGCCATTTATTTACTTACCTACTTCAAAATGTCTCGCTGATGGTGGCGAATGTGTTGGATCAATCGGTTCATACAAAATGGTTGAGCCGGATGGTGCTGATCCACGCGTCATGTTCGTGAACGGGCACCGTCAGTTGAGACTGGTCATCTCTTATCTGCCAGGGCTTATTTTTAATCTTATATTTTCAATTGTTTTGATTATTTTTTGTACATTGTTCTCACATATAGAAGCAACAAGAATAATGTACCCAGGATTTTGTAATATCTATATTTAAAAGAGTCTCCTTGGAGTGTCTTGCCCGTTCTTCTGCATAGAGATCTACGTTTTGGAATGGGCAACTAGCTTCAACTTTCTAACTGACAGACTCTTTGACAATTCAAAAGTGCCTGTTAATGGTTTAATTGAAATAAATGCCTTGAGTTTGAGTTTCTTCTTTCATGTTTACGTGACTGGCTGTAATCGAATAAATGTAGTGTGTGTATAGTGTAATAAGTTAACTGTAAGTTTCAATAAATGAATACTTCATGTTGTGGTATACAGATTAGCAAGTCAGTAGCACAAGACATGCTTAAGCATAACCAAAAAATGTATTTTGGTGCATCTAATGACATGTTCCGTGTAACCCTGTGATGCAGTTTAGGACGCTCCCGAACTGGTAAAGTGGCATTCTTTCAATGGTTGCTAGGCAACGTAGGATGTCAATAATATAAATAGTCCTCCAGACCGAATTTCGGCCATTGCGGCCAATCTCAGCGGAGACTAACCATCGACGCGGGAGATATTATAATGCACAAGCGTGTGCGCAGACATAGGTGCACTCTCTTTTCTAACCTGGTGTCAGAGTTTTAAAGCCGCGCATGGGCCTCTAACTTGGCTTCGCATGGCGTCGAGAAATATCTCTCAGGCATTTTTCTCACGATGTTTTCCTTCACCGTTTTTGAAGCAAGTGATAATTATACTATACGCACATGAATCTGAAAAGTCAGAGGTGCGTGTCTTGGGTTCGAACTCGAGACCTATGACTTGGCAGTCCGACGGTCACACCATTAGGCTATCACTACTAGTTGCATGCAGTTAGAGCGACCATGTCTGTCGTAAGTCTGTCCCGGACACATTTTGAGGACGACAAGTCAACAAGCTGGAGGTATACTCGCTTGCTCCAAATTAAAAAGACAAATGTTTCTTATCAATTAATGAATAGTTAATTGATTCAGGCGTGACCTTGCGGAAATCCATTATAAAATACAATAGACGTGGATATATTAAGTAACCTGTTCCGCTTAGCTATTTCTAAAGAGCCATAAAAAACCCTGAAAGAAATCAACACGGGTTTCAATGGTATTGCAGGCGTGGACGAACAAAAATTACATCATAATTTCAGATTATTGGTTTGTCCCCCGCCTGCAATACCAAAGTTTTATAGATTATAACATAATGCTTGTTTTTGTCTTTTCAGTTCTGTGTTTTTGCAATCGGGTTTTTTGTTTTTTTTTTTTAATAATTAATTATTAAATAGTAGGTACGACACACTGGTTCAATACATTAGTTTTCAAACCTTACGGTATGGACGACAAGAAGACTTGACACAGTTTTCCAAACGCGTCTTGGATGAAAAGAGAATTTTGTTATAGTGGTTTGATTTTAATGGTACTATTATTTTCACCATCGACGCTGATTACGCCGATGACGCCGCCGCCGCCGACAAATTAAACGTCAGACGCCGCCGCCGGTAAAAAATACATCGATGCACACCTCTAGCAGCTGTGCGAGGAAGATGCGCAGCTCGAGTTATGCGATACATGGACAGAGGCACGGGGAGCGGCTGCAGCTTCTCTGCACAAAGCTACATCACTCGCGCATCCATAGCACGCATCCTTCCATATAAAAATCATAGCTCAGTTGACCCCGTTTCCACCAGTGCTATGCTATATTCGCGGTAACCCATACCGATGGATTTCATGCCATCATCCGCAAAAAAACGGCCTCACTCCTGAGCAGAATAAGAGGCAGTCACAATAGTATCCTGAAGGCTGTTGCGCAGATACTTCCTCCACCATAATAAAGCAATTTGTGCGGAAAGTTATGCCATAGTTAGGCTATTACCATTTCTCGTTGTGTTTAGAGGTTGGGTGGTCTTCTCACAACGTGTTACTAACAATTTTTGGATCGTTTTGTGTTATCCGAAATAAAATATTTTATTTTTTATTTATTTTAATGTAGACTAATGAACATGATTGGTCGATATCACATGCATTCAAATCATCGTAGCATACTACATCTCTGGTGGAGAGTCACGGATACAGACAGAACCTGCTTTAATCTCCGCCGCAGTCGGGTAATCTGCATAAGTGTAAGTGTCGAACTTTTGAAGTCGCCGAAACTTATCGTGTGCCGACAACGTGAAGGTTTCTGTTGAATTATTGAAGACTTTAAAATCTACCTACTGTAGTTAATTATGTGTGGTGAGAGGTATGTTTCATCAATAGTCTTACAAATAAGTAATTACTATTTCGTTCAAAGTTTTGAAACTTAAAATCTATTTGAAATTGTATTTTGGCAGTTACGCTGGCTTATTTGTTGATTCGCACGAATCTACTCGCCCAAAACGGATGAATCGACACTTTTAATTATGATTTTTTTCCTTGAGGCGATTCGCACGGAGTTAATTTATTTGTATAGATTAACTCTGTGCTAATATCAGCAGGTGGTCGTGCTGATATTTTAGAAATTATAAAAATTTAATATGAAAATTTTAGAAATAATTTCAGGTAGTAGATCGTGCTACCCAGTAACTGGGTTGTAGAGGTCAGATAGGCTGTCGCTCCATGTGAAATCCTGGTATTCAGCTGCATCTGAGTAGACTGGAAGCCGATCCCAAGATAATTGGGAAAAGGCTAGCCAGATTGAGATCGTCCGATTACGAGAGAAAATTGAAGAAGCTATGCCATAGCAGCGTAGACCAGTACCTAGCGCGTGGTAAAACTAGTAAACCATTAATTTTATTGTAGCATACCACACCATTTTCTGCGTTTTAATTATGAGTGGTTCAATGATGCTGAGCCTTTACAATTACATTAAGATTTTATTAGATTTCCTGCCACATGCAAATTTTAGTAACTTAATTTCAGACATATCCTGAAGCTGTCATCTTTTAGCAACGAGCAAGTAAATTGAGCAATTGTTAGCAATATAAACAATCTTTGAACTGCCGTAAATAACTTTTTTTTGTGGCATCTCGCAGGTCAACTTAAGACGTTGTCGGCTTAACCAGACTTTCTTGTGGCTGCCTCAATTTTTTAAGGCCTCCATCCAGGGCATAAATATAGAAACTAAGCGGCTACATGATAAGAGCACCCCCTGTGGGGTACGGACCGCGGCTTAGGGCATCGCTGGGGGAGGACAGCAAGGGACAAGCTGGATCAGATATGCTGTAAATTGCTCAAAGTTGCCGAGCGTTCATAGTTAACCACAATTGCCAATAATAGCGCCATTGAATTGCCTGTATAACACTAATAATAGAAAAATAAGGGCAAAAGTATTTACTCTTATATTATGCTAATTAACCATACAAATATGAAAAGGCGCCAAAAAATCATTAAATTAGCATGTAAAATTATTCAAATTAACACCAGGCTGTAAGCGCCGCCGGCTAGACAATGTGTAAACAAAAACAAAAGAAAAATAAACCAAGATGGCGTCGATAACGAGCGCGCTGTCACTTCCCGCCTAAATAGCTGTCAAATGTCAAATGAGGCTGCGGTCATACATGCAGAGATTTAAAAAGTAATTTATGGTTTTTAATTCTACAATTAGTATTACATGTAGCTTTCATTAGGTTTGCGTAAAAAATATACAATCAAATAGCACACTTATTGTGACAATTCAATTACATTCACTGCGTCATTATTACTTTGTTGAACACAATTTTGTTTAATATTTGAAGCAATGAAATAGGAATTTCCTTCAAAGTCCTTCGGGTTGTGATTGAAAAGTGTGTTAGGCAATTAGGGTGCTGCTTCAGAAAGTAGATAGCTCTCCTTCCCGGTACTCAATGTAAAAAAGTTCCTGTGACCAGGTCCTTTGGCTATTCGTATCCCCGGTTGAGGCCATTGCGAATGTGAGGACTATGTGGGTCCTTTAATTTTATCTACTAGTTATAAGGGTTATCTAGCAGTTGTTTTATTGTTGTTGTGAAATGTCCTTTTCTTTGATTTTATTCATGGAAGCGTTGAACTCCTTAAGTTCTGAGTTGAGCTACACGATTACTGACAAATGAATGCACTAATTGAATAGGTTCACCCAAATCTGTGTGGTTTCTTCCTCAAAATACCATTTCAGACACTAATCTACATGGTCCTCTCATGCTCTGATCAAGATTATGTCTGGACTTTAAAGAGCTTTTAACCTCTGAGTTTGTCAGTTGTCTGAGTCGGTGTTTCTACTCAAAGTAGTAGGATTAAACACCGACCTTATCTAGCTTATAAAATATTATTGACTTTTAAAAGTACATTATTATTTAAATGTCTTTGACATATCTTCGGACCTCCAGGGTCCCGGACCTTTGGAAGGCGTATGAGGAGCCGAAGCCAACTTGCAGAGCCCCCTTGGACATTTTAAAGTGTTGAGGCACCAACCGACGATTATCCCTGTATGCACTATACAAGTGCACCAAAGGACAACCCCCGGTTGGTGTAGGACTATTGCAGAACAGTGAAACAAAACATATTGGGCTATAGATTTGGGTGGCTATAATGGATTGGTTACCTGGAACTATGGAAAGACTACAGCCTCTGCTTGAAAATACACAGGAAAATGGCAGGGGGTGACTTGCACACTCAATAATGGGCTCCCGAAAACGGTCGCCAGCACAATACGCTCAAGATACCTACCAGCATCTTACTGGAATTTAAAGTACATTATTATTATAGTAAATAAATAAATATTAGGATATACTTTTTTACAAAAAAAGAAGTGGTTTTACTGTTAGAGAAGCTACCCTAGAAGGAGTGGCAGTAATCTATGGTACTTACACCTCTGCTCCTGCGGTTGAGCTTAACTGAAAAAAGCGCCAACTTAGTCAATCTGGAACTGACAGTTTCACCATATTAGATGGGTTTATTATGAAGAATCTATTGCGATTTACCGGGCACAGTTCCAAACTCTGCGCAGCCATTGAGAATTTTTGACAAAAATCTCACATTAACACTTTGCCCGATCTAGGAATCTAGCGAGCCACTTTTCAATATTAACATTTTGCTCTACAGTAGAACAATAACGAGCCAACATTCCAACTAATCTATTTACGTAAATAATTACCACAACACAACATTTATAAGACGAAAACAAAACATAACTTTGCTCCGGCTCATAATTCCCGCTTACATTACGACCGTGTCCTTACGCTTGTCAAAATGTCGGCCACCCGACAGTGTCGACGTAAACTATTGTTTATAATTACGAATATCGATTTGTCTAGTCACTAGTACGCAATTTATTGAATATCGATTAATATATTAACGACTACTTTTTGCCAGCGGCTTCGCCCGCGTGGATGTCGGAAAATATCCCACGGGAACGTAAAAACTACCGGGATAAAAATTATCCAATCCACGGTATTAACAAACATGAACCTGTATAATAAATAATAATTATAATACCAGCCTATTATTGTCTCACTGCTGGGCAAACGCCTCTTCTCATACAGAGAAGGCACGAGCATTGATCACCACGCTTGCTCCAGACGGGTTGGCGATTTCAGATTTAAGTATATTAAATATAAGTTCGGGTTTCCTCACGATGTTTTTCCTTCACCGATTAATGTCCAAGATAGCTCAGATCGTCTTATTACAAAACGTCATCTAGCTTAAGTCCGAGTCTAAACCTTCTTGCCCTTTATTTTAATTTGAACTTTATTCCGACCACGATAAAGTTCCTAATACTGAATTGACAACTTTAACTCGGATTTACTGTTAGATTTTGTAATTAGAACTGTAACAAGGTCGGAATAAAGTTTGAAATTCAAAAAAAATTCTATGGTTTAAACCTGGGTCTTAATAAGATAAACCTTGTTTTGTAATAAGGCCGAGAATGTTCATATGAATTGAAAAAGTCACATTGGTACTTGCCCGGGTTTGAACCCACAACCTCGTGCATGAGAGGCGAGGCCTTAAAACCACTGGCCATCACGACATTGACGTTCGACATTGGGCCATAAAGACTGCATGCAAAATAAAATAATATTAGAAAAAAAAAACTATCTGTGTGCCAAACATTCAAATCCATTTAACTGTTTTTGCATAATTGAGTAACAAACATACAAACTAAACTTTCACATTTATAATTATTTTTTTTGTCATCGTCTGCTGGAATTGTTGTCCCTTGAAGTAAAAGTTAAGAAAGTCTGTTTTTCTAAGTTTTATAGTCTTTAGCTATCAATACATATCTGTGGATTTTACACAAAAAAAAAAACGGATTTTTGCAAAGTGATATTTGAAGTGACCACTGCAACTGCGTTGATGACCCCTAATAAAAACTCATCAAATTAACTTATTTTTCATTTTATAATTTTCATAACGTCTGCGGAGTTTTGCTAGCTATTTTCATTTGACCCTGTATACACCATGACATTTTAGTCATCGTATAAAAGCAGCCCACTTCATGTGTCCAATGTCTACTAAAGATTAATAAAAAATATACACACCGTGACATTTAAATCGTCTTACAAAAGGCCACTCAATGTACCCGACATAAAATACCTCTAGGAGCATTTAAAAAATTGTTAGATTTTTTAATATTTTTTTTACGAATACTTAGTAGTCATTGGATACCGAATATCGATTAACGAATATCGAATATAGATTTGTCTCCTTACTAGTACGCAAATTATTGAATATCGATTTAAATATGTATGTAGGTTGATGAATAATTTAATGGTGATTGTTTGGGACGGCGTTATGATCTGGAAACAATGGTTTATTTGTTTCAGCTACTTGTCAACATAATAATCAGTTTGTAAGCATGAACAGAGCAGTGGTGACCTAGTGGTAACGGCAGCGACTTACGAGTTGTAGATCGTGGTTTCGAACCTTGACAGACACTTTCCTTTGTGTAAATAATTTCATCACCACTGCTCTCAAAACGTTGAAGAAAAACATCGTGAGAAAACCGGCATGTCCTAGAACCAAAAATTCAAAGACGTGTGACATCTAACAACCCGCACTGGGCCCGTGTGGTGGATTACGGCCCACTCCCTCTCACAGAGAGACCTGTACCAGCAGTGGGAACATTATGATTATGCTAAACAAGCTATCCAGAGAGCGTTGCAATAATTTATTTATTGGTCGAAGTATTAAATTGTCATAATTTTGACCGTCAGATTGTTAATTGCAATATTTTATTACTGATATAAAGATCCTGCTGCCCGTCCTTTTGACGTTATATCCTAAAAATTTCAATAATAACCGCCTTTGTGGTCTACTGGTTAGACCACCTGTCTCAGACCCAGAGGTCCCAAGTTCCAGTGGAAGCAATATGTGTTTCGGCAGTTAGAGGTAAGATAGCCAGTTCCTCTGTGGTTGAGGATTCTGCGTGTAGCTCGCTTCCACCTTCGGCCTGATCATCATTTACCTTTAGGTAAGGTGTAGGCCAAGATATTCCCCGTTGTGGTAAAAAAATAATAGGTGAAATGAAATTGTTAATTCACGTCATAATAAAATAATAATAATAAGCTAGATGAGGTCGGAGTTTCCTATCTGACTACTCTGAGAAGAAAGGCCGACACAAACTCAGAAGTCGCAAGTCCAGACATAATCTTGTTCAGACCATATGAGGAGATTAGTGTCCTAAATGGTCTTTTGAGGAAAGAACCACACAGATTTAATTTGACCTGCCCAGTCAGTGCAAGCATTTCTCAGTAATCGTGGAGCTCAGTTCAGAACTTAAGGAGCTCAACGACTCGACGAACAATACCAAAGAAAGGACATTTAGGTAGGCCGCTTAAAGTACTCAAACTGCCAGACCATCCTTAAAACTAATTGAAAAAAAAAATGTTCGCACTCCGGGAGTGCCGATAGAAGTGAAAACTTGAACATGATCGCCTTGGCGGAATAAAAATATCTTGTATAGAAAATTGGTGCGTAACCCTATCTAAACAAAGAACACAATAGCGTTTACAAAAAAAAAAACTTCCGAAACCTTTAAAGTAAAAATACTTGCATAGAACATTGATCCGTAACGTAGTATAAATAAAGAGCACAAACACGTTTACAAAAATGAGGTGTCGTCATGTTGTCGCGAAATCAAAGGTTTTCAAAACAAAAAAGTAAGTACTGTAACTCTAAACCGTGCACTACCAATAGGATAAAGTGCCGCTGAAATCACAGGTTTTTCGTTCTTGTTTCTGGGACACAGACTTACAATGTAGATATTTTCATGAAAAGCTGTAAGGTACTGCAGAATACTTCTTGTTTTTAGGGATACATACTCGAAGGGTGAAAAAACGGAACTAAGCCTCGGCTGTCCGTCTGTCCGTCTGTCAGCGGGCTGTATCTCATGAACCGTAATAGTCAGACAGTTGAAATTTTCACAGATTCTGTATTTCTTAAAAAAATATATATCTTTTTGACTATCAAATTATATAAATTTTTCACGGCTGCTTTTCTCCGTGAAAAAAAAAAACAATTCTTTACCAAAAATTAAAATCACACACATCAAGGAAAAACGGTTTTCCTTGATGTGTGATTTTTCTTCATTATTATAATCGATTTTCCTCCAATAAAATCGATTATCGAATCCTAATCGTTCTCCCTTCATTATCAAAAATAATTTCCAGCCATTTGCATCCACCAACCCGCTAAAGCTGTCCATATCCCAAGAAATCCGGTCGCTCCCATTCTGCCGTGTGATCGAGTCTATTTCCGAACGTCGTGTGTGGTCCGAGCGAAGCGTTTAAATGAGCGCCGGCGCAGTTAAGGGGGATACTGTTGTGGGAGAATTTAGGAAGGAAGTCGGGAAGGAAGAATTTTTCATGATGAATGTCTAACTAGTTTGCAAATTGGGGAACTTAACACACAGATTAGTACAGATGGTTCACTCCGCAAAATCGTAATTTAAATAAAAAGCGACTCTTGTTACGACACAATAAAGTGCAATTCAGGTCGCACAGCGCTAATTACCTACAGTTATATTCACCTAGAAGTTGCCTCTCTTTCTATCGCGTAACTCATGTCTTCTGACTACGTTACACTCATTGAATTAGCCCGATAAGACGGGCCCGCCGCGTACTTGTAGCTTCATATTATTACCGAAAATGCGGAGTGCGCTTTCTGTACTATTCTGCGACAATACAATTTAGATGACAATACAATATAATAACAATACAATATTAACAAATAAAACAACAATAATACAATGTAATACAACATAATATCTTAGTGTTATTTATTTTAGAAGCATGTATGTGTGAGTATCAATGTATATTCTCATATTATTTATTTAATTTATTAAATGAATTGTTTTGATTTTATGTATTTTACTTTCTCTCTACTCTTACACACGTTGTCTACATCTCTTTTTATCCTCTGTCCTATCGCAGGTATGCTGGAAGAGATTTCTTTAGAAACAAGCATCATATTTGTATTTTTCTGTTCCATTTGTCTTGTATATATTTGTGTGTACATAAACGGTTAAATAAATAACTAAATATGTAAAAAAAACCCTGTCCCTGTTTGTGTCAAATAAAAGAGTTATTCCTATTTAAAAATCACATTTTTACTACCCCATATACCCCAAATCCATAAAAATTAGCAACGTTTCAACATCATAAGTTGACTTATTAATTACAAATTTTTTGAAAAATCGTCTACTTTTATACAATGTTTGTAAATATGTGAGCACCATGTATCTAATTAAATTATCTGTCTTTGCTTCATATTTAATTATTTTTACCTATTGTGGTATAGTAATTTTATTCTAGGTGCATCGTCTTCATATATAATTATTTAACTAATGTACGTTCATTATACAAACTATTGTACTTAAAACATTTTAAAAGAGTAACGGTGGAATTTTTTGCCACGAAAACTACCTTTTGGAAGGGGCGACTAGTATCAATTTTATTATTTTGTAAATTTTGACGTTCAAAAGAACCCATACAAACAAACCCATACAGTCAAACTTAAGTTTGACTTTGACATGACATGACCTCAATAGTCCAAAATCATTTTGTCTATGCTTCCGTCGACAAAACCCGTTTTTATGGTTGTCACGCTGCGCGTGTTGGTGTCAGAGTTTTTATGCCGCCGACGTGACCCCTGAGACATAAAGACATTAAATTAATACTTCAAATTCATACATGATTCCGATCAGTCATCGCCTTAAAAGCCAGTGGCTGGCACACTCGCTCACTCAAACAGTTCGTATCGTGTTCGCAGCTACTATTAACTTTCTGATATACTTCGAAATACTTACCTATCCGGTTAGACTGAAAGTCAACCCCAACTTGTTTGGGAAAAGGCCACTGTGCATAGGTTACTGTCTAAAACTGTAGACACCACAGAAAGAAGGTAGTAGGTACATTCAGGGAAATTAATTGTTTATAAAATTGACACTCTATGTCAATCTGCCGTGTTTAAAAAAAAAAACTGTTTTGATTCGATAAAAAGGACGATATTTCTAAGTTCGTAGTCAATTTGATTAATAATGAATTTCCCTCACATTACCTGACTGACTCACGAGAAGTTAGTAACGAACATCGAGACTAGATGGCGCTACCTGTGCGTTCATCATTTTTGGCAAGCGCTACTCAAATGAATAAGATCTCAACCAGAATTTCGACGAAAATACCTAATAGGCTGTTGTCATTCACGGATGAGAAAGAATAATAATGTTAACTAAATATATTTTTTTTGTCCGTCAGGTAGATTAAAAAGTATTGGTCATGTATTTTTTTTTTACACGTCATCAAAAGATTACGATACATTGAGTTAAAATGTGCCACGACGGTACTCATACTCCATAATCACTAAAATTTTTAACGTATCCAAAATGACGAAAATACAGTTAAATGGTGGCCGCTATATGGCGGCCGTTATGTTGCGGCCGTTATTTGACGGCCGTTAGATTGAGGCCGGAATGTAGCGGCCGTTATGTGGCGGCCGTTATTCGGCGGACGTTATTTGGCGGCCGTTATGTGGTGGCCTTTATTTGGCGACCGTTATGTGGCGGCCGTTATTTGGCGGGCGTTATTTGGCGGCTGATATCTAGCGGCCATTATTTGGCGGCTGTTATGTGGCGGCCGTTAAGTGGCGGCCGCTATGTTGCGGCCGTTATGTGGCGGCCGTTATGTGGCGGTCGGTATGTTGCGGCCGTTATGTGCCGGCCGTTATTTGGCGAACTTTATTTGGCGGCGGTTACGTGGCGGCTGCTATGTTGCGGCCGTTATGTGGCGGCCGTTTAATGGCGGCCGTTATGTTGCGGCTGGTATATGGCGGCCGTTATGTGGCGGCCGTTTAATGGCGGCCATTATGTTGCGGCCGTTATTTGACGGCCGTTAGATTGCGGCTGGTATGTGGTGGCCATTTTGTGGCAGCCGTTATTTGGTGGCCGTTAGATTACGGCCGGATTGTAGCAGCCGTTTTGTGGCGGCCGTTATTTGGCGGCCTTTATGTGGCGGCCGTTGTGTGGCGGCCATTATTTGACGGCCGTTATGTGGCAGTCGTTATTTGGCGGACGTTATGTGACGGCCGTTTAATGGCGGCCATTATGTTGCGACTGGTATATGGTGGCCGTTATGTGGCGGCCGTTTAATGGTGGCCGTTAAGTTGAGGCCGTTATTTGACGGCCGTTAGATTGCGGCTGGTATGTGGCGGCCGTTAGGCCGTTATGTGGCGGCCGTCATCTGACGGCCTTTAACTGGCGGTCGTTATGTGGCGGCCGTTAAATTGAGGCCGGAATGTAGCGGCCGTTATTTGGCGGGCGTTATTTGGCGGCTGATATCTAGCCGCCATTATTTGGCGGCTGTTATGTGGAGGCCGTTAAGTGGCGGCCGCTATGTTGCGGCCGTTATGTGGCGGCCGTTATGTGGCGGTCGGTATGTTGCGGCCGTTATGTGCCGGCCGTTATTTGGCGAACGTTATTTGGCGGCGGTTACGTGGCGGCTGCTATGTTGCGGCCGTTATGTGGCGGCCGTTTAATGGCGGCCGTTATGTGGCGGCCGTTATTTGACGGCCGTTAGATTGCGGCTGGTATGTGGTGGCCATTTTGTGGCAGCTGTTATTTGGTGACCGTTAGATTGCGGCCGGATTGTAGCAGCCGTTTTGTGGCGGCCGTTATTTGGCGGCCTTTATGTGGCGGCCGTTGTGTGTCGGCCATTATTTGACGGCCGTTATGTGGCAGTCGTTATTTGGCGGCCGTTTAATGGCGGCCGTTATGTTGCGACTGGTATATGGTGGCCGTTATGTGGCAGCCGTTTAATGGTGGCCGTTAAGTTGAGGCCGTTATTTTACGGCCGTTAGATTGCGGCTGGTATGTGGCGGCCGTTAGGCCGTTATGTGGCGGCCGTCATCTGACGGCCTTTAACTGGCGGTCGTTATGTTGCGGCCGTTATGTCGCGGCCGTTTAATGGCGGCCGTTATGTTGCGGCTGGTATATGGCGGCCGTTATGTGGCGGCCGTTATTGGGCGGCCGTTATTCGGCGGCCGTTATGTGCCGGCCGTTATTTGGCGAACGTTATTTGGCGGCGGTTACGTGGCGGCTGCTATGTTGCGGCCGTTATGTCGCGGCCGTTTAATGGCGGCCGTTATGTTGCGGCTGGTATATGGCGGCCGTTATGTGGCGGCCGTTTAATGGCGGCCATTATGTTGCGGCCGTTATGTGGCGGCCGTTAAATTGAGGCCGGAATGTAGCGGCCGTTATTGGGCGGCCGTTATTCGGCGGACGTTATTTGGCGGCCGTTATGTGGTGGCCTTTATTTGACGTCCGTTACGTGGCGGCC
This sequence comes from Omphaloscelis lunosa, assembly GCA_916610215.1. Lineage (NCBI taxonomy): Eukaryota > Metazoa > Arthropoda > Insecta > Lepidoptera > Noctuidae > Omphaloscelis > Omphaloscelis lunosa. The sequence goes on from OU744271.1 coordinate 3,298,979, forward strand.
GTTATTTGGCGGGCGTTATTTGGCGGCTGATATCTAGCGGCCATTATTTGGCGGCTGTTATGTGGAGGCCGTTAAGTGGCGGCCGCTATGTTGCGGCCGTTATGTGGCGGCCGTTATGTGGCGGTCGGTATGTTGCGGCCGTTATGTGCCGGCCGTTATTTGGCGAACGTTATTTGGCGGCGGTTACGTGGCGGCTGCTATGTTGCGGCCGTTATGTCGCGGCCGTTTAATGGCGGCCGTTATGTTGCGGCTGGTATATGGCGGCCGTTATGTGGCGGCCGTTTAATGGCGGCCATTATGTTGCGGCCGTTATTTGACGGCCGTTAGATTGCGGCTGGTATGTGGTGGCCATTTTGTGGCAGCCGTTATTTGGTGACCGTTAGATTGCGGCCGGATTGTAGCAGCCGTTTTGTGGCGGCCGTTATTTGGCGGCCTTTATGTGGCGCCCGTTGTGTGGCGGCCATTATTTGACGGCCGTTATGTGGCTGTCGTTATTTGGCGGACGTTATGTGGCGGCCGTTTAATGGCGGCCGTTATGTTGCGACTGGTATATGGTGGCCGTTATGTGGCGGCCGTTTAATGGTGGCCGTTAAGTTGAGGCCGTTATTTGACGGCCGTTAGATTGCGGCTGGTATGTGGCGGCCGTTAGGCCGTTATGTGGCGGCCGTCATCTGACGGCCGTTAACTGGCGGTCGTTATGTGGCGGCCGTTATATGGCGGTCGTTATGTGGTGGCCATTATGTGGCGGCCGTCATTTGACGGCCGTTATGTGGCGGCCGTCGTTTGACGGCAGTTATTTGGCGGCCGTTATGTGGCGGCCGTTTAATGGCGGTCGTTAGTTTGCGGCCGTTATTTGATGGCCGTTAGATTGCGGCTGGTATGTGGCGGCCGTCATTTGGCGGCCGTTATTTGGCGGCCGTTATTTGGCGGCCGTCATTTGACGGCCGTTAGATTGCGGCTGGTATGTGGCGGCCGTCAGGCCGTTATGTGGCGGCCGTCATTTGACGGCCGTTATGTGGCGGCCGTTATGTGGACGCGGTTATGTGGCGGTCGTTATGTGGCGGCTGTCGTTTGACGGCCGTTATTTGGAGGCCATTATGTGGCGGCCGTCGTTTGACGGCAGTTATTTGGCGGCCGTTATGTGGCGGCCGATTAATGGCGGTCGTTAGTTTGCGGCCGTTATTTGATGGCCGTTAGATTGCGGCTGGTATGTGGCGGCCGTCATTTGGCGGCCGTTATTTGGCGGCCGTCATTTGGCGGCCGTTATGTGGCGGCCATCATTTGGCGGCCGTCATTTGGCGGCCGTCATTTGGCGGCCGTCATTTGACGGCCGTAATGTGGCGGCCGTCATTTGGCGGCCGTAATGTGGCGGCCGTCATTTGGCGGCCGTAATGTGGCGGCCGTAATGTGGCGGCCGTCATTTGGCGGCCGTTATGTGGCGGCCGTCATTTGGCGGCCGTAATGTGGCGGCCGTCATTTGGCGGCCGTAATGTGGCGGCCGTCATTTGGCGGCCTTAATGTGGCGGCCGTCATTTGACGGCCGTTATGTGGCGGCCGTCATTTGGCGGCCGTAATGTGGCGGCCGTCATTTGGCGGCCGTAATGTGGCGGCCGTCATTTGGCAGCCGTTTTTTGGCGGCCGTCATTTGGCGGCCGTCATTTGGCGGCCGTAATGTGGCGGCCGTCATTTGGCGGCCGTCATTTGGCGGCCGTCATTTGGCGGCCGTCATTTGGCGGCCGTAATGTGGCGGCCGTCATTTGGCGGCCGTAATGTGGCGGCCGTCATTTGGCGGCCGTAATGTGGCGGCCGTCATTTGACGGCCGTTATGTGGCGGCCGTCATTTGGCGGCCGTAATGTGGCGGCCGTCATTTGGCAGCCGTTTTTTGGCAGCCGTCATTTGGCGGCCGTAATGTGGCGGCCGTCATTTGGCGGCCGTCATTTGACGGCCGTAATGTGGCGGCCGTCATTTGGCGGCCGTAATGTGGCGGCCGTCATTTGGCGGCCGTAATGTGGCGGCCGTCATTTGGCGGCCGTAATGTGGCGGCCGTCATTTGGCGGCCGTAAGGTGGCGGCCGTCATTTGGCGGCCGTAATGTGGCGGCCGTAATGTGGCGGCCGTCATTTGGCGGCTGTTATGTGGCGGCCGTCATTTGGCGGCCGTAATGTGGCGGCCGTCATTTGGCGGCCGTAATGTGGCGGCCGTCATTTGGCGGCCGTAATGTGGTGGCCGTCATTTGGCGGCCGTCATTTGGCGGCCGTCATTTGACGGCCGTAATGTGGCGGCCGTCATTTGGCGGCCGTAATGTGGCGGCCGTCATTTGGCGGCCGTCATTTGGCGGCCGTCATTTGGCGGCCGTAATGTGGCGGCCGTCATTTGGCGGCCGTAATGTGGCGGCCGTCATTTGGCAGCCGTTATTTGCAGGTCGTTATTTGGCTGCTGTCATTTGGCGGCCGTCATTTGGCGGCCGTCATTTGACGGCCGTTATGTAGTGGCCGTCAAATGACGTCTGTCCGAAACCCTGTCACCATAAAATTTACAACAAATCTTGGCTGCCATACGACGGTATGTGGTTCCCACGGCAATAGGACGAATGCCGCCATCCCTCTTGCGCAGGGCGCATAAATTCGCCCCGTATAGAACGTCGATGACGGCCTCGTTCACCTTGCCGGAGAGCATAAGGTTAATCAGAGCCGTAAGCTCCTTCAAGAGCAACTCACCAGCTTCCCCGGCGCCTGAACAGATAAGATCCTTTAGGTGCTGAGGACTCAGGCCGTCGAGGCCACCAGCGGAGCCGCTCCGGAAGGAATAAATGGCTGTGATCAACTCTCGACCTGTAATGGTGAGGAAGTGATTATCCGGATCAGGGGGTTCGGGAAAAGAAATGCCATCCACTGGGGTAGGGTGTTTGCTCTCCAGAGCTGCGAGAGTTTCTGGAGAACACGGTGCCACCACATCACTACTATAAAGAATCCTGGCTGCTCCACTAATGTCACCTTCCCCTAACTTCGATTCTACGAAATGGGATATACTTCTTGAAGGGGTATATCTCTGTGTCGGTAATTTGGAATCCAAATTATGAGCCGAAATATTACAGTTTTCTTTAATTTGTGCGGTTAGTGTTTTTTTGGTTGCCAAATTCTTTTGTACATGTAGAATTCTGTAAGGAAAGGTGAGCAGCTGTTCCCAAGCACTTCGCGAGTTCTCCCGGGTGGCAAGACGGACGCAACCTGCGAGGCGTTGTGCCACAAGAGGTCTAGCACCGCGGGGAACTCGCTTCAAAACAGGTACAGAGTTTTTGAATTTAGCAAGGGTTTTCCAAAACGGGTCAAAATTGGATGTAGCAGGTGTGGTTGGTGTCACTGTTGAGACAGGGTCTGAAGAGAGTGCATTTGGAGGTCTGTGCACCTTTCCGATATGTACATTCAGACCCTGCTTACCTTTAAAAAACCGTGCCTGGGTACACAGCGGACATCTCTCCAGGGTGCTCTGCAGTGATGTCGAAGGTTGACGTGCACTATCACTATCATCCACCACATCGCTGCTGCCACTAATCATTTATTTGTTTTACTTATATGTTAGGTTGATAAAAATAAAAACAAATAAATCTGATAAGTTAATAAAAACAAATAAATTAAGTTCAAATTATTTTTATTCCATTTTTAAAAAATAAAAATAATTTGAACTTAAACGAAAAAAGAAAATAATGGACTTGAAATAGCCAGTACGGCAGAACGGCAATTTCATAGGTAAAGACTTATTATAAATAAAGAGGTGTCGCGAAATCAATGGTTTAGTCCCATCTCAAAAATGCCCAACGCGCCTACAGAAGTTTTCACTTCAAAAAATATATATATTCCAACGAACTGAGAACCTCCTCCTATTTTGTGAAGTCATTTGAAAAATACGCGTCTAATATTTTTTTATTATCTGACTAACGGACTAAATAGAATTCCCACTTTTTATTTGTTCTTTATATTTTTTATCTGCTGTTTAATTATAATGTGTGCTTTATGGTCTGTTCTAAATAAACGAATTTTCTTTCTTTTCTTTCTTTCAATTACTACCCTATTATACCTACCTTCCATAATTACCTTGTAATTAGTGATAATTTCTCAGTAGCAGCCCGGAGTCCGCCCGGTTGATGGCAGTAGGCTCATCCCGTATTACATTAACACTGCGTCCTCACCTTCCGCCTGACGCAGGTCCTCACCGGACACGGCTGTTTCGGAAGGTTCCTGTTCAGGATAAGGCGGGAGGAAACGCCCGGGTGTCACTATGTGTGGATCGCCCGGAGGACACGGTGGAGCATACGGTGGAGGTCTGCCCGGCTTGGGCGGAGCATCGCCGTGTCCTCGTGGATGCGATCGGCGGTGGTGATCTCTCGCGTCCGGCCCTGGTTCAGGCCATGGTACGGAGCGAGAGGAAATGGGAGGCCGTCACCTCCTTTTGCGAAGCGGTAATGTTCGCGAAAATGGAGACGGAACGCGTGAGGGAGAAGCAAATTTCGCGCCCCTAACCGCCGCAGTAGGAGACGTCGGGAATCGCAGGCCGATTTCCGGCCACCGTAGGCGCGGGCTTGCGGGCGGTGAGCAAGGGGTAGCTCGCCGTCCGATAAGGACCAGGCCCGGGTCGACGTAACGTTGTATTCCACGCGCGCCTCAAAGGGATATCAGCAGAATTGACGGGGTCCGCTAGGGCCGATGCCTGCCGGGGCTGCAAAGAAGTCCGAAAGGATTATCGTGGCCCCGGCAACATGGCAACTGAAGGAACACGGTTGGGTTTTAGTCAGTAAGAGTCTGACACGCCCTTCCGCGACGCCCAGAGCGGGAGAAGTTATTTGATAATTTCCCACCCAAAAAAAGGAGGCGCCCAATGGTCCACTAGCGCCATTCCTTTAAAAAAAGATTATCTCAACAAAATATGATCAAAAGAAAAGCGCCCACATTCCTCTTCTTTTTATTTTCGTCGTCAGATACATCAAAACGTATCTAAAATCCGATTTCAGTCACAAATTGTATCGTATCGATAATCCGAACTAAACAAACCGATGTTACAAAACCTTAAACCACGGCAAGAGTAGATTCGTTTATGTTTGGATAGTTTAGATCGATGAACTTACAACCGAGTAATATTACTAGAGACAATCGAAACTGCGAGCCGGAGGCGCCGGAACCGCTTCTGAAATCGATTTTGAAAACGATTTCAAAATCTGAAATCTGATATTTAACCGGTTGCGTCAAAATCCAAAAACGCCAATGTCTATTAATTAGTCTTTGTTTAATAAATGTATTTTCTTTCTTTCTTTCAATGGATGATCAGCCATCCACGGACCGACCGCGGCAAGCGTAGCCACGAGCCTTTTTTTACGATAGCAAGAACATGTATGATATTATTTTCTAAGCCAAGTGGAAACTTCGCGGAATAACAAATTATGTATGTAGCAAAGTTGTAACATAAACTACATGTTAGGTAATTGCAGTTGAATTGATAACCGCTAACTTGATAATGCCAGTGTAATCATCTTGCAATATTTAGCTTGGATATTATGCAGCGCCTTGGGTTTTCCTGCAGGGCCGCGCGTGCTATAATATTTTTTTTATCTACAGCCATGCTTTAAATCCTCTATAAAAGTTTCTGAAACAGTTAGCTTATTGCCAACATTAAAACAGCCAGTGTCATAGTAACCATAATATAATCCAAACGAGTGTTATAATGTTGTACTAAATTTCATTATGCAACTCCTTTCCTTTTTCAACCATTAGTTAGCTTGTATAAGATACTCATTAATGAAACTTTCCATGAATTTTTCCCTTTTTCCCTATGGTTTCAGAACCTTTTATAGAGGATTCATATCATGGGTGTAGAATATAAAGTCTTGTATGCAACTGTAAATAATAAGCTATTAAAACACTCATGTGATACTATTATCACACTCTTTTAATACCCCTTTTTGTACAACAGTTGCATAAATAACTATTACCGACTGAAGTACGGGCAGGGTCAGGGGCACCAAACCTGGATAATCCTACTACAGGAACTAACAGGTTAAGTAACTTTAAACTTATCTTACCTATTCATAATCAGCTTATAATGTTCCCACCGCTGGGACACAGATCCCCTCTCTATGAGAGGGAGTGGGCTGTAATCCACCACGCGGGCCCAGTGCGGGTTGGTAGATGTCACATGTCTTCGCATTTTTGGTTCTAGGACATGCCGGTTTCCTCACGATGTTTTCCTTCACCGTTTTGAGAGTAGTGGTGATGGAATAATTTACACAAAGTAAAGCGCCTGCTATGGGTTCGAAACCACGACCAACAAAATATAATGATAATTTTTGAAGTGAAAACTTCTTTAGGTGCGTTGGGCATTTTTGAGATGGGACTAAACCATTGATTTCCCGACACTGTAACGACACCAGCTTTTGACCATTAAAAAGACATCAACGCGTTGATTACCGAAGTGCCAATTTTTTTTTTTTTCAAGTTTTCCCTTCTGCCGGCACTCCTGGACTGCCACATTTTCTTTTTTTACAATATTTTTTATTATTCCTGTTTGTTTTATAAAAAAATATATTTTGAATGGTTCAGATAATATTATTTTTATTAATATTTTTAATTTTAATTTTAGCATAAGACTAAAACTCGTCGGGTCCGATACCACTGGGCTCACAGCTCAAATTAGTTTTAGCTAAAACAAGGAGCAATTAATTTATTAAGAAAATCTAACATCTTCGTTCTTTGATATGTTGTGTTGTATGCCTTTTAGTCTGTGCTAAATAAATGTATTTTCTTTCTTTATTTATTTAAATACAAACCAACAGCAAACTCCAATGGCATTGATTATGACAAAGAACGGTCTTTTCCAATTGATATTTGGCTTTATTATGGAGAGCCAAATCGGCACCCTAATTGCGTAACACACTATCAAAATGATTTGAAGGATATTGCTAATCCATTCTTCGTTATTAATTAATTAATTATTTATTATATTTATTATTTATTTATAATATTAAAGTTTGTGAGTATGGATGGATGGATGTTTGTTACTCTTTTACACAAAAACTACTGAACAAATTTAGATTAAATTTGGCACACAGATAACTTATAACCTGGATTAACACATAGGGTACTTTTTATCCCGATATTCTAACGGGATCGAGACTTATGCAGATGAAACCGCAGGGAACAGCCAGTTGCTTCATATGTTCGAAAAATTTGTCTGCTCAACAACGTAAATAACGCAATGAATGTTGTTGCACTGTCAAAATTAAAGTCAGTGCTACTGCCCCGCTGATACCTGATTCATCGCCTAGCGTTAACAAACTTATATAATTTCAGGTGGATGAACAAACTGACAATCATATTAAGTACCCATGACAGTTTCTTGAATACACAACACATTAAATGATTTCCGAGGAATTTAAATTCAAGGAACGGATAGAAGAAAAATAAACTGGATAGAAGCGACTTAGTTTTGAAATGAGTCCTCGTACCTTTCCCTCATCAGCCTACCTACGATTTCATCTACGAGTATTTTGTATCATATTAGTATACAAAAAAAAAATTGAAGTGTCAGTTGGTAATGTCAAAATGACAGCTTTTTAATAAAAGCATATTAAAGTATATCAAGCTGCCTAGCCTTTTCCCAACTATGTTGGGGTCGGCTTCCAGTTTAACCAGATGCTGCTGAATACCAGTATTTTACATGGAGCGACTGCCTATCTGACCTGCACACGTAATACGATACCCCTTAGTAAGACTGGTTGTCACACTTTCGGGCTTCTGACGACCCATAACGACTGTCAAAGCTCCACGAATGACAACGGGACCAACGGCTTAACGTGCTTTCCGAAGCACGGAAAATCTGGGTATGTAAAGAAGGTCACCACCAATCTACGGACCAACCCCGGCAAGCGTAGCTTAACTTGATGGATATATGTAATGTTATTTTATGTTATAATGTGTCTAAGAAACAATAGGCACTAAGCAAGCATAACATCAAACCAGGGCTCGTATAACGGTATATTTTTCGAAACGGTTTCGTCTTTCAAACCTAAGAAACGATTTGTTTCGGTTAAGTTCGTACGGAAAGATATAAAAACGTTTTTGAAGACGAACAAAATTTAAATCGTTTTCGGTTAATAAAACTGATTTTAACCCTTTTTTTTTCATTTTTGGCTTGGTCGATAGAAAACTCGCAACACAACCCTAATCAATACGTAAGCATTGGGAATCAATGATGTAATGAAATTAAGATAAAGTACAATTTAACTAAACAAGTTCATGCCACGCACGCGAAATAAACGGGTTTTTAAAAACTTGCTCATTTCGTTTTCGTTTTGAACAAAATGTTGAAAAAAGAGGAACGCGAAGTGCCAGAAACGTTATTTTAAATAACGTTTCCGAGCCTTGCAGCAAACACAAAATGTCGCTTCTACAAATTCACAATTTAAGACACAAACAATATTTCCCATTCCGATATTGTGACAACGTCCAGGCCTCGAGCAGCCATGAATAATAGAGTTCTATTGACAAAGCGACTGCACTGGGGTGGGCACGATTCAACGAATTTATTATTTAGTATCTAACAGTCTTATGCCCTTTTGTTTGCTTTGGAAAGGTGAAAGGTGAAGGGAGAGATATCGATTTAGTTTAAATTAAAAGTTTTTTTTTTTTAATTTATTTATTTAACAGTTTATGTGTGTACATATAAACAGACAACAAGAAAAAAACAGAAAAATACGTACAAAGGTTATGCTTATTTGTAAAGAAATCAATAATAATTAAATAAAATTAATTACCAATTTTTTTTTTTGGTGTTTTGTTTTTAAGAGGTGCGTATGACTAAATAATAACAGCCTCACGGGTTCATCTTTAAAGGTCGCCGAGCCTGCCGAGGCTTGCCGAGCCTGTTCCCAACTAACCGCCTCTGTGGTCTCAGAGGTCTTCGATTCCTAATAGGGGTAAAATTTTCTGCTCGGTTTGGTTGGTGGTAGGACTTGTTCTTAGTCCGCCTGGCTAGCTACCACCATCTTATCTAAGTCTGTCGCCATAACAACGATGTTAACAGCATTGTTGTGTTTCTGCAGTTAGAGGTAACGTAGTCAGTTCCACTCTGGTCGAGGATTCCGGGTGAAGCTCGCTTCAACCTTCGGCCTGATCATCACTTACCATCAGGCGAAATGCAGGCGAAAAAAAGGTCGGGTTTCAGTCTAACCGAATGCAGCTGAATACTAGCATTTTAAATGGAGCGACTGCCTATCTGACCTCGACAACCCAGTTTGTGAGTAACACGATACCCGTTTGTAAGACTGCTTGGCAAACTTTCGGGCTTCTGACGACCTGTAACGACTCGAAATGATTTCATATGTATTGCAAAAATGCAAAATTCTTGATCACCACATTCTAAATGATATGTTACGCCGCCATATTCTTTACTACTGCCAATTACTGAGTGATTACTGTGTTACTGCTAAATGTATGGCATTCATTAGTTTGTAACATGCAAGCAAAATTAGCAGATAATACTGTTTCATTATTTAGTTACTTAATTTGTTTAAACGACTGTCTGTAAATGTTTTCTTTTTTTTTGAGAAGTTATAGGTACTATAGTTAAATATGTTTCTATCGCTAAATTGGAACTGCTTAGCTAATGGGTAGGGTTAAAGATTAATACAGATAATTCACTCCGCATTTTAGGTATGAAGCTAACAAGTACGCGGCGGGCTCGACTTGTCGGGCCAATTCAGTGAGTGTAACGTAGTCAGAAGATTTAAGAGTTACGCGATAGAAAGAGAGGCAACTTCTAGGTGAATTTCTGTAGGTAATTAGCGCTGTACGACTTGAATTGCACTTTATTGTGTCGTAGCAAGAGTCGCTTTTTATTTAAATGATTTTGCGGAGTTAACCATCTGTGTTAATCTGTGGTAGGGTTAATATTTTGTAGCAATCTCGACAAGGTCTTCCCGGCAAAATTTCAGTTTTACCATCGTTTTCCAGGATCTCACTCACGTGAATCTACTCATAGCCTAGTGTTCTGCCCTCTATCAGGCTCATTTTCAGGAGCTTAGGGTTAGCTTCGCGTCCCCTTGGTATTGCAGAGTGTCTTTAGACAGTCTACTAGCTGCAGCAGCCCCACGATTTCACCCATATAAGTCTCGATCCCGTGAGAATATCGGAATAAAAACTATTTTATGCACTAATCCAGGTCACGGTCTACCCATGTGCCAAATTTCATCCAAATCCGTTCAACCGTTTTAGCGTAAAAGCGTAACAAACATATTCACATTCGGATTTTTAATATTAGTTAGAATACGCGGTGGTAACCACAATTTTGTTCATCATAGGCTCGGCTGTCACACTTATTCCATAAAAAAATCCTCAATGAGTGCTAAATTGCCTTTCAACTCCCATAATTAATTACAATTAACTATTTATCCTGAGACCAAATAAAAAATGAAGACCTATCGCTGCGAACAATACAGTGAAGCATGCCAAAACTACGCCTCCGCTCTGTGCATACACGCTCACACGCACACATTTACAATCAAACTACACCTCACTAAGTGCACACATGTTTACGAAAACAGCCTCACGTCACTGTTGACAGCGCTGTGTTGGTTTTTTATTTGGTCTGAGTATTTATCTAAATAAATACTCGACTCACACAATCGTACGCCAAGACCACTTACCATCTAATCAAAAACGTGTGAACAAGCATTATAAACTTCACACATAGACTGTCAGTTTTGACTGACACTCGAAAAAACATAAAATTAGAAAAAAAAAACACACTCAAGCGCTCATCGAAATGTCAAACTTGTCACTTCTATTTAAAAGAGATGGAGATATGACAGTTGTATAGCGCTATCTCGCTCTGTTGTGTAAATAAATGTTAATGTTCGTAGGCTTGTGGCCTTCGACCTCGTAATTACACTTTCATAATAGTTGTTACTGTAATTAAATCATAGATAATTCTTTAAATGTACTGATATGTATTTGGGTTGAGCTTTCTTATATTTTCGTTGGTCTAGTGGTCACAAAACACGACTGTTGTTCGTGGGAATTAATTCCCAGGTCGGGAAAAGTCAATCAACTCAGCATATCGCAGTCCACTGCTGGACATAGGCCTCCCTCAAGCTGCGTCACAACACCCTGTCCTCCGCTTTCCTCATCCAGTCTGTCTCAACCAGGAATAGCGGGACTACCGGGAACTTGGGGCCATTGTTTTGGCATTTTATTCATGGGAGGTTTATGTCCATAGACACCACGCTAGGCAAGTGGGTTGGTGACCGCAGAGCCAATCCTTTCGCAACGATGACGCTGCTGCCTGCCATCGCTCTGGAGAATTTACGTTGGCTTGTTAGATGGTAAGGTATACCGGCATCGGTCAGTCGTCAGCGCAGCGTCGTAGGTGAGGTAACATTTCGGTCGGTGTTGATCGAGAAAAGTGTTATCGAGTTTTTCCATTATGAAAGAAAGAAAGAAAGAAAGAAAAATAAGTTTATTTGTCACAGAGACACGTCCATACATAAAAGACAAGAGTAAACGAAAACAACAAAAAGTACATAATAAATCACGAGCGTAAAACAGAAATTAGTCGGCAGCTGCACGACATGACTGTGACAAGAAGGCTTCCACTCAGCATGATGCAGTGCTATGGGGAACCCACAGCACAGCGCTGATTTTCAGTGGTCACCCGAAAAAAAAAAGAAGAAAAGACGTACGGAAAACAAGTCAGGTAGTGATTTATTTATCACATAGGCATGTAGTAAAATAAAATTAAACAGACAAATACACAACGAGATATAAGAATAAATATTATTGTAGGAATTTCTCAGTAGCAGCCCGGAGTCTGTATATTTTTGAACCGGGTAGTGCCAATGGGCTCGCCGCCTAAATGGGATTTAACCTTCCGAAAGCAAAGAAAGATTACCTATTGCCAAAAATTTCGTTTCTGATGCCACAATTAACATTCCAAATTGAAAACCCGCAGAACCATAAAGCAGTAGACTATTGATCTAAATATGGCGTCCGCAACAGTTGTCAAAATTCCCGCGCGCGGGTGTGGCAGCCATTTTGGAGCCAGTGAGTTTTCTGTAAATAATAATATTAAAAATGGGTTAGGGGCTTGTGTAAGCTTGCGATTAGTCGAGGTTGCGTTTTGTTGGTTGATAATTTGGGTTAATTTTAATTGAATTGATGATTAGATTTTTATCAACGACGGAAACCTGCTGCAAGTTACAGTAAATTTTGTAAAACATTCTTGTTTTGAATCTAATCTACTAGTCTTGATTTAAGAGTAAAGTGGTTTTCCAGTAAATTCAGTTCGAATATAACAGACCAAAAACCTTGCAAGGACACGCTGGCAGTGCTTTATTTAGGCTACTCAAAACCTATGCATAGCTTAGAGATCCCTATTTAGACACAGATATATGACAGTGACCTTGAGTGGTTAGCTTACGTGTTCTGTACTGAGCTCACGCAAAGCGTTGTACGTCCAGCCAGTAATAGGACTCGCCCATCAGGGAGCGCTGTACCAAATTAAACGAATTATTAATTTATTATACATAAAACGAAAGGTATTTTAATAAAACTCATATACTAAAATATCAATAATTAAATTATCTTTAAAATGGTGAAAGTTTCAGAAGAATACACTTGATAAATTTTGCGCGGTTCTCAGTTTTTTATCCGCGTTAGATCTAACTTTACAAATTAATTTCACTATGTAATATAAACATAATCCAAAATAAGCTTATATTAAAATATTAAAAATAATGCTCTAATTTAACATTTTTTTTTTCCAAATCATTTACACAAGTCGTTTAGAAGTCATCTTCAGTATAAAATCATTAAAAGTCGGTTATCGTTGCCTTAAAAAGATTCTGCAGAAGAATCTTTTTCACCTATCTCGACCCGAAGTCTAACTCGAGAAATGTTGAAATCTTGAAGATCAAAACCAATATATTTCACTTCACATAAACAAACATGGGCACTCATGAAACGTCAGAAGCTAGGTGCACAGTTCCAATTGGTCGATTCCTATGGAGAAGAGCCGGCAAGAAACTCCACGGTTACTCTTTAAAAAATATTGGCTTTTACAATGTTTTCAAATACTTAATTAACACTGTTAAAAGTATGGAAGGACAGTACAGGTGAGTCAACAAGTACCAGGTACTTAACAAAATAGAAAATGGTCAACAAATCTACAGTCTCCGAGGATTTGTTTGGCAAGAAATAATGTGTGAGGCTGGTCTCTTAAATAAAATTGTTGCAGAGGCTTTGACATAGGTACTTCCTACTTATGTAATTATCTATCGCTATAATGAATAAATATTATATAAATATTTATAAGATTTTTTTTTTATAATTAACTGACCCGACAGACTTTTTTTTTTTTTTGAGGGTGGGAAATCATCAAATAACTTCTCCCGCTCTGGGAGGAGCGGGAGGGCGTGTCAGACTCTTACTGACTAAAACCCACCCGTGTTCCTTCGGTTGCCCTGTTGCCGGGGGCCACGATCTCCTTTTCGGTTTTCTTCGCAACCCCGGCAGGCATCGGCCCTAGTGGACCCCTTCAAATCTGCTGACATCTCTTTGAGGCGCGCGTGGAACACAACGCGCCGTCGACCCGGACCTGGTCCTTATCGGACGGTGAGCCACCCATTGCTCACCGTCCGCAAGCCCGCGCCTACGGTGGCCAGAAATCGCCTCGCGATTCCCGACGCCCTGGGCGTCTCCTCCTGCGGCGGTTAGGGTTAGGGGCGTGAGGGCGCGAAATTTGCCTCTCCCTCACGCGTTCCGCCTCCTCCTTCGCGAGCATTACAGCTTCGCAGAAGGAGGTGACGGCCTCCCATTTCTTCTCGCTCCGTACCATGGCCCGAACCAGGGCCGGACGCGAGAGATCACCGCCGCCAATCGCCTCCACGAGGACACGGCGATGCTCCGCCCAAGCTGGGCAGACCTCCACCGTATGCTCCACCGTGTCCTCCGGGCGATCCACACAATGGTGACACCCGGGCGTTTCCTCCCGCCTTATCCTGCAGGAACCTCCCGAAACAGCCGTGTCCGGTGAGGACCTGCGTCAGGCGGAAGGTGAGGACGCCGTGGCGCCTCTCTAGCCACTCCTCAAAGAGGGGTCTTATTGTGGCGTGCCCAGCGCTGGGTTGCGACAATCGCACTCTCCATGACGCCATGAGATCCCGCCGGAGCTCTGTCCGCTGTGCCGCGATTTCTCGCGGCAGCGGAGTTAAGCCCCAGCGTTTCGCCTCCTCGCGCCACTCCCAAATGTGCGCGAGGACCCGACAGACTGCCCTGTCCACTTTGAGATTTTCTTGATTTTTACCAATTTTCCCGGCAATTTTTTTTCTATAATTCCTCCCTTATTCGGACTATTACGAACGTTTTAAAACAAAAAAATACCCGAATCGGCCCAGCCATTCTCAAGTAATGCGCTTACCAACGAACAATATTTTGATTGTTATTTAAATAAATAGTTAGATCGCAAAATCGCAAAATTGCACGCAAACACAGGCCCTAAGACCCCTAAGTGCAAAATGACGTAACTCCTTACCAAAACCATTTCATTATTTTGTTCTGATTTCAAATATAATTCCGAATACAAATACTGCAAAGGAGGAGACATCATAACTCCTTTATATGCTTAAAGGAAAATGTGCTTTATCTTTTGGATATTTATGGTGGTTTTTACGTGTAAAAGGTTGGGTCATAGGATTTTTTAGTTATGAATAAGGTTTTTGCGTGAGGTTTTCATTGTAAGCTTACCTTATTTCGGGCTTGTTAAAGCAAGCAGGGTTGAATTGGGGTTTGATGAATATAATTGATAAACGTATTTTATAATTGGCAAAAAGTTCAAAGGTAATTTTTTTAACTAGATTCCTGCAGACTCGACCTACCCCTGATTCCGGCCTAGATTCTTTCATATTGGGTTTTTCCATCTGGAATTTCTCGGTAGCAGCCTGGACTCTGGATTTGTGCCCGGTTGATGGCAATAGGCTCGCCCCCTATTACATGGGACTTAAGCATAAGTGGCGAAATGTGGGTGTACTATAGATGTACCTCTGCCTAACTATTCGGAGTCTTCTCTCTTGTGGTCTTCGGACAAAACAGGCTCGGTAAGCTGTCTTAGGAACTTGTTCAACAAATTAAAATGCTTTTATTTAGAGCAATGAATCTTATTGTTTGCTATGGATTTGTTTTTAAGGTTACACTAGTCGCCGGCTCGAACTCGTTGGTGGCGTGGCTAATATGCATGCTATTTAGTATATTATATGCTATTAGTTATTTATTTATCTAGTTTTTAATTATTTATTTAGATATTTATTTACTTATTTAGTGAAATAGAAGATGATTTATAACGAAAACGAGCGCGTAAAATTTCATGAATAGGCCTTTGGGCATATGGAAAAACTGCTAAATATATCTACTCAAAATAAAATTATTTGAATTTTTTAATAAATTATCTATCCCTGTACGGTTTCTATTTTGCTAGTTTCATATAGAATAGTTTATTTATTGGCGCCCAAAGAAGAGTAAAAATTAGTGTTGAAATATGGAAGTCTCGACGCTCATAACTTCCAAACCAATATTTTTTCCCAATTCTGCTTCCATACAGGGATAGATAATGACAAGGTTAATTGATAGAATTTTTAGCTTTGAACGTACACCATCAAACAGACGAGTAATCACCATACTACGTTTATATGGAAGAATGACCGACTAGTGTACCCTTATGTTTAAACTATTCTATTCTATTCTATTTTTTATTATAGCAAGCAAAGCCGATGTCGACCGTTCTGCTGCAATGTCTAAACTGAGTTGGAAAAGCAAGTGTGTATTGACATAAATTAAAAAAAAAATAGAATGATAAAAATCTTCGATGAAAATATAGTTGAACTTAATGTAGGTAGATCTTGTGTAGGGTTAGTACTGGACTGAAAAATACAAGTTTAAACTACATATTGTTTTTTGTTTAATACCTACTCCTTAGTAGGTATTCGTAGTCGTTGCAGGTGGCATTTGGTAGTTTCTGCCTACCTCCATGGGAAGAAGGCGTGAGTTTATGTATGTGTACCTACTTATGAGTGTGTTTTTTGTTTATTTTGTCATGACTATTTAACTAAGTAATGTTTTTATCGATAAACTAACTTCTAATAAATAACCTTCCTCAAGAATTGGGCTATCGAATGCAAAAATAATTTTTCAAATCCAACAGATAGTTCCGGAGATTACGCCCTACATACAAACTTACAAACAAATTGTACCTCTTTATAACATTAGTATAGATGAGATTTTTTCTATAAATTGGTTTTAACAAAAACTTTTAGGCAAACAAAAGAAAAAAAAAATTAAACGAGGTCGTATTACAAAAAAGTCTTCACTATGTCCTTTATAAAATAATGGATGCTAAAATCCGTCTCTGTATATCTCAATTGGTTCATAGCTTGCTAACAGCTTGTATCAAATAAAATTATCTATGGTACTAGTAATACTGCAATACAATAGGTTGCCAATACTGAATTATTTACGTCTGGATTAATATTGGTTTCAATAATTCTATTGTCCATGTAGGTAACAGATTAGGTTATTAAGTTTGTAAGGGCTTCCCCTTACAAACTTAATAATCTAATAAAAAAAACAGTGGCACTCCGGGAGTGCCCCGACAGAAGTGAAAACTTGAAAAAAAATCGGCACCGCGGTAATCAACTCGTTGATGTCTTTTTAACCGTATTACGAATTTTCGATCAGGTCACGTGTCCTGACGCGAGTTTAACATTTTTTACCCATTACAAAAAAAGTGCACAACGCCTCTAAAGAAGTTTTCACATCAAAAATAAAAGGGGTTTATAAATTTCCACGGGGATTTCGTTTGTATGAAAAGTCTTATTCCTTGAGACTTGAAACTTGGACTTCCACGCGAGCTAAGCCGCGGAAAAAACCTAGTTATTAAATAAAAATTATCATCGGGGTATGTGTTACCCAGTAACTGAATTGTGGGAGTCGTCATCTCAGTAGCCGACAGCGATTTAAAATTGGCATCGTTTTTACTTGTACGATATATCAAACGGGTCGTCAGAAGCCGGAAAGTCTGACAACCAATCTTACCAGAGGGTATCATATTTACCCAGTAACTGGGTTGTGGACGTCAGATAGGCAGTCGCTCCATGTAAGATTACTCTATCACAACTCTTCAAATAATATCTACATACATACACACATATACGTACATACAATAACCAAGATTCGCCTACCTATAAATAACGTTGTACAAAGCGAGCGCGGTCGGGGCGTAGCATTAGTTCTATTGTAGACACACCTGGCTTATCCCACGGTAGGAACACCATGGGGTTAGGATGTGTGAGGAATAGCACATTACTGGTTGCGGCCAGCAATGAGGGCCAATTAGGGCCTGGTTGAACCCAAGGCTTCTATAGAATTTTTCTAAAACAATGCGCGGAAATTCAAAAGAAGTAAATTAAATATAAATTCTAGAATGAATGACGAACAAAAAAAATTTTCACACACCAATATGTTCATTTACTTTTTCTTTACTTTAAAAGCTCTATTTGCTAAGCCAGTTCGAAATTTAAATAAAATCTTTGATAAGTTACCTCCTTGGTTGCCATGTGTTGAAGTAAAAAGTTCGTTCCATTTTTAAATAACACGACGGATAAGATTTTTCATAATAATTTATTTGGCTGCTAAACAGGATAGATATGGATTTTCATAGTAGCTTTGAAGGTCGGGCGCTGGGTTGTTTTTGACCAGTACAGCAATTTCGATTTATCTATATCGAAGAAGGTTGTCAAAATAATGTTCAAATTTCCAAGCATGTTTGCGATTAATTGATTTATACCTATTTTAAAGGCTTGGTTGTGCGAGAGGAGCTCGTGGCTAAGTAATAACAGCCGCACGAGTCGATGCATCAGATTAAGCTACGCTTGCTGCGATTGTTCCGTGGATGGGTGAACATTTTTACATACCGAGATTCTTCCGTGCCTCAGAAAACACGCAAAACCGTTGGTCTCGGCTGTCATTCGTGAATCTTTGACAGTCGTTACGGGACGTCAGAAGCCCGAAAGTCTGACAACCAATCTTACCAGAGGGTATGGTATTTACCCAGTTACTGGGTCGTAGAGGTCAGATAGGCAGTCGCTCCATACTGTAACTGTGTAAAAAGCGACCCTAACATAGTTGGGAAAAGCGTTGTGAGCACCATCCGCACAAAATCACAGTCACCCTACCTCACCCCAAAATGGCGGACTCCATTCCATAATCTGTGGAACATTTTTCTTAATCTACTTCCATCGGCTTCAGGGCGCGGCGGTAATGGTCATCGTTATTGTGTTGTGGTTATATTTCCTGCTGGCAACACGATATTTACATGATTTTTGATGAGCAAGCAATAATGGGACGGGTTTGTGTGATTATTTTATGGGAGACATAATAATAGTGTACCTACCTAATATGACGCAATTAGGCTTCATATTAGGTAATGGCCGCGACTTACAAGTCGTAGGTCGTAGTTTCGACCCAGACAGGCGCTTTGCTTTGTTGTAAA
The DNA here is from genome assembly GCA_916610215.1 of Omphaloscelis lunosa. Taxonomy (NCBI): domain Eukaryota; kingdom Metazoa; phylum Arthropoda; class Insecta; order Lepidoptera; family Noctuidae; genus Omphaloscelis; species Omphaloscelis lunosa. The sequence continues at coordinate 3,317,561 of OU744271.1, forward strand.
TTATTCCATCACCACTGCTCTCAAAACGGTGACGGAAAACATCGTGAGGAAACGGGCATGTTCTAGAACCAAAAATTCGAAGACATGTGACATCTACCAACCCGCACTGGGCCAGCGTGGTGGATTACGGCCCGATCTCATTGAGAAGAGGCCCGTGTCCGAGCAGTGGGAACATTATAATTATATATTTTTTTAATTCATGAAATCATGAATTTTTATGACACAATTCGTGAAAATACAACTGAATATCACGTTCTGCTAATTTTTTATAAATTAAAGAAGGAATGTCGTAGCACCTTCATGTAAAATTATAGAACAATCATTATAGTAAAACTGTTTAGTCAATTATTAAAATAACTTAACATCACGCCTGCAATCCCCGAAGGGTTGGGCAGAGGTGTACCTTATTACACTCACATTTCGCCAGTTATGTTTAAGTCCCATGTAATAGGGGCGAGCCTATTGCCATCAACCGGGCACAATTCACGACATAAAAACCCAATAACACTTTGCCCGACCTGGGAATCGAACCCAGGAACTCATGCTCAGCGATCGCTTGCGATCACTATAGACCAACGAGATAGGTAGTCTAATGATTAAAATACATGATCATTAGAGCAATGTGATGTTAATTTTCAGAATTAAGTATAAGGCCCGGACTCCACCAAAGCGGAGTTGTGCGGAGATGTCTGAAGCGGAGACGAGAAGAGTTGTTTTTCAGCTAGGGTGTATTCACCTGTATACTGGTTAAACTGGAGCGGAGACGTGTGCTGGCTAGAGCAGCAATGAGTGCTAGATAGAGCGGAACTGTTACGGCGCCGCTCACTGCACGCCGCTCACATCTCTTTTCGTCTCCGCTGCGCGCCGTCGCCAGCTTGCGAGGCACAGCTCACATTTCCGCTTTGTACCTCCGCCGCCCAGCTCTCAACGAGGCACAGCCTACATATGCGCTTCGATCGCGCCATACAAATATGATACATCTCCGCTCAATGGTCCCCACTGAACCTGACGAGATGTGTGAATAACTAAATTCTATTGATTGTTTAAATCACAAATCTTCTCTCCTCTCATCTCGTCTCCGCTTTGGTGGAGTCGAGACGAGAGCTTTGGAGAAGTAGTACCTACATATCTACTACCTATATACATTGTAACAACGAATCAATTTTCACGCCTCCCTCTTAAGACTTAGGCCAAATATTTTTTGATATTCGGATAGCTCATGACATGATCTAAAGAGGTACCTCAAAGGACAAAAAAAAAACGTCGGGAAATTTCACGACGTTTTTTTTTTTCAAATTCTGGAAAAGTTCAAATTCTTTAGCTTGAGGGGTTAATATTGAACAGAAAAGCCTCCTGTAAAATCAAGAATTCAAACACAAGACTGTAAAATTAACCATGCCAACCGCACTTACAATTGACATGAGTCACTTTAAAAAAATCCTTAATTCCAAGACTTGACTTCTGTGCATATCGGTCAAGCCGTAATGAACAGGAGCCATTAGGATTTCGCGAAAACATAATCTTTTATTTCTTATAAGCTTTTAGCCTTATCCCGAAACGAAATCAGCGCAGATATAAAATGATTATCACCAATATATCGTAAATATATTATTGTAAACGAAAATATTATAATTTCCAACTCCCCAAAATAAAAAACATACATTTTAAACTCGGGCATAAACAACATATCGACCGAAATATATGAGCCGATTAAAACATTATTAATATTTGTGTCTCTTTCTAACTTGTATGTGCATCTCTTGCTAGGGTCATTTTGAAAATCGAACGCGGCATGAGTGCATGAAATTAGTGCCGCTTTTTCTTTCCCGCCGCGAGAGATTTGTTTTTTTTTTAAAGGACGACGCCATATTGGATAGTTTTTTTTTTTTTAATTATCATACGCTTTGAAACATACGTTTTGGTTTTTATGAGCACAGTCGGTAGTGTCATTTGAGGCTGATTGCCGTATGTACAGCGGGTTTTATTAATGGAAAAATAAGAAAATTGAGTGAGACTGATTAACAACGGGGATACGACGATACAACAATAAATGAAAACACTTGCTACTGGGAGTTTTTGAAATCCTAACTAATATTATAAAAGCGAAAGTGAGTTTGTTTGTATGTTTTGCTTTCACGCTAAAACGGCTGAACATATTTGGATTTAATTTTGCAAATTGGCAGACCATGACCTGGATTAGGATACTTATAAGATACTTTTTATCCCGATAGACCCACGGGATCGAAACTTATATGGGTGAAATCGTGGGGCGCAACTAGTAATAATATTATAATACGAAAGTGAGTTTGTTTGTTATGCTTTCACGCTAAAACGGCTGATCAGATTTGATTGAAATTTGGCACATGGGTAGACAATGACCTGGAAACGGACAGAGGCTGTTTTCATCCTAGATCGCAGACGAAGTCGCGGGCAACAGATTGTACGATAATAAATTAAATTTCTAATGCCATTCCCAGTTTACATAAGAAAATTCAACCAAAAAATAATTATCTAATAGTTTAGTCACTATCAAACTTCGAGAAAGAGGTCAATCGTCGAGTCCAAATCGGCTGAGCAGCGTTCGGGAAGCTCCGCAATATCTTCTCGTCCCATATACCACAGTGTCTCAAGAAGAAAGTCTTTGACCAGTGCGTGATGTCACTGAAACGTGGTCGCTCGCAATGGGCCTTATCAGAAGGCTAAAAGTCACCCAAAGGGCAATGGAGAGGGCAATGCTTGGAGTTTCCCTACGTGTTCGAATCAGAAGTTAAGAGACCGCAGGAGAACCAAGGTAACCGACATAGCCCGAAGAATTGCCAAACTTAAGTGGCAATGGGCAGGACACATTGCTCGCAGAACGGATGGCCGATGGGGCCGAAAGGTTCTGGAGTGGCGACCGCGTACTGGAAGACGTAGCGTTGGAAGGCCTTCCACAAGATGGACCGATGACCTTGTGAAGGCCGTAAGAATCCGCTGGATGCGGGAAGCACAGAACCGGTCGAAGTGGCGGTGCTTGGGGGAGGCCTATGTCCAGCAGTGGACGTCTTTTGGCTGAAATGATGATGATTAGTCACTATAGCTAGTCGGGTGATTGGCAAAAACCATAGTCGCCCATCACTACTGTTTTGTTTGTTTGAAAAAAATCACCCTTATAATTTCGTTGTGAGGATTTATTTGACTATCTATCCAGGATGAAAAATAGCCTATGTCCGTCTCCAGGTCATGGTCTGCTAATTTGCCAAATAAAATCCAAATATGTTCAGCCGTTTTAGCGTGAAAACGAAACAAACAAATTCACTTTCGCAATTATATTATTAGTTAGGATAATCAGGATTCCACGTTGTATGGAGGCATTACTAAAAGTTGGCAGAGTTAATTAACAAATAAAACATAAATTTCTCACAATCGTAACTTTGTAAGTTTTGAAGAAAATTACCTACAACATTTTTTTATCGCTTTCACGAACGGATTGAGCAATTCTTCATGTAAGTAGGTATTTTATTTGAGTCGGCAGTATTTTGCAACTACAGTCGCTTTGAAATACGCTATATAGATTGTTTATTGTAATTTATTTTTCTCTCTTAAAGTTTTATTCGAACAATAATGCTAGCAATTTTTGTACTTTTTTTCTGAATATCTTCCTGCAGGGTCCTACTTTCCGTGGTCCACTTGAAAGTCTCTACCGTCTCCGAACCCAAGTAGGAATATATAACTACAACCTCGTAAAGTGGGGCTTTCTCGACGGTATGGCAGCGGAGTGTGCAGCGCCTCCTATCCTGCACTCTGTGCCCCGAAAATGCAGCCATAAGAACCTCTGCGCTACAAAATTTAATTCACTATGGCTTTGTTGAAAAAAAAAGCAATGGCACTCCGGGAGTGCCGACAGAACTGAAAACTTGAACAATTTTATTGTGCAGAATATAATGTATCGCGCGTTGCTGTCTTTTCAAAGCTGATGTCGGTAAACTGCGAATTCGCATCGCATTGCAAAAATCTGCGAGCTCGGCCTAGGCCGTGCGCATTGCGAATTCACAGATTTTTGCAATGCGATGCGAATTCGCAGTTTTGTGTGGGAGCCCTTAGTCCCATCTCAAAAATGCCCAACGCGCCTAAAGAAAAGAAATTTCCAGTTCAAAACTTACTTTTGATAAAAAAATTAGTTTCCTTTATAAAAAAGTCAACGAAACAGACAATTACGCGTAGTCTCAATGATGTTTTCGAAAAACAACACACTGTATCTCTCCACCTAACGATTTCAGAATTCCTCATTTCCCAAAATTTTGTTATTATGTTTTTCTGTTTGCCCGACAGACGGCAGATGGGATTTTATTTTTTCAACATCCGAAATACTACGGGAATTAATTATACACTTCAAGATTAGTACCTACCTACTACGATAGATTGAAATCTCCATTTTTATAGATTTTTAATACGTTTTGTAAGTTTGTTTTCAGAATTGTAATAGGTAGGCAGCTGTTAGTTTATATTCTTTCGTTTCCTTTTATTAGATCATTATGTTATGTTTTCGTGGAAAATTGTAAATAAATCTCTTTGCATGTTTTTTTTGGGGACTGGTGAATACCAGTCGCAAAAAAAAAACAGAATCTTGTTAGTTTGCAAAAACAAAAACATTTTTTTTTAACTGTTGTTCCTACCTTCTTGCTTAGTATATTGAAGGATAGTTTTCTATTTTCTTTATGTATTCTGAGCTGAAATTTTTTTAATAGCAATTTGCCCAAAACTATTCGTTGTACTTTTATCTCAGTAATACTAAAATCCCAATTTATATTTAATTCAATTACACCAATTAATATTCACTCTTTTAGGTACCTATCGTTTTAAATCGACCCCATTTCTGGAATACATAACCTAAAAATCTTTCTTATCACCCACTGTTTCCTACCTTAACAATTCCATGAAAAGCTTAAACAGCCCTACATAACACTAAAAACCGGTATTATACCGAAAACCACTTAGTACCGAAACCGACGCTAACGACCGAAGGAATTAAGTTTTTAAAACTTGACTCTGCCGCGTTTCCGAACGGTTCCAAGATGGCTGACTGTCGAAATATTTTTTTGTTGTTGCCTCCATAATTACATAGTAGGTTCTGATGTAGGGTTCTGTGTAACATAGGCGTGAATTAAGAAAAGATAATTTAAAGGTTATGTAATTTATATTTTGTAGATCCTCAGATTTTGACTATCCTATACATAGTAAGTACCTAATCAAAGACAAACATTAATTAAGTTTTTAAACTTATAAACGTAGGTATAGGTACCGGAATTTCATAAAAATCTATTTGTCAACCAATCTATTCCTATGTAGGTACAAAAAACAAATAGTTTCGCTACCTGCATAGCTAATCATTCCAAAAGATTTACTGTTAAAGTAAAAATTCGCCGAGTAAACTTAGGTGAAGTAATCTTGAACACAGCTCACTTCACCTTATAAGAGGTCGATACTTTTCATGCCGACGGTACACACCACTTTTTTAGGCGTTTTGACGACAATTACCTAGTATCATTATTCGGGTTGAGTTGACTCTGACCGAGCTGTCACTGACCCGTTTTAACTGTGAGATTTTTACAAAATAGACTGGTAGGGACTTAGATAGGTACTTACGTACTGAAATTAAGTTATTGTAGTTGTAGGTTTGATAGATTTTTCTAAAAATAAATTAAAGCTTTGCACAACCCATACAAAGCTTAATATTTTAATAAAGACTGCAGCCAAAATCTCATTAAAACTAAAAACAAATAAATAAAATACTATAAAGAAATATTATGACAGGCAGTTAAAAAATATATCAACACAGTTCTAAATTCCAAAATTCAAAATCTTTAATCTATTTTCAAAATGAGGTCGAATACATAAAAGTCTATGAGTTGGCAACCCTGTTTATTCTGAAGACATAAAATCTTTGTCAGTGTGGGAGTTGATATTAATATGTGGGTTCTGTCCGTCGTAAATAATTTTGAAGTACATATAAATATTAATTGTTGTTAGAGTTTAATTATAGTACTAGATACCTACATTACTATCTAATTCCGTACGATCTTTTGCTCGAACATGAACCGAAACATAGTTAAATTAGAAACAACAATTCTAAGATTTCATTACAACACAAAAAACAATGAATTGGTGTGGCAAAGATGTCGAGAAGATTTTCTGAAACACCTACTATTTAAGAAGTAAAAAGCTGGTATTCAGATACATCCGGTTAGACTAGAAGCCGACCCTAGCAATTTACGTCATACCGAGGCTCGGATGGCCTCGGTATGTTATGGATGGTCACCCATCCATGGACCGACCTCGGCAAGCGTTGCTTAACCTTGAAGACCGACCCATGCGACTGTAATTGTTTTAGCCACGAGCCCCTACTACATCAAGCATAAACGAATTCAATACGAACTTCCTAATCGACATTTCTTCAGTTCCTGTAACAACATCGACGGGAAAACGGAATAAAAAGATGAATAAGTAATAACTAATTTACATCGATTGAGCGAGCTTTCAATTTCGCCCCGTCGCCGTAATATTATCACTAGCTTCTGCCCGCAGCTTCGTTCGTGTGTGAGTCGTAAGATAGGTACAAAATACATACAGGGTTGCAGGGACATCGACGCGAAAACTGTACCTACAGGAGTCTGATCTCCCCGCGTTGAAATTTTTATCGGTTTAAAAAAAAACTGCTGCTCCATACATTTTGACCGCGTAGGTATTGCACTTTTCTATGAAACAGCAGATTTTTTTTAAAATAACCGTTGAATACTTTCAACGCAGGGGTGTTCCGAATTATTACTGAATCCATGGTAACAGTTTTCGCGTTGATGTCCCTGCCAGTCTGTATACATACTAAAATATCAGTCACAGTTTTATAAAACTCCCTCTGCCCCCGACCCACCGCGTCGCGTCGCATCGTCCGTCCGCGCTATTACTTCGTTTTCGTTTAGCTTTCTTTCCAACTTCTTTTCTTTTGGCTTAGCTCCTAAGGGTTATAGCGTTATGTTAAATAGCTTATAGCCTTCCTCAAAAAATGGGCTATAGAATATAATTTCTTTATTCGAGTAACCAAGACTCAACAAGATTGTTAGTAAAACTTCCGACTGTGTTAGTAAGCATAGACACTAAACAAAAACATGGAAAACAATACAATCAATAACGGTTTGTCACCGCTGCGACATCCCATGAGAGAGGGCACAATAGTGACTACACGTATTCACAGTCCAGGCGACACGCAACCATGCTTAAGACACTGTTGTTGTTGTTGCTATCAAATGCAAAAAGAATCTTTCAAATCAGACTGGTAGGTTAAAACAAAAAAACGAGCGTTCAAACAAAAAACAAACAAAATCTTCGGCTTTATTGTAATAATATAAATAAGTATAAATAAATAAAGAACAACCGCTAAGTATGTTTGTCACATGTCATCCATGCTCGATGTGATAGGGGCGCGCCTGTGGCTGTCAATTTGTGTAATTCAATTAACTGAATTGAATTACATAATAAAGCTTCAGATATGGTAGCTTTAGATTGTTTAATGATGGAGACATATTTTGGTGTTTGATTGTGGATTTTTCGTCTGTTATTTGTTATATAAAAATAAAAAAACCGCTAATGCGTACTGTCGGGTTAGCCCTGCAGTCAAAAGCATCATCAATATGAAAAAAAAAAAATCTTAATCAACATGGGCAAAGACACACGACCAACAGTAACTAGTTTATCATACGTGCATCCACTTATTCTAATCCCTTCCAATTAAAACCTTTCATAGAAAAATAATAATTAAAATAAAAAGCAGTCCGGTTTTCTAGTGAACCCTAAATCTTTTCAAAGGCTATATAATCAAAGCCAGTGATTAAAAAAACAAATCCCTCGCATAAATTAATAACGTCATCCCGTAATATTCATTAGCCTTAAAAATAGAACGATCCCCCCTAAAAGACAAAGACAGGAACATTGACAAACGATTCGTACCACATTACTTTTGTACAAGCAAGAAAGAGATAGCGACACTTTTCGTTGTTGCGGTCGAGTAGAACAGGCTACGCGTCATTGGCTGATATTTCCCGCGCGCAGGGCGTCGCCGGTTTCCCGCCATAAATTGAGTTGTTGACACATTGATAATGAGGTTATGTTTTAATATTAACGTTTTTTTTTTTCTTCCGCGCGAAATTATAAGCTGGGGTAAAATAATTATTGTTATGATTCGTGTTTTAATGAGCTGTGTGTGTGGTCCGTTCTCGGGTTGCTCGTAATTAAACTGTTTCGGTTTTGCGCAAGCCGCCATATTTAAGTTCTCTCTGGTTCTAGTTGCCGATATGATTTTACGCACTGGAGTTTTTAGACGCTCATTGTGTGCGTTTGTTCAGTAATGTACGGTTTTAATAGCGTGGTAAAATAACTATTCATTTTGATTATGTTTTGTGGTTACAGAATAGATTTTAAACGTGCAATGTCGTTGATTGTGTGAAGCTTGGTTACAAAGGAGCTTTGAAAAGCATGGAGGTTGTAATGTATATTAGTTAATACTTCAGGGTTCGTTCTCTAACTTTGTAACTAATAGACCGATTTTGACGAGAGTTGAGTCGATATTCATAATTTTCTAAAGGAAAATAATTCTCTGGTTTGTAATCCTTTTAAAACTGTATATGTGGTACGAAACCTACTCTTCTATTTTTTCTTGTAGATGCAGCAGGTAACTTTCAAATAAAAAAGAACGACTTAATAAGGAGGTAGCAACTTTAAAGTTTAGTAGTAACTTTAAAAATCTGCCCTACCTTTCCGATATCAAGTCTGCACAAACAAAAGCTATGAGTACCTATGGCTTATAAGGTATCCACCAGAAATAGATTTTATACATGTCCCACTGCTGGCTTCCTCTCTCTGTGAGAGAGAATGGGCCGCCACGCGGGCCCATTGCGAGTTTGTACGACTATCCCAAACACTTCAGATTGGTTCCAGATCATGGGTATTCATCTATTTAATTCAGTATTTTGACTGAAGATCAGTTAAGACAAATGAGAAAATACTTACAACATTTTGAGTCCCACGTCACCTACTTACTTGTAACACAGTATAATAAAGTAACAGTATTTTAAGCCTTGTGCAGACTCGCGCGATGCGACGCTGCGACGCGACACCCGTAATTGTTCTACCGTGAATTTTTCTTGGATATTGTTTTGTTAGAGTCGCGTCGCGCCAGTCTGTACAAGGCGCGGCTGTGACCTTGAAAAAATTACCTAAGGCCGCTCGGTAGATAAACCTTCCGCGTCCGTGCGGAACTGCCGCGCATTCGAGACTGTTGTGTACTGATATACACTGAGATTTTGAAGGGCGTCGTTTCGGTCGTTTTCTATGAAGACATTGTACTATTACTTATTTATATTGTGCTTAAATATGATTACCTCAACGCCTCAGGATCTAGATCAGTCTAATTTTAACTGAAAGACCTACTCGAAGATATAGAGATAGCTTAATATACATAATGATTCACTTTTTACCAACAAAGCCATTATGTTTTTTCACAATTTTTTATTGCAAGTAAATTACAAAAGACGCTGAGTTATCTAGAAAACTTAATTATCTTAGATTAGCTTTTAAATGAGGCGTAACATTTAAATAGCTGTAGGTAAGTATTTAGTTGAAAAACTGGCCAAGTGCGGTTCGAGCTAACGCACTGAGGGTTCCGCATCACCACACATGTCTGAAAAAACTATGGAAAATATCATAACATGACATCACGCTGGTAGGTATTCCCCCTACAGTATACAATCTCATTCTACTAGTTATGTTTAAGTCCCATGTAATAGGAGGCGAGCCTACAAATCCAGACTCTGGGCTGCTACTAGGAAATTCCAGAAGGAAAACCCAATAACACTATGCCCGACCTGGAAATTTAACCTCGGACCTCATACTCAGCAGTAGCGCTTGCAACTACTTGACCAACAAGGCAGTCTAAAAATAATAGTACAAATGAAAACTAACTCTTTACCCCGTAAAACAATAAACCATGACGATATTTGCATACATTCAAAGAAAAATATCACAAATTTCAAAGCTAAAAGTCAACACAAGAAATCGTTGACATTCCATGTCAACAAGATGGCGCCTTGACAGCTGTCACATTGAATTACACGGAAAAATTCTATTTTTTTTTTTCAGTATGGCGACCTTCCTTGAAAGAAAAAAATACGTTTATTTGCGGTAAATATGACGCAAAGGAAAAAGGAAAATACGAAAATAACAATTTGGGAGAAAATATGCGTCACATATGTACAAGTAAAACAGCCATCGCTCAGCATACGTATAATGCTGAGACCCTATGCAAGACAGAGCTCCAGCACTGGTTTTCAACGACAGCTGGCATTGACGTGATGACGTCAACCGGTGTAGCATATAGTGAAATAACAAAATAAGAGAGAGAGAAATTCAACGTTTTTTTTTTTACATAATAACGTCCATTAATTACACGTAGGTAGTTAATTTGAAAAAAAAACAACTGTTTAACTATTACGGCTCTAAAGATAGAGAGCCCTTTGTGGCTGTGTGTAATGTACAGACAAGACCGACAGACAGACAAACAGCTTAGCAATAGGGTCTCGTTGAAAGGTTGAAGAAACACTGGATACGGAACCCTAAATAATTATGAGAATAATCTAGGATATTAAGCGAGCTTATGATTATTTATTTTTTTAGTGTTATAATTAGACAGAGCTGTAACAGCTTATTTTTTGATAATTATAATAAAAATTAATTGAGCGGAAAGTTAATTAATTTGTAAAAGAGTACTTACCTTACCTAACTACTTTTTTATTAAACTGCTTCATGATCGTGGTGACCGTGACGCACTTTATTAAAGTTATTAATTTTATGATATAAAAATACACTCCTGGACTCCTAAATCATGGCACTGTGCATATTTTCACGTCGGTATAACGGTCTATAATAAAAAATAATTATCAATCAACAAAATATTTTACGTAGTTTTGAAGCCGACATACTGGCCATCATTTTGGTATCAAATTTGTTCGAAATTTGAATTCACAAACATTTAAAACCTTACAACCTTTAATCAAAATAATACAGGTGGCTCAAATCAGGTGTTCAAAACTGTAGTAGCCGCTGTGTCCAGATAAAAGAATAAATAAAAATTAAGTAGGTAAAGCTGAGCGATAATGTAATACAAAATTGACTACCGACTAAACTGTCCGTATATTCAAATCACTACACATTCTTTGACAGTTGTATCAAATGGCAAATTGACGTAGCATGTCAATTTGCTTGACAAGTAATTCCTTGACTAGACAAACTAGATATTTTTATAAGAATAAGAAAGTTGCTCGTAGTCAAGATCAACCAAAATAATGACGAATCAAAAATAAAGTCAAAGAAATTTTTCTTTTTTTTTCTATTTGTGCCGCACTAGCAAGTGCTCGCGAGTTCGTCGGCGTGAAATTTCTTGTATTTACATTAAATATATCCTATGACCCTCGGCAATACTGACCCATTAGTGAAAGAATTTTCGGAATCGCAGCAGTAGTTCCGAAGGAGTTTCTTGTCGTTCTTCTCCATAGGAACCTATTACCTACGCTTTGGAATGTGCAACTAGCTTCATCTTTCTGACTGACCGACCCTTTGAAAATTCAAAAGTGCTTGTAATTATTTTATATTGAAATAAATGCTTTGAGTTTGAAGATTAGTACCCTCTATTTACAAAAATGTTACCTCTTTAAATTAAAGTATAGATTATAAATCGTCACAGCAACCGCCGCGTTTTTTTCTCCAAACCAGGAACAATTTCCTCATAGCGCAAGCGCAGTAAAATGTAAAACAATCTCACATGAACAATATTATTGTTACTGGTCGCCGGTCGTTGGTCGCTTATTTATTTCACGGCCGAATTGACGCCCAGTCAACAATAATGCCACACCATTGGTTTTATAATGAAAAATATCGAGTTATATTTACATGTTGTGTTTCCTTGTGTTTTCATTTGCTTCGACAATACGTGGGAACTTGATATGGGAAAAATAGTATTATGGTTTTGCAATATTTCAGAGCAGAGAAAGACTATACATTTTGCGAATGTATCTAAGTAGGTACTAGTGACTTTTAGACATTTTGCGGATTTATCTAAGTAGGTACTATAGAATTTTAGTAATTTTGCGGATTTATCTAAGTAGGTAGGTACTAGAGACTTAGACATTTTGCGGATGTATCTAAGTACTAGAGATTTTTAGACATTTTGCAGATTTATGTAAATAAATACTAGTGACTTTTAGACATTTTGCGGATTTATCTAAGTAGGTACCTACTAGAGAGTTTTAGACATTTTGCGGATTTATCGAAGTAGGTACTAGGAACTTTTAAGACTGTCTGAGTTTAATAAAAATCACATTCAGAATCGATCAATTTACTAGACATCCGCCTATCTAATCTGTAAATGTTTACAGAATAGACCCGTGAAAACTTAAGTGAAGTGAACTTGAAGTGAGCTCAATAGTGTCACTCCCTAGCATGTGGAATGACAGCTTACCTACTTCAGCTGATGACACTACAGCTACGATCTCGATACAACCATGGGTTTGGTTCGAATTCTATACATTTAAGATTCTATGAATATTTTGAAATCGCCAGTCCGCAGTCTGACTGAGTAAATGTGGTGATCAACAGTCATTTCCTTGCTGTATGGGCCCGAGTTGAAAAAAAAAGAGGAAAAAAGGTATAGCACTTTTGAACGACAAAATTTACAAAATAATATAATTGATTCTAGTCGCCCCTTCCAAAAGGTAGTGTTCGTATGGAGAAAAATGGGCACGAAACTCCACCGTAACGGCTCTTTCAAACAGGCGCGACACGCGACGCGACACAAAGACACCGCTCGTCGCGCGACCCGAACGTTGCTTTGTGTCGCGTCGCGTGTCGCGCCTGTTTGTAGGAGCCTTTACTCTTTTAAAATGTTTTACAATATTTTGTATAGGAACCTACATTAGTTAAATAATTATATGTGAAGACGATGCACCTAGAATAAAATTACTATACGACAATAGGTAAAAAGAATTAAAAATGAAGCAACGACAGATATTTTAATTATGTGATAGATACATGATGCTCACATATTTATAAAAATTTATAAAAGTAGACGATTTTCCTAAAACTTTATAATTAATAAGTCAATTTGTGAGGAAGTAATCACAGAATGTAAAATCAATGTCATATGACAAAAAATAATAACTTTTACAATTAAATTAGCAACCAGTTTGATTTTGTCCTGATTCTAAATTGTCCTAAGGAGCAGGACTAGCATGTTTCCAAGCACTCTTATCTTGGATATAATCCTCTAATTTATAATATGCTTGTTTACAAAGTGTACTTTTGATACGAGTTTTAAATTTTCTTTATTTAAAGTGAACTTACTGGATTCAGACTATGCATAGAATAACGGAACTGAAGGTAAGCATGAGTTTTCTCAATTCCCTTGCCGTATTATCTCCCTACAAAGCAGAAAAAAATCTCCAGTACATCTACACATCAACACCTTTGTCTAAACTTCTCCACTTCATTACTGCAGGTATTAAAAATAAAATTGGGCACGCGTAACATACCCAGTAGTACACGTACCAACAATAAGACAAATAAGACAATACACACAAAAGTACTTAACAATATATTTACCTCAAAACACCTACAAAAAGTCTTCACACAAAGAGAGTTTATTCAAAATACAAATTCGCGACGGTGTAAACACGCCATTGTCTATGGCCAGGTGACAGAGACAATTCGGTGTTCATTTTTCAAAGAGCTGTCAAACTTTACGTCAATATTTTGGCGCGATTTGCGACGCTGTAGGAGTTTGTATTTTGACTAGTAATGTCCTGTGGGTTCAACGGGATTTTTGGAATCCTTTGATACGGTGTGGAGGAATATTCACGCTCTGTTCCTAATGACGTTTTTAGGAACCATAAGGTGCGAACCGTGCAAAGTTACCTTTGATAATTTTGACACAAAATTTGTTATGCATGGCGGTGACACTCCAAAATACCTGCAAGTATAATTACCGAAAATATTGTTAATAATGAAATTAAATGAAATTGTTACACGTCATATAAAAAAAATAAAAAAATAATAAGCTACATGAGTTTGGCGTTTCCTATCTGACTACTTTGAGAAGAAAGGCCAATACAATCTCAGAGGTCGCAGTCTCTTTTAAATTAATAAGAAAACTAAAGAAACAATACAATTATAATAGGCTAACAATTAAATTATTATTCCTTGTGAATTAAAGGCATCTTAGGAGCAATTCCTGTATTTTTTTTTAACTTTCCCATAGAATGCGATCCCAGACTCAATCTGGCAAAAATACTTAACGTTTTCTTTTTCTTTTTCTTCTTTGGCAACCCAAAAAAATACTTTCAATTTCATATATTTTTGACAAGTTTTTGACATTGATTTTCGCTGAGATGAAATTGCGGCTAGAACTTTTTAATTACGTGAAATTTGTCTTCAAAACTTGTCTTATTCGCTACGAATACCTAATATGGAATATAAATCATTATTTCATTTTAAAAAACTGTCGTCTTATGCAGACTATGAAACAACCAAATTAAACACTTTTCATAATGACAGCGATGCGGACGAATTTTTTTATGCCCAATGATTTTTTTCCCTCCGTTTTTTTTATATACTTGTAGGTACATATTATTATTATTTTAAGTCTGTTAATGTATATATTATTATATAAATATTATATATGTATGTATTATGTATAAGAATAATATAATAAATAAAATAATATCACAGGTACGGTAGGTAGATATTATTACTTATCTGTAATATTACTAACAGATACATAAGGTCTACTAAACTGCTACGCACGCTACGAAAAGTTTACAATTTATGAATACTGCATGTATTTAATTGATTTGTCATGTTTCTAACTAAACTTGGAATTATTATTTATTTATACGTGTTTTTAGCTTAGAAACCACGTATTAAGTATGTAGTTAAAAGCATAAGTGAATTATTTATTATGCATGTCCCAAAAAGCCATGCAACTTTCAAACCTTTTTTTTTAACTTAGGTACACTTTAGAACTTTCTTACTAAGAACATTTTGTCCACAGATCGCCAAACAGACCAATCAAACACGGAAATACTCCGTTTTCTTTCAAATACAGGTCGCATTGTCAATTTTGTGGTGCATTCATACGCCTAATAAGTTACGCTTGTCGCTAATGAAACAGATTTAAAAACTCACGGCAGGTATTCTAAGAAGCCATTGTTGTTACCACACAAACTTACCAATACAGCTGTTCAAATTCCCAATCTATGGGCTGCCAGACCAAAATGCAGTTCGACAACCGCAAATGTAAGTTTGTAACATATTTCGGCGTACAATTTTCGCGGTAAAATTGATTATCAAGTGTTTTGACTTTATTTTTTTTTTATTTGTTGACGGGCACGGTTCATGGCTGATTGGGGCTTGTTATTTTTTTTTTCTTGCAAAGAGTTTAGTTGGGTTTAAAATTTTACGGGCAAGAATAAGATTGGTATTGTGTGAACGTAAATAAAAGACCTGCAGTGTGACTAAACGTGTATTGGAATTCGGTTTAATGATGAACTTGCACTTGCTTTTGAATGTGCAGATATTATTTTTTATGGATAGTCTAACTCCAAATAGTGGTTATGTTGAAACGAAACTTAAAAAAAAGAAACTAAAGTAATTCCATATCCCCTATGAATTAATTCTGCAAACAAACTCTCAAGCTACCAGATTAGTAGGTTCTCTATGGTTAGAGAGGTCTCTCTCGCCCAGAGTGGGAGAAGTTATTTGATAATATCTCACCCAGAAAAAAAAGGTTTAGAATAAGACCTACGTATTTTCTTTTATTTCTTTTAATTTTACTGATACTGATTTTACTGCCTACTTACATCTATTGCACTTATTTGATGTATCTTGTCTTTAAAAATTAAAGTTTGTAAATTAATATGTCCTATATAAAAAAACCGGGTGATCTGTACCTGGGAAACTTCCTACCTTAGACATATTTATTTAAAATATTTAAGATTGTGTATCTTATAAACCAGTGCCTGTAATTTGATGTTGAGATAAATAAATATGTATGAAAAAAAAACGCTTTTGTAGGCAATATTACTGTATGGAAACAAGAAGTATGGCAACTAGTGAACTAGATGTATTAATAATGAATTGCAATTATGTCATTGAATTTAATGTTGTAACCGTTTTAGATGTAAAAAAAAGCATTTGGAAAGTTTCCAAGTACTTTTTTTACACCTAAAACTAAATATTCGGTATTACGATATTAATTATTGTATTTCATAATCAATATTTTAGTTCACTAGTTAGCTATATTTCTTATTTCCATACAGTAATACGGCCAAATTAATCAAAACAGTGACAACTATTTGCGATGTTGCTCACTTTCTGTATAAATGCTCTTAAATGATAATAAATTCAATTCTATAACGACAAATTCTGAATCGTCCTGCAATTTAACAATTTTATCGAAAAACGAATATAGGTACAGTCAAATAAAGGTTAACAGGATAACCAAACAATATCACTGCGGCGTGTAATCGAGAACAAAGTGCACTCGACACGTTTGACAGACGAGAACGTTCCTATTTCAAACGTTACGCGCCAAATCGTAGACAGAGTATTACTCTGTCTACGCGCCAAATTGATTTCGGTCAAAGGAAAAAGTCTCTGTTCTCCGTGGAGTTCTCTTTTTAAATATTTGACGAAGAGTTTTGATAGCAAAGGATTGATCCTTGACACGAAATTCTCTATGACGTGTATTAAAACCCCTCTGAGATCTTCGTACATTTTTCGTCCCAATAGAAGACCTTTGTATAAACATAACATCACGCACGTATTCAAAGAAGGGTTAAGCAGATGTGCACTTATAGTACCTAAACCAAATTTCAACAGTTAAAAGTCTCATGTAACAGGGGGCGAGCCTATTGCCATCAACCGGACATAAATCCAGACTCCAGGCTGCTACTGAGAAATTTCAGATGGAGCAACCCAGTAACACTTTGCCAGACCTGGGAATCGAACCCAGGACCTCATGCTCTGCAGTGTATGAGACAACTCCCTATTACATGTGACTTAAACATAACTGGCGAAATGAGGGTATTCTATAGTTATAAAAGAAAAGAAAAGAAAAAGAAAGAAAAATTGTTATGTTGTTGTTGTTATTTGTTGTTGTTGTTAATTGTAGGTGTTGATAACTGTTGTTGTTGTCAATAGTTGTTGTTGTTAATTTTTGTTGTTGTTATGTTATGATACTTTTTATCCCGGTATTATGTTCCGAAATGCGGGTGAAGCCGCGGGCAAAAGCTATACTTTTCTATAAAAACTAGCATCCGCCAGAAGCTTCTCCCGCGTGATATCTTTATAAATTATAGCCTGTGTTACTCAGTGATAATACAGCATTCTACTAGTAGTTTTTGAGTTTATTCATTACAAGCAAACAAACATACATAAAAAAACGAAGTGAAAACTAAAAAAAAATATTTCCAAAAACTTTTAAAGTAAAAAATACTTGCTTAGAACATTGATCCGTAACGTGATATAAATAAAGAGCACAATCGCGTTTACAAATGAGTTGTCGGTAACGGTGTCGGGAGTTCAATTGTTTTTTCCCATCTCAAAAATGCCCAACGCGCCTAAAGAAGTTTTCACTTCAAAAAAGCAAATCTTTTCACTTTATAATATTAGTTTAGATAACATATATTCTCTAAATATGGTGGATGTTTAGATATATCACAACAATTTATTTAAAAAAAACAATAAATAAAGAGCATCAATTCCCGCCAGTATTCCTATTATTTGTTGTTTAGGATCCAATATGGCGGACAATAGAGTATGCTATGATACCCGCGGTGAGCTAATTACCTTAATAACGGAAAGGTGAAAGTATTCAAGGTGTTTGAAACCACCATGGGTTGAGTAGAGGGTATGGGGATGAGCGCTAGCGATAAGCGACAGTGATTTAAAACGCACAGTTTTTACGCAAAGAGATGTATCAAACTCACAGACTCTCCGAGGTATCATATGTTACTCAGAAGCTGGGTTGTGAAGTTCAGCTAGGCAGCCGATCCATGTACAATTCTGGTATTCAGCTGCGTCCGGTTAGACTGGAAGCCGACCCCAACTTATTTAAGAAAAGGCTCAGATGATGAGAGGATGTCTCAAACGTGAAAATGAAAACATTTTATTTCATTTAAACTATTTACAAGCACTTTTGAAATGTAAATAGTAAGTCAGTCAGATGAAAGTTGAAGACATTTGTCCGTTCCAAAGCGTAGATTCATATGGAGAAGAACGGACAGGAAACCCCATGTTCATCATAATTATTTCAGCCGTAAGACGTCCACTACTGGACATAGGCGTCCCCCAAGCTCCGCCACTTCGACCGGTTCTGTGCTTCCCGCCTCCAGCGGATTCCTGCGGCCTTCACAAGGTCATCGGTCCACCTTGTGGCCTTCCAACGCTACGCCTTCCGGTACGCGATCGCCACTCCAGAACCTTTCGGCCCCATCGCCCATCTGTTCTGCGAGCAATAAGTATCCCCTGCCTATTGCATGTTTGGCAATTCTTCGGGCTATGGCGGTTACTTTGGTTCTCTTGCAGAACTCTTGTTGATACTTCAGCGTAAAAAGAAATTAAATAAGATTCGACATCTTAGAAATTCCAATCAAGTGTTATTCACCTAATGCAAAAATCTATCTGCCTAGCCTTTTCCCAACTATATTGGGGTCGGCTTCCAGTCTAACCGGATGCAGCTGAATATCAGTATTTTACATGGAGCGACTGCCTATCTAACCTTCACAACCCAGTAACTGGGTAACACGATACCCCTTGGTAAGGCTGGTTGTCAGACTTTCAGGCTTCTGACGACCCGTAACGACTGTCAAAGATCCACGAATGACAGCCGGGACCAACGGCTTAACGTGCTTTCTGAGGCACGAAGGAGTCTCGATATATTAAGATGTTATTCACCTAATGCATGGTTACATAATAACTTGGACGCAGAAAATAAAGTTGTTATTCTACATGGACATTTTTATGTGTCTGCTTTTAAAATTAGTTACATTATTAATATATTATACAGCTTAACCAAGCAGGATGAACAACATACCTACTTTTGCACGCAACAAAATAAAGCCGCGTTATGTTGCATACAAAAACACAGTCGCAAGAATAACAAAAGAAAAATAAAAGTTAGAACCGAAAATTACCATATACTGGGTCTAAAACCGATTAGAGACTACACGCGGCGCGTTACGGGATCCGCTATTGTGTTACCTGTCAAAATAACTCTCCTTTTTTCATCTCGTTTCTCGTTTTTTTCAAACGTTTTCTCGTTTTTTATCCGCCCGCCGCCCGCCGGCCAAAATGGTGCCGGCGAAAATTGGATTTCAAAAGGAGAACTTAAAACGTTAAAGATTTGGTTGATAAGGTTGGGTTGTTTGTTTTAAGTTATCTGTGGTCATTTCGGCATAGTGTTGCTGAAATACGGTTATGCAGAAACCGTATTTCGGATTAGACTTTATTTGTGGAAGAATGGGTCCGACGTCTTTGCGTTCTTGGTTAGAGGTTTTTCAGATTACATGCATTTAGAGCCCCCGCAGACTACAGACTTTTTTATCGGCCGATAGTTTGGCCCATTTCTTAATCAAGAAAAGAAAAGAAGGAAAAAGTATTTACTGGAACTCACACAGATCAAAAATTAGAGTTATCTTTTTTCTAAGGTTCACCTATGTCAGCATAATTCTGCGAATCAGTATGAAGATGTACGCCAGCACATTATAACGATTATGTATCGGCCAATAAAAAAGTTCTATGGGCCACACGTCTGCTAAATCAGTATGGCCTTCCTGGTTCTTCCATGCATGCGCACAAACTTACCGATTATTTAGCCGGCCGATAGTTCAGTTTGCACCAAGTTTTGGCCATGATACACTACGCTTTGGCGCCGGATGTTCATGCGTACTTTTCATGATGGCGCTATGCAGTTTTACTCCATCGGTCTTTGTCGAAACGGCAATTGTGAATGAAATAGAACATAAAGCAGTTGAGGGAAGCTGGCCGATTGTTGTCTGGTATCAGTCAGTCCAGTGTGCGCACTAGTAGCTTAACCCAACCAAGCTATCGGCTGTTAAAAGTCTGTAGCCCCAATAACACTTTGCCCGACCCCGGGATCAAACTCAGACCCTCATATAGATATGAGATCTATAAGAGTGCTTACATGCTGGTTCTGCTCCATAGGACAATTTAGAATCAAGACAAAATCAAACTGGTTGGTAATTAATTGTAAAATTTATAATTTTGTGTTAATATGACATTGATTTTACATTCTGTGATTACTTCCTCACACACTGACTTATTTTTTTTATTTTTTTTTCCTTTTTTTTTAAGTCGACTCATTTAATACTGATTAAACATGAATAGGTAAGTATAAGTATAAACTGAATTATTAATTTTAAAAACACTAAGAAAATATATGAGCACCATGTATCTATCACGAAATTAAGTTATCTGTCATTGCTTCATTTTTAATTCTTTTTACCTATTGTGGTATAGTAATTTTATTTTAGGTGCATCGTCTTCACATAATTATAATTATTTAACTAATGTACCTACTTATACAAACTATTGTCAAACATTTTAAAAGAGTAACGGTGGTATTTCTTGCCCATTCTTCTCCATACGAAAACTACCTTTTGGAGTGGGCGACTAGAATCAATTATATTATTTTTTAAATTTTGACGTTCAAAAGTGCCATACGTGGGCCTATTTGAAATAAATGATTTGACTTTGACTTTGACTTTGACATAGATAGAAATATAACGATGTTTTAAATACGTTTAGCGCTTATCCCAACGCGATTTGTTGTGTAAGCGGGCCTTAGGCTGATTATCGCGCTTATACTCCCAGCTAATTAATTAAGGAGGACACCGCTGAAATACTTCTTCAATTTGACAGATTACTCCACCACAGTATAAATAAGTAACAGTATTATATCTTCATGGAAAACGGCCGAAACGACGTGTTTCGAAGCCTCAGTGTATATCAATACGCTTACAGTCTCGAGTGCGCGGCAGTTACGCACGGATGCGGAAGGTTTATCTACCGAGCAGCTGTAAGTACCTAATTATTTCAAGGTCACCGCCGAGTGTGTGGAGATACAGTGTGATTCTTTATAATGTGCACATATCGAAATGAATCTATGCTCAATTTTATCGACGGAAAAAATATTTTTAAAAATCTAAATATTTTTTATACCTATATAAATCTAAATATTTCGTAATATTTCGTAATGGTGGCGTCTTATTGAGTTACAATTATTGTAAAAATTGATGAAAAAAGAACAGATTTCTGCAAAAAAAAACATGTTTATTTTCAATTGATGGTAGTTTTTTCCCACATATTTCATTTTATGAGCACGCCTAATTACTTCCAATCGTTATGAAGTTTGTTTAATCGCGATAGATCATTTAGTTTAAAAGTTACACCGTTCTTTTTTAAAATTTAAAAAAAAATCTTCGATAAAATTAAGCATAGATTCCGCCATTTCGATATGTGCACATTATAAAAACTCACACTGTGTAATACTGTTACTTGATTACACTGTGACTATACATAACATGGCCACCTCATTAATAACGAAGTACTTAATCACATGATTGACACCTGATATCCTACCTCGAACATAATTACCAGCAGATGTTTTGAAGACAGCTGTGACTTGCGTTGATGAAGTTAAGTGGATATAGTTAGTACACACAGTACCCCGACATAATACTTTAGCAGCCTAGAGTCTGGATTCGTGCCCGGTTGATGGCAAAATACTCTCTCCCTATTACGTGGGACTTAAACATTTACTGGGTATGTCTTTCATTGACTTCAAGGTGCTCTGGCGACTGAGAGTATGTCATGCTCACTCAAATGTCTCTCTGATGCTGGCGTGTGTGTTGGATCATTAAGTTCCCTTCGAAATGGTTGAACTAAATGGTGCTGACCCATGCGTCATGTTCGTGAACGGGCGCCGTCAGTAGGGACTGGTCATCTCTTAGCTGCCACGGTTTATTTTAATTTATTTTAATTTTTGAATGGTTTTTGTTATTATATATTTATTACGGACGCTTTTATCGTGCACGTCTTTCTATACATTGTTCCCACATATATAATATCAACATGAATGATGTAACCAATATTTTGTAACAATATTTTGATTTAAAAGAGTGTCCGTGGAGTTTCTTGCCCGTTCTTCTCCATAGGTACCTACTACGCTTTGGAATGGGCAACCAGCTTCATCTTTCTGACTGGCCGACCCCTTGACAATTCAAAAGTACCTGTAATTGGTTTATTTGAAATAAATGCTTTGAGTTTGAGTTTGGCGAAATGTAGGTGTATTAGGTTTAAAGATTTGGTACGGTTAGAAAACTCAAATAGGTAAATATTATAGAATAGATATAATGATATAGGTAGTAGTGATGGATTAATTAGCATTCGCATTCATTGTTAGCATGCGAATGCTCATTTAGCATTTAGCAAACGAAATGTAGTTGCGAAATTCTGTGAAGTGCGAAGTGAATTTATCGCTTCGTACATTATATACTTTCCTTTAATATATTTAATTATGTGATCAATCTTAATCACATTAAATATGAAGTGTACTAGCACAAATAAAAAGTTATCGCCGAGTAAACTAAACGCACGCTAGGAGACGTCCTAAAGCGAATGCGCTTTTTAATTTGCATTTTAACAAAATTCACATACTTCATTATTATCAATTGTGTCATATTAGCAAATAGTATAGCGATAGCAATTAGCATGCTAAGATGCGAAATTATGCGAAATTGCATTAATTGACATTACTAATAGGTAGCATAAACATAGTATAGATAGCAAAATTATGAATTAAATTTGTTGGCTGTCTAGTAAAGGAAACTCCGTAATTGTTTGTCAATTTATTTTTTATTGTGAAATTAACATCTAAAAAGCAGAACTCTGATCATGTCAGACGGACACTTAGAAAGACGGGAGTGGATTTTGAGCCGATAAGAGTCCGGCACTGCCCAGACTGTCTGGGCGTCCATGAGGATATCCCACTGCTGTCAAACGAAAAAAAAAAACTAAAACCTTCGTGGAAACAAAACGTGATATCTTGACAGTTTAATCAATAAAATTTAAACATTAACTGTGACATTAACAAGAATGAGAGCAAAATAAAGTTCAAACTAAAAAAAATTAAGCAATTTTCCCGTTAAAACGTTTAACAGCAAATTACCACAGGCGGTTTTTGATGTAACATGCACGAGACGCAACACATAAGTACACACGGCTACACATCAAGCTATACATATCCAGTATAAGCTGACCTCTCATTGTTCGGAAATCCTATACAATGCGAGATCAGCTTATACTGGAATTGTATAGCTTGATGTGTAGCCGTGTGTACTTACTGACACGCCTTCCTGCTTTATACTGATGATCGAGGTTACATGTCTAGTCATGCACTCTTTGTAAAGCCGTAACGAGGTGTTCAATTAATAATTAGTGTTGCCATAAGACAAAATTTTACACGAAATGTTGTTTTTTTTTATGTTATGGCAATTTTAGACGGGTTAACCTTAGAGGTTGATTGACAGGCGCAGAAAAAAGTATGGCTGTCATTAAATTATTGACAGTTACCATCATCATCATTTCAGCCGGAATACGACCACTGCTGGACATAGGCCTCTCCCAAGCACCGCCATTTCGACCAATTCTGTGCTTCCCGCATCAAGCGGATTCCTGCGGCCTTCACAAGTTCATCGGTCCACCTTGTGGTCTTCCAACGCAACATCTTCCGGCACGCGGTCCCTACTTCAGAACCTTTCGGCCCCATCGGCCATATGTTCTGCGAGCAATGTGCCCTGCCCGTTGCCACTTAAGGTGACGATAACCGACTTTTAATGATTTTATACTGAAGATGACGTCTAAAGACGTGTTAATGATTTGAAAAAAAATATATGTTAAATTAGAGCATTTATTTAATATTTTAATATAGCTATATGTTGGATTATGTTTATATTGCATGGTGAAATTAATTTGTAAAGTTATGTCTAACGCGGATAAAAAACTGAGAATGACGCAAAATCTATCAAGCATATTTTTCTGAAACCACCATTTTAAAGATAATTTCAATATTGAAATTTTAGTATACGTGTTTTATTGTAATACCTTTTGTTGTATGTATAATAAATTAATAATGCGTTTAATTTGGGACAGCGCTCCTTGAAGGGCGAGTCCTATTACTGGCTGGACGTAAGATAAGTTGCGTAAAGTTAATACAGAACACGTAAGCTAACCACTCAAGGTCACTGTCATATATCTGCATCTTAAGTTTGGCAATTCTTCGGGCTATGTTGGTTACCTTGGTTCTCCCGCGGATCTAAGAGATTTCTGATTCGATCATGTAGGGAAACTCCAAGCATCACGTCACAGTTATAAATAATAATAACAAGAACCTATTATTGTCCCACAGCTGGGCAAACGCCTCTTCTCATACAGAAAAGACACGAGCATTGATCACCACGCTTGCTCAAGACGGGTTGACGATTTCAAACTTATATATAGATTAAATTAAATTTCTTTCTTAGTCTACTTCAAAACCACATAAAGACGATATCTTCATAATAAAACATAAAACCAAAGAATTTCTCAAGCAAGCGCAACGCTAGGCATTTCAATTATTATACATGGCAACCCCGCCATTTTCGCCAATTATCTGCACATAATTACTTGCCACGCTTTTAGCTGGCAGCACTGTAATTATCCTATTACTCTGACGTGCGCAGGCGCAGGTAATGGCTGTAAAGAAGTCATACTTTATAGGAGGTATGCAATAAGTGTAGGGAAGCCATTTTTGGGTAGAGTACTAAAGATATTGTTAATAACTAAGCCTTATCTGCCAAAAATAAGTTTCCTTTTATGGGAGTTGGCCTTATGTGGGATCATTGGTATTAAGAGTTAAGAGTGTATAATACCTTAAATTGCTTAGCATGGTTCTCCGTTATATAGAAAATACTGCAGCATTAATTTTGAAATAAATATATGTTAAAGTTGAGGGTTACTATGTGTGACGAAACCACGATTTCATAAAATTTTCTCTATAAAAATTTCCAAAGTTACCTCTATATCTAATAAACCTCTGGTATTCAAACAATACTTCAAATTAGATCATGAAACTTTGCAATTTTTTTTAAAGAGGGCATCTCGTAGTTGACCTCTGAGATCATGACTACTTAACCGGGCTTTCCTGTGGGTGCCTTAAGCTACTACACTTAAATCCTCCAGCCAGGGGTTATTGAACTATGCTAATTAAAACTAGGTGAACGCTCGCTAAGGGCACCCCCTGTGGTGTACGAACCTTGGCTTAGGGCGTCAACCGGAGGGAGGACATCAAGGATGGGACGGGCTGGATGAAACTTTGCATTATACGACCTTGCGGTTGTCATAATTTGGCCACGAGACCCTCTCCCACAGCTCAAACCAATACCTACGTGGAATTGAAGTATATCTTTTTTTTTCCTTTGCGGCACCAACTGAATCCTCGTCCCATTGTCAACAAAACCATAAATGATTGAAATTGAACCCTTCTGGCTGCTCAATGATCATTTATCTCAATTGATTACCTTATCTGTCTCGGTCGATACCTAAAGTGTCACGTTACGATCCGCCGGAGAAGAAAAAGATTTTTTTTTTGCTGATAAAAATATTTAATATTTAATTTAATAATAATAAGATTTTATTTCTTGTAATATTGACTCTTAATAATAATAACTGGTACACACATAGTCATGTTGACATTACATACAATATGATACATAAAAAAATATATTAGAATTTATTTTATGCCAATCAATTTAAATTCTATTAAAATTTAAATTCTTTTAATCTAATAAATTTTATTAAAATTACAATAAAATTAAGTTTGTTGGTCTATTCCAAGCATGGTACGCGCCGCAAAAATAAAAATAATCGTGATAAATATTTACAGATAGCCAGCAACAGTGAAAAAAATACGGTGTTAAAATCCGTGTTTTTTTAGATATTAAATTTTTACATCCGAGTAGACTTTTTTTAATATAAAACGACTGTTTTCAGGCAATTTTTCATATTAAGGCCCTATTTGTAGGTTACCCGGTGCCTTTATAAATATTATATAGCCTTTCTTGCTGAAAATTTCCCTCTGATTTCTTGCAGTTACTGATTTTGTAACTGAAGGGATTGACTGCGCCATCTATTGAAAATTTTAGGAAAATTATTTGTGTAAAAACAAGTTTCAAAATCCTTCTTTTTTCAAAATGTATTTCTCCTGGAGCTAAGCATTTAATTTGATTAAAATAATCGTGCCTTCATAAAGTAGTTACCATTTTGGTGATGCTTAGGGGAGGCCTATGTCCAGCAGTGGACGTCTTTCGGCTGTAATTGAAATGATGATTAGGAGTTCCTAATATAACTAAGAATCTTTTGTACAGCCCTTAGATAAACGTATCTATAATAATAATGTCTTTGGTGGGCTACAAATGTAGTTTTGATGTGACTATATCCATGAAATATTCCAGGTGTCTAAAAAACAACACTACTTATAATTAAACCAATTTAACTGAATGAAACAATACACAATATTAAGTCATACAAAAATTAGGAGAGTCAAAACATACACGCACACGAAACAAAAATTACATACAATTTTCTACCAATTAAGTTCTTTAAAGCTCCAATATTCATACATACTACAGAAAAACATTTCTTTAAAACATCAGCATAGGAAAACCAACCATATTTAAAAATGAATTAAAGTTCAATTTCTCTTGAGTCGAATTCAATCGGACCACACACGTCGAAGGTTTTTAAAAAAGGAACGCGCCGACCGCGCCTCGTTCGTTACCTCATCGTCGGGTGGTTTTTTTTTTTTAAAGCAAAGGCATCGAGGCTAGTTATATACACGCCTTCTTGTGTAGAGGGGAGTTTAGTAGCAAACGATTGTGAGAACTTCCATTCGATTTTATAATCTTTTAGGTTTCATACTGATTTGTTGTGCTTTCAGAAATAGGGAATTTGAGCGCAGTGGCCTAGGTTTGCTTTTTATGGTTAGCATCAGAGATTTTACAGTCTAACGTAATAAAAAATACAAACATGGGCAAAGAGTGCCTGAAAGTCAAGATGTCTTTTTTTTGAGCGGCTGAAATTTGAATTTAATAAGAAGATTTTCATGACGGCCGTTATAAGTTATGACAGAACCGCTTACCTAGAAAACCAAAGCATCACCAAAAGAAGTGCTATTCTGCCAGAGTTATGAAGAAATGGAAAAAATAAACAAAGGAATAATTTCCTCCATAAAAAGTTCAATAGAAAATGCTTTTTCTTTTCTTAAAAAAATCCTAGGAACTAAAATGATTGCATTTTAATTTATCTCACTATTTACAATTTACACGCGCTCTGCTAGCAATGAATTGCACGTAATTCATTAGCATTAGGTTCTGTAAAATTCATTTCGATATCTATCGTATCGGTACATAAATATTATTTTAATTAAAATAATAAAAGTTGTTATTTAAATCTTGCCAAATGTTTTCCTTATGAAATAAGCAGAATCTAATATCACTATTCTCCACTTTTCGAGAGGCCGCATGCCTCGGCCGTCGGCGGAGTATTGAAGTTTTACCGAAACATATTTTAGGTAGTAGACAAGTACTAAATTATGGCAGAAAAAAAAAAACAAAAAAAAATTGTACACCCAGTTTTAATACAGTAATTTTAACATTATCTTGAAGTGGGTTTGCAAAATAGGAGTCACCGACGGCTAACCTCATGAAAAGCGGTTACAGCATTTTATAAAATGCCAAGACGTATGTTTAATGGAATATCCCTTCGGCAAAAAAGACTAACTGCCATACAAAATCGTATGGCACTAATTTGGCATTGAAACCTGGTCGCTCACCTGGTGCCCTTAGCGTGTATTCGCTTAGTTTCTAAGTTTTATGCCCTGGCTGGAGGCCTTAATTTATTGAGGCAGCCACAGGAAAGTTCGGTTAAGCAGCCGACATCCTCCTGGGTTGACCAGAGATGCCATACAAAAAAAAAGTTTATAAGCGCATAACTTTAGAACAGCTGGACCGATTTGAAATTGTTTTGTTTTAAAATGTAATAGTCTGAATCAGTTTCTGCAAATTTAGAGAAAACTGAAAGTGCATTTTCTATAGGAATTATGGATAAATTATTGAAATTTGAACAGGACAACGTCCGTCAGGTCAGCTAATAATTATTAAAATTAAAGTACACCCTACAAAAATCAAGTTCTTAAGCTAGATATTTCTATCAAAATAATTGGGACTAAATATTACGATCTATTACCACAGACACCAAGTTACTTATGACTTCCAGCTGTTCAAGCAATTTACACAAAATAACTGTGTTCTGTAACCTATAATTAAGCAGTTAATAATTTTAATAACCAATTATGTTGCTACATATTTATTATTACTGCTAGCAATAATTTTGTGAATGGCCCTTGCATACACTAAAGTGACAGGTTATGCAAAATAGATTCAAATATGCCAAAATAGAACTACATAGTGTGGGACGCAACGTGTGTCGATACTCCAGCGCCATCCCATCTTCCTGATTCAGCGTGCTGTGCTTGCGCTGCCGCTGCGGCTGCGAAAAATCCTCAAGCGGCGAAAGTATAATAACCTTATAGATCACTATATTTTCGAGTTGGGTCCGAGTGCTCACGGTCTGTTCAATTAAATCTCCAAACGACTGGTTGACACTTCCCGTGACCCAAAGGCTGGCTTTTACCTTGGCCAGCGGCTAAGCATTGTCATACAACGTGGCAATGCGGCCAGTCTCTTTGGTACATTACCAGTCGATAGCGACGCGGAGGAATTTTCGCCGCCATATTTTAGTTTAGTTTTAGTCTAATAGGTTTAGTTAGGTTAGGATATTATATTTTTAGTTTTGTCATATCTTAAATAACTAAGTACTATAAATTTATTTGTTGTTAATAAAATAAAGTTTATAATTCTATTATAAATTCTTAAAAATCTTGATCAGACGCTAATCGGCATGGTTCTCACATGATCTGTGAAGACAATGTCTGGACTTTAAAAGGGACTGTGACTAGGTTTGCCGACCATACGCGTTAAAAACAGTATATAATACTGTTGTCAGTCTAAAATACTGTTACTGTTCAACAAAAATAAAGTGTATGAATCTACTATTTTTACTTGTATCCAAAGCTGTATAGCTTCATCTACTACTAAATGTTTTGTAAATGATAATTTTTACCTTGAATACCTTTTAGATACTTAAGTATTATAGTTAATTGTGCCACCTCAGTATTCACAGAATGAATGCTAAGTGGTCGGACGACAGAAATAGAACTTCATACATTTCATAAAAAATTTGCTCCTCATTTATTTGGTGACGCTAACGAAGCCTTCAAAATTGGGGTTAAATTGATAACTTGCGCGAGAAGCAATAATGAATTATGTACCTATCTATTTAAAACATCAACTTAAAATACTGTTTATTTTTCCAAAATTCAATTTTTTTTTTCCTCTTTGTTTGGAATACTTATACTTTTTTGTGATCTCTGAATTTGTAGCGGTGTTTCTTCAGAAGAAAAAAAAAATGACGTGTAAAAAAGTGTTTGTGCAAACCTACTTACTTAGAAATTAATATTATTTTAACACTCGATGTTGAAGACAAAACCTGATATTCAGCCAAACCTAGCCTAAAAGTGTTTTTTATAGGTAAGCATGATTTTAATTATCTACATATTTTAACTAAACCACTCCACCGCAAAAAAATTATCGTCCCTGAACCTCAAAAATCTTACGTCGCCATAATCGCCAATCAAATACAAAATCACGACTACCTACTCCCAATCACACCTCCAATATATAAATATAAACGGGTCCACCATAGCTAAGACCCAACCATAAATAACAATGTTTTATTACAGAACCACGCTTCTTAACAGCCGCCATCGCCAGTTTTACTTTTTATAGTTTTTTAAATATCCACGGTAAGTATGTGGTTCTGCCTTTGAAGATTATTTTGTTATCTGCATGTAATAAAATAGGTGTGGGTATGGCTTATTTTTGTAATCGTTTTTCGGTTTTTCGTTACGTGGAACGGGGCGATTCTTTTTGTTTTTTTTTTTCGAGGTGATTAGTCGCGTTCTGCGTTTTTGAACTTGACGTTTGCGTTTTGGCGAGAATTTTATTGTTGTTGCAATTTAAATTGAGATTGCCGGTTTTAATTTATTTTAGTGATGAAAACGTTAAACGAGCCTAAGTGTATCAGAAAACAAATATCTAACGTTTTGGTGAAAAGATTAGCCAAACAGCAAGTTTATTTAAACAATATTTCAGTATGACAATTTACCAAAGACCACTAAAACAATCATTCTTGATACAAACACCGACACTAAGTAACAATAATACACTCCCCACTCCATTATGAGTAGAATAGGCAAAAATGCAACATCACGCCCCCACGAGCGCTTCGTAACACCAATAATAATCTGTTACATTCTCCCCCGAGACGAGGAGATGTGGGTAATTTGGACTAGTTAGCGTCTAATTGTGCCGCTTCGCCCCAGTTTGGTATTGTTAAGTGATTTATATCATTTTTCGGGCATTATGTGTCTGTAGGGAGTAAGTAAACATGGTAGGGGAGAGAGGGGACACTTTTTGGTAGATATTTTTGTGGATAATTTTTGATACCGCGTTCATGAATTTTATTTTAGATTAGTGTTGTTAGATCCAGTCAAATATTTAGACCTTCGTATAAAAATGGCGTTGATTAAAGCTTCGTCGTGGTAGCGAAACGTCAGCGAGGATGAAATAAATGTGTTTTTTCTGACCTCCACAACCCAGTTACTGGGTACACGACAACCCTTGGTAAGACTGGTTGTCAGACAAAAACTACATTACTGCTACAAAATAAAGACACTGCTAATGTCACATTGACGATGGCGGCAGACGTCCGGTAGAAGCAAGGATAACCTGCTCAAGTGGACATTCACCGATGATTCAGCCCTTTTTTTTTGGGTGGGAAATCATCAAATAACTTCTCCCGCTCTGGGCGGAGCGGGAGGGCGTGTCAGACTTTTACTGACTAAAACCCACCCGTGTTCCTTCGGTTGCCCTGTTGACGGGGGCTACGATCTCCCTTTCGGTTTTCTTCGCAACCCCGGCAGGCATCGGCCCTAGCGGACCCCGTCAGCCGATGATTCAGCTCTGGAGTATGAATATGGTGTTCCACAAACAATGGGGCACTTAACATCGTTTCAGTGTGTCCTGTTACCTGCACGTCACAGGAACTGAACGGACGCAACTGTAGGCGCTGTGGCGGCGTCACGCAACTCCTGCATCGCGCAAGCAGAGTTTACCGTGCAACTAGAATATATACAACGTCCCGACATCAATTGTCGGGTAGTTGCCCACCAGACACAACACCCGTCAGGTCAGAGGATCCTCACTTTTTTAAGGAGGATGAGTGATCTTTACAGCCTTTTCCTCATACCTTTATAGTGCCAAACTCGTAGCCGAATTCTGGACCGACTCAATTTCGATCACCACCAACACACTAAGAAGAAAGTGTTATTATCAGTAGATTTAGTTGACCAGCCATGTCCTGTGGCACCATAAAATAGTTAAGCCTGTTGAGAATTGCATAATTAGGTACTAAGTCAATAAATCTGCCTAGCCTTTTCCCAACTACGTTGGGGTCGGCTTCCAGTTTAACCGGTTGCAGCTGAATACCAGTATTTTATACGGAGAGACTTCATTATCTGACCTCCACAACCCAGTTACTGGGTAATACGATATCTCTTGGTAAAACTGGTTTTAGACTGGTTTTAGTTGTCAGACTTCCGGGCTTCTGACGACCCGTAACAAATGTCAAAGCTCTACAAATGACAACCGGGACCAACGTCTTAAGAGGTCGTGCATACAAAATCGACTGATTTTGATCAATTTCGTCCATTAGTTGTGAGAAAGGGAAACAGAATTTAAAAAAAAATATTTGTGATTTGAAAAGTCGAATTCTCTGTCTTGTAAACAGCGGAAAGGAATTTTTCAAATAAATTAACGGTTTGAAAATCACTAATATTCGCAACAAGTTTTCCAAAAATTGACGCGAGACTGACGTTTGATTGTTTCGTTAGAAGAAACTACTTTTGATTTTGAAAATGAAAAAATTCCATCTACATTTCATTATAATTATGGTCTACTTGTACATAGAGAACCACTTTTTTCAACTTCCATACAAAATATAGCAGAAAAAAACATGTTGAAATAAGCATTTTTTTTTTCTTAAACCCTGTCAGTAATGTATTTTTTCCTATTATTTAGCAAACCATATCAAGAAATTTAAAAAACACACATTAGTTTTCAGCTATCCTTGAAATAAAATCAAAATTTTATTTTATGATTATACAAAATCTTCCATAAATAAATCAAAGGCGAAATAAACCATATTTTCGAGAGCGCAAAAGTGTCGCAACTATTAACAGGTGCTGTGACTGACACGAATGGTTTAGCACCACGAGAACTGTACTTTTATACTTACACAGACTTAATGTTTCAATTATTTCAAGCTGTCTTACAATGAAATAAGTTATTGACGAAACAGGGTTTTATGGCGCACGTAGCCTTACTGTGCTTTCGGAGGGACGGAGGGTTCTCGAAATGTAATGAATGGTCACCCATCAACGAACCGACCGCAGCAACCGTAGCTTAATTTGAGGGATTGACCGTGCGGCTGTTATTACTTAGCCACGAGATCATCATTAGGTACTAAGTATGTGCATTAAAAACCGCTTCACACAATAAGCGTACCTGCTCAGCAATATTTACATAAACGTGCTATAAAGACAAGTTACTCAACATAACATAACATCACGCCAATACTCCCTAAAGGGTAGGGCAGAGGCTTACCTACAATACACAGACATTTCGCGAGTTACGTTTAAGTCCCATGTAATAGGGGGCGAGCGTATTGCCACCAATCGGTTTCAAAATTCAGACTTCGAGCTGCTACTGAGAAATTCCTGATGGAAATACGTATCAATAACACTTTGCCCGACCCCTAGACCTCAAGCTCAGCTGTACCGCTTGCACCCACTAAAAACACCCAGTAATGATAAATGATTTAATTTTTAAGTAGGTTTGTACAAACACTTTGACACGTCAATCATATTTGAAAAACTAGATGAGGTCGGCGTTTCCTATCTGACTACTCTGAGAAGAAAGGCCGAAACAAACTCAAAGGTCACAGTCTCTTTTAAAGTCCAGACATAATCTTGGTCAGATCTCGTGAAGACCATGTAGATTGGTGTCCAAAATGGGCTTTTGAGGAAAACACTACACTTAGTGGACCTGTCCAGTCAGTGTACGCATTTGTCAGTAATCTTGCAGCTCAACTCAGAACTTAGGAGCTCAACGATTCGACGAACAATACCAAAGAAAAGATATTTGGATAGGCCGCGTAAATTACTCAAACTGCCAGACCATGATTAAAATTAACTGAGAGTAAAAAAAAAATTGCACTCCGGGAGTGCCGACAAAAGTGAAAACTTGAAAAAAAAATCAGCACCGCGGTAATCAACGCGTTGATGTCTTTTACTCCACCGTGTCGGAAAATTGCGTTATGGTGTCGCAAAATTAATGGTTTAGTCCTATCTCAAAAATTCCCAACGCACCTAAAGAAGTTTTCACTTCAAAAATAGGCTGTCATGGGAACTGCCGATAGAAGTGACAACTATAACTATGAAATAACAGTAGTTTTTTTATTTTATTAATTGTAGTAGATATCGAAAATTATAATCTCATAATTTTGTAATTTAAAATTATTAATTATTTATAGTCAGGTTCTCACATCTATCGGCGCTTCGTGCGCAAGCGCAACACGTGATACTCATAGCTACATTATAGGTAGGTAAGGTAACTAATAACATTAGCATATCGGTGAAGCGCCCCCATTGGATTTCCTTCTACCAAAAATCGCTCAACGTGCCTAAAAAAAGTTTCACTTAAAAAAAACCGGCGAAGTGCGTATCGGACCACGCACAATGAAGGGTTCCGTAGTTGGGATGAATTTATCCCAAAAACAAACTTAACTTAGTAGTTGAGAAACATGTTCTCCCATACAATACGTCACGATCAATTCCCCAACTGTAAATTTAAGTTTGTAAAAGCAAAAAAAAAATGTAATAAAACTACAAATTATCAATTTTTGGACTTTTTCGTTTTTTTTGTGCTGTGAGACCTTGTTTCCTGTCAAATTTCATGATTCTAGGTCAACGGGACCCTGTAGGTTTTGCTTTATTTCCGAGTATCAAAATATTTCACATAAATAGCTGTATTTTTTTATTGTGTTGACTTAGAAGCTTGATTTTTTTTAGAGCTCCAAAGGAACATAGATCTACGTACACTCGAGAGCAATGAATCCGGGTCACTTAAAGAATGTTAAAAATCTCGGAAACTAAAAATGATAGGTTAATGCAATAAATTGTATTTAATAGACAATGTAATACTCCTTAAATGAAAGTAAAAAAAATATGAGTCACCATACATTTTATTAACACAAAATTACATAAAGAAAAAAACTGCTGATCTCTCCTTAAAACAAAAATAGGAAACATGAAATTTTTGAACTTTATTACGATTTTCTTGAATTTTAATACTTCGTATTGCCTCCTCGTGCTTCCATTACTGCGTTTACGCGGTTTGGCATGCTGTACACCAAGTTCCTTATACGATTTTGGGGAATATTCTCCCATTCCTCTGTGAGAGCAATTTTGAGCTCACGAAGCGTGATTGGGGGAGGGTTTCGTTGTTTTACGCATCTGCCTAGCTCGTCCCAAGCATGCTCGATCGGGTTGATATCCGGGCCACTCCATACTAGTAATGTTCATCTCTTGAAGGTAGTCATTCACAATCCTACCTGTATGAGGTCGGGCATTGTCATGCATAAATATAGCATCCTCACCTAAATTGACCATAAATGGACCAACGTGATCATTGAGGATTTCTTCCACATATCTTATGCTAGTTAAAGAGCCGTTTTCTATGATCACCAGCTCTGTGCGACTTTCAGAAGAAATTCCGGCCCACACAAGTACAGACCCACCACCGTAGGCTACTTTTTCTTCGATGCATGCTTGCTTGAATCTTTCCCCTGGTCTTCGATACACTTCATCACTTCATCGATCATTGAGGATTTCTTCCATCGTGCTTGTAGAGCATAAATTTTGATTCGTCGGAGAACATAACTTTTGACCAATCTTCAATACTCCAATTTACGTGGCTCTGGGCATATCTTAGTCTTGAAATACGATGCCCACGCTCCAGTTTAGGGCCGTTTGCAGGTCTAAGGGGTTTTAAGTTAGATTCAGCAAGCCGACGTCTTACTGTCCATGCACTTGGGTTACTTCCTCCGAGGCGTCGAAACTGATTTGTGAGTTCAGTTCCTGTGAGAAAGCGATTTCGAAGCATGGTGTTCACCAAGTATCGGTCTTCTCGTGCTGTGGTACACCTGGTTCTGCCCGTTCCTGGTCTGCGTAGGTTAGAACCAGTTTCTTCGTAACGTCGGAGAACTCTTTGTACTGTTGACAGCGACACACCGACAGTCCTGGCTGTATCGCGCTGACTCCGGCCGGTTTCCAGCATTGTAAGTATTCTGGTGCATTCTTCAGGCGTAAGCGACATAATTTCAGCTTGAATAATGAATATAGAGCACTATCAACATGGTTTATGTACCCACATAAATGACAGATTACAAACAAAAGCAAAACCAAATGCTGTAATTTCGTAGTTCCATCTTCGAAAGTGGCCCTTTTTCAAATTTGATTTTTTTATGATATAACTTTACAATAACTAAGAAGTTTTAATACCTTCATTTAAGGAGTATTACATTGTCTATTAAATACAATTTATTGCATTAACCTAGCATTTTTAGTTTCCGAGATTTTTAGGATTCTTTAAGTGACCCGGATTCATTGCTCTCGAGTGTATTTGATATAAATTTAAACTTGATACCTCCACGCGTTCCTGAAAAAATGGGTCTTGACAGACTAACGGACGGACAACGAAGTGATCCTATAAGGGTTCCGTTTTTCCTTTTAAGGTACGGAACTCTAAAAAACAATGACCTACATAATCGTTACATTCAAAATAATTGAAATAATATAATACTTTATGAAGTAAATGTTCATGTCATTGTATAATAAAGTAATAAGACAGCTTCGTCCTTTGACACTACAACAGCTTCTCCTATTAATAATTGCATCATTAGGTTCTTAGATGTGCATTAAAAAGCACTTCACATTAAGCCTATCAGCTGAACAATCTTTACATAAACGTGCAACGAAGACAGGTATGGCTACTTAAAGGCATATAATGTATAATAATTGTTGGTAACGTGTTCAGTTTGCACGTCATTATTATGTTAACTTGCAGCCTCGGGGTGAATTGTGAGGAAGATGGCAGTTTTTGTATTTTTAAGTGATGAACGATGAGTGAATAGGTCTGCTGTATCTAGTAATCTTCTTGAATACCAGATGAACCATCTTGCAGATGCTATAAACTTAAAGCTTATTTATTTTCCTCTGTAGCAACCTGTGAGGAATTGAATAGGTGGGCTGTAAGAATACTAGATGAACCTATCTTATAGGCCATAGACTAAGCGCGAATGATGCTTGCGTAAAAAAAAAAACTATTTAGTCCGTCAATCAGATAATAAAAAAATATTAGACACGTATTTTTTGCTTTATAATATTAATAAGAAATGACTTAGATAAAACGCATTAAAGTTGAGGATCGCTACGTCACTCATACTCGTGACGTCATAGCCCATTTTAACTCAATGTATCGCCGTAATCTTTTGATTACGTAAAAAAAGAAAAAATAGTCCAATATTTTTTAATAATCTACAAGACGGCTAGAAAAAAAAATTAGACATCATATAGTTAAACAATCATCATTGATCCATAAGTGAGTCATGGGACTGGAAAATCATACTTTACAAAGGAGGGATGACTTTTCGATCATCTACAATAAAAAACGAAGTGTGAAGTGGTAGAAATTTGAATAAAACAATCTTGAGCAAAACCAACCGATATTTAGCGTGACAATAGATGAATTAGATCGAGGCCCAACCCAAAATAAAAAATAAAACGTAAAATTTTTCTAGTCTCGCCTCTCACATTGGCAAGAACTAAATGTAGCACATCATCATTGGGACGAAAGACGTATACTCCCAGACATAGGCCTCTCACACCACAGCGACCGAATAGCAGCTCATGCCATTGCCCTAAAAATATAAGTCAGTCAGCAAGATGTTAGCGTAACACTACTCAGGGTGCGCCGAACGTACCTACATCAAATAATTGGAAGCTATAAAAAGCAGTGATAGCCTAGTGGTCTGACCGTCAGACTGCCAGGTCATAGTTCTCGAGTTAGAACCCAAGGCACGCACCTCTGACTTTTCGGATGCATGTGCGTATTGTATAATTATCACTTGCTTCAAAAACGGCGAAGGAAAACATCGTAAGCAAACCAGCATGCCTGAGAGATATTTCTCGACGGCATGTGAGCCAAGTCAGAGGCCCATGGGCGGCTTTAAAACTCTGACACCAGGTAAGTCACTAACCACACGAAAAGCAGAAGAAGTGTAAGCTATTTTAATCCAAGCTCAAAAAAATAACCTGAACGTCCAACAAGTTTATTCCACCTAGCACTTCAACCTACCTCTGTATATTATAGGACAATATAATCGTTTGCGCGGCGTGCCTTATCGCGCCACGGCCACCGTGCTTGACAAATAACAATTTATATGTTAATAATTCGGGTTTTACGAGCGCCTGGATGCGGGTAGTGACAGGAGGAACCTAACTGATACTTTTTTGTGTTCTTTTTTTAAAATAATTTTGAAAGTGGAATAGGTATTTCATGTTAGGAAGCAGTGGGGTAGAGGAATTATCTGTGGCAGCCTCAAAACACGTAAATTTGTACAGCAAGCAGGATTGTTGTATTTCTGAGAGCTATTAGAGTGAAGTCAATGAAAAAGGTGGAGACCAAGAAGGAAATAAAGGACTTTTAATGAGTATAATATTCAAAATCAGCAGAACAAAGGCTTCTGCTACTCTTAAACAGTGAGCAGGACCAAGCGCTGTAACCAAAGTTAGTGCCTTTGACTACAAGGCTTGCTCATGCTAACTCATCATCTGTCTAGCCTTTTCCAATTACGTTGGGGTTGACTTCCAGTCTCGCAATATGTTACATGGAGCGACTGCCTATCTGATCTTCACAATCCATTTACTAGGTAACATGAGTTGGTGGGTTGCTCATGCTTAGATATTTAAGACCAATAATAATTCCCGGTTTCCTAACATTTTCCTTTTCCCAACTTTATGAAATTTATAAACTTAGAAAACCCTACTCGTCAAGCATTGAAATATTGAATAAATACCAACCCCTCGTACTATTCTGTAAATAAAATTGAATCTAAAACAACCTGTCGTGCTATTCTGTAAATAATTGAATCTATAACAACCTGTCGCGCTATTCTGTAAATAATTGAATCTATAACAACCTGTCGCTCTATTCTGTAAATAATTGAATCTATAACAACCTGTCGCTCTATTCAGTAAATAATTGAATCGATAACAACTTGTCGCTCTATTCTGTATATAATTGAATCTATAACAACCTGCCATGCTATTCTGTAAATAATTGAATCTATAACAACCAGTCGTGCTATACTGTAAATAATTGAATCTATAACAACCTGTCGTGCTATGCTGTAAATAATTGAATCTAAAAAAACCTGTCGTGCTATTCTGTAATTAATTGAATCTATAACAACCTGTCGTGCAATGCTGTAAATAATTGAATCTAAAAAAACCTGTCGTGCTATTCTGTAATTAATTGAATCTATAACAACCTGTTATGCTATTCTGTAGATAATTGAATCTAAAACAACCAGTCGTGCTATTCTGTAAATAATTAAATCTATAACAACCTGTTGTGCTATGCTATAAATAATTGAATCTATAACAACTAGTCGTGTTATTCTGTGAATAATTGAATCTAAAACAACCTGTCGTACTATTATGTAAATATCTCAACGTGATAACTTACGTGAAGTGAGCTGTCATTTCACTTGATGCTAGAGATTGACAGTATTAATAGTTCACCTAAGTTTTATGTTTTTTTTACAGTAGGTATATACATCGGCTGTTCTGTTTATGAAGGTGACACGTTTACAATATTATTACATGGGGCGCGGGCGGCCATGGTTTAGCGGGTGTCTACACGACATAACTTAAGACGCCTGTTGAAAATTTACAAATTTTTAATTGATTTGTGGTAATTTTGGTATTAAAAAGACGAATTTTAAATTTTTGGTATCGTTATTGCAGTACCTATGTGCCCCTTTCGGATCGAACAGGGTTTTTATTTACTTATTGTATATAAAGATTTGTTTTAAACCTGTTCTATTCCTAAACCTCTAGACCACGATTATTAGAAAACATACCCAAGTTATCTACTCATTTATTCGCTTCATTAGCAAACGTAAGTATGTATCATTCATCTGCTTAGTATTCCCTTAGTTCACCAGCTCTTACATGACTGCCGACTATAATTTTCACGCCATTAATTTTCTCATGGTTATCAATTTATTAATGAAAAAATATACGCGTTACGCGTAACTTAACTATGTATTTTTATCTGCATGAGAGAACATGAACTATCTTAATATACAAAAACCGTGTCATTACAAAACGCGTTCTAACTGTGGCTCAATTCTGAACCTTTCAGCTTGCTTTTGTAATTTGAACCTCATGCTGACTGAGTTCCTGATACGAAATTGACAATTTAGATTCGGGTTTAAAATCAGTTTCTGTATTTGGAACTAATGTTGTCGGATAAAAGTTCGAAATTCAAATATTGCTCGAAGCACCTTGGTCTACTTTTTTTTTTGTAATGAGGCCAATCGAGTTCTAACTTTATTCCAGGCTTCGAGCTAGTTTTCGTATTTCGAGCTTAATTCCAACTTAGATAAAGTTCTTAATACTACACCGACAACCTAGTACCGGACTAAGTTGACAGTTTTGTAAGTAGGTACCTTTCAAGAACCATATTTTGAACATAAATAGGTTCTTGTTTCAAAAACTTGTTTTAAATAAGTAAATGTCTTTTTTTGTAATTATATCGGTATTTCGATTCATAAATATTATTGATTTGTGAAGACTATATTTAAATCGGATTGAGTTTTCTTAGCGAGTAGATGAAACGCTTTTCAGAAGTCTGTTTTGTATAGGACCTATGATAGACCCGTTAGGAACGCCTTTTTCTGCTTTCGTGATGCGTGACAAAGGTTTTAAACATCTTATTTAATATGACGAAAAAATAAAAATAAATGTTTTAAGTACCTACCTAAATATATTATACCTACTAAATATTTACCCTCCAAATAGTAGGTAGGTAAATTATAAATATTTTAAAATAGAACTTATTATCCTTGCACACACCCTTATAACAATATGTGTACAAATCCCATAAATAAATAAACATCAAAAAATCATAAAGCATCACGGGGATAAGCTGTTTAACCTACTGTCATTGGGTCTATATTAACGGTAGTCAACGGTCAGCGAAATTCATGACCTATGCTCACAACACTGAAATAAAAACCACACGTTTCATTTCCCATAAAATTCCTCACAAAATAAACACCCATACCTTACGCAATTAACCGTAAACATAACATTTTATTGCAACACATAAATACGTAATATTAGCGCTAAAAATATGGCGCGAAAGCCGCGAAACAATATAAAGATGACAGATGCGGCTAATGCGTCCGCCATGACACCGACCAATGACAACGCGCCTAACTTTTTTCATAGCAACGGCAGCTGCATGTATTCAGCCAACATTAACGCATGTTATTGGTTATTTTTATAAATATGGTAGGGATGTGCTAGGGTGTTTTTTTTTTAACAATGATGATGTTATTTTGACGAAAGAATTGGATTTTTGTAATGAGGTTGCGAGATAGAATTTTGATGGCCGTTTTTAGATGTTGTCCGATAAAGATGAAATGAGTTTTTCTTGTGTTAAATGGATTCTTGAGATTCTGTTCGCGTGTATTTAATAACTTTTTATGAGTTTTATTATCTATTAACATCTGAAAAAGTTGTTATTTCACATTTTATTTAATAATGTTGGGCTTATTGTGTTTTCTATGTTCTTTTGAATTCCAAGAAGTGTTTTAGCGGTAGGAATTCAATTTGTAGCAATAATTTATTGTTCTGAATAATACAAAAGAACAAGGGGCGAAAAATACAAAAATACGAACCGGAATTTCTTTTGACATAAAGAGGTCAATTAACAAATATTTATTTAATTAAAACCTTATACCTAATTAATTATTTTCTTATAGTTCCATCTTGGATCTTCATTAGGTAGATATATATAATTGCATTCTATAAATCCTAAATTAGCTTAGCTCTATCTCATCTCAAAAATGTTTATTTACGAAATAATGAAGTAACATTTTATGGCATGCACGTAAAACAAAAATCACTGTTAAAAATCTCTCCAATAAAAAAAAACCAATAAGCATTTCTTTATCTCAAAGAAATTCAAATAAAAGTCATCCAATTTTTATTGTAACACTTGCTTTAAATAATTTGGAGCGTAAATTATTTAACTGTTAACCAAATACTTGACCAAAAAGTTTACGATCTATAAAAGTTTACGGTAAATGTTTACGGTAACGATCCATATCTAACTACTATTGGGAATATGAATTATTCATAAATTATCTATTGAATGGTAAGCCAGAATGATTGCCTCCAAAATCGGATCCCTGATTGTCCGTATGGCACCTATCTTGGTTTGTATTGGACCGAAAACTTGCATCCTAATGGCGACATACTTTTATTATCTCTGTAGCATCATTATTCTTATCCTACAGTTTATGCTGTGTTCAAAAAATCAAAGAGTTTGGTCCCCCAAGCATAGTCGTGGAATATGTTTAAAATGAAGAGCGCTAACACACTGGGACGCCA
The DNA here is from genome assembly GCA_916610215.1 of Omphaloscelis lunosa. Lineage (NCBI taxonomy): Eukaryota > Metazoa > Arthropoda > Insecta > Lepidoptera > Noctuidae > Omphaloscelis > Omphaloscelis lunosa. The sequence continues at coordinate 3,359,742 of OU744271.1, forward strand.
TGGCGACGTCGCTGGATACGTACCCATGGCTACCTACCATAGCCAAATAAGATTGCCTAATAAGTAGTAAGAAACGCGCTGGTATCCGTCCTGGCGATCAGTTGGCTACCCGTCGCCAGGTCGCCAGAGTATCCCGTCTCCACAAAGGGGCCGGTCGGTGGTGACTACGCTTCCAAATTTGCGACGTCGCCAGACCGTAGCCAAGTGAGTTAACTGTCATATATTTCAATACGAATTGTTTGGATACTTAGCCGGCGACGTCGCCAAGGCGTCCCAGTGTGTTAGCGCTTTAAAGTGGAAGGAAAAAAAAGAAAAAAAAACAGAGCAGTGTTTCGAGTTTTGCATGACGCTCAAACAGTTCCATTAAAAAAAAATTAAGTATTTTCTGAACATCAAACCAACGCATGTGTAGTCACAGACCTGAGAGAGCAATTGACTTTTGACGTTAGAAAAGCGTTTTTTTTTTTATTTGATCCATCAGTCTCTATAAAACAGACAGCATTTCAGCTCACCACCTCTTTACTTCCAAGAACCTACTACGTTTAAAACATTACCCGTTACGGCAGCAAAGGGAAGTAATAACTTTAACTCCTCAACGCATCGCGTGCTGCACTAACAGACATACCCACATCGTATGCATAATGTAAGTAGCAGCGATAGAACATAGAATTAAAAATGCAATGGCTAAAAAGTCTCGATGGATCAACTTAATCGATATATACGACTTAGGAGTTGTAGGTCCCAACCCAGAAAGGCATTTTGTGTAATTTATTTCATCACCACTGCTCTCAAAACGGTGAAGGAAAACATCGCGAGGAAACCGGCATGTCCTAGAACTAAAAATTCAAAGTCATGTGACACCCCCAACCCGCACTGGGCCCGCGTGGTGGATTACAGCCCACTCCCTCTCAGAGATGAGGCCTGTGTCCCAGCAGTGGGAACGTTAAAGTCTAATTATGCTACTTAAAGGTTTTTTCCAGTCTATCATCTTGTGTGGAATAATAGACGCAACTGCTACATCCAAGATTCTTCTTATAAAAGCAGAATTGCATAAAACCGATAATTAAATTATTTACATAATCTCAAATAAAACAATTGCCGCTCAATAATTAAAATTCTTCATTTTACTCACCAACGTATAAATACTTAATTTAAAACTCACAATAAATATAAAAAATTAAAGAACCATAAACAATAATCTTTATAGTTATCAATTAACCAGTTATTGTCGTTGGACGCGCTTGTAAAAAAAAAATGAAAAGGAGTTTTGAGGTTAAAAGAGGTTATAATCAGTGGGGATTAGCCAATAGGGATCATTCGGTGTTCATTAAGCTGTGAAGCTGGTCTTAAACTTGAGTTTTAACGTTTTGAACCCAGCAATCTGGTTTTATGACTATTTTATGAAAGCAGGTGAATATAAAATGGCGCGCACTTAGGTGGTAGTCTAGTCCCTTTTAGTTTTAATCTGTTTTATAAGATTTTATCTATATTTATCTTATTGCTTGTTTTTTAAAGAGTAAGTGAGACTGTTTGTGATATTTACTATAATGAGGTTTATAAATAACAGCTTTTTTAACCTTTCAAAAATATAAAATAAGGTTCCAACAAAAATGTTCTCTTTTCAAGTAACATCTGAAGAAGACAATAAGTTAAAGTAATAATTACTTACCGAGAAATGCATTTTAATAACTACCGTATCAGGATAGTGAGTCACAATATAAAAAAAAATATAACTTAACAAACCGTGTGCCCAATGCGTTTTCCCATCAGCAAAAACGACAAAATTCCAGCCAAACTTTCATCCCCTATTTAACCCCTTTAAAGGACGTATTTCCAAATATGTTTCCTCAGTGCTCATTTTCGTTTTATAACGAACTTTTAGTATACAAATTTTGGACACGGTGGAGCATACGGTGGAGGTCTACCCAGCTTGGGCGGAGCATCACCGTGTCCTCGTGGAGGCGATCGGCAGCGGTGATCTCTCGCGTCCGGCCCTGGTTCAGATCATGGTACGGAGCAAGAGGAAAAGGGAGACCATCACCTCCTTCTGCGAAGCAGTAATGCACGCGAAGATAAGGAACAGGCTCGGGTCGAACGGCGCGTTGTGTTCCATGCGCGCCTCAAAGATATGTCAGCAGAACTGACGGGGTCCGATAGGGCCGATGCCTGCCGGGGGTGCGGTTTTGTCCGTTGTGCAATGCAGGCAACTGAAGGACCACGGGTGGGTTTTAGTCAGTAAGAGTCTGACACGCCCTCCCGCTCCGCCCAGAGTGGGAGAAATTATTTGATAATTACCCACCCAAAAAAAAAAGTATGCAAGTTTTCGTGCTTCTAGACCCAGCGGTTTAGGCTGTGCGTTATCTTCTGTCAGTTAATTTAAGAGATCTACAGGTTTATTGGTAATATGTCGGCTCCAAATTTGCAACCAAATGACTCCTTATGACCGCTATGAACATGTCAACCATTTTCGAGTAATTTGACATTTTATATTTTAAAACGAATTAAATAAAAATATAAAATGTCAATTTACTCAAAAATGGTTGCCAACATATTACCATTAACTCTGCATATGCCGTAAAACGTAGAATATGCAATCCATACCATTCCAGATTAAAAGGCAAAACTATTGCATCAACGACATGATATTAACTTGTCCTTTTTATTTGCAGCTACTATCAGACGGCGAAGCCAAATCGTGTTATGTAGTATATGCAAATTAGTATTCATTAGAATATCATTATAGGACCGTACGTACAGGGATCGATTTACCTACAAGAAGCAAAGATTTTAATCGTTAGATTTACCCTCGCCGTACTTCTTCTTCGTGTCGCTGGTATGACTCGTATTTTAGATCTTGTTGGTCCGAAACCTCGCCACTTCCAGGTTCCACGGCGCCGTTGGTGGCAGTGCAGACGTCACTTTGATTACATATTTTGAAACACAGAGGGCAGGATAGGAATTGGAGCATACTTTGCCACATATTTCCACAACCACATCCTGCTGCTGGTCCGTTGAGGTAGCACCACTTTAACGTACTTAGCCTGTGCGAAGAAGTGCCCATACTGAGAAGAGTGACCTTCCACATCCCGCATGGAACAAAAGCTACGATTTTCAGCATGGGTGAGCTAGGCAATACTATTCAAATATCATTGTCATCGAAACAGAAACATGGTTATTTTTTGACGCGTCCGCGCGAATCTAACGATTTCAATCTTTGACAAGAAGTAAATTCTTAAATTCGTGGTGTTATTGGTATGGAGCAGTCAGTTTCATGTAAAAATAATACTCTGGGTAGTTAATTTAGATAATTTAGGAGGACCCAAAAAGTTCAATCTCATGAAGATTATCTACAATACGTAGATCGGAAATTAAATCACTTAAGGAAACAAAAAAAAACTTAATACCTTTATTTCTAATTTATTATATCGAGGATCTCGTAAATGAAGAGCTATGCTATAGCATAGCTCTTCATCATCCACTGCTGGACAAAGGCCTCTACCGAGCACCGCCACTTCTCGTTCTATGTTTCCACGGATTCTTGTGGCCTTTACTAGATCATCGGTCCACTTTGTGAGATACCGCTTACTCTTGTTATAATAGTGTCATAATTTTAAAGTTTCAAGCTACAAAGTACTTGTCTATTCAAAAATGGAAGCCAATAAAGACTACACAAGCAAATAATAACCCCACTTTAGTGTATCTTTATAGAAATGTAAACACTACCTCATGTACGTCAGCAGTGAGGTCGCTGTCACTAATGTCAACCGTCAGTTCACCACGAATGGCGGGAAACGGTTGAAAAGTGGATCTTGACTGTACGAGAGGCAGTGTAACGATGAGCCAGTGTAGTAAGTGCCTGATGTAGTCAACTTAATCATAGAAATCAACTGGATTCCACACCTACAAACCACATAACTACGTATAATTTAAATCATAAAACCTCAACTTGCAACAATTGCCTCTATTGAGGCAGTGACGCAACACTTACTTATCTCGAAAAGCTCTTAAAACCAACGCGTAAAATATAAATAAATCCATCCTTTAATCCAACTACAGCTCAAAGCAACACGTTTAATTGAATACGAAAGGGCGGCAACAAAAAAATCGCCGAGCAACAAAAAAATTGCCGGCAACAAAGGCACGACAGTCGCGACACAAATTGCGCAGACAATTTACATAGAAAAAGTGACAAGAAAACGACTCGCTACATTTGTTACGGACTCCCATTGTGTTGAAGAGTATTATATCCGAGGGGGTTTAGGGTTCCGTGGGCTTGTTATGGTACTTACTTGTTTTTGGTGAAATTGGTTGCTTGCCTCATTCGTAGACCTTTGACCTGCCTGCCATTCGTAGATCTTTGACAGTCATAGATCTTTGACCCAGCTGTCATTCGTAGATCTTTGATAGTCGTAGATCTTTGACAGTCGTTACGGGTAGCCCAAAAGCCCAAAAGTTTGACAACCAGACTTACCAAAGAGTATCGTGATACCCAAGAACTGGGTTGTGACGGTTAGATAGGCAGTCGCGCCAAATACTGGTATTCAGCTGCATCCGGTTAAACTGGAAGCTGACCCCTAAATAGTTGGGAAAAGGCTAGGTAAATACCAGGGATGTTACGGAAGTCGAATTTCCGGAACCGGAACCGGTAACAGTGGTTTTACATTTGATTGATCAGAACCAGAATCGGAACCGGAACCGGAATCAAAGTTGAAATCGAAGAAAGATGTATTATGGAAAGGCTTAATTAAACAATTGAAATATAATTCAGTCTCTTTAATTAGTCAAATATTGGCGATAATACCACAAACAAAACAATAAACTGAGACTTCGAGCGCGAGCGTGTATAAAATAAACTAAAATTTCACTGGCAGTGAGTTAAAACTTGTTTGTACGCGCCCTAGTCACGTGCATCGCTGCGTTTCGACCTTCGGTATAACTCCGATTCAAAATTATTGGAACCCAAGTCGGAATCGAAGGTGTAAAATTAATCGGAACTTCCGACCTATCGGAACCGGAACCGAAGCTCCGTAATATCCCTAGTAAATATCTATGTTCAGCAGTGGACGTCTTACAGCTGAGATAATAAAGAAGAGCGTGGAATTTTGCGGAAATTGTGGTCTTATTGTGAGGATATTCTTCTGCTTGCGTGACGACACGAACTCTATGAGAATACTTAGCTCATTGCCACCATACAAGCTAGGTTGCCAAAAGTACCAGTAAAATATAGTCAAATAGGTACAATATAGCTAGGTATGAATGTAATGAATTTATGTGATATTTTTTTTTCTTTATTTGTTTTGGGGTTTTTATCTAAATAGATATATCAACCCCAGCATGCCTTTTACTATTGTAACATTATCACTTACAATTAAGATATAAACTAGGTATACTAAACGATATACGAAGACTTCGTAATGAAGATAGAAGTCACCGATGAAGGACTGTTAATAAACGACATAACTTTTTTGCACCTTCAGAAGTTGGTTCGGATCAAATTGATTGTATTAAACCCACGTTAAGCCTATTCAAGTCTAATTCTCTCAAAAGTAACTCCCTCTCTCGCCTGTTGCGGATACAATCCATCAGCAAATGGTGCACATCCTCAATCTGATTACATTCTCTGCAATTCGGTGAATCACGTTTTTTCATAAGGAATGCAAACTTCGCTGATGGCTAGTGTCCAGAGAATTCTTAAAATTAATTTAACATAATTCCTACTAAGTTGATCGACATCGAACCAAGGCACACGAAGAGGCTTGCCTTGTATGCTCATACTTGTTAGTCGGTCGGTCCTAAAATGACACTTCTGTAATTTCGTCAATAACATAAAACATTTTTAACGAAATGACAGTAAGTGTCATTTTACTGCAGCTAATTAAAAGTCCAACTGTACTATTTAGATCAAGTTTAATCATTAGTGCTCCATCAATTAATTTACAACTATATTTTATTACCTACATGGAACCAATCAGTTATTTTGCATTTTCATCATGAAAATATCAGCACCTCTAAACTTTAAAACTGTTTGTCAGTGAAGCAAGAAAACATGCAATAGCAAAAACAAACATGTATTACTATACAGAACCCGCAGCACAAATACCGTAAACACACTTACCAACCTTTTTTACGCCTTATTTATATTTATAAAACTACGTATTTGGTACAGGCTAACAAGATGTTCGTGTCAAACAAGCCGCCTAAATGTACCGCCATCTTTTTCCATAGACAATCTTTCCACTTTCTTCCCGGCAAAGGCGTTCATTGCTACAGCCTGCGGTAGATCGCCATAGATAGTATGTAATCTTTTTTTTTGTTATTAGATTTGAAATTGTGATTAAATTTAACGGAAAATTGTTATTGTGGTAGGATTGGAACCAAATTGGATGTTTTGGTTTAGTTCAAGTGATGTTGAGAGTCATCTCGTGGTAATCTGTGACGTGATATGGGATTAAGTAGGCGGTTTTAAAATTCGAAAAAGAAAAAAAGATGTGGTCGGGGGTTTGGCGGATTAATTTAAATCCTGTTACTCAAACTTTATTCTTGTTGTTCGAATAGTGTTGACAGTATTACACTATTCTATATATTGTACGAATCTCATTCAACTGACCGCACACAATTCGTATTCCATAGTTTTCAGAGCTTTGGCTCGAGAACTAATGTGAACCATTAATAACTTACTTTTTCCTGTTGGTTAATTTTGAAATATTTTGTGATATTTTTCATAGCTGCATTAGATGGTATCATGCTGCATCTAAGCTACTTATAAGGTCGGAAAAACGGCGAATAAGAAGGACAGGATTTATACTAACATTACGCAATAACACACACATACACACACACACACATACACATACATACACACTCATACATATTTATATTATTATTCTTATTACTTGCATTCGACAAGCGACATCTTCGCTTATTCTCAAGTAAATGCAAACTACCTAAGTAGATGTAAGTTATGTTCACAAGAAAAAGTAATAACGCACCTCACAAACTATATCCTCTTTTACTACATAGTTGCCTATTCCCACGACCAACCTAAGAACCATAATCTCCCATTTATGATATTTGTTAGCTGCCCACAAAAGTCAGACTTACGACGTTCCATTTTGCAATAAAAACGGCAATATCCGAACGAGAACTTAGTCAGCGAATACATCCAATAAACGCCTTTGCCCATCGACAGATAAAAAAAAAACTTTGTCATAGACAAACCGCGGGAGCGTTGAGAACATATGTCGCGGCAATATGGCGACGTTTTATTGCTTTTGAAGATATTACTGAAACTGTTTTCTTTGTTGTTCGTTTCCTGTGGTTTCACTTGTGGTCTTAATGTTTTATGATTGGATTAATATTTGTTCTTTGTTTTTGAGTATGTTCGTTCTTAGTCGTTTGCATGATACACTCACAGAAATCTATTTAAACTAATATTTTAGCTGAAGAGTTTTTTTTGTTTTTTTGTTTATGTGTTTGTTTGAACCCACTAATCTCTGAAACTACCAATCGGATTTGAAACATTATTTTTGCATTTGATAGCAAAATTCTTTAGGAAGGTTATAGCTAATTTAACATCACGCTACGACGCTTAGGAGCGAAGCAAAAAGAAAAAAATCAGAGCGACAACGAAATATTGGGGCGGGCGAGCGATGCCATGCGACGCGGTCGGTCGGGGGCGAAATTTCACGCGGACAAAGTCACGGACATAATAAAAATAATTTATTTGTTCAATAATATTTAGACATAAAAGGTTTTTTTTTTTATTGAAGTGAAATTTTCTATAGGCGCGTTGGGCATTTTTAAGACAGGACTAAACCATTGATTTTGCGACACTGTAACGCAATTTACCGACACCGTAGAGTAAAAGACATCAACGTGTTGATTACCGCGGTACCGATTTTTTTTCAAGTTTACTCTTCTGTCGGCACTCCCGGAGTGCAACTGTTTTTTACCAGTTTTCTTTTTGCTGAAACGATCTACCAGCATTCACTAGCATGTTAATGACACAGTTAATAATTGATCGTAGAGATCGTGCCAACACCATTTCTACGACAATTTTAAGGCCAAAGAATCTGCATTGCCATCCAACATGGCAACGCTGCCAGCCGTTTGGCCACTTTTCAAACTGACAGTGATGCGGACGAATTTTTTGTTGCCCAATGAGCTCTTCCGTTTTTCCTTTATATATATATTTGTACATAATGTATACTTTAGTTTTAAATTGTTTGTATTTAAGATTCGACACAATAAACATAAATTAAAATTTCTACAATATAACTCGTTGAAGATTTGCAAGAAATGATGTCTGTCAGTCGCTGTAAATCTAAAAACCACGGACTTAAATGATATTGAAATGACTCTGTATTCACGCCCTTGGAGGCTCTATGGTTTTCTAGAAGAGCGATGGCTGTCATGAAAATCTGTCATTTTCAACAGTATTATGGTATCAAAAAATGGACAGCCGTTAATGTGTGACCGTTCACAGCTTTCTTAGGAATCCAAACTTGTCTCCTCGACAAGTTGCAATTCAAAAACAAAAAATTAAGGTCGTCACATACCACCTACAAACATACCTTCCCAATTACTCGACGCAAACATAAGACAAAGACAATCTCGCTTCACAAAGATTGTGATTAGCATTCAATACATGTGACAGGGGCTCTGCTCACCCTCGTGATATTAACAATCACGGGCCACACCTTGCTGGAAAGTCTTGTGGTTGTAGGTTACAAGCGATTAGCGGAATATGCCACACCTTTGGTAATAAGCAAGTTTGTTCATCTTCCATCTTTATTGGGCTATAAAGATTACTTCAAAGTTTTCAAACCTTTAGGCTCCATTTCTTATACTATATCATGCAAGATTCTGAAGCCCGTGCCAAACAATTACATGCAAGCCTCATGTTATGGTCCCAGGCTTTACTAAAGTGGCCTTAGACAATACAAAAACTTATTAAAAATTATTTTAGTTTTTAAAGTGAATCATTGTGAATTAAAAAGCTACAAGTGATTTGCAGGGAGCTTGTCAGCGCGGTGGCGGCACGGGCGGCGTAGCGATTTCCATTTTATTCTATCCTTTGTAAGTGTCAACATTTTGTCATGTATATAAAAGCACGAAGAGCATTAAATTACCAATTCAGTTGGAAACTGAATGCTCTTTGTGGTTAGCCTCGTTTTGTTCTAGCCTCTAATTTCTCTTTCATGAAGCTTCTTCTTTCTGTCCTTCTATTGTTTTGACTGACTTTTCTATGATGTTAATAGTTATTTTAGCGCCATATTGTTTGTCGTAGATTTCCATTTTGCCATCCATTTTTCAGTTAGTCTCCCTAATCTTATCGTTATAACTCTCCCCAAATTAATTTGCGGTGCAATTAAACATTGTATCGGTCGGGCAAAGTCAGGGCATTATTGGTTTTGCCCATGCCATGCCATCAACCGGGCACGCTCGCCCCCTATTACATCGGACTTAAACATAACTGGCGAAATGTGGGTGTACTATGGGTACACCTCTGCCTTACCCTTCGGGGTCATGCTATGTTTAAAGAAAGAAAGAAAAATATTTAATTTGCGACAGGCACAGGAAACACAAATAGTAATAACAACTAAAAAAGAGCATCGAAAACTAACAATTATTTATTTTATTTTATTTTAATACGGCTTGAGAAAGAAAGAAAGAAAAATCTTTTATTTGGGACAGGCACACCGAAAACAAACAGTAATGAAAACTGAAAAGGAGGATCTAAAACTGTTTTTTTATTTATATTAAATAATTATTACCGCTTGCTTCTTTTACCCTGTACCACACCACACAAAATCCATTACCGCTCGGGTTCGGGGGTGAAAATTCGTAAACAGCCCCATGGCAGGGGTAGTTCTGTTTATTCGAAGCTCATTGTTTACAGGGGAGGCGCAACCGATGTTATACATGTTTCATATCGGCCAGGGGATGATTTTTGAAGCGCCGTTTTTGTGAGGGATGTTCGTAATGCGTTGCGGTAGAGATGTGGGTGTTATGTGTGTGTTCCTGGCCTTTTATCTAAGTAGGTATATCATGTTGAGGCGCCGACTTTAGTTACATAAATAATGCATAGTTTCAGGTGATCTATGGTTACATAGAGAGACCATAGTCATGTAGGTTACTAAAAATTGGACGGCGTATGATTTGTTAAGGCTCGTTGTTTGGCCAAATAATTAGCATTGCCATTCAACCTGGCAATGTTGCCAGTCTTCTGGGCAAGTTTCCGGATGACAGCCATGCGGTACCCTTCGACGCCTAAGTGTCCTTTTGTTTTTTGTTTAGTTTTTCATTTAGTTTAGTATCTATACCATCTATAGTGTAAATAATTAGCTGTGTAAGAATTGTTTACCTACAGAAATTATATTATTTTTGTTATTAAAAATAAAATTATTTATTTAACATTCATTATGTTAGTAATAAAATTCTGTGCATAATTCACAAATCACACGGAAATGACAGTTTTTTTTTTTATAAGCCATTCAAGCCACAGCTTACACAGTCTAGCAAGCGAAATGTGTTTTGCCACAGTTTTTGTGGATTTATTGTGTAGTCCAGAAACTACTTTTGCTTATTAGGAAACAAAAAGAACTACTCGAGTACCGTGTTCATAATGATTTAATAATAATAAATTAACAATACCCTAAAATCAGCAATTCAATTAAAATTTTGTAATAATCTCCCTGCCCCCAAATCACGAAAATAATAACCAACAATAAGAAAAATATGATCACAATATCAATTTAGCAGAACGTTGCGTAACACGAAAACAGTGGCAAGTAACAAAACGGCAATAATCCGCCTGAGAGGGTGCTAAAATACAACCCCTTGTGATAGGGCTGTAACTAAACCAGAGACAGAGAAATAGAAAATATTTCGGGGGCAAAATAATTGAGAACTGTCAGTCAGTGACGAAATCATTTTTATTATAATTTACTTGGATTGAAGGTTATCATTTGACAACTCTTGGGTTAAAAAAAACACATTTAATATTATTGCATTATATTATGTTACATTATTAGTTCATTCTCTTTCTGTGCAAATATTAGTTACTAGCCTCTGCCCGCGACTTCGTTCGCGATAAACCTTCCTCGAGAATTGGGCTATCCATTGCAAAAATAATTTTTCAAATCCGACTGGTAGTTTCGGAGATTACCCCCTACATATAAACTTACAAACAAACACAAAAACAAACAAATTTTACCTCTTTATAATATTATTAGTTAGGAAGTGTAAATACCTACTGAAAATTATATTATTTATTTTCATTAGAAACCTTTTCAACAAGGGACAAGAAATATGACCACATTTTCGTAGGAATAAAATACAATACAATAGAAATAGCTAAGCGGAACAGGTTACTAAATATATCCACTTTTATTGTATTTTATAATGGATTTCCGCAAGGTCACGGCTGAATCAATCAACTATAAAATACAATGTTTTTTGGGTTTACTTTGAAGATTTCTGTTCTAAAATTATGGGTTAAAACAACGAAATAACATGGATACTTACAACTAATCGGGACATACATACATAAAGTCAAGCTTTCTTTTCATGAGAGTAGGCAGAAACTACAGAACGCTACCTGCTACGATCCCTACATATTTCTTTTGCTTCGTTTACGTTCTTACATCTGATCCTACACGCACGCCGGTCAGAAAACATTCATAAAATTATTATGAAGACAATTTACTACTTCCATGCAAAATTTCAACACGTCGTCGCAGGCACCCCTACTAAATTCCCCTGTATCACGAACCCTATTTTGTAAACTGAACACCGTAAACAGATTATGGTTTGTCGAGAGGCTGCGGTTCATCTGTTTGAACAGGGGAATAATTGTTTTATAGCACTCAGGGGACTGATAGCTACCCCAAGTAGGATGATCATATTTTATGTAGTTACGTATACAAATTGCGTGGTTGTGATGGATTTGTTTATCAATTAGCACCTTAAAAAATGATATGAAGTCAGCAATTATTGTTATACTTTACCATCTACCTATTTACAAAAATTAAACTCAATATTTTAGGTGTTTTTTTTTTTATGTTTACCTTAATTTAACTTCTGTTGTACTTCGCTTTGTTGCTTAGTTATTAATAACTAAATTCTTTTTTTTGCTACGAAAATCATTATTTTTTCATAAGTCTCCTACTCAAGTATAATTACAGAGAACGAGGAAAACTGTTCCACCGTAATACAGTTTATGCTAGTACGGGGAACAGAGTGAATCAATTCCGTTCTGACAACCAAAATAAGTACTGATACATACCGAACAACAAAAATACCTACCTTTACTGCTTATTTGTAACTTACTTGAATTATGCAAGGTTGATTTGACAAATAAAGATCTTATTTTTATTTTATTTTTTTATTAAAAAGCATAGCTAGAATATCACAGGTATGGGTCTAAATCCGAAAGTCTGACAACCAGTCTTACCAAGTGGTATCGTGTTACTCAGTAACTGGGTTCTGGAGGTCAGCTAGGTAGTTTCTCCATGCAAAATACTAGTGCTTAGCTGCATCTAGTTAAACTGCAAGCTGACCCCAACAGTTGGGAAATCTCAGACTCACTAAAACCATATAAATTGTGAGGAAACCATGAACAGGTAAAATCGACACTTCTCTGTTTGAGAAGAGCCTTTTGCCCTGAAGTGACAGTTAAAAGCAAATTTTACGAAAAAAACTGCCAAGTCAGCGTTGTCTGCAAAGTCAGACCTATTTACACATGGTCCCTCAGGTACATACCTATTTACATTTGACAATCCTTCAAACCAACGCGTTATCATTCAAAACCGCAACCAGTAACTTCACAAGTTACCACAATAAAAAAATAAAAATCATCGTGTTATTTTTTTCACTGCAAGTAACACCGGTAGTTTTATTTATTCAAAACAATCCGTCAAAAGGCTGTACCTGTGTTGTCCATTGTCTCCAAACAATTGACGCGAAAAAAATTACAAACATTTGGTTATGGCTGCTTTCGGCACGCGACAACTTTTGAAATAAGAACCAATTTAAGGTGCCCCGCGCTGTCTTTTATTTTGTTAAAAATTGCGGGTCTTCATAATTTAGATGATATTAACGTCCAGAATTGCCAGACCTTCGCTTTCATGATTTTGCTACAGCAGTGAAAAGTCTTATAAAGATGGTTATTCAAACTGTTTATTTGTAGACCCAGTTTTCTTTACAACTTTGCAACGTTTAGAGGTCTTTATAAACTGGTGTAAAGCCCAATTTATTTCGGCCGGTTTTGGAAAGTCTTGCGGCAATACAAACCTTACTTGTTTATCCATTGCTGGGTCTGTTAAGAATAATATAATTATACAGTTCAATATAGGCAGTGTACATCAAAATCGGACGGTATTTTACAGTAAGGGATGTCTGTTGTCATGGGTTTGTTCAATTGTTTTCAAACAATACGAAATTGTGTGCATTGTGCATCAGTCATTAGGTACTGGTCAGTTTGTGGTCGCCAGCTGATGGCTCTGACGTCAACTATCTCTTTTTTTTTATTTGCTAAACAAATTTTAACGTCAACATTTTTACTTTTATGTAGGGATGGGCAAGCTCTGTAACTTTGTATGGAATCTGTCGGCTGGAAAAGTTTCTTAATTAGTTGTGGGTTGTATTGATGAAAGAAATAGATTGAAAGCAGCGGTGGATTGTAAAATAATAACCAAAATACAATTTTTTTATATTTTTTATTTATAACATGATGTTCATAAAATATTTTTAAAAGCGAGTTGCTGAAACATGACAACAAGTGTTCATTTAAATAATTATGCTCAGTAATTAAACTAAACCTTCTATGACCCCAGTTGACCCCACATTACAATATTTCTTTTACAAGCTTGAGCTCAGGTTTTTACCGGCTCTTCTCCGTAGGATCCACCATTAGGAATCATGCACCTTTTCATTTTACGTGTATTTAAAAAATAAATGTACTTAACGAAGCCTATAATGAAATTAAAAACTTGAATTAAAAACAGGGACCACCCACAAAGTACTCAGCATGATAACCCAATAAAAATAACTGCAAACTCCACTTACCCATTACCCATCCCTATTCAATGAAAACGCGATCCTTTGACGTTTCCCGCGCGCGGGAAAAATGACAGCTGTCAAGCTTGACCATAAATTATCCGTTTTTTTTTACAAGAAAGCCGCCTGGCAAAGGCTTTGTGGCGGTCAGTCGTTTCCTGCCAGGGTGTGATGTTGTTTGTATTGTGAACGCTGTTTGGACACGTGTTATCAAAAGAACAGAGAATTACGAGTATTATAATGTAAAGTGATTACATGTTTGGTTTCTCTTTGTGGCTATTGTGATGTTAGAGATGGTATTTTCTAGTTGTAAGCGTTGGGCAATTGACAGTTGTGACATCTGATTAGCAGTGACTTGACCTGAGTTGTTTGAAAAAATTTAGTCCGCTGCCCGTTTATTTGCTTCAGCAAATATTATTGGCAAAAGTAAGTCAAAAATAGTATAGAGGTATGAGGAACAGGATGTAAAGTTCACTCATCCTCTATAGAAAAGGGAGGATTCTCCGACCAGACGGGTGTCGTGTCTGGCGGGCTACTACCTAACGATTGAGTTCTGAGTTGAGCTACACGATTACTGACAAATGCGTGCATAGAATGGACAGGTCCACTCACATCTGTATGGTTCTTTCCTCAAAAGACCATTTCAGACATAAATCTACATGGTCCTCAAATGAAATGCTCTGACCAAGATTATTTCCTGGTTTTTATATACACATTGACATTAATGAATTTTATACACTTTTAAAGTATTATATTATTTAAATTATTGTGAATGTGAAGACTGTGTGGGTCATTCCTTTTTCTTTTCGTTTTTAATTTTTTCTCACTTAGTTCTAATTATAGTCTGACAGTTTTGAGTAAGTTATGCGGCCTACCCAAATGTCCTTTCTTTGGTATTGTTCGTCGAATCGTTAAGCTCCTTAATTCAGAGTTGAGCTGCACGATAACTGACAAGTGCGTGCACTGACTGGACAGGCCCTCTCAATCTGTGTGATGCTTTCCTCAAAAGACCACTTCAGACACCAATCTACATGGTCTTCACATGATCTGACCAAGATTATGTCTGAACTTTAAAAGAGACTGTGACCTCTGAGTTTGTTTCGGCCTTTCTTCTCAGAGTAGTCAGATAGGAAACGCCGACCTCATCTAGTTTTTAAAATATGATTGACGTGTAAAAGTGTTTGTACAAACCTACTTACAGAAATAAAACCATTTATGATTTGATGTCGGGAAGTTATATATATGCTGATCGCGCGGTAAACTCTGCTTGCACAATGCAGGATTTGTGTGACATCAGGTCTTTGATGCGTTGTTCGTATGTGGCGTTCTAGATGTCGCCACAACAGCATAGTGCACCTCGTTTCTTGTGTATCAACCCAGCCTGTAATCTATCCATGGTCACCTTAAAACGCTACGAAACAGCGATACCTTAGGCAGCAGCGTTCGTGTGTGTAAAAAACCAACATAGCTACTGCAATTAACAAGGGTCTGAAAACCGATGAAAATGAAAATATTCAAAAAAACAAAAATATTCAAATGTATAATCTTTATATGTATAATTCTTCTGAACGTGTGTTTGTCACCTAACTTTCCTAAACGCCTAGACTGATTTGGATGAAATTGTATGTGTATATTTGAGTGGGTCCCTGGATGGTTTGAAAATACAAATGGACCCGGTAGGTGGCGCTGTTCGGACAGGACAACGTCTGTCGGGTCCGCTAGTAAGTATATTATATCTTGTATATTCTTTTTTTTAAATGAATGATAGGTAGACCATTTATTTGTCCATAATATGAGTAGGTACCTATATACATAGAGTAAATTATTTATTAATATTACGTCAGTTTCACCAGCCAACACCATCTCCATTACCATTGTCATTTCGAATATAAGTTTTACCGTTACATGCAAAACAAAGAACAGCGCAGAAAATTTAAAAACAAAAAAAAATGCAAAGTAACTCCACCTTCAATCAGACACACGCACATTAAATTCGGCCACCCCCGCAGAACACACAACACCGACTTCTATTACAATCAACAACAAAAAAACACAACAACACCTTTACCTTTGCCGATTTACGAAAGAAAAAATCACGACCATCGACAATACGTCAGTGTAATGTCAAAGAGGGCTATTAAAGTCAAAATATTTTGAAAATACGCTCTCGGCGCCCCGGGGGCAAACTTTGAGATGCCGCGACTTTAAAACCTTAAATATTATTGGGTTTTTGGTCTATAGAAGTTGTTTTTTTTTTTTTTCATTCAACTTGTGAGGGATTACGTTTTGTAGTTGTTGTGCAAATTGGTTTGGGCGGATGATTGAAAATTGTTGGTCGTTCGTGGGTTTTTTTTTTTTTGTAATATTTAAACCAATTACAGGCACTTTTGAATTGTCACGGGGTCGGTCACTCAGAAAGATGAAGCTAGTTGCCGTAGTTGAAGAAGAACGGGCAAGAAAATTCATAGATATTCTTCACTGAAAAAATTGTTACAAAACATATTTTTGGTTTATAGATTGTGGTTCGTATTTTTATAATGCGAACCATACCATAATGAGCAGAATCAACTTAGCTCTCTGTTGGAATTTAAAAAATCACTATGAATTAGGAGATATGACAAACATAATATAATAATAATATATAGCCTTTATTAACAATCTTACAATCTAGTTACATATATTATTTAAGTTAAAAATATATGTAATAAACCAGGATTTTGTAATATCTATATTTAAAAGAGTGTCCTTGGAGTTTCTTGCCCGTTCTTCATAGAGATCTACCTTTTGGAAAGGGCAACTAGCTTCAACTTTCTGACTAACTGACAGACTCTTTGACAATTCAAAAGTGCCTGTAAATAGTTTAATTGAAATAAATGCGTTGAGTTTGTGTTTGAGTTTGAATAAAAAGTTATTCTTTAGTCATCGGTTTCAGAAGATTGTTTTACTTTACCACAGGCCTCCCCCATATTCTTCCAGAGTTGAGATCATGGGTTTTCCTCTTCATCCCACCTTCGTGTCGAGCGTCTTCTTTTCCTTTTACCCTCTCTTGGCTACCATTCGGCAACAAATTTCGCCCATTACTCCTTTTTGTCCCTGATTAGGTGGCCCGCCCATTTCCAAATAAAAAAGAAAATTAAACGATTCATTTATTTAAATACAAACTAACAAAACATATTATTTCCGTTATACAAAAATTATTACATTAAGTATAATAATACCAGCGTAATATTGTCTCACAGCAGGGCAAAGTCTCTTCTCATACAGAGAAGGCACGAGCATTGATCACCACGCTTGCTCAAGACGGGTTGGGGATTTCAGGCTTATATTAAATATAAGTCCAGGTTTCCTCACGATGTTTTTCCTGCACCGATGTTAGTAATGACCAAGATAAACTCAGTAAGTACATATGAATTGTAAAAGTCACATTAGTACTTGGATTTAAACCCACAACCTCATGCATGACTGGCGAGGCCTTACCCACTACGCCATCACGACATTAAGTACACAGGTAATATAAAAAATAAATAACAAAAAACTAGTAACAACATAACCTTAATTTAAATAATAGAAACATTTACTTAACCACATAATGGCGTCCCAAATATTTTGTAGTAATTTAAATAATTCACCTAACAACAGTTGTTCGGCGACCAATTGGTATAATCGCTTTATAAAAAAAAACTACCGCTGTCTATGAAATTATACAAGTATTTAATACTAGGGTCATCGAGGTTTAGAAGAATATTATTAAGTCAATCAATCTGCCTGCTTTTCCCAACTATTTTGAAGTCGGCTTCCAGTGTAACCGGATGCAGCTGAATACCAGTATTTTACATGGAGCGACTGCCTATCTGGCCTCCACAACCCAGTTACTGAGTAACGCAATATATCCTTAGTAAGGCTGGTAGTCAGACTTTCGGGCTTCTGACGACATGTAACGACTGTAAAAGATTGAAGAATTTAATTGATGAGACATGATTTTTAATTATTTCGCTATTCAATACTGATATTACCGCAGCATATAAGTTTTTATTTGGCTATGTCGGTGGTAATCAGCAAACTAAACTAGTCGACAATGTTCTTCATAATAATTTTAAGCGGAGACTAACTACAGCAAAACACGCAAGCAAAACATTTCATGATTATCGTAATTTATAATTTATTTTATGTAGATTGTTATTTTAAAACTGCGAAACATTTAAAATTGTCAAACAAAATTCAAAAATAAATCAAGCAATTATTTCAAGTACTTATGATTATGATTTGATAGAGTGAGAAATAGTTCACAGGTGTTGTGGTTGCAAGAACTAAAGCTGAGCATGAGGTTCCGGATTCGATTCCCGGGTTGTGCATTGGGTTTTTCCACCTGGAATTTGTCAGTAGCCGCCCGGAATTTGGATTTGAGCCCGGTTGTGATGGCAATACGCTCGCCTGCTATTACATGGGACTTAAACATAACTGGCGAAATGTGGGTGTACTATAAGGTACACCTCTGCCTAATCCTTATGGGAATACCGGCGTGATGTTAAGTTTTGTAACTTTAAGTAATCCGATTACACACTGAAAAAATACTATAACAGTTATAAATGACTTATAGCAGTAACAGCCCTACCATCCCTAAAACCGAACAATTTTCTATTACTACCGGATGTAAGAATCCATTACGGCATCAAAAAACGCACTTCCGCTCTTAAAACTATGTGACACGAATATAAATGGAAGAATTAAAATTAATCGCTTGGATTTTTCAACCCCGATCTGTGCTATTGTGGTCGAAAAAAAAAGATTTAAACCCTTTATCTATGGTTGCAGGAGCGCGCGAAATGTTATGTCAGCGTGACATTTGAACAAAATGGCGACAAGCCGACGATTAGTATAAAAAGTGATAGATATATTTTTTACTTATAAAAAATGTAACAACCATTATGTTTTAATTTATTCTGGGCACATATTTGCTGTACATCACTCTCTTTAAGCCCGGAATGATAAATAGCATTTGATTAGAGCAGTTTTGGCACGCGCATTTTCCAAATGTTTTGTTATCATTGGTATGCGCCATGCAGTTTTGCCATTGTTTTCATTTTACATTATGATGTGAAGACAGGGAATATAGATTTAGTAAGTAGATTAATGCTTCTGTATTTTTTTTTCGATACAGTCTTGGATCTAGTTTATTGCCAATCTCGGCATAATAATGCTGTAGTGGACCCAGTGCGGTATGTAGTTGTCACAATAAAGTCTTTGATTGTTTTATGATTTGTTCATAACATACTGAGGAACAGTATGTTCTTCTTCACCATTTCAAGAGCAGTGTTGATATAAGTTGGAGTTGCTACCACTGGGCCAGCAGTGCCCACCTGGTACCTAATGCAAATAAAAACTAAATATCTATTTAATCAACAGCTGAAATACATGTAGAAGCTATTGATTAAACGTTTGGCTATATATTGTAACTAATAAAAACTTTAGAGCCTCCGTAAAAGTCTGTTTACATAGCCACATGGTGTAACAAACTCAGTGTTACATAAAACAGATGCTAGTTGAAGATAAACGCATTTATTTTACATTAACAATGTGTCTATATGCTAATAAGTTACGTAGATATGTCGATAAAATAGCAACGGGTGTAGAATGTTGTGTTTTTCTTAAGATATTTAACTTTATTAGATATTTATAGATATTTAGCTTTTTGTTATTTAACTGCAAACATACAGGAGGACATGGTTCTAGAATGTTCACTATGTGATCAAAGGGGATATTGTGATAATTCACGGGTGCTAGTAGGCTAGACAAGAAGTCTACTAGACCATAATTACTGAATACTAGGAAATACTACAATATTTCCACGAAAATTCTTTAACCGTC
Source organism: Omphaloscelis lunosa (assembly GCA_916610215.1). Taxonomy (NCBI): domain Eukaryota; kingdom Metazoa; phylum Arthropoda; class Insecta; order Lepidoptera; family Noctuidae; genus Omphaloscelis; species Omphaloscelis lunosa. The sequence goes on from OU744271.1 coordinate 3,379,668, forward strand.
GTTGCCGCTTGGTGGTTCTGATTCTGACTCTACAACAGTCCATCTCTTTGCTTGCCCAAAGACTGCAAGTTCGTCTTTTAATCCGTAGACAAATTTGACATTTCAAATGATTGTTTGTTTGTTCGGAGTTTGACATTTGCAGCTGTCAAATTAGTCCACAGGATTAAAAAACGAACAATATTATGTATAACTGATATTATAAATGCGAAATTGAGTTAGTTTGTAAAGCTTTCACATCTTAACAACTAAATCGATCATCATGAAATTTTGCATACGCGTTGTCATGGGTACAGAAAAGGACGTAGGGTATTTTTCATTCAGTAAAAAGTACTGTTCCTTGTACTGTTGTTGTTAATGTAATTTTGACGTTCGAAAAGCGCTGTTTCTCAGCCTAGTTTGAATGAATGACTTTTTAATTTTTTGAATACATTAACGCGAACGAAGTCGCAGGCAAAAGCTAGTTAGCTATATATTTTGGATCGATGTAACATATTGTATCTTCTTTTGTAGATCTATATCAGCAGTCATCTCCGTATTTCACCCTCTTTCTATAGCCATTTCACTTCTTCATTCGTACATCTTTATCATCAGTCATCTAAGTAGGTAGGAACGAAAGATGGCGTAGCTGGAAAGGTTTACTCCTCTGTTCGGTCTCTTCCTCTGTTCTCGTAACATCTAAATTCAGACTTTTCTCTCGATATCTTTAAACAAATAAATATTATTCGAAATTAAATAAGACTAATTAACTAGTAACAGAACCAGTTAAGACGTGCGCCTCGCTCGAAATCCGCGACGTGACTGATTGGCGATAGCGCGGATTAGCAACGTGTGAGGTCCGCTAGCGCCAGCGTTCCACGTTCCATTTTTTAATTTGAATAATTCCAATTTATTGGCAGTTTACAATAGTCCAAAAGTCTTATTTTGTGAAAGGTCATTATTTGCGGAATGATGGTAGATATAGAAATGGGGTAACGAGAGCCTTTTTTGTCAAATACGCTGTGTCTTTTTAAGTTATCACAGCAGGATTATAGTTTCCAAAGAGATGTGCTTTGTAGTTAAAATCATCAAACACGAGACCATCAATTTAAAAAAGATTAGGTCCATAAAAGTTAGCCAGAAGTTATGTATTTGGCAGTTAAAGGTTTAGTTACACGTCGCTCTGAAAAAATAATAAACTGAAGAATCCCACTTAACTTACAAAGCGTAATAAAAATGTATTTGGTTGTCTATTAAAAAGTCTCCAACGCTTCCCAAACACTAAACTGGCAACTTCAGAAAAAAACACAATCGTTCCGAAATTCGAAATTCAAAATCCAAAAAAGTCGTTACTATTCTTCCGTAGATGTTTATCAACGCGCCTAATGGCCCATTGTTACGGGTGCATTCCGAGTTTTTCTAAACAAATTTTAATTATGGCAATTTTTACTGAACGCGACCATAGATACTGACGGCCGTTTGATTGCTTTGTCTTCTAAGTTCAAATGTTTGTTTAAATTCTGATACGGTTGAGTAGGACATTTTTCAATGACCCTCTTTTGGTTCGGGAGTTAAATGTCTCCAATATCGAGTTCAGTCTGAATTCTCTTCACGGTTCCGAACATTTGGGCCTTCATACAATTTATAGATTCAGTTAGGGTTTGATAAGATACCATAAAAAGTTATTCAGTCGCTGCCTACTTCTAACTATTAGAAACACAAATGAGATATGAACAAATCTGCCTGCCCTTCCCGACTACGTTGGGATGGGTTTCCAGCCTAACCAAATGCTGAATACCAGTATTTTACATGGAGCGACTGCCTATCTGACCTCCGCAACCCAGTTACTGGTTAAAACAATACCCCTTGGTAAGACTGGTTGTCAGATATTTGGGCTTCTGACTACCCGTAACGACTGTCAATGAAAGTCGAACCCAACGGCTTAACGAGCTTTCTGAGGCAAGGAGGCAATTATGAAATGGATGGTCAACCATCCACGAACCGACCGTGGCAAGCGTAACTTAACCTTCGATCGACCCGTGCAGTTATAACAGCCGCATCGCTTAGCCACGATGAATGCTGAAATGAAAGAGTTAATTCCGCTTAATTTAAATATTTTTACGCAAAGCAGGACGTGAACTGAAGCATTGCTGATAAATAGGCTCTGGTAAAAGACTGTCGTCTCCTAAGTTTGAAAGTACCTACATCAGACATCAAAAATCAAAATCATTATATTTATTTAAAAATAAAATCACACGTCAATTCACAATAACATACGTTCAACAAATAAGTCTGCAAGTTGTTTATCGCGCGTCGCTTCACATTTGAAATAAGAACGTCCGCTCGGCTCGCTTCGGTTGAGCTCGGTGTTCTCTTATTTTGAATTTCGGCTGCAATATCGCACGATTATAAAATGGCGTAGAGTTGATAAGTATTTTTATTTAGTTTTTAGTATTTGTGTGGCTTTTTGGTGGCGCGGGTAGAGAGCCAGAGTGAGCGAATTTATAGTTAGTTCTTCAGCACACCAAATGCGTAAGAAATTCCTGTTCCATCAATGATATTATACAATATCATTGTGTTCCATTGATTCATATGTTTAAAGAATGTATCTGCTCGACAGTGTAAATAACACAATGAATGCTGTTTAACTGTATAATTTAAATGTTTAATTGTCAAAATTAAAGACATTGCAATAAGGATAATAATTAAAAAAATTGTCCTTGAGGTAGATTATTAGATTCTTTTTACACGTAATCAAAAGATAGTGTAGAGAAGATACGGTGATACATTGAGTTAAAATGTGCCATGACGTCACGAGTATGTAGATTTTATACTTACTTGTGACGTAGCGACCCCCACTCCCCAACTTTATTGCGTTTTACCTAAGTTTTTTTTTATTAATATGGTAAAGCAAAAACTACGCGTCTAATTTTTTTAATTATCTGACTCACAGCCTATATATAATTTCTTTTTTTTTTTGACCCAGGCATCATTCCTAGACCCTATTTTAAGTGTGTTACGCATTACGCAATTACTCCGCAAGTCAGTCGGTCACTCGCAGTAACAATGCTTAAAATGCTCTAAATATTCTTAAAAGACTAAAAAAAGCAATAAAAAAGAATATATAATAATAAAATGTATAAATATAATATAATAAAATATATAAAGCTATATCAGTCGTTATAATTATTTTAATTTCATTTTCAGAATTTTCCCTTTTCCAATTTATGTTAGAGGCGGTTTTCAACCTTACTAGCCTAAATAGCCGCTAAAAACTTGTATATTTCATACAATAATTTAATTTCATCCGTTCTTCTAGTCAATCACCATTGGTAGCTAGATATCATACCTATATGGTTTTTATAGTTACACTTGACACCGCATCTAATCCTGCTTGGCTACTAAAAGTAACTGAAACAAAATAAACGTTTCAAACGACTCCATTTCTTACTCTAATAAAATCTCCAATTTCAAAATTCGGTAGGACATTAAGTACCGGGGCCTCTCATTGGTCCGTTTAAAAAAGGAGCACTCTTTTTTTCAAGCAACGACATTAAGTTACGGAGCCTAAGGATTCTTTATATCACGCGGTCTTTTTAGGGTTTTTAAAATGCATTTACTTAATTGAGTTTTTTTTTTTTTTGTGTGTATTTCTTTCTGGAGATAACAATTTATTTTTGGGTACGGTTAGGTACCGGCCTTTTTGTGAGACTTGAGTATTTGAATTTTAATTTTGTGAATTATGTTATGTATTTTGATGGCTATCTTTAGAATTTGCGGTTTTATTTGGTACTAACTGTTTCGTTAAATTAAGAAGGGTTTTTCTTTTATGCATTCTGTAATTGAAAATACTGTAATAGAACGTATTTTGATGAAAACTTCGTAATTCTTCAATTGTTTTAGGTAATAAAAGAAATGGACCTTAATATTTTTTCAGGCCTATTATTTATCATTAGGTATTATACAAATATGGATGATTCTGTAAAGGATAATGTGAAATAAAGCTATATTATCTATTCCTTGAACGTCCATAATGGTTAGGGAGGCCGATGCCCACTATGCTCAGCACATGTGACTTCTTTTGGATATTATGATTGATAGATCCACTTCAAATCAGGTCAGATAATAGAAGATAATATCTATCTACTAATAGGTCATGAAGCTGAAGAGTTTGTTTTTTGTTTGTTTTAACGCACTAATCTCTGAAACTGCTAGTCCGATTTAGAAAAATCTTTTTACATCTGATAGCCCAATTCTTGAGGAAGGCTCATAGACTATTACATCACGCTAGGATTCTTAGACCGCATTCACATTAAGGCGACTTTAGCAGCGCGACAGACGCGCGTCCGTCGCGCGGTCAGAATTTCATATCATAAACAGAAGCGCGGCGGAAGCGCGCGGCCGCCGCGGCCACCGCTTTCGCTCAATCGGCGATGAGCCAGTGTTGCAAGTGTCGGAATACAACCTCAATTTGATTTGATTGTCTATGCGACTATTGTCTATTGACATTGTCGATGTTCTTTTTATTAATACTTGTCATTTTTAGTTAGTTAATTTAAACATGTCTGTTTTTTTTCCCCCGTCATTAATAAATAATTTGATTAGAGTTTGAAAATTGACCATTGTAATGTTAATTAGATTAAATTCGGGGTGAGAGCCTGGTGATCTAACACAGGGTTTCCTAGTATGGACGCCAGCCTGTCACAAAGGATCATATTTTACGCATTTTTGTCGAAATGCTATATTTCTTGTCTCTATTCATTATAACTATATGAACCTTTGTGAGCAGAGAAATAAAGATTATTACTATTAATTGAAGAAAAAAAATATGAATGTCGAAATATAATTATAGCTATACAAGTAAACCAAGTTATTATTATTACCTACTCCAACAGCAAGTGCCCGTGATAAAGTATAGTCTATTTTTTAAGTGAAGTGTGCCACACTAATCTAAACTGCGGCGCGGCAACCGCGCTGCCAACGCGCGGCTGTTCTTATAATGTGAAGGCATGTGCTTCTGCCGCGCTACTGTCGAGCTGCTAACGTCCTAATATGACAGCGGCTTTAGGAGCCGAGAAAAAAAGTCAGAAAGAACGCTTGGCGAAAACGAAATAATAGCGCGGGCAGGAAATGCCGACGGGGAAGAAAGACAAGACAAAAAGAAAATACGCGGACGAAGTCGTGGGCAGTAAGACGCTTACTAGCTTCTTTCTGCCCACGATTTGTTGACAGATCAGCAACCGCAGTAAGTACTTAAGACGCAGATATATGCCAGTGGCCTTGAGTGGTTAGCTTGCGTGTTCGGTGCTGAGCTCACGCAACGCGTCGTACGTCCAGCTAGTAATAGTACTCGCCCATCATGGAGCGCTGTCCCATTAAAGATGCATTATTAATTTATTATACGTAAAACAAAAGGTATTCTAATAAAACATGTTTAATAAAAGATACATAATTAAATCTTTAAAATGGTGAAGGTTTCAGAAAAATACGCTTGATTTGTTTTACGTGCTTCTCCGTTTTTTATCCGCGTTAGACATAACTTACAAATTAATTACACTATGCAATATAAACATCTAAAATATTCACAGATTAAGTTATTTAGAAAATACTCTAATTTAACATACTTTTTTTTCCAAATCATTAACACTGTTCGTTTAGACGTGATCTTCAGTATAAAATCATTAAAAGTCGGTTAGTATCGCCTTAAGCTGTAGACAGGAGAACATTGGTCCATACGGCCGAATTATCAAACGCGACAAAATTTGAAGTCTTATAAATTCATGATATTTTGGTCAGCATCATCACTAGCAGTCTTGTTCCGACCACTGCTATATTATATAGCCCTCCTCCGTTTTGTGCCATGCTTTCCTGGTCTGTGTGAGTCTCATCCAGGTCTTCCCCACGATGTTCTGTAGGTCGTCCACGGATACCTGGCCGTTCCAACACTCCGTTTACCGTCTCTCGAGTATACCATTCCCACCACGTCTAGCTAAGTATCCTGTCCTTCATTTCTGAGACGCTACTCATATAGTCCAATAGTGGATCCAGGGGGGGGCTTAGGGGCTCAAGCAAAAGGCGTCAGAGTTCTTCTGTGACAACTACAGTGAACTTGATATTTATTTATTTTATTGAATCTCCAACAGAGGCTACACAATTACTGTATGCAAGATTACAAGGGGACAAATACGAGTGTGCGTTTCCAATTATAGGAGACCACATAATTCTCTTATAGCCTAGGTAAATACATTAAGCTTGGCAAAGCGAAAATAATAATAATGATAACATAAATCAAAACAAACAACACGAAATCATTAAAGGAAACAAAATTAAATACAAAACAAATTAATAATAGAAACATTTTTTAAAAATTGATAAAAGTAATAAGCATTAATAATAACTATATCACGTTTTAGGAAGTATTACACTACCTAATGCACAATTGTCATCTATTATAGGTACTTAATAAGTACCTATATTTTTTTTTTTCTATAAGATGTTTTGTTTATATAACGAATTTTACCCTCACGCTGCCCGGTTTGGCCGCCATGTTATTCACTGAGATATCCGAGGAGGCTTGTTAAATGTTGTGGGCTTTTTTAGCGTTTACTTTGCTAAAAACTTACCCTCAGCGGGGTCAAGCCCCTCCCAAACGACAATCCTGGATCAGCCACTGATACAAACCGATTTTACTTTAGTGTCATTTGGGTATTTAGAGGTTAGTCGCCTTTTACGACACCCACAGCCAGAGATACGGTGGCCTATCATAGCGTTCGTCCTCGCGCTATCTGCACCAGCCATTACGGAAGAAAAACCTGATGATACCAACACACAAAATAGAGATAAAAGTGCTCTGTGAAGACGATTAGTCTCGGTACCCAGTTTTTATGGAAATCCCACGAGTTTCTGACGATCATTATCTGTTTGGTTCCGTAGTTTACATTTTTTGAAGACTTTATATCAACGTCGGTAATCTTCATGAGGAAAAAGCGGATGAAATTTTTTGTTAAAGTAAACACCGTTGTTTCTTTTTTTCTTAAAGTATTAGATTTCAAACCATTTATTAGGTACCTACTGTTGTTAACATTCAGGCTAAGCGTATGCTGTGACACAGGTGTCGCAGCACAGCACAGTACAGATTTTGCAGGGTAAGGCAGGCGAGGCAGACATAGGCAGATACGTTCGCGTCCAAGCTAGTACAAACAATATACGATTGCAAAAAAAAAACTGTGGTAAAAAATGTATGATGACCTGCACGCGTCGCGCAGAAATCTGTGCCAGCACTACAACGAGACGCAGAGCAGGACAAACGACAAAGCGTCGTCCGTGCCTGCGCCGCATCGTACGCAGCTGTCAGTACGTTCATGCATTACAAAATCTGCTCTGCCCTGCGCTGTGTAAACCTGCGTCTCAGCATACGCTTAGCCATAATTTTGTAAACATGTTTAAAGAAAATTCATAGAATAGACAACGATTTTGCAGATATTTTGAGCTTTGTAATATTTCTGTGCGCATCTGCGATTCCGCCCGATTCACTCGAGAAAAACGAGATTTTAAGCTTCGGTTTTCGAAATGATTTAAGGAGCATTACATTCATTGCATAAAAAAAAAATCACAACTTCAAACACATTGACTCCTTTTTCCATCCCGCAGTCGATCAAAAGGTCCTAAAAGAAAGGGTTTTTAAACAACATACACATTTCAAGGAACCCCACTAATATAGTCGGCCTATAAATAAAATCATTACTCCGTCTGTCTGTATATATGTGTGCGTGGTCTCAGAAACTAAATTATCACATTTGTTAGAACCCGAAACTTTTATACAGGGTGGTGGGAATTATATTGACATGTTTATAAAGCCAGGAATTGTCACCTTTTTGGTGATGTTCTTCAGAAAGGTCAGGTGCGTAGTACTCGCAACCGGCGCGGCGGCGTCCGTGTATAGCCTAATTGCGTAATACAACACAATCTTCAACACATTCCGAGATGAGCTACACGATTTGAGTTGAGCTACAAGCATTTGGCAGTAACAAATGCTTGGACTGACTGGACAGGTCCACTCAAATCTGTATGGTTCTTTCCTCAAAAGACCATTTCAGACACAAATCTACATGGTCCTCAAATGAAATGCTCTGAACAAGATTATTTCCGGGTTTTTTATATACACATTGACATTCATGATTTTTATATATACAATGACATGAATATTTACTTTTAAAGTATTATATTATTTTAATTATTGTGAATGTGAAGACTATGTGAGTCATTCCTTTTTGTTTTGTTTTTAATTTTTTTCTCAATTAGTTCTTATTATGGTCTTACAGTTTGAGTAATTTATGTGGCCTACCCAAATGTCCTTTTTGTGGTAGGTATTGTTCGTCGAATCATTGAGCTCCTTAAATTCTGAGTTGAGCTGCACGATAACTGACAAATGCGTGCACTGACTGGACAGGCCCTCTCAATCTGTGTGATGCTTTCCTCAAGAGACCACTTCAGACACCAATCTACATGGTCTTCACATAATCTGACCAAGATTATGTCTAGACTTTAAAAGAGACTGTGACCTCTGAGTTTGTTTCGGCCTGTCTTCTCAGAGTAGTCAGATAGGAAACGCCGACCTCATCTAGTTTAAAAAAATATGATTGACGTGTAAAAGTGTTTGTACAAATCTACTTACAGAAATAAAATCATTTATCATTTATCAAACACAATTTGTTCCGATTTGAAACAGATTGCTAATCCATTGCTTCAAAGTTGAAAAAAAAATCTGCTCAAAAACGTAAATAACGCTTGTTGTTGAAGTGTCAAAATGAAACAAATTAAGCATAATTGTTTACGAAAATAAGTAGTTTTCTGTAGTTTCTGCCTACCCCCATAGGAAGAAGGCATGAGTTTGTGTGTATGTGTGAATGGTTAATCCTACCTTATTTAGACTCTAGCACATTCAAGGATGTAGATAAAGTACTTGAAATGAGTTAAAATAACGTGTGTAAAAAAAAAAACAATGGCATGTAAATAATATGTTGACAAACAAGAGTAAGGTGACAATGGGCCGGCCATATTAGCCGTAGAACTGTTGATGACAACACAAGAAACTTTAAAAAAAAAATTGATTGCTTATAGTCGTTTGACATTAGTTGAGATTATTTATTGTCTATACTCACTCTCTCTGGTAAAAGAAGAAAAGATGGTTTGTTGCGATAAAAGTTTTATTGTTCTCCTCCGTCGTTTGGTTGAAATAAAACGTACCTAACACAACAGTATCTCACGGTCTTTCCATTGATATTCAATAAGAACCGGTGGGGACCGAGAATCGGCAAACGTAAGGGATGCCCTCAGGCTAGGTGGAGCGACGATCTTCGCAGAGTGACTGGTAGCAGCTGGATGAGAGTTGCCGAGAATCGAGCTGAATGGCGTGCAATTCGAGAGGCCTATGTCCAGCAGTGGACTGCTGCAAGGTGATGGTGATAGTGATAAATTAAGAGTGACACTTATCGCCACGTACCTAACTAAGTTCAGGGTTCCTCCGTTTTCTAGGTCATAACTCACGTTCCTTTACACTTTTCAGCCTTTTTAAGCAGTTTTTGTTCCACGTCTGTTGCTTATAGCACGCAGGAGTTAACGGTATTCGTATGCTCATTAGAATCTGTCATGAATATCAACAATGATATGATAATTGTCAGAGACCTGACGATACGACGGCCCAGAGGGCCAGACCCCCGGAGACGTAACGCTGGAAGATCTCACATGATGGACCGATGACCTTATAAAGACCGCAGGAATCCGCGGGTAGCACAGTACTGATCGAAGTGGCGATGGTTGGGAGAGGCCTATGGGTCCAGCCGTCTTTCGGATCAAATGATAATGATGGTGACTATAGAGAGCCTAGACCAGTTGACATTACGAGTATGTCAGTGATTACTATGATTAAAAATTCAAAAATGTATGGGACTGACCTATGCTACCGAACAGCTTATACGTCAATTATGTTCAAAGTCGTTGTATAATACGCAACTCTTTGAAAGCTATTACCACTTGTCTATCTCCCAGGTTTTGAAAAACCAGAAGATTATGTATCTTCTGGTTTCGTTATTGCGTGTTGACATTATCAGAGATTAATACAGATGGTTCACTACGCAAAATCATTTAATAAAAAGCGACTCTTGCTACGACACAATAAAGTGCGATTCAGGTCGCACAGCGCTAATTACATACAGTTATATTCACCTAGAAGTTGCCTCTCGTTCTATCGCGTAACTCCTAGATCTTCTGACTACGTTACACTCACTGAATTGGCCCGACAAGTCGAGCCCGCCGCGTAGCTTCATATCTAAAATGCAAACTGAAGAACCATCTGTACTCATCTGTGACATTATTTGTGTAAAATTTTACATAGGTACAGATTTATAGATACATTTTGCAGCCATGAATTATGTGTATTTATTTATTTATCTTATTATTTATGAACACACAGTGAAATACATAGGGAAATGACATGATTATAATTTGAGTACAAAGGTACTACATATTTTTTAAGAAATTTCTTCCAGCGACAATAGTGTGTGAGAATAAGAAGAGAAAATATGGATATGCGAAGTCTTAAACTAAAATATACCTACACATATAAACGTAATAAATTAACAAATACTTAAATAAATACATAAAGCTTAAATATATAAACATACATACTATAGGTATATAAATACTCACAGTTGAGAGGAGAGAGAATGCTCTTTTACTCTATATTTAAATTGAGAAACCGTTTTTAAATTACGAATGAATGCTAGGCGGCAGTGAGTTCGACAATCTTACTGCATGGACAGAGAAGGAACAAGAATAGTAGCTTGTTTTATGAGGATGAGATTTAAGGAGGGTTCTAAGGTATGATTTACACGGTGCGTCGCTAGGGCAACAGGGTATGTTTTTAGAAATCAGTTTTTTATATAGTGGCGCTACAATGAAAGGCAATTCCTGTATTTTTACGAACGTTCGCAGTCTAAGCTCAGTCTCAATCTGTCAGAAATACCTGTAATTTGTCTACATTTTTGACAAGTTTTTGACATTGAATGTCAAAAAATTGAGATGTTATTGCGACTTGATTTTGAACGTTTCTAATTAATTCTAAAATTTGGTTGGCTATTGTTATTTCAGGCAATGACAACACAGTTAACATGAGGTTGGTAATAATATGTAACAACTATTTTTTTTTGTGTTTTCTTGTTGAAATCAGAACGCCCAAATTTCAAAAATCCTATAGATTTTTTATGCGACCGTTCTTAAAAATACGGGAATAACCCCTCAGTTGTTTTGCTCACTTCGCGCCTCACGCAATCATGCCATAGTTCTAATTAACCCATTCCTAGAACAAGCAACATTTAACTGAAATACTTTGCACTAACAGGAATCTCACTACCGAGCCTCGCGCAAAGAAAAACAACAAAATCACCTTTTTAAAACACGAACATCCTGTATATAAAAACAATAATCACCAAAGCACACCGCCCATGCACTCCGATATAATAAAAAAAACATTCTCTGACCTTTTCTAACACACGCTAATAGCTATACTTGTCTCTTTCTCACCCAAAATGGTAAAGAAATTAATAAGCTATAAGACCAGAATTTGTTGAACTCTGGTCCTGAGTGGAATGTTCTAAATAAGGAGTCAAGTTATGTTGGATGCGACCCTATTTTCTAGCGACTATGGCTTACATATAATTTACTCGCAGTAGGTAAAATAATAATTATCTTTAGGCTCATTTTGGCCTTTTTTGGTTTCGAAATTAAGTGTAGGGTGACCGTTTTGTAGGGAATATTGAGATGTAGGGCGATTGCGGATGTTTTGATAGAAATATTAGGATTTGCATTTTATGATTTTTATTTCAGTACTGTATGAATGAAAAACAAAAACAGAGCACCTTCCTCGAAGGGTTAGGGAGAGTTGTTCCTACTTATAGTTCACTCATTTTTTAATTCATAGGTATGTTCATCGTTCAGCAATAAAATTATTGTAAAAAAATAATAAGCATTTATTTAATAAAGTTAGTGACATAACCTGCTTTAGTGACAATATGAGATATCTAAAAACAATCTTCACGCACACAGCGATTTTTCTCGCCAACAGCGCCGACGGAAAATCGAATGCACCCAGAAATTAAAGCAGTCATGAACTTAACAAGGACCAAGGACTTGGCCACTTATCATACAAAGACGGTGCAGATATTGATCACCAGCTCACCACGCTAACTACTAACCCCTAATGCAACCCTGCATTAGACGTTATAAGTTGATCCTCACGAGAGTTTCCTTGAGGCATTTCGCTAATAACCATAATATTATGAGTAATGACATTGAAATTTAACACTAGTGCTAGACAAGTTTTCACTTAAAAATCACCAGTACAAAAACTCCTAGTTTATTAGGAGATTCCTATTGATCGGCAGACATTGTCAAGGCATTCTACAACTTGAATAATACCTATTGTATTCTAGAAAATTACCAAAACAAACCCTTAATCCTTCATGGTCACCATACATAAGCGTCAGCCATCTTGGATTTTTTCCCTCCAAATAATAATGGCGGCAATCTGTAGCCGCGGGATGACTTCATATAATCTATGGTCGGCCCGATGACTCTATATTATCTATTGCTTTTTTTTTTTCCAGCCATGAAATTATTAGGTAATATTTTTTTTTCGTGTGGGAATTAGACAGAGATGTGGAATGCAAGGTGCTTGTCATCACGAATGAGAAATCTAATGAAGGGAATAGAAATGTCTTATATACCTTTAAGTATGTACGAATACATTAAAAGTATGGTAGGTCAGTGATTAGGGCGTTGGAGAGGTGAGAGACACTGGCCGCGTGTCTAATCAAATTAAATGGGCTACTTCAAGATATTATTGCAAACATTTTGTCGAAATTGTTGGAAAATACCCCAAGAAAATTTAGCTGGTTAAAGCTGCCAGACAGGCTACTGGCTCAAATTTTATTTTACATAAACCTACATGGACATTCACTGACCAACTACGTCTAAAGACAGCTGGGAATTAAACCACAACGCACCGTTAAGGACTTTTCTGCCTTTACCTATTGATTGATACGCAAGATCCCTTTCAGCTTTCAGGTTTTTAGGGAATGAGGCTAAAAACGCAGAGGCAAACATCTCCTTTAATTTAGGTATCGCAACCACCAGTTAAAATCGCTACAATTTATAGTCTCAAGCAAAAAAAAAACACCTTAAAAATAATCGCATCAACACACAATTGAGACCGCCTCAAATATTTTGACATATTTACAACAAAAGCATTAAATTTATCGTTTTTCGGTGACTTTTGAGGCGGCAACCTTTAACGTCAATAGAATCTTACAATCCTACCTGTGTGTGAGTCCTTCATATATCACGGTAACAGTCTGGCGGCGACTTTATGCCTGGGTGGTCGCAAAGTGACAAAATACTACAAAGGACCAAGTTTTTTTGGTAAAATATTGCACTTTTTGGTCCTTTTTTGTCGAAGGTAATTATTTTGATAAATTAATTGTAGTAGATTTTTCTCCGCAGCAGATATTTATCTGTTTCTAGAGAAAGATTTCTGCTTGACCTCAACAAGATGGTAAGAACAAATCCTTGATAATAGATAAATTCTGCCGACCATGTCATAAATAGCACAACATTCAGATTTGGTTGGATTACCTACCTACTGGTGGCACATAAGCAATTCTGTCAAATTGATGGAAGTTTTTTTTTAGTTTTTAGATTTAATGTAATTTTATAATGAATGTATAAAAAATATTGTAAAACATTTTAGAAGAGTAACGGTGGAGTTTCTTGCCCATTCTTCTCCATAAGAAAACTACCTTTTGGAAGGGGCGACTAGAATCAATTCTAATGATGTGGCAAGAACGTGGGTTGATTGTTGAAGCTCGTTCTCGAATAGAATTTGATTCTGCTATAAAAATATCTCTATAATAGTTGAAAGATATCGATTTGATAGCAATGAATTAATTAACATTTTAAACATAGGTACGGATGATGTTTCATTGCAACTTAAATTGCTGATTATCCTCTTCTATTACCGCGGATGGATAATAACCTTTTTTTTTAATCCAGTTTTGTTTTACCATTGAATGAAGTAAGGGCACTTTTAGCACCAGCATTATTTTACTTAGTTCGAAGGGCAAACTAGAATATTAGGTAAAATCAGCAACGACAATTTTGTCACAGCAATCGGTCGAAATATTGAAGTGGAAACTTCTTTAGGCGCGTTGGACATTTATGAGATGGGAAAAACAATTGAATTCGTGACACCGTTACCGACACCTCATTATTGTTAACGCGATTTTGCTCTTTATTTATATTACGTAATGGATCAATGTTCTATGCAAGTTTTTGGAAGTATTTTTTAGTTTACACTTCTGTCGGCACTCCCGGAGTGCCACTGTTTCTTTTTAATTTTTTGTATGTCGAAAATGTCTCCTAATTTGCGTGATCTGTGTACTTATTTATCGTGCTCCAGATTGTGCTGACCACAGCGACATCTGTCGGCCGCGGACGTAATTATAGATCAATTTATACATTACATAGTCATTAGGAGACGACTGTCGTGTTATGATGGCAGGTGATTTTTGGAGATCTTTAGAAATTTTGGGACTAAAGTAATAACTGATCTGTTCACAACAATCTAAAGTAAGTCACAGGTCCTTGTGAAAAGATCAGAAAGTAGAATGAAATTCTAAGATAAACCTATTTAAATATCTTTATAATTAGTGTTACCCATTTTCATACGGAGGCAAAAATAATGACTCCTTGTCATTATTTTAGCAGCAACCTTCTCATGAGCCCCTGAAACTCAAAGCATTTATTTCAAATAAACCAATTACAGGTACTTTTGAATTATCAAGGGGTCGGTCAGTCAGAAAGATGAAGCTAGTTGCCCATTCCAAAGCGTAGTAGGTACGTATGGAGAAGAAAGGTCAAGAAACTCCACGGACATTCTTTTAAATCAAAATATTGTTACAAAATATTGGTTCCACAAAACAGTTTGGTACCTCCAAGATAAACTTGCCAAATATTTTTGGTTAAAGATAAAATATTTAAACTGCTAAATCGCAGACTGACGATGGCGAGCCAGGTGGGGAGTTTGACCCCCACCCGTCGGATGCACTATGATGCGACGTGAGCTCGCTCCCAATAGGGGAATAGGGAATAGCAGGAATTAAGTTAAAGGGTTTAATTTAATTCCTGCTAATCCTTAAAAATACTTAAATAGACTGAACCCCAAAATTTAATGTTCGTCTTGACCACAACACAAACTTTCATTGCGGAAGGAATGACCCAATTCCTTATGTCCATCTGTTGACCGCAGTCCACATCAGAAATTATACACATTACACTATTCTTTGTATTGTTGAATAAATACAAGGTTTTTATAATTATACTGGACAAAGAATGGAAGAAGGAAGTAAAATAATGTTACTTACATAGTTGTAGTATAAGATTAAGGAAAAGTTCCATTTTGAGTTGTGGTCAATTGGAATTCTTAAAAAAAAATGTTTCTTGAAAGTTGACCAAAATAATTGTCTTTGAAAACTTGGACCTACATAATAATATGCGGCATTATTTATTACTCCACACTGTTAATATTTTAAAATAAGTAGTACATACCTAAGGACCTAGCACATCCATCGAGAACCAGGACAAAACTGCCGGCAGTCAGGGCTTCAAAGAGAGGAACGTCCTAACAATACGCGCCGTAACCAGAATTATCGCTTTCTGAACCAAGCTATGGATCCAACTGCCAAACAGGAGCTTCTTTCTTCAGTTGGTCGACGCTCTTGGCCATATCGTACACGCAAACAATCTCGTATGCAAACTCAAACTCAAAGCATTTAATTCAGGCTAAACCATTTACAGGCAGTTTTGAATTCGGAGTAAAGATAAGTTAGGTTATACTACATTTTTGCCCAGAAAAGTAAAGGCACCCGCAGACAGGCGCGACACGACGGTGCGACGCAATTCTGGTAGAACAATTCCCTTATAACTTTCATAAAAATTGTTCTACTATTGTCGCGTCACGCCTGTCTGCGGTAGGTAACCCTCCACGAGTGGTGATACTTACATAGGTAAATTATGTGCAGGCAACCGTACATCAGTGGTTACAATTTGACATAGGCGATTGACTGTACGTCTGCTGGGAAGTCTCCTCGGTACCACCTTGTTCACTGCTATTCTCAATTCGGTAAATGCTTCCTACCTAATTCTGTCACATAATATTATCATCAGGATTACTAAGACTTAACTAAAACTATTTAGGTACAAACTAAAATATAGCATCGAAAAATTCATCCGCATCGCTGTCGACTGGTAATGTACCCAAAGGACTGGCCGCATTGCCACGTTGTATGGCAATGCTTAGCTTCTGGTCAAGGTAAAAACTAGCCTTTGGGTAACGGGAAATGTCAAATAGCCATTTTGAGATGTCACGAAAGAGGCCATGGGCTCTCGGACCGTACGGCCGGAGGGTTTCAACCCCAAACGGCTCGAAAATATAATTACCAATAAGGTTATTATACTTACGCCGCTTGAGGTTTCCTACAGCGGCAGCAGTAGCACCAGCACAGCACGCCGAGCCAAGAAGATGGGATGGCGAGTGTCGACACAGGTTGCATCCCACACTAAAGGCCTACCCACCTTCCATAGAAATATAGACATGCCGTCCGGTCTCTTGCCATTGTCGCGTGCTAAGCAATTGGGTTGTAAGACAGCTGGAACGCCAGTGATAAGAGCTCATCGGATGTTGTCGTTGATGTTCGCGTACCGCGCTAAGTGACCCGCACTTCGGCTGCAAGACAGGTCGTGATGACCGAGGCTGTTGACAACTTCGCCACAGTGACAGCGATAAGGAGAACAACATGGAGCTCCTAGTCGTAGGGAAGCAGCGAGGCGGAAAGTAGTGCCGTCGAACAAAGTGCCTATGTTCGACGACGCTAGTGCATGAAGCCGCAGACCCGATTCCCACTTCCTCACAGCCGCAAGCGCGCACGCTCCGCAGTAGTAGCAGACGTGTTAAGTAAATTGTTCTGTACTAAGTTAGTATTCTGCAGAGTGGCTCATCCCACCGTTTTTGGGAAGATGGGTAATCGGGTAGATCTGAGTTCGGGCAAGCGAGTCTTCAGGCATTCATAGCCTCGGCTCATCTCATAGAATTTTCCTGATTAATTTCTCAGTGCCGTGGACCGAGGATTTGAAAGCCGGTAAACTAATAATCGAAATTTTAAGTTAGTATATAATTTTGTTATTTTTATCAATGAATTAGTTATAAGTTGTTACTTACTAATTTTTAAGTTGAATAATATAATAAACATGCCTTTTTCTAAGACTTTAAAATCAACAAATTTAAGATGTCAGTTATGATGATTATGACCTACGTATGTACTTACTTACCTCTCATTAATGAATATGGCGCCATTTATGACATGAAAGATAGCTAAATTAATCGCACGTATCGTTGCGGTGCTTTGAAGATAATTTAAACGTATCAACACCATGTGTTTTGGTTCCGTTCCAAGCCGCAATTATGTGGCAATAAGGAGGAAGATTTATTTCCTACAATAACACTTCAGATGGAACATTTGCCCTGAAATTATGATGGGGTCATAAAAAAATTTCAGCGGAATGGTTCCTACCACAAATTACTATGTTTAATAAAAGTAAAATGTATTTAAGCTTGTCTGTTTGTGGTTTTACGCCGATTTATTATTTTAAATACTGAAACGTTTTCAAGAAGTTGATTTATTGCAGGTTAATACAGCAATCTTAAATATAACTTTACAGTTTTTAACATAACTAACTATTTACACTAGGTACTACATTAAAAAACTAACTACCTATCTGTATATATAAAAATAGAACGACACTTAGGCGTCGAAATATTCGTCCGCATCACTGTCATCCGGAAGTATATTTTTAAAAATTCTGCATACATTTTTGCAAATGAAATATGAGTAGCACCATCTAGTATCGAAAAGCAGAACTAGTTTTAAATGTGCACGTACTGCCATCTAGTATCTAGTAGCAATATTAACAAACGAGCATTTCAGACAGATCAAGTTGTTGTCTAAAGTTGTAAGTAGATGGCGCTGATTTAAAATTTAGCAGACATAAGTATAGCGTCATCTGTTGTTGCTATTTTAACTTATTTTGTGATACCATCATTTCTCGTGACGGAACTAGCACATGGTCTATTCAGACGTAGTAATTGTGTCTAACAAGTGGCAGATGGCGCTGATATAAATTTAACAAAAATATTTTATTTCTTCCTTTAACAAAAATGAGCTCAACCCGCGCAATTCACAAACGAATTATTATTTAGTTCAAACTAAATGATAATTCATTTTATATTATAAAGATTAGCCAGCAAGTTGCAAGTTTGAACACTGTACTTTACTCAAGGTTCTCGTTACTTAATTTACTAGCCTCTTTTAACTCTAAAAAAATAAAACATTCAAACATGTAACATAAAATATATATTTCTTATTGCCTAAATACATAATTATATGATAATAAGCTATGTTTAAGTCTAAATCGCCACGCGGGCGCCATGTGAGCCGTAAACCAAGATTTACACAAATTCCACGCAGTGCTAAACGGAATGATTAAAATTCTTAATTAACGATTAGTAATAAGCTTTTTTTATCTACTTACATACATTTATTTATTTATTAAATTTTTATATTAATTTTCTTTATAGAGGATAGACGGATCTAGCGTATCTTTTTTCTTTTGAAAGTAAAATTGAAATACAGAGAGCTTTTTAATGTCGAAATTATACAATAATAACCACGAAAAAGCGATTTTCAATATTCTAAAATGATGATCGACACAAAAATATTCTCTAAACTCAGTTTTTGGAAGCTTAGGCATTGTTTTTGTTGTAGTACGGAAGTTCAAGATATTTTTAATTTGAAAAAGATTTATCCCTATCCCGCGTCTTATTCAAAAGAGATCGTCGCGCGAATACACGGTCGTTCGAACTATTTGTTCGGTGAACCTGAACGCGTGGTCGCGCCAACACAGGGCGCTTTCCAGGTTTCAGAATAAAAACTGACATATGCACGCAACCGATCGCGTATTGGCGCGACGATCTCTTTTAAATCGAACGAGGCCGTAGACAGTGCAGATTTGCACTACAAAAGTCTTCTAAAACTCAAACCTTAAAACTAGTTTTCTATTAGAGCGGTGGCCGCAACATAGTGTCCGCAATTTACCGGCGCATGGAAACTTTATTTATGAAAGTAAGCTAGTGTGTTTTCTTAGAGAGCGTTTTTTGACACCGTTAAGAGCGTTTATTCTGAAAGTGGGCAACGTCGCAAATGTCAAATATTTCGCTGTTTTGATTAATTTGGCAAAATTACTGTATGGTAATAAGAAATGTGGCTAACTAGCGAACTAGAATATTAATAATGAATTGCAATTATAACATTGAATTTAATGTTGTAACTGTTTTAGGTGTAAAAAATGCATTTGGAAAGTTTCCAAATACTTTTTTTACATCTAAAACTAAATATTCGGTGTTACGATATTACATTATTGCATTTCATAATATAATCAATATTTTAGTTCCCTAGTTAGCTACAATTATTAATTTTATACAGTAATATTGCCAAATTAATAAAAACGGGTAAATATTTGACAGCTATTTGCGACGTTGCCAACTTTTAGGATAAACCCTCTTAAGTCAAACCTCGCTGTCATAATTATCATGACAGCTGTCATGGCGGCCGTTACGTGACGGCCACCACTGTTCAAGGAAACCGTCAACACCAAATCCTTTACACATTTTTTTTTAAACCTGATATTAGCAAAATAAAAACTATATTATTACTTCCTACAAGCTTTCTTTTTCTTCTTCCTCTTTCTAACTTCACTATAATCATATTCAACAGTGGTCCCACTCAAATCTTGATACCCATCTGACTTTTGACTTTCGTAATTAGGAAAATTCACCCCTTCCGTCTGCTGATAGTTCTCCGAAAACGTTTCCGAAAATTTCGTACTCAAAGTTTCGGAACCGAAAAATTTCGTGGTGTAAGTTTCTGCGGGTCGTTGTAGATTTTGGTATTTCTCGTTATGCGGGTAGATTGTGTTCAGGATGTTGGTTGCTATGGCGACCGGCGTGGCGGGGTAGGCCCCCTGTTGTATAGGTCAGAACTTCAGGTCCTGAAAAGAGAAAGACATATGGTAACTATTTTATCGGCACTGTTTTTACATACATAAACTCACGCCTTCGTCCCATGGGGGTAGGCAGAAACTACAGAACGCCACCTGCTACGATCATTACATACTCCTTTTGCTACAAAACTCCAATACATATTCGACGAAAATCTATGGGACGTCTGATAATTTTTTCGTGATCACGATGTTGGTATCTTTAGAGAAAGTTGATCAGATAGTTGGTCTGTACCACAATATTAATTAATATGAGCCACACATTTCTGATAAACGCAATATAAAGGCAGAACCAAAAATGCTTCAAGTAAGAAAAAGGCACAGTAAAATTACTTTCATGATTTCCAACATAAAACTATCACATGCATAATCTGTCAGTTCAAGGCCAGAAAAATTTAGAAATCGGCTATCTTTACATAAATAATCCTATCCTATACTATTAAATGAGCAATATTTGTACTCAAGTTCTCGAAAACGGCTCTAACGATTTCGATGAAACTATAGCGTTTTCGGAGGCGTAAAATCGATCTAGCTAGGTCTTATATCTGGGAAAATTCGTTTTCTCCGTATTTTCACCCGAGCAGGGATCGATCCCCAAAAGTTTAGACTGCCTTAGAATAATGACATGGCAGCATGGAACATAGATATGGCAGCATGGAATTAGTATGAACTTTCCTGTAGTATTAAATGAGAATTCTCTATTTTCACCAGAGCAGAGCTCGGTCGCCCAGGTACTTAACCTAATTAGTAGACATTATTGCTTCTTCAATAATCTTACACATGTATGTTAGATAAATTAGTATTTATCAGCTTGATATTTTTCCACAACAGCATCTAGGCCTGTTTTTATACAGAGATGGAGCGAATACTAATAAATACGCTCGTTTAGCTTATCCCTTTGTATGGTGCAAGCCTATTAACGTCCCACTGCAGGAAAAAGGCATCTTCTCATACACAGAAGGCACGAGCATTGATGACCACCCTTGCTCAAGACGGGTTGGTGATTTCGGACTTATATTAACCATAAATCCAGGTTTCCTTCGCCGATGTTAGTAATGTCCAAGATAAACCCAGAAAGTACATATGAATTGAAAAAGTCACATTGGTACTAACGCGGGTTTGAAGCCACAACCTCATGCATGAGAGGCGAGGTTTTAACCACTGGGTCATTACGACTATCCACGAATATCGTGAAATATTACGAGGACACTACTTTCATTATTAATATTGGTGTTTAAAACCGTAGAAAGCTGATACCCGCCTGATAATTCAGAATCCCGCACTGTGGGCCAAAACTCAAATTTACCTAGCAACGTGTAAAAAGTAAGATTACATACAGAATCTATTCTGTGCTGCTTGTGTTGTCTAGTCGTCTTGCTGATCATGGTTTTGTTATTGTTACTAGTAATTAACTGTTTATTTATTTTGCCTCGATGGTTCTAGTTTATCATTTATAACTTCCAATTACAGCTTTATATAGCTTTATGTAAGCGGGCACGCCCTTTATGCCTGAAGGCTTTATTTAGATATTTAGTTCTGTTTACGTTTAGTTTTTATTTCTTCTTGAGTATAGTTCTCGATGTTTTTGTTGGTATATTGGCGTGTGCTAGCTGACATATGGCCAATAATTTTTCATAAAAATTATTTTTTGTGCTACATAAAGTAAATTATTTTGCATACTGTTGTACAGAATCATTTATTCTTTCCTAACTGAACAGACAACTGTGCTGCTGGGCAGTTTGTTGCGCCTCTTCTTCCCAGCTAAAGCACTAGGAAGTGCTGAAGGGTGGGCGTTTTGGGGACTGTCTTATGTAATTTTGACGTTCGAAAACTGCTGATTCTCAGCCTAGTTTGAATAAATGACATTTGAATTCCATTTTATAATTTATCCAGTAGATAATGCCTATCCGAACACAGTGAAACATGCCCATATTGCACACATTTATTGATATGTAATAAATTCTATGTTATCTTGTACAGTCAGCAGCACGAATATGTATGTATAGATATAATCAGCCCACTGCTGGGACACAGGCCTCCTCTCTGTGAAAGGGAGCGGGTCATAATCCACCACGCAGGCCCAGTGCGTGTTGGTGGATACTCAATATCTTTATTGCTTTACCATGTGCCCTTAGGTGGAAATTATATCATTTAGACCATTATGGACCCTGTAGGGCACAGCAAAAAGGGTCGGTGAAGCACTGCTTTAGGATATCATTAAGTTGTTTTTGTGGGAACAAGTTTTAGCTTACACGTAATAAAAGTCAGGAGATCGCGAATAAGATACTAACATTTCGCCTAACTATTATTTATGTTTTATCTGCAAAAAGTACATAAATATTTTACATTATTTTTATATACCTGTTCATGTATATTATTTAATTAATTTATTATTATTTTTATTTTATTATTATTTATTAATGATTACCGTATCATTAATACATTTTTAACACACCTATAAATTGCGTAATTATCATCATTATATTATTATTAATTCTACTACTATTATTATTTATGTTTATCATTTAAATATAATGTCTTCGAATTTTTTGTTCTAGGATTTGCCGTTTTCCTAACGATGTGAACGTTGACGAATGAGCTGCCTGCACTACCCTGCCGTCTCGCCGCGCACATACCTAAGGCACAGAGCAGAGGTTTCGGTCAAACTATAAGGCAATATAGTTTGACCGAAACCTCGAAATTTAATCCATCCAATGGATGTCTTTAAAAGATCGCTTTTAGTGATAAGACCGCCCATTGTGTCACTCTATATAAAATGTCTACATTAATATCTATAATATTTATGGTGTACACTTAGAGCAAATAAAAAACCAAGCCACAGCGCTGCAAACAATACAGTGAAGCATGCTAAAACTACACCTCCGCTCTGTGCATACACGCTCACACGCACACACTTACAATCAAACTACACCTCTCTCAAGTGCACACATGTTTACGAAACCAGCCTCATGTCACTGTTGACCGCTGTCAACGCAGCTGCTGTTGTTGCTATGTCTTGGTTTTTTATTTGGTCTGAGGGCGTGACCTTGCGGAAATCCATTATAAAATACAATAGACGTGGATATATTTAGTAACCTGTTCCGCTTAGCTATTTCTAAAGAGCCATAAAACTCTGAAAGAAATCGACACGTGTTTCACCTCTCAACGAGGCATCCTCAGGATGACGATTGACTTGTCGCGAACCCGAATACCGCGTGTTGCCACACCGAGCGCTGAACGCAGAGTAGCACACTCTGCGTTCAGCACTCGGTGTTGATTTCTTTCAGAGTTTTAATGACTCTTTAGAAATAGCTAAGCGGAACAGGTTACCTGCTACGATCCTTACATACTCGTTTTGCTTCGTTTACGTTCAAAGAGAATAGGGATGATGCCTGGGCCAAAAAAAAAATTATATTTCAATTCTATCCGTCAGTCAGATAATAAAATAATAATAGACACGTATTTTTTGCTTATCATATTAATAAAAAATGTCTTGGGTAAAACGCATTAATTAAAGTTGGGGAGTGGGTGTCGCTACGTCACAAGTAGGTATAAAATCTACATACTCGTGACGTAATGGCACATTTTAACAAAAAAAAAAAGAACATTGGACACGTATTTTTTAATTTAAAAAATTAAAAATACGTGTCCAATGTTTTTTTTATCTACCTGACGGACAAAAAAAAAACATTTTTAGTCATCAACCCTATTCTATTCTAAAGGTAACCTATTATATTAGTGCTCGTGACTGTACATATTAATTACAATGTTTACATATTAATTAAAACCTAACGCGACATATCTAAATCCTAAGCAAATATGGGCTACATGTTATCTACAGTCTTCAGTTAATTTGTTGTTCAAATATTACGTATAATCAGTAAGACTAGTGCAGTCGAGCGCGTTAGCCTGAACAGCGTTTTGGGATACTTTTTAATTGTACTTTTTAAATTTTTAATATTATTTAATAACTCCATTTTGATGCATTTTCTAGTTAATAACAGCAGTCTGTATGTTACCGAGACAGTTTAGGGTAAAAATGATCACACAGAGAAGGATCGCTGTATGAAAATGTTTAATGGTTTGATTATAATTGTCTAAAATCAGGTTTTTTATTTTTTTTCAATCGGTGTGGTGGTTGTCGTATCTTTAACGTGAAAGTAGGTTTAGACTCTTACTTTGAATGTCATTTTTAGAGTTCCGTACCTCAAAAGGAAAAAACGGATCCGTTTTAGGATCACTCATGTCTCTGTCCGTCTTTCTCCGAACCTAATGGACCGATTCAATTGAAATATGGTACATATATCAATTTCTGTGACCCCTTGTTTGGGTCGTGTGTAAAAAAAAATATTGAATGTAGGGTCACATTTCGGGATCAAACAGAAAACTTAAAAAAAAGGTTTGCAACCTGTACTGTGTGAGGTGTGACATATCAAATGAAAGGATTTGTTGCAAGGATCTCAATTTTTTTTTTTTAATAATTTTAAAATAACTACATTTATAGATATCTAAGAAAATTTATGAAAACTGATTTTAGTAATGAGATGGAACTGGCAGGTGGATCATCTGCCGATTTTTAACTGGGTACAAAAACTGTAAAGTATACGCAGATCACGTCCAATTAAGAGCGTTTATCCTAAAAGCTGGCAACGTCGCAAATAGCTGTCAAATATTTACAAGTTTTTATTAATTTGGCAATATTACTGTACGGAAATATAAAATGTAGCTAACTAGCGAACTAAAATATTGATTGTGAAATGCAATAATTAATACCATAACACCGAATATTTAGTTTTAGATGTAAAAAAGTATTTGGAAACTTTCCAAATGCCTTTTTTACACCTAAAACGATTACAACATCAAGTTATAATTGCTTTTCATTATTAATATTCTAGTAAGCTAGGTAGTTAGCCACATTTCATATTTCCATACAGTAATATTGCCAAATTAATCAAAACAGCGGAATATTTGACATCTATTTGCGACGTTGCCAACTTTCAGAATGAACGCTCTTAAGACATGTCCTATGTGACATTATATTGTGCTTGTCATGCTATTATTCAGGAACATAGTTGAAATGGCTATTTGACGCCAGAAATAGGTAGATTAGGTAGTAAGATAGTATTTCTTCTCTTGGTGAACGTTTAAACAAACCACGAATGCTTTGTTGGTATAACAATCTACTTTAAATTTCAGATCAACGCTCTTCAAATGACTAGCAGGAAGGCCTCCAAAATTTCGAACTGTTATACCTTGCCAATGACAGTAGATTGGCTGACCTGATGATAGCTTGCCGATGGCTTGCCTAGTCAGCATTATTGACTCAGAAGGATTATCCATTAGGTTTGGACGTCAGTTCGGTCTGAATCTCGGTACGGGTCGGAAGTCCTAGATCATACTATTTCTACATTACAATATATGTAATTCTAATTCCATTTTAATCCAAGTTGATAATTCTTAATAAACTCTTTTTAGATTATTCGATTTTCTTTTTTAAAAACAAGTTTCCGGACTCTCGTATAACATTTGGTGGCAGCGGTGGGATACGAAAATCCCCTACCCGAATACGTCTCTGAAAATAAATACTAAACCTGAAAGTGCCAATGAAATAAGTGTTTAAAAGTGCTGAAAGTTAAGTGGCTTACTAAATCAATACTGTGTCGAATGTGCAATAATCAAAGTGCCTGATCGACACCCTGTCTTGTGTGTTGCACCCTGCAACTGAGACCGGATTTCACCCTCTGTTGGTACAGAGGTCCACTACAACTGCTGTTCTGCTGTTTACCGCTGGAGAAGCGGTCAAAATGATCCTGAATATCCTCATAATGACGGCGTTCCTGTGAGTGATCTTGAAAATACTTCGGTTACTACTATATCCTAGTGCGAATACCAGAATTAACTCAGAGTCACTATTTCTAGCTACATTTATTTTATTTCTACATACTCTATCCTATTGTACATTATTCATAATACATTGTAACTGATAAGGACCTTACTGCACCGCTACTGTATATTTTGTTTAGACTACGCGTTTCGATTACGCGTCTATCACACCGAGTCACTTGTACACGGTAGCATAACGTGGATACGATTTCTTATAATTAAATAGCTTATAATATTTTATTTTGTAAAATTTAATCATGACTGCAAAGGAGGAAAGTTCCAGTAGCTCTAAAAGTACAAAGGTCGAAATAGAAGAAAAAATAGAACTCGGTATTCTATTTAAATTTATTAAGCCATTCGATGGCTCCAGGGAGAAACTAAACCCCTTCATTACCAATTGCCAGAGCGCTTTTAACACCGCTACAAAAACGCAGAAACCTATTTTATTCAAATTTATTCTAAGTCAACTAATAGATAAAGCTGAAACTACATGCAGTGTCAAAGAGTTCGAATCCTTTGAACAATTCATCGAGTTCTTAACACAACAATTTGGGGAAAGAAAGCATTACGCTCATTTACTCACTGAACTTCAGGACTGTAAGCAGAGCTCTGCTGAAACAGTCAACCAGTTTGCATTAAAAATAGAAACATGCTTGGCGAAACTACTTACGGAAATAAACATTTCCATTCCGACGAAAAAGAAAACTGAACTAGCAGGACGCGTAGCTGCGATGCAAGATCTTGCGCTTCATACTTTTATAATAGGTCTTTTGCCACGGGTATCACAAGTCGTTAGATGCCGAAACCCAGACTCGTTAAATTCCGCTATAAGCTTCGCAGTAGAAGAAGAAAAAATCATCTCTAATATTTACAAAAGATCTGCATCCACTACTTACTCCAGTAACGATAAATCCAAAAATACAAATTCTCGCCGTGACTTTCAATCGCCACGTTTTCCAGCCCCGCGAAATTACCATTTCGATCATTCAAAAGCAGTAAATACCAATGACACGATATGTCGCTACTGCAAAAACATAGGGCACACTATTGAAAATTGCCGC
Organism: Omphaloscelis lunosa; assembly: GCA_916610215.1. Lineage (NCBI taxonomy): Eukaryota > Metazoa > Arthropoda > Insecta > Lepidoptera > Noctuidae > Omphaloscelis > Omphaloscelis lunosa. Next base: position 3,406,811 of record OU744271.1, read on the forward strand.
AAAAGACAATACAACAATAGTAGGAACCAATCTGCGGCTTCTACTTCATATGGTCGTCAACCTAACCCTACACAAGCCCGCAAGGTTTTTAACGTAAATCAGGACAAGGAGGAAGGGACCGACGAAGTCGACCAAAACGATTTAAACGAGTAAAATTTCCCGGCCGGTGTCGCGCGGGAAATTCGACCTACTATATCAAAGCCGATGCCTCTATTCCCACTGAATCCCCTGAATCACGTAATAAATCCACTGTTTATATAAAACCAATTACTAAATCCACTGAATCACATACTAAATCCACTGCTTCTATGAAATCAATTACTAAATCCACTGAATCCCCTGAATCACGTACTAAATCCACTGTTTCTATGAAACCAATTACTAAATCCACTGAATCCCCTGTATCACGTACTAAACCCATTGAATCACGTACTAAATTCAATGTTTCTATGAATCCTGCAATTACTAAATCTCTCGAATCACGTACTAAATCCAATGTCTCTATTAAGTCAATTGCTAATTCCACTGAATCCCCTGAATCACGTACTAAATCCACTGTTTCTATGAAACCAATTACTAAATCCACTGAATCCCCTGTATCACGTACTAAATCCACTGAATCCCCTGAATCACGTACTAAATCCACTGTTTCTATGAAATCAATTACTAAATCCACTGAACCCGCTCTTTCTGCCAAATCATTTACTAAACCCTGTAAATTATCAAATCCAAATGCAAATCCCTACACTTCATCTTCGGACAACTTGCCACTCTCACCAGACCTGAAACAAAAAATAGACGCAAAAATTTATAAAATGTTTAAAAATAGAGAAAAAAGATACTTACCACACGTAATAATCCACACCTCGGTCGCTGATAGGCCTTTATCCTTCCTAATTGACACAGGCTCCTGCATAAGTCTGCTGAAACTAAATTCCATGTCCAAAGTCCCAAAGTTAAGTGATGATAAAATAACCATCAAAGGAATCGATGCTGGAAATGAAGCAACTTCAACTCTAGGCAGCTTTAAAATGCAAATATTCAAAAAAAATAACAAACCTTATGTCTATGAATTTCACGTTGTCAAAAATATTAGCCTAAGTTTCGATGGCATCATAGGCAACGACCTCCTGAAAGACCTAGGTTGTCAAATCGACTATTGTCATGAAACCTTACAGATAGATGAAGACTACATAAAATTAAAATTCGCTGAATCATTATATAACATTCCGCCTCGCACAGAAACTGTAATTGAATGCACAATAAGTAACCCAGATATAAGAGAAGGTATGATATTAGACCAACACATCTCTGATTCGTTATTAGTTGCCAATTGCATCGTTAAAGTGAAAGAAAATAACCGTATTAATATTACGATTATCAACACCTCGGAAGAGTCCATCATACTCCGATCCAACCTTAATCTAACACTAGAACCTCTAGACACTCAAGCTTGTTTGAATCCCCATGAATCATTGTCCCTTACTAATGCCTCCACAAGAACGAATAAAGTTCTCAAACATATTAGGATTTCTCACCTAAATGAAGAAGAATCTAACGCACTATTACAAGTTTGCACAGACTTTTCCGATATCTTCCACCTTCCAGACGATCAGCTCACATATACCACAATTGCTGAACATAATATAAGAACTAATACAGATATCCCCATCCAAACTATATCTTATAGATTCCCTGAATGCCATAAAAAGGAAGTGGAAAACCAAATTAACAAAATGCTAGACACCCTCAAATTCACCATGGTCCTCACCCATTTGGGTTGTGCCCAAGAAGCTGGATGCTTCAGGGCAACGAAAATGGAGAGTCGTCATTGACTATAGAAAACTCAACGATGTCACTATAGGAGAAACATACCCTATTCCACAAATAACAGAAATTCTAGATCAATTAGGGAAAAGCCAATACTTCACAACTTTAGATTTGGCCTCAGGCTTCCATCAAATTCCAATATCTGAGCAAGACGCTCCTAAAACCGCCTTCTCTATACCCCAAGGCCATTTTCAATTTACGAGAATGCCATTTGGACTAAAAAATGCCCCTTCAACCTTCCAAAAACTAATGAACACATGTTTATGTGGACTTCAAGGCTCACGTTGCTTTGTTTATTTAGATGACATTGTAGTCTACTCCCCTGACTTACCAAGCCACATTCAAAATCTATCCGCTGTTTTCGATAGGCTCAGAAATTATAACCTAAAGCTCCAACCAGACAAATGCGAGTTTCTATGCAAGGAAGTAGCTTATCTTGGTCACCTTATCAACAAAGACGGTGTACAACCAAACCCTGGAAAAATCAAATGTATCACCGAATTCCCTTTACCGAAATGCCCAAAAGATCTGAAATCTTTTCTTGGACTCGTTTCTTACTACAGACGCTTCATACCAGACTTTTCCAAACTCGCAAAGCCATTAACATCCCTTCTAAAAAAGGATACACCATTTAATTGGAAAAATGAGCAACAGCTTGCTTTCGAAAATTTACAAAATAAGTTAGTAACGTCACCAGTACTAGCATATCCCGATTTTACCAAACCCTTCATTCTTACCTGTGACGCAATCACAAGGTCCAATAGGAAAGGACCGTCCAATTGCTTACGCGTCTCGAACGCTCAATAAGGCTGAATGTAATTACAGCGTTACCGAAAAGGAATGCTTAGCCATTATCTTTGGAACTAAAGCCTTTCGCCCCTATCTTTACGGAAATCGATTTACTATAGTCACAGATCACAAACCCTTGCAATGGTTATTTAACTGTAAAGACCCTGGTTCTAGGTTAGTACGCTGGCGACTGAAATTAGAGGAATTTGACTATGATATTGTATATAAGAAGGGGAAAATTAATACTAACGCTGACGCATTGTCTCGATTTCCAGTTAACCCTATTCATGGTGAACGTTTACCAACCCCTGACCCTCTTCTATTAGATCTTGACACTGAATTCGATGACCTCTTGGAGGACCCTCTTATAATTCTACCATCCCCTATTCCGTTCACGTTCGAGAATAACGACCTATTAAATCAAGAAACAAATGCCGACTCTAACATACCACAAAATCCTATACCACAAGCTGAACCAACGCTATCTCCAGATCTCACAGACCTAGGACCGCACTTACCCTACCTTGACCTTAGCCCTGACAGTGCGGACCTCAACCTTGATTTTGACTCATTACAAATCCCTTCGCCAAACGAGCAACTAAATCCAAACGACGACAATTATTCTAAATTCCTAAAATCAATTCCAAATAAAGAAAATATCTCCAACACAATTCTAAAAGAGCACAACGAAAATCTCCTAAAAACAACCTGCAAAATAATATTAATCCCTACATCTATAGATTTAGACGAGTCAAATCCCTACATCTCCGAAATTCTCCTAAATTCCGACAACCAAGACGAAATCCTTAATTCCGAAAAAGAATTATACCATTTTCTAAAAACTAAATATGACAACAAGACTGTTTACTTTATCTTCACAAAAGTTCACCACTTTGACGAATCATCTTATCCTGCTATCTATGACACTCTGAAACAAGTAAGAAACGAAATCCTAAATTCTGAACAAACCACAGATATTGCTATCTCAGACTTCAAAAATCCATTTGACCATCACTCCTACACAAAAATTTACAATATCCTAACTCACATTTTTAACAATACAAAAATTCAAATCCATGTTTACCTAAATAAAACAATATACCCTACTCCGAGCGAAAGACCTAAAATCATGCGTGAGAATCATGACATTCCTACAGCTGGACACTTAGGATCGACACGAATGTACAACAGAATCCGGGAACAATTCTATTGGAAAGGCATGAGAAGTGACATTGAAGACTATGTCAAGAAATGTAAACTATGTCAGGAAAACAAAGCACTGAGAAAATTAAATAAAGCTCCAATGGAGATCACTACTACATCCACAGCTCCGTTTCAGAGAGTGGCATTAGATATAGTAGGACCCCTACCCGAATCTGGCCCCGCCAAACTAAAATATATCCTCACCTTACAAGATGATCTAACTAAATATTCTATCGCTTATCCTATACGCAGTACAACCGCTGAAGAATCTAGCGATTGTCTTATCCATTTCATATCCCTATTTGGAATTCCTAAATCTATACTAACTGATCAAGGTACTAACTTTACGTCCGACCTTTTTAAAACTACTTGTCAATTTCTTAAAATCAAACAATTATGGTCATCACCTTACCACCCTCAGACACAAGGAGCCTTAGAACGCAGTCATTCAACCCTCAAAGAATATTTAAAATCCTTCATAAACGAAAACCAAGATAATTGGCCTACATATGTGTATACAGCTATGCTAACCTATAATACAACAGAACATTCAACTACAAAATTTACTCCTTACGAGTTAATATTCGGTCACAAACCTTTCATTCCTAGCTCTATCTATGAAAACGAACCTAGTACAACTTATTCAGACTATATTAAAATGTTACAACATAAATTTAAATACACCAGAGGAAAAGCTCTAGAAAACATACTTAAATCCAAAGAGTCTTCTAAATCCTATTACGATTCTCACACTAAATCACCACCACAGTATAAGGCTGGTGACTACGTCTATCTTAAAGCCCACCTGAGGCTCAGAAAGGCACTATCGCCTATCTGGAAAGGACCATACAAAATAATCAAAGTTCACAATAACAATACAGCTACGCTCCTTATCAACCGACGTCACGTAACTCACCATTTCGACCAAATGAAACCCGCAGTAACTAAGGATCCTGTATTACTATTAGAGATAGATTAAGATAAGAGAGATTAGAAATAATTGATTATTAGCATGTAAGTATTAGCTAGTAATTATAATAGGTATTTAGCGTAGTCTAACTGTTTCTATTCATTCTATTTCAGCGCCTCGGTCAATGCGCATCAGGACTTTATCAAGCCTCTTCCTTCTAGTTCCGGCATATACTTCGATAGACTAGGAAAACTTAAAGCCATTAAAGGAAAATTAAATATTATTAGTCATGTAAACATTTCCCTTATAAATCCTCATCTTTCTAACCTCAATGATATCTTAGATGTAGTTAGAAAAACATGTCAGAAATCGAGCAACCTTCAATGTGAAAACATACTATCCCCACTCACAGTTCGATACAACGATATTAAACGCGAGTTCGACTCTATCTCCCATTTACTGTCAAAACGTAGTAAACGTTCAGCATGGTTCGGCGGAATAGGCACTGTTTTCAGACATGTTTTCGGCACTCTAGACGAAGACGATGCATTAAAATACGATTCCGCGATTGAATCTATTCAAAACCACGAGAAAAAACTTGCGGAACTAATGAAAGAAAACATTTTAATTACTACTTCTACTTTGGAATCTTACAAACAAACGATTAATAAATTAAAAGATAACGAAATTTCACTTAAATACACTTTAGGTCTACTTATACTACAATTAAATAATATCACGGAAACTTCTAAAATTCTAATATCTGAAACAAAGGTCCATTCCATACTTGCTAGCCTCGAAAGTTCTTTACTAGCATTGTCGTTTCAGCTTGAAGACTTAACAAATGCTATTATGTTGAGCAGTCAAAACATCCTGCATCCGAACATAATAAGTCCGGCGCAATTATACAATGAACTTGCTGATAACGACCGGTACCTACCTAGAGATACTGGAATTCCTATAACACTAAGTCTAGATAATATTCACTTAATATTAAGCATATCAGAAGTTGCGTGCTATTACTATAAAAACAAACTTGTATTCGTTTTACAAATCCCTTTAGTTACTAATGACGAATTTAACTTGTATCATAATTTAGCATTACCGACCCCTCATGGATTAGATAATCCAAGTACTTTTAGTCTAATTTTACCTTCTAGTTCGTATATTGCTATTTCTAAAGATAAGCTAAACTTTTGTAACCTAGATAGTCTAGATAAATGTAAAACAGTAAGCTCTGAGTTCTTTCTGTGTGAGATACCTACGGTATTATTGACAAGCGGCAATCCTACGTGTGAAAGCGAACTATTAACGAAAACAATTAGTGCTATCCCCACGCAATGTGAAACCAAGACGATTGTCGGCGAATTGGACATTTGGAAATCACTTATGAATAATCAGTGGATTTTCGTGCAATCTCGTTCAAGTAAAGTGTCAATGGATTGTGATAACTCCGAATTACGCGAAATCATAGTGTCCGGAACCGGTATATTACGGATCCCAAATCAGTGTACAGTATATACAAAAATGCGAGACTTATATCGTCAAAAGATGAGATCAACATAGACATTCCTATTCCTAGTTTAGACTTTAGCATTATCAATGACTCATGTTGTAAAATAGACACTAAGAATAATGGTTTAAATAATAACATATCCCCTATTTTACTACAAAACATCAATTTGGATGATCTAACTGTAAATAAACAAAATGATAAGATATTTTCAGATTTAAACAAAATGATCAATGAAGACCTATCCTCGTAAAATACGGGACACATTATTCTATATTGACTGTATGTATTTTAATAATAGTTATGTCTTTTATAGCATTTAAATTATATAAGATTGTTTCTAAGCATAGATCTAAGTTCTATATCTCTTGTGTTAAACCGACGACCCATACCGATGACGATAACGATAATATAGATACTGAACCTGAAAACTCTTCAATGCCATTACCTAGATTACGGGAAATTGTATAACTTCCTGAATTTCGACTTTTATCCCCGAATTTCAGTCTTAAAGGGGGGGCTGTTATACCTTGCCAATGACAGTAGATTGGCTGACCTGATGATAGCTTGCCGATGGCTTGCCTAGTCAGCATTATTGACTCAGAAAGATTATCCATTAGGTTTGGACGTCAGTTCGGTCTGAATCTCGGTACGGGTCGGAAGTCCTAGATCATACTATTTCTACATTACAATATATGTAATTCTAATTCCATTTTAATCCAAGTTGATAATTCTTAATAAACTCTTTTTAGATTATTCGATTTTCTTTTTTAAAAACAAGTTTCCGGACTCTCGTATAACAGAACGAATATAAAAAAAAAAACAAAGAAAGAAAATGTTTTAAGGTTTTTTATTAATTGTTTTAACGACACTGGTTAATATTGAGTGTTGTAACACGTTTAATTTTTGCATGTGTTGGTTAGATACTGCTGTGGTGGCATTTTTTTAATGTTCTAGCTTGAGTTTGTTGTCGGTGTTAAGGTGTTTTTTTAGCCCCTACGACGAAGCTTCACTTAGCAAATATGGCTGTGTGTCTCGGCTCTTGTTTCCGCCAGTTGGCATTTGGTTTAGCCAGTCGGCGTTTTTGTAAGACCAACATTATCTTAGTTCAGCTGCCCATTTACTAAAGACAGCTCATGTAAAAAATGTATATTTTTGTACATGAGCTGTATTGTCAAAATTCTACCTATTGATACAGCGACACTGGAAAATCCTGGAACGCGGTTTTTAAATAAAAATAAATAAATAGGTAAAGCAACAATAGGGAAGACAATCCAAAAATATTTTTGGTCGATTTTAACATCATTAATTTATGTTATAAATTTATATAGAATAAAATAGTATTTATTTGTATACAGGTTAGCAGGGACATCGACGCGAGAACTGTTACCATGGATTCAGTAGATGATTCTGAAAAAATCAGGTGTTCCATATATTTTGATTGCACTTTTCTATGAAACAGCAGATTTATTTTTTAAATAACCGACGTAAATTTTCAACGCAGGTTCAGACTCATGTACTTAATCCAGAGTAACAGTTTTCGCATCAATGTCCCTGCCACCCTGTACACAACGTGTTCCTTTTGACATCCCATAACTCTAGGGTATTAATGAGACCATGTGAAAGAATCTACTAGCATATTTTTTTTTTTTCATTCAAAATAATTCAACATAGTCACAATTATTTACATAAACACCCTTACATGAACACACACACACACACGCACACACGCACACACACACACACAAACACACACACACATCGAGAGTCTTGTTTTATGTTATCTTCGAAAAACTATATGTGGAACAAATGTTCTAGGAATGCCTGTATTATTTTTACTAATAGCATACTACCTTACAGTTATAGGACATCAAAAGGAACACGTTGTATAATATCCGCATAGTATTATGGTATAATCGGGTATTATCAAATTTAAAAAAAAAAGGATACAACTCACATTCGACGATTTTTGTAAAAATTGACATTAATTAATATTAATATTGCAAGTTAAAATCGCTGTACCCGGCGAATAACATAGTAATCTTGGAAACCAAATTTTACAAGAAAAATAAAAAACGGTTTTTGTGAAAATCTTATTTATATACATAGCGAAATTGTTCAAATATATTATTTTTTTAACATTCACGAATACACCTTAAAATCTTGTAACTTCTGAAATAACCGTAGGAAATTAATGCAAAAAATTGACAGAGTATAATCGGACCTCTTAATATCGAATATGCAATAACCTTAAAACTGTCGTAGTAGCACATTACCGTTTTATTCGCCGGGGACAGCGAAATGTTCAAGAGATAATTTAATAAAATAATTGTACATTAATTCAGTAGAAAATAAAAATCCTTCATACAGAACCCATTCAAACATTTTCCCGGACCATCTTATCACCATAAACTACTCTGATCATCATCAACTCCTCACCTTGATAGCCTGCGGAAGGTCGGGGAGCTTCATGTCCCTCAGCTGTTGAGGAAGGTTCATACTCTTCACTGCAGACACCGCCCGGGCCGGTGCGGCTGATATACCCGCCTGTAAGACCAAGGAAGTGAAATAAATATTATTATAAATAAATATTATTATATATAAAAATTATTATAAATAAATAAATATTATTATAAATAAATAAATATTATTAAAAATAAATTTATTTAATTACACATAACCAAGTGGGCCAAGACCTGATTCCAGGTCAGGAAAATCCCAATGACATTTTGTCATTGGGTTTTTCCAACAGGAATAGGGATAATAATAATAAATTTAATTAACAAGTATGTGCCCGACCCAGTTCTTGAAAATGACCATGTCACGTTGTACTGGGATCGGTCTATCATTACTGACAGGACTATTGTTGCCAATAAGCCTGATATAGTGGTGATAGACCGATTAGCGCGCCACGCAATGATAGTCGATGTTACCATTCCACATGACGAGAACCTCGTGAAAGCTGAGAAAGAGAAACAAATAAAATATCTCGACTTAGCACACGAGGTTGTTGACATGTGGAATGTGAGCTCAGCTATCATTGTGCCGATTGTCGTAACGGCTAATGGCCTGATGGCCAAAAGCCTCGATCAACATCTCTCGAGGCTCTCGTTAGACGGTTGGATCAAACGCCTGAATCAGAAAGCAGTACTCCTCGATACGGCCCGCATTGTGAGGAGGTTCCTGTCTCTGCAGCCCTAACCACCGGTAGCTTGGACCCTGCTCCCGACACCGGCGGAATTCTACTTTTTATATTTTTAAATGTTTTTTTTTAATACTTTTTATTTTAAGAAATATTTAAAAATGTAAATAAGTAAGATATAAAATGAATAAACATAATTTAATTAATATAATTAAAAACATCTAACAGGCCTCTGCGAGTTGACTTCGGCCCCTCGTACGCCTTCTAAAGGTCCGGGACCTCAGGGTCCCGAGAAATGTCAAAGACCCTTTAAATAATAATAATAACCCCACCGCCGTATCTCTACGTTTACGTCGTGGTGGGGCTTGCGCGCTCCTGAACTCTGGGTCTGTGTCAGTAGAGTTTACTTTGCCGAAACAGGTGAGGAGCCAGACCAAGAGAGATACATAAACCCGCAGGCCAGCATGTGGCGAGCTGTTGGGCAGTAGCAACCCCACGGACCCAATCTCCCAGGAGAAGTCTTGTTCCTCACCTCTGACTTACCTTTATTGGCCGGCTCGAGTGAACAATGACAAGGAACAGCTCCCACCTCATTCTTGCCTTTATTGGCCGGCTTGAGTGGAGAGTCACAAGAGCAAACTTGCTCGGAGGAAGACCGTACTTCCGGGATTGTCCTGATAGTCGTGGAATACCTCTCCACTCCTCAAGCACCTCAGGAAGTGTTGCCCCGTTGTCGCTACGTCACTATGTGCTAGCGACCGTTTTCGGGGGCCTATTATTGAGTGTGCAAGTCACCTCCTGCCATTTTATCCGTGTATTACATATCATTGATCAAGCAGGGAACATAGTACTTCCATAGTTCCAGGTAACTAATCCATTATAGCCACCCAAATCCATAGCCCAAAATGTTTTGTTTCCATGTTCTGCAATAGTCCTACACCAATGAGTGCACTTGTATAGTGCATACAGGGATAATCGTCGGTTAGTGCAAACGTCTAACAGGCCTCTGCGAGTTGGCTTCGGCACCTCGTACGCCTTCCAAAGGTCCGGGACTCCAGGGTCCCGAGAAATGTCAAAAGACGTAAAAATAATAATAATAAAAACTTTATTGTTTAAGTAAGCAGTACAAATTCTAATAGCACTAGCCTCCACACTAAGATTCCCTGTGTCTTGGAGACTAGTCTCCGTCTTACAACTCTAATACAAAGTAGGTACTATATGTAGGCACTTAAGTAACATCGGTCGGTGAGATTTGTGAAGTGACAATAATCAAATGTTATTCCAGTACAATAAATTCAACTTAACATATTGTAATAAAGTTATATGCATTAAATTGAAACGTGTGTAGTGTATTGTATACGTGTGTGGTGTGGGTGTGTGATGAATGAGTGAGCTAAGGTGGGTTTGGACCAAACGAAGATAAGAGAAGGTAAGAGCAAATCCTTTCCTGACATCCCTAACATTTCTGTAGGTATGGATAGACCAACGAAAGAATACTCCCGCTCCGTTTAGACAAAGGGATACCGGAAAAGTGGGGACTTAATAAGCTTTCGGTCTGCGCTCGGTGCTTGGTGTGGCAACACGCCGTGTTCGAGTTCGCGACAAGTTAATCGTCATCCTGAGGATGCCTCGTTGAGAGGGAAACACGTGTCGATTTCTTCCAGGGTCTTTTCAAGACTCTTTAGAAATAGCTAAGCGGAACAAGTTACTAAATATATCCACATCATCATTTTTTTTAAGCTTAAATTGTTTGGTCCTAGTCGACCTTTATGTATTAGTGTGATGAATGTGTCTGTTGATGATGACACATTTTTTTGTCCGTCAGGTAGATTATTAATAAATATTGGACACGTATTTTTTTATTTTTTTGCGTAATCAAAAGATTAGAAAGAAAGAAAGAAAGAAAATAAATTTATTTGGCCCAGGTTAAGGCACACAAATAAAAAACAAAAAATACAGAAAGCTTAAAACAGTAGTGTGTGCCTGATTACGGCGATACATAGAGTTAAAATGTGCTAAGACGTCACAAGTATGTAGATTTAATACATACTTGTGACGCAGCGACCCCCACACCCCAACTTTAATCCGTTTTATCTAAATATTTTTTTAAATTAATATGATAAAGAAAAGAATACGTGTCTAATATTTTTTTTATTATCTGACTGAGAGAATAAATAGAATTTCTTTTTTTTGACCCAGGCATAATCCCTATTATCAAATTTAGCGGCTTGGAGTTTGGATTTGTGCCCAGTTGATGACAATAGGCTCGCCCCCTATCACATAAGAAAGAAAAAAAGAACATATTTTTATTTGGGACACGCACAGGAAAAACAACATTAAAACTAAGAAAATTATACAAACAATAACAATTTCAGAAAAACATTTAAATAAAAAAATTGTGCAAACAAAAAAGAAGACCTGTGCGAGGCCAAAAGGGGCTCCTATCTCAGCATAATGCTACGATATTTGAAAAAACAAATACCGCATCGCTGGTATTCTGATAGGGTCCGACAATTATGTTTAGGTCCGGACATGGGACTTAAACATGACTGGCGAAATGTGGGGGTATAATAGGTACGCCTCTGCCTGACCCTTCGGAGATTTCAAGCGTGATATTGTGTTATGTTATTAGATATAATCGAGCGGGTCAAGTAGGCTAAGCTGAGCTCGGAACCCTGGGTCGATTCCCAGGTCGAGCAGCAGTGGCGGATCCAGGATCGTTGTTTGGGGTAGGGCTTGACCCCGCTGAATCCCTCAACAACTTCGTTAGTTTGTAGACTCCTAGAGATATCTCGGTGAAAAGACAAACCGGGCAGCGTGAGTGGCAGACTGAGGGGCGCGCGGATTCAAAACTCTGTCACGTAAACAAAATATCATAGAAAAAAAACTTGAAAATATAATAAATATTAAGTTAACGATGGTTGATGACAATTGTACGTAGGTATTCATTAGATAGTGCAATTCTTGCTAAAAAGTTTAATTAGAATAATATCAAGTTAATTTTATAATTTGTCAAGGAACAACGTTTTGGGGGGGGGGGGGAGGGTTGAGCCCCTAGATCCGCTACTGTCCAGCAGTGGGTCAGTCAGTCATTAGGTTTTTCCAACAGGAATTTCTTACCGCCGAGGACCACCTATTTGATATCTGCAATACTAAAGTCATTGGAGGTGTGTTTATCTCCCAGAGACAAAGCTGAAATGTCTCATGTGTCTGTAATTACATCAACATATATAGGGTCAAACTAATTAGCCAGCAAAACTCCACAGACGAATTGGTATTTTTTTGGGGTCAATGACTGTAAGTACAGTAGTTACTTGAAATAACAGTTTAAAAATCTGTTTCTTTTTATGTAAACTTCACAGACAAGATGGGTATCGAACTATCGATATCTAAATACTATAAAACAAAAAAAAACTGATTTTCAACTCATAATTCAAGTAACTACACTACGAGTGGTCGTTGACCCCAGAAAAAAAAATCTATTTGTTTTTCTTCGTTTTGTCATATTTAGATATCGACCTAATGACGACTGCAAAGTTTTGCTAGCTAATTAAATTTGACCCTGTATATTTTCAAGCAAAGAGGAGCTCGTGGCTAAGTAACAACAGCCACAGCGGTCGATCTATCAGGTTAAGCTACGCTTTCTGGGGTTTGTCCGTGGACGGGTGACCATATTCACATACCGAAACTCCTCCGTGCCTCGGAAAGCACGTTAAGCCGTTGGTCCCGGCTGACATTCGTGGATTTTTGACAGTCGTTACGGGTCTTCAGAAGCCTGAAAGTCTGGCAACCAGTCTTATTACCTAGTTAATGGGTTGTGGAGCAGTCGCTCCATGTAAAATACTGGTATTCAGATGCATCCGGTTAGACTGGAAGCCGACCTGTATTAGGCAATAGTAGCATAGCATTTCATCGCATTAAACGCTCACAGAGGTCAAAGGGTTTACAATGAATGTCTACATTTGTCATTTTTATTTTATTTTCAGTAAACTGTTACAAATACTTAATAAAAGTAGAATCAAGGCACTTAGTTTCTAATTACTAAATAGAACATATGAAACATTTAATACCATTTGAGATGATGGTTTAGTTTTATTTTACTTACCTCTATTTTCTGTAATAAAGATTACAGAATTGAATAATATTTATTTGTATCCAAAGTACTACTAAAAACAACATCAGTTGTTACATTAAGCGACAGTGGTGCCAATACATCCGCTCTTTTTTGCCAAGATCCACTGCACACAACACTTGTAGCAACTAATTATTTAACATTACCAACTAAATTATTTACATTTACCAACTAAATTATTTACGTTTATCAACTTAATTATTTACGTTTACCAACTAAATTATTAACGTTTACCAACAAAATTATAAACTCTTATCAACAAACTTTTTTACCATTATTAACTTTTACAAACAAATTATTCCTTAAAATCCTTATAAATCCTCGTACTAACCTCAGCCTTCTGCATTTTGTTCTGTTCCTGCAGCCTGCAGAGTATGTCGGCCATGTTGGTCTGTAGTACCATGCCGCCCATGACCAGTTCATCCAAGACCTGGTGAGCGGCATCCGCGTGAAAGATCAGGTCCAACTCGCAGACGTTCTCGAAACATTTGTCTAGGGTTTCTACGAATACCTGGAAAATGGATGAAGGATATAAGAATACTGCAAAAAAAATATAGAGATTTTAATTACCATCTGGACTTTAGACATCCATAACCCAACTCCCGGGATGAAAACGGTGAAGACAAACATCGTGAGGAAACCGGCATGGCGGCATGTCCCAGAACTAAAAATTCGAAAACATGTGACATCTACCAACCCGCACTGGGCCCGCGTGGTGGACTATGCCCCACTCCCTTTCACAGAAAGAAAGAGAGTGGCATCATTATAGGCTGATTATAAACCCAACTCAAAATATTATGACTCTTTAATCTCAGTAGATTTAGTCTGGGGGTGTTGGAACAAAATTCCTTTCGACGTATATTATGCATTAATACAGAGCCAACTAATTTGCTAAAAACTTATACTAAATGGCTGTGCATTAAAAGTCAAAAAAAAAACTTGTGACTCTTAAAATGCAAAGTTCGACGATTCATCTTGCTGAGCTGCCGTTACCACATGACGCTGGCAGAATAATCGACAACAGCTCAGTTGCAAAAAGAAAACCGAATTTTCGTTATGGGACAATTTCTACCAGTTTACTCCTACCGCAAGCCGCATTAAGAGACCTTCGTTCCAAAAACTATGATTGTGCTCATCTTTCAGACGTAATTATTTGACCCCGTGGCCTAAGAATAAATTTCGATTCAGAACATCTGAATTCTCACCTGAATCAGGTCCAGTATCCCAAGCTCACTCTCGGAGGAGTCCACACAGAACACAAAGTATAACGTCGCATAGTGTCTGTAGATCAGCTTGTAGTCTGAACCACCTATTAGACTGAAAAAAAAAAATATCTTATTACTTCGTCATATTTTGTCATTCATGATTTTTATGGTTCCGTAACCGAAGGGTGCCAAACAGAACCCTATTACTAAGCCTACACTGTCCGTCTGTCTGTCAGCGGTCTGTATCTCATGAATCGTAAGAGGTAGACAGTTGAAATTTCCACAGATTGTGTATTTCTATTAGCGCTATAAATTAAATTAAAATAAAGATAAAAATTAAAGGGGTCCCCCATACAATAAACGTATTTTTTTTTTCAGTAAATTTTTTGCTAAATATTGTACGGTGGTACAGAACCCTTCGGTTTTTTATTTGTAATAAAATAATCCAGGATGAGAAGTAACCAATGTTTTTCTCCATGATTCAAGGCTTATCTCTGTCATATTTCATAACGACATGTTTAGTGGTTTAGGCATGAAAAAGTAAGAGACAGACAGTCACTTCTATAACATTAGTAACTATGGACTATGGATGCAGTATTTGCGTACTTGACGTGCATCTACAGGGTCAAATTATTTACGTACTTCGACGTGCATCTACAGGGTCAAATTATTTACGTACTTCGACGTGCATCTACGGGGTCAAATTATTTGTGTGCTTCGACGTGCATCTACAGGGTCAAATCAAATTAGCTAGCGAAAGTCCCCAATTATTATTTTTTTGTTTTATCATGTAGAGATATCGATATCGATACCCATCACGTCTGAGGAGTTTCGCTAGCAAATTTAATTTGACCCTGTCTACCTATCAGATTTGCTGTACATGAATAGGGATGATGACTAAATTTTTTTTTTGTCTGTCTGATAGATTATTAAAAAATATTGGACACGTATTTTATCATTTTTTACGTAATCAAAAGATAACGGCGATACATTGAGTTGAAATGTGCCATGACGCACGGTGGGCTGAAAATCGGCTTCATAGACTTAGGGATTTCAATTTGCAAGTGCTTGTTTTTATGCTGGATATCGCTTCTATTAGTCATTACTATGTACAAAAATGACACCCGAGTTAATTCTGCCCAAAAATGAAGGAAATATAATTTTTTTACGAAAAATTTGTATGAAGCTAGTATGAAAAATCAAATTATCTCCTAAACGGCTGTTTTGCGGGCATAATCTACTAAGATTATGCCCGCAAAACAGCAGAAAAGTCTTTTTTTATTTAAATTAATTAAAATGTGTCAAAAAACAGCAATTTTTTTATTTAATTTTTCTTGTTTTGTGTGTTCTTAATATTTGGGTTAATAACATATCGAACTTTTTAACTTGGACACTAAAAGGGATCGTTTTACATGTAAAAATAAATAAAAATATTTTGACGTTTTTAAAAAAAAAATCATTAAATTTTTCGTCAAATCGGCAACCAAAAAATCATAAATAATTAGCACTATGACCACCTCCAAGGATATTACGGTTAAACATGCCGTTTAGGAAATAATTTGATTTTTCATACGCTAGTATACTAACCGTAATATACTTGGAGGTGGTCATAGTGCTAATTATTTATGATTTTTTGGTTGCCGATTTGACGAAAAATTTAATGATTTTTAAAAAAAAAAAAAAAAAATCATTAAGTATATTACGGTTAGTATACTAGCGTATGAAAAATCAAATTATTTCCTAAACGGCATGTTTAACCGTAATATCCTTGGAGGTGGTCATAGTGCTAATTATTTATGATTTTTTGGTTGCCGATTTGACGAAAAATTTAATGATTTTTTTTTTAAAAACGTCAAAATATTTTTATTTATTTTTACATGTAAAACGATCCCTTTTAGTGTCCAAGTTAAAAAGTTCGATATGTTATTAACCCAAATATTAAGAACACACAAAACAAGAAAAATTAAATAAAAAAATTGCTGTTTTTTGACACATTTTAATTAATTTAAATAAAAAAAGACTTTTCTGCTGTTTTGCGGGCATAATCTTAGTAGATTATGCCCGCAAAACAGCCGTTTAGGAGATAATTTGATTTTTCATACTAGCTTCATACAAATTTTTCGTAAAAAAAAATTATATTTCCTTCGTTTTTGGGCAGAATTAACTCGGATGTCATTTTTGTACATAGTAATGACTAATAGAAGCGATATCCAGCATAAAAACAAGCACTTGCAAATTGAAATCCCTAAATCTATGAAAGCCGATTTTCAGCCCACCGTGTGACGTCACGAGTATGTCGATTTTATAGTTACTTGTGACGTAGCGACCCTCACAGCCCAACTTTAATGCGTTTTATTTAAGTATTTTTTTTATTAATATGATAAAACAAAAAATACGTGTCTAATATTTTTTTATTATCTGACTGAAAGACTAAATATAATTTCTTTTTTTGACCCAGATATCATTCCTATTGTAGAATACTATTTCGCGATATACAGTACAGTACTAACAGAAAGCCAGCCTGAAACTGTTGATATTGTCCAGTTTAAGGTATGATTAGGAACAACGCTGCACGCGGCAGTGCTGCCGCGTCACTACTGGTCCCCATTTCCTATAGGTTTATATAAGACTAGCTTTTGCGCGCGGCTTCGTCCGCGAGGATGTCGGAAAATATCCCACGGGAACGTACTTTACGTACGATACCGGGATTACATACCTAAAAGCCGAGGAAAGGGTCATTGACTCCTACCGCTGCGCCCGCGTTACAGTCAACCATAATTATTTTGTCACGCGTAATTTAGAATCTGTGATATCTTTTAAACTATTAATTTAAATGAAATGATGTCAAGCCATATTTTAATCTAAATTAAATGCTCAATTTAAGTAACATAGTTTATTGAATAAGGATTAATATAATACCTGTCAAAATAGCTTCAGAAATAACAATGAAATTTTTATCAAATTCTGAAAGATAAAAATGGTTATTGTGGGTCATCCTTAGAAGATAAACATATGCCATCAAAGACTTTATTTGTGAACTTTTTAAGATGAAAAATACTGTAGAACATACATTTTATGTAACTTTTACCATTTCCGCGGCGCACGCCAATAAATTTCCCAGTCGGCATGATTTTTTCCGACATCTTCAACAATAATCGTTAAATTTCAGCCAATTTACACAAAACCATAACATAATCCATTGGTGAAAACAGTTTGAAAATCCATTCAGTAGTTTTTGAGTTTATCGCGTTCAGAAACACAGACAGACGCGGCGGGGGACTTTGTTTTATAATATGTAAGGATTACATTCCGAGCACGGCAGCAATGCTGCGCGACATTGTTGCGACGGTACTACTACGCGGCAGTGCCGCCCTGCCGCCGTGGCAGACCAGTAGTGCGGCGGTCGAGAACTAACACCATGGACAGCAAGTGCCTCGGAATCACGCGGCAGGTAGCACTGCCGCGTACAGCGTTGTTGGAAATCATACCTTTACTATAAAAATAACCCCAAGTTAGGGTCTAGTGAAGTCCCTGGGGTCTGCCCTCTCTTCAAATAGACTATCAGAATGTCAGTAATCTTATAATAAAATTGAATTGTAATATTAGTATGGAAAACTTTACATACCTTCCTCCTTCAAGAAAATTGCACACATTGTCGTCCCGTTTTGACACCAGTTGAAATGTCTCTTTAATTATCTGTTGCTGCATGTCTTCGTTCTGTAACAAGAAGGAAAATAGTGTTAACATATTGGTCGCTCTTTAGTTTATGAAGACTTCAGAATTACATGAATAGTCAGCCTATAATGTTCCCACCGCTGGGACGCAGGCCTCCTCTCAGTGAGAGGGAGTGGGCCGTAATCTACCGCGCGGACCCAGTGCGGGTTGGTAGATGTTACATGTCTTCAAAGTTTTCGGTTCTTGGACATGCCTGTTTCCTCGCATGTTTTCCTTCGCCATTTTTGAGAGCAGTGGTGATGAAATAATTTACACAAAGTTAGAGCGTGTGCATATGATGCGTTGCGGCGGCGGCGCGGCGCCGGAGCGGTGTCGCTGCGGCGTTGTACATACAAATATCCATGGTATGCCACACGGTCTGTTCCAGCGTCGCACCGCACGTACACCGGACTTACAGCCCGTTAGATGAGGCGGGGAGGGGTGTATGTGTTGCGACAGTTGCTCAGTTGTTTGTGTGTTGTCAAAAACACAAATGTTTGGCAGATGATAATTTTCGCGCTTTGCGGCGCGGCACCACGGCGCCCGTGTGACTGCCAATGCGGCGAAATCTTTGCGGTGCGGCGCCGAAACGCATCGTGTGCACAAGCTCTTAAACGCCTGTCAGGTTCGAACCTAAGCCGTGGCCGTTACCACTATACCACCACTGCTCTACCAAATTACATGAGCATCAGCAAATCAGAACAGTAAAAGAGAACATAGAATACAGAATAAAGTCATACAAATATCGAATAACGTCACGTACCAACACCTCAGCCAAAGCCCTAAGTAAACCAACAACTATGAAAAGGTTCAAACGCCAGCACAATTGGGACTATGCTGAATAAAGAGTAAACAATTTTGAGAAGCAGGTTCTTCACTGATAAAATGGACCTCAGTACTCTATACCTGGATAAAAAATCTGCTAAAGGTAAACAACCAATTGCAAGAAAAACAAGGAAAAGTAAAAATTAAGTTTAAAAAACTGTAGCCGACTACGGAAAAATAAAAGTGATCTTAAAAGTATGAAACAAGAAAATATTTCAGACAGAAATCAAGACAAGGCATAGGTACAAAAATGAGCAAGGTAAAGCCATGGTTGCATGCCTGTATACTATGTGGGTGCCAGGAAGTTAATAATATGCTTTGTAATGGGCTTCATCTTTCTGACTGACCGACCCCTTGACAATTCAAAAGTGCCTGTAATTGATTTATTTGAAATAAATGCTTTGAGTTTGAAGCAGGAACACCTACAAAATTTAATAAACTTCAACATATTTGTTTACTTAAACAAAATAATATATTTACATATTTGTAATGAGCTCGTCAAGACCTTTCTTTTGATACTAAACATGTCACGATTATCTCAATAAAGGTTTTTTTTTTCGAGGTTACATATTTACATGTAAAGTTCACTATATTAAACTTAGGGAGAATTTATATAGCCTATGTCACCTGGACCATTATAACAGATCTATTGATACCTCATTCTACAAAATCGGTTCAGTAGTCTGGGTGTTACAGTGGAACACACGCAAATACAAACAACCATACATACATTAAAATCATAACCCTTCCTTTTAGCTTTGTCATAGTTGGGTAAAAAGAAATATATTGGACATATTAGATTCCCATTTTTAGAGGCAGCATTAGTTATTATGTAATAACAAAATAGCCCATGTGAAAATAGCTGTAGTGAAATATTATAATTATATTATTTGCACAAGTGTGTGCAATATAATTACTGCCCACACTTGTGCACATAATATACGACACAGGTGAACTCTCTCTGCCGTCACTATCATAGTCAGATAATGGGACAAAATCCGACACAACCAGACAGAGATCAGGCTCAGGACCAACAGCTTGACATGCTTTCTGAGGAACCAGGATATCACTCCGCCAACTTGCAATCCCCGGCCCCTACTGAGAGATTCCTAATGGAAAACCCAATAACACTTTGTCTCAACTAGGAAAACCAAATGCTTTAAAACAGCTCTCTTTTTTAAACCTAGTGATACTGATTTTTTAAATGACTCCTTTCCAAAATACTATTAAGTTTCAGTAGTTCAAGCACAGTTTGCCTAAATCTGGCTAAATTATTATGATATTGTTATTCTTATTATTATGATATTCTTAGCGTGATCATGGCAATCATAATTCTATTAGGCCAGAAGAAGGAGGTCCTCAATATGTTGGAATTTTTATTTTTATACACATGGCCATAAGCTGTGTGTGTGACCTCAGAATTAATTTTGGTATTGATATAAAAAGCACCCATTTTATGGTAATTTTTTTCAGAATAAAGCTGTTCTCTGGCAGGAGCTCTCAAGTATAATGCTGTTGACAATCAAGTGTATTTCGTGACACTGAAATCTAGGTTACTGGGCAAAAGGCTGAGCTAAAAGCAGAGCAGCTTTGGACTGTAGTAGTAGGTCGCTTATGGAGTTATGGCTTGTCATTTACCGGTTTTTGAATTGCAGATATAAACATTTGCTCACTCGTACGATTAAACGGGAAAAGATAAGCAAAAATTATATCAAAAATTACATTACGTGATGGAATATGCCATCCAATATGTAATCCATATATTATAAAACCTGTTCCATTTGCAATAAACTTCTGTCACCAAAACTATAGGCGTCTAAGATACACATTCCTTTGTACACAAATTATAAAAGAAAAACTTTCACTCACAAAGTATTGGTAGAATTTTGATAATCTCGGCTTCCCATGATTATTGAATACCAATATGGCCTTAATCATTGTGCTAATTAACTACAAACTTAACTAATTACTATATTTTCATTTATTTAATTGATAAATCTAATTTATTCCAATCATGAACGAAAATTATCGATTGTGTTTAGACAGTGATGTTAACAATTTCGTTCGGAAATTGAAACAAAACACGACACGCGTCTGTCGTCTGAACATAGATAAAATATAATTAGCGCGTTCCAGTTTCAGTTTTATAATGTTTTTTACAATTTCTAGACCAGTCTAGGAGTGTAGGGACGTAACCAAAAATTACGCTTAATTCAAAACAAAATGCATGGAAAGCATTTTATTTTTCTTTTATTTGGTAAACAACAGTTGTTGCCGAAGCTCAACTGATTTATACAGTTTTGAACATAAATAAACAGTATGTAACAACAACTTGGACCGATCCGAAACGGGGGGTATGTACCACCATTAACATTGGCAAAAAGTTTTTTTTTTTTTCGTGAATGTAAAAAAGTTGTTGTTATTTCACGTTTTAAGAAGCAAAATTATCCCAATTTTATTATTTTGCAAAATCTCTACAGAGGTCACAAATAAGTTATGATTATGACTCTTAGACACCCGCTAAACGACGGCCGTCCGCGCCCCATGTAATAACCCGGTAAAATTCCCCATTACAAACAAATGCGGCGATTTTTTTTTTCTTTTTTCCTGATTATTATCACTTATATAGAATATGTGATTCTTAACAACAACCTCACGGATTGGACACGGTTTTTGTTACACGCTGATTCATCCATCAATAAATCTGTTGTCGAGATGACGGCAAATGTTTGTGATCATTTGTGAAAGGCATATACAAGTAGCAGTACGAATCCTAATCCTAAATAATATTATAAATGCGAAAATGAGTTTGTTTGTTTGTTACGTTAAAACGGCAGAACAGATTTGGATGAAATTTGGCATTTTGGTTGACCACGAACTCAAAATTCAAAAAAATTAAAATATTTTATGTCACATAAACCTACAAGGGCACTTGTCTTCTGTGACGTTTCAGAAGACAAGTGCCCAAAGCTAGGTACACGGTTCCAATTGGGCGCTTCCTATGGAGAAGAGCCGGCAAGAAACTCCACGGTTACTCTTTTCAAATTACAGTGATAATAGGTACTTGAACAGACAGCTGTGCTGCTGGGGAGTTTGTTGCGCCATTTCTTCTTCCCAGCTAATGGCACTAGAAAGTGGTGCACGGTTTGACGTTAGAAAAGTTCTGATTCTCAGCCTAGTTTGAATAAATGAATTTTGAATTTGAACTTATGAAAGAACAGTGTAGGCCTATCAACGAGTACCAGGTACTTAGTAAAATAGAAAATGGTCCACAAGTCTACAGCCTCATGATACACGCATGGTACGCATTCTAGTCACGTGTATAGCTGCATTTCGATCTTTGGTATAACTGCGATTCAAAATTAACAAGATAACGATTTCAAAACGCTTATCTAATGCTTTCTTTTTTACGCTTTCTCATTTGTCAAAATACAACGAGAAGTTTTTATGTTATCAAGAAACAGATGAACCCAAATACACACATGGATAATTTGTTAAAATCATAAACCTCCTTTGGCTTTACCGTAGTCGGGTAAAAATAACATCGGTTTTCGAATAACAGGAGTAACACAGTAACACGTAATCTGTACGATAAAAGCCTTATTTACATGACACATTTAGACTCTGGACTAGCCCGGACAAACAATAACCGATGTTATTTTTAATTTGTCTCAATCTTTGATAACCGTAAAGTTGGCTTTGTAGTTGGATTTTAGTTTTTAACTTTCTTTTTTTTTTGTATAAATAGTAGTATTAAATAAACCAAACCCTGGCAACACTCAAAACTCGCGAACGCGTTGTGCTGTCTCCTGTAACCCGCGAGTGTCACAATAAAAAAAATCGCAAAAACTGAATGATTATTGTGTGAAATAAACATTTATTGTTAACTTTCAAGTTCTGTACAGTGTTAAATGTTTGATGGAAGCCTATTTTCGGGCCGCTGATGCTTCAATAACGAGATACAGGTCAGTGTAACTGAAGATGGATATGGTATATTTTGTTGTCTTTATTTGGGTATTCGGAGGTTTCTCGCGGTGTCGTGTAGCTTAATATGATTCTCTGTATCTTTGAGACTCAATTTTGAGCTGTAGGTGCCGTTGAAACAGACGCTCATGTAAAAAAAATCTGTTTAAATATGGTACGGCTAGTTGGTATGTCTCGAGCGTAAATTTGGAAAGTGTGTAACTGGCGGCCTGTCCGGAGTTATTAAAACTTGATTGTTGCTGTTGTCGCTACCGATTCAAACGCCGGTAGAAGGTTAAATCGCTGAAAAATGTGCGTTTTCACAGAACCGTGAAGGATTTGTATGCTGGTAGGAATTTGTAAGAATTAAAACATTTTATGGCATGGAATCTTACGGATTTTGATAAATTTATTACGTAAAGCCTTGAATTAATTTGCGTTAATTAAGTATTGGTATGGTAAGATTAATTAGGCATATATAATTATTTATTAGGAAAAACTTTTTATTCATCTTTGTTAGTGAATTAAAAATGTATGCAGTTTACGTTTATATTTACATCATCTATATTCTACAAATCTGGTTCAAATTGAAGTAGAAATAGAAATGCAGGTTATGTAAATATTGACAAGTTTTCCATTAAATTTTTGGTGATGATAATAACATCCATCAAAATCCTGGTATCTTTAATAAATCGTAAATAATACAACAATACAAATATTTGTAATCCAAATTCATTTCTTAATTTCCTTTCTCATTAAATTTAAGAAGACATCAAAATTAACACAGATTTATAATACCATGCAATTTTGGCTTGGTTACTGCTTTACACCAGATTCCTTCACTCAAAATTAAAATAATCCTCTATGAGCATACTTACCAAAAATAACCTTGCTTTTTTAAATTACATGGTCTAATACAAAGCCCAGAATTCTGACGACCAGTCTTACAACCAACCAACCAACCAGGAACTTGCTTGTTGAGGCTGGATAGGCAGTCTCTTCTTGTAACATACTGGTATTCAGCTGCACCCAGCTAGACTGGAAGCTGAGTCCAACATAGTTGGGAGAAGTCTGGGCAGATGATCATGACATGATAAACACTGATCTATCCATCAACATAAAGATTCAACATCACTTTTGCACCAATGCTAATTTAGAACTATAATAGCCTCTCTCTTATGTGTTGATCACAATTTAAATTGAGTCAGCCGATAAGTTTTTGATGAGTTTGGCAACTTCAGTAGCATCCATCAGTTCCTGTAATGTGCCGGCAACAGGACACACTGGACACGATATTAAGTGTCCCATTGTTTATGAATAGAAATCAATCTTTAGTTCTATAAACAATACTTTATTTTATTTATAGCCTTTATTCAGAGTTAAAAATGATTTATCTCAGTTCTGAGACTCTGTGTGCCCTTTGGCAAAGGCCTCCTCTATCCCCTCCAATTATTCTGCCTATTCCTTGCCCGTCTAGTCCATGTCTTTCCCCCCGTCCTCACCAAGTCATCCTGCCATCTTTTCAAAGTTTTCCCGTTCTTTCTGTTCCCCTCCCTAAGATACCGTAGGGTCACTTTTGAAATACACACCTTTTAAATTTCAATAATACTCTCTAGTTAATGTCTTTTATCAATTGTTTTTCTTTGTTAAGAGGCACTTTAGATTTAATTAACACACTGATGTATTACATTCCTTTTAAAGCTAATAAACCTGACTATTATTTGTTTTTCAAGACTTAATCAGTTGCAGACTGATTATTATTCTGTGATATTCTACAATGTTTTCAAAACGATGATAAGTTTATGCACATTTCAAGAGACTGGTTGGTACAACATATTGTTGTTTAAAAGTTATTCAAAATATTTTTGATTTCACATAAACCTATATGCACTTATGTATTTGTATTTCCCAAAGGGTTAGGCAAAGATGCATTTCTAATACACCCACGTTTCACCAGTATGTTTAAGTCCCATGTAATAGCGGGCGAGCCTATTGCCATCAACCGGGCACAAATCTAGACTCCAGACTACTACTGAGAAATTCCAGAGGAAAAACCCAATAAACTCACTGAAAATCAGTGCAGCACTGATTTTCAATTTTCAGCACAGCATCATGCTGAGTGGAAGTCTTCTTGTCACAGTCATTATGTGCAGCTGCCGATTATTTCTGTTTTGTGCTTATGATTATATTTAAATCCATTGTGTTTTATTTTATTTTACTTTTCAAGTAATTATCTTTTTATGCACGTGTTTCTGTGACAAATAAACTTATTTTTCTTTCTTTATTTTCTTTGCCCGACCCAGGAATCGAACCCAGAACCTCATGCGCAGTAGTAGCGCTTGTAACCATTAGACCAAAGAGGCAGTCAAAATGGGTTGACATCCAGGAAATTCTGAGTAACAACTTGGAATCTGGATTTGTCCCCACTTCACATAACTGGTGAAATGTGGGAATACTAGACACCTCTGCTAAGCCCTTCAGGGACGTCAGACGTGATATTTAAACTAATATTATAAGGAGAAAACATTTGATTTTTTGTATGTTTGTTTGTTTGTAGTAAATAAACTCAAAAACTAAAAAAGTGTTTGTACAAACCTACTCACAGAAATAAAATCATTTATCACACATTATGTAATGTCCTACATTACACTTTAGTTCATAAATATTATAAACTTTGCCATAAATGTGATTGATTGATTTTGATTGGTCACAATGAGGGTAGACACATTGGTTTATAATTTAAATTTTTATTGACTGCCTCGTGTGTCTAGTGGTCGCAAGTGGCACTGCTGAGCATGAGGTCCTTAGTTCTATTCCCAGGTCCGGCAAAGTAATATTGGTTTTCTCTATCAGGAATTTCTCAGGAGCTGCTGGCATTAGGCTTGCCACCTATTACATGGGACTTAAACATAACTGGCGAAATGTAGGTGTACTATAGGTACACCTCTGCCGAACCCGTCGGGGAATACAGGCGTGATTTTATGTTATGTTTTTGCGCTTCTAAGGGCTGGTTTCACCAATGAAACTGAACGCGATCATCATTTCTAAAACGCGTTCAAGAGCTGTCAGTGTCCAAATTGTTATGGAATATTGTACAGCTCTTGAACGCGTTTAGATGTGCTGAACGCGTTCAATTTCTTTGGTGAAATCCGCACTAAGTGGTAGATTGACAAATGTCTTTCCTGCCTTCCAATCTTTTCTTGATTTATTATACACTAGTGACCCGCCCCTGCTTCGCACGGCTTGACAAAACATCGAGATTGCTGTATAATGTAATGTAGTATTATCCTACATAAACCTTTCGGAATAAATTCTCTAAATTATGGTGAAAACAACATCAAAATCCATTGCGTAGTTTCTAAGAACAACGTGGTCACAGACAGACACGAAAAGCGATTTTATAATGGACTAGCTTTTGCCCGCGGCTTCGCCCGCGTGGATCTCGGAAAATATCCCACGGGGACGTACTACCCATACCGGGATTACATACCTAATAGCCGAGGAAAAGGTCATTGACTCCTACCGCTGCATCCGCATTGCCGTCAACCATAATTTGTTACGCGTAATTTTGAATCTGTGATATCTTTTTAAACTATTCACTTAAATGTAATGATGTCAAGGCATATTTTAATCTAAATGAAGTGCCCGATTTAAATAACTTATTGGATAAGGATTAATATAATACCGGTCAAAATAGCTTCTGAAATAACAATAACTTTTTAAGCAAATTCTAAAAGATAAAAATGGTTATTGTAGGTCATCCTTAGAAGATAGACATATGCAATTTCGGAATTTTTTGTTGAACTTTTTAAGACCTTCAATCCTGTAGAACATAAATTTGATGTATTTCTTACGGTTTACGCGGCGCACGCTAGTAAAGCTCTTCGTCAGCATGATTATTTCCGACATCTTCGACAATAATCGCCATATTTCAACCAATTTACATAAAACTTTAATGAATTATACACCAAAACCTTCCGCATGAAGGGTCTTTCAAACAGGCGCGACACAAAGACACCGCTCGTTGCGCGACGAGCGGTGTCTTTGTGTCGCGTCCTTGAATGTGCTTTGAATCACTCCGTCCATTGGTTAAAACCGTTTGAAAATCCGTTCGGTAGTTTTTGAGTTTATCGCGTTCAGACAGACGCGGCGGGGGACTTTGTTTTATAATATGTAATGATGGTAACACTAATACAGGGTGTTCATTTATTTTATTTAATAAAATTGTGGTGCTCCTTATGATAAGTTCACACTTGACATTCAATGAGTAATTTTCCTGTAAGTAATCTGAATCGATTCTATTAAAACTTGATTTTATCTTGTAAAAAACTAATTATTACAAATAATGAAATAGGAAAAGATTGAATTTTATTATTAGGTATTCTACTTAGTCTTTATCATTTAAAAAAAAATTGTTACATTGACCTTTTTTCTTTCACGCCGGGAGTGGCCTTTTTTTGCCCTATAAGGACATAATATACTGGCCTTGTTGGTTATGTTCTGATGTTCTTGAGAAAGGTCAGGTGCGTAGTACTGGCAACCGACGTGCGTGTATAATCATATGTTTGAACGTAAACGAAGAAAAAGGAATATGTTAGAATCGTAGCAGGTGGCGTTCTATAGTTTCTGCCCACCCCCATGGGAAAAAGGCGTGAGATTTCGTATATGTATGACCAATTTATAAATATTTTCTGTCATGGCAACTTTAATCTATAGTGATTCTACACTCCGCCGTCGTTAGTCCTATGCCACTAAAGGTAACATTGGCTAAGGTTAGTTCTGAACCACTTGTTATGCCAATGTAAGTCAATCACCACGCAACCATCTACTTCTTTATAAGGGCGAGGGTACATAACAGATTGTTGGCCGGGCCGCAACGCAAAAGTTAGGATGCCAAAAATCGTTGCGGTTTTAAGGAAAACGCCAAATAATTGGAGTTGTAATGGTCGGTGCTCGCCAAACTGCATTGCGTAAGCGTTTTGGTTAATGCTCTTTCTTCTTATATACTACTAGCTTTTGCCCGCGGCTTCGCCCGCGTGGATATGGGAATGTACTACCGATACCGGGATTACTTATCTAATAGCCGAGGAAAAGCTCATTGACTCCTACCGCTGCGCGCGCGTTGCCGTCAACCTTAATTATTTTGTTACGCGTAATTTTGAATCTGTGATACCTTTTAAACCATTCCTTTAAATGAAATGATGTCAAAGCATGTTTTAATCTAAATTAAATACTTAATTTAAGTAACATAGTCTATTGGATAAAGATTAATATAATACCGGTCAAAATAGCTTCTGAGATAACAATGAAATTTTTATCAAATTGTGAAAGATAAAAATGGTTATTGTGGGTCATCCTTAGAAGATAGACATGCTATCGCGGACTATTTTGTTGAACTTTTTAAGATGAACAATACTGTAGAACATAAATTTTATGCAACTTTTACGATTTCCGTGGCGCACGCCAATAAAGTTCCCAGTTGGCATGATTTTTTCCGACATCTTCAACAATAATCGTCAAAATTCAGCCAATTTACACAAAACCTTAATGAATTATACACTAAAACCTTCGCATGAATCACTCCGTCAATTGGTGTAAACCGTTTGAAAATCCGTTCGGTAGTTTTTGAGTTTATCGTGTTCAGACAGACTGACAGACCGACGGCCGCGGCGGGGACTTTGTTTTATAATATAAGGATAATCCTAACTAATATTATAAATGCGAAAGTGAGTAAAGCCTCTTAGGGAGTGTTCAAGTATTACGTAACGCCATTTTTGGAGATTTTTGACCCCCCCCCCTACCCATGAGTAACTAAAGTAATAAAAAAATCCCAAATCGTTATGAGTGCGCCTATAATATTTGAAGAGTTCCCTCGATTTCTCCAAGATCTCATCATCAGATCGTCACCAAATGACAATGGGACCAACTTGGAAGTATCCCTTCAAACAAAAAAATAATTTTTCAAATCGGTTTAGTCGTCTTCGAGTAATCGGGGAAAATAAATATTTTAAAAAAATCCGACGAACTGAGAACCTACTCCTATTTTTTGAAGTCGGCTAAAAAATGACTTAGATAAAATGCATTAAAGTGGGGCAGTGGGGGTCGCTACGTCACAAGTAAGTATAATATCTACATACTCGTGACGTCATGGCACATTTTATGTTAACTCAATGTATTGCCGTAATATTTTGATTGCGTAAAAAAAGAAAAAATATGTGTCCAATATTTTTTTAATAATCTACCTGACGGACAATTTTTTTTTTTTGTCCCCATCGCTGTTATTTCCGCAAAATATAATGTTGACTAATTTAAGGCTTGTGCAGACCAGCGCGACATCACGGGCGCTACTAGGGTCGCGCTGCCTGTATCGCCTGCGATATAGCGCCAGTTTGCACGAGCCTTTACACCTCGCTTCATTGCATCATTGATCAAACGTTCAACGTAATCAAGTTTTTTTAAAAAAAAATCACTAAAAATATAGTTTTTCGTGATTTGGCGTGTATGGCCAGAAAGGAGTTTTTTTTTTAGGTAGGCCATCTCATAGATTACTTAACCGGGCTTTCCTGTGGGTGCCTTAAGCTACACTTAAAACCTCCAGCCAGGGGTTATTCAACTATGCTAATTAAAACTCGGTGAACGCTCGCTAAGGGCATCCCCTGTGGGGTACGAACCTCGGCTTAGGGCGTCAACCGGAGGGAGGACATCAAGGATGGGACGGGCTGGGCCAGAAAAGAGTATGTAAGGATCGTAGCAGGTGGCGTTGCGTTATGTAGATTCTACGCCATGGAAAGAAGGAGTGAGTTTATGTATGATGTTTAAGCCAGTACTCTAATTGATCAGACCCGTGTAAGATACTCACATCCATTCATCAACTAAAAAAAAGATGATAATCTTGAAAGGGCTGAACCGATTTTGATTAAACCTGCTAAGAACCATCGCTAGAAAACCTATACCCTAATTGCATAATACACGATCAATCACAATTTGTTTCGATTTGAAACAGATTGCTAATCTATTGCTACATAAGTTTAAAAAAAAAATCTGCTCGACAACGTAAATAACGCAATAAATATTGTTGAACTCTCAAAATGAAACAAATTTGCCATAATCGTTTACGAAAATAAGTTAC
This sequence comes from Omphaloscelis lunosa, assembly GCA_916610215.1. Lineage (NCBI taxonomy): Eukaryota > Metazoa > Arthropoda > Insecta > Lepidoptera > Noctuidae > Omphaloscelis > Omphaloscelis lunosa. The sequence continues at coordinate 3,437,166 of OU744271.1, forward strand.
GCAGTTAGAGTACAGATCAGCTTTTCGACACCCATTAAAAGAAAAAACGGATTTGTTATGCACATAAACCACACCAGTTGACACCAGTATCACATCTACTGTGAACAAGTATATTATAATACACCAGTATCTATAATATAAGTATATCGTATATCCGATGCGCCCACACACGCTCATTGTGCAGACGTAACGACTGCTGGCAATTGTTATAACGAGAGCTCGTTACGCTAACGACGATCCGTTTTATCATTACGTGTAGATACGAGCATGGCTGTATCATATGTACTTGTACTAAAATACTTTTAGTATTTTGTCTATTTTGAACTTGCTGTGACATTCTTAGATCTTTGACAGTCGTTACGGGTGGTCAGGAGGCCAAAAGTCTGACAACCAGTCTCACCAAAGCCGTGTCACTCAGTAACTGGGTTGTAGAGGTCAGATAGGCAGTCGCTCCATGTGAGATACTGGTATTCAGCTGCATCTGGTTAGACTGGAAGCCGACCCCAACATAGGAATAGGTTATCAGATTTGTTGTGCTTGCTGGGGTCATAGTTCTGGGTTATAGCTTGATTTCTTTAAACAATACGTACCCCGGAGTAAATCCTTCTTGTAATTTAAACTAGAGATGCCGCGAATCGAATACTCGCCATTATTACTCGACATAAAAAAAGGAATATAAAAAGTTTATTTATTTTCAAATAATAATATAGTTTGTTTGATTTATGAAAAATAGCGCAACCGACTTGATCCCAATCATGCAGAAAAGCTAGTTTTTCTGCTCCACAATCTGCTCGTTTTGGACTTTAAATTATTAATGAAAGCGTAACTAATTGACTTCAGCATGACTGATTTTTGTCTAACTTTTTATATTAATGATAATATACGTAATGTTTTGTTTTTAAAGATTAATAAAAATTTAATTAATTTTAAGTCAATAGTTTTTCTGTTCATTAAAAGTTTATTAAGAGACAACTATTCGCCGAATGTCGAATAATAGACACTATTATTCGGTATTCGACGAATAACAAAAAAATAATAATCGAGTAATAGCGAGTATTCGCGGCATCTCTAGCTTTAACCGAAATAGAAGAATTGTCTAAGGACCATTTGATTTGACAAGGTCTGCTTTCTTTCGTCGTAAAGATGGACCTCGTTTCTTCAATTTAGCTTTTAACTCACTTCTCTGCCATGTCGAATACATGTTTTTTCACAACAGTTCTTTCATTAGTACAAAAAAAGGCAGTCCACAAGGAAAGCCAAAACACATCACAAACTTGACAGGTGAAAGCTATGCTAACGCCATCTATCTAAAGTTTTCACCGGCCAACCCCAATGCCAGTAAGACAAACCAGGGAAGCATGACATAAAAGGGAGGTGGCCTAAGACTGCCAATGATATCGATGGATGAGGACAGTTTCAAGCCGGTCGATATAACAAAGTGATAGCCAAGCATCGGGGCATTTTGTAATGTTATGACTGTTTGTGTATAGCTAGTTATGTGTATGTTTGAACTAGGGATGTAACGATACATAATTTTCCCGATACGATACCGATACCGATTACATAACATCACGCCTTGTTTCCCCGAAGGGTTGGGCAGAGGTGTCAGGTTCACCCACATTTCGCCAGTTATGTTTTAAGTTCCATGTAATAGGGGGCGAGCCAATTGCCATCAACCGGGCACAAACCCAGACTCCAGGCTGCTTCTGAGAAATTTCAGATAGAAAAACCCAATAACACTTTTCCCGACCTGGGAATCGAACCCAGGACCTCAAGCTCAGCAGTAGCGTTTGCGACCACTAGACTAGGCAGTTCGATACCGATTATTGTAATAAATAATCGGCGATACTGATACCGATGCCGAAATCGATAGCTTAGTTGATAATAAATCAAATAATTGATGAAGTATGTATCTCGGGCGTTTGTACGTATTTTGTATTTCGGGGACAACTGTTTAATATAGTCCTCAGTTCACTGTGTGAATAAACAGAATCACGAATAGCGGTGACGTGAAACAGGCACATACATCGCTCAGCAAACTGCAAACACGTTTGCGCTGTTGCTATGTCGGTAAGCACGCGCAGCACGGCTCTCCTACGAATTCCGCCTGCGACGGAGCGACAATGTTGCGCGCGCGTCGTCGTTTCGCACGCTTTTCGAACTGTTTAATATCGGTTGTATATAATCGGCGATGCCGATATATTATAGGCCTGCCGATTATATCGGACAATATATCGACATCGGGATCGGAATCGTCACATCTCTAGCTTGAACTAACATAAATATCGATTCGATTCGTCATTGTAGTAATCAAATAGTAGTTGTTGATGTCTGTTTAGCTCGACAGGAAAGGTCCGCCTTGAATATATACTTAGAATACTTGGATCGACAATAGATTTCTAACTATAATATGAAGGTTTTAGTCATCAGCCTAGCCCTTTTACAAATATTTTTGCCTACTTCCATATATGCTTCTACGACCCATAATGTTAGTTTTTTCAGTTTATCAACTAGACGCGACTGATATCTCATCATATCATATCATCTGCCTCATAATCTACCTACCCTTTACCAACTATTTTGGGGTCGACTTCCAATCTAACCGGATGCAGCTGAATACCAGTATATTACATGGAGCGACTGCCTATCTGACCTCCATAATTCAGTTACTGGGTAACACGATACCCCTTGGTAAGACTGGTTGTCAGACTTTCTGGCTTCTGACGACATGTAACAACTGCCAAAGATCTACAAATGACAGCCAGGACCTACGGCTTAACGTGCTTTCCGAGGTACGGAGGGGTCTTGGTATGTAAACATGGTCATCCATCCACGGACCAGCTGCGGCAAGCGTAGCTTACCCTGATCGATCGACCTTTGGGGCTGTTATTAATTCGCGACAAGCCCCTCTGATGTCCGTTACATGCGACAGGCTATCAGAATTCATAATACTTACAAGGCAGATGTCAGTGAATACCCCGAGAGGGGGCGTACTAGTAGGATATATAATGACCTTATTGGTGATATTCTTCAGAAAGGTCAGGTGCGTAGTACTCGCAACGGGCGTGCGTTTGTGGCCATATGTATGAACTCAAACTTAGCAAAAGGAGTATATTAGGATTGTATCAGGTGGCGTTCTGTAGTTACTGTTTACGGGAAAAAAAAAAGAAATTTAAAAACCCCTGACACAAACATTTCCTAATTTCTCTTTCCTACTCCATCACCAGACCCTGTTCACCATCTATCTATAACCTATTCATTGAGACCATTCCAATGAGCCCAAACACGATACCTGTGCTATATGTTGGTAAGGGAGTTGGGTATCCTGCAAATTCCAGGTGATGCTGCAGCATCAGTTCAAGATTACTATGTTCTTCTAAGAAGTAACAGAAACCAAATTACAAATCGATCAGACCCGTGTAAGATACTCACATCCATTCATCAACTAAAAAAAAGCTGATAATCTTGAAAGGGCTGAACCGATTTTGATTAAACGTGCTAAGAACCATCGCTAGAAAACCTATACCCTAATTGCATAATATACGATCAATCACAATTTGTTTCGATTTGAAACAGATTGCTAATCCATTACTTCATAACTTCGAAAAAAATCTGTTCAACAACGTAAATAACGCAATGAATGTTGTTGAACTGTCAAAATGAAACAAATTAGGCATAATTGTTTACGAAAATAAGTTTCGCAATTAGGGTGCTGCTTTCGAATTTAAAAAAAACCGCATTCAAATCGGTTGACCCGTGTAAGAGCTACAGTGCGACACACACATAGCTGTCAAACGTATAACACCCCTCTTTTTTACGTCGGGGGTTAAAAAAAAACTAGATCTGGAAGCTATACGCCAAAAAGAACGGTGCAAAGGAGGCCTAAACCTGACATTGAGTGAACAAAGACTTGGTGATGTTCCCAAGTTCTAGTGGAATATTTAATTACTGGCTTATTTTTTACCAAGACAAAAGCCATTAAATAAGAAGCCCTTTGGAGAGGCCTTCGGTAACATCCTGCTAATTCTGGTAAGTCCCGTAAAGATGGGAGAGAAAACGTGTGAGAGTAAATATATAGATAAAAAGAATACCCGTTATTATGTAAGTATTACCCTGTGAACACCGCATTTGCACCCGACATTTAATCTGCACTGCAATATTATTCCACGACATTTGCAAAGTTATTTGTCGGCGTAATGACGTCTTGCGCCCGCGCATGTTGATTTATATTATGCCTGCTGCGATGCAGTTCAACAAAATATTATCACAAGCGGAAATAGCCGAACGGCTAAGATTTTCGGATGGCAAATGTGATTTTAAGCGTGTGCATTGCTGGTCAGATGACAGTCATTCTGCGTAACATTCTGAAATTCACGAAATAGTTGCATTTGAGCTTGAAAAGATGATAGCTGGAAAAATACATACATACTTAGACTCGCCTTCTTCCCACGAGGGTTGGCAGAAACTACAGAACGCCACCTGTTGCGATCCTAACATACTCCTTTTGCTTCGTTTACGTTCATCTGGACCTTTCTGAAGAACATCACCGAAAATATCACTATGGGCGTCCCCCTCCCAGCGTTTCCACTCACATCATCTGCCTTACCTTTCCCCAACTATGTTGGGGTCGGCTTCCAGTCCAACAGGATGCAGCTGAATACCAGTATTCACACTTTATTGTTTTTTTTTTTTTTTTTGAGGGTGGGAAATCATCAAATAACTTCTCCCGCTCTGGGCGGAGCGGGAGGGCGTGTCAGACTCTTACTGACTAAAACCCACCCGTGTTCCTTCGGCTGCCCTGTTGCCGGGGGCCACGATCTCCCTTTCGGTTTTCTTCGCAACCCCGGCAGGCATCGGCCCTAGTGGACCCCTTCGAATCTGCTGACATCTCTTTGAAGCGCGCGTGGAACACAACGCGCCGTCGACCCGGGCCTGGTCCTTATCGGACGGTGTGCCACCCATTGCTCACCGTCCGCAAGCCCGCGCCTACGGTGGCCGGAAATCGCCTCGCGAGTCCCGACGCCCTGGGCGTCTCCTCCTGCGGCGGTTAGGGGCATGAGGGCGCGAAATTTGCCTCTCCCTCACGCGTTCCGCCTCCTCCTTCGCGAGCATTACCGCTTCGCAGAAGGAGGTGACGGCCTCCCATTTCCTCTCGCTCCGTACCATGGCCGATCGCCTCCACGAGGACACGGCGATGCTCCGCCCAAGCTGGGCAGACCTCAACCGTATGCTCCACCGTGTCCTCCGGGCGATCCACACAATCAGTATTCACATCTGCTTTGTGAAATAGCTTTTGTTATTCGCTTTTTATTTAGTGTTGATTTAATTTTACGAATGTTTGCCCCATATAAGTCCAAAATTGATATGGCTACCCATATTATTGTCTCCATACTGTTAGCTATTGAGTTAATTGTCTCTCAACTTATATTGATTCGTGGTTATTAAAGTGTCCGCCGAAGGGACGACGATGTAGTTACTATGCGTTGGTTTAAAAATATTTTGTGTGTATACTGAGCGTACGGACTTGATCCTGATGAAAGGTAAAGAATAAGCTCTCTCCTGAACAGTGATAGCCTAGTGGTGTAACCGTCAGACTGCCAAGTCATAGGTCTCGAGTTAGGACCCAAGGCACGCACGTCTGACTTTTAGAATTCATGTGCGTATTGTATAATTATCACTTGCTTCAAAAACGGTGAAGGAAAATATCGTGAGGAAATCCTGAGAGATATTTCTCGACGGCATATAAGTCAAGTCAGAGGCCCAAGGGCGGCTGTAAAACCCTGACAACAGGCTAATCACTAACCATACGAATAGAAGGAGCTCTCTCTAGTGTTGTGTCATTCTTTAAAACATCTACTATACATTTTTCGAAGGAATTTTCACGCCTGACCTAGACCAAATATTCTTTGATATTCGGATAGCTCATGAGTGACCTAGAGGGTCCCTTAAAGAATATGAATTAAAAATCTCATCTAATTAAAAAGTTATGCAACAACGCGAAATTTCGCGGGTATTATAACATAACATCACTCCAGTATTCCCCGAAGGGTTAGACAGAGGTGCATCTACAGTACACCCACACTTCGCCAGTTATGTGTAAGTCCCATGTAATATGGGGCGACCGTATTCCCAGCAACTGGGCACAAATCCAGAGTTCGCCTTCTTTGCCCGACCCGGGAATCGAACCCAGGACCTCATGGTCAGCAGTAGCGCTTGCGGGCACTAGACCAACGAGGCACAGGACTCTTTTCTATGTTGCCCGCCGCGTACTTGTAGCTTCATACCTAAACTGCGGAGTGTCCCATCTGTGATAGAGTTTAAAATTCATCCAATACTTACCTACCACAACCGAAAAAAATAATTGGCTCTGTCTGACCAGAAAAAAAATTGAATTCACATTTCAAAGGAATGACTCATTTCTCTAGAACGATATAATTTGGGAAATATTACTCATGTTCTGCATTACTTACTTGAAGAAAAACAATGTTTTAGCTGTTGGAAAAAAAAAATGGCGCGCAAATAATGTCAAAGAATATAAAATAATATTTTAAAGGATACAAACAAAAAAGCCCATAAGAATTACAACAACCGTCACCTGAAATAATTCTGACAACTGAAGACCAATTTAATGCTCGTACTTAAAAACGTTCAAACTCTAGTCGCAATACTTGTCAAAAATTTTGGTAAATTCGAGGTTTTTGTTTGACAGATTGTGACCGAAATTAGAATGCGAACGTTCTTAAAAACACTGGAATTGTCTATTTAAATGATATATAATCCTTCACTTAGTTGAATGCAGACACAGGTCACACAACACCCTCCTTAAATTAATCCTCATGGTTAGACCAGAAACTGATATCAAAATAGTACAGAAGACGCTGAATCGATTTGCCTGCCTTACCCCAACTATGTTAAGGTCAACTTCTAGTCTAACCGGATGCAGCTGAACACCAGTATTTTACATGGAGCGACTGCCTATTTGACCTATACAAGCCAGTTACGGAGTAACACGATACGCCTTGGTAAGACTAGTTGTGAGGATTTTTTGGGCTCCTGACTACCTGTAGCGAAAGTCAAAGATCTTCGAATCACAGCCGGGATCAACGGCTTAACGTGCATGCCGAGTCACGGAGGGGTCTTAATACGTAATGGATGATCACCCATTCACGGACCTACATCGGCAAGCGTTTCTTAACCTTGAAGATCCACCCGTGCGGCTATTATTACTTAGCTACGACCCCTACAGAAAACGCTGAATAATGGTCATTATTTTCTTTGAGTTTCACCAAGTCGGTAAAGGCCACATCAAATATTTACTCAATAATATCCGCCCAATCGAAGTTCGAGTGCATGGCCCGAGTCTGAACATACGTATTGCCAATAAAAGTAATACTGACCCGGTAACTCCAATAAATATTACGTACATGCTCCATTTCTTTGATTATATGATGGATGTACTTTATACACGCGATTTGAACGATAGATTCGTTTGTCGATACACGCAGCTGAAACATTTTCGGAGTTGCCGACATAGTTTGCAGAGTAAGCAAGCTAAAGTGGCAGCGGGCTGGTCATGTTTGTCGAAGGACCGATGGCCGGTGGAGTGGAGCAGATGAGTTGACACGACGAGTGGAGACAAAATACCTACCGACCGACGACCTTAAAAAGGTGGCTGGGACAGCCTAGATGCGGAAGGCAGAGAACTGGGTGATGTGGCGCAGCCTGGTAGAGGCCTATGCCCAGCATTGGAATGCGAAAGTCTGACTTAATTGAAGCATTTTCGGTAGAAAATAGTCCGATCCTCTTGTCCTTGAGTTAAAAGCGTCTAAAACCAATGTTAAGCGGACTGCACTATTCTCTAAATTTAAGAAGATTCAATAGTAAATCAATGATGACAGCCCCATTTGGATCTGACGCAAAACACAACGCTCCAAAGGAATTGTGTCAGAAGAACGGACAAGAAGCTGATTTATGTCAAAAATCACACGACACGACCGATTTACCTCACTATTTGAACACTACTGACGGAGTCCGTATCTGGCAGACATCACATTTAGAAACGGTTACTAATGTTGTTTCCTGTTTCACTAATTATCGTTTTTCGTCCGATTTCGATGCTGGTGTCAAAACAATTGAATCGTTTCTTTGGGATATGCCTTAGCTTCATTGTCTCTGGCTTTCCGGTTGATCGACATGATAGATAATTGCTTATAAGAGTTGGAAAATGTGTCCTGATGATGTAGGCATAACTAACTAAATAGAGGGAGACGTTTTGCTGGGGTGTTTTTTTTTCACTTTTGCTTCTTTCCATCTGAAACCTTAGGGAGTGGTGAAGGGTGGACGTTTTGGTAATAGTCGTTTGTAACTTTAGACCGTCAAAAAACTGCTATTTATTCCTCAGCCTAATTTGAAAGTAAAAAAAAAACTAATTTGGAGGACCTACATTTTTCTACTAATTACCAACCAAAAGCCGTCTTAATCTTATGAGCAGAAGGCGTGAATAACGTCTACGTAAATATATAACCCGTCGGGGATCCGAACATGCGGCTGCTCACGTGCGTGCTCAGAAATAGACCTGTTACAACACGACAACTGGTATTTTTGGCATCTTTTTATTATGAAGCGGACGCTGGAAGATTACGTGAATGGCGGAGTGCAGCCGAACAATTTCAATACTCGTCTTTACGAGTATATCGTATGTGTGTTTCGGCGAATCTGAACCGTCTTAGATTTCGTGGTATATATATTATATAAGATGAAGTGTCAATTTGATTTTTCATGAGAAATTGTGAGCTTGAACTGCTTCTGGCTTCTTTGAGTCTTCTACTTTTTTCGGTGTTAACATCGTCTTTCAGTCCTTAGACAATTTCATCAGCAGTCATCTCAGTATTCACTCCCCTTTCTGGGCATACCATCTTTCACACAATTCATTAATCGTTGACAATTTAACATATTAGCACTGAATTGCTAATGACCGTATTTCGACTTGTTCCAGGCATGGTTAAGCCGTCATTTAGTAAGTTTGACACTCGGAAGTATCTACGTCAGAGTTGTCAGACAAATATATGTTAATTATATTCATTTCTAAAAACTGGTCTGAGCCACCGTCTAAAAAAGTACAATGACTGGGTTATCTAAAAATATACGGTTTAAAATAGTTCTTCTATTTTAGATATTAGGGTGCAACCAGACCGCGACTGATCGATGGCATTATGATATAATTTGGGGTATGAGATGACACACTTCAGTTGATGGTCGACTACGGCTTGGTGGCACCATTATTCAGAGAGACATTCCAATTTTACATGACAATGGCTACACTTCAGCTCGTCATTTATTACGAAAGGTCTCCCCTTTTTTCTTCCAAATCGATCTTTTGAGATTTTTGGCCACGTCTGCCCTACAAACATGTCATTTTGAAAAAGGAAACACTAGGGCTTCAGATTGTCACATCCTACCTTCGCCGCATTCGATCTTGACGGTGATGTCCTCCCTCAGGCGTCCAGTGAGTGACAGTATTTGCCCATTCATCCAGGTAATTACATTTAAAATGGCCTTCTTTGGACTATAATATAAATTTCTTGGGAACTACGACATAAATATTATGATGATTGCAATGCATCTAATAAATTATGGTTACGACTACACAAGTTCATGATCTACTCAGTTGTCAGTATTACGAAGGCGTAACTGAATGACACGTATATAAATAATCAAGAATAATCATGTTTGTTTTAGAATAGTATGCGTTAGTAATCATAATAAAACGTCACAATCGATGCAGAATGCATTGCATTCTTGCAGGCCATGTGCAGAAACCTGCTTTAATTTGTCAAATTATCACATCGTTTTAAAAAGATGTTATATGCATGAAATGTACCAAATGAATGCAGGCGTCTGTAACTTAAATAATTGAGGATTTTTTCCTACTAAATCGTGAAAGGTGCAATGCATTAAAATAGCATCCAGAAGTATCCATCCAGCATTCCCTAAGCAGTCAACCTCAAACTCAAAGCATTAATCAATTAAACCATTACAGGCACTTTTGAATTGTCAAAGAGGCGGTCAGTTAGTCAGAAAGTTGAAGCTAGTTGCCCATTCCAAAACGTACCAGTCAGTACTTAGTCCATCTCATTACCAACATGGTGACTGCCAAACATTTTATTACGACATAAATTAATAGATATGTATGGAAGAAGACCAAGCTGCTGTACCGACCCCAAATAAACTGGGATAAGAGATGATAAACTAACTCGGAGCAGAACTACTACTGAATTGTAAAAACAACTCGATAATGCTACAGTTTCACTACTGTTCTACGTCGTTACAAAAACTAACGGCGAACTTATCAGTTGACCTTGTGCCGACAGCCGCATATTAAGTCAACGCCGACGCGACGCCGCGGGATTTGGTCGTGTATACAGGGCTTAATGATGACAACCGTTCATAATAATTACGAATAGTCTTATCTTTGGACAAATGATGAACTTTACTTGTGGGTTATGAGACTGCTGGATACTCACTTAAACTGTTATGAAAATGGCGCGACCGGATTTACGATGCCTCATCGTAAATCGTTGGCTTTGCTTGGCTTTTTTGAAAGGCAAGCGTGTAATAGAATTGAATTACCAACAATAAATACTGGCGTTCAAATAGCTGTGTTGAAGAGAACCGTCATCTTCAATGTTAGATTTTGTGTAGGTCAACACTCGACTCCGATTGTTGGATTGTGGAGCTGAACCGTTTTCGGCAATTCAGGAGATCAACCCATCTAACAAAAAATTAGCCTGAGAAGGTCAACCATTTTCTTCCCTTATCGGGTTGAGGAGGACAATCGGTGTCTCCGATAGTTAGAAGACACTCCTTTATAGCCAGAAAGTTGAGCCACATAATGAAGAAAGCCTAAGAAGATAATAATGAACTGCGCAACAATGGTAATAAATGTAATGATACTAATATGCATCAGCTCTTAATATTGTTATAACAACATCTTGAAGCGTCGATCGTTGTCTCATTCAAGAGCAAAAGAATGATAAAGAATATAAATGTTTATGAATGGAGCGAGACAGGAAGGGCAAAGAAAAGATGGATGGATTGTGTGAGGAATGTTAAGAAAGAGAAGGGAGTGAATGATAGCGCGAGGAAAATGGAAAAAAAGAAAAACTATTATGTCGACCCCAAGTGAATGACATGGGACAAGGGCAGGAAAATGATAATGACTATGCATTACAAAAAGCAGCTTATTTTAAAAACAACACCTTTTGTTATGTCATGACACTGATGTTGTCTACATTTTGACAGCTGTTTAAAAGTGATTGACATTGACAAGGGGGCGTTGTTGGTAAACATTTGTGAAATTGTCACAGAATTTGTATGGGAAAGCAAGATGGCGGCGTTAGTTCCAATTTTTGCCACACGCCAAAATATCCTTTTACTGTTAAAGGTATAATGGATATCTACGGGTATTAGAAGTCATACCAATGACAGTTGCTGACGTAGCAAACACAACATTGTTTGCGCTATCCTGTGTTTACTTTAAAATGTATTCTGATTACCTCATCACTGTGCAGATAAGTGTGCAAATGCACTTTAATTCTAGCTACTAAAATAGCTTCTATGTTACTAGGCAAACATGTAACGAGGCGACGTAATTTTATCGCGAGACGCGCTCCATTGAAGCGTGGGTGTGTCATCTTAACTGCGTGTAGGTCAGTGGGCCAGCAGTGTACGTCACGCGACGCGAAGACGTCGACACATAATGAATTATGATCATTTTTCGGACTGTTTTATACAGTCATAATGCAGTAGGTTAATTTTAAAACAGTTGTGTACACATAGCTCAAGCCACCGGCACATTTCTATGTTGTGTTCTGTCGTGACGCACTGACGCAGGATGAGCAATCAATCGAATCTGAGCAGGATCACATCATGTTATAGCTTGTCCACGTTGAAATGACGCGCCCCACTACCGCATTACCCATAGAAATCCGCATTACCGTGTGCGCAAATGCGGTACTGGGGCGCGTCATTTCAGTGTGGACAAGCTATACAACAACTTTTGATCGGTTGATATTGCGTCAGAAAGCGACAGAACACGACACAATACAACAATGTGAATCCGGCTTAAGGGGGCGCCCAATGGTCCACTAGTACCACTAACTAGTATGATCACGTTTCTAATTTTCGCAAGATACTCAAGTGGCTCCCTATTCGACTTCGCAGGAACTCTCGGATATTGTGTCTGCTATTCAACATCCTTCACAACCCTAAAACCCCTTCCTATCTGCGGGAACGCTTTTCCTACGCCCGTCCTTTTGATGCACCTTGCAGGTCGCATCTCAAAAACCTCCTTAAATCCCCCCCCCACTAAACCGACTTCTATTCCTACTCCTTCACTGTGGACGCGGTTCGGTTGTGGAATTCACTTCCGCCTGACATTAGGGACTGTCGTACTGTTGAAACATTTAAACGAAGAGTGAAAGAACACTATCTTTCCACTTCGTCATAGTTGCATAGTTATCTTAAATCACATTATAATTATATATATTGTAGTGATATTTATTTTAGAAGTATGTATGTAAGTATATTCTTATATTGTAAGTAGTTTGTGTAAATAGTAAATTGTATTATTTTTTTCTTCTTTGATTTATGTTTTTGTTTTATCTTCTACGGTTACACACGTTGTCTACATCTCATTTTATATAATTTCCTGTAGCAGGTATGCTGGAAGAGATTTCTTTAGAAATAAGCATTGTCTTTGTACGTATTTTTCTGTTCCTTTCTTCTTGTCTGTTTATATGTGTGTGCATAAATGGTTAAATAAAATAAAAATAAATTTTAAAAAAACCACCACCTCCACTTATAAAATATTATCTCGTGACTGAGAAGGATTTATGAATAACGGCTAGTAATTACCCTCGGTAAATGTGTCTAGAATTTTCTAATACCTTTTATAAAGTTTCATATTGAGACACGAAGCAACAAAATACGAACTAGAGGAATGTGGCCGCTTTTCTTTAGATCGAGGGTCCATACTAGCCGTTATTCATAATTCCTTCTCAGTCACGAGATAATATTTTTTTAAAGGAGTGGCGCTAGTGGACCATTGGCCGCCCTCTTAAGAGCTTGTCCAAATAAAACGATTCGCGGCTATGCTAATGCGTATTGCTCGCGTAGAATCTCTTGATAAGGTGCTTTTCCATCAACTCGATCAGCCTCTATTGACTTGGGTAATCGGAATGTCGGAGAGATAAGGAACATTTTTAAGGATCGGACAAGCCAAGATCAGAGCCTTTGAAGATTGAGTTAGTGGAGAAGCACATTTATCTGCTCATGCGAAGCAGCTATTGGTGGGTTTTTAGGTTAATTGTCACAAACAGATATAACAAATAACAATTGGTCACGTGTTTGATTCGGTGTGTGTGAATTGTTAGTTGAGTAGGTCAATGTGCGTCTGGTTTACGTAAGAATACGTCAGTGGCTTTATAGAAACAATCAGTTTTCATTGATAAAGACAAGAACATAAATTAGTTTGAATATTGAGGTTTGTGGTAGAAATTCGCTTTTGATGGTCACACTTGCATCAAATCTAAAAAATAGTTCGTGACCATGGAACCTTCTTTTAAAGTAGGTAACACGCACGCCAACGCAGGCTGTCGCCCTGTCTCTCGTAGGGTCGCAGCATAATGTTGAGCGATGGCCGTTTTGTGGGGATGTGGCGCATATTTTCCCCCAAGTTGTTCTTTTTTAGGGTTCCGTACCTCAAAAGCAAAAAACGGAACCCTTAACCCTTATAGGACCACTCGTGTCTGTCTGTCCGTCTGTCACAGCTAATTTGCTCCGAACCCTATGGACCGATTAAGTTGAAATTTGGTAGACATGTATTTCTGTGACCCAAACACGGACGTGTAACGAAAATAAATTAATTCTAAATATGGGGGTCACTTTTGGGGGACAAACAAGAAAATAAAAAAAAAAGTTTTGCAAACTGTACCGTGTGACATATCAAATGAAAGGGCTTATTGTGAGGATTTAATTTTTTTGTTATAATTTTAAAATAAATACTTTGAAAGATATTTAAGAAAGTAGAAGAAAATTAACCATTCCCCCCCCCTTATATCCGAAAGTACTGGGCCAAAAATTTTGAAAAAATAAATTAATGGTTATGGTGGACACATAGATTACAGGAAAACTAATAAGAAGTCTATGGTCTTAAAATAACATGGTAAATCTCTCAATCTTGTGCGTGCAAACTCACATTTGCAGTTGGAATGTATGGGAGGATATGTATTTCAACTACATGTTAAGTTTGTATTTGGGATGAATTCATCCCAACTACGGTTTTTTTTTGTGTTTGTGTTCTTTCTTTGCATCATTTTTACCGCAAATAAACTTATTTCCCTTTTAAGTACACATAGGTTTTGATATTGCTTACAAATTGGTTATCAAAATTTGTGTGTCGTGTGTGTCATTATAATCTCATACAGGGTGGCAGAGACATCGACGCGAAAACTGTTACCATTGATTCAATACTTAATTTGAACACCCCGGCGTTGAAATTTTTCATCGGTTATTTTTTTTTTAATCAGCTGTTCCATACATTTTGACCGCGTAGGTATTGCACTTTTCTATGAAACAGGAGAATTAAAAAAAAAAAATAACCGACGAATAATTTCAACGTAGGGGTTCAGAATCATAATTGAAGGGGTCCACTAGGACCGATGCCTGCCGGGGTTGCGAAGAAAACCGAAAGGGAGATCGTGGCCCCCGGCGACAGGGCAACCGAAGGAACACGGGTGGGTTTTAGTCAGTAAGAGTCTGACACGCCCTCCCGCTCCGCCCAGAGCGGGAGAAGTTATTTGATGATTTCCCACCCTCAAAAAAAAAAAAAAAAGGGGTTCAGAATCATGCACTGAATTCCATGGTAACAATTTTCGCGTCGATGTCCCTGCCACCCTGTATAGCAATGCAAGACTAGATCAGGTGATTGATCAGGTCATGCCATGATTTAAAGGCCAACCAACCATTCAGCATGCTGTTTGCAAATGTTTCGCTGAACATAATAAAGCGAGTTTTACATCGTTAAAACTAACGACTCAATTTGCACGTCGTGTACTTACATCGAAATACTATTTAAAGGTGAACGTTACTGACATTTTACCTGCAAAATATACGTAAATAGAATACGTATAATTTAACCTCAGACCGATAAAAATTGGTCTGAGAATTTAACCAAGATTTATCTTAATTTAGGAGATAACATATGCTCGCTTTGTACGGCTCTGTGCTGCCATGTTAAAGTAGTTTCTACCATTTTGGTAGTATTTTTCGCGTGATTGGTAGAAAGTAATACGGACGTTCCACTTCATGAGTAATGTGGGTGTATTATTGGTACACCTCAACCTAATCCTTCGGAGATTATTGGCGTGGTGTTATGTTATGAATGACATTTCTTTTGTACAAAAAACTTGAATTACATAACAAAGTTATTAAAATAGTTTCATAAGTAGCCTTTAAAACATTTTTTCATCGTTTTTTGCACTCATTATATTCTTGCTCCGCTTACTTAAAGCGTAATCAAGCAAATCGGTATTGAAAAATTATTTAAGATATTATCTGAATACTTACACAAATATTATCATTGGAGCATGTAATAAAACATGTAATCATTAAAACATCTATCTTAATAGACCAGAATTACTATTAATTTTAATTGATTTTGTCCTACATCTGATTAAAGGGAGATTCGTAATGTCACCAAAAATAATGAACTGGTAGGTACTATCGCGGACACGCATATCTGAACACCGCCGTAAGGACTATTCCTGCTTGCAGCTCTCCGAGTCGAGCAAAAAAAATGGGTGGTGAACAGTGATGTGGTCATCGTGTGCACGGGATTTTGTTTTCAAAACGGTTAGATATGACCGCAATGGTACTTACATCATTTTTGGTCACTTTACCTACGGAACTCAATTTAGAACTTTACGAAAACAAATCGAATGGAAAATCAATGCTTTTGTAAACACAAGGCAATAATTTGCTTGGTATGACGTTGATTTAAATCCGACATCGATAAAATTACGACATATTGGAAATCGGTTAATCGTTACGGATATTATGAATTAAAATGTTTTAAAACGTGCGCTCGATATCTAGATGTAGCGAATCGGACCTCATGTTTATAAAAATATATTTTCTTTTGTAAAATGTACTATCGAAGAAACGCATATCTTTACAGTATAAGGACTATTCTTGCTTGCAGCGCTCGGCCACTGTTGTATCGCTTACTTACGAAAAAAAAGGGTCGTGTGCACGGGATTTCGTTCACTCCGGGCATTCGTGAAAACCGTATAAAAATCCGTTCGGTAATTTTTCAGTTTATCGCGTTCAGACAGATAGTCGCGCCGGGGGGACTTTTATTTATAAAGTTTAGTGATAAATTAATTATTGTTAGTTTCTGAATCGGAAGAATATTTCATGAAAAACAATTTCCATACATATTGTCATACTAGCAGCGCCCCGCGGTTTCACCCATAAGTCTCGATCCCGTGGAAATATCGGGATAAGAAGTGATCTATGTGTTAATCCAGATTATAAACTACCTGTGTGCCAAATTTCATCCAAATCCGTTCAGTAGTTTTTGCGTGAAAGAGTAACAAACATCCATCCATCCTCACAAACTTTTGCATTTATAATATCAGTAGGTAGGATTTTTTTCTCTCTTATCTCCACACTATACAAAACATTTCTCGATTTTACGAAAGTAAAATACTTGACCATAACAAGTTATGAATGCAAGCATCCTTTATCATTGACTCGATTCGAACACACGACCTCGCGGCCACGGATGAATCAATGCCGCTAGTTGTTATTCAGCAATCGAACATATTACGACATATTACATATATGTTCAGAGTTCAGATGTGGGCTGGGTTTTTGATTAATTTATGTAAACTTTTCATAACATGACACCACAGCTTTTCACTTTATTTTTCCGTGCCTCGAAAAGCACAATACACGACCGATTTTTTTATTCTGATTCGGGTATCTGAAGGCATTGGAAACTGAAACTGGCGCAAGGCGTTTACGATTTTACTGTCGGTCCGATTTTCTGAAGACGCAGTCTGCAATCTTCTGGACGGTATCAAAATTAGAGATGGGTTGTAACAGGTTAAACACGATATCTGTTATCACTGTTACTGTTACAAAAAATAACAGATACAAATATCTGTTATTAAGTAACAGCCTGTTATTTTTGTACGGGCGATAAATACGTATTAAAATATCAATTTTGAATATCTTCTTTATTTATATTCGTTTTAATTTTGTTTTACAATGGTAACTAGTGGTCAGTAACAGGTAACACGCCCTAATTTACGAGTCACTTTTTCGTAAGTGTTTGTTCTTGTAAGACCACCAACTGTATTTTTTGGGATAATAAATACTAAGTGCTTCTCTTTTTAGCGTAGTTTAACCGCTTTAGTAAGTGTGAGAAGTAAACATATTTCGAAGTAAATAATAGGTGTTTCTCTATTTAGCAAGGGTCATTCCTTAATGAGGAAGAAAAAGAAATTGTTAACCTTGCAATATTTCTTCCTTTGTTTGAGTGTGTATGTCAGTAACAGCCGTAGTAATAGTCTGTGTGAGATTGTTATAATGAATTAACAGTAACAGCCGCGGTAACAGTCTTTGAGGGTCTGTTATTTTAAGTAACAGATAATATTTTATATTGTTAGGAACAATTGTTATATATTATTTTTTTAATATCTGTTATTTCTACCTGTTACGATAAATACGCCTCACTCCTAGTCAAAATAGATGTCCGATTCCTCCCTCCGAATTGCCACTTCATTCTGGCGTTGACACTAAACGGACGCATCGTTGTGGTTCGGACAATGGGCGAAAATTACAATATTGAACGCCTTATTATAGCCGTTGAAAAATGGGTTTGCCTGTGGGACTCAGGCAGTGACGAGTACCACGGCAGAAAAAAATTATTTGTTGTCCATCTTTTATTTGTGCTCCGTACGCAATTTCGCAATTCGGTATGAAAGCTCGGGAACGACTGAGTTCAGAAACAGTCTGACGCAAAAATGAGATGTGTATGTTCTATCAATGTTCTATGTTATAGGGTTTGGTTTCCGTACTTAGTCCGTCAGATGGACCATTGTACGTGGGCCATGAGGGCCGTTTGGTGGTTATTCCAACCAGCCCACCTCCCTCCAGAAGTTAATCAAAACTCCTGGTCTGTTCAGAACATCTGTGAAAGATCTGGGTAACCTGAGGGTTTCTGTTCTAATCTGAGTGACGCCTGTGCATTCAAAGAGCACGTGCGCGACGGTTCCCTCAGCCTCCATGCACGCCCTGCACAGAGGACTGTCCGTTATGCCTATCGTCTGAAAGTGTTTGTTTAGCGAGCAGTGTCCCGTAATGTTCCCCGTCACCAGGCGCAGGCCGTTCTTGTCCAGGCGTAATAAACACCTGGTTAACCGGCAATCCAGGGATGGCATACCTACCTTGGACTTCCTGCAGCCCAGTGTCGAGGTCCACCAGTACTCCGCTTGTGTGAAGGTGAAATCCTGTAGCCACCTGCGTATTTGGTTGAAAGGGATTGGTATGATAGGTTCGGGTCCACAGACTGCCGTGCTATTAGATGTGTATCGAGTAAATACGATCAGATAGTCTGATCGACAATTGGAAACAAAATCTGACGGTATTCCCAGCCTTAAATCGTTGGCCCTGCGCCTGACCTTTCTCCGGTTGTGATGGATTGCCGTCTCATCGGACTATGAGACTGAGGGAAGAGAGAGTGCACTTAATGATATCTAGATAAGCATAATAGTCAAGGCGTAATGAAATGCAAACAAAACCTATTTCTGGCTATACCGAAAATCTTGAGATTAGCCGAGTTCTATCCCGGGATTTTGTGACTAGAAAACCGTCGGGCTCCCGAGACTGTATTCTCTAATCATGTTACTCGTAGAATTTATTTTTTTATAAATTGATCGTGCCTATTTAATGTTAAATCAAATTTACGATTAGTCATTTTGGTTTATACCCGCTCTTATATAGAGGGGTTTGTGGCTAAGTAATAAACTGCCACACGAGTCGATCGCTTGCCGCGGTTGGCCCGTAGATGAATGACCATCTTTACATAGCAAGACCCCTCCGTGCCTCGGAAAGCACGTTAAGCCGTTGGTCGTGGCTGTCATTTGTAGATCTTTGACAGTCGTTAAGGGTAGTTAGAAGCCCAACATTTTGACCACCAGTCTTACCAAGGGGTGTCATGTTAGGCAGTCGCTCCATGTAAAATACTAGTATTCAGCTGCATCCTGTTACACTGGAAACCATCGCCAACATAGTTGGGAAAAGACTAGGCAGATGATAACCCACTCTTATATATCTGAATTTGGTTTAATAGAATTCAATGGAATTGAATTTAAAATTCAAACAAACTTTGTAATTATCCATAATTCCTAATGAGCTAATTTCGCTCAATTGATAATTTCAATGATTTCATACACGATGTAATTGCATTTTATCGTAATAACCAGCTCAGTTATACCTCCATCGTTTTTAAAGATAATTTCTGTCAATTTTGTAAAAGCATGTGGAACAGTTACAAAATTGTCGACGTGCATAATTTGTTTACATGTTTGACACGCAAACATGTTTTTAATAGTTAATTGATTCAGGCATGACCTTGCGGAAATCCGTTATAAAATACAATAGATATTTATGTAACCTATTCCGCTTAGCTATTTCTAAAGAGTCATAAAAAACACTGAAAGGATTCGACACGTTTTTCACCTCTCAACGGGGCATCCTCAGGATGACGATTGACTTGTCGCGAACTCGAACACGGCGTGTTGTCACACCGAGCTCTAAGGGCCTAGTGTGAGTTACGTTTAACCATCTCAACTTTACGCATCGACCGCGTTCTGCGCTCCGATTGGCTTTTCGCCAGTGAAGGGCCAATCAGAGCGCCAAACGCGGTCGATGCGTAAAGTCGAGATGATTAAAAGAAACTCACACTAAGCCCTCTGAACGCAGAGTGAGCCTCATCGCCCGTCAAACCCACGTATACTAACTTCTTAAATATTCATGTGGTCTTTCTGGAGGCAGTGGGTACAAAAGTGAACGAACTACACACATCAAAAGTGTCTAGGGATCAACATATATTTTTGCAATAACTTTTCTCCTGATTGATATTAATTAAAATTTTCTTTAAGGATTCATCAAATAAAGTGTTTTCGTTTGTCACAGTAACGATAAACCAAGTCACCTTTGCATTAATAAAGAAATTTGCCATTTTCCTAATAAAGGGATTTTTGACATTTGAACCACTAACATTAAAGTTCGAAAAAAAGACTGAAATAACAGTTTTCTTTAAAATTTTATTGGGTAACTTAAACAATTAATAATCCGTGTTTCTACCGCGAACACTAACAACACAAGAACATCGGTTTGGCATACTCAAAATGAGTTCATCCAAATCACGCTGTGGAATGGCCGCCCATGTTCGTTGCAACAACAAAAAAAGGTCTTCTTGCGACTGGATACCCTCCATATTCGGCAGAGCTCTTCTCTGTAGCATATCCCATGCATGCTCAATCGGGTTCAAGTCTGGCGACTGAGCAGGCCGGAGCAGGACATTGATGTTAGCTGCGGCGAGAGTCTGTCTTACAACTCTTGCGGTGTGCGGTCGTGCATTATCATGCATTAACTGAAATAAGGGACCGATTTGCACTTGTAGAGGAACGATGACGTCAGATACAATCGTCTCAGCATAAATTTGAGCGTTGAGGTTGCCTCTGATCCAAATCAACTCAGTTCTTCCGCCGATCCAAATACCCGCCCATACCATGATGGTTCCACCACTATAAGGATGGACTTCCTGGCAGGATTTTAATCGCTGTTGGCGTCCAGGGGTTCTCCAGTGTCGTATACGTCTTGTATCCGGTCTCATACCAAAACGAGACTCATCAGAAAAGCACACGAAACGCCATTGTTCTTCTGCCCAATTTCTGTGTTCAAGAGCCCATTGATATCGAATCCTACGATTGTGCATTGCTATAGGTGGTACCCGTAGCGGTCTTCGGGAATGAAGGTTCACTTCATGCAAGCGGTTTCTGACTGTTTGGTCGCTAATTAAGTTCCCTGAAGAGTGATGAAGCCTCACGGCTAACATCATGGCGGTTATTGTTGGAGCTCTTCGAGTTAAGATTTGAATGTATCGGTCTTGTCTCCGTGTGGTGCAGCGATACCGTCCTCCATGGCGCTCAGCCACGGTACCAGTGCTTCGGTAACGTGTCCAAAGTCGACTGATAACACTCTGACTTGTATTCAGAGCTAAAGCCACAGTACGTTGCCGGGAACCAGCTTCTATCATTCCCACGGCTCTGAGCATTTCTTCCCTGCTTAAATGACGTCGCCGCTCCATAATAACGTTGGTTTTAATCAGTAGTAGGGAAACAGTAGCACTAATAATGTCTTCAATGCGTTGTATGTTTTTATAGGGAAAATATTGACAGCTGATTTTCATCTTTTACTCGAATTTGATTAACAGTTCCTGTTTCAAATTATGAAATGCACCAAAAAGGATCCATATAAATTTATATAATCATAAATTTATTACAACGCCGCATGTCAATCTCAAGAAATCCGCATAAAAATGCTTGATCCCTAGACACTTTTGATGTGTGTATATTGCGTCGTTTCGTTTGAACCAAATAATCAACCATTTTCTTATTGTATCCGTTACTCTCAACTATATGATAAATTATGTTATTAGTTTTACATACTTAGGGCGACTTGCAGCAAAATGATACAAAGCTTGGTTTAATTAAATCTCGATTTTGCCCTAAGCTCGACTTAACTTAAATCTCATTAAGCATGTCTTGCACAGTCACATTTCACATTCGATTTAACTAAACTGAGATTAGGTCTATATTTCATTCGCCATTCATTCTATGCGTTCCGTTCCCAAATAAAAAGTGATGGCAACTCAGTTCTGCGTATAGAGAAAAATGAATTTGATTTATCAATAATGTCAATGTTAAAACTTCAAAAGTCAGTTTAGTCAGTGTTGGTTAAAATAATTGTCATTGGCGCTTTGTTAGGTTATGTATGTGGGTCATTAATATAAATTATAACTGAAAGCTTACCTGTTGAAATCACTTGGAAACTTAGGAATAATTTTATCATAAAGGAGCTTTGTACTTACTATGTTTACTTAACGGTTCCGCCGTTTCAAAAATTCGTCATCACGTAATGTACTAAACAAATCTCTTCTAATGTACACTCTACTAGAGAAAAACGGAGTCTCCAAATATTGTACGATCTCCTCGTCATCATCCGATAACAAATCATGATGGTCAAATGAAAAGAAATTCATTTTTGCAAATAAACAGAGAAATTTAATAAAACTGTAATGACGTCTGTATACAAAATCGAGATTTAACAAACTTAAACCGACCCAGATGCCAGTTTAACTTTGACGTTTATTTAAATCGAGATTTAAGCTAAATCGATGACATGCAAACCGTTAAATTAAGTTTAAGCCTAAGTCGAGTTTAAATCGAGATTTAAGTAAAAGCTGCAAGTCGCCCTTAGGGTCAATAAGTGATAGGGTTTCTAAACTAAGGCTCACTCTGCGTTCAGAGCTCGGTTCAGAAAAGGTTCGGTTTTTAATTATTGCTGTGTAAACAAACGTTTTGTTCAGGTAGTTAATGGTAGCAATAAAACATTTACGGAATGTAAACTTTGTCCTTTTTAGCGTAGTTTTCCACGACCTTTTCAATAGTTTTCATCCTGTTATTTAAGGCGAAAGCGTCATGCTAGCGCGCGTAATTTAAATATTCTTAAGTTTTTTGCAATTTGCAGGTCAGTATCGGGTATGTTGATCTAAATATGATTCGCGACCGCATTAAAGATTTATTTATAGAATTATAATCATAAAAATCATCAATACAACTCTCTAAGTTCATATATTCCTATTGAATGACTATTTCATGAAATCATGATATTTTTGGATTATTCTAAAATACGGAGTTGTATTGCTCTTTCTAATGATTATAATGTAACCATATTTGTTACGGATTTTAATAAAGATATAACCTGACACTGACCTGTAAATTGCAAAAAATCGTAAGAAATTTTGAATTTTGCGCGCTTCCTAGCGCATCCCCCTTAAAAGGTGAAAGCCTCAGGGTAGCCCGCGTAATTCAAATTATCTTACTTTTCTTGCAATTTGCAGGTCAGTGACAGGTTCTACCTATGTTGATTGAAATTTAGGCTTTACAGAATTATAATCATTCGAATCAGCAATACAACCGTCCGTCCGTTCCATCCGTTAGAATTCACTTTAAATATCATGATTTCATGAAATAGTCATTCAATAGGGTAATATGAAATTAGAGAGTTGTACTGATGATTTTTATGATTAAAATTCTATAAATAAATATTTGTTACGATCGCCAATCATATTTTTATCAACATACAACCTGATACTGATATGCAAATTGAAAAAAATGTAAGAAAATTTGAAATTCGCTGGCAACCCCGACGCTTTCGCCTTAACCTAAAATAAAACCGTAAGTGAAAGAAAAGAAAGAAAGAAAATACGTTTTTTGCGGTAAACATGACGCAAAAAAAGAACACGAGCAAGAACACGAACAAAAAAGAACAAGTAGGTGCGACTTCGTCTGTCTTCTCTGTTTTAGTTAACACTCATAAGCGCACTGAGAATCTGGCCTAGTAGTGTTTTTTGGACCTTGATGTCATATGAATAATGAACTTTTTCCTATTGTTACAGGTATGGGCTCACATAATTCCACTGCTTTCTTTAGCGAAGTGTATTGCCGAAGATGAAGGGAAGGATTCAGGTAGGTTAAGCTTAAGATCAGCTTACATCTTTATAGTCTCGTAGGACCAAAAAATTGGACTTAAATGTTGTAAGTAAGCTGCTGACGATCAATACTGCATTCTGTATCTGATCCGTGACCATCGTTTAGGTAAATAACGTGGGATAGGCGAGCAAATATGGCCGGTCAAGTGGTTTTTTTTGACCAATGTTACCTGAAGCGTGATTGAAAGTTTAATCGCTTTACGGAAAGAGACGATTAAGTAAAGAAGAGGTTCTTTGTTCGTGTATCTTATAGCCATTCCATGATTTTTGTTCTAAAAACTGGTATAGTTTCCTTAAGCTTCTTCATATTTCATTGGTTCGTGTTTTGTATATGTTATTGCACCAACAGATATTTGTCGGTGCAACATATTGAGACCCCTACTGCCCCTACCCAATATAAAGGCGTTGCTCCCTACTGTGATTCGTCGATCTTGGCAGTTGTTACGGGTCCAAAAGTCTGTTACCCAGTAAGTAACTGGGTTGTGGACGTGGAGGTCAGATAGGTAGTCGCCCCATGTAAAATGCTAGTATTCAGCTGCTTCCGGTTAGACTGGAAGCCGACCCCAATATACTTAATTAGGAAAAGGCTACGCAGATTGATTGATTCTTTAAATTTTGATCTGAAACTAGGGTAGTTTTTCATTTTCCTAATAACTAGCAACTCGCTTGCTGCGCACGGTACAATATACTGATGTGGCGACATGTCAAAACATCGAGATTTCCGTGCTATATCTAAGTTAAATATTAATGTATCATACACAGCAACCTTCCAGAATACATTCTCTAAATGCTGTTGAAATTCTTATCGAAATCTATTGCGTATTTTAGAAGAACAACGCGGACATACAGACAAACGCGTAAAGCGACATTGTTTTTGTAATATTTAGAGATTAAGGAAAAATTTACCTATATGAGACTCTCAGAGATGCCAGCTCTAATCTGCTTTGGAAAATTCGACTTCTCTCTTCCAAAAGGCATTGCTCTTTACAGTTGTACAGTTTCACTTAGTGACTCTGCAATCTATGTTAGTGACAGATTTTTCATTTGATAGTGTCATTGTCACAAACATGTCTTTTCTTTCCTGGCTTGCTAGAAAGCTTGGACTTCTCAGCCTATCATAGTCCACTGCTGGACATAGGCCTCTCCCAAGCACCACAACACCCTGTCCTCCGCCTTCCACATCGAGTCTGTCCCAGCCACCTTTTTAATGTCGTTGGTCCATCTAGCTGGGGAGAGTCCCACACTATACTTGCCGATACGCAGTCTCCCCTCCAGGACTCATCTGCTCCAGCGACCATCGGTCCTAAAGTTTGGACTTAATAAAAATATTCACACTTCACTTACACATTTCAATCTTCCAAATAATTTCTTCTTCGTCGTCCTCATCGCGTCTTGTCCAAATTTTGCACAAAACTTTGAAGAACTTGGCGGCAAATGACGTCATTATTAACAATATCTGTCCTTGTCACACACTTATTAGACCAGAGTACCCCACAATCGGTTAATGACCTTTTTTCTCAAACCAAGCTTCTATTTTGGGTGTTCGTTACCAAATCGCGCACGGATTTTGGAGATACCTCCTATACAAGTCTAAATGTAATTTTCTTGCTAGGACCAATACTAGATGTTCTACTTATATATTTGGTTTGATTATTGCCACATTTAACGAACTAATTAGTTTAAAATACTTTGAAATCGCTCCAAAAACGTCTATAGATTTGGAAGTTAGAACCGGCACTGATTTCGTCTAACCGTCACATCGCCAAAGTGACAACTGCTCCCAAACAACAAAGCATCGTTTTCCTGCAAAAGTAACTTTTTCTCTGACAAAAACCGTCATAAAAACACATGCAAAATATGAAAGACCTTTTTATAACGATCTCAATTTCAATTAGAATGCAGTAAAAAGCTAATCTTCAACAAAGAGCGGGAACAATTTGCCTAATGGAGCGTTCGAATTTCAAATTGGAACGGAATAAAAACGCATCCTTCCTGCTTCCGTATTGGTCGGTTCGTTTTTCCCGCGTGTTTTGTGTATAAAATGGTGATTTGTGACGTAGGGTCGTCAGTGTCGGGATGACAGTCATCCCCTGAGGTTGTTTAGTGGTGTCTGATTCGGATTGCCTTCACTGATTTGGTCCTGTCTTGGTGAGTTTACTTTCTATTTCATGTCTTTTAAAAAGGTTTTATTAAAAATTGATTTAATTAAATAATTACGCAATCAAATATTTAACATCGCATATTCAAAAACTTTCTTGATTTGGAGTTCCATTTTTTGTAGAGAAAGTGCATAAAATTAAGACCGGCGCTTTTATAGGCTCGCTTAACAAAAATACCCGAATGCCAATAGTCCAATATCTCGTAAAGCACCTCGTTATCCATTCTTGCTTTACTGAAAAAGGAAACTGTATTAAAAGCGAATAGATTGAAACAGTTATAACATTAACTTTGCCGCAGACCGGTAGTCACTCAATTTACAATAAACGTACATGTATGAGCCAAAACTGTTTTCGTAATGGCTATAACAGTTCTAACTCTTCAAGGTTTTGGCGAAGCTTTCATTCAAAAGGACTCGGAGACGCTCTTTAGACTTGGCATAGCGCTTTTGGGTAGGACTGCGATTTGGGATGAACTTAATGCATGGGATAAAATGATATGATGTGTTTCTGACATTGATATGAGTGAAAATTGTCAGAACTTTGAAACCCCTTTTCTTATCTCCCCGTCCTAGATTTTTAGGAACCTCTGGTTAGTCAACTGCTCCCTCATGTAATCAAGTTAAAACCAGGGTTAAATTTCCTCTTAATGCAAATGAAAAGTGGTTTACATTGGAGCTGGTTATTCTAGGCCTGCCAGGTATACCCTCATCATCATTACCCTATCGCAGTCCACTGCGGGGCTTATCTTTAGCTCCTTCTTCCTCCTCTTATCCTTGACCACTCTCATCCATCTATAACCAGCCTTGTCTTCAACTATTTATTTCTTTCCGTGACTCAGTTCCTATAATCTTGTAAGTCAGATGTATTTCTTCATAAATTATGTGACTGCCGTGTTAAAAACATTGGCTACACTCAAACGTGAATGTACCTAATGGTTTATGAGAAAACAATGACATTTCTCATTGTTTTGTGATAAGGCCTTAAAAACTACTGTTACGTAGCAGTCTTTAGAGAACAGTTTTAGATTTTTACCGTACGCATTTTTGGACGAGCCAAAGTAATATTAGTTATTTCAGTTAGACCATTTAGCACTTTTTATTTAAATTAAACTATCAAGTCTGATAAGTACTTTACCCAATGGCGGATGTAAATCACGTGAAACACCATGGACAGAATTACCCTCTTTAGCTTGTGCCTATTACCAGTCAGTTCGTCATTTCAATTCTGTTGGCTCATAGTGGCAGGCAGCATTATTCACCCCTGAACAGCAATTAATTTCCCTCGAGAGTGTACTGACGATGTGTGTGTGTTTCCATGCTTACGACATCCTTGTGCAATTCTATCACCAACTGTGTCCCGCACTCTAATGGCGGAACACACGATCAATCACAATCTGTTTTATTTTGAAAGCCAACAACATTCATTGCGTTATTTACGTTGTTGACTAGAGTAATGTTTGGAACATATGAAGCAATGGATTACCAATATCCTTCAAAATGATTCAGATTATGATTGATCGCGTTTTACGCAATAGTGGTGCAGGACTTCAGATTAAAGTTTTTTTCTGAAAGGTGATCACATCTTAATCTTCCATTGGATACCAGAGTTAGTTTTTAGTAAGATTGTACCAGTGCTTTATAAATATTTAAGAAACTCAGATCACCGATCAGATAACCAGCTGTGGTGGTAACAACATTCCCCCTCTCGTTCTCCACTTCTAGACATAGGGCTCCCCAAAGTCTCGCCACAACAACACCCAGTTCTACCCTTTCCACCTTTTTAAGGTCGTCGGTCCATATATGTAGCTGGGGGGCGCCCAACTTTGTTAGTTTTTCATTACTACAGTGGTTTGATTTGGAGGTCAATCTTCAGTGGGCCTTTCCTTCCCGTGATTCACGAAGACCAGTATTGCAGTCACGTTGTTTGCCAGCCATATGTATGTCAAATGATATTCTAATAGCATCATCATTAAATGTACCTAGTTATCAAAACAATAGCTCGTAAACACGGTATCATGTGATCGACAATGCTATTTGTTATATTCGTTTGATGTGAGGTGTCAGCTTTATATTTCTGATGGTGGTTAGGTATCAAGTACCTGGGCGACCGAGCTCTGCTCTGGTGAAAATAGAGAATACTCATTTAATAATATTGGAAAATTCATACTAATTCCATGCTGCCATGTCATTATTCTAAGGCAGTCTAAACTTTTGGGGATCGAACTCTGCTCGGGTGAAAATACGGAGAAAACGAATTTTCCCAGATATGAGACCTAGCTAGATCGATTTTTCGCCCTATACCCCCTATATTGCAACTTTCATCGAAATCGTTAGAGCCGTTTTCGAGAACGTGAATACAATATATATAAATAAAAATAATATAATAAATATATATAAACCAATATTGCTCATTTCATAGTATAGGATTTATCAAGCCCAAGTCCAAGGCTGACAACCAATTTTAGAAAGGGGTATCGTGTAATCCATTAACTAGGTTGTGGAGGTCAGTTAGGCAGTCGCTCCATGTAAAATATTGGTTTTCAACTGCATCCGGTTAGACTGGAAGCCGACCCCAACATAGTTAGGAAAAGGCTAGGCAGATTGATTAGTTGTCAGGTATCATACATATGGTGCTGATGACATGATTTGCTAATGATCTTGATAATTTATAACTAGCTTCTACCCGTGACTTCTACGGCGCGAGATTTCTTGTTCCCCCGACCCACCGCGTCGGATAGCATCGCATCACAAAAAAAAAAAAAACAAATTTGGGTAAAACTGAACGTCTTATTTTCTATAGGATTTTTGTATGAATTATTGAAAATTGGATCGTACAATGTCTGTCGGGTGATCTAGTTCTAATAATATTATAATGAGGGGACAATATGTGTGTTTGTATGTAGGGGCTAAACTTCGGAACTACTGATTCAATTACAACAATTATTTCACTGATAGGAAGCTATACTATTGCTGAGTGCGGTACGATATACATCATAGCATAATCAGCGTATAACGTTCCCACTGCTGGTACACAAGCCTCCTCTCTTCGAGAGGAAGTGGTTTGCAATCACGCGGGCCCAGTGCGGGTTGGTTGATGTTACATATCTTCGAATTTTTGGTTCTAGGACATGCCGGTTTCCTCACGATGTTTTCCTCCACCGTTTTGAGAGATCACCAGGGTGTGAATTCACGACTTACAACTCGTAAGTTGCGGTCATTTCCACTGGGCCTGCACTGCTGTAGAATATTTTTTTATGTTAAAACGAGAAACTTAACGTGAACGAAGTCGCGGACAGAGACTAGTCTAGAAAAAAATCGCAAAAGGTGTCATTAGTATCAGATTCTATTTTAGTGAAAACTTTGGCGCGTTGGGCGTTTTTGAGATGGGACTAAACCATTGATTTCGCGACACCGTGATGACACCAGCTTTCGACCATTAAAAAGACATCAACGCGTTGATTATCGCGGTGCGTGGAGTAAAAGACATCAAAGCGTGCCGATTTTTTTTCAAGTTTTCACTTTTGTCGGCACTCCCGGAGTGACACTGTTTTTCTATGTTATTTTACAGTACCATTCATAACTATATTATTAAAACATATGCATGTTGAAATATTAAGAATTCGATATTGATAGTATTATTATATAACGTTAGTACTATTATTTATTCTGTGGTATTATTGTAAGTATTGCAACGCATGTGTTATTATTAAAATGAGTAGGTATCATTATCATTTACACTTTTTCTCAGAAATTGCGCCATGTTATTTATTAGTTTTTATGCATGCATCGATTAAAAATTAAAATATGATTGCTTTCAAATTCATATTTAGACATGCTTATTAATGTGTTATTTTAAATTCACTAAGTAATCATCACAAGGGACCAGAAACATTTTGTAACATAAATATTTTTGTAATAAAACAGCGTTCCTCAAACTTCTTTGGACTAGGACCCCGGCAACTAAACCCAAACTATCCGGAAACACGAATATCTGTATTTAAATAATTTATTTTTTAAAAAAACCTTCCCTCGCTTTTTTTGTATTTCAAGATGCAATATATAAATATTCTATAGCCTATTTCACTCCCACAATTAAGACTAATCTAGCGACACCTCATAATGTCAAAATCCTTCAAGCCTTTTAAGCTACAGAGCGTGTCAAAGAACTAGACTAGACCTCCTTCTGGGGCAATTGGGTAAAAAGGTTTTAGGTCGGAACTAATTTGTTTACTTGAATTTATCCCAAAAATCTAGATTCATAGAAATATTACATCAACAATGATTATTATGTAACTTTTTCTTAGAACCACTTCCATTTCATCCACATTTTGACAATGATAACCTATTTATTTATGGAAACCTGGAATCGAAATATGGTATTAAGGCTCTTTCAAACAGGCCCGACACGCGACGCGACACAAAGACACCGCTCGTCGCGCGACGCGACGTAGCTTTCACGCCTGTTTGTAGGAGCCTTTAGACGGGTGGCTTAATTAGGACACCATGACCTCATTACCACCACTATCTTTCAGCAAATCCAATAAATATCGACGGAAACAAATAAATCTGAATAGGGCAATAATTTCGCTGTAAAGCATAACTCATAAACTCGACTTCGTAATTTGTTCCTAACGACGTCGTTCGAGTGGCCTCGTATTCTTTCGCGGGCGTTCGTCAAAATTCGGGTCGACGAACTGATCGCGAATTTTTTGTACCATTGAAGGACAGACGGACAGACGAGGTTTTTTGTTTGACTAGTAATAACAGAAGTGAGTAATAAAAATATTATACAATCTTTTGTACGCAGTATCGTACATTTGTTAGTTTATTTTTATGTTTTTTTGAAGTAAAGCGTGTCCATTTTCGTAAACATAAAAATTTACTTCGTCGTAATAAAATTATTGGTACGTTTCGTTATGTATTCTTAACAGATATATCTGGCAGATTTTCTTGCTTACATAATGGAATAGGGTTTAAAATTGAACATCTTTAACTGATTTTTACAAACAAACGCGCTATTGTTGAGCAGCCCGGAGTCTAGTTTTGTGGCCGATTGATGGCAGTGGGTTTGTGCCCCATTTATTACATGGAAGTTGAACATTACTGATGAAATGTGGGTGTACTACGGGGAATACAAGCAGTTTATTGTGAATCTATGGCCTACGTTCCAACCTCACACATCTATCATACTAAATTAAAAATAAAATAATTAATTAAAACCGTCGATCCATCTATTAAATTACCACACGACCTCCGATCACAAGGCTTGCCCGCGCATTTTCCTTAGCGTGTCACGTGGTGTGCATATGAGCAAATAACCGTAGATTGGCACGTAGGTAGTAACGTGCGTTGCCTCTGAGAGGAAAGTTGTGTTGGCTGAAAGTTGCTTGGTTCTTTATTAATTGACTGAGTTTTGTTGATCGGAATAACGTTTGTGTGATGTGATTTCGGTGGTTAGGTACCAATTTTGTATTATTAAGAACTTACTTTTCTCAAACATGTTCGGAAATGTGAACATAATTTTGACAAACTTCTTCGAGATAAAACGAAATTGCTGTACTGGTCAAAAACAAGTGAGTAGGCGGCCGGCAATGTTACTATGAAAATCCATATCTGTCGTGTTTTACAGCCAAATAAATTACTATGAAAACACATATCTTTCGAGTTATTAAAAAATGGAACGAACTATTTACTTCAACATGGCAACCAAGGAGGTAACTTATCAAAGATTTTATTTAAATTTTGAACTAGTTTAGCAAATAAAGCTGTTTAAAGTAAAGAAGAAACAAACAGCGTGTGATTTTTTTTTTGTTCTTTAGATATTCTGGAATTTATAATTAATTTACTTAGTTTGAATTTATGCGCACTGTTTGAGAAAAGTACTATACAAGCCTTGGCCGCAACCAGGCATTGATGGACTCAAGAATACATTACGATCGTCCATCAATGCCCTAATAGCTAGCCGCAACAGTAATGTACTATTAATGCGGGTAAAATATGAAAATAGAATTGGAATCTTGTATTTTGTGTGCAAGACTCCTTTCTGTAAATATACTAACTGTGGAGGGTTTTTTTATGGTTTTCTGTAAATTACTTTACTATAAGTTTACGTATTGACCTCATCGAGAGTCCTAAATACGAATAAATAATAACGATGCATACAGAAATTAACAAAAACAAGTTAACTTCTTACATGTGAAACGACTGGCGAAAGATGGGTGTAAGGTGTACCCCTGCCTATACCTTCAGGGAAATAAGGTGGTGTTGTGTTATGTTAAATTTACTATTTTCCCCTGAATCCATGAAATATATTTTCTCTTTGTCATCGCTGACTAACAAACTGCATGATTTATCAGACATTACTGCAGAACGTGAGCCAAAACATTCAGCATAAGACACTCACCGAGTTGAAATAGAATCATTATTAATTGAAGGATAATTTTAATTGTACGGCCTCGTCTCAAGACGAAGGAATTATTTTTAGAATTTTAGTGAGAAAGTGATAAAATCATTTTTGTGCGCCAGAAATTGCTTAGCTTAAATTTCTTTTAATGCCCGCCAACCCACCTTCAGTCCACCTCTGTTTTTCTTACGTTTTGTCGGCGTAGGTGTATGTATTAGACATACAATCCGAAATGCTTACGTTATTTTGCGAACTATATCTTTGGGCCAAACAATTTGTTGTTAGAAAACCACTCCTATCTAATCAACCTTTAGTCACACTTCCCATTCAACGACACACAGGCCGAAAATGATAAACAATACGTAGCACGGGCTTTGTCTGAGATATGTTCCCGTATCTGTCTTGATTCTTGCAGTTGTAATTTGACAGTTGTGCGACAGGGACAGGAATAATGCTTAGCCAAAGTACACTGTTACAAGCATCTTTGAATGACGTTGACAGGGGGGCGCTGCTTGCAATTCTGTTGTGAAATGTGTTGAAAATCAAGATGGCGGCTTTAGTTCCAATTTTGGCCACGCGGCAAAAAAATCTTGTAGTGCTATAATTGCTTAATAACATTTATATCAATACTAGCTTTCGCCCGCGGCTTCGCCCGCTCGGGTGTCGTATCCCACGGGAACGTACAACTGGGATAAAAAGTATCCTATATGTTAATCCAGATTATGAACTAGCTGTGTGCCAAATTTCATCCAAATCCGTTCACCCGTTTTTGCGTGATTGAGTAAAAAACATCTAAACACAAACTTTCACATTTATAATATTATTATTAAGTAGAATTGACCTCTAGCTAATCAATATTAAGTCACGGCCCTTAAAACACTTCCCATTCAACGACACACAGAATTAGGCAACAAACTCGCCCCACTAACAGCCCTTATTACACTGTGACCTCTTTTCCACAACTCTACTTACTCTATGGCATCCTAACGACATCGTTATAGCGAGTGCTAGCGAACGAACGAACGTAACGGCACGTTATCGACGATAGCTTATCGATGTGCGCCGTTCGACGCGCTTAGAACGTACCTGCGCAGGCGCATACACGCCGCGCTGTTCTAATTTTAAAGTGAATTTTGAAATTGGATCCTTTTTGACGTTTGCTGGGGTGTGACGTGAGTTTTTTTTTTTGTTTTTAAGTAATATTTAATACTTTTTGTGGTACTGTTCGGTATGTAGTCACGTGCAAAATCCAAAGGTGATTTTCTCGTGAAATAGCAATGTCTACTTTAAGAAAGACCTTTTCATAACATAGTGGTAGCTTGCTTTGGCTTATGTGCGTGATTGTACAGTATGTTTTTGATATAAAAAGTACATATTTTCAATTCATATGTACTTTCTGAGTTAATCTTGGTCATTACGAACATCGGTGAAGGAAAACATCGTGAGGAAACCCGGACTAAGAGTTAATATAAGTCTGAAATACAAGCGTGGTGATCAATGCTCGTTCCTTCTCTGTATGAGAAGTGGCATTTGTCCTGTTGTGGGACATTAATAGGGTGGTATTATTATCATACATATTATACAACATGTAAAAAAACCTGGTAAAAAACAGGTCATTTTTAGAAAAAAAAAAGAATCGCCACTTTTTTTTCAATGGGGAATTTTACTGGGTACTGACATTGGGCACGGGCGGCCATCATTTAGCGGGTGTCTGCAAATCATAACTTATGAGTTTATGACCCCTGTTGAAAATTTGGTAGTTTTTTTATGGATTTGGAGTAATTTTGGTGCTAAAAATGTGAATTTTAAATAGCAATAACTTTTTATTTTTAATATCAATATGATTTTTTTTACTTTTTTTTTGTAATTTTTGGATTTTTTTAGCTTTTTTTTTTTACATGTTGTAGAAGTATACTATTGTTTTTATGCGATTCAATTTCTCCATATTTCTTCGATGTGTTAGTTTATTATGTACATTTCAGAGCTGATATGTAATGGTGGTCGTGCCGCTAAGCGTTACGTCATTGTCATAGTTTACTTTACAATGGTACATTATTATGTGTATTCATTCTACACTATTCTTATTTTATTATTGGAAGTAATATTAAATAAGTTTCATGGTTATCGTTATCCTAACTAATATTATAAATGCTAAAGTGTGTTTGTTTGCTGTCATCTTGAAATTTTGCATACACGTTGTCAGGGGTACTGAAATGGACGTAGGGTGCTTTTCATCCAGAATAAAAAATACTGTTTCTAAGCGATAGACGCTGAACGCGACCGAAGCCGCGGACAAAAGCTAGTGAGATATATTTTTGACGGTCTCATTTCCACGAAACGGAATGGAAGCTAGTTTTTATTACGATATTTTACAGTTACGGGTACTTATATCTAACTACCGTAAGGACGATACCTACTTGCAGCGCAAAAAGTAAAGTATAAAAATTTAAAAAATGAATAAATAAAATAAAAATCATACTACCACTTTTCTTACCATCAGTACTTTTGCGCCTTCTAGCTATACATCTAGGTAGATATTACGGACCGGGCGAGTTCCTACTAGGGATGAGTACGGACGAAACCAAAACTTTATCTTTCTTGGTATTTTTTGTGTTTTAACCAATACCATTGGTCAAAAAAGGGTGGTCAGACATCTGTGCCCATTGTAACAGAGCCTGAGAAATTTATTTAAACAAAAAATATTACTAGGTATGTATTTTTGTTTTATTGGTGGACGCAAAAAAGGGCGCAGATGTGGTCGTCACGTGCACGGGATTTAGTTTTCACGGTGGTCAGATGTACGAGCTCGTAACTGGACATAGCAAAATGAACCTTATTTCAATTGTGTAACGTACAAACTAGATACGAGCTGCTAACTGCGGAATTATGAATTATTTTTTATTAGTTAATTATTTTACTAAGCGCGTGAATTCTCCAGAAAACGCGGACCTGATTGGCTCGTATCTAATTTGTACGTAACACTATTGACATAAAGTTCCCAATTGAGCCCTACAAACACTTTTGAATCTCTAAAGAGTTGATCAGAAAGTTGAAGCTAGTTGCCCATTCCAAAACGTAGATCTCTATGGAGAAGAACGGGCAAGAAACTCTAAGAACATTCTTTTAAATATAGATATTACAAAATCCTGGTTACATTATACCTACTAAGTTTTGTAATCTTTCCACACTGTCTATGACATCATATATTAATCAAAGCAGTAAATTGCAGTCGACTGCTGTAAAAATTAATGTGCGCTGTAAATTTTTCCATGTCATTCAAATGTCATACAAAATTAATATGCGATGTTAGGATTTGTGATATCATAAGTAATGTGGTCTCCTCCCAGTTTTTTTTATTTAGCTTGGCTTCTCTCCTAGATCCGACGCGACACGTTTCTTGATATCTTTCCAGCATATTTTTTAAATTAATTGTCTGAGATATTAATCTGGGAATCTTTTATAAAATTTGCTGAAACCTTTTGACTGTACCCGTAGAAATAAAAACAATTATTTTTTATATCTATGACAGTACCGTTCCGTGGTAGATAAGGTGATTGAGAGTATTCTGTTTCATTGGTTCAGTGGTAGCTAGCACGACTGCCGATCGTCTTTTATTCGATCCCTGGGTCTCCTCTAGAAAATTCTCAGTATAGTCCGCGCGCGACTGCTAGTCACCGCGTAGTGAGCGGTGAGACGGAGAAGGGAGACAAAGGCCAAGCTAATTCAGACTGCCTATTTTGTCAATGGCGCCCTCTCCCGTCTCACCGCTCACATACCTCAAGCGGTGACTAGCAGTCGCGCGGACTATAGCATTCGATTTTTGACTTCTTTCCTGACGTGACCCGGGGGTCCCCCGACCGCACAGGTTTTTTTTGCCGTCTCTGTCCTTATTCTGAGAAAAGACCTTCCATAAATTCGTCCAGGTATTCTTTTCCTGAGCCACCTTCAACTCGCCACCTCTTTCTGAGCCTCGATTTATGCCCAGGTAATATCAATAGCCTCGCCCTCTAATAAGTGGAAATAAAAATATAACTGGCGAGTATTAAGGGGGATGCATACGGTAGTCCGCTAAATAAAAATTTTCTTACGTTTTTTTGCAGGTCAGTGTCAGGTTATATGTTGATTAAAATATTATTCGCGACCGCAACAAATATGGTTTGACAGAATTATAATCATTAGAATCAGCAATACAACTCCTTACGTTAGAATTGGCATCTTATGTCATGATTTCATGAAATAGTCATTCAATAGGGTATTATGAACTTGAGTGCTGTATTGATGATTTTTATGATTATAATTCTATAAATCAATATTTGATATGGCCGCGAATCATATTTTGATCAACATACAACCTGTTATCTGATACTGACCTATTGCAAATTGCAAAAAACGTAAGAAAATTTGTATTTCGCAGGCTACCCTGACGCTTTCGCCTTAAGTGCTGTATGCACCTTCTGCATACCTCTTCGTGCATTACAGGCTTGATGGTATCTTTCATTTATTTATTCATATAAAAATATGCTGACAAAACTAAAAGTATTTAAAGCGAAAAAAATCAACGCCAACTCAATTCTTGGCAGCGGTCCGGTGTTCGATTCTCCGCTGAGATAAAGCATTGCTCAAGTCTGAGTTCGACCCTCATCTTTTTGGAAGTCAAATTCTTTAGATATATGTTTGTACATTTTAAATATGGAATGCGAAAAACAAAAGATTACTAAAAGATTTCTTGCTTTTTTTTTGAATACATGTTATGTTTGAGATGGGATGGCATGTTTTGCACGTTCTGTTATTCTAATTATTAAGATTTTAATCTGTGGCAATATAACATCATGCTTGTAATCCCCGAAGGGCTAAGCAAAAGTGTACCAATAGTACACCCACATTTCGCCAGTTATGTTTAAGTCCTATGTAGGGGGCGAGCCTATTGCCATCAACCGGGCACACATCCAGACTCCGGGCTGCTATTGAGAAATACCATATGGAAACCCCAATAACTCTTTGCTCAACCCGGGAATCGGACCCAGGACCTGATGCTCAGTAGCGTTCTATTCCTATCCAAACTTCAGACTAAAAAAAAAAAACTAAAAAGTGAAAAAAAAAACCACCGACTTCCGAAAAATCACTAAGTACAAAGTGAAAAATAATCAATTTCGGAAGTCAGTGTCTTTGGTTTTGAATTTTCGTTTTTTTGTAACCGACTTCCGAAATTAAAATATGCCACTACCTGCTATGTAAATAACAGTGGCAGGAACTTATCATATCATCCACATACTAAGTGGGAAAAAATACTTATTATTAAAGCTAACTCAAAAACTACCCAAACAAAGTTAATAAAATTTATATGGGACCACCTCTGAAGTATGACCTACCTAACAAAAATAATCATCAAAATCAATTCATAATTAGCGGAGTAATCGCGTAACAAACCTCAAACCAAAT
This sequence comes from Omphaloscelis lunosa, assembly GCA_916610215.1. NCBI lineage: Eukaryota > Metazoa > Arthropoda > Insecta > Lepidoptera > Noctuidae > Omphaloscelis > Omphaloscelis lunosa. The sequence goes on from OU744271.1 coordinate 3,475,074, forward strand.
AAAAAAAGTGGTGGCACTCCGGGAGTGCCGACAGAAGTGAAAACTTGAAAAAAAAAATTGGCACCGCGGTAATCAACGCGTTGATGTCTTTTACTCCACGCACCGCGGTAATTAATGCGTTGATGTCTTTTTAATGGTCACAAGCTGGTGTCATCACGGTGTCTCAAAAATGCTCAACGCGCCTAAAGAAGTTTTCACTTCAAAAATAATTAAGTCTGTTAAAAATAATCAAAAGTTTCTGCCAGACAGTAACATCTTTCATTTTAAATATATCATGTTCTTAATACTTATCATATTAATGTTATTATCTGTTCATATAGAGCGTTATTGTTTATATTATAAGACTGTTTTTGTTGTATCACTGAAATATGATTCATCACTTAGTGCAGGCTAATATAAATAAAAAAGGCCAGTGTTTCTCAAACTTTTAGTTAATAACTAGCTGACCCGGCGAACTTCGTTCCGCTTAACAATTTCCACGCAAACTCCGCCCCAATGCACCCTACCACTCCGCTATGGGTTAAACGCTAATAGATCAGTAATAAAGTTGAATATCGCGTGCGCTCTTTGGTCATGTTCGAGCATGGAACTAAATGTCGTAAGTCTCAATTCTTATTTCGTTTATAACTAAAGTAATAAATGATCTACAGAAAAAATATCTTATATTTGGATAATAAACTATATTTTCTTTATTTTTTTAAATAAAATGTCCCAATTACTTAACTGTCTTATATGTATATGCAAAGAAAAAGATCCAATAAATCATATATTAAGTGCCATTTTGATTGTATGCGTGACTTTTTCAGAATATTAATGCAAATTAACATACGATTTAGGGAGCTTCCTCTTTAAGTACTACGTAATAGGGGGCAAGCCTATTGCCACTAACCGGGCACAAAAACCGAAGACTCACTCAATAATAACGCTTGAGACCACTAGATGGCAGCACATTTATTTTATAAACGTAGGGCAAATCGGTAAAATACATTAGGTTTATTGATCATATTTCTCCCATAAAATTATTCTTATTAATTCCATTCGATGCCTTAGGCTGGGAGTACACGTCCGATTTTTCATCAAATAGTCGGATCCGATAGTCTGATCCGGCTATGATGGGACTTACTGTGACGTGTTATAGCCATTATTGTTCGCTGTGAAAATTCGACAGTGCTATTTATGCTGTATAGCTCCATTTCTCTCTCACACTGGAACAATGATAGCTTTAACACGTCGTAGTACGACCCCAGAGGCCTCGGGAGCCGCCTGGTTTTTTAGAAATGAGACCCTCCAACTCGACTTAAAAATCTCCACCATCCACCTATTAGTAGTAGCTTAAGGCACCCACAGGAAAGCCCGGTTAAGTAGTCATGATCTCAGAGGTCAACTACGAGATGCCCTACAAAAAGTACGGCCCCAGAACAATACAAACTATCTGATCGGACTATAGGATCGGACGTATGTCGAATGTTCAAATAAAATAATGACTCCAACGCCTTCCGATACCTGGATCAGACTATCTGATGAAAAAATCGGAAGTGTATCCGCAGCCTTAGACTCCATAATGAGTACGGAAAACGCAATTTATTGGGAAGTATCATGGTTTATTTCTATATAATGTTTTTGAGGTAGATATTGAAAGATGAATCGAATTATTGTAATGAAAATCTGGAGGTATCATCATCTGCCTTTTCCCAACTTTGTAGGACTCGGCTTCCAGTCTAACCGGATACAGCTGATACCAGTATTTTACATGGTGTGACAGCCTATCTGAACTACACTACCCGGCTACCGGGTAACACGAAACGATTTTTTTTTCATTTACACCGGTATATGACATTAAGAGCGTTTATTCTGAAAGTGGGCAACGTCGCAAATAGCTGTCAAATATTTCGCTTTTTTGATTAATTTGGCAATATTACTGTATGGAAATAAAAAACATGGCTAACTAGCGTTCTAAAATATTGATTATGAAATGCAAAAATTAATATCGTAACACTTAATATTTAGTTTTAGATGTGAAAATGGATTTGGAAACTTTCCAAATGCCTACAACATAAAACGGTTACAACATCAAATTCAGTGTTATAATTGCAATTCATTATAATATTCTTGTTCACTAGGTAGCGATATTTTATATTTCTATACAGTAATATTACCAAATTAATCAGAACAGGTAAATATTTGACAGCCATTTGCGACGTTGCCAACTTTTAGAATGAACGCTCTTAAGGCGGATCCGCAGTGGTAGCCCGCGAAATTCAAAATATCTTACGTTTTTTGTTTTTTTGACACGGCTTTTTTAGAAAACCAAAACTTTAGAGCCTGTTTTACCATGTCCGAATTCGTTTTTTTGTAAATTGTTTGTTCCATTTTCGAATTCATTATGATAAATTTAAACTGGCCGAAACAGCCCCCAACTGAACTGAACTTAGTTCCCGCCTTCCTGGTTCCTCTATTTTTCCTAAATATAGCCGTTTTCCTAAATCGATCGTCGCCGGACATTCTTGAATCTGTGACGTGCACGATACAGCGATTCACACGAGTTATCTCCTGTTTATATTACACGTATAAATATTAAATATTATGCATGCAAAATTTGCGGTGTACTGTAGCCTGTAATCTTGCGTCGTATATCTGTGATAGTGATTTTATGATTAAAAGAGTGTACTGCTTGGCTGGCCTTTTTGGGGTGAACGTGAATGAGTAGTATCCCAAAATTATTATCTCGTATTAACACGGACTTTAGTCTGCGAATAGTTCATGCCTAGGTAAGAATATTAGTCAGTCAAAAAGGCAGTAACAAAAAGTATTTAATATTAAAGGATTTATTTGTAAACGTTTCTGTAAAATTATGGTTACGTCAAACAATTTGTGGTTAAGCAGACGTTAATCTTAAATGGTACTTAATTTTAAAACGTTTTTATATCGTAAAGATGATTTTAATTTAGAAAAACTTCGAACAAAGTTTTTGTTTTTTCACTTTTTACTTGTGGTACATTCCACTAATTGGAATACTATTAATACCTGCTATGTAAATAATAGTGACAGGAACTTATCATCATTATCATCTACATACGACTAAGTGGGAAAAATACGTATTATTGAAGCTAACTCAAAAACTATCCAAGCAAACTTAATAACATTTATATGGGACCACCTCGAGACCATACACTTAAAAAAAAAAAAAAACAAAATCGGTCCACATTTGACGGAGAAATCGGTGGAAAAACATTTTAAAAAATAACATGCTAGGAACATAGAACCTCCTCCTTTTTGGAAGTGAGTTAAAATGAGGATATTTTTATATTATTGAGGTTGGTATAGTGTGGTATTTCGTCACGATTTTACTAACTAAAATGACACCTCTATTGCAGTACGTGTAGTTCATCAAAATAAAACTAAATGATGATGTTTTTTGTTACAGTCTCATTTGCAACACGACTAAAAATCTTATCTTGTTATTTTTTTTTATAATGTAGTAACTAACATCTTTCGGAGAATCATCTGCTATCATAATATTAGCAAAGTGCACTACGTTGTTAAACATGCTGTATTTCTCAAAGTGTTGATTAAGATCTCCATTTTATTTTAACAAACCGGATAACTAGATAGACTATTTTTGAGAGTTTTCACATGGTTTATTGTAGGTTCTCAATCAAACGTGCTCAACAACTAAGACGGAAGGACTTATATTTATTTTTAAAGACAATCACATTAATCTTAGATTGAACTATGGAAAATATCATTCAGCCTACAATTTCACACCTGCACATTATAGGTGGCGCTAGTAGTAACTAACTAACATGTCAAAATCTACGCTTTGATCAAGTATAGGGATAATGGCGATGCTACCACTCAACCGTTTATTTTACCCTAGCTACTAGAATCTGTGCCTGTGTTTATGTGTGTGTATCTGTGTTTATATGTATGTGTGCGTGTGTGTCTGTCTGTGATATATATATATGTGTGTGTGTCTGTGTTCTGTTCTTCTGTGGCATGGGTTTATGGAATAAAGGTGGGACATTTTGAGAATCACTGGCCACTTGTGCAATCAACATCAAAGTGAAAGTAATTTATTTGCAGAATGTTCAAAGATCACTTGCTATTGCTATACCTGTTTGTTGAGAACTGTATATTTTTGCCTTATGCATTAAAATAACTTGGTCTCTTTGCAAATTATAGTATATTAATTTTCATCGCATCAAATCCAGAAGTTATCGTGTTACACAGTAACTGGGCTGTGAAGGTCAGGTAGGCAGTCGCTCCAAGTAACATTCTCGGATTCAGCTGCATCCAGAGTGGAAGCCGACCCCAATATAGTTGGGAAAAGACATTATGAATACTAGAGACAATTTTTTTTTTTAAATATCATGTTGCTAAACACTACGATTTCATCTGTTAGATGATTATGACTAGTTGATATGAATGAGTACAATTCTAAAACTATTGAAGATAAACATCTAAAGAAGAATGTGAGTAGAAGAATCCTTGAGTATCGACCTAGTCCACAAGAAGACCATGGTAGCCCAAATAAAGGTAGACATGTTAAAGACAGTACTATGAGGAAAAAATTAATAGAACTTGGCTAAGGTCGGAACCTCGGAAATGATTTAATTAGGTCGCTCCTTCAGTCCATGTGGTCTTATCCTAAAGCCTTCAACAGGAATTGCGTTGAGAATCTGCTTCTGGTTTAACCAAATATTGAATAGTAGGCTGTGCTCAAATTCGGATAAGTGGTTCTCGAGTTATAAACGGATAGACAGACAACCGTTGCCTTTAATCATTTTAGAGTCCCGCCCGTTAAGAGAATGCGTTCTTAACACCTGTCAGTTTTTATGTGTTTTGCGAATTTGATCAATGATTTCCAATTATGTCGGCTTCCAGTCCAGTCTTACCTGACGCAGCTGAATACCAGTATTTACATGAAGCGATTGGCTATCTGACCTCCACGACGCACTTGAGACTCACAAGATCTCGTCTGAAAATTGCTCCCAGTTTTTGATTTCAGATTGCCTACATAAAACATATCGTAGATGGAGTCTCCGTCATGGAAAATTTCACCTTGATATACTTATTATCAAAGTTCATCAATCCAGCTAAATACAGTAGTGTCATTCAGTCTCTAATAGGTTTAGATTTAACTGAATTGATTGTTTCAGTCTAGACTAGATATAAATTAACAGAGACGGTGACGTCACTAACTAGCTAGCATACTGAGCTATTTCTATTAATCAATCTGCCTAGCCTGTTCCTAACTATGTTGGGGTTGGCTTCCAGTTTAACCGAATACCAGTATTTTACATGGAGCGACAGCCTATGTGACCTCCACAACCCAGTTACAATGGAAGTCATTCCTATTAATTATTTGATCACGCAGTGTTTTCATATGCAGTAAGTAAACCAGTAAAGCAATATCCTCTTGAAATTCTCGTTAGTCGAGTAAAATTAGACTGAGCTTGTTGACAGTAAGCAGCTGTCGTCAAGGCTTAAGACCGGATGGGAGACTGTTTGACTCGTTTGAAGTCTACAGTAGATTGGCAGCATCTAGATAAAATATTTGGTCTTCAAATTAGGGCAAGATGTCTGCAACTTACTCATAATTATGCCTCTGAATGTCAACAGCTGGACACGGCTTCCCAGAGATTGATATATTAATTACTTTTATAGTGATGCTTGCCAAAAGAGACTTCAAAATATTAAACTCTATATGATTGATTTGACACGTACTTTTGATATCAAACTTCAACGCTTTAAGGGTCTTTCAAACAGGAGCGACACGCGACGCGACACAAAGACACCGCTCGTCGCGCGACGAGCGGTGTCTTTGTGTCGCGTCGCGTGTCGCGCCTGTTTGAAAGAGCCTTTATGCAGCATTAGTACAATAGGGATGATGACAAAAAAAAATAGAAAAAAAATAAAGATATTAAAAAATATTGGACAAACATTTTTTCCTTTTTTTACGTAATCAAAACATATGTATGTAGATTTTATACTTGTGTCGTAGCGACCCCCACTTCCCAACTAATGTATTTTATTTAAGTATTTTTTTATTAATACGATAAAACAAAAAAATACGTGTCTAATATATTTTTATTATCTGACTGGTGGACTGAATAGTTTTTTTTTTTTTTTTACCTAAGCTCGGAAATAAAGCGGCCATCTTGTTTTTCCCTGTCAATGTCATTTAAGCGCCAAAAGATCTTTGTAACACTGTATTCTGGTTTGTCTTCTAATCAAAATCTGACAGCTCAAGTTTTCTTCCTTCTCTTTCTAACTGCACCTGCTAGTAAGAGAAAGCAATATTTTCAGCCACTGCACAACAGATTCAGGTCAATACAGGTAGTTAGTCTACTTCAAATGTTAGTACTTAACTGTTTGTCGGTTTTCTCCTTTCCCCACAAAAGGTCGTGAGGAATTCATTAAAACAGTTAGAATTAGATTAGATTGCCTCGTTGGTGTTGTGGTAGCAAGCACTACTGCTGAGCATAAAGTCCAGTACCCTAATTGCGTAATACACCACAATCACCATCTTGTTTCGATTTGAAACAGACTAATCCATTGCTTCATAAGTAAAAAAAAAAATCTGCTCAACAACGTTAATAACGCAATGAATGTTGTTGAACTGTCAAAATGAAACAAATTTGACATAAAAGTTTACGAAAATAAGTTACGCAATTAGGGTACTGGGTTCGATTCTCGGTTCGGGCAAAGTGATATTGAGTTTTTCCGTCAGGAATTTCTCAGTAGTAGCCCGTAGTCTGGATTTGTGCCCGGTGGATAGCAATAGGCTCGCCCCCTATTACATGGGACTTAAACATTACTTGCGAAATGTGGGTGTTACTTTAGTTACACCTCTGCCTAACCCTTCGAGGATTAAAAGCGTGATGTATGTTATAATTACAGTTTTAGAATATTCCAGTCATGTTGGTAGCGTTAACTTTTTGTACGCCATAAAAAAGGTTGATGTTCATCTGTCTGTCTAAACTTCAAGAACATTCGGATTAGAATGAAACTAGTTTCAAGCTTAATTTAAATTAGGTTCTGGTTAATAGTTTAGGCACAGTGTTTGCCAAAAAGTTCGTGCTCCAAGTACTGCTGTTAATTTTCTCATCAATTCGACATTGTAGTTCAGTCCTGAAATTAAAATAGACGGACCAATTCTTGAGAGAGTAAGAAAACTGTGACATGACTTTCATGCAATTCGAGGACAACATCATCCATCATCTCCCTAGCCTTTTACCAACTATGTTGGGGACGCCCTCCAGTCTAAGCGGATATAGCTGAATACTAATATTGTACTTGGAGCGACCGAGAACGAGAGGCTTATATAAGCTTAAAAATAACCTCCAATCCTCCTTCAACCAATCACGACACGTATATTTTAGCCACAGACAGGCAGCAACAAGTGTAAAGCGGTCGCCACAATTTTCGTACTACGAAAATAATGTTTTCCATAGAGCACGGAGACGCCTCGGCATCCATCCATAGATAAATATCACCTGTCTCTCCACTATTCCATTGTTTACTCTAGGATGCACATCTGGTACGGCTTGCAAATCGTTCAATATCCTAAGGGCACGTCTTCCTTACCATTACCGCGCCGCCCGGTCTACTTTTTGATTTGCAATGGCATCTGTAGCCCCATGTAACATGAGCTCCAGGGGCTAGTGCAAATCTTAGGGTTCATTCGATTTATCGAGTCTGGTTAAACCACGCTGGGATTTCATTCATTCCGTGCACGGAGACGCCTCAGCAGTCGCTGCTAGAGGCGGTATTATCAACACTTTCTATACATCGTGTCACCGTTTACTAGCACTACGACTCAAATGACTTATAGAAATTGACGGCTTTGAAGGCGGTTCTCCTTGTTCCGTTTCGGGTCTGAAGTCCGTCAACGAAGATACGGGCCCGTCCGTAAGTAGTTCGAAACATCGGATAGAGCCATACACCAGATTCATAAATTTTTCGGACGGCCAAAGCACATCGGGAGTAGGGACAACTGTCAAAACGTGGTATCATTAGGTCGGGCCCCAAACTAATCTTACATCGTTAGGTGATACGGTATAGAAGCCGCCCGTAACTTCTCGGTCGAAACTAATCCGTAGTTTTTTTTAAAAACAAAAAAGAATTGTGGCGCCGAATGCGCCTTTGCCACCTTTTTTAAGTCTAAACCCAGAAGAAAACGCGTGGCAAACGCGCTTTCGGCGCAAAAATTTTATTTATTTTGAACACCAACAGCATATATATTAAACATTGATTCACAAAAAAAAAATATTAGGAAAGGTATTTCTGCTAATGTAAACACAAATCATAGGTGTACTTAACATTAATAGAAAAGAGACATTGAATAGAAGCTGCTTATAAACTAAAAATAAATTTAGAATTTAAACAAAGCTAATTAATTTCAATAAAATAAATTACAACAGAATACAAATGAATGAAGTTCAATGAACATAACACATATAATTCAAATACATAATTCTACTGTAACAGAAATTATGTGACTAAATGATAAATCCTTACATATTATAAAAACAAATTCCCCTGCCGCGTCTGTTTGTCTGTCTGTCTGTCTGAACGCGGTAAACTCAAAAACTATTGAACGTATTTTCAAACAGTTTTCACCAATGGTCGGAGTGATTCATGCGGAAGGTTTTAGTGTATAATTCATTAAGATTTTGTGTAAATTGGCAGAAATTTGACGATTATTGTTGAAGATGTCGGAAAAAATCATGCCGACTGGGAACTTTATTGGCGTGCGCCGCGGAAATGGTAAAAGTTACATAAAATTGATGTTCTACAGTATTGTTCATCTTAAAAAGTTCAACAAGAAAGTCCGTGATGGCATATATATATCCCCTAAGGATTACCCACAATAACCATTTTTATCGTTCAGAATTTGATAAAAATTTCATTGTTATTTCCGAAGCTATTTTGACCGGTATTATATTAATCCTTATCCAATAAACTATGTTACTTCAATTGAGCATTTAATTTAGATTAAAATACGCCTTGACATTATTTCATTTAAATTAATAGTTTAAAAGATATCACAGATTCAAAATTACGCGTGACAAAATAATTATGGTTGATTGTAACGCGGGTGCAGCGGTAGGAGTCAATGACCTTATCCTCGGCTCTTAGGTATGTAATCCCGGTATCGGTAGTACGTTCCCGTGGGATATTTTCGCGGGCGAAAGCTAGTTGTCTATAATTTTGTTTCGAATACCAAGGAACAAGTCGTCATCAAATATGTCCAGGTTTGAATTAAGTTTTTGTTGGGCTTATGGCCGTGACCAATTTTATTAGTACTCCCGTCTCTAGAAGCTACTGGATGGCTTAACGATTCAGTGCTCTGCGGGGTTTTCCAATTTTCCCATGCCCTCATCAAACTCACCCACACAATTTTTCCGGCTATATAACCTTTGAGCCTTATTAACGTATGGACAATACCCTTTTGGCTTAGCAACAGGCTTTGAAATTCGAATATTCTAGAAGGGCAAATTAATTATGTCATCGTATGGCGACTTGTGTTATCAAATTAATTGGGATTAGAGGTTTAGAATGGTGTGGTATTCCGAAGCAGGCTTTTGTTTAGAACAGTCTAGAACAATAATGAATGTTAATGTAATAGGGTAAATTTAGAAGACCCGGTTAAGCTTTTTTTTAAAAAAAAAAAAATAGTCTTATACATAACATATGGAGTATCGTATTACCCAGTAACTGGGTTGTGGAGGTCAGATAAGCAGTCGCTCCACGTAAAATACTGGTATTCAGCTGCATCTGGTTAGGCTGAAAGATGACGCCAACAAAGTTAGGAACGGGCTAGATGATGACGTGGTCCTTATATAACACTCTCCCATTGTACAGGTAACATGTCTTTTGGGATTTGAGAACATATCAGGAATCAATTTTAAAGACCCGGATTTGGAACACTTGCCTTCATACTTTAATGATTTTACAGATGATTGTATACGGCTTGGCTAGCACTCAAATTATTGGAAATTTTATCTTAAGCTTTACCTTTAGCCTACAAAAATTTAAACTTCACAAAAAAAGGTGTCGACACACTTTAATCTCACACATACGTGGCTACCCACACGCCACCATAAAATCCAACCAATGAGCAACCGCCAAGAATTCACATAACGTGGCATTCTGGCGTTACAAGTATTTTCCGCCCTAACGAATCCATCACGACGCGTTTCGTTATTCCGTTTAACGACGCTGAATCATGCGCATACACTAATAGCCATGACGTAATGCTAAAACATTTCCTGTTGGGCCAAACATTTGAATATAACTCTTGCGCACAGCCCTCAGAGCCGCATTCAGTTTAAAATTGCACAAGGCAATGTCAGATTTTGAAATCGTTCGACCGATTCGCAAAATAAATCATATTTCGAACGTTTGAATTGCGAATGTGTGTTCTATTCTTGAAATTTTAACGTCGACTTTTGTTTCTTTTTTTGAATTAGTTTTTGTTTTTTGTTAATTTAGGCTTTGTTTTGTTGCATTGAGGTTTATTTTTGTATGGTAAGTGTAGTATCATATTGGTTCGACTGATTTCATTGTGCGTTCCCATTTCGTTGTGCATGTGTTAGTGTAACGGGCGCTATCCGTTAGCGGCGGTCGCTACTTAAAGATAAGTGCTGTTGATAATATTCGTTTATCATTAAGATAATACCGTTATCTTTTCAATATAGTCATTGTATGTTGCTCTGTCTTGTCTATCGTTGAGACAACCGACTTGGAAAAGGAAGGTATGTGTTTGGATTTTAACATATTAATATTTTTGTTTATTTAATTAGTTTTTGTGAAAGTTTTTACAAATTATGCTTTTTATTTTAAATTTTTTTGAGGATTGATTTTAAATTTATTTAATAAATAACTAACTTAATAATGATAGCTGAAGATTCTTCAAGTACAAGAAAATCAAATTTGATTAAAAAAAAATTACTGATTCCTGCCAAAGATTTGAGTTTCCTGTAGCTACTGTTAATATACTGTTATTTTAATATTATAATTAATTAACTTATATATAGTTTCTTATAATATCTCGGCATATTTACCCCATTAATGCTAATCTATAAGGATAAAGACGTCAATGTTTTTTCCTGCTGAAATTCAGGCTTCAGATTCAACATTATTTTATTAATGTTTGCTATCAATTCGTTATGAAAACTAGAACAAACGTAATTTATTATTTTTATCTTGATATATCCGCAAGCCTTGCCATATATTTTATGGAGTTTGAACACTGACTTACATTTTTTATTTCTTTCTTTCTTTTATTAAGTTTATATTTTCTTTTAGTTAAGCAATCGATAGGTTTTTTGAGCATGAGGTCCTGGGTTCGATTCCCAGGTCGGGCAAAGTGTTATTGGTTTTTTCCGTCAGTAATTTCTCAGTAGCAGCCCGGAGTCTGGATTTGTGCCCGGTTGGTGGCAATAGGCTCGCCCCCTATTACATGGGACTTGAACATAACTGGCGAAACGTGGGTGTACTATTGGTACACCTCTGCCTAACCCTTCGGAGATTACAGGTGTAATGATATTAATAGTTTTGTCATGTTTGCTAAAAACTGCTTTACTGGACTTGTTAGGGAATTTTGCTGATGTTTCAATAGATTGGTCTAATTTTTGATCATCGTCTCGTTACCAAAATCAATCTACCTAGCCTTTTCCCAACTATGTCGGGGTCGGCTTCCAGTCTTACCGGGTGCAGCTGATTACCAGTATTTTACATGGAGCGACTGCCTATCTGACCTCCACAACCCAGTTACTAGGTAATACGATACCCTTGGTAAGACTGGTTGTCATAATTTCGGGCTTCTGACGACCCGTAACGACTGTCAAAGATCCACGAATGAAAGCCGGAACCAACGCCTTAACGTGCTTTCCGAGGCACGGAGGAGTCTCGGTATGTTAAGATGGTCACCCATCCACAGACTATCGTAGCTAAGCGTAGCTTAACCTGATGAATCGAATCGTGCCGCTGTTATTACTTAGCCACGAGCTCTTCTCAAAAAAACTTATGTCATGAAAAACAATCATATTCGGTTTTAAATTTTAATCTTCGATTTAAAATCACAGTGCCATTTTGCTACAAAATAAATGAGACTCCCATGTGATTACAGTTCGTTGACCCTAACAATTGGGTCGTAGTACGCGAATATTATGTAACCGTAAGTTAACGTCAACTTATCGATGTTTTTCTCGATAAACTAATCGATTAAAATATATGGGAGTGTATATTATAACTGAACAACATGATATGCGGCGCTCGAGTTTGTTGTGAAATTAAATCAGGTCAGAAATATTTATGAGATTTTTCTACGTCAGTTTTCCAAGATATGTAAAATTTTTATGGAAATTAATGCTTCGTTGGATGAGGCTTATGTTTAGCCGATATACTAAATTGATTACTATTATGGTGCATAAAAAACATAAATCAAAACCAGTCCGACATCACAAAAAAATCGAATATTCTTTGGAAAACAAAACCTATTAAGTGTTTATTATAATTAATACCCGGAGAAATTAAGCACTAAAAGAATTACTGTATCTGACATCATTTTTGTAATTAACACAGCTAGCAAAGCAGTTTGTTACCCTGAAAAGCCTAATTGACTGAACTAATTTAAAAAAAAAATGCTGTGTCAGCGAACTTGTCGTCTATCCAGCTAGAGTGTATTTTATCTAGCCCAAATGACGTCATAGGAAATTCAATGTGGCGGACAGGAAACATCATATTTTATTTACACATGCCTTTATTTTGGGTTTGCTAAACGTCATGAATGTGTATTATTTCAGTTTTTATTCAGTTTTATTGTTTACAACATTCGTTTACTTAAAGTATCAACTTCATGTTTCTAAACATAAAATAAAAGTGACTGTATCTAGGGCAGCTAAAGAGACGAAACATGTGCCCATTATCTATGGTATCAACTTGTTTTGATTCCGTTACTGATAACATGTTTATGATAACGACATATTGTAACGATTCTAGAATGTAATGAAGTGAATTTATCATAATACTTACCAACTTGAACAGTTTGGAAGAGTGATAACTTTTAAATATCCTTTGTATGGTAACTGATAATTTTCTAGGATAGAATTTACTTCAAAGTTAGGTTAGATCCACTGAAGCTTAAAAATTCGAAGACATGTGACATCCAAATCAAACCAAGCACTGGACCCGCGTGGTGATTTATGGCCTATTCCTTCTTACAGAGAGGAGGCATTATCCTATCATTGGAAACATTATAATAGGCTGACTATGCTTAAGTGTGATAAACACAATTTTCCTTCTAAAGATAAATAATGTTTAGTTTTACAAAAAGTTCAACGTTCAACAAATATTTTCATCCTCCCTCTTATCAAGGGACACACCTCGAGCGCCCAAATCAAACCTGTCAAGTTACACTTATAATCGAATAAGCAAACAAACTAATCAATACAACACGTTAAATCAATTTATTTTATCTGTTTCCTTCCGATGTTTTTCGCAACTTTTTTTTATTTAGGCGAAGGAAGTTTGTATTGGCATTCTTTATTTTTTTTTTAAGTTTATTTGCTCGGGCGTGTCGGCTTTCAGTCAAACTTTTTTTTTAATTTATTAAGTAAAAAGTTTTTACCTTCCAATTTTCATTTGGTTTCCTTTGAAGTTTTTTGTTAAGGAAATTCGTTTATGAATGCCTTATCTTCATGGTTTGGTGATCTTCAGGTGTGTCTGCTGTTGTAAAAAGTACTTCAAAGCCATTTCCTCATACTTCACTGCCTCTAGCCAGAGGTACTCGACTGAAAAGTTTTTTTTTTTATATTATTGTCGATACAGTCGTTTCCGTATAATTATTGAGTGTTTTTTTACTTCTGCTATTCCTGAAGAAAAGTGTGTGGTTTATGGGCATTTCTCTCATAAGGCTTGATATTAATAGTCTTCTAAATAATATTTTACTTGTGGAATATAATTCACTTCTGACAGTTCAACGTTTAAAATAACTGGATAAGAGTTATAATTTGGAAATACAGTCATAACTTTAGCTATGTGCATGCTTTGCGCATGCTCCAGCGCTTAAAATCACACGAGCAGCAATTTGCTGTCGACAGAGCCAACTTCAGCTGTCGACAGAGCCAACTTCAGCTGTCGACAGAGCCAAGTTCGGTTGTCCATAGAGGCAACTGCTACTGTCGACAAAAGCAACTGCTGCAAAATTCGACACGCTGACTGCTGCCCACCATGTTGACAGCATTGTTGTAGCTCGAGACGTCATTTTAACGCGGCTCATACACACGAGCGGCAGGCGACAACGCGACGCGTTGAGCACTTATGAACTAACCCAAAAAAGAGCCTCATAAGGCTGCTCCTAATTCTAATCCAAGAAGCCAAAAAACCAACGAAAGAGCCAATTTCTCTGTAATTAAATATAAATAATGCAAATTAAGCAGTAATTAGTGAATATCCTAACATGACCGTCAGTAATACAGTCGATCTAAAGTCGAATTAGACATTGACAGCGCCTATACGTCGTGGCAATAAGAGCGGTTTTCATAGTTCATGTGCGGTTGACCGTACAGTACAGTCCGAGCGAGTTCAAGGTGGCCAGAATTAGGCAAATGCGACATTACTCAAGGTTTCGTGAGATACGTAATGTTTACGTCACAGCATGTATCTATTATGTATTCCAGCTATGTGAGTGTAAATGAGTACATTTCTTTAAATAAATGACTAGGTTTGAAGAAGTTAAAAATAGGCTTGTAAAAGCCCCATTGAAAGGCCATTGAGACAGAATGGGCGTTGATCCCTACTCTTAGACATCAACGCCAGTTCTATCCCAAATAATCTCAATGGCCTTCCTTGATCTCTCTGATCAACAATCACTTCTTCTCGTGGACTTTACAATGTTCTTCTTCATCAATCAATCTGCCTAGCCTTTTCTCTACTATGTTAGGGTCGGCTTCCATAACCGGAGGCAGCTGAATACCGGTATTTTACATGGAGCGACTACCTATCCACTATTACTAGGAATTTAAATTATTAAGAAAATATTGACATACCTAAAACACTACAAATACGCATTGTGTATAAAGTTTATTTGATCTATTTATACAACACAAAACCTACATAATACGTATCAAGCACAAGTTCAAGCCGGAGATATCGCGGCATCGTATTTCTGGCGCCCCAAACCCCTCAAGGTTTACCTAAATACCTAGTCCATGAAGTAGAAGAAATGGAGTGCCAAGAAAACTGAACTGAATACTTCATATTGTCATACATAATTAATGAGAAGTGCAGTGTATGAGTGGTAATCCACTAACCTGCACTGGGCCTGCGTGGTGGATTATGGCCGACTCTCTCTCACAGAGAAGAGGCCTGTGTCCCAGCAGTGGGAATATTATAGGCTGATTATGCAGTATAGCTGCGAAGCTTGTTTTGGGGTTTATTAAAAAGGTAGCTAGGCTCTTTGGACAAAATGTTCTACTTAATGTTTTGGCAAGTTTGTCTTCTCCTATATTTGATCTGGATGTGGCCATTCTTCTACTTTTACTATCTTTTCTTGGGTATTTCTTACCTTCTTAGCCCGTTTAAACGCAACAATAGTGAGAAAAGATCGTTCTACTGCGGTGGAACAGTTAATCTTAGTGTTATTTGCCCACGGCGTTGCAACTGTAAGGCAAAGGCGTCCATTTTACTTCCATTTGTCTGTCGGTCGACGCCTAGAGCCCGTCATGTCATCATTTCTGTCAAAGGACGTCCACTGCTGGACATAGGCATCCCCGAAGCACCGCCACTCCTGTGGCGTTCATAAGGACTTCGTTCTACCTTGTGAGCCATCTGTTCTAAGAGTAATGTGGTCTTTCTGTACTTCCCGCATCCAGCGCATTCCTGTGGCCTTCACAAGACCATCATCATCTAGTAATTTAGTCCAGTCCAATTTGCCGTCTCTACTGACAAAATCGTTTTGCACCTTTCCCAAACCCAATGCGCCATAATATTTATTCCACATTACCACTCCATTACTATTAATCATCTGGTAATAGACAAGACCATAAAGTTTCAAGTGTAGCACTCAATCGATAGCTGTTATTTATTTATGGAGTATTTTTGAGGCAGCCAAGGCCGTAGAAATTCATTTCATATTAATGTGTATGTAGAGTTGAAATGTTTAGTGTATGTCTGTGTACGTTTTATTATGTCAGTTGGAACTAATGGCTGAACAAGTGGTCATGGTCTTCCGATAAAAGGGCACATGGAATCCTGTCCAGCTTTTTTAAAATATTATCTGCAATTCTTCATGGCAACAAATCTCTGTAAGTTTTTTAGTCAAGGAAATGAATCATTAAGAAATTGACTTCCAACTTAAATTGTCCGTATATTCAAATCATAACTGTCAATCTTTGACAGTTTTACGAAATGGAAATATAACACGGCAAATTCACGTAGGGTGTCAATTTGCTAAACAATTAATTAGACAAATTATTTTGAAATAATGTCCCATTTAATAAAACCGACAGGCGACAATTTGACAATAATAAAAGTTATTTTAAATTTTTCTTTTTTATTAAACAGCAGCTAAGAAAATTTGTTATTTTTGACATTATGTCGCATTATCAGTTAAGGCCCTGGACACGCTTTTCTATTTTTGGAATTGACAATGCTTCTAAGGAAATATTCAGCTTGAGTATTTCCGAATCTGGCAACATTCTTCGTGTGCTCATTATCAAAAACCTCTAGCAAGAATATCACTTCCTATATCCGGGTAGCATAAGCTTAAAATCGATGCTTTGACTTTGAACCCCTAAATACACCTCCACGTATCATTCCTGCCCTTGGGTGAAAGTAACGAATTCATAAAATTTAGCCTTGACCGTAAAAATATCGGTTTTATTTCGCTTCTGTTTTACTTTTTTATTTTCGTTGAAATGTTGGTAGGTACGTTTGCTGTCTCAGTAAAAAAAGGGTAGGAAAACAGATATGTCAGAATTTGTTAAAGTGGATCCGCAGTGGCAGCCCGCGAAATTCAATTTTTCAATGTTTTTTTGCAATTTGCAGGTTGTATTTTGTTCACAATATGATTCGCAACTATAACACTTATGTATTTACAGAATTAGGATCATTATTACATCTTTCTAAGTTAAATTTACTCCATAAAAACCAATCTCTTATGGAACAAATCAGTGAGTGAATGATTGAGCTGGATGCCAGTATTTTACATGGAGCGACTGCCTATCTGACCTCCACAACGCAGTTATTGGGTAACACACACGGTACCCCTTGACAAGACTGGTGGTCAGACTTTCGGGCTTCTGACTACCCGTACCTACTGTCAAAGATTTGCGGATGACAGCCGGGACCAACTCCTTAATGTGCTTTCCTAGGCATGGAGGGGTCTCGGTATGTTATGTGTGGTCACCCATCCATGGAACAACCTCAGCAAGCGTTGCTTACCCTTGAAGATCGACCCGTGCGGCTGTTACTTTTTTGCCACGAACCCGAAAAAAGGCAACTATCGTGAAGCAAAATCGAGATTCAATTTATTCCCATTTTCTGGTCAAACAAAAGATAGTTTCATTCGTGAACCAACCAATTCGTTCATTACTTTACCAATAAGGATGTGGAACACTTTCACGAGTCTGCACGTACGTTGTCCAAGGCTTAGAAATTGATCGGTGACCGTGATTGTGACATGATAGTAACAAAATATCAATCTGACGAACTATGATATTTTAGTTGTAGACCTTATTGTGAAAGAGTTCGTTTAGGGAAGTATTACCATTACCAGAGGCGAGGGCTTCATACAAGTCCATTCTAACCGTCTTCTCTTTCCCTCGGTATTTAATATTGTAGAGTTTATTTTATTTATTTAACCATTTATGCACGCACATATAAACAGACAAGAAGAAAGGAACAGAAAAATACGTACAAAGACAATGCTTATTTCTAAAGAAATCTCTTCCAGCATACCTGCGACAGGAAATTATATAAAATGAGTTGTAGACAACGTGTGTAACCGTAGAAGATAAAACAAAAACATAAATCAAAGAAAAAATATTACAATATATATAATTATAAAGTGATTTAAAATAACTATACAACTATGACAAAGTGGAAAGATAGTGTTCTTTCACTCTTCGTTTAAATGCTTCAACAGTATGACAGTCCCTAATGTCAGGCGGAAGTGAATTCCACAACCGAACCTCGTGCACAGGAAGGAGTAGAAATAGAGTTCTTGTGTAGGAGCTCGCCTGAGGAAATACTCCTACTGCCTTTACCTATTTCTGCCACCAAACAGCGTTGCTATGGTCCGATTTATAAGGTATGGCTGCTGGTGTAAATACAGGCTCATCACATGAGATATTTAATCTTGACTCTGAGATGCCAACACACCTGCAGTAATGTTTGTAGTATTGCCGATGTTCGGTAAGTGATGGTTACCCTTACCATTGGTGGGGCCACCAAATTTTTGCCACATAAACGCCACATTGCTCGTAGAACAGATGGCTCATGGAACTGAAAAGATCTGTAGTGACGAGCGATTCCATAAGGTAGACCGATGACCTGGTGAAGATTGGAGGAATCCGCTGGATGAAAGAAGCATAGGACGGGTAGATGTGGCGCTGGTGGAGGCCTATGTCCAGCAGTGGACGTCTTTCGGCTGAAATTACGATGATGTATCTCAGAATTTCTCTAGCCCTATCGCTACAGCTATGATTGATTAAGCTAAAGAGTTTAGTCTGAAAAAATTTCTGCATCGTTGAATCTTTTCGCATTTAATTCCGTCTACGCACGTATGAAATAAAAATTGTAATCAAGTTCACTTTCTACGCCTTGAACTTGTAGTACACGTGCGCACGAGTCTTATTTTTAGACTGATTTAGAAGGCCGGTCGTTAGTGTGCGTGTTGTCTTATAATGTTTTACTGTGAGGTCGAAATAAATGTTTTGTACAGTAACCCAGTTTTTAGAAGGATGCATTGAGCTACCGTTTTGTTATCTAACCCGCTAACCATAAGGTTTAATATCATTTGCTCGTTATAAAACCATAAGGTCTTTTTGTCCATATGACATTACGTTGGGGTCGGTTTCCAGTCTAACCGAATTCAGCTGAATACCATAGTATTTTACATGAAGCGACTGCCTATCTAACCTCCACAACTCAGTTTCTGGGGACCTTAAAAACCACACTATCATGAAGGTATAATCACATCTGTCAAAAATAGGTCAGTACTTAAAACTTACCATAAATTTAAAAACATTACCCGTCGATGTTTAACATGTTTTTACTACAATTGTCGACATTGTGGCGAATCGATTCGGCTTCGCTAAATACCCGTGGCGATATTTTGATGGGTTCGTTTTTGTACCGAATATGGTTCCTATGTTAATTTTGTAATGGTGTTTGTTTTGTAAATACTACATACACACTAATAGCATTTGCCATAAGTCGACGAATTTTCAACAAAAACCACGCTATAGTACCTTCGCGGTAACGCATATCTAACCAATTTGTAAACAAAATCCCGTGCACACGACCCTTTTTTTTCGTAGGTAAGCGTTACTATAATCGAGCGCTGCAAGCAAGAATAGTCCTTACGGTGTTCAGATATCATTTCCTCGGTAGTACATGCACACAAAATTGTGTTATCCACTTTTCAAAATACCGTCATAAAATGATAAGTTTGGCAGTCCAATCATCACCATTAATTATTGCATAGACAATTTGCCCACTGGTGGACATCTACCTACCCACAGTTCGACATTCCAATCAGTTGCATTATGAAAATATTTCCTGGAACTTTCTTCATTCCACTCGTCATTCAAGAGCAAGGTGTTCTTGAGTCGAATTTGACTTCTCAGTCATGTTTAACCAAATCAAGAAATTAATTCCTATCTATATACAATGTTTTCCAGGGATAAGTGACCGCCCGGCGTTTATTGAATATTTGTACAAAATTATTAATAATTACATTTATATTTGTGACTTAGCGGCTTTAGTTTTTTTTTTATGATTTTCTTTTTTTTTGTAAAGACGCGTGACGTGCTGCAGTTTTTTTACGATATTTCTTAAGTTTGTTCATCTTTTTCCATTATTTTTTTTTACTGACTAGCCGACATCATAGTTTATCAATTAAAAATAACTAAAATGTAGTAAAACATTTATTAAATAAAAAACAAAATTAAAATTCGAAGAAAAAAAAAACTCTTCTTTTCAGTTTTTTCGAAATAAATCTAAAAAAACTAAAGCCGCTGAGTCACAAATATAAATGTAATTATTAATAATTTTGTACAAATATTCAAAAAACGCCGGGCGGTCACTTATCCCTGGGACACATTGTATAATATAATGAACACAGACACTATGACACTAGTCTTCAAAATTTTACGATTCCCGCAAAACTTCACCGTAAAAATCTTCGTCAATAACGTCGTAATTCGCTGGCAGCTTGCCATACGATGTTTGTGTCGTTTGCTCCCATACCGTGAAAATACTGCATGCGACTTGCGACCATTGTGCATAAGATAATGGTCGTTTTAAGCCAAAATGATGTATAGTTAGGTTTTGTCCGCGAGAGTTGTTATGT
The DNA here is from genome assembly GCA_916610215.1 of Omphaloscelis lunosa. NCBI lineage: Eukaryota > Metazoa > Arthropoda > Insecta > Lepidoptera > Noctuidae > Omphaloscelis > Omphaloscelis lunosa. The sequence continues at coordinate 3,495,661 of OU744271.1, forward strand.
AAGTAAAATTTCTATAGGAATTGAGTAATGGTGGGACTTTAAACCTTTGTTGAGTATGAATAGGTTAGTACTATCGCGGAAACCCATAACTCACCACTTTGAAAACAAAATCTCGTGCACACGATGTTCTCATCTGTTACCGTCCCGGTTCTATGGCGGCCGAGCGCTGCAAGCAAGAATAGTCCTTACGGTGGTTAGTTATGGCTTTCCGCGATGGTACATACATAAGTACATAAACTAACGCCTTCTTCCCAAGCTTATTCAAGCAGAAACTACAGGACGCCATCTTCTACGATACACACTCTTTTTACTTCGATTACGTGCATACAGTTGGTCATATCACAGATTAGTACAGATGGAACACTCCGCAAAATCATTTAAATAAAAAGCGACTCTTGCTACGACACAATAAAGTGTAATTCAGGTCGTACAGCGCTAATTACCTACAGTTATATTCACGTAGACGTTGCCTCTCTTTCTATCACGTAACTCTTATATCTTTTGACTACGTTACGCTCACTGCATTCGACAAGTCGAGCCCGCCGCGTACAGTATTTCTATTTTCTTAATATCCCTCGGGAATCATCGCATTTCCGAATACAAACGAATGCTAATTTCCATGTCCATCGATTATTTGATTTATCTTGTTTATTAATTTGAATTCAGAACTAAGTACTTTATTGTTGTTTTGATTTCCGTGTGAACTATATAGAGCTGTAAAACTATTTTCCTATCTGTCCTGCCAGTAACTTTAGTAGCTTTCCTCAAATTTTTTTAAAAATAAATTACAGTATTAACAACTCTATATACTTCCAAGTCGATTGAGAGCGTCTGGTCTGCACAAAGTGCAAAGGGCAACTGATAGAAATCCGACAACTGACATACTCTTTACTTTTAAGCCTGCTTCATCTTCTTGAGTATAGTATTAACTATTTACTCACGTGTTTGATTCGGGTTTCTTCGAAAAGTGTCGAAATCATACGGAGTTTGTCATGAGCTCGTCATTCGGCGAAGTCGAGACTTGAATTATTTTGTTGTCAATAAAAAAACGTCTCAAGAAACGTTGGATAAGATAATAAATTAGCGTAATAAGAAACCAACAAACAAACACAGTTATCAGTTTATTAATAAAATTACGTTAAAATAATGATAACACAGACATTATACTACTTCGTAAGTTTCTATTAGTTGATATATTCGAGCCCTTCCTAATTCCGGCTTAGAAGGCTAACTTAACTAACTAACACCTACAACCTAAAATGAAGATAAGAAAAGGATTTCAGAAACCGGAAATTTCATAAAAGAAACTAGTAAATAAAGGGTACAATTACCAAGTCATAATCGGAACAAACATGGCATCCCACAATGACTATCTGGTACGAGGTTGAGTCGAAAAAACGATCCAATAGACATAAATTTTGTTTTTTACGTCAATTATCGACTGGGCTGACTCATGGGACGAAAAGGGATATAACTGTTATGTTAGAAATGGTGTCCGTCATTACGGGTCGTCAGTAGCCCGAAAGTCTGGCAACTGGCAACCAGTTTTACCAAGGGGTATCGTAGTACCTAGTTACTGGGTTGTGGAGGTCAGATAGGCAGTCGCTCGATGAACTCTTCCATAAGAAAAGATTAGATTTAGAGAGATGTATTAATAATTCTAAATACATATCTGATATAGTCACGAATCATAGTTTGATCAAGATACATTTTGACACTGTCTTGCAAATCGCAAAAAAACGTAAGAAAATTGAATATCGCGAGCTACCACTGCGGATCCATCTTAAACGTCAAAAACCAAAATCAGTAGAGCTGTAATGCTTAGATTCGCCTAGTCTGGTTGATTCTATACGTGAAACATCTATAGCGGCGGGTCAGGGTTACCTGTACATAATAATTTTGATGTTTCACATCAGCCAGGCGCCCCGCAACGGCTCATTTTTTTTTCTGTTTAGCAATTCGTTTTCGACAACTTCTTGGCAATTTAACCCTGAATCAAAGCTTTTAAATATTCAAAATTTTTGCAGAGGTTCATAAAAACTTAATTATAAGTCATCCTTACGAATTATAAAACGCAAAGTCACCCAGTTTTGCAAATCGCGTGATTTTTTATGTGTAACACCTTTCCTGTCGTTTTCCTGGAATCTGTGGAGTGGGAAATCTGTGGGAATAATTTCTTGAAAAGGGACGGAAATGTGTAACAGGAAGTTGGGGAAGCGCGCGCTTTTTTATTTGACCAATGAGCGCGCGCGGTGCTATAAACAATACACACATTTTACCCTTGAAATGTAGGATAATAGTTCTCGCTATTTAATTTGAATATTTTTCCATTAATTTTCATTGAATTTCCCGTTTTGGTAAGTGGAAGACGTGTGTACAGTGCTCATCTTTATCTTACTCTAGCATTAGCTCGGCATGCGTAGCAATGCCTTGTTCATTTTTTTTTTAAGTGAAAACTTCTTTAAGCGCGTTGGGCATTTTTGAGATGGGACTAAACCATTTATTTCGCGACACTGTTACCTACACCAAATTTAAAAAGACATCAACGCGCGATACATTATTTCTTGTACAATAAAATTGTTTAAGTTTTCACTTCCGTCGGCACTCCCAGAGTGCCACTGTTTTTTTTTGTTAGGAACCTTCTGCAGCGCGCACACACCCGGTTGATGGCAATAGACTCGTCTCATTATACATGGGACTTAAACATAACTGGCGAAATGTGGTGGTGGAACATAAAATGACTGTGATATTGAATTTATAATGTAACATCTTGCATGCCATGTGTGGTTGAACTCATGTTTTGTATCTTGTAAGGGAACTACTGTTTTATCAGAATTATTGATTAACAGCACAACAATTACGAAAAGCATTCATTAGTCCAGTCTCTGGGCTTTACTGATAATATCACTGTCCTATGATAACGTTACTAACATCATCTCTCTCCTTGTCCACAGATCGATAGCAGCCAACCACGCGCCGCAACACAACAAATGGATTAGCCTTATATTATAATATATAAGCCAATCATTATTTAGCCTAAGAATAATCATGGCGCGCCACATTGTGACCGTGTGCATGTTCTGTCTACTCTGCGCGGCTCACTCCTGTGGATCGCACGTGGACATACAAAACGATGGCGTACTAACTTACGATGCAAATATAAACGATGTAAATGATTTACATATAGATTTAGATGAGGAGAGAAAAGTTTCTCCTCGATACCACCAGAAATTACAGAAGATAAGGCAAGGCAAAGACAAAAGGGAGATCAAAGTAAATCCTGATACATATGTGACGCAAATATTTAGATTGTATGGAGATGCGGGTAGTATGACAATGAATTTGACAGGGTTTAACAAAATGCTTGAGGAGTTGGATCTTCACAAGCTGGTGGAAGGCGGACAGAATACTGAGAGCCGGGATTATATTTATGGAAAGAATGTGAAAGATGAAGTTGTTAATGTGAGTATTTTATATTTATTTAATGTTTTTATTATACTTGTAGAAAGCTTTCAACTTTTCCATTATACTTTCTTTGATGTTGCCAAATATAATAATGACTGGATAAAATAGCATTTTTCCGAAGTATTGATTTTTCCTAAGATTGCAGAATTAAGTATTCCTCTATCAAACATTGGTTTGGATTTAATATAAAGCATTACCAAGAGAGCTGAAAAGTCTTTTCATTAAAAAAAAAACTGGCACTCCGAGAGTGCCGACAGAAAAGAAAACTTGAAAAAAAAAATTGGCACCTCGGTAATCAACGCGTTGATGTCTTTTTGATGGTCAAAAGGTGGTGTCATCACGGTGTCGCGAAATCAATGGTCCCATCTCATAAATGTCCAACGCGCCTAAAGAAGTTTTCACTTCAAAATTTCTATATTATACCTTTAAAATTGTGCTGCAATAATAATACTATAACAATATCCCCTTTTTCCAGTGTATGAACAGCTCCGACCTAATCACAACAGTGAACACTCGATTAAAACCAACGCACGACCACTCACACTCAAAGCACAGTGACCATAACCACGACTCGGACGCCATCATCACAGAGGCCACACTACAGGCAATATGTCCCATACTACTCTACCAAAAACTAGCCAACACTTCCATAGAACGGACTGGATGCGTCAAAGAAACCAGCATAGGAAGAAGAACACGGGAACGAACTGAAATGCAACAAAATGTACCGCTACATGTACCCCAAGAAATGGCGTACACGAAAAATATGTACGCAGTCTGGTTGTACTCATCCTTATGTATATTCGCGATCAGCGCCTGCGGTTTACTCGGAGTAGCAGTTATACCTATCATGCATAAGACCTATTATAACCATCTACTACAGTTCTTGGTAGCGTTGGCAGTTGGAACGCTATGTGGGGATGCGTTACTGCATCTTATGCCCCATGCTATGAGTCCAGAGCATGACCATGGTCACAGTCATGGCGGTCAAACAGAGGTAGAAATACGAGCCTCTCACGATGATGGAATGTGGAAGGGACTTGCAGCCATGTTGGGCGTAGTATTCTTCTACTTCACCGAAAAGGGATTAACAGTAGTAGTTGAATGGAGGAAGCGTCGCCAAAAGCTGGAGGAGGACAAGCTCCCTTCAAGAGTCCGCGTTCTAAAAGACGAAACCGTAATGGACTGTTCCGGAGGTTCAAAAACAGCAGTCACAAATTCCACATCCAATTCTCTCATGAAAATCTTCAAGAGAGACGAAAAGGGAGATCCTACTACGAAAACCTGCAAGCATAAGTATTCCGAATACCCTTACTGCTATGACGAAATAGATACGGATACACATGATGACCATCACTTAAGGGATGGTATACCATCAAGTCCGAAGCATGGGAAGAAGCACAATAACTCCGTGAGTGTGGTGTCTTCGAATGCCCTCAACCCTGAGGGTAAGGAGGAGCCGACAGCCAAGGATTGGTTGCTGAAGGCTGAGTCCCAGCCAGCGGTGGTCGAGATGAATAATATTAAACATAAGGAAGATGGAGCTAAGGATCTGAAGGATGGTGACAGTTATACCGTTATTTTGAGGTTAGTTGTCTTTTGTTTTACTTTTTGCATCTATAAAAGTCCCACGCGGGGTAAGATACCTGTGCGGATCAATAATGTCATGACCACAATATTTAAGAATTTCATATAAACTGATATTTTAACAATGCCAAATTGAAATCCCTATCCGAAAAGTCCCTAATTTAAAAGCCTGCAACTCCGTTTTTGAATATTGGCCAGTCTGCAATAATAAGATAACCTAAGGGTGTAAACGTGAGATAACAAAATCTCCCGTTCCCGTTTATTTTACCGTTAATAGAATGAATCGATAACAGCAGTGGATGTTTGGCAACTCATATCAAACCAATTATTCCTTACCTTCAAATCTTCACCCCTTTTCTTCGCCTTAATAACCTTTCCTCCTTAACTTACAGAGAGCACTCGCGCGCCCACCACGGCCACTCGCACGCACACGGACACGTGCACGCGCCCCCCTCCTCCATTGCGTCAGTCGCGTGGATGGTCATCATGGGGGATGGGCTGCACAACTTCACTGACGGAATGGCTATAGGTAAGCGTCTATGTAAAAAAGAGCGTAACCAGGCCGGCTAACCTTTGGCTTTTCAAAACCTGAAGCGTTTGTGAAGCCAAGAGTTGCAGTTGGCAAACTGACCGTTGGTTCAATTGGTGTTGACGTCTAATCATTTGCCCAATCAATCGCAATAGCTGATTTGGTAGCATAGTTACTGATTAGCGACTTGATCAGGGTTTCAGAAACGGGACGTTACTGTGATGCTTTTGATGTATCTCGCTGACCATGGTTTTGTTATTAGTAATTAACTGTCTATTTATTTTTACTTCGATGGTCCTAGTTTATCATTTGTGACTTCGAGTTACAGCTTTAATAGTTATTTCTAAGCGGGCATGCCCTTTATGCCTTTTTTTTGGGTGGGAAATTATCAAATAACTTCTCCCGCTCTGGGCGGAGCGGGAGGGCGTGTCAGACTCTTACTGACTAAAACCCAACCGTGTTCCTTCGGTTGCCCTGTTGCCGGGGGCCACGATTTACCTTTCGGTTTTCTTCGCACCCCCGGCAGGCATCGGCCCTAACGGACCCCGTCAGTTCTGCTGACACTTTGATGGTCCTAGTTTATCATTTGTGACTTCCAGTTACACCTTTAAGTTTTTCTAACTGTTCAGACAGTTGTGCTGCTGGGGAGTTCGTTGCGCCTCTTCTTCCCAGCTAAAGCACTAGGAAGTGGTGAAGGGTGGGCGTTTTCGGGGGACTGTCTTATGTAATGTTGACGTTCGAAAAGTGCTGATTCTCAGTCTAGTTTTAATAAATGACTTTTGAATTTTGGATCTACGTTATTTTATGACGCCAAATGTCTATCATCAAACAAAACGAACCCACATGATGAGGTGGTTACTTTAGGCTTGCAAACTGTGATCGGGGTCAGCCCCGCCGATACTTCCGAAGAAGTCCATTACTAACATGTAAACCTTATGTTTCCAGGCGCTGCCTTCGCTTCAAACATAGCGGGCGGTTTCTCCACAGCCATCGCGGTGTTGTGCCACGAACTGCCTCATGAATTGGGTATGTTATAATTCCTTAATCCTAAGCCTTTGTCCAACTAGGTAATAATTCACTTCTGACACAGATTAGTACAGATCGCTCACTCTGCAAAGTCATTTAAAGAAAAAGCGACTCTTGCTACGACACAATAAAGTGCTATTCAGGTCGCACAGTGCTAATTACCTACATTCATCTAGAAGTTGCCTCTCTTTCTATCGCGTAACTCTGCTCTCTTCAGACTATATTACGCTCACTAAATTGGTCCGACAAGACGAGCCCGCCGCGTACTTGTAGCTTCATACCTAAAATGAGGAGTGCACCTTCTGTAGTATTCTGTGTCCCAGTGCAGTCAGCTCCATTGCGAACCTTGCTGACTGGCTATTTTGTTTTATTTAATTCTTCAAAATAGTTCATTAATTCATGCGTGACCTTGCGAAAATCCATTATAAAATACATTAAACGTGGATATATTTAGTAACCTGTTCCGCTTAGCTATTTCTAAAGAGCCATTAAAAAAACATGAAACCGCGCCGTTCGCGAACCCGAACACGGCGTGTTGCCACATCGAGCGCTGAACGCAGAATATCACTCTGCGTTCACCTGTTGCTTGTTGCGACAAGTCAATCGTCATCCTGAGGATGCCTCGTTGAGAGGTGAAACACTTGTCGATTTATTTCAGGGTTTATTTATGGTTATTTAGCAATAGCTAAGCGGAACAGGTTACTAAATATATTAACGTCTATTGTATTTTTTAATTCTTCAAACACAAATGTACACCAGCGGACTAACTGCCATAGGTATATTCTTCCAGTCAACCTTTGGGTGAAGCAGAGACAAAGAAACATATTCAATCTTTTAGACTGCTTCTAATTCCCGTTTAACGGTAAAAAAAATGTTTGCCAGCATGATTTTGAGATAGAAGGAAATGTAAAGTAATAATAATTACAAATATGCTTGAAATGAAACATTAATTTGTTTGTAATTTCAGACCTTACAGACTACAGTACAGTATAAGAGATAGTTTCTCTTTCTTTAATTAAATGTGTTAGATAACACATAACTTGTGAGTAACTTGTGAAAAACGTAACCTTTTATTTGTATTTACTATGTCTTGTCTCATAAATAATTATGTAGCTCAATGGTACACTAAATTCACGTGTCAGTGTCACTGTCAAACTCTAGCACCGTTTTATCGAGAAATACCGGTTTTTTACTGAAACCGGTTTTTTGTTTTCTTTCATAGAATTTACAGAGTACTTTCTTTAGTCACACTTGTAGTATGTTGTAATAATTTATGTGCAAAGAATCAATCAGGAGCAATAGTAGCCCCGACTTACGCGTTGTAGGTTCTGGGTTCAAATCCAGGCAGACTCTTTATGTAGATTATTTCATTACCACTGTACACTGTACTTGTAAAGGCTCGTTCAAACTGGCGAGATATCGCGGGCGCTATAGGCAGCGGCACCCTTGTAGCGCCCACGATATCGCGCTGGTCTGCACAAGCCTTAATTCGCTGTGAAAATTACTTCTCTACACAATGAGATTCTTTGCGTAATCAGCGTATAATGTTCCCACTGTTGGGACACAGGCCTCCTCTCTTCGAGGGGGAGTGGACTGTAATCCACCACACGGGACCGGTGCGGTTTGGTAGATGTCACATGACTTCAAATTTTTGGTTCTAGGATGCCGGTTTCCTCACGATGTTTTCCCCCGAACATCGAAATCATCTAGTTTTGAAACATAATCTATTTTTGACAGAAAGAAGAGGAAAGAGATAAGGCCTTTGCCCTGCAATTTTAATCATTATTATAATTATTTTTTACGTGTAAATGGAGCTCGAGGCGCTCGTGGCTAAGTAACGGGTCGATCCACCAGGTTAAGCTACGCTTGCCGGGGTTGGCCCGTAGATGGGTGACCAGCTTTACATATCGAGACTCCTCCGTACCTCGGAAAGCACGTTAAGCTGTTGGTCCCGGCTGTCATTCGCAGATCTTTGTCAGTCGTTACGGGTCGTCAAAAGCCCAAAAGTCTGACAACCAGTCTTACCAAGGGGTATGAAGGTCAGATAGGTAGTCGCTCCATGTAAAATACTGGTATTCAGCTGCTTCCGGTTAAACTGGAAGCCGACCCCAACATAGTTGGGAAAAGGCTAGGTAGATGAATTTTTGATGTGTAAATGAGTTTTTTGAACCAATTTACAGAAATAAATACCATTTAGCCTCTATTATTTGTTAAAATGTTCCATCTTTTCCTTTCCAGGTGACTTCGCCGTCCTCCTCAAAGCCGGCATGTCAGTGAAGCGCGCGGTGTGCTACAACATCCTGTCGTCCGGCCTGTGCTTGCTGGGCATGGTGTGCGGCGTGCTGGCCGGCCACGCGCCCTCCGCCACGCGCTGGCTGTTCGCGGCCGCGGCCGGCATGTTCCTGTACATTGCGCTCGTCGATATGGTGAGTGCACCCGCCTGTAGGATGCCGTGCAATATGCTCGTTGGGTCGTTCAATATTGCACATAGTATCGTACATTCTGATAAAGGATCGTGCAAATGTGCAATTTTTTTTTTGTTTGATATGTTCTTCCAAGTTGGTCCCATTGTCATTTGGTCACGATCTGATGATGGTAGCTTGGAGAAATCGAGGGAACTCTTCAAATATTATAGGCGCACCTATAGCGATTTGGGATTTTTTTTATAGTAACTCATGCATTTGCTCTCGAAAAGCACCATTTGGTAAAGTGGAACTGATGAATTATAAACCAACCCACAAAAAAGAGAGAAAAAAAAAATACAACCAACTTCTAAACTACAAACTGAATAATAATTTTAATTTCGGAAGTCGGTGGCAATAAACTTAAATACTGATCTAATGACTCCGACTTCGGAAATTAAAGTTATTTTTCACTTTGTAGTTTGGAAGTCGGTTGTATTTTCGGTAAAAAAAAAGCAGATATTTTTAAAAATAACATTTAATATTCCTATTTTTCTTTCCACAGATGCCAGAGCTAAGTACATCGCATAGCAAAGAGGGCACTCTCTGCCAGTGCATACTGCAACTGATGGGGCTCGCCACGGGCATCGGCATAATGCTGGTCATAGCCCTCTACGAAGAGGACCTTAAGACTTTATTTGGTTAAAGTAAAACTTGTGCAAAGTAGCCTAGACCTGTGCAAAATTTTTGTGCAACTTGTGCAAAATGGACAATACCTGTGCAAAATATTGGAATCCTGTGGAAAATGTGAATAATGTGAGAATTTTGTGGTGAACCCAATGTTAAGTGCCAATTGGACTTAAACGGCTTGGTTAACAAGTGTTAGTGGCTATAAGCAAAACTATGTTTATGGTCTGTGACCATAGTGTACAGAAAAATGTGAATTAAAAAAAATGTGAGTTTGAAAAATGTAAATGTTGGTTGGATCTCGAATATCTTAAGGATCTTTGGGCGCCTGCATTACATTGACATGAGGGAACATTTGTGGAATTGTCACAGAATTTGTATTGAACAAACAAGATGGCTGCATTAGTTCCTATTTTGACCACGCGTCAGAAGGTTCTTGTACCGTTGTACTTACATTTATTTGAACCATTCTTGGTGCTATTTGTGTCACCTGTTTTTGAGTAGATTTTGAGATTCACAAAACACTTGTGTGTATACCTATTTAATTTTAGAACATCCTCTACTACAATTTGAATACACCCTGTATACTTGAAAAAAAAAACTTGTTAATGTCTATAATTTTTAAACTTTTAGGTTTTACTCAAAACAAAATGAAATTGGTGTTAATTATAGAACTCTATGATTGAGAACGAAACAAATTGATTTTGATGGTACTTATAATGTAAATAAAATAAATTGTGATAATGTTACTACGAATAATTAATGCGTTACTTTTAAAACTCGAATATTATTTACTGAACTATTGTAAAACCGACGATAACTGTTATGTTTAAGAATAAATTAAATGTACTTATATTTTAAAATGGCTTTTTCAAATTACATGTCTTTCAAAATGTTACTCAAATATGACACTCAGTTAGCGTCTATCTACTAGATAGTTAAACTTCGACTTCAGACCTATAGTCGCATTCTATGAGATAAAATTAATTTGAACTAATTCTGGAATCATTCTGCCTCTATCTCCTCCCATTTTGTGAAGCGGTTAGGGTGTAATTGATTAACAAAATAACATATCATATGCATTTATATTAATAAAATTATTATTTAAATAATTATTATATACATTTCAGGAAATCACTCCAAAAATATCACAAAAAATTGTACAGAAATACAGCTTAATACAGTCAGAATATAACTCTGAATTTCGAAAGACTAAAATCACATACAATACCTCTCTCTTCTAGAGCGAGAAGTCTATCCGCACGTAGACGCGCTTGCAATGCGAATGAGTGCGGATGCTTGATGATGCTTGACCTTCTCGCTCTAGCGAATGACGCCTCTAAGTAACAGAAAGGGATGGAGATAAAGGAAAATTTTGTGCCGTGCGTGTTTAGGTGCTAACTGAAAGTCATTTAGTCTTTAAAACTTCCCCTCAAAAGGTGACAGTTTTCAGTAATCATTTGTAGAACAGACAATGAATAGAATAATAGATTGCGAAAAATACTGTGACATTTACAATTTGTACATTAAAAAAAAAGTGATGTGTACTTAAAAAAGCTCAAAATTTCTATATTTAATACATTATGAGAGAAACTGGTTCATTCGGAAATACCAATAGAGATATTGTTGTAAGTAATTTAAATACTTAACATAAAATTGGACTGGAATTTGGTTTTCTCAAATATTTTCAACGCTTCATAGTTTACAAAATGTTCACAAAAAAAAAACGATTAATTGGTTTGATAGTGGAGTCATGATTAATTGCAAATAGATTTCCTTTTGTCCCAAAGAATAGAAGGTTATAGAGAAAAATAATACAGATTTTTAGGGCTTTGCATTGGCAACTTAATAGTGGTCAAAAAATATATCTATTCAAATGAAATTAGTTAGCGAAACCACAGATTAATATGGTTCGCTCCGCATTTTAGGTATGAAGCTACAAGTACGCGGCGGGCCAATTCAGTGAGCGTAACGTAGTCAGAAGATATAAGAGTTACGCGATAGAAAGAGAGGCAACGTCTAGGTGAATATAACTGTCTGTAATTAGCGCTGTGCGACCTGAATTGCACTTTATTGTGTCGTCGCAAGAGTCGCTTTTTATTTAAATGATTTTGCGGAGTGTCCCATCTGTATTCATCTGTGGCGAAACTCTGCAGACGTGTTGGGTATATATCTTACCATGATACGTCTGAAGAGTTTTGCTAGATAATTTTATTTGACCTTGAATTTTCGTTCCAATCCGAGGACATTTTACAATAGTGGACATTTACAGGTTGAAATGCTATAAAGATTACTCTCAATAGTACATTACTGTGGCGGCCAGCAATTAGGGCGCTAATTTTGGCCTGGTTGCGGCCAAGGCTTGTATAGTACTTTTCTCAAGAAATGCGCGGAAATTCAAATATACAAATGAATTATAAATTCCAGAATCAATGACGAACAAAGAAAATTTTTCACGCGCCAATATGTTCATTTGTTTCTTCTTTTCTTTAAACAGCTCTATTTGGAAACCAGTTCGAAATTTAAATAAATTCATTGATAATTACCTCCTTCGTTGCCATGGGTCGAACAAAAAAGTTAGTTCCATTTTTAAATAACACGACAGATATGAGTTTTCTTAGTAATTTATTCGGCCGCCAAACACGACAGATATGGATTTTCATAGTAACATTGCTTACTCGCTCGTTTTTGACGAGTATAGCAATTTCGATTTATCTCGAAGAAGGTTGTCAAAATAATGTTCGAATTTCCAAGCATGTTTGAGAAAATATATTTACTACTAACAAGAAATACTCATTTACAGACCGGAATATTAGTCAACAATTAAGTCACTTAATTCCGGTCCTTCGAGGCTATTATTGATTATGAGGAGACATTATAATCTTGTGTAAATTGCAACAGACCTAGAACAACTGAGCTCTAAGAGACATTACTGAGAAGAACTTATTAAACTAATTGCATAAAAATAATCAGCATAAAATGTTCCCACTGCTGGGACACAGGCCTCTTCCCTTCCAGAGCCCAGTGCGGGTTGGTAGATGTCACATGTCTTCGAATTTTTGGTTCTAGCACGGTTTTCCTTCATCGTTTTGAGAGCAGTGGTGATGCAATAATTTACATAAAGTGAAGCGCCATCTACGACCTACAACTCTTAAGTCACGGCCATTACCACTGGACCACCACTGCTCTCAATCAACAAACAGAACATTCTAGCATTTCTATACTTTGTGACCAACTCATGAATCGAACCCGCTGACGAGTGCAAGTTATTACTATGCCACTATCAAACCAGATTGTCTACCAGAAGCTAATAATTATCTAGCCATGTAAATAAATAAAATAGAACATAACTGAATCTTCCTATTAAAATATGCTTTAATTAGCTTTCATATTACAACCATACTTGGAATGTCTTCTGCTCCTTAGGCAATCAGCCCCGCTACCAACTTTCTGACTGGATAATAATTTTACCACGGCATGAGCTATACTCATATACAAGGTCAAATAAAATTAGCTAGCGAAACTGTAGACGTGTAGTTTTGTGTAAACTTCTATCTAAATACGATAAAATAAAATAAAACTGATTTTATAAACTTATACTAGAAGTATCTGAACTACCTACGGTTGTTGACCAAATAAAATCAGCAATGTTTTTTTTGTTTTTACCCATCATAACTGCGGGGTTTAGCTAAATAATTTATTTTGACCCGGTATTTTTTGCCGATATGAGAAACTGGTGCCATGTTAAGACGTTCTAATGCCGTCATGATTCCAGTGCGAGAGAGAAACGAAGCTATACATGACTGATAGCACCATCCCTTTTACGGACTTAAATCATGATGGCATTACTTTATAAAAGGCCCCAGTAATATTTTGTAAAAATAATAGAGAAAACTTAGTAAAGGATAATTTCAGTATGGTCGTAACATGGCTATCAAAAAAACTGTAGATTTTGTAATGTCAAAACGTTTTGCTATGTAACAATAGTTGGACTGGAAGGAAGAGATGAGGTGATTTTTACTGTAATACTCTTGTTTTGAAACGGTCATCATGAAAACATGTTAGCAATATTTAGAAAGAATAAAAAAAAAAACTTGCCGATTTTGTTCCTTTGTGCCTTTGAACTTCAGATCCATATGATCATTTTGTTATGTAGCTTCAAGGGATTATCCCACTCTGCCCCACGAAGTTTTCCCACCAGTAGGACAAATTGGACAAAGTTTCCACCAAAATCGATCAGGTCAAAGTGGATATCAAAATTTAAAAAGAGTGACCGTGGAGTTTCTTGCCGGCTCTTCTCAATAGGAAACAACCAATTGGAACCGGGCTTGTGACGTTTCGTAAGTACCCATGTAATCTGCGTTCGAAATTTATTTGCTAAACATGTAAACAAATACGAGTTTTAGGAAAAACGACTGTAACGCCTACACATAAGGTTCAGTTTGCGCTACAACTTCATAGTTATTATGACTTTTTCAATAGTACCAGCCAGTCTAAAATTAACTTTATTTACACTTTTATAAAGTTTGTTTCTCTCCAATTTTATGTGAAATATATTTTGATATTTGAATAATGTTGACAACTTGGTGGGGTAGAGTGGAATAATTCGCTTCAAGAACGGTATTCAATGATCCTTTAAAATAGTGAAATTCGAGTTGGATAGTCAAAACAAGAGTAGTAGGTAAAAATAAACAATTTGACGCGACGATTTCCTCTTCGTATTTTGTTCCTAAACTTGTACTTATAATATTGTCAATAAGTGTTAATATCTACATTAAAACCACTATTTGTATCGGATACAAATCACGTCTACATGATTTTTATTCTTGTAAATAACACATGAACAAAACATAAAATTACGGCTGTAATACCCGAAGTGTTAGGCAATGGTGTACCACCCACATTTCGCCAGTTATGTTCTTGTAAATATCTTCTATTTTTTTATTTTTTTTTGTTGCAAAAGTACTATAGTTATCGGCGTTTAGCATGGCAATATCGGTCATTGACCCACCTACATTTTCTAGCATTTTTTATTTCAACAACTGAAATAAAGTTCGATCTATCGTGTTCTTTAACATGTTCCAATATTTCAATTTTTTCTAGTGGTTAGATCACCTGCCTCAGACCCAGTGGAGGCAAAATTTTCTGCTCAGTTATTTGGTGGTGGAGCTTGTTCTAAGTCCGCCTGGCTAGCTACCACCATCTTATCTAAGTCTGTCGCCATAACAACGATGTTAACAGCATTGTTGTGTTTCGGCAGTTAGAGGTAAGATAGCCAGTTCCTCTGTGGTTGAGGATTCCGGGTGAAGCTTCCACCTTCGCCCTGATCATCACTTACCATCAGGTGAGATGCGGCTCACAGTTGTGGTAAAAAAACAAAAAAAACAAAAATTTGTACTTAGTCAACTGTCTGAGTTCCTACAGAGAGTTATTAGGGAAAAGTTAATGACCGCTATTGCCATAATAACGAAAGTACTATTTATTTAGCTTTGATACAATTCTTGTATCGGATACAAAAGTGGCCAACGAATTAAAAAACTCATGAAAAACAATATTTAATTAAATAAGGTGCATACTTTATTTAGTAAAGGAAAACTTAAAAAAGCATTTCACTTTTGAGTAAATTAAGTTTCGTTATTTTACACAAGTAAGTTGCTTTTTGTCGATGGAATGCTGTGTTTTTGATAAATTGTGATGTCGATTCAATATGGCACAATATTATCGATATTGTTCGATGTTGATAATTACGTAATCAATGAGGCTAACTTAATTCAAATGCTATGGACCATGGAACCTGTGGAGTAATTTTACTTTTAATATATTTGTTCATGGCCGAAATATTACTTTTAATATCTCGAAAATGTGAACGGATTTGTATGTAATGTCAATAAAGAGAAATCTTGTTAATTTCTGTGATACGCAAAGGCCTAATTTTATGCTTCAAAATAATCACATTTATTCTCTATTGGTTTGTTCAAGTAAATGAAAAACAAAAAAAAAACAATGAAGGGTTCCGTAGTTGGGATGAATTTATCCCAAATACAAACTTAACATTGTAGTTGAAAAACAAGTTCTCCAATAAATTCCAACTGCAAATGTAAGTTTGTACACACAATATTATGAGATTGTATGCTCAGTAGTTTCAGAGATAAGGGGGAATGGTCAGTTTTTATGTTTTCTTAAATGTCTTTAAAGGTATTTATTTTAAAAGTATAAAAGTAATGTATTTTAAATCCCCACAACAAGCCCTTTCATTTGATATGTCACACAGTGCAGATTGCAAAACTTTTTTTTTTAATTTTCCTATATGCCCCCGAAAAGTGACCCCCATATTCAAAATTCATATAACTTTACACGTTCGTATTTGGGGTCACAGAAATACCTAATTTCAATTTAATCGGTCCATTATATTCGGAGGAAATTGGCTGTGACAGACGGACAGAGAGATACACAAGTGATCCTATATGAGGGTTCCGTTTTTTACGTTTGAGCTACGGGACCCTAAAAATCTAGTAAAATAACATAGCACCTATATTCCCAAAGGGTTAAGCAGAGATGTACGCATAGTACACGCACATTTCGCCAGTTGCCTAAGTTCCATGTAATAGGAGTTCAAGCTTATCGCCATCAATCTAGTACTTATCCAGACCCGGGGCTGCTTCTGATAAATTCCTGATGGAAAACCCTTATAAAACATTGACCGACCTGTAGATTGCACCCAAGACGTTATGCTCATAAAAATCCAGTACAATAATAAAATTCTTAAGATAGTTAATGGCAACACGCCGTGTTCGAGTTCGCGACAAGTCAATCGCCATCCTGAGGATGCCTCGTTGAGAGGTGAAACACGTGTCGATTTCTTTCAGTGTCTTTTTAAGACTCTTTAGAAATAGCTTAGCGGAACAGGTTACTCAATATATCCACATCCCGTACGCAAAATACGCGCTTTGACGTGGAGTTGCGGATACCAGCCCGTATTACCTATATCCACATCATCATTTTTTAATAAAATTCTTATTCCATGTTCATGAACAAATATTTGAAAGTTGAATGAAAACAAAATAATTATAGAAACACAGATTATATAAGTAAGTTATCTTTAAGTGATTTTTGATTTTATTGGTGTTTGCAAATCATGTTAGATGTTGAGTGTAAATGTCAGTGCGGACTGAGGGAGACTGTCCGGCAAAACGGACAGTTCTCAGTTTGTCCTGTCATATGGAAAATGTGTAAGAATGTGATCGCTATGCGAGAGAAGTGTGATAAAAATAAAAGGTAGACAGACATACTTTGCTATATATTGTAATAAAATATAATTCAAATTCATAATTTTTAAACGGTTTTTATTTTATTCAGTCCACACTACACAACAATACAACCATGAAGGTCGAAAATAATTCCCTAGGACAGTAATTTTGGACCCCTTACGGCGGTAATCTTGTGGGATCACATCATGGCAGTCTCATACTGCATTTGTTTTTCATAATATGAATGTTGAACCCAACCTTTGACCGTAAAATATCGTACATGACAGCGCCGTGTGAACGGTAGCCTAGATTTACACATAGCCAGTGAGATTTATACCCCTTTTCCTATACCGTAGACCGGTAAAAAGAAATTGTGGCGCCACCTACACCGCCACTTACGAACTACGCAATCAGTCAGTTTACTTCGAGTTGCAAACATCGCTGCTGCCGCAAATACGACAGCCCAACATCAAATCTCATCGGGCTGTCAGGAGCTAGTCCGTTCGAATTCAAATTCAATCCGGATACTGTTGAACCTTTAGGCATCTCGCGCATTGGATAGCCACGCACGACCACGACCGTGACCAGCACGCTTAGCTCGACTACAATAAAAACGGGTTTTGTCGGGGTCAACGGAAGAAAACAGAAAATGACAAATAAACAATCACAATCTGTCATTTTGTCGTGTGACTGACACGGGCTTGGCCACCATCAGGGAGTTTAATTTTGATAACACAAAAAAAACTGGCACTCCGGAAGTGCCGACAGAAGGGAAAACTTGAAAAATTTTACTCTGCAGGAAATAACGTATCGCGCGTTGATGTCTTTTTAATGGTCAAAAGCTGGTGTCGTAACAGTGTCGCGAAATCAATGGTATAGTCCCATCTCAAAAATGCCCAATGCGCCTAAAGAAGTTTTCACTTCAATTAGTCGAAATCAAAAAGTCGAAGTCAACAGTTATAAGGGTTTATAGGCCAATCTGGGGAGCGCCTACCCCAGCTTGAGCAAATTCTTGATCGTGGCCGTGCCAGTGTCAGTCAGACCATTTTGTCTATTCTTCCGTCGACAAAATCCGTTTTTATGGTTATCATACTACGCGTGTAGGTAAACCGTAAACTATAGAGACCGATTCGAATCGCGCACTTGGTCACAATCGCAACGGCCGACTAGCCGCACACCATACATTACCACTATAAAGGCCACGACTGGCCATTTAAGTGTAGTATCTATGGACTGGCCGGAGTCGTGGCAGTCTAGTGCGCGGGATCGCTTTAATCTCGGATCTATTTTGGGTAAACTTCTAAATCTGTAGGTGTAGTGTGTATAAAATTCGACGTTTCGCACCGAGATTTACAGCTCAGCCGCCGGCTACCATTCTCCACGGCATTTAATCAAATCTTGAAAAGTCGTCACTGATCAGTTTGCAGAGGATCTTAATTCGAATAAATGGCTCTCGGTAAGCACACTAGAGACACCAAGACACGGTGCGATTTATAAATAACTAGTTGACCCAACAGACGTTGTTCTGTCCTTTCAATAAAATCAATCTGCCTAGCCTTTTCCCAACTATGTTGGGGTCGGCTTCCAGTCTAACCGGATGCAGCTGAATACCAATATTTTACATGGAGCGACTGCCTATCTGACCTCCAAAACCCAGTTACCGGGTAATACGTTACCTCTTGGTAAGACTGGTTGTCAGACTTTCAGGCTTCTGACGCCCCGTAACGACTGTCAAAGATCCACGAATGTTAGCCGGGACCAACGGCTTAACGTGCTTTCCGAGGCACGGAGGAGTCTCAGTATGTTAAGAGGGTCACTCATCCACAGAACAACCACAGCAAGCGTAGCTTAACCTGGTGTATCTATCGACCCGTGCGGCTATTACTACTCAGCCACAAGCTCCTTCTGTCCTTTCAATAATTCACACAAAAATCCCATAGAATACACATTTCAGTTTTTCCCGGCAACCTTTAAAAAATTTCTTTCCCTAAAAACCTTATTTGAACTCTAGATACGGATGGCTGCTGTTGTACTACAACGTACACTCACGCCTTCTTACGGAGGTAGACAGAAACTACAGAAC
The DNA here is from genome assembly GCA_916610215.1 of Omphaloscelis lunosa. NCBI lineage: Eukaryota > Metazoa > Arthropoda > Insecta > Lepidoptera > Noctuidae > Omphaloscelis > Omphaloscelis lunosa. The sequence continues at coordinate 3,514,687 of OU744271.1, forward strand.
GCCACCTGCTACGATCCTTACATACTCGTCTTCCCTCGTTTATGTTCATACATCAATGTTATACTACTTGCCTTCAATAGCCTGAAAATGGCGGTGTAGTTCCACATACTAGTAGATTAATTTCTCCCTTCTCAAATTCGCTCCACATTATCTGCAAAACTACACGAGCCTTGCCGAATACGATAGAGGGAATATTCGTATATATTCATGTTGTTCTCTCTTCCTGTTCTTCTCGGCAATGTCCTCGTAGAGACGTCCCGCCGAGAATGTGGAGCGGGCTTTATCTGTAGCACAGATGAATACAGATGTTTCACTCCGCAAAATTATTGAAATAAAAGTGACTCTTGCCACGGCACAATAAAGTGCAATTCAGGTCGTAACACGCTAATTACCTTTTTTTTTTGTTTTTATGGTGTAATAATCTTTTTGCACTTGGCTTGTGTATGCAATTGGTTGAATACCAATATTTTACATGGAGCGACTGCCTATCTGACCTCCACAACCGAGTAACTGGGTAATACGTTACCTCTTCAAGACTGGTTGTCAGACTTTCCATAACGATTGCAGATAGACCAATAAATAAATAAAATATATCTTCAGACTACGTTACACTGAATTGGCCCGACAAGACGGGCCCGCCACGTCCTTATAACTTCATGCCTAAAATATGGAGTGAACCATCTGTATTCATCTGTGTCCGTAGTGAATAAAACCCATTTTTATTTTTTTAATAAACATTATATTATTAGTCTGTCGTCAATATAACAGCAATATACATATATATTCACATCAGGGGGTCACTCTCTTGGGGTCACGCGGGAACATGGACGTCTTGCGAATATTGTCCAGGCCGAGATACAACATTACGACGCGTTCCATGCCGATGCCGCCGCCTGGGGGATGAGAAAACACATTAATTTTATAACTCAACATTAATAAGTAGAGGCTTAGGACTGTCGCTTTCGAAGGCCCAGTTTCTCGAACAAAAATTATCGCAAAATTAATCTGACAAATTCTCAACTGCGTGTAAACCGCGATTGGTTGAATGATGCGTCACCAGTAATTTTATTACACTATTTGCGCTGTAGCATGGTGCGGGTGACAGTTGCCCGTATGACGTTGACATTTGTCAGTACCACGTAGGGATGTGAGGTTATGCAATTCATTTTTATCGCTAACGATACTCGCAGCGTGAATCTAGTTCTCTTTAATATTGTTATGAAAATTAGTGTATTATTCAGTTGTGCAGTGTAACTACGTGTGTGCTACGTGTATAAACTTGTCAATATAAATGTTTTATGGCTACATAATTATCTTTGTACTTATATAAAATAATCAAAATCGGGTTTATGTTTTTTTTTTCGTGACAACATTTTTGCTCTATGGTGCATCGGCGCGGCGGCCATGTTGTTTACCCGTGCGATGCTGTGAGTGCGAGTACGAGTGCAAGCGCGTTATATTGTGACTTAATGTGACACGTATTACGATTTCATTGTTTGTTTTCATTTTTGTTAAATTGTTATTTGTTATAAGTTTGTTGAGTTTGTTGTTATTACCATGCCTAAGCATACAAAAAAAACTGTTTTGGGTAGTCAGGCCAGGGAGCTTGTTGTTCGCCTCCGAGACTACTTTGAAAGAGAACAACAAAATAATGGACCGTTGTTACCATTGAATCATATTGTAGAACGAGTAGCCGAAGCTCTTGATATTGGCCGCAATACTGTTTCGCGTATAACACGTGAGAAAATTGGCCAAGATGGGATGTTTGAAAATAAATTATCGACACCCAACAAAAAGCGGACCAAGGTGAAGCCAATCACAGATTTGGATGATTTTGCTAAGGTTGCTATTAGAAATCATATTTATGATTATTATAGAAGAATGGAGCTACCCACATTGCTCAAGCTTCTAAAATCATTAAAAGAAGCTGACTTGTTCAAAGGAGGTATTACTTCGCTACGGCAAGTTATAAAAGATATTGGCTTTGTTTACAAAAAAGTTAACAAAAGAAAGATTATTATGGATAGGACTGACATTGCCCTAGCAAGATGTAGATTTTTAAGGAAGGCCAAAAACATAAGTGATTGGAGCAAAGTTGTCTTTTTGGATGAAACGTGGCTAAACGCCAACCACACAGTGGGTAAAAGTTGGACCGACGATACTGCACAATCGTGTACCAAAGTGCCGGAAGGCAAAGGCGAACGCCTTATTATTTGTCACGCAGGTACAGCAAGTGGATTCGTCCCTGATTGTTTGCTGGCTTTTAAGTCAAAAAAAACTACGGAGTATCATGAGGAGATGAATTACGAAAAATTTAAAGATTGGTTCATAGGTCTATTAAACAATTTAAAAGAGCCTATGACCATAATAATGGACAACGCACCCTACCATTCGGTGCAAGTTAATAAACCCCCAAACCAATCCAACCGCAAAAGCGAGTTGGTGAAGTGGCTGAGTGAAAACGGAGTTACAGCAGATATAAAAATGTTAAAGACGGAGCTTATTGCCTTAGTCCGACGCCATAAGCCACCAACTCCTACCTATGCTCTGGACGAGATGGCAAAAGAAAAAGGCCACCAGGTCCTTCGACTACCACCCTACCATTGCCAGTATAACGCTATTGAGCTGATTTGGGCCCAAATAAAAGGTATGCTTTTAATTTCAATTCCCATTTTGAAGCTTTATAAAAAAATCAGCTTTCCGATCGTAGCATGTACCTAGTTTAAAAACATTACCAGATACTAGATTAGGCTGATTGATGATTATTTGAATACTTTTTTTTATAAGTTCGTTTATTTTTAGGTTACGCCGCAAGAAATAATACTTCGCCGCCATTTACGGCAAATAAGATGTTGGCCCTATTACAAGAGGCCATCAACAATGTTCAACCTGAAGACTGGTCGAAGGTCGTGAATAAAACAAAAAGGGACATTATGTCTGATTGGGATCGTGACATACATATTGACAACATAATTGAGTCATCGTTAATAATATCCGTCACAGATTCAGATGATGAATTGAGTGACAATTCAGATGTTCCTGACTCTGATATGAGTTTAGACGAATAACATGTATTTTTTTTTAGCAACCTTTTAAGCAACCTTACCCTATAAATGTTCTGTTGTATAATTAGACCTTTTAAAAATAAAAATTGACCTACGCACAATATACGTTTTTTATTATAAAAAATATCGACTATCCATCGTAGCAGTACATCCCATCACTAAATACGTCTATGGCGTTACGTTATACGCATAACACTTTGCTTAATTTTTCATTCAATTTGATTTTATTTCTTGATTAGAACATTCTGGTTGGGTTTAATTTAATTTACTACAGTTATTAATTATTTAATATATTACGAATGTGGTACAACTGAAATATTAAGTCATAAATTGTAAATCGCGGCAACTTTCAAGAGTGAAACGAAATGTTACTGAAACTGTCACCCGCACCATGCTACAGCGCAAATAGTGTAGTCTTGCCACACTAAGTCTGCAATGGAATAAATTGGCAATGGAAAAAAATCAGTTATGTTAGTGTCGGGGTTGTAAGTAGATCTAGTGATTTTGATATTTTGATTTTTGCATAATAGATTATGTGTAATAGTGTGGTTGCTAGACTTCCGGGCTTCTGACGACCCGAAGCGACTGTCAAAGATCCACGAATGACAGCCGGGTCCAACGGTTTAACGTGCTTTCCGAGGCACGGAGGAGTCTCGATATGTAAAGATGGTCACCCATCCACGAACCAACCCCGGCCAGCGTAGCTTAACCTGGTGGATCGACCCGTGCGGCTGTTATTACTGAGCCACGAGCTCCTCGGGCAGTTACTAAATATTGATGGATATTTGTTTTATTTACCTGCATGAGGAGGACATCCCAATCTGAAGGACTCGATGTATGCGGCGATCTTCGTAATATCTGAAAAAATATGAAAAAACAGTTATTAACTTATTATGATACGGACGCACGATTGGATAAAAACGAAACTTAAGGCTGCCTGTCTGACTGGAGTGGAGCGAGGCAGCGGAGCGGAGAAATGTGCCAATATTAACCAATAGAATCTAAACTCCGCTCCTATTGGTTAATATTGGCGCTGCCTCGCTCCGCTCCAGTGGACAGGCAGCCTTATAAGCCTATTGCTATATTACAAAATGCCTGGGCACCAGATCTAATTTAAAAAAATCTTAAATTCATTCATACATTCAGCCGTTTTTCTATTTTTCGTGCTGTTAGTGACTAAACTGTACCCTATTTTGACAGTTCAACATTCATTGCGTTATTTACGTTGCTAAGCAGATTTTTTTCCAACTTATGAAGCAATGGATTAGCAAATCGAAACAAATTGTGATTGATCGTGTATGACGCAATTGGGCACTGGTGTCACAGATGAATACAGATTGTTCACTCCGCATTTTAGGTATGAAGCTACAAGTAGGTACGCGGCGGACGTGACTTGTCAAATTCAATGGGCGTAACGTAGTCAGAACATATAAGTTACACGATAGAAAGAGAGGCAACTTCTAAGTGAATATAACTGTAGGTAATTAGCGCTGTGCGACTCGAATTGCACTTTATTGTGTCGTAGCAAGAGTCGCTTTTTATTTTAATGATTTTGCGGAGGAAACTATCTGTACTAATCTGTGACGGTGTCAGTTTTTATGCCGTCCATGGGCCTCTGACTTCGCCCAAGTCACTCATTGACAAACATTGCACAGCCTCGCTGGGTCAAAATTTAGTGCTTCTAGCACAACTTTCTTATACGAAGGTGAGCACTAAGGTAGGATTTTTGAAAATTCACCCCCTAAAAGGGATAAATAGAAGGATGAGAGTTTGTGGGGAAGATCGACATTTTTACACACAGGTTGTAACAAATAAACTAACTCTATTTCACATGCTTAACACATTCGAGCCCACTCATTTCTTATAGAGCTAGGACCGTCCAGGAGGGTAACCGGCATTATATTTGCGCTATATTTGATAAAATTGTGTTTTCAGGGGTTGTCGTTATACATATTTACTTTCATTTCGAATAACCCTGTATCTGCTAAGGAAAACTTACCCGAGGGCTCCCGGCATCCCAATTGAGACTAGAGGGAGCCCTCCTGGAGGGCTTCCGGTACTAAACCTGTTAAAGGAGAGTAACAATTTGCCCATATAGTTTGTTTTAACTTACCAATGCCGTGATGCTTAGCGCGTTCTGTCAAGAACTCTGGGTCGTGTATCCTCTGCGCGCCGCTGAGGATTTCTTCACCGCGCATAAACATGTCATAGGAGTTTGATACTTTCTGTAATAAGAAATAAGGGTTATTGTAAGTTTTTGTTGTGAAGTCAACGAATTATTGAAAGCGGTTCTCATCAATATGACACGCATTGTGAGCGGTTTCTATAACTCTAATAACCGGTAGCTTGGGTCCCGTTCCTTCCTTGAACTATGAATTAAAAAAAAAATCTTAACTATAGGTTACTAAATATTTTTAATTCTTATTAATTGACGATTCGGTAGTTTATTTATTTATTTTCTTTAAATAAATCTGTTTAAATAAATCTAATTAAAAAAGAAATTAAGACAGTTTATAGAACGTGGTCCTTTAATGTCCCATAACTCTAATGTTATTTTTTATAAGTAAAAATAATACAAAAATTTCTAGAACAATTAGGTTCCAAAAATACATAGTTTCGAAGATAATTACGAGAAAATCTTTTTCATTCATTTTTAAATCTAAGAAATTGCGTAATATTATTTTTTTTAAGAACAAAAACAGTATCAATTAAATGTTTTGTGAAGTGAAAACTTCTTTAGGCGCGTTGGGCATTTTTGAGATGGGACTAAACCATTGATTTCGCGACACCATGACGACACCTCATTTTTGTAAACGCGATTGTGCTCTTTATTTATATTTAGTTACGGATCAATATTCTATGCAAGTATTTTTACTTTAACCTTTTGAACGCCAGAGCATAAACGCATCGGCGCCCCTGCTACGCCAAGCCACAAATTCAGCTCAAATACCTACAAAAAAAATAGGGATTCCAACATATTATCGATAAGTTATCGATAACCAATTAATCATTGCTTTTCGTTCCATATTTTTTAAATAAAATATTACTCGTTGCATTATTCTTTTATCTAATTTAACCCTATTTGGTATCATACTATCATTAAACACCAGTTACAAAGCTCTAAACAACCTAAAAGCAGACATTATAACTACAAGCGAATAAATCAAATAATAATAAGGTACATCACTAATCTCGTTCATGACGTCATCCGCTGTCGGGAAGACCCGACTCTGGCGTGCCTGGCACGACTTTTGACAACTTTCTCGCATGCGAGTAGGGATGTGATATTGTGGGACATAATAAATAATAATCTAATAGTATTTTAAACAATTTAATCAATTTACTTATTATTACTCCGATTCTTCGTAACTTGGCAAACTTATGTCATCCAAGTCCTTTTGCTGCCATACTTTTCTAATAACGTTCAGTATATTTACGTAAGAAACTGAAAGTTTTTCTTCTGGCACTCGATCCAGTTCAAAAGCGACCAGTCTTGCGAACGCAGCATTTCGTGGGTCGACGAAGGAGTTCTTCAGTAGTCATTTGACTGCCAGCCATTTTTATTATACACTCGCACAATAATAATGCCGTTACAAATATTACCCCAGCACGCGTAGCATGACCACCGTAGAAACGAGTTGTGTCGACAGAAGAATAGACAAAAATGACGTTCCGTGTAGACAGGACGGCAGTAAAGTAGAAAGACACAACTGCACTTTTTACGCAATTCACTCTCTTCATAATTCGACTCAGAATTGTTTGTTTTGTCATAGGATTTTATTTTTCTTTGTTTGATTCTCAATTTTTATCGATATTAAGAGTGTCGAAGTATCGTATTTTGGAAGAAACCAATATTACAGTAATATTGGATTTAACCATTTCCTTGGTAATGGTGCCGATTCTCTTGTACACCGAACTAAACTATCTAAACTATCTAAACTATCACTAAAACCCCTTTATTTTTGGCTATGAAAATCTTAAAACTATTCTGCAACAAAAATCCCTAAATTTAAATATAATTTTGACACAACAGAAATCGTATTTGACAATCGCGAGTCCACGTGGAACTTGTTTGACCCCGTGATCTTTTTTAGAGCCGGAGGCGCGAAGGCTCGACGTATTTTATATGGAATTTTTCACTTTTTGTATGGAAAATAAGAAAAATTATTACCTACATGTTCAGTCTTAGGGGTTTGAGCGTTTTATAAAGGGGGTCGAAATTTTCATTATTTTTGCGATTAGACACACAATTTTCGAGATATAAGCAAAAGGTACTAATTTTGCACATGAATTCGAGGCGTTGGTATGAATATGAAAATTATTACTTATCACAGTTTTGCGTTCATGATTTTGTAGATAACCGTATATACTTTGTGGCCGTCGAGTAAAAAGTTTTCCACCATCTTTAGCATGGCTTAGTGATTTTGACAGTTTGGATAGAAAACTTTCTTCTGAAATAGTCTACATGTAAAAGGACCTAGACAAAGATCGTTAGAAGCGGAAGACAAAATGACAGATTGTAGAATGATTTCTACGGTGCGATGTCAAAAATGGAGAGACGAAATGTCAATTTGTATAGAAAGAGCTGTGTCTATTCTTCGTAGAAATAGAAAGCGTCATGCTACGCGTGCAGAGCATAATTATAAATGTCGGAAATCACTGGCACTCTCCCGTAGCGCTAATGACGTCACCGCTTGACGTCTATTCCCGACCGTGGCTTACAGGTCACTGTTTATGCGCTTTTGCGTAGGGATGCGCGAGAGTGGACAGTAAACTGTCGATCTATGGATAACAATTATGATTTTTTTCCACAATTTTACAAATATGCATTGGGAATATTCAGATACGAATAGTTGTCATTAAAAAATAATTATCGAAGTAATAGTAAGTTACTTTTAATAAAATATTTCATAAATATGAAATATAAGTTACCTTATTTACCCATCACTAGCTGTCGTGTCTTGACGACTGTGGCGTGAGGAAGAACACTTTTTTACGGATTTCGATTAGCAATTTTTGATTATTGTTATTTCTAGTGAAATGTAAATAATGAATAAATCTTTGTGCTATTTAACAATATTTCATTAATGTAGTTTTAAATAATATGAAAAAGGAACACTGAAAACTTAATTTAGTATATTTATTTTGTACTTAGATTATGTCGTTTTCTTGTCGGCTGTAGACGACGGTGGCGTGTTTGGCACGTTTTCGTTTGTCGACTATATCCGACCATGGCGTTCAAAAGGTTAAAGGTTTTAGAAGTTTTTTTTTGTAAACACGATTGTGCTCTTTATTTAGATAAGGTTACGGACCAATATTCTATACAAGTATTTTTCTTCCACCAAGGCAATCTTGTTCAAGTTTCTTCTGTCGGCAGTCCCGGAGTGCCACTTTTTTTTAAAAGTGAAAACTTCTTTAGACGCGTTGGTTTTGAGATGGGACTAAACCACTGATTTCGCGACACCGTGATGACACCAGCTTTTGACCATTAAAAAGACATCAACGCGTTGATTACAGGGTGAGTGGAGTAAAAGACATCAACGTGTTGATAACCGCGGTGCCGATTTTTTCTGTCGACACTCCCGGAGTGCCAGTTTTTTTTTTTATGTCACGTAAGGCGTACATAAATAATTGTGACTTTGTCGAATTATTTTGGATGAAAAATTAAAATAATAATAAAAAACATATTCATACTTATGCTTGTATATGCCCCAAAGGCAATCGGCAGTCGCCCCAAGTAAAATACTGGTATTCAGCTGCATGTAGTTAGATTGGAAGCTGACCCCAACATAATTGTGAAATGACTATGCAGATTGTTTTTTTTTTTTATTGTTCGGAAAGTCGAATGGCGCCCTCTGTCAATGTGAGGACACATTCGGGTTAGCCGAGCAAATAATCGCAACGATCGATTTCTATTAGAACACGGGGTTATTCTATCACAATCGTTATTAAGTTCACATATGACAACGGAATGGAACGGAGAACGGAAGTTACATACTTTGTTGTGCTGGGGCTACTTTACTTCGCGCGGTCTCTGTTGCTCAGCGAGACGTCGAGCAGTGTGCGAGAGAGAGTACGCGAAGTTTAGTTCGCGATAACGCGACAGTGTAGCCCCAGCATTAAAAACAAAATATCGCGAATACCAACAAAATTTCAAACAGTGGTCAAAACACACACGCCAACCCCACAACAACACACACACATACCTTACACCCTCAGGTCACCCAGATCTTTCACACATGTTCTGAACAGACCAGGAGACTTATTCAACTTCTGGAAGGAGGTGGGCTGGTTGGAATAATCACCAAACGGGCGCCATGGCCCACGCACAATGGTCCACCCGACGGACGGAATAAGTGTGGAAACCAAACCTCGTAACATAGCCACACCTTAACAGATATCACCAACCCTTTCCTCAAGTAAAGTGTCGGAGCTGTTATTTACGAGCAGCTCTTGAGGTGTTCGGGTTCTTGACTTCACAAAAAATGCTTCCTTAAATTAAAAGACTTTAATATCGTTCTGCAAAAGAAGTCAAGCGCTCAGTACTTGGTGTGGCAATACGCCGTGTTCGAGTTCACGACAAGTCAATCGTCATCCTGAGGATGTCTCGTTGAGACACGTGTCGATTTCTTTCAGGGTCTTTTTAAGACTCTTTAGAAATAGCTAAGCGGAACAGGCTACTATATATATCCACTTCTATTGTATTTTATAAAGGAAGCCCTTATAATAGGTACGTATATTTATTGACAGACATGGTCTCACGTCGGAGATCGTAGCTGTGTGTCGGACGCGTGCGCCTCTGGCCCCGCGGCCTGGTTCGCGGCTGGGGTTGCAAAATAATGTTATTTTACTGGTACGCTGGTAAAATACGGGTATTTTACGGTCATTTATATAAATTACGGTAAAATTACCGGCGATGTATGAAGTTTTAAATTTTAATTTGTGCTATCCTCTGCTCTGCCTCTGCACATAGATAATATTATTATAATCCATGACAGATATATTCATACCTTGAATTCTTGACTTGAGAATACATTTTAGGGATTTTTAGTAAGCATGAGTCGCACGAGCCTGGTTTTCTGTTTTTTTTTTTAAAGTTCCAATACTGCTTACATCTCTGGCAAATTTCATTCAAAACCATTTATCCGTTAATAGTGAAATAGTGACGTACACATGATACACACAAACATACTCACTTTCGTATTCGTAGTGTTTTAGTGGGTATGTATGAGTACGTTTAATACGTTTCTTACCGAAAAATACCATATTTTACCGTAAAATACCGTAAATTACGTAAAATATTTTTTTTTACCGTGTTGTACCAGGGTAATTTTACCAAAGTCAAAGTCAAATCATTTATTTCAACTAGTCGCCCCTTCCAAAAGGTAGATTTCATATGGAGAAGAATGGGCAAGAAACTCCACCGTTACTCATTTAAAATGTTTTACCGTAGTTTGTATAAGTACGTACATTAGTTAAATAATTATATGTGAAGACGATGCACCTAGAATAAAATTACTATACCACAATAGGTAAAAAGAATTAAAAATGAAGCAACGACAGATAATTTAATTATGTGATAGATACATGGTGCTCACATATTTACAAACATTACCGTTTTACATCCCTATTCGCAGCGCGTTCAATGATGATTAACGATAAACGACAGTCACAATCAACTCACCGGGTTGTTAGGGTCAGGCATGGTATAAAACGGCCTGACAGCCAGCGGGTACTTGTCCAGGATGTAGAAGTCAGTGTCATACTTGGCTCTGACCAATCTGCCCAGGAGCTTCTCGTCAGGGGTCGAGAGGTCGTCTTCTTCACCTACTGTTACTCCTGGAATTTAAAAAAATATTACATGGAATAAAATATTACATATTATTATGGAATTTAAAGAAACCTTAAAAGTGAGAATTCTAGCATAGAACATTGATCCGTAACTAAATTTAAATAAAGATCACAATCACGTTTACAAAAATGAGGTGTCGTCACGGTGTCGCGAAATCAATGGTTTAGTCCCATCTCAAAAATGCCCAACGCGCCTAAAGAAGTTTTCACTTGAAAATCTAAACTCCGGGTTGCTAGTGAATTTTCTTATAGAATTTTCTGCTTCCTAGTAACGAAAAACGTTCGTTCGCTTCACTTCGTGTTGAGAGACGAAGGTTGTTTAGATTGCATTGCAGTTAATTTAGATTTAACTGGTAACAATTAATTGTCCTTAATCTCACTATATAAAAAAATCCCCACTTTTTAGAAAGAAAGAAAGAAAGAAAAAAAAAGTATTTATTGGGACTCTCACAGGACATCACAAATTAAACTAAAACACACTCATTGAAACGTTAATAAAAAAATAATAATAAAAAAACAAATTAAAAAAAATAACAGAAAGTCCTGTACGAGGCCAAAAGGCTCCCATCTCAGCATATGCTGCGACATTAAAAAAAAAATGTCGCAGCGCTGGTATTCTGATAGGGCCTGCAGTGATGTCACGGATGAAACTACTTGACTTTTCATGAAACTACTTGACTCTACTTGAGTTTTTCTCTCAAACTTTTCGAAACGTCAAGGTTTCTGACGGTGACAGTTACTATTTGAATGACTTTATGTGGAATCGAGCATAATTCCTAGAAACATTTAACTACATTTTTAATTTGTAACATATTTCCTCTCCCTTTCCTGCAATTCGTGGGCAGTGTTTCGTGAAAAGGGACGGAAGTGTGTAACCCAGTGTGATTTGACCTATGAGAGCGCGCGGTGCTAAAGTTGGCCGTCAGAAATGACCTTGACAAGGCCCCGCCCCTTTAAAGTTGCTTATGCATAGTGAGATGTCAGATCACTCATTTTTTACAATAGCTGTGTATAATTTACCTGCTTCCTTAAGCATCTGTATGCCCTGCGGGAACTCCAGCCTGAGCGGCGGGTCGAGGAACTTGAACGGCTCCACACGGTACTGCTGCCCCACGGTCGCTATCTCAGACGCGAACCTGGAAACATAGCGTCATTAAGTAAAATGAAAATGTAAAAGGGGTGGGATCCTGGTGTCCTGAAACACAGGCCACGAGCCTAACTTAGGCACCATTCTCCCACAATATATACTCAACTGAATTATATGTCATTGTCGAATCTGACCGATGTAGAATAATATGTATATTGTGGTGAGAAAATAAAGTTTATTATTATCTCCTTTATTTCATTTAAATACATATAATTTATATTTTTAAATATTAAAACATATAAAATATAAAAACATTTAAAAATATAAAAAATAGTAGCCCACCGGTATCGGGAACAGGGTCCAAGCTACCGGCGGTCAGGGCTCCAGGGAGAGGAACCTTCTGACAATGCGAGCCGTGTCTAGGAGTACCGCTCTCTGGATCAAGCCCTTGATCCAGCTGCCCAACGAGAGCCTCCTTAGGTGTTGGTCGAGGCTCTTGGCGATTAAGCCATTGGCTGTCACGACTATCGGCACAATGATTGCTGAATCTACTTCCCACATGTCGACAACCTCGCGAGCCAAGTCAAGATACTTAATTTGTTTATCTTTCTCAGCTTTCACGAGGTTCGCGTCATGCGGGACCGTTATGTCAATAATCATTGTGCGCCGCTCTCCTCGATCCACCACCACTATATCAGGCTTATTGGCAGCAATAGTTCTGTCAGTGATGATGGATCGATCCCAGTACAATGTGATATTTCCATTTTCGAGAACTGGGTCGGGCACATACCTGTAGTACGGCACTTCCGATTCCACAAGGCTGTACTTCAGAGCAAGTTGCTAGTGGATAATCCTGGCTACAAGGTTGTGTCTATGCAAGTACTCTTCATTAGCTAGACGAGAACACCCGGAGATAATAATATTATTATTATTATGTAAATATATACTCGTGGCTAAAAAAAGAGAAAAAAGGAGAAAAAGAGATCATTCATTACTTCTACCTAAACCTATATTAACCTAGGTTATTTTGACCTACTTGTGTGTCGAATTTTATCCAAATGCGTTTAGCAATAATTCAGACTGCAAGATTACTACGTTCATAGAGTTTTTAATCAAAATCTAATTTTTACATATATTTATGAATGGGGGAATAAATTTTTGCCGGGGTGCCTATTAAAATGTGGCCGCAAGTATTTTTAATTAAAATATAATCCACGTCACAGCAATACTTGTAAAGAACTCGAAAAGCTATGGGTGCCATTGCACACTTGGCCGCAACCTCTTCGCAGCCAGGTGTAAAGAGGTACCACTTTGTGACATTTATACGTTCATGACGATATTAATTATTTAGATATCAAATTAAAGCAAAACATTACTGCCTCGTTGGTCTAGTGTTCGCAAGCGCTACTGCTGAGCATGAGGTCCTGGGTTCGATTCCCCGGTCGGGCAAAGTGTTATTGGGTTTTTCTATTTGAAATTTCTCAGTAGCAACCTGGAGTATGGATTTGTGCCCGGTTGATGGCTAATAGGGGGCGAGTCTATTGGCTCGCCCCCTATTACATGGGACTTAAACATAACTGGCGAAATGTGGGTGAACCTGCTACAGGGACACCTCTGCCCAACCCTTCGGGGAAACAAGGCGTGATGTTATGTTGTTGTTGTATTATTTTATTTTAAAAAAGAAATTTCACGTCGACCTTATCGCGGGCAGAAGCTAGTTTATTATAGTTCATGACAGCAGAGTCCGAAGCATAGCTAGTTATGCATATAATTGACGTTTGACTACTGCAATGTTGAAGAAACCAGTACGACCCAGAACCAAAGGTTCAAGGACATGTGTCATCCACCAACCCACACTGCCCTCGTGATATACGGCCCACTCCCTCTCACAGAGAAGCCTGTGACTCAGCAGTGGGAACATTATAGGCTGAATATGATATAGAAAGAAAGAAGGAAGAAAAAGTATTTATTGGGACTCGCACAGGACATCACAAATTAAACTAAAACACACTCATTAAAACATTAATAAAAAATAAAAAATAACAGAAAGTCCTGTACGAGGCCAAAAGGCTCCTATCTCAGCATATGCTGCGACATTAAAAAAAAAATGTCGCAGCGCTGGTATTCTGATAGGGCCCGCAGTGATGTCACGGATAGATAGATACAGAAATAAATATTAAATAAAATATATGTGTGAAATACTTTAAAAATTAAATAGAAGTAGTCCGCGTGTCTGCACCCGACGTAACATCAGTTACTTGTCTATGGCTTTAGTGTCTGTGGTACTCTAGGCATCGTTGAGACAAGTAAAGAGACGCAGACGCCAACACCGGCAAAAAAATGTTATAAAAACATTACGGCTGTATAATGCTTCGTACTTTGTGAATGTTACAATAGCACAGTGTAACTCACTGGTCCCTCAGTCCTCTGAACATATCCGTTAAAGTCCCAGCGATGGTGTCCACGACCTCGTGGTAGTGGTGTTTGAAGGACATCTCAAGGTCGAGTCCGACGAACTCCGTGAGATGGCGGTGCGTGTTCGAGTCTTCGGCGCGAAATACTGCGCCTACTGTGAACACCTGTAATGTGGAGATTTGTGATATTAACAATAATCTGTGTTTTTGGATTTTATTGAAGTTAATGATAAAATAAGACCATTTTCTCAAACACGCTTGGAAATTCGTTTGTTACTGTAGAAATAAAGAATAAAAATCTCATTTTGATTAATAAAAACTGTAAAGAAAAATTATCCGATAAAAATTAAGGTCTTAATTTTTTCATGCGGCAATATTTGCACCAAATATGATTCTGATATAAATTGAATTGAATATGATTCAGCTAAAATATGTGCCACCATAGAAGAATTGCTGGGAATTCAGAAAATGAATTGCTTTTAGAGGAATTGCTAATATGGCCGTTTTAGACCCGCTGGTCAAGTACATGCGAGCGTCCGGCCGGCAATGTTTGTATGAAAATCCATATCTGTGTGTTTAGGGGCCGAATAAATTACTATGAAAACTCATATATATGGGTGAATATACAAAAATTGGGTAACTCAATGTCATCAGCCAATACATACAAAGTCTTGTTATATTTTATTGAGATTACAATTTATTTTAAAACAATGAAAAGTACTTTATTTGTTCACCCAATTTCAGATCTTCATTTTAAATACAAGTTTATTAAAAAACACAATGAATGCTCAAAACGTCAATCCTTTGGCATGTTACAATCCCGAAAACCAACAATCAAGTGACTATCTGTTGAATGTTATCTTTGATTTAAGAAAATTTACTACAATCTGTGATGTACATAGTAATATATACTACAACTTTCATAATGCAATGTTTTCCACACTATTTAAAAAAAAATAAGAATCTTTGTGTTTGTTTCATTCGTCAGTCCGTTGTGTGTTGTTTAAATTTGAAATTCGCGCCAAATATCACCGACTCAACGTTAAATCCCTGTTTGAATTTTAATGTTGGTAATGAAGTTAGTTGCGGCCCGCATTATTTGACGGCCGCCATAACTGTACCAGTGCTTGGGTTGTGTTTGTCGTCTATACACATGGTAAGTCAGTCAAAATTTCAGTCCCGTGGTGAGTCGTTATTTTCTTGTTAATGTGAGGTTTATTTTAATTTATACATAGTTAACTATGATTTGTTGAAATGTAGTTTGTTCATATTCGAAATTACCAAAAAAAAAAACAGTAGTTCTGATTATAACCTCAAATTATGTCTTTTTCGTCAGTCCGTTGGCGTCAGTCCTTTGTCAGATATCGCGCCAGAGGACTGACGTGTTTCCATGGTACTGATGTTTTTTGTTTTAGAGCACTTTTATCTTAATTGCTACCGTGTATAAGCATTTCTATTTTTACATTTCAGTTTAAAACATCATGCGGCCCGCTAAACGCAAATTGACTAGGGAAGAAATACTAAAAAAAAAAGAGAGAAGCCGAAAAGGCTGGCTAACTGATTTTTAATCAATAGCTGATTTTCACTACATACTGTTGTTGTTTATCTAAAAAACTCCGTTGTTTCACACTGCACTATCTCAACTAATCTGTCTCACAACGCTGGAGCAATTTGGGCCCATCTAAAACCTGTGCTGGCATCATTGCCATCAAATATCGAAAACATTCACTTTCTCAGTGATGGTCCTGTGACGCAATAAGGAACAAATCTATGTTTTATGTATTAGGCTGTAAACTGGAAGACATTCTCCCTAATATTATAAAGTATACCTGGAACTTTCATGAAGCTGGACATGGGAAGGGGGCACCCGATGGTGTAGGGGCCACTTGTAAACAAACACACCAGGTGATTGCTACAGGAGGAGATATAACTAATCTGAATGAGTTCGCTACTGTCATTCGTGAAAGATGCCCAGGTATAAAGATGAATGTGATCGAAGAGTGTGAAATTGAGCAGATGAACACCTTTATTAATGATAAGTCGTCTGAAATGGTCGCTTTTAAAGGGACACTATTGGTGCATCAGGTGACTGGCACAGCTTATCTTCCCAACAATCTTACAATGAAGTAATTAAGTTGTTTTTGTGATGGATGTTATCATTGCAAGCTATTAATTATCAGACCGAATTATGTGCTAAAAAAAGTACACGTCTAAATACTTCTACCGTATTCACAGACTCTGAAGATGATGTACCACTATCTACATACGTTAAAGACAATGACGATCGCTCTAAATTGGATAGCGATCGATCGGCACCAGGAACTAGTGGTTATTCGCACCATCAAAGTCGTTATAGTAGTGGTGATTATCTTTTGGTTAAATATCTAACAAAGAAAACAGAATATCGTTTTGCAGCGGTCTGCTCTTCGGTTAATGTTGAAGACGGTGAAGTAAGAGTAACTTTTCTCAAAATTTGTAACCAGAATGGCACTCTGTTTAAATTAGATGAAAAAGATGTGTCAGATGTTCCCGTGGATCAAATAATAAAAAAACTATCCGTACCAAACCTCATTACAAAAGGGAAGAGAGTTTTTTACCAATTTAAGGAAAAAAATGATGTTTTCGAAAATATTTTTTTAATTTTTGCATTATTTTGAGCCTTTATTTTTCGTTTTTTTTTTGTGGAGAAAAAGATTTTATTTTAATTATTACTATCTCTTTAGATGCTTTGAAGGCATAGCTTATTATATTTAGTTGATTTATTAGAAAAATACGTACTGTTAAGTAAAATTACCTCAAAATAATATAAAAGTTAAGTAATATAACATTATAAAAATGTCAAAAGGCTGTTATGAAGACTGGGATAGTTAACTTTCATAGTATTATATTGTTATTGTTCTTAATTTCATGATAATTAGTACTTTTCAGATAAATATTATTAGATTTTTGTTTCTATTGTTTTTTGATTACTTATAAATATTAAGGAAAACTAAGTCAAACTAGTTCAAAGTAGTAAAAATTAAGTGAATAACGTTACGTTAAATTTTAAAAGGCTGTTTTGAAAACTGAGATAATATTTTCTCCCAGTATTACATATTAATAATTATTTTTAATTGTTACTAAGTGATTTTAATACTTATAAGACATGTGCCATTATTAAATCCTAATAAATTTGTACTAATTTTTATTAAATTTCATAATATATATATAATTCTTACAAAATTGTGTATTTTATCAGTACTATGTTACCCTCGTCAGTCCCCTGGCATCCAAATTCTTAAAATTTTAAATATTTCACAATCTACTTTTTGGGAACAATATTTTCATTAAATTAGCCATCATATACACCCGAATCTGTAGAAATTTGATTTAATAACTATAGTAAACAAAATATCCTCAAGAGTTACCTAACTTTTGTATAATTACCCATATAGTGTTATTTATAAATGGAACGAACTTTTTACTTCAACGCATGGCAACCAATGAGGTAACTTATCAAAGATTTTATTTAAATTTCGATTTGGCTTGCAAACGGAACGAAATCTTAAACTGTTTAATAACAATATATCGTTAATAAAATATATGTGTATAGCAAAATAATAACGTTATTCTTTTCTATACGCAATATTGCCAAAAAATATTTTGAAGATGACACTATCACATAAATATAAAAGTAGGCAGGTAATCGCAACTATTCATTCACAACACTGTCTGTAAAAGATGCGCATCTCGAACGAACTTAATATTTGAATACGGCGGTGGCCGGTAGTGGGCGACGAAGGAGCGGAGGTCAGTGGGAAAAGTTTTTAAGAATAATGTTATACAAATGAATCTGTAAAGTTATTACAAACGGATATAAGCATAATGTTACTAAACCTATAACATTACTTAAAATGTTATTCTATAAAAATGATATGCTATAACGTTTTTTTTTGTAACGTTATTGATATTAGTTAATTGATTCAGGGGTGACCTTGCGGAAATCCATTATAAAATGCAATTGATGTGGATATATTTAGTAACCTGTTCCGCTTAGCTATTTCTAAAGAGTCTTAAAAAGACCCAGAAAGAAATCGACACGTGTTTCACCTCTCAACGAGGCATCCTCAGGATGACGATTGACTTGTCGCGAACTCCAACACGCCGCATTATTTCTTTAGTAATAGCTAAGCTGAACCGGTTACTAAATATATCCACATCAATTGCATGTTATTGATATTTTTAGGTTTTAGTATCGTTACAAACTTTGGAGCGTTATAAGATAAAATTTAGTGTAACGGAACGAAATTAATTTTGTTTTCAAGTCCCTGCCATTGCTTTTCAAGCTTAGTTTCAATACAAATAGAATTCAAAATAGTGACCAGTGCAACCAATCGCGTCACGGGACCAGTTACAATGAACGCATTGTAGAGTGTAGACATTACCATTCTCCACTATAACCTCATTTAATTTGTAAATATTTCAAAGTTCATGAAAATAGTAAACATGTGTTAATCACGAACCTTGTCGAAGTCCGCGGCGATGGCCATCTGCTTGTAAAGCTGGGGGCTCTGCGCTAGGTAAGCGGACGACTTGAAGTACGAGACGGTGAATACGTTCGCACCCCCTTCTGATGCTGCGGAGATTATCTTAGGCGTGTGAATTTCGACGAAACCTGGGCAATAATGGGTTGTGATTATTATAATATTATTAAAAGGTAAAAATGGCTGCATTGGGTGTTCAAATTCAAGAAAATTAACTGTTTAAATCAAAATAACTTTTTGGTAAAACTATGTACGGATAATGCAGAAAAGTAATGCGCTTCGGTAATCTCTCTCTGGTAGTGCACAGTGCAAGTTTTCTCTCTGTTGGATTATCTACTCCAGTCGCAGATCGTCGTTTGTCATTCAAAAGTTTGAAATTAAAAAGTTTTCGCAGTTGTTACAATAGGGTCTTAAAATGACATCTGTATTTTTTTTATTTTTTTTTTAATCTTTGCCCCGCACTAGGAATTTCTCCTGTATTGTGGGCGCGTTTACAAACATTTAAACTCACATACACAAACAGCCAGACCCGGAACAACTACTTGTAGGTCATACAAATATTTGTTCCGTGCGGAAAGTCAATCGCATAACCACTGCGTCAACCGTGTCGTCAGTTATTCAATGAGTGCGTATTTTCAGTGCTTCTCATTGACCCTTCGTTAATCTCCGTGGAGTTTCTTGCCCGTTCTTCTACATAGGTACCTACTACGCTTTGAAATGGGCAACTAGCTTCATCTCTCTGACTGACCGACCCCTTGAAAATTCAAAAGTGCCTGTTATTGGTTAATTCGAAATAAATGCTTTGAGTTTGAGTTTGAACTGGCACAATTGGCATATAAAAAAAACTAATTACATAGCCGTTATCTACGCAAGAAGTAACATTGAGCAAAAATGATTGCTGAGAAAATCACTGTTTACGGCAGCGCGTAATGTAACGCACGAAAAACATTGTTCTTATGTGTGCATGCAACGGAACGGGAGTAAGGCGTATTTAAACTTAATTTATAAGTTGTCATTAAAATTAATCCGATCCAGCCCGTCCCCTGCTGTCCTCCCCCAGCGCCGCCCTAAGCCGAGGACCGTACCCCACAGGGGATGCCCTTAGCGTGTAGTCGCTTAGTTTCTAAGTTTTATGCCCTGGCTGGAGGCCTTAATTTATTGACGCAGCCACAAGAAAGTCCAGTTACGCAGCCGATAACCTCATAGGTTGACCTGCGAGAAGCCTTAAAAAAAAATTGACATCAAAGGAAAAGATTCAATATCTCCGTAACCAGACGGTTCCCAGGTATGGTCCAGTACAAAATTATCACAATGACGGGGTGTACAAGTGACTTTCGGCTCCGTTTAGTGTTTTTTTACACCCCTTATATTGGAGGATTACAAGAGGAGCTCATAGCTAAATAATAACCGCGCGGGTCGATCGAACGTTACGCTACGCTTGCCGAGGTCGGTCCGAGGATGGGTGATCATCCGTTACATATCGAGACTCCTCCGTGCCTCGGAACGTAAAGCCGTTGGTACCGGTTGTCATTCTTAGATCTTTCACAGTCGTTACGGGTAAAGGGTCAGAAGCTCAAAAATCTGACAACCATTCTTACCAAGGGGTATCATGTTACTCAGTAACTGGGTTGTGGAAGTCAGATAGGCAGTCGCTCCATGTAAAATACTGGTACTCAGCTGCATCTAGTTAGACTGGAAGCCGACCCCAACATAGTTGGGAAAGGGCTAGGCAGATTGATTAATATTGGAGATAAATAAAAATAATGTCTTCCTACAGTACCTCTTTGAGTTAGAATATCCCTGAACAGGCGACACACTCCTGCTTCCAGCCTGAAGATGGCCTGGTTGGCGGGTGTACGCAGGTCTAACACGCGGTTGTCAAGACGAGTGTCCTGGTTCACGCGGATTCTTAGGGCTTCGGGGTCCTGCGAATTAAGAAACACAGAAAATTTAAATTAAATTTATATTATTTTGATCTCCATAATCTCGGTAATAGTGGGAAAAAATAGTACCAAACGGAACTCACATCATTCTTCTCCGGCCTGGCCGCATCTTCGATCTGAAGCGGCAGCTGCGCACGCGCCGCGGACACGAGCCACACTTGCGTGGCGACCAGCTCCACGTCGCTCACTGTACACGACTCTATGGGCGTGGCCGTCTTCACTACCGTGGCGTACACGTCAATGATTGACTCTTTGGTTATGCTGGAAAGAGATGGAGATAGTTTTTTTAATGCAAGTACGTAACATCACCCCTGTAATCATCGAAGGGGGACAAAGTTGTACCACCAATTTGTTAGTTATTCTTTAAGTTAACAGCATGTTCTGTTTCGGCAGTTAGAGGTAAGATAGCCAGTTCCTCTGTGGTTGAGGATTCCGGGTGAAGCTCGCTTCCACCTTCGTCCTGATCATCACTTGCCATCAGGTGAGATGCAGGCCAAGAGATTCCACGTGGAGGATTTAAAAAAAAAAGTTGAAATCCCCAAAAACCACTTCGCGACCCGAAGATCGACTCCAGGACAACCCCCTCACTTAGCAGTCACACTTGTGACCACTTAACCAACGAGGAGGGATTCTTTCAACGCTTCTTCTTAATACAGCCTCTGTCGATAAGCGGTGGACTTTTTCTTTGCCCATATTAACACTGATGATCCCTACGAAAACATCAGACATATCATCAATATTTCTCGAAGGCATGTGAAGCCAAGTCAGAGGCCCATGGGCAGCTTTAAAACTCTGACACCAGCACGCGTAGCATGACCACAATAGAAACGGGTTTTGTCGACGGAAGAATAGACAAAATGACAGATAAACAATCACAATCTGTCATTTTGTCTATTCTTCCGTCGACAAAACCGGTAGAGAACCCGTTTCTATGGCCGTCATGCTACGCGCGCAGGTTAGTCACTAACCACACGAAAAGAAGAGACGAAAATATCGATCAATTTTTAATTATCCCCCCACATTAAACTCATTACTTGTTTTTTATCCCTTGCCATTTTTTTCGTATTATACGACAAGATTAAACTGAAATGATGTATTTTTCTGTAAGTAGATCTTTTAAGCAACTTTTCATATATATATTTTTTTTTAATTTATAAAACTGATTATGCCACCTTCATGGGACAAACAATTATTCCTAAAAATCGAACTCTTATTTTTGCTAATTTATAAAAGCATCTTGCATCCGTCGACAGTGGGATCGCAAGCATATTACAACTTCCATTATCCAGTGACTTCGATAATAAGGTCATGCTTTACCCCTCGTTCCGGATGCACTCCATCAGTATATGGTAAGTGACTTCCACGATATTACACTCCGGACAATTTGGTGAAGCAACCCATAAGAAATGCAACTTTCCCACGTAAACTTTTAGGTCAATATTTTAAAACTACAAGGCATTTCCTCGCTGACTAATCCCTGAGAAGAACTGCCGAAACAAACTCAGAGGTACTGGTGTATTTAAATTCCAACCATTATAAAATTTATTACTAGTGACCGACCGAAGGTTCGTTTTCGTTTTCGGCCATTTTCGGCCAAAAAATCATAATTGGGCCATATTTTCGTTTTCAAACCAGCCGAAGCTTCGGCGAAAATCAGAAGTTCGTGAATTGTCGCGCGTCATTAGGCTTATTTCGTAAAGTTCGGCAATATCAAGAGAATCAATACAACAAGAAATACACGAAATGTTGTATCTTGTAATGGAATTATTGTTTTATTTTTTTTAAACCCTAATTTGCTCTTTCTCTACCTACTTGCAAAAAAAGATTTCAATGTACAGCGGAAATATTAATATTTTTTAATGTCTAAATCATTTTCATTTTCGGCTGAAAATAAGACTAAACTCGAAACTTCTTTTTCGGTAGTACACTAATTATTTCGATATTATGGAGGTCTAATGCAGGGCCATGCCTGGAAGGACTAGGAAGGGCTGATTTTATGGTCAAAGATAACACAGGCCTCATATTTAATACATAACATAAAATCACGCCTTTAATCCCCGAAGGGTTAGGCAGAGGTGTACCTATAGAACACCCACATTTCACCAGTATGTTTAAGTCCCATGTAAGAGGTGTCGAACCTATTGCCATCAACCGGGCACAAATCCAGACTCCGGGCTGCTACTGAGAAATTTCAGATGAAAAAACCCAATAACACCTTGCACGACCCGGGAATCGAACCCAGGACCTCATACTCAGCAATAACGCGTTGCGACCACTAGACCAACGAGGCAGTATTTAATACGTACTTGCCAGTAAACTTGACCATCTGCTTGCTGACGGCTCGCTCGTCATTCACGCTTATCAGCAACTGCACCGTGCTGCTACTCTGCCGAAGCACCGCGAAGCACTGCTTCCCCTTAGCTCGGGAGGTTTGGAGACGAGCTGGAAGACAACATTCTTCTTTTTAGCAAGGTTAAATTCTCAATGAGCTAACAGGGATTGTAAAAAAGGAAGCGAATATTTTAAAGGAACTGTATACTCCTCTTATTTGCATTCATAGCGTTGACATTACAATGTCGGAAAAATAATGTCTCATGCACAGTGCTGGTAAAAATTGACATGCAAATGAATATGGTTGAGCTAAATGGTGCTGATCCATGCGTCATATTCATCAACGGGCGCCGTCAGTAGGGACTGGTCATCTCTTAGCTGCCACGGTTTATTTAAATTTTTGAATTGTTTTGAATGTATAATTTCAACGTGAATGATGTGACCAATATTTTGATTTAAAAGAGTGTACATGAAGTTTCTTGCCCGTTCTTCTCCATAGGTACCTACTACGCTTTGGAATGGGCAACTAGCTTCATCTCTCTGACTGACCGACCCCTTGGCAATTCAAAAGTACCTGTAATTGGTTTATTTGAAATAAAAGTTTCGAGTTTGAGTTTGAATAACTTTTTTAGCAGTTGTACTTTCATATACACTGGACTATGAATTTAAAATGGCTAACATACATGAGCAAGTGTAATATATTCTCGAGATCTTTTTATCAGAAGAGGCCATTTGCAGTATCTGGACGGTTAAAAATGCTTAAAAAGCGTGTCTTTTTTGTGCTTGACAAGCAATTTTGATTGTTTAGAAATTAGTTAGTTTGCCAAACTACAGTGAGTTTATTATAACTTGACGAACTTGATTGAATTTTGTAGTCATGTGATTGGTAGTACTATTCTATCAGTCGCTATTTTGAACCCTATTATTATTGAAACTAAGACTGCAAAATTCAGCGCTACCAATCGCGTCACACGTGAAGTTATAATGAACACACTGTACGTATTTGATCATGCTTGACGAAATGAACATGGATGCGAATGCTTGAATACAGTGCTGGACGTTAGATTAAGGCGACGATAACCAACTTTTAATGATAGTTAATTGATTCAGGCGTGACCTTGCGAAAATCCATTAAAAATACAATAGACGTGGATATATTTAGTAACCTGTTCCGCTTAGCTATTTCTAAAGAGCCATAAAATACCCTGAAAGAAGTCGACACGTGTTTCACTTCTCAACGAGGCATCCTCAGGATGACGATTGACTTGTTGCTAACCCGAAGACGCCGTATTGCCATAACAAGCGCTGAACGCAGAGTGAGACTTTTAATGATTATATACTGAAGATCACGTCTAAACGAGTAGTTTTAATGATTTGGAAAAGAAATATTTTAAATTAGATTTAAATTGAGCATTTTCTTAATAACATAATATATGAATATTTTAGATTATATCCTCGACTGCCTCGTTGGTCTAGTGGTCGCAAGCATTACTGCTGAGTATGATGAGGTCCTGAGTCCGATTCCCAGGTCGGGCAAAGTGTTATTGGGTTTTTCCATCTAGAATTTCTCAGAAGCAGTCTGGATTCTGGGTTTGTGTCCGGTTGATGGCAATAGGCTCGTCCCCTATTACATGGGACTTAAACATAACTGGCGAAATGTGGGTGTACTATAGGTACACCTCTGCCAAACACTTCGGGAATTACAGGCGTGATGTTATGTGTTTTAGATTATGTCGATACTTCATAGTGAAATTAATTTGTAAAGTCTAACGCGGATAAAAATAAAACAGTGGCACTCCGGGAGTGCCGACAGAAGAGAAAACCAGAAAAATACATCCGACACCGCGGTAATCAACGCGTTGATGTCTTTTACTCCACGCAAAGCGGTAATCAACGCATTGATGTATTTTTAATGGTCACAAGCTGGTGCCATCACAGTGTCGCGAAATCAATGGTTTAGTCCCATCTCAAAAATGCCCAACGTGCCTAAAGAAGTTTTCACTTCAAAAACTTATAATCACGCAAAATCGGATGCGTATGATTGCGCAAGCTTAACCTGTATACATACGTTTAATCATGCTTGCACAAGCGGGGCTTGTTCAAGCCGCATTATGAAAATTCTATCAATCTTCATGCCGCTTGTACAAAATCAGCATACAGACGCTCAAGCAAGCTTGCACAAAATGATTGTTCATGCAGGCTCGTCACAAGCATGCTTGTCAAGCATTTTTGACTATTTAGGGGCCCCTTTAGCCCAGCAATAAAACTGTTTTAATCATGATGTATTTCTCACCTCTAACCCACACACTCTGCCCGTTCAGTTTGACAGTCAGCTCCTTGACATCAGTGTACACCCTGTCGCGGTTCTCTCCGGTCGATTGGATCAATTTTAGGGCTCCGTACCGGCCCACAGACACGTCGGCCTCCGGGGCGTCGGCCTCGCCTTGTGGTTGGCCTGAGACAGCCTGAAGCATAAAAAAAAATATGAAAATAACTGATACAATATAGCCAAAGTAATAGCTAAACTTAAGTAGCAGTGGGTTGGGCACATTGCTCGGATGGCCGATGGGGACGAAAAGTTCTGGAGTGTCGACCGCATACCGGAAGGCGCACCGTGGTTAGATATAGAATACTAGTTATTAACATGCACCACATAAATATATGTAATTATGTACACCATATAAATGAATAAATAATACGAATGTGAGTATTTTTTGCATATTCTGTATAAACATAATCTACTGTTTTAAACACTACTAAAAATACAATAGACGTTGATAATTATTTAATAACCACTTCCGCTTAATTATTCCTAAAGAGACATTAAAGTACGCACAGACTCTGCATCCGGCGCTCGGCGTGGCAACACGCCGTGTTCGGTTGCGCGACAAGTCAATCGTCATCCTGAGGATGCCCCGTTGAGAGGTGAAACACGTGTCGATTTCTTACAAGGTTTTTAATGACTCTTTAGGAATAGTTCGCGGAATAGGTTCATTTAATACCTATTGTATTTTATAACGGATTTCCGCAAGGTCACGCCAGAATAAAATAACCACAAAAAATATTATATTCTACAAGTATTGAACAGGTACAATTATTATCTATGGTTACATAAAAACATGATTAATATGGCATATGCTTTTGGAATAATTAAATATCTATCTCTTTACCTTAGAATGAAAATTAAGAATGACTGTGTACTAAATGTTTCCATCTGACATTATGCTGACCTGAGGCCCTTTTGGCACAAGCATATATAATTGTAATTTTGCTTTTTTAATTTTAAAGTGCACCAATTAACGCATTTTCTTTATCTACCTTATGTTCTGCCTTCTTCTGCTGCTTCTCTGCAGCCTTGGCAGCTTTCTTAGCTGCCTTCTTGCTGGCAGCCGCGTCGCCTTCAACTGCGGGGGGCTGCTCTTCTGACACTACCATTTTGTGATGACTACTGAAATAAAGAGACATTATTGTGAGGGCTTTCAATTACTGACTGCACCAGTGGGCGGCAAACCGCGACTCGCGAGTCACATATGGCTCTTTGGCCTATAGAGGCGGCTCTGTACAAATTTCGATAAGTACGAGCGTAGTACGTCGGGTTTCCGGTCATTAATTAAGCAAGATACCAAGTTTTATTCAAAATAAAAACTATATTTCAATGATTTATTTCCGCAGTATTTTCACCTAAAATTTAAAGGACATCGAAAACATCGGATATCATTTGCTACTGTACCTTTCAAAGTTTTCCAAGGTTAACTTGTTACTAAGTAAGATACCTTCAAAATTATTATTATCAGCCGATATGATGATGATGATGATAATGATGAAGCAGCTTTTTAGCAACTTAATTTTAAGAAGCGTTGTGGAGTGAAAGAGGATGGGAGTTTTAAACATTAAGAAAAGTGTATTGAAACAGTATTGGTAATTGGCTTTATTGACTAATGAGTTTGCCGACCACTGGACTAGACAAACACATGGTAAAAATATTCAGTAAAATCTATTCAAATTGCATGAGACTTAAGAGGCTTCCAACAGCTAAAGCACGGTCACTGTCGGACTGCATAGAAAAGTAAGAGAAGCGGGATGACACAACGTAGGTAATTTATTGCAAAATATGAAGCAATTATTTATTTACAAAAAATCTATCAATTGGACTAAACAAAACGGTAATGTTGTTTATTCTACAAGCATCTGATCTGACAAAAAATCGAAATGATTGCATTTTCTATATGATTTTTAATCGTTAAAGAAATTTTAGAGGTATCTTCATGATTTTTTTCTATCGTATCAAATTTGCTGTATAATATTTTAACACAGTATCTTACTAGCGTATATCCTGAAGAATGTCATATATTTTTTATGATTTTGTTTACTGCAGTGAAACATTTACTGGATCATATACTTTTGGGCTTTATAAAACTTGCGCTTGGGCACGTTTAGGTCCTGTAGTCCCCCTTAAACATAAGCGGCAAAAACTTAGTCATTAACCAGGAACTGGTGGTGCTAATCATGCCCTCTCACTTACACATGGACAGGAGTAATGAGTGAGTGAAAGGGCATAACTTTGATAAACTTCTATATTTGGTCGCCATTTTCTAGTTCTTTCTTTAATGGTGCAAATTATATCTCTGTCCACTTATTCAGGGTCATTTAATAAACACCTCTTTGTCGTAGGAGTCACAGACAGTCCGCTGTACAGGGCCTGCATGGAGTACGACGAGGCAGCAACCCATGTGCTGTTAAACTGCCCGTTGGTTGCCACATACAGGACAAAGTACTTCGGTAACCCAGGTACCCTCGGAGAGATTGTCACTAACAAGGCATTGCTGGCCTTACGGATACGGACTTACGAGTTGCGGTCACCAGCCCGTAATTATTAACCGACTTCCAAAAAGGAGGAGATTCTAAGTTCGATACAATATTTTTGAAGTGAAAACTTCTTTAGGTGCGTTGGGTATTAGTGAGATGGGACTAAACCATTGATTTCGCAACACCGCGATGACACCACCTTTTAACCATTAAAAAGACATCAACGCGTCTGTCGGCTGTTATTTTTTTTTCATTTAATTATTTTCGTCAATTGTGGACCGATTTTTCGATTTTTCATTTAGTTTTTGAGTTAGCTTCAATAATACGTATTATTCACACTTAATCTATGTGGATAATATTATAATAAGTTCTTGTCAGTATTATTTATATAGCAGGCAGTGGTATTCCCCGAGTGTCACCATTGTGTGGATCGCCCGGAGGACACGGTGGAGCATACGGTGGAGGTCTGCCCAGCTTGGGCGGAGCATCGCCGTGTCCTCGTGGAGGCGATCGGCGGCGGTGATCTCTCGCGTCCGGCCCTGGTTCAGGCTATGGTACGGAGCGAGAGGAAATGGGAGGCCGTCACCTCCTTCTGCGAAGCGGTAATGCTCGCGAAGGAGGAGGCGGAACGCGTGAGGGAGAGGCAAATTTCGCGCCCTCACGCCCCTAACCGCCGCAGGAGGAGACGCCCAGGGCGTCGGGAATCGCGGGGCGATTTCCGGCCACCGTAGGCGCGGGCTTGCGGGCGGTGAGCAATGGGTGGCTCACCGTCCGATAAGGACCAGGCCCGGGTCGACGGCGCGTTGTGTTCCACGCGCGCCTCAAAGAGATGTCAGCATAATTGAAGGGGTCCACTAGGACCGATGCCTGCCGGGGTTGCGAAGAAAACCGAAAGGGAGATCGTGGCCCCCGGCGACAGGGCAACCGAAGGAACACGGGTGGGTTTTAGTCAGTAAGAGTCTGACACGCCCTCCCGCTCCGCCCAGAGCGGGAGAAGTTATTTGATGATTTCCCACCCACAAAAAAAAAAAAAAAAGGCAGTGGTATTTGAATTTGTGTGGAGTAAGTACCACAACTAAAAAGTTTTCATTTGAAAAATAAAAACCTTTTACAAAAAATACTACATAGTGAAAAATAACTTTGATTTCGGAAGCCGGTGGCAAAAAAAACGAAAATTCAAAACCAAAGACACTGACTTCCAAAATTAATGTTTTTTTTTTTCACTTTTTAGTGTTTTTGTCTACCTATTCAGGGACATTCACGTAGAAATTAGATTTAGATGATTTATAAGTGTGAGAATTGAACCTCTAGTGTTGTGTGCCTATTCTATCTTAGGGCGAGAATAAACGACTTTTAATGATTTTATACTGAAGATCACGTCTACACGAGAAGTGTTAATGATTTGGAAAAATTATATGTTAAATTAGAGCATTTTCCTAATAACTTAATCTGTGAATATTTAAGATTTTGTTTATATTACACAGTGTAATTCATTTGTAAAGTTATGTCTAATGCGGATAAAAAAAAATGAGAATCACGCAAAAATTATTAAGCATATTTTTCTGAAACTTTCACCATTTTAAAGATAATTTTATTATTTATTTATTAAAATATAATAATAACATGCTATTATTGTGTCACTGTAGGGCAAAGGCCTCTTCTCATACAGAGAAGGCACGAGCATTGATCACCACCCTTGGTCAAGACGGGTTGGCGATTTGAGACTTATATCAACTATAAGTCCAGGTTAGTAATAACCAAGAAAAACTCAGAAAGACTCATTTATTAAAATACCTCAAATAATACCGTAAATTAAACTGAATTAATAAAATGAGTCCTTGTTGGGCGAGTCCTATTACTGGCTGGACGTACGACGCGTTGCGTGAGCTCAGTACAGAACACGCAAGCTAACAACTCAAAATCACTGGCATTTAGACGCGTCTTAAAAGGCATGCATAGAATCATATGTTAATAAGTTCAATTAGTAACAGAGCCATATCAAATCAAGTGTGTAATACGCAATATGCTGATTGAAAATGTAGATTCACCGAGCCTGCCTTGATGGCAGCTCTCGATTATAATTTTTAGGGTTCATACCTCAAAATAAAAAACGGAACCCTTATAGAATCACTTGTGTGTCTGTCTGTCTGTTCGTCTGTCACAGCCAATTTGCTCCGAATCTAATGGACCAATTAAGTTGAAATTTGGTACACATATGTATTTCTGCGAGCCAAACACGGACATGTAACATAAATAAATGAATTTTGAATATGGGCGACACTTTTGGGGAGGCAAATATATTTAGGTACTTTTGGCGAGGATCTCAAATATATTTTGCCATAATTTTAAAAGAAATACATTTAAAGATATTTAAGAAAATAGATGAAAATTGACCATCAACGAAACCACTGAGCCTAAAATTTTGAAAAAAATACAGAGAATGGTTTTTCATTCATAGATTACAGGAAAACCTATAAGAAGTCTGTGGTCTTAAAATAACATGGTAAATCTCTCAATTCCAGTTGGAATGTATGGGGGAACATTTATTTCAACTACAATGTTAAGTTTGTATTTGGGATAAATTCATCCCAACTACGGAACCCTTCATTGTGCATAGTCCGACACGCACTTGGCCGGCTTTTTTATATAGAATCAATATTAATAAAATTTATTACCAATAAGTGTCATATTCAAGTGCTTTTTGTATCAGCACTTGTGTAGAAAAAATATCATTTTATTACTATTAGGTACTATCTGATAACAGCAACATAACAGGTGTGGTGGTTGTCTAGTTGATGCCACTTGTAACGAAAACCATTTATTCAATATTTAATAGCTGTTGTGCAACTGCACCCGAATTTAATAATAAAAAACTTGATGAAAACAACCGAACAGATTTGGATGAATTTGGCATATGGGTAGACCATGACCTAGGTTAGAATATAGGATACTCTTTATCCCGACATTCCTACGGGATAGTGACATATGCGGGTGAAACCGCGGGGCGCAGGTGGTTCATAATGTTAGTATGGAAAAGATGTGCACACAACAGCAACAATGAAAGATGTAAAAGAAACATAAACGACAGGATTCTGTGATTCTCATTACAGCTGAATTCTCAAGTGCATTATAATTTTGAAAGAAAGAATAATGTTTATTTGGACACAGTTCGTGAAATACAATCAACAAGATAAAAAAAATGAAAAAAATGTTTTAATTAATTGATGTTAATAGTATTGTAGCATCAATACATTTATGAATAATAAACAGGGTTGGAAAAATAACTGTTTTTATTTTATTATATAAAACAAACGGTTCAAAATGTTTTAAACCAGAGTTTTTCATTTTTTTTTTCATTGAGCTATTTATCAAATTTATTATCAACACAAATTGATAAGGCCTAATATAATTCATTACTAGACAATTTTAAAATTTACCTGAAGAAACATTTACAAAAAACGATCAGAATAACATAATAATCACAACACTAATTAATAATAAACAATACTAATTAATAAACTATCTAATCTGAGAACATACTTTTTTAAAGTGAAACTCTTTAGGCGCGTTGGGCATTTTTGAGATGGGTAAAACAATTGAACTCACGACACCGTTACCGAAACCTTATTTTTGCAAATGCGATTGTGCTCTTTATTTATATTACGTTATGGATCACTGATCTATGCAAGTATTTTTACTTTAAAGGTTTTGGATTTTTTTTTTCTTTTGTAAACGCGATTGTGCTCTTTATTTAAATAAGGTTACGGACCAATGTTCTGTTCAAGTATTTTTCTTCCACCAAGGCGAACTTGTTCAAGTTTTCATTTCTATTGGTACTCCCGGAGTGCCACTTTTTTTTTGTAAATTATCTAACACAGATACTGTACCACCCAGTAGACTGTGTACGTTCAGAATTGTGAATTCCGATTTTCCCTTTTTCGATGTACCTTACCTAAAAGTATATTTAAATATGGGGAAGTCCCCAAAATTAGTACGGGGAATAAACTCTTTTCGACAAGTGACGAAGTATAGATATATATAGGTAGGATGGACTATATTCAAATAAGGGGAATCCCCAAAATAGTTGCAGGGAATTACTTCATTTCAACTGGCAATGAAGTGTATAAAACTATCTAACCATTTTCATTTATTTTCGAGCTATGTCAAGTCCTAAAAATGTATAACTTTTAATTTACTTCCATTCATTTGCAATTTAAAAACATGTTTTTGTTTTTCTTAATATTTAAAACATTATTATAAAACTTGTTTTATATTGTGATTTTAAACAATAACACACTTTGTTTTGTTTCAAACTGTTTTAAACAATGCGTAAAATTGCAACAATATTTTAAAACAATTTGATTGTTTTATGTCAACTCTGATAATAACTTAGTGTAGTGTTGTATTATTCAATTTAAGTAGGTACATTCCTCATAATAATTTTAAAATAAAGTGCTTTCATCACAAACTTATTCAGCAAATAAAATTGAACTAATTATTACAAACAGCAACTTCACCCCTAAGACGACTCACTGACCCAAACAGCTTGTAGACTGATAACACTAAATGCATTCCATATGTGGAACGAGACCACAAAGATAATGAGTTACATAAAAACATACACACACCCACTTGTGTCAATTAATTACTGGTAGGTACGTAAATGACATCATCTGTTTTGATGCAATTTTGTAATGTTCTGTGAAATTAAAATTTACATACGATACGATATTATCACAGAAACCGTCATGAAACTGATGAACTCAGGTTATCGGTTAGATACACTTTACTTTTTTTTAAGTTTTCGCTGATATTTTACCAATTTCTAAAATTCTATTGATGTTCACGTGCCGGTTTTCAATCAAAGTTTAAACGAACAATTCTAGCTTTAAAAAAATATCTTAACGATGTTTACTTCGGAAAACAATTAAAAATCTTCACACGTAAGTCAAGATATGGAAAAATAAATAACATTGTCGTTAAAAGACTGCATTTTCATGACACAAACTTGCATCATGCACTCCATGAAAAGTACTAAAACTATACGTTAAACTTACCGTTAACTGCTTTTAATTAGTCACGTAACACTACTTATTTACTATTCACACAAAAAACTTATTGAATAAACACAAAAAACGTGATTTCTTTGCAAAAATATACTGAATAGGTTAACTTAGCTACGGTCAGAAATGTCAAACTCGAATGACATAAAATTTTAATGACATTTGCTCGCTGGCAGCATTCAGTGTTGCAGATGGAAGAAGATTTAAAAATCCGATTTTTGAAATTATTTTATACATAAATCAATAAGGAATTTATTTAAAACTTATTCATTATGTAAATATAAATTATCTATAGGAGTCAAGAAACAAATTACATTTTTTTTTGTCATTTTTAATGCATTACTTATTTTACAATTCATTTTTTTTTTTTTTTTTTTTCCAACTGATGCTTTATTTACACTAACAATAACAACTAACAATAATATATACAAGTTTATAAAAAAGGGGGAGAGGGGGGGGGGGGGGGTAATAATCATAGGGCATTAAAAAATTCGTCTGCGGCTGGCAGCATTACCACGTTGTATGGTGAAGCTGATTTTTTGGCCAAAGAATAGGCTAACCCTCTGATCAGGTGGAGAGTCGAGCAGCCACTCGGCGATGTCTTGAAAAACTAGGTGAGCACTCGATCCTCATGGCCCTAGTATTTCAACCCCAAACAGCTCAAACATATTATAAGTCACAATAAGATTGGAGTATTTGCGCCGTTTGCCCCCAGCCCCAGCCGCCATGCTAGGAAGATGGGATGGCGCAAAGGTGTCGACACACGTTGCATCCCAGACCCCATTATTTTTTGTTGTTTTTTTTCGTGGAACGGAACGCAAACTCGAAGCGCGTTGTCTTCGAAAATGCCGGAAGTGAGCTCAAAAGGCATGTGAATAAATCTGCTTGAATTCTCACTAAGGTAAGTTTGTAAGTGCGATTTCTATTTGATTGCTAGAATAAAACACAATATTTTTTCGCAAATATTAGTGATCGATGGAAACTGGTCAAAATATCTTCAGAAATAACAATTAAATTTTTGTCAAATTCTGAAAGATAATAGTGGTTACTGTGGGTCATCATTAGAAGATGCTAACGTGGATTGTTTTTGTTGAACTTTTTAAGATGTACAAACCTGTAGAGCATAAATTTTATGTATCTCTAACGGTTTACACGGCGCACGCCAGTAGAGCTCCCAGTCAGCGTGGTTTTTTCCGACATCTGCAACAATAATCACCATATTTCAAACAATTTAAACAAAACCTTTGAATTATACACGAAAACCTGCCTCATGAATCACTCCTTCCATGGCACAGTATGATAAATGCCACAAAAAACGGACATTGTTTTTTTCTTTCTTCTTCTTGATTCTTCTAATCGATTGTATGGTATACAATTTTTAATGCTAGAGTAGAACTAAAACCAATTTAGCTAGAACCAGTGTTATAACTTTTATTCTGGTTATCCATACAATTATTATACCTTATTGTGTATGCAACGTTTTTATGTTTTAATTATAATATGCGATAAAGCCAAACATCTCTCACTCTATACATTATCTTTTTTTGTTGTTTTGTTCCCTGTCAATATACAGGCAAACAAAACAATGTGTTCTAAGGCAAAAATAAATTTAGGAAAAACCTAAAGATAAATCTGAAAAAATCGAAAAATAAGAGACATTTTAAACGTGGTAGGTACGAAGTTCACAGTCGTCTAATGATTGATAAAAAAATAATGCAAGTAAAAGGGGCTGCAGCCTATAGCCTTCAATAGTGTACGAACCTGGAAAATGTGTCGTAAGCATATCACAAGAAAGAGTCCCAAAATCGATAACAATGCTTTTATTAACCTACTTGAAAAAAAAGGAGGAGGTTCTCAGTTTGTGGGAATATTTTTGAGGAAGAAAACGTCCAATAGTCAGGGGGAAAAGGAGAATTTAGTTTGGGCTTGACGTCTTCCCTGTCCTAGAAAGGTGGCAATATTGCTATGACACGCAAGACGAGGTTGATATTTTTTTTACTACAGCTGGAACTACTCAATATTTCGAGCCGATGCATGCAGGAGAAAAAAGCTCAAAACATCCATTTTACTTGAAAATGACTTTGACCATTTTCGAAATAAACGAAAAAGAAATGACCAGCAAAAAAAAACTACCTGCTAAAATACTCCGTCAACATCAAACACCAATAAAAAAACAAATAATAAATATAGAAGAAGTTCTATGAAGCTAGACTTGCGTCACGTTGGCATAAGTCAATACTAACCATAAAAATTGTGTGAGCTTTCAAAACCATTCTCAACAAACACTATTGTGTAATGTATAAATTTATCGTTCAAAATGCCCATAAACACAACTGGCCCTGACTTAGTGATCACTGGGGCAGGCATATATAGATATTTAATAAATAATATTTGGAGAAAATGCCCGTTTTTACAGCTAATATCCCAGGAACCCTCAAAGTTGGCGATAGAATTGAAATCGGGGGTAAAATTAAAGAGAATGCTCGCAAGTAAGATGTAGTTTTGTGTTATATTAGTTCTGATCCAGTGGTGTCGTGGTTAAGAGCACTGATGATCCTGAAGTAATAGCCTTGTCGTTGCCTGGCCTGGGTTCGAACCATAGATTTATCTCTGCTTCCACAGCGTCCGCATGTAAAGTACTTTGTGCAATTTGTTTCATAGCTACTGTTCTAACGGTGATTGGAAACATAGTGCGGAAATCAACGTAGGGACTTCAAAAAATCGACAACACGGTGATGCCGTTGTGGACAATCTTTCTCACAAAAAGGAGGTCCGAGTCTTAGCAGTTCTAACGTGCTGCAAGCAAGTGATTGTGTCAAGCAAGGACTACGTAATTATCAAACACACTAATCCCAACATCTATCATTTTTGCATAGGTATGCTAGCATATTGAACGATTAAAACATTTGCTGGTGCAGTTTATTTAAAGTTATTTCTAGAGGAGTGTGTTATTTAACGATCACCACCACCATGATGATCCAAGCTTACCACGAACATCAGAATGTCGCCTTTTTCCTCAGAATGTCGGTGAACCTATGTGCGCAGGAGGGTGAGGAGCCACGCGACGTGGTCCTCCACTTCGACGTTAGGTTCCACCGAGACAACATCATCTCCTTATCACGGAAGAACGGCATCTGGATCGGCAGCGGCAATTATGACACCAATTATAATATGTTTGTGCCAGGTTTGTTAAAATCCTGACAATTTATTTTTAAAGCTCATGGAAAAACAGTCAGTATTACATCTTGCACTGGAAGAACTTTCATAAGACCTTAACCTTTTACCGATATTCCACTTTATTTCTAGTCAGCATAGCACTACTTCTTCTTCCACACAGTACCTCCACCAGCAGTCCTCTCAGTATTCTCTTTCCCTTTCTAACAATTTCGTCTTTCACATCCTACTTATATTATAAATGTGAAGTTTGTGAGGATGGATGTTTGTTACTCTTTCACGCAAAAACTACTGAACGGACTTGGATATATTTGGCACACAGATAGTTTATAATCTGGATTAACACATAGGATACTTTTTATCCCGATATTCCCAGGGGATCGGGACTTATGCGGGTGAAACCGCTGGGTGGTGCTAGTAATCCATAAATCCTTTTTGTTCTCCCTTACTCTCATAACCATAAAAACTCAACATTTTCCTCACTAAACGACCCGCATTCCTTCACATCATATGCCATGACAACCGATTTCCATCAGTTCAACAGCGTCCCTCTAGTAGTGCCAGAAATTAGCGCATTCAAACGAACAAGCAAAAGAACAATCTCTGCAGCTTTATTATTAGTATAACTAGATTCTTTCAATTCCTGTATCCCCAGGCACGATATTCCGAATAATATTCGAAATAAAGGACACAGACGTAATAACAATCTACTGCCAGGGCAAGTTCCACTCCAACTTCCTGCCTAAGATACCGCTGACAATGGCGAAGTACATCGTCGCGTGGGCAGACATCGATAGGGTCACACATTGCTACTTTCAATTTGCGAAGGTAAGCTGGAAATTATGGAATAGGTTGGTAAATAAATAACATAAATAAATAAAAACTTTTCAGAGGGATGCGAGAAATTTAGTTAT
Source organism: Omphaloscelis lunosa (assembly GCA_916610215.1). Classification (NCBI taxonomy): domain Eukaryota; kingdom Metazoa; phylum Arthropoda; class Insecta; order Lepidoptera; family Noctuidae; genus Omphaloscelis; species Omphaloscelis lunosa. The sequence continues at coordinate 3,551,858 of OU744271.1, forward strand.
TAGAATCAAGTCTTAGGAGTTCAAGGTTAGGAGGTTAGCTTCAAAGAGATGTCAGCATAACTGCCGGCGTCCGATAGGGAGTAAGCCTGCCAGGGTTGCGGTTATTGTCCGAAAGGGTTACCGTGGCCCCTGGCAATGTAGGCAACTGAAGAAACACGGGAGGGTTTTACTCAGTAAGAGTCTGACACGCCCTCCCGCTCTATAGCGGGAGAAGTTATTTATTAATTTCCCACCCAAAGAAAAAAGGTTATTCACTAACCACACGAAAAAGAAATAAGAAAATATTAGGACACCGACATAATTTATTTTATTTCTCCTTTATTTTCGTCTGATACAGCAGCTCTGTAACAATCATATTGACATCGATGTTGCCAGCCTTGGAAATAATATTTAGTCTCAGTTCGCATTTTTCCTCAACAAAGGCTATTATAACGCGACCGCCCGGCAAAGATTGATGCAAAATGCGAAAAGCCGTCGCTGGCAAGTGAAAGACGCTCCAGAACATATTTCTGCTTACCCTGGCAGCCAGGCGGTTGCCTTAAAGAAGCTGGTGCCATGCCAGTGAAAAATGTCCATATATACCGTTCAAACTGGATGAAGTCTTTCATAAGATGGTCCCGATAGATCTGCCTCATGGATCTAAAGGATGTAAAACTGGAGAGGCCTATTTCCAGCACTAGATTCCTGTAGGTTTGTGCCTGACGAGAGTAGCAATAGTACTAACGTCCATTTTAATGTCTATTTCTTTTCAAGCATGCGATGAGTGGAGATGAAGCTGGTGTGCCGGGTGCCTTCCAGCCGCAATCACCGCGACCCACTATGATCGCTGGCGTGGACATCAAACGATGGTGAAACACTTTGAAATTCTTCTATAACCTTCACCAAAGAGTTTGTCTTACATGTTATGTGATTAAGATTATTTTTATATGATTCCTGTAAATAGGTTATAAAAACGCCTTTACACGTATTTTTTTAATTTTTTTATTAGCATATTTCTGTGTCCCACTGCTGAGCAAAGACTTCCTTCCAAATCTCTCTGTTTTGTGCGATTTAAGGCCAAGTTGGCCCCGCAAACATAACTAGATCGTCACACCACCTTCGCTGCGGTCTACCTCGACGGTGTTGTCTTCCTTCAGGCGTCCAGTGAGTGACGATCTTTGCTCATCTCTCCGGGTGCATTCGTGCGACGTGGCCGGCCCACTCCCACTTCAGCCTGGCTGTTTTTTCTCCAACATACGCTTTTGAGTTATGGAGCGCAGGATGGTGTTTCTAACGGGGTCCGTTCGTTTGACACCTATTATGCTGCACTCCATTGCCCGCTGGCAAATCTTGAGTTTGAAATTCTGTTGTTCAGTAAGTGACCAACTTTGTGCACCATAGGTTAGGACGGGCAGAATGCTCATGTCAATGAGTTTTCTTTTTAATGTTATAGGGAGATTTCCTTTCATGTGTTCTTTAAGGGCCCAGTAGGTCTTCCAAGCATTTTGAGCTCGATTTTAGAATATATTATGTTTTAAAAATGGATTAGGTCAGCGTTTACCTACTAACTGACTACTCTGAGAAGAAACACGCCACCAAGCCTGTATTCCCCAAAGGGCTAGGCAGAGGTGTACCTAGAATACATCCACGTTTCGCCAGTTATGTTTAGGTTCCATGTATTTAATAGGGGGCGAGCGTATTGCCAATTTACTAGTGTCTTAGAAGAAACACCAAAACAAACTCAGACGTCACAGTACCTTTTAAGAAGCTGATAAACTTGAGTATTCACTTGTAATGAACATTCTAGCGAATGTTATATTACAAGGAAATAAACGGGAGCGTTTTAGGAAGCATTCTAGCGAAAGGACAGTAAATTTGCTTCGAGCTTTTTGCCGAGCCGAGCCATTCTGTCATTGTTCCGCCGCCATCCCAAAAATATATTTTTGACGAGCGTTGACTAGAATATTCGTTAGAATGATCGTGAAAATGTTCATAGCGATGTTTGACTCTGTACCTGGCTCTGTTTGTTGTTCAGTTCGACAAATAAAAAAGACGAATGCTCTATCTTCTTACAAGCGAATGCTCAAGTTTATCAGCACCTTTAAAGTCCAGACATAATCTTGGTCAGGTCATATGAGGACCATGCAGATTAGGTGCGGTGCGGTGGTGATTACGTGAAATCCTATCTGACCGAATTACTGTCACAGCGGGTGGCCATTTTCAAAGCATAAAAACGGAGGAAATATTGAGTGCACAAGTGCATAATGCACTCTATGTAGTCATAGGGGACGGCAGAACACGACCGGGGATAGATCAGCAAATTCAGACCTGGCAACCCTATCACTAGCCTGCTCACTAGAGTAGGCTGGTGATGGGGTTGCCAGGCCTCAATTTGCTTAAGTTGTTAAACTTCTTTTAATATTTTTATGCATTTCCAGCCAAAGGCAAATGCACAAGAAGTCAGCGCCAGGATCCCCACAACTGCACTCCTCAAACGAAAGTTCTGACGACGATCAAAAACCCAGGCAGAAAGCCGATGGCCGAGCCGATAGGTACTTTTATGAAACTCTCATGTGCCAGCAGCCGTCCGACCATCCAAAATTCGGCTCTCCAGAAAACATGAAAAGACGAGACGCCAACTTAGCTAGAAATAAAGTAGAATGTAATAGAAAGTTTAGAGACATATCAGATTCAGACAAGAATGACAGTGAGGACTACTCCGAAAACCTCGCATCGAAAAATGTGGATTCTTCCACAGTAGAATCTGACGATGTTTTGCAGGAACTAGGCCTAAAAAAACGGGGCAGGCGAGGAAAATTCGCGCCATTCCAACAAGTCGTAAATTTTATGGGGAAGACAACGAGGAGAAATTAGTGCTGTGCCACAGTGATCGACTGTTCTTTATCTGGTAGATACTTAGTCGATTTTTTGTGTGTATTTGTTTTTGTTGTTTTGTTTGTTATTTATAATGTCTGTAACACACCAACTCGACTCAAAAGTATTGAAATGTAAGCTAACTTTTATAATGGTCTGTAATGTCGACTATGCTTCCTTAACGTAACGTATGTTGTCGCGTAATTTTGAAAATGTGACGGTAAGAGACACGTTATAAAGCTCACATTTCAATGCTTTGCTTCGAATCGAGTTTAGTTGTATATCTATGTGGCAGCAATAATGATGTCCTTTTTGGTGTTATGGCTGGCGGTGTCATATTTGAAAGTTTGGATTTATCTTAATTTATTGTTATAAGGATGTAGATATTATAATTGTCGTCTTTATGAAATAATGAGACATCAAGGTAAACTTGTAATATTTGAAACAACCGCTTCGGTAAAAAAATATTGTCTGTCTTTCGGAACAGTGTTTAGAAATAAAAGTTTTAAATAATATTAATATTTTTATTTCGTTTCATATTTACACTCGATACAAAAATACAATGAGGTTAAAATTATACAATATAAATAGGTAGGTAATTCACTTAAGATGTAAGTATTAACTAAATGTACAATTATTCGTATTTTACAAAAAAAAGAACATTGAGATTTAGACGATTAAATCGACTCAAATTAGAAAATTAATAACAAACATCAATTTAAAAAATACTTCTTTTAAACACCGCTGAAACACATACGGTAATATATCGATTCAGTAAAGCAATCTGTGTGGAATCGACAGAAATAATGTCCACACTATTTGCACTAGTGCTGCATCATAAAACTGATATAAATGAAACCGTTCCTAAGGAGAATCCGTAGTGGTAGTCCGCAAAGTTCATTTTTTTACATCTTGTGCAATTTGCAGGTCAGTGTCAGTCAGGTTGTATCCTGATCAAAATATGATTCGTGACTATAAACAATTTTGTATTTACATAATTATAATCATTAGAATCATTAATACATCATACAGTTAGATTTGTTCCATAAGAATTGTTCTTAAGAACAAATTTAACTTAGAGAGACGCCATTAATACTCTTTATGTTAGATTTGTTCCGAAAAATATTTTTATAGGACAACACTATATCAGTGATCTATAGATATTTTCACTACATTAAGGTTGCTACCACTGACAAGTCTGTCAAAATCACAGTGATCTTTAATTTCGTTACAATAAGGTTGCTGTAGAGTTATAGAGATGCTGCTCTCAAAGGTAAATAAGAAAAGACCGTAACATGAGATATGACAGCAGATTCTTATTTACAAGGTTTAAGACAGACCGGAGATAAATTCTTAAACTAATATAAATCTATTTAAAGGTCATAATACAATCAAATATGTACACATTTATTTATCCCTTGTAAAAAATTAAGATTTTCTTCTCCCGAATTCTCAAACGACACGTATCTTTAGACGTTCTTAAAAGTTTTTCTATCACAACAATACACGTTAAAATGACAGAGATAGTATTAGGCTTTACGACTACGAAAAATTGAGTTGCGTTTGAGAATTCGGCCGTTCAGCTTTGGTTTCTTCGGTGAGCGGCCATACAACGGCTGTCCAAATACAGAGCATTTTTTGACATCCTAAGACTCCGCGCAAACGGGCCACCGACCACCGCCAACGCGCGCAGTCGCGCGCTACGTCCTTTGGTACCACGCTAGCGAAGGTGCTCGGTGGCAGCCACTAGTAGTCGGTGGCCGCTACAATTTGTCACTCCTACTGTACAGTCTCAAGATGGGTTCCGAAACGAAAGGTTTGATCATTCTCCTAATAATTCTTAAACGACGTAGATGACGTCGGTGACAACGCCTACATTGGGTAAACCCAATTTTACCGCCACCAGTCGCGACTGGCCGCCACCGGTGGCGTGTCGCGCACACTGATGCGCGAGTGGACGCCACTCGCTACACGTAGGCGGAGATTCCATACCAAACGTGTTAAAAACCATGTAAACAGCTTGTCGCCAGCCACCGGCGGCTGTGGTCGGTGGCCCGTTTACGCAGAGCCATAATGTGAAATACTGGTGAAAATTACATATTTACATGACGGTCGATTTAATATGACGGCCACCGAGAAACCGTAGCGTTAGAGAAATTGGCGCTAGCGGCCTACAATATTTACAAAAGAATTGCCCTAACTGGTAGTCCCAGAAATCAAATCCTAACAATTAACTCGTATTTTAAAACTTTGCATTTGTGAATTCCAAGATGGCCTCTTTTCTCGAAAATCGAATCCCGTTAAATGCATAAATTGTTATAACTATTTTATCAATATATAATAGTAATGTAGAAAAAGCTATTGTAAATTGTCTATTCATAAAGTCCTTATCCAACAGCCATTCGTTAATTAAGTATTTATATCTGCAAGATAAAAGTAACGCCTCACGTAGTGTAACATGCTACATGCATCAAAACGTAATTTTCTTGATTTGTAATGTTATTGTAAGTGGATTATCGTGTCCGATTTGTGACTTTCGGTAAAAAAAAAGACCTTTCATCGAAACCGAACAAGACCAATCATACTCCTCCACGATCATTCCTGTTTCCTATAACCTTTTTCCACGATTATCTACGCGACCGCATCACACGTGACCTCTGTACTTCATTAGGAGTTTATAATACCTCACATTGCTTAAAATGATCCTCCGTTAAATCGAAAATAGTTCAGTATTAAAGGCTCTTTCAAACAGGCGCGACACGCGACGCGACACAAAGACACCGCTCGTCGCGGGACGAGCGGTGTCTTTGTGTCGCGTCGCGTGTCGCGCCTGTTTGAAAGAGCCTTAATTTTGAAATAAATATATGTTTGACGAAAACACGATTCCATAAAATTTTCTCTACATAAAAAAATCCAAAGGTACATCCAAACCGAACAATAAACCGCTAGTATTAAAACTTCAAATTACATCATGAAACTGCATAATAACTGAATTAACTATAAAGCAGATACTATGTCTTATTTTTATTTTTTATTACCATTATTTTCGCCGTAAAAAGAAATTACCTCAACCATCGGCGCCTTGGAGCCTTCTCCCCGCCACCGCTCCTCAGTCTCGCTCTCACTCAGTCCGCGAGCAGTATCGTGCGAGCGAGATAAGGAATGAATTTAAGCTGAGGTATTATGGACTCTCAAATCTCGTATAAATTAATATCCTTTGTTCTTTTCCCATTCCCTTTACACACTTCACATGCATTTTTGCATGTATGGTCTCAGAAATCCATGTGGCCCGGTGATGGGGGCGTGGTGGCCAGGCGTGATCGGTTTAAGAAAAAAACAGATCTTGTCACTGACATTTGACGTGGCTTTGACAGTTCCAGAAAACTTTGCTTCCACTTTCAGACGGGTGTCATTATTTTGCGGCCGTATCTATGCCGTGTCAACTTATATTCTAAACAAGTTGAATGGCAGATCACTACAATTCACACAATTCCCTCACCAATTGACACATCACGACTTCTTTATGACCTTCTGAAACTAGACCGCTCCCTCAATTTCCCTTCGACGGCCCACTCTGAACAAACTCACTGATGACACCAGCCTGCTCTTCATTGACCCCTATGATTACCAGCTGCGTCTTCGTTACCAGGAACAGGGACGCTCCATCAATCTCGTTGTCCTGAAGAAGTGATGCTGTTTCCTCCCAGTTGAACTTTAGAAGATGATTTGATAGGTCTTCTACCTGTGGATCAATCGAAAAAATATGTTAAGTTTTGAAAAGATGTATGGATTGTGTGAGGAATGATATGAGACGAAAAGGAGTGAATGATAGAGTGATGGTTGACAGGAGAGAATGGAAGAAAACGTGTTGCGAAGACCTCAAGTATTATGGGATAAGGGCAAGAAGATTATGATGTTAAGTTTTTAAATGATTTGTGGCGAGGAAAGAACAAGAGATGTAAATTATAAGCTGAGGGTCCCCCTTAAGAATATGAGTTCATACATGAACATAACAAATATTAAACGTCTAATGTTCCCACTCTTGGGACTCAAGCCTCATCTCTGTTAGAGGGAGGGGATCGTAATCCACCACACGGACCCAGTGCGACTTGGTGGACGTCACATGCCTTCGAATTTTTATTTCTAGGTCATGCAAATTTCCTCACAATGTTTTCTTTCACAGTTTTAATTAGAAGTGTGACTTTTAAAACTCAACAGTTGACATTTATTTTAGAAAGTTTTCACATTCTCGTCATTTTTCTCTAAATAAACCTTCGGAGGTCACGAGGTTGCTCCCCTAGTCCTTTTGTTACGGATTTGGAACCCTAACCTCAATCCAGAAGTTGAAGAATAAGCGAAACCTTAGTAGGGTTCGTATTATTAATTCCCAACTTTGGAAAGTTGGGAATTAATAAGTTCACTCTAGATAGTCTATGTCATAACATAGACTATCTAGAGTAAGTAGGACTAATTTGTTTAAACTTCACTTTCACAAATTAGTGTCACATAACAATAATTAGCAGTGATGGGAATAGGTAGATTGATTTTACGTACTCGCATCATGAATAGTCATAGAAATCATAACATGGATAAGCCTTTTTTCCGGGATTTCATTTGGGTACTTACGGGATTGAATCAAATATTGTAAAAGTAAGGATTTTTAAACTACTACATTAGAAATTCATAGAATGGATAAACATTTTTCTTATTTATCAAGTAATAAAGTGAATTTTACTGTTGTGCGTCCATTCTAAACTTACAAAATATGACTAATTTAGTAGTTATTTCCTGTAAGTATCTGCTGTTTGTAACTGTTACTATTCCTGAATAAATAAATAAAAATATATTTTTATAATTCTTAATATTTTTTCGCATTCAATGCAATAACAGTAAAAGGGTTAAACATTTCTTATTCATATTGATGTATTCTTTATCCTAAACATTACATCATTTGAAATTCCTTAAAAAATGTTAATAATTTCCCAATCCCGGAATCCCGGAGGCATATCCATACTAATATATACGTGCCAGTTCATTGAACCCAAATCAATTTAACTACTCCGATCACTGATAATCAGCCTATAATGTTCCCACTGCTGGGACACAGGCCTCCTCTCGCCGAGAGGGAGTGGGCTGCATCTACCACGCGGACTCAGTGCGGGTTGGTAGATGTCAGATGTTTTCGAATTTTTGGTTTAAAGACATGTTGGTTTCCTCACGATGTTTTCCTTAACCGTTTTGAGAAACACATCGTTCACATAGTTTGGAAGAATCAAGTAAAATTGAAACACATCATCATGTGGGTGTGAGTGCTGTAAGTTTTTTTTTTTCGGGCAGTAATCAATATGACAGTCCACCTCATGGTAAGTGGTTAATACCGGAGCCATCACTGATGCTTTGCTTCCGAAAATAACGAACGAAAAGAAAGAAAAGAAAGAAAGGAAAAAAAATAAAGAAAAGAAATCAATTTATCAGAGCTGAAATGTCATGTCGAGCATGTTATTAGTCAGGCAACCATACCTTTCAAATCAAAATACAGCGACTCTACTTGGCGGCAGAAGTAGTTATTGTGGAGGAACAGGTAGATATATGAGTGAATTCCGTCTATTCGCCGAAGAATTGTTAAAAGATGCTGAGGCTTTAAAATATAGCAAAAATCTCTTACCGTCCAAGACTTGACAGTAGACTGTTGTAACCGCGCGAATGGATTAAATACTCCATTTATTATATCTTCCTTTACATAATCTTTCTGTTCTTCTTTTACTTCTACTGGAGCAGGTTCTTCTATGCCACTTTCTTCTTGAACAACTGTGTCTTCTTTAACTTCTGGCGGAGCAGGTTCTACTGTGCTACTTTCTTTTAGAACAACTGACTGTTTTTCTTTCCCCACTGTTGGTTCTGGTTCTTTTGAGCCTCTTTCTTCTTGAACAACTTTCTCTTCTTTTACTTCTGTTGGAGTAGGTTCTTCTGTTTTGGAGGTCTGGCGTTTATTTTTTTGACTCTGCGGTTCTCTGATCTGTAATAGAGAAAATTATTCTTTAGTAAAAATGTACCTTATTTATCCATCTGCTTACTTCTTCAAGTTAATGTTATTGAGCAGAAGAAGGGATGTTGGTGAAGAGTTCGAGATCTGGGAAAGTACAGTACGCACGACGACATATTAAGTTTACCACACAACATATAAGTTGACCTCTCATTGTACGGAGTCGGGAAGTCTATCCAATGCGAGATCTGCTTATACTGGAATAGTAAGGAAATAATCACTAAGGGCTATGTCTGCCGATAAATAGAAGTCTGGGTTCTAGTTTGGAGGATTTGAGTCCCGGTGCAGCAAACAAGCAACAAGAAGCATTTTTTTAGGACACCTATACAGTGAGGAAGGTATTACTGAGATGGTTTTACGAGTAGGGGAAGACCAAAGAAACGATGGATGGACTGTGTGAAAAATGATATGGCTGGAAAGGGGGTGATTACCGAGATGACGACTAATGTAGAAGTATGGAAGAAAAATACATGTTACGCCGATCACAAATAAATTGGGATAAACGCAGAAGAACGATGATATAGTGAGAAAGGTGTTGTTTTATTTTCTAGAAAAGCAATATTTAAGATTATCCCAAGTTTTTTTTTAGGAAACTATTTAGGAAACTATTGTTTTACTTACTGGGAACGCAAAATTAGATTCTTGAATAATGTATCCACCCACGACATGAGTTAGAACGAATCGTGCTGGCTGTTTCTTAACAATTTTCTTCTTTGAGTGAGTTATTTTCTTCGGTACTTTAAAATTATCAAATTGTTTTGCTTTTTGAGTATTTCCGTTTTCTCTAGTTTTAGCTGATCTATTTTCAGTCGTAGACTCGTTATTTTTAGGTTCAATATTATGTATGTCTTCGACCTTTGCATTGCTATTCGTTTGTTTTAAAATATTTTCATTGTCTGCTTCTAATATTTTTTCTTTCCCATCATTAAGTTGTTCATTACCATTATTATTACCAACAACATTAATTTCCTGAGTATTAACATTTTCTTTTTTATCATCCTTTGAAGAACTGTTTCCTGTTTTTAAAACAATTATATCACTAATTGACTTTAATAATTCTTCATTTGTTTTACTTGCATGTTTAATGATTATATGGTCTAAGATTTCAATCTTCTTATTATACTGTTTTGTTACGGCAGTTTCATTTACTTGTAATATTTGAGCATGTTCAATGGTTTGCTCATTATCATAACCAACTTTTAAATTGTCTTTACCTTGTAATTCTCGTTCAGTCTCTTCATCAATTTCAGACTTATTTTCACGGCTTATTATCTCCTTTCCAAAATAATTTGAATTGATTTCAGGAGCTAAAATATCGTTTCCGAAATCGATAACAGACATTTTAATAAATGTATCATTTTCAGGGATTTCAGGCTCCTCTTCTGCATTATCTCTTTGATAGCTTATAGGTGCAGTTTTATCAGGAATATTTTGTATGTCTATTTCTTGTTCATTATCTTTATTACTGTTTCCATGTCTTAGCAGTTTTTTTAGTCTTATTCTGCAGGTACATTTTAGCATAGACCTCCCTATATTTCTTACACCAGGTTCAGTAGCGCTTTCAAATTCTATGTTAATTATATCATTAGCTATTCCCTGTACCGCATTATATATTTGGGCTCCTGGATACATTGGGCGCCTAATAGATTGCGGGTTGACAGGTCTTATAATAGACATCTGTCTGCGATTTTTGAGCCTTAGATTGGTTCGATTAACAGAGTAACGATTATAATAACATCGATTAACGGACCCACAATTGCAAAAACTTAAATACGAGTAGTCGGACTTTCTGGTATACCGATTGTAATACGAACGATTATTACATAACCGATGTTTGAAGGACCGATTGGAAGATGACACTTCGATAATATTGGATTTTATTTCACTATCATAGTCTATAAGAATCGGGTCCTCCCGTCCTAATGATGATCAGCTCCTGACGAATGCACAGATGGCTTCGGCATTTTCCTCAGTGACTCCTATGCTTACGAGTTGGGTCTTCGAGACCAGGAACAGGGACTCTCCGTCTATTTCATGGTCTTGAAAGACTGATACTGTTTCATTCCAGTCGTATTTTAGCAGATGGTTTGATAGATCCTCAACCTGTGGATTTGGGGAAGAAATGCTTAGGATCAGGTAAAAATAAACTTAGACCGGTACTAGAACATTCAGTCGAAAGTCGCCAAATAGTTGGCTAATTCTTTCTTGTGACAAAGTGACAAGCAGCTAAATAAAATATGTCAAGACGGTTACAAGATATATGAAAGTAATTAGCGCAATCATTGTAGCGATGCAACAGGAGGTTCGCTCAAATTAAAAGATACAACCTACGCCCCGCGATTTTGCCCGCATGGAGATTGTTACTGCCATTAAAGTATCCTATGAAACTCCGGGATCCTGTGGCTTTCTATTAGTGAAATATTTTTTGTGATCTGTCAGGTCAGTAATTCCAGAGTTAGATTTTTACAAACTAATAACTTAACGTTTTCAAAATATTAGTTTTAGATATAGTGCTAAAAGTATCTTACCGTCCAATTTTTCACAGTAGTGTGCAGTAAATCAGTAAACGGATTCAACGTTTTACTATCTGCCATCTCTTCTTCTTCCTTCTTCTTCTCACAATGCAGAAGAAGATAATGGAATGGCAGCAGCTGTACATCTACTCCTGTGTTCTTCATTTCTTCCTTCATACATTCCTTTAGAGCGTCCATTGATTCCAATTCTGCTTTTGGATTCGCTTGGAGCGTTTTTTCTATTAGAGGTTTTCTGATCTGTAATGAATTGAAACATAATTATATTAAGGATGTTGTTGAATGGTTATAGGTCGGACGCTATCATCGCCATCACCATCATCATCATTATCGTCACCATTATCTTCTACAGCCCGAGTTCATCCACTGCTGGGCATAGGCCTCTCTTTGCTAGTGCATATTTTTTTATTCAGAACAATATAGAAGATTGTCATCAATATAAAAGGGAAAAGTGGGCGATGCTTAGCCACAAGACGTAGATGAAAGAAATAAATATTATAAGTAGTTACATAAATTTATTCAAAGATATAAACCCTTAAGGGGGATGCGCTAAGGTGGCCCGCCAAATTCATTTTTTGAAGTGAAAACTTCTTTAGGCACGTTGCGCATTTTTGAGATGGGACTAAACAATTGATTTCGCGACACTGTTACGACACCAGCTTTTGACTATAAAAAAGACATCAACGCGCGATAAATTATTTCCTGGGGCCTACCACCAGCTCATAAAGCAGTATTATTTTAATATTACTTCAGTGTGGGAAAGAGATGAAGCTTTACAGGACGTATAGCTCCATCGCTTTCTCCCACTGAAGTATACTAGCAACTTAACATATAACATAACATCTCGCCTGTAATCCCCGAAGGGTTAGGCAGAGGTGTACCAATCTATTCCTGATAGAAAAACTGAATAACACTGCCCCAACTGGAATCCAACCCCAGGACCAACCACTAGACAAATAAGGCAGTCAAACCATAGAGTCCAGGTATAAACCATAGAGTTAGTAGGTATTATATACTCTAAGATGTAAACTTGATGTAATGAAAGCCCAGGCAAAATGGCAACTTATTGATTCTAAAGCTCAAACATAAAAATAAATCATTTTATACTTACTGGGAAGGCGAAGTTAGATTCTTGAATAACATATCCGTCAACTACATGAGTCAATATATCCTGTTTTGTAACAACTTGGGCAGTAACTTCTAATTTTTCATCTTTAATTTCATATTTCTGTTCTTTAACTTCAATTTTCTCCTCTTGTGGTTCACTTTTTGCTGTTGTTACTATTGTTATTGTTTTACTAGCATTGTTATCATTGCTAACATTGTTTTCATTGCTAATATTATTTGCATTGTTAACATTGTTTACATCGCTAATATTGCTAGCATTGCTAACATTGCTAACATTGCTAACATTGCAAACATTGTTTGCATTCTTAACATTATTTGCGTTGCTAACATTGCTTGCATTGCTAATATTGCTTGCGTTGATAATATTGTTTTCATTGCTTTTAACAGCTTCTACTTTAATTTCTTTACTTACTGCTTCCTTTTTAATTTCTTTTGGTTTCTTTTCTGGGGTTTGTGTATTCTTGTTTTTAGGAATACTCTCAAGTATTTGTATTATCTTACTTTCAATTATTTCCGCCTGTGCTTTAGTCACTGTAGCTCCCTTTTCTGACTGAATAGTGACTGTTATAACCTTATCAGTCGGTACTTCAGTCATCACTGTATCTTTATCAGTCTGTGCCTCAATATTAGTCTTAGTTTCAGTCGTATTTTGAACACTTTCAGGTGTTTTATTTTCCACAAGTTGTGATTGTAAGTTATCACTTATTTTGTCCTGTAATAGTCTGCCACGAGCTTGAGTATACACTGTGTTCCTAATCAGCTTATCGGTTTCACTCGGTGCAGGAGTTATCATAGTTCTAGTTTCATTTTTAATTTGATTTCCATCTTGTTTGCTTTGCTCTGCGTTTTCTACTATAACCATTGGTGTGCTTTGATTTATTTGGACTACTTGGTTGCTTGGATTATTAGCGTTTAATTTAGGTTTGTGCACAGGACTTGTGTTTGTACCTATTTCATTACATAGCTTAGTGATAATTATACCCTGTTGTAGATTTTTATAAATTGGTTGCGACGATGGAGGTACAGCCATCTTATTTTGGATTTCATCTGGAGATTCGCTCTTTCGTTTTCGACTAATATTCGGGTTATTTAAGTAGGTTGTATTAGCAGCTAAGCTTGTTACAATTTGATGGCTCATTTTGTCCTGGATATATTGGTGTTGTTGCTGTGTTGGTGGAGTTTGAACTGGTATATGCTGTGGCTGTTGTGCGTTTTGGGGAACGTTTTGTTGTTGCATTTTTGGCTGTTGTTGCGCAGGAACATTTTGCTGTTGAATTTTTGGTAAGTTAGCATTATTTTCAACGAATCGTCGTCTCGGTTGTATCGGTCGACAGTTATAATTCTGTGCGAAGTTTCTTACATTTGGCACGGGAGTTCCAACTGTATTGTTTATAGCTTTATTGACCTCTTGAGGAAGTTGGTTGGTTGGTTTATTATTATTATTAGCATTTTGTACGTTCATCGTATTGTTGGGCATAATCTGAGGCCGTACTGCATTCACATTTTGAGGCATTCGTTGTCCAATATTCTGCACAAACGTTTGTCCAGCATTGGCTTGTTGTATTTGTAGATTTTGCATGTTGGTCATCGCCTGCATGTTTTGGATTTGGTTTAGGGACATTACAGCTGGCCTCGCTATGTTCATTTGTTGACCCATCTGTGGCCTCACGTTCATGAATTGGACTTGTCTTTGGACTTCAACAGTTTGATTGCCCTGATTCGGAACCTGTCTTGCGACAGTCATTTGATTTTGCATCATATTCTGCGCATTTGCTTGCATCTGTCCTGTATTAGGATTCTGATTTATGTTTCTTTCGTTGCTCTGTATGCTTTGCTGTACATTCTGAACCATGTTTGGCATAATGTTGGCCAATTGCATTGATCTCATTTCTTGGTGGTTTTGTGCCAACATGTGCTGTTGGAGTTGGAAGTTGGCGAAGTTTTGTTGGAGGTACAGTTGGTTCTGGTCCATCTGCTGTTGTACTGGCTGAATCATATTGTTGGACAGTTGCTGGACGTAGACCACTGGGTTGGGTTGGGGCCTGTTCTGCATCCATGGTGGCGGATTTTGAGGATTTATGAAGAATGTCTGGTTTGGCTGGATCTGGTCTCCTGAAACAATTTATTACTATTTACTGACTGTACATTTCAATCTTTTTCTAATATGTACTTCATATTTGGAACATGCTAAAGGAACAAAAGGTAAGATATGATAGTACAGAACCTCAGGATATTGGATTTCCTTAATAGCTCGACCACTTGCGTTGATCTGATAAGCAGTTAGCAGTGTCACGGAAAATACTGATATACAGCCCATCGCAACGAGATAAAGGTTAACCCGATACTGTTATCACTAATCCATCTCTCAAACAACATAATTATGAAAGCAAAACTGAGTCTAGGTATCTAAGGATTGGCAGACGATGATCGGCCATTGTGTAAACAACACTCACCAGGTTGTACCAACACCTGCGTCTCGTACACAAATCGCACTGGACAAAGTACCATTTGCTGTTGCACCGCTTGCTGGCCCCTGCAGACAAAAATATCATCATGTGTTTTGTTGAGACAGAAAATGTATATAAGAACTTGGACAAAGATTTTGGTCTTGATCACCTAGAAAGAGGGGTTATAATATGTGTAATAAAATCTTCATAGTTTTGTCTTGGAAAGGAATTGGCTTCTGATCCGCCCATCACGAAGGTGACGATGGGGTTAAGTAAAGATGATAGGCAGCAGCAGTGTCCTCCTGTCTACTGATGACAACATAAGTACTGTGATTACCATTCCTTGCTCACAGCCGAAAGCCGTTCACTGCTGGACATAGGCCTCCCCCAAGGATTACCCCAGCGATCAGTTCTGAGCTGCCCCCATCCAGCAGTTTCCCGTGAGCAGTATGTCATATTACATAAGTAATCAGCCTGTACTGTTCCCAATGCTGAGACTGAGTCCTCTTCATTGTATGAGGGGGTGGCCGTCACGTGATTTCGAATTTTTGGTTCTAGGACATGCCGGTTACCTCACGATGTTTTCCTTCACAGTTTTTGAAGCAAGTGATAATTATACAATACGCACATGAATCCGAAAAGAGAGGTGCGTGCATAACTAATTTAAATTATAATAGTTTAGAACTTACCCTATAGGTTCTGGCTGATTCATTGGTTGCTGCATCTGATAACAAATAAAAACATATGTTGTAATATAGGTACACTATAAATTCCTATATTTACCTATTCAAAGTCGGTTTTCCTTAACGGATTGTTACAATTTGTCCCGACATGATAAAAATAGTCAGGATTTGTAACATTTTGAAACAAATCATCGTAATGTATTGTGGCCAATCACGGATTTAATTTAAGGTCAGCACAGCAGGTCCAAGTCTTCTTCCATACATTCACACATACATTCACACACTGAGATGTCGGCTATAGAGATTAGCTGAGATACTAGAACTGACCCCGTTCGTTCTAGCCGTTATATGTGAATATATTATCTTTCATACAATTATAGAGGTATACGGAATAAGGTGTAAAGTTCGCTCATCCTCCATAGAAAAGAGAGGATCCACCGGCAGACGGTATTAGTGACTTGTGACATAGGCCTCTCCAATCGCAAGCCGTTCAACACGATCCTCGGCACCCTCATCCAGCTGCTACCAGCCACCCTGCGAAGATCGCCTCCAACTACGTTAGCCCATCCGCGGTCGAACACGTCTACCCCAACGTAGACGGACATCGGATGGTGCGAACCGAGTTATAAATGCAATGAGCCCATTGCTTGTTTATTCAGTGGCCTATAGCTCGGTTGGAATAAGAATTTGAATTTGAGAACAACTTGTCAAACTCTATTTTAGCATTTCTGAAGGTGATTCCTATTTCAAATCAGAAACTAGGTGTACAGTTATTTCACAGTTATACCTCTGACAGCTAACCCAATAGTAACCTTATTTTAATGACAATAAAGATCACTGTGATGTTGACAGACACGTCAGTGGCAGCAACCCAACAGCAACCTTATTGTAACAATAATAAAGATCACTGTGATTTTGACAGTGATGCAAATCAGAGGTTGTGAGGGGATTGTATATCGCATCGCCTTTGTAACCCATGTAGGACAGAAGCTAAGTCCAGGATAATCAAGTCAAATAATTTGATAGCCTTATATAGATTCCCGTGGTTCGACACCAGGCTATTTAAGGCAATATTAATCTGTCAGCAGATAAAACTATGCTTATTATTTCTTTTCCCTTTGACATACAAGCTGGCTCATTTTTCCAGTTGCAATAGGACACATAATATCACGCTTGTAAACCCCGAAGGGTACGGTAGAGGTGTACCAATAGTAGTACAATCACATTTCACCTACCGGGCACAAATCCAGACTCCGGTCTGCTACTGACAAATTCCTGATGAAAAAACACAATAACACTGCCTGACCTGGTAATTGAACCCAGCACCTCATGCTTAGCAGTAGAGCTTAAAATATCAAGGATTGTGCAAAAATGGTGTACACCCCAAAAGCTATTTTGCAGCTTAGGAAAAAAAAAAAGAAAAAAAAAAAGTTGACTATGAACGTTCTCTAAAGAGAAGTGAAATCAACGTGACACAAGCGTTCGTCACGTTTCATTGAATTAAAATACCCGACCTTTTTGCAAGTAACAGAAAAGGAGATTCAAGGAAAAAAAACTTTTTTTATCCCAGCTCTCGTGTAGGCTATAAATATTCGTTTTAATAGTAATGACTTAACTATTTTGTTTACGTAAAAACATAATTAATAGAAACTATTGCAGTATCCTAATTATTTTGAACGGAATATATAATATAGTTAGCAGTTACCACTTACCACATATAAACATTACAAAAGGAGCCCCTCATTTTCACCCTTAAGAAATAATCGATAGGGGAGACTGGAGACAAAATGGCACACTATTTAAACATTTTTTTTTGTCTTTGTGAGAAAATAATACACCAGTTTACCGTAACCTTAGTGTTTGAAAAAATTATTGATTATTTCCAATTAAAAAAATACTTCGCGTGCAAAATGCAACCGTATTCCGCTTCCGGGCAATTATAGACCACAGACGACACTTTCATTACCAATAATAACTAACAATATGTTATTGTACACGTACAGTCCACCGCACGTCGATGGTAACAATTTGACGTTGACAGCAACTTTATTTCTTAGAAGTAACGTCGGTTTTCATTGTTTGAGTGTGGCACTGTCCAGCCGGTCTATTCCGTAAAAATCTCACTGTGAAAAGTTAGGTGAAGTGAGCTTGAAGTGAGCTGTCATACCACGTGACGATGGACACTATTGTAGATCACACTATCGACAGCTCATCGTTTTACCGTTCTCTTATCTATGGTACTCGCCAATCTGTCTGCCCAGCAGCGTGGTCATTTTTGCTCCCTGAAGGTTCGACAACGAGCAGAGGGGATGCAATATTTTAGTTTATGACAAACACAAAGGGCTTCGTCGCAAATAAAATATCCCGAATACATTATTATACTTAATGTTTAGTACAGAATTACAGGCAGGTGGCAAGGGATGAAGCGTTTTTTATATTAAAAAACTAGATCAATGTGATTTAACGCCGGCAGGGATGCAACCAGTCGAGGGCAAGGGGTGATTTTTTTGGTGGAGTTTTGTAATCTTTTTTTAATTGGTAAGTATTTCTATTATGTGGATATTTTTGTACAATGTCTCTTATCTTGTTAGTACCTAGGTTTATGAATGACGTTGTATATTTGCGAAATTTCAAATCAGCTATCTAAATGACGTACGACGTATACGGTATCGAATAAAATTTACTATCTGCTGGTTGACAGTTTCGCATCATGTAGTGTATTTCAGATTGACTATGGTAAAGTAACCACCAACCACACATCATTGGTCACACTTGCACTACAATAATCACCCTTAGTGCTACGACATAAAGGCGCTGTCAATATCACACACATCCTAGCAGTGAGGTGCGACCCACTGTCCTGTTTGTTCTGGTGATTTATCATAAGATCATCACATTATCATTCTATCTTCATACAAATGTTTGAACAAAAGATTGCCGATTCCTTTCATAGAAAAAAAAATGTTATTTGTTGGAGAATCCAAAAGCATTGACAATGGTGAATATAGAACATCCATATTTGACTGACGGCGACCCAACACCAAATACCATTTCAGGCAAAAAACTAAACTGACTGCTTACCTACACAGATTTTGCTAACAGAAATATCGGATAACACCTTGTTCGACCTAGGAATCGAACCCAGGAACTCACGCTTGGTAGCCGTCTTTACGACCACTAGACTAGACTAATCAGACAACGCAGTTAAGAAAACACTTGGGAATAATAACAAAAAAAAACCAGTCACCTTTCTAAAATGACATTACTTATTCAAAATACAAAACAAAAAGTCATTAAGACGAAGTAATAAACACACAATGAAGTAGTTAACGACATCACCGAAATCAGTCCAGCTATTTCGGAGAAAGGCACACACAATATCCCAACGTGGATAAAAACATCGAAATAAGCTTTCCTTACCCACCATCTTTAGCCCCTCGTAAATCAACAGAGATATTTCAATAGAACCGTATTATTTGCTTTTATTATCAAACCCTTTATAATATTTCAAACTTTATACCATCTACATAAAGTCGGAACTCCAATGACATATCAATATCCCTTCATCGACAAAGGTATTCATGTACACCAATAGAATATGGACTTTAGTCCTTAGTAAATAAGGTTTATTATGTATATAAGGGATGGGAGTAATAATAATCCCTACGCAGCGGATGGCGGCAGACATTTTATTTTTTTTATCTCTGATAGTGCTGTGGTGAATGTCGATAGAAATTATTATTGTTATTTTCGAAAATTGATTTTTTAAGTAGGCTAAGAACGTTTAAAGTGATTTTGGTTTCCTGTTGGTCAATTTTTTTTTTTTTATAATAAGAGGATATGATTGATAGGATAGATAATATAATAAATGTGACAACTGAAGAAAATCGAGATGAACATGAATGGAACCAGAATGAGATCAGAGGTGCTATTAGAAATGAGTGGTAATCAGGTTTTAAGAAACGATACCTCAGTAGTTTAAGTATAACTTAATAGAACAGACGTATGAACGTAAACTAATCAAAAGGCGTAGTTATGTAAGGATCGTAACAGGTGGCGTTTTGTAATTTCTGCCTACCCCCTTGGAGAGAACGTGTGAGTTTTATGTCAATAGACGATGATTATAAATTTCGAAGAAATTGTATATTCTGGAAGGTAAATAAAGTCTCGCATAAATGAAAACTATGACTGCTTCATGTTTATTAACATATCCGCTGATGAAGTAGAAAATTAACGTATTTTCCTACAAGGAGAAGTTACTCTTAGATCATCCTTGGGCTATAACGCACTACCAAATTGAAAGTGGTCCGTGGTCAGTCACAGTTTTTCCGTAAGCATCTGGCTCAGTGAGTACTTACTTGGACAAACGTAGTACTTATGATGCTATTTGCGCACAAAATGATGGTTCTGTCGGATCCTTCAATAATCTTATTTTATACCCACGGTAAGAGTGGAGATGTTTTTTTTTCAATGGTAGCTATACAGGCTTAGCCAAGGCAAAATAAAATATTACACTTATAATACTTCATTAAAGTAGCTAGAGATCCTAAATTAAGGCGTACCTATCGAATGTATGGTAAATACCTTAGTTTTTGCTTCTAGCTCATACTACTCAGGTAGATAGCATCAAAATTAACGGATTAAATATGTTTTACAAGAGTTAGACAAGTGTCGCAGAAGAAACATAGGTACCTTTGTCTGGGTTGTGATCTACAGTTTCCTAGCGCAGAGTAAAATATTCACAAGGAAAACATAAATTATTCTTCTTAATATTATTTTGTAATCTATTGGCATGCCACCTTAATTGTAATTGCTTATTTGTGTTAATTTTGTGGAAAAACATAGTGCGCATATTTAAGACAATTTATTATCTGTAACCATACCTATATTTAACAAAATAAATGATTGATTGATTAATTAATTCATTGAAATTGTCTATCTAATTTTACGTAGGCTCACTCACATAAAGTAAGATAGACAATTTATGTTTCCTCCCTCTATATTAGGTAGGTACCTAGTCTTATGCATTAAACAAATTAAACGCGAAAAGAAACAAGACGCAAATAAATAACAACAAAATATCGCATGATACATATAAAAACAACAAAGTTATCGATAGCAATAAATTACATCGATAAAACTCCACGTCAAAATTACAACACTATCTCAAATGTAGGGCGCCACAGGGGAACGGCATACACGCCGCGTTCTCTATAAATAAGTCTAGAAAGAGACGCAAACACAACAATAAAAACTGCTAGAAAGAGACAGCACATAATATCCAATCAAAATATGCAGTAACAGCATTTTAGTCTTTACTGTGAAGTAATAAGATACCATGTTATTGATATCTCAGCGCAAATTGTCATTTGAAGCCATCTTACATATTAAAAATATATGTCAGTCACTATATCTATACAAAAATATATGTAAACAAACAAATATAAAACGTCGAAAATCGATTTCTTAAATAAAAACAATATATCTTTAAAAACAAAACTATTTTCTAGAACCAAATCGATTAAAAAACTAACGGAATCAGTAATTGAATACCAATTTCAAATGGCCGTGACGTCACGCACGAATTTCGAAGTTATTTCAGTGTTACAACACAGTTCTGGTACTAAAATTGGAATTTTTGACGTTTTCCCTCCAAAATCTCGGCCGAAATACAATTTTACATGAATATCTTTATGAAATAAGGTGCAAACAACTTACCGTCACAGATCCACAGCAATGGTGTCTTCTTAAACGTCAAAAAACTATAGAAAACGTATCAAAACGTCACGATTAAAGTCACTCCGGACATCTTTCGAAACGAAATGGCTGCACGAATAACATAAAAGATACGGTCACAGTGTATAGCTTGACTACCACAAAACTCAAAGCGACACCGATAAACGACAGAAAAGCGATACTCCCGTACAAATTCGTATCGATTTTATTAAACGCCAAACATTGTGGTACGGAGGCCACCTAACCAATGATAAAACAGTGAATAACAACGCACGGTATTGGACGGAACGTGTTTCGAAATTCAAACACGTTCCATGACCCCAATATCCTCTCTACGAGACGGGTTAGCTCAACAAATATACGTGTGTCTCATTCTTACTTATGGGGATTAGGTACAAGTTGGAGTGAGAAAACTAATGCATTTTTTTCAGATTTAAACGGAAAGGCGACTTAAGAAATTACTTTTGACCAGTAATCGATTTATAATCATCTTTATTAAAAGTGAATAAGGTTGATTCTCATGTAGTAGGTTTGTGCTTTCTGCGTAGTGATGTCATTCAAGTAGAATGGCCGATATAATGAATTATTCACACGATTTGGGCCTATTTGTTGAGTTTATGGCTCATGTTCCATTGTTAAAATATTATTTATAATACGTCAGTGGTATTTTGTTTAAATATATATTCATTTATAAAAAACTATGTCTTTTATTTAATAGAAATTTAAGTGTTTAATCAGCCAGACACAATCGACTGAAGTTTCCCGTCGGAAACTTATGGTGGAGAATCTTACAGTAAATATTTATTTTCATTTTAAATTTATATTTTTTAGTCATTTACATAATTGAATGAGAAATATACTGGATTTATACAAAACTGAAGGAATATGATTCCATTTTCCTCTCATCTAAACGTTCTCTAGCATCTTGCCCTAAGTCCATTTGCGTAAAAACATTCCTGCGTTTTACGTAAACGCAAAAGAAAGTTTTTACTGAGATTTTTTGGACTGATGATTATTAAATATATCCATCATTATGAAGACAATGACGAAGGACAAAAACGCGGAAAATCGTCATACTTTTGACAACATGTGTATCATTTTTGTGCACTTAATACTTAGATATTGCATTAAATCATATATTACTGAGTGATCAATTATTTAAATCGGTACTTAATATCTTTTTAACTTTTTTAACTCACAGCTATATTTTATTATTTAATTTTTTTTAACCATGGCACCATAGTAGAAGCAAAATTTAAACAAAAAAAAGGAAGCTGTAGAAAAAAAAAACCTCGAATTTATCGGCGAAAGTTATTACTGTACCTTACCATCCTTCATACATCAGTTGCTAAACATGGATGAATCGAAAAACGATGATTCTATATTTGAATAATAAAATAATTAATTAACTACATTTTATCGCTCAACACTTATTTAAAACAAGTGTCCGTTTTGCCCCTATGTCCCCTATATAGGGTAATGGCACCAGTGAATGAACACTTAAGCAATTTGCGAACTTTAAAAAATATTTACTGTGGGTTATCACTAATGAAAGCGGCCGAAATTTGTTTTACAGTGTTAAGAATATATTCAAAAATCATTTTTCGGTACGTTTTACAACATAACATTCACAGTTTTATTATAATAAGCAGTAAATCGGAAAATACCCCAAAACTCCAGTGAATGAACGGCGTTTTCTATTAAATGAACGAAATGAAACTAGTGAATGAACAAAATTCTTCGTTTATTAATTACACTATTACAGTCTTATTATTGCAATAAATGCGGTGAAAAAATCAACATTTCTTTAAAAATCTTCAATGTCTTAATAGAAAAAATAAAAATAAAATCTTCTCAAAACAAAACCTCTAAATCTTACCTTAATTCTACAAACATTCATAGACCTCTCAAGCACGTTAAAATCTTTTATTACAAAGTAAAAACAATATTTAGCTAATACCTAATTAACTAGGTAACTAAAAACTTCTTGGTCATGTATTGTTTACAAATTTAAACTTTAATCAGTTTTCAATTTAAATAATCAGGTACAAACTAACTTCACCGAAGTACTGAATCTTTGCGTAAATAACAAGTAATCATACGTAACTAAAATCACAATAAGTGAGTCGAAATATAAGCTAATCACAGTCTTAATTCGTTTAACTTTATTGACGTTAGGATACCTTAGACATCCTTTTGATTATTTTACTTATTCTATATCTCTAAATGTTACATTATTAAAAGAGATCAATCCACGTCTGGAATAAGCAGGCTCACTTAATACACGTTCTATGTCTTCAAAATCTACTTCAGACACATCAGGTACATTTGGTTTTACGAAACTAACAATGTTATCACATACCGCTTTTTTTCTTAGAAAATCTATCTTACATTTATTTTCTTGATCGTTTACCATAAGGACTTTGCCTACATAGTGACGTGTTCTTTTATCAGTTTTGAATTTGGCCATAACGTATTTTCCGTGAAGATCCTTAGTTGACACTGGTAAGTCATTCATTCCAATTTCATCATTTTGTTTATCTTTATTTACCGGACTAGGTGTTTGTAAGTGTTTCTCAGTTTTGTTCTGTTCTTTGCGTTTTTGTGAAAGCTTTTCTTCTCTATCCTTCTTTTTGTTTTCTTTTTCTTCCAGTTTTCTTCGTTTTTCATTTTCTTTTGCCTCTAATTTCCTTTTTTTTTCATTGATTTTGTCTTCTTCTTTTGATCTCTTTTCTTCTTGTATCTTTTCTACATGCGCTTTGTATCGTTGGCCTGTTAATCCAAACGGCATGGGATTAGGTTTTTTTACTTTGGCTGCTTTTTTTTCCGAAGCGATTTTTGGATACCCCAGAAAGCTGTCGATTTTATTTGAGTTAACAACTGGCTGAATATCGTCCTCCGTTATTGTACACACATTCATAGAACTATTGTTTTCAATTTCTGGATTACTTTCAATAAATTTTAATATAGGAGTAGAAGATGTAGAAGGTCCATCGCTTAGAAACAATTCTGTTCTAATGTCTAACGATGTACCAGCTTGTGGAGTATCATACCATGGAAGAGGAATTACGGTTGGTGGATTCAATTCACTATTAATTATAAACTCTACTATTTCGGTGGTTTCATTTAGATTTTCCGTATAGTCTTTAAGATATTCTGAACAATTAGAAATATTATTAAAATCCGTCAGACTAGGAACGATAAAATTTGTCAAATCTTGGTCATGAAATGTGATGGAGCACGGGTCTGCTTCGGAATTAATGACGGGTTGTATGTCTCCATTCAATAATTGTGTGTTAGATAATGATTGAAGTATAGAAGTCGACGTATTGGATAAATCGAGAGGAGCATTTTGGGAAGAATTGTTAGCATCTGGTGCCTCCATTGATGCTCCTCTAGACACATCTCTAACACCATCGAGTTCTATGCGACATTTGAACCAGAGTGAAAAATATGCATGCTGATGCGTATTCTTGGTCAAGTAAGCCTGAACGAATTCGTTTCTGATACTTTGACCTACTTCTGTTTCAATTATTTTAATAGTGCTCCTCATATCGTCCTTTCTCTCCTCTAGAATTCGGTTATCACGATTAAGAGCAATTTGCCCATTAATTTCCTCTCTTCGAGTGCTAATGCATTTTGAATAGTCAACTCCGTCTGGATTTAAAGGATATAATCCACATGCCCTAAAAGCATGTTTTATGGTTTCAACTTTTAATCCACTGGTGTAGGCTTCTTTAAATTTTATTGCGAAATTATGTTTTGTTATGGATGCTGTAGAATTTTGTTTATTTTTGCGCACGATTTTCCGCCAACTCTTTTTTATGGGGCCAAAAATGCCGACATCACAGGGCTGTAATATGTGCGTGGCATTCGGATATAAGCAGAATATTAATATTCGCTTTTCCTGACAAAACGTAAACATTTCCTGGTTTATGTGAGATTTGTGGCCATCAAGAAAAAGTAAAACCGGTAATTGTATTTCATTCTGAACCAGCCAATCGTAAAACATTTGTATGTATGAAAAAAAAGTGTTGGACACCATCCATCCACTGTCTGATCGCCCCATAAACCAGGTATCTGGAAAATTTTGTATCACAGCCGGAGGCATTCGTTTGTAAGGGTATATGACAAATGGAGGAACATCCCTCCCATCTGCTGCAAAATTACATAGAACTGTAAGTGATTCTTTTTCTTTCCCACCCGAAATCTCGTAAGTGTTTCTGTAATTTTTGGGCCCCAATATTATTCCGGTTTTCGGGCAGGTCATTACACCTGTTTCGTCGGCATTAAATATGCGACTGGGGTCGTCTTTTATATCCAATGCTTGTTCTTCTGTTAAAAACTCTTCGAATTCCTTGAACCAAGCTCTGATAGCTTGTTCAGTAACTGCGGCTCTGCCTTTGGATATAATCTCCGCATTCCTTTTTGTAATCTCAGGATGCCTTTTTAAGAATAAACTAAGCCACTTTTTTCCTGGTCTATTCCCGATAAACTTATTTTTCCTATTATTAGTGGTCATAAAATTTTCAACAGTATCGAAAACTTCTTCTGGGTGCATTGGAAAACCTAATTTAGCTTTATTTATAATCCAGTCAGAAATCTTAGCTTCTTCATCTACAGTAAGCTCGGACTGAGGGCCCATTTTTCTTTGCAAAGGTACCTTGTTTGTGATTTTATTATGTAAAGTCGATTTTGGTATGTTGTACACATTGCTTGCTTTATTGATACTTAGTTCTCCATTAGCAATTGACTTAAGAGCTGCTTCAAGTGCTTGTTGACTGTATTGAAACCTATTGTACTTCTTTTTGTGATCCATGGTAATCTAAATGGACAAGAGAAAAATGAACAATTTTAAACGATTGCAATATTATTTTACTACCTGTAGGTAAGTAGGTAGGTAGAAATACCAAATTTCTTGAGAAATCTGTCTTAAAATATGAAGTGTTCATTCACTGGATTTTATGAACCAGTAAATGAACATACCTGTCCCAATACTGGCCAAAAGATCGGAAATCTATTTAAGAAATAGCTCCCAAAACATGAACCTTATAGCATTAGCGTAAGTTAGGTTTTTCAACCAAAACGTGATTTTTACGATTACCCAGTGAATGAACACCCGTTCATTCACTGGAATTTAAACGATTTTTTGATCCAATGCTGGGACACTTAATAATTTAATATAACTGACAAAAATCGCAAATAAATGGATTTGAAACACAATATTAAACTGTTATCCTACGATAATAAACAAATAACCCATCAAAAATACCGTTATTTACATTACAATGTCAAATCAAAAAAGATTCCACTTACCTCAGTCCTAAACTCCAGCCCGAACAAATAAAAATTTTACTATTGACTTAAACTTTAACCACTCGCCATTTTGAAATGAATTATGACATTAAACGTGAATGTGACCACTTAAATGGGAAATAGAGTTGCAATTATGAAAAAAAATACTACACATGGTATAAACGTTCAGATTTCTTATTTTTTGGATAAAACTGCGTTTTGTTCATTCACTGGGGGGTGTTCATTCACTGGAGCACTTACCCTATAAAATGGTGACTTTTAAATGCTTACGTATTGGGTACGAACGCCCATTAATAATGGAGGGGTCTAAAGAAACAGCATTTCATGTAAATAAAAGTAAAACTGAACATACATTTACCAAAAAAAACGGATCGGAAGGAATATCTCGTGTTTTCGCGGTAAGAATGAGATCGTGATATTTGAGTCAAAATTCGTGTAAAAAAACAAAATCGTTGATGATTACCTACTTTAGAGTAATTTATGCCCAATAAAATACACAAACAGACAAATAGACAAAATAAAATAAACAATAATGGAAGCTATTTAAACAGGAATTAACAAATGATGAGATACTTTTCTTGAGTTTCGCGATCAATTTCGTTTTACGATGTCCACGAACGGCCATTGGCATCTTCTGTCCTATTCTTTTTTTGAATTAAACTTGGATACTTACTTAGATAATTGTATTCTCTTTTTTTTACAGGCAATACCAATCAATGATGCTAATTGAAGATCTTTTTTTTTTTAATTGACGGCACACTTATTCGATTTTTGACAATTTTTTGTATTTAATTTATTAGGTATTAAAAAAAAATACACGTCCCACGAATAGAATACATAGTACATACATAGTAATAGAATACATACATTCAGGCCTCAGGCATTAAGTCCGCCTTTGTACAGCCTATTTTTTACTTGGGCATAAAATTTTAATAAATAAAATTATAAACTTACCCACGATACATTTCTTTGCATTTGTTTATGTAATTGCGTATTTTAAGTAAACACTAACAAAACGTTTTTATTTTTTTCACATTTTAGAATTACCACACCAAGAGGTTAATAACAAAAAGACATCTTGAAGTCGACAAGCGGTGGAGTGGCAAAAATCATGAACACTTGTACATAAAACACACTATACTTAGCATACTCTACTTTAAATACTAGCTGCGCACCGTGGTTTCACAGCATACGTGTCGATCCCGTGGGAATATCGGGATAAGAAGTATCCTTTGTCCTAACCCAAGTCATGGTCTACCCATGTGCCAAATTTTATCCAAATCCGTTCGGCCATTTTAGCGTGAAAGCGTAAAAAACAAACAAACAATTAAACAAACCAACTCACTTTAAATTTAAGAATAATATTAGTTAGGATGCAACAGTAATCCTTTTTAAACTTTCCCAAATGAAAACGAAACAGTAATTCTTACTAAGTATTTACTGAGAAATTCCTAAAGGAAGACCACAATAAACTTTGCCCCACCTGCGAATCAAACCCAAGATAGCACCCTAATTGCGTAGATAATACAGGATCAATCACAATCTGAATCATTTTGCGCTGTGTTGTTCCACTACGTTGTCGTTGGATAAATATAATACGATATAGTTTTTGGAGTGCTTGAAAAGCATTCATCGTTTCTTCGGAAATGAACAAGTTGCATGCGATTTTTGTCGACCGGTGTAAATGGGGTGGCGATTCGAGATTTACAAGCGATGCGACTGATGGTTTGCCGCACGGCTAAAATCTGAAATAGTGGTGGCCCATGCAGTGGTATCTAACGGCCCCGACTTACGAGTCGTAGAAGTCGTTAGAAGTCGTTTGAAACCAGGCAGGCACTGCTTCGTACTACTGTTACTTCGTATAATTATTTCATCACAACTGCTCTCAAAACGGCGAAGGAAAACATTGTGAGGAAACTGGCATGTCCCAGAAGTAAAAAACAGTGACATCCACCAGGGACCGCGTTTTGGAGTACACACGGCTACACATCAAGCTATACATTTCTAGTATAAGCTGACCTCGCATCGTTCGGAAATCCAATACAATGCGAGATCAGCATAAACTGGAAATGTATAGCTTGATGTGTAGCCGTGTGTACCTATACATTCCAATTATTCTCACAAAGATGAGGCCTGTTGCCTAGCAGTGGGAACATTTTAGATTTATTATGCTTTTAAGTAAGACCTACCTAATATTTTAGTGTCTATCAAACTTGGGACAAGTCTGATCATGCTTCTAGCTCTGTAGCCGAAGAGGTATGAAGGTGACTCTCGGCTCTCGACTAATAGTCATGATGATATTGTCCTCATGTTGTATTAACCTGTAAGACGTCACTGTCACTGCTGAGCTGCTAATTAAAAGGAAAATTTGCTATTATCAGAATTGAAGACAGACATGTTAAGCCGAAATCAGGCGTTTCACGTTTTGTTTATTTTTGCCTTTCATTCGACATCTTTCAACCGAAGTGTTGCAGCCTAAAATGTCGTCTTCGATAGGCAAACCTCTGATGAAAAATATTCTCAAGAGAATACCTGAGGTTAGCTAAAAGTAATAGTCTCTTGTAAACAGCCGAGAGTCGACTAACCAAAACAGTTTGTGTAATTTAATTTTTTATACAAATCGAGTTAAGTATGTGTTTTCACACGGTAGCAGAAGTAGCGGTCAGTCAATAGATTAAGAAAATTGAATCGGCCAATCTACATTACCCGTTTCTTAGATATTTTATCCTATGCCCTAATCCGGGTCGTGGTCTATCCATTTGTCAAATTTAACACAAATCTGTTAAGCCGTTTTTGCATGATTCAGTAACAAACATCCAAATCCGTAAACTTTCACATTTATAATACTATTAGTAGGAAGAATAGTTAGGATGCCTTCTAGTGTCCCCTGATAACAAAGGCAACAATTATTGAACAAATATATCGATAAGTATACAAAGCGTGTTACTGTCTTCTAATACAGAAAACATTTTAATTAAATAAGTAATCTTCAGAAAATACCATATTTAAGTAGCTTTTGTAGCATAGATAAGTATTTTAGTGCTTTCTGCCTAGCCTTCTATCCTCAAAAGACCATTTCTGACACTAATCTAAATGCTCCTCACATGATCTGACTTCGATAGGTAATACGGGCTGGTATCCGCAACTCCACGTCAAAGCGCGTATTTTGCGTACGGGATCTGACTTCGATAATGTGAGGACAAATTAATAGACTTTAAAAAAAGACTGTGACCGTTAAGTTTGTTTCGGTGTTTCTTCTCAGAGAAGCCGAATAGGAAACACCGACCTCATGTAATTAATATCTAAAATATTGTTGACATTTAAAAGGGTTTGTTCAAAGTTTAAACCTTACAGAAATAGATAGCATTTACTAATTTACTTAGCTTTGGTGAAACTGTGGCCACAGTTTCGTAGATCAGGCATCTGTCCCACCGCAACGACAGACGAAGAAGCCACGACGAGGAAGCGACTAGCTAATCAACGCAAATCAATTTTCTCGCTCAATTATAGAAAATATAGTCTTCCAGACCGTATTTCGGTCATGGCAGTCAATCTCAACGGAGACTAGCCTTCGGCGCAGGAGATATTATAGTGCACAAGTGTGTGCGCAGACACAGTTGTTCTCTCTCCTCCTTCACTTTCACAGTCCGATGGGACGGCTCGTAATCCGACACGACCTGAGAGATCAGGCGCAGGACCAACGGGTTAACGTGCTTTCCGAGACACAGGGGTATCACAACTTCTAACTTGAGGCTGTTACTAAGAAATTCCTAATGGAAAAACCCAATAACACTATGCTGGACCTGGGAATCGAACCCAGGTCCTCACGGTCAGCAGTCGCGCTTGCGATTACGAGACCGTCAGTCAAAATATTGATCTTGCTCAAGTAATGTACAGCTCGTTTGATGCCCCGTGTCAGTAAAAGGTTTACAGCTGTCCCGCCGGCGAGGAAGCGACTAACTATCGGCTATTTTCTCGCTCAAGAAACGTACAATAGTATACATTCTGTGTAAAGAAAAGAGATGTATGTATTAATAGTTTATCGCTGACTGCTCACACCGCTAGCGAGGACTCGCTCCACTAGTTTGTCGCTGAGTGACAAGAGCTATCAAAGATACTTTCTCAGCGGTGCTCTCTTAGCGGTCAGAAGTCACGCCGAGAGATCAAATAGCGGTAATTTCGTCACGAGCGAGTGGTGGCCCGTCGCACTCGGATACTCGCTGATAGCAGCGACAAAACTATCAGAACTACACACTCGCTGCTCGCTGCTCGCTAACTCGTTTTCAGTTGCTAGCTCAACTCGCTACCCGTTAATCGTCGGCGATGGGGTAACTGCCTTAATAGTTGATAGCGCCAAGAGCTATCATAGAGAGTACTCGCTCAGAGACGCATGACAGTAGCTCGTCGTAATCGCTCGTCGCCGAGACGCAGTATCGCTGCTCGTTGCTCGCCAACTCGTCTTTAGTTGCTACCTGTACTCGCTTCCCGTGAATCGCCGACGATGGGACAGGTGCCTAAACTTTAACGCTTACCTACCTCACCTCACACATCTTTGATGGAAAGGCAGCCATCAAAAGTAATGTAAATGCGAACCTAGTGTTAAAAAAAAAAAAAACAAGTTCAATCTGCCTAGCCTTTTCCCAACTGTATTGGGGTCGGCTTCCAGTCTAACCTGATGCAGCTGAATACCAATATTTTACGTGGAGCAACTACCTATCTGACCTCAACCCAGTAACTGGTAAGACTGGTTGTCAGACTTTCGGGCTTCTGACGACCCGTAACGACTGTCAAAGATCCACGAATGAAAGCCGGGACCAACGTCTTAACGTGCTTTCCGAGGCACGGAGGAGCCTCGGTATGTAAAGATGGTCACCCATCCAGATTAACCCCGGCAAGCGTAGCTTAACCAGATGAATCAACCCGTGCTACTTAGCCACAAGCTCCTTAAAAAAAAACAAGTTATTAAATTTAAATTGTCTATTAGTTAAAAAATCAACATTATTTCCTCAAATATAATTAAAAATCAACAAATTATCAATGTTTAATAAAATATATGTTTATGCCTTCGCTCTGGGCTTCATTTTCGGTGGTTTTATAATTGAGCCGATGCTTTTCCTCTTCATCATGGCCTTCTTCTTCGAAGGCGTCTGCATGTCCTTGACAATCCTCACTTTCTTTGTCTTTTCGCCGCCATCTTTCTTTTCTTTAGGCTTCTTTTCCACATCCGTCTTTTTCTTCGGTTTAACTGGTTTATCTTCTTTGCGTTCCTTAGATTTTACTTTCGATTTCAAGCTTTTCCCTTCAATTTTCTTAGATTTTTCTTTTAATTTCTTCTTCTTTTCTGGATCTTTTGTCTTATCTGTCTTCTCTTTTTGCGGTTTCTTAGTTTTTGGTTTCTTTTCTTTGACGGGGGCCAGTTTGAAGGATCCTGTGGCGCCGATTCCTTTAGTTTGTATGATAATTCCTTGTTCTACGGCAGATTTTATGAACTTCTTGATATGATAGTTCAGTTTCTCTGTATCCACGTTGTATCTCTGTGCTATATACTTCTTTATGGCGTATAATGATACCCCCTTTCGACTCTTCAGGTCAATGAGTGCTTGCTGTATCATTATCTTCGTGGTCAACTTCTTATCATGCTTTTCTTTTAATAAACCATCTGATGGACTTTTCGGCAACTTCTTTTGCGGCATTTTTGGTAACGCAGATTGTATTTGAAGGTCTGAGCCATCAGAGTGTGGTCCTTCTGAAGACATTGTGGGTGTTTGTGGATAAAAGATATAATTTTATAAACATTTCCGTAAATTTTTAGTGCAGTTAACTAGGTGAGAACTTTACCTTAACGAGGACTTAGACGGAATGTGAAAAAATGTGGGTAGTTCGCTAATGTTTTGTTTAGTGTGGATGATATAAAAGAGGTTTCTCCTTGTAACTTCTTTAGTTGCTAATGAGCTAGCGTATGGTCTGCTGGTTTGCCGTCAGCGGATATAAAATTATGAATATGTATGTAGGTATGTACCTATACATAGATCAAAGTATTTAAGAACGTCTTGATAAAAGACATTATGTGAATAACAAAATATAATGTTTAAAAACGTACTTACCTTGTAACTTTTTTGACATTTCCAAGTTGAATCGAACTGGAATTGTAAACTGAAGGTGATCACCTTTTACAGAAGTTTTACTGAATGTATAGCTGAAATTAGGTAGGTAGATACTTCCCCAATGTGTAACGTGTTTTGTGGGTTCATTGTAGGAACAATATTAAGGAATAATGATTGTGGACAATTGGTCAGATAGCCAATCGTTCCATGTAAAATACTGGTATTCTGCTGAATGAAAAGTTGAGAAAAGGCTAGGCTGATTGATTGAAAGATTGTGGACAATAGATAAGAATTCATTTAATTGTTTGGTTCTACAGAACCTACCTCATCATTTCAGCCGAAAGACATCCACCGCTGGACATAGGCCTCCTCCAAGCACCGCCACTTCAACCGGTTCTGTGCTTCCCACATCCAGCGGTGACTTGCGGCCTTCACAAGCTCCTACGACTTTCTTCTAAGTATTTAAGATCCTTCCTAAGTACTTACAAATTCGAAGCGATCAATTTAATATCGACTCAGAACAAGGGTGCCGCATTTAAAGCTATATTTCTATATTTTCGAACTAGTTGCTCCACCCACTACTTGCAGACTTAAATTTTACAGGCGCCTTACAGCGGCATATTTTTGATCTTTCTACTGAAACTTGGGTTTTTTAAGAAAGCGGTTCCGTCATACCTGTGGTATTTATTGGTTGTTATCATGGAATTCGTTCTTTATTGAACCTTAAGAGAGCCTCACATCTAGGCACAAGTTACCGTGACAAACATGGAAACCTTTAAATAGACTTCTTAGGTACATAAGTAGAGGTTGAAGAGGGAGTTGTGTAAAAATAACAGCTGCACGGGTCGATCGATCAGGTTAAGCTAAGCTTGCCGCAGTTGGTCTGTGGATGGGTGACCATCTTTACATACCAAGACCCCTCGTGCGTCAGAAAGTACGTTAAAACGTTGACCCCGGCTGTCATTTGTACATCTTTGACAGTCCTTACAGGTAGTTAGAAGCCCAAAAGTCTGACAACCAGTCTTACCAAGGGGTATCGTGTTACCAAGTAACAAGGTTGTGGAAGTCAGATAGGCAGTCGCTCCATGTAAAATACTGGTATTCAGCTGCATCCGATTATCTAGACTGGAAGCCGACCCTGACATAGTTGGGAAAAGGCTAGGCAGATGATGAGGTACACAAGTAGGCCGCAGCAACGACAACCTCCACAAGTGGGGGTTCATGCACGGCACAGATCTCCGGTTTGTATGCAGCATCTTTCCACAGACAATGGGTCACCTTCCATCTTGCGCCGCATGTCCTGTCTACTGCACATCGTGAGGACCTAATGGCTGCGTAAGCAAACGGTATTCGAGTTGTTAAATTTAGGACCGAACAAATTAAAACAGTATAGGATAAGTATATCTTTTCGTATCTATTATTTTTGTCATCGACAAGCTAAGAAGATGGAATTAATATAAACACGCAGACTAATTATCTAACAACCACAAAAACATAATGAACTCTAATACAATAACATAAAAACCATTCAAAACACTTACGCAAGAAAAAGCTTAACTTTCTAGGTACAAATTCGCACAAATTGCAGTAAAAACTACCGCAAAAAGTCCCAACCTGTCATAGGCACCCTACACACGACCTGACGCCCTGCAGGAACCGACCAGCGACCAACAGGTGGTCGCGGTTTGCTAATTAGGTATAAGTATTAACTAATAAGACGTTACACGCCACCTAGGTGGTTGTTAGTTACACGCGATCTCATAATTTAATGGGTTAGTCATGCTGTAGGTGTAGGTGCCTAGCATTTGTGGAGGATTGAATACCTAATTTGTTTATTGTTTTTGTATAAAAAGGTGCTTGTTTTTTTGGGTACCTATAATATCTTTTGCCCGTGGCTTCGTCCACATGGACGTCGGAAATTATTCCACGGAAACGTAGGTACGTTTCCGTGGGATAATTTGGCAGGCAAGCAGGTAGGTACCTGCTACCGTAACGCTCACGCCAGTAAAGCTCCCAGTCGTCGGCGTAATTTTTTCCGACATCTTCAACAATCATCGTCATATTTCAGCCAATTTATACAAAAACTTAATGAATTATTCACTTAAACCTTCCGCATGAATCACTCCGTCCATCGGTGAAAACCGTATGAAAATCCGTTCGGTAGTTTTTGAGTTTATCGCGGACAGACAGACGTGGCGGGGGGACTTTGTTTTATGATGTGTAGTGATGAGATTTTTCTCTTATGTGGTCACATTATGTAAATAGGTATATGGTTATTTACTTAGGTATGTGACGTGGTATAATGTTTAACAACTTCGAAGAGATGGTCGAATAGGGATGATGAGGAAAATGCTTTTGTCCGTCAGTTTATAATTAAAAAAATATTTGCCACTTTTTTTTCTATTGTTACGTTATCAAAAGATTACGGATACATTGAGTTAAAATATGCCATGACGTCACGAGTATGTAGATTTTATATTTACCTACTTGTGACGTAGCGACCCCCACTCCCCAAAAATGCGTTTATCATTTTTGGTTAATATGATAAAGCAAAAAATACGTGTGTAATACTTTTTTATTATCTGACTGGCGGACTAAGTAGAATTTCTTTTTTTAGACCCAGGCATCATACCTATTATTAATCAAGTTATTATTTAAAACATTTGTTACCTAACTTTATTTAGGTATTTAATAATGTAGTTAAGTAAATAACTTGTTACTACCTACATAATGCTTATCATTCCATCTGCTACTTACCTACACTAGCTAAGTACTTCTTACCTAGTGATAAAATAGTCGTAGATTTGTAGGTCAAAGTACCTAAATGTTACCTATGTCACAGTATAATTTAGTACCTACCTACAGTTCGTTTTTTATTCCCAGAGACTAATTTGACAGGTGTAAATGTCATACTCCAAATTGAAAAAAAAAAAATCACTTGTGATGTCAAATTGGTCTCTGGGTATAAAAAACGAACTTTTAAGTATGTATTTCAAGATAGGTACGTGCCCGTTCTTCTTCATATACCAACTACGCTTTGGAATGGGAACATACAAGTGATGGATTAATTAGCATTCGCATTCATTGTTAGCATGCAAATGCTCATTTAGCATTTAGCAAATGAAATGTAGTTGCGAAATTCTGTGAAGTGCGATGTGAATTTATCACTTTGTACTTTATATACTTTAATTTAATATATTTAATTATGTGATCAATCTTAATCACATTAAATATGCAAGTGTACTAGCAACAATAAAAAGTTGTCGGCGAGTAAACTAAACGCACGCTCGCACGAGACGTCCTAAGGCGAATGCGCTTTTTAATTTGCATATTAACAAAATTCACATACTTCATTATTATCAATTATCGTCATATTAGCAAATATTAATAGCAATAGCATTTAGCATGCTAATAAACAAGAATACACATGCTAATGAAATTTATGCGAAATCGCATTAATAGACATTACAGGTACATACTAGCTTCATCTTTCTGACTAACCAACTCCTTGACAACTCAAAAGTGCCTGTAATTGGTTTAGGTAACTGAAATAAATGTTTTTAGGTATGTTCTAATTATGACGATGATTGATTTGAAGGCCATTTTAAGTTGGAGTAGGTCTTACGTACTTGAGGGGCTTGTGGCTAAGTAATAAACTAATAACAGTCGCACGGGTCGATCTATCAGGTTACGCTACGCTTGCCGTTGTTAGACCGTGGATGGGTGACCATCTTTACATACCAAGACCCCTGCGTGCCTCGGGAAGCCCGTTAAGCCGTAGGTCCTGGTTGTCATTTTTAGATCTTTGACAGTTGTTACGGGTCTTCAGAAGCCCGAAAGTCTAATAACCTGTCTTACCAAGGGTTATCGTATTACCCAGTAACTGGGTTGTGGAGGCCAGATAGGCAGTCGCTCCATGTAAAATACTGGTATTCAGCTACATCCGGTTAGACTGGAAGCCGACCCCAACATAGTTGAGAAAAGGCTAGGCAGATGATCGCATCCGATTTTTTTTAAGTCGTTGTCTTTCACTTTTTAATTGTGGTACCTACCTACCCCACACAAATTCGAATACCACTACCTGCTATGTAAATAACAGTGACAGGAAAGTATCATAACATCATAGTTTTGGAATAAAATACGATTTTATGTTACAACGCTTATATTATGGAGCACATTTGGATTGACACAAAGAATGACAACAACAATATTTTTTTTTAAATTCAAAATAAGTACCTAGGTACCTGAAATTACTTTAACAAGTGGCCAGGGTGTTTCTATTAAAAAAAAAGGTAAACCAAATAGTTTCAACACCTCCCCGTAATGGAAACATCCTGTACATACAGATATACAAAAAATATATACACCCTAATAAATTAATAACAAACACTATAAATAAAAATCATCAATCGTCGTTCATTCACAGGTTTCTTTTTCATTATGAGTGGAGCACCAATTAGTTGGGAGTCACGCAAACAAAAAACAGTCGCACTCTCAACTACAGAAGCTGAGTATATGGCTCTTAGTGAAGCGTGCAAAGAAGCCATATACCTCAAGGCGTTTTTTAAAGAAATATTTTCTTTGGATCGCCCAATCAAAATTTATACAGATAATCAAAGTTCATTAAAATTATCTCATAACGACACCTTTCACGCACGCACCAAACACATCGATATAAGGCACCACTTATTCGCGATTCACTTAATCAACAAAACCTTGTTTTAAATTACATTAACACACGTAATATGCCAGCCGATGTCCTTACTAAACCTTTAACAAAACTTCGACATTTCATGTGTCTTAAAGGTTTAGGTATAACCGAGGCCATAAGCTAGCTTGCTTTTGTTTTTTGTATTCATTGTTTTGTTAAGTGTTCGTGATTATTGTTTATAGTGTTTGTTATTAATTTATTAGGGTGTATATATTTTTTGTATATCTGTATGTACAGGATGTTTCCATTACGGGGAGGTGTTGAAACTATTTGGTTTACCTTTTTTTTTAATAGAAACACCCTGGCCACTTGTTAAAGTAATTTCAGGTACCTAGGTACTTATTTTGAATTTAAAAAAAAATATTGTTGTTGTCATTCTTTGTGTCAATCCAAATGTGCTCCATAATATAAGCGTTGTAACATAAAATCGTATTTTATTCCAAAACTATGATGTTATGATACTTTCCTGTCACTGTTATTTACATAGCAGGTAGTGGTATTCGAATTTGTGTGGGGTAGGTAGGTACCACAATTAAAAAGTGAAAGACAACGACTTAAAAAAAATCGGATGCGATCATCTGCCTAGCCTTTTCTCAACTATGTTGGGGTCGGCTTCCAGTCTAACCGGATGTAGCTGAATACCAGTATTTTACATGGAGCGACTGCCTATCTGGCCTCCACAACCCAGTTACTGGGTAATACGATAACCCTTGGTAAGACAGGTTATTAGACTTTCGGGCTTCTGAAGACCCGTAACAACTGTCAAAGATCTAAAAATGACAACCAGGACCTACGGCTTAACGGGCTTCCCGAGGCACGCAGGGGTCTTGGTATGTAAAGATGGTCACCCATCCACGGTCTAACAACGGCAAGCGTAGCGTAACCTGATAGATCGACCCGTGCGACTGTTATTAGTTTATTACTTAGCCACAAGCCCCTCAAGTACGTAAGACCTACTCCAACTTAAAATGGCCTTCAAATCAATCATCGTCATAATTAGAACATACCTAAAAACATTTATTTCAGTTACCTAAACCAATTACAGGCACTTTTGAGTTGTCAAGGAGTTGGTTAATCAGAAAGATG
Source organism: Omphaloscelis lunosa (assembly GCA_916610215.1). NCBI lineage: Eukaryota > Metazoa > Arthropoda > Insecta > Lepidoptera > Noctuidae > Omphaloscelis > Omphaloscelis lunosa. Next base: position 3,590,496 of record OU744271.1, read on the forward strand.
AAGCTAGTATGTACCTGTAATGTCTATTAATGCGATTTCGCATAAATTTCATTAGCATGTGTATTCTTGTTTATTAGCATGCTAAATGCTATTGCTATTAATATTTGCTAATATGACGATAATTGATAATAATGAAGTATGTGAATTCCAAAATTGGAATAAAATACGATTTTATGTTACAACGCTTATATTATGGAGCACATTTGGATTGACACAAAGAATGACAACAACAATATTTTTTTTTAAATTCAAAATAAGTACCTAGGTACCTGAAATTACTTTAACAAGTGGCCAGGGTGTTTCTATTAAAAAAAAAGGTAAACCAAATAGTTTCAACACATAGGCTAAGTGGGAAAAATACGTAGGTTTTATTGAAGCTAACCCAAATAAACTACCCAATCAAAGGTAATAAAAATTATATGAGACCACCGCGTAAGCTTCCACCAAATTACAAAATAATTTTCAAAATCAGTCCACAATTGAAGAAAATATCGAATAACATTGATAAAAAATAAAAAATACGTACAGACGAACATAGAATCCCCTTTTTTCGAAAGTCTGTAAAAAAATTGGAACCTCATTTAAACTCTCCTCCCCTATTTCTGGGGATGATTTTCAAAAAAATGCTATTCGTAGGTATAGGTAAGCAGTAGCTGGTGTAGGTACCACCAGCTGCTGCTTGTCTACCCATTGAGGATATCTGCAAGAAAATACATTCAAAATTAAACCACGCACAACTTGTATTGTGTTTGTACCAGCGGAATATTCTCAAGTTTACAACTTCTCCTAATTTCATGATCACGGGTAGGTACTTAATTCTCACTGAAAACAATCTAGAACTACCCACAAAATCTCAAATCTTCCGAGAGTGGGAACGTTAAAACTATAAAAGGCATCGCTTCACTCACTCGAGTCGCTCCTCGTCACATTATTCACACAGTCGTCATCGCAGTAGCTCGTGTGTGAAATAAATCAAAATGGCGAGAACGAAACAGACAGCTCGCAAGTCCACCGGAGGGAAAGCTCCTCGGAAACAACTGGCGACCAAGGCAGCGAGAAAAAGTGCTCCAGCCACGGGCGGCGTGAAGAAACCGCACAGATACAGACCAGGCACTGTGGCCCTGCGAGAGATACGTAGATACCAGAAGAGCACGGAGCTGCTCATTAGGAAACTGCCGTTCCAGCGTCTCGTGAGGGAGATCGCGCAGGACTTCAAGACTGATCTCCGGTTCCAGAGCTCCGCTGTGATGGCGCTTCAAGAGGCCAGTGAGGCGTACTTAGTGGGGCTGTTTGAGGATACGAATCTTTGCGCGATCCATGCGAAGCGAGTGACTATCATGCCGAAAGATATTCAGTTGGCGAGGAGAGTGCGTGGCGAGCGCGCGTAGTGAGATTCGTATCATATTTTGAGATTGTAGGTAGGTAGGTATTTATTGAAGACAAAGCCCTTTTCAGGGCTGCAAGTTATTCTGTTTCTTTAGTAGATGATGTCAAAACGTAGTCTACTTTCTCAAATCTAATAATATTTGAAAGTGTGTTATGAAAAAGCCCTTCTCAGGGCTGCAACGTTTTCTTTGGTGGGTGTCTTCAAAACGTAATAGGTGGGTAGGTCTACTTTATTAAATTTTATAATATTAATAGGGAAGCATTTGAGGAACTCGTGGCTAAGTAATACCAGCCGCACGGGTCGATCCAGCTGGTTAAGGTTCGCTTGCCGGAGTGGGTGACCATCTTTATTTACTGAGACTTCTCCCGTGGTTCCGGCTGTCATTGACAGTCGTTACGGGTCGTCAGAAGCCCGAAAGTCTAACAACCCAGTCTTACTAAAAGCGTATCGTAATACTTAGATACTAGGTTGTGGATGTCAGATAAGCAGTCGCTCCATGCAAAATACTGGTATTCACCTGCATCCGGTTGGACCGGAAGCGGACCCCAACATAGTTGAGCTAAAGGCTAGGAAGACTGATTTTTTTAATAGTTAGATAAGTGAGTATTTGAAAGTGGGTAGTTCAGTGTCTATATTTGGTAAGATTTTAAACTTAGTCAGGGAGGTAGCTTGGTAATCGGTACTTCTCCCAACTTAAGACGCCGATATATGCCAGCGACCTTGAGCAGTTAGCTTGCGTGTTCTGTACTAAGCTCACGCAACGCGTCGTACGTCCAGCCAGTAATAGGACTCGCCCATCAATGAGCACTGTCCCAAATTAGACGTATTATTAATTTATTATAAATAAAACAAAAGGTATTCAAATAAAACGCGCACATACTAAAAGATACATAATTATATAAGACATTACACTCCTTTTTGGGCAGTCCTGTAATCATCTTTAAAATGGTTTCGGAAAAATACACTTGATAGTTTTTGCGTGCTTCTCAGTTTTTTAATCCGCGTTAGACATAACTTTACAAATTAATTGCACTATGTAATTAAAACATAATCTAAAATATTCACAGATTAAATTATTAAGAAAATGCTCTAATTTAACATATATTTTTTTCCACTCGCGTCAAACACTCGTTTAGACGTGATCTTCAATATAAAATCATTAAAAGTCACCTTATGGCATAGTAGGAAAGTAGCTAAGATGACTAAAATGTCACGGTGTATCATGTACTATTATTTTAAATATTAAATTTTTAAATATTATTTTTAAATAAAGTTTTATGTCCAACACTTATTTTTACACCCATATTTAACAAATAAAATACTTCGAAGTTGATTATTTCGTAGCTGGTCAGGAAACCTAGATTATTTTTAAGATAAAGGATGCTTCAAATTCATAACTCAGTGGTACAGTATAAAAATGGTTTATTTACCTTAAATCTACGATACATTAACTTATAACAACTATGTACTGTGTTGCATTAGCAGACCACTTTTAATAAATACATAATTAATTTTATATATTAATCTTTTAATTATATCCACAAATAATCACGTATTTTTCGATTAGAAACCATAACACTAATTTTATGTAGTTCAATTTCCTTTGCATCTTAGTTGTATAGTGACCATAAAATTACATAATTTCTATACCCTCAAAAAGTCGACATAATACATATTTATTTAAATTGGTCTTTCCAGCAACTAACCTCACATTTTGGAAAACCTGGGCCCTTTTTTTTTTTTGTGGGTGGGAAATCATCAAATAACTTCTCCCGCTCTGGGCGGAGCGGGAGAGCGTGTCAGACTCTTACTGACTAAAACCTGGGCCCTGTATTCACAAATTACAATTTCCATAATTTGTAATTTCTATGTTACGTAATTTTTGATGTGTAACATCTTTCTCTTGCTTTCCTGCAATCTGTGGGAATGATTTCGTGAAAAGGGACGGAAGTGTGTAACAGGAAGCCCAAGTGCGCGCTATTTGATTTGATTTGACCAATGGGCGCGCGCGGTGCTAGTTGGCGGTCAGACACGACGTTGGCGAGGCTCCGTCCCTTTTCGGACTACTTCCGTTTACACCCCGATTTCAATGAATGTGTATATTTCCAATTTGGTTTACAATAAAACGAGTATGTTTACACTAAAAACTAGTTTTGTTATTTTCACCAATTTTTTCAACGGTTTTTAAATACCTGAAATCATGGGTCTTCAATAAAAAACGCATTACTCCTAGTGTTAATGAAATAAAATACAATTTTCATTAAAAATACGAAAAATCATTTCAAATAATACCTGAATAATTTTTTTCAGGATATAATATTAATGTTGCTTATTACCGAGGTGAGATTTCAGATGTTACACATCATATGCGACTAGGCTTGCTCGTTTTTTTACAATTTAACAATTTTGTAGAATTGTAAACTTGTAAATTTTGTGGTATGTGGGCTCTTCAATATGTAAATCTGCTGTCATATGATGTTCGCTGCTATGATTGGTTAATCAAAATAACTATAATCCGTTCCAAATGTATGTGATAAAACTGTAAACAAACCCTTTGTTTACAGTTGCATTCGTTCTGGTTGAATTCTTACGCAAACGCTGACTAAAGGGAATTGATAACTTAATCATCTCTATGATAAGGTTTCAACTTTATATTTCAACACTTTTTCCAACAACTATTATTTGAATAATACTATTAAATTGTAATATAAAAATCATCGACGAGAATTGAGGTTAATTTTATAACCTCAATTTGAATAATCAAATCAAAGCACTCGATTTGTAAGTGGCACTAATTAAAATTAGCATCTACAGGTATGTTTTCTGATCCTTTTGTTTACATTTTCGTCACATACTTTTGGAACAGAATATACAACCAATATATTAAGTAAAAATTAGATTTGACAATAGTTTATATTGAATTGACTTTCAAAAACCAGCATTCTAATTGCGTAGCACACTCAGCGGGCTAATTGAGTAACACACTCAGCGGGCTAATTGCGCAGCACACTCAACGGGCTTATCGCATATTACACTCAGTGGGCTTATCGCGCATCACACTCAGCGGGCACACTCTCAATCCTAATGCCACTAATTTTAGCAATTCAACAATATTCATTGCGTTATTTACGTTGTCGAGCAGACAAATTTTACAAATATATTAAACAATGTTTTATAAATTTTCTTGCATTTCTTTGAAATCTGAAAACCAGTTTTACCAAGGGGTTTCGTATTACCCAGTAACTGGGTTGTGAAGGTCAGTCGCTCCATATAAAATACTGGTATTCAGCTGCATTCGGTTAGACTGGTAGCAGACCCCAACATAGTTGGGAAAAGACTAGGCAGATGATGGTTTATGAATTTGCTTCGAATCGTGACGGGAAGTGTGTTACGCAATTCGGGAGCGGAATGAAAATCCCCTCCATTTTGATATTACTTCATTTGAATATACGTCTGTTCTACAAGAAAAATCACGCATTAAATATTGTTGAATTGTCAGAATGAGGGATTGTCATTTCAATTCTTATAATATTAGCTATTGCTTGCATTTAATTGGTACAGTTGGTTCTAGCGCATTGGTACTATCTAGAATTTTGTACATTTAAGAGGGGATGTAAATTCATTTAGTCCCATCTGACCTAATCGTTAATCTATGGTTTTTAAAAGAATGACGACAATATACATCAGATATAACGAAAAACCAGACACATCTCAAAATATGTAATTTTGCGATGTGTCCGGTTTTTAACCTTACTTTAAAAACCGCGAAACTCAAGTCTAGCATGGCTAAAGTGAATATCTGTTATAGACAACACAGTCTCAATTTATATTCGTCACTTAGCAATACAGTGTGCTAGTGTGTAACCTCCCTAACCATAGACAGAGAATGGACTGAGCGTTCCGTATTCAGTTTTACAGTGAACAGACCGAAAAGTACGAGAGAGACAAAGCGAATTTGCGGCCAGTCGTTATTTACTACAAGCATTGGCCGCATAGTCGCTTTGTCTCTTTCTAGAGAGTGGTCACTGTTGTGAGGCTAAAGCTACAGTTTCTTAGAAAAGCGGTGACCGCTCACGTAGCGTCCGCAATTTACGGGCGATGACGTCAGTTAAACGTTGATTTTGAAAGTAAGTTTGTGTGGTTTTGACACAAAGCGTTGTTGACACTGTAAAGCAAACTTCGTCCCCAAAAGATTTAAATCGCTAGATTTACCCTCAAACAAGTGTTGTCACTGCGTCATTGTATGTCATTGGTGTCAAAACGAAACAGAGTCGCGACTATCTTTTGACGCGGTAGGGCCAATCTTACGATTTAAATCTTTGCCGCTGTCATCATTTTCTTGACAGCTGTCATTGCGGCTACCGCTTTTCTAGGAAACCGTAGCTTAACGCTCAGTCCAATTTTCTGTCTATAAACCTAACATGCTGTTATTTTTACTTTATACATGTGAGTAATTTCTTAAATAAATAGTGCACATAATCTCATTCGAAAAAGATTAAGCGCAATTTTAATATACAAAAAAATTGCTGAAAATAAATAGTATATTTTTTAAACAAGGTTGCTGTTTGGCTCAGTGCGATCAGATGGAACTCAACCTAAATAATCATATAATAAGGTGGTTTATGCTTTACCACGATCTTATTTTTTTCTTCTTATTAAGGTCAATGATGGTATATTTTTTCTTCCCTAATATGTCACTCAATGGTACTTGCTTTATTTTTGAGATATCACTGTATACACCTGGAGGGCAAAAGGGATGATGACAAAAAAAAATTATAGGACACGGTTTTTTCCTTTTTTACGTAATTAAAAGATTACGGTGATACATTGAGTTAAATTGTGCCATGACGTCACGAGTATGTAGATTTTATACTTACTTGTGACGTAGCGACCCCCACTCCCAAACTTTAATGCATTTTATCTAAGTCTTTTTTATTAAAATGATATTTTTCTATTATAGCGTGTCTAATATTTTTTTAAATTATCTGACTGACGGACTTAACAGTTTTAATTTTTTTAACTTAGAAATCACTGTTCCCGTATTTTTAAAAACGTTTACATTTTCTCAATCTGTCAAAAAAAAAAAACAGTAATTTTCCTACATTTTTGACATAGACGTTTTTAAATACGGGAATTAGCTCCTGTTCTGAATCAGAAAGATGTTTGATATCTACTCACACAGATAACTGCATATCGAACACTTTTACTACACGAAACACTTTTTTTACATTCCCCGCTTATTTTTGTAAAATTCGTCATCTATATAAATACTAAGCTGGTCGAATTTGTACAAATTATTCTATTCTACATAAAGCATGTAGGCACAGATGAATACAGATGGGACACTCCGAATTTTAAGAATAAAGGTACAAGTACGCGGCGGGCCTCAGTGAGCGTAAAGTAGACAGAAGATATAAGAGTTACGCGATAGAAAAATAGGCATCTTCTAGGTGAATATAACTGTAGGTAATTAGTGCTCTGCGACCAGAATTGCACTTGATTGTGTCGTAGCAAGAGTCGTATTTTATTTTTTGCGGAGTGTCCCATCTGTACTAATCTGTGCTGCAGGTATAGTTTTTGCGTTTTAGCGTGGCAATAACGGTCATTGCCCTTTTCCTAATATCTCTCCGTAGGAACTCGAACAATAAACTATTAATTGATTTTCGTTATTGGAACATGTTGAAGACCACGATAGATATTGATTCAGGACAATAGAGGACTTTTTTTTTTCTTTTCAAAAATGTAGTTGGGTCAATGACCGCTATTGCTATTCTAAATCGCGACAACTATAGCAGTAATTTATTACAAATATACAGAGTGTTTTTTTCAGGCGATGTCTGTTTTCAATTCTTCGAATGTATTTTATCTAAAATTGCATACTATTTATACACCACTAAAGAGGCTCAATCATTCCCTCTTTCTTATGATTATGAATCATTCGGTCTTATGATTATAGTATCATTCATTCGTCGTTATGATTATCATTTACTAAAAGGCCTTTCATTGCCAAATACTACAATTAGGGTGAGGTTACCAGTTACAGTCCGCGTTCAAAATATATTACAATTTTAGATTTTTATATACATAATTACATGCAGCCTTTGTCATTATAGAAAATTTAATTATAAATACCTTAAATTAATTGGTTTTTCACCCTTCCGATTGGCAATTTGCTAATAATACCAAGAATGAAGGATTTCGTTCACTCACACATTCAATCAATGAATGCCATTCATTTTGTCATGTGTTTTATGTATATGGGAAGCTTTATTAGCTTGTTCGTTGTATCGAACGTGTACGTCAGTCGAATGTGATTACAATGCGAGTTTTTACAGCTTGATTGACTTTAGGTAGTCACACTGCAAGTCAACGACCTTTTATAAGCGGTGTGCGCCAATGTATTTTATACCGGCGTCTGACGTTTAATTTCTCGGTAAATGGTAAAAATAAAAATACAATTATAATCAAACCACTATTTAAAAAAAAATCAGATTCGTTTGGATAACTGTGTCAAGTCTTCTTGTCGCCCATACCACAATGTTTGAAAAATAATGTATTCAACCAGTGTGTTCATGCCTACTATTTAAATTATGCTCATATAATATGTTTTTTAAATTAAATTTTCGAAAACAACTACGTCGAAATAAACCAATAAGCTTGTATTTAGACATTTCTACCGTTTAGTTTACTCGTATATTTGCAATGAAGCTGAATCTAGAATAAAACATATATTTTGACATTGACGCCGATGACGTCGAAAAAACATTAGCGGCGGCGGCGTGGCTGTAATTACCGGCGGCGTACGCCACGCCGATCGGCGCACACCGCTACCTCTAATCATACAGAGATATTTTTTTTGCATAAATATTTTTACTCATTTATTCATTTGGCTTTAAAAACTTGCATTACAGGCTTGTCGTAAAAACGAACTAACAAGAGTATGGAGAAACTTTCTCTAAACATTTTATGGTTGTACATACAAACTTCACGCCTGTAATCCCCGAAGGGTTAGGCAGAGGTGTGCCACTACATCCACGTTTCGCCTTTCATAGTTATATTATTTATTTTAAATGCATGATTTGTATTTTTCTTTACAATTTTGTAAGTTTTGATATTTACACAATAACCACCATTTTTCACATTAATATAAGTATTAATTTTCTTTATATAATTGCAGTCAACAATCATATTTAAAATTTTCAATATTTAAAATTTGTGTTTGACTAACTAACCATTCCTACTATTTAAGTGCCTGCTACACGGTCGCCAACCGCGTCCCGACAGCGGTGACCTTGGTGGTTTACAACCGTGTAGGTGGTGGTTTATAACCAAATTTCGTTTGACCTTCCAACGATCTTGTTTTAAAGAGCTGCGCTAGCGACCAAGGGCGAAAAGAGGAGGTTGGGTCGGCGGTCGACCGTGTAAGCGGCGGTTGTCAACCGCGAGTCACTCGCTGTCAATCGTCGCGCGAGGCACACGTGTTACGCGCGCAAGTTTTACAAGTTTACCTATGTATTAACATTAAAACTGAAAAATGGCGGAAAACAAAGAAATTATTACTGAGTTGAAGAGCTGTACAGATACCTACCCTGTCTGTGGGATCTCAGCTGTGAACAGTACAAAGACAACAATCAAAACCGCATACCTAGTCTAGGAGGCTTTGGTTTCTAAAAGGAAAACAATTGATCCAAATACCACAGACAAAAATAAAATTGATAATTTAAAAGCCTCGTACAATAGAGAGTTAAAAAAGTAAGCATTATGTGTTTAAATTACTTTAAAGAAACAAAGTCGACGTCTTTACTGCTCGAATATTACGACAGAATGACATGTTGGCAACCATGTAGTTAAAACAGCTCTACCGGTCGCCAACCAGGGTCACCTCTGTCGGGGACACGGTTAGCAACCTTATAGCAGGCACTTAATACTAGCCTTGTCTAACCTCAAGCTGAGGCGAACCACATACAGTCGATCTGTGAAAAACTTGAGCATATTCAGAACCTTGTGTTCTGCCTAAGACAACACAACTAGCAAGCAACTGTCTGTGATCTAAGTTTAATAAGCCTCCGACATATTATTCATTGGTTGAATTTGGATACGAAGAAACTGGTTGCTCATAATACTTGGTAGCTATGAAACTTGCACTGAATAAGCGAAGCAGCTGCTTCAAATTATTTCTATCGCTAAAAAATATATTATTCAAATTAAATGTGCAAACAATATTTTATACAATATTTATTTCATTATTTATTGATTTCTAACAAAATATGTACACAATAAAATGATGCTTTACAAAAAAATAAGTAACCCTCTAAAGTTAATTCTCTAGTAATTGGTTGCTAAAGTGTTTCACATTAATATAGTCCTCATTCACTTTCAATTAAAATATCTCTGTACGTATAATATTTTTTCTTTTTCTTACTCCATTAATAATTGTAATTCCTGGTTGCCTGCAACCAGATTAAATAAACAACCATTTGGATTGGCAGTAGCTCTTGTGTAGCACCGGTCATGCACATTAGCGTCCAACATTTTCTTCCAGAATAATTACAGCAGTCGGTTTCTCAGACCAATACGAAGTATATGGTTGTATGGAAACGTTTTTTTTCTTTGGCATACAAACAGCCGTGTTAAAAATATTTTAGTTAATCTCAGAAGCATCATTAAGTCGATAATAATAGCATCGAAGCGAAAGGTTGCTGGTTCATATGTATGTATACGTATATGTATGTTCATATGTACCATCATTGGTTGCTGTGTATAAACCATGAATTAAACGTTTTATAAGACCATTTGAATCATGGATATTGATAGTATGATGCTACACAAATATGAAGTTTATGGTTGTTTAGAAGCGTTACTGCTTTTTTGCCGCAGCTATATACATAGCAGTAGTCGACATTGGTTGATCTAAAAATCTTTGTCGCAAGAATCACTAATGTTAATGGTTACTGCATCGCAGCGTATGGTTGCCGGTCACAATTATGTAGCTATTGGTTGCTCTATAGAAACCAATCAGTAAATAGCTCCTAAGCCCGTAGGTATCACCGAAATTGTTGGTGACAGTGTTGTAGCAAATGGTTGCTGCCTCGCAAATGTGAAGTAAATGGTTGTTTAGAACCTTCCCTGTTGTTTGGCGTCAGCTGCAAACTTTCGTACGTGTACTATGTAATCCAACATTACCGTTGCGAACGCCGCGTCGAGTACGAACATTGGGATTTTACCTGTAATCGAGACAAACATAATAAGGTTATTATAGATATCATAACTTATGTTTTACCCGAAGGTATCTGTAAAATAATGTATAGTAAACGATAAATGATTTTATTTCTGTAAGTAGGTTTGTACAAACACTTTTACACGTCAATCATATTTTAAAAACTAGATGAGTTCGGCGTTTCCTATCTGACTACTCTGAGAAGAAAGGCCGAAACAAACTCAGAGGTCACAGTCTCTTTTAAACACATAACATAACATAACATCACGCCTGTAATCCCCGAAGGGTTAGGCAGAGGTGTACCTATAGTACACCCACATTTCGCCAGTTATGTTTAAGTCCCATGTAATAGGGGGCGAGCCTATTGCCATCAACCGGGCACAAATCCAGACTCCAGGCTGCTACTGAGAAATTCCAGATGGAAAAACCCAATAACACTTTGCCCGATCCGGGAATCGAACCCAGGACCTCATACTCGCGTGTCTCGTTTAAAGTCCAGACATAATCTTGGTCAGATCGTGTGAAGACCATGTAGATTAGTTAAGTGTATTCATCCCGCGCGGGCTGGCAACATCGCTTTTCTAGAGATTTTTCGTGATTATTTCATTAAATTTAAATTAAAGCAGAATTTTTTTTCAGCCAAGCACTAGATTGTAGAATTTTTTCTTTTTTTTTAACATTTGCTATATAATAGATACAAATATTTAATCGTTATACTGCAAACAAGGCTCGGATACCGGTTAAATTTTCAAACCGTTATTATGTACTCGATGCAAAAACCTTTACAGTCGGTTTCGCTCGTAGCAATCGTTTTTTAACCGGTTTTGGAGGAGTCTTTACATAAATGATTTTTTCGGTTTTAAAGGTTAGGGCATTATTAACGGGATCTCATGGCGTCATGGAGAGTGCGATTGTCGCAACCCAGTGCTGGGCACGCCACAATTGCGGCGATAAGTCCACTCTTTGAGGAGTGGCTAGAGAGGCGCCACGGCGTCCGCACCTTCCGCCTGACGCAGGTCCTGAACCTGACATGGCTGTTTCGGGAGGTTCCTGTTCAGGATAAGGCGGGAGGAAACGCCCGGGTGTCACCATTGTGTGGATCGCCCGGAGGACACGGTGAAGCATACGGTGGAGGTCTGTCCGGCTTGGGCGGAGCATCGCCGTGTCCTCGTGGAGGCGATCGGCGGCGGTGATCTCTCGCGTCCGGCCCTGATTAGGGCCATGGTAGGGAGCGAGAGGAAATGGGAGGCCGTCACCTCCTTCTGCGAAGCAGTAATGCTCGCGAAGGAGGAGACGGAACGCGTGAGGGAGAGGCAAATTTCGCGCCCTCACGCCCCTAACCGCCGCAGGAGGACAAGCCCTGGGCGTCGGGAATCGCAGGCCGATTTCCGGCCACCGTAGGCGCGGGCTTGCGGACGGTGAGCAATGGGTAGCTCGCCGTCCGATAAGGACCAGGCCCGGGTCCACGGCGCGTTGTGTTCCACGTGCGCCTCAAAGAGATGTCAGCAGAATTGACGGGGTCCGTTAGGGCCGATGCCTGTCGGGGTTGCGAAGAAAACCGAAAGGGAGATCGTGGCCCCCGGCAACAGGGCAACCGAAGGAACACGGGTGGGTTTTAGTCAGTAAGAGTTTGACACGCCCTCCCGCTCCGCCCAGAGCGGGAGAAGTTATTTGATGATTTCCCAACCAAAAAAAAAGGGCATTATTAACTGGTTTTTTGTTTAGTTTTTATTCAGTGCGGCATCCTCACAAGTAGTTACAAGTTGCAACGCGTTTACCGACATGCCGCTCGTCGTATAAATCGGTTAATTTAGGTTAAAAAAAAAACTTAAAACGTTCATGTTCTTAAGAAAAGTTCGGAGTAAAACACAAATAAACCGGTATTCACCGGTATTTTTTAAACCGGTTCCGAGGCTTCACTGCAAATACAAAATAATTGACAATATGACAATTTTTTTATGACTAAATACCAAAATAACTATCATTAAATAGCACATTATAAATACTAAAATCTAGTCCTTAGCTGAAAAAAAAAAATGAAATTTCGGTAAAAGTGAAAGTGTATTTTCTGTGGGAATTAGGATGAAGACTAACATTTTATTTTCTGATCGTCAGTTAGATTATTAAAAAAAGATTGGACACGTAATTTTTATTTTTTTAAGTAATCAAAAGATTACGGCGATACATTGAGTTAAATTGTGCCATGACGTCACGAATATGTAGATTTTATACTTACTTGTGACGAGCAACCCCCACGCCCCAACTTTAATGTGTTTTATCTAAGTCATTATTTATTAATATGATGAAGCAAAAAATACGTATCTAATATTTTTTTTATTATCGGACTGACGGACTAAATAGTTTTTTTATTTTATCAGAACTTTTTATTATGTACTTGCTGAGCCGACAGACGATGTCCTGTCTCAATTTCAATAATTATGATTATTGAATTTGAGACAGGCATATTTTTTTTTTATATAAATTTTTTTGTTACCTTTTCATAATTAAGTATTATGACTATTTATTGATTTTATTGTATTTGATGTTTCTTTTTTTATCCTCTTCTTTTCACGTATTTAATTAATTTAAAATATTATTTTTTCTAATGACATAAAGTTATGACACCTAATAGGTCACTTATAAATTTGTATGTCTTATTTATGACAAAACATAGCGCACCCCCTATTTATGTAAACACCTATGTTTCACAAATAAGCTGATTGATTGATTAACAGGACATCGTCTGTCGGCTCAGCAAGTAAACAAACAACAATGATGCCTCTTTTGAAGACTTTAGAGGTAACTTGGTGACGAGATCGTTGGTGTTCATTCCATATTAACGTATTCCTGTACCCTAATTGCGTAATACAACATAATCACAATCTTTTTCGATTTGCAACAGATTGCTAATCAATTGCTTTATAAGTTGGAAAAAAATCTGCTCAACCACGTAAATAACGCAATGAATGTTGTTGAAGTGTCAAAATGAAACATATTTGTCATAATCGTTTACGAAAATAAGTTACGCAATTAAGGTACTGGTTGATGATACTAGTCCAAATATTTGTAAGGTTCCGTACCTCAAAAGGAAAAAACGTAACCCTTATAGGATCACTTCGTTGTCCGTCTCTCTGTCAAGAGCCTTTTTCTCAAGAACGCGTGGAGGTATCAAGTTGGAATTAATATCAAATACGTAAGTCAACGGTCCCTTGGAGCTCTAAAAAAAACAGCCATTTTGCGACATATTTTGATACTCGCAAATAAATCAATCCTATAGGCGTATATCGATGTATGGGAGAACATGTTTTTCAACTACAATGTTAAGTTTGTTTTTGGGACAAATTCAACTATGGAACCCTTCATTGTGCGTGGTTCGACAAGCACTTGGCCGGTTTTTTACTATGTCAAGTCAAGTCAAGTCAAATCATTTATTTCAAATAGGCCCATATATGGCACTTTTGAACGTCAAAATTTACAAAATAATATAATTGATTGATTCTAGTCGCCCCTTCCAAAAGGTAGTTTTCGTATGGAGAAGAATGGGCAAGAAACTCCAATGTTACTCTTTTAAAATGTTTTACAATAGTTTGTATAAGTACGTACATTAGTTAAAAATAATTAAAAATGAAGCAACGACAGATAATTTAATTATGTGATAGATACATGGTGCTCACATATTTACAAACATTGTAAAAGTAGACGATTTTCCTCATTTTTTTTTTAAATTAATAAGTCTGTAATGTATATCTGCCACCACCACTGCCATGTCCCTATGTTTTGTTTTTTAATGTATTTTTTTTCTGTGTCCTAAAACTATCCCAAAAACAAAGGGACATGGCAGTGGTAAATATGCATTATATCATAAAAAAATATTTGGACAAGTATCACTAACCAGGCAATGCGAAAACAGACGAATACTTTAGTATGGAATGAACCCATAACACTCAAACACAAACTCATTTTTTGAACTAGATGGCGCTTTATCGAGTTTGAACGTCAAATTATTTTGCAAACTCGATAAAGCGCCATCTAGTTCAAAAAATGAGATTGTGTTTCGTCTATAAATAGTGTAGGTACAAGACTTACCTTTAAGATCACAGCACATAAGCCATTGAAAGACAGTGTGTGTCTCAATCTTGCCTCCAGAAGTCTGTACTGTTCGCGGCTTTAGGAACCAGCAACCGACCTTATTTTGACCTCTGCAATTTAAAACAAAACAATTGAATAAAAAAAGAAAATACGTTTATTCCATTGTTAGAGTTCCGTAACTCAAAAGGAAAAAAAACGGAAACCTTACATCACTCGTTTGAATGTCTGTCTGTCTGTCCGTCTGTCACAGCCAATTTGCTCCTAATCTAACGGACCGATTAAGTTGAAATTTATGTATCATCGAGGAAAGGCAACAAGACTTAGACAACATTATTGAACGAATGAATCGCCTTTGTTCATAAAATGATGACAAAAGCGTTGTTCGCATCGACCGTTAATCTGGTCGATGCTTGTCGGGCCTTAAGTGCGTTCCAACACAACTGGAATTTAACAAAAAATCTGCTGTCATGGGCAACTGTATTGCAGTGAGTTGGGTAGTTCTATTATGAACAGTGATCGGAGTAGGTAGATTGATTTGGGGTTAATGAACTAGCACGTATATATTAGTATGGATATGCCTCCGGGATTCCGGGATATTGAAATTATTAAGATTTTTTTAAAGAATATATCAATATGAATAACAAATATTTAACCCTTTTGCTGTTATTCCATTGAATGCGAAAAAATATTAAGCAGTTTATAAAGATATTTTTATTTATTTATTCAGGAATAATAAAAATTACAAGCAGCAGATAATATACTTACAGGAAATAACTACTAAATTAGTCATATTATGTAAGTTTCGAAAGGACGCACAACAGTAAGATTCACTTTATTACTTGATAAATAAGAAAAAAACAATTTTAAATGTTTATCCATTCTATAAATTTCTAATGCAGTAGTTTATAAATATTTGATTCAATCCCGTAAGTAACAAAATGAAATCCCGGAAAAAAAGGTTAACCATGTTCTGATTTCTATGACTATTCATGATGCGAACGTAAAATCAATCTGCCTACTCCGATCACTGGTTTCTACATTATAAATTCAAAAGTGAGTTTGTTTGTTTGTTACGCTTTCACGCTAAAACGGCTGAATGGATTTGGATGAAATTTGCTACATGGGTAGACCATGACTTGGGTTAGGACATAGAATACTTTTTATCCCGATATTCCCACGGGATCGAGACTTATGCGAGTGAAACCGCGGGGCGTAGTTAGTACCAAAAATAGATATAGTTGTTTAAAAGCACTGCTGCTCTTTTTCTCAGCTATTATCATAGTAGTTGTCGACATTTTTTATTATTGCTATATTGGTCTGCTTTTGAGCTCGATCTCGCCTGATGGAAAGCGATGGATGAGGTCTATGATGGAACGAGCGAGCACAAAAGAACATTGGTTACTCTTAAAAACCTTGAAGAATGATTGAAGTTAATGGCTACTGTGTTGCAGCGACTGGTTGTTGGCTTACCTAACGAGGTTTCTATGCGGCGGGTAGCCAGGCAAGCATTCCTTCTCTTTAACTTCAACTATTATCATAGCAGTTGTCGACATTGCTTGCTCTAAAAAACTTATTGTAGCTCACAAGAATGACTGAAGTAAATGGTTGCCGCAGCGAATGGTTGTTGGCTTACCTAACGAGGTCTCTATGCGGCGGGTAGCCAGGCAAGCATTCTTTCTCTTTAACTTCAACTATTATCATAGCAGTTGTCGACATTGCTTGCTCTAAAAAACTTTGTTGTAGCACACAAGAATGACTGAAGTAAATGGTTGCCGCAGCGAATGGTTGGCTTACCTAACGAGGTCTCTATGTGGTGGGTAGCCAGGCACAGTGACGCTGACGCCGCTGCTAATGTAGCTGTAGGGGTCTGACGTCACGACTTCTCCGTCGCGCGACAGCGGCGCGGTACAGCGCAGTATGACGAAGTCACGCGGCGCTATGATGCCGCGGCCTCCACCCGCTGTCACTTGGTAGGACAGGTCTATGCCGGGACCTACTTCCTGGAAGAGGAATTAATAGTCAAGATGATTCCTGGAAAGTAGGCCGGGAAATTACAAAAAAAAAAACTTTTTTTTTTTGCAAATCGTAATGTTTTCACGAAAAAGTCTCATTTCAATCAAATATTGTATATATATTTTTTAGAAAAATTTAATGTTTTAAATTAAAACCATTTACAGGCTCTTTATTGTGTTAACATACAACGTTTGTTGACAAATCTTAAGTATAATATACAATCTAACACTAAAACATATATGTATACATGTACAAGAATGTAAAAGAAAAAATAATTACAAGTCAGTAATAATTTTATTTTTGAAATAATTTTTTTACCAACTTATAATTATTTTAGATCATTTTGATCAACATACGAATTAAAAGCGCAGCACTGCGTCGAGAATCGTGGGGCGATTTCCGGTCACCGTAGGCGCGGGCTTGCGGACGGTGAGCAATGGGTAGCTCGCCGTCCGATAAGGACCAGGCCCGGGTCGACGGCGCGTTGTGTTCCACGCGCGGCTCAAAGAGATGTCAGCAGAATTGAAGGAGTCCACTAGGGCCGATGCCTGCCGAGGTTGCAAAGAAAACCGAAAGGGAGATCGTGGCCCCCGGCAACAGGGCAACCGAAGGAACACGGGTGGGTTTTAGTCACTAAGAGTCTGACACGCCCTCCCGCTCCGCCCAGAGCGGGAGAAGTTATTAGATGATTTCCCACCCAAAAAAAAAGGACTGCAATTTTGCAACTTACAAAAAACCTAGGAGTTTTTTAAATTTCGCGGGCGCTTGCCGGACCCCTCTTACTGTCGCTAAAAGGAGACGAAAATAACAGAGAAACTTAAACATAAGCTTATTACAACACCGTATCTTGTGTATAAATCAGTAGGTATGTCAACAAACAATTTTTTTTTTCTTATTATGAAAGGATTCATCCGATTCAATATTTCTGCTTTAACTTTTAAATTAAAAATACCGAGAATAAAGAGAACCACAGTTGAATTTTAGGGAGGAATCCTTGAAATTAAAATACTAGCTGAAATGCCAACTACCTAAACTTGACATCTGTACCAACAGATGGCGCTTTTATTACAGAATTTTCTTGTAGGAAGATAGAAAAGAAAATATTTTTATTTGGGACACGCACAGGAAATACAACATTAAAACTAAGAAAATTATACAAACAATAAAAATTTCAGAAAAACATTAAAATTTAAAAAAAGAAGACTATGTAAACAAAAAAGAAGACCTTTGCGAAGGCCAAAAAGGCCCCCATCTCAGCATAATGCTAAGATATTTGAAAAAAAAAAAAAAACGAATACCGCAGCGCTGGTATTCTATTAGGGCGCTGTGATACCACGGACACACTTACGAATACAACATAATATATCTCAGAGTTACACAGTTAGCTACAGATCTACAGCAGTACAGCTATAGGTAGGTATTGATTTAGGCACAGCCTAGAAGGACATGTTCAAATGTCCTTATTGGTGATGTTCTTCAGATAGGTCAGGTGCGTAGTCCTCGCAACCGGCGTGCGTGTATGGCCAAATGTATGAACGTAAACGAGGCAAAAGGAGTAAGTATCGTAGCAGGTGGCGTTCGTTTCTGCCTACCTCCATAGGAAGAAGGTGTGAGTGTGTGTATGTCTATGTATGATACAGAAAAGAGGGAATATGCTTGTAATTTTTTTTTTCATTAAATCAGTAAAATACAGTGACAAACAAAAAAAAAATTGTTAATTTCAATAGCTGCTTGTTGCTCAAAAAATTATCGAAACTAAGACAATTTTCTACTACAGTTCAAGCATCCGTATCTGTCGCAGGCATGATGTGACGCCTTTTTAATGTTTTTTAGCCCTCAATTATGTAAAATAAATAATTTTGTGTGCTTTACTCAGGCAGAAATCGCATTAACTTAATTTTACTTTAGTGAGATTTTAAGCACTTTGCAAATAATTTATTTTTATTCACATATTTTTTTACGTCACTTCCGTCATTGTCGAAGGCGACGCGTTTTACGTTCCGTTCCACCAAAAAAAAAAAAACGCAGCATAAAAAAATGAATTTTAAAATAAGAAATGCATTTAAAATTGGAATTCGTTTCTCGACTCCTTGACAATGAATATTTAAATAATGATTAACTTTTGAATTACGTACCTTTATAAGTTCACTCTTTAAGATGGTGGGGTTCCACTCTGGCAGCTTAGTGATATTGTCCTTAAACTCTTCATATAAGAACTTCGGTGGGGCGTCTACTACTCCCTGGAAATAAATATATGAACATTTTAGGCATAAACATTTTAAACAACAAACGTCTTAGTATCTAAAAGGTGACTCGGCAAAGGTGTATAGGAAGTGGTCAACATTTTTATTATTAATAGAAGTTTACTATTTATAATATTAGTTAGGATGTTTTTGAAGTGAACATGTAGGTATAAGAAGATAACAACCATTTATATTTGACGAAGTGAAAAATTATATTAATAAAAAACAAAAACATGCCGATAGAAGTGAAAACTTAAAACTGGTATTAGCGCCATCTAGTTTCTATAATACAGCACTACGGCGCGGGCATGTCGGTGACGCGAATCCATAAGTCTATCCCCTACCAAAAATCGCTCAACGCGCCTATAGAAGTTTTCACTTCTAAAACCTCATCGCAAAACAAGGTCGTAGATAAATTGATTTTACGTACTCGCATCATGAATAGACATAGAAATCATAACATGGATAAGCCTTTCTTCCGGGATTTCATTTTGGTACTTACGGGATTGAATCAAATATTGTAAAAATAAGGATTTTTAAATTACTACATTAGAAATTTATACAATGGATAAACATTTAAAATTGTTTTTTTCTTATTTATCAAGTAATAAAGTGAATCTTACTGTTGTGCGTCCATTCGAAACTTACATAATATGACTAATTTTGTAGTTATTTCTTGTAAGTAAATTATCTGCTGCTTGTAATTGTTACTATTCTTGAATAAATAAATAAAAATATATTTTTATACTTCTTAATATTTTTTCGCATTCAATGGAATAACAGCAAAAGGGTTAAAACATTTCTTATTCATATTGATGTATTCTTTATTCTACACATTACAACATTTGAAATTCCTTAAAAAAATCTTAATAATTTCAAAATCCCGGAAACCCGGAGGCATATCCATACTAATATATACGTGCCAGTTCATTGACACCAAATCAATCTTCCTACTCCGATCACTACTTATCAAGCATCTTACGAACGCACGAAAATAACTGCCACCAACTGCATCAGACTGCTAGAAACGTGGCCTTGTTTCGTTTGCCCTTTATTTTCAAGACATTATTTGACGTTTAAGATCCGCCATTTTGATTTCATCAATGACGAACAACGATAATTATTCACGGGCGAATGTGTTCATTTGTTACTAGCTCTATTTGCAAGCCAAATCGAAATTTAAATAAAATCTTTCATAAGTTACCTCCTTGGTTGCCATGTGTTGAAGTAAAAAGTTCGTTCCATTTTTAAATAACACGACGGATATGAATTTTCATACAAATATTGCCGGCCGGGCGCTCGCATGCATTCTACCAGTAGACCGCACTTTGGATTTATCTCGAAGAAGGTTGTCAAAATAATGTTTGAATTTCCAAGCATGTTTGAGAAAAATATATATATTTCAGCCCGGATAGAAACAGTAGTCAAGATAGCATCATGTCTAACCTAAATATAGACGTAATCAAATAAATCGAAGCTGCTTGAATTAATAGCGTCAAATGAATGATATCTCCTAATCCGAATTAGAACACGCACGTATTAATTTAATTTTGATACAATATCAGTTGAGATTATTAATTAAAATACAAATGATTAAATACTTCCTACATTTTTAAATATTGCCTAATAAATAATATTTTTACATCATCAGCCTGTAAAGATAAAAAAAAAAATATTTTATAAATATTATTTACTGCCGGGCTTGCGAAGAAAACCGAAAGGGAGCTTGGGGCCCCCGGCAACAGGGCACCTGCAGGAATACGGGTGAGTTTTAGTCAGTAAGAGTCTGACACGCGCTCCCGCTCCGCCCAGAGCGGGAGAAGTTATTTGATAATTTCACACCCAAAAAAAAAGCCTGTAATGATGGAAATAATTTACAAAATCGGTCGACAAAGGGATGATGCCTGGGTCAAAAAAAAAGAAATTCTATTTAGTCCGTCAGTCAGATAAAAAAATTCGACACGTATTTTTAGCTTCATCATATTAATAAAAAATTACTTGTATAAAACGCTTTAAAGTTATGGAGTGGGGGTCGCTACATCACAAGTAAGTATAAAATCTTCATACTCGTAACGTCATGGCATTTCGACCCAGATGACCCCATTACACTCCTCCAGGAGAAGAATAGGGCCACCAGTACAGTACACAAACACAGACGCGTCCCGTCATTCCGACCTCGCCGCCGAGGTCCTTTGCGATCGCGTCCGTATCCCCGGGTAAATGATACTCCTCCCCAACCCTTGCTCGAAAACGAGGTGCCAGCAGTTGTTGCATCTGAGCACGTATCTTTAAATACCCCGCCTAATAATCATGATATTAACCAAATTTTGATCCAGCCTGTCCCTTCTTGCTGTCCTCCACCCAGCGACGCCCTAAGCCGAGGTTTGTACCCCACAGCGGGTGCCCTTAGCGAACGTTCGCCTAGCTTTAAATTAGAATAGTTTACTTGCTCCTGGCTGGAGGCTCTAAGTGGTTAAGCAGCCAAGACCTTAGTGGTCAAAACTGTGAGTTGCCATGTTAAAAAAAAACGTCATGGCACAATTGAATTCAATGTATCGCCGTAATCTTTTCGCAACGGACACAAAATATTTTTTTAGTCGACAACCCTATTGACGAAAATATCGATGAACATACATAAAAATATATACAGACGAATTGAGAACCTGCTCCTCAAGCATATGAGACATTTGAATGTATTAAGAACAGTTTTGAAGAGGGATGTGTGGTGTTACGCGAATGGATAGAATAAGAAATGAGTACATATGAGGAAGTGTAAAAGTGGCACCGGTTATTGAAAAGTGGTGTAGAGTTGGCCATGGGCATGTAATGCGGAGGAATGAGGCAAATATCGTGAGGAAAATTTGAGTATGAATGTAACCAAAGAACCACAGAGTCCATCCATCGTGATGGACTCTGTGAAAGATGATATGGCTAGAAAGGGGGTGACTGCCGAGATTACGATTTATAGAGAAGTATATATGGAAGAAACAGACAAACGCCAGCCCCAAATAAATTGGGATAAGACTGTGGTCGGTAAACCGCGGCTTTTTGGCCTATAGAGTGCGGGTCTTGTCAAAGTACTGTAAGGCTTTATGTAATAAGCAACCTTATTTAATGCAGGCTGTTAAGGAAACAGCTCAGCATTCGAAACGCTTGAAAGTTTATATTTAAGAGCTCATACTACCTCAGCTCAAATTCACTTTTCATCTCGCTCGCACCATACTGCTCGCGGACTGAGTGAAAGCGAGACGGAGTGGGTTGCTTGCGGCTCCGTGGCGCCAATAATTTAGGTAATTGCTTTTTACGGCGAAAATAACGGTAATTAAAAAAAAATAAAAAACATTGTCGGTGCCTTATAGTTAGTTCAGTTATTATTCAAAGTTTCATGGTCTAATTTGTAGTATTTTCTTAATACCAGCGGTTTATTGTTCGGTTTGGAGGTAACTTTGGTTTTTTTTTCTATAGAGAAAATTTAACTTAACATTAATTCTTAACTTTAACATATACATATTTATTTTATAATTAATGCTGCAGTATTTTCGATATAACAGAGGATCGTGCTAAGCCATTTGAGGTAGTATAGGGCCTTAAATAGAATTGGAATATTTTTTGGTCTGATGGAAAAGTAGAAGGAAACTAACTACGGAATAGTATAGATATCTTTATAAAATAGTTAATTGATTCAGGCGTGACCTTGCGGAAATCCATTATAAAATGATGATGTGGATATATTTAGTAACCTTTTCCGCTTAGCTATTTCACTCGAGTCTGCGCTCGGTGCTTGGTGTGGCAACACGCCGTGTTCGAGTTCACGACAAGTTAATCGTCATCCTGAGGATGCCTCGTTGAGAGGTGAAACACGTGTCGATTTCTTCCAGGGTCTTTCAAGACTCTTTAGAAATAGCTAAGCGGAAAAGGTTACTAAATATATCCACATCATCATTTTATCTTTATAAAATATAATGTTGAACTTGAAGTAATATACGAAAAACATACGAGTACTGTGTATTGCTTTAGTGTCCTCCCTCTCGCTCTCACTATAAATTTAAGCACGATACATTTTAGTTATCGTCCTTTAGACTTTACAGTAACAGTACTGTGTGCGAGCGTAGATATAAGCGCGGAGGTCGGGGTTTCGGTCATAATGCAAGATATTAAGTTTTATTCAAAATTCAAACTGTATTTCAAGGATTTATTTCCGAAGTATGTTCACCAAAAACTTACAGGACATCGAAAATTAATCATTAACTGTCCAAAGTTTTCCAAGATTAATAAGTAAGATGCCTTCATCATGTTATTATCAGCCGATATGATGGTGATGATGCAGGCATCCTACTTCTTAGCTAGTAAATTTTAGGAAGCGTTGTGGAGTGCAGGAGGACGGGAGTTTTAAAGATTAAGATAAGTGTATTGAGACAGTTTGGACACACAGAAAGGATTGGCTCTCATAAGAAATCTTAGTCGTTATAGTATTGATATTTGTCTCCATTAACTAATGAGTTTGCCGACCACTGGGATAATAGAATGAGATGATAAGGAGAAATAGATATACTCACAGTAAACCTATAAACCTTTCCAAACTGTTCGGTCCGCTTAGACTCAACAATGTCTCCTTTAGAGCCTTTCTTCTCGAGACTCCAGTTTGGAAGGTTCACGATACGCCAAGCGTTGTGCATGCTTTCCTGCGCTTGAGCTTTGTATTCGTCTATCTGTGAACAAGAGGACACTGGGTTAGTATAACAACTTCTGTATTTCCCGGAGGGTTCGGCAGAGTTACATTCATATTTTGCTTTGTGTGTTTAAGGGAGCGAGAATATTGACAGTAACTGGGCAGAGATCCAGAATCCGTATTGCTACTGAGAATTTTCTAATAGAAAAATACGATAACACAGTTCGACCTGGGGATTCTGATCCATGCGTCATGTTCGTGAACGGACGCCGTCAGTAGGGACTGGTCATCTCTTAGCTGTCACGGCTTATTTTAATTTTTTAATTGTTTTTGTTTTTATGTTTTTATTCTGACGCTTGTTCTCACATGTATAATTTCAACATGAATGATGTAACCAATATTTTGATATAAAAGTGTGTCCGTGGAGTTTCTTGCCCGTTCTTCTCCATAGGTACCTACTACGCTTTGGAATGGGCAACTAGCTTCATCTTTCTGACTGACCGACCCCTTGACAATTCAAAAGTGCCTGTAATTGGTTTATTTGAAATAAATGCGTTGAGTTTGGATCAGATCCAAGAATCCACACTCGGCAGTCATCGACGACAAGAACTTACGAGGCGGAATTAGTAAAATAATTATATAAAGGCGAGATCTTTTTACCTAAGATACATCAGGGAACTGGAAAGCTGTCCATATTTTTGAGGAGGTAATGTATGAACCTATGGTCTGTTTTAAAAGTATCTGTTGAAAGTGTAAACAAACCCTGTTCCGGTTAAATTCTTACGCAATCTTTCACTAAAGGGAATTACTAACACATTCATCTGCGTTTATGTTCCTTTTTTATATGTCACCACTTTTTCTAACAATTATTGTTTCAATAACATTATGAAGGGTCCGTGCATGAAAAACACTCTTTTGTTTACTTATTTAACTAATAGTGAGAAAGCTTGAAATAATTGAAATATTAAGTCTGTCTGATTATAAAAGTACGGTTTTCGTGGTGCTAAACCATTCGTGTCAGTCAGAGCACCTGTTAATAGTTGCATCACTTTTGCGCTCTCGAAAGTATGGAATGTTTCGCCTTTGATTTACTTAATGAAGATATTGTATAGTCATAAAATAAAAAAAAGGTTTTATCTCAAGGACAACTGAATACTAATGTCTGATTTTTAAATTTCTTGATATGGTTTGCTAAATAATAGGAAAAAATACATTACTGACTGGGTAAAAAAAAGAAAAGTTTGATTTTGTCAACATTATTTTTCTGCTATATTTTGTATGGAAGTTGAAAAAAGTTGTTCAGCCACATGCAAGTAGACCATATATTATATTTTAATATAGACGATTTTTTTTTTAAATTTTCAGAATCAAAAGTAGTTTCTTGTAACAAAATGATCAAACTTCAGTTTCGCGTCATTTTTCGGAAAACTTGTTACTTACGAATATTAGTGATTTTCCATGAACACTTAATTTATTTGAAAAACCTTTCAGCCACATGCAAAACAAAGAACTCGGCTTTTAAAATCACAAATAGTTTTGTTTAAACTCCTTTTCCCTTACTCACAACAAATGAACAAAATTGATCAAAATCTGTCCATTTCGTGCACGGCCGCTTAAATTGTAATTGAAAAATCGACGAAAATTGAGGTTATTAAATTAACCTCATCTCATCAAATGAAAAAGATCTTTAGGATGATTTAAAATAAGAATTTCTCGTTTGAGTATTCAAATACCCAAATCAAAGCACCCAATTCGTAAGTGGCACTACAAATTGGCATCTACAGGTGTGTTCTCTGATCCATTTGTTTTTATCTTTGACAGATAGTTTTGAAATAGACTATACTTTTGCCTTTTATTTTTTTGCTTACTTTCATCGCTTTGCCTCTTATCAGCAGAAAATCTATGCTAATTTAGATTCAAGGCCAGAAAGCATAACAACAAGATTTATTATGAGTGACATATCTCATTCTTATTGTGACCTAGGATAGTACATAGAAACTATCTTAAGAATAGATTGTTTATCTAATACATGTTGACACGCAAGTGTTGATAAGGTAATTATTTGATTTAATTATGTAAATATAATCCCTAGCTTATCAGCTAGAAAATTATTTTAATGTGCTTATATTAATAAACCTTTAAGTAAGTAGTTTAGAAGGTTTGTGTTCCATCATAAACTGAAATATGTATTAGGAAAATGTCGTTTATTTTTTAAGTAAAATCTTTAGGTGCGTTGGGCATTTTTGAGATGGGACTAAACCATTGATTTCGCGACACTGTGACGACACCAGATTTTGACCATTAAAAAGACATCAACGCGTTGATTACCGCGGTGCGTGGAGTAAAAGACATCAATGCGTTGATTACCGCGGTGGCGATTTTTCTTTTCCAGTTTTCACTTCTGTCTGTACTCCCGGAGTGCCCCTGTTTTTTTTTTATGTTAGCCTGCTCTGTTTATTATGTATTATGAAAATGTGGGACATACAGAGTTTCTAAATAACATTGAATTGGCATTTTTTTTATCACAACCTTTGTAACTGCAAATAATATCTGAAAAGTGATTGCCAATATTCTTTTAAGATATTGTGAACAGCTTCTAGGGGATTTGATAAATTAGAAATAAATAGTATTCTGAACTGAAAAGTGCAATATTTACTTTATTCTACAGTGTTTTCTTTATGGAAACTAGGGGTGCATCCAATACCGATTCCTACCGATATATCGACGATATTTTGGTTTTTCCGATACATCGGTAATCGACGATATTTATTTGCCGATACACAGATACATTTCAAATTCCGCGAGTTTCTAAAATCTAAGTACACGCGTATATCTAAAAGATTGCCGCAAAAGTACTTTAGTTTAAAAATTAGTTCAGTCGCATCCGAGAGACTATTTTCTACAACAGGCGTCATTCAAACGGACTCGCGAAATTGCTTTTCTCCGAATAAATTGAGAATGATTTATTTAAAAAAAAAATTATTAATGTTAATTTTAATTATTATTAATGAATATTTTTGTGATTGTAAGTTTATTCAATATTATTTAAAAATCTGGTTGTTTAATAGTCTGTCCTTTTAATTTAACCATCCGTATCCATATCGCCGCCG
This sequence comes from Omphaloscelis lunosa, assembly GCA_916610215.1. NCBI lineage: Eukaryota > Metazoa > Arthropoda > Insecta > Lepidoptera > Noctuidae > Omphaloscelis > Omphaloscelis lunosa. The sequence continues at coordinate 3,617,224 of OU744271.1, forward strand.
CCGTAAGGTACACTCCCCTGCTAATTTCTTACATCGCACTTTACACATTTTATTTGATTTTTATTTTTTATTTTTTATCTGCAATTAATTATTTTGTGTGCTTTTTGATCTGTGCTAAATAAATGTATTTTCTTTCTTTCTTTCTTTCGATATTGGTATCGCTATCCTAATTGAAACTACGAGGCGCTATTAGCAAGGGTTGCAATTGCCTTTATGCGCGGACCTCTACATTATTTAATTGCCCCATTTTCTAAGTAAGTATAAAAGAGAGAAAGAAAGAAAAAAAAAAGGTACGTTTATTTGACAAATGTCAAAAAAAAAATTGTGTCCCTTACGGTTGCGCCAAATAGGCCCAGTTCAGCAAAATGCCAGACAACTAGAGCCTGATGGTGGTTTTCAACCGGACCTTACGATGAGTAGTAATATCAATACAGCTGTCAGAACTTTACAGCTGCACAGAACTAAACCTCTGCTTACCTTAAGGCGATTGGCACACTGCACCGCATCACGCAGCGTGGCGCGGGGCAGCAGATTTAACATAGTACCAGTTTGTATAGAAAACACAATCTGTTTGCGCGACGCGTTCCCGCGCGCAGATTATTTGCTATGGCTGCCCCGGACCACGCAGCGTGATGCGGTACAGTGTGCGAATCGCCTAAACGCTTCAATTTTAAAAACACTTACTGTCAACCACTCAGCATGAAACTCCTCCGGCTGAGCACTATTAAATAAGATCTTCATCCAGTTAGCAACGGAGAAGCCGATCTTGCTCAGTTTACCCTCATACTCTTCCTGAGTCTTCGCTTTCTCCAGTTCTTGAACATGCTTCTCTATCTCCGGATCGTTTATAGATGGTAGGGCTGAAGGTGAAGCTGCCATCTTGGATTTTTGTTTTGTTCTTTTTTTAAGTAACTGTCACTTTTGTTTTTTTTTTATATATTTTTTGAAGGCACTGGACTGTTGAATTGTTTTTTTTTGTTAGATACTCAACCGTTTTTTAGTAAAAATCGTATTTTTTTTTAAAGAATGTCCCAGGAATATTTATGAAGATTTATACAGTATTTTTATATACAGGGTGGCTGGGACATTGACGCGAAAACTTACCATGAATTCAGTACATGATTCTGAACCTCTGAAATTTTTCGTCGGTTATTTAAAAAAAATTGCTGTTTCATAGAAAAGTGCAATACCTACGCGGTCAAAATGTATGGAACAGCAGATTTTTTTTTTTAATAACCGATGAAAAATGTCAATGCAGTTCAGAATCATGTACTGAATCCATGGGAACAGTTTTCGCGTCGATGTACCTGCCAGCCTGTATATGAGAATTTTACAGTATTTTTATCTTACGAAGCGACGCGCGCTTTACTCGTGGTAACCAAATCTACAAACTTGTTACTGTGCAATAATTCTTAGATAAACCAGGGAATTTATTTATATAAATTGCGAAAAAGATTCCTAATAAGTAAAGGCTTAAGCCAGGGAAAATTCAGTTAAAAACGACCATAAAGAGAAAATTATTGTTTGTGGTTTTGCAATAAATCTAAAGAGGCAAGACACTTAATTAATTACATGCTTCATTTTAATTTTATGATACAGAGGTCAAAGAGAAAAATAACCATTATGTACTACATGTTTCAGTTGCTATTTGAACCTCAATATAATATACATATTATGTCGAGTATAATATTGATCAGTGACATGGTTCACTTGGTAAGTGGGTCAAGGTTGGACTGAACTTAATATCGACAATGAATCATTGTTCGATTCATTGTCGATAGTAAGTTACTACTTTACATAGTAGAACAATAAAATAAATTAAACGCAATTAATCTGCCTAGCTTTTCCCAACTATATTGGGGTCGGCTTCCAGACTATTCGGATGCAGCTGAATACCAGTATCTTACATGGAGCGACTGGCTATATGAAAAGAAAACAAAAACGTTTATTTGCGGTAAACATGACGCAAAAAAAGTTTAAAATACAAAAATGAGAAAAGGTTGGCGGAAACATGCGTCACATCCACGCAAATCGGCTATCGCTCAGCATTATGCTACGACCCTATGCAAGACAGAGCCCCAGCGCTGGTTTTCAGCGACAGCCGGCGCCGACGTAATGACGTCGACCGGTGCAGCAAACAAGTATTTAGACGCTGTACCAGTACAGCGTACTTAAAGAAAAATAATTTATTAAAATTAAAATTTGATTCAATATATTAAATAGATGTAAAAAACATATATGACCTCCAAAGCCCAGTTACTGGGTAACACGATACGATAGCCATTGGTAAAACTGGTAGAATAAATTAAACTCATTGAGAAAATACTCTAGATTCACAATTGTATCATTTTATTAATTTTTCACGAGTATCCCACTAATGTTATAAATGTAAAAGTTTGTGAGGATGGATGGATGTTTGTTACTCTTTCACGCAAAAACTGCAGAACGGACTTAGATGAAATTTGGCACACAAGTAGTTTATAACCTGGATTAACACATAGGATACTTTTATCCCGTGGGTATATCCCACGGGATCGAGACTTATGCGGGTGAAACCGCGAGGCGCTGCTAGTCTTTTAATAAGCCATATTCATTATCCTTTTGAATAAGTATATCAATCAAGACTAAATGCAATCAATAAGATAATATATGACTGTAATTAAAAGCCAAGATAACCAACAAAGACTCTCTGAAACTAAACTTTTTTACGGGGTTATGCACTTTATAGCATAGATTTACGCACTTTTCATTTACGTTTCCCAGGTTTACACTTACTTCAACCACACATATTAACGAACAAAATAAATAAATTCATTTTACTGTATATTTAGTTTTAACAATAAATCTTCATAAATAAACTATTTTAAATTATTATATTTAAAATATTTTATTTTAAATTAATGATTTAATATTTTTTAAATAAACACGTTTTTTTTTACTCAAACGGTTGTGTGAAGCGTGACCACTGCGTCAAATATAATGATAAACTGTTACAAATAATCTTTGTGTACGTATGTATGTTATTCTGTTATCTCTACGTAGGCGTAGGCGTTAGTTCATATGTATGATCGGGTGGACAAGTGTATTAGACTTTTTTTTGTATGATTTCTAAACGTTGTTATGGTGATATTAAACCTACACTCGAGAGCAATGAATCCGGGTCACTTAAAGAATGTTAAAAATCTCGGAAACTTAAAATGATAGGTTAATGCAATAAATTGTATTTAATAGACAATGTAATACTCCTTAAATGAAAGTAAAAAAAATATGAGTCACCATACATTTTATTAACACAAAATTACATAAAGAAAAAAACTGCTGATCTCTCCTTAAAACAAAAATAGGAAACATGAAATTTTTGAACTTTATTACGATTTTCTTGAATTTTAATACTTCGTATTGCCTCCTCGTGCTTCCATTACTGCGTTTACGCGGTTTGGCATGCTGTACACCAAGTTCCTTATACGATTTTGGGGAATATTCTCCCATTCCTCTGTGAGAGCAATTTTGAGCTCACGAAGCGTGATTGGGGGAGGGTTTCGTTGTTTTACGCATCTGCCTAGCTCGTCCCAAGCATGCTCGATCGGGTTGATATCCGGGCTGCGCGCTGGCCACTCCATACTAGTAATGTTCATCTCTTGAAGGTAGTCATTCACAATCCTACCTGTATGAGGTCGGGCATTGTCATGCATAAATATAGCATCCTCACCTAAATTGACCATAAATGGACCAACGTGATCATTGAGGATTTCTTCCACATATCTTACGCTAGTTAAAGAGCCGTTTTCTATGATCACCAGCTCTGTGCGACTTTCAGAAGAAATTCCGGCCCACACAAGTACAGACCCACCACCGTAGGCTACTTTTTCTTCGATGCATGCTTGCTTGAATCTTTCCCCTGGTCTTCGATACACTCTGTGTCTTCCATCGTGCTTGTAGAGCATAAATTTTGATTCGTCGGAGAACATAACTTTTGACCAATCTTCAATACTCCAATTTACGTGGCTCTGGGCATATCTTAGTCTTGAAATACGATGCCCACGCTCCAGTTTAGGGCCGTTTGCAGGTCTAAGGGGTTTTAAGTTAGATTCAGCAAGCCGACGTCTTACTGTCCATGCACTTGGGTTACTTCCTCCGAGGCGTCGAAACTGATTTGTGAGTTCAGTTCCTGTGAGAAAGCGATTTCGAAGCATGGTGTTCACCAAGTATCGGTCTTCTCGTGCTGTGGTACACCTGGTTCTGCCCGTTCCTGGTCTGCGTAGGTTAGAACCAGTTTCTTCGTAACGTCGGAGAACTCTTTGTACTGTTGACAGCGACACACCGACAGTCCTGGCTGTATCGCGCTGACTCCGGCCGGTTTCCAGCATTGTAAGTATTCTGGTGCATTCTTCAGGCGTAAGCGACATAATTTCAGCTTGAATAATGAATATAGAGCACTATCAACATGGTTTATGTACCCACATAAATGACAGATTACAAACAAAAGCAAAACCAAATGCTGTAATTTCGTAGTTCCATCTTCGAAAGTGGCCCTTTTTCAAATTTGATTTTTTTATGATATAACTTTACAATAACTAAGAAGTTTTAATACCTTCATTTAAGGAGTATTACATTGTCTATTAAATACAATTTATTGCATTAACCTAGCATTTTTAGTTTCCGAGATTTTTAGGATTCTTTAAGTGACCCGGATTCATTGCTCTCGAGTGTATAATAGGTTCTTTGTGAATATTAACACACATCAACTTTGAAATCCTGAAAAAACAATTAGCTGTCCCAAACATATAAAAAAACATCTGCTGTTGTAATTTTTTTTTTTGCGATTTCAATGTTGGTCCCGTAGTAAAAGTAATTCATTTCTATGGTCTAAAGCAGGGCTGTCCAAACTATATACACATTAAATTTACTACAAAAGCTAGAGGGCCGCAGAAAAAAAATATTATTTTCAGTTTTCAAGTAAAAAAATACAGTATTATCCAAACTATTATTTATGTCCAAAACTATTTTCTGATTAAAACATGCCTTTGTCTGGACAGCCCTGGTCTAAAGCACCTCTTAAAATGTATAAAGTAATTTTTTTAACACCACCTTACTATTGTACCTTGTTATTGGTTTTGTGTCGGAAATCCGTTAACCCCTTAGTAGGTTATGTTATGTAGGAGAGGTCATTTCCAACCAAATGACCCCTGATGACCTTTATGCCAATGTCAACCATTTTCGAGTAATGTGACATTTTATATTTTAAACATAAATAAAAATAAAAATTATAAAAACTAAAACACAAGTACGACAAAAATACAACTAAAAAGGTATAAACAAGACATCACAGACAGTCAAATAAAAAATCCGGAGCCACGTCGTGTTAGATGTTATAAATCGAACAGATAATGTGTGACTCCGGATTTTTAATTTGTCTGTCTATGATGTCTTTTTTATACCTTTTTAGTTGGCATTTTGTCGTAATTGTGTTTTAGTTTTTATAATTTTTATTTTTATTTATGTTATTTTGGGGTTATAATATAATGCACACCGGGTGCAACAACGTCATAAGTAACAAAGGACTTTTTTTTCAAGAGATCGAAAAAAGTTTAAAGTGAAATGTATTTATAATCCAATGATATATCGATTACCAAAATATTGTTTGAACTCTATATTTTCAAATTAAGGTTATAAACTTTTTGGTTAACATTATAAGGTATTATTAAAATAAATGGCATAAGTACTACATTTTTATAAAATTATGAATTCTTAATTACTTTTATTAATGTACCCGTAATCAAACCTCTATGAAGCACTTACAGGCCAGAAATTGTATCTGTCTTTTATGTAGTCTTATGCTTAAAAACACCGTCCGTACGACGAAGAATTCAAACCGCGTTACTTTGACGAACCAGAGGTCAAACGATTACAGCTATCTAAATACAAATTAGGCCAAACAGGAACATAAAGAAATAATAAAAAATATTAAATACACACATATTTAGTATAATATAATAAATATTATGGAACACTTGCAAATCAATTAACGAAGCGAGCTAAAAATGCACGTCATGGCATTTAATTGCACACTAGCTGCGCTCGGTGTCACCCGCATAACTCTCGATCCTGTGGGAATATCGGGATAAAAAATATCCTATATTCTAACCCAGGTCATGGTCTACCTATGTGCCAAATTTCATCCAAATCCGTTCAGCCGTTTAAGCGTGAAAGCGTAACAAACAAACTCACTTTTGCATTTATAATATTAGTTAGGATTTTGCATACAGCTACGTAGTCACTGCAGGACAAAGGCCTTTTGTCATACAGAGAAAGAATGAGCATTGCTGACTGTGTGTCGGCGATTTTAGACCCTAAAGTCTGGGTGTCGAGGTTTATTTTTATTTTTTTGTACACACATATAAACGGACAAGAAGAAAGGAACAAAAAATACGTACAAAGGTGATGCTTATTTTAAAAAAAAATCTCTTCCAGCATACCTGCGATAGGAGAGTGGTTAAAGAGATGTAGACCCAGCCCGTCCCATCCTTGATGTAAAAATGAAGCAATGACAAAAAATTAATTATGTGATAGATACATGGTGTTCACATAATTACAAGCATTGTAAAAGTACCTATACCAGTCTCTAAAAATTTTACAAGTTACGCTAGTCAGTGTGGGAGTTCAAGTATTCACGTGAATGTAAAACAGTGTTATAATAATACTCCTCCGACCCTTGCTCGATAACGAGGTGCCATCAGTTGTTGCAGCTGAGCACATAGCTTTAAATTTCCCGACTAATAATCGTGATCAAAACTTTGATCCAGCCCGTCTCATCTTTGATGTCCTCCCTCCGGTTGACACCCTAAGCCGAGGTTCGTAACCCACAGGGGGTACCCTTAGCGAGCGTTCACCTAGTATTAATTAGCATAGTTGAATAACCTCTGGCTGGAGGTTTTAAGTGTAGTAGCTTAAGGCACCCACAGGAAAGCCCGGTTAAGTAGTCATGATCTCAGAGGTCCACTACGAGATGCCCTACAAAAAAAAAAAAAATGTGTTGTTTATTTGAAAACTAAATTAATTTCCAGGCCAGGGGTTTAAACCCAAAGTCTTGAGGTCAAAAGGCAAAGAAGATTGCATGACCTACATCCTAACATATCCTAACTATATATAATAAATGCGAAAGTGTTTTTGTTTGTTTGTTACGCTTTCACGCTAAAACGGCTGAACGGATTTGGACGAAATTTGGCACATGGGTATACCATAACCTGGAGAAGGACATATAATACCTTTTATCCTGATATTCCCACGGGATCGAAACTTATGCGAGTGAAACCGCGGGGCGCAGCTAGTTAAATATATTTGTTTAATTCAAGCGATTGTTATTAGGTACTGTAAATTTTATCAATTATTTAAATACTACACATTCTAATTTATTTAAATGTGTAACGTGTGTGTTTAATATTTAAATAAAATTACTGTAATTTATGAATGGGCAACAGGAAAATACCTAGTGAGGAAAGTATGTCATTAAAACATTGTGTACAATTATTATTTTACAATGTATATTATTTTAATGTATTTGCATGAAATATGTGCTAACGTCCATGAAACAAGAGTATTTTGTATTATCAAGATTATTAACGTATTTTTATCTAATAATTTGGCCTATTTAGTCCTTATCACTTACAGCATTTCTGTTTTGTTAATGTCCCTCAGGAATCATCGAATTTCCAAATACAAACGAATTCTAATTTCCATGTCCATCAATTATTAGATTTATCGTGTATAATAATTTGAATTTAGAACTAAGTACTTTATTGTTGTAAAGCACGCATAGCGCGCTCGAGTAAAATATGTAAGTATAGTAAATTGTACAAACAGTCAAAGTTTAAGGAAGTGCGGACTCTCCTAACACAGGCGTCATCATGCTTAAAAGGAGATTCCAATCAAAAACTAATGTATACTAGTTGGTACTCAAATAAAACATTTTGTATTTGTATTTGTTATTTTGTTTTGATTTCCGTGTGAACTATATAGAGCTGTAAAACAATTTTCGTGCCTGCGACTTTAGCAGCTTTCCTCCCATTTTAAAAATAAATTACATTAAGTTAAAAGAGTATTAACAACTCTATATACTTCGAAGTCGACTGAGAGCGTCGTCAAAGTGCAAAGGGCAACTGATAGAAATGCGACGACTGACGAAACACGAAGTTTGCCGAGCGACATTAAGAAAATAGAAATAATGTACCATATTGTTATTAACCAAAAACATATTGATTGTTTTAGGATATTTTATACATCGTAGATAGTTGTTTTCATAATTCCTGGCTTCTATATCATACCACTGAACACCATTATGTACCTAATAATGTTCAAGTATGGAGATAAAAATAGATAAATATCTTTCATTTGGTATTTTATTGAGTGTTATCTGTACGTAGTAGAAGCAGATTTTTTAAAATTATTTTTTTATTTTACTCAAATTAGAAAAATTTACAAAAAATTCGTGACATTTAAATATGAAACTTTTATTCTTCTATTAAATCGTTACGTTACCTCTAGCTAATAATATCAACGAAACTAAAAATAAATGACAACAAAAAACAATTCAAAGTCCAATCACATGAGGCCGAAAAAAATAGCACAGCACTATAATTTCAATTTATTAAAAAAACACTTTGTAACCGCTTTATACCACAACTGTACCGATGACTCCAATAATCATTAGATTATCAATACGATTAATATTTTACTGTATTATGTAGAGATTTTTGTAATATTCACGTGTTTTTTTATCCGTTTACCGTTATGTAATGAGACCGTATTCTGCGCACGGTAGGTACGCGACTGCGTGGCTACGCGTATTTGTTCGAATTATAAGTTAATTGTTGTACACTGGGTTGCAAATTGAATGGGTCAGTATTGTGGGTCGGACAGGAAAAACATGTTTTGTTTACGTTTTTACCTGCTGGTTCCGAAACAAGCATGAAAGCAAAACAAACAAAACCGTAGCTAATGAATATTTGTTCATATCATAACATAAATACTTGTTCATAAATTAAATTCGTTATTTTGTTTCTCTTTAATTTAAATCTTGTCATTAATTTGTTTTTTTTTTTTTTATATAAAAGAAACAACTATTTCTTTGAAATCAAACCTTTCAATGTGTGTTTTTCTGGTGAAATTAAAGCCTCCTCCTCTCCCTCCTTAAAAAAAAAACCCGACATAATATTTTTTTTTTTTTTTTAGTTTTTTTTTATGCTGATTGGGAGGTCAAGAGCACCTCGATATAAAAAAATAACTCTCTATGCAAAAAAGTTGCCTAAAATCAAACAGAATTAATTAATGTTGTTCCCAACAGCTGGAAAAGCAAGGTTAATCAATAAAATCGTGCGTATTAATGTGTTAGACTTACGAAGAAACATATCTTATCAAATGCGTTATCACTACTCGTGGTTATTTAGTTCATTGCGCTTAGAATTGTTATAACGTGAAGTGTCTCTCTCCCCTTTAAAGGAAAGTGAAAGTACAAATGCAAGTTGTAGGTTTATTTACCCAGGGCATAGATGAATACAGATGGTACACTCCGCAGTTTAGGTATGAAGCTACAAGTACAATACGCGCCACGAAAGATGGGACTTGACCGCGCCTTCCGCCGCTCCTTCCGCCGCCCCGATGACGCCCGGCGCAGACTTCATACCGCTAAAGAGACCTATAAATCGTCTACTGCGCAAGTCAAACCACGTGGTGTGTCAAGTCTCATCTTTAGTGGCACGAACTGTACGCGGCGGGTTCGTCTTGTCGAGTCAATTCAGTGAGCGTAACGTAGTCAGAAGATCTCAAACACTCCAAATTTTAAGAATAAAGGTACAAGTACGCGGCGGGCTTCAGTGAGCGTAATGTAGTCAGAAGATATAAGAGTTACGCGATAGAAAGAGGGGCAACTTCTAAGTGAATATAACTGAGGGTCATTAGCGCTGTGCGACTTGAATTACACTTTATTGTGTCGTAGCAAGAGTTGCTTTTTATTTGCATGATTTTGCAGAGTGTCCCGTCTGTATTAATCTGTGTCGAGCGGCCAGAGCCAGCTATTCAAACAGGTAAACAGCTGATTTCTGAATATTGAATTCAATCTCTTAGGGTCGATTTTTCAATTCTTAGTTAAATCGTTGAAGTTATCTAGCGTATAAAATTATCTGGCTGTTTATCAGGCGAATAAATATTTTAAATTTTTCAATCGGATCATAACTGAAGAATAGTTAACTGTGGTCTTTGTTAACCAACTTCACACTATCATGTGCAAGCGAGATGCACAAATACAGTATTCAACGTGTTTGATAAGAATGGAAACAAAACGTATTTATGTTTGACATTTTGACGAGATTTCTTGTCTTTTGTTTACATCCACAGATGGTCAACAATTATGGCGACCTTTTTTTGTTGTTGTTTGTAGCTAAGTTGATAGGAGTGGGAAATGGATCAGTTACAAAGAAATTTGCCGTATGTTAACTGTGTTTTCGACTTGGTACTAAAAGTTGAGCCTAACGGTTTAAAATAGTTAAATAATGTCGTCCCATAAACGTAAGAAAATTAATATAATTCGAGACATTTAAAAAAACTATCGTCAATAGAATCAAAAACATCCATGTTTTCAACAATACAAGAGCACGGAAACACGCAGAGGCAAAACACATTAAAACCTCAAACAAAAAAAACGTCAAAACATTATTTATTCCCTAGAATAAGGTACTAACTGAGACTTGAAACGACAGTTAATTTAATTTCTCAATTACGGCTTTATTCGTCAGATACTGACTATCTACTATTGAAAAATCGAGAATCATGCTATCTATGGAATAAAAACGCGAACGATTCATCTGAGGATTGAAAAATCGGTCCTTAGTAAAGCACAGGCAGTTAACATTAGAGTTGGCGGCCGTTGATTAGCCCTTTAGTAAGTATTAGGCCAACGACCTTAAGACGAAAGCGTCAGGGTATTTATTTTCAGAATTATAATCATAAAAATCATCAATCAAATCTCACGATTTCACAAAATAGCCATGAAATCGTGAGATTTGAGACCAATTCTAACTTGTATTGCTGATTCTAATGATTATAATTATGTAAAGCCATATTTGTTACGTACATACAATCTGATACTGATCTGCGAAATGCAAAAAAACGTAAGAAAAGTTAAGTTTCCCGGGCTACCTTAGCGCATCTCCTTTAGTGACAATGAGTTCTCCCTTTCACTTAAGATGAAACGCGGTCACGTGGTCATTAGCGTTCATTCCATACCTAAAGTAGTCATGTTTTCTCCCTAGTTAACAGCGGCAACCCTAGCCCTTGATCAGGGTACAGCGAGATTATTTTTCAGCGGCCTTTGATCGAAGCTTTCACTTAATGTAAATTCTGTAAGTTTCATGTTTAAATAAATAATAATTCCCAAATTTTCAAATATCTTTAATTTTGTAACAAATATCAACACTTATTGAATTTAAATTAAATGAAGTAGCTCTAATTAGTATATTCCTGCTTCTTTAACATCAACTTTACCCTATGGATTTAAAAAAATCTGATCTGGCAACACTGCTCCCTCTCGCCTGTAAAAATTTTATTTTGCGCTGGAAATTGTTTTCCGCATTTGGCTTTTGGCGCCCCTTGCCATCAAGCGCCTAGAGCGACTGCTGGTAAATGATAGTAGTCGGAGAACAGAGGAATAGTTTAGTATGGATTGAACGCCAACGACCTCGTGGGCGCGTTTCCTTTTAAGAGGGGGCTCCCTAAATTGTATGGTAATTTGAATTAATATTCTAAAACAGTCACGCATACAATTTAAATGGAACTTTAGTATATGATTTATTGGATCTTTTTCTTTCCATGCACAAGACAGTTACGTAATTCTAAATTTTTTTATTCGAAAATGTTGTCTTTTTTTTAAGATAAAATGAAGATTACTCGGCTTTTATGTCTAAAATAAGTATTCACAGTAAGAAAATAAAGTTTATTATCCAGTCACAAGATAGTTTTCCTCTAGATCAATTATTACGATAATTATAAACGAAATAAGAATTGAAACGCCATTTAGTTCTGTGCTCGAAAACGATCAAAGAGCGCACACGATATTCAACTTTATTACTGATGTGTTAGCGTTTAGCACACAGTGGAGTGGTGGGGTACATGGGGGCGGAGTTTGCGTGGAAATTATGTTTATAGTGCCTAGTCTTAATTTGAACATGGAACGGACATTGGAAAAATTCCCCGCTTAATAAAGTAACGCTCACAGCCACTGACCATCTATGCATTACAATGATAAACAAACAATTCGTGTGCAAGAAAGCGAAGTAAATTATCAAACATTCACGTGAAATATAACGATACGTATGTGTTTTAAGAAATTTGAAACATGTCTTTTTTATTGAATCACGCTGAGTGCCTAATTCGGATTAGGTTATACCAAATACAGAGATAACGCGTATCAGGAATTAGTGGACGGAATAATTTAGTCTCAAAATGTAATGCTAATTAATAATCTGTCGAAGCACCTACTCATTACCTACAGTATTGTCTCTCCTCCCTTTAAATCCATCCAAAGGTTGCCTTTTAATTGTTTTTTGGGCTTCAACTATACATATACGTACCATTTACACGTTTTTCTTGTCGAAAACAATCACTCAATTTGAAAATACCATTTTACTTGTATCAAATTAACATCAAGTTGATGAATAACCTTTTCTTCATGCGCACCAAATTATTTTGCACCACAATGTACATTATATTGAACCTTGAACATTGACCTTCACAATGAACAATCGAAGACATTGGCATCTATTTAAAGTACTTACAGTCCGGCCGTTGAGAGAATGCGTTCCTGACACCTGTCAGTTGGACAATTTCTAGTACTAATAAGTATCAAATTCGTTAGTATGAAACTGACAAGTGTCAAGAACGCATTCTCTCTACGTAGACCTCACGATTATACATCAATCTGTTGTCCTGAAATGAACCTATTTGGCGCAGCCGAGAGGCACACGCTATTGTTTTTAAAACATTATTTTTTATGTTCACTTTGTTATTTGTGTTTTACGAACTGTGTCCATATAAATGTTTTATTTCTCTCTTTCTTTCTTTGTCAAATTCCTGGTCATCTCATCTATTTGAGTAAGTATGGTCTGTACCAAAAGATACATTTTGAACAGTGAACGCTGGAGTGTCTCAATTATGCTTAAATTACACCGGCAGTACGGCAATCCGGAATATAGCCACGCTAGCGGAAATAGGTATGATCATATTAATTAGTTAAGTTCTTAAAAGAATCAGTTAGAAGACTACAATAATTTGTCCAGATATCGAATTACATACAAATTGGTTAATTGGTTTAACCGCTTATACCGTATGACAATCGGCTTTGCGGTTTAGGTAAACAATATTAGTACTAGTGACCTAACGAAGCTTCGTTTTCATTATCGGCCATTTTCGGTAAAAAAAAATCATGATTCGGCCATAAACCAGCCGAAGCTTTGGCCAAGCCGAAAATCAGACGTTCGTGAATTGTCGCGCGTCATTCGGCCTACTTCGTAAAGCTCGGCAATATCAGGTGAATCAATACACACATTCTTTCCTTACCTAGGTGTAAAAAAAAACAACAAGATTTCAGTGTATAGCGTAAATATTAATATTTTTAATGTCTAAATCATTTCCGTTTTGGCTTCGTTTCCGGCCGAAAATAAGACTAAAGCCGAAGTTTCTTTTTCGTTTTCGGCTGAAAATCCATTTTTGGTCGGACATACTAGTGACTTTTTATTATTTTTTACGGTTTTACTTAAGTATTTACATTTTATGTATTTATATTTGTCATTAGCTGTTGCTCGCGGCTTTGCCCGCATGGATTCAAATTCTTAAAAAAAAGTAGCTATTTTACTGCCAGTGAAAGTCCCGTCAAAATCGGGCCAGCCGTTTCGGAGACTAGCCGTAACAAACAGACAGATTTTTTTGTTGTTTTAAGAACACTTTCATATACACTTTTATTTATTTGTACGTATGTATATACTACCCTGTGTAAAAATTACCGACCAAGTTATGCTGATAGTTTTCTTCGATTATCGCGGTGTAGTGCACTACGAATTTCTGACATGCAGAGGGATAAACGGTGAATAAAGAGTATTATTTAGGTGTCAAGGGGCGTTTGTGAAAGAACATCCGCCGAAAACGGCCAGATGTGTGGAACCATAATTCATGATAATGCTTTGTGTGATCAAAGCCATCATTGTGCAGCAAGTGCCAAAAATTCGACGAATGCCATCGACCAAGCGCCATACTCACCTGATATGGCTCCGTCTTCCTGTTTCTGAGGTTAAAATTACCACTTCGAGTCGATTGAAGGTATAAAAAAAGAAAATTCGCTGAAGGAGTTGAAGACCAATCAGTTTACCAAAAATCTATGGAGGACTGGGTCAAGCGCTGTATTGCAAGCGAAGGGCAACAAAATAAATTTTGACGAATAAATTACTTTATTAGTTTTATTGAATAATTCCCGGTACTTATTTTACACAGAATTTGTATAGACTGTAGGAAAAAGGTTGCTTTTTGGGGAGGCTGTCTATTGCCAGTATTTTAACAAAGAAGTTGCGTCTGTTTTATTGATTTCCATTCGTTTTCGACATTCAATACATTCGCTAACTATCGACAAAATGCCAATAAAAACTGCACTTGTCGGAACAAACACAAGGACAATTCATTTACATGAAATTAAAGTCAATTGATGATCAGTGGCGACTTTATACTAATCAAGATGTAGTTAATGCAGATTAGACTACCAATATGGCGGGTGTGTGTATGTTAACGGTTATTAAGATTAAACAGGTAGGCAGGATTTGTTCTTGTATCAGGCGATTTTTTATCGCGCACTGGATTTTCGCGCTGCTCAGGGCCGAGAGTTGAAAATCCAACTGTGTGCTTTTTTGACCCGTTGGGATGCTCTCTGTTAGATTCTCAATCGTCGGCTCAACACCCAGATTTGAAAATCCAGTATGTGATAAAAAGAAAACACCCGAGTACGAGGTCTATGATATAAAAATAATCATCATCTGCCTAGCCTTTTCCCAACTATGTTGGGGTCGGCTTCCAGTCTTACCGGATGTAGTAATTTACATGGAGCAACTGCCTATCTAACCTCCACAACCAAGTTACTGGGTAATACGATATCCCTTAGTAAGACTGGTTATCAGACTTTCGGGCTTCTGACGACCCGTAACAACCAAAGATCTCTAAATGACAGGCGGGACGGGCTTAACGTACTTTCCGAGGCACGGAGGGGTCTTGGCATGTAAAGATGCTCACCCATCCACGGACCAACCGCGGCAAGCGTAGCTTAACCTGATCGATTGACCCATGCGGCTGTTAATACTTACCTACGAGCCCCTATGAGATAAAAATAATATAAAGTACAAATTCATGTAGGTTAACATACTATTGCATACTATTGCACATTTTTTAGTGCTTTGTCTTGCGATATAGCGGTAAAGCATACAGCAGACAGATTGAAGACTCCCTTCACAGTTGTTACACGAAATTATCACAATAAAATGTGTATGAGTACGCCTGGTAGCGCGCTAATTTCAACAGACAGTTTCTAGACAGTAATAATATAGTCCTCCGAATTTCAGCGGAGATATGACCTTCGGCGCGGGAGATATGATAGTGCACAAGTGTATGCGCAGACACAGGTGCACTCTCTCTTCCCTCACTCTCATAGTCCAATGAGACGGTAATCGGAGTAATCCGACACGACCGAAGAGAGAAACAGTAATAGACCGACACTGTTCATACCATGTGATCTTGGCTTCGAGCTTACTTCAGACTTACTTGAACGCTAAAAACTATGGATGCTTAACACTTCAGTAACGCGACAGATGATTGAATCTCAATTACTTTCCACATTCGACTATCCCAAAAAAAAAAATGCTCTTCGCGAATCATCGTGTATCTTCTGACATACGAACGTGCGATGATGATATCTATTACAGAGCTGTTAAAACCGAATTACAAAAACAGAAAAATATTACAAAATAACAAATCAACAACTCTATGCGATTCAAAAATCTTTTTAAAACTTTTTAGTGACAAATGACGATCTGACACCGGAGTAGGTAACCCGACAGGATAATAGTTATAAGCATAGCATCTGTAGGGGGTTACTCTGTGGTGCGAAGATCGTGCTAAATCGGAAACACGAAGATTACCGAAGCGCATATCTTTTGTGGTTTAACTGTACTATACCTGCTCTTGAGTCAGTATGATCTGCTCGCCTGGCCTCCTGGGTCGCGGACTGGACTCGGGCGTCTCCACCGGGGAGAACCATTTCACAGTGGACTCGGCGTAGTTGGACTGGGAGGCGTGTTGTGGCTGAAGGAGGGGCGTTCGTTCTGAAGCATTGTGGTGGACTGTGGGAGATAGAAAATGGTTATTCGAGGTGTCCCCATTTTTTTTTTGATTGTCTTATTTGGGTATTATTGACCGAGCGAAGCAAAAGCGAAGCTTGGCAAAGCGTCTCTGCACCAAGTATGGCAAAATTTGCTTTCGTGTGTCAGTTAGTCGGTACTCCTCTACAGGTCGTATTTTACAACCGATCTGGACGAAACAGAATTTACGACTTTATAGTTTTTTTTTTGTCGTTGGGAAATAATGAAAACAATTTTTAGAATTCTGTAAAAAGGTTTTACAATAAGGTCACCAGATGGCGCTACTGCGCACCGCTAGATCGCGCTGTCGTTGTCACTCGCCAAATGGGTAGGTCAGGTCGAACATTTTGTGTGACTGAGTTTTGTTAGGTGTAAAGTAGCTTCAAAAGTAAAGTCTCGTGTTTAACAGATAGTAGTTGGTTAGTTATGGGTTAGTTTATTTCCGTTTAATTGTCGTGTTGTTGATGGATATATTAACTATAGGAACTCCAAACTGATATCGAAATCTTCACTACTAAAGTAATTTAAAACCATATTTATCTTTTTTTTTTAACACAAATCATGGTAATTACATACATAACATTACGCCTTGTTTCGCCGAAGGATTGGGCAGAGGTGTCCCCGTAATAGGCACACCCACATTTCGCCAGTTATGTTTTAAGTCCCATGTAATAGGGGGCGAGCCTATTGCCATCAACCGGGCACAAATCCAGACTCCGAGCTGCTACTGAGAAATTTCAGATAGAAAAACCCAATAACACTTTGCCCGACCCGGGAATCGAACCCAGGACCTCATGCTCAGCAGTACCGCGACGACTAGACCGTCACAGTAGACGAGACAGTCAGTCATCATGGTAATTATCCCATTTAAATAACTTTAGTGGTATATTCGTTTTTGAAAAAAAGTTTGTGCTCGCGAGGTCTACTGTTTGCAGAACTACTAGTTTAAAAATAACAGTGCTAGTTGTGTTGAGTTTTGTTATGAGAACCGGCAACAAACGGTTGGATTTGCTGTCTGAGGAGCGAATATATCAGCGTCAACTCAACGCTAACTCAAAGCATTTACAAGCACTTTTTAACTGTCAAGGAGTCGGTGAGTCAGAAATGAGGCAGTCAGCGCAATAGCGGCCTAACCCACATTTTTTTTTTGTTATTAAAAACTGTCCACTTTGGACGGATGAAAAATTATAATGCAAAAACAAATTTTGTAACGCCATCTATTATGAAAATCAAAAACACGATTGGCCCATTTTTGTTTTCAAATTTTATTTATTTGTAATCGTTTGCGACGGTCAGGTTAAAAAAAAAAACAATGTGCGCAAAAGCGGCCTAGCTTTTCTGCATGCCTCAAATATGAAGCTGTTGCCCATTTCAAAGCGTAGTATGTTCTTATGGAGAAGAACTGGCAAGAAACTCTATATACACAACTTATATGTAGGCCTTGGCCATACGTTGCGCTCACGCCACACCGCCGTTCGGCTTCATAGGGAATATTTATTTGTAGTAAAGAAAATATGAATATTTGAAAAAAAAAACATACAATTATATAGACAATAAAATAGTCTGTTCATACAAAAAAAAAAAATCATGTCCACACACATTTCGCCAGTTATGTTTTAAGTCCCATGTAAAAGGGGGGGCGCCTATTGCTATCAACCGGGCACAAATCCAGAGTCCAGGCTGCTACTCAGATAGAAAAACCCAATAACACTTTGCCGGACCCGGGAATCGAACCCAGGACCTCATGCTCAGCAGTAGCGCTTGCGACCACTAGACCAACGAGGCAGTAGTTAGAAAATAATATCGTTTTTTATGCTTTGGGTAGATATTTTCCGGAATTTATTTCGTAATTTTATTCATAAAAAGTATTTTACTACAATACTTAAATATTAATTTATATAATTGATTTGTATACGTTTTAGTTCAACACATAAATTTTTCGTATAATTTACTTGCATTTTTTGAGGGCGTAACAACAGATTTAAAAGTCACTAAAATCATACCTGAAGTACAGTACCCTAATTGCGTAACTTATCTTCGTAAACGATTATGACTAATTTGTTTCATTTTGACAGTTCAACAACATTCATTGCGTTAGTTACGTTGTTGAGCAGATTTTTTTTTTTAACTTATGAAGCAATGGATTAGCAATCTATTTCAAATCGAAACTGATTGTTATTGTGTTGTATTACGCAATTAGGGTACTGGAATCGGTACTCAATTCACTGCCATACAATATTAACTTTGTGTACGTTGAAATAAAGTCTAAAATAAATATTAACTGATCGTGTATTACGCAATTAGGGTACATGTTGTCTTACAATAATTTCCGCAATTCATAAAAGAAAAATGCACACTATTGTGCAATTCTGACAAAATCTCGAAATACATCTGTTATCTTGACATAGCATTGATAATCATATCGATTTGACAGCCAGGTGTCAATGACATCTTATCATAAAAGAAACTGGGACACGTTATCAGGATTTTAGATTTTATCGTGATCTTGTGCATAGTTTGTTACAACTTGCAACCCAATGTTGTTTAATAAGTTCCTTTTCTTTTTAGGGTTCCGTACCTCAAAAGGAAAACAGAACCTTTATAAGATCACTCGTGTGTCTAGCTGGCTGTCTGTCTGTCCGTCTGTCACAGCCAATTTGCTCCGAATCTAATGGACCGATCAAGTTGAAATTTTGTTCACATATGTATTTCTGTGACCCAAACACGGACGTGTAACTTAAATAAATGATTTTTTAATATGCGGTCACTTTTGGGAGTTAAACATGAAAAATTAAAAATAAAGTTTTGCAAACTGTAGCGTGTGACATATCAAGATTGTTGCAAGGATCTTTTTATTATTTTAAAATAAATGCCATTAAAGATATTTAAGAAAATAGATGAAAATTTACCCTTATCTCCGAAACTACTGCACCAAAAATTTTGAAAAAAATACAGAGAATGGTTCTTTACTCATAGATTACAGGAAAACCTATAAAAGTCAATCTCTCAATATTATGCGTACGAACTTACATTTTCAGTTAGAATGTATGGGAGAATATGTTTTTCAATAACAATATTTGTCTTGGGAGAAATCCATTCCAACTGCGGAACCCTTCATTGGGCGTGATCCGACACTTACTTGGCTGGTTTTTATCTATATTTCATTCATAGACTGTTTTGAAACTTGCTAATAAGTTACAGCAAACATCAACCCTCATCATCTGACCAGCCTTTTCACATAGTTGGTATGTTGGGGTCGCCTTTCAGTATAACTGGATGCAGCTAAGGCCCTTGAGTTGAAGGTCACTTGCACGTCATAAAACGACAGGATCTACCTGTTCTATGTGATGGTAAGATAATTTGAACCTTAGAGAAGTTAAATAGAAGGTGTGATTTTAAGCATGTATGTATGTAGAAGTTTCCATTTACTGAGAATTGGTGTCAAAACTGGTAAATAAATTACCGAGGTAAACTATAGAATATAAAAAAATAAACTCAAACTCAAAACTCGAACTCAAAGCATTTATTTCAAATAAACCAATTACAGGCACTTTTGAATTGTCACGGGGTCGGTCAGTCAGAAAGATGAAGCTAGTTGCCCATTCCAAAGCGTAGTAGGTACCTATGGAGAAGAACGGGCAAGAAACTCCACGGACACTTTTAAATCACAATATGGTTACAAAAATACTCTACTAATACTCTTTATTACGTACACCATGTGGCGACATCTACATCGCTACATGCAAACTACGCATCACACCGACGTCAAAATCCTGCATCGGGCAAGCAAAGTTTACCGCGCGACTAGCATATATATAACCCGATTTCAATTGTCGGGCAGCAGCCTACCAGACATCACCCGTCTGGTCGGAGGATCTTCCCTTTTCTAAGGCGGATGAGTGAATTATACACCCTGTTCCTCATACATCTACAACCATATGAATGTGCGTACAAACTTATATTTGCAGTTGGTATGTATGGTACGTGTATTTCAACTACAATGTTAAGTTTGTATTTCAGATAAATTCATCCCAACTACGGAATCCTTCATTGTGCGTAGTCCGACACGCACTTGGCTGGTTTTTTTTCTATGTTGTTAAGTACCTGGTACTCCTTGAAAGACACTACACTGTCCTCCCATACCTAGTCACACTGTTATTTGAAAATATCATAAAAGCCAATTATTCTGAAAACGGTAACCGTGGAGTTTCTTGCCGGCTCTTCTCCATAGGAAACGACCAATTGGAACCGTGCACCTAGCTTTTGACGTTTCATAAGTGCCCGTGTAGGTTTATGTGAAATAAAATATTTTGAATTTAACACGTCGATGTCCTGCCTGTATTTAATCGTATAAAAATATACATACCTATAGACTCCAGTATGGTCTTAGCCTGTAACTCTTGCGGTAGTACTCTGAAGTCCAGGAACCAAGCCTCGCTCCATGCGAGAGTGAATGACGTCAGAATTAGAAACACCTCGTACACTGGTTGCACCGCGTTGGGCCACTGTTGGGCAAACATTCATTTCATTTTTATTTTTTTATTCTTTGTACCTATTGTAGCAGGTATAGTCATTTTATTAAAGGTACTTCGCCTTCACATATAATTATTATAAAACTGTTTTTTTGTGTCTGTCTGTTTGTTCCGGCTGATCTCCGAAACGGCTGGACCGCTTTCGACGCGACTTGCACTGGCAGATCGGTGATGTTATAATGAGTAACTAACTACTATTGAAAAAAAGAATTAGCCGCGGTCAGCAACTAGTACAAAATATAATGTAAAACATTTTAAAGGACTAACTACTTATTGAGTGTCTTGCCCATTCTTTTCCATATGAAAGTAGCACTTGGAAAAGACAACTAGAATTAATTAAATTTTCTTATAAATTTTGACATTCAAAAGTGCCTTTTCATATGTGATAAATAAATGATTTGACATAGACTTTGAACCATGAGGGGTGAGATGTGACACATGACAGTAAATTATTTCTCGAGGTCTAGGAACCACGCGTCACCCCACGCAAGAGTGAATTTCAGAATTAGGAATACTTCATTTAACAGTGACTGTGTTGAACCACTGTTGGGCAAACATTGGGATAGTTACGATAAATGATATTTTATTTCAAGATAAAGTCGTTGTTTTCTAACAGACTACTTCTTGGGCAAACTTTTGTTGGAAATATCAATCTGCCTAGTCTTCTCCCAACTATGCTGGGATCGGCTTCCATTCTAACCAGATGCAGCTGTATATTAGTACTTTACATGGAGCGACTCAAGTACCATAGAGATAGATATACTGTACCAGAATCTTTTGGCGCGTGGCCAAAATCGGAACTAACGCGGCTATCTTGTTTTTTCAATCCATTTCACAAAAAAATTGCACAAATGCTTACCAACAGCGCCTCCCTGTTAACGTCAGTCGAGCGCCAAAAGATCCAGCATTGTAAAAGTCACTTCGGAAATTTTGACGTTTGAAAAATTTTTTTTTTTTTTGTTTAATTGATTTAGATGGAATCGTAATGTAAAGAGGTTGAATAAATAAAGTAGGGCGGGGAGGCTGCTAAAGGTGCAGAAAACCTCAAACGGCGCAAATATAACAAGCTTATTGGTAACTATATTTTAGAGCCGTTTGGGATTGAAACACTAGGGCCATGGGGCCCTCGCAAGCCAATTTCCGGCCACCGTAGGCGCGGGGTTGCGGACGGTGAGCAATGGGTAGCTCGCCGTCCGATAAGAACCAGGCCCGGGTCGACGGCGCGTTGTGTTCCACGCGCGCCTCAAAGAGATATCAGCAGAATTGACGGGGTCCGTTAGGGCCGATGCCTGCCGGGGGTGCGAAGAAAACCGAAAGGGAGATCGTAGCCCCCGGCAACAGGGCAACCGAAGGAACACGGGTGGGTCCATGGGGCCCGAGTGTTCATCGAGTATTGCGGGATATCGTCAAGCGGGTAGTCGACTCTTCACGTGACCAGAGGGCTGGCCAATTTTTAGATTAAAGAATCAGCATTGCCATCCAACGTGGCAACGCTGCCAGCCTTTTGGGCACTTTCCCATTGACGATTTTTTTTGATGCCCAATGAACACATTTCCTTTATTTTTTATTTTTTCCTTTACACACTTGAAATATGTACATATATTTTAGTGTTAGAAACAGGAAATTGTAATTCAATGTAACAATATGAATGAAGTAGGTACTTACATCGAAAACGAAAACTTTTCCTATTAACAACGCGCAGGTGCTCCCTGTTGATAACTGAAACAAAACAAATATTTAGACTAAGCTAACTATAAAGCAGATATTATGTTTTTTTTATTTTATTTTTTATTACCCTTACTTTGCCGAAAAAAAAATTGCCTAAACTATTGGCGCCTTGGAGCCTTCTTCGCGCCGCTCGTGCGAACGAGATAAGGAGTAAATTTAAACTTGAGGTATTATGGACTCTGAAGGAGCTAATGTCACGATGTAGTACTCACTGCAATGATACTCCAGTTGTTTATATACAAGACTGCGTAGAACAGCAGCAGCACCACAAACCGACAGACAGCGACCATTACTATGTCGAATAGAGACGTCTTCACGTTGTACTGTAGGATTTCTGTGTTCATTATTTGTTCTAGAGTTTCGCCTCGCATCTGAAACGAAAATATTCTAGGGTTAGTATCATATAATAGAATTGAGAAAACTATTGGCAACATGGTAGCCCTGATTGTTTATGGTATAGTCAACCGCCGCTACCGGGTCCTTTTAGAATACCAGCGGTGCGAAACTTATTTTTAAATGTCTTAGCATCATGCTGAGATAGAAGTCTTTTGGCCTCGTACAGGATTTTCTGTTTTTATTTTCATTTTACTCTGTTTTTTATTTTTTTATGTTTATATGAGTGTGTTAAGTTTAATTTGTGATCTCCTGTGCGAGTTTCAATAAATACTCTTTCTTTATTTCACATGAATGGTAACAATTCGACATTGACAGCGCCACTATGTCGTAGCAGTAAGGTCGATTTTCGTATTGTGCGTTTTACCACAGATCAGCGGGTAACTGTACCTAGTAAGTGCCAAGCAAGCTAGTAGTAATACTAGTGTGCTTGGAAACCTGCTGGTCCTGCTCCATAGGACAATTTAGAATCAAGAGAAAATCAAACAGGTTGCTAATTTAAATGTAAAATTTATATATTTGTGTTATATGACATTGATTTTACATTCTGTGATTACTTCCTCACACACAGATTTTTTTTTTTTAATTAGGTAAATCGTCTACTTTTACAATGTTTATAAATATGTGAACACCATGTATCCATCACATAATTAATTTTTCTGCCAATGCTTCATTTTTAATTATTTTTACCTATTGTGGTATAGTAATCTTATTCCAGGTGCATCGTCTTCACATATAATTATATAATTAATGTATACAACATATTGTAAAACATTTTAAAAGAGTAACGGCGGAGTTTCTTGCCCATTCTTCTCCATACGAAAACTACCTTTTGGAAGGGGCGACTAGAATCAATTATATTATTTTGTAAATTTTGACGTTCAAAAGTGCCATGCATGGACCTATTTGAAATAAATGATTTGACTTTGACTTTTTTAATTTGTATATATTTCAAATAAACTCACCATCACACATATGAGCCACATGAGACTAGTGAACAGTAGGTCGAATGTGACGAAAAGGCAGAAGAATCTTCGCACTGTGGACATCTTGCCCTGAGGTCTGTGGCCGGCTACCAGGTCATCTGATACTAGGTTCAGAGAGGTGGAGTGTGCTGGAAAGGAGAGAGAGAAGATTAATCATTATGCCAGATTGCATAATCATTTATTTTACTTAAATTTTTAGCCAAATATGATGTCTTGATTCAATGCATTTTATGCGAGTCGATTTACTGTATTTTGTTACTCAAAACTCCACTCCGTATATCTGTTTAGTAAATATCATCTATGCACTATTTGCACATTAAAATCGTGACCCATAATCCTTCAGAATAAAGGTCGATTTTTCCCTTAGTTTGATCAGACAGGGTATTTGCACATTTTTGTATATTTTTAGCCGACTTCAAAAAGAAGAAGGTTCTCAATTCGATAGAATGTTTTTTTTTTTTTGTATGTTTGTTACGCGATTACTTCGACAATGAATTATGAATTGATTTTGATGATAATTTTTTTGTTCGGTAGGTCATACTTCAGAGGTGGTCCCATATAAATTTTCTTGGGTAGTTTCTGAGTTAGCTTCAATAATACGTATATTTTCCACTTAGCCTATGGGGATGATGTTATAATAAGTTCCTGTCACTGTTATTTACATAGCAGGTAGTGGTATTCAAATTTGTGTGGGGTAGGTACCACAACCAAAAAGTGAAAAAAAAAACAAAACACTACAAAGTGAAAAGTAACATTAATTTCGGAAATCGGTGACAAAAAGAAAAACGAAAATTCAAAACCAAAGACAGACAAAAATCTAAAGTTTTTTTAAACTGTAAACTTATAATATCACTCACTAATTTTACAACTATGACACTTTATATACAAAATTATCCGTGTACATAGGTACATGTTCCCTGAATTCCCTTGAGATGCAAGGAAAACTGAAGGTAAATCTAGTAATTAATAAAATAAACTCACTCAACGTCCGATGGTGCGGGCTTACACTGTTGAGAAGCGACTCCGCCGCCTCCCTATAGTGTGGGTTCGACATCCTGACCTCTGGAACCATTAGTTCATTACTTATTAATTAAATAATGGTACATATTTGATTAAGCACATAACTACTAATTACTATGTTATGTTTGTCTTAGACTGTAAGCCCACTTTCACACGGACGTAATAAAATCGTGGCGATTTTTTTATCGTGTACTTGATTTTCAACGCTCTACATAGCGCCGAGAGTTGAAAATCCAATAGTGTGTTTTTTCAACGCACTGAGACGAGAGTGCGTCCCAGCGCGTTGAATTCTCAAAGCTCGGCTTTACGCCGAGAGTTGAAAATCTAGTGCGGGATAAAATCCCGCCACGATTTTAAAATCGATATCGATAAATGCGGGGCAGAGGTGGTCAAAGTTGGGTCTAATATTATAAGTGTGTTTGTTACACTTTCACGATAAAACGGCTGAACGGATATGAATGAAATTTGGGACATGGGTAGATCATGACCTGGGTTAGGACATATGATACTTTTATCCCGATATTCCCAGAAGATCGAGACTTATGACGGTGCAACCGTGGGGCGTAACTAATTTCACATAGATAAATCTCAGAAAGCAAGGCTCATTCGCGCGTTTTACTTGAGATATTTAATTGAAGGGTAAATTAAACCGTTATTGCTAATGCACTAATGTGTAGGTATAAATCGCCGTTGTGACCAGGGTTGACATAAAACAAACAAGTTTTTTTAAAACACGTATTTTAAACAGTGTTTAAAACAGTTTGAAATAAAATAATGTTTTTATTAAGTGTTTCAAACAAGTTTTAAATAATGTTTTAAACATTAAGGGCGACTTGCAGCAAAATGATACAAAGCTCGGTTTAATTAAATCTCGATTTTGCCCTAAGCTCGACTTAACTTAAATCTCATTTAAGAAAAAAAAAACATTGTTTTAAATCCAGAACGAATGGAAATAAATGAAAAGTTATGAATTATAAGGACTTGAAATAGCTCGAAAATAAAATTTAAAAGGTTAGATAGTTTTGTACACTTCGTCACCGGTCGAAATGAAGTAATTCCCCGCAACTATTTTGGGGATTCCCCTTATTTTAATAAAGTCCATCCTACCTATGTATCTATACTTCGTCTTTTGTCGAAAAGAGGTAATCCCCGCAATAATTTTAGGGACTTCCCCATATTTAAATATACTATTAGATAAGATGATATATCTTGGAACGAATATCGGAATTCACAATTCTGAACATACAGAGTGTACTGGGTGGTTCAGTATCTGAATTTCATAACTACTTTGACAGAATACAAAAAAAAGGAAGTATATTCACAGATTAGATAGTTTATTAGTTAGTACTTATTATCAAACTAGTATTACGTTTTTGTGATTATTTTGTTATTCTGATGGTTTTTTTTGTGAATGCTCAGGTAAATTTGATATTAAATTTTATAAATCTCTCAATGAAAAAAAAAACACTTGTTTAAAACATGTTGAAAAGATTGTTCTATAAAATTTAAAAACAAAAAGTTTTTTTTTTCCCAACCCTGGTCATGACATACACAGAACGTCTGACAAGCCAAGGAATCAAGTTATTAAAAGTATTGAAACACCAGCAGCGCCCCGCGGTTTCACCCGCATAAGTCTCGATCTCGTGGGAATATCGGGAAAAAGTCTCAATTCAATTCAATTCAAATTCAATTCAATTCAATTCAAAATATTTTTATTTCACCTAAACCTACATGGGCACTTATGAAACGTCAGAAGCTAGGTGCACGGTTCCAATTGGTCGTTTCCTATAGAGAAGAGCCGGCAAGAAACTCCACGGTTACTCTTTTAAAAATAATTGGCTTTTACAATTCTTTCAAATAACATTGTGACTAGGTATGGGAGGACAGTGTAGGTCCAGGACAGTGTAGCTAGATCCTATGTCCTAACCCAGGTCAAGGTCTACCCATGTGCCAAATTTCATCCAAATCTGTTCAACCGTTTTAGCGTAACCATTTTAACAAACAAACTCACTTTTGTATTTACAATAGTAGGATTATTAGGAGGCTATAATTTCTGAGCCCGCTAGGATACGTGCTCAATCTCTGTTTACAATTTACATCATGCACATAGTCAAATATTGCTAAAAACTGGAATGAAACATGTTTTTGAACTAAGGCAGTTTATAGCCTTTTGTCAATTTGATTAGGCAATACTGATATTCGATAGTTCCGTTCGTAAATTTTATTGGGGGTTATTGATATTCTCATCTCTGTAGAGTATTAGGTGCAAGGCTCGGAACCGGTTTATTTGGGTATTACTCCGAACTTTTCTTAAAAACGTGAACGTTTTAAAAATAATATTTTAACCTAAATTAACCGGTTTATTCGAAGAGTGGCATGTCGGTAAACGCGTTGCAACTTGTAACTACTTGTCAGGATGCCGCGCTGAATAAAAACTAAACAAAATACCGGTTAATATTGCTCTAAACCGTTTAATCCGAAAAAACCTTTATGTAAAGACTACTACAAAACCGGTTTAAAAAAACGGTTTATACGACCGAAACCGAATGTAAAGGTTTTGCGTCAAGTACATAATAACGGTTTGAAAATTTAACCGGTATCCGAGCCTTGCTGGGATGGACGATTAGGCTTCGCACAGACAGTGAGCGCAAAGCAGAGTATGTCTCGTTGAACTTTAAGCACATAATAATAAAGTCTAATATTCAAAACCATCAAAAAATCCGCTGCTCTTCTCCTATATGTCTACTGAGACTAATGAATAGGTTTTAAACGAAATAACCGTGGCAAAGGCAGTGTAAGTCTATGAATCGATAGATCAGCTGTTATTTTGTCACTAGTAGTCCAGTACTTTGTCCACATTAATCCATTTATATCCACAGTAGCTGCGCCCCGCGCTTTCACCCGCATAGTCTCGATCCCGTAGGAATATCAGGAAAAATGTATCATATGTCCTAATCCAGGTCATGGTTTACCCATATGCCAAATTTCAACCAAATCTGTTCAGCCGTTTTAGCGCCAAACAATATTATACATAAGTTAGGAATAATACCATTGATTTGAAACACCGACCTTTTGTTTTACTGAATTTTTTACTATTTAAATGCATGAAAAAACAATTAAAGACAGTGGTCTTCATAGAAATTTACAAAAACTTATTAGAAACACAATTTTTTTTTATGTTTAAAATTTAGACATGGTGTTATTAAAATTATACATTATTTGCTTGTTTTATTCATTATGTGACATTAACATGGGGCTGCAACATAACTGGCGAAACGTGGGTGTACTATAGGTACTATCGAAGAACCGCATATCTAAGCAGTTTGAAAACAAAATCCCGTGCACACGACCCTTTTTTTTCGTAGGTAAGCGATACTATAGCGGCCGAGCGCTGCAAGCAGAAATAGTCCTTGCGGTGTATGCGTTTCTTCGATAGTATACCTCTGCCTAACCCTTCGGGGAATACAGGCGTGATGTTATGTTATGTTTA
Source organism: Omphaloscelis lunosa (assembly GCA_916610215.1). Lineage (NCBI taxonomy): Eukaryota > Metazoa > Arthropoda > Insecta > Lepidoptera > Noctuidae > Omphaloscelis > Omphaloscelis lunosa. The sequence continues at coordinate 3,645,812 of OU744271.1, forward strand.
TAACATTAATTACAATTGATAATAATAAAACGTTTATTTTGGAAACTTGCTCCATAGATCTTCGTTAGTGATACAACTTACGTAACTATGTTAGTACTTACATTAAATTACAAACAAACACAAAATCAAAATAAAACCTACAATTATATCAATTCATGTATCTTCCTGCAGTATCAGACGCGTAGCTATGCATACGGGTCCAATACTCCAGGAAAACGCCGTCCAGCCTATCCCCAATCACCTTCAGGATACCATTGGCACTCCCACGAATCCTGCGTAACAATGATGCCGTTCTTTTCCTCATGATTGCTGCAAAACTATCGGTAGTAGATTCAGCAAACATGACTGACGCGCTACAGAATCGCGGTAGCCCCAACAACACCCGGAAAGCGTTGTTGTACTGGACACGAAGAGCGTTGTAGGCCCTCTGCGTATGCTTGACCCACAGGCTGCACGTGTAAAATGACTGACAATAAGCCTTGAAAATTAAGTTTTATCCAACTTTGTTTTCTGACAGAACTGAATTCAAAACAAAACTTTTTTTTCCATTGGACAAGTCTTTTGACATTTTTCGGGACTCTGGAGTCCCAGACCTTTGGAAGCCGTACGAGATGCCAAAGCCAACTCGCAGAGGCCTGTTAGACGTTTGCACCAACTGACGATTATCCCTGTATGCACTATACAAGTGCACCCAAGGACAACCCCCGGTTGGTATAGGACTATTATTATTACAAATCGATGTAAGTAAATTTAAGAAATGAGGAGCTCGTGGCAAAGAAATAACAGCAACACGGATTGATCCATCAGGTTAAGCTACGCTTGCCGGGGTTGGTCCATGGATGGGTGACCATCTTTACATACCGAGACTCCTCCGTGTCTCGAAAGGTACCGGCTGTGATTCGTGGATCTTTGACAGTCGTTACGGGTCGTCAGAAGCCCAAAAGTCTGACAACCAGTCTTACTAAGGGCTAACATATTACCCAGTTACTGGGTTATGGCTGTCAGATAGGCAGTTGCTCCATGTAAAATACTGGTCTTCAGCTGCATCAGTTAGACTGGAAGCCGACCCCGACATAGTTGGGAAAAGGCTAGGCAGATTTTTGTTGGTAAATTAATGAACAGTAATAAATCAAGGTAAATATTTGGCAAATAATAATTAAAATATGTAATCAATTACCTATGTTACACAAATAAATTATTTTTATTATTATTTTTATCGTAGGTAAAGAAATAACAAATTAAGTACTACAACACATTCTCAATTATATGTAGTAATGAGGTAGTTACCTAATAAAAACAATAATTATCGTCAATGTACTGTCAATACATGCTATTGACATTTTGATAAGCACCAAGTGCCCTCCACATGTTAATTATAAGTAATTTTGTAATAATCAATTCAAAGAACAAATGAGATTTATAGAATGTGCTATTGCTTAAGTGTAATAAAATTAATACATAAAAAATTAGAAAGTCTATCAGCCTCATAATCATCTGCCTAGCCTTTTCCCAACTGTGTTTCGGTTAGCGTCTAGTCTAACCTTTATTTATTAAGGAATTTTTGCACACATATGCAAAGATGGCAATCCCATCATGGTTTTACAAACAACAATTTCATTTCTGTAAGTAGATTTGTATCAGGGATGTTACGGAAGTCGTTTTATGGAATCGGAACCGGAATCGGAGGTTTTAAATTATATTGATCGGAATTGGAATCGGAACCGGAGTCGAAGGTGGAAGTAAAAGAAAGATGTGTTATGGGAAGGCTTAATGAAACAATTGAAATATAGAATTGTCTATAATCTATCAAATATTAGCGATAACATCCACAAACAAAACAATAAACTGCACTTCGAGCTCGAGTTTGTATAAAATAAACTAAAATTTCACTGGCGACGAGTTAAAACTTGTTTGTACGCATTCTAGTCACGTGCATCGCTGCGTTTGGGATTTCGGTAAAAACTCCGATTTCAGAACCGAAATCGGAATCGGAGGTATAAAATTAATCGGAAGTTCCGACCTTTCGGAACTGGAACCGAAGCTACGTAACATCCCCGGTTTGTACAAACACTTTTACACGTCAATAAAATTTTAAAAATTTAAACTAGACGAGGTCGGCGTTTCCTATCTGACTACTCTGAGAAAAAAGGCCGAAACAAACTCAGAGGTCACAGACTCTTTTATAGTCCAGACAATCTCGGCCAGATCATGTGATGACGTAAAGACCATGTAGATTGGTGTCTGAAATGGCCTTTTGAGGAAAGAACCACACATTGAGTGGACCTGTTAAGTCAGTGGACGCATGTGTCCGCAATCATACAGCTCAACTCAGAACTAGGAGCTCAACGATTCCACGAGCAATACCAAAGAAAGGACATTTGGGTAGGCCGCATAAATTACTCAAACCATGATTACAAATAAATGGAAAAAAAAAGTGGTGGCACTCCAGGAGTGCTGATCAAGGCTCGGAACCGGTTTAAAAAATACCGGTGAAAACCGGTTTATTTGGGTTTTACTCCGAACTTTTGTTAAGAACGTGAACGTTTAAGAACTTTATTTTAATCTAATTTAACCGGTTTATACGACGACCGGCATGTCGGTAAACCCTTTGCAACTTGTGAGGAAGACCTAAACAAAAAACCGGTTAGCATTGCTCTAAACCTTTTAATCCGAAAAAAACCTTTATGAAAAGACTACTCCAAAACCGGTTAAAAAAGCCGGTTTCTGCGAACGAAACCTAATGTAAAGGTTTTTGCATCAAGTACATAATAACGGTTTGAAAATTTAACCGGTATCCGAGCCTTGGTGCTGACAGAAGTGAAAAATTGATCAAGATCGCCTTGGTGGAAGAAAAATACTTGTATAGATCATTGGTCCGTAACCTTATCTAAATAAAGAACACAACCGCGTTTACAAAAAAAAAAAAAACAAAACTTCCGAAACCTTTAAAGTAAAAATACTTGCATAGAACACTGATCCGTAACTTTATATAAATAAAGAGCACAATCGCGTTTACAAAACCTTTACAGTAAAAATACTTGCATAGAACATTGATCCGTAACCTAATATAAATAAAGAGCACAATCGCGTTTACAAAAAAGAGGTGTCGTCATGGTGTCGCGAAATCGATGGTTTAGTCCCATCTCAAAAATGCCCAACGCGCCTAAAGAAGTTTTCACTTCAAAAAACAATGACCGACATTGTCTTCATATTCACAATAATTCAAATAATATTATACTTTACAAAATAAATAATATGAGGAAATCGGTTGTCAATGTATGGGCATGTAACGCAGAAGAATAATGAAGAAAATGTCGTGAGGTAAGTATTAAATATGAATGGCTATAAAAGTAGGGGAAGACCAAAGAAACGATGGATGGACTGTGTGAAAGATGATATGACTAGAAAGGGAGTGACTACCGAGATGACGACTTAGAGAAGTATGGAAGAAAAAACAGTTCCGCCGATCACAAATAAATTGGTATAAGGACAGAATTATGATGATATTTATAATGACCACTGACAGCTACACACATGAATGATTTAAAATAAGGAAATATTTTCATACATGGATCATTTAAGGAAATATAGGTCCGAAAGGGATAACGTGGCCCCTGGCAAAATACAGGTAACTGAAGTAACACGGGTGGGTTTTAAGTCAGTATGAGTCTTACACACCCTATTTGATAATTATTTGATAATTTCCCACGCAATTATATTGTTATATTCTGGCAACAAATGAATTACTTATTATTTATGTATGTGTCACTCAACCATAAACAAACATGGTATGGTGATTAATTAGTCATGTATTTATCCTTACACTAATATTATAAATGCTATAAGTTCTGCAGCAGATGCTAATAATCCTAACTAATATCATAAATCTGAAAGTGAGTTTGTTTGTTTGTTATTACGCTAAAACGGCTGAACGGATTTGGATGAAATTGAGCACAAGGATAGACCATGACCTGAATACTTTGTATTTCCATGGGATCGAGACTTATGCAGGTGAAACGGCGGGGCATAGCTGGTTAGACATCATTGTAACTGATTTACTATAAAGCCTATGTTAAAGTAGCTAAAAGAACTTGTTGGTCTAATAAAATATTATTATTATGAATGAAATGCAGCAACCCCAGCACGGTTTGACCAGACTCGATTACTTGAATGAACCCAAAGATTTGCACTAGCCCCTGGAGACTCATATTTCATGGGGCTACAGAGATATGCAATGGCATATCAAGGAGTGGACCGGGGGTGTGGTAATGGTAGGGAAGACGTGCCCTTAGAATATGGTAGGATTTGCGAACAGTACCATATGTGCATCCTAGATAAGGCAATGGAAAGGTGGAGAGAAGGGTGACATTTATCTATGGGTGTGCTTTGTTTTATGACGTCCAGAAGGTCCAGAAGGAAATGAAAAGTAACTTTGTCTGTCTTTGTTGGTTACATTTTCACAGTTTAATGGTAGAATTTTAACCAAATTTGGCACAAACGTAGACCATGAACTGCATAAGGAAATAGGATACTTTTTGTATTGTCTGTTTATTAATACAATGCAAAAAATTTATTGTACACCATTGTCCACGCTTAGTAGGATATTTTTTATCCCTGTATTACATTCCCAGGGGATAATTTCTGTTGTTTTTCATACATTTATAAAACAGGAAAAATCTATTATTCATCAAACAGTAATTCAATGAGCATGCTTGTTATCTTTCAAACCAATGCCTGATATAGCAGGATTTTTCAATAACACTGATAACAGTTTTATATTTAGTTAAAAATTGTTTATGCGGCTGTATTAATCATGTTCCTTAATTTTTTTTTTTTTTGTTTACTGTCTCTTCATTTTCCAAACTAGGTACACTTGTTTTTGAGTTTTGATTGAACATCCATACATACACACTGATAAACACATTGCCCATCCATTATTTAGATGCAGTTAGGTAATTAAATTAATATAACCTCTACAATAAGTCTTAGCAAATTGTAGTGTCTCAATGGTTTATAAATTTAAATTAAAAAGTTGGGTGGTCAATTTAAAACCAGTATGGTTTACTCAAAAAAAAAAACTTTTTAGCTCAAACCTATTCCCTTATTAGCGAATTAAGAAATCCATCATGGTGCAGCAAAAACAAAATAACATGATTAACTAAAAATGAATAAATAAAAGCAGTTTTGTTCTGTTAATTTGTTTACAAAGAAAAATGATAAACACTTACAATGAGCAAGTCATTATGTTCACTGAAAATACACTCGATATTCAGACTGATTCACTGTAGGTAATGTAACTATGCAATATTTTCATTAGTATCATTCAAGATAACATAATTGGGCCAGTTATATAGGCCTGTAGAATTTCAGAGTATGTTTATCTCAATAATTGATATGTGTCCATGTTATTCTGATATGAACAAACGTTTAGTTATAATAACAAACTTGAACACGTATTTACTAACAGATGAGCATCATAAAATAACAATAAATTAAATATTTATTTACTTTTCGACCTTCAAATTATGTGCTTCGACAAAAGACCTTTGCATTCTCTGCAGATCTTTAAAAAACTACACTGTTTTTTTAATGAGCAAAATAAGATGGGGCGGTAGTGACTGCGACACCTATCATTCATCCTAATGAAAAAAGGAATATAACAAAGACTTACATGTTTTGTACTATCAACAACACTTTAACAACTTAAATTACAAAATGCATATCTCGCTGGGCGTTGACATAAATGCAGCTGACAGGTTAGATGTTATAATCTAAGCTACATCTCGTTATAAAGTTACACCAATTAGAAATTGTTATCAAACAGTTCAATTGTTATCAAATTAGCACAAAAGCTGAATAGAACATCACAGTCGAGAGGTGAACAATCGTGAAACTCGCTCCTGGTTCCTGGACAGCAGGATAGTTTATTGTCTTTTTACACAAGTTGAACAAAGACAGAAGTACTTTTATGCTTTTGTCACTCCTATTTAAGTATTGGAATGCTTCGTTGTTGACGCATGGTTTGACAACGACTTTGGTCGTTCCATTTCACAAAATTATTGAAAATAATGGATAAAATGAAGTGTGGTATTTTCTTATTAATCGTAAAAGGTGTCTCATTTGTTTAAAAATAGATCTGTTCTATAGAGAAAGTTTGTCAGTTGATTGTCGAAAAAAATATGAAAAAAATTACAATAAAATGTTGACAGCTTAGCAGAACGTAATCAGGAATGTACACACCGGGTCACTTGATTACTCTCACATAAAAAAATCAACTTCTCTTACTTAGTAAAGATGCATATTTATAATAATAGGATAAAATGAAAAAGCACATCAGTAAAATACTCTTCATGTCATTTAATCCTAGTTTTAGAAAAAAAATCGACTGAAAATTCTTCTTCGTATTAAATAGGGAAGGTCACTTGATTACTCTCATCAAAGAAAAACTGAAAGCTAAACCACCGTAATATATTTTAATAATGTGTATAGCCTCCTTTATTTAATATCACTTCATAGATTCGTTGTGGGATAGATTCATACAAACTCATTATATACTTTTGTGCTAACTTTGACCAAGCGGACTTAATCGAAAAAATCAATGATTTTCTATCGTTATATTGCATTCCATCAGCATATATTTGTTTTGAAAGCCATCCCCAAATATTTTCTATTATATTTAGGTCAGGTGAATGGGCTGGCCGTTGAAGAACATCAATTTTATTCTTGTCAAACCAGCTCTGAACGACCCTTGCAGTGTGAATGCTCGCATTGTCCTGTTGGAATATTCATGTCTGACCATTAAATAATTTATTAATTTCACTAAATTTGCACTGAAGCATTTGTTTATAATTTTCAGCAGTCTGTCTTCCCGATAAAATCTCTAAATTTACCGTCTCATGCACAGAAACGGCACCCCAAATCATAATAGATCCAACGCTACTATGTCGCCTCGATAAAAGTTTTTATTTTTTCTTAAATCATGAAAGTAATAAGCAAAACCGTCTGGTCCGTCCAAGTTAAACTTTTTTTTCATCAGAAAAGACCACATTCTTCCACTCATGATTCCACGTCATATGAATTCGAGCAAATTCCAATCGGGTAACACGATTTTGATTGGTTAATGGTGGCTTCTTTTTTAATTTTTTGCGTTGTAAATGAGTCGCTTTGGCTATTATTCGCCTTACAGTTCTAATACTTACTGAAGTACCAACTCTTGACACAATTTGTCTCGCTGTGCTAGCCGAATTCGATGCTTCTCTTAAGATAAGACGACGTTCGCGAGGTGTCGTCGCCAGTTTTGTACGTCCTTTGCGATTTGTTCCGTAATTTTCTGGAACTCGCAGATAATTGTTTACAACCCAATTACTCCGATCAATCATTCCAGCAATTTTTCTATTTGAATATCCTTCTGATTTAAGAGTAGAAATTTTAGTTCTCTCTTCGATGCTCAAGGTCGTCCCTCTACCCATTGTGCGCAACGTTAAAACGTTTAGCTATAACATGAAAATGTTTCGAATAGACACGGTATAATGATTCACGCAAAAAAAGTCACACGTCTAACGTCAACGATTGCTTCAAAACAACTAATGAGAGTAAACAAGTGTCCATCTAATTATATAGTCCTGACATACTATTCTAGCAATTTCCAGTTCAAAATAGGAATAATCGAAAGGGTATTCCAGAATATCGTGTAATACTGTTTAGGGTAAATTTTAACGAGAAGTCTCCGCCAAGCTCTAGAATCTTCTATATAAAAATATATTTTTTTGTGTGAGAGTAATCAAGTGACCCGGTGTGTATAAGGGGATGCGTTAAGGTAGCCCGCGAAATTCAAATTTTCTTTATCTTTTGCAGTTTGCAGTTTAGTGTCATGTTCTATCTTGATTAAAATATGATTCGCAACCGTAACAAATATGGCTTTACAAAATTATAATCATTAGAATCAGCAATACAACTTCATAAACAGAGCATAGCATAATCTTCAAATGTCATGATTTCATGAAATAGTCATTCAATAGGATTACATGAACTTAGAGAGTATAATACAATACAACTCATTAAGTTAGAATTGACCTCAAATGTCATGATTTCATGAAATAGTCATTCAATATGAACTTAGGGAGTTGTATTGATGATTTTATGATTATAATTTTATAAATAAATATAATGTATGATACCTACGGCCGCGAATCAACACTGACCTGCAAATTGCAAAAAAAACGTAAGAAATTTGAATGGCGGGCTACCGTGACGCTTTGTTTTTCGGGGAGATCTTGTTTTCACGTATAACCTTTTTGGAGAAAGCCCGATGAAATCACTAGCCAGTCTGATTCAGCTCGTACGACGTCACCGTACCTTGTTCAATAACAATTTTTTTTTTCGATATCTCTCATAGCTGACCTCTGAGGTCATGACTATTTAACCGGTCAATCCTGTGGTTGCCTTAAGCTGCTAAACTCAAAGCCTCCAGCCATGGGCATACAAACTAAGCTAAAAAGCCAGGTGAACCCTCGCTAAGGGCACCCCCTGTGGGGTACGAGCCTCGGCTTAGGGCGTCATCGGAGAAAGGACATCAAAGACGGGCTGGACCAAAGTTTTGATCATGATTATTAGTCGGGGAATTTAAAGCTATGTGCACAGCTGCAACAACTACTGGCACCTCATATTCGAGCAAGGGTCGGGGAGGAGTATCATTTACTCAGGGTCGCGGACGCGATCGCAAAGGACCTCGGCGACGAGGTCGGAATGACGGGAGGCGTCTGTCTGTATACTGTACTTGTGGCCCTATTGCTCTCCTGGAGGAGGGATTCATGGGGTCATCTGGGTGTGTGAGAATATGCCTAGGACGGCGGGTACGACTAATCCTACTTAGGACATAACTGGCGGCCTCGACAACCAGAGGATTGCGATGTTTGACCGCGGAATCAAAGAAACGCTTTGCAAGGCGTTTTTGGGAATTGGTGGATAGTGGGAATTTTTAGGTCGAGATGGAGACTCGTTCCTAACATATCAGGGGGAACCGGTAGCCCTACGGAGGAATCGGTTTTGGAGGGTTTGCATCCTCTGGATATGATGGGGTTTTGCATGAGCAAAGATGGCACCCGCATATGTCATAATTGCTTGAATGCACGCTGTATAGATGCGCAACTTGCACTTGAGTGACAACTTGCTACGTGCATTCAGGACGGAATGGAGTCTACCGAGAGCGAAACCGGCTCGCGAACGAACCATCTTTAAGTGCTCAGCGAAAGTAAGGTGATGATTAAGAACAACACCTAGATATTTGGCTCGCTTCTCCCAAGAGATCTGCTTGCCGAACATAGTGAGGGAACGGGGGATTGTTCAGTCACAAAAACAACCAGTCCTTATGGCTAAAAAGGGCCTTGTTCTTTTTTTTTTTCTGTAGGGCATCTCATAGCTGACCTCTGAGGTCATGACTATTTAACCGGTCAATGGGCCTTGTTCGCAACGTACAAGTCGTGCCAAAAGATGAGACTTGACGCACCACGTGGTTTGACTTGCGCAGTAGACGATTTATGGGTCTCTTTAGCGGTATGAAGTCTGGGCCGGGGCGTCATCGGGGCGGCGGAAGGAGCGGCGGGAGGCGCGGTCAAGTCTCATCTTTTGTGGCGCGTATTGTAATCTGCTTATCAATGTTGCTTTGTCGCAGCGTCGCAGCGGTGACCATGACCGTTAACTTATCATTACTTAACCAAATACAAAACAGGTGAGGTACCTATGTATTGCCTTATGTGATGATGGCCGTTTATGGAACAGTTCCGTGCTATTTTATGATGCTACTAAGGACGGTTTTTGTAGTTCAACCTTTGACCGTTAGTAGGATGTAGAGTAAGGTCAACCCCTATCTTGTAACCTAAGTAGGTAGGTAATAGGAAAAGAAAAAACCCAAAGACTAATGTGCTGAACTGAAACTACCTTGATACTCTAGTTCTGGACTTGGCAAGACTTGGATGGTGACCAGTACCCTAATTGCGTAACTTATTTTCGTAAACGATTATGACTTTGTTTCATTTTTGACAGTTCAACAACATTCATTGCGTTATTTACATTGTTGAGCAGATATTTTTTTCCAACTTTTGAAGCAATGGATTAGCAATCTGTTTCAAACTTTAACAAATTGTGATCGGTCGTGTATTACGCAATTAGGGTACAGTCTATCTTGTTGCGTAACATATTTTCGTAAATGACAGTCCAATAACATTCACTGCGTTATTTACGTTGTTGAGGCGATTTTTCTCTTCAAAATGATTCAGACTGTGATTGATCGTGTATTACCAAACTGAAATAAAACTCCCAAACACGTAATATTCATCCAATTTTATTAAAATTTCACAACAATTACTTATTAAATAAAATACAATCAATTTAAAATTTGGACCTGCTTTGGTATATCTAAACTACTTATTTATAATAAAACATAGCTTTATAGACTAATAACTCCATCGTGCGCTATGGAAAATAAACTCCAAAGATATGGAAATAAATTATAAATAAAATAAGATTAATATTTAAAACTGTATGGAATCAGTAAGTTTATTTTGAAATCGTTTATCAACACAAAAACATGAAACCAACAGTCATAAATAATGGTGTGATGTTATTTTTTATTCACCTTCATTCTTCTCTTCTCAGAGCAATATAAATTGCTCTGAGAAGAGAAGAATACATAGACCGTGGCCATATGGCTTCTTCTAGACTTTCAGTAAGTACCGACGGCATGTGAAGCCAAGGCAGAGGCCCATGGGCGGCTTTTAAACTCTGACATCTGGTTAGTCCTTAACCACACGAAACAGAAGAAGTAACATAACATCACGCCTGTAATCCCCGGAGGGTTAGGCAGAGGTGTACCTATAGTACACCCACATTTCGCCAGTTATGTTTAAGTCCCATGTAATAGGGGGCGAGCCTATTGCCATCAACCGGGCACAAATTCAGACTCCGGGCTGTTACTGAGAAATTCCAGAATTTCTGTTACAGAAGAAGTAAGTACCTACTTAATTGGTCTGAGATAATCTCTTAAAGATAAAAGCCAGTTTTGACCATAATTTCTCGACATCCATTGCTTAGTTCGTATACAAAACCATTAATCAAGGAATTGCTATTAGTTATCTGTCAATGTACATCGGAAATGGGGCTAAAACTCTGGCCAGTTAAATATAGAAATAATCCGGGGCCATGCCATGAACTTATTATTCCATCCAATCAAGATTCTTGATTCCGAATTTGCAGGCGCCTACTGCCGGGAAACAAGCAACGCTGCTTCACGGCGTATCAGTGCTAGTAATTTCGGCAAGGGATTTGAAACGATTTGTTTGATACTTTGATATCTTAAAGATTTACCGCTTCTATTCCTTATTCTTAAGCAGATACCTATTTCAATACCACCTAGTAGTGCTAGTAGTCCCTACCCTATTATCGGGCGGATCTTTAACACAACAGTATGAAGCTAGGACTCCGACGGTCGCCAAACAAAGTGACAAGATACTGACGCCGCAGACAGCTCCTGAGGTGATGTCGTTCAATGGCGTGCCTGGTTTCGGCTCAACTGATAGTAGAATGAGTAGTCCGAAGGCGCTAAGAAGTGAGAAGGAGGAGAGGACGATGTAACCTGCAAGAGAAAAGAAATTACGTTAGTATACCTACATAAAAATAATTAATTAAGTATTCTCATGACTTGCCTTCTATAATACGGTTCGCACACGCATACCATATTAAATGGGAATAAAACATAACTGGCGAAATGTGGGTAAACTAAACACGTCCCTACTGCTTCAGTAAACACAGGTAGTGATATGAAACCTTCTTACGTAGTAAGGAGATCATTTTGATTCTCCATGATAGACTATATTGTCATAGTGATTTCAAACCGTAGTGTCAAACGATTTGAAAGCTTCTAATACGCTATGTAATTTTATTGTGGAATAAAACCAAGATTTCCTTTGGTTTTGTCTTTATTGTGTATCAGGTAGATTATGTATTAATGGTAGAAAATGTAGTATTAATTATAGGTATTTCATTTCAACGTCAATCTCGGCGACTTTAATCACTTCTTTTCAAACAAAATAACTTGAAGATAGTTAAAAATCACTTAGATTAATTCTAGAACTTATCACAAATCAAAAATTCCCTAAAAGTCGGAGGTATTATTGCGCCTGACGGACGTTCAATAATTTAATCAAACACATCAAGTCTCAATATTATTGCAGGCGCCAACGAATCCATAAAAGTTATGCACAAGCACCTACGCCCGCATAAGTTACTATTCCAACCACAAAGATATTTTATTGTTTCAGAACTGAGAATTTAATTTCAACATGTGGTTACCATTTACAACTTGTAAACAACAATTTTCACTCACTCAGAGCAACACACACCAAAGATAGTAGTTATTTTCGCGAATAACAATATGTTTAAGAACTTACCAGAAATATAATTCCTATTAGGCAGCAACTGTTGCCTCCTCGTTCTGAAGCCCAGTAGTCCTAGTAAAAAGCAGGTAAAGCCAGCAAGCACGCCGAAGTCCAAGTAGTAACGCCTGCCAATCTGGAATAGCAACATGTAGCTAGATAAGAACTTTGCCAATAGAAAAATAATTTTGCTAAATGAGGACAAAAGTTTGAGTATTTTTGGACTCCAGATTTTCTGTAATATTTGTGTTTATCCATTGGTGATGGCGAACCTCAATTAACTTCGTAACTAAACTATATTTTTTTCTGAAACTAGACAGTGCCAGACTGCTAGATCCAAATCCAAGCTAAGACAAAGTCATGACACGGGTATTCACGACTTGTGAAGTAGGCACCGGGCCGAGACCATCTGACAGACGATTCAAGAGTAAATCATAAATGTGACTATAATCATTTTGTCGTAAAGTAACATTCAAAGCAAGCTAATGTGCAACCAAATCATTATCTCATCATGGCTTATCTAACAGAATCTGTACTGATTAGAAGACTCACTATCTCAATTTTAGAAGCATTATAATTATGCACCTGTACAAAATGAATAATGAAGTAATACAAGTCACCAAAATCAAGGATACTTACAGCATACATCATGTAGAAACTCAAGCCAGCAGTGAGACCGCCACACATAGTCAACATGATAGCCGCTATCAGCAGAGACGCTGTGGCTCCTGATATCGTCTTGAGGCTTGAGAACGATTTGTAAGTTTCTTCGGAGTAAATGGATGGTGGGGATGCTACCCTGAAAGAGGAGACAAAGGGTTGAAATTGATAATGAAGCCATCATATAACATAACGTCTATCCTTGGATCGAACCCAGGTTAACCACGTCAACCACAAAACCAGTCATTCGATCTAGTTTCTAAGAACACGTTCAGTGCCGGGAACCCTCCTGGAGGGTTCACCTAGTCGCATATGGGATGCCAGGAGCCCCCGCGGGGGGTTCATTTTATATATTGTGTAAATAAATTCTGATTGATATTTAACAAGATTTATTAGTATAAGCGTTGGTTTTAAAATCGAAGCATTTTTTTTTTAATTAAAAGGATGGAAACTACCAGCGACAAGACCCTTGAAAACACTTTTTTTTTTTACAGTGTTTTATAACACGGTTTTAAACCTAAAGGCTCTTTCAAACAGGCGCGACACGCGACGCGGCGACGGACGCCGTTGACCGTCCGCGATCTCTTCTCAGCTAAAGCCCTCGGAAGTGGTGAAGGGTGGGCGTTTTGGGGGACTGTCTAATTTTGACCTTCGAAAAGAGCTGATTCTCAGCCTAGTTTGAATAAATGACTTTCGAATTTGAATTTTGAATTTGATGGTTAACTTAAGCGCAAACGTAATGTAGGTAGCCCTCGCGGAGGATTCACTTCCAATATATATGAAGGCATGGCGTATGAGTTCTATGAAAACTGGGTGAAGTCGGAAGTATTAACCTAGCTAGGGTTCGGATTGAGAGAATCAATGAGTTTCCGATTTAGTCAATCACTAGTTTAAAATGTAAAATAAATGGGTTTTGCACAGCACAACGATGTTTTCGTGTGAGTAAGTTGTACAGTTCATTCTAAATGCACGCTGTGTTTGATGGCATAAAGTTTATAATTGATTGTGTAGTACTTTCTGATTTATGAACTGCAAGTGTGAGCGCGACTTCGTATCTATTAGGTTTGCATGTGTAATTGTGGCGACATGGTGAGGACAAATTGGAAACCACAGATATACGTAGACTATGTCTGTGTGGAGACATTGCAGTATAATGTATTAGGCTGTGTACTAGCAGGAGTCTTTTTTTTTTGTTTCCGGGGTTTTATGGCGAACTGTGCACTATATAGGTACTTCTGCCTATCCCTCAGTGAAATACAAGCGGATATTTGGAGCTATGTTACAGTTGAAAAGTCTTATGTGCCAAAATTTCATGGTGGTATGTTTTTTTTAAGGTAGGTCAGTAAGGTTGGACCGTAGGACGCCCTCAGGCTTAGTAAGTGGAGCGATGATTTTCGCAGGGTAGCAGCTAAATGAGAGTTGCCGAGAACCGAGCTGTATCTTGCAATTGGAGAGGCTTATGTTCAGAAGTGGACTGATGTTTTTTTTTTACAAATTCTGGCACAAAGATTGAATACCTACCTACCTACTCGTACCCTTTGTAAGTTATTTTTTTTAAATATATATTTATTTTATATTTTTAAGAAACAAGATGGAAAACGTGCTAGAATACAATGTATCAACCACTTTGTTCTACAAGACCCTTAAAACAAACAACGTCATGCTATCACCTTGTCTACACGACGGAAGGAATCAAATGTCGCATTGAAAACTTGAGTCGCTGTGACGATTATACACTGCGGCGCCAATTCGTCAAAACATGCGCTATGATTGAACAATAAAGAAATGGACAAGAGTATAGCCACAACTAAGGATCAAGTGACGCGCTATTCATTTAGTAAACCAAGTGAAAAAGCCACAACTGAGCTATCGCCTGAAGCACCTGCCCCACCGCAGGTGCATGATTAAGAGAGTTGTTCCACCGCCGGCAATTAACGAGTAGCGAGTAGAGCTAGGAACTGAAAACGAGTTGGCGAGCAGCAAGTGTGTACCTAGTTCCGATAGTTTTGTCGCTGGGCTATCAGCGATAGTGTCCGAGTGCGACGGGCGATTACTTGCACCACTCGCTCGGGCGAAATTACTACTGTTTGGTCTCTCGGCGTGAATTCTTAATGCCAAGCGAGTATCGCTGAGCAAGTATCGCTGGGTGAGTATTATCTTTGATAGGTCTTGTCGCTCAGCGACAAACTAGTGGAGCGAGTCCTCGCCGGCGGTGTGAACAGTCAGCGATCAACTATTAATAATGTAGGTATCTCTTTTACTAGTTACACGAGACCTCAAACCAAATAAAAAACCAAAACAAAGCGCTGCGAAAAATACAGTGAAGCATGCCAAAACTACACCTCCGCTCTGTGCATACACGCTCACACGCACACATTTGCAATGAAACTACACCTCACTAAGTGCACACATTTGTACGAAACCGGCCTCACGTCACTGTTGACAGCGTTGACAGTAATTTACCTTGTAATATCTCACTATTTTTCATACAAAGTAAAAAAACTATGAATGCGATAACATGAAACAGGCTAAAAGAAATCGAATGAACGTTGTTAATTCAAAACACTGTATCTGCGGATACAGTTTTTTAGATTCGGTCTGAGACCGGGACCTTTAATATTTTGTACGTGTCTCTTGAGCGAGGAAATCGTTGATAGCTAGTCGCTGTCAAGCAAGCCGGGCGGTGGGACACGACCATTATTTATAACTTCATGGACATGACTAACGGTATAATATTATTATTTTATGTCAATAAAGAACTCCTTGTTAGGGGCTGGTGGCTAAAACAACAGCCGCACGGGTCGATCGAAGCGGACAGCAGAGAGCTTGGGTGGGTGACCAATGACCATCGATTACGTATCCATTACCACTCCGTGCCTCGAAAAGCACGTTAAGCCGTTGGTCCCGGTTGTCATTCGTAAATCTTTGACAGTCGTTACGGGTAGTTCGAAGCTCAAAAGTCTGACAACCAGTTTTACCAAGGGGTATCGTGTTACCTAGTAAGTAGCTGGTTTGTGGAGGTCAGATAGGCAGTCGCTCCATGTAAAATACTGGTATTCAGCTGTCGTCTGCTAGAATGGAAGCCGACCCCAGCAAAGTTGGAAAAAGGCTAGGCAGATTGATTGATTACAATTAAGACCGTCTTGTAATTTTTTTAGCTATAGTGCAAAAGTGCGTCTTTTTTGAGACGGGTGTTGGGCATTAGACCATTTTGAAGTAAAAAAAAACCTGTACACATGTGAAACAGCTGTGTGCGCGACAAAAGGGCGAATTTATCGTAATGTATCTGCCACATAATGATTAACTATTGAACTCTAAACGTGGGATGTATATTATATAATGTGAATTTGTGATTCTCAAAGCTTAAACTAAACGTTTCGTTTAATAAAATTAACCTACATAACATAACATCACGCCTTGTTTCCCCGAAGGGTTGGGCAGAGGTGTCCCTGTAGCAGGTTCACCCACATTTCACCAGTTATGTTTTAAGTCCCATGTAATAGGAGCCTATTGCCATCAACCGGGCACACATCCAGACTCCAAGCTGCTACTAATAACTTAGATATTTAAAAAAAAAAACTAATAATTTAGTTAAAATTAATTAATCTAATAATTTAGTTATTCAGATATAATTATTCAATTTCGTAATTCCGTAACCGACTGCAGCCAGCAGCAGCAGGCGACTTCAGAGCGATGCGATTTCATAGAAATACATAGGAACCAGTACCTTAATTGCGTAACTGATTTTCGTAAACAATTTTGCCTTGTTTCATTTTGACAGTTCAATAACATTCATTGCATTATTTACGTTGTTGATCAGATACTTTTTTCTTATGAAGCAATGGATTAGCAATCTGTTTCAAATCGAAATAAATTGTGATTGATCGTGCATTACGATAATT
Organism: Omphaloscelis lunosa; assembly: GCA_916610215.1. Taxonomy (NCBI): domain Eukaryota; kingdom Metazoa; phylum Arthropoda; class Insecta; order Lepidoptera; family Noctuidae; genus Omphaloscelis; species Omphaloscelis lunosa. The sequence continues at coordinate 3,662,802 of OU744271.1, forward strand.
AGGGTACTGGGTATCTCACGCTGCTGCCTGCAGTCGACTACGAATTTGTGACCTTTAGCGTAACTCTGAAATTAATGACGTACAAATTTAAAACTGACATAAATGACTTAGTTACATACCTTGGAATAATAACAGCAGTATTCTTATCCTTCCTCTGACTGTCTCGTCTCCGATCATAATCCCTTCTTTCTCTACCCATCTCCCTCTCAAGATCAAAACTGCGATCCCTGCTCTGCTCTCGAAAGCTGGTCACAAACACGTCATGTCTATCAAATCCAGGCAGATTCTCATGTAAATTCTCAGGTAAACCGTAGCTTAATTTCTGCTGAGCTTTCGGTGAAATGGGAGAAGTTGGTGCACTAGTTCTTGAAGTCAGATTAGCACAGGATTTTGAAGGAGTTACACCATGAGTGGGTGTGCTTGACAAGAATTTTCTTGGTGTTTCCGAGTATTTGTTTTCTACAGATTTGTTGGGTGTGATTCTCACTGAAGGCTGACTGGCATAACTCTTTAATTTCCTGGGTGTTGATAACAATTCGTGGAGTTTCTGCGTAGCTATTAAGTTTTTCTTAGACATAATGGGCGATGTGAAAGTTACATTACACTTTCTCGGCTCGTCATCTTCTGTAGGAATGATAGCGTATCTCAAAGTCCTCCCATTCACAGTTTTGACAATTTCTGTAGGTATTTCTTTTAATTCATTCTCGTCTGGCCTATCTACATTGTATTCTTCAATTTCATCAGCTTTTGCTTCCACTATCCTCTTCTTCGTCGGTGAATAGTCGATAATATCATCGAAGTCTTGGATAATTTCGTACCTATGCTTAGTCCTGCTGTCCTCAAGACCATCGTCGCTGTCTGCACGTCGATCATACCTTGACTGTCTTTGCTGTTTTAGTTGAGCCATTTCTAAGTCCTCGCTTCTTGTTCTGCATCTTACTGACCGAGAAGGTTTGTAGACTAAAGAAGACTGTCTTTGGAAACTCCTGTTTTGAAATTTGGGAGGTTTAGGTGGTAATTCCGGCGGTTCCTCTCTGTATCTTGGAGCCCCAGCCGGAGACATTCTCAAAGGATTATCAGAGATGTCTGTCCTCGTAATTCTATTACTTATTTCGAACTTTCTCGGTGAATTTGCGCCTAAAGGAGGCATCCTCTGTCTCTCTGGTGACACAATCTTTGTCTTGCATGATTTTTGCGCAAATATGACTTCGCTTTGTGAGCAGAAAGCTGGATTTGAATAATATTTGTACACAATTTTTGGTGAATCCATTTTGTAAGCGTATTTTTCCCCGTGCAATTGTTAGTGCATGATTCCTAGTTATATGAGAAGGGTGGGCTGTAACCGGAACCGTTCACGTTCAGTGCTTTCACTTAAACTTAACTTTAATTTCTAGGTTTCTTATGGAATTATATTCACTTAAATTATAATTAGGTATCTTGATTTACATTTCTATTATGTTAAATTACCGAATTTAGTTTTCAAAGTGATTTTTATTAAATTTTTTAAACCATTAAACTTGGTATATTTTCAATTTTTGTTCACTTAAAGACACTTCTCACTTATCCACGCTAAAACTACACTTAGTTGAAAATTAAAAGCTAATATTATTCTATTGATAACACACACGTCTATCCAGTTCAACGTCTAACCGTCAACTGTAAAATTATTATTCCTTTTTCAAAAAAACACCGGGTTCGGAAACGGCGGCGTTTGCGCACCCCTGCAAATGGGCACGCGCTGTTTGAATTCCAAGTTCAAAAAAGTTTAACAAATCGAATGGAAACATTATTCCTCTCGTTTAAAGTTGAAAATTCCTTGCGGATTACTTTAAATTGAATTTTATACAACTGAAGACTGGGTCATTGGAATTTTGTCCCTATTTTTAGCTAGAAAGGGTTGTTAATTGAAAATTAAATAAGTTTTATACCAAAACTGGTATTACCTTGTGCAATTATTGAATGAGCTTTCGAGGAAGGTCCCTTTGATCAGGGGTCGTGTTGTTAGGGCTCCCCTGTTTTGTGTAGAAGCTAGCTGAATACTCATTTTTCTAAATGTCTTGTCTGGACAGTTATACATTTTTATTTTATGTGGTTTATGTAGGCTGTGCTGATACTACTGGACTAAAGCAGTCCACTGCAGGTTGGCTGGTTCGATTCCCAGCGGGGGCAAAATTTTCTGCTCGGTTTGGTTAGTGGTTGTTCTAAGTTCGCCTAGCTAGCTACCACCATCTTATCTAAGTCTGTCGCCATAACAACAATGTTAACAGCATAGTTGATTTTCGAAATTGGCTTTTCCGTGGCTCGAACTTAGCATCAGGTTTGCCGACAGGTGTAAGTCTGGCATTGTATCATGAGCGTCATGAACTCATGACCTATTCAACTATAAGTAAGTAAAGTATAACTATTTTCTTAACGTCTTTCGGCAAACTTCGTGTTTCGTTAGTTGTCGGATTTCTATCAGTTGCCCTTTGCACTTGGTGCAGACCGGGCACTCTCAATCGACTTTGAAGTATATAGAGTTGTTAATACTCTTTAACTTAATGCAATTCATTTAAAAAATGGGAGGAAAACTGCTAAAGTCGCAGGCACGAAAATAGTTTTACAGCTCTCTCTCTCTCTGTTTTATATTTCACACAGAAATCAAAACAAAACAACAATAAAGTAGGTACTTAGTTCTGAATTCAAAATATTATACACGATAAATCTAATAATATTAATGGTCATGGAAATTAGCATTCGTTTGTATTCGGAAATGCGATGATTACCGAGGGACATGAAAAAAATAGTCAGGCTGTTTGTTGAATGTTTCATGTCAATAACAGAACTATTGCTGAGCATGAAAATCTGTTCTTGTTTCTTTCTCAAGTATCGTTATCAGTTACCCAGCATTCGAGTTCATTCGAAAGTCCGATACGTGACCTCTCTGCCCACCCGACTTTCAACAAAATAATAATAATTATTATTATTATGCAGGGGTAGCACGTGCCGTCGAGTGTAACGGTCGCTGGCAGCTGTTGGTATGCACAGCTGCAAGGTGGGGTGCGCAACATTTTGAAAATTTATAAAACGTTGAGGTGACAATATCAATGGTGTTAATTTTGTTGCTCATCAAGTAAATTTAAAAAAAAACTTCTGACATTCCATAAGTTTGAAATGTCAGAGTCTAGGTGCACGGTTCCAATTGGTCGTTTCCTATGGAGAAGAGCCGGCAAGAAACTCCACAGTTACTCTTTTAAAAATAATTGGCTTATATAATGTTTTCAAATTACAGTGTTAATAGGTATGAGAGCGCAGTGTATCAACAAGTACCAGGTACTTAGTAAAATAGAAAATGGTCCACAAGTCAGTCTACAGCCTACAAAATTCTCACATTCACAAAATCAAAAAAAAAAGAATCTATATAAAAGATTAACAAAATAATAAAAATAAGGACCTATTTAAACCAAATGACATGATCGCCACTACAGCTGTAACAAATATAATTTGATAAAAATATATATAATGTCAAATAATGAAAAGATTATGTCAAAGAAATAAGTAAAAAAAGTAAAGTCCTTAAAGTTTACACTTGAAACTGATAATGATGACTCCTAATTATTTATCATAAAACTCTGAACACTTAAGTACAGCAAACCTTTTGCAGAAGGTAGGTCTTTGAACCCCACAATAAAAACAGACAGCTCCAGTTTGTTGTTAAATTATTTATTTATGGTTCCTACCAAATGTTTGTAGCCCCTTGATGCGTGTGCGCCCTGCACCCGTATCGTATAGAGCTATTATGATCCACGCAAAAATCGATAATTTTGACCTTCAAACGTAGTACCATTACATAAATAAATATGTTATTTTTATTATATCGATGAAAGCACGCTGATCTTAGTATAGTATATATAAATTATGTAGGGAAGTATTAGATCAGCTGTTAAAAGAGCCTACAGAAGAAAATCGATCAGCCTAGCCGTTGTGGTCGGCTTCCAGTCTAACCGGATGCAGCTGAATACTAGATTTTACATGGAGCGACTGCCTATCTAGCAACACAGTTAGATACTGGGATTACCCAGTGACTGGGTATTTGAGGATTTACAAAGGATTCGTAGGTATTAACGAATCCTTTGGTATATTTTAGAATTCAGAATTTTTTGCTAAGACTGGGTTGTCTGATTTTTGTCCTTCTGACGACCTGTGACGACTGTCAAAAATCTACAAAAATTACAGCCGGGATCAACGGCATAACGTGCTTTCCGAGGCACGGAGGAGTCTCGGTATGTAATAGATGGTCCACGAACCAATCGCGGCATGCGTAGCTTAACCTTCGATGGACCCGTGTGGCTATTATGATTTAGCCTCGAGGGCACCAGTTTTCCACGCTAATCATGGTATCTAATACCTTTAAACATGCAATTCAAATTTATGTATACAGGGGCGTCCCACGGATATGCCACATGGAGGGAAAGTACCTTGAATATTGTAGATGGAAAATTTTACTGAAAGAAGACATTATTTGAATTTAAAAAACAATTGCAACTGCATTCATAGATATTTAAATAATTACATGGTTGAACCGGGAATCGAACCGGTTACACGAGAAAAATAATCACCTGTAGCTTTGTCATACCGATCGAAAGGCTTCATCATAAGGTTTATTTTTTGCTAAATAACATAGTGTCAAAAATAAAAGGAAGACCATGAATTTAACATTTTGCATACGAAATTAATCAATTTATCAAATGCTCGAAATGAGTCCCTTCCTATTGAATAAAAAGTCGCACTCTTTTGATTATTTCGCTTCCTGTCGATTTTTTTATCTTATTGTGGTGGATATTTAGGATAATATGTCTAAGTTCTGCTTGTAGCTCGTGGACACTTTCATACTGGTTCTTGTAAACTAAATTTTTACATAACCTCATTAAAAAAAATCTAACGGGGTTAGATCTGGGGATCTCGGCGGCCATCTTATTTGTCCATTTGTCCCGATCCAGGGATGAGTGTTCATTGAGATAGTCCCTTGTTCTGTGACTGTTATGAGCCGGAGCCCCATGTGGCTGAAAAGTAAGGATTTGTCTTTCTGCAACCGAAAGATTATTTATCTCATTTCTCCAAATCTCAAGTATTTCTAAATACCTTTCCGTATACAAATGCCCTTCGTAAAAATGTACTAAGAGGACCCGGTTTTTTACAATCCCACACCAACAGTTGAACGAAAAAAGTCTCGCAGATACGTAAGGGATTCTCGCGGATACGTAAGGGATTCTCCCTGGACCAAATGCGATTATTGTGTCGGTTGTACATACCATTATTGCTGAAGTTTGTCTCGTCTGAACAGATAATATTACTTAGAAAATACTGATCCTCCAGGATGAGCCTCTCGATTTCATGGCAGAAAATAAGTCGTCTTTCAGCATCACCAGACAGTACTTTTTGTACTAATCGCAATGTAACTTTTGAATTTGTATTTTTTTAGTACACGGTGTATTTTGCTTTTCGAAATTCCGATTACTTCTTCACCTTCCCTCACTGAACTTTTAGGATTTGCCTCAAAGTATATCAAAATGTCGAGTTCATCGTCAGTGTTTATCATTTGATGCCGCGGTTGTGGTAAGCGATGATCTAAATGTTTCAAATGCAGATTATCCACCAACCGTTTCATAATAAATCGAGATGATCAAGATGACGTATTTCTATCAGGATATCTTTTACGATGCCAATGTTATGTTTTTGTGGTTCAAAAAGTAGGCTTCCATTAAATCAAAATTATTTTGATACGCCATGGTTATGTAAAGAATTCACAATACAATGCAAAAATCCTACAATGAAAATCACATAAACAAAAGAATAAAAGTTTGAAAATGGAACACATTTTTGAATTATTTCTTTATAATCAGCCAGCCGCATTGCGATAGACAAAATAATTCACGCGTTTTTCGGCTCAGGATACGGCTCGATTTGTTGCATACAACCAGGTACCTACTAATTACGTATCTCTTTATCATTTTATCATGCACTCAAATTATAATAGGGAAATGATGCGTACTTCTCAAGTGGGTACATTTATTAGTAATAGGTACTTATGATAATGTCAGTTGTATGTCCTTACGGAATCCTTTGTCCTTATGATAATGTCAGCTTTTAATTTTTTGAACAAAATGTCACATCAAATGTTAAAATTCATGGTCTTTCTTTTATTTGTGACACTTTGTTATTTAGCAAAAAAATAATACCTACTTATGATTCATCTTTCAAACAAAATCAGAATTTTTCAAATCGGTCCAGCCGTCGGCGAATAATCGGGGAACATACATAAAAAAAAAAGATTCCGACGAACTGAGAACCTCCTCCTTTTTTTGAAGTCAGTTAAAAACAAATCAAAAAAAAAAAACAACCGACTTCCAAAAAAAACAATACAAAGCAAAAAAATAACTTTAATTTCGGAAGTCGGTGTTTTTGGTTTTGAATTTTCGTTTTTTCCACCGACTTCCGAAATTGAAGTTATTTTTTTGCTTTATAGTATTTTTTTTGGAAGTCGGTTGTTTTTTTTTTATTGTAAAAAGTTTTTATTTTTCACTTTTATTTGTGGTACCTACCCCACACAAATTCGAATACCACTAACTGCTATTTAAATAAAAGTGACATGAACTTATCATATCATCCACATACAAAGTGGGAAAAAATACGTATTAAGAGCCAACGCAAATAAACTATTCAAGCAAAGTTAATAAAATTTATATGGGACCACCTTGAGAGCATAAGACTCTTTCAAACAAAAAAACAAAGACGGAGAAATCGGTGGACATACATAGAAAAACAAAAAAAAAAAACAAACACGCTACGAACATAGAACCTCCTCCTTTTTGAAAGTCGTTTAAAAACAAAAGTCATTCATTCAAATTAGGCGGGGAATCAGTATTTTTCGAACGTCAAAATTTCATAAGACGCCTCATGACGCCCACCCTGTACCACTTCCTAGTGCAGAAGAAGTGGCGCAACAAACTCTCTAAAAGCACAGCTGTCTGTTAGATGGTTCCTCCAAATAGAAATTTCTCAGTACCCGTCGTTTTTTTTTAATATGGCACCTCGCAGCTGACCTATGAGGTCATGGCTGCTTAACCGGACTTTCCTGTGGCTGCCTTAAGCTTTTAAACTTAAAGCCTCCAGCCAGGGGCAAAACTTATTCTAAATTAAAACTAGGCGAACGCTCGCTAAGGGCACCCCCTGTGAGGTACGGACCTCGGCTTAGGGCGTCGCTGAGAAGAGCACAGCAAGAAGGGACTGGCTGGATCAAACTTAGATTTTCATCTTGATTATTGTGCGGGGTATTTAAAGCTACGTGCGCAGCTGCAACAACTGCTGGCACCTCGTTTTCGAGCAAGGGTCGGGGGGGGGGGATTTTCATTTACTCGGGGACGCGGTCGCGATCGCGAAGGACCTCGACGGCGGGGTCGGAAAGACGGGTGTCGTCTGTGTTTGTGTAAAGTACTGGTGGCTCTATTCTTCTCCTGGAGGAGTGTTATGGGGTCATCTGGGTCGGAAAGTAAGTACCCGTCTGAATTTGTACCCGATTTATGGCAAATTGGCAAAATAGGCGCCCCCAATTACATTGGACTGGAAATGAGGTCTTATAAACACCAAATCATTTAGCATTATTGCCAAAAAATAAATATACCTCTGTCTATCCCGGCGAGACGTGATGTTATGTAATGAAAACAGTGTTATTTGCAGGTTCTTTAAATTTTTTGGGTTCCGTACCTCCACAGGAAAAAACGGAACCCTTATAGGATCACTCGTGTGTCTGTCTGTCCGTCTGTCACAGTCAATTTTCTCCGAATCTAATCCAAGTTATTGTTTATTATTAATTGTTATTAAAACGGTAACACCAATTACTACATTAATTAACATAGAGATTGAAACGGTATAATGGGGATAGGGAGAGGTATATTTATTTATTGGCAATAATGCTAAATGATTTGGTTTTTATAAAACCTCATTTCCAGTCCTATGTAATTGGGGGTGCTTATATTGCCAATTTGCCATAAATCGGGCAGAAATTCAGACGGGTACTGAGGAATTTCTATTTGGAGGAACCATCTAACAGACAGCTGTGCTTTTCGATAAAATGTAAACAAAAATATTTCAAATACTTACATAGAGGACAACCTAGCATACACATTCTTGCAAAACATCAGACATACACGCATAATTCTGCTCCATGCATATGCAACCAGTAATTGCGTAATAATACACGATCAATCACAATTTGTTTCGATTTGAAACAGATTGCTAATCCATTGCTTCATAAGTTGGAAAAAAAAATACTGCTTAGTAACGTAAATAATGCAATGAATGTTGTTGAACTGTCAAAATGAAACAAATCAGTCATAATTGTTTACGAAAATAATAATAATTAGGGTACAGATCACATTCAGGATTGGTGGTCAGGAGGGCGTTGGGATGGGCTAATGAACCAATAAAGTTGAAATTTGGTACACATATCAATTTCTGTGACCCAAACACGAACGTGTAACGAAAATAAATGAATTTTTAATAAAGGGGTCACTTTTCGGTGTCAAATTGGAAACATTTAAAAAATGTTTTGCAAACTGTACCGTGTGGCATATCAAATGAAAGGGCTTGTTTTAAAGGACCTCAATTTCTTTTTAAATTTACGAAAATTGACTATTCTCTCCCTTATCTCTGAAACAAATGTGCCATACCACAATACGATACTTATAGATTACAGGATAACTTATAAGAAGTCTTTGGTCTTCAAATAACATGGTAAATCTTACAATATCATGCGTACAAAGTTACATTTGCAGTTAGAATGTATGGGAGAACATGTTTTTCAACTACAATGTTTTGTTTGTCCTTGGGAGAAATTCATCACAACTACGGAACTACCTTCATTCTGCGTGGTCCGACACGCTCTTGGCCGGTTTTATTTTATAAACAAGATAATAACCCATGCTCAAAATCAAGTATGTAAGTAACAAGCAAAAAAACATTCTTAGATAAGATAACTTTTAAAATTTCCGGTTCGTGGTTATCAAATCAGTAACTTAAAAGTGTCAATAATGTTATGAACCTTTCGACGAAGTCTCAGATATTTTTAACACATGACATTCACCTTCGACGCCGTTTTGAAAAAAAAAAAACTGGTAAAAGTAAACCGCGGGGTGGTTCCGTAAAAGAAAAAGACAGCGGCATTTCGGGAGTGCCGCCAGAAGAAAAAATTAAAAAAAAAAATTCTTCCAATACCTTTAAGGCTCTTTAAAACAGGCGCGATACGCGACGCGACACAAAGACACCGCTCGTCGCGCGACGCGACGTAGCTTTGTGTCGCGTCGCGTGTCGCGCCTGTTTGTAGGAGCCTTTAAAGTAAAAATACTTGCATAGAAGATTGAATAAAGAGCACAATCGCGTTTACAAAAATGAAGTGTCCGTAACGGTGTCGCGAGTTCAATTCCTTTTTCCGATCTCAAAAATGACCAACGCGCATAAAGAAGTTTTCACTTCAAAAATTATTAACTTTGTTTGGGTAGTTTTTGAGTTAGCTTGATAATACCTATGTATTTTTTCCACTTTGTGTATGTCGATGATTTAAAAATCTTCCTGTCCCATAGCATAGTGGTACCTATACTAATTTGAAGTTGGTTGTTTTTTTAAATTTATTTTTTATATAATTAGTTATGGTCCCTAAGCATACTCCGTGCAAATTAGTGATATGGAACAGGAAGATTTTTTTTTTGTAAAAAAGTTTTTATTTCTCGCTTTTTAGTGGGTACTTTGTAATTTATCTAAGTTACAATAGCCTAATCTCAACTGCTCATCACCTTTTACAAAATATTGCTTTTCCCGATGCAGGGCCGTTAATCGTGAGGAGTTCTCCTGGTACTTCACCATCAACTCCACTTTTCCATATGCATTGTGACGAGCATAAGTCCAATCGCCACCCATGAAATACTTATTATTGAGTAATTCCGGTGGTCATTTGTGGTCTTCATCATCAGTTCCACTTCACCAAATGGTGCTTTCCAAGAGCAACTGCACGAGTAATTATAAAAAATACCCAAATCGCTATAGGTTTGCCTATAATATTTGAAGAGTTCCCTGGATTTCTCCAGGATCCCATCATCAGATCCTGGTGAAATCCTTATCACGGTGCCACCCTTGAGATATCTCCTTTCCAACAAAAAAAGAATCACAAAATCGGTTCATAAACGACAAAGTTATACGCGAACACACATAAAAAAAAAAAACGGTCGAATTGAGAAACCTCCTCCTTTTTTGAAGTCGGGAAAAAACATTAAAATAAATAAAAAAAAGACGACGTTTTGGTAAGTACCTCATCGTATTTTTGTTGTTTTTTTTTCCTTACCTAATATTTATGGTAGGTACCTTAAAAATTAGGTAATTATTTACGTTTTGACACTCATCAAAGAAACAGAAAACCTTGCAGCCCTGAAAAGGGCTTTGTCTTCAATAAATACCTACCACCACCTTACGTCCTACACCATATATTTTTTTTATAAGAATCAACCTAAGCGCGCTCGCCACGCACTCTCCTCGCCAACTGAATATCTTTCGGCATGATAGTCACTCGCTTCGCATGGATCGCGCAAAGATTCGTATCCTCAAACAGCCCCACTAAGTACGCTTCACTGGCCTCTTGAAGCGCCATCACAGCGGAGCTCTGGAACCGGAGATCAGTCTTGAAGTCCTGCGCGATCTCCCTCACGAGACGCTGGAACGGCAGTTTCCTAATGAGCAGCTCCGTGCTCTTCTGGTATCTGCGTATCTCTCGCAGGGCCACAGTGCCTGGTCGGTATCTGTGCGGTTTCTTCACGCCGCCCGTGGCTGGAGCACTTTTTCTTGCTGCCTTGGTCGCCAGTTGCTTCCGAGGAGCTTTCCCTCCGGTGGACTTGCGAGCTGTCTGTTTCGTTCGCGCCATTTTGATTTATTTCACACACAAGCTACTGCGGTGACGACTGTGTGAGCAATGTGACGAGGAGCGACTCGAGTGAAGGAAGCGATGCCTTTTATAGTTTTTAAGGTCCTCACCATGTGTAAATTAAACATGTTGAGGGTAGTTTTAAATTGTTTTGAGCGAGAATTACCCGCGGTATGTGAAAGTGAAATCATAAAGGAATATTAATATCATATAAAACCTTATTACTTAGTCATGTGGTTTAGGTAGATACTAGCGGTAATTTCCTAAAAGTCTTCTGACCTTCCGAATAAAATACATAGGTAGGTATATTATGTGTCTTATCGGTACCAAAACTACACCTCCGCTCTGTGCATACACGCTCACACGCACATATTTACAATCAAACTACACCTCACTAACTGCACACATGTTAAAGGAGACGACCTCACGTCACTGTTGACAGCGCTGTGTTGGTTTTTTATTTGGTCTGAGAACACAGGTTGTCATGACGACAAAAAGATCACGCAAGAATTTAATTTTCAAGATAAAGGATAGCATTTTTACAACTTTGTAATATTTTGTTATTCTCGGTCTAGTAGTCGCAAGCATTACAGCTGAGCATGAGCTCCAGTGTTCGATTCCCGGGTCGGACAAAGTGTGACTGGGTTTTTCCATCTCGTATTTCTCAGTCGCAGCCCGGGATCTGGATTTGCGCCCGGTTGATGGCAATAGGCTCGCCCCCTATTAGGTACATACATGTGACAAAATGTGGGTGTACTATAGGTAAGTACCTCTGCCCACCCCTTTGGGGATTAAGGGCGTGATCTTGTTATGTCAAAGTCAAATAATTTATTTTAATTAGGCACATAAAAGGCACTTTTGAACGTCAAAATTTACAAAAATAGAATTGATTCTAGTCGCCCCTTCCAAAAGGTAGTTTTCATACGGAAAAGAATGGGCAAGAAACTCCACCGTTACTCCATTAAAATGTTTTACAATATTTCGTATTCATTAATTATATAATTATATGTGAAGACGATGCACCTGGAATAAGATTATACCACAATAGTTAGTAGTACCACAAAAAGTAATTAAAAATGAAGCAATGACAGAAAAAAATAATTATATAATGGATACACGGTGTTCACATATTTACAAGTAACCTTTATGTAACGTAGACGTACTTATATCTACTACATGTTACATGTATGACAAATTTTAGTTTACAACCTGCCTCTATCGTGACAAAGCAATGTGTGCCGAAGCTTCGTCTGTTTTACTCGCTAAAAAGTTATCGCGCTAATGCGGTGGTCACATTAGCGGCTTCATAATTTTAACGAATTATCGTGCAATAATCCGACCACGCGCCACGATTGTTATGTACCGCCACCCGGGTGATAAGTGCTACGCAGCCCGAACTATCGCGACGATTGCCGATAATGGTCACATCTGCGTGTATCGTATCATTGTGCGAAGCTTCGTCACGATAGATGCAGACGCGCAGCATCAATTTTGTATCTGTAATGTTGTGCATATGAAGTGAAGTTACATACCTATAAATATTTTTCTTAACTGCAGACATGATGACGCTGTTGCGCTCTCACTCGCAATCGAGACCGCTAAGCATGAGGTCCCAGGTTCGATCCCTTGGTTAAGTAGGGTTCATAGACAGTTTTTATTAGGAATTTCTCAAATTCTCAGTAGGAGCATTGAGTTCGAATTTGTGCCCGGTTGATGGTAATGGTAAGCACAGAATCGGTCGAAGTGGCGGTGCTTGGGGGAGGCCTATGTCCAGCAGTGGACGTCTTTCGGCTGAAATGATGATGATGGTAATAGGCTCGCCCCCTGTTACATGGGACTTAAACATAAATGGTAAAATGAGGGTGTTTAGGTAGGTACCTACACCTCTGCCTATAACTCTTCGGGGATTACAATCGTGTTGCAATTGTAAAGTTTTGATATCAGCAGACATGAAGGAAGACGTTGGTGCGCTCTCACTCGTAAGTCCAGGTTCGAACCCTAAGCTGAGCAGGGTTTTAGTTAGTGTTTCATCAGGAATTTCTTAGTAACAACCCGGAGCCCGGATTTGTGACCGATTGATGGCAATAGGCTATAACAGCCGCACGGGTTGATCGAATGTTAAGCTACGCTTGATGCGGTCGACTCGTGGATGGGTGACTATCCATTACATACCAAGACCCCTACGTGCCTCGGAAAGCACGTTAAGCCGTTGATGCCGGCTGTCATTTGTAGAACTTGATAGTTGTTACGGATAATCATAAGCCCAAAAGTCTGACAACCAGTCTTACCAAAGTGTATCGTGTTACCCAGTAACTGGGTCGTGGAGATCAGATAGGCAGTCGCTCCATGTAAAATACTGGTATTCAGCTGCACTCGAAAGCTGCTTCGGCTTCCAGTCAAACTGGAAGCCGAAGCAGCTTTGGTAAATTAAAGATGTTGAGGGTAGTTTTCAATTGTTTTGAGCGAGAACTACCCACGGTATGTGAAAGTGAAATCTTGTGGGAATATTCCGCTGGTAAACAAATACCTTCACTAACGGAATATTCCAAGTTATCTGCCCTTCCGAATAAAATAATAATTAGTCATATCGGTAGCTTAGAACAATTAATCAGCCTTTTCACTACTATGCTGCATTCGGTTAGACTGGAAGCTGACCCCAAGGTCAGCTTCCAGTCTAACCGAATGCAGCTGAATAGGCTCGCTTCCTGTTACATGTGACTGATATGACTGGTAAAATGACGTGTGTGTAGTGTGCGGGGCTGTAAAGCCATGGCCATCCCATCGAGGAATACAAGGATGATTATAAGTTATGTTTGTAATAAAATAACAGAAAAACTTTACAATCATTTAATTCACCAATCAACACTATTAATATTTTAAATTCTAATAATTATTATTACTTATAATCCCACGGCACTACTCTAATTACTTAATGTCATATTGTCTTTGACTTCACATTGTCACAACTCCATTTTCTTCACTCCTTCGCCGCTGCGTCACGTTCATGGCTTTTGTGAAATAGATTGATGGCTTTCACAGCTTCAATATTCGCGTGGGTTGACAGTTCCCCTGGGATGACGAGCTTCACGGCAGCCTGAATCTCCCTGCTGCTCAAAGTCGACTTCTTGCTATGGACAGCCAACTTGCCAGCTTCAACCGCAATCCTTTCCAGCATATCGTTGAGAAAATTGTTCATTATAAGCATTGATTTTCGTGAGATTCCCAGGTTTTCTGGTGCTACCATACGCAGTAGCTTGTAGAGGTAGATTGAGAAGCTCTGGTAGTTTTTCTTCTTCAGTTTCTTCGTCTTGATGATTGGTCTGGCGACGCTGTCTTTGGTTGGTGTTGGTTTCAGAGCCTTCTTCGGAACCTTTACGGGCGCCATGTTTTAGTTCGATATTTAAATTTTACAACGTTCGTCGTCATGTGTTGTGTGGTTTAAGTAAACTTGTGTTGTTGGCAAGTAGTGGGTGAGCGGCACTCTAGGTAAAGTCAAGGACCAATCACAGGCGTTGATGTGGTCAAGCTACTAGATTATTCAATGTTGTTTGGATAACGACACAATTTTTTGTTTATATTTAGTTATGTGTTAGTATCGTTATTATTGTATTTAGGCGCATTTATCGCATTGGGTTAAATAAGTCCTGTAATAATAGAGTAAGATGGATAATAAATAAATACTTACAAATGTTATTTACGAAATACTAAAACCAAGTTGATCAGAAATTAATTATCCCAATCAAAGGAAGACGGAAGTCAACAATCACTAAAGCTTTGGTTTCTGAAAAATCTGTGAACGGTCACACATTACCGGTTGTCCAATACAGACCGTTTTATGACCTTATTAATGTTAAACACTAGGGAAAAACTGAAAACGGGTGAAAATGACAGATTTTCATGATGCGTGACAGTTGTAAAAATATGGCGGAACCACTTCCCTACGAAACCAAAGCTTTAGGTAATACAATGAATTTATTAGGTTTCAGCAAACAATTTCACAGTCAAACTCTGTTTCAAACTCAAACTCAAAGCATTTATTTCATTTAAACCATTTACAGGCACTTTTGAACTGTCAAGGAGTCGGTCAGTGAGAAAGATGAAGCTAGTTGCCCTTTCCAAAACGTAGTAGGTTCCTATGGAGAAGAACGGGCAAGAAACTCCACGAACACTCTTTTAAATCAAAAATATTATTACAAAATATTGGTTACATCACATCATCCATGTTGAAATTAAACAGTGTGTGGGAACGATGTAAACTAAAATACGATAAAATAAATTACTATTTAAAATAAGCCATGGCAGCTAATACATGACTAGTCCCAGCTGACACCGCCCGTTTACGAACATGACGCATGTCACAGCATCTTTCAGCTCAACCATTTTGAAGGGAACCGAAAGATCCAACACATGCGCCACCATCAGCGAGACATTTGAGTGAGCATCTGCATGACATGCTCTCAACTGTCAGGGCACATTCAAGTCAATGAAAGACGAACCCAGTAGGGAGATACCTAAATGTTAGTACATGGTTCTCACACATGTGCTATGCAACAATTGGTTTACAATACTAAGAGATTGAATCTATACATTGCAAAGATAGTCTTACAACCTTTAGCAGCTCCAACTGTATCTTCAAATGCTAATTAATTAGTTTATAAGCGCCCTTGTGTTTGTGGAGCCATTGAGCCAAGCATTTTTATCACCAATGTATGTAACGTATTCCCCCAACTAATAATATGGTTGCCTGCATTGTGTATGGGCGTGATTTGTCTCGTTTGTTCGGCTTATTCCGTTTATCGACACCGACATACGTTTCCGAGTATCTATTTTAGGGTGAATTTTTGGGGTTGGTAAACGGAATAAGCCGTTTGTTTTGTGGGTCAATATCTTCAAGTATTGTACCTAATTACCCCTGTATCAAAGAATACATACCTACCTAAATAGGTGAATCTGTTTATACCTGACTAATATGAGATGCAGACAAGACATTGCTATTAATTTAATGACTTATTGGTACCTATTTAGAGTTAAACTCAAGAATAGCAAACCGAAATATAATAATTCAATCAACTAATACATCGCAGTATTGCAAACAATAATTTTACTACGAGGGTTATTCTATAAAATTCAATTTTTTTTACAGAAAACTACCCGCAACAAATACAATATCCGCGCGCTTCTTGCTTATAAATAGTCGTCGCGCACACACAAGATCGCATTCGACATCTTACCATCGCCATCGGCACATTCGCGCTTAGAAAAAAAGTAATAAGTCAACATTAAAATGACAGGTCGCGGTAAAGGCGGGAAAGGATTAGGCAAAGGAGGTGCCAAACGCCACAGAAAAGTTCTTCGAGATAACATCCAAGGAATTACGAAGCCTGCTATTAGAAGATTAGCAAGAAGAGGAGGTGTCAAGAGAATATCAGGATTAATTTACGAAGAAACTCGTGGCGTGCTGAAGGTGTTTCTAGAAAATGTGATCCGAGATGCCGTGACGTATACTGAACACGCCAAAAGAAAAACTGTGACAGCTATGGACGTTGTCTATGCTTTGAAGAGGCAAGGAAGAACACTGTACGGTTTTGGCGGGTGATATTTTGAGGTTATATTGAAGAAATTACAGTAATTTAAGTTAATTGGCACATTTATTTTGACAAGGCCCTTTTCAGGGCCGCAGATTTTCTGTTTCTTGATGGAGTTGTCTAAAAACGTTTGAAATTCGACTTACATGGTCTGTTAATAAAACGCACTGATGTACGGTCAATGTACCTACTGTACATCAGTGCGTTTTATCTTGATGTTTGTATGTAGGTATGTAGTTATACCTCTAAAAACATTAGATAACTAGCTAAAGCTCTCATGGTCACGATCACAAGCTATCACACACAAATGATCAAAATGAAAATCTAAACTCAAACTAGGCTGAGAAACAGCACTTTTTGAACGTTAAAATTCCTCCAAAAAGTCCGCCGTAAAACAACCACTTCCTAGTGCTTTAGCATCGGCATACCCTATACCTTCGCCGAATTACTAGTCAGCCTGTAGGATATTATGTACCTAGATGTTTTTGGATAAGTAGGTACCTATTTGTCGAGATTTTGACATGTATGTTATGTAAGGTAGGTAGATGAACAAAATGAAGCGGTTATTCTTGGAAACTTACTTTAATTGCAAATATATGTATCTTAGTGGGTAGTTACAGGTAGGTAAGCAGATAATTCGCATACTCGCGAAATAGGACGCGCCCTTGGGCAGTTGTCCCATCGCCGGCGCTGGCGAGGAAGCGACTAACTATCTGCTATTTTCTAGCTCAAGAAACGTACAATAGATTTACATTCCGTGTAAACAAAAGAGATGCATATATTAATAGTTGATCGCTGACCGTTCACACCGCCAGCGAGGACTCGCTCGCTTGATTTGATTTTTGATTTTGATGCTCGCTTCGCGGCCAGAACTCACACCGAGAAACCAAACAGCGGTAATTTCGCTTCGAGCGCGTGGTGCGAGTAATCGCCCGTCGCCCTCACTGGTAGCCCAGAGACAAAACTATCGGAACTACATACTCGCTGTTCGTTAACTCGTTTTCAGTTGCTAGCTCTAGTTGCTACTCGTTAATCGCCGGCGGTGGGACAACTGCCTCAGCCTAGGAAACAGAAAGCTGCCTGTTTCAATAAACTCCTAAATTATTGAGCATATGCGTTAGTATGATCTGATGCACGTCTCTGAAGACAGTCCGTACATTGTCGGTGTCAGTAGCCGTAGTAAAATGGAAGTAGCATTCTCTAGCTCTGCGCGCCTCTGCTACTACAAAACGTTCTGCTGATGCGTCCAGGGCGCGGCGGTCACGTTTTTTTGTTATAAGTTCCTGTAAATATAAATATTTTTATTATGTTTATTATGTAGTAGCTGCGCCCCGCGGTTTCACCCGCATAGATCTCGATTCCGTGGGATGATCGGGATAAAAAGTATCCTATGTTCTAATCCTATGTGCCAAATTTCATCTAAATCCGTTCGGCCGTTTTAGCGTGAAAGCGTAACAAACAATTAAACAAATTCACTTTCGCATTTATAATATTAGTTTGGATAATACAGGGTTATTGGTTATTATGTCGGCAATCCGGGATGTAGGAGAGGTCAAATGTCAACAATCTTCGAATCATTTAACATTTTATATTTTTATTTCATACTTTTTAAAATAATATCTGAATGACCTTTTTTTTTTTGGACGACGGTTTCTAAAACTGGAACCCAGCTAGATCGATTTATCGCCCCCGAAACCCCCTGCATACAAAATTTCATGAAAATCGTTGGAGCCGTTTCCCAGATTCCGATTACGATGTCACCACATTTCTTTGATTTTCTCGCTTCTAGGACATGTCAGTTTTCTTACGATGTTTCCAGCCACCGGTTTTACCAAGGTACTTACTTATTTTTATCTGAAATGAGTCGTTTATTTTGTGTTTTATTTTTGTTCTTATTACTAAAAAATGATACCTATAAGATAATATGTAACTTTGATAATCTATTATTATGTTATTCATGAATTTTTGCTGATAAAAATACAGTTAATCTATTAGGTTAAATGCTCTAAGTTTAAAACCCTGATGAAATATTTAAATGCTTTATTTATAACTTCTTATTTCATTATACCTAAAAATAAAAATAAATTAATATATATGTTATAGTCAAAGTCCGATACACAGTCTCTTCGCGGAAGGACTGGTTTATCCTAGGTTTGGCCAAAGCCATCAGGCAATCCCCGAAATACATTTCAATTTCGCCCTTTGCCTGAAGTATTTTTAGTCAAACCCAGGAGCTCCTAACTTTTCAGTCAAACGTCGAAAGTAAATTATTCTGTTTCGGTTTTGGCCTAGTCAATCCTAGAAGCGACTGCAAAACTCGGTCAAACGTTGATCTGAACATGTTTAAACAGGTTCATAATGTCTCTCGCGGTGTTCCGACCGATTGTTTTGTCATTTCATGTTCGTTCATTGAGCGTCAAACTAACCTCCGTATATTCCAAAGCATTTATTTATTTATTTTATACTTTATTGCACATCGTACAAAAGGCGGGCCTAATGCCACACGGCATTCTCTCAAAGCATCTCAAATATAAAAGTGAAAATCACGTAAGCTGACCAATCAGGTGTCAGAACTGGCAGAGTTAAGCGGTTCTTAAGACTTGAAAGCTGCTTAAATGATAAAATGCTTCCAAATATACGAAGATAAGACACTTCATACCTATATCGGAGTTTGACTCGTCAAACCCCGATTTAATAAAATTGTGTTTTAACGTTTGCCTGACCAAATTAGTCTCTCCCAGGTTTGACGAAAATTGTTTAGTCAAAGGCCGAAAATTTACATTTGTTTGGGCTTTGACTAAGTCATTCAGTCTGACCTGAGGATTGACCAGTCCAACCTAGGAGCGCCGGAGCTTCGGAGTTTGCCTATAACATATACAAGAATTGCTCGTTTAAAGGTATTACATAAAATGTCAAATTACTTGAAAATGGTTGACATTGGCATAGGGGTCATCAGGGGTCATTTAGTTAACAAATAACCCTGTATTTTTTGATGTTGGTAGGCCTAGTACGAATATCAAGCAAAATAGAGGTAACTGTAAGTTGTTACTGCAACATGTGTGAGTGAATTGGGAACTAAAGTTTGTGCCTCAACAAAAGGACTATTCCTTTTGTTGAGGCACAAACTTTAAAGAAATACGTTCTATTCGTTAATCAGAACTAAGTACTTTCATTTGTTCGTGCTGTGGGCTTAAAACCAGGTTGTGAAGGCATTAATTTTGTAGATATTTATATTTCGTAAATTCATATTTATATTTACGTTCTCGAAATCAGCTCTAAATCGTTGCAATATAGGGGTTTACGGGGACGAAAAATCGATCTAGCTAGGTATGTCTGGGAAAGTTAGTTTTCTCCAGATTTTCACCCAAGCACAGCTCGGTCGCCGAAAGTTTAGAACAAGATAGTGAATAATGACATCAGAATAATGACATTAGAATAATTACATGGCAGCGTGGAATAAGTAGGTACTATACATGGATCAGTATGAACTTTCCTATACTATTAAAATAATGAGCATTCTAAATTTCACCAGAGCAGAGCTCGGTCGCCCAGGTAGGTTAATATAATGTCCCAGTTTTTCATAAACTTTGGGAGTGGAAAATTACTGTAGGTACATAATTTTTTATCAATGTTTAAATTTGTTCTATATTAGGAGGAACTTTTGCCCACTAGTGGTACAAATGCCAAGCTAATGTTAGGTACTATATTATCAGTTTTTGTTACGTTCTGCAGGGTTCATGAATAGCGAAACTTGAGTATTAGCATATAAGTGCTTCTAGGCAAGCGTCGCATCGTAAACTACATCATTACTTACCATCAGGTGAGATCTAAGTGGTCAAACGCAAGCCTATCAGGCTATCCGTTATAAAAAATACCTACCACGAACAAGCTCTTGATAAACATCTTAGTCCTGGTGTACTCATCTCCTGACGCTTGGAACTGCTTGTACTTAGGGAAATAGGGGGCGATGCTGCGACCCTGAGACACCTTGCTTTCCAGTATGTCCTGCTTGTTCAGGAACAGAATCAGACCAGATTCCATAAGGAACCTGTGGAAATAATGTTGGTGATTAGTGTTTTATTTGCGGAGGATTGCGGTAAAGAAAGGGTTAGGCGCTTTAAATCCTTTGTTTGCGGGTGTATGCTTATTTCAATTCCTTTTATCGCAGCTCGTGTAACGCCCCGGATCTTTCTAAGATGCTGTTCTCTGGATAGGTTTTAGCATGCAGTTTGTTGGTATAACAACCCGCACTGGGCTTGCGTTGTGGATTAGTGCTCGCTTCCTCCAACAGAGAGGGGGCCTGCGTCCCAGCAGGGGGAACGTTATGCTGATTATGTGTTATACTATGTAGTGTGTTGCGTTAGGTAACAAAGGGTAGCTAGTAAATAACAAAATAGGTATATATAGTTGTTGTGTTACCTGCTCTGCCAAACATCTTCAAATAGTACGAGTGCTTCTTTGAGTCTGTTCTGAGTGCCATCTTCTCTCAAGTTCTGGTCGAAGTCACTGCATGCTACCAGAAACCATATGGCGTGGATACCTTCGAATACCTGGAGGGAAATTCAATTTAGATAAACGGCGACAGGAGTAACTATTTATTATCATTTGGCATTATACTGAGCTGAGGCCCTTTTGGCATTAAAAGCATTTTTCTGTTATTTATAGTTTTAAGGTGTCTATTTTGCTTTAAAACCGTTAAAAAGGAAAAGGGAACGTGTTGCGATGGTCAATCATGTCATGTCATCATCCTCCGGTCTTTATGTCAATTTATTCATGTTCGACCAATGTGTTCGACAGTATGACTTCCATATATGTATCTTTATCAGCTGCTAGTATATTATCTGTGTCAGCTGATAGTGACTCATGTATTATAACATTAATACTACAAGCCAGCTAAATTCCAAAATCAGTAAAAATGAGACACTTCTAAGTAGCCACATAAAATATCAGTTGGTTTTACATAATAACATAGAATGGTGCCGATTCTCCTAAACTATCTATAATATTCCTTACTTTTGGCTATGAGAATCTTAAAGCTATTCTGCAAAATAAATTCTCTAAATTTAATAATAATTTTGGCACAACTAAATCGAATTTGACAATCGCGAATTCACGTGTAGGTACTTGTTTGCGGGGAGTAGCCTCGACGTGTTTTTGTATGGAAAATATGAAAAAAGAAACCTATATATTGAGATTTAGGAGTTTATGGGTTCTTTAAAGGGGTGTCGAAATTTTCATTATTTTAACGATAGGACACACCGAGATAAAAGCAAAAGAAAAAAAAAAGATACAGTACTGTTTATGCAACTGAAGTCGAAGTGTTGGTGTGAATTTTAAAGTTCATGACAACCAATTTTATACCACACGTTTTTAATCGCGATTAGAGATAGTCAAATTTAGTTAGATGACCAGAATTTTAGATGAAATACGTCAAATTAAGAATAGCAAAATTGCTATTTTCACTAAATTAATATCTCAGTGCCATCTTAGTGCTGTCAAACTAAAATATAGTTAAGTTGTGTCACTTTAGTCTATTTCAGAATGGGAAATGGACGTTTTACAGGAATAAACTAACAACTAACTAATAACTAACTTATTTTTGTTATTTTTAGTCTAGTTTAGAGGCATTTGTGACAAGAGAATCGGCACCACTGTTCAAGATTTGACATTGGACGACAAAGATTCGGGATCGTCAGTAACAATCGTCATCATCATTTCAACCTAGAATCAACCTTAGCCGTTTTATAATAACCTTCTTTTTTCTCTGCCACACTTGCCTGTGTCTATTGTCAGTATAATAGATTTAGGCAGAGGTGTTACTTTTTTTTGCTTTAATTTACCAATTATCAAATAACTTCTCCCGCTCTGGGCGGAGCGGGAGGGCATGTCAGACTCTTACTGACTAAAACCCACCCGTGTTCCTTCAGTTGCCTGTATGTTGCCAGAGGCCACGGTATCCCTTTCGGACTTTCCCGCGACCCCGGCAAGCATCGGCCCTAGCGGACCCGGTCAGTTGTGTTGACATCTCTTTGAGGCGCGCGTGGAACATAACGCGCCGTCGACCCGGGCCTGGTCCTTATCGGACTGCGAGCTACCCATTGCTCACCGTACGCAAGCCCACGCCTACGGTGGCCAGGAATCGGCCTGCGATTCCCGACGCCCAGGGCGTTTCCAGGCAGAGACTCCGGGCTGCTACTGATAAATTCCAGATGGAAAAAATCAATAACACTTTTCTTGACCCGAGAATCGAATCAAGGACCTAATGCTCAGCAATAGCACTTGCAACCACTAGACCAACGAGGCAGTCAGTATAAATAATTAGAACTAAATAGATGCTGGTAAAAATTAAATTATATAAGAATGTACCTGTATCCATTTCTTTCTTTCTCCCCTTTGCCCGCCAACGTCGAACATCCAAAAGTCTTGTATGCCACCGTGCATTGATTTTGGAACCTAGAAATAAGAGCGGTTACCTAGGTGAGCAGTAGGTATCTAATTTATTTACAAACCGACTTCCAAAAAAGACGAGGTTCTATTTTCTTCTGTATGTTTTTATCTTAGATACAGTCAAAAGAATTTATCCCAGTCAGTATTACTTAAATATTTTCTAATTTATCAGCTCTTTTAACTATATTATTACCTTAACTTTGAATTCAATTTTCTGTATGCCAGTCGTTTTCTGTCGACACCTCAATATGTCAGCGTCTGATGGTATATAATCGGGTTTTTCAATGAGATCTATTCTATCTAGAAAACTGAAAATATTTATAATAAGAAACAATAATATTATTGATATGAATTTCTTCTGAAGTAACAATTTTTTCATAAAAATGATAACTATTTATAAAAGCGCCATCTATTATCTGAAATCAGATTTATAGTCATTTAGTTATACTATTTGTCACTAGATGGCAGTATTTTAAATTTTGACAGACATGTTGCAGTAAAAGTACAAATTCTGACAAAGCTAGAATTTCTGCGTAGTTTTACTATTGCTCAACAGATGGCGTTTTCTTAAAATACGGAATAATTTTTACTTACTATTCAGCACTATCTATTAGTTGATATTCATTAGATCTTTTAAAACATTCTCTGACTCCACCATCTCGCCATAATGCTCTTACGTGGTCAAAATATTCCTGGAAACAAGAAAATAAAACATTTGACCATCATTTTTAGTAGCAAAAATGTTAGAATGCCTTGAATATGTAAAAAAAGAGAAAATACTCACTTCTGTATATTCCTTAGGTCCATCATCACCCAGGTTCAGAATATATTCTCTTGATTGTTTATTTGTTGGTTTTTGTAGTGGTATATTTAACATTGCCATACTATCGGCAATATCGTGGATAGATTCATGAATATTATGACGAATATGATTTGCTTTCTCTGCTCGTTCGCTGTAAAAAGCAAAATAAAAGGCATTGTAGATATTTTTATTTGTTTTAGAAGTATGAAACTTAGAAGTCAAATAATGGTAGGTAAGGTAAGAAGGTATTCTAGGCATATGCGTGGAATACAATAGTTACTGTACCTTGCAGAGAATCCTTGGACGTGTAAAATCTTCATTTGTTTTATAATGGTTGTTTTCCCACTCTCCCCTGTACCCAGTAGTAACAGTTTTATTGCCTGAAAAACATTTTTCATTGCGATTATCTGACCAAAATAAACAGTGTTTTAAATCGATTTCTGTTGCCGACCGTACCGGGCTGGGTACGGCCAGCACTCAGTCCAAATAAAAAACCAAGACATAGCGCTGCGAACAATACAGTGAAGCATGCCAAAACTACACCTCCGCTCTGTGCATACACGCTCACACCCACACATTTACAACCATTTACAATAAAAGAACACCTCACTAAGTGCACACATGTTTACGAAATCGACCTCACGTCGCTGTTGACAGCACTATCTATGTCTTGAATTTTCATTTGGTCTGAGGGCTAGCAATGAAACTCAACAATTTCATAAAAATGTGTAATGAGTCTCATTCATACTCACTTCATTATAAGACCTTATCCATTGTTTGATCTCCCGGTCGATCTGTTTAGAGTGCTCTTGTACTTCGTCTCGTGTTCCGCCGATACAAGGAATCCAAACCATTGTCGTTTACATGAAATGCACCTGGCTAGGTAAACGAGAACATTGAGAGGAAAAGGTTATTGTTGCTCAAACAAATCAATTTAAAAATAGTCAACAAAAAATTCAAGTTTTTTTTTTAAATCTTTTGTAATTCAGTAATTCTTGGGCATATCGTTCTTACCGCATAGTGCGGTGACAGCGCACTATTTTATTGCTCCTAGTGTTACAAGAATCAGTTCTTTAAATGATAATTTTGATTTCAAGAACCAATGGGCTGATGAAATCAAGATAAACATCTAAATAGATACTGTTAAAACATTTTAAATGTTTTTATTTATTTATCTTTGTATCCCTACTTAGATAAAAAACACTAATCTTAAGATCGGTGTAGTAAAGGAAGTGAATGGACCATGTTCGTTTGTATGTTATCACTGGAAATGCAGTTTTACATAAAGTACAGTGAACCACCAGTCAGTAGTAACACTTGAAGTACGAAAACCGTCCTTTACTACTACGAAATAAAGGCGCTGTCCTAGTCAAATAAATTGTTATCATGAACTTGCAGTCGACTGTACTTTCAGTTTTGAAAACAGTGGTAGGTATTACAATAGAACCAATTAGATGATAATGATTAAAATTAAATGAGAAGTACCCAGTACCTACCTACCCAAGCATTTAAAAAACACTTTATTTTTAGTCAATCATATTAATCAAGTGTGATTACTTACATGGTAAGAAATCGAATAATTTTAAAGTTAAGTACTTCACTACCACAACTTACATATTTTTAATTGATTGTAACATTCACAGCTTACCTAATGAAAATCTCTTTCTAGTTCATTCCATTTAAATTGTAAATCTAAGTATTAAAAATAATCTTATCTTTTGTATTTCATACAATATTTACTTTTATTTGTATAAAAATTAGCAATAAAAAAATCACAAACCTTTAACAATATTATTAAAATGTCACCACAACGAAATCACTGTAACTAAAGGAGTTTTTATCAAAATATATCATTTCATTGATATCGCATTGTTATCAGATATTTAATGCTAATCGTGCCTGATTAAAATATTAACGTAACTTTAAAATTAGTATGTAGGTACTCTATTTGAATGTACCTAAATCTTCAAATGTAACCAATTTTCTGTTGTCACCAGTCTACCTATCTAGCGTGGTGATAGTAGAAAAGTACCATTTATTTGCAGCAAATCATATTCAGTAATTAAACTACAAAATAATGAGGGTTACAGAAAATAGCGTATGTTTATTTTCATTGGGTTGTAAATGCTGAAATTGTCATTAAAAAAATACAGAAAAATATGCTCACAATATTATTAAATCAGCAAAAGTAACAAACAAATCATAAAAAAATCAAAAAGAGTCGCCCCCGGGTGGGCTTGAACCACCAACCTTTCGGTTAACAGCCGAACGCGCTAACCAATTGCGCCACGGAGGCCTTGAAGAATGTTGTGAAAATACTTATTCGTAGACACAAGTAGGTCTGTGACGTGACCACGGTCAAAGGTTCCATCGGTTATCTTAAGAAAAGCCGAAAGTTAAAATGTTACTTATATCTTATATTTAATAGAAATCGATGTAAATTTTCACTGAAATCATAATAGGTTGACGTCTCGAAGTAAACATACCAGATTATGAGCGTATGCATTTAATTATGTGAGCTTTTATAATTTATAAAGTGACGATATTATCGTAGACGTAGGTACAATTCCACGTCACTACATCACAGGGAAGTAGAATGTATGGAAACATAAGACGCTTTTTTCCGTCCACGATAACGTTAAGTCGTGCAAATATTTTCATACATTTTCTGGACGTGGACGTCCACGTCCAGAAAATGTATGAAAATATTTGCAGTATTAACGTGGTCTCTTGATATGATATTGCGATATGGCGCGGTGTCCCTGGTGCACAGCACTGATGTTTCTTTGTGAGCTGTCGTCTGTGGCAGCGATATGGTCGACATTGCACACGTTGACTTGGACGACAAAATGTGACCCGTGTCAATACGACTATCCTTTTTACCAGACTTCAAAAAAGGAGGAGTTTATATGTTCACCTGTATTGTTTTGAAGTGATCTTTAGGTGCGTTGAGGGATTTTTGGTAGGGAATAAACTTATGAATTTGCGTCGCGCGTCGTCAACATGCTCGCGTCGTAGTGCTTTACTATAGAACCTAGATGGCGCTAGGAAGTGAAATGTAACTTTAATCTCGGAAGTCGGTGACAAAAAACTAAAATACAGATCCAAATTGACTTCCGAAATTAAAGTTTGTTTTCACTTTGTAGTGTTTTTTTTTTGGTACAGTTAGTGCTATCCATGAAGACGCGCCCCACTCTTCTTCCTAATCGCTTACAGTACAAGTGTGCAACAAACCGCTAATGTTTTAGTATTATCGTGTTTACTTATTAACCACACATTATCTGTAGTCGGTTGTTGGACTTATGAGCGTTTATTCTGAAAGTGGGCAACGTCGCAAATATATATCATTTCGATGTTTTGATTAATTTGGCAATATTACTGTATGGAAATAAGAAATGTGGCTAACTAGTGAACTAGAATATTAATAATGAATTGAAATATTTAATGTTGTAACAATTTTAGGTGTAAAGAAAGCATTTGGGAAAGTTTCCAAATACTTTTGTTACATCTAAAACTAAATATTCGGTTTTACGATATTAATTATTGCATTTTGTAATTAATATATTAGTTCCCTAGTTAGCCACATTTCTCAATTCCATACAGTAATATTGCTAAATTAATCAAAACGGGTAAATATTTGACAGCTATTTACGACGTTGCCAATTTTTATGATAAACCCTTTTAAGACGGCGATATATGCCAGCGACCTTGAGTTAACTTGTCTGTTCTGTGCTGAGCTCATGCAACGCGTCGTACGTCCAGCCAGTAATAGGACTCGCCCATCAAGGAGCGCGGTCCCAAATTAGACGCATTATTAATTTATTATACGTAAAACAAAAGGTATTCAAATAAAAGACGTATAATAAAAGATACATCATTATCTTTAAAATGGTGAAGGTTTCAGAAAAATACGCTTGATAGATTTTGCGTGATTCTCAGTTTTTTATCCGCGTTAGACATAACTTTACAAATTAATTACACTATGTAATTTAAATATAATCTAAAATATTAACAGATTAAGTTATTTAGAAAATGCTCTAATATAACACATATTTTTTGCAAATCATTAACACTAATCGTTTAGACGTGATCTTCAGTATAAAATCATTGAAAGTTGGTTAGTATCGCCTTGATTTTTTTTTTCATTCGTTGCGTAGTTAACGTAATTAAGATCGTTGTGAAGTGGTCTGAATGTGGAACGAGTGAAAGTGCTAGAACTTATCCTTATTGCCAATGAACAAAGGGAAGCAAAATAAAAAAGGCTTGATAAGTTGAAACAATCAAAACATTTATTAGAAAATAAAATATGAAAATTAACAGCTAAAGAATTGCACTTAAAAATAATTATATTTGAGTGACGCCAAATTAAATACAATCATACACTTCATTAAGGAATACTTTCTAATATCGAAAATTTTGAGACAATATTTATAATATTTTTTTAGGAATATCTAAAATCTCCTAAAACCTAATATACAGCGTGGCATTTTAATTGTGACATTAATTTAACAGACGTATACGGATTAGCGTTTTCGTTTTATGGAGATATTTTATTTTCATTGAATGTTATTATTTATTATTTTAAATTTTCTAAAATATCATCCTGGTGCAATCCCTACGTAACTGTAGCGCAGAGGTCATTTACCGGGATCACGGATCATAACATCACATCAATGAAAATAAAACGAATAACGTGCAGAGACGGCGAATTGAAGGAAAGGGAGAGCTTTATGTCGGCGAGAGTTTGAAAATTGTAATTTTTCAATTAACGAATAATTTTTCATTATTACATTTTTGTGATTACTGGCCACTAGCCCTACGCGTGTGTTACATTAATGTCGCCATTGTAGCGGCACGTCTATAATATTATAAAGAGGTAAAATTTGTTAGTTTGTAAGTTTGTGTGTAAGGGATAATCTCCGGAACTGCCAGTAGGATTTGAAAAAATATTTTTGCAAACGCCGAAAAAAAAAACGCGTTTCTTGTATGGGGTATTCATGTATGTCCTTCATACAAGAAATGTTTTTTTTTTTTTGGCGTTTTTTGCTCGATCTTAATACGGTACGGAACGATTCGTGTGCGAGTCCAATTCGCATTTGCCCGTTTTTTTAGATCAGATAAATGAAAATACTAAACGAAGAATATTTTACATCTTAAATTTTAAACATCGAGAAGATTTTTTGCAGTTGCAGAAAATCGCTCACATTTAAATACAAAGGCGTAGTCCTAATTGGCTACGATCGTACGAGCAAACGATGCGATTTCGTCGCACGTCGAGATTAAACACACATGTCTTAATTGAAGCTTGCTGAACTCATCGGGCGAGCACAGGAAATACTTAATAACGATCGTACGATGTCCCTCTTTTGAGTGTCCAAATTGGTCAAGCGTCATCGCGCGAGCACAGCAACGCGGCGGCATCACATGATACCCATCGCGCGAGCTATTAGGACACCTGTTGAAACATCGCATGATCTTTTACATCGTGCGACGAAATCGCATAATCAAACAACAGACAAAGACAGAGTAATAGACAATCTTGACATATTTCTACTATTTACTTGGCTACGAGGCTTTTGGCTAATTTGTGAAAGTACATTTTATGTAATATTTTTTGGCATGTGCGTTTCGTTTGAGAAGAATCAATCCTTTTTTTTTATTTTGCTTTTTCGCATCGTTTGCTCGTATGATCGTTTGCCAATTAAGACGACGCCTTAGAATTGGCGTTTTTAATATTTGTTAAACCAAGTACTTATAGGGTACATGAAACATGATATACATAAGTTTCAAATTCCTAACTTGTTTAGTTTTTGCGACGAATCTCGTACAAAAATGGTCTAAAATTGACAACTTTTACGGTCCCCTACTTACTTCTTAATTTTTTGAAGAAAAACTAAACTAAAAATATATTTGGACTCTACTCGATGAGTTCTAGACAATGACAGATCATGCCAAGGATTTTATTTTTCAAAATCAAAATTTTATTGTTAGGTTTAATTTTTAACTTTATTAAATTTTTATTATTTTTTGTTATAGCGGCAATAAAAACACATAATCTGTGAAAATTTCGACTGTCTACCTATTATGGCTCCTGAGACACAGCCCGCTGGCAGACGGACGGAATGCGTAGGTTAAGTAATAGGGTTAACGTTAAAAAGTAAAAACTTTTTTTTTTTTTTGTCTTCCCTCATATGGTCGGTACCTAGATGGTGGTGACTCCATCCATAACATCATCATCCAACTGCAGCTGGACCATTTGGTTGCCGTTCACTAGCACGCCATCACGTAGCAGGAGTTGCATGTTAAGATCTGATAGCTCCTGCAAATAACAGAAAAATAATAATAAATAATTATGTGTAAATTAAGAGGCATAATCAGTTTTATCACCATTGCTCACAAAATGGTCTTCATTTCTTGTGGTTAGTGATTAACCAGTACCCTAATTGCGTAACTTATTTTCGTAAACGATTATGACTAATTTGTTTCATTTTGACAGTTCAACAACATTCATTGCGTTATTTACGTTGTTGAGCAGATTTTTTTTTTCCAACTTAAGAAGCAATGGATTAGCAATCTGTTTCAAATCGAAACAAATTGTGATTGATCGTGTGTAATTACGCAATTACTAAAAACTGGTGTCAGAGTTTTAAAGCCGCCCATGGGCCTCTGACTTGGCTTCACAGGCAGTCGAAAAATATCTCTCAGGCATGTGCTCAAAACGGTGAAGGAAAACATCGTGAGGAAACCTGTATGTCCTAGAACCAAAAATTCGAAGACATGTGACATCTACCAACCCGCACTGGGCCCGCGTGGTTTAGTACGGCCCACACCCTCTCATAGAGAGGAAGCCTGTGTCCCAGCAGTGGGAACATTATAGGCTGGTTAATATGTTACATTAATATTTAACTCGACTGCCTGGTTGACCTAATGGTCGTAATCGCAAGCGCTACTGCTGAGCACGAGATCCTGAGTTCGATTCCCAGGTCGGGCTAAATCTGACGGGGTCCGATAGGGCTGATGCCTGCCGGGGTTGCGGTTATTGTCCGAAAGGGTTACCGTGGCCCCTGGCAATATAGGCAAATGAAGGAACACGGGTGGGTTTTAGTCAGTAAGAGTCTGACACGCCCTCCCACTCCGCCCAGAGCGGGAGAAGTTATTTGAAATTTCCCACCCAAAAAAAAAGGTCGGGCAAAATGATATTAGATTTTTCTATCTGGAGTTTTCAGTAGCAGACTAGCAGCCCGGAGTCTGAATTTGTGCCCGGTTGATGGCAATAGGCTCGCCCCCTATTACATGGGACTTAAACATAACTGGCGAAATGTGGGTGTACTATAGGTACACCTCTGCCTAACCCTTCGGGGAATACAGGCGTGGTTTTATGTTATGTTATGTAAACATTTAAATTTGATTTAGCACAGAAATCTCGATGTTTTGACATGTCGCCATTGCACCCGTACGAAGCAGGGGCGAGTCACAAGTTAGTTTTTAACCGACTTCCAAAAGGAGCAGCTTCTCAATTCGACTGTTATTTTTTTTTTAATTTTGTATTTTTGTTACGCGATTACTCCGCCAATTATGAATTGATTTTGATGATTCTTTTTTTTTTGTTTGGTAGGTCATACTTCAGAGGTGGTCCTATATAAATTTTATTAACTTTGCTTGGGTAGTTTTTGAGTTAGCTTCAATATTACGTATTGTTTCCCACTTAGTATGTGGATGATATGATAAGTTCCTGCCACTGTTATTTACATAGCAGGTGGTGGTATTCGAATTTTTGTGGGGTAGGTACCACAACCAAAAAGTAAAAATTCAAAAAAAAATATAACAAACGACTTAAAAAAAAAAACAACAAAAATAACTATAATTTTGGAAGTTGGTAGCAAAAAACGAAAATTGAAAACCAAAAACTTCAAAAATTTGTAATTTTTCACAAGTAACATAACATCATGTCTAGTCCTAATGGGGTAGGCACAGACAAAAAAAGCACTAACATTTAAAAAAATTACGTAAAGAAAGCAAAAAGCCAACGTCACGCGGTGTTCCCAGGCGGTCACCCATCCAAGTACTGACCGCGCCCGATGTTGCTTAACTTCGGTGATCGGACGAGAACCGGTGTATTCAACGTAGTATGGACGTTGGCGAAAGCTACAACTAAATTATCAACCTATATATAAGGTGTAAGCGTATTTTATGCTACTGACTAGCGGAAGATGTCTAAAATACTCGACTCGGGGATCGAAGTGGGGAACCCATGCTCTGCAGATTGTCTGCACTGATGAATAGATCATTTTTGATTAACTTTGCCATGTTGAGAGAGCGGATCAGATAAGAAATTTTATATGGGCGTCACAATGAAAATTTGACGTTACACTGGTTCATTGATACACGTCAATAATTTAATTAAAGCTTTCGCCAACGTCCATACTACGTTGAATACACCGGTTCTCGTCCGATCACCGAAGTTAAACAACATCGGGCGCGGTCAGTACCTGGATGGGTGACCGCCTGGGAACACCGCGTGACGTTGGTTTTTTGCTTTTAATTTATCTACAAAATCTGGATACGTACTTATTGGGTGGCAAGTTTGAAACTTAAATTTATCTAAACTTGAATATTTTTATTAATGTGTACCATAAAAATACAGAACTTTATGGTAATCAATTTGTGTTGGTTCAACATCTGATACAAGTAAGAGACCTTAAAAAAATGTTTTGCAGTTTTACTTACTTTTTCAAATAAATTAGTGATGTACCGCCTAGTCGGCGACTATTCGGCCATATTTGTAGTAGGCGACTAGTCGGCTAAAACCGCCGACTAGTCGGCCCATTTTTTAGTCGTATTAATATGTTTAAAAAATTAAAGACGGTGATTGAAATCTTTACTGTTATTATTTTTTATTATAGAATCAGTGTTTGGGACCTAAGTAAGGACTGAACTCAAAAGCAGTGGACTGTGAGTTAAATAAATACAAACCAAATAGGTACAATAAATTATGTCGATGGTGGTAAACGTATGGAGTGCACACGCGTGCGAGCGTGCGTGTCGTCAGAGATCGGTAGCGAAGTGGTCCGATGGCCCGCGTCCCTCATGCCACACCTCTCGCCGCCGCCCGCCATCTTCCGCCGTCTCCCGACAGCTGCCGAAGATTGCCGAGTGGTCGGAGGCGTCCGAACAAGCAGTTTTACAGTTTACTTTGCAATCTAGAATAGGATAGGAAGGAAGAGGAACCCTTCGTTTGGTCTTTAAGTCCGCCTGGTCGCCGGGCGGCGCGCGCCACCTTCGAGCCGAAAGCATAGTCACAAACATTGCCGATTTCAACCGAAAGCAATGCATGGCTTGGCCGACTAGTCGGCTAGTCGGCCAATGTCATAGTCGGCCCATCTCTAAAATAAATTAATGTTTGCTGCAGTAAAATATTATAACTTCCAAGAATCTAAGATGAATGCAAAATAATTATGCCTTATTTAAGGCCTAATCAAACTTGCCACCCTGTACACCATTAACACCATTTTTCATAAAATTATAATAAAGGCAAAAAGCCAACGTCACGCGGTGTTCCCAGGCGGTCACCCATCCAAGTACTGACCGCGCCCGATGTTGCTTAACTTCGGTGATCGGACGAGAACCGGTGTATTCAACGTAGTATGGACGTTGGCGAAAGCATCAACGAAATTGTCAATATGTATCTCTATAATAAAGTGCAAGCGGATTTTTAACCGACTTAAAAAAGAAGGTTTCTCAATTCGACCGTATAATTGTATTTTTTTTGTGTGTTTGCGGATAACTTCGTCGTTTATGAACCGATTTTGATGATTCTTTTTTTTTTTTTTTTTGTTGGAAAGGAGATATACCAAGGGTGGTACCATGATAAGGAAACCAGGATCTGATGGTGGGATCCTGGAGAAATCGAAGGAATTCTTCAAATATTGTAGGCAAACCTATAGCGATTTAGGTATTTTTTATAGTAACTCGTGCAGTTTCTCTCGGAAAGCATCATTTGGTGAAGTGGAACTGATGATGAAGACACAAATAGCCACCGGAATTATTCAATAATAAGTATTTCACGGGTTGCGATTCGATTATTTTCAATATGATTGCAATGCAATTTATGCTCGTCACAATGCATATGGAGAAGTGGAGCTGATGGTTAAGTACCAGGAGAACTCCTCAACGATTAACGTCCCTGCATCGGGAAAAGCAATATTTTGTAAAAGGTGATGAGTAGTTGAGATAAGGCTATTGTAACTTAGATAAATTACCCACTAAAAAGGGAGAACTAAAAATTAAAAAAAAAAAAAAAAACAACAGACTTCCAAAAAAACACTAAAAAGTGAAAAATAACTTAAATTTCGGAAGTCGGTGGCAAATAACTAAAATTCAAAACCAAAAACACCGACTTCCGAAATTTAAGTTATTTTTCACTTTGTAGTGTTTCTTTGGAAGTCGGTTCTTTTTTTTTGTAAGTTTATATAACCTAATACTCGACTCGGGGATCGAAGTTGGGAACCCATGTTCTGCAGATTGTCTGCACTGATGACTAAATCATTTATTAAACTTTGCCATTTTGAGAGAGCGGATCACATAAGAATTTTTATTTGGGTGTCACAATTTAAATTTAACGTTACACTGGTTCATTGATACACGTTAGTAATTTCATTGAATAACAGTAATTAGCTTTTTATGCAAGTAAACATTACAGTTATCATCTTTTACAGTGAAACTAAGGCTCTAGGGTTATTCTCCACATAACTAGAGTATGCAATATTTTTTTCGACTGTACTTGTATTAGCTGATTGAAAATTAGGTATCACTAGTATTAACTGATTTGGAGATAGCATCCAGCAGTTTGAGGTTGCTAGAAAATGTCAACAAAAAATTGTTCGGGAGCTTGCCTTTGTCCTTTAAGTTTCAATCTTGCCACTCTGTAAGTACACTGCAAAACATTTTTTTAAAGTCTTGCTTGTGTCAGATGTTGAACCAACACAAATTGGTTAGCATCAAGTTCTGTATTTTTGTGGTACCAATTAATAAAAATATTCAAGTCTAGATCAATTTAAGTTTCAAGCTTGCCACACCCTCTATGTAGGTATCCAAATTTCGTATATAAATTAAAAAGCAAAAAGCCAAAGTCACGCGGTGTTCCCAGGCGGTCACCCATCCAAGTACTGACCGCGCCCGATGTTGCTTAATTTCGGTAATCGGACGAGAACCGGTGTATTCAACGTAGTATGGACGTTGGCGAAAGCTCAAATGAAATTATTAACATGTATCATTGAACCAGTGTAACGTCAAATTTTCATTGTGACAACCAACTAAAAATTCTTATGTGATCCGCTCTCTCAAAATGGCAAAGTTTAATAAATGATTATCTAGTCATCAGTGCAGACAATCTGCAGAGCATGGGTTCCCAACTTCGATCCCCGAGTCGAGCATTTTAGACATCTTCCGCTAGTCAATTCTCAGTAGCATAAAATACGCTTGCACCTTGTTATACACATTGATAATTTTGTTGAAGCTCACGCCAACGTCCATACTACGTTGAATACACCGGTTCTCGTCCGACCACCGAAGTTAAGCAACATCGGGCGCGGTCAGTACTTGGATGGGTGACCGCCTGGGAACACCGCGTGCCGTTGGCTTTTTGCCTTTATTATAAATTTTATGAAAAATGCTGTTATACTATACAGGGTGGCAAGTTTGATTAGGCCCTAAATTAATAAGCTCTAATTATTTTGCATTCATCTTGGATTCTTGGAAGTTATCATTTTTTACTGCAGCAAACATTAATTTATTTTAGAGATGGGCCGTCTATGACTTTGGCCGACTAGCCGACCAAGCTATGCATTACGTTCGGTTGAATTCGGTTGACATCGGCAACGTTTGTGACTACGCTTTCAGCTCAAAGGTGGCGCGCGCCGCCCGGCGACCAGGCGGACTTAATTAAAGGACCAAATGAAGGGTTCCTATTCCTTCCTATCCTATTCTAGATTGCACTGAAAGTAAACTGTAAAACTGATTCTATAATAAAAAATAATAATAACAGTAACCAGGTGCCGTGAACCTGCTTCAGGGACACCTCTGCCCAACCCTCCGGGAAATAAGGCGTGATGTTATGTTAATAACAGTAAAGATTTCAATCACCGTCTATAAAAATTTTAAACATTTTAATACGAGTAAAAAATGGGCCGACTAGTTGGCGGTTTTAGCCGACTAGTTGGCGGTTTTAGCCGACTAGTAGCCGACTACAAATATGGCCGGCTAGTCGGCGACTAGGCGGTACATCACTAATTTATTTGAATAAAGTAAGTAAACCCCTTCCTATCTGCGGGAACGCTTCTCCTACGCTCGTCCTTTTGATGCACCTTGCAGGTCGCATCTTAAAAACCTCCTTAAATCCCCCCCCCCCATTCAACCGACTTCTTTTCCTACTCGTTCACTGTGCACGCGGTTCGGTTGTGGAATTCACTTCCGCCTGACATTAGGGACTGTCGTACTGTTGAAACATTTAAACGAAGAGTGAAAGAACACTATCTTTCCACTTCGTCATAGTTGCATAGTTATCTTAAATAACATTTTAATTATATATATTGTAGTGATATTTATTTTAGAAGTATGTATGTAAGTATATTCTTGTATTGTAAGTAGTTTGTATAAATAGTAAATTTTTTTTTTCTTCTTTGGTTTATGTTTTTGTTTTATCTTCTACGGTTACACACGTTGTCTACATCTCATTTTATATAATTTCCTGTCGTAGGTATGCTGGAAGAGATTTCTTTAGAAATAAGCATTGCCTTTGTACGTATTTTTCTGTTCCTTTCTTCTTGTCTGTTCATATGTGTGTGAATGGTTAAATAAATAAATAAATAAAATAAATAAATAAAACTGCAAAACATGCTTATGTCAGATAACACAAATTGGTTACCATCAAGTTCTGTATTTTTATGGTACCAATTAATAAAAATATTCCAAGTCTAGATAAATTTAAGTTTCAAACTTGCCACCCTATAAGTACGTATCCAAATTTCATAGATAAACTAAAAAGTAAAAAGCCAACGTCACGCGTTGTTCCCAGGCGGTCACCCATCCAAGTACTGACCGCGCCCGATGTTGCTTAACTTCGGTGATCGGACGAGAACCGGTGTATTCAACGTAGTATGGACGTTGGCGAACGCTTTCAATGAAATTATTAAGGTGTATTCATTGATACACGTTAAAATAATGAAGTGATGAATATAAGTATTCTGATTACATCAGGATCTGCCAACATTCAACAAGGTGCAAATATTCAAGTGCATTTCAATAATTGTACGATCCAAAATGTAAATAATTATTACAATAAATTATTATATTATTATCTATACATAGCTTATTTGTATCAGATACTCAGCAATTAAACTTTCCATGCATTTACATAGAGTTCTTATAACACTGTACAACACTCAATAGTTTCAGAACCTTTTATAGAGGATTCATATCATGGGTGTAGATAAAGTCTTGTATGCAACTACATAATTAGCTATTAAAATACTCATGTGATAACCCCACATTCGTGTTTGAATACACCTTATTATACAACAGTTGCATAAATAACTATTATGGTACCAATAAAAAAAAGCATCAAATCAATTTAGGTTTTAACTTGCCACCCTGCGAGTACACTCAGATTTCGTAGATAAATTAAAAAGTAAAAAGCCAAACGTCACGCGGTGTTCCCAGGCGGTCACCCATCCAAGTACTGACCGCGCCCGATGTTGCTTAACTTCGGTGATCGAACGAGAACCGGTGTATTCAACGTAATATGGACGTTGACGAAAGCTTCAATGAAATTATTAAACTGTATCAATGAACCAGTGTAACGTCAAATTTACATTGTGACACCCAAATAAATAATCTTATGTGATCCGCTCTCTCAAAATGGCAAAGTTTAATCAATAAATATCTAGTCATCAGTGCAGACAAACTGCAGAGCATGGGTTCCCAACTTCGATTCCCGAGTCGAGTATTTTAGAGATCTTCCGCTAGGAATTCTCAGTAGCAGCCCGGAGTTTATGTTAGGTTAAGTATACAATTTTTTTATAAAAAAGTTTTTATTTCTCGCTTTTTAGTGGGTAGTTTGTAATTTATCTAAGTTACAATAGCCTTATCTCAACTACTCATCACCTTTTACAAAATATTGCTTTTCCCGATGCAGGGCGTTAATCGTTGAGGAGTTCTCCTGGTACTTAACAGCTCCACTTCTCCATATGCATTGTGACGAGCATAAATTGCATTGCAACCATATTAAAGTTATTGAATCGCAACCCGTAAAATACTTATTATTGAGTGATTCCGGTGGCTATTTGTGTCTTCATCATCAGTTCCACTTCACCAAATGGTGCTTTACGAGAGCAAATGCACGAGTTACTATAAAAAATATCCAAATCGCTATAGGTGTGCCTATAATATTTGAAGAGTTCCCTCAATTTCTCCAGGATCCCACCATCAGATCCTGGTTTCCTTATCATGGTACCACCCTTGGGATATCTCAAAATTAGTTCATAAACGACGAAGTTATCCGCGAACACACAAAAAATATATAATTATACGGTCGAATTGAGAAACCTCCTCCTTTCTTAAGTCGGTTAAAAATCCGCTTGCACCTTATTATAGAGATACACATTGATAATTTAGTTGCATCTTACGCCAACGTCCATACTACGTTGAATACACCGGTTCTCGTCCGATCACCGAAGTTAAGCAACATCGGGCGCGGTCAGTACTTGGATGGGTGACCGCCTGGGAACACCGCGTGACGTTGGCTTTTTGCTTTTTACTAAATCTGGATGTAATTACAGGGTGGCAAGTTAACAGATAAATTGATTTGATTTTTTTATTGGTACGATAATAGTTATTTATGCAACTGTTGTTTAATAAGGTGTATTTAAACACGAATGTGGGGTTATCACATGAGTGTATTAATACCTAATTATGTACAGTTGCATACAAGACTATCTACACCCATACTATGAATCCTCAATAAGAGGTTCTGAAATCATAGGGTGTTGTACAGTGTAGTAAGAACTCTATGTAAATGCATGGAAAGTTTATTTGCTGAGTATCTAATACAAATAAGCTATTTATAGATAATAATTGAATTATTTATTGTAATCATTATTTACATTTTGGATTGTACAATTATTGAAATGCACTTAAATATTTGCACCTTGTTGAATATTGGCAGATGATGTAATCAGAATACTATATTCACTACTTCATTATTTTTATTTTCTATCGAATTTGAAATTTGATTCAAATTACCGGGCTGTGGTAGTGAAACGCGCGACATGACAATGTTCTTTTTTTTTTTAATTCATAAAGATACCACGAATTGAGTAGTGAGGATGTGGCTGTTTGATGAATAAGGAAGGGATCGAAAAAGCAAAGGAGTTGCATAATTAAAGCAGATTATTCATTTTTGGGCTAAATGTGAAAGTGCCCAACAAAAAAAAGAAATATATATATCACTCCACTATGGGACCAAATCTGCAGGGCCATTCCCTGCGCTACTATACGAGTTTGAAAAATACTGTTTTCAGTATGTTTCAGTTAAAAGAATAACAAAAATCTAACTATAGTAATAGCTTTTTATGTCAGTAAACATTACAGTTATCATCTTTTACAGTGAAACTATGGCTCTAGGGTTATTCTCCACATAACTACAGTATGCAATTGATATTTTCGACTGTACTTGTATTAGCTGATTGAAAATTGGGTATCACTAGTATTAACTGATTTGGAGATACCATCCAGGAGTTTAAGATTGCTAGAAAAGTCAACAAAAATTTGTTCGGGAGCTTGCCTTTGTCCTTTAAGTTTCAAACTTGCCACCTGTAAGTACACCCAAATTTCGTAGATAAATTAAAAAACTAAAAAAGCCAACGTCACGCGGTGTTCCCAGGCGGTCACCCATCCAAGTACTGACCGCGCCCGATGTTGCTTAACTTCGGTGATCGGACGAGAACCGGTGTATTCAACGTAGTATGGACGTTGGCGAAAGGTTCAACGAAATTATCAATGTGTATAACAAGGTGCAAGCCTATTTTCTATTAAATTAACATCAATATTAACTCTGGCCTGCTACTGACAATTTCCTAGCAGAAGATCTCTAAAATACTCGACTCGGGGATCGACGTTGGGAACCTTGCTCTGCAGATAGTCTGTATTGATGACTAGATAATCATTTATTAAAATTGGCCATTTTAAGAGGGCAGATCATAGATTTGGAAGAAACAGGTTTTTTTTTATCACGCCTTGTTTGCCGAAGGGTTGGGCAGAGGTGTCCCTGTAGTAGGGTCACCCACATTTCGCCAGTTCTGTTTAAGTCCCATGTAATAGGGGGCGAGCCTATTGCCATCAACCGCGCACAAATCCAAACTCCGGGCTGCTACTGAGAAGTTTCAGATAGCGAAACCCAATAACACTTTGCCCGACCTGGGAATCGAACCCAGGACCTCATGCTCAGCAGTAGCGCTTGCAACCACTAGACGAACGAGGCAGTCAGTTTTTTTAGGTGTCTACGTATTTATATTATTATTTGAAGTCACACCGGTTCATTGATTAATAAGGTTAAAAACTGAAAGCTCATAACAGGTGGCAGCACAGTTGTACGTCCTTAAACCGCCATTGTTGTGTTTATGTTTACATTTGTGTCAATCACAAATTATACGAAAACTAGATAAATATGTATGAGACTTGGGGTGTAGCACTGTTAAAAGACGAGCTAAGGAGTGGTAGGCGGTAAGGGAAGCGGCTACCACTGGTATACAAGCAGTTTTTGTGGAAAAGTCAATAAATTATGAACGTTTTATAATTTAGAGGTTATTTTGTGTTTTTTGACTTTAAGTTCGTTTTTTGTTAAAGACTGGAGGCGTACGATAGAAATAACCTGATCAGAATTGAAAACCAACCCGGGCATGATCTTCCTGACTGAAAAACCTCAGAGATATCACTGTTAGCACTGATCTAATATGATAATAAAAACACACACATACTTTACTATAATTTACATAATATCACATCACAAGTGCCTGTATGTAATGAAAACAGACTTAGTTCTCTTGGGAGCATCACCTATAAACCACTTTCTCCCATAAAAGGCTTAAAGGATAGCACATCGTCTCGACGAAATATCGGATTCCAATTTTATTCGGAGAGCTTTCTCCCACAGTTTTCTTCTTCTAACATCTTTGGCAAATACCCCAGTCCCTGTATTTTTGCAGTAAACAGCTGCGCAACTGAGCTCAATAATTAATTATGCGTAAAAAAGACGCTTATTTACAAAAAATATATGGCTAGCTGTCAAATTATCAGACGCTGGAGATCAGCGCCATCTGAAATGAGCAAGTGGCAGTTTTTATCGTCATTGATGTAGGTTAATAATTTCGCAAAATTATAATAAAGGCAAAACGCCAACGTCACGCGGTGTTCCCAGGCGGTCACCCATCCAAGTACTGACCGGAAACATAAAACTTACATTAAAAGATAAATGCATATTATATCAATGCATACGTAAGCATGGGAGGGGGGCTACGAGCTTTGCTTACTTTTGCTTACAAGGGGGTAAATAATTGTAATAAATCTGCTTACGTAATACTTGAACGGTCCCTACAGGCGAAAGCTTCGTCAGACAGGGAGACAGTATTATAACGTAATGCTCAAAGTCAAATCTGTAACACCTATACATACGCTCTCTCAAAACAGCAAAGCCAATATAATGTCACATTGTAAATTTGACGTTACACTGGTTCATTGATAGTGTTGATACAGCTTATTAATTTCGTTGCTGCTTTCGCCAAAGTCCATACTACGTTGAATACACCGGTTCTCGTCCGATCACCGAAGTTAAGCAACATCGGGCGCGGTCAGTACTTGGATGGGTGACCGCCTGGGAACACCACGTGACGTTGGCTTTTTGAATTTTTCCCGTAAATTTTAATTGCTGAGCATGAGTTCCTTGGTTCGATCCCCGAGTTGAGTATTGTTTCACAGATTTATCGCTAGGAAATTCAGGTGTGTGTGTGTGTGTAATATATGGCATAATAACAGATAGTATAATATTACTTCTAATAATGTTCACATGATATAATTTTCATATGCTATAAAAACAAATAACCCAATTTTATGTGCTCTAATGTCATATTTCATATAACCTTCTTTTGCTCTAATAACATTTAGAATAACGTTCATTTCAAATAGTTTTCAATTAGTATAATGAATGCTCTTTTTATAACACGTTCAGTTGACCAAACTTTCATATTTACTAATTTCCAGGCTGTAATGAATAAGTATATATCAGGAAACATCATGCTGTTATAACGTCATCTAACGCAGATGATTCACGAACAATAAAGGGGATCTGGGCTTCGCGCGTTAAGGTGGAACTAGTTGATATTTTTTCCATACAAATTTCAGGGGGGTTTTACTCCACTGTTTGACATGGTACATCCAAAGTTAAACATGATATCGTTTTGTTTCATTATTAATTTTGTCTGTGCGGAAACAGAATAGTAAAATAATGAGCCATTAAAAAGTTAGGAGCCCACAAAGATTCCTTTTTCTTGCTAATTTTGACGCAACTTTGGGGGTAAATAAGCAATAAAAGAAGTGTAAAATCTCCAAAACAAAGTCGGCAACGACAAAGCTCAATTGTCGAAGAGTTCAATAAACTTTATTTGTAATTGATTTATGCAGTGGTTTTTTCATAAAACCCTATTTTCAAAAGGACTTTTCGTAATTTTTTACGCACTCGTTTTACTAAAATTGTTCGGAACGGTGTTTGTGTGCGTGCAAACTAGACGTTGGGCACGTAGACCAGTGTCTAACTGCTCATCACTGATACTATCTCTGTCGGACACGATGCCAGGTGACACAGCGTGCTTTTCGGCCATGCCCACTAGTGAGTTCGAGCCCGCGACTAGTGTCACCTTAATGGTCAATGTTCTAACCTAACCTTACCCAAATGCTTCTTAACCCGCACCCAACTAACCTAACCCAAATGGCAGGGGTTTAAAATCTAATCAGTGTTTGCAAAAATATACAAAACAAAGTACACGTTTCTAAATTATATTGTAGCGCGTAGGCATATTATACATCTTTAGTCTTAGGCATTGTATGACGTAGCTCGTAAGTTATATTTAAGTCCTCACTACCTCTGCAAACAGTCGTTCAGTACACCTTCAAGTGAGAACACGCCTTTTATTTGCCCAACCTTCTGATACACACGCACACATAAATATCAGCAAAGTGCCCCAACTTAAAACATACGGCAAAATATTAAACGTTACTCTTATAAATTTAGAATATTATAGTACCTGAATATTAATTCAAATGTGCATTATACAAAATGTTCATTATACCATATAAAATAAGGTAAAATGAAATTATATCAAAAATTAATTATATCATTTCATCGTTATATTAAAAAAAGTAAGTTAAATTACGTCATATGATCATAGCTTTTGTTATTATTTCAAACGTTACACACCCAGGAAATTCTCAGTAGCAGCCCGTAGTCCGGATGTTGCCCGGTAGTAGTACTACAAGACAGGAACTCGAGGTGAGTTTGAATGGGCCCGGATAAGCTAGGATATAACGAAGTTAAAATATTTTTATTATATTAAAACAAACACTGGTCGATTCGGCGATCGATCCTAGAAACCGATGCTCGGCAGTCGCGCTCCTAGCACTACAATATCTTTATTGAGTTAAGCATATCTTTTTGCGAGAGCGGATCATGTATTACGGATTAATTTTATTCGGGTTTAAGACAATGTAAATATGACGTCACCACTCGTTCATAGATACCCGTTGATAATTTAGTTGCATCTTTCGCCAACGTCCATACTACGTTGAATACACCGGTTCTCGTCCGATCACCGAAGTTAAGCAACATCGGGCGCGGTCAGTACTTGGATGGGTGACCGCCTGGGAACACCGCGTGACGTTGGCTTTTTGCTTTTTAATTTATCTACGAAATCTGGGTGTACTTACAGGGTGGTAAGTTTGAAACTTAAGGACAAAGGCAAGCTCCCGAACAAATTTTTGTTGACTTTTTCTAGCAACATTTAACTCCTGGATGCTATCTCCAAATCAGTTAATACTAGTGATACCTAATTTTCAATCAGCTAATACAAGTACAGTCGAAAAAAATATTGCATACTGTAGTTATGTGGAGAATAACCCTAGAGCCATAGTTTTACTGTAAAAAATGATAATTGTAATGTTTACGGGCATAAAAAGGGTATGACTATAGCTAGATTACTGTTATCCTTTTACCTAAAACATACTGAA
Organism: Omphaloscelis lunosa; assembly: GCA_916610215.1. Taxonomy (NCBI): domain Eukaryota; kingdom Metazoa; phylum Arthropoda; class Insecta; order Lepidoptera; family Noctuidae; genus Omphaloscelis; species Omphaloscelis lunosa. Next base: position 3,706,909 of record OU744271.1, read on the forward strand.
AACAGTATTTTTCAAACTCGTATAGTAGCGCAGGGAATGGCCCTGCAGATTTGGTCCCGTAGTGGAATGATATATATATATCTTTTTTGTTGGGCACTTTCACATTTAGCTCAAAAATCAATAATCTGCTTTAATTATTCAACTCCTTTGCTTTTTCGATCCCTTCCTTAGTCATCAAACAGCCACATTCTCATACTCAATTCGTGGTATCTTTATGAATTTCAAAAAAAGAATATTCTCATGTCGCGCGTTTCACTACCACAGCCCCGGAATTTGAATCAAATTTCAAATTCGATAGAAAATAAAAATTCTGCCAACATTCAACAAGGTGCAAATATTCAAGTGCGTTACAATAATTGTACGATCCAAAATGTAAATAATTCAATTGTTATCTATACATAGTTTGTATTAGATACTCGGCAATTAATCTCTCCATGCGTTTACATAGAGTTCTTACAACACTGTACAACACCCTATGGTTTCAGAACCTTTTATAGAAGATTCATATCATGGGTGTAGATAAAGCTTGTATGCAACTGTACATAAATAGCTATTAAAACACTCATGTGATAACCCCACATTCGTGTTATAATACACCTTATTAAACAACAGTTGCATAAATAACTATTATGGTACCAATCAAAAAGCATCAAATCAATTTAGGTTTTAACTAGGTGTACTTACCGGGTGGCATGTAAGTACACCCAGATTTCGTAGATAAATTAAAAAGCAAAAAGCCAACGTCACGCGGTGTTCCCAGGCGGTCACCCATCCAAGTACTGACCGCGCCCGATGTTGCTTAACTTCGGTGATCGGACGAGAACCGGTGTATTCAACGTAGTATGGACGTTGGCGAAAGCAGAAACGAAATTATCAACGTATATCAATGAACCATGTCCTATGTAATATGGGTCGAAATTATTGCTATCAACCGGGCACAAATCCAGACTCCGAGCAAAATCCGAGAAATATAACTGGCGAAATGTGGGTGAACCTGCTACAGGGACACCTCTGCGCAACCCTTCGGGGCAACAAGGCGTGATGTTATGTATGTATGTATCAATGAACCAGTGTAACGTCAAATTTACATTAAGACACCAAAAAAATAATTCTTATGTGATCCGCCCTCTTAAAATGGCCAAGTTTAATAAATGATTTATCTAGTCATCAATGCAGACAATCTGCAGAGCATGGGTTCCCAACTTCGATCCCCGAGTCGAGTATTTTAGAGATCTTCTGCCAGGAGATTTTCAGTAGCAGCCCAGTTTATATTGATATTAATTTAATAGAAAATAGGCTTGCAGCTTAGTATACAAATTGATAATTTCATGGAAGCTTTCGCCAACGTCCATACTACGTTGAATACACCGGTTCTCGTCCGATCACCGAAGTTAAGCAACATCGGGCGCGGTCAGTACTTGGATGGGTGACCGCCTGGGAACACCGCGTGACGTTGGCTTTTTGCTTTCCCCGTAAATTTTAAATGCTGAGCATGAGTTCCTTGATTCGATCCCCGAGTTGAGTATTGTTTTAGAGATTTTCCGCTAGGAAATTCATTTTTTTTTTGTTTTTTTTTTTTCTGTCTTATATGATTTAGTATATTCATGTATTTATGTATTTTTAATTGTGCTTATTTTTATATATATATAATTAGGCATATATATTATATTTATAGTTTGCAATAGGAATATGTGTATATTAATATTTGTTTTTTTTTAATCCTCTATTTTTCGTAATTGCACCTACCACTGTTTGTCTCTGCATCATTAAGTCCGCCTCTGTACATTTCTGCGCTTGAAGTATTAAATAAATAAATAATAAATTCAGGTGTGTAATATATGGCATAATAACAGATAGTATAATATCACTTCAAATATACTTTGCAGCACATATTAATACACACTCTCTGAATATAATTTCACATTACAGAGCAGGTGATTAGAAAATAATTGCGTAATATATTCATTAGAACCCCGAAAGTCTAACAACCAGTCTTACTAAGCGGTATCGTGTTACCTAGTAACTGGGTTGAGGTCAGATAGGCAGTCGCTCCATGTAAAATACTGGTACTCAGCTGCACCCGGTTAGACTGGAAGCCGACCCCAACATAGTTGGGAAAAAGCTAGGCAGATTGATTGATATTCACCTCGCCACCAACGATGGGGTAAGCAGGGTTGTCCTGTGGCTCCGCTTCCCTTCGTTGTAGTATCTTGGGTCGCCTCGGGTTTTTAGCGATGCCACGACCGCGTCGAGCCGGTTGAAACTGTTCCACTGAAATTATTTTAAATATCTTGTAAGTTTAAAAGTAAGTTAAGTTTGACTGAGTTGTTTGAGTTTTAGTGTAAGTTTAAGTTTGATTGCCTCGTTGGTCTAGTGGTCGCAAGCGCTACTGCTGAGCATGAGGTCCTGGGTTCGATTCCCGGGTCGGGCAGTGTTATTGGATTTTTCTATCTGAAATTTCTCAGTAGCAGGTCGGAGTCTGGATTTGTGCCCGGTTGATGGCAATAGGCTCGCCCCCTATTACATGGGACTTATAACTGGCGAAATGTGGGTGTGCCTGCTATAGGGACACCTCTGCCCAACCCTTCGGGGAAACAGGGCGTGATGTTATCTTGTAAGTTATAGCATAATCCGCCTATAATGCTCCCACTGCTGGGACACAGGCCTCCTCTCTGTGAGAGGGAGTGGGCCGTAATCTACCGCGCGGGCCCAGTGCGGGTTGGTAGATGTTAAATATCTTCGAATTTTTGGTTCTAGTACATGCCGGTTTCCTCACGATGTTTTCCTTCACCGTTTTGAGAGCAGTGGTGATGAAATTATTTACAAAAAGTAAAGCGCCTGTCAGGGTTTGCTAATGTTCTGTTAACATAGACTTGTTCAATTTAGGTTCAGTCAGTGAAAGTGGGCAACGTCACAAATAGATGTCAAATAAGTCGCTGTTTTTATTAATTTGGCAATATTACTGTATGGAAATATGAAATGTGGCTAACTAGTGAACTAGAATATTAATAATGAATTGCAATTATAACATTGAATTTGATATTGTAACAATTTAAAGTGTAAAAAACGCATTTGGAAATTTTCCAAATTCTTTTTTTACATCTAAAACTAAATATTCGGTATTACGATATTAATTATTGCATTTCATAATCAATATTTTAGTTCCCTAGTTAGCCACATTTCTTAAGTCCATACAGTAATATTGCTAAATTAATCAAAATAGGTAAATATTTGACAGCTATTTGCGACGTTGCCGACTTTTAGGAAAAACCCTCTTAACAGCATTTTATGTGACCAAGTTAGAAATATATTTAAAGCAATCACTTTGTGCCGGGAGCCCTCCTGCAGGGTTCACTCAAGTCGCATCTGGGATGCTAGGAGACCTCGCGGAGGGCTCATTTAATTTTTTTCCTAGTGAATTCGGCATTATGCAAGATTTCAAACCTAATGCCCGTGACACTCCTCGAAGGTTAACTTTAGCGCAAACGTAATGGAGTTGACCCTCCTGCACGCGTAGCATGACCACCGTAGAAACGGGTTTTGTCGACGGAAGAATAGACAAAATGACAGATAAACAATCACAATCTGTCATTTTGTCTATTCTTCCGTCGACAAAACTCGTTTCTACGGAGGTCATGCTACGCGTGCTGGAGTTAACTAGCAATATTTATGGCGGAGTGGCGAATGAGCTCTATGAAAAATGGGTGGAGTCGAAAGTGTTAAAAGAAATATCTGAAATGGGTACATACACATACGCGTTGGCGTAGGTTTGATGCATGCGACGTGTGTGCGTGGTACGTTGTTCAGAGCCGTGAGTGCGCGCGCGCACGTCGGGATCACGCTCGTCGAGCCCTGTAATAAACATACAGTTAATAGCCTGCTACTGCCTAGCCTTTTCCCAACTATGTTGGGGTAGACTTCCAGTCCAACCGGATTCAGCTGAATACCAATATTTTACATAGAGCGACTGCCTATCTGAAATGAAATGAAATTAAATTGTTTATTCTGTAAATAGGATATCGGAATCACTTTTACACGTCAACCGGAGGGAGGACATTAAGGATGGGACGGGCTGGATCAAAATTTTGATCATGATTATTAGTCGGGGCATTTAAAGCTACGTGCTCAGCTGCAACAACTGCTGGCACTTCTTTATCGAGCGAGACTATTTGCGACGTTTCCAACTTTCAGTACAAGCGCTCTTTAAGGACGCAGGCGGGGTCTCTGCGTGTTAAGCATTGAGGTGGTTGCCTCCCCGACGCCATCTTCTGCGAGCGGGATTTGCCCTCTCGCGATCCTTCTCGGCAGCCTCCTTGTGATTATAAATAAACCTACCTTTGTAAAGGACATCTTAGTGATATCTATAAGCTTGTCGTGCGGAACATTTTGTCCAGCCAGCGCCTTCAGTACTTCTTCAGACGACGGGTTAAGGCCTTCCACCTGAAAATTATAATACAACATATCAAAAAAACCCTGTCCGATCCGTGACGGTGTTGTTAAGTATCGTACTGAGTATCATGAAAAAAAAAAAAAAAAAAAAAATCGTCACATTTTTATTCAATGGGGAATTTTACCGGGTTATTGCATGGGGCGCGGGCGGCTGTCATTTAACGGGTGTAAACACCCGCGGGCATAACTTACTACCCCTGTTGAAATTTTGCAAATTTTTAACGGATTTGGGTTAATTTTGGTACAAAAAATGTGAATTTCAAATGGGAATATATTTTTTATTTTCAATAATAATAAGATTTTTGATTACTTTTTGGTAAAGTTATGGCAGTACCTATGTTCCCCTTTCGAATCGAACAGGTTTTTTTTTACATACTGTATAGCGAATAATTCAGTAAATTTACCAAAAATTCAACACTCCGTTTGCCGTTAGAGCAAACAGTATTGCATTTTTGGTAAATTTTCGAATTGATGATAATCATTTAATTTTAACAATTAATTCAATAACATTAATATTTTTAGTGTCGAATAAAGGAAGTAAGAAAGAAGAGAAAAGGAAAAAAAAAGAAAATGAATCAGCTCCTCACCTCTACAACTACAATAGTAGCAGGATGTTTGAGCCGCAGGTGCGTGCGCAGGTCGGAGCGGATGCGGAAGCGCTTGGGACAGCGGCCGCACGCCCACGCGCGCACGCCCGTGTGGATGAGGCGGTGGTTCCGCATGGCTGTGGACCTATGATGATCAGGAAATTACTCACGAAGACACTTTCATTTAAGACGTTTTTCTGTCACTTCATAGAATGAAAGAAAAAGTAAAATTGGAACTCGCAACTCGCATAGGAAAAACACAAACTAAATATAATTTGACAGAATAATGGCAAAATAAAAATAATAAAAACAACAGTAGTAAAAAAACGAGCGAGCTTTACAGTAGTCGCATATGATGTGTAACATCTGACATCTCACCTTGGTAATAAGCAACATTAAGGGGGCGGGGCCTCGTCAAGGTCGTTTCTGACGGCCAACTCTAGAACCAAGCGCGCTTCCCGGCTTCCTGTGACACACTTCCGCCCCTTTTTACGAAATCACTCCCACAGATTTGATTAATTAGATTTTGATTGCAGGAAAGCGAGAGGAAAGATTTAACACATCAAAAAGTCCTGTACGAGGCCAAAGGGATCCCCTGTCTCAGCATAATGCTGCGATATAATACACATCTTAACAGTGATAGCATGGGGCATAAGATGGACGCCCATTAGCGCTGAATAAGGCGAATAAATTGAACGCACCGCATGTATACCACGCTCACGATTCAGTTACGAAACATTAAACAAATAGTGTTTTTGGAAAAACAACTTTACAAACAGCGCCTTCTGTCGGTGCGACCACGGTTTCAGGTTTACCGACCAAAAAGTTCAAACGATCGTGTATTCACGCGACAGCGGGCAGCGGGGTGATTGCGACAGCGGCGCGTTCAAATGCAAAGTTTTTTTTATGGAACTTCTCGATGACAGCGGCGCGGGAAGCGAGAACAGTTTCATATAAAACTATGCATTTGATCGCACCGCTGTTGCTGCCTGCTGCCACCGAGAATACGGCCTAAATAGGACGCGGTAATCATATGCAAAACTAAGTCTACTCGCAAAATTGAGTCATTTGGGTATGAAAAACTGAGGAGCTTCTTAATAAAAATATTAGCTTGTAACTTTTTTTTTACGAAATAAATGTTGTTTTCTTTGTTAAGAATACACACTCACCTTCTGAAGGCAACTCCGCACACATCACAAGGAAATGGTCTCTCCCCTGTATGTACCCTCAGATGTTCGTTCCGCATGGAAAGCGTCCGAAAGGCGTGTCCACAGACGGGACACGTGTGCGGACGGCGCGGACATGTCCCTTCTGTGGTCGATGTCTTTTTGCAAGATAAGCAGGACTCGTCTATGCCGTGGACCTCTCTAGGATTGAAAATGAAAAGTTCTGAAAATGTTAGTTAAGTTCTATTCATATTCCACTCGGTAACGGGAGCTTACTGTTCGCGTACGTCTCAGAAAAGGGTATTTGACTACCATCAAAAATATACATTAATTAATACTTATTTTAAAGATTGTAGTTGTACTCAATGGCGCGCACTTACTATGGCGTACCTGTGTTGTGTCGTCAGATGCTAGTAGCGATGTCTCTGTCTCGCATAGACTTTAAAAGACATACAACTTCGCCATTTTTTTTTGTTATTTAATCTCTTTTTTTTATTCAGGCTTAATTATTTTTAAGTTTCGAAAAATTTAATTTAAAAAGGTCCAGTCAAATACCCTATTGTCCAGAAAGGCCGAGATGGCTCGGAGCCCAGATATGTGTATTGAAACATATTTATTACGTGCTATAGTTTGATTGAAACCGCTGTAATGCATGGCTAGGGGACGACGACGACGACGACGCCGGCCATAAGCGTTGAAAAATGAGCGGCCTACTTGGCCTCTCCGTCTCACCGCGCACATACCTGAGGCGCGGTATAGCGGTCTCGGTCAAACTATAGTAATCTTTTTCCGTCCTTGAGGAGACATTAAGGCTTGGGCTGCCCGGAGCTCGGAACACCCTGAGTGCTGATATTGTGTTGATAGGTTAGTAAAGATGTATTCATACGGAAATTAGGTCAGTTTTCTTACAATCTATAACTTACTAAACATAGCAACCTGAATTAGGAGGGAGCGACGTTTTTTCGCTAATATTACTCAAATTTAATCAACTAGCTTTTGCCCACGGCCCCGCCCGCGTGGTGTTCGGGAATTATCCCACGGAAACGTACTACCGGGATGGGATAAAAGTATTCTATGTCCTAAACCAGGTCATGGTCTACTCATGTGCCAAGTTCAATCCGAATCCGTACAGCCATTTTAGCGTGAAAGAGAAACAAATCAACAAACTCACTTCAATATTTCCGTAATAAGAAGGTATGGTCTAGTACAAAGGAAATATGCGCTTCGTTAAGCGATTTTTCACACCCGTTATAGCAAACATACGATCACTTACTTGACGTGTTTGTGCAGATCAATCGCGTGCGTGAATGTGGCGTGACAATGGGAACACGCTCCACCTGTAGAATTTGACTCTGCGCTCGCATACATGCCTGTTTTAGAAAGGCAATAATATGAAAACTGCGATGTTGTTAATGAAGTTTTCAGCATGTAGAATAAGGGTCTAATCACTTTCTTATCGCGCGTCGACGAAAAAATATATTAATGAAAAAAAAATCAGTGCTTTATTATATAAAATGCAATTCATGTGGATATATTTAGTAACCTAATCCGCTTAGCTATTTCTAAAGCGTCTTAAAAATACCCTGAAAGAAATCGACACGTGTTTCACCTCTCAACGAGGCATCCTCAGGATGACGATTGACTTGTCGCGAACACGTCGTATTGCCACACCAAGCACTGAGCGCAGACTGCGCTGTGTGGATTTCCGCAAGGTCACGCCTGAATCAATTAGCTTTATTACATGTTTTTTTAATTATGCCTGCCCCGCCCATCTACTCCAATATGCCAAATTGCCAACCCCGTTTTCTTCCAAGTTCAGCGCCGGCAGCCAATTCGGGAGCCGGCGCGGGCACCGGCAGCGGAGGCACTCTCTTTTTTTAATTTTATCGTGTTAAGATATGGATAGCCATTACGTCTATGAAGTTTACACAAACAAAAGTAATATTCCAAGTACTATTCAGATTATTCTTACCTGGTTTAGTATAAGCTCGTGTAGTTGCGTCGCTGTGTTCTTTCTTACGATGCTTGTACAAAGCTGTTTTGTTCGGCAACACCTCGCTACAATCCCGACATGGTATCCTACAGAAAAATGAATGGTATCCTTACATTAATATGAGAGACTGGCCCTCAATTAGAGTCAAATAGAGAGATACATTTACAGGCAGTTCATTATCTACCTTTCTTTTCCCAACTATATTTGAGTCGGCTTCCAGTTTAACCGGATGCAGCTGAATACCAGTATTTTACATGGAGTGACTGCCTATCTGACCTCCACAACCCAGTTACTAGGTAACACGATACCCCTTGGTAAGACTGGTTGTCAGACTTTCGGGCTCCGACGACCCGTAACGACTGTCGAAGAACTACGAATGAAAGCCGGAAATAACAGTTTAAAGTGTTTTCAGAGGCACGGAGGGGTCTCGGTATGTAATGGATGGTCACCCATCCTCGGAATGACCTCGGCAAGCGTTGCCTCTCCTTTGACCAACCCGTGCAGCTGTTATGATTAAATATACATGAATTAATACTTATTTTAAAGATAGTTGTACTTAACGGCGCGCACTTATTATGGTGTACCTGTGTTGTGTCGTCAGATGCTAGTAGTGATGTCTCTGCCTAGCATTGACTTTAAACAGACATACAATTTCGCCATTTTTTTAGTTATTTAATTCTTTTTTTTATTGTGGCTTAATTTATTTTAAGTTTCGAAAAATATAATTTAATAAATAAATAATAACAGCCGCACGCGCATATGTCAGTTTCTGTTCGGAAAACCCGAAAACGCCCCCTGTCGGCACGACCACTCGTTTAGGTTTACCGAACAAAACGTGACATATGAACGCGACAATCGCGCATTCGCGCGTCTTCACTTTTAAATAGGACGTGACCTTAGCCAGTATTTTGTGAGTCAGTACTGAAAAACAATTACTAGTGGAAGAATACCTATAATCATCCCTGGTGCTCTTGTTAGTGGTTCCAGGGTCGTCAGCTCCAGTCTTGCCGTGCACCTTCTTACGATGGTACGCGAGGCCCCAGCTGTACAAAGTTTATTTAATTAAAATCTGTTTATACAATAACTTACATAAAGTCTGCTAAACTGCATAACAGTTTGACGGCAGTTCTCGTTTAACAATGAATAACAATTTTTGATACTTTTACATAATAGATGTGTTAGTATCAACTTAATTATATTAAGTGCACTATGGCCGCCATGCCGCCATTACACTTGTAAGTTTAAGAAAATAGCTACCTACTTAGCACATTCTAAATCTGTGCTACTTACCAATAATATAATTATCTATGTTATTGTTATTAGCTTCTTATGCGAATTTACTAATTCAGTTTTCATAGTTAATTGATTCAGGCGTGACCTTGCGGAAATCCATTATAAAATGATGATGTGGATATATTTAGTAACCTGTTCCGCTTAGCTATTTCTAAAGAGTCTTAAAAAGACACTGAAAGAAATCGACACCGTGCGCTCAGTGCTTGGTGTGGCAACACGCCGTGTTCGAGTTCGCGACAAGTCAATCGTCATCTTGAGGATGCCTCGTTGTGAGGTGAAACACGTGTCGATTTCTTTCAGGGTCTTTTTAAGACTCTTTAGAAATAGCTAAGCGGAACAAGTTACTAAATATATCCACATCATCATTTCAGTTTTCATGTTTAATTTAATTTTTTAGCTTTCTACACCTTAGATTTTTTACTTTAAGTAATACCTATGTATCTAATAATATTGTTTGCTGTGTCCTGACAGGGTCTACAACGGCTCTTAGCTCTAGGCCTTTGGTTAACATCTTGTTTTACCTTGTGGAACGCATAAATGAGTATAAACATGAAGTTGCTTCCGTAAAATTTATGTAAGTAACTTGTGACTGCTTTTACAGATAAAATAAAATTACAGTACATAATACTTACGTAAAATTTTGTGAATTTAACTTGCGTAAATTTATTACAAACCCATTTATACATATTTATCAAGTTCATAATCGAAAATGCCATTGAACACGCATTTATCATTTTAACAAGTCAAAGATGGAGGCAATACCCTGGATAGAAAACAGAATGTCACAAGTTGCATTTGCAAATCTTTCTTTGGAATTAAGAACGGAGGATCAAAACCTTTTATTCTAAAAATATATTTTTTTAACCGACTTCATAAAAGGAGGAGGTTCTCAGTTCGTCGGAATCTTTTTTTTAAATGTATTTTCCCCGAATACTCGAAGACAGCTTGTAAAAATTCTTTTTTTTTTGTTTGAAAGGGTATATTTTCAAGTTGGTCCCATTGTCATTTGGTCAGGATCTGATGATGGGATCTTAGAGTAATCGAGGAAACACTTCAAGTATTATAGGCACACCTATAGCGATTTGGGTATTTTTTATAGTAACTCGTGCATTTGCTCTCGGAAAGCACCATTTGGTAAAGTGGAACTGATGATGAAGGACACAGATGGCCACCGGAACTACTTAATAATATGTATTTCACGGGTTGTGATTCGATTACTTTAAGTTGGTAAGCAATTGATGTTCGTCACAATTCATATGGTGCAGTGGAACTGATGGTGAAGTACCTGGAGAACTCCTCAACAATTAAAGTCCCTGCATCGGGAAAAGCAATATTTTGTAAAAGGGGATGAGCAGCTGACATTAGGCTATTGTAACTTAGATAAATTACAAACCAACTCACTAAAAAGTGAGAAAAAAAACTTTTTTACAAAAAATGCAACCGACTTCCAAACTACAGAGTGAAAAATAACTTCAATTTCGGAAGTCGGTGGCAAAAAACTGAAATACTGATCCAGAGACACCGACTTCCGAAATTGAACCTGCTACAGGGACACCTCTGCTCAACCCTTAGGGGAAACAAAGCGTAATGTTATGTATGTAGTTTGGAAGACGGTTGTATTTTTTGTAAAAAGTTTTTATTAAAATGAATGCCACGGAATAATAGCCAGTCGAGCAAAAATCCGTCTGGATTTAAATAGCTAATATTTTGTTTTGTACTCAACTTTTCATTTCAATTTGGTATGTTGAGAAAGGATTCCGTGAACAAATTCGATCTAGTTTAGACCTAAAATTTCTCAACTTCCGTAAGTTGGAAAAAATTACGATAAGCTAATTATGAGATTACATTTGCAAATTTACCGTAAGTTAATTACGTAGGGACTTACGTGATGAAAATTTACAGGTTTAAAAGAAAGAAAAAAAGAAAACCGGGCTATATAAATATACAATGTGTAACTGACTTAATGTACACTATGAAAGTAGATTGGTCAGAATCGTTTATTGAATCGATTTCTGTCATTTTTAATATACGTTATTTTTTAACCGAAAAATTATCAAAACTACGTAAATTATAGTCACACTTCCGCTGTACAGTCAAAACAAACCAGAATGGACGAAGTACCTACTATGCTAAGCCCATATACAGCATTTCTCTTTTCTTAATGTCTCTCGGGAATCATCGCATTTTCTAATACAAACGAATGCTCTAATTTCCATGTCCATCAATTGTATTATTAGATTTATTGTATTTAATCATTTGAATTCAGAACTGCTCTATATAGTTCACACGGAAATCAAAACAAACAAAGTACTTTATGTTTGTTTTGATTTCCGTGTGAACTATATAGAGCTGTAAGACTATTTTCGTGTCTGCGACTTTAGCAGCTTATCTCCCATTTTTAAAATAAATTATATTACCTACGTTAAAAGAGTATTGACAACTCCAGGTCGATTGAGAGCGTCCGGTCTGCACCAAGTGCAAAGGGCAACTGATAGAAATCCGACGACTGACGAAACACGAAGTTGGCCGAGGAAATTAAGAAAATAGACAAACTATACTAAAAAAATGTATGATTATAACATAAAATTCTAATTGGGGTGTCTGGAGGTGTGTGTTAATTCCGGGAACATGTATAGTCGAGATCAAAAATCTTATTTTCTTAATTAATCTTTCAACTGCAATTGTTCATGCATGCCAAACGCCAAATGCGAGGCATATAGAAATAAAAATAACATTTTTTTATTACTTTTAGGGTTCCGTACCTCTGCTAATTCCGTACCTCGGCTAATTTGCTCGGAATCTAATGGACCGATTAAGTTGAAATTTGGTACATATATGTATTTCTGTGACCCAAACACGGACGTGTAACGTAAATAAATGTATTTTGAATATAGGGGTCACTTTTGGGGGGCAAACAAGAAAATTTAAAAAAGATTTGGTAACAGTACTATGTCACATATCAAATGACAGGGTTTGTTGCGAGGATCTTAATATATTTTTATAATAGTTTAAAATAAATGCTTTTAAAGATATTAAAGAAATTCGATGAAAATTGACCATTCCTCCTTATCTCCGAAACTACTGAACCTAAAATTTAGAAAAAATACATAGTATGGATGGCTCTTTACTCATAGATTACAGAAAACCTATTAGAATAAATTTTAAGACCATAGACAAGGTCTTAAAATAACATGGTAAATCTATCAATATTGTGCGTACAAAGTTACATTTGCAGTTAGAATGTATGGGAGAACATGTATCTCAACTACAATGTTAAAATTGTATTTGGGATAAATTCATCCCAACTACGGAACCTTTCATTGTGCGTAGTCCGACACGCACTTGGCCGGTTTTTTGGTAATGTTATTGCAGTACCTATGTGTCCCTTTCGGAACAGACAGTTTTTTTAAACATCTTGTATATATGTATATTAAACTAATAATTTAATTAGAAAGAAGAACGAAAGAAAAAACGTTTATTTGCGGTAAACATGACGCAAAAAAAAAAGTTTAAAATACAAAAATGAGAAAAAGTTGGGGAAAGCATGCGCCACATCCACGCAAATCGGCTACCGCTCAGCATTATGCTACGACCCTATGCAAGACAGAGCCCCAGCTCTGGTTTACAGCGACAGCCGGCGCCGACGTAATGACGTCGACCGGTGCACCAAACAAATATTTAGACGCTGTACCAGTACAGCGTACTTAAAGAAAAATAATTTATTAAAATTATATGGTGATTCAATATATTAAATAGATGTAAAAAGTTACCTACTTACCTAATTATTTTGCTACTATAGGGGAAGCATTCCCCATCAGTAGGACACATTAGGCTGGTAAATGATAATAACCTATGTGATAAAAATGAAATGATGTTCGTTGGTAAGCGCAAAACTTGAGAACGGCTGGACCGATTTGGCTTTTTATTACACGATTTACGAGTATATTAGCGTCACTTGTATGTATGTTTGTTTGTAACCGACTCCTTAGGGCGCTATTTTGATCCACTTTAAACGGCCAGATTTCATTCAAATTTTGCACACCTGTCAAAGACCGATGACAATGCAATAATTCGATTAAAATATCCGATTATCCTGATTAGATTCGCCAGGATTCATCAATTTCTTTCCGCATCCTTTGCATTAGAGTAAGAGAGATAGAGCGAGTGCGCGAACTACGCATGCATGCAGTTTTAGAGACTTAATAATATCCATAATATAGTGATATCCGTGATTTGCAAAAAAGCTTCTTATACACAACAAAAAAAAAAATTCAGTACAGAAATCAAAAATTATTTATTTTGCGGAATAACATTTAGTAATAATTAGCATAGCCCAGGATCTACAGTCGATAAAGTCATTAACTTTAAATAAGAAAAACCTTTCGGAGAAGGAACCTGAGAAACAGCTGCCTCATGTGAGGAAGGCAGCAGGCGCCCGATTTCCCCACTTCCCAGATAAGTTACTGACTTACTTATCATGTCTATAAAAGCGTGACATGATAAGTATATATAGTTACTTACAGGTCAATAAGAAAAAAGTGTTTTATTTAAAAAAAGCGTGGGGTGCTTTTTTAAGATATTATCGAAATGATAATCCTTCTTCTCATATCTGTCAATAAAATATTTATAACTATTAACACCATGCACCCCACGATTTTTTTGACATAAAACACTTTTTTCTTATTTACACTATTATTCATTTATATTTATTAGAATTTTTTACACTGTGCTTAATTCAAATTTATTAAAATTTATTTTCTATTTTTTAGTTTGGTTTTCGTAAAGCGTGTTTTTTAGTTTTTTTTAACTATTTTTTTTTTTTTAAATGTTTGTAATATAAATGTAATATAAATGTCTGAATCAGGCCTTTACGGAAAGAAAAAAATCTGGGATATTTGTGAATTTTCTATGGGATTTTTTTTATGAATTATAGAAATTTGGATCGGACAACGTCTGTCGGGTCTGCTAGTAATTAATAAAATGGTATATTTTACCTGTTAGGAAAAGTAAGTTCACACTGGTTACATTTGTACAGAAAGTTCTCGTTTGCGTGTTTCATACGTCTGTGTACTTGTAGGTAAGTCCAGTGCAGGTATGAGCGGCCGCAGTCCTAAGGAATAATAGTACGTTATTGCAAAGGCCGTTAAATAGGCAATTGCAGGTCGAGTATGAGTTTGAAGGCCGAGCTGTAGGCGAGGACTTCACTAATACGAGGCAGGCAATTGACATTTCCGCCGAGGCATATATAGTGCTTTTCTCAAAAGAATACAGGGAAATAAAACATACTTTTAATATTATACATTTAATTTAATTTATTAAATATGTAAATAACAAATCAAGACGAATTTTCAGCTTTGCCGCCAATTTTCTATTTATCATCTGTGCCGAAAGGCAAACGCATTTATGGCTATACAGCCACGTGAACGCAACTTGTACTAAGCAAAGAGACTTACTTTGGTATGCCAAGAATGATAAAAGAGATCCAATCAAAGAGTATTTAATAACCCCAGAACGCCGTTTCATACAACATTGCTGGAGCGTTGTAATGTTCCAAATTCAAAAAACGGTCAATAAAAAAAAAAGTAAAAAAGTATAAAGCATATAAAGTATATATAAATAAATAAATAAATAAATAACGCTCCTGCAATGGATTTGATTTTCTTTGACCGTAAATTCGATACTTCGCGTGTTCTTTTTTCTAAAATTATGACAAATGGTGAAACAAATCATTTTATTTGACAATTAGAAAAATATTGCTGGGATTTTCCATACATTCCTTTTTAGCTTATTATTGCACGATTTTTTTCGCTAAAGCTACGGTTTCCTAGGAGAGCGATGATCGCACTTATCGGCCGCAGTGACGCCTGTCGTGATAATGATTACAGCGACAAAGATTTCAATTGTTAGATTCGCCCTACCGCCACTAAAAATAGTCGCGTTTCTGTTTCATTTTAGCACCTCAGACACACAATGACGCAGTGACTTGACTTGATTGTCATGGAAATGCTTTTTAATAATGTGTGAACTCACTATTTTCAGTATGGATACTTTTTCGCATGACTAAGTACGGTAATGGCATATCTAGCGATTTCAATCTTTCGGCACCATAAACTCATTACGGTGTCAAGAAAGATCTTTAGGAAAACACACCAACTTACTTTCATAAATAACGTTTCATTGACGTCATTCGCCTGTAAATTGCGGACATTTTTCTAAGAAACCGTAATTTAAGAGTAAATTGTAAAAGCGGTTTATTGAAATGGTCATAAATGTCAAGGGGTTTGATTATAAGACTGTTTGAGCGTTTGAAAAGTCGTCGTTTTCTGTCACTTCTATGTTAACTCGCACAGAAAGTGCATCCCCGCGGAAAAAAAATCTATTGTCGAGTGGGAGCGTGTGGAGGAGTTAACGTCGGCTTTTTTTTAGCTAAAATGGTAACGTTATCTCGCACAACAAATGTTTGACTACAGGGAAGTCGCCATATCCCAGTATGCCGCTGACAGAGCTTGCGGAGGAGTCAGCGTCGAGTTGTGCGGGCCCGTCAGCTTGTTTTTTAGCTTATATTACAACGTTACCTCACACAAGAAGTGCTTGACTACAGGAAAGTCGCCGTATCCCAGTATGCCGGTGGCAGAGCGTGCGGAGGAGTCGGCGTCGGCTTGTGCGGGGCCATCGGTTTGTTTCTTAGCGTCGGCTAATGAGCGCTTGTAGAAGCCGTGGGTTGTTTTGTGGGTTGTGCATCTGGAGGGAGGAGATATGTCACAAAATACAGATAGAAATGTATGCAAACAAGATTTTAAAGGACCAGAAAACCGGACTAAGTCAACTTTAAAAAAAAAATCTACTAATTGGCAACTTTTTTATGTTAGGACAAACTTCATATTTTTAATTTTGCCCACTAACCTTGCAACATGCTCAGGGATGCTCAGGGATCCGTGGAGTTGGGAAACTCTGGCTTTAATAGACCCGCCGACAAAAGTTTCGTCAGAAATACAATTAACAAATTCAAATTATTTTATTTCACATAAACCTAAATGGGCACTTGTGAAACGTCAGAAGCTAGGTGCACGGTTCCAATTGGTCGTTTCCTATGGAGAAGAGCCGGCAAGAAACTCCACGGTTACTCTTTTAAAAATAATTGGCTTTTACAATACTTTCAAATAACAGTGTGACTAGGTATGGGAGGACAGTGTAGGTCTTCCTAACTACATTATACATGCGAAAGTGAGTTTTTGTTTGTTTCAGCTGAACGGATTTGGATAAAATTTGGCACATGGGTACACCATGACCTGGGTATATATATAATATGTAATACTTTTTATCCCGATATTCCCACAGGATCGAAACTTATGTAAGTGAAACCGCGGGACGGAGCTAGTAATATTTTAAATGCGAAAGTGAGTTTATTTGTTACGCTTTTGCTCTAAAACGGCTGAACGGATTTGGATGAAATTTGGCACATGAGTAGACCATGACCGTTCCCGTGGGATAATTTCCGCCGTCCGCGCAGGCGAAGCGGCGGGCAAGAGCTAGTAGACAAATAAACAAACCTGGAATAAGTAGCAAAGCTAACTTTACAGATGTGGCATTTGAAGGGATTCTTGACTCCCTTGTGTATCGCGCGGTGCTTGTTCAGACCGCCCTCCAAGTAGAACACACTAGAGCAAAACAATTCATTGTGTAAATCAGGGATACTTGTTTCATTGGGGGTCCGTTTAAAAAAATAATATGACTGTAGCGGTCCGTTTGGTAGACGATGTCGAGCAAAAATTAAAAAATATTATGCAATTAACAAAAATAACAAAGTATGTACTGAAGTAATTAATAATAATGTGAAAAATTCTTTTGAACTAGCTTCGCAATTTTTTACCCGAATAAGGTATCTATGTATGTTCATCTGTTACCTCGTAACTTCTAAACTGTCGATCATAATTTAGAAAGAAAGAAAGAAAAGGTATTTATTGGGACTCGCACAGGAAATCACAAATTAAACTAAAACACACGCATTAAAAACATTTATAAAAAATTTAAAAACAAATTTAAAAAATAACAGAAAGTTCTGTACGAGGCCAAAAGACATTTGACAAATGAGGTATCATTGGAAGCGCGTCTTGATCGCTGGTTATAGGCTATGTGACGTCACATTAAATGCAATATGGAGCCCTCTAGAGGGAATAAAGTCATAAACGAAAAAAAGCCGTGGTCGCATGCCATTATACTTTTTTCGGAGTACAGGCATGCGACCACGGCTTTACTTTGACCATTTTTGTACCTATGTCTTGATTTCTGTCCAAAATATTTTCTTGTTTCATACTTTTTCAGTAGTCGGGATTTATATATTAATAGTTTTTGATTTAGTTTTACATTTTACAAAAAAGTTTGTGGAGGTCAGATAGGCAGTCGCTCCATGTAAAATACTGGTATTCAGCGGCATGCGGTTAGACTGGAAGTCAACCCCAATATAGTTCGGAAAAGGCTAGGCAGATTGATTGATACAGTAATAAATACGAACTCTTCACAATACTCGCAGCGGAACGCCTTCTCAATCTCAACCACTCTTATCAAAGCGCGCGCTTCATCAGCTAACTGAGACAGCAGTGGCTCGCCCACTTCACTCGACACTTGGCGTTTGATTGGCTTTGATAGTTTCGGGGATTCTGAGGACGAAAATAAAAAAACTAAACGATTGTAGAAAGAAAGAATTTTTTTTAAACTATATATTCTGTTCTATGTTAAAAGATTAAGGTTACGCTAGTCGGTCATTCTTCCATACTAACGTCGTAAAGTTTAGTCCACTGTTTGACATAAAAATTATATCTACTTGTCTCGTTATTATCTAGCCCAGTACGGACAAACAATTTTAAAAATTATGGTTTGAAAGTTATGTGCGTCGAAACTTTTATATTTCAAGATTAATTTTAACCTTTGGGTGTAAATAAATAACTCCCGGAGTATGAAAATGGCAAAAGAAATTCAAATAACTTTTTTTTAAAATTGATTTTTCATAATATCTATACGCCCAAAAGTCTGTTCATGAAATTTTACGCGCTCGTTTTCATTATAAATCATCGTCTACTTCACTTTCTCATACTATAGGTTATTATCATTTGCATCAAAAACGGTGAAGGAAAACTTCGTGAGGAAACCGGCATGCCTGAGAGATATTACTCGTCGGCATGTGAAGCCAAGTCAGAGGCCCTTGCGCGGCTTTCAAACTCTTACAGCAGGTTAGTCACAAACCACACTAAAAAGAAAGAAAACGATGTTAGGTGAAATAGCATGCATATTAGCCACGCCCACCAACGACTAGCGCAACCTTAACATATATGTAGTGAAAGAAACAATTTAAAAATAGTTGAATATTAAGGTCTGAGTTTGTTATCCACAAGATTTTATTAATGTATTCAGCAGTACTTATTGCTGTCCTTTGTTCCTAATCCATTGCTTCATAAGTTGGAAAAAAAAATCTACTCAACAACGTAATGAATGTCGTTGAAATGAAACAAATTAGGCATAATTATTTACGAAAATAAGTTACGCAATTAGGGTACTGGTCTGCGCCAGATCATAGGTTCGTATTAATATTATCGATCAAAACTAAATCTTATTCCGTCCAGATTAAGAATGTGTTTTTAATAAGATGGACTCACCAACTATCTTTACCGTATGTCTCACTAGTCCACTGGTGGGTGATAGCTGTACTGACACCTCTTCTGCCTCTTCTTTCAATTCGTTTGCAAACGCTTCGATGCATTCCGTTGATTTTGACGCGTGCTCCTACAGAAAAGGAACATATTGTTACAGGTACACTAGAAAAGCACATATTTATTGCGTCATATAGTGCGTATATTGCGTCATGCGTATATATAGTGCGTCTTTATAATGTGCACATATCGAATGGTCTTATATATTTTTAGGTTAGGAATAAAAAACATATGTAAATTATAATTTTTTATTTCAAAATATCAAATGATAAATGGTCTGATAGCGAAAAAAAAAATTAACTAACATGTACATTTTTTATCATTTTGAACGTGTATGAAATAATTTAAAACAGGGATAATAACACAAGGGCACGTTACACTCTGGGCAGTAAAATTTTCTTTGCGTCCTCGTTTGCCGGTTCTTTTTTTCGAAATATCAGCACAAACTTTGCACACTCTTGTCACCTTTTCTTTCTTTTCGGAGCTTGGTGTCCTTTCCATGAAGTGCCTTCCCACCAGTCTTGTGCTCTTGCCTACATAGTGTGGACCATGTGAAGGTCCTGGTTCAGCAGCTGGTGCAGTCTCCAGCAGCTGGTCACCACAATCTATCAGAAATTGTGATAATCGCGGGTGGCGTCGTTCTGTTCTAGACTTTTTGTAAATGACATAAGCATTTACTAGAGCTCTCGCTACCAAATTGAAAAACATTTTTTTCCACCACTTCATGCTCTTTCGATTCAAGGAATAGTAGGACACATATTGATCATTTAGATCTACACCGATTTTGTGGTGGTTGTAATCCAGTATGCAATCTGGTTTCAGCCTTTTGGTTACACCAACACCTTTGGATTTTGCGTCCACCTCTGACCAGCTAGCTGCATGTTTTGTTGTGAGCATGAGCACATCACGCTTATCTTTCCACTTGCAGGCAGTTAGATTGCTCTGGTGACAAAAGGATATTTCATCTTTTTCTAAAGGTTGTTGAAGCCAATCCTGGGGCAGACCACGACGCCATCACTGTGCCAACAATGCGAGTGTCCTTTACCCAAAGCAATTATCGGACTTGTAAAAAAACGAACCATATATATGGTGTGCCATTTACCAAAGTATGGTTCACTCAATTCGGTGATAATAGCTTCGATAGATTTTGAGTCACCTATATAGGGAACCATGCGCAGTATGTAGCCAGTTCCCGCGTCACAAAGCATGTAAACTTTCATGCCATATTTATCAGGCTTATCCTTATTGTAAACTCGGAAGTGCACTCCTCCTCTAAACCCAAAAGTGCCTTCATTTATAGTTAGGTTTTCGTTGGGATAATAACTGATCTGACACAACAGACACAGCTCATCGAAAAACGGCCGGACATTTTCACGGAGCATTGAATGAGAACCATGCGTCTTGAAAACGATTAACGTTGCGTTAGAATCGATTTGAATGTAGTTTTTATGACCATGCTTTTTTTTTCTGTAGGGCTTCGTAAAAAGCGGCTGGACCGATTTGAAAAAACAAAAACCTTTTTTTTTGTTTGAAAGGGTATACTTTCAATTTGGTCACGATCTGATGGTGGGATCTTGGAGAAATCGAGGGAACTCTTCAAATATTATAAGCACACCTATAGCGATTTGGGTATTTTTTATAGTAACTCGTGCATTTGCTCTCAGAAAGCACATTTTGGTAAAGTGGAACTGATGATGAAGGACACAGATGGCCACCGGAACTACTCAATAATATGTATTTCACGGGTTGCGATTCGATTACTTTAATATGGTTGGTAAGCAATTGATGTTCGTCACAATTCATATGGTGCAGTGGAACTGATGGTGAAGTACCTGGAGAACTCTTCAACAATTAAAGTCCCTGCATCGGGACAAGCAATATTTTGTAAAAGGGGATGAGCAGTTGATATTAGGCTATTGTAACTTAGATAAATTAAAAACCGACCCACTAAAAAGTAAAGAAAAAAACTTTTTTACAAAAAATACAACCGACTTCCAAACTACAATCTCTGGATCAGTATTTTAGTTTTTTGCCACCGACTTCCGAAATTAAAGTTATTATTCACTTAATAGTTTGGAAGTCGGTTGTATTTTTTTGTTAAAAGTTTTCATTCTCCGGGGACGGCGACGTGATCAAACAAAAATAAAATTAAGTAGCGAAACTCCGCAGAGGTGATGGGTATCGATATCTAAACATGATCAAACAAAAATAAATTAATTTGATGATGTTTTTTTTTTTATCAATAACCGCAATTGTTGTAGTAACACTTGAAATATCAGTTTGTAAAAATCTTTTTAATTTTTAAACAAAAAAAAAAAAACAATTTTCTCAACTCGTACTTCAAGTAACAAAACTTAAAGCGGTCGTTGCCCCAAAACAAAACATCAAACCTTTTTATTTTTATTATATCGATACCCATCACGTCTACGAAGTTTCGCTAGCGAATTAAATTTGACCCTGTATACTTATGAAAAAATATTTATTTTCTACTTTAGGTAAGTCAACAACCAACTTACTTGTGCATGCCGATGATCTCTAAAAGCCCTCATACACACCGCACAAACGCACACGAGCCTCGGCGCCAACTCCTCTTCGTGCGCGCGCACATGCATACGCAAGCGCGAGCGACGGGTTAACTGCTTCAGGCATATGTGGCATTGGAAGGGTTTGATCTGGGGAGGAAAAATACACATTACATCATGCCTGTAATCTCCGAAGGATTAGCAGAGGTGTACCGATAGTAGACCCACATTTCGCCAGTTATGTTTAAGTCCCATGTAATAGGGGGCGAGCCTATTGTTAACAACCGGGCACAAATCTAGACTCCGAGCCGCTACTGAGAAATTCCTCATGAAAAAACCCAATAACACTTTGCCCGACCCGGGAATCGAACCCAGGACCTCATGCTCAGCACGTAGACCACTGGACCAACGAGACAGTCGGAAGAATATTTTTTTATAATATTTAGCTCGTTTCAAGTAGACGAGAGAGAAGCTTCGATCAATTTGGACTTTAAAACATGCGTGTAAGGTTGAATTCTTTTTTATGTATATTTGAATTTATTGTTTTTGTACATAGCAACTTTCATCATTAAGAAAGCAATGAACATTAATTTTTAACCGACTTAAAAAAGGAGGAGGTTCTCTGTTCGTCCGAATCTTTTTTTTTTGTAATTCTTTGCAAATATTAAATGACATCGTTAAAGAAAATTGTCATTATTTCACCATACGTTTTCACGAAACTGCGGCCGCATAGTGCTCGAAAAACTGAGAAATTCTGGCACTTGTTTCAGGTTTTGAAAAATGCACCTCAATACAGTTGTAGTCAGACACACCGTCTTTTCTTATTAAAATCCCACACAAAGCAAAGTGGACCTTATTGCAATCAAATATGGACTACTAGAAACTACAAAAATATAGAACGAAGATACCCTATAAGGCGTCCTTAAGGTTTTAAAAAAAAAAACTGAAATGTGCCAGAATTACGCAAAATCTTTTGCTACTTCTAGCAAAAGATTTTCAGGGTTGCAAACTTGGGTATAAACTACTCTCAGGGGACCTAACAACCTGCCGGGGTTGCGAAGAAGTCCGAAAGGGAGATCGTGGCCCTGGCAACATGGCAACCGAAGGAACACGGGTGGGTTTTAGTCAGTAAGAGTCTGACGCGCCCTCCCGCTCCGCCCAGAGTGGGAGAAGTTATTTGATAATTTCCCACCCAAAAAAAAGGGGACCTAACAAAAAAAAAAAAACGCAGTTACATGCGACGTTTGCCTTTTTAACTGACTTTAAAAAAAATTGTATTGTAGTGTATTTTTGTTACGCAATTAATCCGCCAATTATGAATTGATTTTGATGACTTTGGTTGCTAGGTCATATACTTTAGAGGTGGTCCCATATAAATTTTATTAACTTTGCTTGGGTAGTTTTTGAGTTAGCTTCAATAATACTTATTTTTTCCCACTTAGTATGTGGATGATATGATAAGTTCCTGTCACTGTTATTTACATAGCAGGTGGTGGTATTCGAATTTGTGTGGGGTAGGTACCACAACTAAAAATGGGAAAATAAAAACTTTTTACAAAGTTATTTTCCACTTTGTAGTATTTTATTGCAAGTCTGTTGTTTTAACTGTGCTATAACTACACACTGTTTGTTATATAAAAGAAGGTGTAAAAAATATTTTTATGCTTGTGAATATCAATAACCAATTAGACACAAGAAGGATCATACCTGTAAATGTGTGACTCCATGCTCATCTAGCGTCTGTTTGTCTAAGAACCTCTTGTCACATGTGACGCACACATAACGACGCGTGTCTGTGTGCGTGCGACTGTGTTTCGTTAGGGTTGCCCTGAGAAATAAATGTTTGAATCAAGTGACAATAAGGAAAATGAATGTATTTTTTTCTTTTGTTCACTAAATCGATAAAAAACTGTGGTGCCGATTCTCTTGTCTCAAATGCCTCTAAACTAGACTGAAAATCACCAAAATTTTGTTCCTGCCAACCGACGATTTCCCATTCTAAAATAGGCTAAAGTGACACAACTTAACTATATTTTAGTTTGACAGCACTAAGATGGCACTGAGTTATTAATTTAGTTTAAATGGCAATTTTGCTATTCTAAATTTGATGTTTTTCACCTAAAATTTTGATTGTCTAACTAAATCTGACTATTTTTAATCGCGATTAAAAAGGTGTGGAATAAAATTAGTTGTCATGAACTAAAATTCACACCAACACCTTGATTTCAGGTGCGAAAACAGTACTGTATTTTTTTTTTCTTTTGTATATATTTCAAAAATGGTGTGTCCAATCGCAAAAATAATGAAAATTTCGATCCCCTTTATAATAACCCTTAAACCCCTTTTTTTTTTTTTTTTTTTTGTGGGTGGGAAATCATCAAATAACTTCTCCCGCTCTGGGCGGAGCGGGAGAGCGTGTCAGACTCTTACTGACTAAAACCCACCCGTGTTCCTTCCGTTGCCCTGTTGCCGGGGGCCACGATCTCCCTCTCGGTTTTCTTCGCAACCCCGGCAGGCATTGGCCCTAGCGGACCCCGTCGATTCTGCTGACATCTCTTTGAGGCGCGCGTGGAACACAACGCGCCGTCGACCCGGGCCTGGTCCTTATCGGACGATGAGCTACCCATTGCTCACCGTCCGCAAACCCGCGCCTACGGTGGCCGGAAATCGCCTCGCGATTCCCGAAGCCCTGGGCGTCTCCTCCTGCGGCGGTTAGGGGCGTGAGGGCGCGAAATTTGCCTCTCCCTCACGCGCTCCGCCTCCTCCTTCGCGAGCATTACCGCTTCGCAGAAGGAGGTGACGGCCTCCCATTTCCTCTCGCTCCGTACCATGGCCTGAACCAGGGCCGGACGCGAGAGATCACCGCCGCCGATCGCCTCCACTAGGACACGGCGATGCTCCGCCCAAGCTGGGCAGACCTCCACCGTATGCTCCACCGTGTCCTCCGGCCGATCCACACAATGATGACACCCGGGCGTGTCCTCCCGCCTTATCCTGTGCAGGAACCTCCCGAAACAGCCGTGTCCGGTGAGGACCTGCGTCAGGCGGAAGGTGAGGACGCCGTGGCGCCTCTCTAGCCACTCCTCAAAGAGGGGTCTTATCGCCGCAATTGTGGCGTGCCCAGCGCTGGGTTGCGACAATCGCACTCTCCATGACGCCATGAGATCCCGCCGGAGCTCTGTCCGCTGTGCCGCGATTTCTCGCGGAGTTAAGCCCCGGCGTTTCGCCTCCTCGCGCCACTCCCAGATGTGCGCGAGGACCTTTGCCTCCAGATCCCATGGCGGTAATCCGGCAAGAAGGCTCGCCGCCTCGCAGGAGACCGTGCGGTATCCTCGGGCCAGCCGGATGGCCATGACCCTCTGGGACGCGTTCAACCGGCGGGCTGGCCGCAGCCTTAGTGAACGCGCCCACACTGGTGCCCCGTAAAGGGCCATGGACCGCACGACCCCCGCGTAGAGCCTCCGGCAGGAGGCGTTTGGATCCCCTAGATTGGGCAGGAGCCGCTTCAACGCAGCCCCGGCCCGCTCCAGTCTGGGAGCCAAACGTCGGAAGTGTTCGACGAAGTTCCACCGGCTGTCGAGGACAAGTCCCAGATACTTCATCGAACCCTTAAACCCCTGACACTCAACATGTAGGTAATAATTTTTCTTATTTTCCGTATAAAAGTGAAAAATTCCATATAAAACACGTCGAGGCTGCCCTCCTTGCGCGCCTCCGGCTCTAAAAAAAATTCACGGGGTATGGCAAACAAGTACCACGTGGACTCGCGATTGTCAAATACGATTTTAGTTTTGTCAAAATATATTTAAATTTAAAGAATTTTTGTTGCAGAATAGCTTTAAGATTCTCATTGCCAAAAGTAAGGAATTTTAGTAATAGTTTAGTTAGTTTCGTTCGGTGTACTAGAGAATTGGCACCATTAAGTAATATAAACCTAAGAAAAGTTTTAAAAGTTAAATTCAACTACTGCATGTTGCTCAAAAAAATTATGAAACTCATTTTTTTTTTCACCCTCTGTCTACCTCTTACATCATACAAGCGTGATGTTAAGAATTTCTACTTGAGGAAGAGTCTCCCCGCAGCCCTTGACGGGATGCTGCCACCTCTTCTGCTAGTCATGACCTTCTACCTAACTCAATAACGTCATACTAGCATGATATTACCAGTTCCTACCTGAGGAAGAACGTCTTCCCGCAGCCCTCGACGGGACACTGCCACCTCTTCTGCTTGTCATGCTGGAAGTGCACGTGGTCGAAGAGTTCCGTCTCCGTGGTGAAGGTGGCGTCATCACACTCGGAGCAGGAGTAGCGCCCGTCAGACCGGGCTTGGTTTGATGTTTCGTGGAACTGCCTGGGAAGAGAGGGTATACGCTTTAGGCTTCCTGTACATGACGCCGATACCGCACCGAAGCCGGACTCCACAGTGAAAAAAAATCAGAAAATCTCAGAATGAATAGAAAGTCGTATACACAAACACGTGGTCCGGCGCCGGTGCGGCTCTGATGTCATGTACAGAAAGCCTCACAATATATACGCGTGTATCTAGCATAGGCGTTGACGCTGCGTAAATGCATGCACTAATGTCGCGAAGACTCGAATACGACGCGTCGACGCGGTGGGCGTTAGTCGCGTTTACGCTTACGTTAGACCAACACCAGATTCGGAGGGGCGTGGATATGATTAATGATAGACCGAGGCATTGAGGTTTAGCAGTTAAATGCTGAAAACTGCGTGAAATGTACAGTCAGCAACAAGAGTAGCTTAATAATATTTCTGCAGAGATTTATGATAAATACTACTTGATCCCATGGGAATATCGAGATAATACATCCCTACCTATATCCTTGCCCAAGTCATGGTCTACCCATGTGCCAAATTTCACCCAAATCCGTCCAAATCGGTATTGTTTTCGTCGATTATAAGATTAATAGTGGCACACGAAAAACGTACAATTATAATGTTTCAAATACTTACATATGAAACTTGAGTCTGACTTTGGATGTGAAAGACTCGTTACAGTTGTGGCAGGTCACCACCTGAGGGTTGGAGGTCAGTTCCCGGCTGCGGCGTTTTCGGCGGCGCTGCAATATTAATATTAGTATCTGGGCGACCGAGCTCAGCTCGGTTGAAAATAAAGAAAACGAACACGCAACACGCCGTGTTCGAGTTCGCGACAAGTTAATCGTCATCCTGAGGATACCTCGTTGAGAGGTGAAACACGTGTGGATTTCTTCCAGGGTCTTTTCAAGACTCTTTAGAAATAGCTAAGCGGAACAGGTTACTAAATATTTCCACATCATCATTTTATAAAGAAAACGAATTTTCCCAGATATGAGACCTAGCTAGATCGATTTTTTGCTCCCGTAAACCTGTATTGCAACTTTCATCGAAATTAAATAGTATAGGATATTGTAAGACGTATTTTTTTCCTGATATTTCTGTCCTGAGAAGGCTTAGCTTTTACTTCAACAAAACATATCATAACGCCTGTATCCCGAAGGAGTGAGCAGTTCTTATTACACCTACATTGCAAAATAAGTGTAACCAACAAACCTAAGACCAATAAAATATTCACTGCGTTATTGGTGTAGTGGCGGCTGATCGTGGCGGCTTAAGTTCAATCACCAGGTCAGGTAATGTGTTACTGGGATTTTCAGTTCTAAAATTGTCTGTAGCAGCCCGGAGTCCGAATTTGTGACCGGTTCATGGCAAAAGCATAGTCAGCTTATAATTTTCCCACTGCTGGGATACAGGCCTCCTCTCTTCGAGAGGGACTGGGCTATAATCTACCATGCGAGTCCAGTGCGGGTTGGTAGATGTCACAAATATTCGATTTTTTGCTTCTAGGACATGCCGGTTTCCTCACGATGTTTTCCTTCAACGTTTTGAGAGCAGTGGTGATGAAATTATTTAAGCTAAGTAAAGAACTTGCCTGGGTTCGAACCCACGACCTTTAACTCGTAAATCGGGGCCGTTACCACTGGGCCACCTCTGCTTTCAATATGGCAATGGATTTGATGAGACTACCATAGCCGGCAAAATGTACATCTCTGCCCACCGCTTCGTGGACAGGCGTGATATTACATTTTTATTAACTTTTAAAGCGCGTTGTACTTACCATAGCAAGAAGATCATTGTCTACTGTTGTATCAGTTGGTCGGGGACGTCCTTGAGCTCTCTGTGACAAAATAATACTGCATGATATAGTTTGACCGAGACCGCTGTTCTGCGCCTTAGGTATGTGCGCGGCGAGACGGGGGGCAGTGCAGCCCGCTCATTCGTCAACACTCACGCCGTCCCGCCGCTCATTGGTCAACGCTGCGCCCCGCCTCGCCGCAAATTCTTAAGGCGCGGTCAAACTATAGCATCATATTTCAAAATACAAGGTCAAATAAAGTTGACTAGCCAAACTTCACAAAAATGGTATCGATATCAAATAATCGAGATCCAATTTGATATCCTGCTCTATATTTTAATTATATATGTAGGATCAGGAGTGCCTAGAGGTATTTCGTCGGGGTTTGGAGTTCCCATTTTATTGGGATAAACAAGACTGAATAAGCAATTACAGGGTTTTTATTTTAGTAGGTACTAGTTACATTATATAAGGTAAAACACAATACAAATGGTAATTAGTAACAAGATAAAGTAGGTGAATAGGTAGTAACAATCGAACAGACTTTAAGGTTTTTTAAAGTCTCATTTCGTATAGTAGCCAAGCCACTGCATGAAAAAGTGTATCGCTCGCTATCAGCAAACCAATACAGCTATGTGAATATACAGCAGTGCTGTACCAGATAAACCGACAGTTTTGTCGGGAGCAGGGCTCTTTATTGAGTCGAATACGAAGATAGACTGACTCACATAACGAGTGCACATTCTTTTACAAGACGATGCCCCCACCTTGCAATCCATCCACGACAACTCTGTCCGATGGCGCACATCAAGTGCGTCACGTGTTTACTTGATACAAAACTCTAAAATGTGCTTAATCTAATAAGACTTACATTATAAAGTAATCAAATAATACAAGAATAATTGTCGTAAATAAACAATGGTGAATTCACAAAGTATATCCGTTTAAAATTAAAGTAACATGTCATTAATTGTTTTGAACAAAACCATTGATTATAATTATCGAAATAAATTGCCAAAAATTAATTAGTGCGTACACCGAGTACTTAATAAATTATGTTCCGATTTTTAAGACAATAATCTATTATGTAAAAATAAGTCGGGTTTTCCTTCCTGACGCTATAACTCCAGAACGCACGAACCGATTTCCACGGTTTTGCATTCGTTGCAAAGGTCTCGGGCTCCGTGAGGTTTTAGGTAGGTAGGATAGGTAGGGTAGGTAGGGTAAGTAGGGTAGGTAGGTAGGATAGGTAGGGTAGGTAGGGTAATTAGGGTAGGTAGGGTAGGTAGGGTAGGGTAGGTAGGTAGGATAGGTAGGGTAGGTAGGGTAGTTAGGGTAGGTAGGGTAGGTAGGGTAGGTAGGGTAGGTAGGGTAGGTAGGGTAGGTAGTTAGGTGCGCCGTAAATGAGTCTTAATGCTACCCGTGCGAAGCCGGGCCGGACAGCTAGTCTATTATATAAAAATAAGTCGGGTTTTCCTTCCTGACGCTATAACTCCAGAACGCACGAACCGATTTCCACGGTTTTGCATTCGTTGCAAAGGTCTCGGGCTCCGTGAGGTTTTAGGTAGGTAGGATAGGTAGGGTAGGTAGGGTAAGTAGGGTAGGTAGGTAGGATAGGTAGGGTAGGTAGGGTAATTAGGGTAGGTAGGGTAGGTAGGGTAGGGTAGGTAGGTAGGATAGGTAGGGTAGGTAGGGTAGTTAGGGTAGGTAGGGTAGGTAGGGTAGGTAGGGTAGGTAGGGTAGGTAGGGTAGGTAGTTAGGTGCGCCGTAAATGAGTCTTAATGCTACCCGTGCGAAGCCGGGCCGGACAGCTAGTCTATTATATAAAAATAAGTCGGGTTTTCCTTCCTGACGCTATAACTCCAGAACGCACGAACCGATTTCCACGGTTTTGCATTCGTTGCAAAGGTCTCGGGCTCCGTGAGGTTTTAGGTAGGGTAAGTAGGTAGGATAGGTAGGGTAGGTAGGTAGGGTAGGTAGGGTAGGTAGGTAGGGTAGGTAGGTAGGATAGGTAGGGTAAGTAGGGTAGGTAGGGTAGGGTAGGGTAGGTAGGGTAGGTAGGTAGGGTAGGTAGGTAGGTAGGGTAGGTAGGTAGGGTAGGTAGGTAGGGTAGGTAGGTAGGATAGGTAGGGTAGGTAGGGTAAGTAGGGTAGGTAGGGTAGGTAGAGTAGGTAGGGTAGGTAGGGTAGGTAGGGTAAGTAGGGTAGGTAGGGTAGGTAGAGTAGGTAGGGTAGGTAGGGTAGGTAGGGTAGGTAGGGTAGGTAGTTAGGTGCGCCGTAAATAAGTTCTTAATGCTACCCGTGCGAAGCCGGGCCGGGCAGCTAGTTGATACTAAAAATCACATGAATTAATAATAAGAAAAACAAATCAAACCAAACTGTTGACTGCCCACAATTATTATTGACAACCAACTCCGACATATATATTTTAGTTTCAGTTTTCTTTTGTGTGCGTTTCAAAATAAATATTTTTCGTTCTAAATCTTGATTGAGTATCAAAATCAAGTAATTTATTCAATAAAGGATAAGCATCAGCACTTTTTGAACGTCAAAATTACATAAGACAGTCCCCCAAAACGTCCACCCTTCACCACTTCCTAGTACTTTAGCTGGGAAGAAGAAGTGGCACAACAAACTCCCCAGCATAATTATGATTATATAAACAACAGCTCATACTTTTAAATAACTAATGCTCCTCGGGGTCACATGCAAAGGAACGGGCGAGAAATGAGAACACGTACCTTCAAGAAGTCTTCCTCAGTAGGTATACATATAACATTGTCCTTGGACTTTCGTTTACGGTTGCGTCTTCTACAGCGATGGCTTGACAGGCCATCTGCGTTCGCGAATATTTGACTGTGTGACAGAAAAAAAAACCGATCAAGAGCGAGTCGGACTCGCGCATCGAGGGTTCCGTACCTACCCATTATACCGCCATAGTAAAATTGGTATAATTTTGATTGGTAAAAAGATATCGGCAAATTTTGATTTTCGCGAAAATTTGTAAGTACCAACGTTTACCTTTTTTTTCGGAATTTTCCCTTATACAGAACGGGAACTACCATACAGGTTTTCGACCGTAAACCTATAGGGTACTTCAGGTTGACCTAGAATTGTCAATTTTGGTTAAAAGCAAGGTCTTACAGCACAAGTAAACGGAAAATGCCGAAATATAAAAAAGTTGAAAATTAAGGTAAATTTTGGTAGTACTTACAAGTTTTCGCGAAAATCAAAATTTGCTCATATATTTTTATCGTGTTGACCTTGATTTTTATACACCTCATAGAGACTACTATAGACCTCAGTATCTGGTATAAATTTCAACTTGCTAGGTCTACCCGATTCCTACCGATCTATACCGATCTATTCCTGAGAAAATCGGTGGTGACACACGGACAAACGAACAAGAGAGTGATATTATAAGGGTTCCTTTTTTTACCTTTTGAGGTACGGAACCCTAAAAAGAATTTTAAGTGGCAGGGAGTTATAGTAATAGCGACCTCATTGGTGATGAGAGCAGTGGTGACCGAGTGGTAACGGCCGCGACTTATGAGTGTAGATCGTAGGTTCGAACCCAGACAGGCGCTTTACTTTCTGTAAATTATTTCATCACCACTGCTCTCAAAACGGTGAAGGAAAACATCGTGAGGAAACCGGCATGCTTGACGACTTCGACGGCTCATCCGTTCCTCGAAATTAAAATCATTGGATTTCCTTCAGTAGGTGAAATTTCATGTGCGTATTACGTGTGCGTGTATGTTTCATGTTACAAAATAGGAAAGATTTACCTACCCGCAATTAAAACAATTGGGCGTCTTTTCAGAATCACCATCTTGTCCGTCTTCTTTAACCTGAAATTAATAATAATCTTGAATATGAATAGCCCTGTAAAAGAACCGCCGGTGGAGTCGACCGTGGCGAAGGTGTCTTTACAACGACCAGCGTGGTAATTACGTAGCACACTTACAGTAGCAATGGGTTTCGTTTTGACAGTTCGACAATATTCATTGCGTTATTTACGTCGCTGAGCAGACAAATTTTTCGTACATAGGAAGCAATGGATTAGCAATATCTTTCAAGATAATTAATTGATTAGGCGTGACCTTGCGGAAATCCATTATAAAATACAATAGACGTGGATATATTTAGTAACTTTTCCGCTTAGCTATTTCTAAAGAGTCATAAAAACCCCTGAAAGAAATCAACGTGTTTCACCTGTAACTTCTCCCGCTCTGGGCGGAGCGGGAGGGCGTGTCAGACTCTTACTGACTAAAACCCACCCGTGTTCCTTCAGTTGCCTGTATGTTACCAGGGGTCACGGTGACGGTTATGGGCCTTGGTTTCTTACCTTCGCACTACAGAGTAATTTCTCCAGCTCCTGTGTGGCTTCAGCATCAGCTGTCTGAACAATCCAGATCTCATCCTCACTGCTGTCCAGGCATTCTTGTTTTACCTCCGTTTTTATGATGGGTGGCTCCGTCTGTGTAGTATAAATTATATCAATAAGTGATATTTGACTAAAGTGTGAACAATATCAAATATAAACTATGTATGATGTGATTTGATGAAGTTGATCTATGGATTTATGAATAGGTACAAATTAATTTTATGATAGAAATAAATGAATTGTCTACATAATACAAATATTACAGAATTCTAAATCTTTCTTTCCTTTTAGTGTGGTTGGTAACACATGGTGTCAGAGTTGTTACGCCGCTCATGGGCCTCTGACTTGGCTTTACATACCGTCGAGAAATATCTCTCAGGCATGCCGGTTTGCTCACGATATTTTCACCGTTTTTGAAGCAAGTGATAATTATACAATAGGCAATAACTTGGCAGTTCGATGGTCACACCACTAGGCTATCTACTGCTGGTAAATCTAGAATTCTAGATAGAAGATACTGATTTAAACTTAATGGTACTTTAAGAAACGACTACTCGAAATATTTACTAAAACAGAGAAAATTATGCTATGATTCCTAATGAACTATTTCTAAAAAAGACTAACATTACGAAGAATTTAACCAACCGCCTCAGTATTAGAATCAGCTTTAATATCATCCGATTTTTCATCCTCTAAAATTTCAATAAAAAAATAAATTATTATAAGATACAAAACCGGCCAACTGCGAGTCGGACTCGCACTAGAAGGGTTCCGTACCATCGTACAATATTAAGCAAAAAACGTTGAAAAAAAAACATGTTTCTTGTATGGGGACTACTCCCTTTAATTTTTTACTTTATTTTTTTGTTATAGCGGCAATAGAAATACACAATTTTGTGAAAATTTCAACTGTCTGTATTAATTAGGGTTCATGAGATACGGCCCGCTGATAGACAGGCGGACGAACAGCGGAGGGTTAGTAATAGCCATTTAGCACCCTTCGGGTACGGAACCCCAAGAACAATGGGAGAAAGCTAGACTATTCTAAATACCTTTTTTATCGCCGTCTCCCTTTTTAGAACTCCTTGTGCGAGTCGCAATGGGGGATGAGACTTTCGCAGATGATGCTGCATTCGTTTCTTCGTCATCTAAATAGATAAAAGTTAATACTATCAGTTTAAAATAGTTTTAAAGGCGACTTTGGGGGCAGAAATAGATCCATGATGATAGTACAGCAGGCGCAGTCGCAGCCCAAGATTTTGGGGGGGGTCGCCACGAGGAGTATTTTTAGGGAAATATTTAATTGATACTCTAAAAACTTTTTGATCTTCTAATGATGCACACTTTTTTAAATAACTGATCCTGTTTTTAACTTTCTGATCTGTTCTCATAGTCGGTCGCAGTAATTAAGTTAGGGTACCCCGACCTGACGGGTTAGGTCAGTGACAAACCGCTGAGCGAGCAGCTCGCGCGCGGTTTGCTTTGATACAGGCCTTTGGCTTCGACCACCTAGACCTAGACCATCTTTGGCTTTGATACAGGCCTTTAATCTGTCTGGCCACAAATCTATGGATTTATGCAATGTTTCCATGGGAAATTAAGCCACTGCCTGCTCCAGAGATTTCTTAAGAGGCTCAAGGTCGGCGTGTCGAAAATAAAATAAATATGTACATATAAGCTTTATTAAGATTACATATAACTTCTATGAAAAAAAAATGCATTTTCATTTGTAACAGAACTTATGGCCGGACTATGTAGTTAGGGTCATCACAAACAGCAACAAAATACTTGAACATTTTGACGGGACTTTCGCTGGCAGATAACTACTGTTATATGAAGAAAATACTTTTATTTTAGAAAAAGGGTCCACGTGGGCGAAGCCGCGGACAGCAGCTAACCAGAAATAAAATAGTTTATACAGGAAAAATGGAATGAAAAAAAAAGTCAGCTGTTCCCTACATTTATATTAGCGTAACTCGACAAAATGTAGGGAACAGCTGGTTTTTTTTCGCTATTTCAGTTTTGGTCCCATAATAAAATAATGTTGAGTAAAGTCACGTGTTTAAGTTTGCGCACTGGTTAAACATTTTTCTTGTATTCAATTATTTTATTTCTGGTTAGCTGCTGTACGCGGCTTCGCCCACGTGGACTCTTTTTCTAAAATAAAAGTGTTTTTTTACGTCATCGGTCAAAATCGGTCCATCCATTTCGGATATTAGCCGGAACAAACAGACCAAAATACAAAAATTCCAACGACGAAAAAAAAATCTTTTTGTTATAAGTACTGTATATAATTTCATTATGTATTTAGTAAAATGCTGATATTTTGACATTGCAAACAGACACTTCAATTTTATATTTTTAATTGTATGTATATATTTAGTTGTATAGTACCTGTTCGACCGAGCTCTGCTCGGGTGAAAATAGAAATAAACATATCATCCAGGTATACCAACGTTGTATCAAACTCCCGAGACTGTGAAAATAGAGAAAACGATTTTTTCCAGATATGAGACCTAGCTAGATCGTTTTTCGCCCCCGTAAACCCCAATATTGCAACTTTCATCGAAATCGTTAGAGCCGATTTCGAGAATGTGAGTACAAATATCCAAATATTGCTCGTTTAATAGTATAGGATATAGATGTGTAATATATCTATATTACGGCACGGTTGGCGCAGTGGTTAAGGGATTGACTGCAGCGCTGCGTGTCGCGGGTTCAATTCCCGCACGGAACACATATTTGTATGACCTACACGTAGTTGTTCCGGGTCTGGCTATTTGTGTATGTGAGTTTAAATGTTTGTAAACGCACCCACAATACACGGGAAATTCCTAGTGTGGGGCAAAGTTAAAAAAAAAACATGAAAATTTGCTCGAACATTTTCCTGGTCTGTATGCATTGACTCTCAGCAACTGGGTAAGTACCTTTGTTCTCCTCTTTCACAGGTTCATTTTCTTCTTTTAATATTTTAGGAGCTTCAGTCTTCTCGTGGGCCGCCTTCACGTGGGCTTTCAGCCATTTCAAATTGGCATAACCTTAAAAAATGTCTTGCTTATAATCGTTGCAATATTTTATAGATAGGGGCATCCCCGAAGACGCGTCCCAATATTCTTCCTAAATGCGATTACTGTACTGTCAGCGGTACTGTGGATTAAGACGCAGTTATACAATTTCGCTCATGGGCATGTGACCGCCCGTATTTTTCTAAATAATCATGAAAAATTATTTAAAATTAACTTTAAAAGGGGGTCTATCTTTATTTTTTTTTTTCATAATCCCCCTGGTTTTTTATGAACTATCACTTATGTTTTTTAAACAAATACAGATTTTTTTTTAAGAAAAATATGTCTTGACCTCCGTTTTTTTTATTAGTCGACAAATTTTAATAGAAAGTGTTAGTTAATCCGATAAAATAATAAACAGAATCCAAATCGAGTCAATAACATCGGAGATATGGCAAACGCTACTCAAAACATAAAAAATTGAATAACATGAAAAATATTAAACATAGACCCCAAATTATTATTTTATTTAATAAATTAAAATTATCGAAATTAACTTTAAAAGATGGGTCTTTTGAATTTAGCTTCGATATTTTTTTTCAAGAATATTCAGAAAAATACGGGCCACATGCCCACGGGCGACATTGTATGCCAGTGACCTTGAGTGGTTAGCTTCCGTGTTCTGTACTGAGCTCACGCAACGCGTCGTACGTCCAGCCAGTAATAGGACTTGTCCATCAAAGAGCGCTGTCCCAAATGAGACGCATTATTAATTTTTTATACATAAACCAAAAGGTATTTTAATAAAACACGTATACTAAAGGATCAATAATTAAATTATCTTTAAAATGGTTTCAGAAAAATGCGCTTGATAGATTTTGCGTGATTCTCAGTTTTTTATCCACGTTAGACATAACTTTACAAATTAATTTCACTATGTAACATAAACATAATCTAAAATATTCCTATATTAAGTTAAAATGCTCTAATTTAACATATATTTTTTCTTTTAGACGTGATGTTCAGTATAAAATCATTAATAGTCTGGTATCTTAAGATGGAAGAGTGGGGCGCGTCTTCGGGGATAAATATCTATCTATAGGCTCGTAGATCGTTTTTGAGAAAACCACAATCTGATACACAGTCGTCTAGAAATAGTAACGAGTCGCGCTCTGATTCTCTTCAGACCTTATATTTTTACCACGGTATGAGCTATTTTCATATATTTGGAGTTCAATTATCAATATATGTAATTTGCGTGAGTCAGGATGACTGGACCAAGAGAGATTTGGAAGTAATTTTAAGTATAACTTTTTTTTTGGCTTATCGAAAAAAACCAAGAAAATTTTTTTTTTTTACCAAAAATACAACCGACTTCCAAACTACAAAGTGAAAAATAACTTTAATTTCGGAAGTCGGTGTCTTTGGGTCTGTATTTAAGTTTTTTGCCACCGACTTCCGAAATTAAAGTTATTTTTCACTTTGTAGTTTGGAAGTCGGTTGTAGAAAACTTGTTTTTTTTTTCACTTTTTTGTGGGTTGGTTTGTAATTCATCAGTTCCACTTTACCAAATGGTGCTTTTCGAGAGCAAATGCATGAGTTACTATTATAAAAAAATGCGAGACCAAATGACAATGGGACCAACTAGGAAGTATACCCTTTCAAACAAAAAAGTAATTTTTCAAAGCGGTTCAGCCGTCTTCGAGTAATCGGGGAACATATATTTAAAAAAAAAAACCGACGAACTGAGAAGCTCCTCCTTTTTTTTGAAGTCGGTTAGGAAACATATGTTGAGGTACCAGTGGTACTAAATTTTAACAAAAAGATGAAGTAGTTATAACGCCTGCAACAAGGTGAAACGGACTTATGAAGTCATTTTGAAGTCAGAATGGCCAGCTACTTTTTCGTAATAATTTTCCCTCTTTAGCGAGGTACCAATTATTTGATGTCTGGTCCCTAATAGTATCAAATAGGTACAAAAACTTGGTATTGCTCAATCTTCCAAAATCTCTCTTGTTCCAGTAGTTCTGACGCACACGAGAATTTAAAAGATAACATCACACCTGCAATCACCAAAGGGTTAGGCAGAGATGTACCTATAGTACACCCACATTTCGCCAGTTATGTTTAAGTCCCATGTAATAGGGGGCGAGCCTATTGCCATCAACCGGGCACAAATACAGACTCCGAGCTGCTACTGAGAAATTCCTGACGGAAAATCCCAATGACACTTAGCCCGACTTGGAAAATCGAACCCAGGACCTCATACTCAGCAGTAGCGCTTACGACTGCTAGACCAACGAGGCAGTAAAAAAGATGACGTACCATAATTGCAGAGTGGACACGGAAAAACTTCGCCGTCCTCCAAGTCATGTTTGTGCGTTTCGCAGTGATCTGTCACTGCCGCCAGATCCGAGAAGATTTGCTCACAGAATCTGCAAAGCAAGAGTATTAAAGATTAGACAGTGAATAACATAAAAAATAATCGAGCGAGCCTACAGTAGTCGCATATGATGTGTAATATCTGACATCTGACCTTGGTATAAGCAACATTAAAGGCCCCACCCCTTTCCTAGTCAAGGTCGTTTCTGACGGCCAACTCTAGCACCACGCGCACTCATTGGTCAAATTAAATAGCGCGCGCCTGTAATACACTTCCGTCCCTTTTCACTACACAGATTGCAGGAAAGCGAGAACAAAGAATAAACACATAAAAATGTTCTTTCATAGCTTCTTTGTGAATTAATGGAAACTCTACAGGTAAGTTAGGTATGTCTGGTAAACCTCGGGTAGTCAGCCCCATTATAAGCTTGTTGACTCACAAGCACACCACAGCTTGGTCTATTCTCGTCGAGAGACGAGACAAAATTCTGGATAAATTATTAAGGGCGTACCGAGCGAAATAATTGCGTTAATATGTAAAAAAAATAAGGATACAATGTATACATCATACACTTTAGAAACACCATTATATAGATCCCTCGATGGAAAAAAAAAACCAAAGTAATCTCTTAAAAAACAACATAAACCCTTAGTTCTTCGTAAATACTTCACGGAAGGTCATCAGGTTTTTAGGATTCCGTACTAAAATGGTAAAAAGGAACCCTTATGGTGCGACTCAGTCGTGTCTGTTTGTCTGTCTGTCACAGCTGGATATCTAAAGAACTACTAATGCTAAATTTGAAATTTGAAATAGATAGATAGGGAGCCCAACTATTTTGCAAATAAAAAACACTGTTTTTTTTTGCAGCGGACGAAAACTCAAACCCAAACTCAAAGCATTTATTTCAATTAAACCATTTACAGGCACTTTTGAACTGTCAAGGAATCGGTCAGTCAGAAATATGAAGCTAGTTGCCCATTCCAAAGCGTATTAGGTAGGTACCTATGGAGAAGAACGGGCAAGAAACTCCATGGAAACTCTTTCTTGGACTGAACGGGTGTCTTAAAAATTCGAAGCTGGGCTACTAGGGCATGTGGGCATAGGTCATATCATATGGTAGAGCGATTTTTCTTTTTTTTAGACCGCATAGTTTTCGACTTTTGAGGAAAAATACCGTTCTCCCCTTATCTCCGAAGTTTGCATAGAGAAAAATCTGAAATTATTCTAAAGTACCCGTCACGAGAAGCTATAAATTATGTAAACAAACATCTTTTACTAAGTAAACATTTTATACTGCGAGATAATAATAAATTGACCATATTCAATCGACATGAAATATAGACGGGTTATATGAAAGTAATAACCTATTTAATTTAGTCGGATCATATTTTAACGACGCAAAGCGCTATCGTTTGTGTTTCTTGGTACCGGAACGCGTCCGTCGCAGGGAT
This sequence comes from Omphaloscelis lunosa, assembly GCA_916610215.1. Classification (NCBI taxonomy): domain Eukaryota; kingdom Metazoa; phylum Arthropoda; class Insecta; order Lepidoptera; family Noctuidae; genus Omphaloscelis; species Omphaloscelis lunosa. The sequence continues at coordinate 3,745,983 of OU744271.1, forward strand.
TGTAAACAAAATACAAATTTTAAATTTGACGAGGTAAAACAATGATTACAAGAGGGACTGCAGCAGATTACTTCGGAAAATTGGAAGCGTTGTGTGGAGCATGTTATCAAGGAAGACGATAATTTTTATTCCAAAATCGATGAGATGATTGATAAAACTGTAGACAGCTTCGTGATACATGTCACTGATTCTGACACAGAAATGGAAACATCTGAATCTGACGAATAATTATTCTTAAATAATATATGTTAATTAATATTTGTTACTTAATAATTTATTAAATCTTAAACAAATTCATTTTTTTTGTTGGTCCAAATGTTGTGAACTCCTGAACACTTGTTTACAAAATTTATAGCTTCTCATGACGGTTACTTTATGTCATAGAAGTTTACGTAAAGATTACAAGAAAAATAAAACGATATCTCTAAATAGCACACTTTTTCAGAAACCATCAACAAAAATTACATTAGTTCCACTATCGGTCAAGAGATGGCGCTGACCTAAAATTGCAATATTCTACATCGCAATATGCAGTATTAAAATTCTCTGACAAATATACGTCTCGCCGATGAAAATTTAAAATGGTACGGAACCCTCGATACGCGAGTCCGACTCGCTCTTGACCGGTATTTTTTTGTAATACTTAAATTAGCGCACGAACAGCCCATTTATTATCCCGCTCTATTCCTTATTAGCGGCAAAAGCTCGGTATGCCCTTAAGTTTTCTACAATTTTGGCCGTTTCGCATTTGAAGTGGACAGCCCAGGAATATTTAAGAGGAATTTTGCAGCGAGTCAAACCCCCGAAGGTAAAATTAACTAAGAGAAGAAAAGAGCAGTGCTTACATTTGCACCATGCGTGGGGAATCTAGGGAACATCATAATATTATTATAACATATTTACCTGCATTTTAACTCAGTGATTTCACTGTCATCGCGTTGATATTTCCCTAAAAACTCTTTCACCTCCTCATCAGCTTCCTCCAAATTGTCTATGATATTATCTATCTCTGGTTCCGGCTCTACAATCTCTACGTCACTCGAACTAGCCTCTTTCTCATCTTTAACAATAATGACGCTATTAGACCTAGTGTCTATGGGCTTGGTAATAATTTCACCATCAGAACCAATTTCGACTTTAACAAACTCTTCTTTTTCTATTTTCTTCTCTACCTTGTTTATGATATCTTTAGCATTACTTAGATGTGCGAAATTGAAGTTTTTAACTTTTTGGAAGATGTATTGCTGATTATTTCTAATAACTAGATATTCATCTGGATTTAAGAATTGATTTGCGCTTTTCATTCTACATGGTGTGAAGTTTTCATTAAGACAACATTCGCAAATTATTTTTAGCTGAGTTGACATTTTCTTCTGAGGCGAACATCTATACAACCTTTGGTCTTCGTTATCAAAAAGGTACAGTTTATCCACGTTGTTGTCCACATGTTTGCCGCAAATAAAACAGATTTGGCTTTCGCTTTCCCCTATCAAAACCCCGTCAATATCGACGTAAGAAAGAGGTTTAGTCCAAGTCTTATGAACAAGTCTCGATGGATCCGTCTTCCGAACATGTCTCCTCTCACTGTAACCCTGGTCATACGGCAGTGACGTCATCGGGGAATCTTTGAACATGTTCAAAATCTCCTCTCGAGTGTACGACAAGTTGTCATTCCTCTGATAACTATCATCATAGTTTTTAAAATTATCTTTGATCAAACTTTTTGGAGATTTATTTCGAGTTGTTACTGGGTTTAAAGTAGCGTAAGTTTTCGTTGTATTCGTTTCTAAATATTTCGTGAATTGCGCTTCGAAACCAGACGTGTTATTGCATACTAATTTGAAAGGTAGAGAGTTAACGAAACTGCATTTGGGACTAGAATTGTTGCTCGACCATCTAGACACAGGACTTTCAACAATATTTATCTTCTTAGTTTCCTGAATATGAATATTATCAACATCTTCATCAATGACATCATCAGCGTATTTCACAAAAGGTATTTTCTCAGCTGTCAAATCAACTAACGGATCATCATTGTCGAAATGTATCTGTGAAGCCCGGATTTGTGTGCCATCGTCCAATATGTAAACCAAGTCGTTGGCACCATCGTTGGTATCCAACATCTGGTCAAAGTTTTGTGTTAGTTCGTCCGCTTGTAAGTTTTGTTCAGCGTTTACTAGGAATTGGTATACATTTTCTGATAGTGAAACGGGTTGGTTTCTGGTTATTGAGTTAATGTCCACGTCAAAGCCTAGGATTGATCTGAAATGTTAAAATTAGTGTATGGGTTGAAAACCTAACAGCATAGTTGGTACGACGCTTTTAAATACTATGAATTAGTCAGAATGAGCAAATTGCAAAGAATTTTCTGAGGCAAAGAATATACAAAAAGCTGAGGTTAAACTAATCTTTACACTTTGAATTAGAAGAGTAAATTAAAGTATAGTCGCCGACACGTAACTTAGCTTCTTCATATTTTCGTGTGGTTAGTGACTAACCTGGTGTCAGAGTTTTAAAGCCGCCCATGGGCCTCTGACTGGGTTTCACATGCCGTCGAGAAATATCTCTCAGGCATGCCGGTTTCCTCACGATGTTTTCCTTCACCGTTTTTGAAGCAAGTGATAACTATACAATACGCACATAAATCTGACAAGTCAGAGATGCGTGCCTTTGGTTCGAACTCGAGACCTATGACTTGGCAGTCTCACGGTCCCACCACTAGGCTATCACTGCTCACCTAACTTGGCAAGAATCGTAGATGCGCAGAATTCGTTTTAGTTGGCTTTTTTTTCTTTACAGACATGTTCAAAAATAAATTATGGCAAAACCCATAGAATACATAAGACATGCAGTAAAAATGTATTTTGTTTAGTTGCACTAAGTGTACATGCACAAACTTACTTCCAATAGCGCACTGCAATTCCAATTAGTCGCAAAAATTTGAAGGTATTAATATAAAGTAATTTTAATCGTTCGAATTTACGTTACATTTACGTCACGCGTTCGTGCTAGTGGCTCAATACGTTCAGTTTGAAAAATTAGATCTAAGAAATTGTATTCTACCACTTCCACCTTGATGAACCGAAATTGGAGCCCGCTGTGCTACTAATCCACCCAAGCCAAAAGGGTTCCCGAAAAGATAAATTGCAACTGTCAGTTTTTACGTGATTGATACACTTTGATGCGCAAATTGATCGTCTACTAAACGCAATTGAAGCGATTGACAATCAATTTATCTAGCCTTTACAGTCTAACCGAATGCAGCTGAATACCAGCATTTTACATGGAGGGACTGTCTATCTGATCTCCACAACCCAGTAACTGGGTAATACGATACCCCTTAGTAAGACTGGTTGTCAGACTTTCGGTCTTCTGACGACCCGTAACAACGGCTTAACGTGCTTTCCGAGTCATGGAGGAGTCTCGGTATGTAAAGATGGTCACCCATACACGTACCAACCCCGGCAAGCGTAGCTCCTCAATATTACTACAATATAAATTGCTGGCAATTGATCAATAGGAATTGATCGTTTCGGGGACCCGAAAGAACATACCTGGCCTTATCAAGAAACATCTGGAAGTTATCGTCGGGTTCTATTCTCAACGCCACATCCTCTCCCGACGCATTCTCCATGCAGAGGATCAACGGTGGTTGCGGTTCCGTCATTTCTTAACTGAAAATAATAAATTCATATATGTAACCGTGCTGCCCTGCTCTTTGTCAGTGTGTGTACACTGCTTACATGGGCAACTTAAATTACGCATATCTTAGTCTTCCCACTGCTGGGACACAGGCCTCTTGTGAGAGAGAGCGGGCCCTAATCCTCCACGCGTGTCCAGTGCGGGTTGCTGGACGTCACGTCTTCGAATTTTTAGTTCTAGGACATGCCGGTTTTCTCAAGATGTTTTACTTTACCATTTTGAGAGCAGTGGTGATGAAATAAATCACAGAAGGTAATGTGCCTGCCTGTGTTGGAACCTACCACCACTCATCATCTGCCTGGCCTTTTCCCAACTTTGTTGGGGCGCAACGGCGGATTTGCAGTCTTGGCCGCCCTAGGCCCCAAGCCATATAGCAAGTCTCAGTAGCCCCTTTCTCAGCACCAATCATATAGACTACATAATCAATTTATTGCCAAGTTTTATCAAAATCGGTTCAGAAATTTAGTTAACTTTAATAAAACAATATTTACGGTTTGTTGTTATTTACGATTTCCAATATTTTCCGAGGTTTTAGGGTTAAGGCTCTCCTACAAACAGGCGAGACACGCGACGCGACACAGGTACGTCGCGTCGCGCGACGTCTTTGTGTCGCGTCGCGTGTCGCGCCTGGTTGTAGGAGCCTTTAAATGGTTTTAAGTCATTATTGTTATACGATACGGTGCAGTGCGGCCCGCAATAATGAGCGCGAACGTTTAGAATATATATATAGGTACTTTTGAGTTATTTCTTGATATTTTCAGTGATTTTTTTGTTACGATTGGCCGCCTCTAATATCTGGCCGCCCTAGGCCCGGGCCTACTGGGCCTTAGGACAATCCGCCACTATGGGGTCGGCTTCCAAACCGGATAAGTTACGCAATTCTTAACAACTTCTATACATATAATCTTGTTATTGCGGAAAATTGCTTGGTTTTACCGAAACGTCTTCGGTAATGCTTAGTATTGCCAGTGTCCATCTTTATTAAAGATTGCGTTTCGGATTGTAAGCACCGAAAGTACAGTCAACCCAAGAAATATGTATACACTGACAACGAACCATTTTATTGTCAACAACCTTCGTTCCACAACATTGTTCCCACCGTATAGGTGCAAAACATAGTATACAATTTATTTTATAATTTTTTCTTTATCTATGCACCCTAACACTAAAACAATGATCACAGTGATAGTTTCAGAACAAGGTAAACAAGACTGACAACGTCATACGCCTACCTACAGCTTCGTTTACCACTCCACTTTGTGTTAAACGCTAACACACCAGTAATAAAGTTGAATATCGCGTGCGCTCTTTGGTCGTGTTCAAGCACGGAACTAAATGTAAGTCACAATTCTTATTTCGTCTATAACTAAAGTAATAATTGCTCTAGAAAAAAAAAAAACTATATTTGGATAATAAACTATATTTTCTTACTGTCAATAATTATTTTAGACATAAAAGCCGTGTAATCTTGTTTTTGTTTCAAATAATCTTTAAATAAGACATGATTTTCGAATAAAAAATAGATCGAGCGAAAATGTTCCAATTACGTTACTGTCTTTTAATTGGAAAGAAAAAGGTCCAACAAATCATATACTAAAGTTCCATTTTGATTGTATGTGTGACTTTTTCAGAATATTAATGCAAATTAACATAAAATTTAGGGAGCCTCCTCTTAATAGAAGAACAAGAATCTTATTTTTGCCATGGTATAATCATAATTTTTGCCTTTGTCATTTTATGCCTGACGTCACTGACGTGTGACGTCACTGACGTGTCATTTGTTTTTATTTGAAATACAAATAGGTAAATCATTAAGTTTTTTAAGTTGGCCACTCACCGGGTATTCGTGTGTAATAAACATTCCACGATTTGATTTTGATAATTACGTTACAACACTGCGCCAGCTCGACGCACTGACTAAGGAGCATTCGCTTTTGTAACAGCTCAAACTGTGAGTATTCATACGTGTACAATACGCGCCACGAAAGATGAGACTTGACCGCGCCTCCCGCCGCTCCTTCCGCCGCCCCGATGACGCCCCGGCGCAGACTTCATACCGCTAAAGAGACCCATAAATCGTCTACTGCGCAAGTCAAATCACGTGGTGTGTCAAGTCTCATCTTTAGTGGCACGCACTGTACATAACATCAATTCAGTTGTAATGCTCGGTTTTCCGCAAAAATGTAAAAAAATGTAATTACAAGGTACGCACTATAATGCTCGCCTGGACGCATTCACTGATGAAATACTAGAATCTGAACTGTTATATTACACGCAAATGCTCCCGGTGAGTGAATACCTTAAGATGTGATCGTTGTCATGACAATAATAATCCCACCAAAAACATTTTCATGTAAAATGTTGCCAAGACGAGACCATATGGCTCGCACTGGCAAAAAGTTATTAGATCTTATGTAGAACCAATCTTCTAACTCTACATGCCCTAACCATACAAGCCCTAAACTTTACAAACTCTGCACCTTAATCAAAATATGTGGCTTGGCCGTTTCCGGCCCGAACGTCGTCGGTTTATTATAATAAAAATTCTTTTATCGTTAGGCAACTAAGGCCCATAGATATAATACACAAATTATTCTTACAAAATAATAAAATAATACATATTAAAAACATTAGGTACTCGCAATCTATAAACTAAGCAATACGTTGGATCGGCGACGTATTGCGCTGAGTCGGGGTGTTCAGGAGAAATAATTAACTATATGAATAAATAATTAACTATTGTATAACAGAAAAGTAATGAACCAAGTGATGGTAGCGAAACTAGGCTTGTACAGTTAGGGCGTGTAGAGTTAGAAGCTTGGCTCTAAATGAGATCTGATAAATTTTTGCCAGTGCGAGCCATATGGTGTCGTCTTGGCAACATTTTATATGAAAATGTTTTTGGTGGGATTATTATTGTCATGACAACGATCACATCATGGTTTATGACCAAAAAATGGTAATCTACATAAATCTGTACACCCTATGGGGTGTATAGATGTTTTGGGACAAAATTTTTACATTATTTTGGTAAAATAAATTGTATACTATGTTTTGTACTTGTACGGTGGATACAATGTTATGAAACAATGGTTCTAGACAGTAAAATAATTCCTTGTCCGTGTATAAATATTTTTGAGGCTGACTGTACGTCGTATACGACTATATTAGTTAGGTAAAGTTTGAACCGCGACAAACCGCGGGAGCCAAGCGAGCGGCGTGCTAGTTCCAAGTTGGAAAACAAACCCTTTACTACACTCGGACCCAGAGGTGTTAAGAGGGTAATATAGACACAAGATGTGTTAAAATAAAACGATTTTTTTTTAGTTGTGGCTGAAATACCTTCTGAACTTATCAACAGATTTGATATGTTACAAAAACTTTCTACCACTCTCCTCATAACCGGGAATAATATCATGAAGCCTTGTCACTGTTGTTATGATGTTTTTTTTTTGTGCGTACAACCATGAGTACAAGAGTCACCTAATGGCGGACCGCAGTCCGGATCCGGACCGCCGACCTATTTTGCGCAGACCTAAAAGGACAATGCTCATAATGTATGGAAAAAAAACCCAGGCCCGGCGCAAACCAAAAGTAATTCAAATTGTAGGTAAAAATGAGTAATTAAATACAGCATAAAAGGCATCATCGAAATCGATGGATAAGTGTGTGTAATTGCTATTCGAATTTTTACAGGGGTCATATTAATCTTATACCTTTAAACGAGCAATAGGTCTGTTTAAAAAAAATTTTTTTTTTATTCCGGAAGGTACTTACTTAGATTAATAAAAAATATAGGACACGTACTTTTTATTTTTTGACGTAATCAAAAGATTACGGCGATACATTGAAAATGATCGATTTAAAATGTGGCATAATTTCACAGCTTGCTAGATTTTATGCTGATTTGTGACGTAGCGAGCCCCCACTCCCCAACTTTAATGCGTGTTTTCTAAGTTATTTTTTATTAATATGATAAAGCAAAAAATACGTGTCTAATATTTTTTTATTATCTAAAAGACAGACTAAATAGAATTTCTTTTTTTTACCTAGGCAACTACCGTATTCTTGTATATTTAAATGTATATAAATTTATTTCTGTGATCTCGGAAACGGCTCCAACGATTTCGCTGAAATTTGGTATATGGGGGTTCTCGGGGGTAAACAATCGATCTAGATTAGTCTTATGTTTGGGAAAATGCGTGTTTTCGAGTTTTCATGCGTTTTTCTTTCCACGCAGAATATGCTCGCTAATTTCGTAATACTGGCCATTGTCCGTCTGGTCCAGCGCGTTAAGACGCGGACGGCAAGAAACGAGTGTTACAGGTTAGAATCCCGCTCGGTGACTTACTTTTTTTTATATGTTTAATTTTATATATCATTTTTAAAATTTTATTGTTTTCAGACAAGTTTAAAAAAATGTAGTTAATGTTTGAGATAACAATATATATTTCTCATAAATATGTCTAACATTAACCTATACTGATTACGTGAATAAGATTTATGCCTTCGAATCTTTATTTTATTGAGACTTATGAGCAATAGTACAAAACGATTTTTTTTCACAATAAATAGTAATAACTCGGTCGCTTAATCACTGTATTAGTAAAAGGAGCATTAAATTGTTACAGTTGCAGCATAAAAGCATGTAATATGACAAGTATAAAGTAGCCCTTTTATATTTAAAAGATAACCATTAAAAATACTAATACCAAAATTAATATCCCTGATGGTAGCCATGCCAGTGTCATTCACACATCCTAGACACATCTATGAGCTTATTATACTGCGGGTTCATAGAAAGGACTGCATAGTAATTTAACAGGCTTGTCTCCAAACACATCTTATACATCATGGCTACTAATATAAAATTGGCAAACTATGTAAGTGCTGTGCACACCTATTAGTGACAAGTTCGCTGTAATACCTATAAACAATAAGATTAGTCTTTCTGTAAAAAAAATTGTGAAAATTGCCCCAGCAATGTTTCCGGGGGCCACAATATCCCTTTCAGACTTCTTTGCAACCCCGGCAGCCATCGGCCCTAGCAGACCCCGTCAGAAATACACACCCCTGCTTAAACCCTTTAAATCTTTAAGCTACCAAGACCAGTCGATAAGTTCATAACATACATCATGCTTGTATTCTCCGAAGGGTTAGGCAGAGCTGCACCCTATAGTACACCCACAGATAAGTTCATCTCGGCAAACCTGTACGAGCCATTTTTTCCAAAATAATTATTGAATGTAGCAAATGACGTTATGAATGTTCCCCGATTATTTGAAGATGGCTGGACCATTTAGTAAAGTGGAACTGATGATGAGGGACACAGATGGCCACCGGAACTACTCAATAATATGTATTTTATGGGTTGCAATTCAATTACTTTAATATAGTTGGTAAGCAATTGACGCTTGTCACAATTCATATGGTGCAGTGCAGCTGATGGTGAAGTACCTGGAGAACTCCTCAACAATTAAAGTCCCTACATCGGGACAAGTAATATTTTGTAAAAGGTGATGAGCAGTTGACATTAGACTATTGTAACTTACATAAATTACAAACCATCCCACTAAAAAGTGAAAAAATAACTTTAATTTCAGAAGGTGGTGTCAAAAAACTAAAATACTGATCGAAAGACACCGACTTCCGAAATTAAAGTTATTTTTCACTTTGTAATTTGGAAGTTAGTTGTATTTTACTAGATGTTTTGTTACGTGCCATCAATGGCACACATGCCATTGGTTCGCCATCCACAATCTAGTCAAAACCAGTAGATAAGTTTCAAAGAAATATGAAACAGAGAAAAATATACATCAAATGGTCACAAATTCTCAAGAAATTAAATTAAAACATTGTGACTTGGTAGATTTAATTTTTTCCTGACTTATTAGCAAGATGTCATAAAGTACAGAGTTCAAAAAAATTATTGGCATAAGGTACCTAGGTTTTAGAAAAGCTGGTGAACTTTATTTTGATATACTAATTAAGGTACCTGTGTACATTGAAACCCTGCAAAGAGTAAAAGGTTCTAAGACAAAATGACATTCAGATTTCATTAAATATTTTCGACATTGTAAAGTATTCCAATAAAATGCGAGAATGAGCTAAAACAAATATAACTGTTCACCTTATAATAAATTATGCAAAAAAAAAATCACGATAAAACAAATCGAAAGTTTCAGACAGGAAATGAGAATGGGAAATTCGAAAATAAAAGTTTTCGTAAAGTAGTTTATTTATTTATCTTTACTCTAAATAATCATTGCCAGCCTAGCCATTAGAAAACCAAAGCGGGATTATGAAAACTGACACTGGCCACCAAATAAAATTAAAATAAACGGCCAGTGACAATTGATTACCGGCACACATTTTTGACCATTTGGACCACAAAAACGTGATAAAATTAAAGAAATACATAGTAAACGAGAAATAGCTTACCAAAACTTCTTTTTCAACACAAATATTTCCACTTTCTTAGAACAACTGGCACTTCTTTCGAAAAAAAACAAATGAAACAATAATTTTATCGCCATTTGTGTCAAATTTCAAAACAAAAACATTCCAATTTATACCATATCCATAAACCACAATGATGACTTTTTAAAAATCACACATTTTATATTACATTGCTGTTTATCTCAAAAAAAAAATTATACCGCAATGTATGCAAATGTCCATATTATCAAGAAAATCATTGTTATATTATGAAGAATCCTTCCTTGAGCATGTTTTACTTTAATTTGTATTGCATTAGAACGATAATGATGAAAAATATTGTGTTTTTTTAAAGTTTGTAATAGATTACTGCCTTATCGAAAAAGCCCCCACCTTTACTTCGGATTGTAGTAGGTTTCTTGCTCTATCTCTTGGAACTAGAAGATCAATTCTGTCACTTAATGTGTTTATTCAATGTTATAAATAATAAAAGGTTGAATGCAGCTATTATTAGATTAGGCTGAATATTTTTTGTTTATGGAAATAACCCTTTGTTTTGCACTTTGCAGGAGAAGTAATTTGCAAGAAAAGGACAAATACAGGCATATTTATTTATCTTATTTTTGAATGATAAAATTTAACTTTATCCAGTGTCATGTCATATAGCTTATACTAAGATAAACCGTATACGAATCAGTGATTTTAAAGTTAAATTGTTATGACCAACAATGATTATTGTCTCAAAAAGACCGGGGTGTGAAAGAGACAAAATTATCTGGATTTGTTGATTGACAAGTGAACTGTCATTCATTCGCAATATGGCCGATAGTTTACCTAAATACGGAACATAATAATTGTGCGCGAATGTATAATTTGCTATTCAAATGATAATTTGTTTATATTGATGAATTAGTGAGTGCAGTGACGCGGCATGTTTCCCCTAACACCACCAGTGGTGAAACGGCTGTTAGGGTGGAAAAAGGGCCCTGAGGGTTCGTCTGCAGCCGAAGATAAATGGTCCGAGAAGGCAGTGAAGAGTTTAGTTAAGAAATTAAAGAAAAGCGGAGCGCTCGAAGAATTGGAAAAAGCAATATCAAGCCAGAACAGTCATACTAAATGCGTAACAATTCCCAGGTTAGTTCAATATTGATTTATTTTTTTCGTGATAACAATCATTTGGAATATGACGTTTCCGGTGGCTAGTTATCCTTGCTTTGTTTTTGAACCTTATGGTAGTTGGAATAGAAGTCGTTTTCGCCAACCACATTTATTGCAAAAATTGTTAAGCTAATCAAAGAGACGTTCGTAAATCACGTAAAGAAATTGTTGCCAAATTGTGATATCTCAAATTTTATTATCAAATAAGAATCTAATAAGTCATCATTGTAATTTTTTATTATGTTTCGTTTTTATTTATTTAATATGTTCACGAACGAATAGTTTTTTCCGTGGTCGGGTTATTTCTGTGGGTCCTATTATGCGGCTAAGTTCGATGGTCGCTCATTGTCATTGACCCGGTAGATCGCAACGACCATCGCATTTTAGTCTCATAATAGCATACAGGACGCAAAATCGGAAAGGTCAAGTCAAGACCTGTGAAGACACCGTCAAAACAAATCGAATCCTCATGTCAATATGGCGGACGTATTTTGAACCTTGCAATTTTTTAATTGCTAAAATTCTTTAACGATTTTAGAGGAAACCTGTGTTTTTTTTGTTATTTCTGTGTTCAGTGCCCGTTTTTGAAGGACATCCGTGTATCCTTTCGTCCTTGAATGAAGGTAAATACGTCACGAGTGCTTCCTCTGTGTTTATTAAATGAGTTTTAATACTTCTAATTTATGCGAAAATGACGGTTTCTGGATATAAATACGCGTTCCGTGTGGTTATTTTGTAAATGTACAGATATTTTGTTTCGATATACACCAAAAGGATCAATTAAATACTCATGAATGCTAATAAGAAACCTATATGATTTCAACAACAGCATTTAGCATTTTCAACAGCAGGCAAAAGTTTTTATTATTAGATTAGTCAATTAGCCTGATGACCATCATCTGGAAATCTTAGGCCGCCAAATTAATACACATCTATACTTTCTCTAAATTTACATTGAATTGTTATAAATTATGAACAGTGAAATATTGTTTGTCAAGTTGCTTATAACAGGCCTTAGTTTTTGGGTTATAAATTCAAATTCATTTATGTAGTGTGCTCAAGGGTTAGCACCTGCTTTGATTTTCTCAGGATTTCGAAAAAAGAACTTACTCCAGGATCAAGTAAAATCAAATTAATGTCAATTGTACACAAAACGAAATTTTACACTATACTAATATCTTGTTCATCATTACTAGTAATAAATATTATAAATCAAGACTCATCATTGCCTATTCTTTGGCCTTTTTCATAGTCATGTACAAGTATTAATTAACTGCTACATATTTCAATAAGACAGTCTAACCTGATTCAATAAATAAATTCAAACTTATGATGGGTTTTATTAAGAAATTAATACATAAGAGGAAATTGAAAAGTTGTGTGGAAATCAGTTGTCATGGTATGGGCGTGTGTTGTAGAGAAATGTTGTACAAAAAGTTTTGAATATTAATGTTGATGACTATACCTGTAGGGGAAGACCAAAGAAACGGTGAATTAACTGTGTGAAAGATGCTATGGCTAGAGAAGTATGGAAAAAAGACATGTTGCGGCAAACCCAAATAAATTGTGATAAGGGCGAGAGAATGATTATGGATTTTATGAAAAACTTAGGATTTGCAGATATCAGACTGTTATAAGGTATAATTTAAATCAGGGTTAGAAAAATCATAATTTAAAAAAAAAGTAAGAGAAAAAGATTAGAAAAGTAAAGATTTTGAAAAAAAAAAACCTATTTAATCACGGTTTTTTTCTTTTTATCATACAGTTTAACTATATTTCTGCATAAAATGGAACAATCCTTGGGTGTCAGAGAAAAGAGGAATTGGGTGCAGTGTTTTGTAACCTTCGCATGCAATTAGGTACCATAGTAAATTAAGAAACCAAAAGGGAATTGAAAAGGCTGGAATACTAGTTTTCTTGTTCAAACGTTAGATAATAATAATGTTGATGATATTGATTTTTCTGATATCAAAGATCCATATAATTTCTAAAACTGTTTTTATGTTAATTTCTGTGAAAGAAAGTATAATTAAAGTAAGTAATTAAAGTATATTTGATTAAATAATTGATTTTTACTGAAAAAATCATTTGATTTAATCATCACATCTCACATCTGTATGGTTCTTTCCTCAAAAGACCATTTCAGACACAAATCTACATGGTACTCAAATGAAATGCTCTGACAAGAATATTTCCTGGTTTTTATATACACATTGACATTAATGAATTTTATATACTTTTAAAGTATTATATTATTTAAATTATTGTGAATGTGAAGACTATGTGGGTCATTCCTTTTTCTTTTTAATTTTTTTCTCAGTTAGTTCTAATTATAGTCTGACAGTTTGAGTAATCTATGCGGCCTACCCAAATGTTCTTTCTTTGGTATTGTTCGTCGAATTGTTGAGCTCCTTAATTCTGAGTTGATCTGCATGATAACTGACAAATGCGTGCACTGACTGGACAGGCCCTCTCAATCTGTGTGATGCTTTCCTCAAAAGACCACTTCAGACACCAATCTACATGGTCTTCACATGGTCTGACCAAGATTATGTCTGGACTTTAAAAGAGGCTGTGACCTCTGAGTTTGTTTCGGCCTTTCTTCTCAGAGTAGTCAGATAGGAAACGCCGACCTCATCTAGTTTTTAAAATATGTTTGACGTGTAAAAGTGTTTGTACAAACCTATTTACAGAAATAAAATCATTTATCATGCCAACCCTGCTTTTCGTGTGGTTAGTGGTGACTAACCTGATTTCAGAGTTTTAAAGCCGCCCATAGGCCTCTGACTTGGCTTCACATGCCATCGAGAAATAACTCTTAGGCATGCCGGTTTCCTCACGATGTTTTCCTTCACCATTTTTTAAGCAAGTAAAGAATGACTTGGCAGTCTGACAGTCACACCACTAGGCTATCACTGCTCCAAGAAAAAAGCTGCTGAAAAAAGAATGGTGTTGGACCTGAAAAGTGGTCATTGTACTCATTATTGTGAACAACTATTACTGTGGGGCCAATCCTGAAATGGCAAAAAAATAAAATCTGTTGCTCCATACATTTTGATGTTCACTTAATAAGTGGTAAGTTGAGTGTAGTTTTTAGTTTAAAAGAATTTATAGATAAAAAATGTTGAACGATTGTTGTTGCTTGTCTTTAAAATTTTTGCATGCTATGTTTTATCCTAGCTAAATATGCTTGTGCCTCAATTCATATTTAACACCCCTGTATACCATGTTTTACGCAAATAAATATTCTATTCTATTCTATAAAATGTATGGCAAGGCTTTTCTTTTTTCGCGATTTCAGGTGTTGGTCCCATACTAAAAGTTGTTCATAATGATTATTTGATGAGTACAATGACCCCTTTTCAGGTTCAACACCATTTATTATTTTACATTAATTTAAAAGACAACTGGTTGGTCCACAGTACGTGTTAGTTGTACTTAATACTATGTTATTCCTAAAGTAAATATTTATTCTAAACTATTCTATTATTAAATCAAGTACTTTATATAAAACTAGCTTTTGCCCGCGGCTTCACCCGCGTGGATGTCGGAAAATATACCATGGAAACGTACTACAGAGTAGTACCGGGATTACATTCCTAATAGTCCAGGAAAAGGTTATTGACTCCTACCGCTGCGCTCCAACCATAATTATTTTGTTACGCGTAATTTTGAATCTGTGATATCTTTTAAACCATTCATTTAAATTATATGATGTCAAGGCATATTTTAATCTCAATTAAATGCCCAATTTAAATAACATATTTTATTGGATAAGGATTAATATGATACCGGTCAATATAGCTTCGGAAATAACAAATTATCAAATTCTGAAAGATAAAAATGGTTACTGTGGGTCATCCTTAGAAGATAGACATATGCCATCGCAGACTTTATTGTTGAAAGTTTTAAGATCTTCATTCCTGTAGAACATAAATTTGATGTATCTGTAATGGTTTATGCGGCTCACGCTAATAAAGCTCCCAGTCGGCATGATGTTTTCTGACATCTTCAACAATAATCGTCATATTACAGCCAATTTACTCAAAACCTTAATGAATTACCTATACACTGAAACCTTCCGCAAGAATCAATCCGTCCATTGGAAACCATTTGAAAATCCGTTCGGTAGTTTTTGAGTTTATCGCGTTCAGACAGACAGACGCGGCGGGGGATTTTGTTTTATAATATGTAAGGATTTAAAATAGGTTCCATTAGACGACGCACATACGAGTATTTGCCTACAAAAGCTGGCCATAAGTCGAATTTTCAAAATGTGGCTTAACTCAATGCAACCATCACTTTCTGATAGCTAAGTAACCTGTTCATAACGTACCGCATCCCCCGTGCCCTTATTCCTTCCCCGCGAGGCACACAGGTAGTCGGAACTCAGTCGTCGTCAAGTGCGGTCCATTGTTTTCTCGATTACCTTATTCATTTGTGCTCCTAAAATTTGCTGTTTTTGTCGTTTTGTTAATAGTTTGTGGGATAAACACTACGAATATGGAAGTTCAAGGTATGTAACAACATAAATAATACAATTTCATGTAGGTTACAGACTCACAAATATTTTTTTTTTAATTTCGCAAAAGATACCAAAATAATCTCTTGGTATATTGAAAAAAAAAAAAAAAACAAAAGCGTTTTTGTATGTGTTCCGGGCATTTCCGAGTATTGATCTATTATTTTAAATAAAGCTTAGACTTTCCTAAAGAGCATTGTTAAAGAAAATATTCCGCTTTTTTCCGCCATTTTGTTTAGCACTCATTCAAACAAAATAGAAAATTTATTTAAAACAGAATTATTTACAGTAATTTCTCTTTTTATATTTAGATTCCATTGGGAATTTCAAGAACATATCAAATAAGGAATTATATGATATCGTGCAAGAATGCCCTGACAGGAAAATTGATGTTAAGATGGTATATTTGGAAAAAAAAATTATTCAGATAACAAAATGTACAGAAAGTGAGCTGGAGACATTAAAACATACGTTAAGTCATTTCAAATGCGAATTTAAACGAAAATGGGTAGCAGCAAACTACAAGCATGACCGCTTTCTAAAGAAAAATGAACAATGGCTTCAAAGTACTCATAAATTCGCTCTCTGGACCATAGTAAAACCGGGTCGTCCTTCAAAGGAATTCGGGGAATCCAGTGATAGATCCAAGCGAAGGAAAACAAAAGGTCTACGAAATTCTGTATCGACAGATGAGTTGACTTATGCGGCCCAAATGAGTCAACGTGCCGGAGGAAATAAGGATGCATCTAAAATAATAAAAGACATCACTTTGACTCCAACAAGAGCTACAAAGGTTCGAAAAGTAATTTCTTCAGGTAAAAGTAAAATAAAAAAGCATTCACCATCTGAAGCCTTAGCTATTTTCGTCGAAGGAGATTTTAGTAGAAGACAGTGGGAAATTTTACACTGCGCAAATAAAAATATATACCCTTGCTACTCTTTGTTAAAAAAAGCAAAAACCGATTGCTATCCAGTAGAACAGTCAATGAGGGTTACAGAAACTTGTGCGGAAGTTCTCTTACAAGATTTACTTAACCATACATGTTTACGGTTGTGTAAATATTTGGAAGATGTTATATACAGCTGTACTGAAGAAAAAAATTTTCTATTAATTATAAAATGGGGCTGCGATGGTTCTCAACAATTGCAATATAAGCAGAAATTTGAAAATATTGCGGACAGTGACTCGAACATATTTCAGAGTTCTCTCGTACCATTGCGATTAGAAACTACAGATAATGGAAGAAAAAAAATTATATGGCAAAATCCACTGCCTTCATCTCCAAGATTCTGCAGACCTATTAGAATAAGATTTATTAGCGAAACCAAGGACGTAACTAATGAAGAATTTGCATATATAAATAATCAAGCAAAAAAATTAACAAAAACAGAAATACCAACAACCAGTGGAATAATTTACGTAACACATAAATTACTACCAACAATGGTGGACGCCAAGGTATGCAATGCAGCTACCAATACGTCTTCCACTATGAGGTGCTATATTTGTGGGCTAACTTCCAAAAATTTTAATAATTTAACTAGACGAATGGAAGTAGACCCAGAAAGTCTAAAATTTGGGCTATCGATTCTCCACGCAAGAATACGTTTCTTTGAATCCTTATTACATGTGTCTTACAAACTTGGGGTTAAAAAATGGCAAATAAGATCAACGAAAGATAAAAGAATTGTAAAAGAGAGGAAAGAAATGATACAAAAAGCATTTCGGGAGCAAATGGGCCTTTTAGTGGATATGCCGAAAGGGGTTCGGGAACACTAATGATGGAAATACATCGAGAAGATTTTTTTCGGATCCCGAAACAGCTTCTCAAATAACTGGAATAGATTTCACATTGATCTACAGATTTAAAGTAATCTTAGAAACAATTTCCAGTGGTCACGCGATTGATGCAAAGAAGTTTGAAGCCTACACTTATGAAACTGCTACTTTGTACGTGCAGTTGTATGAATGGCTCCCAATGTCGCCTACCGTTCATAAAATTTTAATGCATGGTGCAACAGTCATTTCTAAATCAATATTACCAATTGGGCAGCTCTCTGAAGAAGCTGCCGAAGCTAGAAATAAGCACTTCAGGCTCTACAGGCAAAACTTCTCTCACAAATTTGATAGAGTTAAATGTAATAGGGACATTTTAAATAGACTTTTGCTAACGTCAGACCCATTTTTAAGTAGCACTAGAAAACCACCACGAAAGAAAAGTAACCCATTCTGTTCGGAAACTATAAGTCTTTTGCTCCCTGACGCAGAAAATTCATCTATAGAAAGCAGTGTCGAAGAACAGAATAGAATGGCAACCGATGAATCTGATTTCGACGATTAATTTTTTTTTATTAATTATATTTTTTAAATATAAGGAATATTATTATAATAAACGTTTGAAAACTATCTTAATTTATTTATTTAATAGTTTCCACGTCACAAAGCCCCAAAAATAATATTGGCCAGCTTTTTAGTACAAATACTCCTATGTGCGACGGCTCGAACTCGTTGGTGGCGTGGCCAATATGCATGCTATTTAGTAAAGTTATTTATTTAGTTTAATTTAGATTTTGTGAATGTGAGAAGCTTGGTAGGCTATAGGTGTAGACTGACTTGTGGACCATTTTCTATTTTACTAAGTACCTGGTACTTGTTGATAGGCCTACACTGTCCTCTCATACCTATTAACACTGTAATTTGAAAACATTGTAGAAACCATTTATTTTTAAAAGAGTAACCATGGAGTTTCTTGCCGGCTCTTCTCCTTAGGAAGCAACCAATTGGAACCGTGCACCTAACTTCTGACATTTCATAAGTGCCCTTGTAGGTTTATGTGAAATAGAATATTTTGAATTGAATTGAATATTTATTTATGTATTTATTTAGTGAAATAGGCGATGATTTATAACGAAAAGGAGCGCGTAAAATTTCATGAACAGACCTTTGAGCGTATAGATATTAAGGAAATGCTACTGGATGTATTTACTCTAAATAAAATTATTTGAACTTTTCAATAAATTATCTATCCCTGTACGGTTTCTATTTTTCAATTTTCATACTACCTAAGTTATTTATTTACGCCCAAAGATGAGATAAAATGAGTGTTGAAATATGGAAGTTTCGACGCTCATAACTTCCAAACCAATACCTTTTTCCCAATTCTGCTTCCATACAGGGCTAGATTGGTATAATGGCAAATTGTTATAATTTTTAGTTTTGAACATACACTGTCAAAGAGACGAGTAATCTTTTTTTATGTAGGGCATCGCGTAGTTGACCTCTGAGTTCATGACTACTTAACCGGGCTTTCCTGTGGGTGCCTTAAGCTACTACACTTAAAACCTCCAGCCAGAGGTTATTTAACTATGCTAATTAAAACTAGGTGAACGCTCGCTAAGGGCACCCCCTGTGGGGTACGAACCTTGGCTTAGGGCGTCAACAGGAGGGAGGACATCAAAGATGGGACGGGCTCGATACGAGTAATCATCATACTACGTTTGTATGGAAGAATGACCGACTAGTGTACCCTTAATACCCATACCAATCTCTGCCTTCCCCTTCAGGAATAAAGGCTTGATGATTACGTTAAGTTTATAATCTTTTTCTTGTCCCGCAGAGTGAAACCTAATGAGAACGTGATAAATGGTCAATACCGCAAGGGATTGCCGCATGTTGTCTACTGCAGGCTGTGGCGCTGGCCGCAGCTACAGGTAGGACTGCACTATTATCTTTTTTTGTTTTAAGAGATATGATGCTTGCGTAACAAAGAATAAATTCTATTTAGTCCGTCAGTCAAATAATAAAAATATTAGACACTTATTTATTGTATTGATAAAAAATTACTGGGGTCTTGCTATCGCCTTAATCTTTTGGTTACATAACAAAATAAAAATTACAAAAAAATGTTTTGTAATCATCCCTGTCTTGTTGGTGTACAATAAAGACTGAAACGGGATATTTTCAAAAGATTACAATATTATTATTGCCTTTATTCATTGTTAATATTTGTGTTATAAAAAGCAAAAACATTTAAAAATATAAAAGCGACTGAAACTGTTATTGTGGAAACTGCGATTTGCAGAGCAGTAGATCTGTATATTTTTTTAAATCCCGCAGGAAAATCTATTTTTAGTAATCTCTTGAAGAAATAGTAAATTGATCATCCTCTCTTTATGGTATAGTTTGACCGAAACCGCTGTACCCTTCCTAGGTATGTGCGCGGCGAGACGGTATTGCAGTGCAGGCCGCTCATTCGTCAACGCTGACGGCGTCCCGCCCCCCGCCTCGCCGCGCATTGCTAAGGCGCGGTATGGCGGTCTCGGTCAAACTATACTATAATTGGGTTTGCCATTTGGATAAATTAAAAACAAATCTTAAGAGAATGCCGGTGTACAAAACACCAATTAAAATGATGACTAGCTCTAGATTAATCCTGTGAAATAATTAGTAGTTCTAGATTAATTAATTCAATGCCTCCTATTACAGAGCCAGCATGAACTAAAGCCAGTAGACCACTGTGAATACGCATACCAGTTGAAGAAGGACGAGGTGTGCATCAACCCTTACCATTACAATAAAATCGACTCGCCCGGTAAGTCTAGTTCATTTTGTTATGTAACTGGTTGCTGCCCGCGTGGAACCAAATTCTTTCTTTTTCTAAAATAAAAGTAGCTTACGTTACACCTTATAACTTCAGCTATCTGCCAGTGAAAGTCCCGTCAAAATTGGTCCAGCCGTTTTGGAGATTAGCCGGAACATACAGACAGACAAAGAGACAAAAAAAATTGTATTTATTAAAAGTACCGTATAGACTTTCATAATATGCATTCAGTAAAAGCTGTTATTTTGACATTACAAATAGACACTTTCTTATTTATTTATATACAGGGTGGCAGGGACATCGACGCGAAAACTGTTACTTTGGATTCAGTACATGATTCTGAAACCCCTGCGTTGAAATTTTTTGTCGGTTATTAAAAACAAAAAACAGCTGTTTCATAGAAAAGTGCAATACCTACACGGTTAAAATGTATGGAACAGTAGATTTTTATTTTAAATAACCGACGAAATATTTCACCGCAGGGGGGTTCAGAATCATGTACTGAATCCAAGGTAACAGTTTTCGCGTCGATGTCCCTGCCACCCTGTATGGATATCGATTATTTGATTGTAAGGTATTTTAGATATTAAGGGAAAAGCGTAATATAAAGCTAAGAGTGTAGATTTGAAAGCTGGCAAGTTACGATAGGTACAACTAACAAAAATGAATAAGAGGAAACCTGCCAATAATAATGAAAATCACCAATATGGGGCATGATTTGTGATAAATGCCTGTTCCTTTTCTGTAAATGCAATGACCTTTAGCCAAGAGGTCAGCATATTACAAATTAGAGGAATATATCCAAGATAAGAATGCTTGGAAACATGTGGGTCCTGCTCCATAGGACAATCTAGAGTCTAGGCAAAAGCAAAAAAAAGGTTGATAAAATTGTATAATTCATTATTTTTACATATAATTATGTAATTAATATTAAAAGAGTAACGGTGGAGTTTTTTGCATATTCTTCTCCATACGAAAACTACCTTTTGGAAGAGGCGACTAGAATCAATTCAATTTTTTTGTAAAATTTGACGTTCAAAAGTGCCATACATGGGCCTATTTGAAATAAATGATTTGACTTTGATACGACGGAAGAAATAGTAATCCTCCGCATTTTCCTTACAAAATTACCTTCTTTTTTCAGCGCTCCCACCAATCCTAGTACCCCGGTGCGGCGACACGGAGGTGCGTGCGCCGCCGCCGTACACGGACTACCACGCGCCGCACCAGACGCACGCACCGCATCAAACGCACGCGCCGCATCCACAGCACCAGCAGCATCAAACGCATCAGACGCATCACGACCATACGGACGCGTGAGTAGAAGCGGTCGTGTATTATAAGCGCTTAGCTATTTTTATCTCTAAACTAGCGCCCCGATCCTGCTTCGCTCGGGTGCAATACGATATGTCAAAACATCGTGGTTTCCGTGATATCGTGGTCAAAACTTTCCTGACGACATTTTCCTCATTCCTCCGCATCACATGCCTATACCATGAGAACCTATTTCTACACAACTTTTTAGTCACCAGTGTCACCTTCAGACTTCTTCTACAGGGTGGCAGGGACATCGACGCGAAAACTGTTACCATGGATTCAGTACATGGTTCTGAACACCCCTGCGTTGAAATTTTTCGTCGGTCATTAAAAAAAAAAATCTGCTGTTCCATCGCGTAGGTATTGCACTTTACTATGAAACAGCAGATTTTTTTAAAATAATATAGAATAAAAAATAATAGTTCTATGTTACGGGGTTTGGTTTCCGCACTTAATCCGTCAAGTGGACCATTGTGCGTGGGCCATAGCGGCCGTATGGTGGTTATCCCAACCAGCCCACCTCCTTCCAGAAGTTAATTAAAACTCCTGGTCTGTTCAGAACATCAGTGAAAGATCTGGGTGACCCGAGGGTTTCTGTTCTAATTTGGGTGACGCCTGTGCATTTGAAGAGCACGTGCTCGACGGTTTCCTCAGCCTCCATGCACGCTCTGCACAGAGGACTGTCCGTTATGCCTATTGTGTGGAAGTGTTTGTTTAGTGAAAATGGACTCGTTAGCTCAGTAGGTTAGAGCACCAATATATATAAACGCAGGGGAGTTCAGAATCATGTACTGAATCCATGGTAACAGTTTTCGCGTGGATTTCCCTGACACCCCGGATACTCATTTCTTATTCTATCCATTCGCTTAACAACAATTATTGTTGTCTTATTTATTTAATTAAATAATTAATGAATAATGTATTGTTGTAGTGTAATGCAGACGGGAGGTGTTGTCGGAGTGGGCGTGGGCGCACACAGCGCGATGTATCTGGAGGCCACGCTGGCCCAGCAGGTGCCAGGCAACACCACTGTGCATGTGTAAGTACAGCCAACCATCAATCAGCTATATGTGCCAAAGTCAAATCATTTATTCCAAGTAGGCCATAATGGCCTGCGCAGACTGGCAGACGGGACGGCAGAGGATTTTAAATTGATCAATTGAATTTGATACTTATTCAATCGAAATAAGGTATATATTTAAATGTTCGGTGATCGAGCTTGGAGCACCGTAGAACAGTTTTCCGTCGATCGCCGAGCAAAAGTGCCGCTATATTTCATTAATACAGGGACTGCCTCGTTGGTCTACTGGTCGTAAGCGCTACTGCCGAGCATGAGGTCCTGGGTTCGATTCCGGGGTTGGGCAAAGTTATTGGGTTTTTCTATCTGAAATTTTTCAGTAGCAGTCCGGAGTCTGGATTTGTGCCCGGTTGATGACCAATAGGCTCGCCCCCTATTACATGGGACATAAAACATGACTGGCGAAATGTGGGTGAACCTGCTACAGGGACACCTCTGCCCAACCCTTCGGGGAAACAAGGCGTGATGTTATGTTACATCTCTCTAAGTTAGACTTTTGAATATTCCTACACTTTATTCTTTAATCTTGAAGTACTTATACTCAACATACACCATATCAAAAATCTTTTTTTTTTTTCTCAAGTTGACATGAGTTCTAAACTCGTAAATGTAATTCCCAGGAGCTCGTCGACAGTGGAGACGCCCCCGCCGGGCTACATCAGCGAGGACGGCGACCCGATGGACCATAACGACAACATGAGTGAGTTTGTTGACAATTTTGTTACATTTTGTTTATATTTTAGGTGAAATACTGGTTTTCAGTTGCAAAGTCAAATCATTTATTTCAAATAGGCCCATGTAATGGCACTTTTGAACGTCAAAATTTACAAAATAATATAATTGATTCTAGTCGCCCCTTCCAAAAGGTAGTTTTCGTATGGAGAAGAATGGGCAAGAAACTCCACTTGCACTAATAAAGCTCCATTTACATGGTGCATACTATAAAATTTTAGTGATAGCCTAGTGGTGTGACGGTCGGACTGCCAGTACACAGAACAGTATGCGCAAAAAATAATTCATCTTAATTGCATTCCTCTGTCCACTTTGATGCTCTTTTGGAGTACCGGTTAAGTTTTTCTAAATTAATGTTATAACAAGAAAAGATTAGATTTTTTGTAGTTTTGTTTGTAATGGATAAATAAAAAATTTGCCCCCATCCCCCATGTCTCCACTCCCGTTCATTTGGGGTCCATTGGGACGGTACGGGGGGTTCGGTATCACTTCAAGACCCAGATTACCATTCGCCATCCGGTTGCCTCTCAGATTAAATTTTACAGGCCATTGCTTTAACTAATAGAGGCCTACATTATCAGCGAGTAACATGGGCTGTATTTTATCGATTTCCACGCGAACAAAATCGAGGGCCGAAGTTAGATTATTATAACTTCATTTCGATGAGTTACTTTTTGCCACTCAATCACGTCTTGGACCAGATGTTCTCGACCAACCGCAGTTTGGTTGCACCACGCTATCATTTCCTGTAGTGTTTGAAAAACTGTAGCTATTTCACTGACTGCTAACCTTTGTTGCAGACCTAACCCGCCTAACCCCATCACCCCCAGGACTGACAACCGAAGCCGCCCCCGTGTTATACCACGAGCCAGCCTTCTGGTGCAGCATCAGCTACTACGAGCTGAACACGCGCGTGGGAGAGACCTTCCATGCATCACAGCCCTCCATCACGGTGGACGGGTTCACTGACCCCAGCAACAGTGAGAGGTGAGTAGCAATATTACCAACAAGTTGATATTATTGCCAACTAGTAGGTAATATTGCCATAAGTTAGCTAATATTGCCAATCAGCGGGTATTATTAGTACTAAAGGTCGGTATTATTGCCAGAAGTCTGGTAATATTGCCAACACATCTGCAATGCTTGGTATTACATACTATCTGGTAGACGCGTGCTACCAACCAGTAGGTAATATTATCAAGCAACGGATAATATCACTAATCTACCAATAAGGAATATTAACTTGCACTGGGTAATATTACCAAGCAGCGGGTAATACTGTCTACCAGTATACGAACGAAACATGCAAGAGTACCCGCCACAATCATGTCTTAACTCTTATAAACAATCATAATGTATAACATAATCAGCCTAAATTCCTACTGCTGGGACGCAGGCCTCCTCTCAGTGGGAAAGAGTGGGCCGTTATCCACCACGCAGACCCATGCGGGATGGGCACGCCACAATTGCGGCGATAAGACCCCTCTTTGAGGAGTGGCTTGAGAGGCGCCACGGCGTCCTCACCTTCCGCCTGACGCAGGTCCTCACCGGACACGGCTGTTTCGGGAGGTTCCTGCACAGGATAAGGCGGGAGGAAACGCCCGGGTGTCACCATTGTGTGGATCGCCCGGAGGACACGGTGGAGCATACGGTGGAGGTCTGCCCAGCTTGGGCGGAGCATCGCCGTGTCCTCGTGGAGGCGATCGGCGGCGGTGATCTCTCGCGTCCGGCCCTGGTTCAGGCCATGGTACGGAGCGAGAGGAAATGGGAGGCCGTCACCTCCTTCTGCGAAGCTGTAATGCTCGCGAAGGAGGAGGCGGAACGCGTGAGGGAGAGGCAAATTTCGCGCCCTCATGCCCCTAACCGCCGCAGGAGGAGACGCCCAGGGCGTCGGGAATCGCGAGGCGATTTCCGGCCACCGTAGGCGCGGGCTTGCGGACGGTGAGCAATGGGTGGCTCACCGTCCGATAAGGACCAGGCCCGGGTCGACGGCGCGTTGTGTTCCACGCGCGCCTCAAAGAGATGTCAGCAGATTCGAAGGGGTCCACTAGGGCCGATGCCTGCCGGGGTTGCGAAGAAAACCGAAAGGGAGATCGTGGCCCCCGGCAACAGGGCAGCCGAAGGAACACGGGTGGGTTTTAGTCAGTAAGAGTCTGACACGCCCTCCCGCTCCGCCCAGAGCGGGAGAAGTTATTTGATGATTTCCCACCCTAAAAAAAAAAAAAAAAAAAACCCATGCGGGATGGTTGATGTCACATGTCTTCGAATTTTTGGTTCTAGGACATGGCGGATTGCTTCACGATATTTTCCTTCACCATATTGAGAGCAGTGGTGATAAAATAATTTACACAAAATAAAGCGCCTGTCTGGGTTCGAACCTACGTCGTACACACGGCTACATCTCGCATTGTGTAGGATTTGCGTACAATGAGAGGACAGCTTATATAGGAAATTGTAAAATTTTAAGAAAATCGTCTTCTTTTACAATGTTTGTAAATATGTTAGCACCATGTAACTATCACATAATTAATTTATCTGTTGTTGCTTCATTTTAAATTCTTTTTACCTATTGTGGTAAAGTAATTTCATTTATAGCACTAAGTAATTTCATTTACCTAGTGCTATAAAAAATATTGTAAAACATTTCAAAAGAGTAACGGTGGAGTTTCTTGCCCATTCTTCTCCATACGAAAACTACCTTTTGGAAGGGGCGACTAGAATCAATTCTATTATTTTGTCAATTTTGACGTTCAGAAGTGCCATACAAGGGCCTATTTCAAATAAATGATTTGACTTTGACTTTATAGCTTGATATGTAGCCGTGTGTACAACTCTGTAAGTGGCGGCTGTTAGTACTGGGCCACCACTGCTCCTAAGAAAAAGAATCATACCATTGCAGGGCAAAGGCCTCTTCTCTAAGGCACGAGTATTGATCACCACGCTTGCTCAAGACGGGTTGACGATTTCAGACTTATATTAACTACAAGCTCAGATTTCCTCACCATGTTGAAAAATAATTAATTATACGCCCCGAAATTATATCCGATTGTTTGTTTCACAATAAATACAGTGTGGTAGGAACATCGACTCGCAGCCGCCCCGACCCTTGCTCGAGCCAGCCCGCGCCGGTGATCCTGTAGCTTTAAATTTCCCTAATAATAATATTAATCCGATCCAGCCCGTCCCTTGCTGTCCTCCCCCAGCGCCGCCCTAAGCCGAGTACCGCACCCCACAGGGGGTGCCCTTAGCGTGTAGTCGCTTAGTTTCTAAGTTTTATGCCCTGGCTGGAGGCCTTAATTTATTGAGGCAGCCACAGGAAAGTCCGGTTAAGCAGCCGACAACCTCCTAGGTTGACCTGCAAGATAAGATGCATTTATAAAAAAAAACATCGACGCGCAACCTATTACCATGGATTCAGTACAAGATTCTAGATGGCCGCGTCGGTATTGCACTTTTCTATGAAACAGCATTTTTTTTTTATGACAACCGTATAATTTTATGCTAGCTTGTTCTAGAATCATGTGCAGAGCGTATGGTTACAATTTGCGCATCGACACCTGCCACCCTTTATACCAGGATTCCCCAGAGATATTTAATTGTTTGTTTCTTTCACAGGTTCTGCCTGGGTCTTCTATCAAACGTGAATAGAAACGAAGTTGTCGAACAAACGCGTCGACACATCGGCAAGGGAGTTAGATTATATTATATTGGTGGTAAGTGTTAATATTTCTGCTATTCGAATGTGTTCATATTTTCGAGAAAATTGGGTTACTTAACATTATTCACAATTTCTACCATAATTAATTTCCGTCATGAAAACATTAGTAGGAGAGTAATGTTCCAGTCTAAAGTAGACGCCATTTTCGGGGATGACACCATAACTGACGAAACGTTTTATTTGTTTATCCTACTAATAATATTATAAACGTGAATGTCAGGAGATGGATGGATGTTTGTTACTCTTTCACGCAAAAACTACTGAACGAATCTGGATTTGCACACAGATAGTTTATAAACTGGATTAACACACAATACTTTTTATCGCGATATTCCCACAGGATCGAGACTCGCGAAACCGCGGGGCGCTGCTAGTCATATTATAAACACGGAAGTTAGATGATGGATAGATGTGGTACTATTTCACGCAAAAACTACTGAACGGATTTCGATGAAATTTGGCACACATAGTTTATAGCCTGGATTAACACATAGGATACTTTTTATCCCGATATTCCCACGGGATCGAGACTCATGCGGGTGAAACCGCGGGGCGCTGCTAGTAATATTATAAACGCGGAAGTTAGAGGATGGATAGATGGATGTTTGTTACTCTTTCACGCAAAAACTACTGAACGGATTTGAATGAAATTTGGCACACAGATAGTTTATAACCTGAATTAACACCTAGGATACTTTTTATCCCGATATTCCCACGGGATCGAGACTCATGCGGGTGAAACCGCGGGGCGCTGCTAGTTTCAATATATCATAAGTACAGGAAACAATATGCTTTGTGAGTGCACCGGTGCACGAATTCTACATAGCTCGCTAAGAACAGGTTTTTGCTGGGACAGTTTTTGTTGTTTCGTATGTTTTTGTTTTAGTAATATGTTTGATTACGTGCTTATTTATTTATTTAATTTTTTAAGTATACAAATTATGTATTAGGTATGTTGAAACTTTGCACTCCCCGTCACTTGTCCTTATGGGTTCATTAGAAAACCAGCGTTAGACAGCATCTGTCTGGCATTAATGCTGAAATGAACCTTTTTGGCGCAGTCGTGAAGCACACACTATTGTTTTTAAAATATTATTTTTATTTTATCTTTGTTATTTGTGTTTTGTGTTTCACAAACTGTGTCCAAATAAATGTTTTTCTTCCTTTCTTTCTTTCAATTGAGTCTTCTATGTATAACATGTGCCATTAGGGAATACATGCATGATTTTATGTTATTTAGACCATCAACACAGCTTAGAACATGTATAATGTATTACAGGCGAGGTGTTCGCGGAGTGCCTGAGCGACTCTTCGATATTCGTGCAGAGTCCCAACTGCAACCAGCGCTATGGCTGGCATCCCGCCACCGTCTGCAAAATACCGCCTGGTGAGTAGTAGTAGCAGTAAAACATTGGAAGGTATCCGGCATGACCTTGAACTAAAATATGTGACGCAATGGGCCAGTGTGATTAATTACGGCCCACTTGCTCTCACAGAAAGGAAGCTTGTGTCCCAGCAATGGGTATATACTGATAATGCTTAAGTGGGCGCCCAATGGTTCACTAGCGCCACTCCTTTAAAAAAATATTATCTCGTGACTGAGAAGAAATTATAAATAACGGCTAGTAAGGGCCCTCGGTAAGTGTGTCTAGAATTTTCTAATACCTTTTATAAAGTTTCATATTGAGACACGAAGCTACAAAATACGATCTAGAGGAATGTGGCCGCTTTTCTTTAGAACGAATTTTGTAGCTTCGTGTCTCAATATGAAACTTTATAAAAGGTATTAGAAAATTCTAGACACACTTACCGAGGGCCCTTACTAGCCGTTATTCGTAATTCCTTCTCAGTCACGAGATAATATTTTTTTAAAGGAGTGGCGCTGGTGGACCATTGGGCGCCCCCTTAAGGACTGCATTTGTTTCCCAAACATTAATTATTGTGCGAGCTTTTGTTATGCGGTTTGGATTCACGTAGTCACCAAACTTCTAAATAATGCTCACGATGAGTACGTTCATTTATGCAAAGGGGTTCCTAATCATGAATTAGAAGAAATAAAAATTAACGTTCTAAATAATAAAATAAGAAGAAAGAAAATCTTATCAGAATTAAAAAAAAAATAAAAAAAAATGAAATTTACATTTCTTTTGTGATTTTTTTATTAAAAATTATATATTTTAGTGTAACATAGGTATGAAGACTGATGTTTTGTCATTTTTATGATAACAAAAAACTTCTTTTTCAGGCTGCAACCTAAAAATCTTCAACAATCAAGAATTTGCAGCTTTACTGTCGCAGTCAGTGTCGCAGGGCTTCGAGGCGGTGTTCCAGCTGACGCGCATGTGCACCATACGCATGAGCTTCGTCAAGGGCTGGGGCGCGGAGTACAGGTAAAGAATTGATATTTGTGGCAATGTTGCCCGAGGGCAATATTGACAAGCACACGAAAACGAAGGTAATATTGCCTAACTAGGGGTAATATCGCCATTACATAATGCAAATTTTAGATAATATTGTACACTAATTAGGTAATACTTGTTTTATCGCCCTGGTTTCTTCGTTTAGCAGACACCACTGAAAACACAAAAAAAGATTAAATAATATTAGTAGTATCTTTCCATGAAAACTGTTGGTCTATAAATTGCCATTTTGTTATCTATTTAAACACATTATATAGTGCTTTACACAGGGTTATTGGTTATACGTCGGCAATTCGTTAAGGGGATGTAAGAGAGGTCATTTGCAACCAAATTACCCCAGATGACCCCTATGCCAATGTCAACTATTTTCGAGTAATTTGACTTTTTTTAAATGTATGTAGTAAAAATTTAAATGTACCCAATAACCCTGATATACACAGTTACTGGTTAAACGTAACCATTTTCAAGTAATTTAACATTTTATGTCTTAAAATGTATGAAATAAAAATGTAACCAATAACCCTGATATAGAGTTAATGGCAATACATTAAGGGGATGTAGGAGGCGTCATTTACAACCAAATGACGCCGATTGACTCCTATGCAAATGTCAACAATATTCGCGTAATTTGACATTTTATATTTTTACTTCATACTTTTAAAATATAAAATGTCAAATTACTCGAAAATGGTTGACATTGGCATAGGGATCACCAGGGGTAATTTGGTTGCAAATGACCTCTCCTACATCCTCTTAACGGATTGCCGACGTATAATCAATAACCCTGTATATCAGTTACTACTACTAGTGACCCGCCCCTAGTTCACACAGTTTTTACGACATAAAAACATATCAAGAATTCTTTTATTATAATTTTAATAAACTTTGGGAATAAATTCTCTAAACAATGGTGAATTCCGCATTAAAATTCGTTGCGAAGTTTAGAAGAAAAACTCGGTCACACAGACACGAAAAGCAACTTTAATTTAAATATTTATGTATAGATTTTTATGCGTTTTTTTTTGTCAACAGACGTCAAACAGTGACGTCAACACCGTGTTGGATCGAGCTGCACCTGAACGGTCCGCTACAGTGGCTGGACCGCGTGCTCACGCAGATGGGCTCGCCGCGCCTGCCGTGCTCCTCTATGTCATAATCTTATAGGTGAGTGTCGGTAATATTATAATAAATAAAAATGAAAAACAGTGACACTCCGGGAGTGCTGACAGAAGTGAAAATAAAAAAATAAAAATCGGCACCGCGGTAATCAACGCGTTGATGTCTTTTTAGTGGTTAAAAGCTAGTGTCATCACGGTGTCGCAAAATCAATGGTTTAGTCCCATCTCAAAAATGCCTAACGCGCCTACATTTTTATTTAATTTCAATAAAAATATTTTATTGTCAGGCATCAAGGCCCATAGGGTGTTAGTATTACATCTTACTTAGAAACTATATTAGTAACATGCAGGAACACATAAAGAAAGAAAAAGAAAATCACAATCACAGGAAGGTTTAACAAGCTTTGTTGCCAACATGTTGCTTGGTAAACCTCCCCATTGTAGGCCCATCTAGACTCTGCAAAAACCCTTAGAATGCTGTTGCTCAATGAATATTGCTTCAGCTGAAACTGAAACTATGGGTGCATTACGAATTACGCTGTAATCGATTTGAGCGTGCCTACACCCGTTTCGAATTAGCGTGAGCGCGATCAAATAACTTCTCCCGCTCTGGGCGGAGCGGGAGGGCGTGTCAGACTCTTACAACCCCGGCAGGCATCGGCCCTAGTGGACCCCTTCAATTCTGCTGACATCTCTTTGAGGCGCGCGTGGAACACAACGCGCCGTCGACCCGGGCCTGGTGCTTATCGGACGGTGAGCCACCCATTGCTCACCGCCCGCAAGCCCGCGCCTACGGTGGCCGGAAATCCGCCTGCGATTCCCGACGCCCTGGACGTCTCCTCCTAAAGTGCACAGCACTAACAGGAAAATAAGTTATATGAGTTATAAAATAAAGAAGAATCAAAGATGAACTATGGTCACAAATTCGATCGGAAATACAAAAATATTAAAAATATTTAATAACAAAAAAAATGGCTGACAAAGAAGGCAATGAAGTAAATACAATAACATACAACAAATTAATAGGCGGCTCATGTTGCACAGACGACTCAAGATTGTGCTTCAATAACTGCTCTACACCTTCATCTCCTATGAATTTCCTCGTAAGATGAGAACTTTAGCCGATATTTCGCTTAGTACAATTTTGAAAAATGGCCAATGTTTGAAGTGCTGTATCTCGTGTTCTATTGGACGTACACAGCTGCGCTCAAATTGCAGAAAATTTTGTTTGGGTGAATTTTTCTTAGTTTTCCTTTTATCAGTTATAAGTCAAAAAGTGAAAGATGATAAGTTTCGAAGATTTTCAAGCAAAACGTAGTTAGCACAGGTCTTTTGAAGCTGAAAACTTGGTTTTACACCATTCGTGTATATCCAACATCCCAAAAAATCAATACAACGCAATTTTTGCGACCTAAAAAGGGTGCTGATAAACTTGAGCATTCACTTGTAATGAGTATTCTAGCGAATGTTACATTACTGAAAAATAAACGGGAGCATTTCAGCGAGCATTCATTCTAGCGAAAGCACAGTAAATTTGCTTCCAGCAATTTGCCGAGCCGAGTCATCCACAGACGACAGTCAGTCTGAGATCTTCGTGAAGAATATTTGTTTGACAGCATTGACTAGAGCAATCGCTAGACTGATCGTGAAAATGATCGTAGCGATGTTTGGCTCTATGCTTGGCTCTGTTCGTTGTTCAGTTCGGCAAATTTAAAAACGGCGAATGCTCGATGTTCTGTTACAAGTGAATGCTCAAGTTTATCAGCACCTTAACGCGATTTTTTTGTGTCTATGGTGACTGGCGTATAACTATTTAGTTTTGGAACAACAAACTCAATGTCGTACGTGACAAACTTCGAATTCCAATGCAATCTGAAATTATGAATTGAAGTTAGGTTTTTTACAGATTCGCGGCTTATCATAACGATATTTTTTCTTTGTTTCAGATCCCCTTGCAAAGAATCAAAAGAAGTTATACTCACCAAACACAAATGTACAGAGATAGCTCAAAACAATGAATACCTCCTTTTTTGAGTCGTAGGCTTATGAGTGACGGTGGAGCGTTGTTCATAGGTTCTGTTGTTACAAGTAGATTTTACACGAAGTAGAAATTTGAACCTTATTACTGAATATTTATGTGCACTAGCGGGATGAAATGGGTGAGTCTTTTAAGATCTATTTTTGATTGAATGCTACAAGAGAGTAACATAATTAAAATCATACTAAATAATTAATTATAAATAATAGTAATATTTAATAATAATAATTATTATTTTATTTTTAAGTGTTATTGGGTTTTTCTATCTGAAATTTCTCAGTAGCAGCCCGGAGTTTGGATTTGTGCCCGGTTGATGGCAATAGGCTAGCTCCCTATTACATGGGACTTAAAAATAACTGGCGAAATGTGGGTGAATCTGCTACAGGGACACCTCTGGCCAACCCTTCGGGAATCAAAGCGTGTTGTTATGTGTATGTGTTACTATTTAAATCATTTAGTGGGTGTATTTAAAAAATCTTTGTGTTAAAAAAAAAAGTCCTTTTTGTTAAATAAAAAAGGAATTTCATTATTATATTCAGTAAATGAATTAAAAATAGACTACGTATTACCAACGTTACTCAAATTTAAACAAGATTTTGTTCTTGGTGTGAAAGCTGAAAATATGTACAAGTGCTCAACTGTTTCATTCCACACTGTGTATCGACCAAACGAACAAATAATAAAAGTAAATAAGAAAAAAAAAGTATTTTACTGATTTAAGGTCATAGAACACATATTAACTCGGAAACGGATCGTCACCGTATCGCCGCGGTTCGTAAGCTTATCCCGAGGCGAGGCGATTACGTTACGCTTCCAATTAGCAGGGATGTAATGGATATCCGTATCCGCATCCTCATCATTTCTATGAGGATGTGACCTCACGTTGTTCGCTCAAATTGTGAATTTTGTTAAACTCAGAACACGGCGTGTTGCCACACCAAGCACCGAGCGCAGACAGCACGATGCTCGACAAACGAGCTCGGTGCTTGGTGTGGCAACACGCCGTGTTCGAGTTCAAGACAAGTCAATCGTCATCCTGAGGATGCCTCGTTGAGAGGTAAAACACGTGTCGATTTCTTTCAGGGTCTTTTTAAGACTCTTTAGAAATAGCTAAGCGGAACAGGTTACTAAATATATCCACATCAATTGCATTTTTAGGGAGTTTCATACAAGAATACTGAATGGCTCGAGTTGATACGGTGAACATCCCTTTCCGAGTTGATGTGTGCTATTTCCTTGAAGTACTTTTATAAAAATAATCCTGCATATATTTAAGAATATGACAAAATCTATGAACACCGGTGCCACCGTCATGCGCAATATTTGATAGTAAACAATACATATTAATGTTTTAATAAATTAGAGTTAACTATGCGAAGAATATCTGTTTTCCTGTGAAGAGTTACCTTTATGTCGATAGATGGCGGTAGTGGGGCAGGATTTGTTTTGGTATGCGACAATACGCGTAAATTGCTGAAAAATGTTTCAACCGAATATTATTAAATTATGAATACATTTTCATAGCGCTGTCCGGTGACACTCGACGCTAAGTTATGCGCATATACGGGGTGAATTTTTCAAGACTACGTGCATGATGCCGTTTTATTTTTCATCAAAATCTGCCCCGAGACTCTTTTGAGTATTTTCGCTATTGCTTATTGATTCGTGATCACAAAATAGTACAGAAAAATCACTCCGCATTTTATGTATGAAGCTACAAGTACGCGGCGGGCCCGTCTTGTCGGGCCAATTCAATGAGTGTAACGTAGTCAGAAGATATAAAAGTTACGCGATAGAAAGAGAGGCAACTTCTAGATGAATATAACTGTAGGTAATTAGCGCTGTGCGACCTGAATTGCACTTATTGTGTCGTAGCAAGAGTCGCTTTTTATTTAAATAATTTTGCGGAGTGAACCATCTGTACTAATCTTTATTATAATTTACCCCTTCCGCCATAAAAATGCATATAAATCCTTGAAAAATTTACATCTCTGTAATAATATCAACTGCAAAGAAGGTATCTCTTCACTCACTTCAAACATGGAACCATTATGTAAACATTTTGCATATTATTGGCGATAATCCTCACCATCATCTCCCTAGTCTTTTCCCAACTATGTTGGGGTCGGCTTCCAGTCTAACCGAATGCAGCTGAATACCAGTATTTTACATGAAGCGACTGCTTATCTGACCTCCACAACCCAGTTACTGGGTAACACGATATCTCTAGGTAAGGCTGACTGGCGAGAGTCGTCAATAATATGCAATACAAAAAACAGTCCCCTATGAAATTTTTCTACAATATTAAACCAATTTACAATATCGCATGTTGATATAAAAAAGAATTTACAAATGTGTAGAAATAATTATACTGAACTGGCCGCCGCTGCCATAAAATGTGTGAGCGAGATGGCATGACACTGTCGTCCCACTCGCACGTTCCATGACCGCTACTGCCCCGAGTCTTCGCGTATTTATGATTTGTAATAACATTCGTATATTCTATATTATGCTGGCGTATTTATGCAAATATTTGCGTTATTTCGCTAACACAAAATGAACTTTATGTTAATAGGCTTAGAGTATATTTTGTATTGGCCAATTAATACAAATGTTTGGTCAAATACGTCAAATTAAGTGCCAGCATTATGTTTATGTCACCAAAACGAACATTGTTTACTTATTTACAACAAATATTACTATTTGATTAGTTTCGCCATCGCATTGTGCATTTATCGAGTTTATTTTGTTATGAGAACCAATGTATTGTATACATAGTTGTTTTTTTTTTTATTATTATTATTCGTCAACTATAGTTGTGTGGTTAAAAGCGTTTATACAGAAAATTGGCAACGTTGCAAATAGCTGTAAAATATTTCGCTGTTTTGATTAATTTGGCAATATTACTGTATGGAAATAAGAAATGTGGCTAATTAGTGAACTAGAATATTAATAATGAATTGCAATGTATTGGTGTAAAAAAGGCATTTGAAAAGATTCCAAATACTTTTTTTACATCTAAGGCTACATATGTGTTACAATAGTAATTATTGCATTTCATAATCAATATTTTAGTTCACTAGTTAGCCATATTTCTTATTTCCATACAGTAATATTGCAAATTAATAAAAACAACGAAATATTTGACAGCTATTTGCGATGTTGCCCACTATTAGTATAAACGCTCTTAATATGTACTTGTATGTTTTGTGAGAATACTGGTAGTAATATTTGAAGATACATTATTGAATTGCTATCGTTTATTTGAGGGTATGGCGAACTTGGGCAGTTCTTTTGTCTATGATATAGATGTAAGCCATAGAGATGTTTTTTTTTCGACCGAATGCAATAAAATCGAGTCATATTATTATTGTTTTTTTTTTTTTCAGATTATTTTAATTTTTTTTTAAATGTAAAATGAACAAAAAAATCACACAAAACATACGAGGAGACGATAAAAATACTGTAAATACGTTTTGGTTTAATGTTTTTTTTTTTTTTAATTTCTTTTTTTGTAAACTATTATGTAATCGTAGTTATATCACAAGTTATTTATCTACAGATTTGTACAATCGTTTCGGTGTATCGTGGGCAGATTTGACGATGTTAAAAGATAGATTTTAGTTGCCTCAGGTCTAGTGGTAAGACCACCTGTTTCGGACCCAGAGGTCAGTTCGAATTCCAACAGAAGCAACATTTTCTGCTTGGTTTGGTTGGTGGTAGAGCTTGTTCTAAGTCCGCCTGGCTAGCTACCACCATCTTATCTAAGTCTGTCGCCATAACAACAATGTTAACAGCATTGATGTGTTTCGGCAGTTAGAGGTAGGATAGCCAGTTCCTCTGTGGTTGAGGATTCTGGGTGAAGCTCGCTTCCACCTTCGGTCTGATCATCGCTTACCATCAGGTGAGATGAAGGCCAAGAGTTTCCTTGAAGTGAATTAAAAAAAAAAATTGAAAACTAAGTCAACAAATGAAAATGCATTGAAATTAAATGATATTTATTTCTGTAAGTAGATCTTCTAAGACACATTAACGTATTTTTTTTGGTAATAGTTTTAAAACTAGAGGGCGCTGGCATTTCCTAGATGACTGACCCCTGAGAAGAAATGCCGAAACAAACCCAAAACATATTATTAGTTTTTGTATATCCAAAACCTGAAAAGGGTTCATTCTACTCATAATTAAAAGCAACTATAACTCTAAAAGCCAGTTGCAGAAACAAATTTTAAAGCCGTCATTAAATACTAATCTTCCATTTAGACTCTATTTTAACGGTTCCTTAATGAAATCAATGAAATCATTAGCATTAATGAGCCATTACGTAATGGGGCATTAATTTTTATCTTTGTGCAACTGGGTGTGAGACCAACTCTGAAATTACGAGAAAAAGAACACCTGTTCGCATAAACCCACAAAATCTATGGAACAGATGTTTCTTTTATGCGATTTTAGGGTCGACGACAAGCAACTAATAATGGTTTTCTGGCAGTAAGTTGAAGATTTTTAACAAGAATTCTATTCAAAGTAAATAAGAAACATATTTTTTGAATTAGCTTCCGCCAGCGGCTTCGCCCGCATGATCTCTTTATAAATTATATAGCCTATGTTCACATCTGCCAAGCCTTTTCCCAACTATGTTGGGTTCGGCTTCTAGTCTAGCCGGATGCAGCTGAATACCAGTATTTTGCATGGAGCGACTGTCTATCTGACCTACACAACCCAGTTACTAGGTAACACGATACCCCTTGGTAAGACTGGTTGTCAGACTTTCGGGCTTCTGACGACCCGTAACGACCGTCAAAGATCTACAAATGACAGCCGGGATCAACGGCTTAACGTGCTTTCCGAGGCACGGAGGAGTCTCACCCATCCACGGACCAACCCTGGCAAGCGTAGCTTAACCTGATGGATCGAACCGTGCGGCTTATTAGTTAGCCACGAGCTCGTCGAACTCGAATTATAGCCAGTGATAATATAGCATTTTACCGGTGAAAGATTTTTTAAAATCGGTGCAGTTTAATTTATTCATTACAAACAAAAATTCTAATAATTTTATTTTATTCAATTTAATAGGAACAACAAACAGCTACATTATGCAATATTACACACAGAAAAATATAATTAACTTAAGTAATAATGTAGCCCACAGCGCTGTTCACAGATTACCATTAATAAATAAAACCTTAGTCACTAGGAGGTAACTGTTCATGCATGACAGTTACACTAATATTATAAATTTTTAAAATATTAGCTCGTTGATCGGCATCGTCAAATCTGTTCGCAATTTTATTTATAAGATTACGCGACAGGGGATTCGCAGACACTTTCCCTGGCACGTAGAAAGTAATGGCACATACTATATTTAATATTGACTTTAAAAGCTAAAAGAGAGGTTATTTTCGACATATTTTAAGATGTACACGCGGCAAAATTGTTTAGTGTGTTAGTGACTGACGAAAATTCATAGAATGATGAACGAGAAAATAATTACTTACCTGCGTAAGTCATTATTTTCTCGTATTATCGGTAGGAATTACTTGAGAATACAAACGTGTCCAGGGTACTCCGGACATACATTCTAGTATTGCCACTCGTAGAGGCATAATTGTTATAAAAAGAATGAAAGAAAACGTTTATTTGGACACAGTTCGAGCAACACAAAATAATAATAAAACACTGAAAATATTTTTTTGATAATAATATGTGCCTCACGGCTGCGCCAAAAAGGTTTATTTCAGCATTAATGTCAGACAAATGCCCAAATGTTCGACCTCACCACGCTTTAGGTACGTGTGCGGCTCACGGGACGGCAGTGTACCGCTCATTCGTAAACGCTCACCGTCCCGCCCCTCGCCCCGCCGCGCATTCCGAAGGTGCGATACAACGGTGAGGTCAAACTATATTAAAAATAAATTTAATTTTAATCGATAAGCCATTGTAGCTTTTGCAGCTAATCTGCGGTAATGCCTACACATAAGGTTTAGTTTGCACTACAACTCAACAGTCCTAGGCAGTCTAAAATCAACTTTATTTACACTCGTATCAAGTTGGTTTGTTTAAGTGGAAATAACATCAATTGGATTATAAATATGTATAAGTACGCTTATTCTACACGAATAAAAACCTTCAAATCAGCGAATTTTACAATCAGTTTGCCTCCATACTTTTCAATTTTGCCGACTGTACCAAAAGTAATGGAATTTAATATAGATTGTCGGGGGTTGACTACGAAAGACGGCGGCTTTGAATAAATTTACACAACATCACGCTGGTTCCATTCCTCAAAGGGGTAGACAGAATTAGAAGCATTTTATTTTTTTCAAATTTTTAGATTTCAAAGTCGCTGTCAATTTCGTAGTAGATTATAGTGAGAATGTATATCTTTAGAATTTTCATAATTATTGTTTTTTAATTTGGAACATCGAAATCATGTCACATAAATATTATTTTAGAGAATGAATTTATTGTTATTTTAAATTGATACCTGTAATAAAATCGTAGCGAGGTATGGGTTTGTAAATAAATAAATATGAAGTGAAAAGCAATCCATCTTTTTGGTCGAATTATTGGTCTCAAATTCAAGGGCCATGTCTCTTTACGAAGTTTATCTTCCATAATATAGAAAATTGGTGAAAATATTGATTTCGACGTGCTCTTTTCGAATTTTCAGTTTGCTATCTTTGCCGCTCACGCCGCCATGTCAAATGAGTCTCAAAGGAGATTGTGTCGTTTATGGGCGCCAATTTTCGAATATGGCAGCGCGGGCGACAAAGTGAAAATTCAAGTAGAGCACGTCAAAAACAACATAATCACAAATTTTCAAAACTCCCGGAAAACTTTCCAGGTAAAACTACCAAATGACTGGTCTCTATGCTTTTTGTACAAATTGATGCAAGATTTATGGCGGCTCGGAACATGAGGCGAGTCCCTGCGCAGTAACAAATTCACGTGTCAGCGGGGGTGAGGGGTGCGGTACTGCGCAGCGAGTAGCTCACTTCAGAGCCACCATACAGATTGAAGTTAACAAAATACCTTTTATCATATATCAAATTATTGTTTTAAATAAAAATACATTCTCAAAGTAAGGGTTAATATCGTGGTATGGTGCTAGTTGGTTGGTTAGATGTGGATAGATGTGAGATCGCTTCTTGTGACATAGAGACTATACTGTAAGCTCAGTTTTGTATATTACAACACACATTTGGGATTTGTTAGGGAAAGCAGTGGTATTCAACCTGCAGGAAAGTTGATAGGTATTTTTTTATGACAATTAATGTAAAAGATAAATGGACAATTTAATTGTTTATAGAGTCGTAAAAATCTATGAAAATAATTTGAGAAAAAGGTTGAATATCTCTGCCGTCAGTGGTTAAAAACCTATTGTTATGAAAATATAATTATTATAATTTTGTTTAATTGAATATTATAAGCGAAGAAATTAAGTTACGTGTTATTTTTTTTTTTTTTAATATATTTCTATGATTTTGAACTTTTGAGCGTACAATCAATGGTTTTGATAAAAAAATAAGGAATTTAATAGCTGACAACTGTTGTTTTTTCAACGAATTTGCTTGTCATTTTTCTAAGTTACATAATATTAAATTATGGATTGTGATAATATTTTGCAGTTATAAAAATTAGCAGTTACTGCAAAATTGCAGGCAGTTTTTAGCAGTATAGGATCGAACGATGTGATTTTTTTCAAGTAACTGCAGAATATTGTTGTTATACAAGCAGCGTTGAAATATTTATAAATACTGGCTCTTTTATATTGTAGTTAAAAGATGTTGGTTATCTATTACATAAAATAACAAAGATCACTTATATACTTCGTTCATACATTCATACATAAACTTGACCTACCGCCACCTGCTACGATCCTTACATACTCCTTTTGCTTCGTTTATGTTGTCAACGTCAGAATCGCCGGTCAACAGTCGTATTTAGCTTTGAAATTGTGCCTAAAAATTACTTATCAATTGCTTATATTTGCTTACCATGATGAGAGAATTGCTTATTTCCTATGTTAAAAGAATCGCAACATTTAAGATTGACCGACCATTCTGATGTCAGAATGGCTGGTCAATCTTTGTAGAGTAGTAACTATGTGGAATTATTGAAATTTTCATGGGCCAACAATTGCTTATTTATTGCTTATTTCACAATTTGTAAGCCTAACCCTGTTATTCTTTCTTTAGCTAGCCAAGAGTTTAAAAACCCCTGCGCCTGATAACTATATGAGAGCAAAGTGACGTATGTTGAAAATTATGGTTATATGTCAAAAGGCACTCGCTTGCTTATTAATTGCTTATTTCACATTTTATAAGCCTAGACCCTGTTATTTTTTCTATATTCGTTTTTAGCCAAAAGTTTAAAAGCCCCTGAGCCTGTTAAAAGTATGAGAGCAACATTACTTGAATTTGCTCTCATACTTTTAACAAAGACTTTTAAATTTGTGTTATCATCATCAAAAGGTTGCTTATTGCTTAATTTTTTATAATAAAAAACACGGTACGTACTTTTAATATTTGACGAGGATGCGAAAACAATAGAAACGCACAAAAATTGCTTTACCCAGACCAGAATCATTAATTAGAAAAACCGGCCAAGTGCGATTCGGACTCGCGCACCGAGGGTTCCGTACAAACTTGTAGGTATTTAAGGAAAAGTTATAATGGTATTTTTATTGCAAAATCATGAGGAAAAGGGTAATAAGTTTATAAATATTTTTAAAAAAATGTGATGTTAAAAATTTAAGGTTTTTGGAATTTTTCCTATGTGTGTTATTTAAAACGTTACTTCATGCTAAATTTCAAGATTTCAAGATTTGGGACTCACACAGGAAATAAAACAATAGAAACACATTAAAACTAACAAAATCAATAAAACAAGTTAATAAAATTAGAATAAAACAACGTGGAACAGAAAAAGAAAACCTGTCCGAGGCCAAAAAGGCTCCTATCTCAGCATAATGCTACGATATTTGAGAAAATATAAACAAATATTTGTTTGTATCTCATTCAACTAAGAACATTAATGTTAGTAGTTTTAAAGGTGATAATTGTTGAATGTAAGGAAATGTTAAATCATATGAATAAAGCCATGTATAAAGAGACTAGCTTCCAACCGCGGCTTCGCCCGCGCGGTGTGTCGGTAAAAAGTAGCCTATGTTCTTCTCCAGTCTATCTCCCTCGTCTTTCTCCTTGCCAAATTTTGTCAAAATCAGTTCAGTGGTTTAGGCGCATACAGAGTTACTTTCAAATTTATAATATTAGTATGGATAGAAAATGAAGAATATGAGGCTAATTGCCATGTTTTATTTACATTTGACCTAAGTTATAAAACAAAATATCTAAAACAAGTGTTTATATTATATTTTTAACTACGAATACTACTATTACAACGCTAAACTAAGTTGGCAATTTTTTGGCATTTTTTACTCGAGGTTTTGGCAGGATTTGGCAGGTTTAAAACAAAGCTATGGCAGGATCGGTGATTTTGAGATGGCCACACTGATGTCAAATGTAGGTACTATCCAGATAAAAATAAGCCGCAATTGTCAGCCGCGGATTACGGATGCGTCCGATAATTTGTTCCCAGCTTACATTCTCTATCAGTAAAATATATATAGTTAATAAATACAGCCATAATTAAAAATAATATAGAAACTAGCCACCATTTGGTTATTACAGAAAATAAAGATACGAGTGCCTTTTGACATATAAATACAATTTTCAACATACGTCACTTTGCTCTCATATATTTATCAGGCGCAGGGGTTTTTAAACTCTTGGCTAGCTAAAGAAAGAATAACAGGGTTAGGCTTACAAATTGTGAAATAAGCAATTAATAAGCAATTGTTGGCCCATGAAAATTTCAATAATTCCACATAGTTACTACTCTACAAAGATTGACCAGCCATTCTGACATCAGAATGGTCGGTCAATCTTAAATGTTGCGATTCTTTTAACATAGGAAATAAGCAATTCTCTCATCATGGTAAGCAAATATAAGCAATTGATAAGTAATTTTTAGGCACAATTTCAAAGCTAAATACGACTGTTGACCGGCGATTCTGACGTTGACGTTTATGTTCATACATCTGGTCATACACGCATGCCAGTTGCGAGCACTACGCATCTGATCTTTCTGACGAACATCACTAAAATTCTTCGTTCAGTTAACGATATTACTCATTAAATTGTTATACTATTTCATGAAGGGTTTATATTGCAGAAAAGTTAATCGCGAATCTCACTGCTTTTTTCTCATTGTGCAAAAATAGTAAATGTTTTCACAAAAGAAAATGCAGAAATTATTTTTTGTTCATGTTGGATACTTGGATCTTGATCATAACCCTTTTAACCCGACTGCGTCAGAAAGAGGGCTAAGTTTTGGGCTGCCTATCCACTGGAGCGGAACGGAGAAATGTGCCAATATTAACCAATAAGAGCGGAGCTTTAAAGCAGAGTT
The DNA here is from genome assembly GCA_916610215.1 of Omphaloscelis lunosa. Classification (NCBI taxonomy): domain Eukaryota; kingdom Metazoa; phylum Arthropoda; class Insecta; order Lepidoptera; family Noctuidae; genus Omphaloscelis; species Omphaloscelis lunosa. Next base: position 3,789,298 of record OU744271.1, read on the forward strand.
TAGATTCTATTGGTTAATATTGGCACATTTCTCCGCTCCTCTCCAGTGGACAGCCTTACTGTGTTCTCTTGTGGGCTATATAATTCAAATTCATAATATTTTATTTCACATAAACCTACAAGGGCACTTATGAAATGTCAGAAGCTAGGTGCACGGTTCCAACTGGTTGTTTCCTTTAAAAATGTTTTCAAATTACACTGTTATTAGGCATCTACTTATTTGGGAGGACAGTATAGGCCTGTCAACAAGTACTGAAATTATTAGAAAATGAGTTGAAACGTGTATAATATGCAATAGACAGCCAACACATAGTATATTTAGTTGTAAGTTTACGTTATTGCTAGTGTAAGTTGTAACATATTGATATATTTTCGGTAACACTGTTCTCTGGCTTCCAGACGGTTTATTTGCGGCGATCTCACTGCGTGGGATGTGTTAGAAATATTATATGAAAATAATAACTACAATAAACATGTGTGGTTTTTTTTATAGAAATTGTTTTATTTTATTAGAGTCGCCTCCTGTAACTAGTTGACTATTGATTCAAGCGTGACCTTGCGGAAATCCATTATAAAATGATGATGTGGATATATTCGAACACGGCGTATTGCCACACCAAGCACGTCTGCGCTCGGTGCTTGGTGTGGCAACACGCTGTGTTCGAGTTCGCGACAAGTCAATCGTCATCCTGAGGATGCCTCGTTGAGAGGTGAAACACGTGTCGATTTCTTCCAGGGTCTTTTTAAGACTCTTTAGAAATAGCTAAGCGGAACAGGTTACTAAATATATCCACATCATTTTATCCCTGATGGTGGCCATGCCAGTGTCAGTCACACTATTTCTGCCTACAGGCTTTGTTTCTGATTTAAAAAATTAGAAAAACCTAAATAAAATTGGTTAGATATAGCAATCCAAAGGGTTTCCCCAAGATTACAGCGTATTTCGGTAAATCGATGCAAGTAGATGCATTTAGCATCAAGCCACCAAAAGCGTCTTGAGTTCTTCCGTGACAAATCTAAAAGTCAAATCGATATTCTTCTAATTAAACTTTTTAACAAGTATGACACTACCATATACAATTTTCATCAATAAAATTATCCTTAAGTAATTATCCTTACTTTCATTTTTTTTTTTTCTTTAAGACGTTTCGTTTACGTGAAGAATTTTGAATCCGCGCGCAACTCATTCTGCCATACACGCTGCCCGGTTTGGCCGCCATGTATATTCACATTATTCACCGAGATATCTCCTAACGAATTCATTGAGGAATTTGCAAAAAGTAATCAGAGCAGACTTGTAAAATGTTGTGCTTTTTTAGTGTTTAGGTACTTCGCTAAAACCTACCCTCAGCGGGGTCAAGGCCAGTGTTGCCAGACGTCCTAATTTTGGCGGGACGTCCCGATTTTTAAATCAACATTAAATGATTTTTGTCCCTTATTTTTGCTTTATTCAGAAGTCTCAACTACCTAAAATCGTTAAATTAAATAAGCACCTATTTACCTCAATGATTGACATAAGACAACGCACAGCACCAATGAGGTCCCAGTACAAAAACCAATTGCGCACAGGTGGTCATAAAACAGCTTTATTAAAAAATAGCATTCTTTCCATAGGACCGCTTATATATAATAAATTACCTGAAAATTTAAAAGACCTACCTATAAAAATGTTTAAAAAACAATTTTCAAAACTATTGCTGGAGAAATGTTATTACACAGTTAAAGACTTTTTAAATGACAAAACTATATAGGAAAATGTTTTTGATAAATGTACGTTACCTTTCCTATTTTTAATGTTTTTGATGACATTGACTTTTTTTTTTTTTTTTTTTTTTTTTTTTCTCTCTTGGCAAGTCGCTATTTGCGCATTTGCCACTAACAAAAACGGGGGAACTTATAATAATTAAAAAAATGGTATCTGAACGGAATTTGGAAATATAAATTGGTCAGGATCGGAAAAGGAATAAATTTTCAAATAAAATATATAATAAACTAAATACGGATTGAGTTAGAATTAATGAAAATAGATAAACAGTTGTATATTATAGGATCATTAGATGCTAAAAGAGTAAGAATGGAAGTAGGAAGAGGAACTTCATGACGATTTAAGGAGTCCATAAAAGGAGAATGATTATAAAGAGAACACGAGAAGAAAATGTGGTTCAGATCCCCCACACTTTCGCCACACTCACAAATATCGTCATCTATGATATGAAGCCGTGCAAGGTGAACTGGAATACAAACATGTCCCAGTCTCATACGGATAATACAACTGGTGGAAGTTTTATTTAACTTTAATTTAAAAAACCAAGGTTTTTTTGGAATACACGTTTGTATGGTAGAATAAAATTTACCTTTTAATACTGAACTGTCTGACCATAAGTCTCCCCAAGACTCCCGAAGGAACGTCATGGGGAGACCTGCAAGATCATGACAATAATTAATGTACGGAAAACGATCTCCACAATCAACAGCCTCATTGGCAAGCTGGTCAGCCCTGGTGTTGCCCAAAATGTTGCTATGTCCCGGAATCCATGCAAAGCTGATTACAAGCCCTTGCTGATAACATTTGTACAATAAATTTCTTATAGATATTACCAAGGGATAAACTGTTTTACATTTTAATGGAAATTTGCTAAGAGCTTGCAAAACACTCAAAGCGTCTGAAAATATGACCGTCTTTTTTAATTTCATAATGTGTATATATTCTACAGCTTTGAATAAACCAAAGCATTCTCCTGTGAACACTGATGATTCAGGCGGAAGTTTAACCTTTTGAACTATATTGTATTGAGAATGAAAAATTCCGACTCCTACACAACCAGAATTATCGTGTTTGGACGCATCAGTGTAAATATGATGCCAATCTTTCCAATAATTATATTTGATTGAATTAAATAAGAAACTCGTAAAATCATCCCCTTTATTTAAACCCAAGGAAAAATGTATGTCAGGAATAGAAACTATAGATTCATAATTACTGCAAAAAAGAGGATATAAATTTGAGCTGTAGCTTGGAGCCTGTAAGGCAATAAACTTTTTGTAACTCTGAATAAGACATGGTGGATTTTTATGAGACCAATAATTAGAAGAATTTATTTGATTTAAAAGTAATGGAAGTTTTGTATGTAGAGGATGGTTAGCAAATTGCAATGAACGAAATAAAAATTTATCGCAAAGGAACTGACGGCGAAGTGAAAGAGGAGGATCCACACATTCAAGTTGAAGGGCATTAATTGGACTAGATTTCATAGCTCCCGTGATTATTCTTAGTGCTTTTGACTGTATATTGTTAAGTTTTTTAAAAGCAACAATACTCCCTGGTTCTAACAAAAAAGACCCATAATCTAATACGCTTCTAACTATAGCATTATATAGCAGTTTTAAACAATAAGGATGGGCACCCCACCATACTCCAGCCAGGCATCTTAACATATTTAACCTTTTTTCGCATTTAGAAAAAATATATTCACAGTGGGGAATACCAGTAAGCCTGGAGTCTAAAATAACTCCTAAAAATTTGACCGAAGATTTTTCTGGAATCGGTTGACCATCAAAATATATAGAAAAAGGAGGAGGAAGCCGCTTTCGTGAAAATAAAACAGTAGAGCTTTTCGAAGATGATAACTCTAGTCCATTACGATCAAGCCATGTTTTTAAAAGATTAAGAGAAGAAGACAGTGAAGAGCAAGCCGTTTCAATAGAGCGATGAGAACAGTATAAAACCAGGTCATCAGCATATTGGAGAACTTTTACTTTACTGTCCAGGGAAGATTCGAGGTCATATGTATATATATTATACAATATAGGACTTAAAACAGACCCTTGAGGAAGCCCTTTCCACACTAATCTAGATTCATAAGTAGAATCCTCTAATAAAACATTAATACGTCGCTCAGATAAAATATTCATAATGAAATTAAAAAGAATTGTAGGCACATTTAACTTTTGTAATTTATTTCTTAAAATCGGAATAACTACATTGTCATAGGCGGAAGTAATATCTAAAAACGAAGCTATAAGGTGACTATTTACAGAAAAACTTAACCTAATATCCGTGACAAAAATACTTAAGCTATCTAAAGTACTTTTGCCCCGCCTAAAACCGAACTGACTGTCACTCAATAAATTATTGCTCTCAATAAACCATTCTAAACGGTTCTTTACCAAATGCTCGGTAACTTTTAATAAAACTGAAGAAAGTGCAATGGGACGATAGGCATTACTATCTGACGGGCTTTTGTCAGGTTTCAAGATTGGTAAAACTATTTGGGATTTCCAGGATGTGGGAATGTTGCCAGTGACCATAATAGAGTTTATAAGATTTAAAAAATAGTCAAGTGACGTTTCGCTTAAATTTGACATAAAGGAATATGGAATACCATCAACTCCAGGAGCAGAATCTTTTAGGTGGGTCAAAATACCTTTGAGTTCAGCAAGAGAAAATGGACTATTGAGTTCTGCAAGATTGACATAATCGGAAAGAGGTATAGAATAAATAGTTATTTCCTCAGGGACATACGAAGGTGATAGCTTATCTAAAAATTGGTCTTTCATTGAAGAAGGAAGCAAAGATGAGGGAGACTCCTTAAATGCAGATCTAAACCTACGAATGTTTCGCCACACAACTGATGGATGAATATTAGGTGATATGTTCTGACAAAAACGTCTCCAACCTTCGAACTTCTTTTGTTTAAATAATTTACGAGTATCAGTAATGGCAGAACATACAACATCAAAGTTTTCATCTGTAGTGTTGGCATAATATTGAATCTCTGCTTGTTTCCTCTTTTTAACTGCAATTGAACAATCCCTATCCCACCATGGAGGGGATGGGATATAACCTAGAGCTGTATTTTTTATAGGAAAATGACTATCAGCAGTTCTTATTATTAATTTTGCTAAAGCTTCAGCACATAAGTGTTCATCACCAAATTTAATTTCAGGAAGTTCCGAAATGTAGAAATCCAACTGCTCCTTAAACAATGACCAATTGGCATCTGCAAGTCTATACTTTAACCGTGGAGGAGGTTTAGAATAATGCTTATTATAAAAAGGAAATGAAAGTAATATTGGAAAATGGTCACTACCATGAGTAGAAGTTAAGACTTCCCAAGATAAATAAGGTGTAAGACTGGGAGAGCATATTGACAAGTCAGGAGCACTTATTTCCTCGTTGGGAGCAGTGCGTCGTGTTGGAGAACCATTATTAAGAATGCAAAGATTACGAGTGTCAATCAGATCCAAAAGATTAACCCCATAGCTATTGGTCAAGGAACTACCCCAACATTGATGCTGAGAATTAAAATCACCTAATAGTATAAAAGGTTTTGGAAGAATAGAAAGAATATTTACAATTTCATCGAAAATCAGAGTAGATGGACGAGGAATATATATAGAAACATAACAAACTTTATTTACAACTGCTGCAATAATAGAAAAATCACTATTATGAGCAGGAATGGAAAAATGAGTAAAAGATTGAGGATGTTTGATGAGTAAGGCTACTCCACCATACTTATCAAATCGATCCTCTCTGAGACATGCATAACCCGGAATCCTAAACAAAGAGTCCGGACTAAGCCATGTCTCCTGTAAAGAAAAAATAAATGGATTATATTTATTTATAAGATAAATTATTTCAGTTTTTTTAGAAATTGCACTTCGGCAATTCCATTGGATTACCTTGGCTGGACTGTCCATTATTATTATTAGAAGTGCAAGTAACTGCTTCGAGTGCAGAGGCAACGTGAGACGGTGAAATTAAGTTAGACTGTGACAAAGACTTAATTAATGCTATGATTAAATCTCTTGTAGTTTCAGATAGATTGTCCTTAGGAATCAGAGCAGTGCCATTATTTAGTGAAGAAGTGTTATTATAGTCCTTAATAAGGTCATGATGAGATTGACGATCATAACCTATAGAGGATTTTGTAGGTGAACGAGGTTTAGTGTAAACAGTTTTTTTATATGAATATGACTGATTAGATGTAGGATTAACCCGTGGAGCTGAAGGAGTAAAGCTATCTGACACATGAGTGGTAGTTAAGGCGTCAATATATGACTTCTTAGAAACAAAAGGATGTAGTTTTGATGCTTCTGCATAAGAAATGCAACTTTTGGACATTGTTTCTTTTATCGATTTCTGTCTCTCAAATTCAAGGCACTTCTTACTAGTAGCTTCATGAGACCCCCTGCACAAACAGCAAGAGACATCATCATCTTGAACTGAACAGGACTCGCCTGAATGTCCATCACCACACTTAAAACATCTAGGCTTAGACCTACAAAGACTTTTTACATGACCATACCTACAACAATTATAACACTGAATAGTTGGGTAAATGTATAATTCAACACTCAAGGCTGTGTAACACATAAACACCCGCTTTGGTAGAACTTGCCCATCAAATGTAATTATAATTGTTTCCGTGTTCTTGAATACATTATTACCATCAACCATTACTTTCCTTCTAATCCTCCTAATTTTTAAAATTTCTCCACAGCCTATGGGAACAGAAATAGCCTCCTGAACCTCCTCATCGGACCAATCGGCAGGAACGCCTCTTACAACACCCATACGGGTTATGGAGAAAGCAGGGATAAAAGCTTTATAATTTTCTTCAGCTAATTTTGTATTATTTAAAAACAGATTCGCATCATCATAGTGAGAAAATGCCAATGAAATTCGATTTCTGCCGATTTTTTTCAGACTACCATTTATCACATTTTTAAAATTATTTCTTTTCAAAAAACGGCCAAAAGAAATGGGATGTAAAAATGTTTTTTCAGTGACTTGTTCACGTTGCACATGAACGACATATGGAGCAGCATCTGATGACTTAAAAGTCAACCTAGCCAACTGAGTTGCAGACTGTGGAGATGTTTTATTTTGTACAATGATTGATTCATGAGATACCTGAGTAGTAATTTTTTGTGAGGGGTCTGAACCATTCTCGAAATGAGAAATTTCCATCTCCTGATTCTCTGGTTCACAATTGCAATCCTTTTTGCCGCCATTTTTACGCCTTTTTTTGTTGCAATGTTTGCAAATTTTGGGCCGAGCTGAAACCCTCTTCCTTCTACTATTATTTACTGTTGATACTGAACAATCAGTATCAACACTGGTTTCATTATGTGAAATTGTCACGTAGTGAGCTATGACCGGAGATATCGACCCCCCAGGATCCCCTGGAGGGTCCATAATAGAAGATTTATAAAAAACTTACCAACTATTAATACACACAAAAAAAAAAACTAACTACTAGAAATATATAAACAAAAAACTAATTATTTACACAAAAAGATCCCAACAAACTTATTTTAGGAAATTAAAATTCACTTAGAAAGAAAAAACACGACCGCCATATTCAAGGTTTCCCGCGCTTTTTCCTGACATTGACTTATTGACATGGTTATTTATTTATTAGCGATATTTTTTTTTTTTTTTATTTTTTTTAATGGTTGTTGTTATATTGTAATTTGACATAACAGATCTTGATATTACGAGATTATCTAAATTTTTTATCTAATAATAATAGTGATTGTTGTTAATATTTTTGGAATATTTTGACATTAAGATTTTCGACATTAATCATTTCGACATTTATATTCTTCATTGTATGATTTGCGAGAGATTTATATGTAATTCATTAGTTATATTTATATTTTTTTTTTTTTTTTTTTTTTTTTGTTTTGATGTCTGATCTGTAACAACCAATTAAATTCGACTATGGCTAATAATGATCGAAATAGCTGTATCTATAATTATTAATATTTAATTCAAACCCAATATTTTGCATGCCGTAAGGTAAAATGTATCGGGACACTTAATAAATATTCCAACCTATATGTATACCTACATTATCAGCAAATAAATGATTTCTTTCTTTCTTTCTTTCTTTCCTAACGATAGGGTAAATCTGATTTAAAATATCACATTTTATTTTTATCAAAGTACATTTTCTATGGCTATTTTTGCTATCTATTGTCACGTAAACGTAACTTCAAACTCAAATAAAAATATTTAAAAACTTTTGATTATATACGTTTTTTACTAAGTCCCGCTTTCGACGAAAGAATCCCGCTTTTTTTATTCAAAAAGTTTTGGAATCCCGACTTGGCAAAAAAAAAAAACTGGCAACGCTGAAGCCCCTCCCAAACGACAATCCTGGTTCCGCCACTGTTGCGCCTAATTATTACAATATTTAGTATAAATACAGTTAAAACCGGCGAAGTCCGTACCAGCCCGTCCCATCTTTGATGTCCTCCCTCCGGTGACGCCCTAAGCCGAGGCTCGTACCCCACAGGGGGTGCCCTTAGCGAGCGTTCACCTAGCTTTTTAGCTTAGTTTTGTATGCCCCTGGCTGGAGGCTTTGAGTGTAGCAGCTTAAGGCAACCACAGGATTGACCGGTTAAGTAGTCATGACCTCAGAGGTCAGCTACGAGATGCCCTACAGAAAAAAAAAAAAAAAAAAAAAAACGAAGTCCGTATCGGACCACGCACAATGAAGGGTTCCAGGGAGTAGGAGGGATGAATTTATCCCAAGAACAAACTTAACATTGTAGTTGAAAAACATGTTCTCTCAAACGGAATATATAGGAGAACATGTTTTTGCAACTGTAAACGTAAGTTGGTCGATAACTACTCATTTCCTTGTAGAGCCTACTTATCTGTGATAGTTTTCCTTTTAATTTCGTTATACATACTACTATCGTGAATTTTTTCACATATCCAAAACCAATCATTTAGCTGGCAGGGGACTTTCTAGTACTAAGTAAGAGTTTCTAAGGTAAGCCAAGAACAGACACACAGATGTGGCGAAACTATAAGGGTTCCTTGTTGACTACGGAACCTTAAAACCGTCTCCAATAATTCAGCAATATCAACCATTTTCTTTATCCACTCAATCATTACTTACGCACATTTTACTTTCACAAAGATGGCGACAAAATTATTTCGTCTATAGAGATAGAGACATAAATAGAGACATAATATAGAGACATAATAGGGACTATATGCTTTCGAGAATATTGCTCTTCGCATTGCACAATAATGTCAGCGTCGCCTTTCGAGTAGTTTCGAGTCGTTCAGCACTTTCTTTCTATGAGACAATTCTTGCAAAATGCTACACACAATTAAGCGAAGTTAGATTAGCAACAAATACTGACCTGCAAATTGCAAAAAACGTAAGAAAATTTGAATTTCGCGGGCTACCGAAGTGCTTGCGGATGCGTAAGTCAATTTCTGCAAGTTTTGTTGCTAATCTAAACTTAATTGTGTGTAGCATTTTGCAAGAATTGTCAATATTACTTACTATATTTGAATTTCGCGGGCTACCTTAGCGCATCCCCCTTAAGATGGAACCTTCGACCATGCCCGCGAAATTCAAATTTTCTTATGTTTTTTCATTTTGTAGGTCAGTCTCAGATCTCATGTTAATGATTGATTGATTGGCGGTCATAAAAGATGGCCTCCCTCCATTTCTTTCACATCTCACGGTTACCTAACTAACATACCAAATTATTTGCTGCTAAGAATGTCAATTTCGTGAATTTATGACATTATACACCATCACTGAGAATTGTATTTACGATTTCAATTATTAACATTCTGTAAATATATATTTATTATTTTTACGACCGCAAATCAATCAATCATTAACATGAGTTCTGAGACTGACCTAAAAAATACAAAAAACGTAAGAAAATTTGAATTTCGCGGGCAGGGTCGGCGCTTTCACCTTAAGCCAAGCAAATTGCCGTTCCGTATATCTACGATTACGCCTGTATTCTGGTGGCACTTTTTTACTTTGTTTGCATTGTGGCGTCATTTACATCGCCCAATGCGAACTACGCATCACATTGACGTCACGCAAAATCCTGCATTGCGCAAGCAGAGTTTACCGCACGACTAGCCTACACAGGGTGGCAGGAACATCGACGCGAAAACTGTTACCATGGATTCAGTACATGACTCTGAACCCTACTGCGTTGAAATTCGTCTGTTATTAAAATAAAAATCTGCCGTTTCATAGAAAAGTGCAATACCTACGCGGTCAAAATGTATGGAACAGAAGATTAAAAAAAAAAAACAACGAAAAATTTCGACGCACGGGGGTTCAAAATCATGTACTGAATCCATGGTAACAGTTTTCGCGTCGATGTCTCTGCCACCCCGTATACATCAATCTTCGGGCAGTAGCCCACTAGACACAACACCCGGTCGGAGGATCCTCGAGGATTCATGCGGAAGGTTTTAGTGTATAATTTATTAAGGTTCAGCCAATTTACACAATAAATTGGCTGAAATTTGACGGTTATTGTTGAAGATGTCGAAAAAAATCATGCCGACTGGGAACTTTATTGGCGTGCGCCGCGGAAATCGTAAAAGTTACATAAAATTTATGTTCTACAGTATTGTTCATCTTAAAAGGAGGCTCCCTAAATTCTATGTTAATTTGCATTCATATTCTGAAAAAGTCGTATACAATTAAAATGGAACGAATCATGATCATGAATCACGATCACGGTCATGAATGGATGTATATGATTTATTGGATCTTTTTCTTTTCAAATATAAGATAGTTACGTAATTGGAACATTTTGGCGCGATCCATTTTTTATTCGAAAATCATGTCTTTTTTAAAGATTCTCTTATTATCATTATTATTTTTCAGTCTTATTTGAAACAAAAACAAGATTACTCGGCTTTTATGTCTAAAATAATTATTGACAGTAAGAAAATATAGTTTATTATCCAAATGTAAGATATTATTTCCCTAGATCAATTATTACTTTAGTTATAAACGAAATAAGAATTGAGACTTACGACATTTAGTTCCGTGCTTGAACACGACCGCGATATTCAATTTTATTACTGATGTGTTAGCGTTTAGCACATAGTGGAATGGTGGGGTTCATTTGGGGCGGACTTGGCGTAGAAATTGTCTTTGGAGTGCCTGGTCTTAAAAAGTTCAACAAAACAGTCCGCGATGGCATACATCTATCTTCTAAGGATGGGTAACCAATTTTATCTTTCAGAATTTGATAGTAATTTAATTGTTATTTCCGAAGCTATTTTGACCGGTATTATATTAATCCTTATCCAGTAAATTATGTTACTTAAATTGAGCATTTCATTTAGATTAAAATATGCCTTGACATCATTTCATTTAACTGAAGGGTTTAAAAGATATCATAGATTCAAAATTACGCGTAACTAATAATTTTGGTTGACGGCAACGCGGGCGCAGCGGTATGAGTCAATGACCTTTTCCTCGGCTATTAGGTATGAAACTCCGGTAGTATGTTCCCGTGGGATATTTTCCGACATCCACGCGGGCGAAGCCGCGGGCAAAAGCTAGTATTAAATTAGCAATATTTCTAGGTATATACAATAGGCATGTAAAAAAACCCTGCCCGATCCGTAAGTGGCTCGTAGGTACTGCAATAACATTACTTAAAAGTAATAAAGTTATTGGTATTGTTACGTCGTACGTACGAGATCTTTCGAGAAAGCACGGATTACAGTGTGTTTGCGCTAAAAACTTCGAGAAGCATTCCATTATTATTAGTTTGAAGTTAAGTAGGTAACTACTTATAAACAATATTAGAACTCGTCATTGTAATTTCGACCGTACGCCGAGGGCATAAAGTACCTATTTCTTTATTCGGTACAAGTAGGTTATTATTTTTTATACCTACTACTTTTGTATTTCCTGGTAATGTTTATTTGTTGATGTTTTTCTGGAACCGTTCTACAAATAGCTGGAATGTTCTTGAATATTGGCGGTATAAAAGCAGAGAGCCGACACACGACGCAGGCAGTCTGATTTAGGCGATACAACGAAGCGAATCGAAGTGAACTATAAGTGCGATATCTAAGTGAATAGTGATCAGTAGTGTATTTGTGATTAAGTTTTGAGTGTTTCGTGTTCAATAAAGTTATTTAATTGTCCGATTGGTAATAATTAATTTATCCCATACCCAGCTCGTAGCAATTTGGTGTCAGAAGTGAGGGATAAATTATGCCAATCCTACCGAAGGACGACACGGACGGTATCCGTACCAGGAGTCAGCGACAGCAGGACATGGACCAAAGGCGGTTTGGACATTCTCCAACACAGACACCGGGTGGTGTCCAGCCTACGTCAGTGCCAGTCGCTGGCCCATCCGCAGTTCCTACAGCATCAATGGCGCCAGACTTGTCAGCTTTAATGGCGCTGCTACAGGAGCAGTCTCGCCGTCAAGAGGAGCAGGCTCGCCGGTTGGAAGAGCAGTTGCAGCGAGACAAAGAGGAGCAGGCTCGCCGTCAAGAGGAGCAGGCTCGCCGTCAAGAGGAGCAGGCTCGCCGGTTGGAAGAGCAGTTGCAGCGAGACAAAGAGGAGCAGGTCCGCCGCCAAGACGAGCAGATGCTCCTCATAAAGGATCTTCATGCAACTTTTGGCAAAGACCTAAAGGTGATGAAGGATCAGGTACAGCAGCACGAGAATCGCCTCTCAGAAGCCGAACTTCAGATCGCTGGGGTGAAGAAGGCTTTGGGAGAACTGAAGACTGGAGACGTGACTGTAGCTTCAGTAGTTGCTGCACCTTCAGCGCGGGGCTTTAAGGTGCCTCCATTCGATGGCACATCTTCGTGGTCGGCTTATAAAATTCAATTTGAGGCCGTTATGAAGGCGAATGGATGGACAAAACCACAAGCCATGACTGCGCTCACCTTGGGCCTCCGAGACCAGGCCCTAAACATTCTTGAGGCGCTCGGCAAGAATGTAACCTACGAGCAGCTGCTGGAGGCGTTAGAGTCCAGATACGGCGACGCGCACCTGGAGCACGTATTTCGTGCTAAGTTGAAGGATCGTGTACAACGTAGTGCCGAGAACCTACAGCAGTGGGCCCTCGAAGTTGAAAAGCTGGTTCGGAAAGCATACCAGTCTGCCCCTGCACTTATCGATGGGAATTTGGTACAAGCGTTCGTTGATGGAATACGCGACCTAGAAGTTAGAGCCGCTGTGAGACTTGGGCATCATGAGACGCTGAAAGACGCCTTGGCCCATGCCTTAGAAGTAGAGGCAGTGAGGCAGGACCACCGAACGCACCGCGTCAGGGAGGTTGTAGCAACACCTGTACGCCACCGGCCGCAAGGGTACAGTCCTAGGTGCTACACTTGCGGAGTAAGGGGTCATCTTCGGTCAAACTGTCCTAAGCGCAGCACCCCGAGAGAAGATCAGCAGGGAAGGGTGGCTGAAGTGACTGCCCAGCCACAGCAGGGAAAACGAGTAAATGCCAGGACTGGGGGGTGGGTGCTGGCTGGTATTGAAAGAGCCCCGAGAATCTTGATCTCGCAAGCACATGATGGGAACAGCCTGACCATCAAAGGCGAAGTCAACGGAACACCATGCAAACTGACGTTGGATACTGGAGCTTCTCACACGGTCGTCAATTCTCACCTAGCAAGTCGGTTTCTTGGGAGAACTCACGGTAACGCAGACGCCTTGTCAAGAAGACCTTGTCCTGAAGACGGTAAGCACTGTGCCAGGCAAGAGACTAAGGAAGTACCCGTGAGGATGCTTAGAACAGATCTCACCGATGAATGGAAGGAAACCCTACAGCAGGCTCAGCAAAATGACTCGGACATCAAACCGATCTTCGAGTGGGTCAAAGCTGGTGCTCCTAAACCTAAGTGGAGTGATGTGGCTGCGATGAGTTCCATCACGAAGAGTTATTGGGCGCAATAGAACAGCTTGGTGATCCAGGATGGAGTCTTGTGCCGTAAATGGGAAAACGCTCGAGGGGACAGCTGTCATCTACAAATGGTTGTCCCTAAAGCTAAGGTACCGGATGTTCTACGGCTCTACCATGATGGATGTTCAGGAGGACATATGGGAGTAAAAAGGACTCTACTAAAAATTCGAGAACGCTTTTACTGGATCCACTGTCGAGATGATGTGGAGGACTGGTGTCGCAAATGTACCAGTTGTGCGGCCGTGAAAGGACCCCACACACGCAGCCGAGGTGCATTAAATGTGTACAACGTTGGAGCCCCTTGGGAACGGATAGCACTAGACGTTGCGGGACCATTTCCAGAAAGTGAGAGCGGGAACAAGTACTTCCTGGTGGTCATGGATTACTTCACAAAGTGGCCAGAAGTCTTCGCAATTCCTAACCAAGAAGCTACAACTGTCGCAGATAAATTAGTTCAGGAAGTTTTCTGTCGTTTTGGAGTACCCTTAGAAATACACAGCGATCAAGGAAGGAATTTTGAATCGCAAGTATTTCAGGAAACTTGTCGATTGATGGGTACCTACAAAACCAGAACCACCTCTTACCACCCACAATCTGATGGAATGGTGGAACGATTCAACCAAACGTTAGAGAGATATCTGGCAAAAGTCGTGGAAAGTAGGCAGAGGGATTGGGACAAGCACATACAGCCGTTTCTGCTGTCCTACCGCAGCGCAGTCCACGAAAGTACGACTGTGACGCCAGCCTTCGCGAACTTTGGAAGGGAATTACGGTTGCCTGCAGATTTAATCACTGGAACTCCCCCTGATGCTCCACGTAGTGTAACAGATTACGCAAATTATTATTAGTTTGAAGTTAAGTAGGTAACTACTTATAAACAATATTAGAACTCGTCATTGTAATTTCGACCGTACGCCGAGGGCATAAAGTACCTATTTCTTTATTCGGTACAAGTAGGTTATTATTTTTTATACCTACTACTTTTGTATTTCCTGGTAATGTTTATTTGTTGATGTTTTTCTGGAACCGTTCTACACATAGCTGGAATGTTCTTGAATATTGGCGGTATAAAAGCAGAGAGCCGACACACGACGCAGTCAGTCTGATTTAGGCGATACAACGAAGCGAATCGAAGTGAACTATAAGTGCGATATCTAAGTGAATAGTGATCAGTAGTGTATTTGTGATTAAGTTTTGAGTGTTTCGTGTTCAATAAAGTTATTTAATTGTCCGATTGGTAATAATTAATTTATCCCATACCCAGCTCGTAACAGTATTTACAAATCTCATTTTTAGTACCAACCATAATTACCCCAAATTCATTAAAAATGAGCAAGTTTTCAAATGACTTGTAGATTGTAGATACCCGCTAAACCACGGCCGCCCACGGCCAGTGTAATTACCCGGTAAAATTCCCCATTATAAAAAATGAGACTATTTCTTTTTTCGATTTTCCGGAAAATTACCACATAAATTAGACTTTTAGTACCTACGATACCTAACAACATCCTCACGGATCAGACAGCTTTTTTACAAGACTACGGCAAAGCCAAAAGGAAGGGAAACGGGGGTTGGGTGCCAGGAACACCTACAAAATTATAATGGCATGCGACAACGGCTTTACCTTGACCATTTCTGTACCTGTCTTGATTTTTGTCTGAAATATTTGCTTGTTTCGTAATTTTTAGATAATTTTTATTTTCCCGTAGTCGGATTACAGTTTTTTATGAAACCTAATTTTATTTATATCTTGTTTAAGGTGTTAAAAATTAACTTTACAAACTTTAATAGGTGCTTTAGACCATCGAACTGAATACCTATTAAATGAGCAATATTTGTAGATATATACAATAGATATGTAAAAAACCCTGCCCGATCCGAAAGTGGCTTGTAGGTACTGCGATAACATTACCTAAAAGTAATAAAGTTATTGGTATTTATAAATCTCACTTTTAGTACCAACCATAATTACCTACCCCAAATTCATTAAAAATGAACAATCTACAAGTCATTTGACTTGTAGATTGTAGACACCCGTTAAACCACGGCCGCCCACGCCCCATGTAATTACCCGGTAAAATTCCCCATTATAAAAAATGAGACTATTTCTTTTTTCAATTTTCCGGAAAATTACCGCATAAATTAGACTTTTAGTACCTACGATACCTAACAACATCCTCACGGATCAGACAGCTTTTTTACAAGACTACGGCAAAGCCAAAAGGAAGGGAAACGGGGGTTGGGTGCCAGGAACACCTACAAAATTATAATGGCATACGACCACGGGTTTACCTTGACCATTTCTGTACCTGTCTTGATTTCTGTTTGAAATATTTGCTTGTTTCGTACTTTTTAGATCATTTTTATTTTCCCATAGTCGGGTTACAGTTTTTTATGAAACTATCTTATTTATATCTTGTTTAAGGTGTTAAAAAATTAACTTTACAAACTTTAATAGGTGCTTTAGACAATCGAACTGAATAACTTTTACTATGCGAACAACTTTGAAATCGTGAAGAAAAATCAGCTAGCTGTTCCATACTAAAGTTTAATACCTACCTATTGTCCTAAACTGTTGGTACAGCGGTTTTTTTTTTTTTTTTGCGAGGCTTTACTGGAACTGTCATCAAGTCATGCCCAAGTAAACTCGCAAGTGCATTATTATCGAAATGTTTGTAAGGCCTATTCTGTAGTCTGTCACGCTCGATGGCAACGTCTACTATCAAAACTTTAGGGGTATGAAAACCGAAGCTGTAATGCTCGCGAAGGAGGAGGCGGAACGCGTGAGGGAGAGGCAAATTTCGCGCCCTCACGCCCCTAACCCTAACCGCCGCAGGAGGAGACGCCCAGGGCGTCGGGAATCGCGAGGCGATTTCCGGCCACCGTAGGCGCGGGCTTGCGGACGGTGAGCAATGGGTGGCTCACCGTCCGATAAGGACCAGGCCCGGGTCGACGGCGCGTTGTGTTCCACGCGCGCCTCAAAGAGATGTCAGCAGATTTGAAGGGGTCCACTAGGGCCGATGCCTGCCCGGGTTGCGAAGAAAACCGAAAGGGAGATCGTGGCCCCCGGCAACAGGGCAACCGAAGGAACACGGGTGGGTTTTAGTCAGTAAGAGTCTGACACGCCCTCCTGCTCCGCCCAGAGCGGGAGAAGTTATTTGATGATTTCCCAACCTCAAAAAAAAAAAAAAAAGGGGGGTATGAAAACAAAATTAAACATGATTGAATTATCCACCCGATCGCGCAATTATGATGTTATTATCGGCACAGAGACTTGGCTAGACGACAGTATAAGTGATGGCGAATTATTTGACTCCAGGTATAACGTTTATCGTAGAGACAGAGTATCAACCGTCAGTAACGGCAAAAGAGGAGGAGGTGTATTAATTGCTGTTTTGAAGTCAATAGACTCTACCCGGATGTCGCAGTGGGAAACAGACATTGAAAACCTATGGGTCAAGCTCAAGACTGTCAAAGGGAATAAATCCCACAATTTAAATATCTGCGCGGTTTATCTTCCCCCTCCAGTTCAACATCAGACAATTGACTCATTCCTTGACAGAGTCTCATCTGTCATCGATACAACTGGCGACGAAACCCTGATAGCTGGAGATTTTAATCTGAGTTTCATTAATTGGGAAATTGACAAAACTTATTCCCACACTTCCAGTAACACAGCTTCTAACTATGCTAACGCATTGGGCTACTCACTGATAGACTTTATGTCACTGTGTAACATGGAGCAAATAAACTCTGTCAAAAACTGTTATCACAAAACCCTAGATTTAATATTGTGTAACTTCTATGGAGGAATTGTTAGTGTATGCAATAACCCGTTATCAACAGTAGATGTCTACCACCCACCCCTCGAAATACTAATAAAAAACACGTCCCCCGCGTTATTAAAGAGTAAGATGCCTGTTAGGTACAACTTTATAGAAAAGGCAATTATACTCTAATCAACGCTATAATTAGTGCAATTGACTGGACCCATATTTTCTCGAACTTGCACGATGTCGATGTTATGGTGACACACCTATATAAGCATCTTAATGATATAGTTGACGAATACGTTCCAAAATAAAAAAAAACATAGTGATAAGTATCCCTCCTGGTTCTCTCAACCTCTCATTAGACTCCTAAATGAAAAAGAAAAACTTAGAAAACGGTATAAAAAATATAAAAATCCAAGGGATCACTTTGAATATAGACTTTTGGAGGGGAGATCGAAAACCATGATGAACAGTTGTTACAAAAACTATATGAGCTTAACTGAAAAAAACATTAGACATAATCCGAAACTCTTTTGGTCCTTCGTTAAAGCGAAAAATTCCAAATCTAACGACATTCCTTCTGAGATGTGTTTAGGAAATGAAACAGTATCTACTGGTGATGAAGTCTGCAGCCTTTTTGCTAAGCATTTCTCCAATAACTTTACTCCCTCGATTGGTTCACCTGCTGTAGCTCAAACAGGACCCAAGTATCATCAACATGCATTAGGTAGTCTAGTATTCACGGAACGAGATGTCCTGAAAGCACTAAAAAAACTTAACATCTGCAAAGGGCCGAGGCCAGATCGTTTGCCGCCGGTATTTGTAAAGAAGTGTGCTACTAGTCTATCCTTACCGCTTCAAATAATATTCAATCATTCGATTGCGACATCACAGTTTCCGACGGAATGGAAAATGGCAAATGTCGTACCAATTTTTAAGAAAGGAGATCCTAAAGACGTGCAGAACTACCGTCCTATTTCACTCCTTTCAGTTTTCGCTAAACTTTTTGAATCCCTGCTATGTCCCTTACTTATATCACATATTAATCCTCAGCTAGCTCCTCAACAACATGGTTTCTGTGTTCGTAAATCTACGACTACTAACTTGGTCCACTATGTCAAAAAAGTAAGTAAATTGATAGACTCTCGTGTCCAGGTAGACTCAATTTACACTGATTTCAGCAGTGCGTTCGACAAGGTGGACCATAAAATTCTCTTAAAGAAGCTTGAAGGTTTCGGCATATTTGGCCAGTTGCTTCTTTGGTTTAAATCGTATCTTTCAGAAAGAAAACAAAGAGTGATTGTAAAGGGCTACGAGTCACCAGTTTATTTCTCTACATCTGGAGTTCCCCAAGGTTCGCACCTGGGCCCAATTCTTTTTCTAATGTTCGTCAACGACATAGTTATCTCAGTAAAACACAGCAATTGCTCTATCTTCGCTGATGATTTAAAGATCTATAAAGAGATACACTCATCCGTCGATGTTCATTTACTCCAGGTTGACCTCGACGCAGTTCACGACTGGTGTTTAAAAAACCGCATGTCACTCAATGTGAAAAAGTGCTATCACATAACATTTACCAGAAAACGAAAACCTACTTCTTACTCAATAAATGGGGTAACACTACAAAAGGTAGACACGATTCGTGACCTAGGAGTCCAGCTCGACTCTAAACTCACATTTGTCAACCACATTAATAACATCACAGCCAAAGCTGCAAAAATGTCTGGCTTTGTAAAAAGAATATGTCGGGATTTCCAGTCCATCTCCACCCTAAAGGTGCTCTTCAATACTCTTGTAAGAAGCCTACTGGACTATGCATCTCCAGTTTGGAACCCTACTTACCGTGTTCACGTAAACAGGATTGAACGTATCCAAAGAAGCTTCACCAGATACCTTCGTTTTAGAAGCTCTAGCTGTCCACGAGATTCTTCTTACGGTCAAAGGCTCATTCATTTTAAAATATGCACTCTTGAACACCGAAGAGACGTGACAGATCAAGTCCTTCTCTATAAAATCGCCAACGGTTTACTAAATGTCCCCGATCTTTTGGAGGAATTAAGTATAGCTGTACCTCGACAGAATGCTATTCGATCTGGTCGCGAGACCATTACCTTTGCCACAACTGCAAGTCGTACTAATCTTGGTAGCACCGCTCCCATGAATCGTCTAATGGGAAATTATAATAAGATCGCTACACGAACCACTAGCATCGACATCTTCTCTAACCCTTTTCGTCAATTCCGTTCGAAAAATTTAACCAGCTTGGAGTCTCAAGACCTCAGTGCGACACAAGCCTCCTATTAATAAAATTCTATCCACTTCCATTTCCATCTTTTTAAGTCTTTTATTTGTTATGTAGTTAAATATTTCTGTAATTTCCATTGTAATTTCCATCGTATTTGTGAACATAATTATTTTTTATTCTTTGCAACTAAATCAACTAACGTTAACTAAAACGTCCTATAATCATAATCTCTGCTAGTGCTGTGCACTTCTATAAGTGACGAGTTCACAATACCTAAAACTGTATGTGATTTTTGTATGTGTATGTTTAAGTGAGTTAGTCGTTGAGGTGCCAAATAAATAAATAAATAAATACTCCACAGTGAAGAAGGCGTATCACTACCGAGCGCGACAGCGATATCACTTATAACTGAATAGGCCTAATTGCTAATAGCATGGGGTCTCAACTCGAACAAATTATAATTAGTCTTGAAAAAAATTCATAGATGGCAGCATAGGCAACAATTATGAAATTAACAATCGCTAAATACTGATAAACGTCTGAATTTCGCTGAAGTAAGATAAGTAAAAATCTAAACTTCCTTATTTAATGCTGATTTATCCATTTAAACTCATAAATCACGTATTTCCAACAAAAATGATAAGTGAAACCTTTTACTTGAATTCGAACCCATAGAATGACAAAGTGAATCATGAGCTCTTTGCAATAGATGGCGTTTTACTCAATTTGCCATCAAATACTGTATAAGCGTTTGGTAGGAAAATCAAAGAACATATTTTTATAATCTAGTACCTACTTTACAAAGAAATAAAGGAATTGAAAGAAATTTATTAACATGTTTTTGCCAAATACCTACCTTCTTAATTATTGTTTTTTTCATTTTACCAATACCTTTCTAAAACTTTCTATAAAAAACCGGCGAAGTGCGAGTCGGACTCGTGCATGAAGGGTTCCGTATCTATACTAAAGTGACACAAAACTATTTTTAGTTTGACAGTACTAAGATGGCACCGAGTTATTAATTTAGTGAAAATGGCAATTTTGCTATTCTGAATTTGACGTTTTTTACCTAAAATTTTGAGTGTCTAACTATAAATTTGACTATTTTTAATCGCGATTAAAAAGGTGTAGAATAAAATTAGTTGTCATGAACATTATAGATGCATATTCACTCTAACATTGGTGATGTTAGTGTGAATTCTTCAGGTGCAAATTTTTTTTTTCTTTTGTTTGCTAATATCTCGAAAATCGTGTGTCCTATCGAAAAAATAATGAAAATTTCGACCCCCTTTATGAAAGCATTTTCCATACAAAAAGTAAAAAAAAACACGTCGAGGCTGGCCTGCCTGCGCGCATACGGCTCTAAAAAGAAAATCACGGGTTAAGGCTCTTTCAAACAGGCGCGCCACGAGACGCGACACAAAGACACCGTCGCGCGACGAGCGGTGTCTTTGTGTCGCGTCGCGTGTCGCGCCTGTTTGAAAGAGCCTTTAGGTTAGACGTGAAATCGCGATTGTCAAATTCGATTTTGGTTGTGTGTGAAAATTATTTTTAAATTTAGAGATTTTTTGTAGAATAGTTTAAGATTCTCATAGCCAAAAGCAAGGAATTTTTGTAATAGTTTATTTAGTTTAATTCGGTGTACAAGAGAATCGGCACCATTAAGCTTTAACAAACTAATTTTTATTACAGTCAAGTGTCCCTCCCCCCCACCCTGCCAGCTAAATGGTTGGTTTATGTGATAAAAGATCACAGGAGGAGTATTTATAACGAAATTAAAAGGAAAACTATCACAGCTAAGTAGGCTCTATAAGTTAACAGGTAATAATAAACCAACTTAAATTTGCGGTTGCAAAAACATGTTCTTCCATACATTCCGTATGGGAGAACATGTTTTTCAACTACAAAGTTAAGTTTGTTCTTGAGATACCAACTTACCAACTACGGAACCCTTCATTATGCGTGGTCCAACACGTACTTGGCCGGTTTTATTTGATATTTTTAAAAACATTAAGCCGTCGTTCGCACTGACGTAATTAAATCGCGACGGGATTTTATCGCGCACTGGATTTTCAACTCTCGGTGTTAAACCGAGCGCTGAGCATCCAACGCGCTGGGACACACTCTCGTCCCAGCGCGTTGAAAAAACACAATTGGATTTTCAATTCTCGGTATCTCGGCAGAGCGTTGAAAATCAAGTGCACGAAAAATAATCGCCGCAATTTTATTACATCAGTGCGAACATGGGCTTACTTTCAAAATGAGTTCGGACGAAGAACGCGTGATTTCAGTTTTAGGGTTTTAGCAATAGTCGATTTGGTAACGAGGCGATGAAAATCTAGATTTAGCATTGAAGTACAAAAATAATACATAAAGAGGCATTCACTGCCGCTTAAAAATTGCTAGCTCACTCACAAAAATGAAACTATTCCGCCAACTCGAGATATTTTTGTTGTATTGTTATTATACTTGTCCTTGAACGTACCGTGCGATGTGTGAATGCCATAAGTATCTAAGTCGACTTCTAGATGGCGTTATAAAACTACAGTCTCTGGCAATTTGTGAGTCGCTGATGCTGCCATCTGTTGAAAAAATGGAGGAAGAAAAATAGCCAGCTCAATAGCCAGACTTAGGGAGGTATCATTTCTTTGTATGGGCATGGGATTGGGTATCTGTACTAGTATTATATCTGTGCTAATAGCTAATTTTAGAGGTTGCCTGTCGTGGTAGCTAGATTAAAAATAAATAATATAAAGAGGTTTTATCTAAAGATGAAATAAATAGTTTCTATGTGCACGCCGTCATAAGAGGTGATGCAGCGTTTTTTGTCGCAGCCGACCAAGTATTTCTATCAATAGAAATAGTGGGATACACCCATGAGTTTGCCGACGTAACGCTCATATGGATGGTACAATACAAGCAAAGCTCAATTTTAAAAAGCATTTCCACGTAATGTAACGTTCCTGCGAACCGGGGTTCGACGTAATGCTCACGGAGAGTGAGCTTTACCTGAACATTCTAATTATTTTGCGTTTACTTGACTCTTCGTTGGTCGGTTCTGCAGGTCGCGTGTGCTACGTTTATGCTCGATGATATGTTACACGAATTTGCTAGATTGTTTGCAAAACGAAGTTGTAACAATTAACAATGCGTCGACGTCTTTTTTTTTTTTTGAGGGTGGGAAATCATCAAATAACTTCTCCCGCTCTGGGCGGAGCGGGAGGGCGTGTCAGACTCTTACTGACTAAAACCCACCCGTGTTCCTTCGGTTGTCCTGTCGCCGGGGCCGCGATCTCCCTTTCGGTTTTCTTCGCAACCCCGGCAGGAATCGGCCCTAGTGGACTTGACGTCGCGGTCGTGCTGTTCGTGAAAGGGAGACATGAGAGCGGCTTGATGTTTTGTCACAAGTAAATGCTCTAGTTTATACTCACCTTTAGGTACCGTAAAACGGGGTGAATAGACACAGTTTTGAACTTTGAATTCATTTTTATATGTTTTGAATAGTCAAGAGAACATTATATTGTGCTTACACCATGTCTCTTGGCTTTTTTAACAGTTTTCAGTCATCTAAATTTATATTTATTCTTTAATTACAGCACAAAATGCAAAAATATGTGTCGTTTCTATTGCACCCGCACATGGGTTCAATAGACACGAGATATGAGGTGAATAGAAAAAAATGCTAGGGTTGGCAAATTCCAAAGCTTAAGTTTCCAAAGGCTTTCCAAACACACCTATCTAAGTTGGTAACGTAAGTATGTAAAGAAGGTATTTAAGTATTAAACGTTAGGTACCTATTCATTAAAAGTGGTAAACTTTTTAAATAACATTACCTAATGCGTTTTTTTGTCGCAATAGAAATAATGGGATATAATTTGTAAAAAACGCTGGTCCCACTTTTTCTATTTTGTATTTCCATGGAAATAGTGGGATACACCCAAACTCATTAATAAATAGAGCCAAATATCAATACTGGATTGGCTCTCATAAGTAATCTTAATCGCTATGACTAAGATTTCTTATAAGAGCCAATAATCCTTTTGTGTCCAAACTGTTTGAATCTCAATACACTTTTCTGAATCCTTAAAACTCCCATCCTCTTTCACTCCACAACGCTTTTTTTATATTAAAATTTACTGTGCTAAAAAGAAGGATGCCTTCATCCTCATCTTCACATGGCCTCGTTTTAATATTATGATGAAGGCATCTTACATGTAACAAGTTAACCTTGGAAAACTTTGAATACCTACATGATAAATTTTCGATGTCCTGTTAATTTTCGTTGAAAATACTTCGGAAATAAATAAAACTTGATATCTTGCTCACAACCTCGACCCTTGCGCGTATTTACGCTCACACTCATCGACATTTGTACACAGAGACGCACTCTACTTATAGCACAAAGAGCCATATGCGGCTCGCGAGCCGCGGTTTGCTCTAGTGTATACTCATCTTAATGTTTGTGGGAATGCAGACTTCCAACTTGTCTGTTCTCCGTTAGTAAGTGTGAGCGTACACAGTGTCAAAATAAATTACCTAGCGAAACTGTGCAGACGTGATTGGTATCAATATCTAAACACTTTTTTTATGCGTCAGCATCCGCTGGTAAGTAGTTGTTGTTACTTGAATGCGCTAACTGCGGACGTTGACCCCACAGAAAAAAAAAACAGTGGCAGTCCGGGAGTGCCGACAGAAGTGAAAACTAAAACAAAAGACTTCCAAAACCTGTAAAGTAAAAATACTTGCATGGTACATTGATCCGTAACGTAATATAAATAAAGAGCACAATCGCGTTTACAAAAATGAGGTGTCGGAAACGGAGTCGCGAGTTCAATTGTTTTTTCCCATCTCAAAAATGCTCAACCCGCCTAAAGAAGTCTTCACTTCAAAAATCATCAAATTAATTTATATTTTGTTTGATCATGTTTAGATATCGAGAGCCATCACGTTCGGGAAGTTTTGCTAGCTAATTTAATTTGACCCTGTATAAAATAACTGAGTTATCATATTGTATAAGGGAAGGATTCCAAAATAAAACCAACAACTGCACTTTTCACAATATTGACAAAAGACAATGCCACCCCACACAGCACGCAGACTACACACGAATAATTTTTGTTCCCGGCTCCCATTTGTAACTGTTGAGACCGGTCCTGACTTTCTGAACTATGTTATTTACCATAGACGGCTTTTTCACTGTTTCCAAAGAAGTATAATAGACAACATTGGTAGAGGGGTCGCAACTTAAACTTTCATCCGACCTTCTTCGGGAGAGCTCGGAATACGAATCTTGGCTCAATGATGACGTAGACCTCCGCATTCCTGAACGGGACCTGTCAATGCTTTGCACGTTGATCTTGCCATCTTCAGTAACCATGTCAACTCGGTTCTGGGACCTGTGGTTTAGGATGCCAGCACAGCTGTGGAATTTGGAGAATTTGTCGTGGCTACGATGCTCTAAGTCCACGTGAAGACTTAGCTGGCGTCTAAAAAAGAGAAATTCGTGATAAGTCAAAAATGATAAGTGTAGAGAATTTTAAAGATAGTTTGTCATTGTCAGTAATGGTAAATTATCACGGTAAATTATCTGGGACTGCAAGGCGGCCCCTCATTTAATTTGATACCGATGGTACCGGTGGTACCATTCTCCAAAAGTTTGGTTTCCTGAACGGTCCGCGAAAGATCATACAACAACGGCTGTCCATACAGAGCGTTTTTCTACACCTTAATGTCAAAGACTTAAAAATGACAGATTTTCATGAATGACGGAACCGCTTTTCTGGGATACCGAAGCTTTAGTGGGTACTGCAAACGTTTTAGTAGCTATGGTATTTATTTACTACAAGTGTTAATCACGAACAGTTTCTCGAGTTAGATTACTCTGTTGGTCCAAACCTTACCTGAAATTGAAGTTTTCTCCACAAATATGACAAAGGATAGGAGATCCGTACTGAGCGTCTCTCGAGGTCAAATCCGATACACCCGATGAGCCACCTTTCTTCCGATGAAGATTGACGCAGCTGACCGTCCTCTTGTCAGAAGAATCCGAGGACTCCTCGACCGTCTCAACCTCAGTCTTAGATCGTTGCAAATTACAATCAGAGAACCTATTTTTCTTTATTTCCGTAAGCATTTGCTCCGGATCAGAGATTTTATCAAAAAACGACACGATTTTCTTGAGTTTATCTTCTGGAACATCACACTTCATTTCAGGGTCAGTTTGGGTGTTACTGGCCTTCTTTAAAGACTGCCTGGTGGTGGAAGGGGCGGAGAGGTTGGTTCCTTCGAGTTTGGACATTCCGATGTGTTCGTTCTCGTGAACGAACTTGTCGTATTGTCTTTCGAATCCCTCGTGGCAGTAGTGACAGATGTACTTCCTGTCATTGAAGTGGCAGAGGTTGAGGTGGTCGTTGTAGTTTATTATCCCTGAAATATTAAAGAAAATAAGTACGTAAGAAGTGGATCCACCAATCCGTACTGGGCCCGTGTCGTGTCGATAATGGCCCACGCCCTCTCACGGAGAGGAGGCCTGTATTCTCCCTGTGATTATGATGAAGTTATATTATTATATATGTATTATTAAACGTGTTCCTTTTAATGTACCATAACACTTGTGATGACGATAAACTAGAGCATTCATTTGTAACAGAACATCGAGCATTCGCCGTTTTTAAATTTGTCGAACTGAACAACGAACAGAGCCAAGCATAGAGCCAAACAGGGCTACGAACATTTTCACGATCATTCTAGCGAATGCTCTAATCAATGCTCGTCAAAAAATATTCTTCACGAAGATGTTGGACTTGACAGTCGCGTGTGTACAAATCAAAAAAAAACACTGGCACTCCGGGAGTGCCGAGAGAAGTGAAAACTTGATAACAAAATACTTGCAATAGAACATTGATCCGTAACATAATATAATTAGAGAACACAATCGCGTTTTCAAAAATGTGGTGTCGGTAACGGTGTCGCCAGTTCAATTGTTTTTCCCATCTCAAAAATGCCCCTCGCGCCTTAAGAAGTTTTCGCTTTAAAAATCGAATAATAATTCTTAATATATCTATACCAGTTGATTCTTTGCTATGGTCTCATTAATACCCTAGAATTAAGGGATATCAAAAGGAACACTTTGTAAATGTTTTCTCTTTTTAGGATAAAGTAGTGGATAAGCATCAATCAACAAAGTGGAGCACCCCTGTTGGATAGACTAATGGAATAAATGTAATGCGGCATCTTGTCACAATCTATGGGGAAGAACTATTTTTACCATTTACGCACCGTAGGAAATCATAAGGCATCCCAAGATAGGACAATGGCGAGGCGTGGTGTCCGCCAAACAGTTCTTCTGCACGGACTGCACGTAACTCAAGATCACAGGACTGTTGATATCCCTCAGCGCAAACTCCGACTGAATCTTCTTAGGGCGCCGCAGCCTACGAAACCTCAACCCTCTTCGCCGCCGCTTCTCACAAAAACTATCAGAGATATTATTATCGCTGGACGCGTAAATGTGACCATTCGGTAGGACATAGTTCTTGTACGATCTCTCCCGACGGATCCCGAAGATTCTTTGGATAAAGCATTGGAACCGGGTTGGTTTTAGCCGGGTCCTTTTCTCGTTAATCAGGAGGTATGGGATTGGATGAGGTTCGCTCGTCTGTGTGAATTCACACTCTTTGCGTTCGCGTACCAAGTCGCCTTCTGCCGACATGTTTCGTTCTAATATCAAGTTATCTCGCGAGTCTTGAGTAGCGGCGTACTTATATTCTTTGGACACTTGGGACTCCATCTGCGTGGATGTGGATAGACATTTCTTGATCTTCAGGTCTCTGATAACAGCTGTCGCTATCGAATCCTTTTCCTCGTCAGAGTGAAGGGAAACGTCACCACTTGACAGTTCGGTGGTCCCGGCGCACGCATCTGTCTTCGTACGATGCGAGCGTTTTTTCCTCTTGCTTGTAGACTTTATGTCCTCCTCTAGATACCCATCAGGTCCGTAGGATTCTGGCAGAATCCCGATGACACTTGCATCATAGATTTGGAAGAGTTTTTTCAAACATTTATATTTAGCTTTCAGCACTTCGTGCTTTTTCTTGGGCACCCATTTATTCGTTATATGCTCCTCCTCCACCTCGTTGCGTTCCGGTATGCTCGATAAGGTCAGTTGCTTCTTATACATACCGCGACACCAAACAGCCAAACTACAGAAAATTTTGACTACAAGAAAGAAAATAACACTAGCGAATACTTCGCAATTTCGATATGGTATCATAACTGTACCGCTTAACAGTTAATAAGGTTTTTCAAATAATATTCTTGATTCTGTTAT
Source organism: Omphaloscelis lunosa (assembly GCA_916610215.1). NCBI lineage: Eukaryota > Metazoa > Arthropoda > Insecta > Lepidoptera > Noctuidae > Omphaloscelis > Omphaloscelis lunosa. Next base: position 3,817,390 of record OU744271.1, read on the forward strand.
GCATAGTGTAGTGACATTTTTTCTTTACAGTTTCGTCACAGAGCATATGACTTCGTCATTTTCGAAAACGGAAGGCTGTTGAAAATTTGTTTTTTTTTTCTTCATATTTTATAGAAGGATGTATTTCAGTTCAGCCAGATTTAAACAAATAGGTTGGAACATGTAGGTTGGTGTGTGATTTACTTTGTAATATTTACCTATCCCTGACCATTATTGGATACACTTCTTGCTTCAGAGAGCTGATTAAACAGAACATTAACTAAAACACCCTTATCACAAGAAAAGGGCTAGTCAGACAGATACTTGTAGCTTGAAACAAGGCATGAATATTTCTCAACTATGGAAACTGGAAATCACACCTGGTTTCGTGCTAATCTGTCATTTAGCCAACCGCATAGGTGGAAAAACCTTGAAACCTAAGTGTTTTTCGGTACAACGGATGCAATTAATCAATCTATTCATTTTATACCGAGGCCCATCCGTGCCAAAAGCAAGCTAAGCCGGACCGGCTACCATTTGTAGATCTGTGACAGTCGTGCCAACATATTAGGGAAAAGGCTTTTATTTAGTTTGTCTTTCATGAAATGTGTCCAAATAAACGTTATTCTTTTTTCTTTCCTACGTAGCAAAGGAGTTTAGATTTGTTGTATGCATGATCTCGTTATTGCTTTATCACTGTAAGGTCGAAAAGTCACTTGCACGGACTCTTAAGAGAGTAGTTATATTCCTTGCTTGCACGACATAAAACGAACGACAAGCACGCGTAGCATAGCATGAACACCGTAGGCCGCATTCATGTAAAACGGTGGTAACCGGCGTCGATATGCTAGCGCTTGTCGTCACTAACAAGCGCTGGTGGTCAACATTGGTCGGCGAAGGCAGTTTTCATACTTTTTCACTCCTCTTGCTCAATTTTACGCGCACTTTGTGTCTATTCTTCGTAGAGTAGAGAGAGACAAAAGTGGGCATATGCTACCCGTGCAGCCGATCTATTCTGCAAAAATCTCACCGTGAAAACTTATGTGAAGTGACCAGTGTCAATCCCTAGCATTTCCACGGCGAGGTTAAAATAATGGTTAAAATGGACCGCCTAGGTATTTGTATATGTGACAGTTATGTAAGTACAGTCTATTTTCTTAATTTCCCGCGGGTATCATCGGATTTCCGAATACAAACGAATGCTAATTTCCATGTCCATCAATAATTAGATTTATCGTGTATAATAATTTGAATTCAGAACTAAATACTTTATTGTTGTTTTGTTTTGATTTCCGTGTGAACTATATATATAGAGCTGTAAAACTATTTTTCTATCTGTCGTGCCTGCGACTTTACCGGCTTTCCTCGTATAAAAAAAAAAATTACATTAAGTTAAAAGTTTTTTTTTCCTAACCATAATGTCCCACTGCTGGACAAAGGTCCCATACTTTTCCAGTCTTCCTTATGTTGTGCCTTCTCCGGCCAGTCGGTCAGGAACGAGTATTAACAACAACAAAGTCGATTGAGAGCGTCCGGTCTGCACCAAGTGCAATGGGCAACTGATAGAAATCTGACAACTGACGAAACACGAAGTTTGCCGAGGGACATTAATTGTCTGTACATTTGAACGGTAAGATTTTTATAGAATAGAACGGCAGAAAACAGAATAAAACCCAAAATTATTACGAAAATCTTTTATTTAATAAATAACAATTGTATAAAATTAAGTAGGCCTATTTAAACATTTTTAATTAAATTAGTACTTAAATATCACTTTTAACTATACGAACGCGCTTTCAGGCATAAGTAGACCTGAAAACAAAAAAAAAAGTTTGGTTAGAGTTGATGGATTTAGTTTGACCGAGACCGTTGTTCCGCGCCTTAAATGCGCGGCGAGGCCCCCGGTGCGGTGAACAGCGTTGACGAATGAGCGACGGGCGGAACGCAGGAGAATGAATTAATTTATAAAGAAATTATAAGAATGAAAAAATTTAATCGATTTTTATCGCTAACTCTAGCTAGTTAGTATAGTTATCAGTAGCAGTCCGTAGTCTGGATTTATGCTCAGTGGATGGCAATAGGTTAGCCCCCTTATAACTGACTATTTGTGGTTGCACTATACCCATACACCCCAGGCTACTCCTTTGAAGAATACAGACATAATATTAAATTATATCATTATGTATTAAGAGGCTGTTATATCATTTAGTGTGAGACAAAACCTACCTGCTATGCACGCAGTCATGAAACATATCCCGCATCCCGCGAAGAATGCTCTCACAGCTATCTGTAAACAAATGATTATCTTCCATTGTAAATAACTTCGTAATATCATGTTATTATTGATATGGGTGTCGTGGTGAATACCTAGCTTGCAGATGAATTAATCTGCGATGTTATACTTGCCATGTTCAGACCTTGAACATGTGATCAATCTGCGCTTAAAAGGCCCCTTCCTCCATCCGTAGGTAGATAGATACCTACCTCAGGAGGACAGTATAACTAACTACTGTATTTCTGTTTTCTTAATGTCCCTCGGCAAACTTCGTGTTTCATCAGTTGTCGGATTTCTATCAGTTGCTCTTTGCACTTGGTGCAGACCGGACGCTCTCAATCGACTTGGAAGTATATAGAGTTGTTAATACTGCTTTAACTTAATTTAATTTATTTAAAAAATGGGAGGAAAGCCGCTTAAGTCGCAGGCAGGACAGATAGAAAAATAGTTTTACAGCTCTATATAGTTCACACGGAAATCAAAACAAAACAACAATAAAGTACTTAGTTCTGTATTCAAATTACGTATATTATACACCATAAATCGAATAATGGACATGGAAATTAGCATTCATTTGTATTCAGAAATCCGTTGATAGCCGAGGAACATTCAGAAAATAGAAATACTGTAACAGTATTATATCTCGGCAATGAGTTTGAAATAATTACCTACGGCCGCTCGGTAAAAACTTCCGCGTCCGTGCGTAACTACCGCGCACTCGAGACTGTTGCGTACTGGTATACACAGATTTCGAAGCGCATCGTTTCGACCGTTTTCCATGAAGATATAATACTGTTACTAATTTATACTGTGCTCAGAGTAATCGTCATTGGAAGCCCAAAAAATGTAGGTAGTATCCCAATAGCCAATAATCTTAGTCATGCCTAGATACTTGGTAATAGGGACTGCCTCATGCAGAACTTGAGGTCCTGGAATCTATCCCGAATCATTGGCCGTGTCACACAGATAACCCCCGTGTCAATACTGATAGAATGTTATGTAGGTAAAATACAATAGTAACCTGTTCCGCTTAACTATTCCTAAAGAGCCATCGGCGCAGAGACTGCGTCCAGCGCTCGGCGTGGCAACACGCCATGTTCGGGTTCGCAACAAGTCAATCGTCATCCTGAGGATGCCTCGTTGAGAGATGAAACACGTGTCGATTTCTTTCAGGGTTTTTATGGCTCTTTAAGAATAGTTAAGCGGAACAGGTTACTAAATATATCCACGTCTATTGTATTTTAGAATGGATTTCCGCAAGGTCACGCCTGAATCAATTAACTATGTTATTTAGGTACTTACACTGGACAGAACTTCTCTCTGATTAGGTGCAATTGCTGCGATGGCACCTATCATGATGCCGGCGGATGCAGGGTTCGTGAACCCGCAGAGAGAATACGTCGCAATCAGCTCTGCTCTCGGCTGGAAACAAAAGAATATAGCAGTTCGAATTATTTTCATGCCATTATGAAGAAGAGAACAACGGGGGGGCTTGTGGCTAAGTAATAACAGCCACACGGGTCGATCGTTCAGGTTAAGCTACGCTTGCCATGGTTGGTTCGTGGATGGGTGACCATTTTAACATATCAAGGCCCCTCCGAACCTCGGAAAGCACGTTAAGCCGTTCGTCCCGGTTGTCATTCGTGGATCTTTGACAGTCGTTACGGGTCGTCACAAGTCCAAAAGTCGTTAACCAGTCCGTTACCTATTTTTCTTTCTTTCCTTCTTTTCAGTCTTACCTAGGAATATCGTATTATTCAGGAACTGGTTTGCGTAGGTCAGATAGGCAGTCGCTCTATATAAAATACTGGTATCCAGCTGCATTCGGTTAGACTCGAAGCCGACTCCAACATAGTCGGGAAAAGGCTAGGCAGATGATGCGATGGTGCATAGACTGGTGATACTTAAATGTTGGTCTAATTCAAATTATTTTATTTCATATAAACCTACAAGGGCACTTATGAAACGTCAGAAGTTAGGTGCACGGTTCCAATTGGTCGTTTCCTATGGAGAAGAGCCGGCAAGAAACTCCACGATAACTCTTTTAAAAATAATTGGCTCTTACAATATTTTCAAATAATAGTGTTGGTCTTTCAACAAGTACCAGGTACTTAACAAAATAGAAAATGGTCAACAAAATGGTCAAGGTATCCTTTTTTTTTTTTGTGGGTCGGAAATCATCAAATAACTTCTCCCGCTCTGGGCGGAGCGGGAGGGCGTGTCAGACTCTTACTGACTAAACCCCACCCGTGTTCCTTCGGTTGCCCTGTCGCCGGGGGCCACGATCTCCCTTTCGGTTTTCTTCGCAACCCCGGCAGGCATCGGCCCTAGTGGACCCCTTCAATTCTGCTGACATCTCTTTGAGGCGCGCGTGGAACACAACGCGCCGTCGACCCGGGCCTGGTCCTTATCGGACGGTGAGCCACCCATTGCTCACCGCCCGCAAGCCCGGGTCCAGGTATCCTGGATGTCCTTACGGAATAGAAATACCTAAATTAGGTAAGTATATAAATACTTACCGATAATAATCCTTCTTTCTTCATCTCCCCCATTCTCTGGTAGGCCACGAACTCGTTGACAACTGTCTTCAAACCTATCAAAGACCCTACCAGCTCACACTCCTCCCATGGCACTCCTGCAATTAAAATAATTAATTTAAAGACCTGGACTGACAAGACTGCCTCGTTGGTCTAGTGATCTCAAGCGCTATTGCTGAGCATCAGGGCCTGGGTTCGATTCCCGGGTCGGGCAGTGTTATTGGGTTTTCTATCTGGAATTTCTCAGTAGCAGCTCAGGAGTCTGGATATGTGCCCGGTTGAGGCTCGCCCCCTATTACAATATTTATATTTTCTTAATGTCCCTCGGGTATCATCGGATTTCCGAATACAAACGAATGCTAATTTTCATGTCCATCAATTATTAGATTTATCGTGTATAATAATTTGAATTCAGAACTAAGTACTTTATTGTTGTTTTGTTTTGATTTCCGTGTGAACTATACAACGTGTAACGTTAAATGCGCAAAACCTCGGACACCCCAACTGATTTTTAATTCAATTGACCTATTTCAGGGAGAAAAAAAAATCATTTAAAAAAATTTAATGGCTTTATGTGCTGTTTTAGTTCGTAAGATTCGTATTTCCATTGAAATAAAAGCTATTTATACCTCGCGTATGAGAAAATTTAAATTGGTCGACAACAATTTGTGTTTGTTTACCTATTTTGGCGGGTTTGCGCATGTGATGGCTTGACCTATGAATAAAAAGACACGGCAACGTTTTTAATAATGAATTTTTGAAAAAATGTGACCTATATTAAAAAGTAGTTCAATTGATTCAGCTCGTTATTCTGATCAAACTATTTTCAGGTTTTGCGCATTTAACGTTACACGTTGTATAGAGCTGTAAAACTATTTTCCTATCAGTCGTGCCTTCGACTTTAGCGGCTTTCCTCTCATTATTTAAATAAATTACATTAAGTTAAAAGAATATTAACTCAAGGTCTGCACCGAGTGCAAAGGGCAACTGATAGAAATCCGACAACTGACGAAACACGAAGTTTGCCGAGAGACATTAAGAAAATAGAAATACAGTACATGGGACTTAATCATAACTGGCGAAATGTGGGTGTACCAGTTAAACAGGATCAAATTAGCTAGCAAAACTCCGCAAACGTAATGGGCATCGACATCTAAACACGATAAAAAAAAAGTTTTTTTCGGGTTAATGATCTTTGGTGCCTGTTGTTACTTGAAGTATGCGGACCGGCTCCGCGACCACCAATCTGGTTCGCATCACGCTCGCTAACGGCACGATTTTATACTGTCTCGAACTCAGTGTTGCCAACCCATACGATAATGGGGGCGTACGATAATTTGGCCTATGGTACGATGTACGATAATTAACGTCCAATCTACGATAATTTTGAAATTTGCTGAAAAAAGAAGTTCCAATAACAAAACGTATTTGTCGGACAAAATTAAACCCAGAAAAAAAATGTTAATTATCAAATATGTCAAGTGTCAAATATAGCAACATCAGAAAGAGAGACACTAATGCCCGATTTCACCTTCACTAAGTGACACTTGTGCATTGTTGTATTTTCAACTCTCAGCGCTGAGACTAGCGTTGAAAATCCAACAGTGAACATTTATTTAGGGATTTATTTAAGTGTCACATAGTAGAGATGAAAACGGGCATAAGTGTCTAACTGAAAACTGTATTTTATTTAATTCGCCCCATACAACACTTATTTAAATATAATAAGTTAACAAGTTTTCAGTGGAAACAACAACATGAAAAGATAAGAGATTGGTTACGCCTCAGCTAAACAATAAAAAGTTATTGTAGGTAATAGGATTTATGAGATACGGTTACAATATTATCCGTATTTTAATGCGACATGCATGCACGAACAATGAAATAAAATAATGCACCTTGTCTTCGTAATAAAAATACATAATAAATACCGTTTTCTAAAAAAATAATATTATGTTTATTTTACAGATAAGAATATTCTTTATCACACCATAAAACATTCACAAATTACAGGTAGATATAAATGTAGAACTCTTACATAGTGTGACCTGAAAATATGAAATATCGCCAACTAGTGAACTAAAATATTGATTATGAAATGCAATAATTAATATCGTAACACCGAATATTTCGTTTTAAATGTAAATGTGATGTGATGTTTCGTTTTTGGAAACTCTTCAAATGCCTTTTTTACACCTAAAACGTTTACAACTTAAAAAATAGTGTTGTATTTGCAATTCATTATTAATATTCTAATTCACTAGTTAGCGATATTTCATATTTCCATATACCTAGTAATATTGCTAAATTAATCAAAACGGCTAAATATCTGACAGCTATTTGCGATGCTGCCAACTTTTAGAATAAACGCTCTTAATATCCTATATACAGATATCTTGTACTCACCCATAACCCAGGACAGGGGTATGAACACCTTTCCAAGAATCCATTCGAGGTTGATGTTAGGATCACCCAGCATTCCCCCAAAATAGCCCAGCGCACCGTTGATAAAGGCTATGAAGGCCACAAAAGCTATAATGTTAGCTACGATGTTCAGGATTAAGGCTATGCCGTTGGTGGCGCCTCTGGTGGCCGCGGAGAGAACTGATTGGTCTTCACTGAAATAAATAAGAATGCGTTGATTAGATTAGGTAAGTAGCATCTTTTTGACATGGTAAAATTCCAGGCACATTCTAGATTTTAAGTTAGATTCCAAGATCGGCAACGTAACAGTAAAACCCCGGTTGGCAGGTGTTAAACTCAGTTCCCAGCATAAGCACCACGTTCGCACACGTCGTTATTTACGTACAATTACAAAAAAATATTGTTAACACTACACAAAGAAAGTAGTTATAGTTAATATACCCTTCAAAAATATAGAACAAAAAATAACCCTGTTTTGTGTCATAGTTCAATACTTAATAAAAGATTTTTAAATCCCGGGATTAAAACGTCATTATCATCATTCCGGGATTTTAGAGGAAGTACAGGTCGCGCGGTGGTTTATGATCGCTCGGCAAAAGTGGAAAGGGCATGCGCCGTGTTCAATTTTAAGGTCTTTATGAAGACGTGCGGAGTGAGGGGGGTGGGTGTGCGCCGACGGCGACTCGTTATTGGTGGGTTAGTCGCTCATCGATTCCCGCGCTGCGTTCACGCGTCTCGTGCCTCTTCAGTACTGTTGCGCACAGCTTGTGTTATCGCGTTACTAATACGTAGCAGTAAAAAAAAATGGTTAAAAATAAAATATTAAAACGGCAAGCTAGAAAAATGGTTTATGACGTGAATTGTTTCGTTAAAAAAGAAAGTAATGAAATCGTGAGTAAGTTAAAGCAGGTTAAAAATACAACTGCAGCAGCCACAATATCATTACAGAAAAAATTGGCCACACCTATACAACGCTTACACCTGTTTGCAAATAGAACAACGAATACCATCGATAAGTCCGTATTAATTGAAATCTGTAACATTTTAGAACAAATTCGGGAAGAAACTACGGAAGCTAGTACAACTAACGAAAACATTTTACAACAAGTTATGAGTAATTTGAAACAAGAACAAAAAAGAACAGCACTAGCAACAAATACATCTGTGATAACAGTCAGGAGAATTACTACACAGGCCGCAAATTCCGAGTTTTTGACGGTATTTAGAACTCCTGGAAAGAAAAGACCGCGCGCAAAACCGATAACGGGCATTGATAATTTTGACCAAGGAGTCATAAAAAGATGTATTCATAATTTTCACTTAACTAATAAAGAAATTCCTACAGTAGAAAAACTAAGACAAAAGTTACAGGAAGATATCAATTTTCAAGGCTCTAAAACTAGTCTACGTCAGATTATTAAAGAATTGGGGTTTAAATGGAAAAAGACCGAAAATAACAGGAAGGTTTTGATAGAAACCACAAACATCCGACTCAAACGAATCGAGTACCTAAAAAAACTAAAAAAATATCGTGAAGAAGGACGACCAATAATTTACACGGATGAATCGTATGTGGATTCATCACATTCTAATCCCAAAGCTTGGACAGATGGTTCAACCAAGGGCCTTAAAACGCCTATTTCTAAGGGACAACGTGTGGTCATCGTACATGCTGGATCCGAGGCGGGCTTTGTTCCAAATGCGTTGCTCACATTTAAAGCTGGAGGAAAATCAGGAGACTACCACGACAACATGAACTACGAGAATTACGAAAAATGGTTAAAAACACAACTAATTCCTAATATTCCACCCAATTCTGTTGTCGTGGTTGATAACGCTGCCTATCATAATAAGCAGTATGACCTTGCACCCACTTCAAACACCAGAAAAGCGGATATGCAAGCCTGGCTGTCCGAAAAAGGTATAGAATACGATGACGACATGTTAAAACCACAATTGTATCAGTTAATAAAAACACACAAAGAACAATTTAAAACGTTTTCTATTGACAAGATTTTGGCTGAACACAATCACAACATTCTGAGACTGCCTCCGTATCACCCCGATCTCAACCCCATCGAAATGGCATGGTCTATGATTAAGCAGTATGTGGGTAGCAAAAACGTAAAATGGAATCTTAATAATGCTATTGAGCTTGTCAAAGAAAAAGTTAACTTAATGGGAGCAAGAGAGTGGGAGATCTTGTGTAATAAAACCAAATCTGTAGAAGAAGAATACGCAAAAAGTGACCACATTATAGATCTTATGACAGAACAGTTTATTATTCGTGTTACTGATGACAGCTCCGACAGCGAAGAGAGTGATGATGATGACTCCGAAATGTCTGACGACAATGAAGTGCCCTTAGGTTCGTGCTTCCATCCTCAACCTTCTACTTCAACATCCCAAGATGAATTAATGGAAGGAATATCACCACTGCCGGATGAATAATTTTCGTGTGATTTTACGTACCTATTAAATATAATAACTGTTTACTTTTGTTTTTTAATTTTCTTAATTTACCTACTTGCAAGATAAATTACAAGTAAAAACTAGTGTTATCAACTTATCATAAAGTAGCTTTTACCCGCGGCTTCGCCCGCTTTTATTAGCCTATATCCGTCTCCAGGGTCCCAACTTTCTCTGTATCAAAATTCATCAAAATCGGTTTTGCCATTTAGGCGTGAAGATATAACAGACAAACAAACTCACTTTCACTTTTATAATATTAGTATGTTAAGTTACTAAAGTTCAAAAATACGAAATAAAAAATGCTTAATAACACGCTAAGAATTTCAGTGCACGGTTGTACACATGCGCCGATTGCCCCCACTACTTTCCTCGAGCGATCTAGAATCATCGCGCGACCTGTATCACTCTATATTACTTACTCCCTCGAAGTTTAGGTGAAAATATCAACTGTCCTATAGAAAACTTCTACAAAGACTCGCAAATGTATGGGACAGCTCATTATGTCTTAGCTATTATGATCTTGGACCCGCGAGGGAACAGGGACCACGCGGGTCCAGTGCGGGTTGGTTTTATTCTCAGGCCGAGTCCTAACCTGCCGGTTTTCCGAACAAATGTGTGCCATATCCATATGAACGCAACAATCGCGAAGTCGTGTTACCGATAGCGTTGGTTAGGACACAGGGTATGCCTTATTTTGATTAAAATATTTTTTTCACTCCTCTTGTTCAAAAAGTCCGTCATTGTAGCGTACCAGAGCGGGGAAAAATAGCATATCTTGCTCTAGGGAAAAAGTAATTTCTTTTTAAATTTTGTCTGTAAACACAAAAATCGTCTGCCTACAAAAACGAAAAAGTCTTTTTCTTATGTAAAACTAAGTTTTTTAAACTAGTTTAAAAAAAAACGTCTTTTTCTTATGTAAAACTAGAAGTCGGAAATTATCCCATGAAAACGTACCAGGATAAAAAGTTTCCTTAAAAATTCTGATTGAACAAATTGTATAATTTAAAAAAAAAAAAAACTATTTAATATTTTATTTGATTATTTTATTTTCTCGCAATCGTAGTGAAAAGTAGAGCGTAACACACGGCGCTAAAAGCCCATTATAACTCGGTTTCTATTTACTCCCTCGCTAACATCTCGGAAGTAAAACTACCTCGATAGAATGGGTTATTTTAGCCCCTCGTATAACAATCTACTATTAAACTTTATTGTTTCCCACTTACCACACCACAGGCTGAATATTATCCACGGTAGTCAGTGACCTCTTCGTCTCCGGCATCAACAGTTTGGAGTAGCAGATAGCAGCCGGGGCGGACATGACACTAGCTGTCACCAGGTGAGCTGGTTCCGCGCCAAAACCGATGTAGGAGGCCAGGATTGTGCCTGATGATGGAGAGGTTTGAAGGATGATATTTGGATTACAAAAATATAAGCATTTAGTTTGCCTAGGTACGTAGCATAATTAGTTAGAAAAATTGAGCATCGATTAAGACCGTTTATTCTGAAAGTGGGCAACGCCGCAAATAGATGACAAATATTTCGCTGTTTTGATTAATTTGGCAATATTACTGTATGGAAATAAGAAATGTGGCTAACTAGGGAACTAGAATATTAATAATGAATTGCAACTATAACACTGAATTTTTCTGTTGCAACAGTTTTAGGTGTAAAAAAGGCATTTGGAAAGTTTCCAAATACTTTTTTTACATCTAAAACTAAATATTCGGTATTACGATATTAATTATTTCATTTGATAATCAATATTTTAGTTCCCTAGTTAGCCACATTTTTTTTATAGTAATATTGCCAAATTAATCAAAACAGGTAAATATTTGACAGCTATTTACGACGTTGCCAACTTTTGGGATAAACCCTCTTAAAATAGGTACCAAAGTGAAATTGAAAAGTTACATGACATTTATAGCATCGTGCCAATTTATATATTATAAAATTTAGAGTGTAAACTATAATTGCATAAGAACATACAGGGTCAAATTCAATTAGCTAACAAAACTTCAGACGTGACGCGTATCGAATATGCCTGCTTCCATTTTTTTTTTTAATCCGGAAGGTAGATTAATAAAAAATATTGGATACGTATTTTTTCTTTTTTGACGTAATCGAAAGATTACGGCGATACAATCAGTTAAAATGTGGCATGACGTCACGCCTTGCTCGATTTTATACCGAGTTGTGACGTAGCGAGCCCCCACTCCCAACTTTAATGCGTGTTTTCTAAGTTATTTTTGATTAATGTGATAAAGCAAAAAATACGTGTCTAATATTTTTTTATTATCTGAAAGACGGACTAAATAGAAATGGTTTTTTTTTACTTAGGCATCTACCGATTTATCGATATCTAAACACGAACAAATCTATACTAATATTATAAATAGCTAACCTTATGCTCGCAGACGAAGTCGCGGGCAGAAGCTAATGTATTTATAAAGTCCAAGTATAGACTTCAACTTTGTATTTCCAAGTTGCGTAAAAAATGAATCCAACTTTTTCTGTAAAATTGGTCAAGAATTTTTAAACCAGAGTATGGTTTACATAACTTTCTTTGACAACATTGATAATTAATTTATAAGGTAATTATTATGTTTAAGTCGGTCGTAACAGTATTTAAAACCTACTTTTATTGCTGACCATACCTAAAGTATTTTCCGTGCGACAAATCGTCTATTATATAATCTGAGGCAGAACAGCAGGCAATCTCCATAATTCCAAGGCAGTTTAAAATACTTTATGATAAAAAATCATGGTAAACAAAAGCAGTCATGTTCCTCCAGACAATTCAGACATCCAAGGTAACAAAACAACGTCTAATTTGAGGTCAAATAATATAAACAATAGCCAATTAAATCATAAATGAAATCATTTATAACTTAATCATGTTTTCGCTCAAGATAATCGATAAAGTTGTCAGTTTGTCAAAGTTAATAAAAACATTGCCTTGAAATTTATAACACGTTTTTTTTCAGACTAGCAGCTGCTCGCGACTTTGTTCGCGGAGGTCGTAAGATACACAATACACAAAAAAAAACCGGCCAAGTGCGTTTCGGCCTACGCACAATGAAGCGTTCCGTAGTTGGGATATTATCGCAAGAACAAACTTAACTTTCTCAAGAACAAACTTAACGTTTCCCGGGCAATTCTCATCGATATACGTCACGGGCAATTCTCCAACTGCAAAAAAGTTTGTGATCGCAAAAAAAAGAAATATGTGTTATACTACAAATTAGCAATTTTCGGACTTTTTCCTTTACTAGTGTTGTGAGACCTTGCTTCCTGCTATTTGATGATTCTAGGTCAACGGGAAGTACCCTGTAAGTTTTAATTTATTTTGGGAGTATCAAAATATGTCAGATAAATGGCCGTATTTTTTTATTGCGTTGACTTAGAAGCTTTATTTTTTCAGATCTCCAAGGGATCATAGATCGACGTATTTGATATTAATTTCAACTTGATACCTCCACGCGTTCCTGAGAAAATGGGTCTTGACAGACTGACAAACGGAGAACGAAGTGATCCTATAAGGGTTCTTTTTTTTCTTTTTGAGGTACGGAACCCTAAATCAGCAATTTTTTTATAAAACTCCTTCGACCCACCGCATCGCGTTGCATCGCCCGCCCGCGCTATAACTTCGTTTTCGCTTAGCATTCTTTCCGACATTTTTTCTTTTTGCTCGGCCCCTAAGGGGATATTAAATAACCTTAACCGTCCTCAAGAATTGGACTATCAAACGAAAAAACATTTTTTCAAATCCAACTGGTAGTATCAAACATAAGCGCGTTAAGAAAAAAAAAAAACAGTGGCACTCCGGGAGTGCCGACAGAAGTGAAAACTTGAAAAAAAATCGGCACCGCGGTAATCAACGCGTTGATGTCTTTTTAACCGTCTTACGAATTTTCGATCAGGTCACGTGTCCTGACGCGATTTTAACATTTTTTACCCATTACAAAAAAAGTGCACAACGCCGCTAAAGAAGTTTTTACTTCAAAAAACAAACTCTTCAGCTTTATTATACAGAGTGTATCAGAAAGGTGTGGTCAAATTAAAGGCTGTGAGACCATAAAACTGAGCAACATTCTCTAGGCGATCAACATCGTAAACGAGAGAGAAATATTTGATAAAGATTTTTACAAATCCGACTGAGAGAGTTCTAGAAATTAGAAAATTAAAGAAAGAAAGGAACATATTTTATTTGGGACACGAACAGGAAATACAAACCGTTAATAAAAGAAGCATTTAAAACTAATAAAAAAAAAAGTCTATGACCTGTGCGAGGCCAAAAAGGCTCCTATCTCAGCGTACCGCTGCGGTATTTAAAAAAAAAAAAACCGTAGCGCTGGTATTCTGATGGGGTCCGCTGTGATGCCACGAATTAGCGCACTCAAACAAACGAACTCTTCAGCTATAAAGAGTAATTATATTAAAGATTTAATCACAGATTAAGAACGCGGTCAATCTAAGCGTCATTTAGTTTTATTCATGCAATTATTTTAATCTATAAGTATTTATAATGAGACATAGATAAGACATGTAAAGTATTTTATTATTATGATAGCAGGTGATAAACAAAATATTTGAGTACTGATAAAAATTAAATCTTCCTTAGGTAAGTAGGAAGGTACGTAAGCAATGAAATTCTAATAACAATGTCCAAATTGAGACAAAATGATAAACTACCTACTTTTTATTATTAAGTAACTAAAATACAATAGACGTTGATATATTTAGTAACCAGTTCCGTTTGTTAATTATTCCTAAAGTGCCATAAAAAACCCTGTAATAAATCGACACGTGTTTCACGTCTAAACGAGGGGTCCTCAGGATGACGATTGACTTGTCGCGACACCGAACACGGCGTTTTGCCACACCGAGCACTGGATGCAGAGAGTTCTCGGAGTTTGCGGAGTGAAACATCTTAATTAATCTGCGCCCAAAGTGCTAAGGGCAAAATAGTTCGGCTTAGTTTAAACCGGTTGACATTGAAATCCGGTTTGCTTTTCCCCGATAAAGTTCAGTTATCTATTGTGACAAATACGTAAGTAGTGTCGAATCGTAAACACGATAACCACCGAATCGAAAAGTACCTAATTTGCACTTGCAATTTATTTTCCGAACATTTAAACAAACACTAGATTTAGGAAAAACAACTGTAATGCCTACAAATAAGGTTCAGTTTGCGCTACAACTTAGATATTTTTATGACTTCTTCAACAGTACTAGTCAGTCTAAAATCATCTTTATTTACGCATTCATATAGTTGATGTTTGTTTTAAGTGGAAATAAGGTTCTAGTCTTATTAGGAACCTAGTATACAGGGTCAAACTAAATTAGCTAGCGAAACTACGCAGATGTGATGGGTAAAACATGATCAAACAAAAAATTTATTAATTTTATGATTTTTTGTTTTGGGGTCATCAACCGCCGCGCGCTGGTAGTGTAGTCAATTTCTCTTATTTTTTGTGTAAGCTTCACAGATGTGATAGGTATCGATATCTCAACAATATAAAACGGTTTTTTTTTACACTTCTTGTAACAAATCTACCAGCGGTCAGAGAGCCCAAAAAAAATTAAATCTTTTTATTTTTATTTTGTCGTGTTTAGAAATACCTAATTTAATTTGATCCTGCATAAAGCCCCAGGAGCATCTGCTCCCCGGACGTGATCTGCAGTGGCCTCTATGAAAAGCAATCTATCGCCTGCGGACACACACTATAGAAACGGGGTTAGTCCATGAAAGAATATACCAAATGACACATAAACAATCACAATCCGTCATTTTATCTATTCTTCCGTCGACAAAACCCGTTTCTATGGTTGCCATGCTTCGCGTGCTGTAGGCCGTACAATCAATGCAAGCACAATCTAGCTAAAGGGGGATTATAGATCCCACCGATACCCACTGCCTATGCGGTGTTCCTGACCAAACCATTTCCCAGATGTTGGAGTGTCCAATATCCATACACGCAGAAGTGTAGCTTCTGAGGACCTAAAAATGCCACTGATATCGCGTTTAGCGTGATTTTTCTAGTACTAACTAAATAGGTATCGTTAAAGGTACCCGTCACTCCTATTTTTTTTTGGGTGGGAAATTATCAAATAACTCCCCCGCTCTGGGTGGAGCGAGAGGGTGTGTCAGACTCTTACTGACTAAAACCCACCCGTGTTCCTTCAGGTGCCCTGTTGCCGGGGGCCACGATCTCCCTTTCGGTTTTCTTCGCAACCCCGGCAGGCATCGGCCCTAGTGGACCCCTACAAATCTGCTGACATCTCTTTGAAGCGCGCGTGGAACACAACGCGCCGTCGACCCGGGCCTGGTCCTTATCGGACGGCGAGCTACCCATTGCTCACCGTCCGCAAGCCCGCGCCTACGGTGGCCGGAAATCGGCTCGCGATTCCCGACGCCCAGGGCATCTCCTTCTGTACCCGTCACTCCTGAAGTTTCTCCAATTAATTTGTAAATGCCTTATTATAGTCTCGAAATGTCAACTTACCAGATACAGTAGCAAATCCAGACGCCATGACTACATGTAACTCCGAAGGTGTCTGCAGAGCGAGGTATGGCTTGACCAGCAGCACTGACTCTGTCTGAAAGGAGAAGGCTTTGGAGACACTTTGCTTAAACAGTTAGCTTGCTGTGCGATACTAAGAGCTACATGCTCAGACTACTTAGTTCAGGTTTAGCATCCCGTTTTTAACCCCCAACGCAAAAAGAGGGGTGTTATAAGTTTGACCGCTATGTGTGTCTGTCTGTGGCACTGTAGCTCTTAAACGGGTGAATCGATTTGAATGCGATTTTTTTAAATTTGAAAGCAGGTATTCTAGCGATGGTTCGTAGCCGTTTTAAGATTGTCAGCTCTTTTCTAGATGATGTGAGCACCATGTAACTATCATATAATTAAATTATCTGTCGTTGCTTCATTTTTAATTCTTTTTACCTATTGTGGTATAGTAATTTTATTCTAGGTGCATCGTCTTCACATATACTTAATTATTTAAGTAATGTACGTACTTATA
The DNA here is from genome assembly GCA_916610215.1 of Omphaloscelis lunosa. Taxonomy (NCBI): domain Eukaryota; kingdom Metazoa; phylum Arthropoda; class Insecta; order Lepidoptera; family Noctuidae; genus Omphaloscelis; species Omphaloscelis lunosa. The sequence continues at coordinate 3,834,106 of OU744271.1, forward strand.
CAAACTATTGTAAAACATTTTAAAAGAGTAACGGTGGAGTTTCTTGCCCATTCTTCTCCATACGAAAACTACCTTTTGGAAGGGGCGACTAGAATCAATTATATTATTCTGTAAATTTTGACGTTCAAAAGTGCCATACATGGGCCTATTTGAAATAAATGATTTGACTTTGACTTTGATGTATGGATGTGAGTATCTTCCACAGGTCTGATCGATTTGAAATTTGGTATTCTGTTACTTCAATGATATTAGAAGAAAATATCCTTTAACCCTGGAATATGCAGGATACCCAACTCTCTTACCAACTTACAGCACATGCATCGTGTTTGGGTTCATTGGAATGGTCTCAATGAATAGGTTATAGATAGATGGTGAACAGGGTCTAGCGATGGAGTAGGAAAGAGAAATGAGGAAATGTTTGTGCCGGGGTTTTTTTAAATTTTAACTGTTGAAATTGTAATTGTTAATAAAAGTCTTCGATGACGTCCCCAACTTTACGCTTCACCATTTTCACTTTTCCATTTCACTTTGTGAAATAACTTGAACAGCTTTAACCCGTCTCCTATTTTTCATCTCTCCCTCTTTCATTTCAATCGTTCTCTCCATGAAAAATCACCTAAAGGTGCTGATAAACTTGAGCATTCACTTGTAACAGAACATCTAACATTCGCCGTTTTTAAATTTGTCAAACTGAACAACGAACAGAATCAAGCAAAGAGTCAAACATCGCTACGAACATGTTCACGATCAATCTAGTGATTGCTCTAGTGAGTAAAGCATTCACTGGAATGATCGTGAAAATGTTCGTAGATCAGTAAATGCTCGTCAAGGGGTGCGGGAGGCATAGAGGGACGGTGGCGGATGACAAAATGGCTCGGTTCGGCAAAAAGCTCGAACCAAATTTACTGTCTACTAATCCATGTATAAGTACTATACATGGATTAGTATACTCTTAAATGTGCATTCTCTATTTTCATCAGAGCAGAGCTCGTTCGCCCAGGTACTAGCAGATTATATAAAAAGAGAAAAAAAGGGAATTTAATTCGAGGGACTAAGTTGGATCCTGAGAACAGTGAAAGATTCTAGATTAGAATCCTGAACGGAGCGAGGGATACAAGGACCGAGATGTATTTTTTGTCACGGCTTATGTACTTATACTTTTTATCATTGACTGCGAGAAAATAAATTTTGGCGGCAACAAATTATCTTTACTATATAAATATTATAAATGCAAAAGTTTGTGAGGATGGATGGATGTTTGTTAGTCTTTCACGCAAAAACTACTGAACAGATTTGGATGAAACTTGACACACAGATTTATAACCTAGATTAACACATAGGATACTTTTTATCCCGATATTCCCACGGGATCGAGACTTATGCGGGTGAAACCGCGGGGCGCTGCTAGTCTACTATAATTGCTGCTTGAGAACGAATTCGGGTGACCACTGAAAATCAGCGCTGTGCTGTGTGTCCCCCATAGCACAGCACCATGCTGAGTGGAAGCCTTCTTGTCACAGTCATGTCGTGCAGCTGCCGACTAATTGTTTTATGCTCGTGATTTATTTTGTACTTTATTTTGTTATTTTCTGATTACTCTTGTCTTTTTTGTATGCACGTGTTTCTGTGACAAATAAACCTACATATTTCTCTTCTTTCTTTCATTCTTTCAAATGATTCCGAAGTCAGTTGCTCATTTTCGTCACTGGGAGACGCACTCATTTAATTATAATTATGTTAATAGATTTTCCAATGACATAAAATAACCACGTTATCAGATAGAAAAGAACCTAACTAAGATTGGCGGGATATTAAAAAATAAAAAAAAATGTTATTATAGTTCTATATCCATTTAGCTAGCCAGCGGGTACTTTCAGCATGTTTTATTTATTTTTTTAATATAATTCATACATTCGTACTTAATCCAAATTCAAAATGTTTTTTCACTCCTCTTGTTCAAAAAGTCCGTCATTGTAGCGTACCAGAGTGGGGAAAAAATAGTATATCTTGCTCTAGGGGTAAAAGTAATTTCTTTTTAAATTTAGTCTACAAAAACGAAAAATTATTTATTCTCATGTAAAACTAGCTTTTTCCCGGGACTTGACTCGCATGGAAGTCGTAAATTATCCCATGGAAACGTACTACCACAAGCCGGGATAAAAAGTTTGCTTAAAAATTCTGATTTAAGAGTCCTATTACACTTTTTACGCAAATTCATGATTTTTGACGTTGTAATTTTCAGCAACAGTAATATATTTTAATTATTTGATTATGAATAACGATAGTGCTATTCTCTTTCTTGTAAGTTGGAGTTAGACATTTTAATTTTTCTTTTCGTGTAATTTACTATAAATATTTTACGAACTCAGTTTACAAGAAAATCCGTTGGCGATGGAACTTTGACGCTTAAATTCACTTTGTTCCATTCAATTCAAATAAAAGCTAAAATTACTAAAAGATAATTTGAATGTTTTACTTGTTTATTGGAGTTCTAGAATTTCTTTAAATTTCTTGAGTTTTCACAGAAAAAATCATAAAGCAAAGCAATAAATGTCTTGATTCAGCGTCCATTATATTCCAAATAAACAAAATTTTATCAAATAAACTAATAAGGTATAAAACTTATATCTACAATGAATACGTTTCATTAGTTTTCGTTTCTCAATATAATAAGAAAAAATTACCATAAATAAAATTAAAGTACTATATATTCCGCGTCAATTCAGCAAATCACTTGAAAATAATGTGTTACTCCAACTTATAAGAAAGAGAATGGCACTATCGTTATTGTAATTAAATAATTAAAATATCATAATGTTAATGAAAATTACAACGTCAAAAATTACGAATTTCCGTAAAAAAATGTAATAGGACTCTTAACAAGATTTTTTAAATAAAATTAACTATTTAATATTGTAGTGGACACACGGCTGTAAAAACCCATTCTATCGAGGTAGTTTTATTCCCGAAATTTAGCGAGGGAGTAAATAGAAAATGAGATATAATTATTATTTTAGCCCCTCATATAACAATCTACTATTATTCACTCAGTGACTAAAAGAGAGTTTTACTCTCTGTTATCGATGAATCAAATGCCCCTTTTTCAAGTGGCAATGGTAAAAATATTTTTACTAAACTCACCATTCCCAAAAACACGTTGCCAACAGCGATGACGCTCTCACACACCGTCGTGCCGGTGGCTGCTCTGAGGACGAGCCCTAACTTCAGACAGAACCATTGCAGCGCTCCCCAGAAGAACAGCATCTCCACCAGCATGCTGAAGAAGAATATTACCGGCAGGGTCTGGAAGAGAAGATGATGAATCAGATTGTGCATTTTATAAAGCCCTTACGGCCTGGAGAAGATGTGGATTGATTGATTTTCTGATATTTGCTGTGACGGTATTACTTCGCATCACACTGATGTCACGCAAAATTCTGCATCGCGCAAGCAGTGTTTACTGTTGACGATTATATATACAACGTCCCGACATCAATCGTCGTCATGCCTCTATAGTGCTATGGTTTTCTTTTAAAACCAATGGCGGATGACAATCTTTAAACAAATTAAGTTAAATCTATTACAGATGTTCTATGTCACGAAGTCCGTTTGGCTATGAATGTTGTCAAGCGTGCACATGCACATTGTTTTTGTGTGCGTAACCTCGAGAGCGCTCAGTGTCGGTCGGGACACGGTCCGGATCAGTAGTGGTTTTTAGTTCGCGCCAAATTGTTTCACGGAGTAAGGTCAGCATGGCAACAAAACGAAGAAGAGTTGGCCATAGTGAGGTAATATTTATTTATACGTTTTCAATTAAAATGTTATACAAAGATGCTTAATATAGCAATAGAAGTATTTATAAAATGAATGTTTTTTTGTGTTATAAAATGTTTATATTACTTAATTATTTTGATTACATTTTGTTTTAGGGTCGAAACATGATAGCTAGTGTTTATCATTTTCTGCGAGAAGAATATGAATTTACAAAATCATTAATGGAACTCAACTGTGATTTGTCTCATTTACGAGACATTACACGCCGTACAGCTGAAGCTACGGGTGTGAGCCAAAAAACAGTTCAAAGAATATTAAAAGAAGAGAAGGGATTGCCATCCACTTCATCAAAATTCACTTCACCTATGAAGAAAAGGAGAAAGCGAGATAATAAAGTGGATATAGATAATTTTACAGCCGATATGGTTCGCAGTACTGTACAAGATTTCCATATTGTCCATAAAGAAATTCCAACATTAGCTAAGTTAAGAACAGCATTGAACGAAAAAATCGGATTCGAAGGTTGTTTAGAAACTGTTCGCAAGTTACTGTTGAAATTAGGTTACAAGTGGCGCAAAACAGAGAACAACCGTAAAGTCTTGACGGAGCGTCATGATATACAAATGTGGCGTTTAAAATATTTAAAAAAAATAACAGAGTACCGCTCTCAAAGTCGGCCCATTGTCTACACCGATGAGAGCTACGTCTTTTCGACACACGTGCGAAACAACACCTGGGCAAAAAAAGGAAAGAACTCCGTTTAAAAAAAAAATTAGCACAGGCACTCGCTTTATTTTAGTGCACGCGGGAACCCTTTTAAGTTCTGAGTTGAGCTACACGATTACTGACAAATGCGTGCATGGAATGGACAGGTCCACTCACATCTGTATGGTTCTTTCCTCAAAAGACCATTTCAGACACAAATCTACATGGTCCTCAAATGAAATGCTCTGACCAAGATTATTTCCTGGTTTTTATATACACATTGACATTAATGAATTTTATATACTTTTAAAGTATTATATTATTTAAATTATTGTGAATGTGAAGACTATGTGGGTCATTCCTTTTTCTTTTTGTTTTTAATTTTTTCTCACTTAGTCCTAATTATAGTCTGACAGTTTTGAGTAATTTATGCGGCCTACCCAAATGTCCTTTCTTTGGTATTGTTCGTCGAATCGTTGAGCTCCTTAATTCTGAGTTGAGCTGCACGATAACTGACAAATGCGTGCACTGACTGGACAGGCCCTCTCAATCTGTGTGATGCTTTCCTCAAAAGACCACTCCAGACACCAATCTATATAGTCTTCACATGATCTGACCAAGATTATGTCTGGACTTTAAAAGAGATTGGACCTCTGAGTTTGTTTCGGCCTTTCTTCTCAGAGTAGTCAGTTAGGAAACGCCGACCTCATCTAGTTTTTAAAATATGATTGACGTGTAAAAGTGTTTGTACAAACCTATTTTTATGAAAATAAAAAAAAAAGCTGGGACAGCTGTCATATAGAATAGCTGGATATAAAAATAAAATATTTTAATTTAATTAATTTATGAAATCTAGTCTAAATAAGAAGACATCGAATACGAACCAATCCTCATATATGTAGAAATTTAAATCGCATAAAACATCAAGATATTGCATTGACGGACGGCTCTGAAAATTTTCGAAATTTTCATCATAGTTTGAATAGATCACTGTCAGAATCCTCGATCGAAATGTCATAAACGTTATTAAAAAATATCGTGACAAATCACATGAAATACATGAAATTATCAGAAAGGACATCAAGCAGTCGAGATAAAATTATTGGTGTTATGGAGAAGTGCTACGTGCGGAGATAAATTGTGCTTGTGACCACCAGTTACCTGCGTTATAAAGGCAGATTGACTCGGAAAGGACACGACAGCATATTATAAACGTGTTCGAAACAGTCCCTTTTTTCTGTGAGGCGATAGGAAACTGCCACAATCGAATTCTGAAGGCGCGGGTCACACAGAAGAGACGTAAGACGAGGACGGGACGGGACGCAGACGCGGCATCCCTTTAACGTATCTTCATTATTATTCATACAAAATGTAGTAACGCGATCTGGCACAATCGTGTTCTTACAAGAACACATTGCTATGGCATTAATTTGTGAAATTCTAAGGTGACAAAAGGCTTTCTCGTTACATTATACAAACAGTAATTTTTCGTTTTACCTGAAAATATATATTTTTTTTATTTATGTTCAAAAATGACAGTAGCGATGCCATACGAAGCGCCAGTCAACCTGCCACATCGCTGGATGTCCTAGCGAGATGCCCACATTGTCCCCAAGCACGCTTTTTTAAGGGTGAACGAGGCCTGAAGGTACATTTAGGTAAGAAACACAAACCCCACAATGTGCCTTCATCCTGCCCATCAATACCCACTCCCCTAACATCTGATTTACCCACTCAACCCTTTTGGAAAACCCTTGCAAAATTAAAAACTTCGACTCCAGTTTTAAAGAGAGTTCCTCGTGGCGCGAGACCATCCGTGGCTTCAAGTTTAGCGCGTTGTATCCGTCTCGCCGCCAGAGAGAACTCTCTCAGTGCTTGGGAGCAATTACTCACCTTCCCGTTTAGAATTCTACATGTGCAAAAAAATTTAGCAAATAAAAAAACATTAACAGCACAAATCAAAGATAATTGTAATATTTCGGCCCAAACTTTCGACCCTAAATTAACAGCGCACCTCCCCCAAAGAGGTTTATTGCACCATGTGGAGTCTAAACTAGGTGAGGGTGATATCAGAGGTGCAGCTAGGATCATCTTTAGCCGCGATGTGGTTGCGCCGTATTCTCCAGAGACACTTACAGCTCTGGAGAGCAAACACCCCGCCCCGGCAGATGACCTCTCCTTCCCCGACCCACCTGATTCGGAATCCAACTCGCTTGAAATTACAGCTCAAGAAGTATGCGCGGCCGTGTGCTCCTTTCGAAGTGGCTCCGCCGGCGGCCTCGACGGCTTGACACCTCAACATCTGAAGGACTTATTGTGTGTAGGCGCCGGGGAGGCTGGTGAGTCCCTTTTGAAGGAGCTGACGGCCCTCATTAATCTCATGCTCTCCGGCAATGTGAACGAAGCCGTCATTGATATTTTGTATGGGGCAAACCTATGTGCTCTGCGAAAGAAGGATGGCGGCATTCGTCCCATTGCCGTGGGGTCCACCTACCGTCGTATCGCAGCCAAAATTTGCTGTGCTTTCTACAACGAAATACTGGCCAGCAAATTTCAGCCCCTACAGCTGGGCTTCGGGTCTAAAGGGGGCTGTGAGGCTGCGGTACATGCATTATCCACTTACCTCAATAGCGATAAAGGTGAGGTCATCCTCAAGGTTGACATAAAGAATGCCTTCAATTCCGTAAACAGGGACACCTTGTTGACAGAAGTTCAAAAAGAAATACCCAAAATTTACAGTTTTCTCTATCAATGTTACAGGCACCCCTCTAAATTACTTTATAAAGACAAACTTTTGGAATCAGCCGTTGGATGTCAACAGGGTGACCCTCTTGGGCCAGCAATCTTTAGTTTGGCAATAAATCCAATTATTCGACAACTAAATTCTAAATTCAACGTATGGTATTTGGATGACGGAACCCTAGGAGGTGACGTAGACACAGTACTAAAAGATCTAACTTTTTTAAAAGAAAAATTCAGTTCCATTGGCCTAGACCTTAACCTTTCCAAATGTGAAATTTACCTTCCACAAACGACTGACAGACAGACCACCATAGCAAAATTGAACACTGTAGCACCAAATATCAAAATTACGGAAAGAAACTCTCTTCACCTCCTGGGGTCCCCAATTTTTGATGAATCCTTTCCAACTTTCATTGAGGAGAAAATACAAAATTTCAACGTTGTCTCGGAAAGACTTTTCAAAATTAATATTCATTCGGCCTTCACACTCGTTCGATACTGCTGCTTTGGACCAAAATTTATTTATAGCCTCCGTTCCTCCCATCTATGGAAGCATCCACAACTTTTAGAAAAAGTAGACCAAATTATTAGAAACACTTTAACATCAATCCTAAATGTGGCCCTGGACGACCGAGCGTGGCAGCAAGCTACACTTCCCATTCGCCTGGGTGGTCTCGGTGTCCGCAAAATTTCAAGTATAAGTTTACCGGCGTTCCTCTCCTCGGTCCACAGTACCAATAAATTAACCAGGAACATTTTATCTTCCTCACTGGTCGATTTTGAGGTACCGTGCCTGACCGATGCTTTGAACGCTTGGAAAATGGCCTGTCCCAATACGGATCTGCCCGACAACCCGTCTTCCCAGAGACGATGGGACGTGCCACTCTGCAGTATTATACGGAACACCCTGTTAAACACGTCACCTAATACTGTTGAGCGCGCCCGTCTGCTAGCTGTGGGAGAATGGGAGTCAGGCTTGTGGCTTCAGGCACTCCCGTCATCCACCATAGGCACTATGATGGATGACTCATCGTTTCGGCTCGCTACGTGTCTCCGCTTGGGTGCATCTTGTGTTGCTCCACATCGGTGTCATTGCGGAGAAGCTGTCGACAGTCTCGGGTACCATGGCTTGTCCTGCTGCAGGAGCGCAGGTCGCATAAGACGGCACGCCAGCATCAACGACATTATTCGTCGAGCCCTTGTCACCGCCGGCGTACCAGCGGTATTAGAACCAAACGGCTTGGTACGTGACGATGGGAAGAGACCCGACGGGATGACGTTGTTGCCTTGGAAGGTGGGTAGGCCTCTGGTGTGGGACGCAACCTGTGTCGACACCCTTGCGCCATCTCATGTTTCTAGCACGGCGGGCTGTGCTGGCGCCGCTGCTGCGGCTGCTGAGACCCTCAAGCGGCGCAAATACTGCAACCTCATGGGTAACTACAGCTTTGAGCCGTTTGGGGTCGAAACGCTCGGATCATGGGGCCCGAGTGCGCGTTTCCTCTTTAAGGAAATTTCTCGTCGACTAGTCGACACTTCACGTGACCAGAGGGCTGGCTCGTTCTTTGGCCAAAGAATTAGCATTGCCATTCAACGTGGCAATGCTGCCAGTCTTCTGGGCACGTTTCCGGATGACAGCGATGCGGACGAATATTTCGACGCCTAAGTGTCGTTCTAGTTTTATATATACAGATAGGTAGTTAGTTTTTTAATTTAGTACCTAGTGTAAATAGTTAGTTATGTTAGAAACTGTAAAGTTATATTTAAGTTTTATAAAATAAATAAATTTACAGAAATAAAATCATTTATCATTTATCATAACCAAGAATGGTTTTATTGAAAATGCTTCCTAGGTTTATAAGACCAACTCAACAGCTGGTGATTATCATTCAAATATGAGCTATGATAACTATGTAAAATGGCTAAATAAAAAGTTGCTACCCAATTTACTTCCTCGCTCTGTCATTGTCTTAGACAATGCATCTTATCACAACACACGGGCTGAACGACTACCGACGCAATCTACAAAGAAAGCCGATATGCAGCAATGGCTCAGGGATAAGGCATTTGATGAATCTCTTCTTAAATTGGAATTGTACGATACAATAAAGAAGTACAAAGCCCAACACGTAATCTACAAGATTGACGATTTTATAAAAAGCAAGGGTTTTGATGTCTTACGCCTTCCCCCTTATCACCCAGAATTAAATGCGATTGAAAATATTTGGGGGATCGTTAAAAATTATGTCACATCTAAAAATATCGAGCAAAACATGACGAATACGGAAAGACTGATCAATGAAAGTTTGGGCCAAGTTAGCAGTGAAACGTAGCAAAAAACTTGTGCTCATGTTGAAAAAATTGAAAAAGACTACTTGAAATATTTTGATCTCCATTTTGAATATATAATCAATGTACAAGATGATTCTGACGACAGCAAAACGGAATCGGAAATCGAAAATGTATCTGATAGTGATTGAAAATACTGAATAGTCCTACTTGTTTCGTTTCCATTCTGTAACACCAATGCTTAATTAAAAGCCTACATATTCTTAATATTTTTGTATTTATTGCAACCTAATCTAATTTATTTACAAAATGTATATACTTTTAAAACCAAAATTTTATTTAGATTATTAAATCTCGACTTGAATATATATCAGATTTTTTTGCTAACGTTACCTACTTTTACACACACAAGCGCGCTTGTCGGGATACGTCACTACTACAATCAAAGCCGAACGGACTTCGTGAAATAGAATATCTGTATCAAGGTAAGTTGTGGTTCTGTTTTCCAATTCCGATGTCAGAAATCTGTATCGTTTCATTGTATCCACGATCTTCATTAACCTCTCCTATCTTAGAGTTCCAAACCTGCACAATGCTGGTTAAGTTGGCTTTCTGCAGCCATAGCATGTCTATATAATAGTAACTTACAGTTATGCTGCGGCCGCATCTGCGTCTATCGTAACGAAGCAAAGCAATGCGTGCCGAAGCTTCGTATGTTTTGCTCGCTAAAAAGTTAGCGCGCTAATACGATGGCTCTCCATTATGTCGACAGAGCGTCTACGCAATTCGGAGACAACAATCGAAATGAATAACGGTAGCCCGACCACACGCCACGCTAATTAGCGATCTAAAACCCTTTGATGTACCCGGGCAATAAGTGCTACACAGCCCGAACTCCCGCGACGATAGCCGATAAAGGTTGGTCACATCTGCGTGTATAGTGTCACTCTGCGAAGCTTTGTCACGATAGACGCAGATGCGACCGCAGCATAACAATATAACATCACTCCTGTATGATCTGTATCCTGTGAAGTGGTAGGAAGAACCAGCAAACACACGCTAGTTATACAATGAATCCTATAGGTAATAGGAACGAGTCTGTGGCTATGAACCAGTTGCTAAATAAATCACTCGACACAAGTCAGTCTATCGCAGTCCACTGCTGGAAATAGGCCTCTCTCAAGCTGCGCTACAAGACCCCGTCCTCTGCCTTCCACATCCAGTCAGTCCCAGCCACTTTTTTAAGGTCGTCGGTCCATCTAGCTGCGGGGCGTCCCACACTACGCTTGCCGATACGCGGTCTCCACTTCAGGACTCGTCTGCTCCAGCAGCCATCGGTGCTTCGACAAACATAGCCAGCCCACTGCCACTTCATCTTGCTTACTCTGCGAGCTATGTTGGTAACTCCAGTTTTTTACCAGATAATTTCATTTCTGATTTATCCTTCAAAGAAACTCCGAGCATAGCTCGCTCCATAGCGAGCTGAGCGACCTTGAATTTGCGCTAAATAAATAGTGAAGCACAACTCACACTAAACGCGAAGACACCTTCAGTCCTCACAAGCAGGTCTCCAAACGCAAAGGCTGCACCATCCACACCATACGACAAGAATGTGGCTACCTGAGGGAAGAAATAAAATCAATTTTAACGAAAAAACCAATAGAAACTCCTGGGTAAATGGGAACCATCTGGATCTAGAAATTTATGGGCGACACACTAGGCTTGCTGAAATCAGTCAGTGGAAAAATGACCCTGCTTCAGCAATCCTTTGTGCTTCGGAATTCGAGTGCATGCCTTAAAAAATACACTTTTTTTTATTTCATTTTGCAGAGTATGTGGTATGCTTTTTCTCTGTGTTAAATAAATGTATTTTTTCTCATTCTTTATTATGTAGTCATTTAAATATCTAAGACAAAGCCCCAAAGCCTATCTACCAGTTCGATCTTGTTGCTTAGAATGTGGAAGTCCAGATTAAGCCTACCATCTAAAATTACGACTATACCTAACAATGAACACTTTCGAGAAACGTAGGGTTCTCAACGGTGAAATTAAAATAGCTAGCGAAACTCTACAGAAGTTATGGGTCAATATAAAAATCCGGCCAAGTGCGTATCGGACTACGCTCAATGTAGGGTTCCGTAGTTGGGATGAATTTATCCCAAGAACAAACTTAACATTGTAGTCGAAAAACATGGTCTCCCATACATTCCAAATGCAAATGTAAGTTTGTACGCATAATATTGAAAAATTTAGGTTCCATGATATTTTAATACCATAGACTTCTTACTTCTGATTTCTAGTAGTTTTCCTGTAATCTATGTATCTAGTAAAGAACCATTCTCTGTATTTTTTTTTTAAATTTTAGGCTCAGTAATTTCGGAGATAAGGGCTAGAAAGGGAGATGGACAATTTTCATATTTTTAAATACTTCACAGTCTGCAAAACTGTTTTTAAAATTTTCCTGTTTGCCCCCGATAAGTGACCCCCATATTCAAAATTCATTTATTTACGTTACACATCCGTGTTAAGTCCACAGAAAATACATGTGTACCAAATTTCAACTTAATCGGTCCATTAGATTTTTAGCAAATTGGCTGTAACAGACGGACAGACAGACAGACAGACACAAAAGTGATCCTATAAGGGTTCCGTTCTTTCTATTGAGGTACGGAACTCTAAAAATAAATTTAAAAAATGATTGTTTTGGGATCAACGACCGCAGGCACTGTAATTACTCGAAGTATGAATTTAGAAAATCAGTTTTTGTTGTTTTATCATGTTAAGATATCGATACCCGGTCACATTTGTGGGTTTCGCTAGCTAATTTTATTTGACCCTGTAGAAGGAGTGCTCATAAAAGGATTTCATTTAAGTATCTTAGCAAGACACTATCATTAAGCCCCCGACCCTTGCTCAAGTCAGGCCGCGCCGCTGAGTCCGAAGCTTTAAATTCCCCTAATAATAATATTAATCCGATCCCATCTGTCCCTTGTTGTCCTCCCCAGCGCTGCCCTAAGCCGAGGCCCGTGCTTCACAGGGGGTGCCTTAGCGTGTAGTCGCTTAGTTTCTAAGTTTTATGCCCTGGCTGGAGGCTGTAATCTACTGAGGCAGCCCCAGCAAAGTCCAGTTAAGCAGCCAACAACCTCGTAGGTTGAACTGAAAAACTATCAATAAGCAGTTTTAAGGTCTACCTTATCAGAGAAGCACTGCAGCGCAACCCTTCCAGGGGTCCACCTAATGAATATGATTCCGAACACGAACTGGATCAGCAGACCTGTAGACACTGTCCGCCAGTTCACGCGACCAGGGTGGGCTGAGAACACGAAACCTGGGAACAAGGAGAAATTATGGAGATTCACCCACGAAATGCTTGGGTACTTGTAGTTTTTAAGGTTCCGAACTTCTAAGAAAAAAAAAACAGTTGGGTAGTTTTTTTTTTTTAAAGAGTTGCGGGATTTTACCCTCTTTGCCTATTGCGTCTTTAAAGACAATTGTGCGGGCCGGTTTCGTAAACATGTGTACACTTTTTTTTTTTTTGGTTCGGAGTTTGTCAAATAACTTCTCCCGCTCTGGGCGGAGCGGGAGGGCGACTCAGACTCTTACTGACTAAAACCCACCCGTGTTCCTTCGGTGTTGCCCTGTTGCCGAGGGCTACGATCTCCCTTTCGGTTTTCTTCGCACCCCCGGCAGGCATCGGCCCTAGCGGACCCCGTCAAATGTGTGCACTTGTGAGGTATAGTTTGATTGTAGTTTCATTCATTGTTAACGGTTGTAAATAAATGCGTGTGAGCGTGTATGTACAGAGCGGAGGTGTAGTTTTGGCATGCTTCACTGTATTGTTCGCAGCGCTATGTCTTGATTTTTTATTTGATCTGGGTGACACACATAGACTTTTGTCCGTCTGTCACAGAGGTTTTTTTTTTTTGTTTTGTACAGAAATTACCATTTATCTTGAAATAACCTTCGACTGATCTGAGGGTTCATTCGGAACCTCAAGATTCATTCAAACTTGCGACTAATGTATGTGCGTCTTTTTTTGTGGAGAATAAACAATTTTTCTTTTTAATATTTATTTCGACCAAAAATTTAATTTGGTGGACATTTTGAAGACGTCTTAATTTCCTAAGTCTCAAGCATGAGTCTACATTTTGAAGGAACCACTGAGATGGGTTTAGTATTTTGGTTTGTATCCAGAGAGCGGGCTTCTACGTAAACGTAAGCAATGGTGAGACTCGTTAACTACAATAGACGAAAATATATTTAGTAACCTATTCCGCTAACTATTCCTAAAGTCATAAATAACCCTGTAAGAAAACAACGTGTTTCACCTCTCAACGAGGCATCCTCAGGATGATGATTGACTTGTCGTGAACCCGAACACGACGTGTTGCCGCCGAGCGCCGGACGCGTCCGGAGCTCGGCGGAACAGGTTACTAAATATATCTACGTCTATTGCATTTTATTTATAATGGATTTTCGCAAGGTCACGCCTGAATCAATTAATTATATATCTTAAACCCGTAAACATTGCTATACCCGAGAATCAAACTCAAGAGAACCCCCTTTCAGCAGTCGTATTTCGTCAGTGAAGTTCTAACGACGGAAGAAAAATATGGCTACTTTACAGAAGAGTAAAAAAACTGTATGAAATGAATGTAACTTACGCTTAAGGCCATATTGTGTTTAATTAGAACTCTGTGATGATTTGAACCCATGAAAATCCCAATAATCTTTTCCATTGAAGTAATTTGGTGACTTTCGCAGTGTGAAATCTCAAAACACTCATAAAATGACTTACGCACTGTTAGAACTTCACTGACGATTTGCTAATATACTTTCTTTACCTTCCCTTCCTTACTTCTTTTACATAACATAACATCACGCCTGTAATAGCCGAAGGATTAGGCAGAGGTGTACCAATAGTACACCCACATTTCACCAGTTATGTTCAAGTCCCATGTAATAGGGGGCGAGCCTATTGTCAACAACCGGGCACAAATCCAGACTCCGGGCTACTACTAAGAAATTCCTGATGGAAAAACCCAATAACACTTTGCCCGGCCTGGCCATTATATCCAAGATAAGAGTGCTTGGAAACATGCTGATCCTGCTCCATAGGACAATTTAGAATCAAGACAAAATCAAACAGGGTGCTAATTTAATTGTTAAATTTATAATTTTGTGTTAAATGACTTTGATTTTACATTCTGTGATTACTTCCTCACACATTGACTTTTAATTTTAAAAAATTTAGGAAAATCGTCTATTTTTACAATGTTTGTAAAGATGTGAGCACCATGTATCTATCACATAATTAAATTATCTGTCGTTGCTTCATTTTCTAATTCTTATTACCTATAAATTGTGATATAGTAATTTTATTCTAGGTGCATCGTCTTCACATATAATTATTTAACTAATGTATGTACTTATACAAACTACAATAAAAATTTTTAAAAGAGTATCGGTGGAGTACCATACGAAAACTACCTTTTGGAAGGGGCCACTAGAATCAATTATATTATTTTGTAAATTATGACGTTCAAAAGTGCCATATATGGGCCTATTTGAAATAACACTTTGCTCGGCCTGGGAATCGAACCCGGGACCTCGTGCTTCAAGCTTCTCTTACTTGTTCTTTTAATGTTTGTTTTCCTGCGCGTGTGCCAAATAAAATGTTTTTCTTGCATTTACTTGCTACATCATCAAAAGGAATGATTCAACTTACCTAGCAGCAGAATAATACAGAGTCCGAGCAAAGAGATGAGTCTCTCGGGATCGTGTCGCGCATCTAGGTAAAGGTATAATGCGATGAGAGCCAGCACAACTGTGCAGACACACCACCGGAACCAACTGCGGAAGAAAAATGTGTGTTTGAGTAATATTCAACAGCTTCTTCTTCTCGTGTGGTTAGTGACTAACCTGTACCTTAATTGCGTAACTTATTTTCGTAAACGATTATGGCTAATTTGTTTGATTTTGACAGTTCAGCAACATTCATTGCGATAATTACGTTGTTGAGTAGATTTTTTTTTCCAACTTATGAGGATCGTGTATTACGCAATTAGGGTACTGGTGTCAAAGTTTTAAAGCCGCTCTTAAGCCTCTGACTTGGCTTCACATACCGTCGAGAAATATCTCTCAAGCATGCCGGTTTCCTCACAATGTTTTCCTTCACCGTTTTTGATGCAAGTGATAATTATACAATACGCACATGAATCCGAAAAGTCAGAGGTGCGTGCCTTGGGTTTGAACTCGAGACCTATGAATTGGCAGTCCGATGGTCACACCACTAGGCTATCACTGCTGACTGAGCGACATTCAAGGGCTTGATGAAGATTTGAGTAAATACGCTGCTCTACAGTAACCCAAGCTAAACTACGCACTGTCACAGATTTTTACAGATGGTACACTCCGCAAAATCATTTAAATAAAAAGCGACTTGCTTCGACACAATGAAGTGCAATTCAGGTCACACGGTGCTAATTCCGTATAGTTATACAGGGTGGTAAGGACATCGACGCGAAAACTGTTACCATGGATTCAATACATGATTCTGAACCCCCCTGCGATGAAATTTTTCGTCGGTTATTAAAAAAAAGAATCGGCTGTTCCATACATTTTGACCGCGTAGGTATTGCACTTTTTTATGAAACAGCAGATTTTTTTTAAAAATAACCGACGAAAAATTTCATCGCAGGGGGTTCAGAATCATGTACTGAACCCATGGTAAAAGTTTTTGCGTCGATGACCCTGCCACCCTTTTTGTTTTTTTTTTTTGAGGGTGGGAAATCATCAAATAACTTCACTCTTACTGACTAAAACCCACCCGTTTTCCTTCGGTTGCCCTGTTGCCGGGGGCCACGATCTCCCTTTCGGTTTTCTTCGCAACCCCGGCAGGCATCGGCCCTAGTGGACCCCTTCAAATTTGCTGACATCTCTTTGAGGCGCGCGTGGAACACAACGCGCCGTCGACCCGGACCTGGTCCTTATCGGACGGTGAGCCACCCATTGCTCACCGTCCGCAAGCCCGCGCCTACGGTGGCCGGAAATCGCCCCGCAATTCCCGACGCCCTGGGCGTCTCCTCCTGCGGCGGTTAGGGGCGTGAGGGCGCGAAATTTGCCTTTCCCTCACGCGTTCCGCCTCCTCCTTCGCGAGCATTACAGCTTCGCAGAAGGAGGTGACGGCCTCCCATTTCCTCTCGCTCCGTACCATGGCCTGAATCAGGGCCGGACGCGAGAGATCACCGCCGCCGATCGCCTCCACGAGGACACGGCGATGCTCCGCCCAAGCTGGGCAGACCTCCACCGTATGCTCCACCGTGTCCTCCGGGCGACCCACACAATGGTGACACCCGGGCGTTTCCTCCCGCCTTATCCTGTGCAGGAACCTCCCGAAACAGCCGTGTCCGGTGAGGACCTGCGTCAAAGGCGGAAGGTGAGGACGCCGTGGCGCCTCTCTAGCCACTCCTCAAAGAGGGGTCTTATCGCCGCAATTGTGGCGTGCCCAGACCCTGCCACCCTGTATTCACCTCGAAGTTGCCTCTCTTTCTATCGGAAAATTTTGGGCTTTGTAGAGCGTTGTCTCTGTTTGTCACTCATACGTATGTGACAGTCTCTTTCTGAAGCACGATGCCTAATTTTCGAAATATTCGAACGAATTTTCTCATTTTCCCCGTAGCTTTTCAAATTTTTTTTTCCGTCGAAAACCTGATTCGGACACATCCCTCACTCATCATTCTGATTCGGGAACATTTTAAAACAAACATTTGCCAAATCGGTCCAGCCGTTCTGAAGTAATGCACTTACTGACGAACAGCATTTAATTTTTATTGGGTACATGGATGTAGAAGATGACATGAAAATGATGACAGATTAAAAAACGATTAATAAATAATTACAATTACCTACACTGAGAATCCAAATGACCCATTTTTACTAGAGGATAATGGACTTCAGAGACTACCATAATATTTTCAAATAGTAATTGACTCCTGTCTTTTGCTGTTGACTGTCCTAACAATACGCGTAATTAGCAAACAAATATACAAATACCTTATAAACAAATACAGTTTCTTATTTATATTTAATATTGGGCAGAATATTAAAGGATAGTATAACTAAATTACACACCCTCACTCATCACACACTCACCCATACTCACACATAATCACACGTAAACGCGCGACTTGGCCCTTTTCTATGCATAACGCTCACTCACTTACAAATCATTCACTCTTTCATTTTTGTATAATTTTCAGTTACCCATTTATTTTATTTATCTGCATGTTTACATTGTCTACATTAAATTGCATAAGTTAATGATAAGTGGAAGCGCGGAGTCTCCTAACACAAGCAATTCCTTGCTTAAAAGGTGATCTCCAATAATATTGTATCTAAATTCTTTTTGTAATTAAAATAATCATTTTTTTTAAACGTCATTGCAATGTAACCTCATTGTAATAGAGTATAAATTAGAATGATACCGTGAGTTTTATATAACTCGGGAATCATTTTAATACTTCGTGCCAATGAAATAAGAGTTACATTGCAATGACTATGAATGTGCTCGTTTAGTTAAAGCGTCATTTGTTCGCAATATAATGGACAATATTTACCGTAGTGATTGTCGGCGAACTTAAAAAAAAACTTTAATTGGATCAATTGTTCTTGTACGAGTACAATTAATAAATGAGTTAATCACACGGTCAACGATTCTTGTTAAGACGCAGATGATGCCAGTGACCTTGAGTGGTTAGCTTGCGTGTTCTGTACTGAGCTCACGCAACGCGTCGTACGTCCAGCCAGTAAAAGGACTCGCCCATCAAGGAGCGCTGTTCCAAATTAGACGCATTATTAATTTATTATACATAAAACAGAAGGTATTTTAATAAAACACGTATAATAAAAGATCAATAATTAAATTATCTTTAAAATGGAGAAAATTTCAGAAAAATACGCTTGATAGATTTTGCGTGATTCTCTGTTTTTTATCCGCGCTACACATAACTTTACAAATTAATTTCACTATGTAATATATACATAATCTAAAATATTCTTATATTAAGTTATTAAAAAAATGCTCTAATTTAACGTATATTTTTTCCAAATCATTAACACTACTCGTTTAGACGTCATCTTCAGTATAAAATCATTAAAAGTCAGTTTTCGTCACCTTAAAATATTGTATTATTTCATACATAAATTGAGGCAGGGGCAACTTACTGGGGGTAAGTTACAATAAAGTAATATTGTGTCAGAGCTGACTGACTATTCCCATAGCTTTATGCATGTAATCCCCGAAGGGTAAGGCAGAGGTGTATCTATTAGTACACCCAAATTTCGCCAGTTATGTTCAAGTCTGATGTAATAGGGGGCGAGCCTATTGCTATCAACCGGACACAAATCCAGACTCCGGGCTGCTACTGAGAAATTTCTGATGGAAAAACCTAATAACACTCTGCCTGACCTGGGAATCGAACCCGGGACTTCATGCTTCTCTTACTTGCTATGCTCAGCAGTAGCGTTTGCGGGGACTGTACCATTTTTTTTTTGGGTGGGAAATTATCAAATAACTTCTCCCGCTCTGGGTGGAGCGGGAGGGCGTGGCAGACTCTTACTGACTAAAACCCGTTTTCCTTCAGTTGCCATGTTGTCGGGGCCACGATATCCCTTTCGGACTTCTTCGCAACCCCGGCGTGGGGACTAGGCTAACGAGGCAGAAATGTAATTAGATAACTATTCAGTTCATAGTTATTTTCCAAATAGTTTAGACAATTTTCTCTAAATGGTAAATTTTCTCTAAATGGACAATTTTCTCTAAATGGACAATTTTCTCTAAATGGACAGTTTTCTCTAAATGGTCAATTTTCTGGGTCTGACAGTTTAGTTTAGGAGCGCACCGAACGTTTGCCTTAGTCTCTGTCTTTTTCTTTACGTGTAAAAAGTAAAGAAAATAACCACAATTTCAATGCTTTTCGTTTTCGCACCTTTTCAATGCTTTTCGTTGTTATATTCATTATCATTTCATAAACGCTCTAGTCATCTATAAACTTTATTAAAGTTAATGAATTATAATATAAAATTTCTTATTTATATAAAAAGGAAAAAATTACTCGATAGGAGATAACTGCGAATTTATTCTATCGACCAAATCTTGTTTTCATCGCGTACCACCTAGTATATATCCCCAATAATACCAATATATTTCCCTACATTTTAATTAAATTGTTTTCTACTTCTACAACGGGTTGTAAAAACGTGTTTGTGTGTATAAAAAACTCGATGCCAATAAATATTAAAATTTGTCGATTAATTTTTTAAATTACTTTCTCACCTTTATTAATGTAGGAAAATTGATATTTTAACAACACTACGTTCAGTTTGGAGATATAGGTTAGGTGGTATTTTACGACAGTGAAATATCGAATAATCATTTCTAAAAAAAGCACATACTGTTTATTTCAATACCATCCTTCATATGAAAAAGGATTGGACGCGTGATTAGCACAGTAGCGCCACTATGGCGAATTGGGTACCATCGAAGAAACGCATATCTAAGCAGGTTGAAAACAAAATCCGCTGCACACGAACTTCTTTTTTTGTAGGTAAACGTTACTATAGCGGCCGAGCGCTGCAAACAGAAACAGTCCTTACGGTGTATAGATATGCGTTTCTTGTGCTGTAATTTTGAATTATTTGTTATTAACATTGTTTTTATATAGTGTGTGTTTCTAACATCATATGGATCAAGGTATGAATTAAAGTATTTTTATTTATTTGGTCTACTCACATCATAGTCCACATCTTCGCCCAGAACACCTCCACCTTACTCCACACCACCCTCTCGAACCAGGCGGCACAGAACCTCTTCACTACCATGAAGTAGACGATGAAGAAGTATATGATGCTGAAGAATGCGATTAGGCTGCCGAAGCCATGGCATAGCTCTAAGGGATCGTTACCTGGGGAACAGAAAATATATAGTTTAGAACAAGGCTGCACAACCCCAGGCCCGCGGCCCACCAACGCATTTTAAATGGCCCGCCAAAAGTTATCAGATGGCGATAGTTTTTTGAGAACAGATTTTAGGACTTCAAACCAGGTCTAAAAATATTTTGTTTCTTATGACGGTCGTCAATGTCATAAATGCAAGTATGTTTTTAACGATTATATGAAAAAAAATATATATATATACTTATATATAGGTAATCAAATGTGTTCTTATTAATTTGAAAAAATATACCACTGACGCTGCAGCCTCCTGCGTTTAATACCTAATTAAAACTCTGTGACGCCATTATAGTATTTTGACGGTGTTTCCCTGGTGTATAACCTACCTACGTATTGAATGAAAGAATTAAGAATGACAGTAACTATAGTGTGTGGCAGAGATGGTGATATTTAATTGCGACTACATCGCCTGGCATCTCGAGTGAAAATAGACTCTAGCCTTTATTTTATTTACTCGAGTAACGAGTTAAATAAAATCGAGCCGCATCACTATCCGAAACTGTCAAAAAGACAAGTATCAAGTGACAACAACACTTCATTCATTTTATTTTATCCGTTTTTTTCGAATTGCATTAGGTACTTGATTTGTTTTTTTTTTTTTATGGACGTCAGATTTGTCGCCAAATATTGATAAGTTGTTAGCATAGAAACCTCTCCAAAGGTATCATTGAAACTTTGTTTAATTTTAATAGCTGGTACTTATCTACCATAACTTTTATAGATGACTACCAGCTGACATGGAATCAAAATTAAGGCCCACCTTCAGAATTGGTTGGGCAGCCTTGGTTTAGAAGGAAGACTAGTCAATCGGGCTGGTTTGGGGAGAGGACGTTGTTAAAACAGAATCTAATTATCCAGACTCGGTTCCATTTTACTGAGTATCATAGCTTATATGTGTCGCAAGAGACATTTCAACTCTTTGCAAAATACAAGGTGCTCCTTATTTTTGTTTTCCGTTCAAAATAATTCAACATAGTCATAATTGTAATGTAATTAAATTTTAATGCATGCCTAATAACCAGTGTTTTACATGTAAGCAAATTAATAATAAATTGGGGATATTAACTATTTGATTGAATGATTGTTTGTAGAATCTGCGAATTTTAATTTATTGTCGTGTTGACGAAGGCCTTATATGCCCAGCGCCACGCTAAGATCTATATCGTACGTGCAATTTTGAAACAACACCTTCTCATACCTAAAATAAATAAAATAAAACATTTAATTCAGATTATTTTCGTTTCATTACATACACACATGGAGAACATAACACTAGACTTATGTTTTCATAAAAAAAAAAATAAGCCAGCTGATTCTTTCACATGGTCTCATTAATAGACAAAAGGAACCCGTTGTATACTGTGTGATCATCATCATATTAGCCAAAGACATTAGGAATTTCTCCTTTAAGCATACTTGTATATTTCTTTCTATCGGTATTGTTCGTTAGGCTAAGCTTGGTGCCAGTCGTTGCGACAATCTTGGCAAACAATTTCATCAAAGACAAAGTCAAATCATTTATTTCAAATAGGCCCTTGTATGGCACTTTTGAACGTCAAAATTTACAAAATAATAGAATTCTCTATCATTGGATGTTTGGCCCATCTGGTGGCGGTAAAAGACCCACAAGGATCTTCTCTCGTGTCAGAACAAGATTTACGAAAAAAGAAAAAAAAAAACAGACTTCCGAAATTAAAGTAATTTTTCACTTTGTAGTGATTATTTTGAAAATCGGTTATTTTTTTTTTGTAAAACTTTTTTAAATGTGGTACCTACCCCACACAAATTCGAATAGCACTACTTGCTATGTTATTATCAGTGACAGGAATTATTATTAAAGCTTACTCAAAAACTTTTCAAGCAACGTTAATAAAGTTTATATGGGACCACTTCCAGAGCATACCCTTTAAAACAAAAAAGAATTTTCAGAATCGGTCCATAATTGACGAAGAAACCGGTGGACATACATACAAAAACATACGCTACAAACATAATTATAACCTCCTCCTTTTGGAAGTCAGTTAAAAATAGCTCATATCGTTTTGCCCTACCTAATTCGGGATGTGCATGTGCCCCACTTTTTAACTATTCTGGAGCATCTTTTAATATGTTATGTATACAGGGTGTAAGGGACAGCCCTCCGCAGACTGATAGGGTGAAGTCAGTATATCATACTAAGATGACCGGTACATGAAATTATTTCAGGAATGTTATGGGAATCCAATTAACCTGATTTGTTTTATTACCTTACACGCAATGTATCGCTACCGTGGCAAAACGCACGTAGGTAGGTAGCGAACGGGAGCGCAGCGAGAAATTGAACAGCTGATTTCACGCGTCGTTTGTTCAACATCCATTGCTGTTTTTTCTGTTTTACCTGTTCTATTTACATTAATGGAGTACTGCGTACAGAGAATGTAATTTTACATTGAAAGAAAAAAATAGTAAATGAAAAAACGCAAAAAAAATGCGTCGCATGCAATCATTTTCCTGGGAAATTTTTCGGTGGAATATGATTCAGAATAAGGAGCTGAATGTACCCTGTTAGTTTGCGGGGCTGTCCCTTACACCCTGCATACGAATTAAAAACAAAAAAAAATACTCACTATAATTAAGCCAATAATACAGGCAACCGAAGAAAAATCCTAAAACGATGCCATTTACTATGAACAATGAAACAGTCTTCATAACCGAGCGGTTTTCTTTCATAAAGTCGTCTGTTGAGCTGCCCACGCGCATCAGCGTGGTCTCAAGCCAACCAGTGGGCTCGTAGTCTAAGTACTCGTGGGTTATGATCTGGAACAAGCAATGCAATTGGTTAGGGGTTTCGTTTTGGGCTAGGGTCCAGAATACATTCGAAGTCGTACCAGTAGTATCGTGTTACCCAGTAACTGGGTGGTGGAGGTCAGATAGGCAGCCGCTCAATGTAAAGACTGGTATTCAGCTACATCCGGTTAGACTGGAAGCCGACCCTAACATACTCGAGAAAAGGCTAGATATGATGATCAGAATGGAGTCGAAGTCGTGAGTGGATTTCGATCAGCTCTAGAAAAAAAAATCGTGCGAATGCAAAAATATCTTCTTTAATTATACATATTATAAAATAATAACGAAGTCAAAACTGTAGAGACAATGAACAGTTTAGCAAAAAAGTAATTGCTACGAGATGTGGGAACGGGTCTGATGCCGAAAATATAGTTTTTAGAATTTTTGTCCGTTTTTCTGTATGTAAGTTCCGGATTGGCCAAAAAACGGCTAAGCGGATTTGGATGAAATTTGGCAAACAAATGGTTTATAACCTGCACCTTTATTACGTAATACAATTCCAATTACAATGCGAGAGTTTTGAAGGATATTGCTAATCCATTGTTTTATAGATTTGACAAATTCGTCTGCTCAACTACGTAAATAACGCAATGGACGTGGGTGAACCGTCAAAATGAAACCTATTGCGATCAATTGTTATTTTATATGTGTTACTCGATTACCCCGTTGGATTAACACATAGGGTACTTTTAATCCCGGTGGTAAGCTCCCGTGGGATATTTTCCGACATTAAAGCGAGCCTGCCTCGTTGGTCTAGTGGTCGCAAAGCGCTACTGTTGAGTATGAGGTCCTGGGTTCGATTCACGGGTCGGGCAAGGTGTTATTGGGTTTTTCCATCCGGAATTTCTCATTAGCAGCCCGGAGTCTGGATTTGTGCTCGGTTGATGGCAATAGGCTCGCCCCCTATTACATGGGACTTAAACATAACTGGCGAAATGTGGGTGTACTATAGGTACACCTCTGCCTAACCCTTCGGGGAATACAGGCGTGATGTTATGTGTTATGTTAAAGCGAGCGAAGCCGCGGACAAAAGGCAGGAAATAAAATAAGACCTGTCAAATTAAACCAATTAAACTAAACCAGTTTGGTTTAGTAGAGAAGCTAAAGTTTATAATTTAGAAAAACTAGTTTGACAGGCTTAAACTATTTCTGAATTACTTTAAATAATTTAATGTGTAATAAATATTTTCAACTTTAGTTAGACATAATTGCTAACTTAAATACGCCTTACAAATGTGTCATCACACAAGAACACTTATATATTGATACCCTAGTTCACACTCAGTATTAATTACATTTACACCAATTTTACAGGAGAGCAATTCTTATGTTCGCATATGAATATCATAGCAGTGGTTAAAATAACATTACAAATTGAGTACTTATATCACAGAATAGCTTTTTGAGATACTATATTTCAAATTCAAAGTCAAAGTCAAATCATTTATTTCAAATAGGCCCATGTATGGCACTTTTGAACGTCAAAATTTACAAAATAATACCTATAATTGATTCTAGTCGCCCTTTCCAAAAGGTAGTTTTCATATGGAGAAGAATGGGCAAGAAACTCCACCGTTACTCTTTTAAAATGTATTACAGTAGTTTGTATAAGTACGTACATTACTTAAATATATGTGAAAACGATGCACCTAGAATAAAATTACTATACCATAATAGGTAAAAAGAATTAAAAATGAAGCACACAACAGATAATTTAATTATGTGATAGATACATGGTGCTCACATATTTACAAACATTGTAAAAGTAGACGATTTTCCTATTTTTTTTAAATTGATAAGTCAGTGTATGAGGAAGTAATCACAGAATGTAAAATAAATGTCATATAACAGAAAATTCTACATTTTTAATAATTATTTGACAATTTTAAAGTGTGCATGATGAAAATTGATGTCTAAGTAGCTCGCCCCCTCAGTTAATACAAGTGTGCACGTCGAAACTATGAAATCAATGCAGTTAGGACATAAATGTTTAAAAAATATGGAAGCAAACGAAAATAAATACAAAAATTTGTCATAATAGTTTTAAATATCATTGCGACACTTTTTTTTTTAATAGAAGGAGAAAGCTTTACGTAACTCTGGTCAGATAAAATGACGCAGAATTTCATTTAGTATACATAGGAATAAAAAAGTAAAAAATGAAAAAAATATAATTAGCACGAGTGTGAACCCTATGGTATCGATATTAGAGTGCGTTTCATCAAATAGTTCCTATGCCGTAATGTTGGCTGCATTGTTGTAGGACGAACACGTATACGCTACGGAGCTACGTAATTGGTCCGTTGTTAATGTTTAACAGTGGAGCCAACATTACGGCAAAGGAACTATTTGATGAAACGCACTCTAACATCTTTGTAAAATAACATTTAAAGCAAATCAATGACTTTGACTTTGAGATTTCAAGATCTGTCTGTTCTTTTAAGACAACAACACTCAGAATTAGTATCGGGGGAAAAAATACAAAGTACTTATTTGCTTTACTAATATTTTTAACAATTAATGGAGTAAAACTTACGTTGCCGTTTTTTCCGTTTTTTCGGACATCATCCATTTCCACTTCATTTACTTCTGAACGCTGTAAAAAAAAAGGATTTTGTTAAAAAAACAGACTCAGTCAATAAATCAACATTTTACTGAAACAACGTCGAATAAAATTAGCTGGCAAAATTGTGGTCGTCGAACTCAAAAAAAAAAATTTGAACTTTTCTTGCCTATACCCATCACAACCATGGAGTATCGCTAGTTAATTTAATATGACCCTGTAGACAAAAAACAAGTCTACTTTTCTAATTGTGTTGCAATCGAACAGCACACTAATCGCGCAACACACTTTCAATCACAATATGAATGATTTTGAAGGAAATTCCTAATCCAATGCTTCATAATGTTCGAAAAATGTATGTGCTCAGCAACGTAAATACCTAACGCAATGTATGTATGTTATTGAACTGTCAAAATGAATGGCGTTGGAATTAAGAGTATGGTCCGCAATTAGGGCAGGCTGGCCTGATGGCTAATGGTAGCTGGCCACCCTCGCTTATCTGCAATATCAGAAGCATCGCGGTGCGCTGCCATCCCAGAGACAAAGCTGTCACATGAATTGTATAACACACACTCACACACTACACACAACACACACACACACTACACACACATACACACACAGTCCACCCCACCCATTAAAACGGAAGAAAGCATCGCTGCGTGGCGGCAGAAATAGGTATGGTGGTAGTATTTCATCCCAAGACGAAATCCACACAGGTGTACTAGGTATCTACTCCTAACAGCTGTTCTGAAGAAATCATCATCTGTCTAGCCTTTTCCCAACTATGTTTGGATCGACTTCTACTCTAGCCGGATGCAGCTGAATACTAGTATTTTACATGGAGCGACTGCCTATCTGAACTTCACTGTTTGCGGTTTAAAAAAAATACTAGGTTAATTTGAAATAAATATCTGCTAAGTAACTCCTTAATTAATTAGAATTAATTACCGATGTGTTCCTACAAATTAATTATACTTTAACAAATTGCACAGATACATTCTTATGACTTTTGAAATCGCGACATGTCATTTATCCAAAGAGTTTATATAACGCATTAAACTATCTATTTCAATGAGGTTATACATAACCTCATTGTTTTATTTGGTCACGCATACTATGAGGTTATAGGCCGTAAATATGTCACATCAAGCCCTAGAAAACTCAGACTGTCAGACAGCGGGGTAATTGCGTAACGCACATAAAATGACAATAGGGATGATGCGATGCCTGGGTACAAAAAAAAATATATATTTAGTCCGTCAGTTAGATAATAAAAAAATATTGGACATGTATTTTTTGCTTCATCATATTAATACAAAATGACTTGGATAAAACGCATTATAGTTCGACAGTGGGGGTCACTACGTCACAAGTGAGTGTAAAATTTACATAATCGTGACGTCATGGCACATTTTAACTTAATGTAGTCTTTTGATAAAGTAAAAAAATAAAAAATATGTTTCCAATATTTTTTAATAATCTACAAGGCGGACAAAAAAGCCACGTTCATTGCGTTAATTACGTTGTTGACCAGGCGAATTTACTAAACATTATACGCAATTATGGTGTAGGATGCCTAACATGCATGTCTTTCTAAGACGCTGTGAATGTGTTCGTGAAGACGAGTAGAGTCAGTACATAACACACTCACACTTCCGACTTTGCCATTGTCTCGGACGGTACCGAGAGCTCCTGCGCTTACAAATACACACATATTCAAAGCGTGTTTATACACTTGGTAACCACAGGTAAAGCGCGCGTCACTTCGTGAGATAGTCTGTCAATTGAAAGCTGAGAGTGAAAGAGCGGCAAATTTAGAAAAACATACGTCGGGTGTCCCCAGATCAACTATGAAAAAACGTATTTGATACTTGAATATTTTTATGCGGAATATTTATTTTACAGATTAATAGGCATAAAAATTGTGCATAGTTTTTATGATCATAAGGTTGTAAGTCACATAAAAATTAATATTACAAAATAATTTATGTTAAATAGGTCATATTTATTGATTCTATGTAGATAAAGATAGGTAGGTACTATATTAAGAGTATGTTGGGGTAAGTTCGGCGCGGGGTTACGAAGATGTATCAAATTCCTAGCTGATTTTGCAATTTTTTAATGCTGCCAATATTTCGTTCTGCGTCATTTTAGCCCAGGTTCGCATGGGCGTTTTTATAACGCCCATGCGAACCATGGGCATCTTTTTTTTTTTTGCGAGCGGGATTTTCAACTCTCAGTATTGAACCGAGCATGGAGAATTCAACAGAGCGCATCCTAGCGCGTTAAGAAAACTCTGTTGGATGTGAAACTCCATGCGCTAAGCAGAGCTGGCTGGGCTGGGCTCTTATCCTGCTTAGACCGTCGCAGAATTTTATTCGTAGGTACGGTCTTACCCCAACGCTGAACTTCCCTAATATACTCTAAATTGATTTCAATTGACCCTCGGTAATTAATTGTTTCGTTTGCTACCAAATGGCATTTTAGAGACACTCCAATAAAGTATTCAAATCTAATTGGGAGTTATATTTTATGTTCGAGCCGTTTGGGGTTGAAGCTATAAGGCCTAGGGGTCCGTGTGCCCACTTGGTTTTTCGAGACATCTCCGAGAGGTTGGTGGACTCTTCACGTGACCATGGCCTATTTTTTTGGTCAAAGAATCACCATTGCTATACAACGCGGCAATGCTGCCAGCCCTTTGAGCACTTTGCTGTTGACAACGATGCTGATGAATTTTTTGATACCCTATAATTTTTTCTCCTCTTTTTTTATATACATGCAGTACAAATATATTATTACCTCGTTTATTTATATTCATACCTAAATACATTTTTAAATCTATATATATAAAAATGAATCCCTATTTCCCTTGGTCACGACATCACGCTAAAACGGCTAAACGGATTTGGATGAAATTTGGGATATGGATAAACCTTGACCCGGAGAAGGACATAGAATACTTTTTATCCCGATATTTTTACGGGATCGAGACTTATGCGGGTGAAACCGCGGGGCGCAGCTAGTATTTTTATAAAAATCATTACTAAAACATATAAAAATATAGAGGTCCGCTGTATCGAGAACAGGGTCCAAGCTACCGATGGTTAGGATTGCACAGACAGGAACCTCCTCAGAATGCGAGCCGTATCGAGAAGTACTGCCTTTTGTATCAGGCCCTTGATCCAAGTGCCTAACAAGAGCCTCGAGAGATGTTGGTCGAGGCTTTAGGCCATCAGGGCATTGGCCGTTACGACTATCGGTACAATGATAGCCGGGCTCACATTCTACATGTCAACAACCTCGTGTGTAGAAGTCGAAATATTAAACTATATTATTTTTAGACTGTTAACTCATATATAACATATAAAAACACTTAACTTATTCTCAATTTTAAAACATCAGAACAATAAAAGCCTTCAATTTATGTAGTTTTATCACCACACTACGCACGGCAAGCAAAAACGTGTTATGTTATCAACCACCACGTTACAGAGCACAAACTCAACTGAATTTATTTTATATTATTTATTCAGTACTTCTGATTGTTATTTATTTACATATTACTTTATATATTTGTCAATATGTTTAGTTTATTTCTATGAAGTAATAATAAACAACGTGCCAATGTCTGTCAACAATATCAAGTCACTGTATCGTCTGTTCCAGAAGCAAGGGGTGCGAAGAAAACCGAAAGGGAGATCGTGGCCTCCGGGCACAGGCAACAGGGCAACCGAAGGAACACGGGTGGGTTTTAGCATGTAAGAGTCTGACATCCTCCCGCTCCGCCCAGAGCGAGAGAAGTTATTTGATAATTTCCCACCCTAAAAAAAAGGCTCGGAACTGGTTTTTTCATACCGGTAAAAACCGGTTTATTTAGGTTTTACTCCGAACTTTTCTTAAGAATGTGAACGTTTTAAGAACTTTATTTTAACCTAAATTAACTGGTTTATACGACGAGCGGCATGTCGGTAAACGCGTTGCAACTTGTGACTACTTGTGAGGATGCCACGCTGAATTAAAACTAAACAAAAAACCGGTTAATATTGCTCTAAGCCGTTTAATCCGAAAAAACCTTTATGTAAAGACTTCTCTAAAACCAGTTAAAAAAAACGAATTTAAAGGTTTTTGCGTCAAGTAAATAATAACGGTTTGAAAATTTTACCGGTATCCTAGCCTTGTCTAGAAGTATGTGATGAAAATGTAAACAAGGTAGATAACGTAGGTACCATTGCGGACACTGACGGTTGACCACTTTTCGACCTTATTACTAAGGGTATAAGGGTGAAAATTGTACCACCTTGGTGTATAAACTGGTTCGCATCCTGAAAACTGTAGTGGAGTCAAACACTAAAATAATTACCGTCTCCTCGCGGAAAACAATTATTAAACCCTGGATAACTCCAGGTCTCCTAAGATGTATAAAGAACAGAGACAATCTAAATAAAAAATTAAAAAAACGTCCTGACAATGTAATACTAAAGACAACATACACAAGGTATCGAAATTATTGCAACAAAATTTTGAAAAAAGTTAAAAGGGAATTTGAAAGAGAAGAAGTAAAAAAGGCGGGAAAGGACAACCGCCGCCTCTGGAAAATAATAAATAAAGTTTCAAATAGATCAAGACCCAAAACATCACCGAGTTAATAAGCCCGCAGGATCAACCAGTTAATTGCTTAAACAATGTAAATCATTTTTTTGCCAATATTGGCTCAACCCTGGCTGGTAAAATAACCGCCCAACAGCAGGGTTATGTTGACCCCCCTGCTAGTACCCACCCACCAACTTTTTCACATTCCATGGTTATCCTGCCCGCTGATGAGCATGAGGTAGCTGCCATTATTACCTCTCTCAAGCGCGACTGCGCCGTGGGCTACGACAATATTTCTTCAAACCTTCTCATTGCTCATAATAATCTTTTGGTACCCTCGATTAGAAAGAAAGAAAGAAGAAGAAAGAAAGAAAGAAAAATAGGTTTATTTGTCACAGAGACACGTGCGTGATTACACATATCTGCAACTTGGCGATAGAAACTGGTACCTTTCCACTTGCGTTTAAAAAGGCACTTATCCATCCGATTCACAAGAGTGGGGACCGACACTGTGTTAATAATTATAGACCAATAGCGATTCTGCCTGCCTTATCAAAAATTCTGGAACGGCTATTGAACAACAGGTTAGTGAAATATCTAGAATCAAACAACCTGCTGTCCCAGTTTCAGTTCGGTTTTCGTGCAGGGAAATCGACAGCCATGGCAGTGCACGAATTAACAAACTCTATTGTTTCTAACATGGATGATCGAAAGAAGTCGTTAGCCATCTTTTTAGAACTAGCTAAAGCCTTTGATACAGTGTCGGTCCCGATCTTGCTTCGTAAGCTTGAAAACCTCGGTATACGTGAAAATCAATTGTCATTCTTCAAAGATTACTTAAATAACCGCACGCAAATTGTTAAAATTGATAACCACTTTAGTGACACTCTTCCCGTAGCTTTTGGAGTTCCTCAGGGTAGCATCCTGGGGCCCACATTATTTCTGGTGTATATTAACGACCTCTGCAATTTCTGTCTTCAAAATGGACGTATTATTACCTTTGCGGATGACACTGTGCTTCTTTTCAGTGCTGACTCATGGGAAGAGGTGCATAAGTACGCACAAGTTGGGTTTAATACTGTAAATGATTGGCTAAGAACTAACATACTCACCTTAAATTCCACTAAAACCAAGTATATTGCATTTTCATTAAGGACTAGTCCGCAGTCATCTCTCCAAACATTCTCCATTCTTGCTCACACCTGTTCATTCCCTCATAACGGTGATTGTTCTTGTTCCAAATTGCAGAAAGTGGACCATTTTAAGTACTTGGGGGTCACTTTGGATTCTAAATTAAACTTTGCCGAACATATAAATTGTCTGACTAGCAGAATACGGAAATTTATCTTTGTGGTTAAAAATCTTCGGTCAATCCTTAACTCCAAGCAACTACAATCTGTTTATTGTGCTTTGTGCCAATCCCTCCTGACATACTGCATCACTTCATGGGGTGGAACGTTTAAAACTAACCTCTTAGCACTTGAGAGGGCTCAAAGGGCGGTCCTTAAAGTTGCACTATTCCTTCCTTTCCGTCATCCCACTGTAGAAGTTTATAGGTCTGCTAAAGTCCTCTCAATTCGGCAGCTTTTTATTCTCCATGTTGCTTTGAAACAACGATCTCTTATTCCTTTTATAAATACCGATCAAGATTCTGACATGAGAAGAAGAAGAAGAAATATATGCCAACCTAGATCAGTAAAATCCAAATTTGCCCGAAATTTCTTGTCTTTTCTTGGCCCTTTTCTATACAACAGACTAAATGATTTACTCTCTCTTCATAACCTTAACAAAATAGCTTTTAAAAGGAAAATAACTGAATGGCTTATTACATTAGATTATACACAAATTGAAGATCTTTTCAAAACTATTTCATGACACAAAATTCCCTTTGCAACGCATATACAAGCATCCCAAACCACACACACACACTCACTCCACATCACACAAACTCACCCCACACGCTTTCATATACATTCACATACATCCTCCCTTGCATGTATTCTTAATAAATTACCTCATTTCACGATTTCTATAAAACAAGCTAAATGAGCACTACTGCAATATTATAATGTGGGAGATTTTTATGTAAATATGATATATGAACCCGATGGTCTCCAGTGCAACAAAAATAATGTACAACTTTGATTTGGGGGCCTGGTGACCTGACATACAGGTTTTGTAAAAAACTTAGTTTAGGCACCAGTCTTCCACAAATTAATTATGAAATTGTGTATGTATTACTATCCCTGTAATTTGTGGTAAGAAAATAAATAAATTATTATTATTCTTATGGAGTCTATGACATTTCTCGGGACCTTGGGGTCCCGGATCTTTGGAAGGCGTACGAGGGGCCGAAGCCAACTCGCAGAGGCCCGTTAGACGTTTTGAATGAAATGAGGCACCAACCGACGATTATCCCTGTTCGCGCTATGTAAGTGCACCCAAGGACAACCCCCGGTTGGTGCAAGACTATTGTAGGATATGGAAACAAAGATATTTGATTATGGGTTTGGGTGGCTAAGTGAACTGGTTACCTAGAGCTGTGGAAAGACTATGGCCCCTGCCTGACCAATACTTTATGTAAAATATACAGTTAAAATGGCAGGGGGTGACTGGCACACTCAATAATGGGCCCCCGGAAACGGTCGCTAGTACATAATGACGTAGCGACAAGGGGGCAACATTTCCTAAGGTGCTTGAGGAGTGGAGAGGTATTCCACGGCTTTCAGAACAATCCCAGAGCCCGGAAGATGGTCAAGATCCCTACGAGCACTTACTGGAATACTTCCTTCCTCCGAGCACGTTTGCTCTTGCGAATCTCCACTGAAGCCGGCCAATTAAGGCAAGAATGAGGTGGGAGCTCCGTTCCTCGTCAGTGTTCACTCCAGCCGGCCAATAAAGGCAAGCCAGAGGTGAGGAACAAGACTTCTCCCGGGAGATAGGGTCCGTGGGGTCGCTACTGCCCAACAGCTCGCCACATGCTGCCCTGCGGGTTTTTGTATCTCTCTTGGTCTGGCTCCTCATCCCAGACCCGTTCCGGTAAAGTAAACTCTACCGGCACAGGCCTAGAGTTCGGAGCGCGCAAGCCCCACCACGACGTCAACGTAGAGATACGGCGGTGGGGTTATTATTATTATTATTATATTATTATTATAAAGATATAATCGTCCCTCTTGTTAACAAACCGATTGTCATTTAACAATATTAATGAACCATAACGATTATGATTGGATTCGTTAAAACTGACTTTTTGTCGTAAACCAATAAATTGTTAGTCGTTAAATAAAAAGAAATCGATATCAGCGAGGTTATTTAAGTATGAACGTATTACTTCATAATCTGTATATTTCCTAGTTCACAGCATTATTATGGAATACAATAGCATAATCAGCCTATTATGTCCCCACTGCTGGGACACAGGCCTCCTCTCTGTGAGAGGGAGTTAGCCGTATCCACCACGCGCGCCCAGTGCGGGTTGGTAGATGTCATTATGTCTTCGATTTTTTGGTTCTAGGACATGCCGGTTTCCTCACGATGTTTTCCCCCGTCGTTTTAAAAGCAGTGGTGACGATGAATAAGACTTAATACGGATTTGTTTATTAATTTAAAAGATGATTTATTTTGGCTTTTACACTAAAATATCTTAATACCATTGAAATTAAAAACAACTCTAGGTACGCTAAACCTTAAGCTCTACGCTTTAGTCCGCGCGTGACTGCTAGTCACCACTTGAGGTATGTGAGCGGTAAGACGAGGGAGGACGCCATTGATAAAATTAGCAGACTAAGTTAGCTTGGCCTTTGTCTACCTCCCGGTGACTAGCAGTCGCGCGCGGAGTAACTATAGCTTGACATTTGCTAAACTCTATCTGTGCAGTCTAAATTCAATGCACTACATTAAACTCTGGCCACACTGAGGGGAATCCCGCGCAGGATTCGGGAAAAGTCACGCGAGTATTCGCGTCATTTTAAAAAACAGAAAGAAATATACTGCCTCGTTGGTCTAGTGGTCGCAAGCGCTACTGCTAAGTATGAGGTTTTGGGTTCCATTCCCGGGTCGAGCAAAATGTTATTGGGTTTTTCTATCTGAAATTTCTCAGTAGCAGCTCGGAGTCTGGATTTGTGCCCGGTTGATGGCAATAGGCTCGCCCCCTATTACATGGGACTTGAACATAACTGGCGAAATGTGGGTGTGCCTGCTACAGGGACACCTCTGCCCAACCCTTCGGGGAAACAAGGCGTGATGTTATGTTTAAATATAACAATATAATGCCCGTTAACCGCTTACGTCTTTCTGTACCAATATTATAAAAAGTTAAACTTTGTTTGTAAGTTTGTATGTAGGGGTTAATCTCGGGAACTATCAGTCAGATTTGAAAAAACCTTTTGGCATTGGATAGCCCAATTCTTGAGGAAGGTAGTAAAGACATAAAAACAAAAACATTTCAAGAATTAAACTGAAAAGGAAAGGCCTCTTCTCAAAAAGAGAAGTTAGGGATCTGAAGATAGGTTTTCCCAGCCTTTAGCCGGTTTTCCCAACAATGTTGGCTTCGGCTTCCAGTAGGATGTAGCTGAACAACAGTATTTCACATAGAGCGACTGTCTTTCTGACTTCCTCTACCTAGTTACTGGGTAACGCGATACCCCTTGGTAAGACTGCTTGTCCACTGGAACCGAGTGAGGCTGCGGAGCGGAGAAATGTGCCAATATAAACCAATAGAATCTAAACTCCGCTCCTGTTGGCACATTTCTCCGCTCCGCTGCCTCGCTCCGCTCCAGTGGACAGGCAGCCTAAAACTGGTTGTTTTGGGCTTCTGACTACACGTAACTTCCGTAAAAGCTGTCAAAGATCTACGAATGACAACCGGAAAAGCCGAAGGCGTGGGATATCCCACTCACCAGAAAGTGTAAACAGAATTTATATTATCATTTATCTTAAGAGGTATGAGGAACAGGGTGTAAAGTTCACTCATCCTCTATCGGAAAGGAAGGATCCTCGAACCAGACGGTGGGTGTCGAGTGTATGTGTGTGTGTGTGTGTGTGTGTGTGTGTGAGTGTGTGTGTGTGTGAGTGAGTGTGTGTGTGTGTGTGTGTGTGTGTGTGTGTGTGTGAATGTGTGTGTGTGTTTGTGTGTGTGTGGTGTGTGTGTTCCTTCGCATGTATGTAAATTATAATATTGATGATACTTTAAATTAATCTTGATACTTATATTACTGTATCTTATCAAAGAAAGTATGCTAATTACTTTCAAAAGGACTCCATTTTATTCTTTGCAAGTAGAACGGTAGGAAATTACCTAATCGAAAATTATAATCTGAAGGGCATTGGTGTTATCTATGACGACTTCTGTTTTCAAACTTCGAAAGCGATACGGAAGCGAAGCGATACAGTAATGGCTGGATAGTGAAACTCTGTTTACTATAAACACACACTTACACACACACACACACACACACACACAACACACACACACTTGACACTTTATTTTACTATTCTGATTTTTTTTTATAATTTTTGACAATTTTATTTAATTGTTTTTGTTTTTATTGAATTGAATATTTAAAAAATATTGTATTTTGGGTTTTTATCTGTGAGTTTATCTTATAAATGTAAGAGTGATAACTATGGACTAGAAATATATCTGAAATAAATAAATATATGTATTTTTTTTTTTATTAAGTCGGGAGATGTCGCGGGACACCCGGTTGGGACAAAGTTCCGTTCGTTCATAGATCGACATAAAAGAGTCTTGACGTGGTGACATTAGGAACTAAATATTTTAAGATCAGACCTATGACGATGGCACTACTTTGCCGAAAAGTGCTAGAAGGTTTTGATTTGAGTCACCCACAAGCACCGTTTTTTGTTGCACATTTATTTTAACTACCTACCTATTTATTATCACCACTAAGTATGTGACTTAGGTCACTAAGTGATAGTGATAGCGATAGTGGCGCCCTCATTTACATTGAACTCTTTTTTGCCAATCTGTTTATTATGAATTAGGGATCTCGCGCACTAGTCGGCCACGACTCCGGCCAGTCGTGGCCGTCTAGTGGTATTGTATGGTTTGCGGCTAGGTGGCCGTTGCGACCAAGTACGTGATTCGTACTTATCGGTTTCTGTAGTTTACCTCGTCAAACTCAAACTCAAAACTCAAACTCAAAGCATTTATTTCAATTAAACCATTTACAGGCACTTTTTAATTGTCAAAGAGTCTGTCAGTTAGTCAGAAAGTTGAAGCTAATTGCGCATTCCAAAACGTAAATCTCTATGGAGAAGAACGGGCAAGAAACTCCAAGGACACTCGTCGCTACGACCACTGGCCGTGGTCGTGGCCGTCTAGTGCGCAGAGCTATCTAGTATGGTCTCAAGTTTCTAACTGACTATTTCGGGCATAACGCTTTTTCGTTACGTGACGATTTCTGACAGTTTACTCCTACCGCAAGCCGCGTTAAGGAACCTCGTTTCAAAAACTGCTTTTCTATGCTGTGAGAATTAGAATTCTAGATATTTTTTTCCACTTAAACAAGAATTGGCTATCACAAAAATATTATACCTACCCAAAATCGTAGATCTACAGTCTACCTACTCTAAGCCAAACTTTTAAAAAGCTCGTAGTTTTACCGCTGCTAAACTTTATGCAGTCTAAGTCATAAAGAGGTATGAGGAACAGGGTGTAAAGTTCACTCATCCCTTATAGAAAAAGGAGGATCTTCCGACAAGACGGGTGTTGTGTCTGGTGGGCTACTGCCCGACGATTGATGGCGAGACGTTGTATATATGCTAGTCGCACGGTAAACTCTGCTTGCGCGATGTAATGCGTAGTTCACATGTGGCTATGTAAATGCTGCCACAGTCTAAATTCATCGCATAAAATAAATTAAAGCGATAATAACCGAATTTTAATTATTGTTTACTGAAGATCACGTACTTTTTCTTAATAAAGTAACCTGTGAATATTATAGATTATGTTGTTTATATTAAATAGTGTAATTAATTTGTAAAGTTATGTCTAACGCGGATAAGAAACTGGGAATCATGTAAAATCTATGAAGCGTATTTTTCTGAAACCTTCACCATTTTTTAAAGATAATTTTATTATTTATTTTTTAGTATACGTGTTTTATTAAAATACTTTTTGTTTTATGTACAATAAATTAATAGTGCGTCTAATTTGGGACAGCACTCCTTGATGGGCGAGTCCTATTACTGGCCGGTCGTACGACGCGTTGCGTGAGTTCAGCACAGAACATGCAAGCTAACCAGTCAAGGCCATTGGCATTTAGTCGCGTCATAAGCTTTGAAAATGAGCTTGTGCGAAAACTATAATCATTTTTGTTCAGAAACTACAGAATTAGATTTATTCTCAGATTCAGCAAATAGATTTCGTTCTGCTTTGTTAAAGAAACTTAAGAATTCCGATGTATAGTTATTTGAACAGTCTTGTAGTCTTACTCGCATAGATTGTTCATTAGTAAATTTATATGAATTGTATATGCTGTGGATAACGGTGTGAGTTTCACATTTATATAATATCTTTGTTTACATTATTTGTGCAGATATAATGTGTTACTGTTTGTTTGTCCCAAATAAATAAATAAAATAATTAAGTCAACCGTCCGTCCATTACTACGCAGGATATGCACAGAGAGGTTTGCCACGTTAGCTGCGCGGTTCATATTATTCGCTAGACACGCATTCGTGCGTAGCGTGCATGTCCATGAGTCGCAGTTAGGGATGCCAACTTTATTTATAAGAAATAAAGTTTTCTGATTTCAGAGAGGGCAATAATAGAGTACATACTTATAAGAAAGAGTATAACTTTATGTAATTTCTAAAACACAATTTTTATACTTTTTGCGGATAAGTTTTTTTTTTTTTTTAATAATTGAACGACTCAAGAAGTCTAGAATCTTCTGCTAATTCAAATTAATAAGGGACTCAGTTATTATCAATTTCAAAGAAGCCCTGTTTCTGTGTTCCCGATACTGCAATCTTGATCGAAAACAGGGCCGTTTAAACCCATCGCCACTAGCCTCGAATAGGTTCGGTTTTTTTTTTTTTGGCAGCCTCTAGTTACGACGCTGGCAGGAACTAGGGTTCCTGGGGAGGGGGGGCAAGGGTCGCGGGAGACTCTCTTAATGAGTGCTGAATTAACTCAATTCAAATTGAAAGTATTCAATATAAATAGAGTATTTTAGCGTACTCTATTGCTTTTTCTAGATTATAAAGTACGCCTACGCGAAACAGAGTACAATACTCTAGATTAGAGTACGGTTGGCAACCCTAGTCGCAGTACTTACACGACAATTAACTTTGAAATTTAGGCTTTTGCTCATATAGAGAAAAGGAAAAAAAGTATCATATCACAGTATCAAAATTACTTTCCCCCAGGACATCCCGGCGGAAAGTAATCAAAACACTTCTCTTATTTTTTTTTTTGCTGATAAATTAAAATACTGATTCTTTAAAATAATCTATATTATTAAGTATTTTGTACTTAATCAAGGAAAGTACTTATGTTGATTACTTTCAAAAGGATTATATTAATTCCTTGTAAATAAATTATCGAATTAAAATTTGAATGGCATTGGTGTCATCTTTAATTCAAACAAATTTCTGTCCCCGACGAATAAAATGGTAATGTGCTACTACGATACTTTTGAAGTTAGAGGTCCGATTATACTCTGTCAATTTTTTTTCATTCTATTCCTACGGTTTTTTCAGAAGTTACAAGATTTTAAGGTGTATTGTAATGAATGTAAAAATCACTTTTTTATATTTGAACAATTTCGCTATTTATATCAATTAGTTAATAAGATTTTCAAAAAAAAAACCTTTTTTATTTTTCCTGTAAAAGTTGGTTTTTACGATTACCATTTTATTAGCCGAGGACAGCGATTTTTTAGAATTAAAGATGACACCAATGCCATTCAAATTTTAATAATCGATTCGGTAATTTACTTACGTTTTGCGATCGACAGCAAGGGAATTTAACTGTTTATAAATTGACACACCACGTCAAATTGATGTGATACTGTCATTTTATACAACTGTCAAAGAATGACAGTTGTGATTTGAATATACCTACAGACACTAAGTTGGTAGTCAATTTGATACACTTAGTACCGGCGTTAGGGTAGGACACGCATGGCCACCCGCTCAAGATGCGAGACATGAAGGGGCGCCCAACGCGAACCACCGGCCTTTTATTTCTCTATATTTTCTTCTCTATCTTAACTCTTTTTTTACCCGACAAAGATGTTATGTTATGTTTTTCTCTAACTTTTCTGTACAAGTCGACAAAGTTTAGGTACTATTTTTATATGAATGGGCCAAAGAAAAGACGCAGCGGGGTCAAAAAAACGGGGAAATAAAATTTTTGAGCTTGCTCTTGCACCCTTCTCAAACTTTTCTGCATAAAAGAAATTCTAAGTTTTCCGTGGCGAGGTGCTGAAGTTTTTGAGCTCGCTTCGCTCGCTTTGGCATCCTGCATTTTGCTATTCCTCAAACTAGAACATAAGCTAAAGTTTTCGCCCCTCTACTCTCCAAGAGCAGTGCGGGGCGCCACAGAAATCTCGCCCGGGGCGCCGGTATTGCTAAAACCGGTACTGGATACACTATTAATAATTACCCTGACTTACTTATGACCTTTCATACCGCATTCAAAACATTTAAACGTAGTTTCGCTTTTCGTTATGGTTTTGGTTTCCTTCTTTTGCAGTTTGAGAGAAGATTGCCAAAATTGGATAATAATAGAGTATGTTGGGGTAAGATCGTGCTGGGATAAGACCGTACGAATCAAATTCCCTACTAATTTGGCAATATTTTTTAAGCTGTCAACATTGTTTTCTGCGTCAATAGGGACAGAATAAGATAACGCAGAATTATTCGTAAGGTCTTATCCCAGTGCTGAATTTACCCCAACATATCGTAGAGCCTACTTTGTTTTGTCAGTGCCTCGAAACATGTTGAAAATATCATCCTTCTGATGTACTTATGATGAAGTAGCCATTTTGAGGCTCTATTGGGCCCATAAGTACTTGTAACAAGCTCTAGGAAAAACTGCCACTTTTCCTATTTGTGCCATTAACTTTATTCCGTATTGAAGGGTATCAGGTGCCAGTGTAATAATAAAACCATGAGATATTTCAATTTTGTGGATATACAGCATGTATGCAAGCAGAAAAGTGTGGTCAGTTTTAAGGATACAGACAGCTGTCATACATTTGGGTCGAATAGGTATTGAAGTTTTGTATGGGACAGCTGAATATTTTTACGCGATTTCAATGTTAGTCTTATGGATAAACTTGTTCACTTTGATAGACGGTACCACAACCTAAAAAATGACCACATATTTCTGTTATACGCTGTATACAGTTGCCAACGTACGAACCTCATGGTATCAATAGGTGGAGCCAACTCTGCGTCTCATAAGTTCTTCAGCCCGTATAACACATTAAAACAAATATTTTCTAAACATAACAATAAAATATTACACTTACCGAATCCAGCGTAGCTTCAGGGTCCGAGGTAACCATTTTAAATATAATTTTAATAAATATTGACTAGAACTAATATCACTTTTTTCACTGTCTTAATAAACTAATGTTAATTGTAAAAATGTCTGTTTATAAGTGTACAAAGTCTCTGTGTGTCGCTGAGAAGTATTTTAACTTGATGTGCACCATTTTATCTGAAAAGAGAGAAAAATAGAGTTAGGAGAAGTTATTTTTATTACAATGCGTTTGGTTAGGTGTGTACTACTCATGAAAATAAAAATAAATTTATACTAAGGGATCAAATCTACAATATGAAAGAAAAAATCTGCTGTTCCTTATTTTGATCGCGTAGGTATTGCACTTTGTAGAGAACCGCAGATTGTTTTTAAATAAAACCCTGTAATCTGATTAAACAGTCAGTCGCTCAGTTAATTAGAATAGGTACCAAATGTTTTTAAGTGACTATGTTATTATAGTCTGTAGGTACTTAAGCTTAGTGTAACTTAGAATGCTATTAGAAAGATTACACCCGGTTTCTGAAATATTCAGGGTTATTTTTAATTGGCTAGCTAAACTCTGTAGACGCGATGCGTATCGATTAGTAGACACGATAAAAAAAAAAACATTGCACTCCTTTTTTGGCAGTCGTGTAATAAAATGATTTGAGGGTTTCTTTGGTAGGTCAGCGACCAATGTCAGTGTTGTTACTTGATGTATGAGGTGAACAGAACTGTTTTCTTATGTTTTATCGAGTTTAGATCGATACACATTGCGTCCGTGAAGTAAAAAAAATATAAAATTGATATTTTAAGTGACTACAATAACTACGGTCAATGACAGCACAAAAAAAAATCAAATGAATATATTTCTTTGTTTTATCATTAGCACGTTCCGTGCCGGGAGCCCTCGCGGAGGGCTCATTTTAAATGTAGTTTTTTCTTAGCGAATATAGCATTATAAATTGTGAAAACAAAATCTGATGTATATTTTAACAAGATTTATTAGTATATTGCGGTGGTTTTAAAATCCAAGCGTTTTCATTTTTTGTTCACGCTTACAAATATTCACAAAAAATTTAAAAGGTTGTAAACTACGTATAACGCCAAGACGCTCTGAAACACTATACTTCGTTTTACAGTGTTTTATAACACGGTTTTAAACCTAATGCCGTTGACCGTCCGCGATGGTTAACTTTAGCGCAAACGTAATGCCGGTATCCCTCCCGGAGGGTTCACTTCCAATATGTATGGCGGCATAGCGATGAGTTCTATGAAAAGTGGGTGGAATCGAAAGTGTTTAATTATTTAGATATCTATACCCATCGCGTCCTATGAAATCATCACTGAAATATCAACAATATTATAATCAAAGGGACACTTCAAAATTTCGTAAACATTTTAAAGAGTGGTTCCCGACTTCATTCTTGATTTTGGCTTAGGATTACAAATTTCCTTCAAAATCTTTAGTATTACGATTTACGATTGTAACAGCGGTCCTGCACTGCATCCGATCCGAATCCGAATTCAAAATCCGAATTCAATCCGAATTGGGAATGTTCTAAATTCACACGGACTGAGTTCGGATCTAGTACGCGACCCCCAATACAAATACTACGGTCAGTACTCTGCATTACCTGACCCCGTTTATAAAAAAGAAGAGGGGAAGAAGGGTCGGGTTATGCAGGTCAGTGACTGTACCATGGTTACTTCGGCCCGACATTTCTCGGATTCGGTTCGGATGCAGTGTATAACCGCTCTTAGTCTGTTACGCTATTACCCCCCTGCTGACTTCCTACTATGTTTTCGTACAAGCACCTGATTGATACCTCTTTTGTTCCATACATCAAAACATTGCACGTGCGAGTTAGTAAACCGTTTAGTAGCAACAATACACTGTTGAACATTATGTGATTATGATCCTGGGCACTCTCGCACTTACACAATGGTAGTAACTAAATTATTTTCCTGATTTTCCTCCCACGTTCACTGAGCGAGTTCACAGGTTACGCTTGCCGGGGTTGGTCCGTGTATGACCATCTTTATATACCGAGACACCTCCGTGCCTCGGA
Source organism: Omphaloscelis lunosa (assembly GCA_916610215.1). NCBI lineage: Eukaryota > Metazoa > Arthropoda > Insecta > Lepidoptera > Noctuidae > Omphaloscelis > Omphaloscelis lunosa. The sequence continues at coordinate 3,877,181 of OU744271.1, forward strand.
AAGAACGTGAAGCCGTCTATGGTCCTGGCTGTCATTCGTGTCATCTTTGATAGTTGTTACGGATTTTCAGAAGCCCGAAAGTCTGACAACCAGTTTTACCAAGGGGTATCGTATTACCCAGTCACTGGGTTGTGGAGGTCAAATAGGCAGTCGCTCCATGTATAATACTGGTATTCAGCTGCATTTAGTTGGACTGGAAAGCGACCCCAACATAGTTGGGAAAAGACTAGGCAGATTGTTCACTGAGCGATACTAACATTAATATTATTGTTGTTACTATACAGTGTTGTCTTTTGTCGCAGATTCTTTGGCAGGGGGTTAAGATAGGAAGATATTTAAATTATACAGGTTATAAACTGCGTCTATCAGAAATTGTTAGTCATATTTTTAGGGCCATACCCTAAAACGTTAACCTTAACGTGACCATTTGTTTACTGACCCAAAACGGGACATGGTTTATTTATCTCAATTAGTAGGGCCGATTCATAAAGGGAACTTAATTTTGAGAATACCAGCATAGGTTCCCATTAAAAAAAAAAACACGTATTTTATATTTATCAAAATTATTTAAGTACTTAGTTAATTAGGTATTTCATTGAAAAATTAAGCAAGATACATTTTCAGTCATTTTTATATTTGTCAGCAGAACAAATTTGTTTTAATACAGCTGGTGATGATTTTAATAAGAATTAAATTCTTACTGGCAGGTTTTTTTTAATATTCACCTTAGTTATCAACATCGCCTTAAAGACCGGAACCGGAACCAGATCCCGTGATTGGGTTTTTATAGACGTCCACAATTTATTCATCAGGTACAGAAAATACTGAAAACGGGACAATTTTGCGTCTCCAGGTTTTGGGGACACCGAGACGAACCGAAAAACGGGACGGTCCAGTTCAAAACGGGACGTATGGTCACGTTAGGTATGGTGTATCTGAACAATTTTCTTCACAAAAAATATTCTGCTGTCCCATAGAAATCTGATTTTTTTTTTTTCGCAATTACTAATATTTCCGGAAGCGTAAAAGAATTTTACTCGGGAGCAAGTCTTTCTTAGAATTACCTACTTTAGTTAATCTCATAGTTTAGTTATGTAACTGTCCGTTTTTTTTTGGTAGTTTTGTTATGATTCACCCTTTTTCTTGAATAAACAAACTGATTATTTTGCCGTGAGAGTAGTGGCTCGAATTTGAAATCACTTTCTTCAGGATAATTTAACTCATCAACTAATTCTGAAGACTACTTTCAAGACTTGCGTTTAAAATTCTTTTTTATCACACCTGCTCTGAAAATACATACTAATTATACCAATTAGAGGGAAGAAATGCCTTTATCCCGCCCTTCAAATCCTTTCATCCCAAGGTATGGAAGTTTGTATGAAAATCCTTCCAACCCAAGGGTGGAAAGTATGTATGAAATTCCATTACATACCCGGTTTTTCTTTTTTTTTAATTTGTCAGCAGTCATACTGCCAAGAGACTTTAACTGTCTACTAATTAAATTTCAAGTAAATTGTTACTGGCCACATACAGTTTTTTTTTTTTTACCAGTTACCAACCTCCTTGGTGCATACAGAAAATTAAAAACGAAATTATTTTTGTATATAAAACGCGCGGAATCACGGAAGAAGTGGCTTCTTCAAGCCTTCAACTAACTCAAGATGTAAACATGTCTCAAAATATCAAGATACCCGGACAAAATGTAACATCTTATAATAGCTGCACTTTTAATAATTGTACTTTTAACTAAATATAAACATTTCTATGCATTTATGTCCATAATTTTCCTCGTAGGTGTAATAAAAAGCACTATACATCCCTCAGGATAAAGTACAGTTCCATACCTCAAATGGTTTGCGCCCCTCGCAAGCTCGTGGCGCAAATGCCATAATCTCGGTATGGAACTGTCACTTTCTTCCCTCTGAAGTAATGTACTATTACACGTTGTGAAAATGGCTGAAAAAAATATCTATCTATCATTACAGTGTTTTGTTTGAGTACTTACCTGTAAATATAAGTTGGTTAAATTACAGCTAATCACAATTTTTTAAACACTAACCTCTAATTTTACAACTGCCCGTGGAGTACTACACCGTGCATTGTTTAAAAAAAAATCACCCATTAGTATAATGTTGACTAAACAATAGGTAAGTACTTACCGTTCGTTATCCGGTCACACACTACATTGTTCTTTGATATTACTCGAGATATCATTGAAATTTAAATAAGATAAGGTTGTGTGTACCTTTTGACGACTCATTAGAGTCATTTGCACCTACTTATGTTAATTTGTAGGCTTTTGGACATAACATTTGCATTCCGGTTGGGAAATTATTTATGTAGATCTACTTACTTACTACGTTTTCCTGTTAGGTCTCATTATTTCGTTGTTCAAGTTCTCGCAAATGCGAATTTCAAGACGGCATAGTTTATGGGAATTAATTTCATGTTTATTATGGTGGGAAGCCCATGTCTGATGACGAGCCCTACAGGGCCGTGCGGTTGGCGGGGCACGGCCGCTTTTCTCCGGGGAAAGCCGACCTTAATACCAATTTTGATATAATTAGGAAAACCAAAAACTTTATCTAGGGTAATTTATACAGTCACATGTCATTTGCGAACACTAGGCTAACGAAGTAATGTCAAAGTCAAATAATTTATTTCAATTAGGCACTTAAAAGGCACTTTTGAACGCCAAAATTTACAAAAAATAGAATTGATTATAGTCGCCCTTTCGAAAAGGTAGTTTTCGTATGGAAAAGAATGGGCAAGAAACTCCACCGTTACTCTTTTAAAATGTTTTAAAACATTTTAAAATATTTTGCATATATTAATTATATAATTATAATAATAAGTAAAGACGATGCACCTGAAATAAGATTACGATACCACAATAGGTAAAAAGAATTAAAAATGAAGCAATGACAGATTAATTATGTGACGGATACGAGTACCCATGTATCCATCACATGATTAATCAATTTAATTTAATTTATTTTACTTGCTCACATATTTACAAACATTGTAAAAGTATACGATATTCCTATTTTTTTTACAAGTAATACTAATAGGTCAGTGTGGGAGTTGATGAATGAATCTAGCATGGTTGAGTATGGTTTATTACGTGGTACGGCATTTCCCTAAGTTGGGAAAAGTGTATTGGGTTTTTCCATCGTTAATTTCGCAGTAGCAGCTTCTGTATGTGTGCCCGGAAATGACAATAGGTTCGCCGCCTATATGTATTAATCTATCATAAAAATACAGTGTGAGTGTTTATAATGTGCACATATCGAAATGAGGGAATCTACGATAAATTTTTGAAAAAAAGATTTTTGCTAAAAAAAAAATACGTTTATTTTCAATTGAGGGTAGTTTTTTTCCACAATTTTCATTTTATGCATGAGGACGCCTAATTACTTCCAATCATTATGGACTTTGTTTCATCGCGATAGATCATTTAGTTTAAAAGTTACACCGTTTCGTTACAAAATAAAAATAAAAAAAAACATAAAAACATGTTTTTTTTTAATATTTTTCAATCTATTAAATTAAGCATAGATTCCCTCATTTCGACATGTGCACATTATAAACACTCACACTGTATAAAGTATGTAAAATACACAATCTGAAATGTGCTGACATGCAAATATACGTGTACGATACAGCTCTGTCTATTAGTGCCTATCCCTGTGGATAATAAAAGCATAGTATTAATTAAATCTAAAACTTGTTTCATTAATAATTATTATGTTTTGGCTGATAACCTTGGAATCTTAACAAACGTATCTGTCAGCGGGCTGTATCTCATGAACCGTAGTAGGTAGACAGTTAAAATTTTCACAGATTGTGTATTTCTATTGCCGCTATAACAACAAATACATAATAAAAATAATATAAAGTTAAAAAGTAAAGGGGGTCCCGTGTCTTTTTTGGTGTTTTTTGTAAAATATTGTACGACTCGCACTTGGCCAGCTCATAGTTTAGGTGGAGGGTAAGATCGTATCCGGGTTAAAGTCGGCTATTAAGTGACGAGCCTAACTGTCTAAACATTAGGCCTTAATATTAGAGCATATTATGAACGAATAATTATAGGTAATCAGTACCCTAATTGCGTAATACACGATCAACCACAATTTGTTTCGATTTGAAACAGATTGCCAATCCATTGCTTCATCATAAGTTGGAAAAAAAATTTGCTCAACAACGTAAATAACTCAATGAATGTTGTTGAACTGTCAAAATGAAACAAATTAGTCATAATCAGTGATCAGAGTAGGTAGATTGATTTGGATATGCCTCCGGGATTCCGGGATTTTGATTTTTTTTTAAGGAGTTTCAAATGTTGTAATGTGTAGAAAAAAGAATACATCAATATGAATAAGAAATGTTTAACCCTTTTGCTGTTATTGCATTGAATGCGAAAAAATATTAAGAAGTATAAAAAAATAAAAATAAAAGTATTCAAGAATAGTAACAATTACAAGCGGCAGATAATATACTTACTTACAAGAAATAACTACTAAATTAGTAATATTATGTAAGTTTCGAATCGACGCACAACAGTAGATAAGATTCACTTTATTACTTGATAAATAAGAAAAAAACTATTTTAAATGTTTATCCATTCTATAAACTTCTAATGTGGTTGTTTAAAAATCCTTACTTTTACAATATTGGATTCAATCCCGTAAGTACCAAAATGAAATCCCAGAAAAAAGGCTTATAAATGTTATGATTTCTATGACTATTCATGATGCGAGTACGTAAAATCAATCTACCTACTCTGATCACTGGCCATAATCGTTTACGAAAATAAATTAAGCAATTAAGGTACTGGATTAAACCGGAACTTTTATAGTAGGCACCTACTTTTAAATTTGTCCATGCAAACTGCAAATTTCCTTACAGCTTGCTTATTTAAACGAAGTTATACCTACTTTATGTCTTTCCCCAGGGTTCAAGCTATCAATTTTTTTTATCTAAATCGTGTTACCGGTTAAGCTGTAAAAACGTAACAACTAAACAGCTACTTTCCGCTACTGCTACAGGTTTTTGCTGGGACAGTTTTTGTTTCGTATGTTTTTTGTTTTTGTATTATGTTTGATTACGTGCTTATTTTTTTATTTTTTATTATACAAATTATGTATTAGGTATGTTGAAATTGTGTGTACTCCCCGTCACTTGTCCTTGTGGGTTCATTAGAAAACCAGTGTCAGACAGCATCTGTCTGGCATGAACCTTTTTGGCGCAGCCGTGAGGCAGACACTATCGTTTTTAAATATTATTTTTTATTTTATCTTTGGTATTTGTGTTTTGTGTTTCACGAACTGTGTCCAAATAAATGATTTTCATTCTTTCTTTCTTACTTTTCTTTCTACTTGTAAACTATTTATAAACTAGCTTCTACTCGCGACTTTGTCCACGAAAAAAATCTTGTTTTAGCATAAAACATATACTAGGATATTTAAATAGCATTTGGCAACAGTTTTTTCCATAAACTCAAATCTTTGATTCCAAATTGATTTAATTTCCACTTAAATAAAGATCAAGTTTATGGCTGTGTAAATTAAGTTGATTACAAAATGACTACTAATGAAAAACTCATTAAAAAAAATAGGTAATCGGACTGCCGACTAGGGTTCCCACCTCTCCCGGAATTCAGATAAGAAAATTTAAATCTCCCGGCTCCCGGAAGGAATTTTTAAATAAACAAAATTCGCCCGGAATTTAAAATTTACGCGCGCTGGCAGAATAATTGACAGACAACATGTAGAATTATTGTATATTTATTTTATTTTTATATCTTATTTATATTTCATTGTATGCTGCACCGGTCGACGTCATAACGTCAACGCCGGCTGTCGTTGAAAACCAGCGCTGGGACTCTGTCTCGCATAGGGTCGCAGCATTATATTGAGCGATAGCCGTTTTGCATGGATGTGACACATATTTTCCCTCAACTTGTTCTTTTTTTATTTGTGTTCTTTCTTTGCGTCATGTTTACCGCAAATAAACGTATATTCTTTCTTTTTTTTAGACAGAGGCGAAAATCTTACCGAGCACATTAGCACGCTACCGGTTAATGCAGTCGCGAACTTGCGACACTCGAAACTACGTTTTGTCCTGTATCAAACGCCGCCTGCGAGAATGAATGAAGCAAGAATCCGCTGAAATTACGAACATGTCAAAGCAGAAATCCAAACTTTTTCAATTTTAAAATGGACTGCAAAGAGTTTTTTTAAAGTTAGTTCAAGATCAGATATTTTGACGTCTGTTCGTTCAAATGGAAAAAATAAATGAAAAAAAGTTAAGAAAAATAATTAGTTTTTTTTTACTCCCGGATTTTGACTAACAAGAGGTGGCAACCCTAATGCCGACAGAAGTGAAAACTTAAAACAGGTATTAGCGCCATCTAGTTACAGCACTACGGCGCGGGCATGTCGGTGACGCGATTCCATAAGTTTATCCCCAACCAAAAATCGCTCAACGCGCCTAAAGAAGTTTTCACTTAAAAAATGAAGTGGTAATGTGGTGGTGGTCACCCAAAGGTTCACGTTCACTGGTAGAAAAGCCAAGCCTATGGCATTAAGTCCGTATTTGTACATTTATGTGCTTAAAGTATTAAATAAATAATAATTAATTAATAAGTGGTAGCTCAAAATCAAACTGAACTTTATAAGTGTATAATAAAGTAATTTTCCCAAAAACAAATCATACTTGTTTACATTTTTGAAAACTATGTATAGCTTTGTATCAGTGAAATAATTTTTGTAATCGGATCGTAATTTCAGAGAATACCTCTTATAAACAAACATTCAATTTTATACCTCTTCATAATATTAGTTTAGATCACAAGTGGGTATATACCCACCTAAACTATTGACTTAATTGTTACAAATTAGATTAGAAGATTAGACAGTGAAATAAGTCTTTATCTGTAAAACCTTGACTTAAATAATGTCAATAGTATATCTATCGATTTCCAAATGACTTATCTGAGTATTTTTCTTTTTGCAAATCAAGTAACCTTTAAAACTTGTTTTACTTACGACATTGTTGTAATTGTTCATCAATTCAAATGTCCAAAACGACTAAAACCATTTGATGAACACAAAAAAAGAAGTGTTTCTCAAATCTATTGAAGGTATTTTTTAATTTTTTTTTTACCTCAGAATTTCGTCATTTATGATACCGTCATTTTAATAATTTATTAATTATTGAATTATTAAAAATCGCTTCAGTCTTTCAGGTACTCCTGGGGTGGTCCCAATTTTTGGTCAAGTTCTGATAAGTCGTTTTTGAGTTAGCGTCAATAATAGGATTTTTTTTAAGATTGTTATTTTGTTCTTGTAAAAAAGTTTTCTGTATTGAAATACGATGCGTTGTGGCTCAACGCGGCTGTAATGTGCGCTTAGCTTTAGCATACAACGTAAAGGCTCCTTTACTCGCGAGCTTGCGGACGGTGAGCAATGGGTACCTCGCCGTCCGATAAGGACCAGGCCCGGGTCGACGGCGCGTCGACCCGGGCCTCAAAGAGATGTTAGTAGAATTGACGGGGTCCACTAGGGCCGATGCCTGCCGGGGGTGCGAAGAAAACCGAAAGGGAGATCATGACCCCCGGCAACAGGGCAACTGAAGGAACACGGGTGGGTTTTAGTCATTAAGAGTCTGACACACCCTCTCGCTCCGCCAAGAGCGGGAGAAGTTATTTGATAACTTCCCACCCCAAAAAAAAAGTATTTAAAGCTAAATACCTTTTTTTTTAATAGGTTCTAATAGATATTAAACAGGAATATTGACATCGATTTGATTTTATCGAATAGATTAAAATGTCATCAGGTTTTTTTGTTTTCCTTTGTTATGTCCTCTCTTACAAGTATCCGCTTGAGAAGCTCGTGAACCTACGCAAATTGTTTATTTTTGTACACACGGCCACACATCAAGCTATACATTTCCAGTTTATGCTGATCTCGCATTATAAAGGATTTCCGTACAATGCGAGGTCAGTTTATACTGGAAATGTACTCGTATAGCTTGATGTGTAGCCGTGTGTACTTAAGTAAATTTGAAGTTATTTTTCTTTGAATAGTTAACCCCGTACTTGCTTTTAAGGTTAAGGTAGAGGGAATTCTTGTCAAATAATATATATTTTTGCTTTGTATATATTAATTGTATTATTTGTCTTCGATAATAACGAGTTTTTGAATTCACGATCAAAGTTTACGCTTGCAACACAAAATAATAATTAAGTAAACCAAAGAGGCAGTAAATATTTCATAGACAACAAAAAAATACACAAGAACTGTCGACGTTCCATAGTTTACCTACTTAATTATCATAATCGCAAATCGTCACTAATCACAGTGAATCACATGATTATTATCTACCTCCGTGCAACTATCATTATAACAAGTGAGGCAATATTTTATTACGTAATCGTGAATGTCGTGTTCGTACGCGGGCGCAATTCGATTGATATGACCTACGTGTGACGATGCGTGTTAGGAAGAAGTCGGTGGTTATTGTTTTTGAAGAGAAAACTTCTTTAGGCGCGTTGGACATTTTTGAGATGGGACTAAACCATTGATTTCGCGACACCATGATGACACCTCATTTTTGTAAACGCGATTGTGCTCTTTATTTATATTGAATTAAGGATCAATGTTCTATGCACGTATTTTTACTTTGAAGGTTTCGGAAGTATTTTTTTTTTTTTTGTAAACGCGTTTGTGGTCTTTATTTAGATAGTATTACGGACCAATTTTCTATACAAGTATTTTTCTTCCACCAAGACGATCTTGTTCAAGTTTTCACTTCTGTGTGCCACTGTATTTTTTTTTTGGAAAAGTTTTTATTTTTACTCAACTGCTCCAGAAGGAGGGTAATGTTTTTCTAAAGTATTTATGTATGTATGTCTATTTCTTTGGCACGCTCTGTAGCCTAAACGGCTTGATGGATTTTAAAGTACGAGGTGTCAATAGATTCGTCTTAACTGTGGAAGTGACATAGGCTATATAATATTTATATATTGCATCAGCAAATACAAAAAAGGTAGGTTTAAAAAAAACTACATTATTGGTGTCAAATAAAAGCTAGTTACGAGTCAATTCCAAATATATATTATAAAAATAAAACTAAAAAGCTCGAAATAAAGCGAATTATTAAAAAAAAACTGTGTTGTTTTTTTTTGTAAAAAGTTTTTTTATTCCGACAATTGTCAAGGATCCACGAATCCCACGATGTATATAATACCTACGATCATAATATTTTATTGTCGTTTTGAGCCATAAGAAATGTCAAAACGTCAATAAAATTATATGATCGTGAAAACAGATGAGCACTGACGAGGAAACGGCTTCTATACAGGGTTATTTTAAATTAGCTAGCTAAACTCTGCAGACGCGATGGCTATCGATATATCAACACTATAAAACAAAAGAAAACAGTTTTTCTCAACTCATACTTCAAAGTACCAACCCTAATAGTGGTCTTTCACCCAAAAAAAAAAACCATTAAATCTTCTTATTTTTTATTATTTTATCATGTTGAGATATCGATACCTATCGCGTATGTGGAGTTTAGCTAGCTAATTTAAAATAAAACTGTATAGTAGTCCTGCGATAGCTTGTCGGGATATTTAAGGGGGATACGTTAAGGAAGCCATTTTTCTTTCTTTTTTTGACATTCTTAGTTCAGGTTGTATGTTGGTCAAAATATGATTCGCGACCGCAACAAATATGTATTTACAAAATTATAATTTAATTATTAGTATCATTAATACAACTCTATCTATCTAATCTCTCTAAAAATATGAATGAATATTACTATTTCGGCTTCAAAATTGTGTTGCTGTGCTCACCGTGACGTGACCGTACCGCTTCCGATTACTGTCCCTGACCTACGCGAGTGCTAAGATTATGTAACCTTGCACCCAACGGAACGCGAAACGAATTTAAACTGCTACGTAGGATGTGCATGGAAAGGTTTGACACGATTCAACAGTTTGCCAGGGCTATGTTTCGTGCGTACAGTGGCCGTGGGTCGCAGTGGACGACCCCGAAGCGAAGCTAAACAGTATGTAGGTATCCCAAATATATGAGACGACTGATTATTTTTTTGCGGTATTTTTTTTCGCGCTCATTATTTATCGATTTAAAGTATTATCGAGTGCACGTTTTCGAGCAAGTATTATTCGATCTCACGCCATTCGATTTCAAGAAGAGAAACCCCTAGATACATTCTGTATAAGCAGGGTTTTCCTTTAGAAGTTTCGTAGAACCAGTCCGGAATCTTGAAGTGCCCGGTTTCAAAATAATGTTTAAAATTTTACAAAGTTGGTTGGAAAGGTTCTTGACCCAGGTTTTTAAGTATTTCTCGTGCCTTAATTGAAGTCCTCAGAATTTTTACGACGATATTTTGACCCTAAAAAGTTGTCAAACTTCTTAAATCGCGGTTAGTAGAAGACCGGTTTTAGGGTCCCTTCTCGCAATAACCTAAGACCCTTTAAGGTAGATCTTGAGAATTTTGCTAATAATGTCCAGATCCTCGGCAGCATCTTCCTCTCTATCATCAGCATATAGCAGTCTACTGCTAGATATAGCTTTTTCCTTAAATTAACTGCATACAATACGGTAGTTGCCAAGGTAAAAAAAAAGAAATTCTATTTAGTCCGTCTTTTAGATAATAAAAAAATATTAGACACGTATTTTTTGCTTTATCATATTAATCAAAAATAACTTAGAAAAAACGCATTAAAGTTGGGGAGTGGGGGCTCGCTACGTCACAACTCAGTATAAAATCTAGCAAGGCGTGACGTCATGCACATTTTAATTCAATGTATCGCCGTAATCTTTTGATTACGTCAAAAAAGAAAAAATACGTGTCCAATATTTTTCGCAGTGACAAGAGTAATCAGACAGTAGCGACAGCGATGCTCGCTCGGCGGGCAGAACAGTTGCTGAGAGACTCAGGCATGGTACAAACATACGCATATCAGCGAGTAATCACTTGTCGCCACCGCGCACTCTCTGCTCATTACGATTACGATGCTGCTATTAAATATTCATTCGTTATATCATTATCTGAATCTTTAAATATTGCTTCACAATTTAATAATATTTAAAATTATTCTTATTAAATCATCTTACTTCATAAATATTATGATTTAAAATATTAAATATACAGAACCCTGACTGTCCCTGACACCGTACACGTGTCAGGGACAGTCAGGTACATAATTATGTCAATAATAATTATACCCTGTTCCAGCAGTATCTGATAAATGTGTAAACAAACCCTGTTCAATCACTCACTAAAGGGATTTAGTAATACATTCATCTAGATATTTCAACTTTATATCTCACCATTTTTTCCAACAAATTGTTTGAATAACATTATTAAATTGTAGTAATCACTGACGTTTGAAAATTAACCACAAATTTCACAAAAAAAATGTGGTTTAAGGTGATTTAAAATTTGAATTTCAGGCTTAAGTATTCAAATAATCTATTCAAAACATTCAATTTTTAAGTAGCACTACGAATTGGCATCCACAGGTATGTTATTTGCTCTATTTGTTTACTTTTTTATCAGACACTTTTTGAACAGACCATACGTTGTATAGATAGTAAATATTTAAGGGGGATCCGCAGTGGTAGCCCACAAAATTCTTTTACGTTTCTTGCAATTTTGCAGGTCAGTGTTAGACCGTATCTTGATCAAAATAATTATATTTTGCGACCCTATCAAATATGTATTTACCGAATTATAATCATTAGAATCATTAATACATCTCTTTAAGTTAATTTTGTTCCAGAGAGATTTCTACTTAAAACGGTTTTTTTTTTAAACTAATATTTCAAGTGACTGCAATAACTGAGGTCGATGACCTCAGTTATTGCAAATGAATTTGAAATAGTCAAATTCATTTCTTTTTAGTTTTAGACCTATCACGTCAGCGGAGTTTTGCTTGCTAATTTAATTTGATCGATGGGAATCGATGTCAAAAGTGGTGGCAATAATGATGCCTGGGTCAAAAACAGAAATTCTATTTAGTCCGTCAGTCAAATAATAAAAAAATATTAGACAAGTATTTTTTTCTTTATCATATTTATTAAAAATGACTTAATTAAAACGCATTAAAGTTCGTGGGGTCGCTACGTCACAAGTAAGTATAAAATCTACATTATTCGTGACGTCATGGCACATTTTAAACCAATGTATCGCCGTTATCTTTTGATCACGTAAAGAAAAAAAAAAAATGTTTCCCATATTTTTTAATAATCTACAAGACGGACATTTTTTTTTTTGTCATCGTCCCTAGTAATAGCAAGCGGGACATAGTAAAAAAAAAACGTATAAAATCAGGAGTTTTTAAATATTTATTTATTTGAGTTTTAAGTTACGTTTACGTGACAATAGATAGCAAAAATAGCCAAAGAAAATGTATTTTAATAAAAATAATCTATTTTAAATCAGATTTACCCTATCGTTAGGTACCTAGTTGAGTCTCCTTAGTCTTCATGACTGCCAAAGATTCACGAATGACAGCCGGTAGGACTTACCGTGCTTTCCAAGACACGGAGGAGTCTTGGTATGTAAACATGGTCACCCATTGCGGACCAACCCTGGCAAGCGTAGCTAAACCTGATCGATCGAACCGTGCGGCTGTTATTACTTAGTCACGCGCTCCTCTACACTCTCTACACCAGTAATATTATAATAGGAAATCCCTAGCTCGAGAATTGTCCCGAGTTGAGGAATTCCCTATTTTTTTGACCGCGCAGTTTCATTGAAAGATGATTCCTACGACTTACTTACTATGACGACCTTATTGACTGTAGCCCGGTGAAGTAAGCTGTCAAAAGTGTCATCCCGGAACAATTCTGTAAAATCTCAGCGGTAAAACCAGTGGCGGCGTAAAGGGGGGGCGGACGGGGCGGTCCGTACCGGGTGCCATACATGAAGTCTCAGAAGCATGTAAACATGCTTCCGAGACTTCATTTATGTATTTGGTGTTTAATTTTAAGTAGGGGTGCTCAGTACAAAACTGCCCGGGGTGCCATCTACCCTACGCCGTCACTGATGAAAACGGGTGTGTAACGTTTGACATAATAACAAAAGTTCTAATGATCATTATGACATAATTTTTATATGCTCTTTTTTAAATATAACGATGAAATGATATAATGAATTTTTTATGTAATATAATTTCACCTAATTTTATGTGGTATAATGAACATTTTCTATAATGCAGATTTGAATTAATATTCAATTAGTATAATATTCAGTTAGGTACTATCATATTCAAAATCTATAAGTAACGTTTAATATAATTTAGAAACGCCGTCATTTGCGTTAGGTTAGGTTAGAACAGTGTCCATTAACGCGCGAAGGCGAGCAAGCGTAGCGAGCGTGCCACGGCAGGTAGCAGCCGACGAGGGCCAGATCCCCTCTATTGTTGGTGAATAATTTGGGTTAGATGAGGTTATTCATTACAGATTTTTTGCTGAAAATTATGTCAACTAAATGTTATAAAAAAAGAGAATTATAAAAATTGAAAATTATATGAAATGAACGTTATACTAAATGTTATTAGAGCAAAAAAGGGTTATATGAAATATAACATTGGATATGAAAATTATATCACGTGAACGTTATTTCAAGTGATATTATACTGTTATTATGCCTTAAATTACACACCCGGTGAGAACTTAAGTGAAGTGAGCTGTAAAATAGTGTCAATCCTAGATTTTCAGGCCGTGAGATTTTTGCAGACTATTCTGCCTTTGAATCATTTCGCTATTAAAGTTGTTGACAACATGTATCTTATAAGTTGTAATAGATTCACTGATTTGAAGTTAATTTCTTGCTCACATTTTTATAACAATGTGATCTTGGAAAACCCAGTGCTATTTTTCAGTTCTTTTTCCTTATCTCAGTAGTACGTAGTAAAGCTACGAGTTTACCTGTTATTTTATTGACGAGTCAAAAACATCTTAAGTTAATTTTTCCATGATATGTTGAATCCCGTTACGAAAGATTCTAGGGCGCAGCGAGGGAGCTCCGAGTTAACTCCAATGCCTAGCCCGCATTGTGAATTTTATTCGCGCGGGTTATATTCATTGTCCTACGGTATTGCAACAAGCGCAAATTTTAAAATACCAGTGCGTGTAGATACATAAGATAAAAGCGAGATAAAAATCTCGCGCGAGTTTTTATCGCAGTGTCGGCTCGGCCTTACAGATGATCACGAACGCTGATGCATTGATCAGCACCATTCTACACAACCATTTTTAAAAGGGAACTAAATGGTATAAAAATATTATAACGAAATAGTACAACTATAACTTAAGTATAACTAAATAGTATAACTAAAAAGTACAGCTAATAAGTATAACTAAATAATATAACTAAATAGTTATGGAAACCATAGCTATATAGCAGAGGTGTAGGTAGGTACCTACACCTCTGCTTACCGCTTTGAGGAATACAAGCGTAATGATCGCTTCTCATATTTTTTATTTATTTTATTAAAGTTTAATGAAAAAATGTAACACGCGATAGATACACACTGTATGTACTTAGATTATGTTTTTTATATTGTCTCTAAGCCCAACTATACAGATTAATGGATATCGTATCTACTCCTATAAATTCGCAAAAAGTTGAATAAATTTATATTTTTTAAATCCATGCCTAAAGATATGAATAAACCTTATCTTTATTAAAGAAACATTGTGAATTTACCTGCCGCACGGGCAATCCAACAGGTTAAGCTACGCTTGCCGGGGTTGGTCCGTAGATGAGTGACCATCTTTACATACCTACTAAGACTCTTCCGTGCCTCGGAAAGCACGTCAAACCGTTAGTCCCGGCTGTCATTCGTGGATTTTTGACAGTCGTTACGGGTCGTCAGAAACCTAAAAGTCTGACAACCAGTCTTACCAGGAGGAGGTATGATAGGCAGTTGCTCCATGTAAACTACTGGTATTCAGCTGCATCCGGTTAGACTGGAAGCCGACCCTAACATAGTTGGGAGAAGGCTAGGCAGATTGATTGTGAATAATCATATTATGCCAACACATAACATCACGCTAGTATTCCCCGAAGGGTTAGGCAGAGGTGTAACAATACAGGGTCAAATTAAATTAGCTAGCGAAACTTACCAGACGCGATGGATATGAAAGAAAAGAAAGAAAGGAAAATAGATTTATTTGTCACAGAAACACGAGCATACATAGACAAGAGTAGGTAAGCAGAAAATAAAATAGGTATAACTTAGTACATATGCAAACATAAGTATAAAACAGAATTAGTCGACAGCTGCACGACATGACTGTGACAAGAAGGCTTCCACTCAGCATGATGCTATGCTATGGGGAACCCACAGCACAGCGCTGATTTTCAGTGGTCACCCGAAAAAGACGAGCGGAAATCAAGTCAGGTTCAGTAATTTGTAAATAATAAATAGGTAAAAACATAAAATAAAATAAACAGTACTTAGAATTATAAAACAACAACAATTATATCGATATCTCAACATGATAAAAAAAGAAACTAATTTGACGATGTTTTTTTTTTGACGTCACTTAAAATATCAGATTTTTAGGGTTCCGTACCTCAAAAAGAAATAACCGGAATTTGCTCCGAATTTAATGGACCTATTAAGTTGATATTTGGTACACATAATGTATTTTTGTGACCCAATCACGGAGGTGTAACGTAAATATATGAATTTTGAATATGGGGGTCAATTTATGGGGAAAATAAGAAAAAAAAAAGTGGTGGCACTCCGGGAATGCCGACAGAAGTGAAAAATTGAACAAGATCGCTTTGGTGGAAGAAAATTACTTGTATAGAACATTGGTCCGTAAAGAAATATAAATAAAGAGCAGAATCGCGTTTACAAAACCTTTAAAGTAAAAATACTTGCATAGAACATTGATCCGTAACTTCATATACGTAAAGAGCAGAATCGCGGTTACAAAACCTTTAAAGTAAAAATACTTTTATAGGACATTGATCCGTAACGTGATATAAATAAAGAGCACAATCGCGTTTTCAAAAATGCCCAACGCATCCAAAGAAGTTTTCACTTAAAAAAAATTGTACCGTGTGACACATCAAATGAAAGGACTAGTTGCGAGGATCTCAATGTTTTTTTTTATTATTTTAAAATAAAAACATGATGAGGAGACGATGATGAGGAGAGAGGAAACACATGTGACTAAAAGAGTTATGAATACAAATGTTAATGGATGGAGAGGAAGAGGAAGACCAAATAAAATAAGGATTGTGTGGGGAATGTTATGAAAGAGAATGATAGCCTGACGGTTGACAGAGGAGAGTGGAAAAATAAAAATTATGGACCGACCCCAAGTAAGTTGGGACAAGGACAGAAAGATGATGAAACAGACACTTCAATTTTATTTATTTGCATTTTGGCGCTACGTTCATGTAATTAACATGGCTCATTAACTAAATACTTAGTTACTTATCAACTTAGTAACTGTCCAATATGAAATGAACCTGAGTAACATAAATTCAACTTAAATATTGACACAGGTGGCATCGATTCCATTGTTTAAGATTATACAACTGTAAACGACTCACTATTTTTGCAATTCAACCGGTGTGTATTTCCTCTTACTTGTCTTATTTGGTAAATATAATAAGAACCGTGCAAAAATCACAAGTTTTCGCGTCAATCCCAGAGGTACAGTAAGATCTTTGTAAAAACATCAAGTTGAAGATTTAAAAAAACAAACGGATTGGGTTTAGAAACGTGCCGCCTCGCTAGAAAGAATATTGAGGACTCAATCGAATTACATACAACATAACATCATGCCTGTATTCCCCGAAGGGTTAGGCAGAGGTGTACCAATAGTACACCCACATTTCGCCAGTTACGTTTAGGTCCATGTAACAGGGGGCAAGCGTATTGCCATCAACCGGGCAGTGGACACATATCCAGACTCCGGGCTGCTTTTCCGCTTACGACGACTAGATCAACAAGGCAGATTTTATGAATTAAGAGGTTTAGAAAGATTAAGAGATAAAAATAATTTTCATGTGTGTAAATCGATCGAACAGGGATGATGCCTAAGTAAAAAACAGTGGCACTCCGGGAGTGCCGACAGAAGAGAAAACTTGAAAAAACAAATCGCCACCGCGGTATCAACGCGATGATGTCTTTTATTCCACGTACCGCGGTAATTAACGCGTTGATGTCTTTTTAATGGTCAAAAGCTGGTGTCATCACAGTGTCGCAAAATCAATGGTTTAGTCCCATCTCAAAAATGCCCAACGCGCCTAAAGAAGTTTTCACTTAAAAAATTACTTACATAACACGCATTAAAATTGAGGAGTGGGGGTCGCTATGTCACAAGTAAGTATAAAATCTACATACTCGTGACGTCATGGCACATTTTAACTCAATGTCTCGCCGTAATCTTTTAATTAAGTACGTAAAAAAATAAAAATTACGTGTCCAATATTTTTTTAATAATCTAACTGAAGGACAAAAATATTTTTTTTTGTCAGTAACCATTTCCAATTATTCTGAAAATCTAAACCTTAGAGAGTATTCGTAGTATGTATTCTAATCCTCTTGTGAAGGAGTCTGCCGAGGAACGGAAAGATGGTTCCTTCCTATACAAGGTCAAATTGAATTAGCTACCAAAACTCCGCCGTGACATGACGCCGCGCCGTGACGAGTATCGATATCTCAACACGATAAAACAGATTTTATCAACTCACAATTCAAGTAACAATAATATCAGCGGTCATTAACCCAAAAAAAAACCGTTTTTTTTTGTCAATTTTATATATTGATACCCATCACGTCTGTTGAGTTTCGCTAGTTAATTTAATTTGAACCTGTAGTACACCCACATTTAGCCATCTATCTTTAAGTCCCATGTCATTTTATAACTTTCTGTTAATTTTATTTAAGTTTAACCCGCGGCTCTCCCTATTTTTAAATTGAAACAAAAACCCGAAAACATACTTAATTAAGGATAAAAAATCTACTTAGTTCCAAACGGTTACATGAGAACGAAAACTGTCCCATTTCGGAAACGGTAACTCAAACTATTTCTCACAATTAAACCAATTTTAAGCACTTTTGAATTGTCAAGGGGTCGGTCAGTCAAATAGGGGAAGCTAGTTGCCCATTCCAAAGCGTGGTAGAAGAACGGGCAAGAAACTCCACGGACACTATTTTATTTAAATCATAAAAATAAAGTTACAACTCTGTATACGTACCTAATTAAACTGTATTATTATTACAAACAATTATTTTTTTCACGTTCTCAGCTCCCAAGTAATCAAAAGATATAATATTTGATCCCTTATCGGCTCATAAATTTCACGTCCTCTAAACATAAACGGTACTTATTTAGAGCAATTTTTTGCCGCACAATTTAAAGTTTTCTGTCTAGAATCTAGGTAGACGAATCGATAGTGATTCACAATCACATATTCAAATAATATTATTAGGACACGATCTCTTTCACAATGACCACACATTTCGCTCTGCATAAATCCTTACCTTACCCTAAATACATAAACAAAACCACTTAAAAACACTATAAAATAAACATAAAAAATATAGGTATGTATGTAAAAAACCATTGTAACAAAATAAAACTGAAATAAACGCACCTCTTTTTTAAATCCAATAAAAAAAAAATATCCTTGCCGCACTTTATTAAAATAAGTTTCTAACACACGTTTAGTCTCTGGTAAAGATGGCGGACACGTCCGTTTCGCGCCAATCGTTATGACACACTGTTTTGTAGTTTTACACCGTGTCGAGTCAGAGAAACGTTCTCAAATTGGATGCACAGTTGATTTCGCGCGTCAATTAACATTAAACAAAGCGTTATATTTTATAAACAAGCTGTATTCTTTACCTGCCTTATCAATGGGTATCTTGACGGCTTTGTAACACTTTTTACGTCCTTTTTGCAGAATCAACGTGAAAGGCATTTTTTTTATCAGCTAAATTAAAATTACGAGATTAAAGTATCTGTTGTTTTGATTAGAATCTCCGTTTTGACAGCTTCTTAGTAATATCGAGAGGATAACCCAGTTGCATCCATTTAATAAAAATACCGTAATTTTGCTGGCCAGCTGCAGGAAAATACCTCATCAAATCTATTACTTACTGAGAATTAACGAACATTGATGATCAACGCCTGCTCACTGGCTAGTTAATCTAGATTTTTTAAAGATGTTTAATTAAAACCGTAACCTCGAGTTATAGAACACTCACTTTAAAATTACATCGTTCATTCATCAGCGTATAGCAGTATACTGCCTGGCATAGTCCTTCCCAAATGCTCGACCTTTGTCCCTCTCACCCAGCTGCTAAGTACAAGCCACCCTGCAAAGATCTTAGCTCTACCTTCGTATAGCATGAACGTGTCCAACTTACTAGCTGATTTGCAGTGTCTACTCAAGAATACATCTACCCAACGGTCATCGGTTCTATGACCAATATGGCCGGGCCTTAACGACAGATTTTTATAATATTCTATGAGCTGTGAGTCTGTGACCCGATTCTGGATTCGATCCCACAGAGAGACTCCAAGCATAGCCCTTTTATAGCTCGTCGAGCGGCTTTCAATTTGTGGATCAGCTCCGTACTGTGAGTGTCTAATACGTCTCGGCTTCGTAAGTCATATCAGCACATTCAGCATGACCAGAATAGAAACAGATTGCGATTGTTTATCTGTCATTTTGACGTTTTTTGTATTCTTCTGTCAACAAAATGACAGATAACCAATCACAATCTGTCAATTTGTCTATGCTACGCGTGCTGATATGACTTTCGGAGTCGAGAGCTCGAGAGTGAGGGGTTTATTATAAGTGCGTCAAGACCTTGATCTTAACCAATCGCGCGGTCGCAGCCCAAGATTTGATTTTGGGGGGTCACCATGGGTGCCGAGGAATATTTTAAGGGAGGTACATCTCCAACTCCACATTACTTATGCTACTCAGGGACTCAGCTTTTATAGGGGTAGTTGCGGGCTAATTAGTCGCAGTCGCAGAACTTTTTGATAGATTGTAGGTATTACAACAGTAGATTATGAGAAGAGCGAGCAAAGCTAGCTTGACAATTTAAACGACCAGCCTTGTATAGGTTAGGTTTTGAACTCTTTTGAACCAATGGAAAATGCAAGGTTTGCGTCGCTCGCTCTTGCATGCCAAGATACCTACTCTGTTTTTATAATTCACTTTATGAAGTGAAAACTTTTTTAGGCGCGTTGAGCGGTTTTTGGTAGGGGAAAATCTTATGGATTCGCGTCACCGACATGCTAATGTTAGCAGCAAACGAAATCACTCTTACAGATTTTTAAAGTAGATATGTGTGGTATCTGTGTGGTATATGTTTAGAGAATCTGTGTTCTGTGCACAGATTGCAGGAAACAGAAAAGATGATAAACAACAAAAAAAAAAGTGGTGATACTCCGGGAGTGCCGACAGAAGTGAAAACTTGAACAAGATCGCTTTGGTGGAAAAAAAATACTTGTATAGAACATTGGTCCGTAACCTTATCTAAATAAAGAGCACAATCGCGTTTACAAAACCTTTAAAGTAAAAATACTTGCATAGAACATTGATCCCTAAAATAATACGAATAAAGAGCGTAATCGCGTGTTGTACAAAATTGAGGTTTCGTCATGGTGTCGCGAAATCAATGGTTTAGTCCCATCTCAAAAACGCACCTAAAGAAATTTTCACTTCAAAAACGTTTCTTGTATTGGGATTAACTAATACTTCAAGTAACACCAGCAGTCGTTGACCCTAAAAAAATACTATTTTTCGTGTCCATAGATATCGATACCCATAACGTCTGGGGAGTTTTGCTAGCTAATTTAATTTGACCCTGTATAGGAACCTTCTCCGTTCCTCAGCGGACTCCTTCACAAGGGGATTAGAATACTACAGTATTTCTATTTTCTTAATGTCCCTCGGGTTATCATCGGATTTCCGAATACAAACGAATGCTAATTTCCATGTCCATCAATTATTAGATTTATCGTGTATTATAATTTGAATTCAGAACTAAGTACTTTATTGTTGTTTTCTCTTGATTTCTGTGTGAACTATATAGAGCTGTAAAACTATTTTCCTATCTGTCGTGCCTGCGACTTTAGCGGCTTTCCTCCCATTTTTTAAATAAATTACATTAAGTTAAAAGAGTATTAACAACTCTATATACTTCTTAGTCGATTGAAAGCGTCCGGTCTACATCAAGTGCAAAGGGCAACTGATAGAAATCCGACAACTGACGAAACACGAGGTTTGCCGAGGGTTCGATTTTCAGAATGTTTGAAAATGGTTATATTACACATGATATTTCTTTTAACCTCTTAATTAATAAAATCTGTCTCTGTTTGTAAGCGTTACTGCTGAGCATGAGGTCCTAGGTTCGATTCCCGGCTCGGGCAAAGTGTTTTCGGTTTTTGATCTGGAATTATTAGCAGCCCGGAGTCTGGATTTGTGTCCACTGCCCGGTAGATGGCAATACGCTCGCCCCCTGTTACATGGGACTTAAACATAACTGGTGAAATGTGGGTGTACTATACACATGTACGGTACACCTGTACGGTACACCTGTACGGTACACCTCTGCCTAACCCTTCTTACTTCAATGATATTAGAAGAACATAGTAACCTTGAACTGATGCTGCAGCATCACCTGGGATTTGCAAGATACCCAAATCCGTTACCAACTTACACCAGAGGTGTCGTGTTTGGGCTCATTGGAATGGTCTCAATGAATAGGTTATAGATTGATGGTGAACAGAGTCTGGTGATGGAGTAGGAAAAACAAATGAGAAAATGTTTGTGTTGGGGTTTTTTTTAAATTTTAACTGTTAAAATTGAGTGTGTAATATATGGCATAATAACAGATAGTGTAATATCACTTGCAATAACGTTCACATGATATAATTTTCATATGCTTTTATAGCATATGAAAATTATAACACAATACAAATAAGCTAATTTCATGTAATTTAATGTTCTATTTCATATAACCTTCTTTTGCTCTAATAACATTTAGTATAACATTCATTTCATATTATTTTCAATTTGTATAATGCTCTTTTTTAATAACGTTCAGTTGACCTAATTTTCATATGTACTAATTTTCTGCTAAAATTCGGTAACGAAAAATCTCATCTAACCCAAATGATTTACCAACAAAAGCGGGGATCTGGCGCTCGGCGGCCGCTCCCGCGGCACGCTTGCTTCGCTCGCTCACCTTCGCGCGTTAATGGTCACTGTTCTAACCTAACCTAACCCAAATGATGACGTTTCTAAATTATATTAAACGTTACTTATAGATTTTGAATATTATAGTACCTGAATATTAATTCAAATGTGCATTATAGAAAGTGTTCATTATATCATATAAAATTAGGTAAAATGAAATTAGGTCATATGATCATTAGAACTTTTGTTATTATTTCAAACGTTACACAGCCGTTAAAATTGTACTTGTTGAAAATCCTCTAGTTGATGTCTCTTACATACACCAAAGATCTTACTGTACCAACTGGGATCGACGCGAAATCTTATGATTTTCACACGTTTACCAAATAAGACGAGCAAGAAAAAGTACACACGGGTTGAATTGCAAAAATTAGTGAGTCGTTTACAGTTGTGTAAACAATGAAATCGATGCCACCTAGCTGTGTCAATATTTAAGATGAATATATGTTACTCAGGTTCATTGCTTATTGAACAGTTGCTAACTTATAAGTACCTCGGTATTTAATTAACGAGCCATGTAAATGACATAAAGGTAGCCCCAAACAAAGCTATAAAAATGTTGATTTAATTAGTTACCTATATAACCTATACATAGTATAGAAATAAGTAAAATTGAAGTGCCTGTTTGTAATGTCAAATTACAGCTTTTTATTTATTTAACCATTTATGCACAAATATATAAACCGACAAGAAGAAAGGAACAGAAAAATACGTACAAAGGCAATGCTTATTTCTAAAGAAATCTCTTCCAGCATACCTGCGACAGGGAAGTATATAAAATAAGATGTAGACAACGTGTGTAACCGTAGAAAAGAAAACAAAAACATAAATCAAAGAAGAAAAAAATTTAACAATTCACTATTTCAACATAAACATAAAATATAAGAATATACTTCTAAAATCAATATCACTACAATATATATAATTATAATGTGATTTAAAAATAACTATGCAACTATGAGGAAGATTTAACGCATGACTATGACTTAATGCATTGTGAAAGCATACATATACAGTAAAAAATTAAAAAAAAAAACGAGCGACCCTTACAGTAGTCGCCTATGATGTGTTACATCTGACATCTCACCTTGGTAATAACGAACATTTG
The DNA here is from genome assembly GCA_916610215.1 of Omphaloscelis lunosa. NCBI lineage: Eukaryota > Metazoa > Arthropoda > Insecta > Lepidoptera > Noctuidae > Omphaloscelis > Omphaloscelis lunosa. The sequence goes on from OU744271.1 coordinate 3,900,579, forward strand.
GTTTGGAATTCTAAATAAAATAAATAAGATATCGATCTTCAAACTAGCTAGTATAGTATCAAAAATCGGCAATTTCATAGGTAAGGACCTAATAGTTATATGAAAGTGGTTCTTATCCGTCTTACAAGGAATATAACTATGACTAGGGTTGATTTTGACTAACAAGAGGTTGTTAGTCAAAATCCGGGAGTTTTTTTTTTTTTTTTTAGTTTATTGTTTCCATTTGAACGTACAGACTTCAAAATATCTGGTCTGGAACTAACTTTAAAAAACTATTTGCAGTCCATTTTAAAATTGAAAAAGTTTGGATTTCTGCCTCGACATGTTCGTCATTTCAGCGGGCTCTTTCTTTTGTCTTTAATATCGAATACTATACTAGTGAAAATTTATGAACAGCTTTCATATTACTATATTACGTATATAGCTATATCCCTAGGGATATAACTATATCCCGGCTATAGAGTCTGGCCACGCTAAGTTTACATAAGTAAAAAACGGTGGAATTTGAAAATCTATATACGGCAACACCATCCTGTCCTACGAAAAAATAATTTGATACTTTTTCTTTTTTGTTTTTGATAGGTTATTTTGTTTATATTCTGATTTATTCCTGGTAAAGAATAGTCACTGTAGCACGATGCAATGTGGATTTGATACAGTTTTGTCATCGTATGGAGGTAGAGCATAGGTACGACATAGTCTATTACACATAATCTATTATGCAAAAATCAAAAGTCAAAATATCAAAATCATTAGATCTACTTACAACCCCGAAACTGACATAACTGACTGCTGTAAAAGTATACCATATATAAAACTTTTTGGGGTTGCCCATTTATTCCATTGCAGACTTAGCGTGACCCGTACCCTAATTGCGTTAATACAAGACAATTTGATTCGATTTGAAACAGATTGCTAATCCATTGCTTCATAATATGGAAAAAAAATCTGCTCAACAACGTAAATAACGCAATTAATGTTGTTGAACTGTCAAAATGAAAAAAATTAGTTACGCAATTAGGGTACAGACTCCAACCATCTTACTGCGACAGATACATATATCACGTATGTAGAGTTTCGCTACCAATTTTAATTTGACCCTGTGTAAGCATTCCGTCGTAGATTAGTCTACAGACAGCGTTTAATATTCCTATAGCCTTCTTGGTGAAAGATTAGGGAACACATTTTTTGAACTGTTATTAAAACATTTGAGAGGTTATTATGATCAGTTGAAAAAAATAATGGGCAATAATTGTTTTATTGGCGGTTGGCAAATCTGTGCGACAGTAAAATATAGACAGTAATAAAAAAACAATTGGCCGGTTATTTCGTCTTACAATGTCAGTACTAAAAATACGTAAGCAGACTAATAAATAAATGGCCAGTAAAAATGATGGAATGGGCAGTTAGATAAATAGTTCGGCAGTTCACAGGGAGCGGAAACACCCGAACCCGAACCGATTGAAATACGATCGATTTCGATTCGATTTTTTTATTCGATTTTCGATTGATTTTCTTGGTGACTCTATTGTTGGTGAATCATTTGAGTTAGGTTAGGTTAGAACTGTGACCATTAAAGCGCGAAGGCGAGCCAGGGAAGCGAGCGTGCCGCGGGCAGCGGCCGCCGAGCGCCAGATCCACTCTATTGTCGGTGAATCACTTGGGTTAGGTTAGAACGTTGTTTATAGAACTGCTTAGAATGAGATGTCTTACCGACAAATTCCGATTTGTCAACTGCCCACTCGTAACTGCCCATTTAGTCATTTCACTGCTCAGTATTTATTAAATGATTCATTTTATTATTTTTTATGACTTATTTTTGTTTACTTTACGGCTATGTTTTAACTGCCGATCTTTATAATAAATATGCATTTTGTCATTTCTAACTTACCAAAATTACTATACGGGGTATCGTGACATCGACGCGAAAACTTTTACCATGGGTTCAGTACATGATTCTGAACGCCCCTGCGTTGAAAATTTTCTCCGGTTATTAAAAAAAAATCTGCTGGTTCACAGAAAAGTGCAATACCTACGCGGTCAAAATATATGGAACAGCTGATTTTTTTCTAAATAACCGACAAAAAATTTAATCGCCGGGGGGTTCAGAAGCATGTACTGAATCCATGGTAATATTTGCGTCGATGTCCTTGCCACCCTGTAAACAACTGCCGCTTTAAATCAGTGCCGAAAGATTATTGGTAAGTAGATAACTGAAATCTATCACAGAGAAAGTTAAAATGACTCTTATGGAAAAACCGGTCGTAAATGTCCGAGTAATGTGGCAATCTCTAGTACTGGCTTCTGCACGCGACTTCGTCCTCGTGAAATTTCTTGTTTTACCATAAAATAGAATTTTTGGAATTTTATCAGTAGGGGGATACAAAAACACAAATATCACCTCTTTATAATATTATACTAGTGACCTGACCGACGTTATCCTTCCCGAAAAGCGCCAGCCACCGGGTCCAATTGTGAATCTAAACCATCTAGGGATCCCAAACATTGAAGTTTAAAAATTTCTTCACTAATATTCCCATTTTAACAACCAAAACTCTGTCATCGTCGTCCTCCACTTCTGCTTACAAAATACTTAAAGAATGTGACAAACTTTTTGAATTCACGATTATAACTGCGAAAACATTAAAGAATCTTTTAAAAATCTTGATGTAAATAAAACTGCTGACGTTTGGGGATTATCAGTACATTACCGTGTCCTCAATAATTGATGTTATTTCACCCTTTTTAGCTATCGTTTTTTACTCTTGTATTGCATCTGGTGTATTTCCTGATCTGATGAAACTTAGCAAAGTGATTCCACTGTTCAAATCTGGCAGCACAACGCCTAATTTTCGACCTATTTCGATATTACCTACATTGAGCATAATCTTTGAAAAATTAATTTTATAACAAATGTAAGGACATTTCAACTTTTCAACGCACATAATTTACTTCATCTGAAACAGTTTGGTTTTACAAAGGGTCGTCCAACTACAGACGCGGGCGTGGAATTACTGAAAAGCATATTCGAGGCCAGGAAGAGTTGCAAGATGCTCTTGGCATTTTCTGCGACTTGTCCAAGGCTTTTGATTGCGTAAATCATGATACACTCATCAGGAAACTGTACCACTATGCTATGAGGGACAAGGCTCTTGACCTTCTAACTTCTTATCTGAACAACAGAATTCAGACGGTCGATGTTAATGGCAAGAGATCTGCAGGATCTGCGGTCACCATGGGCGTTCCACAGGGTTCAATTCTTGGTCCTTTCTTATTTCTAATTTATGTAAATGACTTGCCTTACCACATAAGGGATAATCAAAAGATCGTATTAGTCGCACATGACACTTCCCTCATTTTGAAAATCAAACATCAGTTAGTCAACTTTGAACAAGTTAACAATGCACTCTCTAAAGTTGTGCATTGGTTTTAATGTAAATAATCTTCTCGTGAACGAAAAAAGACTAAACTCATTAAATTTTCAATGCCAAATGTCAGGCAGCTATCTACCAGTGTTCAAGTTAATGGAACAGAGTTGGACCCTGTTAAGTCGACAGTTTTTTTTCGGAATCACTATTGACGGTAAATTGCAATAGGGCCACACATAAAAAATTATTTGGAAGGCTAAGTTCGGCCGCCAATGCTTAAAAAAAAAAAATAGACAGATAACTGACGTAGATGCAGCCAGAATTGTTTATATTAGTTATTTTCATAGTCTTATGTCATATGGGATTCTTCTCTGCGGAACCTGTCCGGACATTAATACTATCTTTGTTCTACAGAAAAGGGCTGATCAAGCCATTTACAACCTAGGTCCAAGAGATTCCCTTAGAGAAAAAACCAAAGAAGTAAATATTCTGACTCACAATATATTTTTGGAAACCTATTATGTACACAAAAATATATCAAATTTTAAGAAACTTTCCGATATTCATAGTTTAAATACCAGGAATAAACACAACCTTGCTGTACATCGCACACGTCTCCACAAAGTAGGCAACTCTTTCATGGGTTAATGTATACGCTTTTACAACAAACTTCCCATTGACATTCGAAACTTACCCATTAAACGATTTAAAATCTGAATTAAAACCAAACTTTATGAAAAAGGGTACTATAAAATTTCTGATTATTTAGAAGATAAAAAAGGGATTGAGCTGCTCGCTCTGCTAAGCCTTATGATAAAACCATAAAACTTCACATTTTTATTGTTACCATGTAAAATCATCAAAATATACCAGTTTTATGAACACATCAACATTGTTGAAAATTATATTCAAAATGACATGATGAATGTGAGGACTATGTGGATATTATTATTAATTTTATTTCTCTGCTAGTTTTAATGATGATCTGGTAGTTTGAGTAGTTTATGCGGCCTACCCAAATGTCCTTTCTTTGGTATTGTTCGTCGAGTTGAGCTCCTTAAGTTCTGAGTTGAGCTACACGATTACTGACAAATGCTTACACTGACTGGACAGGTCCACTCAAATCTGTGTGGTTATTTCTTCAAAAGACCATTTCAGACACTAACCTACATGATCGTCATATGGCCTGACCAAGATTATGTCTGGACTTTAGAAGAGACTGTGACCTCTGAGTTTGGTTCGGCCTTTCTTCTCAGAGTAGTCAGATAGGAAACGCCAAACTCATTTAGCTTATTTTTAATATGACGTGTAAAAGTGATTCCGATATCCTATTTACAGAATAAACAATTTCATTTCATTTCACACAAATACACAAAAAAATCATCAAAATCGGTACAGCCGTTTAGATTCTGAACTGTCACTAAACTCCGACGGACTACAAACTTACACACGTACAAAAGAAGGACAAATAAACTAGCTTTTACCCGTGGCTTCGCCCGCGTGTATTTCTAAAAATATTCCACGGGAACGTACTACAGGGATTACATACTTAAATGCCGAGGAAAATGTCATTGACACCTAGCGCTGCGCCCGCGCCCACCGCCATCAACCATAATTATTTCGTTACGCGTAATTTTGATCCAGTGATATCCTTTAAAGTATTCATATAAATTATAAGATGTCAAGGCATATTTTAATCTAAAAACTAAATGCCCAATTTAGACAACACATTTTATTGATGAATATAGTACCGGTCAAAATTGCTCAGTAAATTGAAATTAAATTTTTATCGAATTCTGAAAGATATAAGTGGTGACTGTGGGTCATACCTTAGAGGATAGACATGCATGCTATCACGGACTTTTTTGCTGATTTTTTAAGATGGACAATCCTGTAGTACATTATGTATCTATTACGGTATACGCAGCGCACGTCTGACGCCAGTAAAATTCCTAGGCCGCATGATTTTTCCTGCATCTTCAACAATAATCGAAACCTTTTTTTTAATGCTATGTACGTAGTTTATTTTCGTTCTACCGACCATGAAAAAATACTTTATTATATTCGTCCCAAAAAAAATGTGGCAACCCTAGCTACCTACGTTATTCACCTAAATCTTAATAAAATTCGTTATTTACATATCTAATAATCGATCTATGACAAATAGATAATATCAGTATATACCTTACTTTGCTTAGTTACAGATTAGGTATCGTCATCGTCAGTAGCTTCCAAGATAATGAGGTACCAATAAATTATATGTTAAACCATGTCTTATTTTGTCAAATGTTCAGTTGTATTATTTAAGCAGATTGCTTGGTATTTATGCCCATGACAAGGGGTATTGACAGATAGGTAACTTTTTGCGACAGATAGATATCTTGAGGATTTGGGCAGTAGAAAACTCTATTTACTCATTCTACAGGCATTTTTTGAATAGTCAAGGGGTCGGACAGTCAGAAAGATGAAGCTAGTTGCCCATTCCAAAGCGTAGTAGATTCCTATGGAGAAGAACGGGAAAGAAACTCCACGGACACTCTTTTGCATATAAATATTGCTTACGTCATTCATGTTGAGATAATATATGTGAGAACGATGTAGAAAGACGTGCACAAAAACTAAAACTTAACAAACTATCATAGATGGTCAGTTACATACTTTCAGATCCGTTATGACCTCATCAAACGACACCACAAATGAGACAAAGAGCACGGAGAGACATCTCGGCGGCATCGTCAACCTTTCTAATACAAACCAAGCGTCACTGTTTAAGCCTCGTATCCGCTAGGCAACATTTGGCGCGCGGCATGCTGCATAGATATATGTTGAAAGTTAGCGCAGAACTTTTGTTCAGCAATGTTGTCTGTCTACACATGATCAGTGGTCGTCAACATGTCGCCAGAGAAACTAGTGTTAATTTCAGCGGCGGTGGTTATAATATTATCGAAAAAAGCATCAAAAAGAGGTGGCAGCAGCAGTATCCCATTCATAGTTTTGGTACAGTTCAATTTATTTGAGCACTCGTTCGTCACCACATTACGGACGTTTCTGCGCGTCACGTCTCCACTCGACATAATTTGATGAACATGTTGCACGTCAATTGTTGCCGAGTGCCTCGTATATCTGCCTCTCAACATGTTCGGCAACGTTGCACAACAGCGCGTGAAGTTGCCAGCTGGTGGACAATATGACGCGCGGCTTGTTATGTTTCCGTGCAACATGCAGTTGAGCATCAAATCCATCAACCACACGGAGATCACTGAATAAATTTTCTTTATTTTGTAAGTAATTTCTAATTCCTACCCGTTCGAGTTAATCGAACAATCAGCGAAAATGTATAATTGCATCGAACGCAAATATGCACATACACTCGTTCACCTAAATGTGGGCTAGTTCGCGTTCAGATCTCATTAGAGACACCACGTACTCAAAACCATAACCATACCATTTTACCAATAATTAAGTTAGTTATATAGTTTACCAGTTTCTACAATTTCTTCTAAGTGTTGTAGTGATTCAATATAGCTATTTCCCTTATAATTCGAGACTTTAACTTATACCATCTATACCATATCCTATCAATACGAGAAAGGTGTTTGGTCATAGCGCTGAGCACTACTTTCTACACCACCAACGTGTTATTTTTTTCTTTTAGATGCATTTTTCTATAAAATTATAACCTCCACCGCTGAAATCAACACTAGTTCCTTTGGCGACATGTCGACGACTGATCATGCGTAGACAATGTTGCTAAACAAGTTCCGCGCTAATTTTCAACATGTGCAACATGTCGCACGTCAAATGTTTCCGAGGGGATAAGAGGCTTTATTCGCACTACGAATCAATTGACGTCTCACGTAGAAACTGACGGCTTTGAATGGCGTGATAAAAATTGTGCGCTCAAACCATGTTGGGCGCCACAAATTGTATTACTCTGAGGTCTAAAATCTCAATAATTCCGTGCTTTGTGATCAGAGCATAGTCTGTTTCTGTAATGGATGGTCACCCATCCACGGACCGACCTCGGCAAGCGTAGCTTAACCTTCAAGCGACCCGTGCGACACGAGCCACGATTTGCTAGTGTTATCGCGCGCATTGTTAATGTAGAATAATCAGATCCCAGTTGAAACCGGTAACGATGAAATAAAAACAAAATTTATTCAATAAATGATTTAATAACATAACATCTTTATGGAATGTATAGTGCTCACAGTACAGGACACATTGTTAACACGTAAAATAATTTAAACATAATTCTCTATGATTTTAAATCCGCAATTATCTAAGTAATCATAAGATTGTTTCAATAATTAAATACTAAAATAATTAGATAGATATGCAAAATATTGCTTTTTACAATTATTTCAAATGAAACGACAACAGAGATCTGTTAATCTTTTGTCATATTAAATATGACAAGGAATTAAAATCAATGCCAATGTTTTTGTAGTGATCATAAGATTGTTTCAATAATTAAATACAAAAATAATTAGATAGATATGCAAAATATTGATTTTTACAATTATTTCAAATGAAACGACAGTAGAGATCTGTTATCTTTTGTCATATTAAATATGACAAGGAATTAAAATCAATGCCAATGTTTTTGTAGTTACTTGCGGTATATAACAAACGATTTTTTTACGGCACAGCGTTTATAACATGGCGAACACGCTTAGTATCTTTGTAACATTTACATAGTATTTATGACACATATTTTTTATGACATTGCGTTACACTGTCATGTCTTTTATGACAAAGCTTATGTTTGTTTCCACACATTTTTCTTGTGAATATATTTATAGATTGTGCTTATGCAGTATTTTTCCCAGACATTTTATTCCTAGAACGCTTACCTATGCTTTTAGAGCATTTTATAAACAGCAGATAGGCTACCCTTCTCAATTTGCCATACTTTATTAGATTTAATAAACTTGCATTGAGCTTGATATGCTGCACTTTTAAGGATTTTAATTTTGTTTTCGCTTTGTCATGATCGTGTTGATTAGAATAATATTATTTAACACGGTTAGCTGCTAGCGAGACAAGCTTTTAAAATTTCATAGAAATATGATTCCATTATGCTAGGATAGGTTTTAACTTTCCCAATAGTGGTTAATATTTAATTTGATCCTTATGTTGCTGCTTTTTCTTGCAACCATTTTACATTACACTGGTATAGTTTTCAACGAAATAGGTATATAACATTTTTAATAAATTGACGAATTAGATACAATTGTATATTTTTAAATATATTTGGAATGCATTTATAAACTCGAATAATTTCAACTTGAGCACCTAATAAATATAATTTCACGTATATACAACACAACATACATATATTTCTCCATTTTTTAATACATTAAGTACAACAAGGAATAGTAATTAATAAATATCACACTACTACATTTTAAATAAGGAATACGACAATTTTACATGAAGAAGAAAACTGTTTAACGTACTGTCGTATATGCATAACACATAAATAAATAAATAATAACGATTACATACAAAATACTGATTTATAAAATTTTCTAAATAAGTACTTAGTGCCTGCTTTGCGTAATAACGTACGATATTTCTATTATTTAATATCTATTTTAACATAATACCAGCTGTCATCAATACGAACAAATTTCACTACAAACGATTACTATGATCCGTTTATAAGAAGTCAGGCTACAACTTCCAATATAACATGAAGCGAATGACATTTAGACTGCTCTCAAACGAGCGACACTGTCACCATCATCGACGGTAGTCGCTAACGACAGGCGGCGATGTTCGCGATCGTCATCGACATGAAGTGGCGTTCGTCTGTAAGCTGCCTTATTAGCCAACAACGATTACGATAAAATGATGATGTGGATATATTTAGTAACCTGTTCCGCTTAGCTATTTCTAAAGAGTCTTAAAAAGACCCTGAAAGAAATCGACACGTGTTTCACCTCTCAACGAGGCATCCTCAGGATGACGATTGACTTGTCGCGAACTCGAACACGGCCTGTTGCCACACCAAGCACTGAGCGCACGGTGTCGATTTCTTTCAGTGTCTTTTTAAGACTCTTTAGAAATAGCTAAGCGGAACAGGTTACTAAATATATCCACATCATCATTTTATAATGGATTTCCGCAAGGTCACGCCTGAATCAATTAACGATTACGAAATTCTTCTCATGTCATTTTATACATAATTTACAGATGATTTCAATTTGGACGACAATGAATGACGTTTTACTAGTCTAGCAGCCTATTTGAACATATACTGACATACTTGCGTAGTACTACATTGATTGGAAGTTTAACAACAGAGACTAAACATCCTTTTTTAGATCTAATCGATTTGTTTCCCCCGATTTTTGATATAACCGGTAAAATAAATGTCTTTTATTATTTAAAGGCCCTGTTCACCCTAAAACCCGGCCAGCCTGTCCCTCCGGTGACGCCCTAAGCCGAGGCTCGTACCCCACAGGGGGTGCCCTTAGCGAGGGTTCACCTAACTTTTTAGCTTAGTTTGTATGTCCCTGGCTGGAGGCTTTGAGTTTAGCAGCTTAAGGCAACCACAGGATTGACCGGTTAAATAGTCATGACCTTAGAGGTCAGCTATGAGACGCCATATAGAAAAAAAAAACTAAAACCCGGTTGGTAGCGAAAACGATCAGTTTATTGGCTGTAGTAACCGGGCGTGTGTTATTTTTTACTAAGCTGTAATACTATCAGTATATATTGAAATAGACGGTTATAATAATAAATATAGTGTAGCTTCGAAAGCACCTAGCGCAAATGGTAACACTGTTTTATTCTACATATTATAATTTATTGAGTCCTCATATTTTTTGAAAAAGTTGCAACAATATTAGAAAATTATAATATGGATTCTTAAATCTGCTACGCAAGTCTAGCAAAATGTGCTATGGTCATCTTTTCGATTTCAAATTAACAGATCAGCAGTTTTTAATATTTTTGCAACTTTTCCGAAATCAACTATAATTTTTCTATACTCTAATAAACTTTATTAACTACGATAACATTAAGTTAAATATAATGGAATGACACTAAACATTTGTCAATAAAGCTGCTGCAGCATTTTTTTTATTTCAACCTTTAATATTTTTCAGCATATACAGCGCTTTTTTTGGACAAATCGACAATAATTCACCACAATTTTACCACATTTAATATATCGACATCGTTATATACATTTAAGAAATCTACACACGACGAACACATAGATTTTTTATAAGCATGAGTTACTTATGGTTCAATTTCGGCATTACTAATTTTACTATATTATTCTAATATTTCGTACGTAGTTTTTATAGTTTCGCCGCCAAACTTCGAAGCCACAAATATGTATTTTTAACTCAACTCTTATACCAGTCATAGCTGCATCTTTTTTTTAAATCGTTTTAAGGTGTTTTTTGTTTTCATTCATTTCTTTCATCAGCTTAAAGCAGTGTTCGATAATATTTTGATTGGACAATTATTTTATAATCTCAAAGTGATTATCATAATAAATTATTTATTAAACAACATCAAGCTTGTAGTTAAGTGACATTAAGATTTTTTTTTACATACAAACCATTTCGAAATAATAGGAATATTAAACTAGTTACTGTGTTCGATCGAGTCATGGTTAATTATATTTCGGTTAAATTCAAAGTAGATTGAGAATTAGAATCAAATGTGGTGTCCAACAGTGGTGAACAATTTGAACTAATCAGTATAAATTATAACAAAATTCGGTTAATTAATATAAAAAAATGTATAAACCTTAATTTAAAAGAAACTAACGAACTTCGTTGATTCAAAACTTATTTTAAATAGGAATGGCTGAGATAGACTCTTAATGTATGGTAGGAAACATTACGGTCATTTGACTTTAAGAAGTTAGTCAAAGGAAAGGCTAAATATAGTCTTATTTATAGCAAGTTAAAAAAGAAAATAATGTTTTAATATACCATCTTATAAAAGCTTAATCGGGCTTGAAATAAGAACAACTCGCAATCAATAAATTTAAATATAAAAATGACTAAAGAATCGTTGTTTAATTTCAAATTATTAAAAGGAAGACTTATTTTGGGAAGCTACTGATTATTAAACACATTTGGCAAACACAAGACAAACTCTAACACTTTCACATTCCTTAAGTGTTATTAGAGAGCCATTTTCATATGACAAGGAATGTATATTATAAATGTTGGCCAGTTATAAAACATAACAAAGAGAGTGCTATAATTGCCACGCTTAGGAACTGAAAAGAGGAAGCTACACAAATAATGCTAATTAGACAAAATTATTTTAAAAGGTGAAAAAATATATGAGTGAGCTTTTTCTTATCGTATCTCAGCACATAAACACTCAAAAGTCAATAGAAATCAACTAAAGAGTCCTACTCTATTATGTACTACTTATATTATTTCTGCACTTGCTAATATCTCACTAAGCCATAATGAACTCTAGTAATTCGTGATTTGGTCTAATTTTTATTTCTGCAATTTCTAATATCTCATTAAGCTGTAATGAACTCTAGTAATTCGTGATTTGGTCTAATTTTGAATAGGATATCATTATTTTAATTTTCAATTTGAACACCGATCGCTATACGACAAATGATTAATAACGTAAATGCGTCGTCGTATTCAGTACGACAAGACACAACTGTTTAAATTTCTATAGAGAATTTTAGGCGCTGTTTTTTTAATGTTTCGAACATAAAATGAGTATTGAGTAAAGTAAAGATTAATAATATTTTCTCGTTAGTAATCGGCGCCCTAATACTATTCACTGAATGAAAATTCACGCGACCAGCTGGCGCCACTTTGACAAGAGGTCATTTCGATAATGAATATAAAATATGTGATGACGTTCATCATTCAGTCACGAGTAAAGAAAATGTAGGCGCTTTGATACTTTTGACTGATTAACGGACCTCGTCTGATGTCTCAATGCTGCCATCTAGTGAACGTCATTTCAGGAAACCCTCATTGATACAACACGCGTAGCATGACCACCGTAGAAACGGGTTTTGTCGACGGAAGAATAGACAAAATGACAGATAAACAATCACAATCTGTCATTTTGTCTATTCTTCCGTCGACGAAACTCGTTTCTACGGTGGTCTTGCTACGCGTGCTGAATAGAAATGTAAATAAATGTTAATTCCTTCAAAAAATTAAAGTAAATGCATATGTAAATAAAATTCATATTCTCAGGTTCTAACCCAGATTATTAAGAGAAGATTTTTTTTTTGAATGGCTGATGATGATTGATGATTGATGATTTTATTTTTATAATACCGTGAAATATGCAATTATCCGAAACATTGTAATAAAATGTTTAAAAATATAAATCAATCATTATATTAAAGGAATGTAAGAATAACTCAAGAATAATAGAATATAATAATGGCACCATATTGAACGATTATTTCGTATGGCAATAAAAATGTAGGAACGAAAAGTTGAGCTAATTGAAGAGATATAGGGCAAGCTGTTTAAGGCTTCGGCCAAACCTGCGCGACCAAAGCAACTGCGAAGCGGGAGCAGCGTCCGCCGCGCGATTATTCTAGAAATTAGCTAGCGAAACTCAACAGTTTTGATGGCCATCGATATCTAAATATGATATCGGAAAAAAGGTCCGTATATGAATAAATAATTTGCCAGAACTATAACACCTAAATGGACACAAACAAATTATCCAAAATAGGAAACTCATATTAACCTATTATTATGATGATTTTTAATCTATTTAACAATTTTTTGCAGTTATTAGAACGACTATTTACGTTTGAAAATAATAACAATTATTGTTATAAAATTGTAACCTTATTATTCTTATGGTCTTTTCTGGTCTACTCGGTCTTTTACTGAAAACACCATGATTATTTATGGTTTGAACTTTATAAACGAACTACTCTATTGTTTGAACATTATTTACCTTCTTATTTCTAAGGTCTTCTAATATTATGTCTCTTCTTAGCTATGAACAAAACCTATATAAAATAATAATCATTGTTGACACAAGCGTCTACTGCGGTCTTTTCATGGTCTACTCATTTTACCCAGGACACCATTATCCCAAAGTTTATAAATAAAAGAATAACAACTATAGGCTTGTTTTTAACCTTATTTCGACGGTCTTCTCGTTTGGTCTACTTGGTCTTCTTATATTTTGGTGAGTAGACCTTCCAGTTCCAGCACTTCTGGTAAATCTACCGCTTCCAGACGTATGGATGACGGGTTGAAGGGGAATTGCACTGAGAATATCATCTTTGAGTCCATTAGAAGGTTTTGCTGTAACAAAAAAAGAACATTTTTTTGGTTAGTTTCTAACTATTTAACCAGAAATTCTAAAATACAATAGAAGTTTATATATTTTGTAACCTGTTCCGCTTAACTATTCCTAAAGAGCCATAAAAAACCCTGAAAGAAATTAAATGACAAATGACGATCTGAGACCGGAGTAGACAACCCGAGTGAGACAACTACAAAGCGAGGTATAGTTTGACCGGGAACGCTGTTCCACGTTTGAGAAATGTGTTGACGAATGAATAGCGGGCGGGACACCGCGCGCCGTAAGGGGCCAGCACAGACCCCCATCTCGCCACGCACAAACCTAAGGCGCGGAATAGCGGTCCCGGTCAAACTATAGTACAAAACTTAGAAGCATTAAGTCTGTGGTGAATATTTTTTCTTTGGAAAGCTGTATCCAATCCTCGGATTCTCAACAAAGAGTTCTGCTACTACTGAAAAGAGCCCTACTACTACTCAACAACATGTTTTCGGGCCAGGTAGTTAGTTATCTTATAAATTAGAGTGTTATCTTACCGGTTCCTTGTCGGGGTTGGTGCCAGCCTTCTCCAACATCTTCTTCTGTATCTCGTGGATGAACTCCCGAGTTACCTTCACTTCGTATTCCTCTGCTGGTGTGTACATGTTGAGTATCTAGCGAGGGAAAAAGAAGAAATATTTGCTATAGTATCGCGAAAAAGTTCTTTTAAATTACCTAAATCTATCACTATTTGAGTTGGAAGTTCGATGCAATGACAATAATAATTATGAGAAAATCGTTAGAAAAACAAAAGATATTAGTGTGTGCTTCCTCCTTAGGCTAAGAACTCACGGAGCAGTTTCCAGCCGCGTCCGCCACGCAAGCGGGACCGCAACACACACCAGTTGCGCACACCGCGGGCATAAATCGCGTCGTGAAATTTACCATCTACATTTCCATGTGTTACTTCTTCGTACTAGTTTTGCGCCCCACCGCAGCGGGCGCGGGTGAAAATCGCTCCGTGAGTTCTAAGGCCGCACGCACTTTGGATGCGTTTTCGTACGAATTACACTCGTGCGTACACGTACGGACACGCACGAACGATCCCAACCTTCCAAGTACAAAGGCAGCGCGCAGACAGGGTGCTATTTAGTCGTACGCATAGTTTCGACGTCTGAAAACAATCCGTACTTGGTGAAATTTGTTTTATTTGACAGAGAAAAATGTATACAGTGTACTCAATTCGTACGGCCATGGTTGTTTCGGACGTCCGAACTATACCTATGACTAATTCGCACCCAGTCATATGTCTTACTAGCAGCGCCCCATGGTTTCACCCGCATAAGTCTTGATCCTGTGGGAATATCTGGATAAAAAGTATCCTATGTGTTAATCCAGGTTATAAACTATATGTGTGCCTTTCATCCAAATCCGTTTAGCATCCATCCATCCTTACAAACTTTCGCATTTATAATATTATCATATTATATTATAGTAGGATTAGTAGTATTTAGTAGGATAGGATAGTAGAAATTCCAGGTCATGGTCTACCCTCGCAAGCCGATTTCCGGCCACCGTAGGCAGAGATGTCAGCAGAACTGACGGGGTCCGCTAGGACCGATGTCTGCCGGGGGTGCTAAGAAGTCCGAAAGGGAGATCGTGGCCCCCGGCAACATGGCAACTGAAGGAACATGGGTGGGTTTTAGTCAGTAAGAGTCTGACACGCCCTCCCGCTCCGCCCAGAGCGGGAGAAGTTATTTAAAAATAACCCCCCCAAAAAAAAAACAAACCCAATCCGTCCAACCGTTTTAGCGTGAAATCGTAACAAACAAACAAACTCACTTTCTCAATAATAATATATATTAGTCAGGATTTTATCGTGTTTAGATATGAATCGATACCCGTATAAAAATTAAAATCTGAGTGCGAAACTAAAAATACAGATTCTCGCATCTTTTATTGATTTGAATCCAAAGCGGATTAAAATTAATCCCCTTTTCTAAGGTGTGTCAATGCACGAGAGATACTCCAAAAAAGGCGTTTTCGAATGAAGTACATAAATCAATCTTAGCGTGATTTGTATTCCCCAAAAGTAATTTGCGTTTAAAAATAAGACCATATAGAGTTATTTAATTTTGTAGGTAGTGTCTGCCCACGCTAACTCTGCAATGGAATAAATGGACAGCCCCAAGAATTTTTACATCAGTCTCTTTCATGTACTTGAGCTGTCAGATTGCTTACGCTTATGTTGTTTTCACAAAATAAAGTAGAAAAATGGTTAAACCTATTAAAAGTAGAGTACAGGAGTTATAAAAATGATGATGTGGATATATTTAGTAACCTGTTCCGCTTAGCTATTTCTAAAGAGTCTTAAAAAGACCCTGAAAGAAATCAACACGTGTTTCACCTCTCAACGAGGCATCCTCAGGATGACGATTGACTTGTCACGAACTCGAACACGGCGTGTTGCCACACCAAGCTCTGAGCGCAGACCTGTCTTCAGGGTCTTTTTAAGACTCTTTAGAAATAGCTAAGCGGAACAGGTTACTAAATATATCCACATCATCATTTTATAATGGATTTCCGCAAGGTCACGCCTGAATCAATTAACTAGTACAGGAGCTATCATATAAGAGGATATATGTAAATTCCAAGATGTGAAGGAACAGCATGATGTCGTCCTTAGCCAAACACGACAATGTTTACAAGATATTGAAAAGTTGACGTGTAAGTAGATCGATTTTGATATTTTGCCATTTGATTTTTGCTTAATAGATTATGTGTGATAGACTATGTCGTACCTATGGCCTACCTCCATACGATGACAAAACTTTATCAACTGTGAATATTCTTTACCAGGAAAGAATCAGAATATAAATAAAATAACAAAAAGACAAACAAAGTATCAAATTATTTTTCCGTAGTACAGACGGTGTTGCCGTCTATAGATTTTTAAATTCCACCATTTTATTACTAATGCAGAGTTAGCGTGATCAAACTCTAAGTGCTATTTGATGGACTTACCTTGCACACTTGCATCGCGTTGAGGTTGGCACACATGTCCACGGTGCTCTGTACGTCTTGCATCGACTTGCGTGCTTGCAGTAGCTGCACTGCTTGCGTTATCGGCTTCAGGACGCCGAGGATTTCTTCAACCTGAAGGAAACAAAAAGTATTAGAGTTTAGTTTGTTTTTTTCCTGGCCTGCATCTGAACTGATGGTAAGTGATCATTAGGCTGAAGGTGGAAGCGAGCTTCACCCGGAATCCTAAACCACAGAGGAACTGGTTATCTTACCTCTAACTGCCGAAGCACAATAATGCTGTTAACATTGTTGTTATGGCGACAGACTTAGATATGATGGTGGTAACTAGCCAGCAGTGGCGGTACCTTCATAAAAGCCAAAAAGCCTGGCTTGTCCTAATAAAATCAAATTAGAATCAGAACAAACCTAAGCCAAAATGAAAAAAAAACAGTCATTGAACTCGAACTCAATCATGCATGTCATAGGAATAATCAAATTTCGAAATCCCCACTTTTTCCGCACTGGGCTAGGTTGCTAAATCTATGCACTCATTGAACTCAATCATTCATATTTTAGTAATCTTAAGAATATGATAAAGTAGCCTGTCACGGTTCGTACCTATGATCACAATTAAAGAAAGAAAGAAAGAAAAGAAAGAAAATACATTTATTTAGAACAGACCATAAAGCACACATTATAATTAAACAGCAGATAAAAATATAAAAAAAAAACAAATAAAAAGTGTAAAGGGCGATGTAAGACAATTAGCATGGGAGTGTGCCTCATGGCTGCGCCACAAAGGGTCGTAAGGGTCGGCCGTTACCACTGAGCTACCACTACTCTCAAGCTGGGCGAATCTGCTAAGCGTGTTGAATTATCTTATTGTTGATCATTTCTTTGGATTCCATATAAGTTATGTAGTTAGTAGCAAAAATCTATGTGATCACAAGATTTGGAATAAACAAAGGTGTACATTAAATCCAGTTTACTTACGCTCTTCTGCCCATATTCTGCCAGATGCTCTTTGATCCAGGTCTCAAGATGGCTGATGTTGTACCGGATCTGCAGCCCCTTGGCCCAACAGCACAGGTCCTTGCGCAGGAGCAGCTGGTTCAAGCTGTACGCGCAGATGTAGTAGAATAGCTGGAGAAAGGAGAAAAATGCTGTTAGGTGATGTCTAGTCATATGAAAGGAGATGTTGAGAAAAATTGGGTTACTGGAGAGTTTATTGCGCCACGTCTTCCCAGTCGAAACACTAGGAAGTTGTGAAGGGCGGGCGTTTTGGGGGACTGTCTAAGTGCTGATTCTCTACTACTTTGCTGCTCAGTCTACTTTGAATATATTTTTGGAGTGAAACTTCTTTACGCACGCTTGACTTGGGGAGTAAGCTAGCGAACGCGTGACGTAAGCGTTACGAAAAGTGTGATCGGGCAAGGCGAACGGAAATTGAGTGGGGGATATAAGCAAGAGACAGCAGTGCGCGCGCACATTTTCTTTCTCTCTTTCTCTCAGAGCCAAATACGTTCCGTATATCTAAGATTCATATATATACATATACATACAGATGGAGCGAAAGAAGTTTCACTTCAGTCGTGTGGTCATAAGAACACTCGTTTTTTTTTTTAATGTATTATCTTTCTCTCGCTTTCCAGCAATCTGTGGGAGTGATATCTTGAATTTGATTTGACCAATGAGCGCGCGCCGTGCTAGAGTTGGCCGTCAGATGGTACCAACCCATTTTCCGAGAGGTTGTAAACAGGATGACAATGAATATTGTTTATATCATCCGCCACCCCATCATCATCATTCATTTTTAACCGACTTCCAAAAGGAGGAGGTATTTTTTTTTTTTTTGTATGTTTGTAATCATCAAAATCAATTCATAATTGGCGGAATAATCCTCCGCCAATTATGAATTGATTTTGATGATTTCTTTTTGTTCGGTAGATCATACTTCAGAGGTGGTCATGTAAATTTTATTAACTTTGCTTGTGTAGTTTTTGAGTTAACTTAAATAATACGTATTTTTTCCCACTTAGTATGTGGATGATAAGTTCCTGTCAGCGTTATTTACATAGCAGGTAGTGGTTGGTATTCGAATTTGTGTACCTTTGGTTTTGAATTTTCGTTTTTTTTTTTTTTGCCGCCGACTTCCGAAATTAAACTTATTTTTAACGTTGTAGTGTTTTTTTTTTGGACGTCGGTTGTTTTCATTTTTTTCGTAAAAAGTTTTTTCATTATTTGTCATCTTGCCGTCCCATTGAAACTTTGAGAGTGAGAGAAAAGAGAGTGCACCTGTGTCTGAGCATACACTTGTGAACTATGATATCTCCCACGCCGAAGCCTAGTCTCCTTTGTGTGCCTTTGGTTTTAAATTTTCGTTTTTTTGCCACCGACTTCCGAAGTTAAAGTTATTTTTAACGTTGTAGTGTCTTTTTTTTGGAAGTCGGTTATTTTTTTTTTTTTTTCGTAAAAAGTTTTTTCATTATTTGTCATCTTGCCGTCCCATTGAAACTTTGAGAGTGAGAGAAAAGAGAGTGCACCAGTGTCTGAGCATACACTTGTGAACTATGATATCTCCCGCGCCGAAGCCTAGTCTCCGTTGAGATTGGCCGCCACGGCCGAAATACGGTCTGGAGGACTATATATATCATACTAGCTTCTGCCCGCGACCCCGTCCTATAACCTTCCTCAAGAATTGGGCTATCCAATGCAACAAGAATTTTTCAAATCCGACTGGTAGTTCCGGAGATAACCCCCTACATACATACAAACATTTTTTTCCTCTTCAGAATATTAATATAGATACGTCATCCAAGATTTCAAATGTCACACATAATATGTGATTACTGCAAGCTTCACTCGTTTTTTTTAAATTTGATTTTGCCGATTCTAATGAAGTTAATTGATTCAGGCGTGACCTTGCGGAAATCCATTATAAAATGCAATTGAAGTGGATATATTTAGTAACCTGTTCCGCTTAGCTATTTCTAAAGAGTCTTAAAAAGACCCTGAAAAAAATCGACACGTGTTTCACCTTTCAACGAGGCATCTTCAGGATGACGATTGACTTGTCTCGAACACGGCGTGTTACCACACCAAGCACCGCAGTTCAGTCTGCGCTCGGTGCTTGGTCTTTCAGGGTCTTTTTAAGACTCTTTAGAAATAGCTAAGCGGAACAGGTTACTAAATATATCCACTTCAATTGCATTTTTTTATTCTAATGTATGTAAATTAGGCGAACGTAAAGTTTCTCTTTGCTGGTAAAAATAATAATAATAGCGTAGCTAAATTGCAATGAAATTAGACTAATATAATTTTTAATGACATGATCATTAGGATTTTTTTGTAATATTCCTTATTATCTGTGTTTTAAGTGCAAACGAAATTGGATTACCACGTTCGATCTCAATGACGTCCAATTTTGAGAGACCAGTGTGTTGATGTAAATGTTATCTTATGTGTTATCTTAAACTAAAGTATGTCTATTTCTATTCGTAGTCTGCGCTCGGTGCTTGGTGTGGCAACACGCCGTGTTCGAGTTCGCGACAAGTCAATCGTCATCCTGAGGATGCCTCGTTGAGAGGTGAAACACGTGTCGATTTCTTCCAGGGTCTTTTTAATACTCTTTAGAAATAGCTAAGCGGAACAGGTTACTAAATATATACACATCATCATTTTATGTCTATTTCTTTTTTATGTTTTTTACATCTATTTAATATATTGAATCACATTTTAATTTTAATAAATTATTTTTCCTTAAGTACGCTGTACTGGTACAGCGTCTAAATATTTGTTTGCTGCACCGGTCGACGTCATGACGTCGGCGCCGGCTGTCGCTGAAAACCAGCGCTGGGGCTCTGTCTTGCATAGGGTCGTAGCATAATGCTGAGCGATAGCCGATTTGCGTGGATGTGACGCATGCTTCCCCGAACCTTTTCTCATGTTTGTATTTTAAACCTATTTTGCGTCATGTTTACCGCAAATAAACGTTTTTTTTCTTCTTTCTTATCAAAAAATTAATAAATTGGTCTGTGCAGAGCCTAAACAAATAAAAAGTGTAACGTAAGAAGTCTTTTAACAGGACACAAATCTAGATTTCAGGCTGCTACTCAGAAATTTCAAGTGGGAAAAGGAATTTTGATCTTACCTGTTTGAAAATCATAAGCCTCAGCGGCTGGTCGACCGCGAAGGTGTGCAGATGGTCGTGCGTGGCCGTGAGCTCCAGCTTCAGGCGCTGGGGGCCCGCGCCCGCCGCCGGGGGCCGCGCCGCGGGGCCCGACAGGCCCGAGATCTCCTCGTGCTCCAGGATGGCCGGCACGATCAGGCGCTCTAGTTGGCGCTCTAGCAGGTGGATTAGGCCTATGGGACAAAATTTTAGGTTTAAAAACTGGTGTGGAGTAGGATGTAGAATGTAATGTGTTTAATTATCAGGATTTATAATTGGTATTTTATTAGTAATTCTTCTTTTTGAGTCGATGGAATATGTACAACTACAACCACGGACATTTGCGGTGAACCACTTTCACCATTATGACTTAGTGATAAGGTTGAAAAATAGTTTAGAAGACTGCCTCGTTGGTTTAGTGGTCGCAAGCGCTACGTTTGAGCATGAGGTCCTGGGTTCGATTCCTAAGTCGGGCAAAATGTTATTGGGTTTTCCATTAGGACTTTTTCTCAGTAGCAGTCCGGAGTCTGGATTTGTGCCCGTTTTATGGCAAAAGGCTCGCCCCCTATTACATGGAACTAAAACATAACTGGCGAAATATGGGTGTACCTACTATGGGTACACTTCGGCCTAACCCTTCAGGGATACAAGACGTGATGAAATAATTTTTTTTTTCTTTACGAATTCTATGGGTCCATAGTAATAGGTGTTTATATTAGATGGGTAGAACACCCCCTTAAATTTTTCGATTATTTTCGAAGTCACCTGTATAGTAAATAAGACATTCTGGTTATCTAGACAGCTATACAGGCATATCGTAGGCGCACCGTAAGGTGGACCGAAGATCTGGTGAATGTCTCGGAAATCCACTGGATGCGGGAAGCACAGGACTGATCAATGTGCTGATGCTTGGGGGAGCCCTATGTCCAGCAGTAAACTTCTTTCAGCCAGAAGGCCAATTCTCGTAAGGATAAGGAACTCCTTGGAAGCTCTTTTTTAGTACATTGCTGTCACGGCCTGCAACTGGGGCATTGATGGACGATCCTGAGTCCATTAACGCGCTGTTGCGGCTTTTATAGTGCTCTTTTAAAAAAATGCGCGGAAATTCAAATTGAATAAATTAATTATAAATATGTTCATTTGTTTTTTTCTTTATTTACTTTAAACAATCAATCAATTCAATTCCATCAATCAATCAACGAACAAAAAAAAATCAATCTAAAACAATTCACACAATCAATCAAAAAAAAAAAAAACAATCAATCAATCCAACAATTTGAAGACAATTCAAGTCAATTCTCGTACTTAAAAAATGATCACATTCAAGTCGCAATCTGTCAAAAATGTTAAGTAAATAGATTGTATTTTTGACAGATTGCGAATGAGATGCGAATGCGAAAGTTCTTAAAAATTACGGGAATTGCCCCTCTGATATATCCTTGGTAGACTGTGTCGTATCTTACCCTGGTATATCCAGACGGCAATGTCGCTGAGCACCTGGCGGTACTCCGACAGGTCGAAGATCCGCAGACACTGCTGGTTCTGACGAGGTGTGTTCGCTGATTGGTAGATCGTGTCGCCGCTGTATTGACGGAGGTTGTTTAGCAGTCTGCAAGATGAAAATGCAAGACGCGATTAAGAAGGCTATCGGACGCAGCATTTACCGAGCTGTTCACACTGCAGAAGACCGCATAGCTTGGAGACGCGTCGTATGTGGTGCCGATCCTCAGCATTGAGGGTTCGAAAAATAAGAAAATAACAAAATTTACATGCAATAACATCACACTTTTACTTTCTGAAGGCAAGGTGTACTAAACACGCACATTTAAATAACTATTATTTAGAAGTTATTTGCACCTAACTCGAGTCCTATTACAGATATTGGGGTTAGCCTATGGTCCTCAAAGAGATGTCAGCAGAATTGACGGGGTCCGCTAGGGCCGGTGCCTGCCGGGGGGGCGAAGAAAACCGAAAGGGAGATCGTGGCCCCCGGCAACAGGGCAACCGAAGGAACACGGGTGGGTTTTAGTCAGTAAGAGTCTGAAACGCCCTCCCGCTCCGCCCAGAGCGGGAAAAGTTATTTGATGATATCCCACCCAAAAAAAAAAGCCTATGGTCATTGTTCGCGATGCATAACATAATCCTTTTTTTTACTATTTGACATTTTCATTGTCGTTGACAACTTGCTGGTTGTTTTGTTTTTTCTCTATCTGCATTAAAATATTGGAAAAATACGGGCCATTTAATTTGGTGAACCCAAGCAAATCTACAATCCTCAGCCTTTACTGGTCACAAATTTTGACTCTGGGATTTCTTCTTCGATAATCTTTTCTGCACGCATAACATGGCATAGAAACGAGTTTTCTATGGGTTTAGTCGGCGGAAGAATAGACAAAATGACAGTTTGTGATTGTTCTGTCATTTTGTCTAATGTTCCGTCGAGAAACCCCGTTTCTATTGTGGTAATTCTAAGCGTGCTGAAGGAACACCTCAATAATACTTTGCTCGACCCGGGCACCAAACAGAAGACAAGGTTTTTAGGTATATTATCGCATATTTTTGAAGCATCGCATGTATATTATCGCATTTCTCAACCGAGTAGATTGAAGTAAGGCCATTTTGTATCTACCATTACCTGACGTAAAACTTCAGAGATTGAAAATGAATCTTGAGATTGTGTGTGTATTTTGAAGTCCCACAAAATAGAGACATAAAAAACTTAAAAAGCTGTAAAAGCCATATGGATGTTGCTTATGCGAAATAAAGATTATTTAATTTTATTTAAAACTGTTCTTTACAAATACATAATTACAAAATAGTTGAATCGCCAACCATCATCGCATCAGCTTCTGAAACTTAGGCCGAGATTAACTAACGTTACTTAGTTACGTAGACGTGCTTCAGCTTAATATTATTCCTGTCACTGTCGCACAAATGTCAAATTACATGTGCAAGATAGAGAAGGGAACTTAATAGTTAATTGATTCAGGCGTGACCTTGCGGAAATCCATTATAAAATGCAATTGAAGTGGAGATATTTAGTAACCTGTTTCGCTTAGCTATTTCTAAAGAGTATTAAAAATACCCTGAAAGAAATCGACACGTGTTTCATCTCTCAACGAGGCATCCTCAGGATGACGATTGACTTGTCGCGAACTCGAACACGGCGTGTTGCCACACCAAGCACCGAGCGCAGACCACTACTAAGCCAAAGTACATGCTCACATTTATCAATCTCAGCTTTATTTTTTATTTACAGCTTACCTCAGCATATTAGCGAGCCACAACGCGTTATACTCAACGCTTTCCGCGCGTTTCTTCAGCGTTTTCTTGACGGCTGTCCTCACTGCTTTCATAAGTTGATGCATCTTAGGTTCATCATCCACGTGGTCCATATGCCGCAGCATCATGAAGAGAATGTATGCCGGGAGCCCGGGGAGGAGTGTCACTGCTGTTTTGGGCTTTAAGTCTGTGGAGTAAGGTGTAATTTGGATTGGTAAATATTTGAATTTTGAATCTGAGATAATTATAAAGTTTTGGGACAAGAAATTAAAAGTCATACGTGAGAAGGTTCAAATTCCATTACAATTAATATATTTTTAGGGCCTTTCGTACAAAAAAATGTGATTAAAAATCGACTTAGTATACATGACGCTAAAGTTGATAGTTGATTAAGCTAAATAGTGAAAAAAAAATATTATCTAATCAAAGCACTCAAGTAACAGTAAGTTGCACCACATATTACTACAAATGGTTCACTCCGCAAAACCATTTAAATAAAAAGTGACTCTTGCTACGACACAATAAAGAGCAATTCAGGTCGCACAGCGCTAATTACCGACAGTTACCTAGAAGTTGCCTCTCTTTCTATCGTGTAACTCTTATATCTTCCGACTACGTTACTCTCACTGAATTGGCCCGACAAGACGGGCCTGCCGCGTACTTGTAGCTTCATAACTAAAATGCGGAGTGCGCCTTCTGTACTATTTTGTGGTGGCACTACAAATTGGCATCCACAGGTACGTTTTCTGATCGATTTCTTTACATTTTAGTAGTTGGGAACAGGCTAGAGAGATGAAGATGATAACTTACCGACGATAAGTTTCTTGATAATAAGTCCTTCGTCCTGTATCTTGTACTCGAACATGCCGAGGTACTCGCGCTCCTTCTTGCGCGTCACCGCCGCCATTTCTAGCGTCATTGACGCGTTCGGCGGGGCTGTTGAGTCTGTGAACAAAACACAATACAGTCTATGTTCTTAATGTCCCTCGGGAATCATCGCATTTCCGAATACAACCGAATGCTAATTTCCATGTCCATCAATTATTAGATTTATCGTGTATAATAATTTGAATTCAGAACTAAGTACTTTATTGTTGTTTCGTTTTGATTTCCGTGTGAACTATATAGAGCTGTAATAGTACATTATTGCAATGCCGTGAAATAAGCAGTTGCAGGTCGAGTATGAGTTTGAAGGCCGAGCCGTAGGCGAAGACTTCATTAATACGAGACAGGCAATTGCCATTTCCGCCGAGGCATATATCGTGCTTTTCTCAAAAGAATGCAGGGAAATTAATTTATATTTATTATGTATGTAAATAATAAATCAAGACATTTTTTCACCTTTGCCACCAATTTTCTATTTATCATCTGTCCCGCAAGGCAAACGCATTTATGGCTATAAAGCCACGTGAACGCAACTTGTACTAAGCAAAGAGACTTACTTTGGTATGCCAAGAATGATAAAAGAGATCCAATCAAAGAGTATTTAATAACCCCAGCACGCCGTTTCATACAACATCGCTGGAGCGTTGTAATGTGCCAAATTCAAAAAACGCTCCTGCAATGGATTTGATTTTCTTTGACCGTAAATTCGATACTTCGCATGTTCTTTTTTCGAAAATAATGACAATATTTCCATGCATGTTTGAGAACAATAGTTATACCATATCTATGAAGGATGTATCAGTGATAGTTATAGATGTAAAATCTGATGAAAAGGGGGATATTATGTTGGATATCAACTAATTGTGCACTATTAACTTCTGTTAGCAACCAACCCTCACAGTGGGAACTTTATAAGCTTATGCTTATTTATTTATTTATTTATTTATTTATTTATTTATTGTGGCATTCCAACGACTTATTCACTATTACATTTATTCGGGTACTGTTACAATTAAACTTAAAATCTAGAGTGAATTTGTCACTTACAGGTGTGCACAGCACTTATATAGTTCAAGTTTTACAATTTTACATAGAGTAGGTGCATATAGGTTAAAAAAAAAAACAATTCTACTTGAAAACAAAATTGAAAACTAAAAAAAATTTGAAATAACTAAATCTATTTTGTTGCTCTCTAATAATAATAATCAAAGACAAATAATAAACAAGTAAGTAATAGTATAAAAGTAAGTAATAATATTAACAATATGGATATCAACTGTGGCCACTATGGGTCAATAACAATTGTTTGCGAAATTGCGATAGCCTGCTGGCGAAGATGTCAATGCTATTGGCACGTGTATGGAGCTCATTGTACGTCCTCATCAACCTGTTCATTGGTGCCGAATGTCCGAGGTTAGTTCTTGATGGGCATGGAGTGAATACATCTAGGATGCGTTGAGATCTGGGTAAACTATGGCGGGGAACAGATATATTTATTTCGACGAGAAGCTTCGGAACTTGTATAGATCCATTAATGATTTTGTGTAGCAGAATCAGGTCGTTAGTATGCCTTCGCTGTTTTAAAGTTATCATTTTGAAATGACCTAGCCTTTGCGAGTAATCAGCGTCCAGAGGACAGCTGTTAGATTTGTACCGCAGATAGCGTGTAAAGCTTTTTTGGACCCGTTCTATGCGATTCACATGTGTTCCATAAATTGGATTCCAAACAGGTGACGCGTATTCCAAAACAGTTCGTACCAGTGAATTATACAGTACTGTTAAGGTTTGGACAGTTTTGAAATCGTAACAGGTTCTTTTTATGAATCCCAGTGTTTTAGCAGCCCTAGAAACAATAGAGTCGATGTGAGGTATGAAGGTGAGCTTACTGTCAAGGTGAACACCTAAGTCTCGGATTTTGTCGACTTTTTGAAGTACTCTTCCGTTGAGCGAATATGAAGAATTAAGCGTGAGGTGTTTTTTTGTGAATGTTATTTGGTAGCACTTATCAGCATTAAGAAGCATATGATTTTTAGTACACCATCTATATAAAGAGTTGAGATCTTCCTGGAGTAGGGCAATGTCTGTACTTGAATCAATGACCCGATATAATTTCAAGTCATCTGCGAACATGGAACAGGTACTGTGTTTTATACTGTTTGCTATATCATTGACGAATATAATAAAGAGTATTGGGCCCAAATGGGAACCTTGTGGGACTCCGGATGTTGAAAGGTAAGGTAGAGACTGATGACCCTTTACTACAACTCTCTGCTTTCTGTCGATCAGATAAGATTTAAACCACAGCCAAAGTTGACCAAATATTCCGAGGTTTGACAGCTTTTGCAGCAATATTTTGTGGTCTACTTTGTCGAATGCACTACTAAAATCGGTGTAGATAGAGTCGACTTGCTTGCGTGAGTCTACTAATTTGCAAAGATCATTAACGTAATGAACTAAGTTGGTCGTAGTGGATTTTTGCTTATCAGCTTATGCTAACTGCTGCTAGCGGATACAGTCGTCCGAGAAACTTATTTATGTACCCAGATTTATTTATTTATTTATTATTAGACTCTTCAACAATGAGTACACTATTAATTTATAATTATTACATTGCAAACTTAATTCTAAGCGCCTCATTACTTATAGAAAAGCACAGCATGCACTACATTATGCGCAAGTAATACAAAGTTTAAATGAAAATAAATTATAAAAAGCTAAATTGATTACAATAAATAAATTAAATTACATAGAGTAAATTAGATTAGATTAGATTTTAAGTTTGATAATTTTTATATTAGATTAGGTTAATATTAAATTTTATACTAGAGACACCCATTAAATGGCAAGTGAGGCTTTTTTTAGAGCAAGTACTGATGAATGAAAGAGGTCAATGTCGACTTCGTGCTCTTTGTATGCGGATATATATATATATATATATATATATATATATATTTGTACTCACGTTCTCGAATACGTCTCTAACGATTTCGATGAAAGTTACAGTATAGGGGTTTACGAGGACGAAAAATCGATCTAGCTGGGTCTCATATCTGGGAAAATTCATTTTCTCCGTATTTTCACCCGAGCGGACCTCGGTCGCCCAAAGTTTAGAACAAATTAATGAATAATGACGTCAGAATAATGACATGGCAGCATGGAATTAGTATGAACTTTTCTATACTATTAAATTAGCATTCTCTATTTTCACCAGAGCAGAGCTCGGTCGCCCAGGTACTAATATTTAATATGGGACTCTATCTATTTCATGCAGACGAAAGTAGGTATGTTTTGACAGCGTATTTCAGCCTGCTCTTAAAATTATACTTAAATTAATTAAATGAGTATCTTTTACCATTATTATCAAGTATATCGTTGACATCCTCGATGCCGACCTCCTTCAGTTTGTTGACTAGCAGTCGTATTTGATTCTTGTAGCGACGACAGCTTTCTGATAATTTGTCTACCCGTTCCTGTTGATAGAATGAGAATTTCGTGAGTTTTTCTAAAATAGATTATTAAAATCACGGAAAAATGGATGTGCAAATAACATATTTAAATGCATAACCTCCTATTTTTGAAGATGGACAGAACCAGGCGCCACCAAACGTACGCGAACAAATAAATGTTGGAAACAAATATGACTGCGTGAACTCGTGGGCTTGTCGCGAGTCCGCCAATTGAACGACTTCACGAACAAACGCTCACGGTTGTGCGCGACCTATCCAACAGAGTGCGCGTACATTTTCTTAATGTTTACTCGCGTGAGTCCACCAAGAGAAACATTCGTGCTGCACAGTGTACGGCATAGTGTTGCACTGTACAACACACTGGTGGAATGGCACCTT
Source organism: Omphaloscelis lunosa (assembly GCA_916610215.1). Taxonomy (NCBI): domain Eukaryota; kingdom Metazoa; phylum Arthropoda; class Insecta; order Lepidoptera; family Noctuidae; genus Omphaloscelis; species Omphaloscelis lunosa. Next base: position 3,929,423 of record OU744271.1, read on the forward strand.
AAGACTTCATACGCATGCGCGACTGCAGAGCAGTCGCGCATGCGTCAACTAGCCCAAACAGGCAATCACAAAGATTAAAAAAAAAATACATTTCTCTAAGTTAGATTTTGTTCTTATAAAAAAAATCTATCTTGAGAGATGTATTCATGATTCTGAATTGATTATGATTCTGTAAATATATATCTGTTATTGTCACGTATCATATTTTGATACAACCTGACACTGACCTGCAAATTGCAAACAACGTAAGAAAATTTGAATTTGGCGGGCTACAAACTGCGGATCCACCATCTTCTGTTCATGACGTTTAATAAATCTCACATGAACAGAACCAGACCAACTATTTTGTAGATGTGTAAATATGTCATCTGTCAAATAGATATAGAATTTGCGGCTGACAGCATGCACGCGAGTGCGTCAACCCTTTTTAAGTAAATAAATCTAGAAAAAAAAAACATAAAGATTTAGTGGTTTACCTGTAACGCCAAACTCTCTGCCGCCAGCCTGATGATCTCATTCTGTGCAAACTCTTGGGTCTTGTTCTTAGGTTCAGCGCTCAAATCTGCACTGAGTAACCTACGACAATAAACTATGTTTAAGTATTCATTAAAGTAAAATAGTTTAAATTGAAGATAATATTTATAGTAATTAAACATTAATAAAGGTTCAAATTAAATTGACTAGCAAAATTTCACCGAAATTATAAAAAATAATCTTTTTTTTTTTTGTTTATCGATTCATTTAATTTAATGACGATAATTCATTCATTAATATTAATTATAATAATTTATTATATTACATTATTATTATCTCATTTATTTAATTAATATACATTCGTTTATATTTTTAAATATTTTTATAAAAAACAAAAGAAAAAAAAAACATAAAAAAGTAGTAGTCCACCGGTACCGGGAACATGGTCTAAGCTACCAGCAGTCAGGGCTCCAGAGAGAGGAACCTCCTAACAATGCGAGCCGTGTCAAAGGGTACCGCTTTCTGAATCAGCCCTTAATCCAGCTGCCCAACGAGAGCCTCCTTAAGTGTTGATCGAGGCTCTTGGCAATTTAGCCATTGGCTGATATGACTATCGGCACAATGATTGCTGATTCAATATGAATATTATTATCATTCAATAATTTTCATTAAATATCCATCACGTCTGTGAAGTTTTGCCAGCTAATTTAATTTAACCTTGTATATTATTTTGGTATTTAAGAATATTGAAGAAAATTGCCCATTTCAAGATGTAGTTTTATATGGAGAAGAGAGACTACTATTAAAAAAAATGTTAGTATATTTAAAATACATTAATTTATTTGTTGTTAGGTCTACGCTACAGCAGGTATATAATTTTATAAAAATAAAACCATTACTTATGGCAGCCTTTCAAGAAAAGTAAGAAAAGACAATAATATTTTTATAGTTGCTTATCTTTTCAAAATATTATCAAACTTCCTATTTTGTTTACAGTCGAAGGATCTTCTTTCCTTATCACACCTCAGATTTCTATGATTTTTTTACTCATTATACCCACAAGATATTTCATTACATTTGTGTGTGTTTTCATTACATTTTAGTTTGTAAATTGTACTGTGCAAGACCTTGGGATTCTTTATTCTATAATGTTGTATATGTAAACATTAGCCCTGGATCAAAAGAGCTGGAAGTCACGGGGATAGGCCTTTGCCCAGCAGTGGGATGATGCAGGCTAACAGTTCGCAGGGCGGTATTTTCCCGCGGCGATATTTTTCGTGCACTGGATTTTCAACGGTCTGCTTATCGCCGAGAGTTGAAAATTCAACAGTGTGTTTTTTCAACGTTCGGCATCGAGAGAAAATCCAGGGCGCGATAAAATTCCGCCGCGATATTTTTACGTCCGTGCGAACGTGGCATTTCAGTATATAAATTTATAAAAATAATCATTTAGTCACAACTAATAATAATAAGTAGTCTCAAACAGATGGTTATGTGCCATAAGGCCGCTCATTATACGGTCATCAACTCGTTGATTATCTAGCCCTCTGCGACACGTGTCGCGGGACATTTGTCCCCTAGTAAATATGTGGCTATAGTAACTTGAATACCTACCTTTTGTGTCCACATTAACAAACAGACACAGCATATTCACACCCTGATTTCTGAATACCAGTACCCTAATTGCGTAACTAAGTAAACTATGACAAATTTGCTTCATTTTGACATTTCAACAACATTCACTGCGTTATTTACGTTGTTGAGCAAATTTTTTTTTCTAACTTATGAAGCGACAGATTAGCAATCTGTTTCAAATTGAAACAAATTGTGATTGATCGTGTATTACGCAATTAGGGTACTGATCAAGTCTCTGATTCGCAAACCTTATGTTAGATGTTGTGAAGGTGCAGTGAAAAAAAAAAAAAAACGATCTAATACCATGACTTGTGATAGGCGTTTAGAAACAAAGTATTCTTGTATTATACAGGCTGTTAAGTAAACGAGAGACATTTTAAGGTTCCGTACCTCAAAAGGTAAAAAAAAGGAACCCTTATAAGATCACTCTCTTGTCCGTCCGTGTGTCACCACCGATTTTCCAGGAACGGGTGAACCTAGCAAGTTGAAATTTATACCAGATTCTGAGGTCAATAGTCCCTATTAGGTGTATAAAATTCAAGGTCCTGAGTCAACACGATAAAAGATATGCGCAAATTTAGATTTTGGCGAAAACTTGTAAGTATCTAAATTTACCTTAATTTTCAACTTTTTTTATTTTTCGGAATTGTTCCTTTACTTGTGCTATAAGAACTTGCTTTTTAAAAAAATTGTCAATTCTAGGTCAACCGGAAGTACTCTACTCGGTACTCGGCGTACTCGGTTTTGGGTCGTTCCCGTTGACCTAGAATTACGAAATTTAGCAAAAAGCAAGTTCTTACAGCACAAATAAAGGGAAAATACCGAAAAATAAATAAATTAGAAAATTAAGGAAAATTTTGGTACTTGCAAGTTTTCGCGAAAATCTAAATTTGCCCATATCTTTTTACCAATAAAAATGATACCAATTTTATTATGGCGTACAATGGGTAGGTACGGAACCCTCGGTGCGCGAGTCCGACTTTTTTTTAATTTTTTTCATATTCCCGAGTTGTTCCTATGGTAAAAGCTGTTCATTTTCATGAATAATTCACTCCCTTAAATTATGTCCCTCGTTTAACCTAACACCCTGTACAAATGAGGATGATAAAACAATCCGTATGAGAATGAAATGCAAACAATAAAAACTAAATAACAAAAAATACATTTATTTGAATAACAAATCAAAAATATACTCTTTAAACTTAAACATAATGGCACAAAGGTCAAATGTATAACTTATTAACTAAAAACATATGTTTTTTAATAGTGTCAGTGTCAAATGTACGATAACTTGCGTGCAAGTACATGTAATATACTTCGTCGAGTCCTTATAACGTCTTCGGAATTCCACTTGGATATTCGTATAATCTTCTCCACTGAAATGTAGATGTTATAATAACTAGACAATGGATTTCGATCTTATAATCTGCCCCCTGATTCAGAACATTTATGCCCAAAAAAATACAATAGAAGTGGATATATTTAGTAACCTGTTCCGCTTAGCTATTTCTAAGGGGTCTTAAAAAAAACCCCTGAAAGAAATCGACACGTGTTTCACCTCTTAACGAGGCATCCTCAGGATGATGATTGACTTGTCGCGAACTCGAACAAGGCGTGTTGCCGCGCTGAGCGCAGCGCTGATGATGCCTCGTTGAGAGGTGAAACACGTGTCGATTTCATTCAAGGGTTTTTTTTTTAAGACCCTTTAGAAATAGCTAAGCGGAACAGGTTACTAAATATATCCACTTCTATTGTATTTAATGATGGATTTCCGTAAGGTCACGCCTGAATCAATTAACTATCTTAACATTTATGCCCGTTTTCACCATCACTAATTGACACTTAAATGAATCCCTAAATAAAAGTGCACTGTTGGATTTTCAACGCTAGGCTTAGCGTTGAGAGTTGAAAATCCAACAAAGCACTTTTTTGATTTAGGGATTCATTTAAGTGTCAGTTAGCTGTCGGTAAAAACGGACATTAGTCATGAATCGATCATAGATCTTTGGCATGTTAAATCCAGTTCGATATCTAACTTTGAATTTAGAACATTTAGAACATTCAGTATACAGGCTACTATTTTTTTTTATATGAAACTTTTCAGGAATATGAACACTTTTACCTAACTTTAACTTTAATTTTAACAGAACTGGCGAAATTTGGGTCGAAATTCGAGGAATACTTATGTTAAGGTGGATTTAGACTAAAAGAGATTTGAGCATGATTTTGTAGATATTCTTGACATTTCAGTAGAGCGAGACCAACGAACGAATGTTCTGTCCCTGTTTGAACGAAAAAGTAATATGGTAGAGTGGGGATAGAATGTACATTCGCTCGTTTGGTCTAAACAGAAAGAAAGAAAATTTGTTTATTCCGCACAAACAAAACGCACATTAAAAAAAAAACTAGACATAAAATACACACAATACAAAAGTAGCCAAAAGCCTCGTATTCAATCCAAAAAAAGTTTGACAATGTTGTTCATTGCTTAAATTTATCACTGGTTCATTGGTTGATGTTAAGGCCACGGACTAAATAGAATATTGCGTAATTACTGTTGCAACATTGGCAAATGACAAAAAAACATCACAAAAAAAAATGCCGATTGCAGATTTAACTACTTTTGTAAGAAATAACCGGAAAAATTAACCTGTGCGTCGTATCTGTGCAAGAACAGGTCATTGCTCAACGAAAAGCTGTGAATTCGGACGAACCTAATGTCGATAGCGTTGATTTTTTAAATCGACCTTTATGTGTTATGAACAACTTTTATGGAACCAAATCTAAATTAATGAAAATAAAACATCTGGATCAGGATGCTGATTAACAATGTGCTGGCACAAACATAGCTGAGATAAAACTAGAATGATGCTGTGAATGAAGATGAGTGACATTAGCGTCCGAATTTTTAATTAATTTATTTATAATTAATTTTATCACCCTAAGGTTGAAAATAGCTCAGCAACCGTTTAATTATTCAAACCGGTTTTGGTAATTTTTTATTGCGGTTTAGATTTCGGTTACCGGTACTGTAACCGGTTAATGGAAGAAACCGTTTTTATACAAATTCCGATTCTGTTGAGCGAAATTAACCGGTTAATTTGAGTTTCGACTGTATAAACGAGTTCTACCTACTATGCCATCTCTCTTGCACCTACAATAACAAAGCTCTCGCTCTACGCTAACGAATACGCAAATTAATGTGACAAATGGTGGCGGCGGGCGTGCGTCTAAGTAAAACTGGTTTATTCAGTTTATTTTAAAATTCTGTTCTCTGTAATAACCGATAACCAAAATACGATAGTTGCCTAAGTAAAAAAATATAGAAATCCTATTTAGTCCGTCCTTCAGAAAATAAAAAATATTAGACACGTATTTTTTGCTTTATCATGTTAATCAAAAATAACTTAGAAAACACGCATTTTGAGGAGTGGGGGCTCGCTAAGTCACAATTCAGTATAAAATCTAGCAAGGCGTGACGTCATGCCTCATTTTAACTTAATTTATTTCCGTAATCTTTTGATTACGTCAAAAAAGAAAAATACGTGTCCAATATTTTTTATTAATCTACATTCCGGACAAAAAAAAATTGGACACAGGCCTATTATTTAGGTTTAATCGAAACCGTTTTGGTAACTAACCGGTTAATCGACGAACGGTATCATAATGGTTTTATGAATAATATTAACCGGTATTTCAGAAACGGTTTCAAGCCTTGGTTTTAACCTCAGTGAAGATATTGTGAATTGTTGCCAAAACTTTAAGGTAGTGTAACGTATATTAGAAAAAAAAACTTTTCAAGACAACTTACAGTTAGATGTCGTTTGAAAATTCGGGGATAACTTAGACATAACTATATTTTAATTTACACACTCACACGCATTACAAAAGATTATTTACCAAAAATTAATTAATAATAATATTGTACTCACTTTTGATATTTCTCATTCTCTTCTCTCAGCTTCTCGATCTCCGATTTTGATTTCGATATGTGTTCTGAATAAAACTTCTTCTCTGCTATCAATTCTTCTTGTAGTTGCCTGTTAGCAGAAAGAAGATATTACTAGTCTTTGATAATATAACAGCAGATTAAAGGCATTAGTTATAAACAGTAATAGTAATTTATTTCTCTCAAAAAGGTACAAATTTGGTACATGATATTTAGGTTAGCAGATTCAAACCTTTGTGAGAGCTGCACGCGTAGTATGACCACCGTAGAAACGGGTTTTGTCGACGGAAGAATAGACAAAATAACAGATAAACAATCACAATCTGTCATTTTGTCTATTCTTCCGTCGACAAAACCCGTTTCTACGGTGATCATGCTACGCGTGCTGGAGTCTATACTGGGTTCGGGACCTGTATGACAGATCTCCAGGCTCACACCCTCAAAATTACAACATTAAATTGCACTTCCGTACTACATAGAACATTGTAAAATCTTAGAGAAAGGGAAATTAATTTACAAAACAAAAGGAGAAGTCCTATGTGTGTCTTTGAAGAGTGTTGTGTTTCCGTGAGTGCAATATAAGTCCTCGCGCCCAGCACCCTCAAAGGTCACTGGGCGCGGGCACCTACTTGCCCGTTTGTACATTGTCTGTAAAGTAAGGGCTCTGAAAGTTTGACAATTAGTCTTATCAAGGGATATCGTTTTACTGGGTTGTCGAGGTCAGATAGGCAGTCGCTCCATGTAAAATACTGGTATTCAACTGGAAGCCGACCCCAAAATAGTTGGGAAAGGGCTACGCAGATGATGAGAGTAAAGGGTTCTGTGACCAGAACCCTTTATGCTCATCATCTGCATACGGAAATGGAACGAGCATTATTCACCACGGTTGCGCGTTATTGATGTCAGACTATTACAAGCACAGGCTTAGTGCAGACCGAAAAAATTTGCAGACCAGAGTATGCAGGGTGGTACATCGACGTTTAAATTGTAATCATGAATTCAGCACGCTTAGCATGACTACAATAGAAACGGGTTTTGTCGACGGAAGAATAGACAAAATGACAGATTGAGATTGTTTATCTGTCATTTGTCTATTCTTCCGTCGACAAAACCCGTTTCTACTGATTCTAGCGTAGACATTTTTAGTACTGCACAAAAAAAAAAAAAACTGCTGTTTCATAGAATACCTACGCAGTCAAAATGTATAGAACAGCTATTTTTTTTTTTTTAAATAACCGACGACAAATTTCAACGCAGTGGGATCCAGAATCATGTACTGAATCCATGGTAACAGGTAGCGCGTCGCCCTGCCACCCTGTATTCTAGTGACATTAAATCATTAACTTTATTTTTTTGTAATAGAAAATGCTACCGGGCTCGAGGAAAAAGTGCAAAATTGCACCAACATGTTTGTAGAATTTTGCACTTTTTCACACTAAAGATAAAGTGTATTTTTTATGTGTTTTTCTTTTTTATCTCTTTCAGAGCGCTAACTAACAACATAAATTAGATTTTTTTAGGTAATTTGTCCAAGTTTATTTTATTTTAAATCTACCTGACGTTTAAGGATTTTCAAGATTACCTGTTAATTCCTTTCTGAGCTTCATAAGCCGTCGCCAATTCACCATCCTCGTTGATAATATCGACGTCCGACCCGTAGTTTGATGTGGCGAGCGACTTTAAGTTCACCGTCTGTTGGATAAGAGTTCAAAATTGAACTAAAGCTTGTAGAAAGTTTTGGGTTAGTAGGTTATTTAGTACTGGGAACTACTTTGAGTGTAATACTTGTACTTAATTGGTGTGATTTTAATTATTGGACTTATTACGAAACAAGATGTATCTTTAGACCCAGATTTAAACCATTAAGTCATTTTTTACTATAGCGATATAGCTATAGTTTGACCGTAACCGCTGTACCGCGCTTCAGGAATGCGCGGCGAGGGAGGGAGCGGGACACCGTGAACGTTGACGAATGAGCGGCGCACTACCGTCCCGTGAGCCGCGCAAGTAACGAAAGCGTGGTACAGTAGTTTGGTCAAACTATAGCTCTCAATATAAAAATGATTTTAAATTTGAGTCGAGGTTGTTAATTTTTTATATTAAGAACTTAATCTCAGTCGAAATAAGGTTTGAAATACAAAAACTGGCTGAACGGTTTAAGCATGGATCAAATTGAGAAGTCATTTTGTTAAGAGACGGTTGGAGTTTTTATTAGTAACAAAACTCTATTATATTTCTGAGAAGTCTATTCTAAACATGTGCTAATAGCCCAGAATAAGTACAAAATAGTGCATACTATCTACAAATGTACAAAATAAAATTATGTACCATGCAATGACAGCAACAGAAGGCATGGAAAAAGTCAAAATAATAATTAAAAAAAAATATATGTGTTCGGAAAAAATACTCGTCGTTATACATGTTAAACATAATTATAATTATTTATTAACTTTAAACACAAAATAGTTAACTAAAAACATCTAATTCAAGCATTTGATTATAAAACATTGATCACTACATTCATTTTTATTACTCACAACGTTTTTCAGAGCTTGGAACCATGGTTTCTGTGTTGCAATAAGAAAAAAATATTTATATTAGAGAAGACAAACTCGACTCTATTACGTGCAATAATAATGCTTAAAATAGTTTAAGGTCACTATGCTAGCTGGCTTTGGCGTTTCTCGGGGTTCGGCTGACTCAACTACGTTCTTATTTACAGTTTACAGTTTGCACCACAAATTACTAAACAGATTGCGCTAAACGAATTTAATACAAGAGTCGAGAAAGTTGTTTAACTCCACCAAAAAATGCACTGGTGAAGCTGGACATGAAGTAACCTGGCGGGGACGTCATTAAAAGATGTCCATCCATTGACAAATATCATCCATCTCTCCACTAATCCATTGCCTACTCAAGGATGCATAACCGTTATGGCTCGCAAATCCTTCCATATCCTAAGGGCACGTCTTCCTTACCAGTACCGCGCCGCCCGGTCTACTCCTTGATATGCAATGGCCTCTGTAGCCCCATGAAACATGAGGCTCCATGGCTAGTGCAAATCTTGGGGTTCATTCGATCATCATTTATCGAGTCTAGTTAAACCACAATGGGATCAGTGCATTTCATTCATTCATGATTTTGTTTCTATCAATCATTTGATGATGACAGGGACAGAATGATGTTCTATGAGTATTAAGCAATTTTTGGTCCAAGTGGGGCTAAGCCTACTACTGTTTCTGGACAATTTATACCTTAACCATGAACGAACAAAAAAAGTCTCTTTAAGAGAAAACTGAGTCCTGTTTATGTGTGAATATTTATGTGGTTACACATTACGCGCGCAAACGTCAACAGTCATGTTGACGTTTGTGCGCGTAATGGCCGACTAATGTGTGAATGTAGTGAACGTACAGCGAGCTAGCCGACTTGGATGACAGTTTTTTGTTAGCAAGAATCTGTACAATTTTTTTTTTGTTCGTCCATGACCTTGACCAAATTTTTGTACCATGAGAGGTCAGCTTATAATGGAAATGTATGGCTTGATATGTAGCCGTGTCTACAATGCAACAACGCCCCCTTATTACATGGAATTTATAACTTGACTGGCAAAATGTAACTGTTCTGCACACCTCTGCACTCCTTCGCGAAGTACGAAGGCGTGATATTGTAGTAATGTTACGATAAATGAAACTCACCTGTACCTCTTTCTGACAATAGTAGTAATTACTTCTATGTACTGGCTGGTCTATGTACAGTTGCTTCGATATTCTCACCCCGGTCAAAGGGAGTGCCATTTTTACACTTTTTAATACGAGGCACTTCAATTTACACTTTCGGAGGACCTCTGGATATGTTCTGGTTACCTCATCTGGCAGATGGTTTTACACCAAATTCTGTTTCTTATATGTTTTTTTTTTTTTCATGCATTGACAAAATTACCGTATTTTTACGAACGCTCGTATTCCATTCTCAGTGTCAATCTGTCAAAAATTACTTTAATTTTCTTAAGTTTTTTACAAGTTTTTGACATTGATTACCGCCGAGATGAGACCGTTCATTATAACTTGTCCCTTGTCGTCAAAATTCAAAAGTCATTTATTCAAACTAGGCTGAGAATCAGCACTTTTCGAACGTCAAAATTACATAAGACAGTCCCCAAAACGCCCACCCTTCACCACTTCCTAATGCCTTAAGCTGGGAAGAAGAAGTGACGCAACAAACTCCCCAGCAGCAAAGCTGTCTGTTCAAGTTAGAAATGATTTAACACCATAGTATGCAAAATAATTTACATATGCAGCACAAAAAATAAATTAAATGATAAATTATTGGTCATATGTCAGCTAGCACACGGCAATATACCAACCAAAATCATCGAGAACTATACTCAAGCAGAAATAACATAAAAAACTAAACGTAAACGGAACTAAATATCTAAATAAAGCCGCCAGGCATAAAGATCGTGCCCGCTTACATAAAGCTATGTCATGTCATGTTGGCACCATTGCTTGTCAAGCTTAGTCTCAATACTAATAGCGTTCAAAATAGCGACTAACAGCAGCCCGTCCCAACTTTGATGTCCTCCCTCCGGTGACGCCCTAAGCCGAGGCTTGTATTTCACAGGGGGTGCCCTTAGCGAGGGTTCGCCTAGCATTTTAGCTTAGTTTGTATGCCCCTGGCTGGAAGCATTGAGTGTAGCAGCTTAAGGCAACCACAGGATTGACCGGTTAAATAGTCATGACCTCAGAGGTCAGCTATGTGACGCCCTACAGAAAAAACAAAACGACTGACAGCACAATGCAACTAATCGCGTCACGGGACAAGTTATAATGAACGCATTGTAGATTTTTAACGTTTTAAATTACGGAAAATGGACTTCTGAAACGTACTGTCTAATTGGACACTTTAGCACTGGTAATTAAAATAATAATAGCGTTCAAATTTGCGACTGACAGACCAATGCAACTTATCGCGTCACGGGACAAGTTATAATGAACGCTCTGTAAATAATTAACGTTTTAAATTACGGAAAATGGACTTCTGAAACGTACTGTCTATTAACACTGGTAATTAAAATAACACTAAAAGACAGTTTTGTCAACATTGACAGCTTTAAAAACTTATTGAAGCAATAAATTATCACTTTAGACACTATTAATCGGGTTACCTGAAAGGGTTACCGTGGCCCCTGGCAACATATTGGCAACTGAAGGAACACGGGTGAGTTTTAGTCAGTAAGAGTCTGACACACCCTCCCGCTCCGCCCAGAGCGGGAGAAGGTATTTAATAATTCACCACCCAAAAAAAAGAAGACACTAATTAACACTATTAACTGAACCATTGGTAGTACAAATCACTTAATGAATTAACCAAGATCGTTTTAAAATTTTTAACTTTAATAGTTTTTATTCACTTCAGTATATTTTTTCATTACAGGGCATATTTTGTAAACAAACGTGTCAACTAAAAGTTGATAAATTCACAAAAAAAAAAACAATCTATCACATTCCTTTGAGTATTCAAGAAACAAAGTATCGCGAAGTAATGTATTTCTAGTTAATATCTTTTAGTAAACATGTAATTATGACATTATTTCAAAATAAACAATGTGCTTTGTATTTCCGCTTGTTATAAGAGAAATGTGTCAGGTTTGATCCACATCAAACACATGATATTACGAAAAGTAAAATATTTCGGTTTCATACTAATGTTTTCATTCGGTTGTGCCTGTTCATTCACAATCTAAACTTACCTAAATTAATATTATAAAAAGGTAAAATAGATTTTTGTTTACCCATCATTTGCCTAGCCTTTTCCCAACTATGTTGGGGTGAGCTTCCAGTATAACAAGAAGCAGTATTTTAAATGGAGCGACTGCCTAGCTGACCTCTACAACCTAGTTACTAGGTAACACGATACCCCTTATTAAGACTGGTGTCAAACTTTTGGGCTTCCAACTACCCGTAAAGACTGTCAAAGATCTACAAATGATAAAGTCAAAGTCAAATCATTTATTTCAAACAGGCCCATGTATGGGCACTTTTGAACACCAAAATTTACAAAATAATATAATTGATTCTAGTCGCCCTTCCAAAAGGTAGTTTTCGTACGGAGAAGAATGGGCAAGAAACTCCACCTTTACTCTTTTAAAATAGTTTGTATAAGTACGTACATTAGTTAAATAATTATATGTGAAGATGATGCCGGAAGCCGGTAGCCGGAACGAACGGCTTAACATGCCTTCCGAGGCACGGAGGGTCTTGGTATGTAAAGATGGTCACCCATCCGCAGACCAACTAGATCCAGATCAGAGATAAACCATCTATGTTATACATATGGAATGCAATAAAGAATTGAGTATTGAGATCGTTTGTTTACCCGATTGCAAAAAAAGGTCGGGAGGGGTCGTGGGACACCCGATTGGAACGAAGTCCCTTTCGCTGTATATTATCATTAGCTTGCTAAAAACTCATACTAGATGGCTCTGTATTAAAGAACAAAAACTTTTGGACACTTTTTTACTTGAAACAGACTTTTTGGGCATAACACTTTCGTTACGTGACGATTTCTGCCAGTTTACTCCTACCGTAAGCCGCGCTAACACGTTCAGTGCCGGGAGCCCTCCTGGAGGGTTGACCAAGTCGCGTCTGGAATTCCGGGAGCCCTCGTGGAAGGCTCAATCTAAATGTAGGTTTTTCTCAGTGAATTATAAACCGTGAAAATAAAATCTAATGTATATTTTAACAAGATTTATTAGTATATGCGTTGGTTTTAAAATCAAAGCATTTTTTTTTGTTTTGTTCACGGGTACAATATTTATTTACTAAAAATTTTAAAGGTTGGAAATGACATATAGCGACAATACTCCTTGAAAAGACTATTTTACTTCGTTAACTTTTAGCCCAAACGTGGTAACCCTCCCGGAGGGTTGCCGGCATTACATTTTCAATATGTATGCGGCATGGCGTATGAGTTATATGAAAAGTGGGTGCAGTCGAAAGTGTTAAAGAAGTTCGTTCCAATATTCCACTGATAGAAATCTACACTTACCAATTTCATAGGATATATGGACTTGCACGCGGACAAAAGTCGAGGACAAAAGCTAATGTGATGTACGAAATAATCTACGAAAAATCAATTTAAGTCGATTCGATTATACTTTATATCTATTTCAAATGAATTAGAGGTCAACATAACATCACGACTGTATTTTCGGAAGTTGTAAGCAGAACTGGATAGCACATCCAAGATCCGACAACTATAAATTCCATGTAACATAGGGCAAGCATATTGCCATAATCAGACCAGCACCCTAATTGCGAAATATACGATCAATCACAATCTGAATCATTTGGAAACAGATTACAAATCCATTGCTGTTCGAAAAATTATTCTGCTCAAAAACGTAAATAACGCAATTAATGTCTTAATAAACAGATTGGTCTTAATCATTTACGAAAATGTTTTACGTAATTAGATAACAGGCAGCTATTGAGAAATAACTGATAATAAATCTACCTGACCTGGAAATCGAACCCAGGGTCACACCTACAGCAGTCACGTTCGCGACCACTAGACCAAGAAGATATACCAACCATAAGTATGAATAAAAAAAAAAACCACGAAAATCGGGTGACAATTTCTCGAGTTATGTGCACCAACGGACAGTCATAAATACGTTACTTTTTGTATACGGATATTTCTGTGACACGAGCAAACAGCTCAATTATTGTTATCATTCCTTATCAGAGATATGAGTGTGACAGCCAAAATACTTTTAAGATAAGTCCGTCCAATGTGACGTATGTACACATAGCCTGTATTTTGTAAATGCACAAACATGGAATATGGAATTCAGTTTTAATGGAACTATGCATGAAAATGGATCAAATACTGTTTGAAGGTAACCAAGTTGTCATCAGACGAGATCCCAGTTATTAATAGGCGATCCTTTTTTACCATTTCACCTTAGGCAGTTGACTGCCCTGTACCCAGGGTTGTCATAAAACAAACAAGTTGTTTTAAAACACGTATTTTAAACAGTTTGAAACAAAACAATGTTTTTAATAAGTGTTTAAAATCACAGTTAAAAAAACAAGCTTAAAATAATATTTTAAACATTAAGAAAAAAAAAAACCATAGTTTTAAATCGCAAATGAATGGAAATAAATGAAAAGTTATACATTTTTAGGACTTTAAACAGCTCGAAAAGAAATTAAAAAGATTAGATAGTTTTATACACGTCGTCACCGGTCGAAATGAAGTAATTCCCCGCAACTATTTTTGGGGATTCCCCTTATTTGAATATAGTCCATCCTACTTGTGTAAATCTATACTTCGTCACTTTTCGAAAAGTGGTAATTCCCCGCAATAATTTTAGGGAGTTCCCCATATTTAAATATAATTTTAGGTAAGGTACATCTAAGAATAAAAATCGAAATTCGCAATTCTGAACGTGCAGAGTGAACTGGGAAAAGAAAAGTATGTTCACAGATTAAATAGTTTATTAGTTATACTATAACTAACTATAACTACTACGTTGTTGTGATTATTATGTTATTCTGATCGTTTTTTATAAATGTTTCCTCAGGTAAATTTACGTAAAAGCTACATTAGGTATAAAACTGTGTCGCAGCTATTAACGCCCGCCTCCAAGAGGGACGGTGCGTTGTGGCGACGGCGCGTTGTGTTCCACGTGCGCCTCAAAGAGATGTCAGCAGGATTGACGGGGTCCGCTAGGGCCGATGCCTGCCGGGGGTGCGAAGAAAACCGAAAGGGAGATCGTGGCCCCCGACAACAGGGCAACCCAAGGAACACGGGTGGGTTTTAGTCAGTAAGAGTCTGACACGCCCTCTCGCTCCGCCCAGAGCGGGAAAAGTTATTTGATAATTTCCCACCCAAAAAAAAAGGTAAATTTTAAAATTGTCTAGAAATGAATTATGTTAGGCCTGATTGATTTGTACTGATATAAAATTTGATAAACCGTTGAATGAAAAAAAAAAACTCTTGTTTAAAACATTTTGAACTGTTTGTTACATAAAAATAAAAATAAAACAGTTTTTTTCCAACCCTGCTTGTACCTCAACCTGCGACAAGGCAATCAACTGCCGTGAATATTAAACGAATTAAAACTACGTAAGTTTGACACATACCTGGTTGGTCAGAACGCTCTTCAGTTGTACACACTCGTCTCTTCTTCTGTCTAGTTCTTTCTGCATGACGTTCATTTGTTCTAGAACATAAAAATAAAGAATTAACACATACTCAAGGTACTGCTTATATCAATGAACTTGTTCTCGAGCCATGGTTCTAGGCCATGCTCTTAAGGACACAAAATGAGCCCAAACGGCCTGAAATCCGGAAAAGTGCGACAGTTTCTCGTTTCAGATGAATAATTTTATTTGTATCTAATCCACAGATTAATGCAGATGGTTCAATCCCGCAAAATCATTTAAATAAAAAGCGACTTTTGCTACGGCACAATAAAGTGCAATTCAGATCGCACGTACTAATTACCTACAGTTATATTCGCCTAGAAGTTGCCTCTCTTTCTATCGTGTAACTCTTATATCGTCTGACTATGTTACGCTCACTGAATTGGCCCGACAAGACGGGCCCGCCGCGTACTTGTTACTTCATACCTAAAATGCAGAGTGCGCCTTCTGTACGATTCTATTGTATAGTATTCTAGTGTCTGATTGTCATGTAGTAAGATAGTTAATTAAAAAGCAAGATGTCAGTTCCAAAGCGTGGATTTACATGGAGAAATTAGGACAAAAATATTTTTCGGTAAATTATAATTATAACCGACCTATAACTTCCTTGGAGACCAGCATGGTGTCTCCAGCAGCTCGTAACCTCTCCAGGTATTATTTATTGTAAGTTCTTGTTCTCTATTTTCTTATCTGCTGTTCTCTATGGTCTTACCTATAACTTCCTTGGAGATCAGCATGGTATCTCCAGCAGCTCGTAACCTCTCCAGGTGTTCTTGTAAGTTCTTGCTCTCTATGTTCTTACCTGTTGTTCTCTATGTTCTTACCTATACCTTCCTTGAAAACCACCATGGTGTCTCCAGCAGCTCGTAACCTCTCCAAGTATTATTGTAAGTTCTTGTTCTCAATGTTCTTATCTGTTATTCTCTATGTTCTTACCTATAACTTCCTTGGAGACCAGCATGGTGTCTCCAGCAGCTCGTAACCTCTCCAAGTATTATTGTAAGTTCTTGTTCTCAATGTTCTTATCTGTTATTTTCTATGTTCTTACCTATAACTTCCTTGGAGACCAGCATGGTGTCTCCAGCAGCTCGTAACCTCTCCAAGTATTATTGTAAGTTCTTGTTCTCAATGTTCTTATCTGTTGTTCTCTATGTTCTTACCTATAACTTCCTTGGAGACCAGCATGGTGTCTCCAGCAGCTCGTAATCTCTCCAAGTATTATTGTAAGTTCTTGTTCTCAATGTTCTTATCTGTTGTTCTCTATGTTCTTACCTATAACTTCCTTGGAGACCAGCATGGTGTCTCCAGCAGCTCGTAACCTCTCCAAGTATTATTGTAAGTTCTTGTTCTCAATGTTCTTATCTGTTATTCTCTATGTTCTTACCTATAACTTCCTTGGAGACCAGCATGGTGTCTCCAGCAGCTCGTAACCTCTCCAGGTGTTCTTATAAGTTATTGTTCTCTATGTGCTTATCTGTTGTTCTCTATGTTCTTACCTATAACTTCCCTAGACACAAGCATAACATCTCCGGCAGCTCGTAACCTCTCCAGGTGTTCTTGAAAGTTCCTGTTCTCTATGTTCTTACCTATAACTTCCCTGGATACCAGCATGACGTCTCCAGCAGCTCGTAACCTCTCCAGGTGTTCTTGTTAGTTCTTGTTCTCTATGTTTTTATCTGTTGTGCTCTATGTTCTTACCTATAACTTCTTTGGAGACCAGCATGGTGTCTCCAGCAGCTCGTAACCTCTCCAGGTGTTCTCGTAACTTCTTGTTCTCAATTTCCAGCTCTTCTAATTTGTAGCGATCTATGTTCGGGTTTGTAGGTGGTGATGAATGGCGATCTATAGAAAATAATAAAATATGTGATTAACATTAAGAGCTAGATCATCATCTGGCCAGCCGTTTTTCAAACTATGTTTGTACGGTCTCATCGTACTACATTCTCTGTTTACTCTGTAATCTACTTTAGGCCAACGATGTGCGTAATAATTTAGCATAATAAAATGACATGATTAACGAATTTAAATATAGTGAACTTATAACTGTGTAGCTATTTCTAAAGAGCCTTAAAAAACACTGAACGAAATCTTCACGTGTTTCACCTCTCAACGAGGCATCCTCAGAATGACGACTGAGTGCACACACTGGATATGTTTTTCTCCGTCAAATACGTAGAACAAATGTCAACAAGTTCGGATAGTTTTCGGACGTATACGTACGACTAAGTCGCACCCAGTCTGCGAACTCCCTTTGTTACTTCGAAGAGATCTTCGGGATCGTTCGTGCGTGTTCGTACGTACGAAAACGCATCCAAAGTGCGCGCAGCCGCACAGTTTCGGCCTTCTGACTACCAGTAACAACCGTCAAAGATCAACAAAAGACAGCCGGGACCATTGTTTAATGTGCTTTCCGAGGCACGGAGGGGTCTCGATATGAAAAGGATGGTCAGTCATCCACGGACCGATCTCGGCGATGCTTAATCTTGAAAATTAAGCCTGTTGTTATTTAACCACAAGCCCCTCTCGATTAACACTCAACAGATAACAATGATTAATATTTTCTGCAATCTGAATCATGTCTCTTATCAGTAAATCATGTTACTGGTTCGTTGAACTTTGAAATGAGATTTGGCAACAAATTTATTCAAAACTGTTTCACAAACCACAGTGGAGTATAACTATTTTCTTAATGTCCCTCGGCAAACTTCGTGTTTCGTCAGTCGTCGGATTTCTATCAGTTGCCCTTTGCACTTGGTGCAGACCGGACGCTCTCAAACGACTTGGAAGTATATAGAGTTGTTAATATTCTTTTAACTTGCACCTAGCTTCTGACGTTTTATAAGTGGCCATGTAGGTTTATATGAAACAAAAATAATTTGAATTTGAACTTAATATAATTTATTTAAAAAATGGGAGGAAAGCTGCAAAGTCACAGGCACGAAATTAATTTTACAGATCTATATAGTTCACACGGAAATCAAAACAAAAAAAAAACAATAAAGTAATTAATTCTGAATTCAAATTATTATACAAGATAAATCTAATAATTGATGGACATGGAAATTAGCATTCGTTTGTATTCGGAAATCGATTATTCCCGAGGGACTTAAGAAAATAGTCAGTCTGTACTGTGCTTTCACAGTACAGACATTCATCTTGATGTTTTTTGACGGTTTTATTTTAAGCTTTTCTGGATTTTCGACTAGTTTTTTACTCAAACGGACGTCTTAACTATAAGTTTTATTTTATTTTATTATAACCATAGATGACAAATCTTTTATACAATATGCAATCTCTAATAGGGATGATACCTGGTACAAAAAAATAGTCTACTGTTTAGTCCGTCAGTCAGATAATAACAAAAATATTCAATAAAACGCATTAAAACTGGGCAGTGGGGGTCGCTACGTCACAAGTAAGTATAAAATCTACATACTCGTGACGTCATGGCACATTTTAACTCAATGTATCGTCGTAATCTTTTGATAAAGTAAAAAAAAATAAAAATATGTGTCCAACATTTTTTTATAATCTACATGAAGGACAAAATAATTTTTAGTCGTCATCCCTATACGTACAAGTTTTAAATTTAAATTATACCTATTTGAAACTATTACTTTCCGTTGCAGATCACACCTCATCACAACCAGGTTTATGTAACACGACAGTAAATATTTACAGTAAGCGAAAAGAAGATAATAACTTACTCATAATCCTCTCCTCAAGGTCAGTAGACCTCTTCTGTGTCCTCGAAAGTTCGCTCTGAAGAGCTGATATCCTGTTCCTCATGCGAAGAACCAAACCCGCATCCGCCACCTGTAGGTAAACATTACAACATTAATTTCATATTTTTATATACTATAACACACAACAACACGCTTGTAATCCCTGAAGGGTTAGGCAGAGGTGTGTGTGCCCGGTCGATCTTTAACAAAATACACGATGGAATAAAAACGAGTCCATTCCACTGTTTAAAAAGAAATTGTCAGTCATATTAATTGATAAATGTTATTATTCCATTTGTAAATTTCTAAATGATAAAACGTTATAGTTACCTCGTGACATCTTTAAATCTTTATTTTATTATTTTACCATTTTATAAGAATTTTCATATTGACAGTATTTTTATTAGATTATTAAGCACTTGTACTAAATGTTTGCATGCCTTATTTAAGGTGGAATTTATAAGGATCTCTAATTATGAAACATCTACATTTTTTTTGAACCTACTTTCTATGCAAATAAATAATAGTACATTACTTCAGAGGGAAGAAAGTGACAGTTCCATACCGAGATTATGGCATTTGCACCACGAGCTGGCGAGGGGCGCAAACCATTTGAGGTATGGAACTGTACTTTATCCTGAGGGATGTATAGTGCTTTTTATTACACCTACGAGGAAAATTATGGACATAAATGCATAGAAATGTTTATATTTAGTTAAAAAATAATTTCGTTTTTAATTTTCTGTATGCACCAAGGAGGTTGGTAACTGGTAAAAAAAAACTGTATGTGGCCAGTAACAATTTACTTGAAATTTAATTAGTAGACAGTTAAAGTCTCTTGGCAGTATGACTGCTGACAAATAAAAAAAAATAAAAACCGGGTATGTAATGGAATTTCATACATACTTCCCACCCTTGGGTCGGAAGGATTTTCATACAAACTTCCATACCTTGGGATGAAAGGATTTGAAGGGCGGGATAAAGGCGTTTCTTCCCTCTAATTGGTATAATTAGTATGTATTTTCAGAGCAGGTGTGATAAAAAAACTATTTTCTTATCTGTCTTACCTGCGACTTTAGCAGCTGTCCTCCCATTTTTTTAATAAATTACATTAAGTTAAAATAGTATTAACAACTCTATATACTTCCAAGTCGATTGAGAGCGTCCGGTCTGTACCAAGTGCAAAAGGCAACTGATAGAAACTCGACGACTGACGAAACACGAAGTTTGCCGAGGGTTATTAAGAAAATAGAAATACTGTAGAGAGGTACTAAGTTTCTTGCCAGTGCCCATGGTAAAAGGGTGAAAGTTCACTGTTTATATGTGTATTTTTCAGCAAGCAGTAGACATGGCGGTGACTTACCGGTTGTGTTGGTCCATTGTGTGAGCCTGCCGACCAGTTGACAGCCTCCAGCGCCGGTCGAGTACTCTCCACGGATCTGACTGAACCATAGCCATAGTCCTAGGAATAAACGTTTATAATTACAGTAACTTCTAGTCCAACGGGATGCAGCAGCTGCCTAACTGACCTCCACAACCCAGTTACTGGGTAACACGATACCCTTTAGTAAGACTGGTTGTCAGACTTTTGGACTACTGACTATCAACGAGCTTTCCGAGGCAGGGAGGTTTCTCGATATGTAATGGATGGTCATCCATTCACGAACCGACCATGCAAGCGTAGCTTAACCTTCGATCGACTCGTGCGGCTGTTACCATTTAGCCACGAGCCCCTCCGTGCAAAAAACAAACATTTATTACTATTTAATAAGACCATTATAATTTATTCTCTTTCTTTTAAGGATTAGTTCAGAGTAATTTCGGAATTCTGAAAATTCATTTAATGTTATCTGTCGTATTGAAAAGATAACTAATTAATATTATAAAACTACAGTATTTAAGATAATGAGACCACCTGTGCGATTTCTTAAAGCCGAACTTTTTTGAATTGCATTTTTATAAAAACTTGTTGTTATTTTGGTAACAACAGATTTCATGAAATTCCCTGCACCCTAATTGAGTAACACAATTTCAATCTGAGTTATTTTAAAGTATATTGCTAATCCATTGCTTCATATGCTCGAATAATTTGTCTGCTCAACAACGTAAA
This sequence comes from Omphaloscelis lunosa, assembly GCA_916610215.1. Lineage (NCBI taxonomy): Eukaryota > Metazoa > Arthropoda > Insecta > Lepidoptera > Noctuidae > Omphaloscelis > Omphaloscelis lunosa. The sequence continues at coordinate 3,950,531 of OU744271.1, forward strand.
TAACGCAATGAATTTTGTTGAACTAGTTAATTGATTCAGGCGTGACCTTGCGGAAATCCATTATAAAATACAATAGAAGTGGATATATTTAGTAACCTGTTCCGCTTAGCTATTTCTAATGAGTCTTAAAAAAACCCTGAAAGAAATCGAAACGTGTTTCACCTCTCAACGAGGCATCCTCAGGATGACGATTGACTTGTCGCGAACTCTTGTCTTGTCTTGTTGAACTGTCAAAAATGAAAGCCTTGATCGCTACTGTAAGGGCCTATTTCATCACCTCCGATTAGATTCTCGTTAACTTACTTGGCAGATAATATCCTACAAATTCTGTTCCATTTTTTAATTTATTCGGCATTTAGTGGCTATTCGGATATCGTTAACAGTGATTGTCGTCCTTAGTGTGTTTAGAAATTTCCCAGCTGAACAGAGACTTTCAAAATCAGTGGTGAATGTCAAAGAAGTGAGAATATTTTTGTAAAAACTTACATCTTCAACTGTAGGTTCTTGTTGTGATTTATCACTAGCATCTGATAATGATCTCCTGTGCTCCTTAGGTGCTGGTTTACTGAGAATAAAAGATAATGTTAAGAGCGGCCAACCCGTTATACTTTTCATATCAACGCTCGTTCGTGATTATGGAGTTGTAACACATCTTTCTTTGCAATTTTTGAACTAAATAGGTATCTTGAGCATTATATCTAGCTTTCTATTAAAGCAAAAAATAAAAAATTAGAGAAACAAATTCAGTATGAGCCTCAAAAAATCTGCATTTTTGCACAAATTTTACCTGAACTTTGGTCGTTCATAATGTACTCATAAATTGTAAAAGTAAAGAAAACATCTTCATAGAAACCTCGCACATGTAATGGAGATTCTAAAATGACTAACATTTGTTTCAAAAAATTGTAAGGCTTACTCAAAAACATCTATTTCCTGAAACAAGTTTTATGAAATTTCCGCACACTATTTTTAGTACAATGTTATTGCGGTCTCACTTGCTTGTTAGGAGTTCTCACTTGCGCTAGATGAAACAACAAGCTTTTCGACCATGTTCGCGTTGATGATAGAAGGACCGGGAAGGGCCCTCTTAATGCAGCTAAGTTATCGGTCTGTAGGTACTTTAGATACTACCCAACCAGTCCAGGGGGACGAAAACTGTTAGGTAAGGTTTTGTAAGAACACAAAAATATGAACGGCTTACTAAATAGTGGTAACCGCCATCCACAGAGCATGCAAAACTGACGACATTCTAGATGCGTTACCAACTTTAGAGACTAAGTAAAAGTGTCTGTAACCAATTTCACAAATTCATCGAAGATGGTTCACATTCAGTGCCGGGAACCCTCCTCAAGGGTTCATCTAGTCGCATTTGGGATGCCGGGAACACTCGCGGAGGGCTCATTTTAAAAGTAGGTTTTTCTCAGTGAATGCAACATTAAAAACCTTGAAAATAAAATCTGATGTATATTTTAACAAGATTTATTAGTATATGCGATGGTTTTAAAATCCAAGCATTTTAATTTTTATGTTCACGGTTACAAATATTCACAAAAAATTAATAAGTTGGAAACTAAATAAAGCGACAAGACCCCCTGAAAACACAATTTTACTTCGTTTTAGAGTGTTTTATAACACGGTTTTAAACCTAATGCCGTTGACCGTCCGCGATGGTTAACTTTAGCGCAAACGTTATGCCGGTAACCCTCCCGGAGGGTTCACTTCCAATTTTTATGGCGGCATGGCGTATGAGTTCTATGAAAAGTGGGTGGAGTCGAAAGTTTTCAAACCCTTGGATAAACGATCATGCGGCCATTAATATGACACATGAAGTTGCATCGTCTGTGTGTACGATGGCTCAAAAAAAATGTGTGAAAGTGATAAAGAAGGATTTTGGCATGTGGCCCGGCCCAATCTGCTTCAGCGTTAACTCACCTCTGCAAAGAGTCGATCCTCTCCTGCAATTCATATTGCGCTGACAACAACTTCTGTCGACTCTGTCTCTCTGCTTCTAACTCTGCGTTCAACGCCTTTTTCTCTTGTTCGTGCTGTTTGTCGCGCTCTGCGGAAGAAGGAGAAAAATATAATGTTAAGCACCATGCCACTTTTAAAGGAAGTTAGTAAAAGTTCTACTACTGGGTAAGAGTGCTAGAATACAGAATTACCAACTACTAGACCAACGACTAAGGGTTCTGGTTGATTTAAAGCTAGTCGGGTTATATAAGTATAAGAACAGTGGTAGCACTGTGGTATCGGCCCCGACTTACGAGTTGTAGGCTTTACTTTGTGTTAATTATTTCGTCACCACTGCTCTCAAAACGGTGAAGGAAAACATGAGGAAACCGGCATGTCCTACAACCAAAAATTCGAGGATATGTGACATCAACCAACCCGCACTGCGTCCGCCTGGTGGATACGGCTCACTTCCTCTCAAAGAGAGAAGGCCTGTGTCCCAGCAATGGGAACAATATAGCCTGATTATGGGTTATACTCGTAAAACTAAATTAGGCAGTTTATAAAGGTGCAGTTACTACTTTACCATTCTCATATTTGCATTTTTTATATCTAAACTTCAAAAGAGTTGCATCAATTGCGAATATAGCTAAACTAGCATCCGCCCGCAGCTTCACCCGTGTGGTACGTCAATAAAAAGTAGCCTATGTCCTGCCCCAGGGTTCAGAGTATCCCCATACTAAATTTCATCAAAATCGGTTCAGCTGTTTACCCGTGAAAGCGTGACAAACAAACTCACATTAGCATTAATATACAGGATGGCGACATCGACGCGAAAACTGTTACCATGGATTCAGTACATGATTCTTAACCCCCTGCATTGATATTTTTCGTAAGTTATTTTAAATAAAATTCTGCTGTTCCATACATTACATATATGTGAGCACCATGTATCTATCACATAATTAAATTATCTGTCGTTGCTTCATTTTTAATTCTTTTTACCTATTGTGGTATAGTAATTTTATTCTAGGTGCATCGTCTTCACATATAATTATTTAACTAATGTACGTACTTATACAAACTATTGTAAAACATTTTAAAAGAGTAAAGGTGGAGTTTCTTGCCCATTCTTCTCCATACGAAAACTACCTTTTGGAAGGGGCGACTAGAATCAATTATATTATTTTGTAAATTTTGACGTTCAAAAGTGCCATACATGGACCTATTTGAAATAAATGATTTGACTTTGACTTTGATTTTGACATTTTGACCGCGGAGGTTTTGCACTTTTCTATCAAACAGCTGATTAAAAAAAAAACCGACGAATAATTTCAACGCAGGGGGGTTCTGAATCATGCACTGAATCCTTGGTATCAGTTTTTGCGTCGATGTCCCTGCCACCCTGTAATATTAGTTAGCATAAAGATAATAAGAGCGGCTCGCTCGAAACGAAATGAATTCGTAATTTGCTTGGCCTAGCCGGCTCTAAACTATGATGGGGTTATTCATTTGTTTTCAAAAGGCTACGCAGTTCAAAGAAGTTTAAAATTATAATCTAGTTTCTCAATTAAACGGAAACGATGTTACAATTACAACCTGTTGTTTCAAAGTGGTTCAATATATTTGTACCAGCTGAGTGTAGAACTTATTTTGAAGTAAGTACCTTTCCATAACTGCGCTCGGCTTTTGAACTCCTGCGACCATTCCACCAGATTATTGTCATAACTGTTGCTATTTTCATAATGCTTGCTTGGCAGGTCACGTATGACTTCTGACACTAACATTGTGGATATTATTGTTATTGTACTGTTAACAATTTTGTTATTTTATTTATTTGTTGGTTGGTCACTTTTCGATGTTAGTGACCAAGTTGAAACTTGCTAAAGAAAATGCATACTATGGGACAGCTTCAAGAACTTTAGCGACGTAATAAAAAAATAAAAAAAATTGTACTGTTTTTATAGTCATATTTGAACCTATTAACGTCTACTGTGGACGATTATAGGATAATTATTTTATATTCATTCTTTAATCTTTCATGCAACATCGTATTCATACATAAGGTGGACTTCGTTCTATCAATGCATTCTCTACCAGCCAACAGTACCTACAAGATTACAAACTAACAAACATCTGGTGACCCCTTTTGAATAACACTTTGTGTACTGAATTTTGTGAACCAGTAATTTGAAAAGCCTCTCCAAGAAATATTACTAAGTTTAAGGCTGCCTGTCCACTGGAGCGGAGCGAGGCAGCGCAGCGGAGAAATGTGTCAATATTAACCAATAGATTCTAAACTCCGCTTCAGAGTTCCGCTTCTATTGGTTAATATTGGCAAATTTCTCCGCTCCGCTGCCTCGCTCCGCTCCAGTAGACAGGCAGCCTTATGTGGATTTTATAAAAATCTGCGAGACATTTTTGAGAAAATCGCACACACACCATTCGCACTCATATATACAGGTTTTTAAAGTCGGTTAAATTAAAATATTAGATCAAACTATTCAAACTAGGCTTTAATATTTTTAAGGTCAGAAACTACAGAAGGTTCTGCCCGAAAGGCATAACCTTCACAACTCCGTTGGGCTAAGTTAAAAAAAAACAAGTAGTGTAAACAATTCCCTAGTAACTAAAACCATAATACAACCTAACATGACAACATACACACTCACATATATTCAAATCACATAATCATCATAATCACATAATGTTATGTCAATTTTAATTAATTGTTTTTGTTTTTTAATGAGTTGAATATTTAAAAATGATTAATCTGTGAGTAAACTAAACTGTATAATTTAAATGTAAAAGTGATAACTATGGACTAGATTATGTCTGAAATAAATAAATAAATTATTATAAGGACATAGGACTAAGTATCGTATTTATTTTATTTTTGATTTGTTATTTCACTATATGCTGCACAGATTGACGTCATCACGTCAGCGCCGGCTGTCACTGAAAACCAGCGCTGGGGCTGTCTCGCATGGGGTCGCAGCATTATGCTGAGCGATGGCCGTTTTGCGTGGATGTGACGCATATTTACCCCCAATTTGTTATTTAAGTGTTTTTTTTTTAAATCTTTCTTTGCGTCATATTTACCGCAAATAAACTTATTTTCTTTCTCGAATATTCATCATCTTTCTCTCGTACTTATTCCCATTTATTTGTGGTCGGTGCAACATGTCCCTTCCTCCTATACTTCTCTATTAGGGGGTGCCGTTCTAGCCATATCATCTTTCACACAGTCCATCCATAGTTTCTTTGATCTTCCCCTAGTCTTCGAATATTACAGTATGCGTATTTTTCGTCACATTACAGGAATACCCAAAATCACTTTATTTCTCAAAAAAAAACTTCACTTAATTTAAAACAGATATTTTTTCGCGAACTCTGAAAATTTGCCAACACGGCTGTATCGACATCGATGGAACATGGAAGTAATTAATAATTTCGTTATCAATAATTTATCAAAGTGTTATCTAACAGAATGTTTGGTTTTATCGATACATTTATCAACTGTATTAAAGTACCGTAAATAAAAATGCTTTGGAGATACTTTGTGGACGTTTTTCAAAGTCAAAATGTTGATTTTCATATTTAAAAAAAATTATTGTCTTTTGAAAAATTCTTTGCAATTTTTTTTTTTTCATAAACTTTAAATATCTACTTACTTACAGTTGTATGCAAAAGTCTAGGTCTATTTGTTTATGCCCGACTGTAGTGTTTATTTCAAGCATTTATTTCAAATAAACCAATTACAGGCACTTTTGAATTGTCAAGGGGTCGGTCAGTCAGAAAGATGAAGCTAGTTGCCCATTCCAAAGCGTAGTAGGTACCTATGGAGAAGAACGGGCAAGAAACACCACGGACACTCTTTTAAATCAAAACATGGTTACAAAATATGAAATGAAATTGTTTATTCTGTAAATAGGATATCGGATTCCCTTTTACACGTCATATTAAAGAGTTCGGCGTTTCCTATCTGACTACTCTGAGAAGAAAGGTCGAAACAAACTCAAAGGTCGCGGTGTCTTTTAAAGTCCAGACATAATCTTGGTCAGGCCGTATGAGGACCATGTAGATTAGATATCGGTATTTATGTACTGTATTTCTACTTTCTTAATGTCCCTCGGCAAACTTCGTGTTTCGTCAGTCGTCGGATTTCTAATAGTTGCCCTTTGCACTTGATGCAGACCAGACGCTCTCAATCGATTTGGAAGAATATAGAGTTGTTAACACTCTATTAACTTAATGTAAATTATTTTTTAAATGAGAGGAAAGCTGCTAAAGTCGCAGGCACGACAGATAGGAAAATAATTTTACAGCGTTCTTTATTAGTGATCGATGACAGCTCTATATAGTTCTCACGGAAATCAAAACAAAACAACAATAAAGTACTTAGTTCTGAATTCAAATTATTATACATGATAAATTTAATAATTGATGGACATGGAAATTTTCATTCGTTTGTATTCGGAAATGCGATGATTCCCGAGGGCAGTGGCGGTACCTTCATAGAAGCCAAAAAGCCCGGCTTGCCCTAATAAAATCATAATTCTCAAGAACAAACCTAGGCCTACCAATTAAAAGAAATAAAAAAAGAAACAGTCAATGAACTCGAACTCAATCATGCATGTCATAGGAATAACCAAATTTCGAAATCCCCGTTTTTTCTGCCGCGCGCACTGAGCTAGGTTGCCAGATCTACGCACTCATTGAACTCGATCATTCATTTAGTAATCATATGAATAAAATTTAAATTCCGCGCGCTTTGTTGCGCGCCAATACAATGCATTCAATTGCGCCTTCTCGCTCACACTCGTGGGCTTCTTATCTGGCTTGCCTTACCTTTCTTTGTCTCGCAGTTTTCGCCTACAAATTGCTATAGAAACATTTACATTAGTTGATATTTTGGTAAGTACATATACGCAGATTTGTATGAAATGAAAAGCCCGGCTTTTGAGTGCACAGAGTACTTTTTATTTTGAAACGTGACGACGAATTTGTTATTGTATATGTTTTGAAATTAATATTTTGAGACTAGAATTTTATTTTCCACGTGCTGAAGTAATGAATTAGTTTTATTGTTTGAAATGATGTGATAGTTATTGCGGCGATGTCATTCCGCGCTTTTGTAAGTGATTATAGTGTTATTTTTTTTTATCATCAAATTCGGAGACTGTGTTCGTAAAGGTATTTTGAGTTTGGGCATATTGAGTTTTCTGACAATAAGTAACTCTTTACTTCACCATAACCAATCTCAAATTACTGTAATTATTTCTCGGAAATAAAAAACAGTATCTTTGTTAGTCGAAGAATATATTGAAATACTCGTAGGCATTCGATTGTCTACTATACAAATTTATGTAGGTGAATAGCTGGTGCCATGAAAGCACATGACTAGGGTTGTTTTTATGGAATTCGTAGTTTTAGTAAACCACTGAAAAATAAACCATCTTGAGATCATAAAACACAATAATGTTCGCATCGAAGAGATTCTTCATAGGTGTTTTGAAATAAATATTAGAGTTGGCTATTGTCATTAAAATAAATTATAAAAAAATATTTAAGTAGGTAATATCTCATGTTAACGTTTTCAATCGACATTAAATTTTAAACTCGTAAAATTATGCGTACGGCAATAGAACAACAAATCGATAATGTGGGAGCCATCTAGTGGCTTCTGATTGAAAAATTTTGCATTTGACAAGCGAATATGAATTATGGTAAAAAGGTTCGGCTAAGCGGTGTGATTACGCGCATTCATTAATGTAGATGGCGCTTATGACAATTACATACTAATGCCAGACTTCTTCGAATTTTAAAGTTTTTCTAACCAAAATTATAATAATGTTGTACCATGAGCAACATATGAAAATCAGTCAATCCCTTACTTGGCTGTTTTTTTTATCGTAAAAAGTCTGGCGGCTTGCCCTAATTTTGACCCCTAGGCACGCCACTGCCCGAGGGATATTAAAAAAATAGAAATACTGTATCTATGTCTTTAAAACCTAAAACAAGATGGTTAATCGTTTTTCATTGTTAATGATCTTATTATCTATTTAATCATTTTTAAAACATTTTGTCGGACAAAAGCGCGTCATATTATAGCCATTATCATAAAAACATTGAAGATAAAGTTTACCTACATGAAGATACACTTTAATACATAAATTAGATCAAGGTTTTATTAACAATGTTATTGGAAATGGGTTGTTTTTCTCGAATACTTGAATTATAAATAAATGGCAAAATTGAAATGTAATTTATCTATGTGGGGGTCAGCTTTTAGTCTAACCGGATACAGCTAAATAACATAACATTATCAGCCTATTATGTTCTCAGTGCTGGGACACAAGCCTCCTCTCTGTGAAAGGGAGTGGGCCGAAATTCACAACGCGGGTCCAGTGCGGGTAGATGTCACATGTCTTTAATTTTTTTTTCTGGGACATGCCGGTTTCCTGACGATGTTTTCCTTCACCGTTTTGAGAGCAGTGGTGATGAAATAATTTATGCAAAGTAAACCGCTTCTAAGGGTTCGAACCCCAGGACGTACAACTCGTAAGTTGCGGCCGTTACCACTACGCATAGCTGAATACCAGTATTTTATATGGAACGACTGCTTATCTGATCACAGCCCAGTTTATGGGCAACACGATAATTATGCCTGACGCAAGCACAAAAATGTATTACTCTAGAAAACAGGTTTAAATGGAAAATGACCACGAATGTATGGCGCTTTGCCCCAAGATAAATTTTTATGTGGCGCAACCAAATCTAGTGTATTTTCAAGAGAATAAAATAATCTTCCTGTTTAACTAACAGTTTTTATGGTACAGATTCGCATTTCGTATATTTCCGTCGTTTTTTTTGCAAAAGATATTCAAGAAAAAAGGTCTTAATTTAGGAAACTTACCTTCAATAGCCAGATCGTAATGCTCCTTCACACTCTTCAACTCATTCTCTAGTTTCTCACTCTCTCCCTCCCACGCGACTCTATTTTTCTCATACTGTATTTCTATCGCCTTCTTCTCTTGTACCAGTTGTTTGTTGGTATCCTTTTCTTTCGCTAGCTCCTCTTGCAGAGAGTTAATTAGGTCGTTCTTGCTGAATATGTCAACTCGGAGTGTTTTTGCTTCGATTTCAACTAGTTTTAGGAGTTCTAATTTAGCTCTGTGGAAGAGAAATTATGATTTCAAAATGTTCAATTTGTACAAGTGTTTTGGTAAAAGAATGAAAGAAAGAAAGAAAAATTGTTTATTCTGTACAAAATGCGCACATGTCAAAAAATATTACTTATAATGTACTTTCACAAATTAGCCAAAAGCCTCGTAGCCAAGTAGTAGAAATAAGTCAAGATTGTCTATTACTTGAATGTTAGAGCCATAGACTATTAATATTGCGTAATATTACCGACAAGTGTTACAACACTGGCCATTGACAGCTTATAAATAAACAATAATAATTTAATAACAAAACACAAAACATGTGTATACCTATATGGTTCAGTTCTCATTGTATTTCTTTGGCAACTTTGCGATTAACGTCTTAAAACTAAAACAGTGTTATTTTTTTTTTTTGTTTTTGGTTTTATGAGGAGAGTTTTGAAAACAAAAAAAAATAAGAAATTAATTCGCATAAAAATATACAATAATGACATTTGACTTCCAGCAGATTCACTATTGAGCCACTATAAAAAAATTCAAATCTGCAAATTTAATATTCTCTGCCTAGCCTTTTCCCATGTCGGGGTCGGCTTCCAGTCTAACCGAATGCAGCTGAATACCGTATTTTACATGGAGTGACTGCCTATCTGACCTCCACAACCCAGTTACTGGGTAATACGATAACCCGTGGTAAAGCTGGTTTTACTTTCAGGCTTCTCACGGTTTAACGTGCTTTCCGAGGCACGGAGTCTCGGTATATTAAGATGGTCACCCATCCACAGACCAACGCCGGCAAGCGTAGCTTAACCTGATGGATCGAACCGTGAGCCACCAGCTCCTCCGTGACAGACAGACTGCAGAATTATCTCAACTTTCTATTTCCCCAGAAAAAGTTTTTTTTTATTATGTTGAATAAAAAACTATGCTATTTTTTTTAAGTAAAGAAAGAAAGAAAGAAAGATAAAACGTTTATTTGCGGTAAACACGACGCAAAAAAAAAAAGTTTAAAATACAAAAATGAGAAAAGGTTGGGGGAAGCATGCGTCACATCCACGCAAATCGGCTATCGCTCAGCATTAAGTCAGTCACTATAGTCACACCCTTTGGTTGACAACCATTTCGGTTCTATAATTTTTTATACCAACTATTTTCATAACTTACTTCAAATCCGCAATCTGCGCCAACAGCGGCTCAATTGCCTTGTTCTTCTCCATGGCATCCCCCAGCCTCTGTTGTAGACTAATGATCTTGTTCTCCAGCCCTTTGTTGAGCGACTTCACGTGGTCCAAACTGCGGGCCTCTATGCGCAGGCGCTTGTATTGGCGGCGGGCGAGGAAGCGGCGGATCTGGGGGGAGGGAAAGGTCATAAAATGCTTGTATTTCCCAAAGGGCAAAGGTGGATAGGCATACAAAATTTGCCAGTTATTTTTTATGCAGTTTGGCAGATAAATGAAAGGACGTGCTTAAGAGACTGCAGTACGCATAAAAATTAACAATTTTTACTATGGGAGCAGCCATGCCCATGTCCCATGTGAGGCAAGCCATTGACCGGGCAACACACAAATTCAAGACTCCAGGATGCTACTGAGAATGTTTTCATGAAAAACCCATTAACGTTCCACAGGACCCAGGGATCGAACCCAGAATCGACTCCAGTAACAGATCTCAGTCTGTCATATTACGAATTCGTCTTCACGCAAAAATTTGAAATGTTCGTAGCGCCGAAGTCGGTATTTTGCTTAGGTACGACGTAGCTTGCACTGTGCTACGGCGTAGCAAACTTTAACCGCGTGGCATTCAAGAATAAACGCAGGTTCACGCAGCGCAGGGCAGAGCAGATTTTATTATCCATGAACGTACTGAGTCAAGCTGCGTACGCTGCCGCTCAGGTGCGTACGACGCAGACATATGTCTGTCCTGCTCTGCATCTCGTTGTAGAGCCGGCACAGATTTCTGCGCGACGCGACGATTTTTTTTAAATTCATAATTTTGTTTCAATGATAGATTCTTTGTACTAGCTAGGACGTGAATGTGTCTTTGTACATGCGCTCGCGGCCTATATCTGCCTCGCCTGCCCTAGCCTGCAAAATCTGTACTGTGCTGTGTTGCGTCACCTGCGTCTGTGTGAACATTTTGCTGTGTGATAAATTCAATTATATTTTACACGAATGTCGTAAACTGATAATACCTAAATTTACTTTTGTTTTATCTAAAATGTAAAATACTTACAGATGCTTGCGCAATGACAATCTGTCTACTCAGCCTCTTGGCACGTTTGCGCGCGAGATAGCCACGCGCGTACCGTTGTATTGTGACAACCTAGGAAAATAAAAACATTTAACATAATTACAAATTTTAGTAGTTTCTACTATTTGAACATGGCAAGGGATTGCCGTCGCCACATGACAAACATTTGTTTTTTTTATTTTTATGGCCCAAATATGTTTTGCTTATTTCAGCTGTACGTTGACTTAGAATTCCAGGCACGTCATAAACTAGTTGATTAGCATCGTAAATATTGTTGGGAGCTGCTGAAGATTGCAAAAACTATCTTTGTGTGAGCACTGACCATTAGCTTCTATAAAACTACCATTTACTGGGTACGTCTTTCATTGACTTGTATGTGCCCTGGCGGCTGAGAGTATGTCATGCTCACTCTAATGTCTCGCTGATGGTGGTGCGTGTGTGGGATCATTAAGTTCCCTTCATATTAGTTGAGCTGAATGGTGCAATTCCGTGCGTCATGTTCGTGAACGGGCGCTGTCAGTAGGGACTGGCTTATTTTAATTTAATTTTTGAATTGTTTTATTTTTTATTACGTACACTTTTAACGTTCTCACATTTAAATCTTCAACATAAATGATGTAACCAATATTTTGTAGCAATATTTCGATTTTAAAAGAGTGTCTGTGGAGTTTCTTGCTCGTTCTTGTCCATAAGTACCTACAACTCTTTGGAATGGGCAACTAGCTTCATCTTTCTGACTGACCGACACCTTGAAAATTCAAAAGTGCTTGTAATTGGTTTATTTGAAATAAATGCTTTGAGTTTGAGTTCAGAAATTCATGTCTGATAGATCGTACCTACGATATATTAGACGATATTACACCATGCATTACAAAGTTAAAATGTCTCGTATGCTTGTAATTACACCGGCACCCATACCCTTCAAATTGGAATAAATATACAGGTTGGCAGGAACATCGACGCGAAAACTGTTACCTTTTTAAATAACCGACGTAAATTTTAACACATGGGGGTTCAGAATCATGTACTGAATCCATGGTAATCGTTTTCGTGTCGATGTCCCTGCCACCCTGTATACACAATATTGCGTATAATTATAATAGTTTTTATTTTAATTAATGTACTTATCTTTTGTATAGATTACTTTCTTTTTTGTGAATGTGAGAACGCTGTAGGCTTAGTGGACTGTGGATCTGTTGACCATTTTCTATTTTGTTAAATACCTCAGTGGCGTGCGGCCCATAAAGACAGAAAGACACTGCCTACCCTAGTTCTGATAATAGATCTAATATTATTTTATCAATAAACAAAACAAGATAAAATACCTAATTCATAAATTAGCTCCACCTATCGAGTGCCGATGGTATCATTTGAGCGCAGCACTAGCAGCGCCTCGCCATTGCCACGGCAAAAGACACAAATTATTACTCTCTTAGTGACTTATATGTGTGCTGTCATGGTCATGCGGATTTAATGTGTGTGCGTTCCTATAGCTACGTGGGTTTTGCTGACACACAATGACAAAAATCACGCACACAACTGCATGAAAAGCCAGTGTCTTTTTGTAGTATTACGAAAAATTACGACTCGTACCGAACATTTCCGAACGAAAGTTTGCTATGCATTGCAAATATTTTAGAAAGTAACATTGTTTCATTGAATTTTATATAGTAGATGACCATCATTTTTTGTCGTATTATGTTTCTCTTTTTACTACTTATTTTCAAAAGTCAATAATCGGATAATCGCCATATTGTTTGATGTGTGTTATGTTTGTGACTACGCTATCGGGTATTTAGAATTTTAATGTTGATAATAAGAGTGTAAAATGGATAATATTGTCTGTGAAACTTGTTCAGATGGTGTGTGTATTGAGAAAATAAAACATGATGCGTTTTCAAAACTATCTTTCGGTGAAAAAAAACAAGTTATCGAGATAGGTCGTGGTACACCGGATTTGCAATTAATACAAACTAAAGGTAAAGTGAATCGCAGATTCCATAAAAAACTTAAAATAGAAAAAAACCTTCTTACGGAAATAAAACGCCTTCCCAACTTTTACGATTCCATATTGCAGACATTCTTACAGAAAGATAGGCGTGTAGATTTAATATACAAATAAAACAATCTTATATAGTATACTCACACCACCATCTTTTCACTGCTTTTATTTAAATTTTGCAAATCACATAAACATTACAAAACATCAAACAAACGCGCCGAAAAGCCACTTCGAATATCCGTAAATTGATATGTCTATAAAATCAGTCAATCTATGGATATTTGAGCTGGCATTTCGCAATTACCTACATCATCAATCGACAAGACGACGAACCAAAACTAACGTGCAGTATTTTTGGTGAGTAAAATTTTCTGCCTACCCTGTCTTAAAACTGTGTGCACGCCACTGAAATACCTGGTACTTATTGAAAGACCTAGACTGTCCTCCCATACCTAGTCACACTGTTATTTGAAAGTATTGTAAAAGCCAATTAATTTTAAAGGAGTAACTGTGGAGTTTCTTGCCGGCTCTTCTCCATAGGAAACGACCAATTGGAACTGTGCACCTAGCTTCTGACGGTTCATAAGTGCCCATGTAGGTTTATGTGAAATAAAATAATTTGAATTTACAGCAGCGTTGCTTGTATGTGGAAATATATATGGTGGTTGGTTGTAGTACTTTTCTGCTCAAGCTCAAGGTCAAAGTCAAATAATTTATTTCAAATAGGCTCATGTATGGCACTTTTGAACGTCAAAATTTCCAAAATAATATAATTGATTCTAGTCGTCCCTTCCAAAAGGTAGTTTACGTATGGAGAAGAATGGGCAAGAAACTCCACCGTTACTCTTTTAAAATGTTTTACAATAGTTTGTATAAGTACGTACATTAGTTAAATAATTATATGTGAAGACGATGCACCTAGAATAAAATTACTAATAGTACCTGACGGACGGACGGTCCCTGAGTAAGTTGTAGCCTATAGCTGTAGGTATAATGTATAACTCACCGCTTTGACCTTCCTCCGGTCTCTATTCAGGTTCCTAACCATGTAACCCCTAGCGTGGGCCTGTAACCTGATGGCTAGGCGACGTAACCTTGAATAACCTAGATATAACTCACTGCTTTGTTCTTCCCCCAGTGTCTATACAGGTTCCTAGCCATGTAACCCCTAGCGTGGGCCTGTAACCTGATGGCTAGGCGACGTAACCTTGAATAACCTAGATATAACTCACTGCTTTGTTCTTCCCCCAGTGTCTATACAGGTTCCTAGCCATGTAACCCCTAGCGTGGGCCTGTAACCTGATGGCTAGGCGACGTAACCTTGAATAACCTAGATATAACTCACTGCTTTGTTCTTCCCCCAGTGTCTATACAGGTTCCTAGCCATGTAACCCCTAGCGTGGGCCTGTAACCTGATGGCTAGGCGACGTAACCTTGAATAACCTAGACATAACTCACTGCTTTGTTCTTCCCCCAGTGTCTATACAGGTTCCTAGCCATGTAACCCCTAGCGTGGGCCTGTAACCTGATGGCTAGGCGACGTAACCTTGAGTAACCTAGATATAACTCACTGCTTTGTTCTTCCCCCAGTGTCTATACAGGTTCCTAGCCATGTAACCCCTAGCGTGGGCCTGTAACCTGATGGCTAGGCGACGTAACCTTGAATAACCTAGATATAACTCACTGCTTTGTTCTTCCCCCAGTGTCTATACAGGTTCCTAGCCATGTAACCCCTAGCGTGGGCCTGTAACCTGATGGCTAGGCGACGTAACCTTGAGTAACCTAGATATAACTCACTGCTTTGTTCTTCCCCCAGTGTCTATACAGGTTCCTAGCCATGTAACCCCTAGCGTGGGCCTGTAACCTTGTTTAACCTAGGTATTACTCACTGCTTTGTCCTGCCTCCTGTCTCTATACAGATTCCTAGCCATGTAACTCCTTGCATGGGCTTGTAACCCGATGGCTAGGCTACGTAAACTCTAGTAACCTAGGTATAACTCACCGCTTTGACCTTCCTCCGGTCTCTATTCAGGTTCCTAGCCATGTAACTCCTTGCATGGGCTTGTAACCCGATGGTTATGCAACGTAACTTTTGTTATTTGAGTTTAACTCACCGCTTTAACCTTCCTTCGGTCTTTATACAGGTTCCTAGCCATGTAACCCCTAGCGTGGGCCTGTAACCCGATGGCTAAGCGACGTAACCTCTGGTATTTGAGTCTTGCCAGCCAGCCGCGGACGTTGCGTTGGATTTTGATAGCGGCGCGTTTACGACGAATTTCTTGGGCGCGTCTGGTGGTAAGAAGAAAGAGTTTTTAGAAAGGAAACTTATCGTAAATCGATGTAACCCCCAAAAAAATAATGTACCTACTCTCTAAGTAAATAATTTGGGGGTTACATCGATTTACGATAAGTTTTGTAGGGAAGTATTGTAGCAATAAAATCGAATTCTTTATTAACAAATTGATGCCTTTTTTATACGAAACTTAACATAACACAAACAAAACATCACGCATGTTTGCCCTGGAGGGTTAGGCAGAGCACCAGACCTATAGTACACCCACATTTCGCCAGTTTTAAAGGTCTATTCAGATAAAAACGATATCACTGTGGCGCTCGGGAGCGATACAGTTACTGGGTCCGCCTTCTGGTTAGTCTTTTTCGACCAGTATCGCTTACAGAGTGCAACAGCAATATCGCGGCGATATCGCTTATACCTGAATAGGGGTTTAGTTCCATGAAATAGTTTATTATGCGAGAAGTTTGTTAATAATAAGGAAAATGCGTGTTTCATAAAAAAAAAGGCGTAATGCGTGTTTATGAAAATGCGTTTTCATTTTTAATTAACTTGATGATTTAAGAATTTTATAATGGTAATTTATAAATTGATCTAAATAAGTGTAATAATAGTGATATAAATAATTTCAAATGGTAAAATGTGGCTGAGCTAAATGTAACCTTAAGAACTATTATGTATTACCCATATTTGCAAAAAAAAATTCTATTCTATTCTATTCCATTCATTGTTTGTAAAATTATCCTTTTTTTGTGTTACTCAAAGCAGTATATTTGGAAAATTCTGCAATAATTTGCAGCAGTTTTTAGAACCTGTAGTCACAGATAATAATTCAGCCATTTCCTCCTTACAGCTAAGACTAGCCCGTCTTGTTTTTGCCATATTTTCTCATCAACTACGGCTTACCTTCTAGCCAGGTATCCTCTGGCGCGAGCCTGCAGCGCCCTCAACGCAGACATTATCCTCAGGTACTTGCGTCGTGCGATGAACCGACGCACACAACTTTGTACACGCACGCAGTAGTCACGTTGTATGTCCGCGCGGATCTTTTCTAAGTACGCCACCTGTCAAAAAAGGGAAAGTCGAACTTTGTGTTCATGCACCGAACTCCATTTCTCCGAATATGAATGTTTACACATAATACATCCCGTATTTCAACCGTTTAATACGCCAACAATACCAACACTTTTATGTCGTAGCAATAAAGGCGATTCTTGTAGTTCCAGTGTTATTACTAACATGCGCTTGACCGTACTAGATTTCAACCATAAGCCGAGGGGTGCGTGCACGACATCTATTTGCTGTATCCTCTAGTCATACGAACGCAGGCTTACGAGCGCCCCTACGACGCCTTACCAATCAATATAATAAGACCTTCCATAAGACATCTTTGCTGTTTCTGTTGGAAAATTTCGATGCCTTGTTCGCAAAACAATCATAGATTTAACTCCATAATGTTTAAACTATAGACTGTATTTATTATTTTATTATTTTTGCATGCCTCTTTAGATTTATCATTAACCACATTATGCATACAATTATGATGTAATTGTAATCGCACATCGTAAAAAGTTTTAATATTTTGTGGAAAATGTCGTGGGTTACACATTTGCTCACTCTTTACTTAGCTCTAATTATTTTGTAATATTGTAATGTGTAACCGTTTATTTTCCCAAATAAATAAAAATAAATAAAATAAAATTTCTGAATGGTTAGAAAGAGCTTTTTCAATTCCAATATCAACTTGTGAGTTAAGGAGGTATGAGGAACAGCTTGTAAAGTTCACTCTCCCTCTATAGAAAAGCGAAGTTAAACCGACCAGATGGGTATCATGTCTGGTGGGCTACGGCCCAACGATTGATGTCCGAAAGTTATATATAATTATGTCGTCACACGGTAGAATCTAATTGCGCGAAGCAGGATTTTGAGCGACGATGCGTAGTTCGCATGTGGCGATATAAATGCCACCACTTGAGGCAAAAATAATAAACATGATTTAAATTCGCTTTTAGTTGACTTCACATTGACGTCTTGTAAACATTGCGCCAGCGCCGCATACTACAGTAATCGTATTGAAACTTACATCGAGTTAGCGTGTACGTCCGATAAACGCCTGAACGAGAAGTGAAGGTTGCCTAAGTAAAGTGGTTACCTGTCCAGCTCTGAAGAATATCTTTGTGGCTCCGAACTGGTACTTGTCGGGGTCCTTGACGTGGCGCGCCAGTATACGGCCGCAGGTGGCCTTTATGTTGCCGCGGTCTATTTCCTTGTATAGGCATAAGAGACGGTACCTGGTGGAAAGTAATTACTATATTATTACCTTCTTAACACTTCAGAGACTGTTGTTTGAAGTATTAAGGCCGCAGCCACAAATGTTACACCCGACGCCAAACCATATTTATTGGTAATCGAGTCGTGGATTAGCAATAGGAAATGTCGCTAATGACCCTGTTTCATTGGCGTCGATATTGCGGCTTATTAGTTGTATTTGACTTTTGCGCAAAAGGGATGGAGCTTTAGGGGAATCAGGAACAATGTGTAAAGTTCACTCATCCTCTATAATCCATCCTCTACAAGGGACGATCCTCCGACCAAATGGGTGTCGTGTCTAGTGGGCAACTGCCCGACGGTTGACGTCGAATAGTCAGCCCCATTTTATGTCCAGGCAAATCACTGTCCATTCCAAGGTTGCCTGGAAGAGATCGCGGAAAGCGATAACGCCGCCCATTGTATATTTTGTAGTGTTTGATTTATTTTTTGTTATGTATTTTTGTGGTGTACAATAAAGTATATATAAATAAATATATATGTCGTTCGCGCGGTAAACTCTAATTGCGCGATGCAGGATTTTTGTGTGACGTCAGGTTTTTGATGCGTAGTTCGCATGTGGCAATGTAGTTGCCGCCACAGAGCTATTTTAAGTTTTAAGTTGTGTATTCTGCTGCCAAAAACAAAAAGAAATATTTAAAAAATAAGCCTTACTTTTGCACCTTCTTCATCTAGTAAGGCTTTTTTTTAGTTGTGCCCCTTTTACTTACGGAGGCAGTGCATGTAGAATGTAAACGGATATTATTCTGCCACGGGTTGAGCTATTAATTCTTCACAGGTCGTGTCGATGCAAGAACAATAATAATGTAACGTGTATTTGTGTTATTGAAGTGAAAACTTCTTTAGGCGCGTTGGGCATTTTTGAGATGGAACTAAACCATTGATTTCGCGACACCGTGACGACACCAGCTTTCGACTATTCACAAGACATCGCGCCATCGACGCATTGATTACTCCAGCCCGTCCCATCCTTGATGTCCCTCCGGTTAAAAAAAAAAAGTCAAATGGTTAGGTAAAGGTAGGTTGACGCCCTAAGCCGAGGTTCGTACCCCACAGGGGGTGCCCTTAGCGAGCGTTCACCTAGTTTTAATTAGCATAGTTGAATAACCCCTGGCTGGAGGTTTTAAGTGTAGTAGCTTAAGGCACCCACAGGAAAGCCCGGTTAAGTAGTCATGATCTCAGAGGTCAACTACGAGATGCCCTACATAAAAAAAAATTGATTGCTGCGGTGCCGATTTTTTTCAAGTTTTCACTTCTGTCGGCACTCCCGGAGTGCCAGTTTTTTTTGTACATTGACAATGATGATTATAACCATTTTTTACCTAAAGAAGAAATCTTGGTAAAGCCATCTTGATGGGAACCCGGCGGCTGATATCCTGATTGTCTCCAGTACACCGCATGCTCTGTAACAAATTAATAAATTAGTATACATTGGAGATTGCGCCGAACTTTGGCGCAATCAGAATTTAGCTCTGGGCTTGTGTACTATCAATTTAGCACACAATTGTAGCAGTGATAGCCTAGTGGTGTAACCTTCGGACTGTCAAGTCATAGGTCTCGAGTTTGAGTATGAGTATGTCATGCTCACTCTAATGTCTCGCCAGCCCCGGATCTACGATTTTTTCGAACCGGGGCAAAAGCTTGATAGTGGCGCTCCCTCCCTACAGTGTTTGAGAAAAACTGTTAAAACTGACAAATGAGTAGCATTTTTTGTGACCATTTGTGATATATGTACATAAAATAATAATCCTTTAATCTGTTAAGATGCGTTCGTAAATCACTTAGTATGTGTTCAAAAACTAACTGGTATACAAATGTATGGAATTACATTTTTTTTTATTTTAACTTTATATTATAAGATTCGATTACTTGATAAAAACCTATGAGATTGTAGGAAAAGGGGCTTTACTTGTACGATATTTCGAATTCTTGTCTCAAGGATTTGGCGCCCCCATGAAACTGCCGCCCGGGGCAAGTGCCCCGGTTTGCCCCCCCTTAGATCCGGGGCTGTGTCTCGCTGATGCTGGCGTGTGTGTTGGATCATTAAGTTCCCTTCAAAATGGTTGAGCTGAATGGTGCAGATCCGTGCGTCATGTTCGTGAACGGGCGCCGTCACTAGGGACTGGTCATCTCTTAGCTGCCATGGCTTATTTTAATTTAATTTTTGAATTGTTTTATTTTTTATTACGGACGCTTTTAACGTTCTGCATCGTTCTCATATTTATAACTTCAACATTAATGATGTAACCAATATTTTGTAACCATATTGTTATTTTAAAAGAGTGTCCATGGAGTTTCTTGCCCGTTCTTCTCCATAGGTACCTACTACGCTTTGGAATGGGCAACTAGCTTCATCTTTCTGACTGACCGACCCCTTGACAATTCAAAAGTGCCTGTAATTGGTTTATTTGAAATAAATGCTTTGAGTTTGAGTTATGTACGACTTATGTCTGGTTTTTGAGGTCTTCAAGGACCTCGAGGTCCTCGATAAACTCAACTGGGGGTAAAACGAAAATTTACTCGACTATCTGCGACTATTTAGATACATAAATCTGCCTAGCCTCATCTGGTCATCCAGATATTATCAACGTTATTGTAGGTAAATATTTGACAGCTATTTGCGACGTTGCAAGCTTTTTGGTTGAACGCTCTTAACTGTCATTATGCTCACTTTGGTCATAATTAGTGATCTTTTGTTTTCTAAATGTGAGCGTTGTTTTGTTCTGATTACCTGAGCTGGTTGACGGCTCTAGCACTGTCGAACATGAAGGGCTCCTTGGTGTCGTTCGGTTTGATGCAGCGCACATAGTGAGGGGTAGTGGCTGACAGCGTGGACATTAAAGCTGACAGTGACTGACGGAACTGGGAACCAACTGTGTGTTTCTGGCCGGAAGTGCGGCGGGGGGGTTGCTGTGGAGAAGAAGATTCGTATTAGTGGGAATATTGCCGTCATGGTTCCCTATTTAGGGTTAGTAATGGCATTATTAACATTTTGGTAATGCTTTTATGGTGTTGAGAGACCTATGCCGAACAGTGGGACAGTAAAGGTTAATTTGAAAAAAAAAAAAAAAAAAGAATGTGTACTGAAAATATTGCAAATAAAAACTTTTTCACACAAAAAAAAAATTCAAAAACGGGAAAAAATACTTTATTTCGGAAGTCACTGTATTAAGGTTTGAATTTACGTTTTTTGCCACCGACTTACTGTGGAGTCATTTTAATAGGTAACATTTGACAATTCATCAAAATTCAACAACGTAACCTTGTAACGGCGGGCATAAAATAATATACTTTTTCGTTTTGTTAGAACTGCACAATTGCTTAACTTTTTTCAATTACGATTACATATTTATTGTAATAATGACCGATACGAGTAATTTTACGATTTGCTTTCACTAATAAACCATTCTAAACATGATGAACAATTTCTGATCTAAAGAACTGAACGTCGGTAGTATGTTGCGTCAGTTAACCTTTTTTCTCAGGGATGTTACTCTAAAAATCGAAAGCTGATAAGTAGAATCGAATGCAATGATTACTTGATAATAAAATTTTAAAGTTATTTTTCACTTTGTATTGTTTTTTTTTTTTGTAAATTTTTATTTTTCCTTTTTTGTTGTGGTACCTACTACACACAAATTCGAATACCACTACCTTTTTTTTTGGGTGTGAAATTATCAAATAACTTCTCCCGCTCTGGGCGGAGCGGGAGGGCGTGTCAGACTCTTACTGACTAAAACCCACCCGTGTTCCTCCGGTTGCCATGTTGCCGGGCAATACCACTACCTACTATGTAAATAGCAGTGACAGGAACTTATTATGTACATCATCCATATAAACTAAGAGGGAAAAATACGTATAATTGCAGGTAACTCAAAAAGTACCCAAGCAAAGTTAATAAAATTTATATGGAATCGCTTCGAGAGCATACCTTTTCAAAAAAAAAAAAAGAATTTTGCAAATTCGTCTTTATATGACGGAGTTATGCCCCAACATATATTTTTTTAAAAAGTGCGTGTCGGACTACGCAAAATGAAGGCTTTCATAGTTGGGATTAATTTATGCAAAATACAAACATTGTAGTTAAAATACATGTTCTCCCATACATTCCAACTGCAAATATAAGTTTCTACTCACAATATTGATAGATTTACCATTATTGTAAGACCATAGACTTCTTATAGGTTTTCCTGTAATCTATCAGTGAAGAACCATTTTGTGTTTTTTTCAAAATTTTTTGGCTCGATAGTTTTGGAGATAAGGGGAGAATGGTCAATTTTCATCTATTTTCTTAAATATCTTTAAATGTATTTATTATAAAATTATAAATATATTTGAGATCCTCGTAACAAGCCCTTTCATTTGATATGCCAGACGATACAGATTGAAAAACTTTTTTTTAAATTTTCTCCCCAAAAGTGACCCCCTCATTCAAAATTCATTTTACACGTCCGTGTTTGGGTTATAGAAATACATATGTATACCAAATTTCAACTTAATCGGTCCATTAGATTCGGATCAAATTGACTGTCACAGACAGACGGACAGACAGCCACGAGTAATCCTATAAGGGGTCCCTTTTTGTCCTTTTGAGGTACGGAACCCTAAACACATCCAAATTGAGAACCTCCTCCTTTTTTTTGAAGTCGGTTAAAAACATAACATAGTCAAACGCCAAATAATTCATTCTGAATAGTGATTCTATTGGCCAAATGATAATCACACAAAATATGTTCAACAGCTGTAGTCAGAATGTATCCATGATTCCTAGATTAAATTAATTATTCTCGTGTACCTGCTGTTCAACGGGACAATACCTTGGGTTTATTCTGCTAGGATTCAGGGATAGTTGAAAAAACAGGCTTGACTGGCACTCAATCTTAGACATCACTTCAACAAATGGTGCCTCCTAGGCTTTTGCGAAACGATTCTAACAGGGATTGATAAGTATGTGCCGTTTATCCCAAGGTCAGGCGCACGTAAATGTCCTGTTTGGTATCGACTCGTACACGAAGGGTTCCGTACCATCGTACAATATTTAACACAGTTACCATTTTTTTTTTATTGAAGTGAAAACTTCTTTATTCGCGTTGGGCATTTTTGAGATGGGACTAAACCATTGATTTCGCGACACCATGACAACACCTCATTTTTGTGAACGCGATTGTGCTCTTTATTTATATTACGTTACGGATCAATGTTCTATGCGAGTATTTTTACTTCAAAGGTTTCGGAAGTATTTTTTTTTTTGTAAACCCAATTATGCTCTTTATTCAGATAAGGTTACGAACCAATGCTCTATACAAGTATTTTTCTTCCACCAAGGCAATCTTGTTCAAGTTGTCACTTCTGTCGGCACTCCCGGAGTGGCAACAATTTTTTTTTTTTTACTATTTTTTTCTTTTTGGAGTACATACTCTGTGAAAATTGTCTACCTATTAAAATTCAAAACATACAGCCCTGTGACAGACGGACGGACAGATATACAGGGGAGCCTTAGAAATAGGGTCAAGTGGGTACCCTTTGGGTACGAAACCCTGATGAAGGAGCTTCTCATGACTAACGATGCTTCATGAAACTCAGCACTCCATGGGCAGCCCAGCTACCAATTTTGCTGTCTGGCAACAAAACTTTTTATTATGGTATAAGCTGGTACCTATCTATTTTCTTGATTTCCCTCGGCAAACTTCGTGTTTCGTCAGTCGTCGGATTTCTATCAGTTGCCCTTTGCACTTGGTGCAGACCGGACGCTCTCAATCGACTTGGAAGTATATAGAGTTGTTAATACCCTTTTAATTTAATGTAATTTATTTAAAAAATGGGAGGAAAGCCGCTAAAGTCGCAGGCACGACAGATAGGAAAATAGTTTTACAGCTCTATATAGTTCACACGGAAATCTAAACAAAACAACAATAAAGT
The DNA here is from genome assembly GCA_916610215.1 of Omphaloscelis lunosa. Classification (NCBI taxonomy): domain Eukaryota; kingdom Metazoa; phylum Arthropoda; class Insecta; order Lepidoptera; family Noctuidae; genus Omphaloscelis; species Omphaloscelis lunosa. The sequence goes on from OU744271.1 coordinate 3,974,439, forward strand.
ACTTAGTTCTGAATTTAAATTATTATACACGATAAATATAATAATTGATGGACATGGAAATTATCATTCGTTTTCGGAAATGCGATGATTCCCGAGGACCATTAAGAAAATAATCAGACTGTAGTTAACTTACTGTGAGACTGCCGAGAGGCACAGAGGGCGTGGTCCTCCTCTTAGAAGGCGGCGGGAGGGTAGCAGACGCAGACACCTCCACCGTTCTATCCGCAAAAATGGTATGGATCAGTCGACAGCTACTCGCGGTCTTGATACATTCCAGCTGTTCTTCAGACACTGTGTCTCTGTTCTTCTCGAGAAAACCTCCGGATTGGTACTCTACGTTGTCCGCGAAATGCTTGATTATGAAGGCTGGGAAAGAAAGAAGGGTAAGTTAATATTGTGGCAGCCACATTGCTTTTAAGTTGGTACGTTTGATCACATAAATAGTAAAATGCAATTGATGTGGATATATTTAGTAACCTGTCCCGCTTAGCTATTTCTAAAGAGTCTTAAAAACCCTGAAAGAAATCGACACGTGTTTCACCACGCCACCGGTGTGGCAACACGCCGTGTTCGAGTTCGCGACAAGTCAATCGTCATCCTGAGGATGCCTCGTTGAGAGGTGAATAACGTGTTGATTTCTTTCAGGGTTTTTAAGACTCTTTAGAAATAGCTAAGCGGAACAGGTTACTAAATATATCCACTTCAATTGCATTTTATAATGGATTTCCGCAAGGTCACGCCTGAATCAATTAACTATCACATAAATAGTGCGTTAAGAGAACTTTTACACACTTCATATTTATGGTGATATTTTAGAGGTATGAGGAACAGGGCTGTAAAGTTCACTCATCCTCTATAGAAAAAGGAGGATCCTCCGAGCAGACGGGTGTCGTGCCGGCGAGCAACTGCCCAATGGTTTATATCTAGATCTTGCATATATGTCGATCGCGCGGTAAACTCTAATTGCGTGATGCAGGATTTGTGTGACGTCAGGATTTTTGTGTGACGTCAGGTCTTTGATACGTAGTTTGCATGTGGCGATATAGATGCCACCACAATATCACTCAATTAAAAATACAATTCAAATTGATAGAACCTTTCATTTTTAAGACAATTGTACGTAGAATGGTATTCAAATACATTTTTTAATGCGTGATAAAATTAAGTTGAGTTGGATTGCCAAGTGGTCAATAATGATAACTGGCTAATATTGTCAAGAAGCTTACATTGCTAGGGTAATCATTTTGGCCAATTAACTAATATTGCTAACATGTACTCAGGCTAGGTGGAATGGTGATCTTCGCAGGGTGGCTGGTAACAGCTGGATGAGAGTGCTCGAGGATTTAGTAGAAAGGCATGCTATTGGAGTTCACGTCCACGAGTCAACAGTCGGGGTGCATGAAAGGAGCCTTCCCGAGCGACGTATCTACAGAACCACTATACGTCCGGCGCACCCTGGGCAAGCAGTGAGTTTCCACGCTAATTTGCTAATCTTTGCGGGTCCCGCTGCCCCGCCATCGCAGCGGGCGCGGTTTAAAACTGCTCCGTGAGATCTTAACCTTACAAAACCGGCTTTGTGCGTAGACTCTATGAACATCGCAGGGTCCTCACAAGCCACCGTAAGCGCGGGCTTGCGGACGGTGAGCAATGAGTAGCTCGCCATCCGATAAGGACGAGGCCCGGGTCGACAGCGCGTTGAGTTCCACGCGCGCCTCAAAGTGATGTCAGCAGAACTGACGGGGTCCACTAGGGCCGATGCCTGCCGGAATCGCGGGAAAGTTCGAAAGGATACCGTGGCCCCTGGCAACATACAGGCAACTGAAGGAACACGGGTGGGTTTTAGTCAGTAAGAGTCTGACACGCCCTCCCGCTCGGCCCAGAGCGGGAGAAGTTACTTGATAATTTCAACCAAAAGAAAAAAAAGGGGCCCCACAAGACAAATCTGTAATTCCTTCTGATGTCAACCGCAGAACTCACTGCGACATTCTTTGCCTCCAAGAGACCCATCGAGATGAAACTCAAAGCCGGCCTCACATTCCTGAACTTACGCTTATCGCCGAGATCTCTCTGTCACCAGTCAACGGCTGAAATAATGACTCACCTTGGTTCCCGAACCTCGGCTTCATAAAGTGATGGTAGCTGGCACAAGACTGGTGCAACTTGGCCACGAAGCCGGAGTCGCTGCCGCCCGGCACGCGGCACTGTTCATCTAGGAGCGCCAGCACTCCTAAGCGGTCTTCGATCAGGTCAATGCAGGGCTGGTTATCGTAGAATTCTATCATCTTCCAGGAGATTTCTTCCTATTGGTTAAAAAGTAAGTTTTAAGATTACCAAATGGTGTTATTGTAAAGTGCGGTCCGTTTTGGGAGCTGTTCTGAGAATAATTTGAATCAAAGAATTTCCATTTCTATTTTTAGGGAAGTGATAGCCTAGTGGTGAGACCGTCGAACTGCCAAGTCATAGATCTCGAGTTCGAATCCAAGGCACGCACCTCTGACTTTTCGGATTCATGTGCGTATTGTACAATTATCACTTGCTTCAAAAACGGTGAAGGAAAACATTGTGAGGAAACCGGCACGCCTGAGAGATATTTCTTGACGGCATGTTAAGCCAAGTGAGAGGCCCATAGACGGCTGTAAAACTCTGACACCAAGTTAGTCACTAACCACACGAAAAGAAGAATTATATTTTGAATGTTTTGATGTTCAGTGGGCAAAAAACTAACTGTTTATTTATGGTTTTAATTCATCCTTTTATAAAATCCTAATAACTAATATTATAAACGCGAAAATTGAGTTTGTTTGCGAGAGTAACAGCTGGTGCCAAGATCAGGATCCGTTATGATTATAAAATATGTGAAAAATAAACTTGAACATAATAGAATCTCAGTTGTCATGTTAAATATCTCCAGGATATCTGTAACAAATAATATTAGGAAGTAAAAACGTTTACCTTAATATATTCATCCTGTTCCAACTTAAATACGTGTGAGTTGAACTGTTGCTGAAGCTTCTCGTTCGCGTAGTTTATACAGAACTGCTCGAACGAGTTGATCTCGAAGGTCTCGAACCCGTAGATGTCGAGAACACCTGGAGACAAGGATTTAAAAATGAGATTTTAATACTCCATTGGTAGGAAAGAACGCGGTAATTTTTGAGGTGAAAACTTCTTTAGGCGCGTTGGTCATTTTTGAGTTGGGACTAAACCATTAATTTCGCGACACTGTGATGATACCAGCTTTTGACCATTAAAAAGTCATCAATGCGTTGATTATCGTGGTGTTATTACGTAGCTACGAGCCCCTCATGTCATTGTATATAATCAATAAAAAAAACAGTGGCACTCCGGGAGTGCCGACAGAAGTGAAATCTTGAAAAAAATCGGCGCCGCGGTCATCAACGCGTTGATATCTTTTTAATGGTCAAAAGCTGGTGTCGTCACAGTGTCGCGAAATCAATGGTTTAGTCCCATCTCAAAAATGCCTAACGCGCCTAAAGAAGTTTTCACTTCAAAAATACCACACTATTATTGTCCCAAAGTCAAAGTCAAATCATTTAGTTCAAATAGGCCCATGTATGGCACTTTTGAACGTCAAAATTTACAAAATAATAGCAGTGCAAACGCCTCTTCTCATACAAAGAAGGCACGAGCATTGATCACCACGCTTGCTCAAGACGGGTTGACGATTTCAGGCTTTTATTAGATGAGGGTCTTATAAGAGGTCTTAGATGTGACTCATTATATATTTAACTCACCAATAAAGTGTTTTTTAGCATGTCCGGTGTCCAGCGCCCTGTTGACGGCATATACGAGCCACGCGAACAACTCGCCGTACATTCTCTTAGCGAGCGCGTCACGAGCAAACGACGCCCTTTGGACGTCCATGCGGGACACAATTACCTGAAGAAATAGGAAAATAGAAGTATTTTTGGTTTGCATTTGACGCATAAGGTGCTGATAAACTTGAGCATTCAAGCGAAAGTTACATTACAGAACAATAAACGGAAGCGTTTTAGCGAGTATTCTAATGAAAGGTCAGTAAATTTGCTTCGAGTTTTTTGCCGAGCCGAGCCATTCTGTCATTGTTCTGCCGCCGTCCCTCTATGCCTCCTGCACCCATTGACGAAGACTGACTAGTGAATTCGCTAGAATGATCGTGAAAATGTTCGTAGCGATATTTGGCTGTATGCCTGGCTCTGTTCGTTGTTCAATTCGACAAATTTAAAAACGGCGAATGCTCGATGTTCTGTTGCAGGTGAATGCTCAAGTTTATCAGCACCTTAATACCAGCTCGAAGGAGCTTCGTTTGAGTCCGTATGACGTCGGGAGAGCACGAAACTTGCGCCGGAGTAAATACTGCCATAGACAAAACACCTTAGACTAGAAATATTTACACTGATACAATGCCGAAAATGCTTCTAAATCTTAGTTATGTATTTTTTGAGAACATTGCTGAAATAAGTAGTAGAAATTCAAATGCAAAATTCAAATGTTTATTGCTCAACACAGTACATGATCGTACATTTGTAGATATCAAGTGAATGCGCAGTCCACTGTGTTGCACCAATTCAGGCATGCAAAGTTATCATTAAAATAATACAATGTCATAAATTCCAATTAATACCTTATACAATGTCATTAATTCCAATTAATACCTTAAACAATGTCATAAATTCCAATTAATGCCTTATAAAATGTCATAAACTACAATTAGTACTGTATACAATGTCATAAAATCATTATTAATACCATAAACTAGCATAAAAACGAGTCGAATAGAAACTTTTTTTTTAAATCAGTTAAAAATTATCATTAGACGCGAACGATTAAAAATAAATATCACAAAAGAAAGTAAGTAGATATTTAGCTGAGTTACAGAGGTTATCAGAATTACTAATGTAGTGAGAATCTCTTTAAAAATGTCCTCGGTTTTGGGTACTCGTATTTCGGTGCAGTCCGTAGCTTTACTAAAAATACAATTATATTAAGCACCATGTTATTTACGTTTCCAACAAAAAAATCTAACAAAAAGGCTACGAAAATTAATAAAATATTAAAGATAATAAAATACAATAAACGTGGATATATTTAGTAACCTGTTCCGCTTAACTATTTCTAAAGAGCCATAAAAAACCCTGAAAGAAATCGACACGTGTTTCACCTCTCAACGAGGCATCCACAGGATGACGATTGACTTGTCGCAAATTCGAACACGGCGTGTTGTACACCAAGCGCTGAACCCTAACTGAAAAAAAAAAGATAATAATAATTACCTCATGCGCAGACGCTATTCTTCTATGTGTGAGCCATCGAGATAGTTCAGCTTTAGATACGCCGAGGAGCGAACACACGATGTCAAGATGTTTGTCGTTCGACTGCAAGAAAATAAACATAGTTCAATTAAAAGGAACAATATTATTCTGGCAAAGCTTGATTGAATATAGAAGTGGGTAAAGCTGTACAAGGATCTCTAGTAGTAATGTCAATTAATGCGATTTCGCATAAATTTAATTAGCATGTGAATTCTTGAGTCATAGCATGCTAATTACTATTTGCTATTATGACGATAATTGATAATAATGAAGTATGTGAATTTTGTTAATATGCGAATTAAAAAGCGCGTTCGCCTTATGACGTGTCCTAGTGTGCGTTTAGTTTACTCGCCGATAACGTTTTATTTGTGCTAGTACACTTGCAAAATTAATATGATTAAAATTGATCACATAATTAAATATATTAAAGTATATAAAGTACGAAGCGAAAAAATCACTTCGATGTCCGATTTTTCGCTTCGTACTTTAGAATTTCACAATTACATTTCATTGGCTAAATGCTAAATGAGCATTCGCATGCTAACAATGAATGTGAATGCTAATTAATCCATCACTAATCTCTAGGAGCATGGCCAAATCGAAACGAGCGGCGCCATCTTGTTTAATCAATACATTAAAAAGCAAGTACAATTTTAACAGCTAAAATTTAAAAAATCCCCGAAACAAACATTTCCTCATTTCTCTTTCCTACTCCATCACCAGACCCTGTTCACCATCTATCTATAACCTATTCATTGAGACCATTCCGATGAGCCCAAACACAATAGCATGCTGTAAGTTGGTAAGGGAGTTGGATATCCTACAAATCTCAGGTGATGCTGCAGCATCAGTTCAAGATTACCACGTTCTCCTAATATCATTGAAGTAACAGAATACCAAATTTCAAATCGATCAGACCTGTGGAAGACACTCACATCCATACATCAACTAGAAAAGAGCTGATAATCTTGAACCGATTTTGATAAAACAAGTCAAAGAACCATCGCCAGAAAACCTGCTCTCAAATAAATAAAAGCCGCATTCAAATCGGTTCACCCGTTTAAGAGCTACGGTGCCACAGACAGACACACATAGCGGTCAAACTTATAACACCCCTCTTTTCTCGTCGGGGGTTAAAAACATTTGCACACATGTTTACCAACAGTTCTGAAGCCGTCATACTGGCCCTCAGTTTGGTGTCATCATCGTTCCAAATTTGAATTCACACCCATCTAAAAAATTACAGACCTATTGACGAAAATGCAGAGTGGGAGTCCGGAACAGTATTTTGGATGTCCTTTTGCCAGCCGGCAAAGGCAGCCATCTTCCAACCTTCTCCATCCCTGTTTCTCTCTAGCCACTCACCCCATGTTTTTCCAGTGAAATCTATGTCCATCATCATTTGCCTAGTCTTTTCCCAACTATGTTGGCTCGGGTTCCACTCTAACCGGATGTAGCTGAATACCAGTATTTTACATGGAGCGACTGCCTATCTGACCTCCAGAACCTAGTTACTAAGTAACACGATACTTGGTGTCAAACTTTTGGGCTTCTAACTACCCGTTACGACTGTCAAAGATCTACAAATGACAGCGAGGCACGGAAGGGTCTTGGTATGTAAAGATGGTCACCCATCCCCGGACCAACTGCGGCAAACGAAGCTTAACCCGCCTCACGAAACAGGTTCTCCGATTATCAAAAAAAGCAGCTGCGTTTATTTACAGCAGCTGTAACTGGCCATGGGTCATTTAATAAACACCTCTTTGTCATAGGAGTCACAGACAGTCCACTGTGCAGAGCCTGCATTGAGGACGACGAGACAGCAGCTCATGTGCTGTTTTTTTTAAATTTTGTTTTTGACATTACGAACTTAATGTATATTTTTGTTTTACCAAGTCAATTGTTGAATGCTCCAATTAGTAATGATTTTCTTTCTTTTTGGTGGTAAAATTGTATTAATTTCTAAAATAAATTGCAAACTATAGTTTTTTTTTATAATTTAGAAGCATTTTTATTTTTGTAAATGTGAGATCATGGAGCCGTTTATTAAGTTATTTTTAATCGCGTTATATTTTCAATTGCTTTTGATTATTTTTTGTACATTGTTCTCACATATAGAAGCAACAAGAATGATGTACCCAGAATTTTGTAATATCTATATTTAAAAGAGTGTCCTTGGAGTTTCTTGCCCGTTCTTCTCCATAGAGATCTACGTTTTGGAATGGGCAATTAGCTTCAACTTTCTGGCTAACTGACCGACTCTTTGACAATTCAAAAGTGCCTGTAAACTGCCCGGTGGTGCCACATACAGTGCCAAGCACTTCGGTAACCCAGGGACCCTACGTGAGATTATCAGTGACACCAAGGCGTTGCTGGACTTCTTTGAGGAGCTGGGGTGGATCGAATAACCGATTTTCCCACCCGTACGCAAAATACGCGCTTTGACGTGGACTTGCGGATACCTGCCCGTATTACCTATTACCTAAGCGAAGATTAATCTTATCGATCGACCCGTGCGGCTGTTATTATGTTACTTACACTGATATAAGCGCCATCATCGCTATCATCATCCCCCGGCGCGTCGGGGTCGCACGCGTTCAGCTCCACGTTACCGAGGTGAAGGATAGTGGACAGGATCGTAAACATGTCGCGCTGCTCTGCTTCTGATACTCCTGTGAAGATCAAGACAAATGATTAACAGAGATTTTTTAGAGAAATGATTTGTGAATTGACACACAAGCACTTTTTTTGTTTATTTTTTTGCATTTAATTCTTTTTTGTTTTATATTGTTTAAATCTCTGAGTCTATTATAATTGATTTTTATGTTCAAGGCTCGGAACCGGTTAAAAAAATACCGGTGAAAACCGTTTATTTGGGTTTTACTCCGAACTTTTCTTAAGAACGTGAACGTTTTAAGAACTTTATTTTAACCTAAAATAACCGGTTTTTACGACAAGCGGCATGTCGGTAAATGCATTGCAACTTGTGACTACTTGTGAGGATGCCGCGCTGAATAAAAACTGAACAAAAAACCGGTTAATACTGCTCTAAGCCGTTTTATCCGAAAAAACCTTTATATAAAGACTCCTCCAAAACCGGTAAAAAAAAATAGTTTCTACGAGCGATACCGAATGTAAAGGTTTGTGCGTCAAGTACCATAATAACGGTTTGAAAATTTAACCGGTATCCGAGCCATGTGCCCTATCCCTTCACATTTATTAACTGATTATGTTTACATACCGTGTGGTGGGACCCTGGTGATCTGCTATACAGGTATTCCTAGTACAGACACCAGTCTCTCACAAACTATTGTCACAGTTTTTCAACTCTGTCTAAATTACAAGATGCCATTGTTTGTCAAGAGAAAATAAATTATTCGAAATTGAATCACTCGACATGAGATTGACAGTTTGTTATCTATTTTTTGAGGATGTTATACCCCAAGGGTATTAGCGGGCCCGAGTTTTTAATAAAGCCTTTCAGCAAATGGGTGTTCGCCTCCAATTTTTTTAGTACATTTCCTGGAGAGACCTAAAACAGTGTTAGTAAATCTCTATCTATAAAAATAAATAAAACTGAAGTGTCTGTTTGTAATGTCAAATTAACAGCTTTTTACTAAATGCACATAAAGGAAAAAACGGTAATTAAAACATTTTTTTTGTCTGTAGGTCTGTTTGTTTGTTCCGGCTTATCTCCAAAACAACTGGACCGATTTTGACGGGACTTTCACTGGGAGATAGCTGATGTTATAGGAAGTAACTTAGGCTAATTCTATTAATTAGAAAAAGAATTATGGTTCAGACGAGCGAAACCGCGGGCAGCACTAGTCTCTTTATAATATTAGAATGTATAAAATAGCACAGAATCGTCGATGTTTTGACATGTCGCCATATTAGTACACTAGCTTTTGATTGCGGCTTCGCCCGCGTGTATGTCGGAAATTATCCCACTGGAACGTACTACCCGGATAAAAAGTATCATATATATTAATCCAGGTTGTAAACTATCTGTGTGCCAAATTTCATTCCAATTAGTTCAGCCGTTTTTACGTGATTGAGTAACAAACTTTCACATTTATAATATTATGAAGTAGGATTGCACCCGTACGAAGCAGTCCTACACTCGAGAGCAATGAATCCGGGTCACTTAAAGAATGTTAAAAATCTCGGAAACTAAAAATGATAGGTTAATGCAATAAATTGTATTTAATAGACAATGTAATACTCCTTAAATGAAAGTAAAAAAAATATGAGTCACCATACATTTTATTAACACAAAATTACATAAAGAAAAAAACTGCTGATCTCTCCTTAAAACAAAAATAGGAAACATGACATTTTTGAACTTTATTACGATTTTCTTGAATTTTAATACTTCGTATTGCCTCCTCGTGCTTCCATTACTGCGTTTACGCGGTTTGGCATGCTGTACACCAAGTTCCTTATACGATTTTGGGGAATATTCTCCCATTCCTCTGTGAGAGCAATTTTGAGCTCACGAAGCGTGATTGGGGGAGGGTTTCGTTGTTTTACGCATCTGCCTAGCTCGTCCCAAGCATGCTCGATCGGGTTGATATCCGGGCTGCGCGCTGGCCACTCCATACTAGTAATGTTCATCTCTTGAAGGTAGTCATTCACAATCCTACCTGTATGAGGTCGGTCATTGTCATGCATAAATATAGCATCCTCACCTAAATTGACCATAAATGGACCAACGTGATCATTGAGGATTTCTTCCACATATCTTACGCTAGTTAAAGAGCCGTTTTCTATGATCACCAGCTCTGTGCGACTTTCAGAAGAAATTCCGGCCCACACAAGTACAGACCCACCACCGTAGGCTACTTTTTCTTCGATGCATGCTTGCTTGAATCTTTCCCCTGGTCTTCGATACACTCTGTGTCTTCCATCGTGCTTGTAGAGCATAAATTTTGATTCGTCGGAGAACATAACTTTTGACCAATCTTCAATACTCCAATTTACGTGGCTCTGGGCATATCTTAGTCTTGAAATACGATGCCCACGCTCCAGTTTAGGGCCGTTTGCAGGTCTAAGGGGTTTTAAGTTAGATTCAGCAAGCCGACGTCTTACTGTCCATGCACTTGGGTTACTTCCTCCGAGGCGTCGAAACTGATTTGTGAGTTCAGTTCCTGTGAGAAAGCGATTTCGAAGCATGGTGTTCACCAAGTATCGGTCTTCTCGTGCTGTGGTACACCTGGTTCTGCCCGTTCCTGGTCTGCGTAGGTTAGAACCAGTTTCTTCGTAACGTCGGAGAACTCTTTGTACTGTTGACAGCGACACACCGACAGTCCTGGCTGTATCGCGCTGACTCCGGCCGGTTTCCAGCATTGTAAGTATTCTGGTGCATTCTTCAGGCGTAAGCGACATAATTTCAGCTTGAATAATGAATATAGAGCACTATCAACATGGTTTATGTACCCACATAAATGACAGATTACAAACAAAAGCAAAACCAAATGCTGTAATTTCGTAGTTCCATCTTCGAAAGTGGCCCTTTTTCAAATTTGATTTTTTTATGATATAACTTTACAATAACTAAGAAGTTTTAATACCTTCATTTAAGGAGTATTACATTGTCTATTAAATACAATTTATTGCATTAACCTAGCATTTTTAGTTTCCGAGATTTTTAGGATTCTTTAAGTGACCCGGATTCATTGCTCTCGAGTGTATTTCAAACTCAATTCAACTTTTAACACTTCGGAAACCCTCCGCGATTTAGAGAGACGTCACGTAAGCAGTATGTACTATCGAAGAAACGCTTATCTGTACACTGTGCGTCTACATATCTGTACGTCTTCACATATAATTATTTAACTAATGTAGGTACCGATACAAAATATTTTAAAACATTTAAATGAGTAACGGTAGAGTTTCTTGACCATTCTTCTCCATACGAAAACTACCTTTGGAAGGGACGACTAGAATCAATTATATTATTTCGTACATTTTGACTTTCAAAAGTGCCATACATGGGCTGTTTGAAATAAATTATTTGACTTTGACTTTGTAAGGATTATTCTTGCTTGCAGCGCTCGGCCGTTACAGTATCGCTTACCTATGAAAAAAAAGGTCGTGTGCACGGGATTTTGTTTTCAAATTGATTAAACTCAAACTCAAAGCATTTATTTCAAATAAACCAATTACAGGCACTTTTGAATTGTCAAGGGGTCGGTCAGTCAGAAAGATGAAGTTAGTTGCCCATTCCAAAGCGTAGTAGGTACCTATGGAGAAGAACGGGCAAGAGATTAAATATGCGTTACCACGATGGTACGTATGCAGTGCTTACCTAATGTGGTGAGAGCAGTTCTCGTCTCATTAAAAGTCTTGAGGTCATCAACACCATCTATATTTGGACTGCCGCCTTGGTTCAAATAGTGGAACGATTCTTGATGATCTACAACAAAAAATAAATTATTTTACCTGAACTTCAAACTTTTTGTAATCTTATAGTAAAGAGGTATGAGGAAGACAGAGGGTGTAAAGTTCACTCATCTTCCATAGAAAAGGGAGGATCGTCCGACCAGACGGGTTTTGTGTGTCTGGTGGCAGGGACATCGACGCGAAAACTGTTACCATGGATAACCAGTACATGATTCTGAACCCCCCTGGGTTCAGAACCATTGGTTATTGAAAATTTCTTCCGTTATTTTAAAAAAAAATCTGCTAAAATACAATAGACGTGGATATATTTAGTAACCTGTTCCGCTTAGCTATTTCTAAAGAGTCATAAAAAGACCCTTAAAAGAAATCGACAGTTGTTTCACCTCGAAACGAGGCATCCTCAGGATGACGATTGACTTGCACGGCGTGTTGCCAAAAAGATGCTGTTTCGTAGAAAAGTCCAATACCTACGCGTTCAAAATGTATGGAACAGGTGATTTTTTTTATAATTAACCGACGAAAAATTTAAACGCAGGGGGGTTCAGAATCATGTACTGAATCTATGGTTACAGTTTTCGCGTCGATGTCATGCCACCCTGTATATGCTAGTCGCGCGGTGAACCCTGCTTGCGCGGTGCAGGATTCTGAATGACGACAGTGTGATGCGGCGATGTAGATGCCACATTAATTTTGAAAAGGTGATTCTTCAATTCGATGTGCCAAATTTACAGCCGCGTACTGTACAAGGAACCGCACGTCCGATAACAAATTGACTATGACAGTGCCACGACAGCGCCCTTATTTCTTAGTGATAAGTTAAATAATTAAATCATTAATGTTTAATTTGTTTTTTATTTTTTTGTTAATGTTTTAATGAGTGTGTTTTAGTTTAATTTGTGATTTCCTGTGCGAGTCTCAATAAATACTTTTCTTTCTTTATTAGTCCGGCGGTTTTCGTGGCTCTGTCTCGCATAGTGTCACAGCATTATGTTGAGCGATGGCCGTTTTGTGTTGATGTGACGCATATTTTCTGCCAATTTGTTTTTTTTTGGGTTTATGTTTTTTCTTTGCGTCATGTTCACAGCCCAAATAATAGTAGATTGTTATCCGAGGGGCTAAAATAACCCATTCTAATGAGGTAGTTTTACTGCCAAGCTTTAGCGAGGGAGTGAATAGAAACCGAGTTATAATGGGTTTTAGCGCCGTGTGTTACACTCTACTTTACTACGACTGCGAGAAAATAAAATAATCCAATACAATTTTAAATAGTTTGTTTTATTTTAAAAAATATACAATTTGTTCAATCTGAATTTTTAGGGAATCTTTTTATACCGGTATGCGGTAGTAAAAAGCTAGCTTTACATAAGAATAAAGACTTTTTCGTTTTTGTAGGCTCGTTGGTTACAGAAAAAAAATACTTCTCCCCCTAGAGCAAGATATGATATTTTTTCGCCGCTCTGGTACGCTACAATGACGGACTTTTTGAGCAAGAGGAGTGAAAATGTATTTTTCTTCCTTCCTTTCGTTCTTACAGACCCACGTGCTATTGACCATTCCCGGGTGCCGTGGATGGCACACAATGATGTTAGAGTAGCAATAAAACATCATTCTGTATATGTTTTTAGGGGATGGAATAATAATACCATATAGCTTTTTATACAGAATGTTTTTTTTATACAGGCTGTTTTTTTATACAGGACGATATTTTTATACAAGCTGGTACTTTTTTGAATGCCGAATTCCATGGCAGACAGGATATTTTTGGTAATATTATTTTTAAAAAAAACACCTACCTAGTTGTAACTCAGGCATTTGCCGCGCAGCAGCACATAGTTGGTAAAACACGTGGTAGTTCCTCTCCCCCGCACTCTGGTATACGACGCGCGACTTCTCCAGCAAGTAGGTGCGCATGCTCGCACCGGATATCCGGTACACGTTGTCGAAATGTATCTCTATGAACTTGCCGAAGCGAGAGGAGTTATCGTTGCGGGTTGTTTTTGCATTGCCTATTGCCTGGGGATGAAGAAAAGGGATTTTTTTTTTCAAGATCGAATAAAAACAACAACTACAATCAATCCGCCTAGCCTTTTCCCAACTATATTGGGGTCGGCTTCCAGTCTAACCGGACCAGTATTTTATATGGAGCGACTGCCTATCTGACCTCCACAAACCAGTAACTAGGTAATACGATACCCCTTGGTTATACTGGTTGTCAGAGTTTCGGGCGTCTGACGACCCGTATCGGCTGTCAAAGATCCACGAATGACAGCCGGGACCAACGGCTTAACGTGCTTTCCGAGGCACGGAAGAGTCTCGGTATGTAGAAATGGTGACCCACCCACGGATCAACCAACCTTAAACTGATGGATCAACCCGTGCGGCTGTTATTACTTAGCCACGAGCTCCTCTTAGAGAATAAAAACAACAACTGCAAAGTATAATACTATTTTCTTAAATAAATAACGAATCTTTACTTAGCTGATACCGTCTTACCACCGCTCATTATAAGGGTAGGCGTCTGAATGATATCTTACCTCCATGATAGGACTGGAAGCTAACACCTTCCTCTCGACCTGCGTCTCGCTAGCGTTACCGCCCACTGCCGCGAAGTAACGCATCGCGTACTTCGCTGATACCGTCTTACCGGCGCCGGATTCACCGCTCACTGTTAATAATAAAATATTCGTTTTATTTAAATTTAAGAGCTTATAATCGCGAGAGTCCTTAATAACAGCTTCATAATCTTATTTAAAAACATCGCTTTTGATATTCAGGATGTATTTTTCATAGATTTTTCTACAAAATATTTTGGATTTAGACACAGGGATTGACCTGGCATTTTTTTGCAATCATACATGTTAGGGGCCGTTCAAATATTATGTAAGCAGATTTATTACAATTATTTAACCCCACTTGACTGCCTCGTTGGTCTAGTGCTCGCAAGCGCTACTGCTGAGTATGAGGTCCTGGGTTCGATTCCCGGGTCGGGCAAAGTGTTATTGGGTTTTCCATCTGGATTTCTCAGTAACAGCCCGGAGTCTGGATTTGTGCCCGGTTGATGGCAATAGGCTCGCCCCCTATTACATGGGACTTAAACATAACTGGCGAAATGTGGGTGTACTATAGGTACACCTCTGCCTAACCCTCCGGGGATTACAGGCGTGATGTTATGTTATGTGTATTTAACCCCACCCCCCTTCCCTTGTCAGCAAAAAAAGCAAAGCTCTTACCCCCCCTCCCCCTCCCATGCTTACGTAAACATTGGTATATGCATTTTTTTAATGTAAGTATTACGTTTTTTATTGATACATGTTTTCAAGCATAGACAATGTGTGGGTTGCCATATGTGTAAAAAGTAAATCATTACTGCTGACGTAATCACCTTCTAAACCCCCCCACACTCCATGTCAAAATAAGCAAAGCATAGACCCCCGCCCCCCTATAGTGCTTACGTAATACTTGTACGGTCCCTTATGTCACAAAGGCTATTGAAGAAAGAGTTGGAAGAAATAGGTTGGTAGGGGAGAAATTAACAAATATCAAAAGACAATCGCTGGCACCGCATTACACATTATATTATGTAAAAAAGTAAACTTTCCGATCCGAAAGGGGCACATACAATTATGTAGGTAGTGTAATAAAATTACCAAAAAGTCATAAAAAATCTTATATTGCCATCTATTTCATCGTGATTAGTAGAAAACCTAAATTTTATTACATATTTGCAAACTTTCAGCAGAGGCCATAAATTATGAATTTATGACCTATAGTCATAAGACTTACAGGTCATAAATTCATAATCTTGCACCCAATGCAAAATGCGGTAATTTTTTTTCTTTATTTTAGAAAACAAGGTCAACAATAGACTCTATTAGCTCAATACTTAACTTTAAAAAATCCTGTTCTAGATTTTTAAATTATTTTTAACATATTTATTGCATACGTCTTTTTTTTTGGGTGGGAAATCATCAAATAACTTCTCCCGCTCTGGGCGGAGCGGGAGGGCGTGTCAGACTCTTACTGACTAAAACCCGCCCGTGTTCCACAGCGGACCCCGTCAATTCTGCTGACATCTCTTTGAGGCGCGCGTGGAACACAACGCGCCGTCGACCCGGGCCTGGCCCTTATCGGATGGTGAGCTACCCATTGCTCACAGTCCGCAAGGCCGCGCCTACGGTGGCCGGAAATCGGCTTGCGACTCCCGACGCCCTGGGCGTCTCCTCCTGCGGCGGTTAGGGGCGTGAGGGCGCGAAATTTGCCTCTCCCTCACGCGTTCCGCCTCCTCCTTCGCGAGCATTACCGCTTCGCAGAAGGAGGTGACGGCCTCCCATTTCCTCTCGCTCCGTACCATGGCATACGTCTTACTTCCTATTTGCAATTGAACCATCCATTTACAAATTGCTATGAAGACCCTAACATGTAACAGGGAGTCAGTTGCTAATTGCTAGCAATACTTTGCTGTTTATCAAGACACGAAGGACTTCTGGTAACAGAAATAAAGAGTGCATAACAGTAACTCACCAATAATACTCTGATCTCTTCTCTCCCTCTCTAGCTTGGTGTAGGCCTCCTCTGACACGGCGAATATGTGCGGATCTAAGTCGCCCATCGCTTGACCGCGATACGCCATTATTGTTTCATCACCTGGAGAAGTAAACTATGTATATTATGACGTTATCTTGTTGAACAGTCTGTCACGTTGCTATACAGCGGGTCTAAAACAGCCACATTTAGCAATTCCTCTAAAAGCAATCAATTTTCTGAATTGCCAGCAATTCCTCTATTTTGACTGAATCATATTTTAGCTGACTCATATTCAATTCAATTCATATCAGAATCATATTTGGTGTAAATATTGCCACATTAAAAAATGAAGACCGTAATTTTACCGGATAATTTTTCTTTACAGTTTTTATTAATGAAATGAGATTTTAATTTTTTTATTTCTACAGTTTAAATGGTATTTCATTAAAATACAAAACTGTCAAACAGATGAATTGCGTAATATGAATTGAACGCAGATAATGTTATGAATATTCAGTAATGTTATGAATTGTCTGTTTGTGACAGTTTGTTTTAGCAGAATAGCTTGGGATTCAAGGTCCGATCCGGTCGAACAAAGTGTTATTGGGTTGTATATCAGGAATTTCTCATTAGCAGCCCAGTCTGAATTTGTGCTTAGTTAATAATGGCATTAGCACCATCTCCTTGTATTACGCCACGATAACGATTCAAAAATTTTCTCGCGAAAAGCTGTACTATACATCTCCGCTACCCCTTCGGGGTACACAGGCATAATGTGCTGCTGAATATCTTGTTGAAGAGACTGCTAACAAAGAGTCTTGAGTTCAATGCCCATGCAGTCTAGACTCTGAATTGCAATAAGATTTGGGACCTACATCTGACAACATTATTTTTCAGAAGAGCATCCAGCACGTCAGTCTGCGGACCCGAGCCTATCGTACCCATCCCCTTCAACCAAATACTCAAGTGGCTACAGGAGTTCACCCACACTCAAGCGGAGAACTGGTGGTCCTCGACACCGAGCTGCAGACAATCCAGGGAAGCTATGCCATCCTTGGATAACAGGCTGATCAGGCGCTTATCACGCCTGGACAGGAACGACCTGCGCCTTGTGACGGGGACCATCACGGGCCATTGCTCGCTAAACAAACACTTCCACACGATAGGCATAACGGACAGTCCTCTGTGTAGGGCGTGCATGGAGGCTGAGGAAACCGTCGCGCACGTGCTCTTTGAATGCACAGGCGTCATACACATTAGAACAGAAACCTCGGGTCACCCAGATCTTGCACTGATGTTCTGAACAGACCAGGAGGTTTAATTAACTTCTGGAGGGAGGTGGGCTGTTTGGAATAACAACCAACGGCCGGCATGGCCCATGCACAGTGGTCCATCTGAAGGACTACGTGCAGAAACCAAACACAATAACATGGAACATAGAATTATTTCTCAACCAGAAGCTTTTAAAAACTTACCGTAAATAGGTAAATCGTAGTAAGGATTGATAGCAACTAGCACGATGCCGCAGTATGTGTAGATGGCGTTGCGGTCGCAAAATCTGATAACAAAACAACATTTTTACTAAATATATCTTCAAGCATGTCCAAAGAAATTGACGGGGTCCGTGAGGGGCCGATGCCTGCCGGGGGTGCGAAGAAAACCGAAAGGGAGATCGTGGCCCCCGGCAACAGGGCACACAACCCACCCGTGTTCCTTCGGTAACACGGGTGGGTTCTAGTCAGTAAGAGTCTGACACGCGAGAAGTTATTTGATAATTTCCCAGAAAAAAAAAAAAGCATGTCCAAAGAAAAGATGGATGGACTGAGTGAAAGATATTATGGCGAGAATGGGGGTGACTACCGAGATGACGACTGATAGAACACTGTGGCAGAAAAAGACATATTGCAATCTGCCTAGCCTTTTCCAACTATGTTGGGGTCGGCTTCCAGTCTAACCGGATGCAGCTGAATACCAGTATTTTACATGGAGCGATTGCCTATCTGACCTCCACAACCCAGTACAGTATTTCTATTTTGTTAATGTCCCTCGGTAAAGTTCGTGTTTCGTCAGTCGCCGGATTTCCATCAGTTTCCCTTTGCAATTGGTGCAGACCGGATGCTCTCAATCGACTTGGAAGTATATAGAGTTGTTAATACTCTTTTAACATAATGTAATTTATTTTAAAAATGGGAGGTAAACTGCTAAAGTCGCAAGCACGACAGATGCGAAAATAGTTTTACAGCTCTATAAAGTTCACACGGAAATCAAAACAAAACAACAATAAAGTACTAAATTTTGAATTCAAATTATTATACATGATAAATCTAATAATTGATGGACATGGAAATTAGCATTCGTTTGTATTCGGAAATGCGATGATTCCCGAGGGACATTAAGAAAATAGAGATACTGTAACTGGGTAATACGATAACCCTCGGTAAGACTGGTTGTCAGACTTTCGGGTTTCTGGTTCTGACGACCCGTAACGACTGTCAAAGATCCACGAATGACAGCCGGGACCAACGGCTTAACGTGCTTTCCGAGGCACAGAGGAGTCTCGGCATGTAAAGATGGTCACCCATCCACGGACCCACCCCTGCAAGCGCAGCTTAACCTGATTTATCGACCCGTGCGGCTGTTATTACTTAGCGACGAGCTCTTGCGCCGACCACAAATTAATTGGGATAAGGACTGGAGAATCATGATGATTTCTCCAAGCATGAGGTAAATATAATTATGATTTTTTATCTTTGGCATATTGAATCTTATCCTGGGTTCGATTCCCGGGTCGGGAAAAGTCTTATTGGATTTATCCATTAGAAATTTGTCAGTTGCAGCCCGGAAGTCTGGATTCGTGCCGGTTGATGGCAATAGGCTCGCCCCCTATTACCCCATGTAACTTAAACAAACTCGCGAAATGTGCATCCATATTTATTTATTTGCTAACATGTAAAACACTGGTTAGTAGGCATGCATTCAAATTTCATGACAGTATTAAGACATGCACCCGTAAGGGCACTGCAAAATTGCAAATATTTATATATCAAATGATTAAATGGATATTGAATGGATTAGATGTGGGTTTAATATTTATGTACACCTCTGCCTGACGATGTGATGTTTTGTATCTTCAAACAAAATGCCTTACAGTGTAGACAGGGACTGTAACCCCATATCTCTCTAAAACCTTAAATATTCACAAAGTCCTATCACAAATTATAAAATCAAACCAATTTGAACTCAATACATAAGGAGCTACGTTTTATTTTTCGTTTATCAGTAACAAATCTTTGTAAACTAACAATGCCATACATGATTCAGTGTTTGGACAAGTGGCACGTACTTATGAGATTATGAAATATACATAGTTTTTTAAAATGTGTGAAATTCTTGTCCAGTTATTCACAAATTGTGTTTGAAAGCCGAGAAATTATTAAACAATATGTAAAAAAAATACAATATGTAAGTATCTTAATGAGAGTTTATTTACGTGAAAATAATCAGGAAAAAAGAAAAAAAAAATAGTCACAATTTTTTTCAATGGGAAATTTTACCGGGTTATGACATGGGGCACGGGCGGCCGTCGTTTAGCAGGTTTGTCTACAAGTCGTAATTTATGACCTCTGTTGAAAATTTGCTAATTTTTAATGGTTTTGGGGCAATTTTGGTACTTAAAATGTGAATTTCAAATGGCGATTTTTTTTCAGTAATAATAATATTTTTATTACTTTTAGGTAATTTTATTGCAGTACCTATGTGCCCCTTTCGGATCGAACAGGTTTTTTTTTTTCAAATTGTATATTCATTATGTTTTGAAGGGCAAGTAATTTTAAGTATCCGGCAAATCTCAATGTTAATCCAGGTTGTAAACTATCTGTGTGCCAAATTCCATTCCAATTAGTTCAGCCGTAACGGAAATAGGCTCGCCCCCTATTACATGGGACTTAAACATAACTGGCGAAATGTGGGTGTGCCTGCTACAGGGACACCTCTGCCCAACCCTTCGGGGAAACAAGGCGTGATGTTATGTTTATGTAGAAGTGTCTTTAATGTTAGTAATGCGTTAGGATGCTGTTTTCTTTCTACATTTTAAATAAATAAATTATAATTTAATCATTAATTTTTAAATAAATTGCGAACGCAGATTAGTGTAGTTTGATTGTAAATATGTGCGTGCGAGCGTGTATGCACAGAGCAGAGGTGTAGTTTTGGCATGCTTCACTGTATTGTTCGCGCTAAGTCTTGGTTTTCTGTCTGAGGTGTGATATGATGAAATAAATATCACACATGCCAGAAATTTTATTGGACCCACAACCCTACCTAGGCCACCACTAGCTAATTTTTGTAGCGAAATAAAATAACATTTGGAAATACGCATCTGATTACTTGCCCTACCTTTAAATTATAAATTATATTTATTTCTATAAATTGTCTCAAGTTTAAAAAAAAATACACGACAAAAATTAATTATTTTTAAAAATGACGTCAGTGTCGGATTACTCTGAGCAGAAACCATAGATATATTATTTAAATAATACATCTATGGCAGAAACCATACACAGAAACTATCACAGAGGTCAGTCTTTTTTAAACATACATACACATACATAAACTCACGCCTTCTTCCCATGGGGGTAGGCAGAAACTACAGAACGCCACCTGCTACGATCCTTACATACTCCTTTTGCCTCGTTTACGTTCATACATCTGGTCATACACTCCCGCCGATTGCGAGTACTACGCACTTGGCCTTTCTGAAGAACATCACTAATAAGGTCAGTATATGTCCTTCTAGGGGGGCTTCCTTTTTAAAGTCCCGACATAATCTTGGTCAGGCCATATGAGGACCATGCAGATTAGTGTCTGAGATGGTCTTTTGAGGAAAGAACCACACAGATTTGAGTGGACCTGTCCAGTCAGTGCACGCATTTGTCAGAGCCACGATTTCCTAGAAGAGCGGTGACCGCTCACGTAGGT
Organism: Omphaloscelis lunosa; assembly: GCA_916610215.1. NCBI lineage: Eukaryota > Metazoa > Arthropoda > Insecta > Lepidoptera > Noctuidae > Omphaloscelis > Omphaloscelis lunosa. The sequence goes on from OU744271.1 coordinate 3,995,657, forward strand.
TCAATAATGGACGGGCGAAAGACGTCACTGAAACTTGATTATGAAATTAAGTTGGTGTGGTTTCCTAGAGAGCGTTGTTGACACCGTAAAGCAAACCCCGTCCTCCAAAGATTTAATTCGCTAGATTTGCCCTCACCGTACTCAGTCACAAGAAAGTGTCCATACTGAGAAGAGTGATCCAACACATTATTAAATAGCGTTTCCATGACAAACAAGTGTAGTCACTGCGTCATTGTGTGTCAAAGGTGTTAAAACGAAGCGGAAACGCGATTATCTTTTGACACGGTAGAACGAATCTAACGATTTAAATCTTAGTCGCTGTCATCATTTTCATGACAGCCGTTACTGCGGCCGGCCCCCGCTTTTCTAAGAAACCGTAGCTTTATCGTGCAGCTCAACTCAGAACTTAAGGATGATTCAACGAAAAATGCCATAGAAAGGACATTTGGGTAGGCCGAATAAAATTACACAAACTGCCAGACCTTGATTAAAATTAACTGAGAAAAAACAATGTCCCACATAGTCTTCACATCCTAACTAATATTATAAATGCGTAAGTGAGTTTGTTTGTTTATTAACGCTTTCACGCTAAAACGGCTAAACGAATTTGAATGAAATTTGGCACATGGGTAGACTATGACCTAGGGAAGGACATAGACTACTTTTCATCCTGGAATGCAAACGAAGACGCGGGCAACAGCTAGTTCCCAATAATTCATAGCACATAGATTTTACGATCACGCCTTACAAATAATACGTTGAATTAAGTCACTTCTTTTTTTTAGGTAGGGCATCTCGTAGTTGACCTCTGAGATCATGACTACTTAACCGGGCTTACCTGTGGGTGCCTTTAGCTACTACACTTAAAACCTCCAGCCAGGAGTTATTCAACTATGCTAATTAAAACTAGGTGAACGCGTACTAAGGGCACCCCCTGTGGGGTACGAACCTTGGCTTAGGGCGTCAACCGAAGGGAGGACATCAAGGATGGGACAGGCTGGGAATTAAGTCACTCTGTATGTATTTTGGTACGGCGTTGTGACATTTCCTTCTCTAGTTTCTGCCCATCCGAGAGAAAATATCCTAGCTTCACCTAGTCATCATCATGTTCCTAGCCTTTTCCCAACTATATTGGGGTCGTCTTCCAGTCTAACTGGATGCAGCTCTATACCAGTATTTTACATGGAGCGACTGCCTATCTGGCCTCCACAACCCAGTTACTGGGGAACACGATACCCCTTGGCAAGACTGGTGTCAGTTATTCGGGCTCCTGCTAAAGACGGACAAGGACGTGCAAATGACAGCCGGAAGGGTCTCGGTATGCAATTGATGGTCACCCATCTACGGAGCGACCTCGGCAGACGCTGTTTTACCTTGAAGATCGACCCCTGCGGCTGGTATTATTTAGCCACGACCCCCTTAAATAAATACTACATTTCTATAATAATAATCAAAGCACAGATTTCACATGCAATAAGTAGTGTATGATTGTGTCAATAGAAACGTTATCAGTCGTTATCTGTGACATGATTCATGATTTCGTCACGACCGTAGTACATAGTACGGAAACGAACGGTTTATCTTTAAACTGGGCACGAGCTGAGCTGAATAATCCTGAAAAGGAAATCCCCTTTTGTGGGGGCGGATTTTTTGTATTTAAACTACTTGCATGAATACCAGAATACCCGCGAAATTTCGCGTTTATTGCATAACTTTTTAACTAGTTGAGATTTTTAATTAACATTCTTTATGGGACATCTTTAGGTCATGTCATGAGCTATCCAAATATTAAAAAACATTTATTCTAGGTCATACGGGAGGCGTGAAAATTGAATCGCTGTTACTAATGTTACTATGTGTATTAAATTTTGGTCTGAGGAAGATGACTATTTTTATTACGGATCATCTCCTAGTGTTTGTCAAAAGGTACAATTACCCGCACAGCAGTGGTAACAATTTGACATTGACTGCGCCTTTGTGTCGTTAGTAGTAAGGGTCATTTTCGTAGTGGACTTGAACATAACTGGCGAAATGTGGGTGTACTATAGGTACACCTCTGCCTAACCCTTCGGGAATTACAGGCGTGATGTTATGACGATGTTATTTTATTTTTTATTATATGTTATATTACGTTATACCGAGGTTTTTTCTTCCGGGACAAGCTAGTATGACCACCTCAAACCATAAAGAAATAAAGAAAGAAAAGAAAGAAAAAACGTTTATTTGCGGTAAACATGACGCAAAAAGAAAAAAAGTTTTAAATACATAAATGAGAAAAAGTTGGGGAAGCATGCGTCATATCCACGCAAATCGGACACATATTGATTTAGTCGGTAGAAATTCGACAGGATCCTTCGTCACAAGCAAACCCAGGTTTCCCCAGTCGCGGGAAGTCCGAAAGGGATACCGTGGCCTCTGGCAACATGGCAAATGAAGGAACACGGGTGGGTTTTAGTCAGAGTCTGACACGCTCTCCAACGTAAGAAATTCTGTGATTACTTCCTCACACGCTGACTTATTAATTGTAAAATTTGAGGAAAATCGTCTACTTTTACAATGTTTGTAAATATGTGAGCACCATGCACATAATTAATTTACGTGTCGTAGCTTAATTTTTTTATTTTACCTAATGTTTTAATCTCTTCTTAGTAATTTTATTCTAGGTGCATTTGTCTTCACATATTATAATTATCTAACTAATGTACATATACAAAATATTGTAAAACATTTTAAAAGAGTAACGGTGGAGTTTCTTGCCCATTCTTCTCCATACGAAAACTACCATTTGGAAGAGGCGACTAGAATTTGTACATTTTAACGTTCAAAAGTGCCTTTTATGTATTAATTTTTAAAATTTATTATCAAATGGGGTCCGAAATCCGAGAGGCTTGTGACTGAACGATAACAGTCGCACGAGTCGATCGAAGGTTAAGCTACGCTTGCTGCGGTCGGTACGTGGATGGGTGACCATCCATTACCTACATATCGAAACCCCTCCATCCCTCAGAAAGCACGTTGGTCCCGGCTATCATTCGTAGATCTTTGACAGTCGTTACGGGTTGTCAGAAACCCGAAAGTCTGACAGCCACTCTTACGAAGGGGTTACCCAGTACCTGGGTTATGGAGGTCTGATAGAGACAGTCGCTCCATGTAAAATATAGATATTCGTCTGCGTGCGGTTAGACTGGAAGCCGACCCCAACGTAATTGGGATAAAGCTAAGCACATTGATAAATGTGGTCCGAAATATTAGAATTCGCTGGATGCAAGACCCAGGACTGGTTGTTGCAGGAGCCATAACTCCAGCAGTGGACGTCTTTCGGCTGAAAGATGATGATGATTTACTTACCTAACTCTAAGGTTATGCAGCACAGCCGGTTCGTGCAAATACGATAGTGATGTGAGGTCGTTCTGCCCGATGAGCAGCGAAGGGTTCCGAAGAGGCGGCATCTTACCCTCATCTTTTATCTGTTGGTAAAACATAAAGTTAGAATCACACTATTCTTCAAAGAGGTAGTCTTAATTGTAAAGTAGGTACTGTAGTTCTATTTTCTTAATGTCTCTCGGCAAACTTCGTGTTTCGTCAGTTGTCGGATTTCTATCAGTTGGCCTTTACACTTGGTGCAGACTGGACGCTCTCAATCGACTTAGAAGTATACAGAGTTGTTAATACTCTTTTAACTTAATGTAATTTATTTTAAAAATGGGAGGAAAGCTGCTAAAGTCGCAGGCACGACAGATGGGAAAATAGTTTTACAGCTCTATATACGTATAGTTCACACGGAAATCAAAACTAAACAACAATAAAGTACTTAGTTCTGAATTCAAATTATTATACACGATAAATCTAATAATTGATAGACATGGAAATTAGCATTCGTTTGTATTCGGAAATGCGATGATACCCGAGGGACATTCAGAAAATAGAAATACTGTGCAGGTCGAGCGGCGTGCCATTGGAGATGAGACTTGACACACCACGTGGTTTGACTTGCGCAGTAGACGATTTATGGGTCTCTTTAGCGGTATGAAGTCCGCGCCGGGGCGTCATCGGGGCGGCGGAAGGAGCGGCGGGAGGCGCAGTCAAGTCTCATTTTTCGTGGCGCGTATTGTACACCCATATTTCGCCTTTCTGTCCCTTGTAAGAGCAGTGATGCCCCGGTGACAACGGCCGTGACTGACGAGTTACAAGTCGCTCGTAGGTTCGCACAGGCGCTTTACTTTGTCTAACTTATTTCATCACCACTGCTCACAAAACGGTAAAGGAAAACAATGTGAGGTAACCGGCATGTCCTAGAACCAAACATTCTAGGACATGTGACCAACCCGAGCTGGGCCCGCGTGGTTGATTAAGGGCCACTCCCTCTCACCGAGAGGAGGCCTGTGTCCCAACAGTGGGAACATTATAGGCTGATTGTGTGCACCCATATTATAGGGAACGAGGCTGTTTCCATAGACCGGTTACAAATCAAAGTCTGGGCTGCTAATGAGAATTTTCTTATGGAAAAACTTCCTTGCTTCCTACCATAATGCTATTGGAACAGCTTTATAGTAACTTTGTCAAACAATATTTTAAAAAAAAAACGATGTCATAGACTGAGAAGATGTGCTGCCAAGATCTGTCAAAACATGTCATTTGTCAATGTTTGAATTTTCAATTTTCGTTTTCACGGAACTATTTTGCTAATTATTTTAATGTTCGTAAAATTAGAATGTAAGCTAACTAAGCACAATACCTGTGGACTTTGGTTTCCCGCTGTCTGCCCCATTTGGCAAAAATGTTCAAACAATAGTTTTCTTTTTTTTAAATTTTGGAATAAATTTATTGAGCAAAAATTTTTTTTTAATTTTTAGTACAACTAGTTATTTGCACTAGCATTTATACAGATAAATGGTTCCAATATTAATCGCGGTTCGTGATTGGTTGACGCGGTACGGAAAACATTTCGCGAGTTATACAGTCAACTGTCAATTTTGGATTTTGACAGTTCCACAGCACAGATCATAAGCGCCAAGATTTTAACGACTGACTCCCTCGGTGGTCTAGTTCTTAAGTGGTTGCTGCGCGTGTCCTGGTTTAGATTCCCGGATCGGACAAAACGTTATTGGTTTTTCCTTCAATAATTCAGTAGCAGACCGGAGTTTGAATTTGCGCCCAGTTTATGGCAACAGGCCTGGACTCCACCAAAGCGGAGACCAGACGAGAGAAGAGGAGATGGATTTCAAACAATCAAAAGAGTTTCTCACACAGTTCGTCTCCACTCGGCTTCAATGGAGACCATTGAGTGGAGATGTATAATATCTGTATGGCGCGATGAAAGCGGACATGTGAACTGTGCCTCAAAAGCTGGCGACGGCGCGCAGCAAAGACGAGAAGAGATGAGAGTGGTGTGCAGTGAGCGGCGCCGTAACAGTTCCTCTCTGGCCAGGACACATCTCCGCTCTAGCCAGCACATATCTCCGCCCAAGCTAGCAGACATCTCTAACTCTAGCCAGCACACATCTCCGCTCCAGTCTAGCCAGTGCGCATCTCCGCAAAGCTTCGGTGTATACAGCCTAGCTGAAAAACATCTCGTCATTGTCTCCGCTTCGGACATCTCCACACATCTTCGCTTTGGTGGAGTCCGGGCCTTGAACGTAATTGGCGTGTTTTTGTAAAAAAATCTACTTCAAGGCTAAGCTACGCAAGGAAACTAAGCTGCGCTTTTTTGGAAATGTAAGCGGGATGCGGGATCGCGACCCACGGCCACGCTAATCACAAAAACATGTCTGGCAAAGAATTGAACCACGCAGATAACGTGGCAAACTTCTCCGTTCACAGCATCCTACGTACCATTAGACACTGGACTTTATTCTCAAGACACATGGACAGTAATTTCTTCAGCATACTGACCTTTATCTGCCGAATCTCTCCGGATTGGTCTATCTTGGCGATGAGGACGCCAGACCGGTAGTCTGACGTCACCGTGGCGCTCTCCCAAACTTTCTCTGGATGCTCCACCCATATTCGGGCACCCTGGTACAAAGAAAACATGTTTTAGAAAGACATAAAGAAAATGCGATTATAGGCGTAAGATATAAACCAAAAAGGCATAACAGACATGTAAACTCATTCATACACACACACAAACACATAGATACACACTTAACAAACAAACTTACACATGATTATTGGTTATAGGTCGGCAATCCGTTAAAGGGATGTAGGAGAGGTCATTTGCAACCAAATTACTCCTGATGACCCCTATGCCAATGACAACCATTTTGAAGCCATATGACATTTTATATTTTAAATTGAAAATGTCAAATGACTCGAAAATTGTTGCTATTTGCGTAGGAGTCAAAAGGCGTCATTTGGTTGTAAATTACCTCTCCTACATCCCCTTAATGGTTTGCCGACGTATAACAATTAACCTTGTACGTATATCAAGGTTACATTTTATATTTTTATTACATACATTTTAAAACATAAAATATCAAATTACTCGAAAATGGTTGACATTGGCATAGGGGTCATCCGGAGTAATTTGGTTGCAAATGACCTCTCCTACATCTTAACGGATTGCCGACGTATAACCAATAACCCTGTATAAGTTTGTTTGTTATGTGTGTATTTATCGCCCTTGAAACCCCTGCATACTAAATTTCATGAAAATCATTGGCCGTTTCTGAGATTCATATTATATATATACATACATACAAGAATTGCTCCTTTAAAGGTATTAGATAGTATAGAAGATGGAACTCAAAATAAAAATTATAATGCTGATCATCTCCCTTTTATAAAGTTTTAATTTGTTTTTATCTGAATACCAAAGACAAAAATTCACGACACAACATTCAATATTTATTGACGACTACAAAGTTAAATGCATTAGCAAATGCATCAAATGTATGCTCTTTAAGTATTTTAAAAGATATGACATCATTAAAATCAAACATTCCTCAAGTTTTTTGTGAGTGTGTGTTACAAAAGAAAGAGAACCTTAAGTACATGAACACAAGATTCGAGTTTGAATAACTTGACATGGTGAACTAAAATTCAATAATATATCTTTCAAGTATGTGTATTCTTGCTGTTACTTTGTATCCATCCAATACCAAACAAAACAACAATTGTTTGAAAATAAGCAAACATTGAAATTCATTCTTGCAAAATGTGGATGTATTTTTTTTAATAATATTTAAAATATCAATGGTTTATTCAAAAAAATCCCAATTAGAGGAATTTCTGAATAATAATATTTCCTAATCTTATTCAATAACCTTCTCGTGATTGTATTTTAATTGAGAAAAAAAAAAACTCAATTAGCTTGATTATAAATGACCTAAAAACCCAATAAAACATATTGCATAAGGTATTTAGAGTTCATAAGGCAAAATTTTTGCCTAGAATATTTGTCTTTGGTCAACTGTCATTACTGCCGCCATTCTATAGAGTGCAGTAAGCCTATCTGGCCCGTTAAAGAAATAAAGAAACAATGGCACAATTGGTGAACAAAATTTGACAAATCTTGTTATTTTTGTGATTTCATTCATCATGGCAGACGCCTATGTGCCCCTCAAGCACTGCCATTTTCTTACCAACCGATTTTGTTGTTCTTGCATGCAGCGGATTCCTGCGGCCTTCTCGAGGTCATTTACACACAATGTAAATAATTAATAAAATTGTTTGAATCTTTTGTAAAATTGTATCAAAATAATGCTATTCCAAGATGGGTTGAAGTACGACCTAGCTACATTTTGTGTATTAAACGCAAACCATGGATTTTATACAAATATTTTCTGTTGTTAACAATAAGCTGTAAGATCAATTTATATCATTGCAGCAATAGTTTCAAAGATTAAGAACATAATTTATTTGCAAGAATAACAACAAGTTGACAAATAAATTAAATACCCAATACCCTTTTAGCAGGGAAATGACCTATCAGGTTTTGAAGTATTCGAAGAGCAGTAATAACTGCGTTCATAAGCTTGACAAACCAAAGAAAAATATGTCACCAATATACAAATACCGTAATTATAAAACATACTTTTGTCATCAAGATAACACAACATGCATTGAGACAGGTGATAAGGTAATTTAATAACATATTTCAAGATAACAATCATTTAAAAATTTTAACAATTAATTTAATGTTATGTTAAAGAGTTCATACACAGTGAGTGCTCAAATACTGTGTAATTGCAGTTTATAAATAATTTATGAGCATGAAAAATTCACTGAACTAGATAGCAAAAGTGATTATGTTAATTTATTATGCAGTCCCAACAAGATTATTTTAAGAAACCATATTGATTTCCGATAAATCTGAAAAAAAAGCAATTCTGGAAACCTGAATGAAAGAATGGACAGTGTTATTGTTTTTGAAAATGGATCAGTAGGGCGAACTGAAGCGACGTGACGACTGACGTCATCCCGGAACTTAAGATATTCCTTGACACGCCAAAAATTTATAAATGATGCAAAAATTAGCGATCGCCGAGTAAACGAATAAGAATGACGTCCTCTTCAATAAATTGAGTGAAGAAGGTCAATCACAAACACTCCCTGTTCTGATAGTAATTAATCAAAATAATTGCTCCGCAAACTAATTAACCCGAATACGGAATAAATGCATGCACAAGAGGATAAAGTTTAATTAACTTTGCATTCTAAATTCGAAATGGATCTACAACAAAAAACAAAATACAATAATACATTTCACTTAAAATTTTACCTTCGTGTATAGCTCCTTCGTAGTCATGTTGATATTTTATATAATCCCTGGTTAATTGAATAAATAATTTATATTATCTCATTATTTCACCACGAGTTCAGAACTTAAATATTCCATTTTAATAAAGTAAGGTAGATTCGAAAGACGATTTTTCCGAATGCGAAACGTCACTGCAATGTTATTGACATTTTATTTTCAGTGTTATCAGTTTTTTATCAAACGCACTATAAAATTAACACAAAACTGGTTGACTTCTCACCGTGGGAGTATTTCATCATTTCTACAAGGAAGTGATTCTTATTGGAATCTAATTGTATGACAAAAACATTTGACAACAATACAAATCGAAAGTTACGCTTATATCTACAGTTCCCACGGTTGGGGCTGCCATGATAAAATAAGCGTATTTAGGACAAAGCTACGCTTCATTACACTCAGGCTTTTGAAAGAAATCGATCGTTTTTTTATTTTTATTCTTCTTGAGTTTGGTTTTAAACTTAGGGGTAAAATTCAACAGAAAGTTGAGATGTTGTCATAGTGTTGCGCTTGCGATGCTTCAAAAATACTTAAAAGGGGTATTCCTCGTCTTTGTAGCGCGCAGCGAATTTTGCATGTGGTAATGAAGTAAGCTGTTTTTTAACCGACTTTTGAAAACGGAGGAGGTTCTTAATTCGTTTTTTTTTTTTTGCGGATCCACTATCAACTCAGGAAAAATTTTAGCCTGCCTATCAAGACTTTTCATCAGGCGAAAAACACAAAATAAGATCGTGCCGTCAACAAAAATTGTAATATTGTGTAAGCAGTGAACCTTAGTAGTGCAGCTGCTGGGTGTTATAAACCCATGTTTTGCGTGTCTTTGACGTGGGTCTAATAAATATTTTCTAAGTTAGATACGCAACAAAAACGTTACATTTATGCAGGTAACCAAGGCTCGGATACCGGTTAAATTTTCAAACTGTTATTATGTACTTGACGCAAAAACCTTTACATTCGATTTTTTCAGATTTAACGGCTTAGAGCAATATTAACCGGTTTTCTGTTTAGGTTTTATTCAGCGCGGCATCCTCACAGGTAGTCACAAGTTGCAACGCATTTACCGACATGCCGCTCGTCGTATAAACCGGTTAATTTAGGTAAAAATAAAGTTCTTAAAACGTTCACGTTCGTAAGAAAAGTTCGGAGTAAAACCCAAATAAAGCGGTTTTCACCAGTATTGTGACTGATACACAAGTAGCGTCCTCTGTTGTCGTGTAGCGGAAGCAGTGAATTAGAAACGTCTTTCTGGTTGCGACGCTCGCCGTTGGGGAGCGCCAGTAACAATGAATAGTTTACGCGAAAATATCGATTTAATGCTCGCTACTCGACACTGGAGGCGCTGTTTTATGAATGAGTATTGTAATATTATGAATGAATGTTGTAGTAGTCGCCTCTTGACACTACGAGGCAGCACTGTAGAGATTACTTGAATGTTCTAGAAGTTTCTGGAACCGGAAGTTGATTGTAAACGAGTTCTTTTCCGCCCACATTTCGATTGTACAGGCCCCTTTTCGCTTCCAGACACGAAAGAGTGCACTAGTCTCGTAAGTTTTAACCGCGTTTAGATAGAATTGTGAACTGTAGCCATCCTTGCCCGAAACCAGCGATTGTAATAATATTTGAAATAATAGCTGTAATAGCTAAAACCTGTGGATATACCGACAATAAATCTTGTAGTAGTGTTCGTGTTTTTTTTTTTTTCATTGCTACTTGATTAGTCCTCTGTCCTCCACAAGTATTTTTAAGCCGGTTCTAAGCCTTGCTGGTAACTATTAAAGTAACTTTAATTTTTCGACGACATATTTAGTTTGTTGTCAGACTTAAGTTGCTAATTTGCATAAAAATTGGAAAATAAAACCAAGTATTTATACTTCATGGACAAATGCCTGCTGCTCTGGTTAAAATACATTAAAAAAATATCTCATAGGCAAATGCTATTATACCATATCTTTAAATGACCGCAATTAATTAAATAGATTCCTATAATTAAGACATTTTTCACAATTTGACCCTCAAATCTGTAAAATTAATAATTTATTTTATTTTTTTTTATTTTTTCCCCTTTTTAATTTAGCATTAGGATTAAGTTATTACTCTCATGTTTGTTGTGTAGAGTCTTTTCTTTTTTTATGGTTTATTTAAACCAAAATATGTTGTATTTGTTCGCCATAAATGGCAAAACATGCAGATCTATCTGTTATTTTAAGACCTTGCACATATTATTTAATGTATACTCATGCTTTACAATAAATTTATTCTATTCATAATTTACCTGACTTAACGTTTTTATTGACTGTGCTTACTTATTGTAACTGCACTTTAATAATATTTGAGGTAACCAAATCATCCCATGAATATATCTACTGGTATTTAGAGTTATTTAGTTGTTATTACTTGAGGATGGTTCATGTTCTTGCTGCCTAAACCTACGGTCTTGGCTGCCCATCCCTATGACACATTACCTTACTATTTTACCTCTTGTCTTGGAGGTTTGCAGGGAAACAGAGAGGGTATTTTTAATATAACGAAGTAAATAAAACTATTACATAATTTAAAAGCATTTATTCTCTACGTATAAAGTCATAATTTCCCAGCCTTTATGATAGATAAATTAAAAACAATATTAAAACGTTTATTTTAATTGAAAAATGGCGGAAGCATCAGTGTTGCAATGCTCGATACAAAAGTTTCCTACAAATTAACATTATTCTACCGCAGTCCAAAATTCAAATGCTATTGTCGTTACATTTTTATCTTAAATATTAGTTGTTCACTTGTTTTCTGGTGAAGGGAACCACGCCTGGCACGCTTCTGCGGCGATCTCGCATAACGCGGTGAAGGTCTTGCCACGTTGGTCGTACTCTGTGAAAGAATATTTTAAATACAAATTAATCGATATTATAAATATTTAGCATTGCTGCTTGTTTAACGAGATATATAGATTTTTAGTCCAAAACTTCTATCCACATCCGTTGCATTAGCACAATGTCAAACGTGACTTAGCCTATGTTCCCACTTTGACTGTTAACTCGTTTTGTATCAACCAAGAACAAAATCACTCTGGTGGCAATTGCTATGACCTTGGAGCAAGACGTATTGCCACCACGAATTAGGTCAGCCTTTCTATGAAGTGGCCTAAACGCTAAATCAAGTTGCAACGAGATATGTAGTTAAAACTCGGAACAAAAGACCGTTCCACCTCTGACAATGATAATAAATCAGGGACCGCGAAACTACCAATGGGGCCAAATGTCCCCTTAAAATCAAACAGGGGTAGCTGCGCCTCCTCCAATTTTACTATTTGAAAGAAAAGACGAAGCAATATGTTCCTGTCGCATTGTTTGGGTACTTACACAACGGAGCGGTACCTACGTATTTTGGATCGTGATTTTCTTTTTGTTTTGACGGAGTTTAAAGTACTAGAAGAAAAAGAAAGAAAGAAAAGAAGGGAAGGGGGTGACCAAAGAAGTTCCCCCCTCCCCCGTCATAGAGTACTTTCGCGGTCACTGTAATAAATGATATTTATTTCTATAAATTGATTCTAACAATCACTGTTACACATCAACAAATATTATTAAAAAAACTATTTAAGTTCGGCGAAAAAAACTCGGATATCAAAGTCTCACTCACTTTTTTCTGATTTTTTTATCTTACCGGTAGGTCCCCTCTTGCCGAACATGATTCCGTTCATGGGCGCGTTCTTGTAGTTGGCTTCGCTAACTTCAGCTAAAGAGAGGAGCACCACCACCAAGCAGACGACGCCAATGGTGAAACGCATCATGTCTCCGGACATCTAAAGCACAAAAAAGTATCCTTATCCTTACATAATATAAAACAAACTCCCCCGCCGCGTTTATATGTCTGTATGTCTGTCTGAACACGATAAACTCAAAAACTACCTAACGAATTTTCAAACGGTTTTCATCAATGGACGGAGTAATTCATGAGGAAGGTTTTGCTATGTATTTCACTAAGGTTTTATGTAAATTGGCTGAAATATGACGATAATCATCGTGTTGAATATGTCGGAAAAAATCATGGCGACTGGGAGCTTTACAGGCGTACGCCGCGTAAACCTTGAAAGACGTTCTACAGAATTGTACATATTAAAAAGTTCAACAAAAAAGTCCGCGATGGCATATGTCTATCTTCTAAGGATGACCCACAATAACCATTTTTATCTTTCAGAATTTGATAAAAATTTAATTGTTTGTTCCGAAGCTATTTTGACCGGTATTATATTAATCCTTATCCAATAAACTATACATACTGTTTCTTAAATTGAGCATTTAATTTAGATTATAAATATGCCTTGACATCATTTCGTTTAAATGAATGGTTTAAGGTTGGACTAGTCGCGGGCTCGAACTCACTGAGGGGCGTGGCCAAAAAGCACGCTGTCTCACCTGGAATCGTGTCCGACGGAGATAGTATCAGTGATGAGCAGTTAGACGCTGGTCTACATGCACAACGTCTAGTTCGCACGCACACAAACACCGTTCAGAACTATTATAGTAAAACGGGCGCGTAAAAAATTACGAAAAGTCTTTTAGAAAATCGATTTTTATGAAAATACCACTGCATAAATCAATTACAAATAAAGTTTATTGAACTTTTCGATAATTAAGCTTTGTCGGTGCCGACTTTGTTTTGGAGATTTTACACTTCTTTTATTACTTATTTACGCCCAAAGTTGCGTTAAAATTAGCGAGAAAAAGGAATTTTTGTTGGCTCATAACTTTTTAATGGCTTATTTTTATACTATAATGTTTCCGCTCAGACAACATTAATAATAAGACAAAAGGATGTCAAGTTGTTCCACCTTAAAACATATCACTATTCAAAATTACGCGTATTATTAGTTATGGGTGACGGCAACGCGGGTCCGTGCAGCAGCAGGAGTCAATGACCTCGGCTATTAGGTATGTAATCCCGTTATCGATTTTACTTTCTCGTGGGATATTTTCCGACATCCAAGCGGGCGAAGCCGCAGGTAAAAGCTAGTACAAATATAAATTCTAAAACATAATAAACAGAAACATCCAAATTATACCTATTACTACCCACCCAACTCTTTGCTCTTAGTATTTCTTTACTATAAGCATTCAGTAACTAAAACAAAAACTAAATGAAAAATTACGTTAAAAAAGTTTAGAGACTGCGAAAGCTGAAGTAAAAATTTAACAGACTATAATTTTCGTGTAAAAAATTCATTTAATACCTGCTATAAACCAAATGTCTTGATATTTCATTGATTAGGAGGAGGATATATAATTTATTTTATGAATAACGCACTACAGTAATTTTCAATGTAAAACTTGCGATTTTAGATTATAGCTAAAAGACAACAATTATTCATGATCATCGATGTTCAATGATTTTACTTTACCAGACAAACCTGACTAACAATGATGAAGAGGAATGATGAATGAGGATAACAATGATGTGAAATACACAAAAACCAAAAAGGAAAATTACCTTGTATTGGGCGAAGTATTTCTTGTTGATAACACTGAAGTGGCTGAATGTCAACTGATGCTGTGAGACAATTTTCCCACCAATTTATACTCTGAAATCAAAAGATGGCGGCTGTCCACCCAATTATTGGATTACTGGAGACTGACCACATATTGACAGATATTCCCGAGTATTCTCAGAGGATTATAACTTCGTTAGTGCATAAGATTAGTAGTGGAATAGAATGGGGAGGGCGGCCATCTTGGATTAGTTACACACATTACTGAGGGGTAGTTAGAGAGCTTTTAGCACTAACTTTCAAATCAATGATTTACATAAATAACTTGCCTTACCACATAAGGGACAATCACAAGATCGTATTATTCGCAGATGATACTTCCCTCATTTTTTAAATAAAGTTAGTCAATTTTTAACGAATTAACAATGCACTCTCTCAAGTTGTGCATTGGTTTAATGTAAATAATCTTCTCCTTAACGAAAAAAAGACTAAACTCATTAAATTTTCAATGCCAAATGTCAGGCAGCTATCTATCAGTGTTCAAGTTAATGGAACAGAGTTGGACCCTGCTGAGTCGAAATTTTTTCTTGGAATCACTATTGACGGTAAATTACATAGAAAAATTGTCGGCAAGGCTAAGTTCGGCCGCCTATGCTGTAAAAAAATTAGACAGATAACTGATGTAGACACAGCCAGCATTGTTTATTTTAATTACTTTCATAGTCTTATGTCATATGGGATTCTTCTCTGGGGAACCTGTGCGAACATTAATATTATCTTTTTTCTACAGAAAAGGGCTGTTCGAGCCATTTACAACCTTGGAGGGTTCCCTTAGAGAAAAATTCCAAGAAATAAATATTCTGACCTTACAATATATATTTGAAAACCTATTGTATGTACACAAAAATATATCAAATTTTAAGAAAATTTCCGATATTCATAGTTTACCAGGAATAAACACAACCTTACTGTACATCGCACACGTCTCCACAAAGTAGGCAACTCGTTCATGGGTCAATGCAGCTTTTACAATAAACTTCCCATTGACATTTGAACTTACCCATTAAACGATTTAAAATCTGTATTAAAACCAAACTGTGAAAAAGGGTAGTATAAAATTTCAGATTAATTAGAAGATAAAAAAGCTTGGGATTGAGCTGCTCGCTCTGCTTGTGATAAAACCATAAAACTTGATATTTTTATTATTACCATATAAAATCATCAAAATATACCAGTTTTATGTACACATTGACATTGTTGAAAATTATATTCAAAATGACATGATTACTTTGTAAAGTATTATATTATTTTAATTTTTGTGAATGTGAGGACTATGTGGATATTATTATTAATTTTATTTCTCTGCTAGTTTTAATGATGGTCTGGTAGTTTGAGTAGTTTATGCGGCCTACCCAAATGTCCTTTCTTTGGTATTGTTCGTCGAGTTGAGCTCCTTAAGTTCTGAGATGAGCTCCACGATTGATAAATGCTTGCACTGACTGGACAGGTCCACTCAAATCTGTATGGTTCTTTCCTCAAAAGACCATTTCAGACACTAATCTACATGGTCCTCATATGGCCTGACCAAGATTATGTCTGGACTTTAAAAGAAACTGTGACCTCTGAGTTTGTTTCCGCCTTTCTTCTCAGAGTAGTCAGATAGGAAACGCCGAAGTCATCTAGCTTATTCATATTTTTTTTTTTTAATATGACGTGTAAAAGTGATTCCGATATCCTATTTACAGAACGTGTTTACACATATTATGAAATTAAATTGTTTATTTCATTTCATAATATGGTAAGCACGTACTACGTAGAGCCACTGAAAAAAGTTTTCTGGCTTGGCTTGATTAGGTATGGTTTTTTTTTTTTGAGAGAAGAGTTCCAGAGGAAATTCTGGTGATTTTTTTTTTTAGGTAAGCCATCTCGTAGTTGACCTCTGAGATCATGACTACTTAACCGGGCTTTCCTGTGGGTGCCTTAAGCTACTACACTTAAAACCGCCAGCCAGGGGTTATTCAACTATGCTAATTAAAACTAGGTGAACGCTCGCTAAGGGCACCCCCTGTGGGGTTCGCACCTTGGCTTAGGGCGTCAACCGGAGGGAGGACATCAAGGATGGGACGGGCTGGAAAATTCTGGTGAATTGTGGAGCTTTACTATGGATGCATGCAACGACACGGCTAAAGTTACATGCTCTGTGGATACGGCTATTAGGATACCAATGGTACCTACGAATGACGAACATATGAACACATCGTAATGGCCAAATATGATAATGAATTACGATACGAATGTATTACGATTTTGTTTAATAGCAATCTAATGAATTTATTTGAAGCTTTGTTTGTATTAATTTTTATTTTATTACATAAATATTAAGGCATACTAAAATAAAAAAATAAGTTACGCATTTTAAATTAATTAATGTAATTTTATAATTAGGTAGGTAAGTTACCTTTATTAATTGTTTTATTTTCTTAAATTAGCAATCTTATCTTATAATTATCATAGTCGTAGTTTAATAATAAGTAGGCAAATTCTTATTGAGAAAACACCTAGCCTTCTCCCAACTATATTGGGGTCAGCTTCCAGTCAAACCGGATGCAGCTGAAATCAGAGCGACTGCCTATTTGACCACACAAAGCCCAATGACTGGGTAGTAAGTAGTAATAATGTCAATTAATGCGATTTCGCATAAAGTTCAATAGCACGTGAATTCTTTGGCCTTAGCATGCTAATTGCTATACTATGCTTCTTGCTAATTGACAATAATTGATAATAATCAAGTATATGAATTTTGTTAATATGCGAATTAAAAAGCGTGTTAGGACGTCTCCTAGCGTGCGTTTAGTTTACTCGCTCGATAACGTTTTATTTGTGCTACACTTGCATATTTAATGTGATTAAGATTGATCACATGATTAAATAAATTAAAGTAAATTATATAAAGTACGAAGCGATAAATTCACTTTGCACTTCACAGAATTTCGCAACTATATTTCATTTGCTAAATGCTAAATGAGCATTCGCATGCTAACAATGAATGCGATTGCTAATTAATCCATCACTAGTAGGTAGGACACCCCTTTTTTTTTTCTTTTTTTTTTGAGGGTGGGAAATCATCAAATAACTTCTCCCGCTCTGGGCGGAGCGGGAGGGCGAGTCAGACTCTTACTGACTAAAACCCACCCGTGTTCCTTCGGTTGCCCTGTTGCCGGGGGCCACGATCTCCCTTTCGGTTTTCTTCGCAGCCCCAGCAGGCATCGGCCCTAGTGGACCCCTTCAATTCTGCTGACATCTCTTTGAGGCGCGCGTGGAACACATCGCGCCGTCGACCCGGGCCTGGTCCTTATCGGACGGTGAGCCACCCATTGCTCACCGCCCGCAAGCCCGCGCCTACGGTGGCCGGAAATCGCCCCGCGATTCCCGACGCCCTGGGCGTCTCCTCCTGCGGGGGAGGTAGGATACCCCTACTAGTATATTATCTGTGCCCTCAGTAAGACTGGTTGATGGTTTTCAGACTTTCGGGCTTCCGACGACCCGTAACGACTGTCTACGATCCACGTTCCTCACGATGTTTTTCTTCTTCTTCTTATTATATTTATTTTATGTGTACTTATATGCACTTATATTTATATATAATTAGGAGTACCTATATATTTAGGTATATCTTTATATTTAAATAATTATTTATTCCTCAATTCTCGATATTGCACCTACCACTGTTTGTGTCTGCATCACCCAAAGGTTGACGACTGGTAGAAAATGCCTATGCATTTGTGTGCTTGAAGTATTAAATAAATAAGATGGTTAATTGATTCAGGCGTGACCTTGCGGAAATCTATGATAAAATAAAGGGTCTTAAAAAAACCCTGAAAGAAGTCGACACGTGTTTCCCCTCTCAACGAGGCATCCTCAGGATGACGATTGACTTGTCGCGAACTCGAACAGGACGTGTTGCCACACCAAGCGCTTCTTTCGGGGTTTTTTTTTAAGACCCTTTAGAAAAATAGCTAAGCGGCACAGGTTACTAAATATATCCACTTATATTGTATTTTTTTTTTAATAATTAAAGAACATATGTATGAACTGAAAGTTACATTTGTACTTACATGATTTGAACCAACAACCTCTTGTACGAGGAGCGAGGGCTATCACTATGATTAGGTACATACAGAGGTACCAACTTAGCAAGTCTTGCCACCAACAAAAAATTGCGTATCGAAACAAAACAGGCGCTCGATGGTGCTTGATTGTAACATAACATCTCGCCAGTATTCTCCGACAGGTTAGATAGAGGTGCACCTATAGTACACCCACATTTCGCCAGTTATGTTCAAGTCCCATGTGATAGGGGCGAGCCTATTGCTATCAGCCGGGCTCAAAGCCAACTCCGGGCCGTTTGATTGTCAATTACTTCGAGTCTTCGATGGATATTGTTTGATTGATAACTTAATCAAATCCAAAAGACATTGGACAGTACTGTAATTTAGCTACGTAAACTATATTACCTAATAGTCTATGATTTAACCAAGGGCTTCCCAAACTTATTTTTACTGTGACGCCCTTGGGAGTTTGCAATTTTTTTGCGACGCCCCCCTCCCCTCTCTAGCCAAGAAGTATACCAGTGTGTAGTTCTAGCCTAGTAACATGTTATTATAGAAACTCCGAATATCATATTAGCGACCTGTACTTGTTCTTTATTGCTGCAACTGCAGAAAAGCCTGTTTCACACAACCACGATGAGTCAAATGGTAATAGAACCTTTTTGAATTGTTTTATTTTTTATTAAGGACGCTTGTATCGTTCTGCATCGTTCTCACATTTATGACTTTAACATGAATGATGTAATCAATATTTTGTAACCATATTGTGATTTAAAAGAGTATCCATGGAGTTTCTTGCCCGTTCTTCTCCATAGGTATCTACTACGCTTTGGAATGGGCAACTAGCTTCATCTTTCTGACTGACCGACCCCTTGACAATTCAAAAGTGCCTGTAATTGGTTTATTTGAAACAAATGCTTTGAGTTTCAGTTTGAGTTTGAGTTCAATGCTCCAATAATGACGGCACGATATTCATGAGAAACTGAGCTCCAAAATTCAAGCAGTTTGTCTGTCGTACTTATTCCAAGAGAATCGCCTCGCGAAGCCCCAGGGCGTCGCGACGCACACTTAGGAAGCCCTGATTTAACCTATATTTTTCTAATATGATTGCCTTTTCATTATATTCGTATTAACTTCGTCTGGACACAAAATTGCAGTAGATTGGTTGTAAACTTAATTATGAGGGTAGTTAAGGTATAAAAGGGGTTAGAAACTGGGTTGATGCATCAGTTGGTCTTCGCCTCTTCAGTCTTCAAGACGTCTCGAGTTTGATAATATATATCAAGTAAGTTTCAGTTTATTTCGTAAGTTTTAAAAGATAATTTAAAAAAAAACATCTACGGGGTCAAATTAAATTAGCTAGCAAAACTCTCCAAACATGGTGGGTATCGATATTTTAACATGATCAAACAAAAAATAAATTTTGGTGATTTTTTGGGTTCATCAACCGGAATTAATGTACCTAGTCACTTCAAATAAAAACCAGCCAAGTGCGTGTCGGACCACGCACAATGAAGGGTTCCGTAGTTGGGATGAATTTATTTCAAGAACAAAGTTAATATTGTAGTCGAAAAACATGTTCCCCCATACATTCCAACTGCAAATATAAGTTTGCACGCACAAAAATTGAGAGATTTACCACGTTATTTTAAGACCATAGACTTCTTATAGGTTTACCTGTAATCTATGAGTAAAGAACCATTATTTGTATTTTTTTACAAAATTTTAGGGTCAGTAGTTTGGGAGATAAGAATGGTCAATTTTCATAAATTTTCTTAAATATTTATAAAAGATGTTATTTCGAAATTATAAAAAAAAAATATTTAGGATCTTCGCAACAAGCCGTTTCATTTGAAAGGTAAGTATAGTTAGCTTGGGTCACAGAAATACATGTGTGTACCAAATTTCAACTTGGTACACACATGTATTTCTGTGATCGTTCCATTAGATTCGGAGCAATCGGCTGAGACGGACACACGAAAGATCCTAGGTTCTGTTTTTCTTCATTTGAGGCAAAAACCCTAATAATAAGTATTTTTGTTCATAAACAGTGCCATCATTCCGCAACTTTTTTTCGTAAACGATTATGACTAATTTGTTTCATTTTGACAGTTCAATTCATTGCGTTATTTACGGTGTTGAGCAGATTTTTTTTTCCAACTTATGAAACAATGGATTAGCAATCTGTTTCAAATCGAAACAAATTGTGATTGATCGTGCATTACGCAATTAGGGTACAGGTCTTCTTTTTCAGATCATCACAAAGATGCGTTTCGTCATAGCTCTGTGCTTCTTCGCCATCGTTATGTGCATTCACAATGCCGAGGCTACGTACAGGAAGCCCCCTTTCAATGGTTCTATCTTCGGCAAGCGAGGAGTTGTTGGTGAGTTATAGTCATCGACTATAATAATGTGATTATCTATTGGTTACCAAAAGGCCTTAAACTTTCAGACACCGCTTACCAGCTGGTGGTTATTTTTTAATTATAGTATTCACTCAATTTCATTTCCGTGTTTTGTTAATTTTATATAACACCAGCTGCGCACCGCGGTTTCACCCACATAAGTTTCGATCCTGTGGGAATATCGGGATAAAAAGTATTTTATGTCCTAACGCAGATCATAGTCTACCCAAATACCAAATTTCATCCAAATCCGTTCTTCCGTTTCAGCGTGAAAACGTAACAAACAAACATACAAAAAATCATTTTTTTTTCCATAAAATATTAGATTAGATAACTTTAGTTTTCTTTAGGACAGCTTATGTACAAAAGCGATATTGTGAATTCCTGTTTTTTGTTGTTATCACCTCTCCATCCAGTATGTTCTATTTATAATTAACAATAATTTAATTCTCTCTTTCAGAATACGACACTACCGGCAGAGCATTATCGGCTTTGTGTGAAATTACCGCCGAAACTTGCCAGGCGTGGTACCAAACTATAGAAAATAAGTGAATCATTTTAACCTGAAACTATCGACTTTTATATAAAATTCAGCCTTTTGTGATGTGATAATAATGTCCTAACATAAAATTATTTAGTCAAAACCTTATGTAATCGTAAATAAATAATGTATCATCTTTGATTTGGTTGTTTTCGTTCTTATCTTAAAAAATAATGAGACCATTGAATAAAAACCTAAAGGAGCGTTTACGTCTGGTGAAGGAGTCAGCGCGTTAGTACAGTAGGTATGTAGGTACTATCAATGTAAACACGCCCTATTGCCCTAAGCCTTGTAATAACACAGAGCAACTAGCCACTCAACAACTCGGACAGAGTTGGTTAGAACTAGAGATGTGCCGAGTAACACTTTTGCCGAGTAACGAGTACCGAGTTTTACTCGGTTCAATTTTTTTTCAACCGAGTACTCGGCCGAGTAGCTCGGTTCAATCAACTTCCCATTTCGCGCGCGTAAACAAGTACAAACAGGTTCGCGCCGGTCGAGAGGCCGGCTCGCGTTGATCCACCCCTCACCCCGCCCGCGCCTTTCGACTACCAGTCGCTTGATAGTTTGCAAACAAATACTTCACGTTGCGCATCATAGGAGATAAATAATTGAAAAAGTTAACTTACCTTTATTAATTTTAAATATTGATTATTTTTATTACTGTTCTCTTAATTTTGTCTCATTATTACTAATTCATTAGCATAATTTTGATTTTATTAATCTAGATTGTCAAAGATTTCTTAAATTAGTAATAAATACTTTTTACAAAGTATACTCGGCATTCAAACCGAGTTATTCGGCCGAGTACGAGTATCAAAAAACCCGCCGAGTACGCCGAGTACCGAGTATCAACCGAGTACTCGGCCCATCTCTAGTTAGAACGCTGTTAATTGCTTGAGGGACATTGAGATTTCATCGTGTATGTACACGGATTACTGCTAATGGTCTCATAAATTAACAGCGGTTATTGGAGGATTAATACACAAAATTGGTCTACGTCTCAAACTTGAGTAAACTGTGTGTAAGAATAATGCTTTTTACATAGGTACTTCCGATATAGTTGCTTGAAGAGTTCATTCCCATTGAAAACCAAAGGTTATCTACACCTTGTATTAATACCGACTGTATCTGGTCAATTACTTATTGGAATTACATTTTTTATTAGCTTGTTAGTAAATACAACAATAAATATAATGAGAATGATGTTCGTATTTTATTCTCGTGGTACTAAGTTACGGGCGACTGAATTTAGATTGCCACCGAGACGCCAAGAAGATGAATATGTGCCAGTCTGAAGCGGGCAAACGGCAATGAGCAAAACCGAAAAAGCCACTTTCTAGGTAATTTTAATGATTACAACTAAAAAGCACAACGAAATATTTTTTTCAATTCACCTTAATTTTCAGTGCGTCTTCTTGAAACGGAATGTTATTAATAAGTGCGTTCTAAATTACAAAACGACAAGAATTGACGTTTTGTAATTTTGTGGAATCTGTGGGCGAGAGACGTCAAAATATTGGATCATTTAATTGGTTCTTAACACCAGTTCTAAACCGAACCAATAAGAATATTTGAATAAGAACCACGTTTTCATATGTAAAACAAATCTTAATCTGTCTAATGGCTGCTACATTTTTGTGATTTACGTGTGTGGCAAATTAAATTTCCATTGTTATTATACCAATAAATGAAGATTTACTGTGTGTTGACCGAGTATCTAACGTGAGAGTTATACCTAAACTATGAGAAAATATTTCGTCTACGTGAGAAATAGACGTCTAAATCCGAAGTCCATTTTGAGGTAAATCTAAGATTATTTTACTTATTTATTTCGCGTATTTAAAAAAAAAATCCGTGTAATTCTGGCGTGGTCGTGGTACATAAATGTTGCCGGTGCATTTATTTATAAGCTTGACCTGTTATTACGAGAAAAACGTCATGTTTTAAGTGTTTTTAAGTGCGCTAACGTAAAAGGTATGATTATCAGTTTTTTGTCAACAACGAGCCGTAATTGACTAGCTGGGCGATTATCTAAAATGTACTAAGACTGTCGTCAGGTAATTAGTGCAATTGAATGTTGTAGGGACTAAAATTTCTACATTTTATACGACAACCTTTTATCAGGAGATTTTTACGTTACTATCTTTATCTGTCGTGATTATGTACTTCGCAAATAAAATCCAAGTATTATGCACTCTAATTTATTCTTCTACAATGCAATGTACTAGTAACACGTTACACTATCTTGTTTGTTTAATTATTTATATAGAATTGAGAGAAAAAATTTACCTAGTACTTATGCCTTTTTATCTTGTCGAGTCTTATAAGAACTTAAATAAAAAAGGAGTTTTTATGCTGCATAATGATTTATTATGTTCTCAAATAGCCTAGGTTGGATTTGTGCTCAGTAGGCTCACCCCCTATTACATGGGACTTAAAGATAACTGGCAAAATGTGGCTGTACTATGGCCCTATTGGCCCTACACCTCTGCTTAACCTGTCAGGGAACCATGGCATGATGTTATGTTAAGTTCATAGGCACAGATAAAACTTTCATCTATGATGATGGAACTGGAACTTGATTTTATCTTTATAAGCCTCATATTATGAGAGAAATGTTTAATAACAATACTTTTGATATTATAACCAGTAATATTTGCGCATTTATGATACACATTCATAGAAAAATATGTAGGGTTGTGGAGGTCAGATAGGCAGTCGCTCCATGTAAAATACTGGTATTGGAACCTGACCCCAACATAGTTGGGAACAGGCTAGGCCGATTGATGTGTTCATAGTAAATATCTATACTGCCATAGATACCATTTAATTAATTAACACTAGCTCTTTGGCATCTTTCAAGGACAAACTTTGTTTACTTTACCTGTTGCTGGGCAAAAGAAACCTTGTATTCTGCCACAACTTATGTTTTTCCATAAAAAATTGCTACTACAGTTGTTTTACAATGTTTGTACACTAAAACAATACACTTTTCACAAAAAAAATATTTATTGAGATTTTGAAAAACTATATTATTACAGGGTATAATAAATAAAAAAGATTTAAATTAATCATATCCATCATATTTAAATAATTAAAATATGCAAAAATAAAATAAAAATATAAGACTTTGGAAGAAAAAATTAAATGTTTGATTTGATTTAATGTTTGAAACCTGTTTGTTTTTTTTTTGTGTTAAATTCAGTTGAAATGCAGTGTGTGTAATGAATAGTGTTGTTCTTTGTTTATTTTCAGCCATTACTGAAGAAAACCAGTTTGGAGACATTGGATATTACAAGAGAATTATGACATTTTAACCAAATACAAGAAAAACAACCTTTCTACTCCAAAAACTGGCAATACTGAAATTGACATAAAGACATAATGGATTTCTAAAGAAAAGTGCAACATTCAGCTATGTCGGAGACAACAGAACCACCGTTAAAAAAAGCCAAGATGGTAGAAACCATAGACAGCTTTATACAAAACATCATGTCTTCCAAAAAGAACCTCCATGCAGTTGTCAGTGATGAATTTATCAAACCAATAGCGTTTACTAAGGTTTACGTTGGTCAAGTGAAGAATGTGAAGGAATTATCAAAGATTATTACAATTTTGAATGAAAAAATACCTCTCAAAGAACTACAGCATCTGAAAAGAGCTCGTAAAAAGGAGGTCTTACTATGCCCAGTACGGTATTTGAACTCTATAACCCAAGAATCAATCCAGGAGTATGTTGAAGAAAAAGTTTATGAGCTTAAAGACTCTTTTGAGTATTTTAAAGTAATGGGTTTACCATCACTGCCTCCTAAATTAAAAAAGCAACATACAGAATACAGCAGAGTCTGGTCCTGTAATTTCCATCCTAGTGAGTACTTAGAAAAATTATGTGGAAGTGAATTCTTTGCAGAAGCTGAACTTATGAACCATCGCTGTTACATGGGCCTTGCATTTGAAGTTGCAAGATATTATTTAAGTGAAACAAATAGTAATTTGGAACTTTCAGATATTTTACTACAAGATATAAATGCAACTGTTGTGGTGGATCCATCAATCAGCTCTGTTGTAGCCATATCTTTTGATAACAGAGAAACTCATCCTGTACAACATTCAGCAATGCTGGCCATAGATAATGTAGCAAAAACTCAAAATGGCGGCGTGTGGAAAATAGCAGGCACCGAAGACCCGGCTTTGCCTGGAATAGACAACAATCTGTTTCTGTATTTAAAAAATAAATTCCCAAATGTCAAATTTGGCGCCAGAAATTACGTCACCAAGGAGGTTTTGGACGAAAACAGAATGAATGCTTCCGATAGCCCTTATTTATGTACTGGGTATTATATATATATGATAAGGGAGCCTTGTATAATGTGTTCAATGGGTTTAGTGCATGCGCGGGCTAACAGGGTGTTTTTTTGTTTCAATAATAACCAACAAGGAGCTCTAAGTTCAAAGACCAAATTACACTGTGTGCCATCATTGAACCATCATTTTGAAGTGTTTACTGACTTTTTATAGATCATTTTGTCTACTTGTATAGTTAAATGTGAATTGAATTATTCCAATGAATAAAATATATTTTGACAAACCATTGTTTTTTTGAGATCTGTTTCTACAGGTAGGATAACTGCCCCGCCATTTCTCAGTGTTGCCAAAGCAAAGACAGGCAAGCATGCTCAAAATGTCCAATAGCTCCTTATTGTTACTAGTAATTTGGCCAGGGTTGCCAGTTTCAATTAATAGAAAATAAAATTTTATTATTCGCTTGTCAGCAGAGGAACCTTGAGAGTATTAGACGTCCAGTTTCATTGTAGAAAAAGAATCAAGAATGGTAAAATCTGTCGTCAATTTTGACACATAACTTTTTATTAGGCAAGTTAACGATGAATGTATTGATGACTAGCTTCTGTACGCGACTTCATCCGCATGAAAGTCAACTGTACCATAAACATATCCTATGACACTGCACTAATGTAGTTTTCGATCAGAGAAAGATGTTTTGAAACTAGAGCCCAAATAAGACTTCAACAGTCAAAATCAGAGTCATTTTGAAGGCTATTCCTAATCCATTGCTTCATATCTTCGAAAAATTTGTCTGCTCAACAACGTAAATAACGCAATGAATGTTAAAATTAAAGCCATTGCTACTGTTAGTGTGTTACGTGCAACCAGTCTTCCGATCTTCCAGAGTGTGTTCAAGAGATTAACAAACAAACAATTTTACTTTATAACATTAGTCAAGATTTAGATAATTTACCTCCCCGACCCTTGCTCGAAAACGAGGTGCCAGCAGTTGTTGCAGCTGTGCACGTAGCTTTAAATTCCCCGTTAAATAATCGAGATCAAAACTTTGATCCAGTCCGTCCCATCTTTGATGTCCGGTGACGCCCTAAGCCGAGGCTCGTACCCCACAGGGGGTGCCCTTAGCGAGCGTTCACCTAGCTTAGTTTGTATGCCCCTGGCTGGAGGCTTTGAGTGAAGCAGCTTAAGGCAATCACAGGATTGATCGGTTAAATAGTTATGACCTCAGAGGTCAGCTATGAGATGCCCTACAGAAAACAAAAAAGATAATTTAAGGATTAAAAAAAAAAAAGATAATGAATTATATGACATACCAAACTATTGTACACAATCAGGTAACAATTTTATTCACAGTATGAATATTTAACAAACAGGCTTCTCAGCTGTCTCCTACACAGACATACGTAATACCTATAACCTTTAATTAAGACGCAGATATATGCCAGTGACCTTGAGTGGTTATTATAGCCTGCGTGTTCTGTATTGAGCTCACGCAACGCGTCGTACGACCAGCCAGTAATAGGACTCGCACATCAAGGAGCGCTGTCCTAAATAAGACTCATTATTAATTTAAATAACAACATTACATCACGCCTTGTTTCCCCAAAGGGTTGGGCAGAGGTGTCCCTGTAGCAGGTTCACCACATTTCGCCAGTTATGTTTTATGTCTCATGTAATAGGGGGCGAGCCTATTGCCATCAACCGGGCACAAATCCAGACTCCAGGCTGCTATCGAGACATTTCAGATAGAAAAACCCAATAAGACTTTGCCCGACCTTGAAATCGAACCCAGTACCTCATGCTCAGCAGTAGCGCTTGGGACCACTAGACCAACGTGGCAGTCATTATTTATTTATTATACATAAAACAAAAGGTATTTTAATAAAACACGTATACTAAAAGATCAATACTTAAATTATCTTTAAAATGGTGAAGGTTTCAGAAATAAACGCTTGATAGATTTTTCGTGATTCTCAGTTTTTCATCAGCGCTACACATAACACACACACATTATCACATTATCTAAAATATTCCTATATTAAGTTATTAAGAAAATGCTCTAATTTAACAAAATTTTTTTCCAAATCATTAACACTGCTCGATTAGACGTGATCTTCAGTATAAAATCATTAAAAGTCGGTTATCGTCGCCTAAAGTCAATTCGTGTAGGATGAGCAGTTAAGCGCGCTATCTGACCGACCAAGCTAAAAGTATTTTCCTCATTTTAACTGCAAAATAAGAAAGAGCTGCAGGAATTTTAGAGGTGTCAAAAAATTCGCGTTTAGTAATCAGAAGTTTTTTAAAGGTAGGTACTTATTCCTGAAAACTCAAGGTTTGCCAACGTACAATGGAGCACAGTAGTCTAGGCGTCAAATTAGCAGACCATAATTCGCAACACCACACTATGTTCCAAAACATAGATTACTGACGTTGCTTCAAAAGGCCGCAAACTTGAAGTGGAACTGGGCTGGCCACGTCTGCCGTCGTACCCAATCAGCTGTGTGCCAAAATAACTTTGAGACAGCTAGAAGGCATCGCGGCAGACCCCGTAGAAGATGGCGGGCCGAGCCGGACAAAACAAACGACCAGTGATCCACATTAGCACTGGATCGCAAGCACTGGAGATCATGGGGAGAGGACTTTTCTCAGCAGTCGGATGATATCTACAGGCAGTAACAGTAACCTATTTCTAAACTGTGCTGCATGCGTAGTACGACAACCCTAGAAACGGGTTTTGTCGACGGAAGAATAGACAAAATGACAGATTGTGATTGTGAATCTATTCTTCCGTCGACAAAACCCGTGTCTATTCTGGTCATGCTAAGCGTGCTGTATTGGTCTATAACAATCGGCGATTTCTGCCAGATCGTTGATAGAATTTTTACGTCTTAACGAGAGGGTGCACCCGAGGTAGTACGACTTGATACCATTCTTGCTGTCAGTGTCTTGTTAATCTCTTCACCATGAGCTTCACTGCGGGGTAATTGCATACCTAACACATTGCACGGTTCCAATTGGTCGTTTCCTATGGAGAAGAGCCGGCAAGAAATTCCACGGTTGCTCTTTTAAAAATAATTGGCTTTTACAATTCTTTCAAATAACAGTGTGACTAGTTATGGGAGGAGGAGGCAGTGTAGGACTTTCAATAAGTTTGGAAATGTTCTAAATTCAAACTGTGTCCGTTCGAATTAAGAACATTCCCAATTCGGATTTTAAATTCGCATTTGGATCGGATTCGGATCAGACGTAGTGCGGAACCGCTCTTAGGGTGCTGATCGTGCCGCCTTCCCGACACGAAAATAGTAGAAAGTACTGAGTACATATAAAAACATACTTTTTCATGCGTTTGTGTAAATTCTGTATAGAGATTGTAATAGGCTAGTCACTTTCAATCCCTAATAATGAGTTGGCCTTGAGATCATTGCGGGTACATTAGATCTACCTACGTAGCGACAAAATGGCATAGACTCGGTCTACGCGACTCTATTTGTCTACTACATTAATTAAATGGTGTGGATGTGTGAAGAACTTATTTATACTTGTATGAAAATCAAAATTCGAATAAGACGTTTTCCTTAGCATTTACGAAAGCTGCGGCATAGGGTCTTTTGGTAAACAACCTACGACCCTACAGCCTACAACGCCCTATAACCTACGATGTCTTTTCTTATGCAGACTAAAATTGGTCATCTCCTACTTAAACTTTGTAAAAAAAAATTGCTGTCTCTTCCCAATACACGAAATAAGAAATAGAGGAAAGATATTTAGAACAGCACGCATCCATAGAAACGGGTTTTGTCGACGGAAGAATAGAGAAAATGGCAGATTGTAATTGTTTATCTGTCATTTTGTCTATTCTTCCGTCGACAAAACCCGTTTCTATTGTGGCCATGCTAAGCATGCTGTTAAACTAGTTTACACATGTCATGTAAAACTTTATCATGTTTTAGGACGCGAATTCTGAGGGGTGGAGGAGTCAGGAATGGTTTTATACTTAGATAGTTTGGGTATTAAAATAGTAACCATAGATTGGTATCCTAGGCAGTCAGGCATACTAACACCTTGCTGATTGACTAATATTTTTATTGTTGCTGGGACTTACGAGTTGTAGGTCGTAGGTTCGAATGCAGGCATGCTCTTTACTTTGTGTAAATAATTTTATCACCACTGCTCTCAAAACGGTGAAGGGAAACATCGTGAGGTAACCGGCATGTCCTAGAACCAAAAAAATCGAAACCATCTACGAACCCACACTGGGCCCACGTGGTGGATTACGGCCCCCTTCCTCTCACACAGAGGAGGCCTGTGCCCCAGCAGTTGGAGCATTATAAGCTTATAATGCTGTGCTCATTGTATAAATTATGTGAGAAGTGTTTATCAGATGCTCAGCCCCCTCTGCCGGGGTTGCGAAGAAAACCGAAAAGGAGATCGTGGCCCCCGGCAACAGGGCACCTGAAAGAACACGGGTGGGTTTAGTCAGTAAGAGTCTGACACACTCTCTCGCTCCACCCAGAGCGGGAGAAGTTATTTGATAATTTCCCACCCAAAAAAAAATAGATGCTCTTCGCCCTGGCTGGAGGCTTTGAGTTTAGCAGCTTAAGGCAAACTCAGGATTGACCGGTTACATAGTCATGACCTCAGAGGTCAGCTATGAGATGCCCTATCGAAAAAAAAAAAAGAAAGTTTATCAGATGCTCAGAACACATAAAAAACGAAGACATAGCGCAGTCAACAGTGATGTGAGACCAGTTTCGTAAAATTTGTGCACTTAGTGAGGTGTAATTTATGATTATAAATATACGTAGTTGTAAATGTGTGCGTGTGAGCGTGTATACACCGTAAAATTTGTGCACTTAGTGAGGTGTAATTTATGATTGTAAATATACGTAGTTGTAAATGTGTGCGTGTGAGCGTGTATACACAGAGCGGAGGTGTAGTTTTGGCATGCTTCACTGTACTGTTCACAGCGCTGTCTTGTTTTTTGTTTGGTCCGAGATCCGAGGTTCTTGAATACCTTATTTTAATTACAATAATAGGTCAGTCTTTACTGTAGTAGGTACCCATGTTATGTTATTTAACATAATCCTACCACTCTTATGGTATTGCATTGACATAATTATTATGTTACTCATTGATATAATTCAATATTATTATAGCAACATCTAATCATGTTATTCGAAATTATATGTATCAGCAATACGGCCGATATAACTTGACAGTTCTGAACTTCGCGCAGAAGGCTGCGCAATAATAGGAGCTAAATGGTGACATGAGGCGAGTGTGAGTGACAGAGCATGAGCGAGAGCTCGTAGTGTCTGTGTTCAGACCTGCCAAGTTATATCAGCCATATTGTAAGGACTGTTTTGTTTTTGATGGAACGTTTCATTTTATATTTCAAGGATCCATCCAAAGTCTTTAATATTTTGAGGGCTTCAAAGTTTTTAATAATTGCCATTGCGTCCAAGGCAAACATGTTGAATTTTGACATTTGCACAACCAAAGAGAGGTCTATGCAGTTTAAGTACTTTATGCGCCCCCCCGACTCTTCGGATTCATGTGCTGATTGTACCTATATTTAATAATATTTATCACTTGCTTCAAAAACGGTGAAGAAAGACATCATGAGGAAACCGGCATGCCTGAGAGATATTTCTTGACAGCATGTGAAGCCTAGTCAGAGAGGGGCCTATGATTCTGACACCAGCTTATTCACTAACCATACGAAAAAGCAAAAACCGGCCAAGTGCGAGTCGGACTCGCGCACGAAGGGTTTCGTACGATTATTTATAAAAACGAGCAAAAAAATCGCGTTTGTTGTATGGGAGCCCCCTTAAATATTTATTTTATTCTGTTTTTTTGTATTTGTTGTTATAGCGGCAACAGAAATATATCATCTGTGAAAATTTCAACTGTCTAACTATCACGGTTCATGAGATTCAGCCTGGTGACAGCGGAGTCTTAGTAATAGGGTCCCGTTTTACCCATTGGATACGGAACCCTAAAAAGAAGACCCAAATGTCCTTTCTTTGGTTTTGTTCGTCGAATCATTGAGCTTCTAAAGTTCTGTCTTGAGCTTCTCGATAGCTAACTTGCGAGCACTGACTGGACTGTCACTCAAATGGCTCAAACTGGCTCAAAAGATCAGACAATTTTTTTATTTTTTTATTTCTTAAATTTTAATTCGTTTATTTAAAAAAAAAACACTGCTGTTTCATAGAAAAGTGCAATGCCTATGCGGTCAAAATATATGGAACAGCAGATTTTTTTTAAATTTCAACGCCGGGGGTTTCATAATCATGTACTAAATGCATGGTAACAGCTTTGTCGCGTCGATGTCCCTGCCAATGCACAAGCAGAAAAGTTGTTGTGAAATTGTTCTCTTGTTTAATCTTTTTATATAATATTTGTATGTTGTATATGCCCTTTTTTTTGGGTGCGAAATGATCAAATAATTTCTCCCACTCTGGGCGGAGCGGGAGAGCGTGTCAGACTCTTACTGACTAAAACCCACCCGTGTTCCTTCCATTGCCTGTATGTTGCCAGGGACCTCGGTTGCCCTTTCTGACTTTTCCGCAACCCCGGCAGATTTGTTGTATTTGCCCTGTATACAGTAAAGGAAAATTTTATTGCATTACCCTAAATCTTTCGCAGAATAATTTTGTAATTAACACTGCCCTTTTCTCTGGCATTTTTTCCCAACTAGAAACTCATTGAGCCGACAAAACCTACCAATTCAATCACAAGCTTTCAGTCAATTTAAACATTTTAATTTAAACTGTACCAAATAACTAGACTACTACTTATGTTCATTGAATATTGTCCCAATTGTGATCCCCCCTCACTGTACCGACGACCGACCACTGCAATCCAGACACTTGCCGGATTTGTACGCCACTCATGCGCATGCATTTTTGAACATTGAGATTTTTTTGTTAAAAAGTTTGCTGGATTAATAGAGCGTTAAAAATGGCCGTTTTTCTCCGCGTCTCTCCTGGGCATGACGCTTTTTGGTAAGTTTTATTTTTGTGTTTTTAAAATGGTTTTGGGGGCGATGAATTCTCATAATTAGCTATTTTGCATTGCTGCTAAGATACTGGTTGAGAATGCATATTGCATTAGATAAAAAATAATTAGGTTTTTTTCTTGTGAGTGTTGAAGTTTTAGTAACACTCATCTAATTATTTAAACATCAATTTTATGAAAGTAGGAATTGCAAGCACCCCCCATTTTTTAACATTAAATTTAAAAACTAAGTAACATTTTATTTATAAAAAAAATCTTAATTAAAGGAATTAACTGTAGCTTGGCTAGATAAAAGTGATTGTGATACCCTAATAAATTTAAAAAAATATTGCCAGACTTCGTCTCCCAGAAAAAAGAACCGTATCCAGTCAGCAAAAACTGGTTTTATACTGAATTTTATTACAATAGTTCTTGCTTTCAAGTATCTTAAACGGATCGTAGTTTGTAGCTTCCGCACATGTAGACCGTGTATCTCAGTGTTTTTCAACCTTTTTCATGACGCGACCCCATTAGTATGAAAAAAAAATTCGCAACATCCTACCCTCCACTGTTTATAATCTGTACTTTATTATAATACAAATATAAAATACGTAAATTTTTACTATTTTTTATAATTACGTAGGTATCGGCTAATTATTTAATTATCTTCGACAAACGCCTCCACGGAAAGCGATGTCGTATAATTGATGGATTT
Organism: Omphaloscelis lunosa; assembly: GCA_916610215.1. Lineage (NCBI taxonomy): Eukaryota > Metazoa > Arthropoda > Insecta > Lepidoptera > Noctuidae > Omphaloscelis > Omphaloscelis lunosa. Next base: position 4,028,968 of record OU744271.1, read on the forward strand.
ATGAGGGTCATGGCTACGAGGGATTTCCCAGTAGAGTAATATACGTTTTTGAATGCAGCCATAGATGAGGAAAGTTTGGGAACCAACCAAAAAGAAAATCAGCTGGAAACTAAAGCAACAAAATAAGATTAGTCGGTTAAAAATGTCGCTCACGGTAAGTCAGCGTTTGCTGGTTTTGATCGACCACGCGTCAAGAGACTCTGTTGTGTATCATCTTACATAGTAATCTGTCTATTTTCTAGTCACATAGCTATTTTATAACTAGATTAATTATGTTATGATAGGCGATGCTTCAAGGCCTATTAGTTAAAGTGGGATCTCACTTTTGACGTGACAACGCCTCACCTCGTTGGCTAGTATACTCATAACAGTTTGGTATCAAACCGTACCAAACTACTCCATTCCATTGCTGGGCAAAAACCTACCCCAAGACTTACAGGTCTAGAACTAAAGTGGCAATGCATTTTGATCTAGTCCAGCTCGTTCTGACATCTTCTACGTGGGATAGACCATGTAGAAGCTGGCAGGACGATCAAGCAACGCGCAGAACGATTAAGTAATTAAAATTCGTTCATTTGGCAAAATTTATTCATTTACTCACTGACAGACAACGCACAGCCTAAACCGTTAAGGCCGCGTGCACTTTGGATGCGTTTTCGTACGAATTTCACTCGTGCGTACATGTACGACTATGATCGTACGAATTTTCTCCGTCAAATAGAACAAATCCCAACAAGTGCGGATCGTTTTCGGACGTCGGAACTATACGTACGACTAAGTCGCAACCCAGTCTGCGCGATCCGCTTTGTACTTGGAAGGTCGGGATCGTTCGTGCGTATTCGTACGAAAACGCATCCAAAGTGCGCGCGGCCTTAGTTCTAGAAGCATGATATTTTGCACGAGAGTACAAAAAAATTATAAAAATTAATCCCCTAAAGGGGTTCAATAAGGAATGAAAGTTCGTCAGTATTACCGATGGGAAATCCCACACATGAATAAAAAATAAAATAAATTTATTGGTTTTTGTTTTGTCAACCAATTGCAACAGCTCATGAAATATGACAGCACGATCAGATTTCAACTAACATTGTGTTGGATTGTCACGTGCATGCAAACGGCGTAATATCCATATAGCCACGGGCCCTGCCATTCCTCATCGTTCTTGGTCAAACTAGATTGAACTCGTACTGATAGACGGCTGCGGAGTTCAAGGATAATTAGGGGAATCCTGTTGTTCATGCTCTCAACTTAGACGTACTGTATCAATTTCTTGATAAACAGATTTTCTACTCTAGTTTCAGTCTCCACGAGTAGTGATAAATACCGTTCATTCTTAAAGTTGGCAACTTTGCAAACAGCTGTCAAATATTTACCTGTTTTGATTAAATTAGCAATGTTACTGTATGGAAATATGAAATATCGCTAACTAGTGACTTAAAATATTAATAACTAGTTGCGCACCGCGTTTTCACCTGCATAAGCCTCGATCTCATGGGAATATCGGGACAAAAAGTATCATATGTCCTAACCCAGGTCATGGTCTGCCCATGTGCTAAACTTCATCTAAATCCGTTCAGCCGTTTAAGCGTGAAAGCGTAACAAACACACAATGCTTCATTTTTAATTCCTTTTACTTATTGTGGTATAGTAATTTTATTCTAGGTGCATCGTCTTCACATATAATTATTTAACTAATGTACGTACTTATACAAACTATTGTAAAACATTTTAAAAGAGTAACGGTGGAGTGTCTTGCCCATTCTTCTCCATACGAAAACTACCTTTTGGAAGGAGCGACTAGAATCAATTATATTATTTTGTAAATTTTGACGTTCAAAAGTGCCATACATGGGCCTATTTGAAATAAATTATTTGACTTTGACTTTGGTCGGCCCACTACGTTTTTTTCTTCTCCCCAGACAGCCGTAACTCTATAATTCACACCTTTTTCTCTTATAAATAAATATAACAATTGCTTGCTGCATTTACAGTAAACGCCGAAGCGCGTAGCAAGCCAACAACAACATTTAGCCAAAAAACTTCGTACAAATATTTAACATAGATTTACTGCTATAAATAAATATATCAACATCGGGCTCCTGACCTTACCGACACTGACGACCCCATTACCGTCCTCCAGGAGAGCAGTAGGTAAACCAGCACAGTGTACAAAAACAGACGCCTCCCGTCATTCCGACCTGGCCGCCGAGGTCCTTTGCGATCGCGACCGCGTCCCCGAGTAAATGATACTTCGCCCCCGACCCTTGCTCGATAACGAGGTGCCAGCAGTTGTTGCAGCTGAGCACGTAGCTTTAAATTCCCCGACTAATAATAATCATGATCAAAACTTTGATCCAGCCCGTCTCATCCTTGATGTCCTCCCTCCGGTTGACGCCCTAAGCCAAGGTTCGTATCCCACAGGGGGTGCCCTTAGCGAGCGTTCACCTAGTTTTAATTAGCATAGTTGAATAACCCCTGGCTGGCGGTTTTAAGTGTAGTAGCTTAAGGCACCCACAGGAAAGCCCGGTTAAGTAGTCATGATCTCAGAGGTCAACTACGAGAAGCACTACCTAAAAAAAAAACTGTCTCCTGAGCAGTCAGGGCGTTCAGCAGATTCGCGTTCGTTTATTTATTATCTCAATGGTTCTTAATCTTTTAGTGTTAAGGGACCATTTGACAAAATTTCGGTTTTGCACTGGACCACCAAATGTTTGGAGGTAATGTACAGTAAATGAATAAAGCGTTGTTCTATCTATAAATAAAAGACGCATAACAGTTTTCTTTTTATTTTTTACGAAAATTTTATAAGTATTTAAAAAAAAAACAAAATTCAAAATATTTTTATTTCATATAAACCCTAAATGGGCACTTATGAAACGTCAGACGCTAGGTGCACGGTTCCAATTGGTCGTATCCTATGGAGAAGAGCCGGCAAGAAACTCCACGGTTACTCTTTTAAAAATAATTGGTATTTACAATTCTTTCAAATAACAGTGTGACTACGTATGGGAGGACTAAAGAAAATAGAAAATTGTCAACAAATCTAGAAGACAACAAATCTAGAATCTAGAAGAATCTATACAAAAGATATATAAATTAATAAAAATAAAAACCTATTTTAATTAAACGCAATTACATGATTGCTATTACAACTGTAATAAATCTGAATAATTATCATGTGCACAAAAGCCACTAATAAAGAGTTGAAATTAACTCGTAGGTATATAATGTCAAATAATGGGATGAATATGTCAAGGACGAATGTAAAAATAATAAAATATAAATGAACATGGTAATTTGGGAGCAGTTACTAAACTCTTACATAATTATGCCGTTAATGAGATACCAGGGAAGCCACAAGTGCAGAAGGAATTATTGCCAAACTTCCTTGTCTTAAACGTAGTCTTTAATTTTATAATATGCTTTCTTGATAAGGACACGTTTGATGTGGGTTCTGAACTTCCCATCGCTAAGTTCTGTAACAGACTTTGGCAACTTGTTATAAAAGCGGATACTGTTTATAAGAAATGCTTGCTTTAGTTAATCTAAATTTGGGTATCACAATTTCATGTCTACTACGTGTATTTATATTATGGAAATCGCTTCTTATTTTGAAAAGTCCTAAGTTTTTGCGAACATACAAAATACTTTCTAAGATATAAAGAGAAGGTAGAGTCAGTACATCAATTTCTTTAAATATGTCTCTAAGATTAGATTTCAGAAGTTTAGATATTATAATTAACCAAGGTTCGGTACTATGCCCTTACCTCTTCGTGATGATAATGATTATAAATCTTACGCGATTGAATTCACTTTTAATGATTTCAAATGGAGTGTAATTAACCGTCGGTTTATATCATCCCTCACACAACCCATCCACCTTTTCATTGGCCTTCCTCTCCCTCTCTATCTATCAACATTAATACAGAGTGGCACGGAAACCGATGCGAAAACTGTTACCATGTATTCAGTAAATGATTCTGAACGCCCCTGCGTTGAAATTATTCGTCCGTTATTTCAAAAAAATCCGCTGTCTCATAGAAAAGTGCATTTGTTGACTATGCATTCATTTGTAGTGTGTGCTCATGAATAGTAAAATAAATAAATCTTTAAGTTGTACAAAGTAAATATTAAAAGTTTCTGTGTTGGGTTGGGTGCTTTAAGTTCTGTTGGGTTAAAATTAATGGTTGCGTGAAATTATTATTACAGGGAATTAAGTGAGAACATCTCCTTTGTCTTTTAATGTGACAACGTACCGGGAAACCCCTTGGTGTTGCAAGTTAACCAATCAAAAAAGTACTGTTTAAAAAAATCTTGTAGTAGTAAATTTCTAAAATTACCTTATTTCTTCTATTACAGATAAACCAGAACCACTTTGCTGACTTGACACTGCTTGCAGAAAGAGAAACACAGATAACAAAAACTCACGACTCAGAGCGAGATAGCAATAATTCCTCGGCTCCGTCGCTCCATAGAATATTAATGGAATTTATTGATATCAGCTTTATTGCATATGTAATGAAGATCAATTTAGCTGTCTTCAGGATATTATACTGACTTTTATAGATTTTTTTGAAGAACGGCCATTCGTCGTTAATGGTAAGTGGGTTATTTTTATTTTTTTTTCTTATTAAATACTGATTAATTTGATGGTAAATTACTTACCATACCTCATCTGAAAGAGCTCGTCTTGAAAATTATTACCACCAAACCTATGGCCAAATGCACGGCGAGGATCAGTATGATATTTTACTGAATAATTTTGGAATCACATGGCAGTTTCATACTATATTTGTTTTTAACCGTATGAACTCTGGAATGCTGTCGTGTGATTCCAACTTTTTACCGTAAAATATTGTAATGATCATCTCCGTGCGAAAGGGGCCTATTTCTGCCACCAAGCAGTTTTATTTTTATTTTAGGTAGGCCATCTCGTAGTTGACCTCTGATATCATGACTACTTAACCGAGTTTTCCTGTGGGTGCCTTAAGCTACTACACTTAACACCTCCAGCCAGGGGTTATTCAACTATGCTAATTAAAACTAGGTGAACGCTCGCTAAGGGCACCCCCTGTGGGGTACGAACCTCGGCTTAGGGCGTCAACCGGAGGGAGGACATAAGGATGGGACGAGCTGGACCGCCAAGCAGTATTGCTGTGATCTTGTTTGAAGGGTATGGGGTGCAGTGACGAAAGCACTATAGAACATATTCAAACAAAAACACCTATTACTAGCTTTGAAATAAAAAAAAACAAAAAATAAATCTTAAATAACCCGGCGCCAAAACGTCAGAATCGAGAACTAAAAATTCATACAATAGCGATTCGTCATGACGTCACTTTAGGTCACGGGGCACCGCTTGATATGAATGAGAGCCAGCCGCTGTACTACAGGTTACGATAGAGACAGATATAGAACAGATGCGTCAGCGAGAACGAGATGGATTGATTGCACATTTTATTTAGTTTTCACGTGTTTTTTCGATTTGTTTAATTTTATTCGATCCCTTATATTCCTTAAATAATTTTAGTTAGAAAGATAGTTTATTTATTTCACCATAAATTATACAATGAATTACACATTTTGGGAGTATATAACACGGGAGTAAGGTTACCATTTCGAAATTTGAAAAGTCCTTGCAAAAAGCCTGACATTTGCAAAAAAGTCCAGATATTTAAGTTTTTAATCTTATTATTTAAGTAAAAAATTATCTTTTTTAAAGAAAATCCCCTGTAACTGAAAAGTCCGGAGAAATGAGAAGGCCGGACATAGTACGGACGGGGGGCCAAAAATCCGGACATGTCCGGACAGATCCGGACGGATGGTAACCCTGCATGGGAGCATCAGTAGCCGAACTAGGATGAGTCCTGTATCTCGGCATGCAGCGTCAGACCCCTCAAAACAGACAATAATACATATATTAGCCCAAAAAACATGCAAAAAGATGCATCAATGAATGATCTTAAAAGAAAAAAGAAAACTGAAAAAAATACAAAATGAGTTTGTGTCACTTAGTGTGTGTGTATCTGCCGGGGTTGCGAAAAGTCCGAAAGGCATATCGTGGCCCCCGGCAACATGGCAACTGAAGGAACACGGGTGGGTTTTAGTCAGTAAGAGTCTGACACGCCCTCCCGCTCCGCCCAGAGCGAGAGAAGTTATTCGAAAATTTCAAAACAAAAAAAAAAGTGTGTGTGTGTGTGTGTGTATATGCGCGTAATTTTGTGTAAGTGTAGTGAAAGGTGTTCGGGATATAGTACGTAATATACTAATTGAACTTATTTCTGCAAAACATTGAAAGTTTTGTTTGTGTGTCTGCTCTAATTGGCGATAGATGGCGTTAAATACGAGTACAGTTATGGAAATACTTATTTTTTAAGTTATCAAATTAATTTTTACTTTATTGATAAGTAAGTAAGTTAAAACCGGTTTTGCTAGGGCTTCTCTCTTATAAATAATTACACCCGCCCCTGGGGCGTAATGAGGGTTTTCTTAAATGTAAAACCTGTATAGTAAACCTGTATACCCCCGACCTCATGATAACCTAGTAGGTACCTATCCACAATCCCAGCCTTAACTTCCACCATTGACTGACGTCACCCATCATTAAACCATTGATTATGTATACCATGACCTTGGACGTCATGGTATCACCACCTCGTGAACACAGACACGTGTCGCTAAATTGGTTACCTAGCATTAGGTTGAATGACAGTTCACTTCACCTATGTTTTTACGGTGAAATTTTTACAAACCCGTCCGTATTCCTTCAGTTGCCTGTAAGTTGCCAGGGGCCACGGTATCCATTTCGGACTTTTCCGCAACCTTGGCAGGCATCGGCCCTAGCGGACCCCGTCAGTTGTGCTGACACTTCTTTGAGGCGCGCGTTGAACACAACGCGCCGTCGACCTGGGCCTGATCTTTATCGGATCCTAGTGGTGTGAGGTGTGACCATCGGACTTACAAGTCATAGGTCTCGAGTTCCAACTCAAGGCACGCACCTCTGACTTTTCGGATTCATATGCATATTGTATAATATCACTTGCTTCAAAAACGGTGAAGGAAAACATCGTGAAGAAACCGGCATGCCTGAGAGATATTGTTCGACGGCATGTGAAGCCAAATCATGGCCGGCATAAGAACTCTGACACCACACTGTCACTAACCACACAAAAAAGAAAGGAAACCTGCCCACAATCCCTGCTTGACCTTCCACCATTGACCACTACCAATCCCGTCATTGTCCATTGAACCATTGACCATTGAACACCATGCCCTTGGAGCATACCACCATGATGTCACCACCTCTGGAACACAGACATGTGTCGTTGAATTGACTGCAGATCTTTATCTGTGTAATATAAATACCTTGTTTGATTGTGTTTGTGTGAGTGAACGAGTGACTGGTGATTGCTTAGTGAACAGTGAGCTGTTTTTTGGGTTCCGTAACTCAAAAGGAAACAACGGCAACTCGGCACTCGTGTGTCTGTCTGTCACAGCCAATCAACTGGATCAATTTATTTGAAATTTTTTACACATATAAATTTCTGTGACCCAAACACGGACGAGTAACGTAAATAAATGAATTCTGAATATGGTGGTCACTTTTCGAGGGCATATAGGTAAATTTAAAAAAAAAAAATGTTAACTGTACCGTGTGACGTAAGTGTCAAATAAAGGCTTTGTAACTCAATTTTTTTTTTTAATAATTTTAGAAATCAATACTTTTAAAGATATTTAAGAAAATTAAGAAAATTGACTCCCCCCCCCCTTATCTCCCAAACTTCTGAACCTAAATGTTGAAAAAAACAATACAGAAAATAGTTCTACTTATAGATTACAGGAAAACCTATAAGAAGTGGTCTTAAAATAATATGGTGAATCTGCGCAATATTGTGCGTACAAACAATTTGCAGTTGGTATGTATGGGGAGAACATGTTTTTCAATTACAATGTTAAAGTTTGTCCTTGGGATAAGTTCATCTCAACTACGGAACCCTTCATTGTGCGTAGTTCGACACGCACTTGGCCGGTTTTATGAAGTAAAAACTTCTTTAGGCGCGTTGGGCAGTTTTAAGATGGGACTAAACCATTGATTTCGCGACACCATGACGACACCTTATTTTTGTAAACGCGATTGTGCTCTTTATTTATATGAAGTTACAGATCATACTTTAAATGTTATGGAAGTGTTTTTTTTTTTGTAAACGCCTTTGTTCTCTTTATTTAGGTAAGGTTACGGACCAATATTCTATACAAGTATTTTTCATCCACCAAGGCGATCTTGTTCAAGTTTTCACTTCTGTCGGTACTTCCGGAGTGCCAACACTTTTTTTTAACGGTCTTTTGGTTTTTGAAGTATTTTAGACCCATTTAAGGGTTGTCTTGCTTTATAAAAAGGTAGGGATGTCTGAGGGCCTAAAGTTTTTAAGGACCAAGGAAAGGAGGGTTTCTTGTCCAGGAGCTGATATGATTCGCCTCACGATTTGTGGTCATCTACTCCGATTTTTGGTGTTTTTAGTGCGATCATACACGGGTTCCCCCACTGCGGATTTAATTTGTTCAGTCCATCTCATGGGTGAGCGTCCGCATGGTCTAGTGTCCTTCTGCCCTCACGCCTCGAGACCTGACCGACGTATTTGAGGATGTGCGTTTGGAAAGTTCTCTACTCTTAGTTACGTAAAACTGCAAAAGGTTTCTGACCGGGATAACCCTGGTAAATCAAGGCCCGGATAACGGATATATTTTTCGAATCGGTTTCGTCTTAAAAACCTGGGAAACGATTTGTTTCGGTTACATTCGAAGGGAACTTCATAAAAACGTTTTTAAAAAAGAACAAATTTAAATCGTTCTTAAAAAACGTTTTTTACTTTTTTTGGGTTGTTGATCGATAGGAAACTCGCAACATAACCCTAATTAATAGTAAGCGGCAAGCGCATTGGAATCAATGATGTAATGAAATGAAGATAAGCTACAATTTAACTAAACAAGTTCATGCTTGTCGGCGCACTTCCTGTGCGCGGCTGCGTCCTGCGGAATAAACCGGTTTTTGAAAACGTTCTCATTTCGTTTTTTTTCGAACAAAATGTTGTACAAAGAACAACGAGAACTGTTAGCAACGTTTTAAAAACGTTATTTTAAATAACGTTTCCGAGCTCTGTGGTAAATATTCGTAGACCTCATCTGTCACGACGACCAGTCCCATAAATTAGAAATATAGTGCAATCATTTTCATTTTCCGTTGGTGGGGGAAGGGGTTGGGATCGGGATGTCGGGCGTAAATCAGGCAATTTTTGCAAACCAAATATATTTCTTATTGCTGATTTGTGCTTTCTGTTTAAAGAAAAAAGCAAATTACCTGCATGTCAATATTGTACTGAGCAATGGTGGCCCAGTCGTAACGGCCCCGGCTAACGAATTGTAGGTCGTGGGTTCGAACCCAGGCAGGCGCTTACTTTGTGTAAATAATTTCATCACCACCGCTCTTAAAGGGGTGAAGGAAAACATCTTGAGGAAATCGGCATGTCCTAGAACCAAAAATTCGAAGACATGTGACATCTACAAACCCGCACTGGGCCCGCGTGGTGGATTTTGAGAGAATTTGTTATGAAATAAATACCGTTTCCTCTTGCCCCTTTTCATATAAAACTTTAATATGTGCAAAATCTCTTCAGCAATATGTTCATGCTTCAAAATTCGCGACACACCATGAGTCCTCTTTAATTGTGTTCAATAAGTATCAATTAAAATGATTGTCTACTCGATGTACACTTCTTTATTACTGCTGATTGTATTTAATTGTCTGTCCGTCCTCTTGGGCTTGATGGCTTGAAGATTTTTGGATTAGCAATAAACTTTTTTGGACGTTTAATGGGGCGTTTGTGGAACAGAGGTGGCGTAGAGTCTTTTGCGCTTGATTTTTTTGGGTATTTTTCTAGCGATGGAACTGCCTCGTTGGTCTATTGGTCGCAACCCTTACTGCTAAGCATGAGGTCCCGGGTTCGATTCCCAGGTCGGGCAGTGTTATTGGGTTTTTCTATTAGGAATTTCTCAGTAGCAGCCCGCAGTCTGGATTTGTGCCCGGTTGATGGCAACAGGCTCGCCTATTAAATGGGACTAAAACATAACTGGCGAAATGTGGGTGTACCTACTATAGATAGGTACACCTCTGTATGATTATTTACCTGATATTGCCTAACTACAGTGAAAACCGTTTATAACGACTTCGTCGATAACGGTTATTATAGCCGATAGTCGTTATAACCAAAAACTATGTTAAGTAAACAGAAATGATGGGACCTCAAAATTTCGTCGTAATAACCGGTACGTCGTTTTAAGCGAAGTTGAAGACGGTTTTGACTGTAACTGATTTTTATGTTCCTTGGGTCATATCTTTTTAATGTTAATCAGTACCCTAATTGCGTAATACAACACAATCCATTGCTTCATAAGTTGGGAAAAAAATCTGCTCAACAACGTAAATAACGCAATGAATGTTGTTGAATTGTCAAAAAGAGACAAATTAGGCATAATTATTTACGAAAATAAGTTACGCAATTAGGGTACAGATCAATTATTTAAAACTATCAATAGCACGTATTAATGAGTAATTCATGAAGTCGTCCTACATGCCTACGGTCCATTTAGGGCGACTTTCAGAAAATAAAAATAAATAATATTTTTATTCTGCAATTCGTCCAACGTTACTATCAAAATGAGAAAATGAGAAAAAGGTACAATCAGTAGTAAAAGAGGGAATAATAAAAAAAGCATTCAGATCAGTCTTTTATTATTATTTTTTTGTTTTTTCAAACCATTATTATTTTGATGGTGAATATGACCGATTCGCCGCACTGGGACCGCGTGGTGGATTTTGGCCCATTCCCACAGAGAGGAGGTCTGTGTCCCAGTAGTGGGAACATTATAAGCTGATTATTCTGTAATATGTTGTGGTCGGTGTTGCTTTGATACCGCTATATCTAATATCTTTATACGAGCAACTCTTGTATATATAAAGAAAGAAAGAAAAATTCATTTATTGGCATTACAGAAGAGAAAATACACGTTATAACTATTAAAAACAGAAAACAATAATTGTAATGCCAAAAGGGCCTCAGCTCATAATGTCAGATGATAACGCAAAGGAAAGCACCTGACGCTGCCTGGTGCCGACAGAAGTGAAAACTTGAACAATTATATTGTGCAGGAAATAATGTATCGCGCGTTGATGTCTTTTTAATGGTCAAAAGCTGGTGTCGTAACAGTGTCGCGAAATCAATGGTTTAGTCTCATCTCAAAAATGCCCAACGCACCAAAAGAAGTTTTTCAAAAAAATCCTGTATATTTATAATTTTAAATATTTGTATTGACGTTCTCGAAAACGGTTCTAACAATTTCGTAAACGTTGCAATATAGGGGGCGAACAATCGATCTAGCTAGGTCTCACATCTTGGGAAGATTCGTTATCTCCGTATTTTCATCCGATCAGAGCATGGTCGCCCAAAGTTTAGAACAAGATAATGAATAATGACATGAGAATAATGACATTAGAATAATGACATGGCAGCATGAAATTAGTAGGCACTATACATGGATTAGTATGAACTTTCCTATACTATTAAATGAGCATTCTCTATTTTCACCAGAGCAGAGCTCGGTCGCCCAGGTACTGCGTAATAATATGGCTAGAAAGGGGGTGACTCCTGAGATGACGACTAATAGATAAGTATTGAATAAGAATTTAAGACATGTTGCTGTCCCCAAATAAATAATATAATATACATAGTATATTATATAAAATAGAATTAAAAAAAATAAAAAATGTCTCTAGCCCTCTCTTAAGGGCGTGATGATAGGGCTAGAGAGGGGTCGACTACTTAGATGGCGACTAAGCCGACGTTCGCAAGGACGTAATAAAATCGCAGCGGGTTTTTATCGCGCACTGGATTTTCAACTCTTGGTGTTAAGCCGAGCGTTGAAAATCAAGTGCACGAAAAAAAATCACCGCGTTTTTATTATGTCCGTGCGTACGTCGGTTCATATAGAAGTATGGAAAAAGAAATGTAGAACCAACTTTCAAAAAAAATGGTATAAGGGCTGAAGAATGATGGTGATGATGAAGGGCATGATGATGAATGATGATTGATGATACAGTTCAAGAAAGTAATCAATTTCGTCGCTTGTCAATTTACAGGGAGTTAGGCAGACGGTTGAACATTCGAAAATGGCGGATTCGTGGGGCCGTCTGCTACGTGTTTAGGCTCAATAAAAAGACCCAGGCTACACGGACTTCTTTAAATGATTAATAATATAGATGAAAAAAAAAAAAAATGTTGCCAGTTTTGTTATTTTTAAATGATTTGGCGTTTGATGTTTGAGCACTGACGAATTACGAATAAAATTTTAAAAAGTAATTTAAAGAAATCCGTGTGGCCTGGGTCTTGTTATTGGGCCTAAACACGTAGCAGATGGCCTCACGGTTCCGACATTTTTGTATGTTCAACTGTCTGCTTAACAACTTGTATATTGCAAATAACATAATGTCATAATTTCCATCATTCATACAAAATCCCATAGAAAATGCAACAATTTTCCTTTAAGAACTTTATTCGGACTATTACGAACATTTTAAAACAAATTTTGCCAAATCGGTCCAGCCGTTCTGAAGTGATGCGCTTACCAACGAATAGCATTTAATTTTTATTATATTACTAGCTCGTCTTCGTCCGCGTGGAACGCTATGTATCAATTTTATTTATTTGTATAAAGTTTCCTAAAACAAAAGTAGTCTAAGTTACTCCGAAAACATCAGCTATCTGCCAGTGAAAGTCCCGTCAAAATCGGTCCAGCCGTTTCGGAGACTAGCCGGAACAAACAGACAGACAGACAGACAAAAAATGTATAAGTTGTGTATTTGTTGTATGTACCGTATATACTTTCATATGCATTTAGTAAAAAGCTGTGATTTTGACATTACGAACAGACACTTCAATTATATTTATTTGTATAAATATATACAGTGTGAATCTTTTTAAAGTGCACATATCAAAATCAGGGAAACTACACTCTATTTTGTCGACGGGAAAATTATTAAAAAAATATTTGTAATGTTTATGATTTTTTAAAAATTTTGGGCTACACCTGTTGACTCTATTTACATGAATCGTCATAATTTTTTAAACTAAGTGTGTTATCACAGTGGAATAAATTTTGTGATGATAACTAATAATAGGCCGTACCCATAAAGTAAAAATATCCAAGAAAACTAACCCTACAATTATATAATTAAGTGAAACTTAAAGAAAATCTGTTTTTTTTTTTCATCATTTTTACAATTATTTTACAATTTCTTAAAAATTCATGGTTTTAACCCAACTTTTTTTTAATTCTAGCGTATTCTACATGGCATTAGCTTTCTAAAAGTAAAAATTGCACGTTTATTACTTAAATACAACTTCAGAAATCAGCGTTTAAAAAAAGCAGTTAACTGAATTGAACTGGAGGATGATTAAAACAAAAGTATTTTTCTGCATAAATGATTTATTATCTTTAAAAAATTAAAATCAAAATAACCAAAATTTATTCCACTGTGGTAACACACTTAGTTTAAAAATTATGACGATTTATGTAAATAGGGTCAACAGGTGTAACCCAAAATTTTAAAAAATCATAAAAATTACAAATATTTTTTAATTTTTTTTTTATGATTTTGCCGTCGATAAAATAGAGTGTAGTTTCCCTGATTTTGATATGTGCACTTTATAAAGATTCACACTGTATATAGATAGATATAGAGATGATGGTACAGTTCTAAAGTCTAGGTTTTCCAATATATTACTTAGTAGTAAATGGCGGCAATTGGATTGTTTATTACTCGTGTACAGTGGCGGCCATCTTGGATTGCAGATAGTCTGTGATTATTGGCTCTTTTTGGCGGGACAGTGACTTGAGTTTTTTTTAAATAGCAGATTGTCGTTAAAATGGGTTATCAGCTAGTTTTTTTCTGACTATTTTGTTACTGTCATCATTGTATTCCTGTGCTTGTCCCATTGTTACGTGGGGTCGCGACACGCTTTCTCTTTCCATTCTCCCCTGTCAACCGTCACACGATCATTCACTCCCTTCTTTTTCATATCATTTCTCACACAGTCCATATATATCTTTTCATTGGCCTTCCTCTCCCTTCATCCATCAACATTTATAATTATTCATTCGGTCTTTTAGTCACGTGCGTTTCCTTCCTCATCACATACATTAAGACTATAGTGAAAATATCCGTTTTCTGTGTTGACGAAGTCCCTGTATCGTTATGATACGATGTAGCATACATGCGTGTGCGCATTAGTGTGTTTTGATGTTACATGCGCCATTTTTTCCTGCCCTATACTTTCCCAATGATTAAAAACGCTCCCTATATTCTTATCTCGGTTCATTGTCTTTTTTGGCAAATCTTTCAGAAAAAAAGCTATTTATAAATGCAATTTAGATCGCAAAATTGTTAGCGAAATTGATTTGGAGTTATTTCGCGGGTTCAAAGTTGACGAGGGTCACATAAACTGTCCAATCCATTTCGACACGCTGGCTGCAATCAAAAGGCAATTTTAAAAGAGCAATGTGTGGAACCCTCTCTATACAGAACAGTACCCATCAACATCTTGACCCGACGATTGTATGACCCTGCGCCAGCCAAGTGGACCCAATTCCCGACATCCACACGACGTTCGCGTTCCTCTCCACGATTGGCCAGAGAATTAATGACAATATTGCGTACTTATTCGTTTGACCGTCTACGTACGTACCGTCAATTTAGCAATAGACGTTCAGACTCTTGACGTCCGCGCGCACCGGCTGCCCGCGTTAATTTGATTTGAATTTCGAAAAAAAAATACGAACGGATATCTGCTGGTTTAGCGCGTGATTTGAATTTAACGATTTCGAATTGCCTTTTATTGGATTTAAAAATGGTGGACTGACATGATATTTATGAAGGACGGGGACGGTCGAGGAGACAGATTGTACATGTGTTTCGCCAATATGGCTTTGTAATAGAAATTGTGACGAGTTAAGCGGACCCCCTTTGAATGTTATAATATCTTTCTGTGTTGTTAAAAGGACTCGATAAAAAGGTGAGAACACGTGGATTCCTTGTGGAGTATTTTTGTGTGACGCAGGTTTTATTTTCTTGGAGGTATTTCTTTTATGTACTGTATTAACATTTTAATAATCTTTATTAATCTGCCTTTCAAACTAATCTGAGAGTTAAAGTACAAAAAATAATTGGATAAGTACTTATTTTACTTTAGGTACGCATTTTTAATACAATATAACCGACAGCTAAATTCTCAACATATAACAGGCTTTTAATTAAAATGTCATTCTTAAAAGTTGAAGAAATGGCCGCTCTGCGCAAGCGCATCTTGATGAAAAATGTCTGAAATAATCAAAAGCAAGTGGCAATTCTACTTTAATTTACTGCTCATTGACCATTGTCACTGTCTTTGTGAACCGATTTTTTGATGGACAACTGATTGTTAAAATACCAATTTCCTCTAAAGAAGTAGGAAGTGTAGTAGTAGGTCCTCGTAAAAGATTTCAGCCGGGACAGCATAGCCTATCATCATCATCATTTCAACCGAAAAACGTCCACTGCTGGACATAGGCCTCTCCCAAGCACCGCCACTTCAACCGGCTCTGTGCTTCCCGCATCCAGCAAATTCCTGCGGCCTTCATAAGGTCACCGGTTCATCTTGTGGAAGGCCTTCCAACGCTATGTCTTCCGGTACGCGATCGCCACTCCAGAACCTTTCGGCACCACCGGCCATCCGTTCTGCAAGCAATGTGCCCTGCCCACTTAAGTTTGGCAATTCTTCGAGCTATGTCGGTTACCTCAACGATCACACCCGCACAACCTATATCAAAATTCAGTTATTGAAATTAAGTAGACTGTGAAACAGCCATTTTTAATGTCAACGTTACAAAAGTCAGCCACCATAACTCTTCATCACTTAATACTGTTTGAACTGGGACAAAATAAAGCTGCATTGTGTTGCATGCTGACGATAAATACCTACTTTTACATAAGACTTCCAACGTTCCTAAGGTTTTCCCTTTGTCCATCTAATTGTCTGTCTGTACCAACGAGTCATCCGATTCTTTTCCAAATTTCTCTATCAGTCGTCATCTCGGTTGTCACCCCCTTTTTAGGGTTCCGTAGTAAACCCTCTTACAGTTTCGCCATGTCCGTCTGTCTGTCCGCGGTCTAGCTCCGAGACTCTTAGTACTAGGAAGCTGTAATTTGGCACGGGTATACATATTAAGGCTCTTTCAAACAGGCGCGACACGCGACGCGACACAAAGACACCGTTCGTCGCGCGACGAACGGTGTCTTTGTGTCGCGTCGCGTGTCGCGTCTGTTTGAAAGAGCCTTTAATCACGCCGACAAAGTGGTAAAATAAAACAACGAAAAAAAAATTGGTTTCACTTAGTGGTGATGTTTTTTTTTATTCGATGATATGAGGTATCGTTGGAAAGGTCCTTCAAAAACATTGTGAGTGTGTGAAAACCATTTTTGAATTTAGGGATCCGTTTGCGAAATATTTCATTTATAAATAAGCTTTAAAGTGCCAATTTTTGTTAGAGTCGAGTGTCCTCCCCCCTGCAAGCTAAATGGTTGGTTTTGGATATGTGAAAATGATCACGGCAGTAGGTTATATAACTAAATTAAAAGGAAAACTATCACAGCTAAGTAGGCTCTACAAGTTAATGAGTAATAATCGACCAACTTATATTTGCAGTTGCAAAATCATGTTTTTCGATACATTGCGTATGACAGAACATGTTTTTCAACTACAAAGTTAAGTTTCTTTTTGGGATAAAGTCATCCCAACTACGGAACCCTTCGTTGGGCATGGTCCGACACGCCCTTGGCTGGTGTTAAGCCATTTCGTCTTTCACAAAGTCCATCCATCGTTTCTTTGGTCTTCCCGTACTCTTATAGCCATCCACATTCATACTCAAAACTTCACCCACGACATTTTCCTCATTCCTCCGTGTCACTTGCCCATACCAAGCCAAACGGTTTCCTTTCAACTTTTCTGTCACTGGCGCCAACTTCAAACTTCCCCTTTTTTTTTGGGTGTGAAATTATCAAATAACTTCTCCCGCTCTGGGCGGAGCGGGAGGGCGTGTCAGACTCTTACTGACTAAAACCCACCCGTGTTCCTTCAGTTGCCATGTTGCCGGGGGCCACGATATCCCTTTCGGACTTCTTCGCAACCCCGTCGGTTCAAACTTCCCCTTAGATACTCAAGTCTTACTTTATCAATTCTCGTTACTCCACACATCCATCTCAACATTCTCTTCTCCGCCGCATACAATCTTTTTTCTTTCGTCTTTACAGTCCAGCAGAAGACTGATAAAAATTTGCATGCAGCGGAAAATTACTGACTAATATTTTCTATTCTGTGCTACGCCTTACATTTGATTTCAATCAGAACATAAATTTTACGCAAGCCCCAATGAATTAACAACCATAAAACGTACAATTCCAAGAAGGCAATTAACTGAGCGTGCTAGGCTTACAGTTAAAGAATTAGGACCATTTGAAAGGAAATCTCCATGACGTAGTTTTTCGACGTATTTAGTTGTCGTCCATTAAAAGAACGCTGGGCGACAGTGCAGGAGATGTGGCTGCGCACTGTTACAGTGGCGTCTTAATGTACTAGGCTATTGTTTTATAAGTGTAATAGTTTGTTATAGAATCATAATAGGTACTTTATTAGCTACTTAATACTTTGGAATAGGCTGTAATCGATAAATCGCTCAGTGCGCAGGTAAACGGCCAGTGTTCATTTTACGTGACGGGGCTTGTACTTATTTCCTAAAGATGGCGGATGTTGGTCCTTCGTTGCGAAAAATATTTCTGAGGCCCTTTTTTGCGACTTTTCTTCTTCCAAAATATAACATCCTCATGTAGTTCTTGAAGGACTAAGGCTAGGCAGAGGTGTACCTACAGCACAGTATATCAACATTTCGTCCATTACGTTGTCGCCCGCGAAATTCAAACTTTCTTACGTTTTTTAGAATTATTATACATCTTTCCAAGTTAGAATTGTTTCATAAGAACTTTTGCTTTTATCGTGGAGAGATGTATTATTAACTGTATTGTGATGTATTATTGTATTATTGACTGTAGGAGGAGCTCGTGGCTAAGTAATAACAGCCGAACGGGTCGATCCAACAGGTTAAGTTACGCTTGCCGGGGTTGGTCCGTGGTGGGGCCATCCTTACATACCGAGACTACTCCGTGCCTCGGAAAGCACGTTAAGCTGTTGGTCCCGGCCACGGAACAGATGATCTATTCCGTGGTCCCGTCTGTCATTTGTAGATCTTTGACAGTTGTTACGGGTCGTGAGAAGCCCGAAAGTCTGACAACCAGTTTTACCAAGGGGTATCGTGTTACCCAGTATATAACTGGGTTGTGGAGGTCAGATAGACAGTCGTTCTATGTAAAATACTGGTATTCAGCTGCATCCGGTTAGACTGGAGCCTTTTCAATTTCATTCAATCGTTCTTTGATTATAAATGATAACAGAAACTTCAATTGCTGAAACTGTTTAAAAATTGATTTTAATCAGACAGATGCGCTTGCGCAGAAGTATTTGCACATAAATTGCATTTAAAAAAGCTTTCACCGGGTGAATCATTATACAGGATGTTTTTTTTTCTGGCTTAAATATCTTCGAAAATACACCGTTTTTTTTTTTAATTTTTTTTTTCTTCAAAATTGAGCTCTTGTTTGAGCAGTTCACAGTTTTTGTCTACGATCTGCAGTTCCATCCTGTATGTTATTGTCCAAAGCAAAAGGATCTTGGAAAATATGGGACAAAAATTGAAAAAAAAAACCTTGGGTTAAAATAACTAACATATTGTTTTAAAACAATTTCTTTTTATCTATTTTCTTCATGAAGCCTAAAATCATCATTGTTTTACTGCATTATTTGTTAGTCTGATGACACAAATAGTTTATGTACGTACAAGTATATATGTATTTACAAATGTCCTGCATTATCGGCAAATACTGCTTTTATCAGGAAAAGAAAGTTCCCCATTCTAATTGTGATTGAGTGTATCGGAAGATGGTTCTTCCGCTGGTAACCGGTAACGTCTGCAAAAAAGTGCGGACTCACAGGACCATTTCTTTGCGCATTTCCGACAAAGGTTGTTGAAATATCCCTCACACTCCCCAAATCAAGAAATAACAATGCTACTTAATTTTTAGCAAAATATGTATGGTAGTACTACTTCTTGGGATGGGCTCTTTCACAAGAATTAAGTAAAAAAAACAAAAAATTGCGATAAACATGACGCAAAGAAAGAACACATAAGCGAAAAGAACAAGTTGGGGGAAAATATGCGTCACATCCATGAAAAACGGCCATCGCTCAGCATAATGCTGCGACCCCATGCGAGACAGAGCCCCAGCGCTGGTTTTCAGCGACAGCTAGCGTTGACGTGATGACGTCAATTGGTGCAGCATATAATGGGATAAAAATAACAAAAAAAAAAATACAATACTTAATCTTAAATGTTTATACCTATATGTAAATATAATATTCATATATAAACTATTAAATGTACAATATTTGTATACATATAAAGAAGAAAGAAAGAAAGAAAAAACGTTTATTTGCAGTAAACATGACGCAAAAAAAAAAAGTTTTAAATACATAAAAAAGTTAAAAAAAGTTGGGGAAGCATGTGTCACATCCACGCAAATCTAATATATAATCTAATCTAATATATATCTAATATATGTATATATTTCTAATCGCGTACTCGAAAACGGCTCTAACGATTACGATGAAAGTTGCAATATAGGGGGTTTACGGGGGCGACAAATCGATCTAGCTAGGTCTCATATCTGGGAAAATTTGTTTTCTCTATTTTCACAGCCTCAGGCATGTATACAACATCATTATGAACAACTTTTACCATGTGACCAAACCTGAACCCGTGTTTAAGTTTGCGCACTGGTTAAAAACTTATCCTGTACTTATATCTTTTTTTTTTAATGAATGTTTAGTAGTTATTAGATACATAAAGTGGGCTGCTTTTGTAAGACGACGTCACAGTGTTAGACAGCAGATGCACCATAATATATTTTAATCGACCTTCCGACCCTCCCTTATTAATTGGATGGCCAGAGCGTCAATAGAATTGTTTTGTCAATCATTAATTCTCGTTGCAATGTGCAGAAAAGATGATTCAATGTACTAATTGTTATTATCTTCACCCATGCTATAAAACCTCTATAAAAGTTTCTGAAACAGTTAGCTTATTGCCAAGATTAAAACAGCCAGTGTCATAGTAACCATTATATCTTCCAAATGAGTGTTTTAATGTTGTAATAAATTTAATTATGCAACTCGAATTTCAAAAAAGAACATTGTCATGTATGCAACTCCTTGTTTCCATCAACTTTTGTAATGGAACGTTGAAGCCGAGGACAGCGGCAGCCGCTGCACGCATGCGCGGGGATGTGCTGCTGCAGGCGACACTCATACGCGCACTTGTACTGGATTTCGTGGGATTTTTTAAAATTCTTGATCTTGAATTACAAAAACCCATTTTTTTTTTTTTTTTTTTTTTTCTGTAGGGCATCTCGTAGCTGACCTCTGAGGTCATGACTACTTAACCGGTCAATCCTGTGGTTGCCTTAAGCTGCTACACTCAAAGCCTCCAGCCAGGGGCATACAAAACTAAGCTAAAAAGCTAGGTGAACGCTCGCTAAGGGCACCCCCTGTGGGGTACGAGCCTCGGCTTAGGGCGTCACCGGAGGGAGGACATCAAAGACGGGACGGGCTGGATCAAAGTTTTGATCATTATTATTAATCGGGGAATTTAAAGCTACGTGCACAGCTGAAACCACTGCTGGCACCTCGTTATCGAGCAAGGGTCGGGGAGGAGTATCATTTACTCGTGGGCGCGGTCGCGATCGCAAAGGACCTCGACGGCGAGGTCGGAATGACGGGAGGCGTCTGTGTCTGTGTATAGTACTAGTGGCCCTATTGCTCTCCTGGAGGAGGGTTATGGGGTCATCAGGGTCGGTGAGAATGTGCCTAGGTCGGCGGGTACGGCTAATCCTACTTGGGACATAACTGGCGGCCTCGACAACCAGAGGGTTGCGATGTTTGACCGCGGAATCGAAGTAACGCTTTGCAAGGCGTTTTAGAAATTGGTGGATCGTGGGAATTCTAAGGTCGAGATGGAGACTCTCGTTCCTAACATACCAGGGGGAGCCTGTGGCCCTGCGGAGGAATCGGTTTTGGAGCGTTTGCAACCTATGGATATGATGGGGTTTTGCATGAGCAAAGACGGCACCCGCATAAGTCATGATGGGACGAATACACGCTGTGTAGATTCGCAATTTGCACTTAAGTGACATCTTGCTGCGTGCGTTTAGGACGGAATGGAGCCTACCGAGAGCGAAAGCGGCTCGCGAACGAACCTTCTTTATGTGCTCAGCGAAAGTGAGATGGTGGTCGAGGAAAACACCTAGGTATTTGGCTCGCTTCTCCCAAGGGATCTGCTTACCGAACATAGTGAGAGGTCGGGGGAGGGGGTCTCTAAGCCTTGTGCGCGGTTTCGAGAAGAGAACCGCTTGGCTTTTTTCGGGATTGACTTCTATGCGCCACTTTCGAAACCAGGCAGCGAGTCGATTGACTGCGCCTTGGAGAGTGTGGGCGATATTGTCGGGGTATCTAGACCTAAAGTAGATGGCCGTATCGTCTGCGAACAGAGCGAAATGCGTCCTTCTACCTGGGTTTGGAATATCGCTAGTGAATAGCGTGAACATGAGGGGAGCTAGCACGGAGCCCTGAGGGACTCCTGCACGAATGGGGCGGGGAGAGGAAAGTGCTCCTTCAATGCGATAGCGGAATACGCGGTTCGATAGATAGTCCCGTAAGATGAGTACGAGACGATCCGGCACACCGAGTTGGTACAGCTTGTATAATAAGCCATTGTGCCAGACTTTATCGAATGCTTTCGCAATGTCGAAGAATACTGCACCCGTCAGAGAGCCGCGTTGGAAACCATCGCTTATGAACTCAATGATGCGGTGGGCCTGATGCACGCTAGAGTGCTCAGTTCGAAAGCCGAACTGTTCGTTGGGGATGAGGCCCTTGGTCTCGGCGAAGTCTCTGAGACGCTTGTAAATAAGCCTCTCATAGATTTTTCCGAGAACCTTGAGCAAACTGATGGGACGGTAGCTAGAGGGGTCGGTACTGGGTTTACCGGGCTTTCTGATACCTATGACGGTGGCTTCTTTCCACGACTGGGGAAAGAAGTTGTTGCTTAAGGCACCATTGAAGATGGTAGTCAAAAGCATTATCAGGTGGGCAGGGAATAATTGGATCACCCTATTGGTGAGTCCATCTGAACCGGGAGCTTTACGAGCTTTAAGACCTTTGATAATGTCATGCACTTCGTCTGGAGCGACGGGAGGCAGTGGACAATCAGGGTCGTCGACGGGAGGGAGAGAGGCTCTACGTTCGACTTCAGCGTCGACCTTTAGGAGGTGAGCTTGGTCTACTGGCAGGGAGCTGGGTGAGCATTGGGCCTCGAGGGTGTCGGCCAGGCATTCTGCCTTTTCAACGTCCTCGAAGGCTATGGTCTTATCGGGACGGGTCAGGGGGGGCATGGAGGAAGTTTGAGGGGATTTGAGTTTCCTCTGAAGTTCCCAAAATGCCAGATGGTTGGGCTCTAGTTCGCCGAGCATCTTGTCCCAGCCCGCGTCACGCAGCTCCTGTATGCGTGTCTTTACAGATCTCTGTAAATAGCGCATATGGGCTTTGTTTGCGGGGCAGGGGAAGCTGCTGTAGGCACGGACGGCCGCGTTCTTCTCAGTCAGTAATGCACGCACATCGTCCGGCAAGCTCCAGTGACGGTCGTCCGTCGCTGGAACCTCCCTTGAACATTCGTTCAGGACGGTTTGTACGTGATTAGTGAGTGAGTCGATCGCGGACGTCGTGTCTGCGATAGAGTTGAATTGGTCGGGAATAGAGTCTAACTGAGGGGACGTGTTGGATTTCAGCTGGGTGCTTACTTTCTTCCAGTCCGTGATCCTCTTAGTGATAGGGGGAGCGTTGGGGTCGCGGAGACCTATGCGGGGGTCTAATCTCATGACTACCGGACGGTGATCAGAGTCGAGCTCATTTACAGTTTCTATTGAGTCTAGTCTTAGGTTGACGTTCTTAAGGAGCGCCACATCTAAGATATCAGGGGCGTGATTTACGTTAACCGGAAAGTGAGTGGGAGTCATCGGAGCGATGACGTCAAAGGTCAGGGAGTGGGAGAGGTCGAACAAGTGTCGGCCTCTTGTGGTGGTTACCGAACTATTCCAGGAGGGATGTTTGGCATTGAAGTCGCCCGCTAAAATGAGCGAGTTACTCATAGTGAGTAGAATCGAGAGGTCGTCAGAGAGGAGTTGGAAATTCTCCGAAGTATTAGCGGGGGGGAGATAGACCGACACGAGAGTGATCGGCTCGTGGCCTGACATGCCTAGGCGGCAGACCGAAACTTCTAATCGTGAGAGGGGAGGAGGGTCAATTGGGATGCAGTGAAGCTGCTTTTTGTAGTAAATCAGGGTACCTCCTCTATGGCATCGTGACCTATCGTTGCGAACTATCCGGTAGTTAGCTATTGATGGGTTACGATTGCAAGGTTTTAGAAAAGTCTCTTGGACTAAGAGAACATCTATTTGATGATCGCGGAGGAACGCCGCTATCTCTTCGCGTTGATTTTTAATGCCGTTTGCATTGAAGTAGCCTATTATTAGTGATCGCGGTTTGAACCTAGCTAAGACCGTATTATCCATAACGGGGTTTAGTAGCGAGGGAGGTTAGGGCTTGCGTAATATCGGGATACGCATTGTAGATGGCCTGGATCTGGAGGAGATTACCATGAGCCGCAAGGATTTCGTTGGCCATTGTCTTTGCGCGAGGGGAGACGAAGGCCAAGAAGGTTGAGGTGATGACGTTGAACGAGTCAACGGAGGCGTTGGGGCTAGCCACGGGAGTGGTTTGAGAGGGGCGCGTAGCTTTAGGAGCGGGCGTGGGTTTCGCGGGGGGCGCGGCGGGCGCCGAGGGCGCAGAGGGCGCAGGGGTCGCAGAGGGCGCAGGGGGCGCGGGTGGCGCGGCGGCGCGAATTCGGGGATCCATAAGGCGGGGGAGGGGAGCGGGGGGAGGGGGAGGGAAATTTACAAATTGAGAGGGCACCATGGCAGGGAAAGACTGCTGGTGGTGGAGGTAACTCCACGGACTAGGCCTCTTGAGGGCTAAGTCGTTGGGGCAAATGGGATGAGGGAATCCTATAAGAGGAGGGAGCTTCCCTTTGCTGGCGGGCGTCGAAACGCTTGGCCAGTTTGGGAGAAGAGGCCTTAGGGGCTTTGGGGCAACCGCGGTAGTTGGCCGGGTGGCCTTGTTTGCCGCATAGAACGCAGCTGGGGAGGTCGGTACAAAGGGAACGATCCTTTGGACGGGGACAATCGGAAGTGCCGTGCTCACCTAGGCACTTGACGCATCTAGGTGTAGCATGGCAGTTCCTTTGCGAGTGACCATAAAGCTGGCAGCGGTGGCATTGACCGACAATGCCACTCTTATGGGGTTTCTCAATTTCGAACCCTGTGAGATTGCACAGGGAACGAATTTGGAATATCGGATAATGGCCCTCGACGGGCGGGCAGATTACGAGTATCATGTCGTAAGATTCACCGCCTCTAGAGCGGTGCATACGATGGACCTCGTCAACGGGGACTTTTTGCGACTGAAGGTCGCTGAGGATCTCGGCGGGGAGGATTTCGCGTGGGATTCGCTTAATCACGACGCGGATTTGCTTTTCCTCTGGGAGTGAGTAGGTGTGGTATGACACACCTCTCATTCTCATAAGACGGGTTAGGTCCCTAAAGTCGCGCGACGTAGGGACGGAGACTTTGATACCCTGCTGGGTATTTCGGGCGCTAGAAAAATTGATTTTGTGTTCGGCACACCATTTCGAGATGTCCGTCCACTTTCCCTTGTCCTGAATGAACAAGGGTGGCGGGAGAGGGATCTTTTTTGCGTTAGGCGCGGGGGTATCCTTCGCGGAGGATGACGCAATCGGGCGGGTAGTGGAGGGGGAAGCTACTGTAGCGCAGCTTACGGATGACGTAATCGGACGGGAGGTGGTGGGGGAAGCTACTATAGCGCAAGTCGCGGGGGTAGCGGGAGAGATTTTACAGGACGGTACTAATGGTGCGGGCGACGAGGGAGCAAAGTCTAAGTCCTCAAGCGCAACGACCTTGCTGGCCTGGGACGAGCTCTGCTTCTTGTTCTTCCTCTTCTTGCCCTTTCCTTGGACGGTTGTGAAACCGTCGTCGGATTGGGAGGAGGATGAGGAAGAAGAAGAAGCAGCGGACTCCGCTTCGTCGTCGTCCGAACCATAGGGGTACGGGGTAGTGGGCCGCTTTGAGGAAGCGGCGCTGATGGGAGCGTCAGTGTCCATAGACTCTGACGGACTAGGGGGTCTAGATGGCTCTGTAGCCGGGGGGGTTTCTAGTGCATCGCTAAAGTTAGCGATGCTATTGTCAGAGGGACAGGACTGAGATTCAGACTCAGCTTGGAGCCTGGCGAACCGAGCTCCATACTTCGTCTTCAGGGCGGGCTCTTCTTCGAGTACACCCTGGAAGAACTTGATAAAGAGCGCTAGGCACTTTACCGGGTCCTTCATATTGACGGGGGAAAAGAGAGACTACGCGTGAATATTTCCTAACTTCCTACAATCCTAACTCCCCGGTGGGTATGCCGGGGATGTGTGATCCCTCCCTGTCGGGTGTAGACAGGGAGGATGTGTGCCTATGGGTGAGCCCTAAGCTTGCTTTGGCCCGTTGCCTATCTTATTGTGCAACGGGGTCCTATCCAGTCTAGTGTGAAGGGTATCGATATACCCGACCACGCTAGGTGAGTCGCTGTGGAGGCAAAACTGTCACCAGTGCCGACTAGGAGACCCCCCAAGGCCGAACACTGGGACCCGGCCAATTGACTGCCTAACCCTGAAGGGGATCGGCGGGTGTGATTGGGTCAACACGCCCTCGGTTTCGTTGGCACCGTAAGGTATCCACCGAGGACCACGAAACTGTGGTTTTGCCCGGAAGGGGCCAAAATTGCCTCGACGAACGTTTTGAACGACAATCTTAAAGAAAGTCGATATTAATTGTGTCTTGAAAAAGACCCCAATTAATAGACGTGATGGTAGTCGGGTGACTACGGAGACGACTCGGGAACCACCAAGGAACGCTTGAGCCGGAAAATCGGGAACTCTTGTACACAGCAGCGCAGCGCAACACGACCGTCCGCCACCGGTGCCGGGCGCAGAGTGATTTTGACAAAAACCCAATGGTTTCAGAACCTTTTATAGAGGATTCACATCATGGGTGTAGATAAAGTCTTGTATGCAACTGTTTATAATTAAGTATTAAAACACTCATATCATCCCACATTCGTGTTTTAATAAATAACTAATTATGAGTACTGGTACAACGAACACTCACAAAAACATCTTGCTAGATATGTACTCAACGGCATCTGGAAGTCGTTTCGGCGAAAATCATTGCATCGATGACGATTTTTCGATGTAACGTTTGATTGAACTAATAAAAAGTCGAAGGAACAAAGGAAGATTCCAATTTAAAATGCGTCGGGTAAATCCCAAATTCGGGTCGATTCCAATCCTATCCTATCCTACTAGTGAAAGCGTGAAAGTGTAACAAACATCCATCCATCCTCACAAACTTTCACATTTATAATATTATACAGGTTAGCAGGGACATCGACGCGAAAACTGTTCGACGAAAAATTTCAACGCAGGGGGTTCAGAATCATGTACTGAATCCATGGTAACAGTTTTCGCGTCGATGTCATGCCACCCTGTATAATATCATAACTGCGAAAGTTTGTGAGGATGGATGGATGTTTGTTACTCTTTCACGCAAAAACTACTGAACGGATTTGGATGAAATTTGGCACACAGATAGTTTATAACCTGGATTAACACATAGGATACTTTTTATCCCGATATTCCCACGGGATCGAGACTCATGTGGATGAAACAGCGGGGCGCTGTCAGTCAATTATAAAATCTGTTTACTCTCATGAAGTCTGTCTATTTAGGTAAAACTCTTAGGGATATCCTCGAACTTAGAATTAAGAGGGATCCCCACAACTTAAGGACAGTGTTTGCTCCACATTTTGATTAGTACCTAACCCTAGCTCCTTCACATGGCTTCGATTTTTTGTGTAAATAATTTCATCACCACTGCTCTCAAAACGGTGAAGGAAAACATCGTGAGGAAACCGGCATGTCCTAGAACCAAACATTCGAAGACATTTGGCCTGATTGGGGCCACGTGGTGGATTACGGCCCGCTCCCTCTCACAGAGAGGAGGCCTGTGTCCCAGCAGTGGGAACATTATAGGCTGATTATGCTAAACGTGGCCCTGAGCATCTTTCTACAATACAGGCTTGAGGCTTTCAAGCTTTTTTACCCGACTACGGCAAAGCCAGAAGGAAGGGTTATGATTTTAACAGTCTATGTATGTAAGTTTGTTTTTACGTGTGTTCCACCGTAGCGCCTTAACTACTGAACCGATTTTGATGAATGAGGTATCAATAGATTCGTAATAATACTTGTCGTTTCGACACTTTGTGCTAGCGACCGTTTTCGGGGGCCCATTATTGAGTGTGCAAGTCACCCCCTGCCATTTTACCTGTGTATTTTATATAAATTATTGGTCAGGCAGGGGCCATAGTCTTTCCACAGCTCTAGGTAACCAGTTCACTTAGCCACCCAAACCCATAATCCAATATCTTTGTTTCCATATCCTACAATAGTCTTGCACCAACCGGGGGTTGTCCTTGGGTGCACTTGCATAGCGCGAACAGGGATAATCGTCGATTGGTGCCTCATTTCATTCAAAACGTCTAACGGGCCTCTGCGATTTGGCTTCGGCCCCTCGTACGCCTTCCAAAGGTCCGGGACCCCAGGGTCCCGAGATGTGTCAAAGACATATAAATTATATAAATTCTCTCTAAATTTAATATGCTAGACTTTACACGTAAATTTTTTACCTCGAAAAAAAATTATTCATGACATGTTTGGTATCAAAAGAAAGGTCTTGACGGTCACATTACAAATATGTGTATTTATCATATTGTCTAAGTAAATAAATATGTTTAATTTGGTAAAAACGAGAACAAAAGCGAGACTGTGTTAAAAATAAAAATTTGAGCATTTTTGTACCTATGTCTTGATTTTTGTCTCAAATATTTTCTTGTTTCGTACTTTTGAAGATCACTTTTATTTTTCTGAAGTCGGGTTACAGTTATTTAAATTTAATTTTTTATTTTGTAAAATTTTTCAAACGAAATCTTGCTCAGCAAAAATCTTTTTTCTCGGTACCGCCATCTTCTTATCACGTGGTTCTCAACTGTCGCGTACATGGCAGTGCAAATAGAATTGATGTCCAAGGTCTTGCGATATAAAACTAATTGAATAATTTAGGCCGTGTGGACCTTAGGAAAGGTAGTCTCGTTATGAGTGGAATTAAGACTTGGCAGTTACAGTTATGAGTACTGTAGGTAATAAGCGGTTCGGTGATGCTGTCAGATGAAGGTGTCAGAATGTTAGCTTTGGACTGAACTAGGACTGCATTTTATTGGCAGGTGTTAAGACGACGATATATGCCAGTGAACTTGAGTAGTTAGCTTGCGTGTTCTGTACTGAACTCACGCAACACGTCCAGTCAGTAGTAGGACTCGCCCATCAAGGAGCGCTTTCCCAAATTAGACGCATTATTAATTTATTATACGTAAAACAAAAGGTATTCTAATAAAACACGTATACTAAAAGATATATAATTAAATTATCTTTAAAACGGTGAATATTTCAGAAAATTACGCTTGATAGTGTTTGAGTGATTCTCAGTTTTATATCCGCGTTAGATATAACTTTATAAATTAACTAGCTTTTGCCCGCCCCTTCGCCTGTGTGGACTTTTTAAGATGAACAATAATGTAGAACATAAATTTTATTTAATATTTACAATTTCCGCGACGCACGCCAATAAAGCTCCCAGTGGGCATGATTTTTTCCGATATCTTCAACAATAATCGTCAAATTTCAGCCAATTTACACAAAAAGTTAATGAATTATAAACTAAAACCTTACGCATGAATCAGCTCGTCTATTGGAGAAAACCGTTTGAAAATCCGTTCGGTAGTTTTTGAGTTTATCGTGTTCAGACAAACAGACAGACAGACGCGGCGGAGGACTTTGTTTTATAATATGTAAGGATTACAGTATGTAATTTGAACATAATCTAAAATATAAACAATTTAAGTTATTAAGAAAATGCTCTAATATTTTTTTCCAAATCATTAACATTAGTCGTCATTCCAAATCATTAACATTAGACGTGATCTTCAGTATAAAATCATTATTAAAAGTCGCTTAGTGTCGCCTTAAAAAATGATGCGGTGCAATGTATCCGGAATATTACATAAAGTTTTAGCCCTGCACAGCTAATTGGAGACTTAAACGAGATTTCGAGCCAAGGGAACTGTAACTCTTTTCAAATTGAGTTTAGGTAGATTCCCAAGGAAAACTGTGTAAGTTTACAGTTAAAATAAAGAAAGAAAGAAAATACATTTATTTGGACACAGTTCGTGAAACACAAAACACAAATAACAAACTGAAAATAAAAAAATAATGTTTTAGAAACAATAGTGTGTGCCTCACGGCTGCGCCAAAAAGGTTAATTTCAGCATTAATGCCAGACAGATGCTGTCTGACACTGGTTTTCTAATGAACCCATAAAGACAAGTGACGGAAAAAAAACACTACAATATAAATGCAAGAAATGTGAAAAGAGATAACTACAATATAAATGCATTCCTTTGTTTCCACTATAGTTATACCAAAATGTTATTTTTGGGCCTAAGAAATGCTGGCGCGACGACCTAGTCTTTCTTGACTGATTCGCCGGAATAGGCAGCAGGCATAGATGAATAGCGAAGTATGGGGAGACCCAACAGTGGAACAGAATAGGCTAAAAAAAAAAAAAACAGTGGCACTCCGGTAGTGCCGACAGAAGTGAAAACTAAACAAATACAAAGTAAAAATACTTGCATAGAACATTGATCCGTAACGTAATATAAATAAAGAGCGGAATCGCGTTTACAAACATGATGTGTTGGTAACGGTGTCGCGAGTTCAATTGTTTTTCCCATCTCAAAAATGCCCAACGGGCTTAAAGAAGTTTTTACTTCAAAAAGAGTTAAAAGAGTTAATAAGTACTAGGAGCCCGCTTGTAAAGACGAAAACTTTTACAAGTATTCAGCAATGCAAGTATGCAGCAATGTAGATCTGAACTGCCGGGGGTGCGAAGAAAACCGAAAGGGAGATCGTGGCTCCCGGTTAGTTAGTAAGAGTCTGACACGCCCTCCCGCTCCGCCCAGAGCGGGAGAAGTTATTTGATAACTTCCCACACAAAAAAGGGGGTAGATCTGAAGAATTTGCTTCTAATGCTTGAAAGCTTTAGACGCTGTGCAAAAAAAATCTGCTCCCTTTTTCTATGATCCCTTTGATTTCCCTTGATCAAAGGTGCTTACACACAAGGATGCTCCATTTTATCAATGAAAAAAAAAATGAAAGCCTATAACTGAAATTACTATGAAACTAAAAGTTAACGCCCGAAAATAACATACAAAATCAGTTAAAAAATCCATGTACTCACAAAACCTTCACTTTTTTCCAGGAGCCGTAATACAACGCCCCGCAGGCCTCAAGCTACAAAAGAATCGAGAGGTTCCCCAGTCGTCCCCTGTGCCACATGGAGCCTACCCTCGCGAACCTACCACATCAGCCCCGAACCCCCTTCAGCACAACCTTCGCGGGCCTTCCCCACATAGAATACCACCACAGTCGTTGGAATACAAACATGCTCATGAAGATAGAGAACGAACTACTTCAGAGCCACCGCCAAAGAGAAACTACAGGAATTAAAAAGTTATACAACTCATTCTTCGTTCTATTTTAACGTGTGAACCATTTTGTAACTATCATTTATTCATTCTCATTCATCATTCAGTGACTTTTGTGTTGGCATGGCCATATTGTGATGGAATTTTATTCAGAAGATAAGGACTATAGTATGCATGACAGCAGGAAAGACGATAGCTATACGTGGGAGTCTAGTGTGAGGTTGGCTTTGGTTGGGAAGGAAGAGGAACTCGGGATGTACTTGGAGGAGCGGGAGGGACGGAAACGGAAGTGGCAGGGAGAGGGGAAGATGATGCGGAGGGATGAGACTGAGGAGAAGGAGCAGAGGAAGGTCCCGCCTAAGAAGGTTATGGGTGAGTAGCTTTTATTTATTTATTTTTGAGTATTTCCTGCCATATCTAGATTTTTCTGCTAGCAAGCAGCGTAGCATAGCCCCGTGTTCGAAATATAAGCGATCGACATGTTTATTTGGTGTTGGGCGAATCCGAACGCGTCGTCGATTCGCACAGAGATCGCTCATACTAAGACACAGCTAGTAACACACGATTTTTTACAAGCCATTGTGTCCAGGCCCCTCGTCATGCAAGGGTGACTGCTACTCTATAATCGGTATTAAGTAGGGCATGTAATATCGGAAGGTTTTCAATTCCGATACTGATTTCCGATATTAGAAAATTATCCGATATTGAGAAATATCGGAATTCCGATGCTAATATTGGAATTTCGTAATTTCGTTAGAAATTGCACATTTTATTTAAAAATTGCAATTTAATAATATTTATTCATATAATTCGTTGTATAGTTGTCTTATATTCTAAGTACTGTTTATTTTATTGACTTGATTTCCGTACTTCTTTTTCGGGTGACCACTGAAAATCAGCGCTATGCTGTGGGTTCCCCCTAGCACAGCATCATGCTGAGTGGAAGCTTTCTTGTCACAGTCATGTCGTGCAGCTGCCGACTAATTTCTGTTTTATGCTCGTGATTTATTATGTACTTTATTTTGGGGTTTTCTGATTACTCTGGGTTTTTTTTTTGTACGTGGTTCTGTGACAAATACACCAATTTTTGTTCTTTCTTTCTTTCTTTACCACGCGGTCCCAGCGGGTTGGTAGATGTCACATTTCTTCGAATTTTCGGTTCTAAGGCATGCCGGTTTCGCAAGCCGATTTCCGGCCACCGTAGGCGCGGGCTTGCGGACTGTGAGCAATGGGTAGCTCACCGTCCGATAAGGACCAGGCCCGGGTCGACGGCGCGTTGTGTTCCACGCGCGCCTCAAAGAGATTTCAGCAGAATTGACGGGGTCCGCTAGGGCCGATATGCCTGCCGGGGTTGCGAAGAAAACCGAAAAGGAGATCGTGGCCCCCGGCAACAGGGCAACCGAAGGAACACGGGTGGGTTTTAGTCAGTAAGAGTCTGACACGCCCTCCCGCTCCACCCAGAGCGGGAGAAGTTATTTGATGATTTCACACCCAAAAAAAAAAAAAAAAAGGCATGCCGGTTTCGTCACGATGTTTTCCTTCACCGTTTTGAGAGCAGTGGTGATGAAATTATTTACACAAAGTAAAGCGCCTGCCTGTGTTCGAATCCACGACCTACAACTTGGTAAGCCGGGGCCGTTACGACGCTCCCTTAGATACAGTAATTTGCTATCATAGAGAATGAGCATAGAATCATAGTAGCTTTTACTCCATTTGAAATAATATTAGACATTTAAACAAACCTTTTTTACGGTCCGTTCAACCGATTTTGACTTCTATTGCGTTAATGGCATGACAAATGTCAGCTGCAGTAAACAATTGGTATTGTAACCACTTTTTTCCTTTTAATACCATCCTTATGCCTACGGTATAGAACTCAAAATCGGTTAAACGGACTGTAAAAAAGGTTTGTTCAAATGTCTAATCTTATTTCAAATCGAGTATAGTTAACAACGAGCTAACTAATGAAATATTTAAATATTTTCACTTGAAATATAACGTAACTGATATAAACTTCTTTCTTTGTTGATATAAGACTGCCAATGAGAGATGGGTTGACATAGATTACGTTTTGTAGATACGACAGAGTGATCTACGATTTGTACCTACGTTCATTATTTACCTTGAGACGCACACCGCACCTTGTACCTACATTTGATTTGTCATAATTTCACTCCATTTCTATACGTGTCTTTTCTTTTTTGTATATTGGCATCTTGTTTTTATATAAATTCATGTAATTTGTTATCATTTTAATGTGCTTATGTGCGTCTTTTGTGAGCATAGAATAAATGTTTTATCTGTCTATCTTATACGTTAGGCTAGATCGTTTTTTTTGTAAAAACAATAATATTTTCTATCCCATCATAAAAAGAAATAGCACAACGATCCTTTAAAGCGTAAAAGTGCCTGCGGATTTGCTTGATTTTTGACGATCGACACAAAAATCGAGTAAATGTTAAGCCATCGATGTATCAACAAGCGAGGCTCGATTTTCACCTTGATACTTATAGATCTTTAACAGGTGACACCACAGTTTATGATCGATAAAATTGAGCGAATCTGTAAGAAGACAGATCTTATTAGTAATGTCAATTAATGCGATTTCGCGTAAATTTCATTAGCATGTGAATTCTTAAGAGTCAGCGTGCGATTGCTATGCTATTTTTTAAGATGACGATAATTGATAATAATATGCGACTTTAAACATATTAACAAACTCAAACATATTAACAAGCTCTGACGTATGATAGTATAAAAAGTACGAAACGATAAATTCACTTCGAACTTCACAGAATTTCCCGACCACATTTCATTTGCTAAATGCTAAATGAGCATTCGCATGCTAACAATGAATGCGAATGCTAATTAATCCATCACTATATCTTATTTATCGTCAATACATACACAGCATATCGAGCGTAATAACGCTGGTAAAAAATCGAGAAAATCTGTACGGGCGACCGACGGGTTGTTAGTTTGAGAGCCATATTTTTATATTAGAGCATAGCACTATTGTATGGTATATTACAAGCAGTATACTCAGTTTTTGATATGTAAGATTTTTCCTCTCGCTTTCCTGCAGTCAAAATCAAAATAATCAAATCTACGGGAATAATTTCATGAAAAGGGACGGAAGTATGTCACAGGAAGCCAGGGAACCGCGCACTATTTGATTTGCCCAATGAGCGTGCGTGGTGCTAAAGTTGGTCGTCAGAAACAACCTTGACCCCTACCCCCTTAATGTTGCTCCTAAATGTAACTTATTACCAAGGTAAGATGTCAGATGTTACACATCATATGCGACTACTGTTTGAGGCAAGACCATATTCTTCAATGCACATTGATATCAGTAAAAAAAAAATGTTTCTTTAATATAAAATTATTATCTTAATTAGCAATGATGACCTATGTGACTTTTTGCCATTGATGAAATCGTTTAACCATGACAATATAATGGTAAATGGACAAAGAATAACATTTCCGCATCCAAAATGCTTGCAACAACCAACAATCACAACAACAACTATTTAACAACTCAACTAACAATCTTCAGCGTGTTTTAGATACCACTGTTTTTAACAAATAATATTACGCCTTTAATCCCCGAAGGGTTAGACAGAGGTGTACCTATAGTACACTCACATTTCACCATGTCATCTGATTTGTGTCATCGCCTTCGACCAGGCACAAATTTAAACTACTGAGAAATTCGTGATAGAAAAACCCAATAACACTTTGCCCGACCTGAGATCTAACCCAGGACCTCATGCTCAGCAGAAGCGTTTGCGACCACTAGACTAACGAGGCTGACGGTTTTAAATTTATTTAGACATACTTTTGTTTAAACAATTTTGAAAAATCTCATTCCGTTTCTTTCTTGTTCTATCTGTGAGGAAAAGATAAGAAATGGCTTTAAGTTTTAGTTTATTTAGTGCACATAAGAATTTGATACATCAAACTTAAACTCAAAGCATTTATTTCATTTAAACTATCCACAGTCACTTTTGAATTGTCAAGGGGTCAGTCAGAAAGATGAAGCTAGTTGCCCATTCCAAAGCGTAGTACGTTCCTATAGGGAAGAACGGGCAAGAAACTCCATGGACACTTTATTGTTACAAAATATTGGTTACATCATTCATGTTGAAATTATACATGTGAGAACAACGTAGAAAGACGTGCACGTTAAAAGCGTCCGTAATAAAAGGATAAAACCATTGGAACATTCCCGATAACCTCACAGAGTCACGCCCATTTTAGGCAGAATACATTACCGTCATATAAAATTAATCTTTGGCCAATACTGATAATGTACTAATGAGTTATGATGATTAAATATGAATTGTCATACACCAAACAGTGGCTTACTACGCGTCGCAACCGACAAGCGTGTCTGCGACTTTTTTGTCGCAATTTTAAAAGTGTTGTGTTGTGAACATCGAAAGTAAAAACAGTGTAGTTTTAAAAATATTAATGGTGTGTGTAATTGGACCTGAATTTGGAAAGAACTTAATGGTATCTTAAGCCGAAATAATTATTTTGTTGGTAGTTTATTGTTTCACTACACTTTTGCTTATCAGTATGTAATTTTGATATAATATTGCATAGATCTTATCAGGTACAGAGAAGCGATCAGTCTTGATCATCCACTATGAGGTCCAAGTTTCTTTACGAGGATTTATTTCTCCGTTAAACAGTTATGGCGTAAATTCAGATCAGAACAGTCATTA
Organism: Omphaloscelis lunosa; assembly: GCA_916610215.1. NCBI lineage: Eukaryota > Metazoa > Arthropoda > Insecta > Lepidoptera > Noctuidae > Omphaloscelis > Omphaloscelis lunosa. The sequence goes on from OU744271.1 coordinate 4,064,771, forward strand.
AAAAAAACAGTGGCACTCCGGGAGTGCCGACAGAAGTTTATTGTGCAGGAAATAATGTATCGCGCGTTGATGTCTTTTTAAAGGTGGTGTCGGTAACAGTGTCGCGAAGTCAACTGTTTAGTCCCATCTCAAAAATGCCCAACGCGCCTAAAGAAGTTTTCACTTCAAAAATATCTTCGCGACAGGGATTACCAACCAGTGGGGCGAGATCCCCTTGGGGGGCGTAGTGTGACCTATGGGGGCACGCGGTGGCTCCAATAATAAATTATAGATTTACAAAATGTTATGTTCTTGGTATTAGTAAAGGTTAAGGCTAGTTTCCAAAACCCAAACGTTAAAACGTTACTTATGTGCTTTAAATTAGGTTCAACTTTTCTGCCTATGTCGACAAAATAAGTTTTTCTATTTCGGTTAAAACAAAAATGTAACGAATCCGAAATTGTACAACGTTTTTCGAGCTCGCTTTGCTCGCTATAATTCTTGAGTTTTTCTGCAAAACTCGACAAAGTAACTTCTATTTCTGTTTGATCGATGATCGAAAGAAAATCTAACCTATCCAAAGTGGTACAAACATTTTCGACCTCACTTTCGCTCGCTTTACATTCTTATGGTTTTCTACTTATGTCGACAAAGTAGGGATTTTGAATAAAAGGGGGCAGGGGCTTAGTGATTTTAAATAAAAATTAGGGGGGCGCGTATGTTAAAAGGTTGGGAACCCCTGTTCTAAGACATTCACGATTATTTAAAAAAAAAACAGTGGCACTCCGGGAGTACCGACAGAAGTGAAAACAAAAAAAAAAAACTTCCAAAACCTTTAAAGTAAAAATACTTGCATAGAACATTGATCCGTAACGTAATATTAATAAAGAGTACAATCGCGTTTACACAAATGAGGTGTCCGTAACGGTGTCGCGAGTTCAATTGTTTTTTCGCATTTCAAAAATGCTCAACGCGCCTAAAGAAGTATTCACTTCAAAAATCGAACGATGTTAGTGGGGTCGGCGCACTACGTTTTCCCTTTCCATTCTCCCCTGTCAACTGTCACGCTATCATTCACTCCCTTCTCTTTCCTCACACAATCCATCCATCAACCACAGCATGGCACGGCTACCAGTATTACCACAGATGAATACAGATGGTTCACTATAAAGTATGAAGCTACAAGTACGCAGCGGGCTCGTCCTGTCGAGCCAATTTAGTGAGCGTAACGTAGTCTGAACATATAAAAGTTAATGATAAACAATGGAAAGAGAGGCAACTTCTAAGTGAATATTAATGTATGTAATTAGCGCTGTGCGACCTGAATTGCACGTTATTGTGTCGTAACAAGAGTCGCTTTATTTAAATTATTTTGCGGAATGAACCATCTGTATTCAGCTGTGGTATTAGAAAGACCTCAATTCTGCTAATCGCAAGCCGCTTTTGGACATCCATTTCTCGTTTTGCCTCCTGTTAGGAGACTGCGGTACAGAAGGACCCCGAGTCATAGTAACCGATGGTTGACATTGATAAGGGCTTGCGTCACTGGATTAAAATCAAAATCCATTTATTCTAACTAGGCTGAGAATCAGCACTTTTCGAACGTCAAAATTACATAAGATAGTCCCCTAAACCGCCCGCCCTTCATCACTTCCTAATGCTATAGCTGGGAAAAAAAGTGGCGCAACAAACTCCCCAGCAGCACAGCTGTCAGTTCAGTTATAAATACATACATGGTCAGCACGCCTAATTGATTTACTGACCAAACACAGCTGGTTGTGCCTAATTAGGGATAAAATTGCAGTATGAAGAGATAGAAAAAAAAAACAGTGGCACTCTGGGAGTGCCGACAGATGTAAAAACTTGGAAAAAAATTGGCACCGCGGTAATCAACGCGTTGATGTCTTTTTAATGGTCAAAAGCTGGTATCATCATGGTGTCGCGAAATTAATGGTTTTGCCCCATCTCAAAAATGCCCAACGCTCCTAAAGAAGTATTCACTTCAAAAATCTTTCGTTATGCGTCATAATTGGGTACTTCGGGATTTACATCCAGCCGGTCCTCGTCTACAATAATTGGATAGTCACTTGTCAGCGTTCTAGCTGCTGGGCGTCCCATGCTGCTTTTGTTGATTTTAAGTCTTCACTCAAGCGTTAAGAAACCGGCATGTCCTAGAAAATTCACGTAGAAAATTCAAGTAGTTTACAGCCCACTCCCTCTCGAAGAGAGGAGGCCTGTGGCCCAGCAGTGGGAACATTATAGGCTAATTATGATGACTGAAGAGTTCATCTACCCTAACTGGTATCAGGCTAGTTTCTGACTTAAAAAGTCTACTGTCAACTTAAATTGCTGTAATTGGCAGGAATTTGCAAACATTCTCCAAATATTCGCTAGGTTTCTCTTTTCACAGTCATCTCTTCTATTTTCAAGTGTTCAATTATTTTAATGATAATTTATTTCTCTAAAGAGTAAATATTTTTTTTAAGTATCATCATTATTTCCTAGTTGTTATCTGTAACCTCATAAACTTTACACCTCAACTTTTATCTCAACAAACGTCTTGTTGCTATGTGGATAATACTTTGTTTGTTAGTGTAATTTTATCTGGTGTCTAAAAAGATCCAATACTCCTACACCCGAATTTTGTGTTCGTTTATCATCTTTTTCGTCCATTGCTGCGCGTAAGCTCGGTCATCTTCGTCATCATTAGCTGCCTTGTGCCACCCACTGTTGAATATAGGCCTCGTAATTCTGCTAGGTTTCCTTAGTTTGTACGGATCTCAACCAGGTTTTACCCGCAATATTTTGTAGATTGTGCAGTATCTCACTGTTGGTCTGCCAACGCGGCTCGTACCATCTTTCGACAATCACGTCTAGCTGAGTGTCCTGTCCACCTCCTGAGTTAGATATTCACGTTGAGGACCTTGTGGCTAAGTAATAACAGCCGCACTGTTCGATCCATCAGGTTAGCTACGCTTGCTGGAGTTGGTCCGTGGATGTGCGACCATCTTTACGTACCGAGACTCCTCCGTGCCTCGGAAAACACGTTAAGCTGTTGGTCCCAGCTGTCATTCGTGGATCTTTTACGGGTCCTCAGAAGCCCGCAAGTCTGACTAGGCAACGCAAGGGGTTTCGGATTACCCATTTATTGGGTTGTGGACGTCAGATAGGCATTCGCTCCATGGAAAATACTGGTATTCAGCTGCGTATGCAGATTGATTGATTTTGTAGACCCGGTGATACACTTTTGCAACAGCAACCTTTGTCCGATGGTCTGCCTATGTAGTTGATTGTTCTTCGTTTTGCTTTCCTACAAACTGATCAGTTTCTGTTAGGTCAGGACTCTTAGCAGCATCTTCTGTTGCCGCTCATCACCCGCCCAGTCTTTTCCCGCCTATGTTGAGGTCGGCTTTTAGTCTAACCGGATGCACCATAATACCAGTATTTTAAATGGAGCATCTTCCGTTTGCCACTGCGATTACCAGTACATCTACCAAGTTAAGCGAAATGTTAATATCTAAAACATGTTCCCACAATAATAACTTAATGATCTCTCAAAAACAGGACTCTCTCCTACCCTTTTCGCTGTGCCCTACAGGATCCATTATGATCTAAATTATATAGTTTACCACATTTTTTTTTTGGTGGTAAATTAATTAATAACTTCTCCCGCTCTGGGCGGAGCGGAAGGCCGTGTCAGACTCTTACTGACTAAAACCCACCTCTGTTTCTTCGGTTGCCCTGTTGCCGGGGGCCACGATCTCCCTTTCGGTTTTCTTCGCACCCCCGGCAGATATAGTTACCACCTAAGTACACATTATGGTAAAACAAGAAAGATATTGAGTATTGAGCGTGTGTCATTTTGGCCATTATCACTGCTATCTCCAAGAAGACCATGTTTAACCCTAGCCCATTACAGGCATTAGGAAGTAGGTAACTACGTACGAGTAACAAGTAAAGAGGTACCTATTTATATATTAAGACATCATCACCAATTAGTGCAGTAATTGATTCGTTAATCACCTAAGAGGCTGTTATCATAACTTGTTTCTTAGGGTTCCGTACCTCAAAAGGAATAAACGGAACCCTTATAGGATCACTCGTGTGTGTCTGTCTATCTGTCTGTATGTCCGTCTGTCACAGCCAATTTGCTCCGAATCTAATGGACCGATTAAGTTGAAATTCTGTACACATATGTATTTCTGTTACCCAAACTCGAACGTGTAACGTAAATAAATGAATTTTGAATATGGGGGCAAATAAGAAAATTGAAAACAAAAGTTTTTCAAACAGTTTCGTTGATTTTTTAATAATTTTAAAATAAATACTTTTAAAGATATTTAAGAAAATTGATGAAAATTGACCATTACCTATCTCCGAAACTACTGAGCTTATTTTTTTTAAGTACAGAGAAGTGTTCTTTACTCGTAGATTACAGGAAAACCTATCAGTCTATAGTCTTAAAACATGGTAAATCACTCAATATTGTACATACAAACATACATTTGCAGTTGGAATGTATGGAAGAATATGTTTTTCAACTACAATGTTAAAATGTTCTTGGGATAAATTCATCCCAACCACGGAACCCTTCATTGTGCGTGGTCCGACATGCACTTGGCCAATTTTTTATTATCTTATGATATATTTTTTCTCATTTTGTGGAACCGGTGGAATGCACTTCCCCGTTGCCCGACTATGCTACGTCACTGGCTCAAACTGAAGTAATCAATCCCGGTTCCACCATTTCGTGCAACCCTCTTCCCAAGGGTGGTTTTACTGACACCATAAGCATTAGCTTGTTAGTGGAGGTCCATCAGGATCCATCAGGTCAATTTACGCTTGGTCTGTAGATGGGTCACCATCTTAACAAATCGAGACTCTTCCGTGCCTCGGGAAGCCCGTCAAGCCGTTTGTCCCGGCTGTCATTCGTTGATCTTTGCCAGTCGTAACGGGTCGTCAGAAGCCCGAAAGTCTAACAACCAGTCTTACCAAGGCGTATCGTATTACCCAATAACTGGGTTGTGGAGGTCAAATAGGTAGTCGCTTCATGTAAAATACGGTATTCAGCTGCATCCGGTTAGACTGGAAGCCGACCCCAACATAGTTGGGAAAAGGCAGGCAGATTTATTGAAGCATCACCTTGTCGGTTGGTTTAACGTTGACTCCTGGTTCCCCAAGTCAAATTAGTAGTGTTATAAGGTTTTTTCATTAGGACATTCCCAGTAAAAATGCAGCCCGACGATTGGATTTGTGTCCTGTTAATAGCAATATTTCTTCTTTGTCGGTGCACTCTTGACAGAGTGGTCGTGGTCATCATGTTGCAGTGATATTTCAGACAGCCGTAATTTGCCTCACGATGGGACGCCATCCTTCTCTGTCGGCTGTAACATGTGTGCTTTCATGTAATGGGCCGCCCTCTGCGGATTTAATCTGGTCGGTCCATCGCATGGGTGATCTGCCGCGTGCTCTTGTTACCTCGACCTTTCCCTGCAGTAGAAGACGTTCCATAGAATTGTTTCCCTGTCGTGACACATGCCCATAGAATTAGAGTATTCGAGCCTGTACTGTGGCCGATAGTTGCTGCTTGATGACGAGTTCTTGGAGTATAGATTTGTTGGCGCGAAATTCCGTCCACGACACTCCAAGCATTTGCCTCCAGCACCACATTTCCAGGACGTCTATTTCCTTCTCGATTTCTCTAAGGTCCACGTCTCAGCGGAGTACAGGAGCATGTGAAATGCGAATGCTCGAATAAGCCGGGTTTTGGCTGCTTTGGTGATGTTGCGATTCTTCCAGACTTTATCAAGCCAGGCCATAGCAGACAGTTATGGCCATGCGTCGCAACATAGCAATATAGCTTAAACGGTGGAAATGCGGCTGCACTTATACACCTCTGTCTCTTATGTAATGTAGGTCAAACTCTTGTACATTTTAACAGCACTCAAATACCCAATATCCTCATCAAAAAGTAGATAGGAAAACTCATTATAATCGAACTTTAACCTCGCGCGTGTCGGTCTGTTAGCGTTGAAACGGTTGGTAATAACGACCTGATACTGTATGACCCCACGGCCTTAGGCCAGCCATACTGGATGCGAAGCGATTTTATAGGTTAACATTGATAAGGACTGTACATGACGTGATTTGCTTGTGTTTAGCTGTCGAGCGAGTGATCTCTGAAAGGTTACCAAGCCCGTCGTTCACGACACAACTCGTGTTTTAAACTTAAATCACTAATAAGTAGCCGGAGTGTCACAGCACTAGTATTTTAATGGTGGCGCACGCGAACTACAGCCCGGCCGTCGAGAATACGTTCCTGACACCTGTCAGTTGAACAATTTCTAAGGATAAGATTCGCAAAACACACGTAAAGAAAAAAATACAATAGAAGTGGACATATTTAGTATATTTTAATATATTTTGTTCCGCTTAGCTATTTCTAAAGAGTATTTAAAAAAGGAAATCAACACGTGTTTCACCTCTCAACGAGGCATCCTCAGGATGACGATTGACTTGTCGTGAACTCGAACACTGCGTGTTGCCACACCAAGCGCTGAGCGCTGACTGAGCCTTATCGCCCGTCAAAACCGCCGTAGGTGTAAAAACACATTCTCTCGCAGACCGGACTATAGTTAATAATGTGTTAGTTTAGTAAGTCACCTGCTATTCTGGTGGTTTAAGTTTGTAACTGGTAACTTTGGAGTGGAATCGTGAGCGACGGGCCTTAGCACATTTCTCCGCTCCGCTGCCTCGCTCTGCTCCAGGGGACAGGCAGCCTTAAGCTTGATCAGTCGATGAGCTGTCTTTCATGTTATCGTTTGACCAAATTAGCTGCACGTAATCAAACCTCTCGATATGAGCTTTTGCATGAAGACCTCCTGGCAATATACCGTGAGGTTAGATTGCTAGTCGGGGAATGTACCGATTGCCATATTCCTGCAGGGAGGGGTGATGAACCCCGAGGGGATCGATTAATCCAACTGCATTGATAACAATCTTTGTAGTTCCAGTGTCGTGCTTATTCTGTGTGAAGTAAGCTTCGCATATTTCGTTTCGATCTTCCCCTAGAAATCTAAATAACACATAACATACGTCTGTATTTACCTGAAGGGTTAAACAGAAGTGTACCATCGGTTACCCACATTTCGCCAGCAATCTTTAAATAATAATACAATTATTCAATTATATTTTTGTTTTTCTCCGCGCGGCGAAACTTTGGGCTGCACAAATCTCAAATTCTTTATTGCGTACCATAATGTATATAGTTGATAGGGAAATAATTATATTAGTCACAATTATGGATCCTGTCGGGCACAGCATAGGTCAAGTAGGAGTGAGGAGGAAGAGCACTGGTGACAAATTGTATTATTAGTTCAGTAGTTAGTAAGTTATATATTTGTTAATGCAGAATTCAAATAAATGATTAATTGCCCTTTTGATATTCATCCTCATAGCATTCTCAGTTTGGTAACAGAGATGAAGAACTCACGATATCGCTTTAATTCCTCTCATCATGGGCCTTTTCCCAGCTATGTTGGGGTCGGCTTTCAGTCCAACCGGATGCAACTGAATACCAGTATTTTACATGGAGACTGCCTATCTGACCTCCACAACCTATTTACTGGGTAATACGATACCCCTTGGTAAGACTGGTTGTCAGACTTTCGGGATTCTGACGACCCGTAACGACTGTCAAAGATCCACGAAAGACAGCCGGAACCAACGGCTTAACGTGCTTTAGAAGTCTTGACCAACTGCGGCAAGCGCAGCTTAACCTGATCGATTGACTGCGGCTGCTATTACTTAGCCACAAGCCCCTCTTTCCATTCTTCTATCAGGTTCTATCCAAGTCTCAAGTTTTTTAAATGTCTTGATATAGCTGTGCCCGACAGGGTCCACAATGATCATGTCTTTTAAAACTTTTTATGTTCCCCATTGAGGATAGCAATAAATATGTTGAGATGTTGAGTATTGTAGCACAAGTTTGCTAGATTCCCAGTGTGGCCGCTTTTGGCGTCTCTAGTCGTTCGATCTTCACTTTTCAACGAGTTCTGTCCTTAGTACAAATACAATAATTGTTACTATTTATAACATCAGTTTACATAGATAGTGCTAATATTCGTGACGTGTGCGCTGTGACAAATGTGACAATTTTTACAATAAAATGTGCAAATATTTGCCACTTTTGTTGTTCATATTTGGATTCAGTGCTCTTTTTAGGGTTCCGTACCCAAAGGGTAAAATGGGATCCTATTACTAAGACTCCGCTGTCCGCCCGTCTGTCACCAGGCTGTATCTCATGAACCGTGGTAGTTAGACAGTTGAAATTTTCACAGTTGATGTATTTCTGTCGCCACTCTAACAACAGATACTAAAAAACAGAATAAAATAAATATTTAAGGGTCCCATACAACAAATGTGATTTTTTTTGCTCGTTTTTATAGATAATGGTACGGAACCCTTCGTGCGCGAGTCCGACTCGCACTTGGCCGGTTTTTATTCACTCTTGATTTATATTGTATTATGGTAAGTCCTGTAGTTGCAGATTTTGAGTATCTAGCTCGTTGGTCTAGTTTTGTGTATGTGCGACTGCTGGGCGTATAGTCCTAGGTAAGATCCCCGGGTGGGGCAGGTTTTATAGGTCTTTCCATTAGTAAGTTTGGTAACTTACTCGCTGTGGTTGCTACTCCACGGAACCCTAAGAAGGACACAATTTCAAACTCCGGTTGAGTTTGAAATTGTGTCCTTTTTAGGGTTCCGTATCCCAAAAGCAAAAAACAGAACCCTTATAGGACCACTCGTGTGTCAGTCTGTCTGTCCGTCTGTAACAGCCAATTTGCTACAAATGTAATGGACCGATTAAGTTGAAATTTGGTACACTTATGTATTTTTGTGACCCAAACACTGACGTGTAACGTAAATAAATGACTTTTGAATATGGGGGTCACTTTTGGCGAGCAAATAAGAAAATGAAGAAATAAAGTTTTTCAAATTATACCGTGTGAGACATCAAATGAAAGGGCTTATTGCGAGGATCTCAAATATATTTCATTTATAATTTTAAAATAAATACGTTTAAAGATATTTAAGAAAATAGATAAAAAATTACCAATCCCCCCTTATCTCCGAAACTACTGAGCCTAAAATTTAAAGAATGGTTCTTCACCCATAGATTACAGGAAAACCTATAAGAAGTCTATGGTCTTAAAATAACATAATAAATCTCCCAATTTCGTGCGTACAAATTTACGTTACATTTGCAGTTGGAATGTACGGGAGAACATGTTTTTCAAGTGCACAGGCATGTTCTGGGCACGCTCGATCCATCATGGACATCATCCATCGCTTTCCATCAGGCGAGATCAAGGTCAAGAGCAATGACCTTTGCAAAAAAAAAATATATTAGTACCGCCGTCTCTAAATACTGCCAGAGCGGTGATTCCTCTGATACTCTGTCTGAGGTTACCATTAGTTACAATTACCTACAATACTCCTTCGGGGGACACATGAAAGGTGACGTCGGAATCATCATCCTATGAATCGTTTCCTCACTAAATCCTTATTTACGAGTTGTAGCAAACAATTCTTATTATTATATCACGCTCAATTAGCGCGTGTGACGTAACATCGAGTTATCTAAATAAAACATACTTCATTATTTGCATATTTTCGTATCTGTCACATTTGTTGTGTCTTATTCACGTCATTCCATAAAAATGGTGCTATCTTTTTGTCTTTGCTAAATCCTTATGTGCAAATAGTCGTACGCGCTGCTAAAGATTCCGTTACGAAGTAAGTTCTTTTCCCTAATCTCGTAGGTTTTGCTATGATAAAGTATACATTATAATTTATGATAATTTTGCTTGACGACCATTTAGGGTTTACATAAGTAGGTATAGATACACACCACACCGCTCTGCTCCGTACTAAAGCACAGTAATCCCGTAGTGGAGCGCGTCTTCGTCGATAGTGCTATCTGTATGGAGAGTCAGCCCACGTTGGCACGGACGTAATAAAATCCCGGCGATGTTTTTTCGTGCACTTGATTTTCAACGCTCTGATCAGCGCTGAGAGTTGAAAATCCAACAGTGTGTTTTTTCAACGTGCTGTTGCTGGGGCGAGAGCGCGTTGGGTTCTCAACGCTCGGTTTAAGACGCAGATATATGACAGTGACCTTGAGTGGTTAGCTTGTTTTGTACTGAGCTCACGCAACGCGTCGTACGTCCAGACAGACTCGCCCATCAAGGAGCGCTGTCCCAAATTAAACGCATTATTAATTAATTATAAATAAAATAAATGATATTTAAATTAAACTCGTATAATAAAAGATCAATACTTAAATTATCTTTAAAATGGTCAAGGTTTCAGAAAAATACGCTTGATAGATTTTGTGCGATTCTCAGTTTTTTATCCGCTTTAGACCTAACTTTACACATTAACTTCACTATGTAATATAAAAATAATCCAAAATATGCCTATATTAAAATATTTAAAAAATGCTCTTATTTAACATATATTTTTTTCCAAATCATTAACAGTACTCGTTTAGACGTCGCCAACGTTCGCACGGACGTAATAAAATCGCGGCGGGATTTTATCGCGCACTGGATTTTCAACGCTTGTTATTTAACATATATAACATCACGCCTTGTTTCCCCGAAGGGTTGGGCAGAGGTGTCCCTGTAGCAGGTTCACCCACATTTCGCCAGTTATGTTTTTTAAGTCCCATGTAATAGGGGGCGAGCCTATTGCCATCAACCGGGCACAGATCCAGACTCCAGGCTGCTACTGAGAAATTTCAGATAGAAAAACCCAATAACACTTTGCCCGACCTGGGAATCGAACCCAGGACCTCATGTTCAGCAGTAGCGCTTGCGACCACTAGACCAACGAGGCAGTCACGCTTGTTATTTGTTGTATTGTTAAGCCCTAAGCGTTGAAAATTCGACAGAGTGCATTCCAGCGCATCGAAAAAACACACTGTTGGATTTTTAACTCTCGGTGCTAAGCAGAGCGTTGAAAATTCAATGTACGAAAAAGTCCCGCCGCGATTTTATTACGTCCGTGTGAACTTATATACTGATTTCGGAAAGGCTTATAGGAATTTTTATTTCTCGGTGTGCTTTAGCTTTATCCAAAGGTACACGGTTTTTTGTAACCTAAGTTAGTTGATTCTCTTTTTAGACATTTTGGCCCTGTCTCGGCTACACCCATAAGTATTATGCGATGCGCCATCACAGCACATTTAATAAACATTTCCTTGATTCTATGCAGTATTTGGATTTGCTTGCACATTTATTTTATGCAATTACGCAAAAAAAAAATATATATTCACGTGTAGATGTTACATGAAAATCAGCACGTATAACGCATTTTGTTTATTTATTCAAACTTATAGCAACTAATTGATCTGAGGTCATTTCGTAATCAATTCATAATACAAAAACATCTTACAAAAAGTGTAGTGAATATAAAGTATAATTTCATTGGACTACTTAATTTAGAGCAGTGTTTATTTACAAGTTTATTTGCGTAAGAGAGAGAGAGAAAATTTGCTTCGAACTTGCACCGTGAACACTCGTCGCGTGCAAATGTCACTTTTTGTTAGTTGATCCTTAATGCGTGGTCGCACCGACAGAGGACGCTTTCCAGTTTTCCAAATAAAAAGTGACATATGACCGACAATCTCTTTGGAATAGGACGCAGGGTCACAGCAAGTCGACTTGCGTCCATTTATTTCTTGCATTATTTTCAGAAATTTTCAAAACGTTAAATTATTGTGACTGTTTCTGTTGTGCATGTGAGGTGTGAAGGTAACTTGCGGGGAATATTTTCTTAGGTTCCTATATTTTGGGTTCAGCTGTGAACGTTCAACGGCTTATAACTTAAAGTATACAACGATTATAGCCTAATAATGATAAACACGATGAATCCCGACCAAAAGTTTAACAAGTGAAGTGAATACAGAACAATAAACTCAGGAAAAGTGAAGTGTAAAACAATTTTATTTAATAAAATGACACTCGAACATTTTCGAAGCGCCACAAAATACCATAGAAATATTATCGTCAGCCAATCTTGTACATGGACGTTTAAATGTGTGTTTTGTAACTGGTACTTCTGACAGTGACAAAAAACCAAATTCAGGCTGTGATATTCCATCAAATAGTGTAAAAATTCACGTCAAGCTACACTCGATACTACCGCCCTCTGTTATTCGAAATCACAAACTAATTCTTCGAAAGCAACGCCGTCTATTAGTGTTGCCCAAAAACTTTCGAAAGTGGAACTCATTGGATGCGAAATTGAGGTGCTATCTAGCGGAAAGTTGCTGAACTGCTAATAGACCAGTGGCGCCATCTCTTGGTGTGTGACGTCAAGCTGTCGAACATGGTTGAGGATACGACGCCGCAGCAGGAGCGGGTTTCCGCTGCTGCGGTGCTGCAGTTCGCTGCAAGAGAAGCGAGGGAGGGGAGGAGATTCACCGAGTTTGGAGCTCACGCTTTTGCCAGCATCACTTATAATGCTTACGGTACTTTTTTCTATCTTTCTTAATTATTATACTTCTGTCTTACTTACTAATAAATAACAGCTATGTATGTATTTATGCTTCGTTAAGCTCTTTAATAAATAAGATCTAAGAGATCTTGTTTAGCTTTTGTACAGGGTTTACTTAGATATTTTATGACGGCAATCGAAATGATGCAACTGGAGAATCTGCTGCCAGTATCTTGACGATACTTATTCACACTTATTTTAAAAAAAAATCTATAATACCTCAAATTGCTTAACATGATCCTCCGTTATATCGAAAATACTGCAGCATTATTTTGAAATAATTAAAATTTGTGGATTAATGTTAAGTAGGTACTATGTTTAACGAAAACGCGATTCCATAATATTTTCTCGACAGAATAAATTACCAAGCTACCTCCAAACCGAACAATAAACCGCAAGTACTAAAAAAAATGCTTTAAATTAGATAGCTTTTGTTACAATTCAACTCAAATTTAGGAGTTTATTAGATTTTTTATGACAACCATCTGGATGTTCTTTGACGGACGCTACTGCACAAACTTTTAACGATACCTATTCTCACATTTTGAAGAATATTCAATTCGTCTTAACGGCTCGTGTCAGCACTGGACTGGGTTCGCGCTTCTCAAGTCAGCCCAGTTGACTAACCTACAGTCTATTTTGGGGCCCAATAGCTTCCCCCGCATGATTTACTGACTTTACTCTACTGCCGATCTCGTCTACATGAACCCACTGACTGGGTCCGAAATTCCGAGTCACTGTGTCCAGCCACAGCCATCGTATAAACTAGACATTATGCGAAATTAAAGTTGTTTCTATATTCATGTATTTAAACATTTTAAAGAAACAAATCGTTAAGTTTAATGTACTATTCTTTTCAACACATTAATTGGTTGCAATTAACCTATTTAATAATCATGTTGATGGCTCCAAAAGTTCAACGATCGAATTTAGGTAGCAACACGACTCATTTAAATGTTCTCGAGTGGCACTTTTAGTGGCAGATTGGTACTTATCTGTAGTTTACGTAATTGCGACACGGTACCAATGCCTACGCAGATAGTGCCAGCTGGAATATTCCACTGTCAAAAGGACCAGGTCCAAATATTATAAAATATTCTGATGTATGAAATCATCTTATTTTCTTAAATCTTTTGTTTAGTTTAATGTGATTCATTTTGGATGTTTTTTACATAGGTCGATTTCGTTTTTTCTTTAAGATAATACAGACCTAGACTAATAACTGAACTAGCAGCTACAAGGACTAGAAAGACTAGTAGGACTTGGCTATACTTCATCTAAAAACGACTTAAGTGAATAGGGTTTTTGTTGCAACAATGACTTTAAAACAATAGTTTTGTAGTCAAATCCAATCCTTCATAAGGTTCATGGTTGTTCATGGTTCATGGTTGCACAGTTGGAGGGTGATCTTTTTTTTAAATAATAATTCCGCATTCTTCAGTCCACTGATTCTCTCGGTCTCCCTAAAACACGTCTCCAGTAAGTCCACACGATTTGAAGTATACATTATGGAACTGCTTCCCTGGTATAAAAAATTCTTCAATAATCTATTGAAGAGCCCCGACCATAATGAAAACCTCCATAATATGAAAGGTCCAAGTTCAAGTCGAGTGTAATAGAGCACTCTTACAGAAAAAACCTCCACCGCGGCAGGTTTTGCGACCGAGCCGCATTACCTTAGCTTACTTTACCACGATCACTGGTTGTGGTCGTGGCCTTTAGGGGTTAAGAATACCGGATTTTTCCAATACCGGTATTAACATAGAAAATTGCCAATACCGGGATCCCAGTATAACACCGACAATCAGTCACAAATCCATAATTATCTCGGCTCTTTCTTACTGAAAAAGAGTTCAAATGAGTTCATAGGAAGGACAGAGTATCTAAAATTTTATCTGAGAGCGAGCTTCTTAAACGGTTGCACAAATATATAAAGTGTCTACTGATAATAATAAAATAAAATTATCAATACCGGTATCCCGGTAATGGACATTTCAATACCGGAATTGAAAAATTTCGGATATGTCCGGTATCCCGGTATTAGCCAATACCGGGATACCGGTATTGGAAGCCCTAGTAGCCGTCTAGTGCGCGAGAACTCTTAATCCGACTCATAGAAAAGAAGGGTCTGTTATGTTTCAGTTCAGTCACAAGATCCTGTTGCATCACAAACAACGCATTTAAAACATCGTTCTGTTTCTGTCAATTGTTTAAACTTGACAGGGACAGAATGATTTTTTTATATGTTTAGCGATAAATGTATTTAGGCCCACTTGCTCCTCAAGACACATAATGCGTTTAGAGCTTGGGGTCAGGTGCCAGTCTAACCGGATGCAGCTGAATACCAGTATTTTACATGGAGCGGCTGCCTATCTGACCTCCACAACCCAGTTACTGGATAACACGATACTCCTTGGCTAGACTGACCGACCCAAAAGAGAGTTATTACTCTCGTAAACGCGCTCCACATTCTCGACGAGAACATTTGCCGAGAAGAACAAGAAGAGAGAACAACATGAATATAGACAAATATTCCCTCTAGACTCTCGTATTTGGTAAGTCTCGTTTAGTTTTGCAGAGAATGTGAGGGTAGGAGGCTAGTTTACCAACATAAAACGCCTAAAAATCTTGTCAGCTTATCCCTCTTTACATAACAACGCAACAACGCCAAAAATATCATCATTCGAATCGAGCGAAATGAATACGACTCGGCTCAAACGGACAGATAGATACTCGAAGTAGTTACAACTAGTTCAGCACTGGCGCGGTCAAAGTGTATCTGATAAGGTAGCAAGAGAGCTGGATTGTTTAACCGTACATATTTCAATAGCTTGATTGATATTTTAATGTGGGCTACAACTTGTAGGTTTGAAATGGGGCTTGTTTCATATTATGTTAATTGGGTTATAATTTTTACAACTGTTATTTAAACATTAGGGAGGTTAAAATGATCAGTTGAAAAAAAATTCGGGCAGTCTTTAAAATTTTTGGCGGTTGATAAATTTATAGTTGTGTCGTTCCTTGGTCTAGTAGTCGCAAGCGCTACTGCTGAGCATGAGGTCCTGGGTTCGGTTCCCAAGGCGAGCAAAGTATTATTGAGTTTTTCCAACAGGAATTTATTAGTAGCAGCCCGCAGTCTGGATTTGTGCCCGGTTGATGGCAATAGCCTAGCCCCTATTAAGTACATGGGACTTAAACATAATCGAAATTGAGTGTACAGGTAGGTACACCTCTGCCTAAACCTGCGGATAAAAACAGGCGTGATTTTATAAGAATAATCTATTGGTCCATCATCAAACTACTGGTAATACAGCAAATGCAAAGCTATTAGAGCAGTGCTGGCCCAGTCACGTACACGACTTTCGGAGTTGTAAGTTGTGGGTTCGAACTCAAGCAGGCACTTTACTTTGTGTAAATTATTTCATTACCACTGCTCTCAAAACGGTGAGAGAAAACATCGTGAGGAAACCGGCATGTCATAGAACTGAAAATTCGAAGACATGTAACATCTACCAACCTGCACTGGGCCTGCGTAGTAGATTACAGCCCACTCCCTCTCGAAGAGACTAGGCCAGTGTCCCAGCAGTGGAAACATTATAGGCTGATTTTGCAACAAAATAATTACAATCTAGGTTTTATTGATATGGAATAATAATTAGCTTAAATACTGGTTAACTTAGCTTTATTCTTGGGCATGTTCGGCAAGAAACATTTGTAATAACGCATCTGGTTTGACCGGAAATCGATATATAAATAAATTGATGATAAATGTAGATTGACAGGCGATGTGCTGTGCAGCGCTGTTTTCTGCTGCCAAAAATAGATTGACTTTCATACGTTGAAATAAACCTTACTCTAGTTTGACCTTACTAAAGTTTGACCTTACTATAGTTTGACCAAGACCGCTGTACTGCGGCTTAGGAACGTGCGGCGAGGCGGGGGCAGCGTTGACAAATGAGCGGGAGGGCGCCGTGAGCGTTGACGAATGAGCTCCCGCCTCGTCGCGCACATACCTAAAATGCGGCACAACGGTTTCGGTCAAACTATAGCTGTGCTGCGCTTCACTTCTATCCTTTCCCTTCCATCATCATCATCATTGGCAGCCGTGCTCAATCCACTGCTGAGCATAGGCCTCTCTTTTGTGGTCTTCTTGGGCCTTGTCTCTACCAGCACCCTATTGTTCTGAAGGATATCGCTAGTCCATTCCTAGGTTTGAAAAAATCGTCTGCGCAAAAACGTAAAAAACGCTATAAACGTTTTTGAACTATCAAAATGAAAGCCATTGCTACTGTAAGTTTGTCACGCAATTACAACGCAGGTCTTAACCCGTACCAGTTTGTTATTTATTTGGCAACGAGACCCAAAAATCTCTCGTCTTAAGATAACACCACACCAACCGTTCAGTAAGACAGTAAGAGTAA
Organism: Omphaloscelis lunosa; assembly: GCA_916610215.1. NCBI lineage: Eukaryota > Metazoa > Arthropoda > Insecta > Lepidoptera > Noctuidae > Omphaloscelis > Omphaloscelis lunosa. The sequence goes on from OU744271.1 coordinate 4,081,732, forward strand.
ACAAAATCTATCGGAGGTCAATAAGTTAACAATATCGAACCACCTCATTCTGGATACGAGAGCGTTGCATCAATATTAAACATTCTCTTGTTTATAATTTTCATTTGTTTTGTTTGAATAACATAATCGGTTTCGGGAAGGATATTAAGGGTCTTATATCGCGTGGATTTCTATCGGATTATGATGACCCATACCCCTCTATGCTTGAAAGAGAATGAGGAACAGCTGGCGCCACTTTGACAAGAGGTAATTTCGACAATGAATATAAAATATATGATGACGTTCATCATTCGTTCATCATTCAGTCACGACTAACGAAATTATAGGCACTTTGACACTTATGACAAGTGCCCAGACCTGACGTCTTAGTGCTGTCACCCTCATTGACGTTATGGCAGACAGTCAGAAAGACCCAGTTCTTTGGAAATTTCAAATGGAAATTTTAAAGTCGGGAATGCAAATCCTTACCTTACTATATGTGTATTGTTACTAATGCCTGTTTTCACTTACAGTAGGTGCCACTTAAATGAAATGAATGAACGGCTAAATAAAAGCGCACTGTTAGATTTACGTGACATTGAAAATCCAGCAGTGTAATAATATTTAGGCGTTCATTTAGGAGTTTCCAATTGTTAGTGAAAACGGGTATAAGTCTACCAAACATAAAAAGCATCGTATTTTTTAAATACTTAGTAACAAAGGGCTCCATCTATTAACTAGGATGAGGTACTATGAACGATGTATCCTTATGGCAATAGTTCTGAGACTATTTGTCGAAATGCCTAGACTGCACTTTGATGTTGTTTTCAAGCATATTAAACGGGAGTCTTTTATTCAAATATCGAAATAGTAGTAACACCCCATCTTGTGACATGTATTACACAAACTCCATCACAAAATCTATCAAGAACCGTTCCTCACAGCCTTATTTTTCTTTCCAACAGCTGCCTTGAGCGACATGGGTGGCAGCGGCACCAGTTCCTCGTCATCACACATGTCTCCCGGCTGGCAGGTCAACGACCTCGACCTTGACTTGCCCGGCGAGCTGTCTATGAAGTGAGTATCACTAGAACCTGCCAACTTATTTAAATTTTGTACAGCGCCATCTGTTATTTAAATCCATCATACTTTTACTAAATATCTTTAATCATCGGCGCTATTGTCGCAGACAATTTCTTTTTTTAGTTAGATCCGTTTGCCCCACAGTGGGACAATAGAGATAAGCGATTAGCTAGTCTGACTCGCTGCTACTGCACATATTTTAATACAGCGCCATCTCTTATTGAACCCTCAAAAAACTCACCATGTAGTACTTTTTCTCACCGTAGCGAGGCGCTGCTGTCGCTGCCATCATTGGCTGTGTTCAAGCAGGAGGCACTTTCACCGAATGGTGGTGGCACCGTGCTCTCCCCCCCACGACGGGCCTGGCCTCAGCGAAGACCTGATGAAAGACCGGTAAATAAATTAACAAAAAATTAAGGGTTTAACTTAAATCGTTGGCATCCTTCCAGGGTTGAAAGAACTTATGATCTTATGCTGTATATGATCAACTTTTACTATGAGATAGTTAATTGATTCACGCTAGACCTTGCAGAAATTTATTATAAAATAAAATAGACGTGGATATATTTAGTAACCTGTTCCGCTTAGTTATTTCTAAAGAGCCATAAAAAACCCTGAAAGAAATCGCCACGTGTTTCACCTCTCAACAAGGCATCCTCAGGATGACGATTGACTCAGTCTGCGTTCAGCGCTCGGTATGGCAACACGCCGTGTTCGAGTTCGTGACAAATCAATCGTCATCCTGAGGATGATCACGTGTCGATGTCTTACAGGGGTTTTTTATTATTTTTATTTTTATGTCTCTTTAGAAATAACTAAGCGGAACAAGTTACTAAATATATCCACGTCTATTGTATTTTTTTACTACGAGACTAACTTAGAAATAGTGAAAATGCCAATGATTTTAATAACAGAGGTATTTTCTTGAAGCTTGTGTTTTTATGTTTTTTCTTTATCTGTTCTTTGCCTTGCAGCTAAGGGTTTTCACAATTCTGCTGTCTCGTGGATATGGCGTCCAAAATCCTTATAGTTTTGTTTTTTTACCGCCTTATCTTGTGTCGTTGTATATTTGTACTTCTTCGGTTTACGACCTACGTTATTGACAATGTTTATTTCTATTAAGATTCTCTGTTACAACTCTTGAATGACCTAGCTTCATCATGTTCTGTGCCATTTAACTCTACCTTCTTTTTTTTAACTTAGTTGCTCGAAATTTCCAAAAAGCTTCTTCAAGCATGTATTTGCATGAAGTACACGTAAGCTAAGGTAAAAATAATGCGTACATTTCGTGCAAATTAAGCGAATCATTCTACCTTCAACATAGTTGAATACTTTGTCATCCACATTTCGTGTAAATAAAGTCTCGCTGTTTACACTTAAAATGTATCTATCATTCTTTCTTCAGCACAGTCGTATTTTTTCTCATCTACATTTCGTGCAAGTTTCATGATCCACAGCGCTTATTATAACAGCACCGCTTCGACACGGCACATAACTTGTCATTCAATGTAGGATTTCAAAAAAAAAGTTATAAAAGTCTATTTTACGATGGCTATACAGAGCCGTCACAAATAAAATAGACTTTAATGTATTTGATTTAAAATCCTAACTTGAATGACAAGTTATTTGCCGTGTCGGAACGGTGCTGTTATTTTGAGCAATGTCCTTTAGTTGTTTTGTTTATAAAAATAACGCGCGTTTCCAGCAACACAACGTTTCCTTTTTATTATGAAGTCCGCGTACACTCCGTGCAAACATACATAAACTCACGCCTTCTTCCCATGGAGGTAGGCAGAAACCACCTGAACGCCACCTGCTACGCTCTTTAAATACTCCTTTTGCTTCGTGTACGTTCATACATTTGAAATTAAATTCCACTCCGTGCAACCTAAAATGTATCATTCTTCCTTCAGAACTGTCGTTTAATTTAATTATTTCTCCGACTTAGTTGTTACTAACCGCCTACTTCTTTATGCGAATTAAGTCTTGACGCGTACACTTCGTGCAAATAAAATGTATCATTCTTCCTTCAGCACAGGCGTTTCGTTTCTCATCTACATTTCGTGCAAATTAAGATCATCCTGCTTCCTCCAACATACATGCTTCGTTTGTCAACTACACCTCGTGCAAATAAAGTCTCGCTGCGTAGTCTGCGTACATTTCGTGCAAATAAAATATATCATTCTTCCTTCAGCATAGTTGCTTCATTTCTCATCTACATTTCGTGCAACTAAAGAGTTCTATAACCGTCTACTTCTTACTGCAAATGGAGTCTGTCCGCGTACACTTCGTGCAAATAAAATGTTTCACTATCTCGACTGCTGATAGACCATGGTTTTCTTTCTAATTCTCAGATCAGTGCGGAATATACAGAGATACAGCAAGGACAGGCTGTTACTGACAGGGATTTCAAGAATATATGGGAGGTGGATATATGTTATCTTCTTAGAGCCTGCAATACCTTTTAAACTTCTAACTATTTATGGACCTCTGTCTCAAATTCTGTTAAATGTTTTTGCCTGATTTAAATACCCAGAAAAACGTTCTTTTTAATATCTTCACCTTAATATTAAACTTTCTTTCAAATTATGCTGATAAGCTACCACGCTTAATCTCTCATCCAAAATTTCAATCTGTCCTCAGTTTGCTGGTTATTTATGCATGATTTCTTTATTTTCGTACATTATTACTTAAACATTTTCCGTCTTATTAGTTATTACAAAATGAGTTCTAACTTTGGTCCTAACTTGTACATTCAGTTACCTTCAGTAACTGGAGGAATGATCTTCTCGTAGTGGTGTTGCTCTATTTCGGCAATCTCGTGATCACACTCTCTTCGGAAGAGCACTTTCAGGCAATTTTTGTATTTCGAACCTTATTCTGACTGCAATAAGTTCCTAATACAAAATTGTCAACTTAAACTCCGATTTAAAATGAGTTTTTTGTATTTAAAACTTTAACGTTGTCGGAATAAAGTTCAAAATTTAAAAAAAAACCGGCTGATTAGTGTAAACCTGGGTCTAAAGGTAAATCTGGTTTTGTAATAAGGCCGACTGTGTTCTTGTGTATTCTTCTGCGTCCATATAACACGTCCGTCTATTAAAATTATGCACGTCACATCAAATCACTTTTAAATTTTAACCGGTACAAAAGTTTCCAGCAAATTTTAAAGCTGAAATTGTCTTGTCATGCTTACATTATTTATTCATTCAGACACATTATCATTATGTTTACATTCGCTGATATTATGAATAAGAGAAGAAAATAACTAATTAAACGCTTGTTTTTAAACACAAAATGTTTACTGTATTAGTGGCTGATTTAAAGGTTATTTATTATTTAAGTACACAAAAGATCGGGCCATAACTGAAGTAAATCATTACTTCAACCCTCAGACCAAATGAAAAACCAAGACATAGCGCTGTTGACAGTGACGTGAGGCCGGTTTTGTAAACATGTGTGCACATAATGAGCTTTAGTTTGATTGTAAATAGTTGTAAATGTGTGCGTGTGAACGTGTACGCACAGAGTGGAGGTGTAGTTTTGGCATGGTTCACTATATTGTTCGTAGAGCTATGTCTAGGTTTTTTATTTGATCTGAGCTTCAACCCTTAATAAAATTGGTTTATAGTTAATCAACTGCATGAAAAGTGCACTTAAGAGCGTGCATTCTTAGGCCCTTAGTACACACGCGTTTTTCTTGCCGTAAAAATCTACGGTTTATTCGCCGTGTGTAGGCACGGTCGACAGTGTTATATGGATCACTATGGAAGCTTGTTGCCAGCCACGTTTTTTCTACGGGCGTGGTTTGTACGCCGTAGCGTAAAGAAACCGTGTACAAAGGGCCTAAAAGTTGGCGACGTCTGAGTATTTGACAGCTATTTGTGACGTTCAAATTAACCAACTTTCATAGTACACAGCCTTAATTAAAAACTGCATCTGAACTGATCTGAGAATGGAAGAAATATTCCAATAAACTACGTTATAACATAATATATACACTCCCTCTCGAAGAGAGGAGGCCTGAGTCCCAGCAGTGGGAACATTCTATTCTGGTTATTACGGTTATGCTTATCCAAGTGGACCGCGGAATAACTGTCGAGCCAGCGACACGAAGAAGACCCTAAGTTGTGCTAAAGTAAAAGTGAAAAATTCTCAAATTCAAATTCTCAATTCAAAAACCACCCAATAAGTTTCCAAACTTTTCTATAGAACTACAGTACATTTCAAAATCACCTACATTGTTATACTCTTTGTTCTTTCACAGATTACCAACATGGTGGTTGATAGCAACCGCGATGCTATGGAGGAGGGCAGCTGTGAGCAGTCGCCTCCACACAATGGGACCATGATGATACAGCATGGTAAGTGGCGCCATCTGTTATCGGAATCTAAGAACTAAAGTATTAGTCGTTTCGATATTGGCCGATCGGGCAATAAAAATTTACAAGGAGTTAATTTTTTTGCTTGTCCCTCTTTTCCACTGACAAGCTAAGCCCAGGCAGACACGGGCAATTTTTTATCGCGCACTGGATTTCCCAACGTTTTTCTAAATAAAATACATAGGTAATACGGGCTGGTATCAGCAACTCCACGTCAAAGCGCGTATTTTGCGTACGGGTGGGAAATTCGGTTATTCGATCCACCCCAGCTCCTCAAAGAAGGCCAGCAATGCCTTGGTGTCACTGACAATCTCACGTAGAGTCCCTTGGTTACCGAAGAACTTGCCCTGTATGTGGCATATACAAGCTTAGTTTTTGTTTACACTAAACCCCGTAAGGGGTCATTGTACTCATAATTATGAACAACTTTCACTATGTTACCAACGCTGAGATAGCAAAAAAAAAAAAATCAGCTGTTCCCTACATTTAAGTTCGCATATCTCGTCATAATGTAGGAAACAGCTTTTTTTTTTATCTACAAGTACGCGGCGGGCCCGTCTTGTCGGGCCAATTCAGTGCATGTAACGTAGTCAGAAGATTGAAGAGTTATGCGATTGAAAGAGAGGCAACTTCTAGGTGAATATAACTGTAGGTGATTAGCGCTGTGCGACCTGAATTCCACTTTATTGTGTCGTAGCAAGAGTCGCTTTTTATTTAAATTTGATTTTCCGGAAGGTATCTGTATTCATCTGTGGCCTATTGCAATCAACCGAAAAATTACTTCGTCATACAAATATTGAATTAGAGTAACTAATTAACTATTTATAATGTCTCCAAATCACAGGGAGTCCAGAAAGCATGCAGTGCCAGCCGACCATGCCTCCTGGCACCATGATACCCATGAACGGGTATCACTCGCCGAATGCGCAGGAGAACAAGAGTGAGTACCGACGAATTGTTCTTGAATCTTTGTAACTTAGATCAAGTACATGATCTTCACATGATTTGAACAAGATTAATTAATTATTTATTATTAGGCTCTTCAACAATGAGTACACTATTATTTTATAATTAGTACATGTCATGCCCATTATGTCTCGAATTTAAGGCTAACTTCATATGACCGCGCGGTACACACGGCTACATATCAAGCTATACATTTCCAGTTTATGCTGATCACGTATTGTATAGGATTTCCGTACAAAGCGAGGTCAGCTTATACTGGAAATGTATAGCTTAACGTGCAGCCGTGTGTACAAAATCAAACTAAATAGTGTTGTAGTTTCCTAATTAAGCTCCTAATAAAAATATTATTATTAAATAATATTTTTACGTCATGAGTTCACGACATTCACGTTGACACGACCTCTCTGTAATGCTCCACGTTTGAGGACTGACTCCCAAAATACAAGCCCTGGCTTAGTTTGGGTATCAGTTTCAGTACCTAAAACAAAAATAAATAAATTTATCTATCTGTGTAGCAAATTCTTGTGAATGCTCCCATTTTGTAAAAAAAGTAAAGTGTTTATCGCTACCGCACGGCACGGCGCGGCGCGCTCCGTCCCGTGCGCAAGATCTTGTACCGCGCGGTCATATGAACTTAGCCTAAGAGACTGTGACCTCTGAGTTTGTTTCGGCCTTTCTTCTCAGAGTAGTCAGATAGGAAACGGCGACCTAGTTTTTAAAATATGATTAACGTGTAAAAGTGTTTGTACAAACCTACTTACAGAAAAAAAAAAATTTAGACTTCTAGCAGTCTGTATGTTGCATACGGACAGAATATGGTATTTGACTGGATTTTTGAAATGAGAACTTCTTTAGGCGCGTTGGGAATTTTTGAGATGGGACTAAACCATTGATTTCGCGACACTGTGACGACACCAGCTTTTGACCATTAAAAAGACATCAACGCGCGATACATTAGGTCTTGCACGATAAAATTGTTCAAGTTTTCACTTCTGTCGGCACTCCCAGAGTGCTTATTTTTTTAGTTAGATTTTTCGAAATAGAAAATAAAGCAACAGTAAAAGTTTATGCTAGACAGAGACAGCACTATTAGCACTGACGTCACAACACAGGCACGTCTTAATAACTACGCGCCATTCAGTCATCGTTTCGCGAGGATAGAATAATAATTTCAAAAGCGTATAACTTCTCCATTTTTCCATCGATTTTATTACTTTTTTAACGAATCGTCTTTTTTGTACCATTTTTAAACAAGGTATTAGTATCTGTATATTTTTGGTAGTTATCGAATTATATATATTATTATTATATATATTATTGAATTATAACTATTAGAGTTCCTGTCTACTCCTAAAGAGTGGCATACAGACATTGTTAACTGACTGAAAGAGGGTATACTCGTGCCCCCGGTTAGCACGGAATAAAGCCTCTTTTTGCCCTGGTCAGTAGTCCAGCAGAAATTTTATCTCTTCTTTATTTTATAATTTTTTTGAAGTGTAAACCTCTTTAGTCGCGTTAGACATTTTTGAGATGAGACTAAACCATTAATTTCGCGACACTGCGACGACACCAGCTTTTGACCATTAAAAGACATAAACGCGTTGATAACCGCGGTGCCGATTTTTTTCAAGTTTTTACTTCTGTCGGCACTCCCGGAGTGCTACTGTTTTTTTTTAATTTATACACATATTTACTTAATTGGGTATACCATGGCCTGGGTTAGAACATAGAATACTTATAATCCCGATAATCCACGGGATCAAGAGTTATGCGGGTGAAATCGCGGCTAGTAAAATTATAAATGCAAAAGTGAGTTTGTTTGTTAAACTTTCACGCTAAAACGGCTGAATGGATTTAGATGAAATTTGGCACATGGGTAGAGCATGACCTGGGTAAGGACATAGGATACTTTCTATCCCGGTAGTACATTCTCTTGGGATAATTACCGACTTCACGACGATTTTACGACGTAAAATCTAACTTACACATTCGTTGACAGATGCAGGCCTGCTGATGTGTTCACCCGTTGGCTCTCTTGATGGATTCCTCCACTCCCCCATACAGACGCGGTCTGAGCCTAGCTTCAAGGATGACACCAGGTAAGCATACTGGCTGTTCTCTAGACAAATTAAATAAAAAGAAAAATTTATAAACAGACACCGCGCAAATTCCACATAATTTTTTTTTGCTAAAATCTACATTATTAACAGTTTTTATTTTGATATAATTTTCTTGGTACCAAATTTTTTTTATTCGTAAATAACCCCTTTGAAGTCGAAACTATTCTGACAATACCCGAGAAAAGGGATAAATCTACGAACAGCTGCAGTGCAGTGGAGCCAAACTGCAAACAAAAATAAACATGAGTGTCTTGATAAAGATATTAGCTAATCTGCCAAACAATTTCAACCTTTATCACGTTGATATAAAGTCTAAAATGTATAAACATTTCCGTTCCGCATACTTCTTGGATCTCGCGGTAGTAAAACTTTTCGAAGAGGCCGGCTAACTTTAACTGTTTCTTATTATTTTATCTCCAGATTCCAATACGTCCTAGCAGCCGCCACATCCATAGCCACAAAACAGAACGAGGAGACCCTGACCTATCTCAACCAGGGTCAGCCTTACGAGATCAAACTCAAGAAGTTGGGAGACCTGTCGCATTACAAGGGAAAGATACTCAAGGTACAGTAATATAGAACAGCTGAGTGACTGACTGACTGACAATGACATCCACAGCCACCAAACAGAACGAGGAGACCCTGACCTATCTCAACCAGGGTCAGCCTTACGAGATCAAACTCAAGAAGTTGGGAGACCTGTCGCATTATAAGGGAAAGATACTCAAGGTCTCAAGGTCAAATCTTAATTACTTTAACCACTGCCATATTTATTATAGGGTCGAATTTAGCCCTTTAGTGAATGTTTGTTCTTAAAAAATCAGCTTACTGACTACAGATAGTGAAACTAAGGTAAGGTGTCCAACTTCACTGTTGACATCTGCCCCACTTTTGAAATATCATGTACAAAAAAAGTAATGACCTCATAGTTTTGAGATTGACTTCTAAATCCACAATATATACATGTATATAGAAACTAGCTGCGCCCCGCAGTTTCACCCGCATAAGTCTCGATCCCGTAAAAAATATCGGGATAAAAAGTATCCTATGTCCTTCTCCGGGTTAAGGTCTATCCATATCCCAAATTTCATCCAAATCCGTTCAGCCGTTTTAGCGTGATGTCGTGACCAAGGGAAATAGGGATTCATTTTTATATACATATATAGATTAACCCGGGCGTTTATATACGACCAATTTTTTTTGTTCATATTATTCTAATAAATGTGCACATTGTTTCTATTTCTAGAGCTCGTGGCTAAGTAATAACAGCCACATGGGCCTATTCATCTTTGCATATTGAGATTCTTCCGTGCTTCGGAAAGCACGTTAAGCCATTAGTTCCGGCTGTCATTCGTAGATCTTTAGACAGTCGTTACGGGTCGTCAGAAACCCAAAAGTCTGACAACCTGCCTTACCAAGGTGTATCGTATTACCCAGCTACTGCGGCAGTCGCTCCATGTAAAATACTGGTATTCAGCTGCATTCGGTTAGACTGGAAGCCAACCCCAACATAGTTGGGAAAAGGCAGAGTGATTTATTTGCTTCCTATTCTGAACGTCCCGTAACCTTTGCAGAATCTACGTATTCATACCCACTGGTCTAAAAATCTGAACATAGTTATTAATAATTCATTTTTTGTCAACAGAGCATAATCAAAATTTGTTTCCACGAGCGTCGACTGCAGTATATGGAAAGGGAGCAGATCGCGCAGTGGCATAATGAGAGGCCGGGAGAGAGGATTGTAGAGGTAACACGTTTAAATACTTTCACTATCCATTTTACATTAAATAATAGGGGTTTTATCCAATCTAAATGTAAACAGCCGTTACGGGCATATAGTCGATGATGTGACAAACAATCTTACCAAGGGGTACGATACCGCCGGTGTCGTGTTACCCAGCAACTGGTTTGTAATAAGCAGTCACTCTATAAAATACTGGTATTCAGCTGCATCAGGTTAAGACTGGAAGCTGACCTCAACATAGTTGGGAAAAGGCTAGGCAGATTGAATCTAAAACGTAAACATGTAGTTCTGAAAACAGGCCTTGTCGCCGGGACATACGTAGGAAATATGATTTTATAATGTTATTTTTTAACTTGCAATCAAATCTGTCCTATTTATTTATTTATTTAAATCAGATACATATTTATCTTAGTATTTCTACTTAAAAATTACGTTAGTAATCAAAGATTAAAATACATGTCACAATAATAATTATACAAAAAAAAAAAAAAAATATCATAAATGTACATTTTTTTAAAAATTATAAATGCGAAAGTAACTCTGTCTGTCTATCTGTTACATTTTCACGCCTGAACCACTATACCAAAAGTTATAAAATTTGACAGATAGGTAGCCTGTCACCTGGAGAAGGGCATGGGCAACATAATTATGAAATACTGCAGTAGTAGTAACTTTGAAATAGCGCAAATAAGCAGCGCCTCGCGGTTCTCGATCCCGTGGGAATATCGGGACAAAAAGTGTCATCCAAATCCGTACAGTAGTTTTTGCGTGAAAGAGTAACAAACATCCATCCATCCTCACAAACTTTCAAATTTATAATATTAATAATACAATATAATATAATACATAAGGTCCCATTAAAGAAGATATCCTAGCAAAAAAAAAAAAACTGATTAAAAATAATTTTATTTTCACCTAAAATAATTAACCAACATTTGTAACCAAAATTTTTTGTGTATTTTCGTTATCTGATTCTTTTCCCTGTAAATATCTAATGCGTTTTTCTTATTTTTTTTTTTTTACCATTTTCCTTATTTGGGTGGTCTGAATGATTTCTAAAAGTTTGTCCATCTATTTTAATGGGACCTTATATATAATAGAATAGTTAATTGATTCAGGCGTGACCTTGCGGAAACCCATTATAAAATACAATAGACGTGGATATATTTAGTAAACTGTTTCGCTTAGCTATTTCTAAAAAGCCATAAAAAACCCTGAAAGAAATCGTCATGTGTTTCACCTATCAACGAGGTATTCTCAGGATGACGATTGACTTGTCGCGAACCCGAACACGGCGTGTTGCCACACGCACGGGTCGATTTCTTTCAGATTTTTTTATGGCTCTTTAGAAATAGATAAGCGGAACAGGTTACTAAATATATCCACGTATATTGTATTAAATAGTAGAATAAAATACACGCAGACGAAGTCACGGGCAACAGCTAGTCTAATATAATATCACACTAAAACTATTTAATCACACTATTTTTTTTTCTACTTGTTCAAGGTGGACGTACCTCTCTCATATGGTGTGATCCGCGTCGAACAGCCGGCCTGTTTGAACGCGTTACACGTGTACTGGGACCCTACCAAAGATGTCGGCGTTTATATCAAGGTAAGTCTTCAATAGCTCTTTATTTTAAGGAAATCTTCGTGAATACAATTCGGTCGATGTAACCTGGCAGTTCCGAACTTCGCGCAGATAGCTGCGCTATATCATTTTTAGGGTTCCGTACCTCAAAAGAAAATTAATGGAACCCTTATAGGACCACTCGTGTGTCTGTCTGTCTGTAACAGCCAATTTGCTACAAATGTAATGGACCGATTAAGTTGAAATTTGGTACACATTATGTATTTCTGTGACCCAAACACGGATGTGTAACGTGAATAAATGAATTTTGAATATGGGGGTCATTTTTGGGGACAAACAAGAAAATTTAAAAAAAAGTTTCTCGAGATGTACCGTGTTATATATCAAACGAAAAGGCTTAATTGCGAGAATCTCAAATATTTTTTTTTTATAATTTTAGAATATAAATTATTTAAAAGATATTTAAGAAAGTAGAAGAAAATTTACCATTCCCCCCCACCTTTTCTTCGAAACTACACAGCCTAAAATTTTGAAAATAATACAGAGAATAGTTATATGCTTATAAATTACAGAAAAACGTATAAGAAGTCTATGGTCTTAAAATAACATGGTACATCTCCTAATATTGTGTGTACAAACTTACGTTACATTTGCAGTTGGAATGTATGGGAGAACATGTTTTTCAACTATAATGTCAAGTTTGTTCTTGGTTTGTACTGCCTCGTTGGTCTAGTGGTCGCAAGCGCTACTGCTAAGCATGAGGTCCTGGGTTCGATTCCCGGGTCGGGCAAAGTGTTATTGGGTTTTTCTATCTGAAATTTCTCAGTAGCAGCTCGGAGTCTGGATTTGTGCCCGGTTGATGGGAATAGGCTCGCCCCCTATTACATGGGACTTAAACATAACTGGCGAAATGTGGGTGTGCCTGCTACAGGAACACCTCTGCCCAACCCTTCGGGGAAACAAGGCGTGATGTTACGTTATGTTATGTTCTTGGGATAAATCCAGCCCAACTACGGAACCCTTCATAGTGCGTGGTGCGGCACGCATTTGGCCGGTTTTTAAGAACCAACTGGTGGGTGCGCACTTGACCGGTTTTTAAGAACCAACTGCTGATATTTGGCGAGTGTGAGAGAACATGCGCGAAAGTTCGTAGTGCGTGTGTTTAGACCTTCCAAGTTATATCAGCCGTTTTGTATCTTGGAACGATTTTGGGGAAAACTATCTGCCAAAATCAATGGCACTGGAATTGAGAGGGTGCTACGCAATAGTTATACCTTGAGAGCATCCATATCACCCTTATCTATACAGGGTGGCAGGGACATCGACGCAAGACCTGTTACCATGGATTCAGTACATGATTCTGGACCCCCTGCCTTGACATTTTACGCCAGTCATTTAAAAAAAAAACAGCTTTTTCCTACAAAAGTGCAATACCTTCGCGGTCAAAGTATATGGAACAGCGAATTTTTTTTTTTGTTGCCTCTGCCGTCTTCCTAGAGCTCCTGCGCTTACACTCACATTCACAGCGTGTTTGTACACTTAGTTACCACAAGTAAAGCGCGAGTCGCTTCGGGAGATAAAAATATAGTAGTACTCTTTGTTAGTATTTAACAGAGTTGGCACGATTTTCAATAAAAATCAGTGACTTAATCAAATAACATTGATTTGACTTTCTGTAACAGAAATCAATATAAAAAACAGATTTAGAAATTATATGTTAAAGACTTAGGGTCTTTTACATCTGAAAAATTGATATCAATAACGTTATTATAATGTTTGAACAAAAAAACTACTTTTCCAGCCTTTTCAATTCCCAGTCGGTTTCTTAATTTACTATGGTAATTGCATGCGAAGTTTACAAAACACTGCGCGGGAATTCCCCTTGTCTCTGACATCCCAAGGGCGCATTCGTCATTTCGCTGCATTGAGATAGTAAAAACACGGAGGCGCCGCGATATTCTATACATAAGTTTGCTTATACAAATATGGGTGAAAAACGAACTAGAATGTGAAATATCGTGTTATTTCACTCTTTCTAATGTGGTAATCGTATTTGATAAAAGAGACAACAATATTTCAGTTGTTCCTCATAATGGCAACATTTTGTTGAGACGTAGTAACAGTTGTAGGTAAGTGCCATATCCGCCATAATATGCGACAAGTTCATGGTAGTTCTGCTGTCAAGTGGTTGTTTACTTTTTGTTTTATTGAGATTTGTGAGAAAATTACGTGGAGTTTTCCTTTAAAACTACATATATACGTTGGAAAACACCAATTCAACATGCCTGTGTGTTGTATTGTGAAGTGTGGTGCAAGAAAGAAGGAAAATCAACCTCAATTATCTTTGCACAGGTTAGTAGCCGGTTTTCATGCAATAGTACATAAAGTGATAAACTTTCGAAGAAAAAATTACTAGGTGATCATTAAATACGGCTTAAATTTTAATATATGGGTTTATTTCCGTCCAACAGACCTTTTTATTATTTCATAATTTCATTCGTTTGTTTACAATGATATGTCATGGTGGAATAGTGTTGTACCGTTTCCGTAATAGTTTCTGATACTAGTTCCTTCGCTGCGCTGAAATGATATTGCTAGGTCCGGCCCGTGGTTTACAGCAAACTGTACTCTTTGGTTCATAGCACCGAGAGACCGTTCCGCAGAGTTTTATGTACCTAGTGTATACGATTTTTTTGTTGAAGTTTTTAAGATGAACTATACTGTAGTACATACATTTTATGTAACTTTTATGATTTCCGCGGCTCACGCTAATGAAGATCCCAGTCCGCATGATTTTATCCGACATCTTCAACAATAATCGTCAAATTTCAGCCAATTTACACAAAACTTTAATGAATTATACACTAAAACCTTCCGCATGAATCACTCCGTCCATTAGTGAAAATTTATTGAAAATCCGTTTAGTAGTTTTTGAATTTTTCGCGTTCAGACAGACAGAAAAACAGACGACGGAAGACAGACGCGGCGGTGTACTTTGTTTTATAATATGTAAGGATGTGTATTATTCCGAATGTTCATTTATGATAAAATTGTTAAAAATTTAATTCACTAATGCCCGTTTTCACCGACAGCTAAGTGACACTTAAATGAATACCTAAATAAAACTGCACTGTTTTTCAACTCTCAGCGCTGAGTCTACCGTTGAAAATCCAACAGTGAAGTTTTATTAGGGATTCATTTAAGTGTCACTTAGTGAAGGTGAAAACAAGCATAAGACTTGCATGCTCACTCGATACTAAATATTTGGCTTTGTTTAAACGTTCACTTGCCAAACATTAGGTTTTCGTTACAAATATTTGTGAAAACTTTATTTGCTAAGTAATAATTCTATAAATGAAATTATAATTATGCGGAAAATTGTTTGAGAAGTGATAAATTGTCAATACTCGTTTTTTTCTGTTACAACGGACTATTAGCTAATATTTTTTTAAATATGATTCAACCGTGATATCTAGTAAGATTCGTTATACTATTACGTACTAGTATCGATACTCGAAATAGTAACACCATGTTCCCTGAATGACACAACCCTAGCATTGGCAGCCATTTTATGCGACATTTTGAGTTGTAGGTATGCACCTTTTTTTTGTAGGTATTTCCAGTCCATACTTATTAAATGTCTATGTTTCGCTGCGACATTTTTTTTTTTTTTAAATGTCGCAGCATATGCTGAGATAGGAGCCTTTTGGCCTCGTACAGGACTTTCTGTTATTTTTTTTTTAAATTGTTTTTTAATTTTTTATTAATGTTTCAATGAGTGTGTTTTAGTTTAATTTGTGATGTCCTGTGCGAGTCCCAATAAATATTTTTTCTTTTTTTTTTTCATTCCGTTTTACACAGAAATATAGTTACTGTATGATAAAATGAAAAAAAATCGTGATTCATTCGATTTTTTTTAAATCGTGATTTATACGTTTTTTTTTTTAAATCATGATGTTTTCCAACCCATTTTTTCCAATAAAATAATATTACCTATTAACTGCTGGTCCTGCTCCATAGGACAATTTAGAATCAAGACAAAATCAAACAGGTTGCTAATTTAATTGTTAAATTTATAATTTTGTATTATATGACATTGATTTTACATTCTGTGATTACTTCCTCACACACCGACTTATTAATTTTAAAAACATTAGGAAAATCGTCTACTTTTACTATGTTTGTAAATATGTGAGCACCATGTATCTATCATATAATTAAATTATCTGTCGTTGCTTCATTTTTAATTCTTTTTACCCATTGTGGTATAGTAATTTTATTCTAGGTGCATCGTCTTCACATATAATTATTTAACTAATGTACGTACTAATACAAACTATTGTAAAACATTTTAAAAGAGTAACGGTGGAGTTTCTTGCCCATTCTTCTCCATACGAAAACTACCTTTTGGAAGGGGCGACTAGAATCAATTATATTATTCTGTAAATTTTGACGTTCAAAAGTGCCATACATGAGCCTATTTGAAATAAATGTTTTGACTTTGACTTTGACTTTGACTTTAACTTTATTTTTTCTATCCAGGTGAACTGCATCTCAACAGAGTTCACAGCCAAGAAGCATGGCGGAGAGAAAGGAGTCCCGTTCCGCATTCAAGTGGAGACTTATCTCGCCAGCGATGAACATACACGATTGCATGCTGCTGCGTGTCAGATTAAGGTAAATCTATATATATAAAAAATGAATCCCTATTTCCCTTGGTCACGGCATTACGCATGAACGGCTGGACCGATTTCGCTAATTCCTTTTTTTTTCTGTCAGGAGAAGGCGCGCGAAAAATTAGAAAACTTAACGAAATTTATGATCATCTACACAGTCTTTGCGAAAGAAAATATTCTAACCAAATTGTTACTTGTGACCAGGTCTTCAAGCTGAAAGGAGCCGATAGGAAACACAAGCAGGATCGTGAGAAGGTGATGAGAAGACCTCGCACAGACTTGGAGAAGTACCAGCCAGGGTGTGAAGCTACTGTCCTGTCTACGGTGAGAAACCAAACATTTTAATTATTATAGTAACTTTAACAGACCGCGTTAGAAACACCACCCTGTGCTCCATAATTTAAGTAGCAGATGTAGAGAAAAAACGAAAAACAGCCAGGCAGAAGTGGGAGTCGGCCGGCCACGTCGCACGGCCCAGAAATGAACCCGGAGAGATGGGCAAAGATGCTTCAAGGTATATTCAATCGAAATAAGGTAGATATTTCAATGCCCCGAGCATTGAAATGTAACATTGAAATATCTACCTTATTTCGATTGAATAACTATTAAATTCAATTGATAAATTTGAAAGTGTGGCCCAGTAAGAGTTGCCCAGTAGTTGTAGGTCGCAGGTTCGAACCCAGTCAGGCGCATTGCTTTGTATAAACAATTTCATCACCATTGTTCTCAAAATGGTGAAGGAAAACACCGTGAGGAAACCGGCATGTCCTAGAAGAGATGTGACATCTACCAACCCGCACTGGGCGTGGTGGATTACGGCCCACTCCCTCTCTCTTTCTTTCTTTCTTTCTTTTATGGCCAAAATTGAAGAAGTGTATTTTGTTGACAGCTGTCAAACGACGCGCTAATGCCGCCGCCATCTTTAGTCACCACGTCACCTCCCTACTCGCCTGAACTGTGGTAAGTAGTCGTTGTAGTTATTTGTGCCTTTATTGTAGGTGTACCTGAACCACGTCTTCGTTCGTTGGGGCTTTAGTTCACCAAAACCTTACTTAAATTCCTCTTTATTGTACAAGCATTTTTTATTTTATTTGGATTTATTTATTCGTATTGTTGCGGAATTTACATCGCCACATGCGAACTACGCATCAAATACCTGACATCACACAAATCATGCATCGCGCAATTAGAGTTTACCGCGCGAACGACATATGTGACTATCCGACATCAATCATCTGGCTTCCCCCCCCCCCCCCAATCCGTAAACGGCTAGATCTGTGAGCGGGGCTGGGGGGAGTTACATACCTCCTCGTAGGCGCGCAGAGCCGGCACCCTCGCCGATGTTCGTCTCCTGCTGGGCCTCCCAAGAAACTGGGGGTCTAACTCGGCAGGGATGGACAGAGGTGTCGTGAAGAAACGACGCCACTATTACCGTCGCGGCGCTCCTACGGAACTTACTCAATGCAACCAAGTACACGAGTGCGACCTAAACCCCGCACTCAATTCCACTGCCACTCAGGCAACAAAATCAGGGACCCGCATTTGCGGGCCTCTGTATAGCCTCCGCGGGCGAGAGGCTACGCCCTGACCCCGCTCGCCACGCCCCCTTCTGGGGGCGTAGCGAACTCTTTCGATAGAATCATCAGGCTGTTGCTCGCCAGACGACACCCGTCTGGTCGGAGGATCCCCCCTTTTCTATAGACGATGAGTGAACCTTACACCCTGTTCCTCCTACCTCTAAAATATTATTATTTTAATTCTTATACTGGGACACCGTGAAGGTGCAATTTATGGTAAGTATAATTTATGAAATAAAGATGAAGTTAAAATATTATCATTAATCTCAAGTAGAGTGCTACTAGGATCTTTTGGGGCCTAAATGACATTGACAGGGGGGGCTGGGTTGCTGGTAAACATTTGTGAAATTGTCACAGAACTTATATTTAAAAAACAACCGACTTCTCAGAAAAACACTACAAAGTGAAAAATAACTTTAATTTCGGAAGTCGGTGTCTTTGGTTTTGTATTTTCGTTTTTTTGCCACCGACTTCCACTTTTGTAAAAAGTTTTTGTTTTTTCACTTTTTAGTTGTGGTACCTACCCCACACAAATTCGAATACTACCTGCTGCCTGTGACAGGAACTTATCATATCATCCACTTCCTAAGTGAAAAAAAACGTATTATTGAAGCTAACTCAAAAACTATCCAAGCAAAGTTATTAAAATGTATATGAGACCACTTAGAGAGCATACCCTTTCAATCAAAAAAAGAATTTTCAAACTTCCACAAATGACGGAGAAATCCGCGGACATAAATAAAAAAGAAAACATACGCTACGAATATATAACCTCCTCCTTTTTGGAAGTCGTTTAAAAAACAAGATGGCGGCCTTAGATCCGATTTTGGCCACACGCCAAAAGGTTCTTCTACCGTTGTTTATGGAAATGTGTGTAATTTTCCAGGAACATTGATACGTTTTGCTAACAAATGAAGGAATATTAATGTCTTACGCGTTGCGGATATCAATTTCTCTCAATTACCAGGACAACTGATATTTATTTCTATTAATTTACTACATGCCTATATTTTCCTAGAATAAGGATGATGGCTAAAAATTCTTTTTTTTGTCCATCTGTTATTAAAAAAAATATTGGACACGCATTTTTTCTTTTTTTACGTAATCGAAAGATTACGGCGATACATTGAGTTAAATTGTGCCATGACGTCACGAGTATGTAGATTTTATACTTACTTGTGACGTAGTGACCCCCACTCCTCAACTTTAACGCGTTTCATCTAAGTATTTTTTTAAATTATTATGATAAAGCAGAAAATACGTGTCTAATATTTTTTTATTCTCTGACTGACGGACTAAATATAATTTATTTTTGTTACCCGGGCCTCATCCCTATTCTCTAGATAGGTAAACTAGAGAAAAAAATCGCGCAAAAATTGTGCCAGTTGATTTTAAAATACAAACCGTAAACCTATTAGTAACTGGTCGAAGCTCATTTTACTTAAATATTCGGATCATCGACACGACAAAGAAGTCTTACACTGTTTGTCCACCGCACTACGTCAACGGGACGTCATCTTCGATATACGAAATTATTCGAGTCGAACAGGACGTCCCGGTGCGGTGGTCGGTGGAGACGCGGCCATAGTAATGTATGTACCGCTACTTCGGAAACGTCATCTCGTTCTTGTTGACGTCCCATTGGCGTGGCGTTCAACAAACGGCCTTAAGCTGCGTCCAGACATGTTCTTTTTTCCGTACCGTACCTCCGCTTCGTATCAGCGTCGCGTTCCAAGAACGTTAGTTTGGACGCCTATTCGGTACGGTACGGTGGTACGGTATCTCGATACGGATACAAGTACGCTCCGATCCATCGCGAGTCATTTTTTCGCCCCGTTCAAAGACTAGTTACCAACTTTGCGCCTAGAGATTTTGGATCGC
Source organism: Omphaloscelis lunosa (assembly GCA_916610215.1). NCBI lineage: Eukaryota > Metazoa > Arthropoda > Insecta > Lepidoptera > Noctuidae > Omphaloscelis > Omphaloscelis lunosa. Next base: position 4,101,731 of record OU744271.1, read on the forward strand.
GACGCTGATACGAAACGGAGGAACGGTATGGATAAAAGAACATATCTGGACGCAGCTTTAGGTCTTGTCCTTATACGCGATCGTCGCGTTCATTTATGTGTTCGGCAAACCCGAACGTCGTGCCGTCATGCCCACAGAGGGCGGTTTCGCCAAACAATTGATTGCGATGATCGCCTTTTCGCGCGAAAATCACTTTTTTTTTAGGACAAGGCCTTTGAATCGGTTTGCTTTCGTTGCTGTTAATCCGAAAGAGATAAAGAGATGTCAGTACCACAATTTTACTCCTCATTCATGAGGGCGTGTCAGACTCTTACTGACTAAAACCCACCCGTGTTCCTTCGGTTGCCCTGTTGCCGGGGACCACGATCTCCCTCTCGGTTTTCTTCGCCCCCCCCGGCAGGCATCGGCCCTAGCGGACCCCGTCAATTCTGCTGACATCTCTTCAGCGGCGGCCTTAGGGGGTGGCAAACAGGGCAATCACCCGGGGCCTCGCTCTTGCAGGGGCCTCGCGCAACAACCCAAGCCAATAAAAAAAAAAAAACTTTATATTTTTTTTATTTAAAACTTTTGATTTTGATCCTTAATTACTTATTAAGGTTATAACATAACGATAAAATTTATTATGTCTGTGTATTTGTTAATTTTGTAAATCTTTCAATGTAAAATATTTTAAAACTCAAATTGTATTTATTTATATAACTTTAGCATTTCTCCTCAAACATGACAAATACCTAAACCAAACAACCAGACCTACTTTCGCATTACATACTTTTCACGAAGGACAAATGGGCCTCGAACAGACCTGCCGCCCGGAGCCTCGCAATGGGTAAGGCCGCCTCTGCATCTCTTTGACAACACAATCAACACACAACAACACACACAACACACTTGTTTGAGACAATCTTGACAGGTTTTCTATTACTTGGCTACGAGGCTTTTGGCTAATTTGTAAAAGTACATTATAAGTAGTATTTTTTGGCATGTGCGTTTAGTTTGTGCAGAATAAACAATTTTTCTTTCTTTTTTTCTTTCTTTTTTGAGGCGCGCGTGGAACACAACGCGCCGTCGACCCGGGCCTGGTCTACAATTTGACTCCTAAACCAGTGTCAAGCATGCAATTCTTAAAATCATTGTCACATGCCCATGAATTTAGAACTATAAATAACAATTGGTATCATGTGAGACAATTCATGAACAATACTATGAGTTAATGGGTGAACCAGATAATATGGGAATCAGTAACAATTAATATATTATGCCATTGATACCAGGGACCGCGGAAGTACTCCATGACGGGGGGGGGGACTTCTTTGATCACCTCCCTTCCAAAAACGAAGTACTGTATGACGGGGGCAAACTTCTTTGATCACCCCCCTTCCAAAAACGATTTAATGTAGGTACTTTAAATTCCGTCAAAACAAAAAGCAAATCTTTTACGTAAGTAAGTACAAGCTTTGTGAAGGATAGCGCAGTGATACCTTTACCAAATAGTAAAATTGGAGGGGGCGCGGAACTCCCCGTTTGATTTTAGGTGGGGGGCATTTTGCCCCCTTTTCCCCCCACTTCCGCGGTCCCGGATTGATACTTATATTATAAATGCAAAAGTGACTCTGTCTGCCTGTTACGTTTTCACTCCCGGCTGACATGACAATTTATCGCAATGGGTTTCATTTTGACAGTTCTGTATCTGAACTATCTGAGTATCTGGACCTCCACAACCCAGTTACTGAGTAAAACGGCTTTGATAACTTAGTACCAAGATAACAACTACCAATCATTTTTTTTTTTCTTTATTGCATTTTATACATATTGCTTACATTTTTAAATGTTTAAAAAACGTAAGCAATATGTATAAAAACACATTAAAAATATTAAAAATAGTAACTTATTAATTTTATTATTATATTATAATAATAATTAAACCAAATAATTGGGTGACTGGTAGCATGCAGCTGGATGGGAGTAGTTAAGGACTGAGTAATTTTTATTTTTAAATTAATTTAATTAAACAGATCACACAGACACAATGATCCATAATTGATAGTATAATAAAAATGCACAGGGCGTTGATTTTCCATATTTCATCAACAAGCTGCGGCCCGCGGCTTCGCCCGCGCGGACCCTAATTCTTTTTCTAAAATAAAAGTAACCTAGTCCAGCCGTTTCGGAGATTAGCCGGAACATACATACAGACAGGCAAAATGTTCAAAAATATGTAGGTTTTTTCTTAAAGTACCGTTTATACTTTCATATGCATTTAGTAAACAGCTGTTACCTTGACATTACAAACAGACACTTCAGTTTTATTTATTTGTATGTATATATATCTTATTATTATTCGGTTTTGTTATGATTCATTTTTTACCTAGAGATTAGCAATATAATCTAGGGCATATTTTTTATCGGCGTATGTTAGCAAACTGTCCTTAACCTAAATTAAAATGATGACAAGTATTTTGTGGCTCTTTTTTATCATGAGCTTATTATTATTACCTGATATTAGTATCTGAGATTAGCAAATAACTTTGATTAACTCTTAGCACAAATAGAAAACCAAGACATAGCGCTGCGAACAATACAGTGAAGCATGCCAAAACTACACCTCCGCTCTATGCACACACGCACACATTTACAACCATTTACAATCAAACTACACCTCACTAAGTGCACACATGTTTACGAAACCGGCCTCACGTCACTGTTGAGAGCGCTATGTCTTCGTTTTTAATTTGATCTGAGGATAAACTATAATTAAATTTGACTAAGAACCTACTGACTTATTTGGGATTGGCACTCGGCATTTTTTTTTTCACATCCGGAATTGTATATATTATTGCAACTGAATCCTGGACAAGGGACAATTTTTACACCTGCACATGGACACGGGGCAATATTCATACCTGAACATGGTCACGGTGCAATTTGTATACCTGCTAACCGTCACAGGGCACTTTTTACACTTGCACCTGGTCACGGAGTAATTTCACCTGCAAATGATCACGGTGCAATTTTTATACCTGCTAATCGTCACAGGGCACTTTTTACACCTGCGCATGGACGCAGGGCAATTTTTACATATATACATAGACACGGGGCAATTTATTTAGCTGTAGATGGACACGAAACAATTTTATGACCAGCAAATGAACATGGGGCAATTTTAACACTTGCGAATGAATAGGGGCAATTCTTGCACCTGGAATACACAAAACGAATTATATTACCTATTGCAGGTAATTTTTATGCGGTAAATGTCACCTTTTCTTTCTCATAATAGCAGAAAATTGCATAAAAAACATCCACATTCCATACAAATGCACACGGAATTGAATTCGCCTTCACACAACGAGCTAAAGTTGTATGACCTCTGTGTCGATATGTGCAGTTAAGTAATATAATTGAAGCTAGGCTGTGACCCGGACTAACTAGCGGTCATTGGAAATTAGAACATAATATGTAGAAGTAATAACAGTCGCACGGATCGATCGATCAGGTTAAGCTATGCTTACCGCGGTTGGTCCGTGGATGGGTGACCATTTTTATAAACCAAGACCTCGTGTCATGGAAGGCACGTTAAGCCGTTGGTCCCGGCTGTCATTTGTAGATGTTTGACAGTGGTTACGGGTCGTCAGAAGCCCGAAAGTCTGATAACCAGTCTTACTAAGGGGTATCGTGTTACCCAGTAACTGGGTTGTGGAGGTGAAATGAAATTAAATGAAATTGTTTATCCTGTAAATAGGATATCGGAATCACTTTTACACGTCATATTAAAAATAAGCTAGTTGAGTTCGGCGTTTCCTATCTGACTACTCTGAGAAGAAAGGCCGAAACAAACTCAAGGGTCACAGTCTCTTTTAAAGTCCAGACATAATCTTGGTCAGGCCATATGAGGACCATGTAGATTAGTGTCTGAATTAGTCTTTTGAGGAAAGAACCACACAGATTTGGGTGGACCTCGAGGTTGGATAGGCAGTCGCTCCATGTAAAATATTGGTATTCAGCTGCATCCGGTTAGACTGGAAGTCTACCCCAACATTTTTGGGAAAAAGGCTGGACAGATACTCAATGATTCTAGTATACATTTCATAGTAGTCATACTCATAGAAATTTATTGGTAAGGAAGTGTTACAAGTCAAATAATTGCATTCCAAAATTCTTCCATTTCAGCAGATTTTAGCTATTTTTGAAATATCTTGGGACCCTGGGGTCCCGAACCTTTGGTAGGCGTACGAGGGGTCAAAGCCAACTCGCAGAGGCCCGATAGACAATTTTAAGTGTTGAGGCACCAACCAACGATTATCCCTGTCTGCTCTATGCAAGTGCACCCAAGGACAACCCCTGGTTGGTGCAGGACTGTTGCAGAACATGGAAACAAGATATACCTATTGGGTATGGGTGGTTATATAGTGGATCTGTAACCTAGAACTACGGAAGGACTATGTCCTCTGTCTGATGATTGGTATGTAATACACGGATACAATGGCAGGGGTAACTGCCACAACCCTGGGCGTCGGGAATCGCAGGCCGATTTCTGGCCAGCTTAGGCGCGGGATTGCGGACGGTGAACAATGAGTAGCTCGCCGTCCGATAAGGACCAGGCCCGGCTCGACAGCGCGTTGTGTTCCACGCGCGCCTCAAAGAGATGTCAGCAGAATTGACGGAATCCGCTAGGGCCGATGCCTGCCGGGGTTGCGAAGAAGTCCGAAAGGGAGATCGTGGCCCCCGGCAACATGGCAACTGAAGGAACATGGGTTGGTTTTAGTCAGTAAGAGTCTGACACGCCCTCCTGCTCCACCCAGAGCGGGAGAAGTTATTTGATAATTTCCCACCCCCAAAAAAAAGGGAGTGTCTTCCACACTCAACTAATCTCGTAATGACAAGGGGGCAACAGTTCCCGAGATGCTTGAGGAGTGGAGAGCTCTCTTAGCAAGAACTTTATTATTTCAGTTTTTGTTTTCACGTCTTTGCATGTAAGACTGTTAACTGTTTCCCAGGATACAGGATATATCCTAGTGCAAGGTAACAGTTTGTAAATAAAAAAATATAAAGACAGTATTTTCTCAACCGTGAAGTAAATAAATACATATGAAGTATTTTCCTACTACCAAATAAAGCTATTAGCAGAACAACTGCCATATGTTGCAAGTCACGACTGACCTAGATAAAATGTTTTTTTAGGGTTCCGTACTTCAAAAGGAAAAAACGGAACCCTTACAGGATCACTACGTTGTCCGTCTGTCAGTTAATACCAGATACGTAGGTCTACGGTCCTTTGGATCCTTGCTCTGAATAAATGAAGCTGCTAAGTCAACGTAATAAAAATATACGGCCATTTATGCGACATATTTTGATACTCGCATATAATTCAAAACCTATAGAGAACTTCCCGTTAACCTAGAATCATGAAATTTGACAAGAAGCAAGGTCTTACAGCACAAATGTAGGAAAAAGTCCGTTTTTGGCTAGTTTAATCTCTTTTTTTTTGCGATTGCGAACTTACATTTGCAGTTGAAGAATTGCCCGTGACGTGCCGTGGGCTGCAATCTGCATCAATACGGTAGTTGCCTAGGTAAAAAAAAGAAATTCTATTTAGTCCGTCTTTCAGATAATAAATAAATATTAGACACGTATTTTTTGCTTAATCATATTAATAAAAAATAACTTATAAAACACGCATTAAAGTTGGGGAGTGGGGGCTGGCTACGTCACAAATAAGCATAAAATCTAGCAAGCAGTGACGTCATGCCACATTTTAACTCAATGGATCGCCGTAATCTTTTGATTACGTTAAAATATAAAAAATACGTGTTCTATATTTTTTATTAATCTACCTTCCGGACTAAAAAAATTTTTTTATGAAACAAGCCTATTGGGTACCCCAGTTGTATTAAAATTTTAACAAAATTGGGGTACCCAATTGATGCAGCCCACCGTACATCGATGTATGGGAGAATAGGTTTTTCAACTACAATGTTAAGTTTTTTTGGGATAAATCCATCAGGACTACGGAACCTTTCATTGTGCGTGGTCCGACACGCAATTGGCAGGTTTTTTTTTTATCTAAGTGTTATTGACTTAACATGTTAGCTAGCTCTATCGATAATGTAGATGGTTTTTATGAAGTTTACATATCGTCATCACACCTGTTTTCCTCGAAGGAATGGGTAGAGGTGTAGTATTGAAGAAACGCATATCTGTACAGTGTAAGGACTATTCTTGCTTGCAGCGCTCGGCCACTATAGTATCGCTTACCAACGAAAAAAAGGGTCGTGTGCACGGGAATTAGTTTTCAAATTGGATGGTTAGTTAAAGCCATAACTAACCACCGTTAGGACTATTATTGCTTGCAGCCCCCGGCCGCTATAGAACCGGGTCGGTAACAGATGTGGTCAGATGTGGTGGGATTTTGTTTTCAAAGTGGTTCCGCAATGGTACATACATATTATTTAACCAGTTAGGTTAAAGCCTTAGATAATAAGGGTTGAGCGTATTGGCATCAACCGGCACAAATTCAAGCCTGCCTTCAAGCTATTGAGAAATACCAAACAAAAAAACACAATAACACTGTTATTCAGGGATCAAACTTAGGATATCACGTACAAAATAACCGTATTTTTCTTCCCACCATTATGTAGGCAACAAAGTTGATGGCGTGAGGTCTTGAACAGATAAAATTAGAAACCTGTTACACTTTTTCCAGTTCCAGGGAAAAACAGTTCCAAAATAACAGCCTGTTACGTTGGAACCAAATACTCTTTGATTTCAACATTTGCAACAGATCCGAATAGGTTAACAATAGTGACAGGCAGAAAACAGATGCTATCTATTACAATAAGTCAAAAGACTAAAGAGCTTGCTCCAAACTGTTAAAGGTCATTTTCGTTTGTATTTCTGTCTAACAAAGTAAACATTCATAGACTAGATAGAGAAGAGCTTGTTATGATACACACACCAGTTACGGTTTTGAGATAAGCATGTGTTCCCTGTTCCATGCTTTAAAAACCTGTTTTTTTTTTAAATTGTTTCGATAAATACGCCTCACTCCTAAGAGCATTTTCTGCCTTAAAAAAAAAAGCAAGCCTGCCTAATAACGGTTAGTACAGTTTTCGCCAAGCTTTATGAGCTCTCTGAAGTTGTACGCGAGTGGCCTAAAAAAGTATATTAAAATAGCTAATTACAAAACATAACATAGCATTTTTTAAAGTTCATTATGCCTATCTACAACATTGATTTGTTAATCACAAAAATAATTAGCTATTAATACTTTTAGGCCACTCGCGTACAACTTCAGAGATCTCATATACACACACCGGCACAATTAGGGGAACACAAAAAAAGGTCGTTTTTCTTAACAAATTTATGTAGCACATATTTTTTTTAGTTAATCAATAATTAATTGCACTCAAACTAACTGAAATAAACGCTAAAGTGACTCACACAATACTTCTACGTGAAGAAATAAACAAAAATGACAAAAAATGAGAATTGAACGTTTTTTCCTTAAAAGTGAAATCTGTAAACATTTTCAAAAATGACAAAAAAAAAGGAGTTTTAGTATCGGGTATTGCCGCCACGGGCTCTAATTAAAGCCTGTACACGATTTCCCATGCTTCGGATAACGTTATCAATGAGTTCTTGGGACAAATTGTTCCACTCTTCCACTAACGCTAATTTAAGTTCCTCCACATTATTAGGGGCTGGATTTCTTTGTCGAACCTTTCTTCCCAGCCCAGACATGTTCTATCGGGTTCATATCCGGTGATCGCGCTGGCCAGTTCATCAGAGTGATGCCTACTTCATTAAGGTAGTCACTCACTATACGCGCAGTGTGAGGGCGTGCGTTATCATGCATGAAAATGAAATTTTCGCCTATGAATGGGGCAAAAGGCATGACATGGGGTTCTAAGACTTCTGTAATGTACCGCTGCAGTTAGCGATCCATTACTGATGATCACTAGCTCCGTGCGGGCTCCCAAACATATGCCACCCCATACCATAACTGACCCTCCACCATACGACACAGTTCCAGTGAAATTTGCTTGGTGATAACGTTCCCCTCGATGTCTCCACATTCTTTCCCTCCCATCCACGAAATTTACACAAAATCGGCTTTCGTCACTGAACAAAACACGGCCCCACTCATTAGTCCAATCTTGGTGCTCTCGAGCGAATGCTAATCTTGCTACACGATGAGCTACCTCGAGTTTTGGGGCCTTTGCTGGCACGTACGAGTTTAAGCCAACTTCATTCAACCGTCTTCTAACAGTCCTTTCACTCATGTTGACGTTACGGACTTCTGCTAAACGATTTCGGGTCTGGACAGCTGTTTGACGACGATTTAGTAAAGTCTGCATGACCAAGAAACGGTCATCCAAGGCGCTAGTTGCTCGATTTCTGCCCTGTCCTCGTCTGCGCACGAACGATCCAGTCTCCCTATAACGTCGGACGACGCGATGAATCACCGATGTCGATACACCCAGTGCGCGACTGACTGAGCGATAGGTGTGCCCTTCCTCGATCATGGTTACAGCCCTAGCCACTGAAGTTGCTGGTAAATCACTCATTTTGTATCAGAACAATGTGCACTATTCAAATGTAAACAGTTAAATGACCCACAGTCCCTATTCGCAGCATCCACTAAAGTTCTTATCAGAATGAGTACAAAACGTTAAGTCAGCAAATTCTTAAACAACCATAAATTCTTGTCAAAACACTTAAAATTAAAGTTGGGGGTACTTAAAACAATTTGTTATGAAGTTATCAACACTTAAACAAAAACTACTTATAAAAATACCCGACAATGTTAGAAAAAAACAACCTTTTTTTTGTGTTCCCCTAATTGTGCCGGTGAGTGTAGTTTGGCACGTTACTGTAGCGTGTAAACAATACGGCCGATATTACTTGGCAGTTCCGAACTTCGCGCAGTAAGCTGCGCAATAAAATTTAGGAACCAAATGGTGACATGAGGCGAGTGTGAGTGAGAGAACATGCGCGAAACTCAGAGTTGGGCGTAATCAACTACTTTTGTAATCGGATTAATAATCTGATTGAAAGTAATCATGAATACATCAATCATGATTACTTTTAATCTTGATTACTTTCAATCATGACTACATTTGTAATCATTAGTTTTGATTACAATAGTCAGTAATCTTAATTACATGGGTAGATTTGATTAATTTTTTAAGCATTTAAGTATTTTTAATAAATGCGGTTCTATATTCAATCAGTACGTATCTTGTATGTCTGCGTTTTTCTAAAAACTGCTGATCCAATTTGGATGTCATGGACGTTTTGTACTCTTTCGTTATTTAAATCCTTAAGTAAATTCGAAAAAGAATTTCTGCGTGCTCAATTGCATTTCGAAGATACGGCACGCGGGGTGCGGGAGTTGGGTGGGGTACGTGGTACGGCCGGTAAGCCAATCGCCCGCCACCTGCGCCCCGCTTCTTGCCATAGCGCAAGCAGTCAGTCTGTATAATAGTGCGCAAGGATATAAACGTAAATTGATTCACGAGTCTAAACCGTGACGTATTGGCCTATGTGTTTTGGTGTTTAAACATTATTATTGTAAAATCAGTATTTATTGTAAAATGGCGTCAAGTTCTTTTTCGTCTTTATCTACTAATTCAGAATCTGAAACCGTGCACCATGAACAACTTGAGACATTACCATGCATTCTTGATGGAAATTTTTTTACGTATTCAGTATCGGAGTCTACGAGCAAAAAGAAAGTGGCAATTTGTACATTATGTCGGCCAAAACTAGTTAAAATTAGTGGTTTTAATAATTCTACATCAAATTTTGTAACTCATCTCAAACGAAGACACGGGGAAGAAACACACAACGAGTATCAGAGTTACTTGAAAACTATGAAAAAAAATAAACGGTCTACTAGAACATCCAACCAACTGCAACCAGATATTAGAGATGGTAGTACTAGTGATGTACCTACTGATCGAACGATTTCACAGGACCAATTTAATGAAAATATATTAAAGTTTTTTATTCATTCTATGATTCCTTTACAAGCAATAGACGATCACTTTTTTAAAAAAATCTTTAGTGATTTAAATATCTCTGCAAATGGATTGACCGTTCCCAGTAGAAGAATTTTGGGTCGATTGATTGATGATTACTTTAATAAGGAAATTACAAAAATCAAGAATGAATTGCGCGATGTAGATGAAGTCTGCACAACTGCCGATATCTGGTCGGCAAAAACAAGAAGTTTTTTGGGCGTTACCGCACACTGGCTCGACACAAATCTGAAACGGAAGTCAGAAACACTGGCTTGTCGAAGATTTTCAGGTACGCACAGCTACGACCGTATAGCTCTTTTATTTGAAGCAGTACATGCTGAATTTGGTCTCGACTCCCGGAAAGTGCTGGCTACAGTTACTGATAACGGCAGTAATTTTGTAAAAGCATTTAAAGAGTTTGGCATAGACGTGGAAAAATGTGAAAATTTTACTAACATTGATGACAATTCAGAACCCGCAGAAAGTTCTATCCTCGAAGCAGATTCTCACATCGAGGTCATTTCTGTGCCACACTTTAGTACTTATAATGAAGTTGATCCGCTAGCTTTTGACGAAAATATTATTCCACAGTCAATAATACTAGAATTGCTTGTACATTTAAGGTGTTGTGCACACAAGCTAAACTTATGTGCCACTACGGACGCCAATAAAGTATTACGAAATAACGACACAAGTATTGGCAATATTCATAATCAAGTTATTAAAAAATGCAATAACTTGTGGAACTCCGCCGGCCGGCCTAAATCAGCTGAAATAATACTTGACATTGTTGGTCATACCCTTTCCAAACCGGGAATCACTAGATGGAACAGCCTTTATGATTCACTGAAACAAATTGCATCAATACAGGAGAAGAGTGTACAGCTGCACGTGGCATTAGGAATGACAAACGTTTTACGTGATGATGATTTCCATTACATAAAGGAATACTTGCGTTGTTCAAAACCAATAGCAGAGGCCCTGGATATATTACAAGGCGAACAAGACATGTATTACGGTATATTATTGCCATGTTTAGTATCTTTGCGCAAAAAGTTGCAAAAACTGAATAGAGAATCTCTTACTTTTTGTCAAATGTTGGTGAAGAAATATTTGGAGAGCGTAGAAACGCGATTTGCAGAGTTTTTTGATTTCTCCTCAAAAGTAGCTCAAAATGCAGCAGTTGCTGCAATGTCTTACCCCAGATTCAAGGACAAATGGCTTGCTTGTGTTAATATAGAATACCATTCCAGAATCAAATCTATTTTTAAAGGAGCTGTAATCAAGGAAATCCATGAGGCACCTGAAACGCTTCAAGTCACACCTAATAATATATATGAAGACAGCTATTTTGAGTTTGACACTGATTCTTCAGAGCCTGATTCGGGAGATATGTACCAAATACAACGCTCAAAGGCAGATGCTATTATTTCTCATTTTTTAGCAGACCAGGATCGGGATGTCTCGATGCTAAATCGATACCCTGAAATTAAACGTGTTTTAAAAAAATATAACACACCTCTTCCGTCATCGGGTCCTGTCGAAAGACTTTTCTCATATGCGACCATGACCAATTTACCTAAATCACACAGACTTTCGGATGAGATGTTTGAAAAGAGGGTGCTTTTAAAATCTAATTTAAGCCACACATGGCACACATAAAAATAATTCTTGATTGTTTTCTTAAGTATAATAATCATTAAAAAAAATTTAATTCATGAGACTGATAAAAAAATAAAGATGATTTACAATGTTAATGATTTTATTTTTCGAATTCCTAAATGTAGTTAGTATGCATCAATCAAAAAAGTAATCAAAATAACGATTACAAACTAATAATCATTAATCACCGATATGATTACTTTCTTGATTAATTTCCGTAATCTGTAGTCTTGATTGAAGATTACAAAATGTAATCGTAATCCTTAATCATTAATCTGATTACAATTTGCCCAACTCTGGCGAAACTTAATAGTGCCTGTGTTCAGAACTGCCAAGATATATCGGCCCTATTGTACTTAGCCCCTGCGCATTGTTGCGGTCATTTTAGAGGGCAGTTTTAAGTAAGTAGTTAGCTTAAATTAGTCAATTTGATGATAAAGACCATGTTTCAAAGAATTTGTTCTTACAAGAAATCAAAATAATTCGAATAGGTACTTCAGTAATAATAAACTCGTTAATTTTAATCTGTTCGTTTAGTTTCAATTTAAATATTTCAGACATTCCAGTAATTTATTTAGATATCACATTTTGTAGAAATGCTAAATTGGACATGATTGGGAATAATGAGTGGTAAAATGTTTTGGTTCTGTAAATGCAAACGTCGTTGTCGCATTGAGAGTGTCATTAATTATAATATTTATTTCGTCCTAGGTTTTCATTGCAACAAGCCGTTAAAAAAAAAAAACAATACAAAACTATTATTTCATTTAGATCAATCGTGGAACATACTCTAGCACAAACCGGTAACTACCGCAAAAAACTATCGACATCGCAACATCACTAGCGATACAAAAATAACCCTACATCTAATTCCGTCTGGCACATCAATTCAATGCTGACCCTATTGGGTATAATTAGTATACAGATCATATACAATAGCGGACAATTGCCTCCCTTGATGTCTCATGTTGTCGGCGTGACTAGCCGACGACACTTGCTGACTTGCATAGTAATTGTTAGGCCTAGCGTGAAATAACTTGTCTTTACTAGCACAGCGTGTTGTTATCATGAAGGTTTTTTTATTTATGTTTTACGTAATAAACAGCTGCAGTTGCACGCGATACGCTTGATGAGATAATAACTGTTGTAAAGAATACAATTTATTAGTTGCGGGATTGTTGCTGTAAATATTTTTATTTTACCACTTTATTTTCCAATTTATCGTCTGCCTCGCTCTTTTTCAACTACATATGTTGGAGTGTCAGCTACCTGTCTAAATGGATGCAGCTGAATACCAGTATTTTATATGTTGCAACTGCCTATTTGACCTACATAACCCAGTTACTGGGTAATGAAACGGGTAAGTTACTGGGTAATACGATAACTTTATTTCATTTCGTAGACTACACTACAATCGTGAGAATAAGGCGAGCTTGTCGACAGCTTGCCGATTTTGGTTAATATTTACCACAGTTGTAGGTAATGATACCCCTTATACAAGCGTTATGATGTTAATGATCTTTAAAATAGCTGACTAACATGACTAACCTAACCTAACTTGTTTCTTACTTATTTTTATACATTACTGGAATCCATATTAACACCACAAGTAAGTTTATTTTGCTTCATATGTAAATATTGGAACTTAGCTATATAAGCTTGATTAGATAGCTTGACCTGAATATGAAGTAACTTCTATTAGAATCTAACTTCGACTTACTCAAAGCTTTCTCTCTCTAAAGTACAATACGGCTGATGAATCATAGCCGGTCTGAACTTAGGCTCTTCGAACTTTTGCTCATGTTCAAAAAGTGTATTGCGTTGGCTACTGTGCAAAATTCGGACCGGTCATGATTCATCGGCCGTATTGTACTTGTACCACAGCCAATGCGGGCTCTTAAAAGGCCACTCTCTTCACACAAAGCATCAAAATCCAATAAATTACCAGTCCACATAATTGAACATCACACAACTCCGACCTGGCACGTCCATTCATCCAGCAACGAATCCAAAGCAGTTACCGACCCCATTACAGTAAATTGTACCCGACTATATTTAGAACGGATAGATGCTAGCGTGACTCCAAACTAGTTTCCACCGGATCAAAAAGGATATTATGATATTGCAAGCACACTGTGTTTGTGACCCGTCACTTTAGTGACCTTTGACTTTTAGGCGGTGGGTGGTGGAAATGGTTTTTGTTGTATTTGAAAGTTTAGTTGGTGTTAAAGGAAGTGACATGTAAGGAAACTTTGGACACCCTGAAACTTAATTACCTTGATCAATAATGAATCTTTGCTAATCTTAAGAGTCGCAAATAGCTGTCAAATATTTACTTACCTGTTCTGATTATTTTAGCAATATTACTGTATGGAAATATGAAATATCGCTAACTAGTGGCTTAAATGAATTGCAATTATAACATTGAATTTGATGTTGTAACCGTTTTAGGTGTAAAAAGGGCATTTTGAAACTTTCCAAATACTTTTTTTACATCTAAAACTAAATCTTCGGTGTTACGATATTAATGATTGCATTTCATAATCTTGCCATCTTGCCCACTTTCAGAATACACGTTCTTAAGCGAAAAAAAATATTTTGGGCTGACAACGTCGCATGAGTAAGCTTATGTAAAAGGATTTTTCGATGGCTTTTGTAAGAAAAATATACGCAATGCAATAATAATTAATGCAAAATTCACTACGTTATAAGCTTGCAAAAGTGTTTCTTTCAATCCATCTCCGCAATTCCACATTATGAATCGTAGAACATGGCAAAGGTCTGTAATTTCCCACCATTTTCCTCATAAAATGTCAAATGTCAATGCACTTTCCCGTGAGGTCGTAAATTAATCTCATTGCTCCTATGACCACATCTATATCAATATTACAAATGTGAAAGCCTGTCTGTCTGTTACCTTTTCACGCCTAAACGTGAAAAGGTAACAGACAGACAGGCTTGAAACACTGAACCAATCGTTATGAAATTTGACAGAGAGGTAGCCTGCCCCCTTTTTTTTGGTTGTTAAATTATCTAATAACTTCTCCCACTCTGGGCGGTGCGGGAGGGCGTGTCAGACTCTTACTGACGAAAATCCACCCGTGTTCCTTCAGTTGCCATGTTGCCGGGGGCCACGATCTCCCTTTCGGACTTCTTCGCAACCCCGGCAGGCATCGGCCCTAGCGAACCCCGTCAGTTCTGCTGACATCTTTTTGAGGCGCGCGTGGAACACAACGCGCCGTCTACACGGGCCTGGTCTTTACCGGACGGCGAGCTACCCATTGCTGACCGTCCGCAAGCCCTGCTGACCGTCCGCAAGCGTGACACCTACACCCTAATTCCGTAACACACTTTTAATACATTGCTTTATAGGGTTGATGTTTGTGGCTGGTGTCTGTGATACAATGATTTTTCATTAGTACAGGCACCACTTTACACATTTTTCTGTAATGTTAATTTTTTACTTGAAAATTTGTTATTGTGAACCTTATATGTGATTTTTCTGAAATGAAAAATGTAATGTATTTATTTACTTCCTAAGTACAAAAACTTTCGTTCGCTTCACTTCGTGTTGAGAGACGAAGATTGTTAATTATTGCCTAATTCTAGTCTTTTTTTTTGGCATTTAATTTGAATCTAACTGATAACAAGTAACATTTTCCTTTGGAGGAGAGGAAACGCATGTGACTTAAAGTGATGAGTCAGAGATGGAGAGGAAGAGGAAGGCCAAAGAAAAGATGGATGGATTCTGTGAGGAATAATATGAAAGAGAAGGGAGTAAATGATAGCGTGACCATTGACAGGGGAGAGTGGAAAAAGAAAACGGGTGCGCCAACCCCACGTAATATAGTACAAGGGCAGGAAGATGATAATGCTTCATGAGTTTGAAAAATTCGTCTGCTCAACACCGTAAATAGCGCAATAAATGTGGATGAACTGTCAAAATGAAACCCATTGCGTTCAATTGTCATTTTATGTGTGTTACGCAATTACCCCGCTGGAGAAGGACATAGGCTATTTTTCATCCTAGACATTTTAATTAAAAAAAAATACTTACACGCATATGAAGTCACGAGCAAAAGTTAGTAAACAATATATGCAATACAATTCGGTTTCTGCATAGCACTATATCTCTGTCCTCTTCTAACTCTCTCATTGGTGATCTCTCAGCTGTAGTAACCTATTTAGAATACAGGGTATGTTCAGGTCGTTGACTTTCATGGTTTGCGGTTTATGCAATACCGGTGTTCTACTTTCGTGCAGTGGTGATATCATGTACAGTTTCCGTTTAATTTTGGCGTCACTGGAAATAGTTCTTTGAAAGGACAAACAATTTATTTGGAAAGCTTGAGACTCAATTATGCGTGTCATGTCTATCATATTTTTTCATTAAAATAATAATTATACCAGCCATTACTTGTTCCATTGTCTTACTTCAAGACAAAGGCCTCTTCTCATTTAAAAAAGGCACGAGCATTGATCACCGCTACCAGTTCAACACCACTTCATTATACAAGATCTAATTGAAGTAACTACTCATCATTATATGAAAAACTTCTCAGAGACCAAAAAATAAATCAATCGTTTCTTCGATCGTTCATACTCAAAATTTTCCTCATTCCTTCGCATCGCATACCATAAAAAATATGACGATTTTTCCTTCTTTGAAAATTCGTAAGAGGACGGCACTCTGAGTCTGACCTTCTAAAATTTTATCACGAAATTCTTGTTTGTTGAAAACGCTGCTTTACACTTATTCTTGCGTGCAATAAAATACTTACATTTTATTTGTAATCATACAAAGTGTTGTAATAATTTATCCAAGATGAGATTAGAAAACTCCGCTATTCTTAGAAATCCGCCAATTGATTGCAGATTGTTAAATAAGGTTCTAACTACGAAGTTTGTTATTCTTTGAATAAAATTGGAATGTTTCTTGGTGAATGCCTTCACGGTGTTTTTGTTGCGACGTAACTTTTAAACGGGTGCTTAAGTAGTTTATCTTCTATTTTTGTTGGAAAGTTTGCAAATTGCGTAATGCACGATCAATCACAATTTGTTTCGATTTGAAACAGATTGCCAATCTTTTGCTTCATAAGTTGAAAAAAAAAATCTGCTCAACAACGTAAATAATGCAATCAATGTTGTTGAACTGTCAAAATGAAACGCATTAGTCATAATTGTTTACGAAAATAAGTTACGCAATTAGGATACAGGTCTCGCTTTTAAAATCGAATTGATAAAACGATGTTTTGTAAAAGCAAGGCATATCTGTAACTAAGTTAGTTTCCACTGTTTGAAGGTAATCTAAGTCCAAAGTAAATACGTAGTTTATACAGCTTCTGTTCATCCGTATAGGTATCGAAATTTAAACAAATATGTGAACGAGTAAAACGTAGTTTAAACCTATAATTAAAAGAAAGAAAAATTTATAATTTAATGTAAATGCCTTAGTGTCCAGGGTCTCTCATTTAATAAATAAAAAAAACAACTTTGGCATTTGAGCGGATGGCTATTATTCTGCCAGCATCAGGTTGAGACAGCGCGTGGGCAAAAAATTCAATCCATCTGCCTAGCCTTTTCCCAACTATGTTAGGGTCGGCTTCCAGTCTAACCGGATGCAGCTGAATACCAGTATTTTACATGGAGTGACTGCCTATCTGACCTCCACAACCCAGTAACTGGGTAATACGATACCCCTTGGTGGTGCCAGACTTTCGGAATTCTGACGACCCGTAACGACTGTCAAAGATCCACGAATAAAAGCCGGAATGACCAACAGCTTAACGTACTTTACGAGGCACAGAGGAGTCTGTGTATGTAAAGATGGTCACCCATCCACGGACCAACCTTGGCAAGCGTAGCTTAACCTAACGGATCGACCCGTGCGGCTGTTAATACAAAATAAACAAAAAAAAGCTATTTTTACCATCTTATTTAACCTACCACGTTTTACAAAAACGACCATCTTATCAATTTGTTACAGTGGTTACCCCTCATAATCTCAACGCTTCTAAGCGCGTAACCGATTAGTTTTTGCCACTAAGTCATGTGAAGGTGGTGCTAACCAGACAGAACCAACCCAACAGTGGTTTTAGCGAGCACCCCTCGCATTGTTCATTTATTCTCGACACGACTGTGTGACGTGGCCGCTTGTTGTTGGAGATAGATAAGACTTGGTTGTTGGGGTTTATAGTTTTTTTTTAATGTTCTTGCTCATTCTCGTGTAAACGGAATTTGTTAAGTTTATCAGTAAACAGCTCCTGAAAATCACTGGAAAGTTAAAATAGTATCACAATAATAATATTAATAGATATATTAAAATAATAACATAACATCACGCCTTGTTTCCCCGAAGGGTTGGGCAGAGGTGTCCCTGTAGCACAGGTTCACCCACATTTCGCCAGTTATGTTTTAGGTCCCATGTAATAGGGGGCGAGCCTATTGCCATCAATCGGGCACAAATCCAGACTCCAGGCTGCTATCGAGACATTTCAGATAGAAAAACCCAATAAGACTTTGCCCGACCTTGGAATCGAAACCAGGACCTCATGCTCAGCAGTAGCGCTTGGGACCACTAGACCAACAAGGCAGTCAAAATAATAAATATAATAAAAATCGTTTTAATTCCACAAAACTATTTTTGTCCATATTTTGTCATTATTACAATATCATATGGGCATATACTACCTCAAATTGCTTAGCATGATCCTCTGTTATATCAAAAACACTGCAGCAAAAAGCAATTACCTAAACTATTGGCGCCTTGGAGCCGCCAGCACCCCCCTCCGTCTCGCTCTCATTCAGTCCGAGAGCAGTATGGTGCGAGCGACATAAAAAGTGAATTTGAACTGAGGTAGTATGGGCTCTTAAGACTATGTTAATCATAACGAGGCCGCGAGGCGATCAATTAATGTATTTAAGTAACAATTATAATATTCCGTTATGTACCAAAAGAAAAAACAACTAAGTATAAAGATTTACCAAAAAAAAACAATACTAAGCTAAGTAATACTGAATTTTAATTCAGCAAAAACTGCAGGATTCTCAAAAAAAAAACATCAATTACAGTGAAACAAAACCGTGCAACTATTTTCAGCGCTATTCATCTCGGCTATCGGCAGCCGTATACAACTGTGACGGAAGAAATCGCCAACGTCGTCATTGTCTTAGGTCCGGTATCTACCGTTCTATTATCACTAGTGCTGCACGTTATTTGTTACATACTAGTTGTCTAGATATTGTGCGCGACTTCATCTGCGTGTATTTTGTATTTCATCATTTGTTTTATACAAATCCAGGATGAAAAGTAGCCCATGTCCTTCTCCAGATCTGCCGTCAGGCTGTCAAATCCGTCAAATTTCGTGTGTCAATTAAGTGGTTTAGGCGTGAAAAAGTAGAGTTATTTTCGCGTTTATGGATGGAAGAGCTGCACGTAATTTGCTACGGTTTAGCCGATAGCTGGTTTTTCTTTTTCGCCTCTCATTAGCATCAACACCATCATCCGGTCTTATCCCGATTAATTACTGGGTTCGGTACAGCATTTTTCTCTTCTCCCATGTTCCCAAATTAAAGTATAGCGGGACAAATAGGCAAGCAAAAAATAAGCTGGTCTGCTAAGTATTTTTTTTTTCTTAGCTAACATATGTTCTTCCACTGCTAGGCAAAGATCTCCCTCATACTTTTCCAATTTTCCTAATGTTGTGCCTTCTCCGGTCATTCGGTCAGAAACGAGTCTAAATTGCTAAGTAATTATTGGAAGACTGCTGGAATTTGGCAGAGAGTGTGTGAACTATACATATACTAGGTACACTTCTGCCCAAACCTTCTAGGAAAACAAGCGTGATGTTATGTCATGCAAGCTTGCAGTTGTTATGTCATGCAAGCTTGCAGTTGTTAGTAATGTTAGGTGGCTTTAAGATATGAAGAGGGAAAAATATTGTATGGCCTATCGTTAGAATAATGTCGCTGGACAGAGAAGAGGTCTAAAGACGTTACGCATGCAGCGACCTTTAGTAGTGTTTATCTGTACTGTTTTTATTATAATTAATATCATTTAGTAGTAAAAAGCCTTCTGAGAAGAGGCTTTATAGCGGACCGCGTCAGGTTCGCGGACAGTCATCTATTTTATGCATAATACTAGTAACCCCGGAAATCAGCTGCATTCGATTAAACTAAAAGCCGACCCCAACATAGTTGGCACAGGGATAGGCAGATGTTGATAAAACCCCAGAATAATCTATCTCGGGTGTCGATTGCGATCTAAATAGAGTCGGCCCCGAATTTGGCTACCTACGAGTTTGGCTCCTTCAATAGCATCCATCCGTTCCTGCAATGTGGAGACAACAGGACACACTGGACTGAACGGAATAATGATGAAGAAGAGATGGCGTAAAATTAGCCTTCCCATTTTGCCATAGCGAAGGTTATCTCAAAGAAATGCTTTTAGATAACTTCCTAGAGGGTTCTTAACCCCCTGTGTTAACCGTTCTTCGGTAAAGTACGGTTAACACAGGGGGTTAACCGTACTTTACCGAACCCAAGAATTTGTTGTTATGTAATAAAATATGATACCAAATCGTTATCAGGAACTTAACAATAGGAAAGTTTTGTTTATTTGTATGTCAACAGAATGACACAGAAACGGCTTATCGAAATGATATGGGCTCAATATCGAAAACCGAACCTTTACTGGACGTTGCACTAGGAAACCCATTACAATGTAAACAGGAGCATATTTTGACACTTTGCCTGTCAACAGCGAGACATGGAAAGATATAAAGAAAAACTATTTTTTATATAGGTATAGTACGCCCGACATAATAAGACAAAGGCAGGTATTATAGCTAAGTTACGAACAACTGCAATAAAATGTGTTGCTGTTTGTTGGCTGTGCAAGTGTCGCGTTCGCAAACTGTGGCTTCTTTTAAAATAATTAGTTTCTGTAGCTACATCAACGCTGTTTCCATGCCGATCATATTCGGTCAAGCTACAGTAATTATGTACATTGTTCCTTGCATAAATATTATAGGTTCTTTCTTACAGGACTAATGTCCAGCCCAGGACCGTCCTAGCTATATTGGGCGCCAGGGTGCGAAAATCAGCCAGCGGCCCCTTTGCCAACGAAAAAAAAGCAAAATTTTGTGTTCCATTTTTTTTATGTATACTTACTCCACAATAAAATAAGGTACATTTACAAACATCAAATTATTTTTTTCTGTATAACAAACTCTTTAATCTTCACCAACTTTTTAATGATATTGTGTTGTCTGTTTTGAAATCTACGTTCGATTTCAATACAAATCGATCAACTCGATCGGCTTATGCCCCCTAAGAACTTGCGCCCGGGCACACCCCTGCACCCCCGGGCAAAGACGGCCCTGGTCCAGCCAATGGAAAGTGTTTTCTGAAAAATCGCCTTTTAAAAGAAATGAAATGTTCAAATTGAGGAAATTACAATTTTTAAACATCGTAAAACATACCATTTAAATCTGTAGCCTACTTGCAAAAGCGCTAAAAAGACGACAATCGAATCGAATAAATATACCATACCTACTTCATATACTCGCATTAAATCATGCCCACTTACCAATTCTAAAATACATTTAAGTAAGGGCACTCGTCTAGATCGTATCGTAAGGATATTGTAAACAGAATACTCAAACGTTTAGCTATTTTTAGTTCATTTATTGTGTTGTTGTTACTCGGCGCTTTGAATAATTTGAACAACGACACACTTTAAAATTAAGTCTTTGTAATAATTTACATGACTATACTAGCCACAAGATCATGCTAATTTTAGATTATAAGACAGCTTTTATTAACATCTATTACTACTTGGAAATGAGCGATAAACTATTTAGAGTTGCAGAAACCGGATTGCATGAGTTTGCAATGAATTGACACACAATTTGGCAAAACCGAATAAAGCTATTATGATATCCGGTTTGTTGCCGATCTGTCTTAGTTTTAAATGAATAACATCGCGGTATTGAGTGCAAACAGTTAAAAATATCTTAAATACTACGTATCGAAACTATCGTGTATCCATTATTATTAAAATGTAAAGTAAACAATACGTCTGTCATTTAAAAATAAAACGTAAAAAAACGAATCGATACGATATAAACATACGTGTCACAACACTAGCGCGCCGAGCGCACGATGCACCGACCCGAGCCGGCCACAGCCTCTACAAACCGATTCCAACCGGTTTTGATCCAATCGAGGTGCCCGCCTCACTCGCGACCAATCAGCGGCCATTACGCCCAGTCGCTCGCGCTCCGCCGTCTGTCACGTACTCCTTTGTTCCTAGTTTCTATTCACATTTATTTTCCGTTGATAGATCGCTATATTTTTCACTACACTTCATTAAACCGGTGTTATCTTGTGTGCAAAAACGCAGTGCCAAAACGATAATCGCCTTTCGCGTATCGGTTTCTGCGGGCAGTTGACTGAACAAATATGTTGGACAAGTAAAAAGGTGCTACGAACAGTAAAAGGACTACAAAGCCTAGTGTTGTGGTGTACATAGTGCGAATATAATCGTGACAAATGGTTGTTGAAGCGAGCTGCAGGCCAGCTATGGTGGTTGGACGCGGGCGGGCGTATCGCGTTGGATCTGGAGCATTCATCTTCTTCAACCTAACGAGGCAGGACCATAGCTGACGAGTAATATGCTCGTGCTCGAGCAAAGACTGAGTGCGCGGCACCTGGGGCGTGGGGTTGTGCTCAGTGCTCGCCTTGTGCACGGCGTCGAGGCCCAGGGATGGCGGATGAAATTCTCCCTGTTGAAAGCCGAGGTCGAAATTGAAGCCGACCCGGTGACGTATAGGGAACTCGCAAGGAGGCTGAATGCTGCTAATGTTCACGTCAGACCCGCCCGTCGCCCGACATTGGTGTAAATATACTTTTTAATTAATTTCGTTTTTTTAGGACAAAAGTAAAACTGGTTGGGCCAATTATTTTTGATGTTAGATTTAGAGGGATATTCTAGGTTATTGACTTGTTTCCAAATACATTTGGTTCATTTGCGAGTAGAGTACTACAATGCTTGAAAAACTATACAACTTTCAACTCTTTATTAGTGGTTTTTGTGGAAGGAGACTCTACAATTTAACCCATTATCACTTAGGTAATATTATAGATCAAACACTGGATATAGTTCAGTAAATAAACCAACATACTTTTGGAATCAATTGCTTTGATCTTCCATGATTTGTGTTATATTCTGCCTAAAACCGGTATCCTCCTAATATAAGAACTGGTTTTGAACTCACAGCATCATCATGAATGCTTGTAAACATAATACTGCTGTAAGTACAGGGCATAAAAAGTATCTGTGTCCCTATGAAAGGTCTCAAGTATTCTAAATTCGAATGGGCGAACTGGCAGTTGATGTGCTGATTTGATTTGCATAATTTTATGCAGCCTATTCTCAAAATATTGCATGCATTCTACAATTCTATTTGTTAAATATCTTGTTAATTCTCTTACTTTGATACTGACAAACAACAGACACCCTAAACCACTGTCTTTATGCATGAAATTTTGTACAAAAGTTATTGTACTAAGGAAGGATTTTAGAAATTCCACCCCCTAAAGAGGTGAAGTAGAACATAGGACTTTTTAATTTTTGTTGATGGGAACTCGCAATGGGCACATGACTTGGTAGTAAATTATTTAATTTCTTCCTTTCTCTTTTTATAATTACGTACTTTAGAAAGTATTGCAGAAATATCAGTACTGTAAAACACTCAATTCTTACCTAAACATGCTTGTAATTAAAATATTTAAGAAACATAAAGAAATATTAATCATTACTTAACTTTAATCAACATTTTAAAATAAATCTCAATGTTAAAACAAAAGCAAAAAAAAAAGAACTCAACAATAACAATTTAATATTGTCCAAATTCTTTCAATGAGGCATCCATTAATATCAATGAGCTGCCATCATCAAAACATAATGTGCATAAATAGACTATAAGTATGTGTTGTTTGTTACACTTTCATGCTTACACGGTTGAACAGATTTGGATGGAAGGCACATGGGTAGACCATGACTAGGATTCGGACATACAATACTTATTATCCCGATATTTTCACTGGATCGAGACTTATGTGGATGTAACCATGGGGCACAGCTAATTTGATATAAATGTTTCATTTACATAATTAATGTTAATAACTATGAATTTTAAAAAAAAGTATCCTAATTTAATTTATTGCTGTGCCCTACAGTCTCCATAATTGTTCTCAAACTCAGCATTTATTAAAATTAAACCATTTTCAAGGACTTTTGAATTACAAATGGGTTGGTCAGACAGATGAAGCTAATTGGTCATTACGAAGAGTAGTAGTAGGCTCCTATGGAGAAGAATTGGTAGGAAACTCTCTTTTAAATTTTATTGTTTCCAGCTTTAAGTCATTTTAAGATCTTGATAATATTAAAGAACATAAATAAACTTATAAAATATTCAGACTATGGCTACTACAAAGGTACTCCAAATTTAAGGTTGGTGCTCCAAACTCATGGTTGATCCTTGGTCACATATTAAATTTGTTCATAATGATGAGTACAATGATCCATCCCATTTCAGTTATTTCGCCCCAACATTATTATCTTTGTCTATAATCCATTGATGACGCTGAAGGACGCTACTGAAGACGCAGTTATATGCCAGTGACCTTGAGTGGTTAGCTTGCGTGTTCTGTACTGAGCTCACACAACGCCTCGTACGTCTAGCCAGTAATAGAACTCGCCCATCAAGGAGCGCTAGATGCCCAAATTAGACGCATTATTAATTTATTATACATAAAACAAAAGGTATTTGAATAAAACACGTATACTAAAAGATCAATAATTAAAGTATCTTTAAAATGGTGAAGGTTTCAGAAAAATACGCTTGATAGATTTTACGTGTTTCTCAGTTTTTTATCTGCGTTAGACATAACTTTACAAATTAATTTCATTATGTAATATAAACATAATCTAAAATATTCTTATATTAAGTTATGAAGAAAATGCTCTAATTTAACATATATTTTTTCCAAATCATTAACAATACTCGTTTAGACGTGATTTTCAGTATAAAATCATTAAAAGCGGACACTATATAAATTGCCATTTACACGCTAAGAACCGCCACTCAAATAAAGCATACACTTATCACCATTCTTAGCAAATACAGTCAATACCAGAATATAATCTTCCCACTGCTGCATGCATAGCATGACAACCATAGACACGGATTTTCTACGGGTTTCATCGACGGAAGAATAGACAAAATTACAAATTGTTATTATCTGTCATTTTGTCTATTCTTCCGTCGACAAAACCCGTTTCTATTGTGGTAATTCTAAGCGTGCTGGGACACAGACCTCTATGAAAGTAAATGTTCCCACTGCTGGGACACTGACCTTTCTCGGAGAGGGAGTGGGCTGTAATCCACCTTCTGGGTCCAATGTGGATGGGTGTGGTCACATTTTTCTGAATTTTTGGTTCTCACAATGTTTTCTTTGAGTGAATGGAGAGAGTTCCCTTCGTGGTTTGAATCAGAAATGAAGAGATCCGCAGGACAACCTAGGCAACCGAAATAGCCTGAAGAATTGTCAAACTTAAGTGGCAATAGGCAGGGCACATTGCTCGCAGAACAGATGGCCGATGGGCCGAAAGGTTCTGGAGTGGCGACCGCGTACCGGAAGACATAGCATTGAAAGGCCTCCCACAAGATGAACCGATGACCTTGTGAAGGCCGCAGGAATCCGCTGGATGCGGGAAGCACAGAATCGGTCGAAGTGGCGGTGCTTGGAGGAGGCCTATGTCCAGCAGTGGACTTCTTTCGGCTGAAATGATGATTATGAATGTATTCTTTCATCGTTTTTAGGCAGTGATGAAATAAATTGTGCGAAGTAGTACAAATTCAAGCAAGCATTGTGATCAATTCTCAAGCCTTCTCTGTATGAGAAAAGACCTTTGACCTGCAATGGGACAAAAATAGGCTGGTATTATTATTAGTACACACATTAGTTTAACAGTAAGTGGTTTATAGGCCACTTCTCAACATTCCAAACGCTAGGGCTTTAGATGCGTAGTTTATTACAATAGGGCAGAATATGTAGCTATCATTAGAAGGTCAAATAGATTGAACTCAAGGGTCAAATCAAAAGATATGGGTCAAATTAGTATTGAGCACATTTTGTCAAGTGGTAAATTAATATTTTGCTGTGTTGTTTCAAGAGGAGTGGTGGTCCGGTGGTTACCACTGGTATACTTTTCTTTTCATTATATTTATTGAAACCTCAACTGAAATATAATATGATTGTTATTCTTTTATCTGATTATTCCTAAGTATTATGTTTTCACCTTCAGGTGAAGTTGTAAATAAGACAAGATCCAATACGGCCGATGAATCATGGCCGGTCTTAACTTTGTGCGGAAGGCTGTGCAATAACATACTTTAGGAACAAAATGGTGACATGAGGTGAGTGTGAGTGAGAACACTCGCTAAAGTTCGGAGATCCTATGTTCAGATCGGCCATATTGTACCTTGTCTTAATTACAACTCCACCTGAAGGTGAAAACATAATGCTTGAAGGAATAATCAGATTATAAAATTGGAGCAACACTACATAGTACCTTGATACTTTCATTACATAATAATGATTGCATTTCTATATTCAGTACTGCCTTGAATTATGTTATGCATCAGATCAAGACACTAGATAGCCACTGAGTAGTACATACCAAATTGAAGTATTGTACAGGCAGCGACAAAATTCAATCTCGATCCACTCTGTTACTTACACATATCATCTAAATTGATATAAAAATTAAACATAGCTGGCGAAATGTGGGTGTATTACTGACACCTCTGTCCAATCCCTCAGGGAAACAAGGCGTGATGTTATGTTATGATACAAAATTATTGAATGCAATACATTGCTTTTCAACATTTCATGTAATAGTTAATAGTGTGGCCACGTTTACTCTGCATAAGTAAAAAAAAAAACGGTGGAATTTGAAAATCTATAGACGGCAACACCATCCTGTCCAAAAAAATAAAATTATATGATATTTTGCTTTTTTTTTTGTTTTTGATAAGTTATTTAGTTTAAATTCTGATTTATTCCTGCTAAAGAATAATCACTAGCTCGATGCAGGGTGAATTTGATACAGTTCTGTCATCGTATGGAGGTAGAGCATAGGTACGACATAGTCTATTACACATACTATATTACGCAAAAATCAAAAGAAAAAAATATCAAAATCTACTTACAACCCCGAAACTAACATAACTGACTGATGTAAAAGTATACCATATATATAAAACTTGGGGTTGCCCATTTATTCCATTGCAAACTTAGCGTGCCTAGACTCTAGGTACTCTTAAAATTTTATATCAGTTGATTATTATGAATGAATATTTTACGTTAGTTAATTGATTCAGGCGTGACCTTGCGGAAATCCATTATAAAATTCAATAGAAGTTTTTTTTTTTTTTAGTTTGTAGTGTAGTGGATATATAGTGGATATATTTAGTAACCTGTTCCGCTTAGCTATTTCTAAAGAGTCTTAAAAAACCTTGAAAGAAATCGACACGTGTTGCACCACTCAATGAGGCATCCTCAGGATGACGATTGACTTGTCGCGAACTCTAACACGGCGTGTTGCCACACTAAGCGGCAACACGCCGTGCGCGTGCGTCTGCGCTCAGTGCTTGGAACAGGTTACTAAATATATACACTTCTATTGCATTTTATTTTACGTTACTTCATAGTTGACTGCACCAGCCATTTAGCAACATCACATACCTACCTACAACCACTTCAAAATAGTTTCTTATCACTACGAATATTACAATAGATAACACACACATTTTATACCTAATCTGCATCATTCTACTTCCTGAATTAAATCATATTTGTTTTCCGCACTATCTGTAAGTACTTTTATCCTCATAATAATGGACAAACACTCCATATTGTTTGAAAAATTCTATAATTATTATTGTTTAGATATTTTTGTTACATCCTACAGGATTCTTGTAAGGTTTTGGTGAATTATTATTACATCTTTGTGTTAAGTTGAAAGTAGATGCTATGCTATACCAAATTCCTATTTTCTCAGATTGAAAATACCTATGCAACTGAATTTACAAACTTTACATATATTCTTATAATACTTAACTGATTGTTTTTTGTTGCAGTGTGGCTCCCAAGTCTGTTGCAAGCCCAATAGTGGTCAGCAAGCCTGTTTTACCACATAATGGTGAGCATTTTTAACTATACTTCGTTACTTCAATTCATAATCTCAGATAATTTACATTCTGTCACCACTTATAGCTTGTCCAATCCAGCCTGCCCCTTGCTGTTCATCCCCCCCCCCCTCCCTAGCGACGGTCCTAAGCCGAGGTCCGTACCCCACAGGGGGTGTCCTTAGCGTGTAGTCGCTTAGTTTCTTCTAAGTTTTATGCCCTGGCTGGAGGCCTTGCCCTGGGCGTGGGGCGCGTCATTTTAGAGAGGACAAGCTATACTCAACTATGTAATTTAGTTCTATGAATTTAATTTTGTAATCAAAAGTTTATAAAAGGTTTTGGTTGCAATGGAATTTGAACATTATTAATTATGACATTGAGTTTGTTTTTCTTAAACTTAATAAGTTTGATTTATTTATGTATAGATAGTGGCGCGCTGCAAAGGAACTAAAACAAACAAGCCAACTTAGTTATGCTCGCGCACGTCATTGTGCGTGCATTTAGCGGCCAACAGTTGGACGCAATTATTTTCGACGAGTTCACAGCTTTGACTGTACCCAGACATATTTATCTCTTATTTCATACATAACATCACGCCTTGTTTCCCCGAAGGGTAGGGCAGAGGTGTCCCTGTAGCAGGTTCACCCACATTGCGCCAGTTATGTTTTAAGTCCCATGTAATAGGAGGACGGTATCTTTTATTTATTGCTTAATAATTATTTCTGAATTTGAAACGCTCATCTAAGCTCTTGTATTTGGTTGCATAATCTGCCTATAATGTTCCCACTGCTGGGACACAGGCCTCGTCTCTTCGAGAGGGAGTGGGCTGTAATCTACCACAATCGGACACCGTTTTGAGAGCAGTGATGATGAAATTATTTACACAAAGTGAAACGCCTGTCTGGGTTCGATCCTACGACATAGAAGTCGTAAGTCGGGGCCGTTACCACTGGGCCACCTTTTTTTTAGTGGTAAATTATCAAATAACTTCTCCCCTTCTGGGCGGAGCGAGAGGGTGTGTCAGACTCTCACTGACTAAAACCCACCCGTGTTCCTTCAGTTGCCCTGTTGCCGGGGGCCACGAGCTCCCTTTCGGTTTTCTTCGCAACCCCGGCAGGCATCGGCCGTAGCGGACCCCGTCAATTCTGTTTGGTTGACTGGAATAAATTCATAGGCTTTGAATACTTCTTTAGAAACTTTGGGTTATTGGCTAGTTTTCTTTTTGTAATCAAAATTAATTTGTTGAATGTCTTGTTTCAGCAATTCTTGCCTCCAACAATCAAATGAAGCCGTCGTATTGCCAAGAGTGAGTACTTTTATTATTTTATACGAGCTTTATTAGCTGTTGTTCGCGACCTCGTCTGCGTATATTTTGTCTTTGGTCATTTCTTCAAACAAATAGGTACTTATTCAGGATGAAAGTAGCCCTTCTTCAGGTCACGAGCTACATAACTGTAAAAAAAAAAAACCGATCGGTTCAGCGGTTTAGGCGTGAGAAGGTAACAAAATACAGACCAGCCCGTCCCATCTTTGATGTCCTCCCTCCGGTGACGCCCTAAGCCGAGGCTTGTACCCCACAGGAGGTGCCCATAGCGAGCGTTCACCTAGCTTTTTAGCTTAGTTAGTATGCCCCTGGCGGGAGGCTTTGAGTGTAGCAGCTTAAGGCAACCACAGGATTGACCGGTTAAATAGTCATGACCTCAGAGGTCAGCTATGAGATGCCCTACAGAAAAAAAAAAGAAAAATATACAGACTTTTTGTTCGCATACACCTATTATTATATTATTATGAATATTATATTATTACTAATTATTAGTATGAATGGTTTGTCTTAAAAAACATAAAATTTGTCTGCGCACACTTATAAAGAATACCTATTTCAAACATGTATTTTTTTAATTATTTACTACTGATAGATTTACAGTACTTACAAAAGAATTTATATTAAACAAAAAAAATCTTGAGCTTGCGAGGAACATGTAGGCATAATATCATGCAGATATAATAGCAATTTAATCTTCTTTTTTATTTATTTTTTAAATAAACTAAGTTCCTAGTTTCATCTGGTTTTTAACTGTCAAAACAAACAAAGCCACTTAAATGAAAAGGCAAGTAGTTGAAAATGTAAATAAAAACATTGCAGATAATGTATGTCGGTCAGTACGCTCTGAAGGCAGCTTGCAAATAACATAAATATAGAATTTGGCAGCATCTGTAATTCGCGCACTGTTTACATTGTCAGAGGCCTAAGAAGAAATTCTGGATAAACATATATCAATCATGCTGTTGTTATAGGCAAGCAACATTTTATATGTGTAAGGAATCTGGTGGATGAGAAACCCGGTTTAAAAAAAAAATCCTCTGCTTACGGCCTATCACAACACTAATACCTCGTAGGCCATTCTCTCCCAGAATGTAGAGGTAGGCACCAAAATGTTAGCGTAAATGTGTAGTATTGGTGAGGACGAGTACACTTCGTAAAAAAGGGTACTATAAAATTTCAGATTATTTAGAAGATAAAAAAGCATGGGATTGAGCTGCTCGCTCTGCTAAGCCTTGTGTTAAAACTTGACATTTTAATTATTATGTATAATCATCAAAATATACCAGCTTTATATACATATTGACATTGTTGAAAATTATATTCAAAACGACATGATTACTTTGTAAAGTATTATATTATTTTTATTAATTATTGTGAACGTGAGGACTGTGTGGATATCATTATTATTTTCATTTCTCAGTTAGTTTTAATTATGGTCTGGCAGTTTGAGTAGTTTATGCGGCCTACCCAAATGTCCTTTCTTTGGTATTGTTCGTCGAGTTGAGCTCCTTAAGTTCTGAGTTGAGCGCCACGATTACTGACAAATGCTTGCACTGACCGACAGGTCCGTTCCAATCTGTGTGGTTCTTTCCTCAAAAGACCATTTCAGACACTAATCTACATGGTCCTCATATGGTCTGACCAAGATTATGTCTGGACTTTAAAAGAGACTGTGAACTCGTGACTTTGTTTCGGCCTTTCTTCTCAGAGTAGTCAGATAGGAAACGCCGAACTCAACTAATTTATTTTTAATATTTTTTTTTAATATGGCGTGTAAAAGTGATTCCGATATCCTATTTACAGAATAAACAATTTCATTTCATTTCATGACTCTAAAATAAATCATAAATCATTTATTTGCATAAAACATATTATACAGTGGTGTTAAAATATAATTATAATGGCATAAACATGTTTAGCTAGAATAAAACATATCATGCAAAATGAGAGGGTATTTGAAAATATCACAGTAACATTTTTTATCCATAAATTCTTTTGAACAATAGAAACTGCACTCATTCAACCACTGTGCACTGGTACAACGTTATCTTAAATAATCTAGAATTTAATGTTTTGAATTGAGTTGGTGTCTTGTTATAAATACGCACGCACATTGCTAGGCAGTTTTTGTTGTATTTGGCAAGTCTTGGCAAATCATTCAGCACTAATTTATGTGGATCTCGTCTATTCCGAGGATTTGCATAATTTGCTGTCTTAAATAATGTTTTATTTTTAACTACAAAAACACATTTCGTAAATCTACAGAGATAGCAACGGTAACAAAGTCTTTCAAACACTGGTCGACATGAGTCTTCAGGTTGAAGGCTACATATTGCTCGTATGCACTTGTTTTGAGCGACAAATGCTCTGTTCAAATCGGTAATATTACCCCACATTACAAGACCATAGTAAAGATTCTACATACTCGTGGTATGATTAGGGCTTGAGTATCTGACCATTTTTCAATTCCGGAACTGGGTTTCAATATTAAGCAATACAGTTCCAGAATTCCAGAATTCCGGAGTTCAAAGCTTCCTTTAAAAATGGTGTACAAAATGCATACAATGATTTATTGATTATTATTATTTATAATATTTATTGATTATTAGATATTATGGAAATGTCGGAAAAAATGAACCGGTAAACAAAACAAAAAAAAATCGGTCGTTCTAGCGGCTCGCACTTTGTCGACACGACTGCACTGCGACGACCTGCGTGCAGCGTGCGCGATTCCCGAAAACAAATGAGAGAACGAATAGCGCGCTGAGGCTTGGCGGGATGCGGAAGCGGGCGTTGTGGAGCGGCCGGCGGACGCGCCGTGCCTCAAGCCGTGATATTTTTTTATTTTTTTTCGATATCTAAATTCCGGTTTTGATCACACCAATTCCTATATTACAAACGATACTGACATATATCGGGATTCCGGAATTTTGTTAAAACCGGAATTCCGGAGCTCAAGCCCTAGGTATGATATAATAGCAGTTCTTATGAATGATAAGCAATATTCGTATATCATGTTTCGTTTAATTATCTCGAGTTCAACACAATACACACAAATACAAGGTAAGCTCTTATAACAACGCTCTCAAGACATTTCACGCGGTCGAAGTCGGGCGGAAGCTAGTCTAAGCTAAGAGAAAAAAGATTTTTTT
Source organism: Omphaloscelis lunosa (assembly GCA_916610215.1). NCBI lineage: Eukaryota > Metazoa > Arthropoda > Insecta > Lepidoptera > Noctuidae > Omphaloscelis > Omphaloscelis lunosa. The sequence continues at coordinate 4,134,150 of OU744271.1, forward strand.
TAATATTTGTTTGTTACGCTTTCACGACGACGATGAAATTTGGCACATGGGTAGACCATGACCTGCGATATAGAACATAGGACATAGAATACTCCCGATATTCTGACGGGATCAAGACTTATGTGGGTGAAACTGCGGGATTCAGCTAGTTAATATAAAGGTCCTTGTAGCCTGCAGCTTCGTAAATAACTCCTTTTACATCTTTAATAAAAGCTGTAAATATAACATGTAGTGTTTGTTGACAGAACGAACGACGTGAAAATGAACTCGCCGCCGTGCCACTCGCCCGGTGCGATATTGCCTGACCTGCCACAACCCGCCGAGGATCCTGAAAAGGTAAGGACACAATACTGTCATCGACAGTCCATCGATTGCGTACATCATGATACATAACAACACGTACATCACACCTATAGTACACCCTCATTTCTCCAGTTATGTTTAAGTCCCATGTAATAGGGGGCGAGCCTATTGCCATCAACCGGCCACAAAAACAGACTTCGAACTGCTACTGAGAATATCTTGATGAAAAAACCCAATAACACTTCTCCAGACCTGCAAATCGGACCCAGGACGCAGTAGCGGAGCGCAGCGCAGAGCATTTTTCACAAAACTATTCAACTATATTAACTATTCAGTCAAACTATTATCGACATTGTCTACATAGAAATAAAGTTGAAAATAAATAAACTTCCATTAGCTCGAGAGCGCGTCGAAGCGGAAAGATGCGCGCGTCTCAGGTTATGTATTCTCAACTTTATTTTTAGGCACGCAACGTTGATATTTTGTTTGGCAGTGACAACAGCGCTGCGCCAAATATGCGCCAGCACTTAGACAGTCAAAAATAAGTTTAATACGAACAAATAAAGTTCAGTTTGCGGTACCTACAACATTTTTTATAACTTTTTCAATAGTGTCATTCATTCTGGAATCAAATTAATTTTATATTATTGCTGCAGAACTCGGGGCTGTCAAAGGAGGCGACGTCATCGGAGACGCAGGCGTGGTTGTCGCGACAACGCTTCGCTCACCACGCTGCCACATTTACCAATTTCTCAGGAGCAGATCTGCTAAGGTAACTTAATAACTTTATAGTTTACTAGCGTTTTTTTAGCTATCCCACGGGAACGTACTACCGATACCGGGATTACATACCTAAAAGCCGAGGAAAAGGTCATTGACTCCTACCGCAGCGCCCGCGTTACGGTCAACCATAATTATTTTGTCACGCGTAATTCTGAATCTGTGATATCTTTTAAAATATTAATTTAAATGAAATGATGTCAAGGCATATTTCAATCTAAATTAGATGCTCAATTTAAGTAACTTAGTTCATTGAATAACCATTAATATAATACCGGTCAAAATAGCTTCGGAAATAACAATGAAATTTTTATCAAATTCTGAAAGATAAAAATGGTTATTGTGGGTCATTCTTAGAAGATAGACATATGCCATCGTGGACTTTTTCTTGAACTTTTTTAAGATGAACAATACTGTAAAACATAAATTTTATGTAACTTTTACCATTTCCGCGGCGCACGCCAATAAAGTTCCTAGTCCGCATGATTTTTTCCGACATCTTCAACAATAATCATAAAATTTCAGCCAATGTACACAAAACCTTAATGAATTATACAATAAAACCTTCTGCATGAATCACTCCGTCCATTAGGTCAAAACTGTTTGAAAATCCGTTCAGTAGTTTTTGAGTTTATCGCGTTCAGACAGACAGAGGTGGCGGGGGACTTTGTTTTGTAATATGTAAAGAAACCATCTTTCATCACCTTCATGAATACCAGCATGTCTTATAACCCAATTATTACCTATAAATCTTTTGTTCCATTGAATAACTTTTTTTAAGTTTAATGTTTATAATTCTGTTAATACATATATTATGTATTTGTCATGGTCGCGAACCATATTTTGATACAATCTGACACGGATCTGACATTGCCAAAAAACGTAAGAAATTTTCAATTTCGCGGTGTACGTTTGCGGATCCACGATAAAGACATTCAATATGTTTTAGCAAAGTAATTGCCGTTAAGTTTATATATTTATAACTGACGTATAAACAATTTATATATTTTTTAAATTTGTATTTTTGCTGTCAGCCCATAGAATTTTCTAACTGATGTCTTGTTTTCAAACTTGAAAATACAATAGACGTAAATATATTTAATAACTTTTCCGCTGTTTCTAAAGAGCCATAAAAAAAAACACTGAAAGCGATTGACACGTGTTTCACCTCTCAACGAGACATCCTCAGGATGACGATTGACTTGTCGTGAACTCGAACATGGCGTGTTGCCAACGACCGCTGAACGCAGACATCTGTATCGTCTAATAATGGATTTCCGCCTGAATCAATTTACTATCTTAAACTTAGTTTAAACTAATAAAGAAACTAATTATTTTGCATTTTTGTGTAGGTTATCCCGCGATGACATCATTCAGATCTGCGGCCTGGCGGACGGCATTCGTCTGTTCAACGCTCTGCATGCCAAGTAAGTATTTACAATATACAAACTAGTAGCTGTGCCCTAACTGAACTAACACAACTAGGGTATGCAATCTTGAGATCTCGAGTGCTAAAACTGGGATCGAGATTGACAATCTTGCGAGATCGAGGTATCCGAGATAGAGATCTCGCCTACTTTTAAAAATAATCAGCCTATAATGTTCCCACTGCTGGGACACAGGCCTACTCTCTTCGAGAGAGAGTGAGCTGTAATCTACCAAGCGGGTCCAGTGCGTGTTGGTAGATGTCACATCTCTTCGAATTTTTGGCTCTAGTCAAGGACATGCCGGTTTCCCTAACGATGTTTTCCTTCACTCTTTAAAATATGCTTTAAGTTAATGAAAACTAGACGTATTTAGTGTATTGCTGTTACCAAGAAACACCGTATGCTAAAACGAGTTTATCTTCCTATGAGATTGAATCTGGAAAAAAGGCTCGAGATCTCGCGAGATCGAGATCTCATTCCCTACAGGACTCTTCCGAATCCCGAGTTTGACCAATATTTTGTAACAGTTTTTAACTGATTCCTGTTTCGAAATATCTTCACCCTACTTCGCAATTTAACTAATAAATAAACATTTAAATAGTAATTGTAATTTTTAACTGAGTGACACGTTCTTAAGCGCCAATTTGGAACACCTCCAAACCGACCGCAAATAGATATCAGCATAGATATTCACAAACATTCGATACGCTTCCGCGCCGAATCGAACATCAATGTCATCAATCATTGTAATCGAAGTTGTCCTCTAAACGCTGTTTACAAATCTGGAATCCGAACAGTTATTCAAAGTCAAATAATTTATTTCAATTAAGCAAATAAAAGGCACTTTCGAACGTCAAAATTTACAAAAAATAGAATTGATTCTAGTCGCCCCTTCCAAACGGTAGTTTACGTATGGAGAAGAATGGGCAAGAAACTCCACCGTTACTCTTTTAAAATGTTTTCCAATAGTTTGTATAAGTACGTACATTAGTTAAATAATTATATGTGAAGACATTACTATACCACAATAGTGAAAAGAATTAAAAATGAAGCAACGACAGATAAATTAATTATGTGATAGATACATGGTGCTCACATATTTACAAACATTGTACAAGTAGACGATTATCCTAAAATTTTAATTAATAAGTCAGTGTGTGAGGAAATAATCAATGAATGTAAAATCAATGTCATATAACAAATTATACAATTAAATTAGCAACCAGTTTGATTATGTCTAGATTCTAAAGTATCCTATGGAGCAGGACCAGCAGGTTTTCAAACATTCTTATAGTATAGCTTGTTCACTGAAATGACGCGCCCCACTACCGCATTTGCGCACATTATAATGCGGATTTCTATTGTTCTCCATACGAAAACTACCTTTTGGAAGGGGCGACTAGAATCAATTCTATTATTTTGTAAATTTTGACGTTCAAAAGTGCCATACATGGGCCTATTTGAAATAAATGATTTCACTTTGACTTGGAATACATAACAATACGCCTGTTTATCCCGAAGAATAATCAGACGTGTATATGACCTAAGTTTTTGTTCACGCGTAACAATTTCATTTCATTTGAATAAAGGCTCTTTCAAACAGACGCGACACGCGACGCGACACAAAGACACCGCTCGTCGCGCGACGAGCGGTGTCTTTGTGTCGCGTCGCGTGTTGCGTCTGTTTGAAAGACCCTTAAAGGTTTACGAGGCGAGTCGATACTTACAATCTTTATTTTTTATTTTTCCAGACGCATCGAGCCCCGTCTCACAGTGTACGTCTGTCCTGCCGGCAGTACCATATATAGTGCGCTATATCTGCACGCTTGCAGGGCGCACGAACTATTGCACAAGCTGAACACACTTGTGCATGCTTCCAAGGTAATTATACCATTATATAAGTCCGTCAAAGAACAGTAAGTATGGCCCATAATGTTCCCACTCCTTAGATCCAGATCTCCTCTCTGTGAGTGGGAGTGGGCCGTAATTAAACTTAACGGGCCCAGTGCGGGTTTGTGGATGAAATTAGTTCATTTTTCGCTTTTCAAACATAATAATTCAATTTGTTTTATTTTTCAAAAGGAAAAAAAAATATGACACTGGTCACATGAATCTTATACGGTGTAATTTCGATTTATTTTCGTTTTGATCGAGAGAACAAATTTTTGGTGGAGAAAACGTAATATGGGCGACCACTTTTTGTAGCGTTAACACCGGGTAACACGCCTGGCCACACTCTGTTTCATTTCAACCTCTGGAATTATTATTACCAGGGAAACTTCATTCAGTATTTTCTATATATCAAAGGCAATTTTAAACTAATACTCTGTATGAGAAAAACCTGTGACAGATTTGATAATTTTTATTAAATATCCCACTTTTTTGTCCTCAGGAATGCGAGACAGTGTTAGTTTCGGGCCCGAACGGGGCTCGCGTTCGTCTTACGGACGACCTCGTCCGACACATGCCCGACAACTCGACCTACAGGCTCGAGAGAGTTGACGACTGTAGCGCGTTGCTTCTGTGCGCTACCAACAATAATTAGGAAGGTAGGACGAACTTACAGAAACTGAAGGCCCCTGACGATGCCTGTGACAGCCGAATATGCGCGCAGTTGCGCCAAATTCGGGCACGATTATTCTTAGTAATGGCGTTTCTATTTACTGTGGCGATTATGTGCTCTGTACATAGATGGATACTACTCGACAATAGACATTTCAAACCTTATATGATCACATAAGACGGTAATGGCCGATAAAAAAAAGGATTAACAATTATTTGTTGTTTATTTTTATCCCGTCGACTTGTCGCGCTCTAGCAGCCAATTCTGTGTACTGTGTAACTATGTAAGTTAATGTTTTCAAAGAATCTATAAAGTTTAAAAAAAAATCTTTTGACGAGTAGTAAAAAATCTATTGTAATATATGATGGTGACAAATTTAAAAAATATAATAAAATTCAGCTTTTGCCCACTGCTGGGCACAGGCCATGACGATGCTACCACGTTGGACAAACTGGTAACTAGTTATTAAAAATGAGATTATGTACCAAATAAAAATTCCTTGAAAGGAAGTTGAACCAGGATTTGAAAATGTGAATTAAAGACTTTTATGTGCATTTTATATGTTGGATCGATTTATAGTTAATCGCTTAATATTATGATGACTTTTATGTATAGAGATATGAGATGTTTCAATCTTTAACCCGCAAATTCATTGAAGACAAAGTTGAGAAACACTTGCAAACATTGTTGCTAGCAACTTTTGCTTGTCATGAATACAGAACCTTAGCATGGCAGCTGGAAAAGAGGCTTCCTCTCTGTGAGAGGGAGTGGGCCGTAATCTACCATGCCGGCTCAGTGCTGGTTGGTGGATGTCAGATGTATACTGTTGGGTTCCTCACCATGTTGCCAGCAACATGTTTTCGCAACAAAAAATTATCTGAAACAATGTTTCACAACTTTTGTTTTCGCAATGAATGTGGGGCTTAAATCAGCCTATTCACTGTGCTAGCAACTAATGACAGTGGTCTGTTTGTTAGATAGTGAAAAGGTCACTTTAGAATTGTCTAAACAATTTTTAAAACCCGGATTTGACAAAAATAAAATGTGTGTCAAAAGTTTACTTAGGACTTAGAACGAATTAAAGGAAAGATGTTTCGAATGCAGGGGCCATGGAGTATTTCTTGTCATTAATATTCACCTCATTAATCATTCTTACTCAAAAATCTAGATTATGTGTAGTACAGAATCCAGTAGTAAATATGACACGTTGAAATTTAGAAGAACTTCGGTTTTGTATAGCGTTGTCTCTGTCACTCATAGCTGTGTGACAGTCTCCTTCTAAAGCACGATGTGTCATATTATTGTACTGTATAAGATATTATTGCCATCCACGAAGACGCGTCCCAATTTTCTGCCTAATCGCTTAGACGCTTCGTATTCGCGTTTAGGAAGAAGTGTGGGATGCGACTTCCTGGATGTGCTATCTTACTGTAAATCTGTATGTAGTTTTCGAGATTATGTATAGTTTTTCATAAAATTATGCTTAGTTTTAAATAATCTATTTTATCATAGCTATGTAATGATGTAAATTAATTTTGAATTGAAAACTAAAAACGAGAGGTGTCGTTGACCCGGTTGGAGCGAAGTTCCTTTCTCTTTTGCACACTTGTGACGTAACAAAAGTGTCGTGACGTTCAAAACGTTACACTGTTTCAATCTAGCTCTCTTTCGCCAAGTGTGCGATAGGGAACTTCGGTCCAGAAATATTCAATATTGTTACAAGTTAAAATGTAACTAAAAATATATTAAATTGTTAGTTTACATTATTGTAAAATTTGTTAAGTTAATAATTCCGTATTTCAAATTCGTGCAGATTGCACTTTAGTGTATTTAGCTGGTGGCTGACCATTTGGACGTTATGCAAAAGTAATATCTGAGACTGACCTGTATCAATTAATTGTATAAATCATAAACTTTTCGGAATTAATTCTCTCATTGATCTTAAAAATCGCATCAAAATCCATTGTGTGGTTTACAAGAACAAAGCGCTTACGACATAAGCAACTTTGTTTTATATTATCAATATTGATACAGATGTCTGTGGGAATGTTGATACCATCATTCAGTCACAATACGTCCACTGGACATAGGCCCCCCTAAGCAACAGCACATCGACTGGTCCTGTGCTTCCCGCATACAACGGGTTCCCACTACCTTCACCAGGTCTTTGGTACCGTAAAACGGGGTTAATAGAAACAATTTGGACTTTCAAACCGACTTTAATCATATAAATTCTAAGTTTCGGGCAGTAAAGCTGCTTCCATTGTGGGAGTCTTATGTTATTTTACAACCTAATTACAATTTTAATGCTAAATTATTATCAACTTAGGAGAAAAAGACAAAAAACTGGTCAATTTCTATTTGCCCGGGATACGGGGTCAATAGATACGACGTATGGGGTTAATAGAGAAAAGTGATAGGGTTGTCAAAATATTTTATGTTAGGTATGTCGTCATTTCATTGTTCTTGTTAAATTATGAGTAATTAGGTTATGTACCTAATTACTCATAATTTAACAAGAACAATGAAGAACAAGATAATGAAATGAAAGAGTGTACATAATATATTAGAAAACCTTTTTATTAAAATTAAGAAGAATATAATCGCAAACATAACAATGCTTATTAAATAATCAGTTCAAAAATTATGTTAACCTCAGAATTAAGATCACAAAAAAATTAAGCTTAATTAATGATTATGAAACGTAATAAAATTATATTACCAACCCAGTCTGATACATGATAATCTTCTGACAATTACAAAAGTACAATACAAAACAGTACAATAATCATTTCAAAATAATTAGGGTGTCAAAATAATTAAGTACACAATTTGAGTAATTATTAAAAAAAAATAGGATGTTAACATAATGTGTTCATTCTGTAATGTTATACTTAAATGTCTCATTATCACAAACTCACTTTTTTAATACGAATACTTATTTTTAATCAGTATCAGACATTAAATCGGATAATATTTCCTCATCATTTCTGTAATAATTTCGATGCTTTTGTTGTTTTCTTTTCATTTTATTATCATATAATATTTTTGCTAATAGTTTAGGATCTGTAACTGAAATATCAGATATTATTTCAATTTTGTTATTGTTTTTTATTTCATTACTAGAAATCATGGCATCAGAAACATTTAAATTGTCAATCGTTTCAAAATGATCAATAACAACATCATCACCCAAAATAATTGGTACCGTTTCTATATCTAAGTAATCATTAGCCTCACCTGTACTCATTGACTGTGATGATAAGGTTGTTTTTCCTACTTCTTTACAGAAGCTTGTGCTTGGTTCAATGGTTTTCATGATCGTTGGACTTTCATGATCGTAAAACATCTGAGACGTTCCAGCTTCAAGATCATCTTGTAAAAAGTTAGCTGCGAGAGATTTCGTTTCATCTGTTACATTTGGATGTGTTTGTGTTTTTGATTTCTTTCCGATTCCCTTTCCTTTCTGTGTTATTGGTTCTTTTTGCTTGTTATTGTCTTTACTTTCTTTGTTTGTCTTCTTATTTTTTTTCTTTGGCTCTTGGTTCTCGATTTCTGTTTCAGCATAACTTTCATCAAGACTAACGCTCTTTCCAGGTTCTATTTCAATCTTTCTTTTTCTTTTAGGTTCAGCGACATTTATGGTACCAAATCTCATTTCTTTTAATATTGTTAGAACAGATTCATCGATCGATTCTGTTTGATGGCTAACTCTGTCATATCCAGGTAATCTTTTGAGTACTTGTGTAGGGTCCAGTGGATTTATTCCAGCTTTTTTGAATCCTGATAAAATATTTTCTTTAGCATTATGTTTTAGGGCGTCTAAAAGCATAGACAGTAAACGTGGAAAACATCCTTTTGGAACCGATGCTTGTTGGCGACCATCGGATTTTTTCCATTGAAACAATATATTTCGCCAAGCTATTTTCATGGGCCTGAAAAAGGCCACATCCAATGGCTGTGTGATGTGGGTTGAATTAGCTGGCAAGAATACGAAACTTATGTTTTCTTCATGGCACAGTTTAATTAAATCTAATGAAAGGTGCGACGATAAATTATCACCGATCAAGATTTTTCTTCCGGGTACTCCTTGAAAATAGGGTATGATTACCGATTTAATCCAGTCTTCAAAAATGTTTCCATCAAACCAACCTGACTGTGATCTATTGTAACGAGTCCCTTTTGGCCCCTTAACGGTCCAAGTATCATACAAATGTTGTGCCTTATAGACAACATAAGGAGGCAGTAATTCTCCCTCAGCTATGCACGCAATCATAATAGAAACGGCAGACTTCGAGTGGTTCATCACCCGCTCTGGATATTTCACGCCTTTTTTTGTAATTATTTTCTTCCTCCCAGGATCATCCGAAAGATTCGTCTCGTCGTAATTTATAATATTGCACATAGATACGCCTGATAATGAAATTTCTAATTCTTCAAAGTATTTTTTTATTATTTCAGGGGAAACAGCAGCGCGATTTCGCTTTATATTTTGTGATAATCTCTGAGTAATTGAATCTTTGTGTCTTTTCATAAAAGAGGATACAAAATCTGGCCCAGGCATATTATTATTAAATCTCTTTTCCTGGACACCCAATTTATCAAGATAGACCTTAACAAGCATTCTTAAATCATATGCCTCCAAAGGATAGCCCCAGTCAGCACATACATTTATGTATTTAATAAATTCTTCTTCAGTTTCTTTCGATAAAACAGTTTGACCTCCTTGACTTTTCATATGTTTTGTACAGTGTCTGTATAAAACAGATCTGTGTATATTATATTTTTTTGAGATAGTATCAAGAGAACTATTACTCGCAGAATATTCATTAACAGCCTGTTGTATTAAGTTGACGTCATATTTTAAATACTTCTTACCCCGAGGGTCTGGTTTGTAGATGCGTGGCATATTGCTACTATACCTGCGTATACAAAATTAATAATTAAATTAAAAAAAATATATCTTTCGTCATAACAAAATGAATGTTTTAATTGAAAGCATAAACAACTCCTTAAAAATTTTGGTAATAAAGTAAGAACTCAGCAACCTGCATAAAGTGCCAACCCTATCAAAAACGTTTCTAAAAACCCCTTTAGCGTTTCTATTAAACCCTTTCTCGTTCTTATTTACCCCTTTCCCGTTTCTATTCACCTCATATGGCGTTTCTATTTACCCCTCAGTCGTCTCTATTCACCTCGTAATCGAGAAATATTTAAGGGTGCTAAATTTTTATCATTTTAACAATAAAAATCAAACTAATTAGAAAAACTTACCCTTTCAATTTATTCTGGATACACTTTGCTGTTGAATGAACTAATTTTACTATAAAAAACACAGTTTATATAATAACTACAAAGAAGTTAATAGGAGCGCAAAAGACATACACACAACCGTTGTACTTTGATCTCACTTTTGTCACATAAATTGCTAACTTCAAACTATTCAAATGTTGTCAGACCAAAGAAAAAATATTGCCATTGTAAAAAAAAAAAACGCTGTTGCGATTTTTAAAGTAGTTTTCGAATCACAGGCTTTTAGACTTTTTCCCAAGAATATTTCTATTCACCCCGTTTTACGGTACACGTTATGCGAATGTGGACTGAAATGCGAACATTATACGATAATATTATAGGTCAGTCACCAGTCTTAAAATGAAGATAGCCATGGGTTATGTGTTGATTATTGTTTAGTAGTGAGCGAGACCTAAGATCCTCAAGTGTAACTGTAGTACATCCACATTTTACGTTTCATCTAATCGAGGGCGAATCTATTCAATTTAACCTTATCACAACTTGTTAGTGGTTGTAGTTTTATAAAAACGTTGATCTATGTTACTCTGATATATTCGAAAGTTTGTGCAATATTTAAATTTAATTAAGGTCTCGCCACAAAATGGATGTCATAAGGGCAGCTACACACCATATTATGTTAATTAGCTTTAATTCGGTTGTTATGTAATCACAGATTATAATTGTTATTTAGATACGTCTAATATAGCGCCTCTGGGCGATATGCATGTTTATTATAAATAAATGATATTTTTTTTATAGCAAATAAGTTTCAAGTTAATATTAAAATCGAGACGTAAGTTAATGACCTGTACCCTCATAAGGGTAATTTATGCCCCCCTTAAGTTAACCAAGGGATGGCAACCCAACTGCAATGCCTCTGGTATAGCAGATGTTCATAGGTGGTAGTAACCAGTTACATCAGGTGGGCCGCGTGCTTAACCGATCATCTGTCGATTGGCCTTTAGAAGGCCATAACAATTAAAAATTGTATTGTCTCGTTAGTGACAGTTTAATTGCCTTCCAAAAACATAACAATAAAATTTAATGTCCTTTACCCTTTATATCCTTTCAAAGGGTAAAGGTCATTAAAACAGGGTAAGTGAGGTCTATAGTTTTCAGAAGAAAGTGATATGCCAATATTAATTGGTAAGAATACTACTTACATCATCATATCATCACACCTGTATCCCCTAAATGGGGTAAGCAGAGATTTATAGTAGAAAAATCCACAACTTGAAACTTATTTTAAAACTGGTGCCTTACAAAGTGCCTGAACACGACCTCTGAGGTTCGCGCTGTTGCTTCACGGAGTATTATGTTAAAGAATATTTTATAAGATTTTATAATTGTAGTATATAATTATAATATAGTGTTAGAATAAGATATTATGTTGCATGATTTAGGTTAGTCAATGTATGAAGTATATAGTCAATAAATTTATAAAAGACGCATTTCTGAGTTTCTTTTTGACATACAATTCTCTTTAGAACCAGCCGCTGTATAGAGATGTGCACGGAGATACCACAACAACCATTGTGTCATGCAATAAAATAGATGCAGCAAATAAATTGCATCGTCTTAAGACTTTGTGTTCATCTTTGGGAAAATGTGACCACCCGATGTAACTAGTTCCACGTTCACACGGCTATGATCAGCAAGATATCCTCCCGGATCAGATCAGATAGGCTCCCGGTCTAGCGGGGCGGCCCCCAAATCAGTAAGTAAAAGCCAGTTTGTAGTTGGGGATCCCCCCTACGTATGCTAAATATTAGGTCTTTACCTATGAAATTGCCGTTTTTTCATGAAATAAGGTAACGCCCTTGTTTCTCTATATTTTTTATTGTTATTAATCAAAGTAATTACCCATGCAATCAATGCATTTTTGCCAACATAATGGTAGCTTATTGATGCCCTTTTTGAAAAAGTCTGCTGGACAGGAGGCAACAAATTCTTCAAAGGCATTTTGAACTGCCTCTCGGTTATTGAATTTTTTCCTCGTCAAGAAGTTATCCAAATTCTGGAAAAAAGTAGAAGTCTGTAGGGGCAAAGTCTGGTGAGTACGGTGGATGACGGAGAACTTCCAACCCCAGTTCTTGTAACTTGGAGACCGTCTGCTGTGCAGTATGAGGTCGTGCAGGAGCAGCGGAGCCGAACAATTGACCAAAGCTGGTTGGACATGTGCGAGCTTCTCCATCATTATGTTCAGTTCTTCACAGTACACATCTGCAGTAATGCTCATCCCGTTTGGTAAGAAGCTGTGATGAATGACACCGGCGCTAGACCACCAAACAGTGACCATCACTTTTTTAGGGGTCAGTTTTCGTTTGGGGCATTGTTTAGGTGCTGAACCAGGATCTAACCAACTTGCTGAACGCTTGCGATTGTCGAACAATCTATTTTTCGTCGCAAGTAACAAACAATGCGATTCAATATGCCTTCGTTTGTGTGCCTGTTGAGCAGTGCAAGGCTCAACTCGACGCGTGCTTCGCACTAGCGATCATTTAATTCGTGGGGCACCCATTTGTCAATCCATTTGTCATTGGTCAATTTGCGTCGAATTGACAAGGTAAAAACCTTGTCAATTCGACGCAAATTGACCAATATTGTTTGCTAATTTAGCTATAGATTGAGAATCATCAGCTTCCACATTTGCCTTTAATTCGTCATTGTCGACTAAAGTTTTCGGTCGACCACGGGGTTCATTTCTTAGGTCGAAATTTCCAGAACGGAAGCGGGCAAACCAATAACGGGTGGTGCGATCGTTAGTGGTGTTCCTCCGTATACGTCGTTGATGTTGTGTGCCGTTTTGCTTCCACGACGGTACTCATACTTCATAATCATTCGCATTTTCAACGTATTAGCCATGATGATGAAAAACGTACAAATGCGATGAAAACAGAACGCTAACCATTAAAAAAATGACTAATTTTCAAAAAAGAATTCCATAGTTTAAAAGTAAAAATGAAATAGCCAGTACGGCAGAACGGCAATTTCATAGGTAACCTATTATAAACAAGGTGCATTAATTGTTGAGCTTTAACATTTCGAAATCCCTTTGCTCGCTCTTATAGGTATACTACTTTTCAAACTTTTCTGCATATCTGGACGAGGGCCTCCATTTAATTTTGCCGCCCCCTGCCCATAACTAGTATTTTACTGTGTCACCTAATCACTAAATAGTGCATTTGTTTTTAATCGAATGACCAATGGAGTATTGAAGTGTGATCCCAACTTTTTGTATGTGTGTATATCTTATTTTTATAATAATCATTCTTGGATACATTACTGATCCTTTTAGGGAATACTTAAAGTTATGAAGTCGCTAGAACTGATGAAATTGTGAAAAGTAGTCTCAAAATCAATAATGACGCCCAGTAGTGACGCCGCCATGTTTATAACTCGCATCTTGCGTTCCCATCGCAACGTTTCCAGGCGCTTACGTCTCTCACGGTTACTGGCAATGTTTGTTCCCATTTACAGACATTTCTTACGAATATTTTTTTTTTAAACACGTAGGGGGTGGTCGCTTTGTCTCACCACTTATTCCTTGTCAACGTGTTCGCTTAGGCGAGTTGTTTAACCTATCATTGAGTTCACTAAGAGATTGCTAGAGCGAGCGAAGCGAGCTAGAAAACTGGAGAATTCTGATGACTGTTATTGTGATTTTACTAAAAATGCAATAGCGAGCTCGAAAATTGGAGCATCCTGACTCCGATAGGTTAGATTTTCTGTGATTTTAATAAATGAATGCAAAATCTTGAGAATAAGACCGCCCCTGTAGCTTGAAACCTTTGCAAGCCATGAACATACACAAGCCAAAAGTTATTTATCAAATTTTCATTAGTTAATAGATTCCGGGCCTTTTATCATAAGATTTTGAGGTTGTGGATAACATTTTACGAAGTTTCGTTCGGAGGACCCGTGTTATTGATATATTGGCTGGAAAAAACTCAATAAAACTATAAATATTGCTTATAAAATTTATTAAATATTACAAAAGGCACTGTAACTTAATACTGGTCCTATATAATAATATATAGCGTTTATTTGTGATGGTTAAGACATAACAGTTAGTTCAACAATACAGTTATTGCTATTAGGCTAACATCTGAAGCGACATAAAAATATTTAGAAAAATATACAGTTTTTATTGAGGAAATAATTTAAAACACGTTTCCTGATTTTCCCAGTAAGAGGTCTACATTTACCCCTCTAAAGGGTTCACATTACCCCAATTATAAAGGCTAGTTTTACTCCATTATGGAGCTACTGTTACCCAATTAGCAGATTACATTTACCCCACCTATAAGGTTACTTTAACCTAGTTATAGGGCTACTTTTACCCCCATTATGAACAAATAAACTCCCTAAGGGTCTAGCCTAGTTAGGATTTAAAATACACCCTATAAAGGGCTTAATAATACCCCAACCGATATTTAAGTTGACCCCAGTCTCAAATGATTACAGAAAAACTAGTGACTATGTATTTTTGCAAATTCAAGTGCATATTTTTGTCTGCACGTTATATTTGCAGAGATATTTTAATCAGTTCTTAATATATTTAATCCAGAACCTGCTTCTTAATTATTGTCGTAAAAAAGTTAAAATGGAATGTTATACATAAGACAGTGCCTAATATTATGCGGGAGTGTTTACATATGTGTCATAGGTATTCTTATTTAATTCATAATATATTTTAGTACTAAAAGGTTGTATTTACAAGCTTTCGACCTGCCTTAGTAACCAGGTACCTACTTTTTATGTTAATTCTTAGCAAAGCTATAACAATAGTTCATGGTTTTTAGTATTGGACATTTTCTATGTATCATAAGCTAAATAGGGTAACCTACTGGATTTTTAATAAATGTTTTAGTAAGCGGAGATAAATTATTTATTTTTGTTAAATGAAAATATTAACTTTCAACATAATTTCAGGGCTAAATATTCAGTAGGAAAACTGTCCGATACTTTCTTATACAATAAAACATAAATACTTAATAAAAAGCAATGCCGTGGTCCCCGGCAAATCGAGCCACCTTCGGTCATAACAAATCGGCATCGTATTTCTGCCTAAGTTAAGAATCAAACGGATACACAACTAAAATGCCTGTTTACTTAACTTTAAACTGCGTTGTTGGATTTCAATGCAGGCATGCATTAAGGTGTCGCCTAGCGTTAGTGAAAACGGGCATTAAACAATAATTTATAAAAAGATTCTCAGTTAAATATCGGAATGATCTTAATAAACGTTTCGTTAAGAAATAAAAATGGAATGGGTATACAATGCTCACAGTATAGACCACAAAACAAAATTTGTTCGCTAAAATATTATTTATAATTTAAAAGTAAAAATAAATATTTTAAAACTGCTAAAATTTATACCTAAGATATACGGGCCAGAATTTATAATTGGAAAGCAAGTAAGTAGTTTAAATACTTTTTTAATATCAAGTTTTTAACGTTATTTTATTTCTAAAAGTTATATAAAACTTAAGGCCTCTATTCAACAGTGGATAGTCAGCCTTAAAATAAGTTTTTTATTTCAATTCAGTCACAGTTCGACTCTAAAATATTCATGCACGTCGAAAATCTTAATTATATTTTTCATATTGACATGAAAATGAAAAAGTAAGGATTTTCTTACTTGCACTACCCCTTAAAAAGAAGTATTGAGTATGATTTTTAATATTATTATAGCTTTTTAAAAGGTGGTGAAAATAATCCCCTGTTAAATATTTTTAATATTATAAATAAATTTCGCAAAATGTATATTTTATTTATTATTATTTATACATATAAAAATCTTTACAATGTGTAATGCTAGTGGCAATTTATAAAAAACAAAAATTCTTATGATTCTGCTACGCGAAATTTGTAGAGAATACTCGCGATTTTTCAATTTTTTTTTTTGATATTTCACAATTGGTCCAGCCAGTTTAACATATTTTAGCGTAGTCGAGAAAAAGTGAGTTAAAGTGAAAATAATTATTAAAATGATATAAAAGTGCCAAAAAACTTG
The DNA here is from genome assembly GCA_916610215.1 of Omphaloscelis lunosa. Taxonomy (NCBI): domain Eukaryota; kingdom Metazoa; phylum Arthropoda; class Insecta; order Lepidoptera; family Noctuidae; genus Omphaloscelis; species Omphaloscelis lunosa. The sequence goes on from OU744271.1 coordinate 4,150,534, forward strand.
ATTAATTTCAAGTAAAAACATTGTATTGCTTTTCAATACAATTTCAACACTTTATAAAAAGTCAAATTCGTGAATGATACCAAAGGCACATTTTGTTACATTTTTTCTTAAGATTTAAAAAAGCCTATCCTTAAAATTGCAGAATATTTTCAAAACATCATTTACGGATTTTTAATGACTATGTAGAATTGCATGAGAAATTACTTTGTAGCACATGGTTGCTATTTTCCTGTCACTCACAAGTAGATGACTGGGTGTCTGATTGTAGAGCCGAAAGTACTAGCTTACAAGCTGATCCGTGGCGACCCAGACTGCTAGTGTAGAATGGATAACCAAATAAAAGAAGATAATGGCTGACGAATAACCGCTGCTTTACAACGATGGTTTACCGAAATCAACCTTCAACAACAAAATTCTAAGTTAACCAACTACTACTTAATAAAATGTTGATTGGGTTAATAAACACAAATATTAATGTATACAATAATGTATAATGATGGAAATCAGTTATTCTTTTCAATGCGACAATATTGCTTAAAAAAGTAATATTTTTGCTAAATTTGTGATTTAATAAACAAAGCAGCATTTGGTTACCCAGCAACCAAATTTTCTTTTCTTTATAACGGCTCAAACCTTCGTTTCGCAGCCTTTTTGACATAATCTGCCTAAAATGTAGTAAAAAAACCCGACTACAGTCTTTTCCCTGTTACGCCGTCTGATTTTGCAACACAAGGATCCTAAGGCGCCATCTCCACGGGCGAGAGAATCGCAGCGATAGTCTCGCCGTGCCATCAAATTCAATAGAAACTCTATGAATTAATCTCCACACGGCGATATCATCGCGACGATCATTTGAAGGCACAGCGTGTCTATCGCCACGATTCTCTCGTCGGCGGAGATGGCGTCTTGGTCTCGTTGCTATAAGGTTGAAAGTTGCAGGTTAAGCATACTCAGCGGTACAATAACTATGGAAGGACAGTCACGAGCAGGAATATTTTGTACTTGCGCAAGATTCAGAAGCGATTTTTCTCCAAAATATTCATAGATATTTTATAGTTTAATAGATGTATGAGGAACAGGGTGTAAAGTTCACTTATCCTCTACAGAAAAGGGAGGATCCTCCGACCAGACGGGTGTTGTGTCTGGTGGGCTATTCTATTACCCGAAGGTAGACGTCGGGACGTTGTATGTATGCTAGTCGCGCGGTAAATTCTGCTTGCGCGATCCTGCAAAATTCTGCAGGGTAGTTTACCGCGCGATGCAGGATTTTGCGTGACATTAGTTTGATGCATAGTTCGCATGTGGAGATGTAAATGCTGCCACAGTTTTAAGAACATAGTATTTTCGAAATCATACTTTTATGAAATGGGACATTTCACAAAGTTGCAATTTGTTATTTTACGAGAAAAACGCTTTTGAATTTTGCTCAACTGTAAGGTAATTATGCTCGTGAGTCGTGACTGTAAATAACAACCAAAAAACTACAAAGCAACCATCCCTTCGTCGCACAACCAAATTCTTCTGAAGCTGATGGTTACCGGTCACCATGTTGACAGTCAATTGTCATAATGCTGTGGAACTGCGTTCGACGGCGTCAGTTCGACATAGTTGGCTGGCAGCATGCCGGTGCGGCCGGTGCGGAGGACCTGGCCTGTCATCCAGCCGGAGTCGATTGATGTCACGTTTGAGATTAGATCACCTTCGCGGAATGATACCTGGAAAATATATAACAAGGATATTTTTACGGTTCCCTACTTAAGGGACTTTACTAAAGCTGATAACAGACGCTTTAATTTGACCAATCTTAATTTTTTCGTTTTATGAAGAACCACAGTTGGTGATACTTTATTCACATTACGATAAGTTTTCGCTCAAGGCGACAGCGTCGGAGTAGCCCGCGAATTTTCAAATTTTCTTACGTTTTTCGCAATTTGCAGGTCAATATCAGGTTGCATGTTGATCTAAAGATGATTCGCGACCGTATTAAATATTTAATTATAGAATTATAATCATAAAAATCATCAACACAACTCTCTCAGTTCATGTAACCCTATTGAATGACTATTTCATGAAATCATGATATTTGAGGATTATGCTAGCTTAAGGAGTTTTATTGCCGATTTTAAAGATTATAATTGTGTGAAGCCATATTTGTTACGCGATTCATGTTTTAATTAACATAACAGAACTGCAAATTGCAAAAAATGAAAGAACATTTGAATTTTGCAGGCTACCTTAGCGCATCCCCCTTAAGAGCGTTTATTCTGAGAGTGGGCAACGTCGCATATAGATATCAAATATTTCCCTGTTTTGATTAATTTGGCAATATTACTGTATGGAAATAAGAAATGTGGCTAACTAGCGAACTAGAATATTAATAGTGAATTGCAATTATAACACTTAATTTGATGTTGTAACCGATTTAGGTGTAAAAAAAGGCATTTGGAAACTAAATATTCGATATTAATTATTGCATTTCGTAATCAATATATTAGTTCCCTAGTTAGCCACATTTCTTAATTCCATACAGTAATATTGCCAAATTAATCAAAACAGGTAAATATTTGACATCTATTTGCGACGTTGCCCTGTTTCGCGTACTTTTTAATAGTCAGGACTTGCACTGACAGTTTACCATTATCATTTTATCATTTACCAGTTTATCATTGATAGCGTAATTTTGCAATAAATGAATCGTTACCCCACGTCCTATTTGAAAGCGATCGACGCGCGTATACACAATCGTTCGTACTTTTTGTTCGATGACCGTGAACGCGTGGTCGTGTTGACAGAGGGCGCTTTCCAGTGTTCTATACAATAAGTGACATATGCACGCGGCCGATCGCGTATTGGCGCGACGATAGCTTTTACATAGGACGCGGCCTTATCGCTAGAATTATTAATAAAATGTTACCTCATCGCTGTCGCTCGCTTCGTAGTCATACATTGCGACGTATACTCGCTGAGAAAATAAAGAAAGAAAAACATATTAAGAAATATAATAAGTAATTAATGTTTTCAAAAAGAATGGGATAGGAAGTATAAAAATATCTGCCAGGTAAACTATAGTTTGATCGAGACCACTATACTGCGCCAGGAATGAACGACGAGGCGGAGGACAGCGTTGACGAATGAGCGGCAGGACGCCATGAGAGTTAACGAATGAGCGGCCTGCAATGCCCACCCGTTTCGCCGCGCACATGCCTACGCGGTACAGCGGTATCGGTCAAACTATAGCCGAAATTAAACCTAAAGTGGTGAACTTTGACATCTGAAGTACTCATCGGAGTATCTTTTATGTGGTGTTTACCTGATTATGATGGTTGGCAGTCTGTCTGGGCAGCTCGTTAGCGAGAGGGTCGAGGTCCGTCACGCGACCGATCTGACGGCTCTGTTGATGCTGATGCCCTGTTTGTTGGTGAGAACCTGGGGGTATAGCGTGAATATATTAGGATAAACTCTCTTTTGAGAGCGGCTAAAAAGATAGAGGTTCTCTTTAAAGGCTTCTTGTAATTTTAATACGTAGAATATTATATATTTAAGTTTGTGACAAAAAAAAAATAACACAACGATTAAATTTTTGATTAAAATAAAAAGAGGAGAAGAAATAGCTAAAAAAAAATTAAGCATTGCTTGTAGATAATATCCCAAAACCAAAACCAACATGTAAGTGAACACAAAAAATAATGAACAACATAAAAATGAATAAAGAACAAGAACATAAAAAAGCAAATAAAAAAAGAAAATTGATTGGATATTTGACAATTTTTTCATCAAATCACACTAGGGCATAGGTTGTAGTATATTCTGCCTGTATGTTTTACTACAGAAAAAAACCCTTCTCGACAAATGAGGCGCATCTGGTAAGACTTATTATTATTTTATGATTTTTTTACTCAAAAAAATACAAATAATATTTCCAAAAACAGTCAAATATCCAAAGAAACACGATAACACACAAACCTCGTTTCCCATCACTAGTGCTATTATAAATAAGCGTAGCGGACGCCCTTTGCGTATTCGGAGGCGCTCTTGGTCCATCACTAATCGGGTCGTAATCCTGAATCCTTCCAATCTTCTGCTGTAGAGACTGTTGTTGAGACTGGGGTTGTTGTTGGGGCAGATTCTGTTGTTGAGCTGGGTAATTCTGATACTGAGGGTAATATTGACCCTGATATTCTTGGTACTGAGGGTAATATGGCTCCTCTTTTTGCTTGTAGTACTGCTCTTGATACTGTCTGTTATGTCCTGAAGGTTGATGTGCCTGTTGTTGTTGTTGTTGATGGACAACAGACTGCTGTTGTTGGTGAACAACGGGCTGTTGTTGAGGTGGTGGTGGGTGGTACTGAGTTGATGGTGTCTGGTAGTGGTTCTTGGGTGGTAGATGCGGTGGTGGCACGTTTGGTGGCAGCATTTCTGTTGCGTAGTTGTCGATTTGTTGATGGTAGTTGTCCGATGGTAGTTCTACGAGGGGAGACGTATTAGAAACATATGGATGGGGGTCGGAAAAATAACGTTTTTTTTTTAGCCTTTTTGTCTAGTGGTTGCATGCGTGGCTGTCGTTAAGGTCTTAGGTTTTATTCCAAGTCGCACATTATGTACGCTAGAACGGTTTTTATGTTAGACTACGATTTCCATTTATGTAATTTTATTATTGAAAATTGTAGTATGCTAGTTCTTGAGCCAGTTACCCTGAACAAATCTGTTTTACCCCTTTTGGGCAATGGACGGTAACAGCCATCGTGAAAGTTTTTCCTTAATATACGTTTGTTAGGACAGGAAAATAGTTTTTCTGGTATTTTTCCTCTACTAGTAAATGACTACTAAGCCAACAACTGAATGCTATAATTACACGACATTATTCCATGAATTGGTAGGCAGAAGTGTATGAACTCCTACATATGTTATGATTCCCTTGTAATATGTATGAGGAGAGGCTATTACGATTAACCGAGTATTAATCCAGTTTCCTGGCTGCTAATGAGAATATCCCAATTAAAAAACCCAAAGAATCGTTGAGCTCCTTAAGTTCTGAGTTGAGCTACACGATTACTGACAAATGCGGGCACTGACTGGACGGCTCCACTCAATGTGTGTGGTTCTTTCATCAAAAGACCACTTCAGACACCAATCTACATGGTCTTCACATGATTTGACCAAGATTATGTCTGGACTTTAAAAGAGACTGTGACCTTTGAGCGGCCTTTCTTCTCAGAGCAGTCAGATAGGAAACGCCGACCTCATCTAGTTTTCAAAATATGATTGACGTGTAAAAGTGTTTGTACAAACCTACTTACAGAAAAATCTAATATAATTTATTTATCACTTTGCATGAACCAGTGATCGAACCAATTACTCCATGCTTAGCACTCGCATTTGTAACCACTAGACCGCCATAAATGAGTATGCAATATGTATCTTTCCCAAGAATACCATTACGTTTCCGATTAACTTGGTCGAAATAATGAAAGTTAGCAACACATGGTGAGCTTTATGATTGGACATAACACCACATTGATACGATTGTGAATAGTGCAACATGATAAGTGTCCTTTTGATCAGCATGAACCCGTTAGAGCAAAACCTTTTTATAACCTATGCCACCATAATCATATTTTTGCAATACTCTAAGGCCGGGACTACAAGACTGCTTTTGACTTTGCAACGCAAAATTATAGTTAGAAAAACAAGGTTCAATGGATGTGAATTTCCAAAAAAAAAATCCGTTGCGGCTACTCCACTAGCATTGCACTCCACTGGCATTTGTAAACTAGCTGCCTGCGGCTTTGCCCACGAAGGCCCTAATTCTAAAGTTACTCCTTATAACATCATCTGTCAGTGAAAGTCCCGTCAAAATCGGTCCAGCTGTTTCGGAGATTAGCCGGAAGAGACAGACAGGCAAAAAAAAAAGTGTTTTTGTTATGAGTACCGTATATGCTTCCAAATGCATTTATTAAAAAGCTGTTATTTTAACATTACAAAAAGTTAATTCAATTTTATTTATTTGTATAGGTGTATGGAAAAGCAAAGTTCAATGGGAGTGAATTTCCAAACGAAAAGCCGTTATGGCTACTTCATTTATTTGTAATGTAATGTGTTCTTCTATAAATTAGCAGGACAATTTAGATGTTTTCAACAAATTCGTCACTTTTGATAAAATACTAAACAATTATTTATTTTGTCTCATGTTAATTATTTTTTTACTACATATTTGATCAAGAATATTGTGTAACCAATTTGAATATGGATTAGTGTTGCTCTAACGACCACAGCTGTAGTGATCAATGTGAATTGATTTTTAATGTGCTCAGAGTGAATCTGGATAATCCTTAATTACTTATTGATGCGAATATGCATTTGTGAGTCTTACTAAACTCATTAAAAGTATATTGAGGTATTTAAAATACTTTTGGCAGTTTATGAAATGTTAAAATATTACTCCAGCATGGTCTGGAAAGGCTTATGATACTGGGCCGGGTGGTAGGACAACGTGCTCAAGGTAGAACACCGGCAAGATGGTTAGATGCGATTAAGAAGGCTGTTGGAGGCAGTATTTACCGAGTGGCCCACACTGCAGAAGCCCTAAGGGATCTCGCGCACTAGACGGCCATGACCACGACCAGTGGTTGCACCAACCAGGTAAACTATGGAAACCAGCTAGTTGGCCGTTGCGACCAAGTGCGCGATTCGTATCGGTTTCTATAGTTTAGCTGGTCGGTGCGACCTCTGGTCGTGGCCGTGGCCGTCTAGTGCGCGAGATCCCTAAGTTGGAGACTTTGGTCGCGATCCTCAGCATTGAAGGAACGACGAAGATGATAATAGTGGTTGTCATATCAGGTACTTAATGTAATTTTTAATATTATTTTTGCGAAAGTAATGTGCTTGTTAACTTTAAATTACCATTTTTGTAAGTACTGTACCTATTTGATATAATGGTATAATATCTCACTATAAAATTTATTTTTATTGGGGCATATAAAGTGATTTTCAACGCAACGGACTTCCCCAAAGAGGAAGTCAGAGGCAAAGCTCGGATACCGGTTAAATTTTCAAACCATTATTATGTACTTGACGCAAATACCTTTATATTCAGTTTCGCTCCTAGAAACCGGTTTTTTAAATAGGTTTTGGAGGAGCGTTTTCGGATTAACCGGTTTTTTGTTTAGTTTTTTTTCACCGCGGCATCCTCACAAGTAGTCACAAGCTGCAACGCGTTTACCGACAAGCCGCTCGTCGTATAAACCGGTTAATTTAGGTTAAAGTTCTTAAAACGTTCACGTTGTTAAGAAAAGTTCGGAGTAAAACCCAAATAAACCGGTTTTCACCGGTTTATTTTAAACCGGTTCCGAGCCTTGGTCATTGATGTTAGTACACCCACTTGAGGGTAGTCATTTAACAAGATGCGAGTCTACTTACAAAATAAATTAACTCTATAAAATATCCAGATTCACTCCAAAACGCAAAGTGCTAACATAACCACACGACATCAACCAACATTGAAGCAAACATCACCAATACTTGTTACAAAATTTGGTAACCAACTCACCAACAATTTCACCATTCTCATTGATCTGCCGTTGTTTCTCCATCTGAGCCTTCTTCTCCAACTCCCCGTGGTAGGCCACGTTGCTTATAATTTTAGTGTTGGCTTTGATTCTTAGGGTTTCGGGGTCATCTGCGACCTGTAAATAAGATTTGTACTACAATGAAGATTAGAAACTGTTTATTTGTGAATGCAACTGTTGAAGGAACACCTTCGGCAGTTGCAATTGTGGGAAGTATATTATGTAATGCTGTGATGTCAGAACTTCGTTTGGCAAAAGAATGAGGATGGCAATATTTTTTTGCTAAAACTTTATGCACAAGTAAAAAAATACTGTACAATGCGCTACGAAAGATGAGACTTGACCGCGCCTCCCGCGTTCTTTCCGCCCGCTCCAATGACGCCCCGGCGGAGACCTCATATCGCTAAAGAGATAAATCAACTATTGCGCAAGTCAAACCACGTGGTGTATCAAGTCTCATCTTTAGTGGCACGTATTGTACAAAGGCGGACTTAATGCCTGAGGCATTTTCTACGTCAACCCTAGAGTGATGCAGAGACAAAAATAGAATAAATTAGAGATGCCGCGAATACTCGCTATTATTCGCTATTCGGCATTACTCGATATATTTTTGTTAAGGCTCGTGCAGACAAGCGCGCGATATCGCGGGCGCGACACGGGTCACTCTGCCTGTCGCGCCCGCGATATCGCGCTGGTTTTGCACGAGCCTTAACAAAAATATATCGAGTAATGCCGAATACCGAATAATAGTGCCTATTATTCGAAATTCGTCGAATAGTTTTCTCTTAATAAAAATAACCTTTTAATGAACAGAAAATCTTATAGACTTAAAAATAATTAAACTTTTATAATTAAATATTAATATAAGTTACCTTAAACTTAACTTTATTAATAAAAGTTTAATTATTTTTAAGTCTATAGTTTTTCTGTTCATTAAAATACAACTATTCGCCAAATTATATACTTATATTAATACTTAGATATACAGGGTGGCAGGGAAATCGACGCAAAAACTGTTACCATGGATTCAGTACATGATTCTGAACCCCCCTGCGTTTTACACAGAATAAACTTTGTCATCTATTATTATATGTATAACTTTCTGCTACGGATTTAGGGTTTTTGCTGATGAAAGAAGCAGATTGATTAAATAGGATGCCTTGATTATTAAGAAGTCTGTTAGCGTGTTAAGGGGGATGCGCAAGGGCAGCCCGCGAAATTCAAATTTTCTCATATTTTTTGCGATTTCCAGGTCAGTATCAGGTTGTATGTTAGTCAAAATATGATTCGCGACAGTAGCAAATATATTTACTTACAGAATTATTATCATACTGGCTAAAATTCGGAGTGTCACTCGTGGTGTCTAGAATTAGACTAATTCAATTCCTTTTTTTCTAATCGTCGAGCTATTTTTACGAAAAGAATTGTTTTTTTTTTCTTGTAATAGGGATCATGACTAAAAATATATTTTTTTTTTTTGCTATCCGTCAGGTTTTTAATACAGTTTTTAACTTCAGATTATTAAAAAATATTGGACATGTGTTTTTCTTTTTTTACGTTATGAAAAGATTACATTGAGTCAAAATGTGCCATGACATCCTAAGATTTTCTACTTACTTGTGACGTGCGACCCCCTTTCCCCAACTTTAATACGTTTTATCTAAGTAATTTTTTATAAACATGATAAAGCGAAAAATACGTGTCTAATATTTTTTTATTATCTTACTGATGGACTAAATAGAATTTTTTTTTTTTTTTTTACCGAGGCATCATCCCTATCAGGCTATCATAGATTATCCAGTAGTAATCAGTAGATATCATAGGTCTCGTGAATGGTAGACATTAGGATAACTTTTACCCACTGTCTTATGAATTCCGAGGACTACCTTAGCGCATCTCCCAAAAGTAGGTATGAGAGTATTGTGAGAAATCTGTTAGCGTGTTAATTAGTGGCGTGTGGCCGTGCTAATTAGTAAAATACATACCTGTGTAAACTTCCCCTTACTCTTCTCGAAGTCTGCGTGATACTTGACATTGCTCTGTATTTTCGTATTCTCGGCTATTCGTTTAAGTTCGGGTGTCTCCGCCATCGTCGTGTGCTTTGCTTTTGGTACATGTCTGGAAAAATACGATATAGGTATTTAATGGTTTCATAAGAAATGATACACATACATTGTGGAATGCAATAGAATATTGAGTGTTGATGATGAATGATATTTATTTTTATAAGTAGACTGCCTCGTTGGTCTAGTGGTCGCAACCGCTACTGCTGAGCATGAGGTCCTGGGTTCAATACCCGGGTCGGACAGTGTTATTGAGTTTTTTAATCTGGAATTTCTCAGTAGCAGTCCGGAATCTGTATTTGTGCCCGGTTGATGGCAATAGGCTCGTCCCCTATACATGGGACTTAAACATAACTGGCGAAATGTGGGTGTACTATAGGTACACCCCTGCCTAACCCTTCGGGGATTACAGGCGTGATGTTATGTTTTATAAGTAGGTTTATACAAACACTTTTCAGGCTCGTGCAGACAAGCGCGATATCGCGGGCGCTAGAGGCAGCGCGACCCTTGTAACGCCTTTACAATTCAATACTATTTAAAAAACTGGCTAAGTGCGAGTCGGATTCGCACACGAAGGATTCCATACCATCATATAATATTTAATACATTTTAAAAAATACTTTAATTAATAAAATACGTTTGCTGTATGGAAAAATAAAGGAAAGTAAAGTAAAACATATTATTTTTCACTTATTTTATTTTTATTATTTGCATTTATAGTATTTATTTCTAGTTTGTTTTCCGGAAAATTCAAAAATTAATAAGTTTAACTAAGATTTTTAAAAATAAATTAAAAAGTCTAGTTCTCCCTAAAACTAATCGTACCAGTTCGAAAACAGTCTTCATTATTTTCTCACATAAACGATCAATAAAAATTGTCAATTCGCGCTAATTACAAAACTATTTGCTTTCAAGCGTAAAATTCGCGCCGTTGGCAAGAAGTCAATCGTTTCCGCGATCTAGGCAGTAAAAGTTTGAATAATTTGTGACGAACGACTTTCATTCTCAGTGACAAAGTCACGCACAGATTTTGTACATTGATTGACAATATTTTATTTATTACTTAGATTACACCTTAAAGGAAAAATCGGAACTTTTATAAGACCACTTTTCGTCAGCCTTTTTTTTTGGGTGGGAAATCATCAAATAACTTCTCCCGCTCTGGGCGGAGCAGGAGGGCGTGTCAGACTCTTACTGACTAAAACCCACCCGTGTTCCTTCGTTTGCCCTGTTGCCGGGGGCCACGATCTCTCTCTCGGTTTTCTTCGCAACCCCGGCAGGCATCGGCCCTAGCGGACCCCGTCACCTAGGCGGAGCCTATCACAGAGATTTTTCTCAAGATACATGCAACGTAGAAATTCGAATTTTATCATAATGGGTTTTGATAATGCGATACAAATCTTCAGTTAAAGAACATAAAATCTTTCTTCTTGCTTTCCTGCAATCTGTGGGTCTGACTGTTTGCGTTAATCTCCGAAACGGCTGAACCGATTTTGACGGCAGATATAAGGAGTAACTTTTGTTTTACAAAAAGAATTAAAGTCCACGCGGGCGAAGCCGCTTGCAGTTAGTTACATAAAATCCGGACACTGAAACAAGCTCCCGCTTTTTATTACAATTATTATACAGTTTATGCGTAAGTTATGCTAATGAAGAGTTTTCTGCCTATCCTTTTGAAAATAATTCATAGCGTGACCATTACTGGTATGATTCACAACAAACCATATTTTATGTTAATATTCCAGTATCAACTATAGTATGCTAATTACGACTGATTACAGTATGTTAATGTGCGTAATGTTTTGTAATATGCAATTTCAAGCGAGTTGAGAAAGGTCAAGGACTTATTAAACGCGAAAATTAGTTAAATATGAAGTTTATTTACGCTTTCTGCTAAAGAGGAATGTGTTATTACGCAAATGGATAAAATAAGAAATGAATATAAAGAAGTCTGAAAGGGGCACCGGTTACTGAAAAGTTGTGTGGAAATCGGTTGTCATGTTCAAATCCGCTAGAAACTATAGACGTGCTATAGACTATATTTTAATAGCGCGTTATTTTATACGCTATCATTGTAGCACGTTGTTACACAAAACTCAGCCGCGGTCTCAACGCGGAGACGTCATAATTTTATTACGTCTCCGCGACAACACGCTCGGTGAATGATATCTCCCGACGTACACGTAAGAATATAATATTTTTCTCATGGAGCGTCAAATCAATCAATCAAACAAAACAAAGAAAATAAATAAATAAATCAATTTCAAAAAATAAATCAATGAATTTTCATTCATACTTTCCAGGCTTAGGATAGTCTATACTAAAATGTTATTTTAAAATAGTTAATTGATTCAGGCGTGACCTTGCGGAAATCCATATAAAATGATGATGTGGATATATTTAGTAACCTGTTCCGCTTTGTTATTTCTAAAGAGTCTTGAAAATACCCTGGAATAAATCGACACGTGTTTCACCTCTCAACGAGGCATCCTCAGGATGACGATTGACACGGCGTGTTGCCACACCAAGCACTCTGCGCTCAGTGCTTGGTGTAAATATATCCACATCATCATGTTATTTTAAAAAAATTGTGAGACAATTATTATTTATAATTGTAATTTTAAGTTTTAGATACGCCTATAATAGGCGTATTTAAAAGATTAAACAAAAAAGCGACTTAAAATATACTATGTATCGGTACATCATTGCCTTATGAACAAACAATTAAGGAAAATTTCGTAAGGGAACGTTGTAAGTATAAAGAAATTAAGGATATTTGCAAATAATAGACATTTCCTTTGATTTACAACACAAAATTACAGTGTTGGATTTGATCGTTATCGGCAACAGTAATGTAGCATTCATGTAGTCTTTAATCTTATCAGTGACATTATTTGGTATCTGTTAACCTGTATTATAATACTTTGATTCACGGCTAACCCACGTGTTTTAACCGACTTGTAAAACCATAAACCTCTCTATCGCTCAAACGGGTAAAGGAGGAGGTTCTGTAGTGCACGTGATAAGTAGCAATATGTCTTCTAAATTATTTCATGGCATCATCAAAGACTATGAAAGTAACGAGTAAAAAAAAAACATAAACCTACATGGGTACTTATGAAACGTCAGAAGCAGAAGCACGGTTCCAATTCGTCGTTTCCTATGGAGAAGAGCCGAAAGAAAAAAAGTCCACAGTTACTCTTGGATTAGAAAAATTACCTGGGGATGCCAATTTTTTGTGCCACTTACAAATTGAGAGCTTCAATTTGATCATAATTGACTGAAATTCTATTTTTAAATCACCGTAAAGATGTTTTTCATTTCACAATTGGGGTTAATTTATTAACCTCAATTTTCGTCGATGATTTTCAATTACAATTTAATATTCAAACAATAACTGTTGGAAGATGTGGAAACCTAAATACAGATGAATGTGTTACTAATTCCCTTTAATGAGTGATTGCACAGGGTTTGTTTACACTTTCATCAGACACTTTTGAAACAGATCATACTTCTAATAGTCTTTTCACCTTCAGACCTTTCTCACTCTGTCTAGTTAATAGCTATGAGAATCAGGCCAAGGTCTGTACAAGCTAATTACAACTATTTTCCACTCATTGATGACAAGCAAACAGACATAATAAGTAGTGATAAAAGCAGAATTGTAGATTTCAACAGACTAGGTCTGGGAGAAAAGTATTGATACTAGAGTATCGCCACAATACGTGTTGATACTTCAGTAGTGTCCGTAATTCTGTGGCGATACTTAGTTTGTTAGAAAAAACATACATTAACATCACGCCTGCGTTCCTCAAAGGGTTAGACAGAGTTGTCTAACACACCCACATTTCACCAGTTATGTTAAGTCTCATGTTATAGTTGTGAGCCTATTGGCATCAGCCAGGAACAAATTCAAACTCCGCTGAGAAATTCCTGAAGGAAACCAAAAAAGATCAGCCCAACCTTCTAATCGAAAACCACCAGCTCATAAAACAGTAATATTTTAATATTACTTCAATGGGAGAAAGAGATGGAGCTATACATCCTGCGTAGCATGACCACCGTAGAAACGGGTTTTGTCGACGGAAGAATAGACAAAATGACAGATAAACAATCACAATCTGTCATTTTGTCTATTCTTTCGTCGTTAAACCCGTTTCTACGGTGGTCATGCTACGCGTGCTGTAGAGCTTCACCTCTTTCCCACACTGAAGTAATACTAAAATAATACTGCTTTATGAGCTGGTGGTAAGACCCCCTGGACCCTATGTTCAGCACACTAGATATGTGTAACAGACTATGTAGTACGTATGCTATACCTCCATACGATGACAAAACTGTATCAAATCCACACTGCATCGTGCTAGTGACTTTTCTTTACCAGGAATAAATCAGAATATAAACAAAATAACCTATCAAAAACAAAAAGACAAAGTATCAAATTCTTTTTTCGTAGGACAGAATGGTGTTGCCATATATAGATTTTCAAATGCTACCTTTTTTTTTTTACTTATGCTAACTTAGTGTGGCCAGACTGTAATAAGATAAATATGGATACTTCTGATTCAACAGCATATCTCTACTCTTGGCGACTATAGTGGCATAAAATATGCATCTCGTTGCATAATTACTAGCAAGTTGTTGACCAGTCAGTCATTTACATTAAAATCCCTGCGTTTTGACGTAATATACGTAACAAACATGTTTGTTTGTATGTTACGCGGCGTTACGTCACTTGAGTGTTGAGAGTTCGAATTTTATGGAAAGTTAGTATCTTCTAAGGGTTTAAAGAGAGTATTGCTTCTTTTATGCGTACGACAAATAAATAAAATTAAAGTGTCTGTTTGTAATGTCAAAATAATACAACAAACACAATTTTTAATCCGTCTGTCTGTCTGTTTGTTCCGGCTAATCTCCGAAACGGCTTGACCGATTCTGACGGGACATTCACTGGCAGCTATACAAATTAATTAAATTGATGTATAGAATTCCACGCGAACGGAGTCGCGGACAGATGATGCTAGTATAAATATAAACTAACGCCATGAATAAATAATCAATAATTAATCGTCATTAATTAATAGGGGTAGGCAGCAACTACAGAACTTCACATGCTCCGATCCTTACATACTCCTTTTGCTTCGTTTACATTCATACATCTGGTCATACACGCACGCCGATTGCGAGTACTACGCATCTGACCTTTTTGAAGAACATCACCAATAGGGTACACTTACACATACTCCCCTCTGGATTACTGGATTTATTATCAGCTGTGGCAGCCAGAAAAATAAATGCGATTAGAAATTACGTTTGCAACAAAATGCACTTCAATGTAACATTGGTCTCTTAGCTCCTCAGAGTAACGTCTCCTATTAAATCGAGACCCTAGATAAGAAGGCAATCGTTTTCAAATCGTTTCGTATTTCAACGACTGTCAACAGGATTGACATATGCTTTTATGCAATACATTTTTGATTTTCCATTATCGTTATCGCTGGATTGTCACTAAGTAATAGCAGCTGCACGGGTCGATCGATTAGGCTAAGCTACGCTTGCCGCGGTTGGTCCGTGGATGGGTGACCATAATATTCACATACCAAGACCCCTTTGATCCCGGCTGTCATTTGTAGATCTTCGACAGTCGTTACGGGTAGTTAGAAGCTCAAAAGTCTGACAACCAGTCTTACCAAAGGGTAGCGTGTTACCTAGTAACTAGGTTGTGGAGGTCAGATAGGCAGTCGCTCCATGAAAAATACGGGTATTTAGCTGCATCCGGTTAGACTGGAAGCCGATCCCAACATAGTTGGGAAAAGGCTAGGCAGATGGATGTTATCGCTGGTAGAAAGTCATTGTCTATAACGGATCGGGTAAGGTCGGTTCTAAGACTGCAAGTTAATATTCCGAAGTATTGGGGCTACGGAAAGAGCAAGGTACCGATATTCTTGGAGTTTCTCGAATCCGGAATGAGTTGATCCCACAGAAAAGCAAAATCAAGCTTAGCCCCTGGGTAAGCAAAGTCATTATTCTCTTGCTCTAATCTCAATATATTCGTGGTTGGCGTAACATGTCTTTGTCACTCCCTTTCTAGCCATATCATCTGCCACACAGTTCATCGATCGTTGCCTTGGTCTTCCTCTACTCTTATAGCCATCCACAGTTATACTCAAAACTTTCCTTACGACATTTCCCTCATTCGTCCTCCGCATCAGATGGCCATACAATGACAACAGATTTCCACACAACTTCCCATAGCCAGTCGTGTTCTTGAGCGGAATACGCGAGTCAGCAAACGCAGTACATGATACGAGAGCGCATGAGCGCGACGAGGACAAGCCTCGGGCTATACGAGAAGCAATGGTTTTCACGGGATAACTGTTATTAAATATGTAGAATATCGAGCTCAAAGGATCCCAGCATTTAGCAGTGAGGCTATTTAGCAGTAAAAAAAAGTTTACAGCTTCAAGAGCGTTTATTCAGAAAGTGGGCAACGTCAAAAATGGCTGTCAAATATGTCGCTGTTTTTATTAATTTGGCAATATAACTGTATGGAATTATGAAATATGGCCAACTAGTGAACTAAAATATTGGTAAAAAAATGCAATAATTAATATCGTAACACCGAATATTTCGTTTTAGATGTAAAAAAAGTATTTGGAAACTTTCCAAATGCCTGATTAACACCTAAAACAGATACAACACAAATTCAGTGTTATAATAGCAATTTTCTTGTAAACTAGTTAACGGTATCATATTTCCATACAGTAATATTACCAAATTAATCAAAACAGGTAAATATTTGACAGCTATTTGCGACGTTGCCAACTTTTTGTATGAACGCTCTTAATATAAGAGGACGATCAGACAGTTCTCCCACTTCCTCGAAAAACGGATATAATTTTATTATATATTTATTTCTCAAAACGAACTCTTTACCATCGCAGGCGCATGATTCACACATAACGCAGTGTAGCGGAACAACTATGCTGTGAGTAAGCAAGTAATTGCAATGAGTAACGACATATAAATTTACACTGGTTTTGCTGGAGTTGGATTCTGTTACGAGATCCAGCTATTCTGAACTGATTCTGAATGTTTGGGTGTAGGAAGTCTATTTATGGAATTTCCATAATGCAAGAGGGAAAGTGTCGAAATGATAGCCATTTTGGTACCGTCCTTCTAAAATTGAGGATGTGGTGAAAAAGAAGCCAATCTGCATGGTTACTTGTGTGTGTGTTACTATTCAGCACGCGCAGCATAACAACCATAGAAACGGGATTTCTACGGGTTTTGTCGACGGAAGAATAGACAAAATGACAGATTGTGATTGTTTATCTGTCATTTTCTTCTGTCGACAATACCCGTTTCTATTGTGGTCATGCTAAGTGTGCAGGGTGTCCCGGACGTAATAGTTAATTTCGTTTTTCGAAGATACTTTTTGTTGCACATGTTTCATAGCTTAGCAGAGACAGAGACTTTTGAGACCGCATTTTTACGATTTTTTGGAAGATATGATTGTTTTAGTTTTATATTTTTTCGCTCCAAAACCTAAACGCACTATTCACTGGCATAAGTTGCTTCTAAAAAATGCTCTAAAATGTACAAAGACGTATGCGTTATTATAAAAATTGACGTCGTTTTTCAGACAGCAGAAAAGGGACATGTTTGTGAAATGTCACAAAACTGGATAAATATTGTATATGTGAATCACTGAATAATAATTCAGTGATTCACATATACAACTAAATAATAATTAATGAATAAACACTGAATAATAATTCAGTGATTCACATACATATTATTTGACCATTCAAGTTGCAGCCCGTCGTCGTTTTGATCTGACGTAGGTAAACTTGACAAACAAACATGGGAATCATCCATATTATTTGTTTTATTTTCCTTCCCAATCCTATTTCAAGAGGAACTAATTAACAGGAAAAATAAAGTTATGCCTGAATATGGACACGAAGTATGAAGGAATGGCCATTTACTTCAAAAAGCGAGCTCGCTACAGTGACATAGTTTTCGGCACGCGCAGCATGACGATAGTCAGTTCCAAAAATATACGATGAAAGTCTAAACAAACCCTGTTCAGGTAAAATTCTTACCCAATCAGTCACTAAAGGTAATTAGTAACACATTCATTTGTATTTAGAAGGTTTCAGAACTGTCTCACCACTTTTTCCTGCACCGTGTCGCCTACGGACATAAAATTAGTATGGGAGCCCAACCGAAGAATGAATGACATTACGATTTGTTAGTTGTCCCTACTCCCGATGTGTTTTTGCCCGTCCGAAAAAGTTAATTAATAGGGTGTAGGATTGACTCTGAAGTTTCGAACCACTTTCGGACGGGCGCCGATCTGATCTTCGTTGACGGCCTTAGAGAGGTCCCCTGGTTTTGTTATCACTGATGTTGCGGCTAGGGTTGCCAACCATACTGTTAAAAACTGTATTATACTGTTTTTCACTCTATTGTTTACCGTTCAACAAAAATAAAGTACTTACCTAAATGAATACACTGTTTTCACTGAAGCAATATTCAATCAATTTCATCTACTAAGTAGCAGATAGTTAATTGATTCAGGCGTGACCTTGCGGAAATCCATTATAAAATATAATAGAAGTGGATACATTTAGTAACCTGTTCACGTACACGCGCGCTCAGCGCTTGGTGTGGCAACACGCCGTGTTCAAGTTTTCGACAAGTCAATCGTCATCCTGAGGATGCCTCGTTGATAGGTGAAACACGTGTCGATTTGTTTCAGGGTTTTTTTAACTCTTTAGAAATAGCTAAGCGGAACAGGTTACTAAATATATACACTTCTATTGTATTTTACTAAGTAGCAGGTAGCCTTAATTTCATAATAAAACTGAAAATAGATAATTGTTATAATACCTTTTAGATGAGTTAATTGTACCACTTCAGTATTCACAGAATGAGTGTTTTCAATGATGAATGCTAAGTGGTGGGTACGACAGAAATAGAGTTTCATACATTTAATTAAAAAATTGCTCCTCATTTCTTTGGAGAATCTTTCGAAGCCTTCAAAATTGGGGCTAAATTGATAAGAGGCGCGAGAAGCACTAATTAATTATGTATCTATTTAAAGCATCAACTTAAATAAAATAGAAATTGTATATTTTCCCATGTTGACCATAATATATGAATTTATTACCTTTTACAAAAATTTGGCAACCCTAGACTTGCGGCCTACAATACGTCTGTCTCACCCTGGTATGACTGGAAAATATTTTTACCACGGTATAAGCTATTCTCACAGGGCATACCCCAAAGACCACGCCTTTACCAGTAATTAACAAAAAAAAAATTTTTCAACACCACGCGAGGTGGTTAAAAACTATTAATAACGTGTTTGCGACCTTGACCTTATGAGTGCTGTGCGTGCTTTGAATAGGTTGGTCGGAACCACCTATAACATTAGGTAATAGGCCGAATTTACATATTATTGTTGGATCGAAAGCGAAACTGTATGGTGACTGTTTGATTGGAATGTAGGTCTTTAATTCGGGGGAATCAAAAGTGACGCTATGTAATTTTTTAACCGAGCTACTATAAGGTTTTATTTATAAGCAATGCTTAGACTTAAGAGAAGTTTAAACGTCAAAAAAAAATATGGCCAAATCTTTGAACTACGTTTATAAATAAACCCCTTATTTGTCAAATTTTATTATAATCTTTAGCTAAGCCGAAACGGAAAATATCACATTCTTGTTGATTTGAGTGGATTCTTATTAAGTTATTGAACAGTACCTAAGCTTTCTTAACTCTAACCACTAAAGATATCAAGAGGTGAACTCAAACCGAATCCTTCCCATAACAAATAATCGGATTTTTGCATTTCCAGTTAAAAGGATATTGTAACCATGTGTCGGTTTTCCGAACCTCTTTGAGAGAAGACAGGGTTTCACTGAGATGGGCCTTCAATAAATAAATCATGAGGTAAGGATGATTTAAAGATTTAGAATAACCGGAACCGGGTCCGAGGGGGATTCGGGGATTAAGGATGGACTTCTTAAAAGCTAATGACACTTAGGGTAGGTAATAAAGTGGGTTGTCAATTAGATTTTATTAGTAACGAAATAATGAATAATCAAATACTCACGATTCACAGTATGGGAGTTTTCCATATCCTTTGTAGGTACGCATGTTGAGTGTCATGCCGCATTCCTGGCATTTGAAGCACCCTTTGTGCCATACCTGAAAGGTTGATAAAAAAAACCATTAGTATATAAAAATCACAGGACACATTTTGGAGCAGTCCTAAGGTGGACAATCGGCAAGCGTAACGGGCGCCAAGGTAGATGCGGATGGAGCGACGAGACGATTTTTAAAGGCACCGCTCCAAAGCAGCCCACTGCTAAGCTCCACACGTGTACTTAAGCTTCGCTTTGTATGAAAAGGCTGGCGGAAACCACGTGGCAGTGAACCTACCGACTTCCAATAATTTCGGAAGTCGGTGTCTTTGGTTTTGAATTTACGTTTTTTTTTTTTTTTGTTAAAATTAAAGTCATTTTTCATTTTGTAGTGTTTTTATTGGAAGTCGGTTGTTTTTTGTAAAGGTTTTTATTTTTCTCTTTTTAGTTGTGGTACCTACCCCACACAAATTAGAATACCACTATCTGCTGCTAAATAACAGTGACAGGCACTTATCATAATATCATCCACTTATGTACTTACTAAGTGGGAAAAAAATACGTATCAATGAAGCTAACTCAAAAACTATCCAAGCTAAGTTAATAATAGGTACCTATATGTCTATCTCGAGCCAATACCCTTTCATAATTGACGGAGAAATCGGTGGACATAATTTAAAAAAAAATACAAACATAGAACCTCCTTCTTTTTGGAAGTCGGCGGTTAAAAAGGCGACTGACCAGATGCAGCGACGAACAACAAATAAATTGGGATAAGGGCAGGAGGACAATGATGATTGTCCTTATTTATCAGAGCAGGTTTACATAATGTTTGTTTAAAAAACTCGAGCTATTTCGTCCTTGCACCCAGTATTTAACCAATCAACTCTAATACACTTTCCTAAACAAATACAGTTTGCCGGCAGTCCACAGGTGTCAAGTACCCACTTGTACATTAATTGTTAAGCAATTTTCCGCAATTGATATCGCATGGAATGTACTCAACATCACGTTTTACACGTTCAATTAAATTAGCATAAGTGAGGAGCTGGTCAGTCACCTGGGATGTTAACATGTTAATAGTGAAACAGCTGATCTGTCTTTATATAATTATTTGTAAGAAAAACGCGTGTTGTAAATTGTAATATAATGTTTTGAGAGACTGGTCGATGACACTTAAGCAAGAAAAAAACATTTTTTGCCGAAAATGAAGCTTCGGTCGGTCACTACTTACGATCTTTCGGCGCGTCTAAACCAGTAAAATCTAAGCGGCGTTAAAATTGCAATCACCCAATCAAATAAAACGGTCTTTAAATTACAGTCACGTAGTTTTTGGGAAATAAACACTATCATATCAGTCACATCTAAAATATTGAGTCACAGGCCCCACAGTCCATCGGGCATTGCGCAAACGTTGTTTTCGCAAACGCTGGCCCACTTCACACCATATAATACAACAATTAGGTAACAATACACGGTATTCTGCGTTGATTAGTGTTTGTGGATGCGACAGGCTATACAATGTTTGTTGCAGATTTTGAAGAGAAAACTTCTTTAGGCGCGTTGGGCATTTTTGAGATGGGACTAACTAAACCATTGATTTCGCGACACTGTGATGACACCAGCTTTTAATCATTAAAAAGACATGAACGCGTTGATTACCGCGGTGCCGATTTTTTTTCAAGTTTTCCCTACTGTCGACACTCTCGGAGTGCCACTGCTTTTTTTTTTTTGTATTGACATATATTTTTGTAGAAGGAAATTACCTTCTTAGTTATTGAAGAGTTACTTAATTTCTTCGGATAAGTTTAGAATTTCTTGTGGAACTCAAACAAAGGCTGCAAGGGGATTGTTAGGGTAGTAGCATTGGAACGACTCACAAAAGACTGCCGCCTAAAACGGCGCACTTAAACTGCTATTTCGTGTTAAAGAAGGAAGAAGCGGCAATCATCTTCTCAGTAACAAGTTTTAGAGGGTGGAAAAATTAGTTACACGTTTCCGGAGACAACCGAACGGACGTTTTTTTTTTTATGTTTTACGTAAACTTTAGGAAGTTTGTGTTGCATTTTCTCCCCTGGATCCTTTGAACAATTCTTTATCTTCCAGAACATTGTAAAACTTTGAAGGACTCATCCACTTAACGCTATCCTTTCGGAGTCGAATGAATTTTTACCCGACTGCCCCAGAAGTAGGGTAATGTTTTTTATTAATGATAAATCAGGCAGTTGTGGCACCTTCACTGCGCATAATAAAACAATTTGCTAAACAATACACATGCATTCCGTGTCGATTAGAACATACTGTGCTTCGTGCAGTTTGAATACATTTTAGAGGACATTCAAAGTCATGTATGACTATGTGTTTCCATAGGAGTTTTCTCATTACAAAATGGGTTGTAAATTGCTGATTTTAGAGATGTACTGTTGAACCGGGCCTTTAGCATAATCAGCCGTGGACTGCTGAACCAGGCCTATGGCTAGGACTTTCTTACTGTTGGGACACAGGCCACTTCTCTGTAAAAGGGACTGGGCTAAAATCCACCACGCGAGCTCAGTGCGGATTGGCGAATGACACATGTGTGTGTTCTAGGACTTGCCGGTTTCTTCACGATGTTTTTGTCACCATTTTGAGGGCAGTGGTGATGAAATAGAACGTACACTGCCTGCCTGGGTTCGACCAGGCAGTGTTAAATTGAGACATTCACATCCACTTGGCCAGGACAAAGCACGCACAAGCTTAGGTAAACAGTATTTTTATTCTGACCCAGTTTGTATGTTTAAGCGGACAACATACTACCACGGGCAGAATAAAATGGAGCGCTTATATGAGTCATGGTTTATAAATAGTTTATGTTGTAGTATATGTACTTAAGAAGATAAATTCTGCATTAATAGGGGAAAAATATATCAGATAGAACAAGATGTCAAAGAGAAGAAGACGGTTTAACTATAATTACTGAACTTGCAACTCAAACTCAAAGCATTTATTTCAATTAAACCATTTATAGGCACTTTTGAATTGTCAAGGCGTCGATCAGTCAGAAAGATGAAGCTAGTTGGCCATTCTAAAGCGTAGTAAGTTCCTATGGAGAAGAACGGGAAAGAAACTCCGTGTCCACTCAATGATAACCCAACTTTTTAGCGCTTGTTTTCTTAGTTGGCCTGCCTCACAGCGTTACAGCTAATCAGAGGTGTCCCCTAGCTAGTGCTTGGCACTCCGAGTGGTGATTCCTCTTACCAATTTTCTTCTTCCTCTAAAAGATATCTAAGTCCTTTTGCATCGCGGATCTCTCCAAAAATAATTGCACTTAATTATTTATCATAATTATATAAGAAAACATGAGGTTAGTCTTTGGTAGAGTGTGACCAACAGCCAGATGGGTGAATGACATTCAGAAGATCGCGGCTTGAGACGTAAGACTTGGTTGAGACTCGCAAAGACCTGGGAGAGGCCTATACTCAGTAGTCAGTGGACTAAGGCTGCCAATGATGAATGATGAGAGTGTACAGTTGACTGCTTCTTGAAAACTATTACCAAACACCCCTCCGTGCCTCGGAAAGCAAACCGCTGGTCCCGGCTGTCATTCGTAGATTTCTAACAATCCGTGTATTCAGTTCCGGGTATTCAGAAGCCCAACAGTCTCACAACCAGTCGTACCAAGGGGTATCGTGTTACAGATAGTACCATGAGTACCATCCATGAAGACGCGACGCGTCCCACTTTTCTTCCTAAACGCTTACAGTACAAGAGTGCAACATTTCGCTAGTGTTTTAGTACTTTAACTAACTGTGTTTGCACTTGCGAAAAAATCACATAAAAACATGTTGAAATCTGTATTGCAACTATCTCATACAGTGCAAATGCGCAATATGAGTACGTAATTAGTAAACACGACAAAACACTCTTGTACTGTAAACGATGAGGAAGAAGAGTGGGGCGCTTCTTTGTGGATAGCACTGCGTCTTCGTGGATAGCACTATCTGTACCCAGTAACTGGGTTGTGGAGGTCAGATAGGCAGTTGCTCCATGTAAAATAGTGGTTTTACATGGAGCATTCAGCTGCATCTGGTAGACTGGAAGCGGACCCCAACATAGTTGAGAAAAGGCTAGTCAGATTGATTGCTATTGCCAGGAAATCATGTATGGAAAAGAGGTTAGGTTAAAAATAGAAATGTTGACGCCTATCTTTTTCGTCCCGGAAACCGCACGGCTAGCAGACTCGTGCCCAAATGAAACTAATTCTAAAGCAGGCAGTTAAATTAATAGTCAGAAAATAAATGAACCGCTTAATAATATGAGTCAGCTCTCGCAAATAACTCTTAATGTAAACATTGGCGTTTCCGTTCAACAAGATTATATTTAATTTTGGCTTCGTTATGCAACGTTACGAAGTTTATCTTATGTGAGCTGAATTTTAAGCTGGTGGTTCGAAATTCTTTTGTGGTGTTGCTGTGTGTGGTTTCCGGCTGTTAATGGGGTTATATCCATGGTATTTCTGGCATGTGATCTGTAGAATAAATTGCCTAACATGATAAAACTTCGCGCTTGGATTTTTCGGAGCGCCAGGTATATTGGCAGAGCATCCTCCGCTTTCGCCAGTTCTGTTTGCCTAATGTGTCTGTAAACACGTAAACACCCATAACTAATAATCCTTTATCTGATTTAGATAACCATTGTCCTGTAACTGCCAATAACATGGTGCGATAACCAAATCGATTCCTGTCATTTTATAGGACATCTCCATGATGCTACTTATTTTCTAATAAAATAAATAATATAATTATAATGTTTGTATTTATAATAGTAGGAAGTATTCCAGACCGTACTTCCAGGATTTTCCTGATAGCCGTGGAATACCTCTCCACTCCTCATAACCACCGCAGGACACCTTGTCGCTACGACACTTTGTGCTAGCGACCATTTTCGAGGGCCCATTATTAAGTGTGCAAGTCACCCCCTGCCATTTTATCCGTGTACATAATAAAAAATTGATCAGGCAGGGGCCTTAGGCCTTCCATAGTTCTAGATAACCAATCCACTATAGTTACCCAAACCCATAGCCCAATATATTTCATTTCATGTTCTGCAATAGTCCTGCGCCAACCGGGGGTTGTCCTTGGGTACACTGTAGTGCATAGAGGGATAATCGTCGGTTGGTGGTACCACATTCCATTTAAAATTGTCTCAAGGGGCCTCTGCGAGTTGACTTTGGCCCCTCGTACGCCTTCCAAAGGTCCAGGACCCTAGGGTCCTGAGCAATATCAAAGGTATAATAATATTATATCATTTTAAATTTAATTAATGAATAATATTATATATGCGAAAGTTTTTGAGGATGGATGGATGTTTGTTACTCTTTCACGCAAAAACTACTGAACGGATTTGGATGAAATTTGGCACTCAGATAGTTTATAACCTGGATTAACACATAGGATACTTTTCATCCCGATATTTCTACGGGATCGAGACTTATGCGGGTGAAACCACGGGGCGCTGCTAGATATATATATATAATCAAGAAGCTAGCAGACTTAAAGTAGAGACTATTGGATTATACTATTCGTCTCAAAGGGTAGCTAGACCTCGAGGCCGCTCCAATAAAGCGTCTCCCAAAACAATATTGTACTTGAAGCCGGTTTCAACTTTTTCTGATGTGTGTAATTTAGAAGCATTTTTATTTTTGTAAATGTGAGACCATGGAGCCGTTCATTAAATTATTAAGATGTATATTGACTTGAAGGAACATGGCAGTTGAGAGTACCTATGTCATGCTCACTTAAATGTCTCGCTGATGGTGGCGAGTGTGTTGGGTCATTCGGTTCCCGACAAAATGGTTGAGCTGGATGGTGCTGATCCACGCGTGGTGTACATGAACGGGCGCCGTCAGTTGAAACTGGTCATCTCTTATCTGACAGGGCATATTTTTAATCTTATATTTTCAATTGCTTTTGATTATTTTTTGTACATTGTTCTCACATATAGAAGAAACAAGAATGATGTACCCAGGATTTTGCAATATCAATATTTAAAAGAGTGTCCTTGGAGTTTCATGCCCGTTCTTCTCTATAGAGATCTACGTTTTGGAATGAGCAATACTTCCTGTAAATGGTTTGATTGAAATAAATGCATGAGTTTGAGTTTTGTAGCCAGTTGGTACGGTCTTCTGTTCATAGCCCATGTTTAGTGTCAGTGACCATACCTAGGTTCGTATAGCGCCAGCGATCATTATCGTGACATATTAGTGACGCCATTCAAAGCTCACCGATATGGGGGTTACCTCATACATTCAGTCATATTATGACTCATGGCTAACCATGGGTGTGTATAACAAGATGCTGGAAATCTTCTGTATTTCTTGTAATGTGTATTTGTTACAGTGAAGTTTATATTGTTGACAAAAATGTAATGAGGTTCAAAGCTTTGAATTTCCTATTTTCTGGCTGCAAATATCAAGACACCCATTTGAGAATTTAAGCAGAGAACTTGTCAAACTCTTCTTATTTCTTCAATGGAGCAGGCGAATATTTTTTTTTTTTAAACACATTTGTAATTCTGAATTTTGCGGGGATCGTCTTGATGCTAGAGTTTTATAAATTTTAAACTTCAAAGTCTCAATTCAGAAACCGGGTGTTAGAGAATACGCTACAATCTACTAATAGAAATACACAATTTGTGAAAATTTCAACTGTCCACCTATTACGGTTCATAAGATTTGTCTGCTGACAGATAGACGGATAGCGGAAGCTTAGTAATAGGGTTCCGTTTGGCACCCTTCGGGTGCGGAATCCTAAAAACTATAAAGCACGCAATAGGTCGTAATCTCGTGCGGATGTCCCTATCCAGAAGAAATGGATGCATATTGTGATGGGAATTGACTAACATAGTGCATAAGATTTTACTAACACAATAGATACCTATAATTGTAATAATTTATTTCTCTGTATTTTCATAATTTATAATTGTATAGATTAATTTATCTGAAATAAACTGATTAATAGCATGGGGTCTCAACTCGAACAAATTATAATTAGTGTTGAAAAAATAATCATAGATGGCAGCATAGGAAACAATTATAAATTAACAATCACTAAAAACGAGTAACCGGCAGAATTTGGCTGAAGTAAGATTAGTAAAAATCAAAACTTCCTTGTTTAATGCTGATTTATCCATTTAAAGTCGTAAATCACGTATTTCCAAAAAAAACGATAAGTGAAACCTTTTACTTGAATTCGAACCCATAGAATGATAAAGTTCTGAGTTGATGAGCTCTTTGCAATAGATGGCGTTTTACTCAATTTGTCATGACATACTGTATAAGCGTTTGGTAGGAAAATCAAACAACATAATTTTTTATAATCTAATACCTACTTTACATAGAAATAAAGGAATTGAAAGAATAGTTTCAACATGTTTTTGGCAAATACCTACCGACTTAATTTTTTTTTCATTTTACCAATACCTTTCTAAAAATTCTATATAAAACTGGCCAAGTGCGAGTCGGACTCACGCACTAAGGGTTCCGTACCATTACCTATTATCTATAAAAACGAGCAAAAAAAATCACTTTGTTGTCTCCCATACAACAAAGTGATTTTTTTTGCTCCCATAAATATTTATTTTATTCTGTTTTTTAGTATTAGTTGTTATAGCGGCAACAGAAATACATCATCTGTGAAAATTTAAACTGTCTAACTATCACAGTTCATGAGATAGAGTCTGGTGACAGACGGACAGACAGACGGACAGTGGAATCTTAGTAATACGGTCCCGGTTTACCCTTTGAGTACGGAACCCTAAAAAGGATTTGTACGAAACGTTTTAAAAGTGAATAGGTAGCTAATGGTGACGATTTTCATTAGAGTCTAATGTCCTCCCCCACCCTTTTTTTTTTTTTTGAGGATGGGAAATCATCAAATAACTTCTCCCGCTCTGGGCGGAGCGGGAGGGCGTGTCAGACTCTTACTGACTAAAACCCACCCGTGTTCCTTCGGTTGCCCTGTTGCCGGGGGCCACGATCTCCCTTTCGGTTTTCTTCGCAACCCCGGCAGGCATCGGCCCTAGTGGACCCCTTCAAATCTGCTGACATCTCTTTGAGGCGCGCGTGGAACACAACGCGCCGTTGTGTGGATCGCCCGGAGGACACGGTGGAGCATACGGTGGAGGTCTGTCCTCCCCCACCCTGCCAGCTAAATGGTTGGTTTATGTGAAAAAAGATCACAAGAGGAGTATTTATAACGAAATTAAAAGGAAAACTATCACAGCTAAGTAAGATCTATAAGTTAACGAGTAATAAATCAACCAACTTAAAGCGGTTGCAAAAACGTGTTCTTCCGTATGTTCTCCCGTATACATTCCGTATGGGAGAACATGTTTTTCAACTACAAAGTTAAGTTTGTTCTTGGGATAAATTCATCCTAACTACGGAACCCTTCATTATGCGTGGTCCAACACGTACTTGGCCGGTTTTATTTGATATTTTTAAAAACATTAAGCCGTCCTTCACACGAATGTAATTTAATCGCGACGGGATTTTATCGCGCACTGGATTTTCAACTCTCGGTGTTAAGCCGAGCGTTGAGAATCAAGTGCACGAAAAAGTCGTCGCAATTGTATTACATCCGTGCGAACTTGGGCTTACTGTCAAAATTAGTTCGGATGAAGAACGCGTGATTTCAGTTTTAGGGTTTTAGCAATAGTAGATTTGGTAACGAGGAGATGAAAATCTAGATTTAAGCATTGAAATACAAAAAAATACATAAAGAGGCATTCGCTGCCGCGTGAAAATTGCTAGCTCACTCACAAAAATGAAACTATTCCGTCAACTCGAGATATTTTTGTTGTATTGTTAATATACTTGTCCTTGAACGTACCGTGCGATGTGTGAATGCCATAAGTATCTAAGTCGACTTCTAGATGGCGTTATAAAACTACAGTCTCTGGCAATTTGTGAGTCGCTGATGCTGCCATCTGTTGAAACAATGGAGGAAGGAAAATAGCTAGCTCAATAGCCAGACTTAGGGAGGTATCATTTCTTTGTATGGGATTGGGTATCTGTACTAGTATATTATCTGTGTTAATAGTAATAAAATGGAGGATATTCTTTAGTCAACGCGTAAAGAAAGCCGTGAGTTGTGTGTATGTTGTATGACATTTTTTTGTATTGTATTTTTTTTCTTGTATTTACTTATTATTTTTTATATTATTTTTTTATAGACCATAATGGTCTGCAATAAAGATTTTTATTTATTATTAGCCTTTTATTTCGGCTTTTACATGCACCTTATGAAACGCTTCTGGTGTTGACTAAATACAAAAGTAGGAGTACACAGATTTCTTTGCCCCAGTTAACTTGCCCTAGATGTAGGACTAACTTTCCATTTCCTCTTGGGATCTTGTTACTTTTAATTATGACACTTACAGAGTAACCTCCGACTGCCGGGTGGATATTTTTAATTACGTTCTACTGCGATTTAGATAAACTCACAATATGCTTTTCCCAAAATAAGACATTTTGTAAAATCTAGACCTATGGAACCGTTCAAGTAATACGTAAGCACTATAGGGGGGCGGAGGGGTCCATGCTTTGCTTATTTTTGATGACATGGGGGTGGGGGGGTCTAGATGGTGAATACGTCAGCAGTAATTATTTACTTTTTTTACACATATGGCAGGGTGCCATATGTGTAAAAAAAGTAAATAATTACTGCTGCAAGCATAGACAATGTGTAGGTACACATTGTCTATGCTTGAAAACGAAACGAATATATTTCTAGAATTATAACTGCTGCTCATAAATCAGTAAAAAAACAGAATACTTACATTGAAAGAAAAACGCATAACCCAATGTTTACGTAAGCATGGGACGGGGGGTGAGGGGGAAGAGCTTTGATCACTTTTGCTGACAAGGGGGAGGGGGGTAAATAATTGTAATAAATCTGCTTACGTAATACTTCAACGGCCCCTATCGCTGCGAACAATCGAACAACCTCCGCTCTGTGCATACACGCTCACACACACATTTACAATCAAACTACACCTCAATAAGTGCACACATGTTTACGAAACCGGCCTCACGTCACTGTTGAAAGCGCTATGGCTTGGTTTTTTATTTATTCTGAGACTCAGCAACATATTCTAATGCATGTAGTAAGTAGGTAGGTAGGCACAGATAAATCTGTGTGGGTAGATAGGTATGCAAATAAATACATGATAAAATCTTGTCCTCGCTTAAGAGGAGGCTCCCTAAATTGTATGTTAATTTTCATTAATATTCTGAAAAAGTCACGCATACAATCAAAATGAAACTTTAGTATATGATTTATTTATTGGATCTTTTTCTTTCCATATATAAGACAGTTACGTAATTGTAACATTTTCGCTCGATCTATTTTTTTTTCGAAAATCATGTCTTTTTTTAAAGATTATTTGCAACAAAAACAAGATTACTCGGCTTTTATGTCTAAAATAATTATTGACAGTAAGTAAATATAGTTTATTAACATTGCCCGACCTGGGAATCGAAGTCACGATCTCATGCTCAGCAGTAGCTCTTGCGGCCACTAGACCCACGAGGCAGTCACACACACCACTGCCACACACACATACACAGTCACAGATACCTGTTTAGCCCTTCGGGCAAAGTAGGTGTGATGGCGTTTATGTGATCGTCAAAGTTGGTCTCACTAAAACAAGAGCAACCAGCAACTTCATAGCATTGGCAGTTCTACTAATCTGACGTCACTAACTGGTGAGCACGTGGTACTAAAAAGAGCAACCAGCAACTTCATAGCATTAGCAGTTCGTTGGCGGTTCTACTAATCTGACGTCATCGAATCGTGAGTACCCGCATAAGCTCTAAGAGCGACCATCCTGCGCAATTTGAACGTCTAACCGAAGTAAATGGGTCAATTTACTGTACTTGACCGTTGGGCGGCTAACTAGCTATTACAGATGCTATTGTTGTCTAAGTAGCCTGTTTATTACTGTATAAGGTCTTCGAGCGAGCAGAGAGCAGTTGTAGGTCATGGGTTCGAACCCAGGCGTTTTACTTTGTGTACAAAATTTCATCACCACTGCTCTAAAAACGTTGAAGCATCAACGCGATTAAAACGGGAGTTTCTCTTCGCCTGTAACCCTTGCTTGGCAGTCCGTACTCGAGAAATAGAATACAGTCTAATACGATGACATTAATAATTTTCTATACCATACAGCTATAAGTAACAACATTATTTGACCCAATTTCTATCCAAGTGGCGTTCAATTGAACAGTTTACTTAGATTCCGAGATAAAAGTGACTAACTGTAATTGTCGATCGCACCGTATAAGGTTAAGGTAAACTTAGGTTAAGGTGAACGGCTTAGGCCGACCGATTAACCGAGTCCGTGCGCGGTGCGGGAGGGGTGGCAGTTGTCACAAGTTAACGAATCACTGATCTCTCGCATTACGACACCACACCCCCTCCCGCACCGCGCAGCTACCTCAGGAACGGACTCAGTTAAGCGGTCGGCCTATAGTTATCAGTTATAATGATATAACGTTGGGTGTTATAGCATAATGTGGTTAAAAATAATTTTAGGTTTGTGTCGAGTTTTAGCTCCAGAAATCGTGGGTTAACGGAACGCAAGCTTTTTAAGGGAACGGAATACATATTTGTTGTTGTCATCAATTTAATCAACATAAAAATCTGATACTGAATGACCTGCAAATTTTCTTTCGCCTTAACGAAAGAAATGGTACAAAACTTAATGCAATTTCGGAATAATACAACTCTGTAAAAAAACATTTCTGCTGGATTTTCACGACATCGGCATGCGAATTTGTTGGTGGAACAGCTGTCACTTTTTTTCTCCCAGCAGTGTAGAATGACGAGCGACAGAATGTTTTAAAGGAGATTGTACATACACCTCCATACATAAACTCACATCTGGTCATACACGCACGCCGGTTGCGAGTACTACCCACCTGACCTTTCTGAAGAACATCACCAATAAGGTAAAGGAAATAAAAAAGATTAACCTCCTCTTTTAGTCCTAAACAAATCTTAGAGTCCTTTAAATAAGGTTACGAACGTCATTCTTAAATTGACTTCTCACATTATGACGTAAAAAGCCATATGGTTTTTTCGTTCATACATCATGTTCTAACAAAGAAACTTTAATGGCAGTTAGCATTGTAAATTGTGTACGCTTAAACAGCTTGCAAGTGTAACAGCTGATTCACAATTCTTTTATTTTCTGTTCAACTTGGATACAACTCAGACGAATCCAACATCTGGGAGTCATACAGCTACATATTAGCATCCTAATACCGAATTCAAATAATTTAGGAACATGAAAATAAGATGTATTTCAGCTATATTTGAGGTCTCAAATTTTTGAGCGCATATCGCATGTCATAAGAAGTAAAATAGCAGGCATACATTTTGAAAAACAAAAAAAAATGGCGCTGACTACGCATAATATCGCCACTTCTGACTTGTATGACAACGCCACAGATATATGAAATAGTGGACAACGCGGTCCCCGCACCCCATTTGTTTCTCAGTATTATCGTATTTCGCCCATGTTCATGTTTGCCGGTCACTGTAACAGTTGGAACTGCAACAATAAACTCTTAATTGAATGTGAATGTCAAACTAACGACAGTTAACAAAAGATTAACATTGTGCAACCGGCGCTTAACCTCAGGCGCCACGAACGGGTCGCAGTTATGCTTCACTTGCCACTTTCTATATTGTAACGACCATCTGTAACGCTTTATTAGCTGTGTGAACCAAAATGAGATAGAACTGATAACATAACATCACGCCTGTGTCCCCAAAGGGTTAGGCAGAGGTGTACCCGCATTCCGCCAGTTATGTTGAAGTCCCATGTAATACGGGGCGAATTTATTGCCATCAACCGGGCACAAATCCAGACTCCGAGCTGTTGCTGAGAGCAGTTACTGGCTTGTATGGCCTCGTTTAGCAGTGATATTGGCGAAAAATACATCCGTGGTTGGTGGCAGTGAAGATATCTGGGAATGACTGGGAACGTCTGGCACACCCCGGGCGTTTAGCCACAAAACCAACCTTGCTGACTACGCTAATCAAGTACAACAGCGGGGTAATCGCGTAATACACTTACAATGGCAATGCCTTTCATTTTGACAGTTAAACAACATTCATTGCGTTATTTACGTTGTCGAGTAGGAAAATTTTTCAAACATGAAGATATGAAGTAATGGATAAGCAATTTCATTCGTTACGCTTACGCTATTACGGTGCTGGCGTTTAGCTGCTTTAGCTAAACAAAAGATTAACATTGTGCAACCGGCGCTTAACCCCGGGCGCCACGAACGGGTCGCAGTTATGTTTTACTCGCTACTTTCTATGTGACGGCCATCTGTGTGTAGCTGGGTTTATGACTGTTGTTCTCGACCTATAAGGAATTGTTTAGCTAGGAATAAGGTCATGATGTCTTCCTTTTCGTTGTTAAGTGTAATAGGAGTATTATATAACCAGCCCGTCCCATCCTTGATGTCCTCCCTCCGGTTGTCGCCCTAAGCCAAGGTTCGTACCCCACAGTGGGTGCCCTTAGCGAGCGTTCACCTAGTTTTAATTAGCATAGTTGCATATCCTCTGGCTGGAGGTTTTAAGTGTAGTAGCTTAAGGCACCCACAGCAAAGCCCGGTTAAGTAGTCATGATCTCAGAGGTCAACTAACAGATGCCCTACCTAAAAAAATAAAAGTATTTTGTAATCTTTTCTTTTGTCGTCATATTTGTTTAACAGTCCTCAAATTTCCACGTTTAAACATTTATAAAAAAAAAAAAAACACAAATCTACAAGGGCACTTGAGAAACGTCAGAAGCTAGGTGCTCGGTCCCAATTGGTCGCTTCCTATGGAGAAGAGCCGGCAAGAAACTCCACGGTTACTCTTTTTAAAATAAATGGTTTCTACAATGTTTTCAAATTATTGTGTTAATAGGTATGAGAGGACAGTGTACGTATACTAATATACTATACGAATACTAAATCTATATATAATTTTATATTAAAGGAAAGACTGATTGACATATCTACGCAGAGCCGAATCTACTGGGACTAGGAACGAGAAATTTTGCACACAGCTTCCTTTTGTAATGTAGGGGAGCACTAAAAAGGAGTTTTTGAAAATTCCACCTTTAAGGGGGCGAAAAGGGAGATTTTGTTTGAACGAAAAATCTTATTCCTTGAATAATAAACTTGAAACTTGGCACAAAAAGCACTAGGTTTGTATGAATTCACGACAGTATTCAATCATTATGTTATGCTACTAATAGTATTTAGATGAGGCAGACGGATCGCCGTCCCCGGACGATAAAATGATAACCACTTAAACGCAACTTTTCAGGAAAAATAAAAGACATGTTTTCGTCGATTGCTCCATAAATAATGGACGTAGAGAGATGATTGTCAGCTTTGAAAAAACAATATTTTTTGTCACGAGAACATAATTCTATGACTGTTTGCCATACTAACAATTGGGAGTATATTTTGTTAATATTATATTAACACTTTATCCTCGTTATTTAAGGCCTTTTTTTTTTGGATGGAAAATCATCAAATAACTTCTCCCGCTCTGGGCGGAGCAGGAGGGTGTGTCAGACTCTTACTGACCCACCCGTGTTCCTGCGGTTGCCCTGTTGCCGGGGGCCACGATCTCCCTTTCGGTTTTCTTCGCAACCCCGGCAGGGTAATTTAAAGCCTGTGTTATTAAATCTTTGAATAGTACTGTAATATTTTGTAACTTCGTAATTAATGAGCTGTATAAAAATGTGGAAAAAATAGATTCCAAAAATGACAACACTAAAACTAAGATAATGGCAGTTATCATTATTCTCCGGGGACGGCGAGATGTTTATAACCTGGAATACTTTTTATCTCAGTAGTGCGTTTCCATGAGATAATTTCCGACTTCCACGCGAGCTGAGCCGCGGGAAAAACCTAGTAATCTATATATATAAAAATGAATCCCTATTTCCCTTGGTCACGACATCACGCTAAAACGGCTGAACGGATTTGGATGAAATTTGGGATATGGATAGACCTTGACCCGGAGAAGGACATAGGATACTTTTTATCCCGGTATTTTTACGGGATCGAGACTTATGCGGGTGAAACCGCGGAGCGCAGCTAGTAATATTATAGTTTGTAAGTTTTTATGTAGGGGGTAATCTCCGGAACTGCCAGTCGGATTTGAAAAAATCTTTTTACATTTGATAGCCCAATTCTTGAGGAAGGTTATAGGCTATTTAACATCACGCTACGACGCTTAGGAGCTGTGCAAGAAGACAAAAGATCAGAAAGAACGCTAAGCGAAACCGAAGTAATACGGCAGTTGCCAAGGTAAAAAAAAAGAAATTCTATTTAGTCCGTCTTTCATATAATAAAAAAATATTGGACACGTATTTTTTGCTTTATCATTATTAATCAAAACTACCTTATAAAACCATCATTAAAGTTGGGGATTTGGGGCTTGCTACGTCACAAATCAGTATAAAATCTAGCAAGCTGTGACGTCATGCCACATTTAAACTCAATGTATCGCCGTTATCATTTGATTACGTCAAAAAATAAAAAATACGTGTCCTATATTTTTTATTAATCTACCATCCGGCTTAATTTTTTTTTTATACACGCCCGTTGCGCAGGCGGGCGATGGGATTGCGACGCCATAGGTCGGGGGCAGAAGCTAATCTCATATAATATTGAAAGGAGATTTTGCCACAATATCTATGTATATGATATTTTGTTTGTGTAAGATTTAGTGAGTGAGTAGTTGAAGTGCCATAATAAATAATGACCACGGTTGGCAAACGAATTGGTGATTGCAGTTTGTTGTTATTATATGCAGTTAGAATGACGGCTTTGCCACTCAAGGCAGACACAGATGGCAAAGTGTAATTATTTTTGCCAGTAATTATGCGACACCTTTTTCTTTGTTCACAACTTTACGTAAGCTTTACTTGATCGAATAATTCTTCTCTTCGAACGAGTCCCCAAAAGAGCATAATTATGTAAATATGTAGATACATTAGCTTATTCTCAGAAGCTTTTGTTAAAACCTTTTTGTACCGTTTCCAAAAAATCCCAAAATTTCTTCGACTTTCCCAAGAAATGCTACTTCCACTAATTCTCTAAAACGTCGTGAAGATATACAATTATTACAAAGAGCTGCGCAGTGACTGCAAGACATAGTGGTCTGTATTTAATTATTAAATTAATAATAGTGTTTGTAGGCGCGCCCGATGACATAGGGGACACCATGAGTTGTTCATAATTGAGGATAACATCGACATAAACAATACAATGCAAAAATAAAACTTAAGAACATAGTTTTTAAATATAACAGGAAATTTGCTTATTATTTGAAGCAAAAATGACAAATGGCTAACAGAGAAAGAAAATGTGTAGAGTTATTGAAGTGTAGTGTAGAGATTTCGATCGTGGAACAACAAAATATCACAGTTACGGCGTTGGTAAGTTAAGCGTCAACGTACTAGGTCCACAAGAGCGACCCGCAGCCGCGAGATTAATTGCGTAACACACGTAAACTGACGATTGTTCGCAATGTGTTTCATTTTGACAGTTCACCCACGTTCATTGCATTATTCACACTGTTGAACAGAGCAATTGATTAGCAATATCCTTAAAAACTCTCGGATTGTGATTGATGTGTGATGGGGGGCATGTTATTATTTCTAGCATGGTAAATAAAAAAATGGTATTTTGTGGACGACTTAAAAAACCGGCCAAGTGCATGTCGGACTACGCACAATAAAGGGTTCCGTAGTTGGGATGAATTTATCCCAAATACAAACTTAACATTGTAGTTGAAATACATATTCTCCGATACATTCCAACTGCAAATATAAGTTTGTACGTAAAATATTGAGAGATTTACCATGTTATTTTAAGACCATAGACTTCTTATAGGTTTTCCTGTAATCTACGAGTATACAGCCATACTTTGTATTCTTTTTTCTAAATTTTAGGTCCAGTAGTTTCGGAGATAAGGGGGGAATGGGAAATTTTCATCGAATTTCTTAAATATCTTTAAAAGTATTTATTTCAAAATTATATAAAAAATATGTTTAAGATGCTCTCAACAAGCCCTTTCATTTTATGTCACATGGTACTGTTAGCATAACTTTTTTTTTATTTGCTTATTTACCCCTTAAAAGTGACCCCCATATTCAAAATTCATTTATAAACGTTACATGTTCGTGTTTGGGTCACAGAAATACATTTACCAAATTTCAACTTAATCGGTCCATTAGACTCTGAGCAAATTGGCTGTGACAGACGGACAGACAGACAGACACACGAGTGATCCTATAAGGGGTCCGTTTTTTTCCTTTTGAAGTACGGAACCCTTAAATCGTTCTCGCTTCGACTGCATTCCTTGTATTTTCTTTTCTTCAAATTGTCTCATCATAATGAACACCACTTTTTTACTCTAATATAACATGACTACCTCCATGTCCTACAAAACGGACACGAATCGTCACTGTACTACCGTCATTCCGTCACGGTTCTAAACACGGGCACAATGACTCTTGTCGCTTCAACGCTCACAAATGTTGACATAATATGTTTCTAAGCTGGGTATAAATCAGCGGATTTATCTGGCGTTTGATATGGTTAGATGATGGGAGAATGTGGTTCCTGACTGAAGATATTCCACTACTTTACTTTCCTTAGATGTGGCTTGATAGGCAGACTCATTCTTGTCTATAAAGATTCTGCTACACCAATTGCAATAATGGTGGTCATGATAATGTCATTACAGTCTGTAGTTCATTAACTTTTTGATAAATAAATTATGATTTAGATCCACATTTCGCCATTATAAATGAATTTAATTTTACATAACATAACACAACATCACGTAGTTTCCCCGAAGGGTCGGGCAGAGGTGTCCCTGTAGCAGGTAGACTCACATTTCGCCAGTTATATTTTAAGTCCCTTGTAATACGGGGCGAGCCTATTCCCATCAACCGGGCACAAATCCAGACTCCGAGTTGCTACTGAGAAATTTCAGATAGTAAAACCCAAAAACACTGCCCGAGCCGAGAATCGAACCCAGGACCTCGCACCTTAATACCAACAGGACCTTAATTAATTAGGACCTTAATTTTACATTTTGGCAGGATACTATCGAACTCAATTGAGTAAATCGACAAATAGAGGCAGCTGTCTGTATATTTTTGGCTAATCTAGATATTTTTCTGTTCGGTATATTTTCCTATTGCGTATACCAATTTAAAAACAGTGTAAAGGCATCGTTTTGATAGATAATCCAAACAGGCACGTTCTAAAATAGACAATAGACCCCATCACCCTTAGATCAAGATTAATAGACATCACTCCCCTCGGCATTGCAGCAACTGTTCATTGTCAAAGTTTGGGGGAGGCATACGTTCAATAGGCGTACAATTTGGATAGGAATAAATTCGGCACGGGCAATGTTGTCGGGATAACCCCATTTCATATTGTTAAGAATGTGACTCAATTTCGTAGAATCGTTTCGAATGCGTTGAATTGGCGAATAAAGGGAAAATATGCGGAAACGGTCTACCCTTCCGTGTAAAGTGCTAATGGTTTCGTAAAAGGCTAATATTTTCAGTCGTTTATTTTTCATTGTTTGGTGGGGATTCTAGCCAATAGGGTTAAAGTTAGTAACCTCTACTCTACTGTCATTGCATTGATGATTGGTACCACCGACACAAAAACTTCGTATTGACTTCTATTGGTGGTTCAAAGGCTCCCAGCAAACAGGCGCGACACGACACCGGTAATTATTCTACGGTGAAGTTTTCTTAGAATCGTGTCGCGACTGTTTGCGACAGCCTTTAGTGGTAAAAGTGTGATTGACTGTACTTTCCATTAAAAAAAAATCGTTATACAGCAATAACTGAGCAGATGAAATAAGTATTATTGTTCTTTAATTTTCTTTCTCATTCCGATAGAAATGAGCTAACCAGCGCTGTGGGTCTGTCTCGCATAGGGTCATAGCATTAAGGGTCTTTCAAACAGGAGCGACACGCGACGCGACACAAAGACACCGCTCGTCGCGCGACGAGCGGTGTCTTTGTGTCGCGTCGCGTGTCGCGCCTGTTTGAAAGAGCCTTTATACTGAACGATGGCCGTTTTGCGTGGATGTGACCCATATTTTCCCCCAACTTTTTCTTTTCGCGCCATATCTTACTGCAAATAAAAACTATTTTCGTTCTATCCCGAACCAACTCTTCCAAAGGCTGCTCTAAATACTAGACAGAAAATTATCATAATTATGCAACTATAAGCCGGGAATAGTCCCCTATTGTGTGTTATCTCTATTACATAATACTCTTATCAATCGACCTTGCTAGTTGCTGTGTCCACATTACTGAGTAAACAATTTTTATGAAAGCTGCGAACGTGATCTAGTTATTTCATGAATCTCGGTTTTTCTGCTCTATTTCTTGGAGAATTTCAATTTTTTGCGTGATATTGAAATGAGTTTCTGGCATATTACTGGTTTCGGCTTATAATATTGTAAAACATTTTAAAATAATAACTGTGGAGTTTCTTGCCAATTCTTCTCGATACGAAACTATCTTTTGGAAGAGGCAACTAGAATCAATTCTATTTCCTTGTAAATTTTACGTTGAAAAGTGCATTTTACGTTGAAATAAATGATTTGTCTTTGTGTAAAACTTGAATGTTTTATTGTTTTTGCTCACAACTAAAACAAGTTCTAAAGACTACTTGTATATAAATCTTGTCAAAAATGACAACAAAATAGTTAAGAAGACATGTTTGAAACAACGTGAATACATGACATGTATTATTATATCTACATGTTTTCAACAAGTCGTTCGCAAGAGTTAGTGAACACAAGTATCATAACATGTTTATGTGTATAAAAACATAGAGGATAGAAAATCATGGAAAAGATAAAGAAAATTAAGAGTATTTTTGGCCAACGTGAACGGTTAATTTAAAACAACAAAATGCATAAAAGTTATTAGAGTATTCGCGGATTTTCACATCAGAATTTTCAAAGAGAGACAGTAGTTGTAAATCTTATCATTACAAAACTAATTCTAACTTTAGTCAACGCCCAAACCCTCCTCGAGCTAGTTATTATATTCCGCACCTTATTCTGACTGAGGTTAAGTACAGGGAATAAAATCAATTTTTGTATTTGATTCTTTAACACTGTCGGAATAAAGTTCGAAATTCAAAACTGGCTTGATGGTTTAATCTATGTTTATCTTTAAAGCTTATTTTATAGTAAGGCCGAGACTGTCCCGAATAAATCTAAGTTTTGGTAACCCCATTCGATATTAAACACGTAAAACATGTAATCAGTGTTCAAAGTAATAAAAAACTTTATGAAAACCGTACATTGTTTCTTAATTGGCAAATAAACGATTTTGACCCACAACACAATACGTTAAGAATTTCTTCACATTGGCACTAATTTATCAAAATGGCGGAACCAATCGTAATGTCTTTCAAGTTAAGACATTTTTAACAGCAGCTGTATCAAAATAATAGCTTTAAAACAACCAGTTCCATGATTCATTGCAGTGTTATAAATAATGCATTGTTGTCATTCGTAATCTTTCACAGCCGCTATTGGTAGTCAGAAGATCAAAAGTCAGAAGACCAAAAGTCTGACAACCAGTCTACCAAAGGGTAACCGTGTTACCCAGTAACTGGATCATAGGAGATCAAATAGGCAGTCACTCCATGTATCCGGTCAGACTGGAAGCTGACCCCAACATAGTTAAGAAAAGGCTAGACAGATTGATTGCTGTGTTATTACTACTGTTCTACGGCTCATAAAAACTAAAAAAACAATCTTTATTTTTCGATATAACACTTTAGAGTTTCATAATTAAAGATTTAACTTTATGATTATGAACGCTTTCGACACGGATTTAAAAGTTACGTCAACTTTGTAATGGTTTTCAATGACACAGGTTAACTTGAAATACCCAAATTGATTACTTTAACAGACTTTTGCTTCTGGGTGAATGGAACAATAGTTAGTGGATCTAAACCGAAGATCATTCAGTATTATACACTGTATTTGCTGCAGGTGTACCTAGATTCTACAGCAAATGTCAGCAATTTACTGTATGTATTTTATGCATCTCGACAGAGTCCTCAGAGTTCCAACTCCTAGGCATTTATAACCAAACAGGAATTGAAATTTCATGTCAATTCCTGCACTCTAGGCCTGTGCCAATAACAGATTATTATTTGTCACTGCAACGTTTAAAGTCGAGAACGGTGGCCCACTTGGCGCCCTATTGTGGAACTACTGCGTCCCACTTGGGCGCCAAGTGAGAAGTAGATGTCCCAATTTGAGCATAAAATCTCGATTTTAAATGGCTGCCTTTCTAGTTACAATTTATTTAATTGTGATGCGATTCCTAAATCCGAAATCGAGCTAATTTTAGATTTTTGAAAGCACGAAAGTAACTTTCGCTTACGAAAAAGTTATGTCAAAGTCGTAACTGTCAAAAATGGAGGCTAATTACCGCCATTTTCAACGTCATAATGTGTGTATGGTCTGTAGAGGTGCACTTTCACGCTTTATTTGTTTGCAATGTTGCGATAAATGATTTAATAGCTGGTTACCTAATACCGTATCATTATTATTCATTGATACCTTATTATATTGTGAGCTGAGCATATTACTCGCCTTAATAAGGTATCAGAAATCAGATATTACAACGTTTTGTTTTACAAGTAAGGAACACGGTCGTAGGGAACGTGGCCAAAGTAGATACCTATTACTCAATTTCCTCTAGATTTATAACAAAGAACAGGCGAATCTAATTTTTCCCGTGAGTGTCAATAGGTACTTGGCAGATTCTCCATTTTTTTTAGGATTTTTAGAGTCTTGTCTAGGCAAATATTATCTTTGAATTTTGAAATAGGACTAATCAAATTCAAGCTTGTAAATAATACTCGCAAAAACATCATGAAACCTTCCGTAAAAAAAGGTTTCAACGCAATTTTGTTGCAATTATTCCGAGCATTGAAATAGAACATCGATTGCGTGTTTTTGGCATTCTAGTGTGAATGAGGAAACCACGCCGATACTATGAAAAGCCCACGAAAATAACACGTACATATGTACACTTAGATAGTAGATATAGAAGTGATAATTAACATACCACACTTTCTTATCAACAAAGCATTTGAATATTACAACACTATGATTACATATTGCATGCCTGAATACCAATCACTATGATAGTCGTACTTACATACAATTTTGTATAGTGTGACTTAACTATTCCATGTGAAAGCGAATGTACAAATGACTCGCGAATTTGGAGCACACACTCAACTGGTTCCGTGGTGTAGTGGTTATCACATCTGCTTTACACGCAGAAGGCCGCCAGTTCGATCCTGGCCGGAATCATATCTTTTTGAAGTTTTTATTATTTGGATAAATATTATTTTGTAAATTAAATTACGTTTTGAACTCGTATTTGATGTACAAACCAGTTTTTTTTTTTTTTTTCTTAATATTTATGAGTGACTCTAATCTTTTTTTTTTTTTTTAATTAATAAGTCTTTTTTTCTTTCTCAACTAGTTGATTTTGTTAGTAAAGTTATTTTTTTTCTTATCAGTTTAACCCAATTTTATTGCAACTGAAAGTACACAACTACACACACAAGGCTTGTCCACTTAGTAAAAAATAAAGCATCAAGGACGTTTTTTTTTTTTAAACTGCCTGCCATTTCTATTTTTGGCATGGAAATTCCAGTATTCAGTCACAAGTCCAGTACTCACATGCCTAATTTAATATACAAAAATATTGTTTATGACAATATCCTGTAAGCTTGCCTAATTTTTTCCTCTTTCCTTTAATTTAATTTATTATCATAATAATAAGGTTTTAATTTGCACTTAATTAAAATTTTTGATGACTGGTAATTTTGCCCTCTTGATCTAAAAAAATAATTATTATGTTAATAAATTAATATAAAGAGCAGATGAGATTAAATTAAAAGGGACAAACAGTGCTTTACAAAAGTAATAATTTAAAGGGTTACATAAAAGGTGTGACTTTTAATAATCATTTGACAAGGCAGTATTATTAGTGATAATATACGTGGATTTCATTAAGGTTGTGTTCACCACTTAAGCTGTATACAATCTATAAAAATAAATAAAATTGAAGTGTCTGTTTATAATGTCCAAATAACAGCTTTTACTAAATGTATATGAAAGTATAAACGGTACTTGTAACAAAAAACTTTTTTTTCTCTTTCAGTTTATTTCAGCTAATCTCAGAAATGGCTGGACCAATTTTAACGGGACTTTCACTGGCTGATGCTAAGTTAGGTTACTTTTATATTAGAAAAATAATTAGGACCACGCGGGCGAAGCCGCGGGCAACAGTTAGTGCTACATATATAATGATTTTCCATAATGTTTATAACATCACAGAGGAGGCCTGCGTTCCAGCTCGATTTTGTTAAGTACCTGGTACTAGCTGACAGGTCAACACTGTCCTCTCATACCTAAATTAACACTGTAATTTGAAAACATTGTAAATGTCAAATATTTTTAAAAGAGTAATCATGGAGTTTCTTGCCAGCTCTTCTCTATAGGGAAACACCAATCGGAACCGTGCACCTAGCTTCTGAGATTTCATTACTGCCCATGCATGTTTATGTGAAATAAAATATTTTGAATTGAATTAGGTTGTATTAGTTACATACACATGATATATTTTTCCATACCAACCCGGAGATTAATAAATTAATTGAAATAAGAGTATATCTTTAAATATCTGCATACTGCATGGCAACTATTATTCCCAGTACTGCGGGAATTATGAAGAATTATCCTCTACTAGCTGCGCCCCGCGGTTTCACCCGCATAAGTCTCGATTCCGTGGGAATATAGGAATAAAAAGTATCCTATGTCCTTCTCCGGGTCAAGGTCTATCCATACCCCAAATTTCATCCAAATCCGTTCAGCCGTTTTAGCGTGATGCTGTGACCAAGGGAAATAGGGATTCATTTTTATATATATAGATAAGTGTTCATGTGACAAAAAATGGATTTATAACCATCTAGCCTTTGCACACATCATTTCAGTTAATACCATTTACCTCATGGATTACCCATACATAAAAGATAGTAATGACCTAATAATGTCGCGTTATGACTTCACCTTATGACTAATTAACTTTTATAAGGGTAACTCATAATAAACTTCAATTATGGTAAATGAAATGATACTGAATGTGAAACTTATGAAAAATCCACTTTGTCATGTATTTCAATAATCAAGTCCTAAATTCAAAGTCAACTTTCATTCATTACCATTTACTCATTACCGAATATGGTGCTACAACTTGTCCCCTTTGAAATGAAGCACTGTGTGCGTACAATGCAGTAGTGGGGCATATCATTTCAGAGTGGACTGACTTTACTACAGAACTACTGCAATAATTGAATGAATGTGATTGTGAATCATCGTTCACTATTTAAAAAAAAAACTTATTGTTAGTAGCCATGGAGGGA
Source organism: Omphaloscelis lunosa (assembly GCA_916610215.1). NCBI lineage: Eukaryota > Metazoa > Arthropoda > Insecta > Lepidoptera > Noctuidae > Omphaloscelis > Omphaloscelis lunosa. The sequence continues at coordinate 4,194,893 of OU744271.1, forward strand.
AGTAAAATATTATGTCCATCTTTTGTCATAGGGCCTTGGATGGTAATATTATAAATGCGGAAGTAACTCTGTTTGTCCATCTGTTACCGTTTCATGCCTTTATGCCACTGAATTTTTATGAAATTTGGCACAAGGGTAGACCACGCACTGTGTTAGGACATAGGATAATTGTACAAATGTGAATCATCATTCATTAATGACAAAAAGGTTCTATGTCATGTCATCAGTAGCACCAGCACGCAAAGCCAAACCATAGAAACGGGTTTTCTATTGGTTTTGTCAACAGAAGAATATACAAAATGACAGATTGTGATTGTTTATCTGTTATTTTGTCTATTCTTCCATTGACAAAAGCGTTTCTATTGTGGTCATGCCAATCGTGCTGGGGGTAGGATGTCTGTCTTTGGCTTCATACTCAATCTAACTAGCCTTTTCTCAACTATGTTAGGGTTGGCGCCCAGTCTAACTGGATACAGTTGAATACCAGTATTTTATATGGAGCAACTGCCTATCTGACCTTCATAACCCAGTAACTGGGAAATACGAAACCCCTTGGTAAGTCTTGGGCTTCTGACGACCTGTAACGACTGTCGAAGATCCACGAATGACAGCTGGGACCAATTGTTTAACATGGTTTCCGAGGCACGGAGGAGTCTCGGAAATGCAAAGATGGTCACCCATCCACGGCAAACATAGCTTATTAACCTGATGGATCGTCCTGTGGAGCTGTTATTATTTAGCCACAAGCTCCTCCTGTCTTTGGCTTCATATTATCCTGACAAAATTCCACAGATATTTTAGGCATAGGGTATTTTATGCAGCACATGATAATAATGATTGTTATCTATTTTCAACACTATTTTCTTTCTTTTATTTTTTGGAAAAATCTATGGATATTTTTGCTGTTTATTGTGTCTAAATAAACAACTTTGTGGCTTTTGTATTCATGTCAAGAGAAAGGGGGTAACATAAGTAACCAGTCCTCTCCCTTAACCAACGAGACACAATCACCTGTTACTTTTCCAAATGTGTTGATAGTGGTATATTCCTATGTTACGGACTTCTTGCTGGGGAGAATGTTATCCCACTCCTTTTTCTTAGCTCAAAAAGTAGGAAGTGGTGAAGGGCGAGCGCATTAATAACCAATTTCTAAAAGGAGGAGGTTATCAATTTGGATGTTTATAAAGTTTTGTTTTTTTTGGAGCCTCTTGTAACTTTAGACATGCAAAATGTTTTCCCTGTAAGATATATTTCTAAAGTTAAAAAGACCTCATGTTACAAATATTCAAATCAGATATTGAAATTAGCACATTCTTTGCTCGTAAAATACCAATTTGTGTTGGCAGAACTTGAAATGGTGGAATCCATAATTGTGCATGTTTTATGGACTGGTCATTTTAGCAACTGCCTACTCATTTCTCTGGTACCTAATACTGAAAATGGAATGTTTTAGAAGCTGTGAATTACTGTGAACTCTTTTGAGTTACTGAAGTAATTTGTAAAAATAAAATATATACAATATTAACAGTAGACAGGCATCCTTGGGATGGACATAGATTGCATGCCTATGAAATGAAGACTACATGGACATTAGTTATAATTTTCATAATAACAATTCTCACCATTTTCTAGTTTTAGAGACAAAATTCTGCAAAATATTGATCTCTATGGAAACATCTGTATTCAAAACCATACAGGTGTTCCAAACAGGTTGTTATGCACCCCTAATGAATGTTGTAGCATAAACAACAGACATTCAATGTGTATGTTTAAAGACGAAAATATGAAAACAAAGTAAAGTTTGGCAATCTAGCCAAACTTTTCTTTTCAACACTTCTTGTAATGTTCATGACTAATTAGAATTTGAAGGCTGTAAATAACTTAGAAGTTTGCCAAAAAATCACTTTTCATGACATTCAAAAGATTTGTAATCTAATCTACGAGACTAAAGTACATAATTTCAGTTCTTATCGTTAAAGATAAAGTATTAGGCAAGTGATATCAAAGACAAAATTAAATTAGATTAGGTAAACAATAAGCGGTAATATGGTCACCAATTTTATCTCATCTCATTCAACTAATTGGCTAAGGAATTAACTCCATTCTTCCAAGAGATATCATTTGAATACAATCGATACAATAATGTGACACAAGGTCGTGTATCGCCTAAGACGACTCTAATTAGGTAAAAAGGTCGATGCAAGTACAGATGCGGTATTATAAAGAGCTTACAATGATATCAGCAGCAATTTATTTTATTTAATGAGTCACGCGTCCGGCTGTATGAATTGATGTTCCCGGCACACGACAATAGTTACGAAAAAAGTTAGTCCGTTGAATTTAGAACACAGAAAATTACATTCAATGACCAGTTTTCAAATCGGCATTTCTATCGCAATTCTCGTAAAAATATGCAATCAAAATGTTAACCGGTTTGTAATAGGTTTTAAAGGAATACAAGTGAAAATTACCTTGTCCAAACATTTCAATTCCTCAGTCGGATAAACTGTTTTCTCACACCTTGCGCAAGTTTTATTCATGATGATTGTTTTTAACACAAAAACACAATAAATATAATAAAGCACTGATATTTCACAGAGCAACACGGGTTTTCACGATTCACAAACAAAGTTTAAAACTCGGTATTGTAAGAAAACACTCAAGAGCACGATTTTCGTAGCATCTCCGTACGCGCATGCCAAAAAAATGACAAATGGCGGCGGTTGGAGTGGCCAACGTAATAAAATATTTCTACCATATAAAAACCAGTAAAATGTTGCCGCATAGTAATTTAAAAATACGAAACCAATCCTCAACTACCTACAATACAAATAAATTAAATATTTAACATCTACGGTTTCTGCTAAGTAAATAGTTTCTAATTATTCAAATAGCCCAAGTAGTTGCTAGCAATTGCTGTTGCGCGTTAATATTAATATTAAAAACGCACGTATCCCAAAACTATGTAATTAAAACAAAAGCAAATAATGTAAAAAAAATAACTATGAGCATAGGCATTTCTCTCTTTGAAGCACCGCCAGCGCTTCATTGAACAACTGTTTTGACGTTTGTATCATTTCAGTCAAATGATTGTAATCATATTGTTTTTCTTCTTCCAACATCTTTAGTTTATCTTCTAGAATGTTCAGTTTCTCTTCAGTCAACTCTAGCCTGTATTTTAATTCATCTTTATCGAGATCTTCGCCAGGTTGGGAATCAGAACCTGTTCCAGAATCAATAGGCTTATTACCGCTCCCTTCAGTAGAAGACTTTTTAACTACTACTGAAGATCCATTATTGAAGTCTAAATTATGCTCTTTTGTGATTGAAGTCTTTGAAATCCTCGAACCTTTTCTGGATTCTCTCAGCAATCTTATTTCATCTTCCAAACTAACATTTTTTCTCTCCAATCGCCTATTCCTTGCTTTAATTTTCCTGGTGCTGGTTTCTAACTCTTCCCAATTGCGTCTTTCGGCGTCTAACCTCGAATTTAAGATCACTACTAATTCGGACAGCTTTTTTATTTCATTGTCTGTAGCTGTCTTCATTGGAGTAAAGAAAATACTTTGAAGAGAACACTCCTCATACCTCAAAAGTTGGGCTCTTAGTTCATCGATCTTGGCTGCCTTTTCAGTGGCCTGTTTTTGTAAGGCGTCTATTTTGGCAGCTGTATTTTTTGTTAGTTTTTGGTATTCACCGATTTCGACGTTCATCTTATTCATTTTAGCTGTATTCTCTTTCAGAATGTCCTGATAATAAAGCTCTAAAGTTTTGATTTGATTCTGCAAAAAAATTAGCGGAAATATAAGTTGCTTATACATACTGCAAGGTTCTGTATCGAGCAAACTAAATAATTACGATATATAATTTGACATTACTGAGAACACAGAAGGGTTTATTTAAGTAGTGAAATGGGTCAGAAATTTTACTAAATTTTCCTCACCCTCTGTTCATTAATTAACAAGTCATCATGGCTGCTCTTCTCAACAAAAGTCTGCATCTTCTGTCTAACCGTAGTCGCGTCGCATTCCAAATTTCTAATCCTACATTTAGAACCTTCTAGCTTTCTCTTTAGATCGTGGTTTTCTTCTTTCAGACTTTCCACGCTCTTCATTGCCTGCTCCACCTCCTTCTTTCTTTTTTGTTCTATCTCTCGAATAATCTGTTAAAGGAAAGATTACGTCGTTTATGCCAGAAGGAAAAAAAAAAATGTCATAACGTGTTTACATTCCGTCAATTTGTCGTGATAAAACCATTTCCTAACAAAAGATAATTAATGCAATTTGAGTTAACAAAAACGAGCGACCCTTATCTCATCTCTGTTGGCTGACAATACCGACCTCACGGAAAATGGTTTGGTACCATCTGACGGCCAAGTCTAACACCGCGCGCGCTCATTGGTTAGATCAAATAGCGCGCTCTTCCCCGGCTTCCTGTTATACACTTCCGTCCCTTTTCACGAAATCAATCCCACAGATTGCAGTAAAGCGAGGGGAAAGATGTTACACGTCAAATAAATCAATCGTCAATTTGATAAACAACAAATTCTCCTGAATTTACATACCTGACTTTGATCCTTTCTCTTGACATCGGCTAACTGCGCATCCGTTTTTGTTTTTCCGCTCAATTTATTCTCAAGATCACTAACTTTAGCCTGCAGCAATACAATCGTCTGCGCCCTGCCTTTCCAACCAAGCACATCATTCTGCAACTCTTTGATACTTGTAAACTTATCCCCTAATTCCATCTGAAGAATTTTCGTAGCCATCAGTATTTCGTTTTTTAGCTCCAAATTCCTGTTCTTACTGTCGTAAAGCTTTTTGTTTACTGACGACAGTTTATTATTGAGCTCTTTTAGCTCATCAGGACTTGCGTCTATTGGTTCGTCTTTACACAGGCATATGTCTAATTTTTCATGTTCTGCTTTCAGTATTTCAAGCTGCATGACTTTCCGTTCTAAAGCTGCATTTTTTGTCTTATAACTTTCGATCTCAGCGACCAGGTGGCGGTTCTGTTTGCAGAGATCAGTTATCTTTGCGCTGATAATACCGGCGGATTTTGATGATATGGCAGGGCCCGTACCGGAAATTATATCACGGATCCTTTGATTTAGATCGGCTATAGTTTTGTTTAGCTCTTTCATATTTTGATCTTTTAAGTACACGCATTTGCGTAGTTCGTTGTTATCGCATGTCATTACCTGAAATAGGCATTATAATTAAAATGATGGCACTACTTTGCCAACAAGTGCTAGTTGTCTTTAAATCACCCTCAATCAGCGTTTTTAATAATTTGCTTAAATTCTTATACTCATTTCCAATTCAAAGTCACCTAAGTGCGATAGTAGCACCCTAATTTTTTCCAGAATCTTTTTTGCAAAGCTGTAGATGTTACTTGGTTTTATCTAATCTAAGTAAAAGGGCAAGTACGCGTACTTATGCCTCGGCGACCTTTCTCGCCCGTGTGTCATACTAAGTACGCACACTTTAAAACCGCAGAGTAAGTTCGTCGGCGATCCAACAGGTTTGAAATTTTGCTCATAGCCAGTTTCATACGTCTGTCATCGCCGCGAGTCGCGAGCCGCCATTTTGTTTCGACATTTGTGTAATGTTTGTTTAGTTTGGTTCAGAAAATTCGACAACATTGAGATACAGTGTCAGCAAGCTTCACGTGTGTCACCGATGGTGAGCCGAATAAGTTCGCGAACTTACAAACCGCGTTCTTTTAGTTCGCATGTCTATCACCTACTAAAGATCTACAAGGTTAGTGGTGAATGTGTAATCCAACTAAATTATTTGGAATTACTTTGGATTTATGGTGACGAATTTGAAAAACCGCTCTGCTGCCCTTTTTTATTGCGTGGCCGTTGCTGGGCCTGCTCTTGACCTTGCTCTGGCCTGATTGAAAACCAAAGCCTATTTTGCTCTTTAATCTAATTTCCTGGGAACTACTTGTAGCATCGAAAGAATCTTGTAAGTAACTAAATGTATTGATAGGAGCTTGTTAGTAACCTCTATCTATAGATGTAAGTTTTACCTACTTTGAGTTGTTCTAATAAATGAGCATTCAGTTCAGGTGGGTACAAACTATCACCAGGTTCAGGTTTGTCTAAAGCAGCCAACATTTTGAGTTTCATCTCATCAGTTTCATCGATTTTAGCAGCTAAATCTACAACTTTCTCTTTCTCTTCTTTCTCTCTTAGAGTATGCTTCGAGCGAATGGGTTTTCCTTTTTCCGTCATTGTTGCTGGTTATTTTGTTGTATTTCAAATGTAAATAAAATATCTGCATTGCCTCCAGTAACGCAAACTGTCAAATTGTTTGTTCTGGGTAAAATATTGTTCGAGTTTTAAAATTCATTACATGCCTCTTTTGTATGTACTGCTTTCAGACCTCCTTTTTCAGTTTTCCTATTCATGTAGATTGAGGCTTAGAGTGACTACCTAGTGTAAAAAGTTAGTTGTGTTTTAATTTTTTAACGTAGACTGGTCTAGATGGTATAAGATTCTTTACATAGATCAACAACCGAGTAGAACAGCTTGGTAAAAAAGAGTAAATTGAAAATGAGAGCGCCAGTCGCACTTAGGTCTTTGAATGGGAAATAAATTGTTAAAATAAATGTGCAACAAAAATGCTGCTTGTGGGTGACTCAAATCAAAACCTACTAGCACTTGTCGGCAAAGTAGTGCCATGTTTATAGGTCTGCAGTAAAATATTTAGTTCTAAATTGCACCACGTCAGACTCATTTATGTCGACCTGTACCTAGCTGAATAGAAAAAAAAACAAAATGTATCAGTTTTTAATCACGGTGGTTAGAATAGAATAGAATATTTATTTGCGTAAAACATGGTATACAGGGGTGTGAAATATGAATTGCGGCACAAGCATATTTAGCTAGGATAAAACATAGCATGCAAAAATTTTAAAGACAAGCAACAACAATCGTTCAACATTTTTTATCTATAAATTCTTTTAAACTATAAAAACTACACTCGAGTAACCACTTATGAAATTTAATTTTAAATAATTTTGTATTTAAAGCTTTGAAATGCCTCGGTATTTTATTATAAATGCACACACACATTGCCTAGCAGTTACTATTGTATTTAGACAGTCTAGGCAAATCATTTAACACTTGTTTAAATGGATCTCGTCGGTTCCGAGGATTGATATCATTTGCAGTCTTAAATAGTTGCTTGTTTTTCATAACAAACACACATAATTCGTAAATGTAAAGCGACGGTAACGGTAACAAACCAAGTTTTTTAAATATTGGTCGACATGAGTCGTCGGGCTTAAGTCCACAAATTGCTCTCATGCACTTTTTTTGAGCGATGAATGTTCTTTGGAAGTCAGTAATTTCAGTAAGTCAGAAATCAGTAATTTTATTTCGTGTAACAGAGCAATGTGGGACGTCAATTTTGCCAACATTACGATAATTTCACACTGTCAACGTCAAGTGAAATCAGCTAACTGTCAAAAAAGTGACAGCAGGGACGATTGATTTTTGTCGCAGTAATCGTGTTTTTATTAAATTAAAATTGAATAAGTGCAGTTTAGTGCAAGTTTTGGTAGCCTCCATGGACGTTAAGCAGTGCGGAAGCTGTTGAAACCTTTTTATCGGTTCCTAATAATACTAGGCAGGTAATAAATTGATTTGTCCTTGGGTTAGAGGCAGATGATCCTCGAAAGCTATGTCTTATCATATTATTATGCTAACAAAACATCTTCGCGGTACATTTGTGTGCTATTTATGCTGTTACCTAACATACCTATGTAAAATATGTTTTGTCACATGATTGTGTCCAATAGGAATCTCCTAGAGATGTCAAGTCGAATGGAAAAATAATTGTTTATTATTTGTCTCCTTCAGTGGAATATCAGATTGTAAATTGCTTCCAAACGTAGAGATTAATAAAATCTCTTTTCGGTACGCACTTCTTATAGGTAATTCTGGTTTTGTATTATTATTTTTCTTAGTTTTTACATCTGCTGTACACAATTTTCTTAGATTTCTTTTAGTAAATAGGTAATTACTTACATGTCATTTCAATTATTTGTTTCAATCTACACTTAAAGACAAGGTTTAATCTGTATTCTTTATTGCAATAAATAAGATTCAACTAACCAATCAGTGTGTCTGTAATAAATTCTTGTATTTTTTTACAGTACATACTGTTGTTGTGGCAATTGATTGCAGTTCCTATTATATATAAAATGTAATTTTTCCTAAATCCAATTTTATTTTCATTTATTCTAACTTAGAAAAGGCCTTTGGCCTACAGTGGAGAAAAGTTAAAAGTTTGATATGTTACATCACATTAAGCAGCGAATCTATAGTTTTTTTTAAATATATTTTACAACCAATCATTTCAACACTTGCACATACTTGCTTGAATACTTGTATCAAATAAGCATATCCATTTCTGGAAATAAGTCACTTCTAAGCTGCACTACAAAGGTTTTAAACTGCATATAATATTATAGTTCTCCACCATTTGCATTTGTGATCTATCCTTGCAAAATCTTTCAACAACACATATGGAATGTAATTTTAATGTTCTTACTTTTATTTGACACATATGCCTACTGTTATACAATTAAAGGTGACCCAATTAAATTCATCTGCAAATCAAACCTCTTTATGATCTAATCATGTCATTGGGAGTCTACCTGAAAACGTACAAATTATAATAAGATAAGACTAAGATTTTATCTTTTGTGTTTTGACACTGTAATCTCCAAAAATCATAAAAACATGTTTTTTTGTGTTATTTAAATCGGGAGTCGAAACTGTCTGTCCTAAATACAGATTGCTCAGTGATCTAGCTAGGAGAGCAGCGATTCACCCAACAATTAATTGTACCTACACCATGTAAATTAGTGTAATGTATTGTCTACAGTTTATAAGCCATTGCTAACAACATACCACAAAATTAGAAAACAAAAAAAAAAGTATTTATCACACGAAGAAACTTTTGAAACTTAATTACATTGTGAGAATCTATTAAAACATTGCAACTTAACTGTTATCTGTAGCTAGTACACAACAACTCAACATTTTGTTTCAAAACTCAATATACACTTTGAAATCTTTAGATTTGTATGTCAGTGAACCCCTCCTAAACGGCTGGACGGATTTTGATGAAACTTTTGTGTGGATGGTTTACATTCACGATTGTACACAGTAGGTGGGGATGCGATCGAGTTGTAGGGAACAGGACAATGTTTGTATGGTCAGCTATTTATTTATAGCCCTATTTCAAATTTTTTTTTACGTTTTTTTCCTTAGTTTGGGCCTCTGTGTGCCTTTTAGCAAAAGCATCTAGTAGGCGATTGTTTGTCGGGGTAATGTAAAGATAGTAAAATAGGTTTATTTGTTATCGAAACATGTGCACATAAAAAATAAGTAAGTTAATTCAAATCAAAAAATGTGGCGGTATCTTCGTCGCTACATGTGAACTACGCATCAAAGACCTGACGTCACTCAAAATCCTGACATTACACAAATCCTGCATTGTGCGAACAACATATATATGACTATCCAACATCAATCGTTGGGCAGTTGCTCGCCAGACACAATACCCGTCTGGTTGGAAGATCCTCCCTTTTCTATTGAGGAGGAGTAACTTTTACACCCTGTTCCTCATACCACTAAAAAAAAAACAAAACAGATCTAAAATCACACAGCAGTCGGCAGCTGTACGAAAAATCTAATCAAATCTCTTTTCTCCCCAGCCATGCCCGGCACAAACCTTATAGTACCTGTAGTGCTATGGGGCAAGCACGCCCCAACCCACTGCGTGTCCTCGGTCTACCTCTCCCGAGACCAGAAGACCCTCGTCACCGGCTGCTATGACGGACAGATCTGCATATGGCAGGTTGATCCGGATAATTTAAAGATGACACCAAGATGTTTGTTGGTGGGACATACCGCACCGGTTACGTGTTTGTCCAGGGCTTCGATTATTCAGGTGGATTTATTATTAAATATTAATATTTCATACTGTACATTATCAGTTACAAAGTCAAATAATTTCTTTCACTTAGGCACATAGAAGGCACTTTTGAATGTTAAAATTTACAAAAAATAGAACTGATTCTAGTCGCCCCTTCCAAAAGGTAGGTTTCGTATGGAGAAGAATGGGCAAGAACTTCACTGTTACTCTTTTACAATTTGTTTTTTTTATCTAGTAGGTAAAAATATGAAGAAAATTAAAATATTACAGCCTTTTCACTGTGTTACCTATCTTTCGGTACGACAGTTGAAAAAATTTTTTTTTTTAATGTTTCAGATAGAACATTTCTCTACAATCTGAAACGGAGCCTTCATTCCCAAAAATCCCTAAATTATTGCTTGTGATAAAATAAAACATGGATTGGTAATATCCATTAAATTCAAGCCTTTATGTTATCATGAATTTATTTAATTTTCAGGATAATAACTTCATAGTGTCATCTTCAGAAGCCGGTGAGATGTGTACTTGGGATCTGGTTGATGGAAAATGCAGGGAGAGTGTCAAACTGGCACAGGTTCATACTAATATACAGGTTAGTAGTTATTTTAATGCACCTAGATAAAGTTATGCATTTTCATTAAAAATCTGTATGTATCTTCTCTCGTATCAGTGTGAGTTTTAGAGATGTGACTTCAGGGCGAAATCCAGCAGAGCTTGATTTTAGATAATAATAAAACTGTGTTTAATCCCATAAAAATACCATCCTGTATTATTGCACTGAGCTACAGTATTGCTATTAAAGATAAAATCCTTACAAATTATAAAACAAAGTCCTCCGCTGCGTCTGTCTGTCTGTCTGAACGCGATAAACTCAAAAATTACCGAACGGATTTTCAAACGGTTTTCACCAATGGACGGAGTTATTCACGCGGAAGGTGTTAGTGTATAATTCATGCAAGTTTTGTGGAAACTGTCTGAAATTTGAAGACGAAGATGAAGATGAAGATGTCGGAAAAAACCATGCCGACTGGGAGCTTTATTGGCGTGCGCCGCCGATATCGTAAAAGTTATATAAAATTTACGTTCTACAGTATTGTTCATCTTAAAAAGTTCAACAAAAAGGTCCGCGATAGCATATGTCTATCTTCTAAGGATGACCCACAATAACCATTTATATCTTTCAGAATTTGATAAAAATTTCATTTTTATTTTCGAAGCTATTTTGACCGGTATTATATTAATCCTTATCCAATAAACTATGTTACTTAAATTGAGCATTTAATTTAGATTAAAATATGCCATGACATCATTTCATTTAAATGAATGGTTTAAAAGATATCACAGATTCAAAATTACGCGTAGCAAAATAATTTTGGTTGACGGTAACGCGGGCTCAGCGGTAGGAGTCAATGACCTTTTCCTCGGCTATTAGGTATGTCATCCCGGTATGGGTAGTACGTTTCCGTAGGATATTTTCCGACATCCACGCGGGCGAAGCCGTGGGCAAAAGCTAGTGCTACATAAAAAAACGAACGAGCCTTATAGTAGTAGCATATGATGGTTATACATCCGACATCTCACCTCGGTAATAAGCAACATTAAGGTAATTACTCGGTAATAAGCAATATTAAAGGGGCGGGGCCTCGTCAAGGTCGTTTCTGACGGCGAACTCTAGCAACGCGTGCGCTCATTGGTCAAATCAAATAGCGTGCACTTCCCCGGCTCCCTGTAACACACTTCCGTCCCTTTTCACGAAATCACTGCCACAGATTGCAGGAAAGCGAGAGGAAATATGTTACAGATAAAAAATATCATGTGTAAAATCAAAAGCAAATATATTTTTTAAATTTAATCATTTTTTTCCACCCCTTGCCCCTTCTAGGAATATAGGTATTTTTTTTTCACTTGGAAAATCAAATTAAATCAAAACACATATCGAGATATCGTTTTATTTTCATGTAGTTTCAAATATTTGAAGTATGAAATAATATTTATTTATTATTTATGTACACACAGTAAAATACATAGAGAAATGACATAATTAAAACACACATGACATAATTTAAAGTATAAAGGTACTGGTTATTTCTTAAGAAATTTCTTCCAGCAGTCTTACGAAAGGAGAAATGAGAAAGAAATGTAGACAGTGTGTGAGAACAAGAAGAAAAAAATTTAGATATGCGAAGTCTTAAACTAAAATATTAAAATATACCTACACATATAAACGTAATAATGTATGAATAATAACGTATAATGTATGAATAATAACATATAATGTATGAATAATAATATATAATGTATGAATAATAACGTATAATGTATGAATTCATTATTTTCAGGCGTATCACATGTGCAACAGTGAAGATCTCCGTCTATTCTGCAATGGTTACTATGCAGAGATTCTTATCATGGACCCGTTCTCGCTAGAGATATTGTTCTCTCTCAGCTCCAAGATGAATCCAGACTGGATTTCAGCTTTGCATGTGAGTAGCTCTATCAGTGTTTATTACCATTTCACGCAATCAAATTAAATACAGGGTGTAAGGGACAGCCCTCCGCAGACTGTTAGGGTGAAGTCAGTATATCATACTAAGATGACCGGTAAATGAAATTATTTCAGGAATGTTATGGGAATCCAATTAACCTGATTTGTTTTATTACCTTACACGCAATGTATCGCTACCGTGGCAAAACACGTAGGTAGGTAGCGAACGGCAGCGCAGCGAGAAATTTAACAGCTGATTTCACGAGTCGTTTGTTCAACATCCATTGCTGTTTTTTTCTGTTTTACCTGTTCTATTTACGTTGATGGAGTACTGCGTACAGAGAATGTAATTTTACATTCAGAAATTTTCCTGGGAAAATTTCAGTGGAATATGATTCAGAATAAGGAGCTGAATGTACCCTGTTAGTTTGCGGAGGGCTGTCCCTTACACCCTGTATATAATCCAAGAAAACAAGCCAACTGAAACGGCAAAAACATTGTAAGCCAAATCAGGATTTTCATCTGCAGAATTTCAGAAACTCGCTTCGCAACTGGGACAGTGTCTTGAAAACTTTCCAATTTCTAAGTTTTTTTTGTTTCAATAAATATCGAGACTCCTTCGTGCGTCGGAAAGCACGTTAAGAGCGTGTGTACTGCAAGTGAGCAACGTCGAAAATAGACCAGCCCGTCCCATCCTTGATGTCCTCCTTCCGGTTGACGCCCTAAGCCGAGGTTCGTACCCCACAGGGGGTGCCCTTAGCGAGCGTTCACCTAATTTTAATTAACATAGTTAAAAAACCCCTGGCTGGAGGTTTTAAGTGTAGTAGTTTAAGGCACCCACAGGAAAGCCCGGTTAAGTAGTCATGATCTCAGAGGTCAACTACGAGATGCCATATCTAAAAAAGAAAAAAAAGTCGCAAATAGCTGTCAAATATTATTATATATAATATTGTTTATGAAATACAATAATTAATATCATAAGACTGAATATTTAGTTTTAGATTTAAAAAGAGTATTTAGAAACTTTCCAAATGCCTTATAATTGCAAAAAAAGAAAGAAGAATGCGTTTATTGGCATTACTGCAGATAAATATAATAATACTGTAATTAATTATTAATATTCTTGTTCACTAGTTAGCCATATTTCTTATTTCCATACATTAATATTGCCAAATTAAACAAAACAGCGAAATATTTGACATCCATTTGCGACGTTGCCCACTTTCAGTATAACCGCTTTTATGCCGTTGGTCTCGGCTGTCATTCACAAATCTTTGACAGTCGTTACGGGTAGTCAGAAACCCAAAAGTCTGACAACCAGTCTTACCAAGGGGTATTGTGTTGCCCAGTAGCTAAGTTGTGGAGGTCTGATAGGCAGTCGCTTCCTGTAAAATACTGGTATTCAGCTGCATGCGGCTAGACTGGAAGCTGACCCCAACATAGTTGGGAAAAGGCTAGGCAGATGATGACAGCACGTATTAGAAAGGTGTGGTCATATTTAAGGGTATAGTGTCCATCAAACTGAACAACTTTCTTCACAGGACCAAAAACGTAATCGCGAAAAAAAATATTAACTGTCCCATACAGAACTTTAACACCTACTCCATCCAAATGTATGGGACGACTGATAAAATATTTTTGTGACATTATCAATGAGTTGTAATTTTGTTTTATATTTTTCCAGGTTCTCCGTCCTTCTTCAAGAAAAGATGATGTTGTGTTAGCTATATCTATTACTGGAACTGTTAAGGTAAGCATAGCATACAAGGACAGGACAAAATACTAAATATGATACCCTAGTACAGTTCTGTGACCCAAACACGGACGTTTAACGTAAATAAATGAATTTTGAATATGGGGGTCACTTTTGGGGGGCAAGTAATAAAAAAAAAAGGTGAAAGGGATCTTGTTGCGAGGATCTCAAATATTATTTGTATAGTTTTAAAATAAATACTTTTAAGGAAATAGATGAAAATTGACCATTCCCTCGTTGTCTCCGAAACTACTGAGCCTAAAATTTTGAAAAAAATACAGAGAATGTTTCTTTACTCATAGATTACAGGAAAACCTATAAGAAGTCTATGGTCTTAAAATAACATGGTAAATCTCTCAATATTGTGCGTACAAACTTACATTTGCAGTTGGAATGTATGGGTATTTCAACTACAATGTTAAGTTTGTATTTGGGATAAATTCATCCCAATTACGAAGCCCTTGTGCGTGGTCCGACACGCAAATGGCCGTTTTTTTTTTTTGTTTCGTGGGTCGCGGTTCAAGCAACTTTGGGAAACACTGCCCTAGTAAAACTTTTTCATTATTTGTGTATTGCATGTTGATTTATTGATTTCAAGTTTATTAGTTAAGAGGGCCCTTCCCGGTCCATCTATCGTTAACGCGAGCATGGTCGAAAAGCTTGTTATTTCATCCAGCGCAAGTGAGAACTGCTAACAAGCAAGGGAGAAAGCGATAGCATTGTACGAAAAAATACTTGCTTCAGGAAAGACGTGTTTTTGAATACGCCTTACAAGTTTGTGAAATAAATGTTTGTCATTTAGAATTTCATAATGGATTAGCAATCTGTTTCAAAACGATTCAGATTTTGATTGATCGTGTATTATGCAATTAGGGTACCGGTAAAATTCCCCATTGAAAAAAAACAATGCGGCAAATTTTTTTTATTCCTTTTCGTGAAAATTACCACATAAATAGACTCTCAGTACGATACAACACCCTCACGGATCGCACAGGGTTTTTCTACATGTTCTATAACATGCAATAGAAGTGGATATATTTAGTAACCTGTTCCGCTTAGCTATTTCTAAAGAGTCTTAAAAAAGCTCTGAAAGAAATCGACACGTGTTTCACCTCTCAACGAGGCATCCTCAGGATGACGATTGACTTGTCGCGAACTCGAACACGGCGTGTTGGCACACCCAGCACTGAGTGCTTGGTGTTCGCCGTGTCTCTTCAGACTCTTTAGAAATAGCTAAGCGGATACTAAATATATCCACTTCTATTGAATTTTATAATGGATTTCCGCAAGGTCACGCTTGAATCAATTAACTATGTTCTGTAAGATTACAAGACGATTGCAACTTCCTGTAAAATCTTTAACATTGCAAGAGTTTTTATAGATTGAATCATTGTTACAAAACAAACAATTTTCTTTTTCCCTAGGTCTGGTCCCTCCTAGGCCATGAAAACAAGCAGTCAGAACCGATCTACGAGAACGAATCGAAACAGATTCGTTGCCTGAACGCGCTCTCTCTCAACTGCTGTGCTTATAACCAGAGAACGGTGCTCATTGTGTGCGCGAAGTACTGTCAGATATATGATGCCGGTAAGTTGGGTAATTATCTTTAATTTTTTTACAATGCATGTGCTCGAAAAGAGCGTTTTCCTAGTCGCCAAACTGGGCGGACAGTGTCACTTTTTTGACTAGTACTTTTCTGTTATTTTTTTTTTAATTTTTATGTCCGTCATCAGCCCGACGCAAAGACTTTTTATTATTTGAGAAAAGTTTTACAAATTAGATGATGGCCATCGCGATGACAATGGTCAAAGTCGAAGTCACATTCAAAGTCATGACGATGGCGATGGCGATGATGTTGATGAAGGTTCGCTGGTTTTTTTATTTCCTCGCACAATGCACAATGCATAGTAAAACGGTGTATGATACACCTGCGTAAGTTGATTTTCGCACTTATAGCATAAATAACTAATATCAATCACCCTATAAAGTTCCCATTGCTGGGACACAGGCCTTCTCTCTGTGAGACGAAGTGGGCCGTAATCCACCACGCTGGCCGAGTTGGTTGAATGTCATGTCTCATATCTTCGAAGTTTTATTTCTGGACATGTCCAGGACAGGACAGGACATGGTTTGCGCACAATGTTTTTTTCTGTTTCTTCGAAGCAGTGAGTTATGAATAGAGGTCGGATATTCGGATGCATATTTACCTAAAGTTGAGGTGTTGGCCATTATGGAATGCATTTTTGTATCGAAAAAATTCTGGGATACCAGGATATACAAAGAGTTCTGGTTATAGAATCGAATGTACATTCACTTATGTTTAAGTGTTGACTAATATGGAATTCCGGGATTGATACTAAGATTTTTTTATAAAGAAGCTTCGTCCATAATTTCGTAGCTAAAAATTAATTTTAGGTAAATTTGCATTCAAATATCCCATCTCTAGTTATGATAAACCGAATTGCACTTAGTAAATACTTATTATTTTTGGTAAATTGATCCTAAAGTGATTTTGTGAATTGAATTTGTGCCAGGGTTGGCATAAAACAAACAAGTTGTTTTAAAACACGTATTTTAAACAGTGTTTAAAACATTTTGAAACAAAACAATGTTATTAAGCGTTTAAAATCTAAGTATAAAAGTATAAAGTTTAAAATTATGTTTAGAAAAAATAAACATGGTTTTAAATCGCGAATGAATGGAAATAAGTGAAACGTAATAAATACTCGTATTTCAAAAGGAAATTAAAAAGGTTAGATAGTTTTATACACTTCATCGCCGGTCGAAATGAAGTAATTCCCCGCAACTATTTAGGGGATTCCCCTTATTTGAATACATTCCATCCTACCTTATATCTATCCTTCGTCACTTGTCGAAAAGAGGTTATTCCCCGCAATAATTTTGGGGACTTCCCCAAATTTAAATATACTTTTAGGTAAGGTAAGGTACACATCAAAGAACGAAAATTGAAATCCCTAATTCTGAACGTACAGAGTGTACTGGGTGGTTCAGTATCTGTGTTACATACGGTACCTACCTACGTAGAGGGACAACAAAAAAAAAAAAAATTCGCCGATTAGATAGTTTATTAGTTAGTACTGACTAACTACAAGTCTTACGTTTTTGTGATTATTATGTTATTCTGATCGTTTTTTGTAAATGATTCCTCAGATAAATTTTAAAATTATTTTGGAATGAATTATATTAGGCCTGATCGATTTGTGTTGATAATAAATTTGAAAAAATCGCTCAATGAAAAAAAAAAAACATTGCTTAAAACATTTTGAACTGTTTGTATTAAAAAATTAAAAAACAAAATCAGTTTTTTACCAACCCTTTGTGCACAAATATACTTTCTTTCTTACTTAAAGACAGACTGAGAATTCCGAAGTACTGCTTAGTACCACAATTTTTTACACACACAATTTTTATTCTTTATAGAAAAAAATAAAAATTGTGTGTGTAAAAAATTGTGATACTAAGCAGTACTTCGGAATTCTGTACACTGTAGATTCTGGATCATAAAGAATACTGCTTTTACATAAATTTTCTTAAAGATTCAATATTATTCCGCCAGAAAAAAAATAAGGCAACAATAAGTAATAATAAGGCAGTATATAAGTGGATTTGACGGGCGATAAGGCGCGGTCTGCGTTCAGCAGTCGGTGTAGAAACACGACGTGTTCCAGTTCGCGACAAGTCAATCGTCATCCTGAGGATGCCTCGTTGAGAGGTGAAACACGTGTCGATTGCTTTCAGGGTTTTTTTTTCTGGCTCTTTAGAAATAGCGGAAAAGTTACTAAATATATCCACGTCTATTGTATTTAAAAAAAATAAGGCATTAAAAATGTACCTTTGTATTAACAACTGAAACTCTCTTTTCAGGTGACTTTTCAGTCCTCTGCTCGATACAAGCGCCATCTGGCGAGCGGTGGATGTCGGGTGACTTCCTGGCTCCAGACAGAGTGTTAGTGTGTTCTACTGAAGGCAAGGGATATCTATATAGACTGCCTGCCAAGTAAGTTATTACAAGGATTTTAACTGAAAATAATGATGTTATGTGGCTAATCTAAGATGTGAAGACTCTGTGACTATGTTTGTTGAGATTTTGACTCCTTGACTACTTGAAGCTGACTAAGATGAAAGGATTTATTGACTCTGACTTCTTGACTATTTTAGTTGATGGCTCTTTGACTAATTTTCTTACAGACTATTTGTATTATATTGAAACAGACTAAGTAGTTTGCTGTGACTAATATACTGACTCCTTGTAAAGGTTTAGATATTGATTCCCTGAATGACTAACTATAGAATTCCTTTTATTTTATTTTACAAATTTTGTTATGATTAACTTATTTCTTTCTCGTTTTCTTATTTTTTTCTGTTTCGTTGCTCCAGTGTTCGCAAAGCGCTACTGCTGAGCATGAGGTCCTGGGTTCGATTCCCAGGCCCGGCAAATTTTTATTGGGCTTTTCCATCTGGAATTTCTCAGTAGCAACCTGGAGTCTTTATTTGAGCCCAATGGTGGCAATAAGATCGCCTCCTATTACATGAGACTTAATCATAACTGGTGAAATGTGGGTGTACCATCGCGCAAACCCTTAACTAACCACTTTGAATAGAAAATCCCGTGCACACGATTCCCACATCTGTTCCGCTCCGGTACTATAACGGCCGAGTGCTGCAAGCAAGAATAGTCCCTATGGTGGTGTATATGGCGTGATAATAAGTTAGTTTTGTTATTTCTTTGACTGATAGTTTGACCAGTATAAACTTCTAAATGACTGACTATTCTGACTGCAAAGTAGTACTGAAAATAAAGATGGATGCTATGAATATTGTTATACTTGAATGAACGCTAAATAAGCTAGTGTTTGCGATCTCAAGCGATAAAAATATTTAAATAAACATATTCCAATTACTTTAATATGTCATTTGAGATTGCATATATTGTGTAAATAGGGATGATGACTTTTTTTATGTACGTCAGGTAAATTATAAAAAAATATTGGACACGTATATTTTCTTTTTTTACATTACCAAAAGATTACGGCGATACATTTAGTTAAAATGTGCCAAGACGTCACTCGTGTGTAGATTTTATACTTACTTGTGACGTAGTGACCCCCACTCCCCATATTTAATGCGTTTTATGGGAGTATTTTTTATTAATATGATGAAGCAAAAAATACGTGTCTAATATTTTGTTATTATCTGGCTGACGGACTAAATAGAATGACTTTTTTTTGACAATTACTAAATGAAATAATCAAAATTTTATATTGTAATAAATGGATAAGGTGTATATTGAACATAAAGCTTGATCAATTTTGGCATACATATCTAATTTTGTTAGCTCAAATTTAAAATCTTGAACATGATATAACCCGATTTTTCGCACTGAGCGCCTGCAACGTCAATACATTACAGTGTATTTTTACAATGACAACTTGACTGTAATATGACAGAACTGTGCAGACGACACGAGGTATGTAGACCGTACTAAAAGGCGTCGGCGGGGCGCTGAGGAGTTACGCGCCGACTTTGACAGCTCCAAGCGCACAATATAAAAAATCGAGTTATAATCATCCATCAACGATCTATTTGGTATGGGCTGAATATAAAAGAAGAGATTTCTGTGAAAAAGCTTAATAAAAAAATTAGGACCACCATTTCTGCTGCCTAGCAGCATTGCTGATATAGCGACATGAGGAACAGGGTCAGGGTAAACTTCACTCATCCTCTATAGAAAAATAAGAATCCTCCGACCAGACGAGCATTGTGTCTGGTGAACCTGACGGTTGATGTTGGGAGGTTGTATATATGCTAGTCGCGCGGTAAACTCTGCTTGCGCGATGCAGGACTTTTTTGTGATGCGTAGTTCGCATGTGGCGATGTAGATGGCGCCACACTGTGTTTCAGTTTGAAGGGTATGAAATCTAGTGTAATTCACACACTTGAGACATTTTAATTTTGTCTCTAGAAGGGCAACGCACCTTGCCATTAGATGGAGCGTCTGATTGGTTGGCGACCAATTACATATCAATCTCGGTCTTGTCACTATTTCGGAAGCAGTGTTAGACCGCTTTCAGATTAAAGCGACTTTAGCAGCGCGACAGTTGCGCGACCGTCGCGCAGTCAGAATTTCATATCATAAATAGAAGCGCGGCGGAAGCGCGTGGCCGGCGCGGGCGCAGCTTTCGCCCAATTGGCTATTAATTGAAGAAAAAAAAAAATAAGAATGTTGAAAGAAAGAAAGAAAGAAAAACATTTATTTGAACACAGTTCGTGAAACACAAAACACAAATAATAAAGATAAAATAAATAATAATGTTTAAAAACAACAGTGTGTGCCTTACGGCTGCGCCAAAAAGGTTCATTTCAGCATTAATGCCGGACAGATGCTGTCTGACGCTGGTTTTCTAATGAACCCATAAGAACAAGTGATGGGAAGTACAAGCAGTTTCAACATACCTAATACATAATTTGTATAATAAAAACAATAAAAATAAATAAATAAATAAGCACGTAATCAAACATAATACAATAACAAAAAACATACGAAACAACAGAAACTGTCCCAGCAAAACCCTGTTTTTAGCGAGCTATTTTGAAATATAATAGTACTCCAAGTTATTATTACACAAGTACCTATACAAGTAAACCAAGTTATTATTATTACCTGCCCCAACAGCAAGCACGCGTGATAAGGTATAGTCCATTTTTTAAATGAAGTGTGCTACACTGATCTAAACTACGGCGAGGCCGCCGCGCTGCTGTCGCGCGGCTGTTGTTATTATGAAATGAAATGAAATGAAATTGTTTATTCTGTAAATAGGATATCGGAATCACTTTTACACGTCATATTAAAAAAAAATAAGCTAGTTGAGTTCGGCGTTTCCTATCTGACTACTCTGAGAAGAAAGGCCGAAACAAACTCAGAGGTCACAGTCTCTTTTAAAGTCCAGACATAATCTTGGTCAGGCCATATGAGGACTATGTAGATTAGTCTGAAATGGTCTTTTGAGGAAAGAACCACACAGATTTGTGATGTGAAGGCATCTGCTACTGCCGCGCTACTATCGCGCTATTATCGCGCTACTACCGCGGTACTATAGCGCTACTATCGCGCTACTATTGCGCTACTACCGCGCTACTATCGCGCTACTACCGCGCTACTATTGCGCTACTATCGCGCTACTATCGCGCTACTATCGCGCTACTATCGCGCTACTATCGCGCTACTATCGCGCTACTATTGCGCTACTATCGCGCTACTATTGCGCTACTATCGCGCTACTATCGCGCTACTATTGCGCTACTATCGCGTTGATAACGTCCTAATGTGAAAGCGGACTTAAAGAAAGACCTTCGACCTTTTTTTCTTCGGGTTTGAGCTCAAAATTTGATATGTAACTACCTCGTGCAAGCGTGTGTTCTAATATAGATCTTGTTACCGTACGGTAAGCGTTTAGTTTCGATTGGCATGTCATTGGTTACAGTGTTATAATATCATCATTAGATTCTCATTGGAGCACTATATGCCTATGTTCTAGATGTTTATTTGGATATTAAAGGGTTTTGCATAAAAAATGTATAATTTAAAAAATAAAATTAAAATAATTAAATTTAATAATTAATAATCAATTTTTGTGTTTTCAACTGCGAAACGGTAATAAAATGGCTAAGACGAATTAAAAAAAAACGACTTAACATTGTCCAGATACGCTATCTACCAGATAAGTAAAAAAAGATTAGAACTTTATGAAATTATCTGCCTGATAGTCTTCAAAATGGAATTTATTGCAAGTAAAAAAAAAAAAAAAAATTGCAAAATATAATTTTATTAAATAATTTATGTTTATAATTAAAATAAATACATTGTTTATGGATAACCCCAAATTCCGTCCACATAAAAACCAAAAATCCTAAATGCCGTAAAGGCGAAGCTAGCTTTTACCTTACGCTAAACCTAAAGCTACCATCATACGATAATATTTGAAGATTTAAATATTTCTTTTATAGCAAACTGCGAGGCCGGGCTATCAGTAGGTCAGCACAATGTTTGTCTGTTTACATGTATTTTGTATGTAGATAGTTTTTTTTTGCTAGCACTTTTATGAAGGCTTGTTTCGTTTTTTTTTAGATAGAGGTTAGTTTTTTTTGTGGCGATAACGATTTGAAACTTTTAAAAGTAAAACCAGATTTAAAATACTGGTGATTGTCTGGTGTAAGCATTCGTCAAACGTTTGCGCTACGTTGCGTTACAAAGGTTGCGTTACGTCTATACTCCATTTGAAATAAGATTACACATTTAAACAAAACTTTTTAACAGTCTGTTCAACTGATTTTGACTTCTATATCATAGGCATAATGATGGCATTAAAAGCAAAAAAGTGGTACAATACCAACTGTTTACTGCAGCTGCCATTTGTCATGCTACCAACGAAATAGAAGTCAAAATCGGTTGAGCGGACTGTAAAAAAGGTTTATTTAAATGTCTAATCTTATTTCAAATGGAGAATAGGCACGGACAAGAAAAAAATAATGATGTTGAAGCTCAGAAAAAAAGAACAAAATAAATGTGGCACTAGCAAAGCAAAAATGCACCTTCTGTGTCTCGATTCCATGGGAATGTCGGGATAAAATTTATTTTATGTCATATACAATGTCGCCCATGGGCATGTGCCCGCCCGCATTTTTCTGAATATTCATGAAAAATTATCTAAAAATAACTGAAAGTGGGGAAGGAAGGGCAATCTAGCCTTTTTTTTCTAATATTTTTTTTTTCAAAGTCTCCCTATGTATTTATGTATTATAATATGTTTTCACCTCCGTTCTTTTCGCATAGTTGACAAATTTAAATAAAAATGTTAGTTAATCCGATAAAATAACTCTTAAGCTTTTAGAAATAATAAACAGAATCCAAATCGATCCAATAACATCGGAGATATGGCAAACGCTACTCTAAACTTAAAAAATTTAATAACATGAAAAAAATTAAAGATAAACCCCCCTTTTAAAGTTATTTTTCGATATTTTTTCATGAATATTCAGAAAAATACGGGCATACGCCGATGGGTGACATTGTATAGATTATGGTCTACCCATGTTCCGAATTTCATCCAAATCCATTCAGCCGTTTTAGCGTGAAAGCGTTACAAACAAACTCACTTTCGCATTTATTAAATTAGTTAGGATGTACACTTAGTAAAATAAATACAGATACGTTTAAGAGTATTAAATACAAAGTTACTGCTTATTTCTTAAGAAATTTCTTCCAGCACACCTGCGAAAGGAGAAATGAAAAAGAAATGTGGGCAGTAGTGTGTGAGAATAACAGAAGAATATGATTTTGTGACGTCTTAAACTAGAACATTTAATATATACCTACACATATTGAAACTTAACCAAAAAAAAAAACTATAAAAATAATTAAAATAGAAATGTGTGTTTGTGATGTCAAAATAATAGCATTTTTTTTTCTGTTGGGCACCTCATTGCTGACCTCTGAGGTCATGACTATTTAACCGGTCTATCCTGTGGTTGCCTTAAGCTGCTACACTCAAAGCCTCCAGCCAGGGGCATACAAACTAAGCTAAAAAGCTAGGTGAACGCTCGCTAAGGGCATCCCCTGTGGGGTACGAGCCTCGGCTTAGGGCGTCACCGGAGGGAGGACTTCAATGATGGGACGGGCTGGATCAAAGTTTTGATCATGATTATTAATCGGGGAATTTAAAGCTACGTGCACAGCTGCAACGATTGCTGGCACCTCGTTTTCGAGCAAGGGTCGGGGAGGAGTATCATTTACTCGGGGGCGCGGACGCGATCGCAAAGGACCTCGGCGGCGAGGTCGGAATGACGGGAGGCGTCTGTATTTGTATATTGTACTTGTGGCCCTATTGCTCTCCTGGAGGAGGGTTATGGGCTCATCTGGGTCGGTGAGAATGATCAAAATAACCGCTTTTTATTAAATGCATATGGAAGTATATACGGTAGCTTATGTAGGTACCGTATACAGGATACTGGTAATTTGACGTATTCCTTCCAGGACGTGATAGTGTGACCCATTGACCCAGAATTAAGCACCCCATAAAGCCTAGGCGAAAATTCATGGGATTCGAGAATACCCAAACTTTATGTTATTTTGAAAATTATCCAGAATTCGTCACTAAATATTACTTTTCTCTAAACTCTCAAATTGAATGGCCTTCATTGCTTTTCCATGGGATACCTTATACTTTAATAAACCTTTCTTAGGCTATGTGATACCTATATATGAAGAAAGAAAGAAAAATAGGTTTATTTGTCACAGAGACACGTGCATACATAAAAGACAAGAGTAAACGAAAACAACAAAAAGTACATAATAAATCACGAGCGTAAAACAGAAATTAGTCGGCAGCTGCACGACATGACTGTGACAAGAAGGCTTCCACTCAGCATGATGCAGTGCTATATGTGAAATTTAATTCGTTTTAATCCTCTTAAGGGGTCATCAGCACCTCCATCTTAATATAACAGTATAAATCATAAGACGATAGATAAAAAAAAAATTGCCAGTCAGCAATATTAACTGTCCGGTGTACGTCGGGCATACATTTCTAATTTGCCACTATTGAAGCAATTTTTAGGCATCCCAATATTTGATGCGATCGTTTGACTAATGCTAGTAGACCTGTGTTTTTAATTTATTTTGAAGATATATAAAAATATATAGTATAATGTTATCGTCAACAGTATAACATTAGTCTGTCCGTAAGCCCTGTTATATTTTGTTTTTTCAATATTTAAATTAGATCTAAAATTTTGTTTATTTTATTAAAAAATTAGAGCGTATTGTTTTAATTTGCAGTTGCACTATCATATTATATCCATCGTTATGTGTTATTATATTATAAAAGTATTTATTTTTAAATTTAGTTATTTAAAATTAGGTGCGTAGTACTCGCAACCAGCTTGAATGAAAAGATGTAAGGATATGTATGAAATAAAACACTGAGCACGGAAACGCAGCGCCGGCAGCGTTTAGTACTATAGTTTGACCGGGACCGCTTTTCCGCACCTTAGGAATGAGCGATTTGACGAGGGGACAGCGTTGACGAATGAGTGGCGGGCGAGACGCCACGCGCCGTGAGCGTTGACGAATGACGGCCTGCACTGGCCCCCCGTCTCGCCGCGAACATACCTACCTAAGACGCGGAACAGAGGCATCGGTCAAACTATAATAAGATTCGTGACGCTGAATGTGCGCTGAACGGACCGCTGTTCAAATCCGTTAGTTTCTATACAGTCTGTTTCAAAAGTATCTGATGAGAATGTAACCAAACTACACAATCACACAAGGGCATTAGTAACAAATTCACCTGTATTTAGAAGGCTTTGTCTTACCACTTTTTCGAACAATTATTGGTTGAATTACACTATTAAATTGTAATTGAAAAATCATTGACGAAAATTGAGGTTATAAAATTATCCTGAAGTGTCAAATGAACTACATCTTTTAGGTGATTTAAAATTATAATTTCCGATTCAAGCGTTCAAATAATCAATCCAAAGCACTGAATTTGTAATTGGCATTACAAATTGGCAGGCACAGGTACGTTTTTTGATCCATTTATTTACATTTTCACCACATACTTTTAGAACAGACCATGCATCATTAGTGTCGAAGTGCGACTAAACGGTGACTCGCTTAGTTTGTACCGAAAGTGTTAAGAATGCCGCCTCCAGCAGCGGCCGCCGAGGCGTCTCCGTGCTCTCAAAAGTAAAAGGAGTATGTAAGGCTTTTAGAATAACCCTGGTTTTTGAAAGATAGATAAAGATAGTTAATTGATTTAGGCGTGACCTTGCGGAAATCCATTATAAATTACAATAGAAGTGGATATATTTAGTAAGCTGTTCCGCTTAGCTATTTCTAAAGAGTCTTAAATAAAACCCTGAAAGAAATCGACACGTGTTTCGCCTCTCAACGAGGCATCCTCAGGATGACGATTGACATGTCGCGAACTCGAACACGGCGAGTTGCCACACCGAGCGCTGAGCGCAGACTACGCAGTCTCAGACTCTTTAGAAATAGCTAAGCGGAACAGGTTACTAAATATATCCACTTCTATTGTAATACTTAAAGGTAGATCAGTCAGTTTGCTGACAAATTCTCATGTTAGCTGTTGTGATGGATTGATTTGAGAATGGATAATATTCAATAGAGTTTTCAGAAATCAGGGAATAGTTTTGTAGTTTCTGCCTACACTTATAGCAGTATGGCGTGATAATTTTAATGTATATGAAAAATATTTAAACTCCAATAGGTATTTTTCTCAAATTGAATTTAAATCGTTACCTCTTATTTAAAAATATTGTATTGTTTTTCCATCCAAATTGATGTATTGTTTTTTTGAAATGTTAAAAAGTGTAAATGTTTTTTTCTTTTTATACCGCTGTGTTATTGGGTCCCATGTGAGAATCTTTTTGAAGTGAAAACTTCTTTAGGCGCGTTGGGCATTTTTGAGATGGGACTAAACAATTGATTTCGCGACACTTACCGACACCACCTTTAAAAAGACATCAACGCGCGATACCTTCACAACAAAATTGTTGAAGTTTTCACTTCTGTCGGCACTCCCGGAGTGCCATAGACATTTTTTTAACATGTTTTTCTATTTTGTTCAATGTAATTAAATAGCTAAAGTGTTAAAAAAAAAAAAACATAAAAAGAAAAAGAAGGGAAACCCCCTTTTTATTTTTTTTTCTTCCCTCTTTAATTGTTTATTTTTCTGTGATTTTATATTTCCTATGGATCCCGAATGGCCTTCTAACATGGTACCTAACAACATATCCGGTGACTATTACGTGTGATATTGTCATGAAACCTATCCTAAAAAACTTCATGAGTTCCCAGAAGAAATATCATTTTAAATGTTTTTTGAACACCATATTCGTTGTGTTATAGCTCAGTACCGGATCACAAAGGATTCCATGGTCCAACTGTGGACCATGACAGTCCTGTACTGTTCGGGATACTGTCGCATCCTGATAATAAGGTAAAGTTTATTTTTAAATACTTCTTTTTCTATCTCGTGTTAAGGTAAGATTTGTTAGCGAGGCTGCGAGGCTGACTGTCCAAGGTGAGTTTAATGAACACTTAAAATAATAGTTCGCGCGCGACTGGTAGTCACTGCTTGAGGTATGTGAGCGGTGAGACGGAGGAGGGCGCTATTGACTAAATTTATTTATTTACTATTACCATTTACATTTGTTTTAACAAGTGGGAACTCAATGCAATTATGTAGTCACAATTTCCACACTCTGAGACGTCACCCAAAAACCAATTAGACACCACCACCAACAGACATGAAATGTTTTTATACTGTCATATTTTGACGGACAGGGTTCAAATTTATACGTGAACTAGCAGCGCCCCGCTGTTTCACCCACGTAAGCCGACGTTCGCAAGGACGTAATAAAATCGCGGCGATTTTTGCTGCTGCAATTAATTTTCAACGCCCTGCTTAGCGCCGAGAGTTGAAAATCCAACAGTGTGTGTTTTGACGAGAGTGCGTCCCAGCGCGTTGGATTCTCAACGCTCGGCTTAACACCAAGAATTGAAAATCCAGTGGGCGATAAAATCCCGTCGCGATTTTATTACGTCCGTGCGAACCACGGCGAAGTCTCGATCCCGCGGGAATATCGGGATAAAAAGCATTCTATGTCCTAAATTTCATCAAAATCTGTTCAGCCGTTTAAACGTGAAAGCGTAACATACAAACTCACTTTCGCATTTATTATATTAGTTAGGATTAACGTGAGAAAATTGGCAGACTGAGTTAACTTGGCCTTTGTCTACCTCCCCGTCACACTGCTCACATACCTTTGGCGGTGACTAGCAGTCGCGCGTGGACTGTAGTAATAGTGTACCTACGGTTTATCAAGCATATAAAATCTCGTGTTGTTTGACTTTAATCTTAAAATCATGTTTACTCTGATCCTTTTTGTAAATACAGTTAGAATGTCCCACGACTACTTTTCTAGACCAATCTTTTGTACATTAATTCTGCAATAAAATCGTGACATTACTTCATTTTTACTTTATTTTTGCATTCTTATTTTAATTGCTACTAGTAGATCTAAAAATAAAAAAAATGTGTATAATTATAACAAATTTGAACTTGTAAGCTTTTAAATGTATATGTTTGCGCTAGTATGCGATAACTAACGATAGATTTTTGAAAAGTTGGTTTTGCAAAACAATGGACGGTGTACAATCACTGCTTGGAGAGAGATTGGACGTTATACGACTGTTTGTACAAGGAAACAGGAGCACAATACCTTAATTGATGCGATGTAGGCCTGGAGCGACGATACGTATGTCGATTGTCACGTATGTCAATCGTCACGAATGTTCACTTGTTCTTAGAGTTTGAATGCACGAGTTGCACTAGCGATGCGGTTCGAACACAGACTTTCACCATCATTTTCTTTCTTCTCAAGTTCAAAAATGTTGCGACGAGATTGCGCGGGGTGGCGCCACTTTATTGTAGACGTCCTGCTCCCACGCGAACGATAGGCAGGAATGAGATAGGGAATAGGAAATTGCTAACCAACACTATAATAAATTTTTATTTCAACATCCTAAAGAAAGAAAATGACAATATTGTAATTATAGTTGAATCGGCGCAACCAGTATATTTTAGGAATGAAACACTGTTGTCTGAGATACAGATACTTATTCATCTAGTTCAGACACAGATGTCTTGTCGAATTTCTGTTAGTATAAGGTCCTTTAAAATATGTTTTTATTTATGATGTACTATCTTACTTGAATTTGAAATAAAATTATATTTAATAAAATTATATTATTACTCCTCAGCTCCTGTCCTGCCCGCCCGCCATGCGTTTTGTAATAACCTCAGTAGGCGGCAAACAACGGCGCTTGTTACTACGCGGCGACTCAGCCGGCGTAGTCTCCGTATGGAATGTAGACGACGCCGCACAGCCCACCCCGAACCAGATGATAAGTGAGTTGTTACAGAATAAGGTTTGTAGACGTACAAGCTTGTTACTACGCGGTGACTCAGCCGGCGTAGTCTCTGTATGGAATATAGATGACGCCGCACAGCCCACGCCGAACCAGATGATAAGTGAGTTGTTATAGAATAACGTTTCTAAACGTACAACATCGTTTGTTACTACGCGGCGACTCAGCCGGAGATGACGCCGCACAGCCCACGCTGAATCAAATGACAAGTTAGGTGTTATAGAATAACGTTTGTAAACGTACAACGTCGCTTGGTACTACGCGGCGACTCAGCCGGCGTAGTCTCCGTATGGAATGTAGATGACGCCGCACAGCCCACGCCGAACCAAATGACAAGTGAGTTGTTATAGAATAACGTTTTTAAACGTACAACGTCGCTTGGTACTACGCGGCGACTCAGCCGGCGTAGTCTCCGTATGGAATGTAGATGACGCCGCACAGCCCACGCCGAACCAAATGACAAGTGAGTTGTTATAGAATAACGTTTTTAAACGTACAACGTCGCTTGGTACTACGCGGCGACTCAGCCGGCGTAGTTTCCGTATGGAATGTAGATGACGCCGCGCAACTCACGCGGAACCGAATGACAAGTGAGTTGTTATACAGATAGGTGAATATGTTATAAATCCTATAGGAACAAAAATGTAGTTTCTAGGGTCAGTTTTCGCCTATTGATTGCGACTGACTGACTTCATAGGGTACTCCCAAATATTAATCACAAGCTTTTGCCCGCGGCTTCACTCGCATGGATGTTGGAAAATATTACACGGGAACGTACTACAGGGATTACATACCTGAGGAAAAGGTCATGACTCTTACCGCTGCGTCCGCGTTGCCGTCAACCATAATTATTTTGTTACGCGTCACTTTGAATGTGTCATATATTTTAAAGTATTAATTTTAATGATATGGTCAAGGTATATTTTAATCTAAATTAAATTCCCAATTTAAATAACATATTTTATTGGATAAGTATAAATATAACACCTGTCAAAATATCTTCGGAAATAACCAAATTCTGAAAGATAAAAATGGTTATTGTGGTGGCGTAGTTTAATTTAAATTAAATGCTCAATTTAAGTAACTTAGTTCATTGAATAAGCATTAATATAATGCCGGTCAAAATACCTTCGGAAATAACAATTAAATTTTTATTAAATTCTGAAAGATAAAAATGGTTATTGTGGGTCATCCTTAGAAGATAGACATGTGCAATCTCGGACTTTTTTGTTGAACTTTTTTAGATGTACAATCCTGTAGAACATAATTTTTATTTATCTCTCACGGTTTACCTAAAAAAAAAAGATGTCAGATGTTATTTTTTGTCCGCAGCACACGCACCGATCGTGGTGACGAGTTTGGACATAGCGTGGGAGGATATGAACCCGAGTCCCGTCGGTATACTGGACCAGTTGAACCATCCCGAGGAGCAAGGTTAGTTGTTGTATTCATAATTATTTGAATTCTTAAGGCTTGAGTTCCGTTCGTTAACAGCTGACCAAAGAATCACTACAACTTAAGAGAGTTTATCCTGAAAGTTAGCAACGTCGTAAATAGCTGTCAAATATTTACATGTTTTGATTAATTTGGCAATATTAAATATGGCTAACTCGTTCGTAGAATATTAATAATGAAATGTTATAAATACCTTGGCGCCTGGTTTAAAAAATGGCGAATAGAAGTAAATCCCGACAAAAGTCAAGCGGTTAGCTTTTCTAAACCGAGAACTAGAACCCCCCCTTTCCCCCGACCTATCACCATGTTCGGCAAACCAATCCCTTGGGCTAGGCGCGCCAAATACCTAGGTGTTATCCTAGATCATCATCTCTCCTTTTCTGAGCACATAAAGACGGTTCGTTCGCGAACCCTAAATGCAATAATTAATATCGTAACACCGAATATTTAGTTTTAGATGTAAAAACAGTATTTGGAAACTTTCCAAATTCCTTTTTTACACCTAAAACGGTTGCAACATGAAATTCAGTGTTATAATTGCAATTCATTATTAATATTAAACATTCTTTGATTTTTAAGTTGGCGTCAGAAATCGCAGCGAAGCGCGGTATTCACCGGTAAACAAATATCAACACAGCGTCTCTAAAAATAAAGTTGAAAATAAATAACCATCACCGCGTACTCCTGATCGCGTTGATACTTTGTCGAACTGTTTATTTATTTGCCACTCTATTTCAATATTCGCAATGTTGATAATTGCTTGAGAGAAAATCGCGTTTTATGGCGCTGCGAAGCCTCGTTTTCATGGTAAACAAAAGTTGAGAATCAGTTGCTAAATGTTTCCCGTAATTTATCAATAGAATGTAATACTTATCCAATGGAAATAAGGTGTATATTTTAATGCTCGGTGATCTACCTTGGAGCATCGCAGCGCAGTTTTCTCTGGAGCATCGAAGTGCACGCGGGAGGATACCGTGGCGGTATGCGCCGGTATGCGCTGCAGTATCCCAGTCTGTCACACTCTTTCAAAAGCCGAAATTTTCGATTGCGTAGTCGCTAGTAGAATAATCAAATCCCTGCGAGCGGTGGCTACTCGCCGGATGCCGCGGCATACTGGCGGACGCTCGCGGTATCGCAGAAGATTTTTCGTGTCAGTGTGCGCTGGCGGCTATAGGGATCCTCCTCGATGCTCTCTCCTGGCGTCCACCAGTGTTTGCAGGCCTTATCAAATGTCGCTTGAAACAGTGCCATCCTTTGTTTACATTTCGGCACGGCTTCGAAATGTTGCCAGCAACATGTTTCTGCCTCGCAAAAACATGATACTGAATTAATGTTCTACAACTTTTGCTACTGGCTTTAACTGTATATTTTAAATTATTTATTATTATATAAATTATTTATTATTTACTTTATTTTATCATTTAGGAAAGATAAGAAGGAGGAAAAGAGTACAAAATAGTAAGTATGATGGCAATGCTTGTTTCTAACGAAATCTTCCAGCAGACCTTGGATATGCTTGTTTATTTACGATTTTAAATTAACAAATATTTTCTGGACCAAAACCGCACGTCCATTAAGACGATATGACATTGCCTTTATCTCGTTTGGTAGGTTGTCGCAGCTCTAGTGCTGCCACCTACAGGGCGTTCATTATAATTTGACAAGTGATGCAGTTGGTAACACTGAATTTTGCAGTCTTAGCACAGATGAAGACAGATGGTTCACTTCGCAAAATTATTTAAATGAAAAGACCGGACAAGTACGTGTCGGACCACGCATCAAGAAGGGTTCCGTAGTTGGGATGAATTTATCCCAAAAACAAACTTAACTTTGTAGTTGATAAACATCGATACATGTCACGGTCAATTCTCCAACTGCAAATGTAAGTTTGTAATCACAAAAAAAAAGATAAAACTACAAATCTGCTGCTGTGAGATCTTGCTTCCTGCCAAATTTCATGATTCAACGGAAAGTACCCTGTAGGTTTTGATTTATTTGCGAGTATCAAAATATGTCACAATAAACGGCCGTATTTTTTTTTATTGCCTTGACTTAGAAACTTGATTTTTTTATAGTTCCAAGGGAACATAGATCTATGTATTTGATATTAATTTCAACTTGATACCACCACGCGTTCCTGAGAAAATGGGTCTTGACAGTCTGACGGACGGACAACGAAGTGATCTTATTATAGGGGTTCCGTTTTTCCTTTTGAGGTACGGAACTCGAAAAAGCGACTCTTATCACAACAAAATAAAGTGCAATTCAGGTCGCATATCGCTAATTACCTACAGTTATATTCACCTAGTAGTTGCCCCTCTTTCTATCGTGTAACTCTTATATCTTCTGACTACGTTACGCTCACTGAATTGGCCCGACAAGACGAGCCCGGCGCGTACTTGTAGCTTCATACCTAAAATGCGGAGTGAACCATCTGTATTCAGCTGTGGTCTTAGTTTAAATACCAATAGAGTTCAAAATGGTGACTGACAGAACAGTACTACCAATCACATGACTGCAAAATTCAGTGCTACCAATCGCGTTTCGTGACAAGTTATAATGAACGCATTAAAAAGGGCCTGCGCAGACTGGCAGACGGGACGGCAGAGGATTTTTAAATTTATCAATTGAATTTAATACTTAACTAATCGAAATAAGGTATAAATTTCAATGCTCGGTGATCAACGGAAAACTGATGCTCGACTGATGAACTAACGATGCTTCAAGCTGCCGTCTCATCAGCCAATCTGCGCAGGCCATAACGTGCGGTTGGCCGTAACAAGAATAATAGATATTTTTCTGAAACGATTTTTTTTTTATCCGTAATAACTTTGTCATCAGCCGAGTCAAGTCCTGTATCCCTATTAAAAAACTATACCCCCAATTTAAAAAATGTTAACAGACTTAAAAATATTAAAATATAACATGTATTGTGTGTGTTTTTTTAATAATATGTATGTTTGTATTATAATGCTGAAAAATAGACCTATCATGATTTGTCGTTGACTTAAAATTAAAAAAAACAGCAGTTTGTTGTGTGAAGTAATTTACATAAAAATGTGTGAAGTATAAAACATGTGTAGTTCTCAAATAATGCGCGGAAATTCAAACTAAGTAAATTAATTATAAATTCCAGATTCAATTTAGAACAACGATAATTAAAAAAAAAATATGTATGTTCCCCGATTACTCGAAGACCGGGGAAGGGTATACTTTTAAGTTGGTCCCATTGTCATTTGGTCACGATCTGATGATGGGATCTCGGAGAAATCGAGGGAAATCTTCAAATATTACAGGCACACCTATAACGATTTGGGTATTTTTTATAGTAACTCGTGCATTTGCTCTCGGAAATCACCATTTGGTAGAGTTGAACTGATGATGAAGGACACAGATGGCCCCCGGATCTACTCAATAATATGTATTTAATGGGTTGCGATTCGATTACTTTAATATGGTTGGTAAGCAATTTATGCTCGTCACAATTCATATGGTGAAGTGGAGCTGATAGTGAAGTACCTGGAGAACTCCTCAACAATTAAAGTCCCTGCATCGGGAAAAGCAATATTTTGTAAAAGGCGATGAGCAGTTGATATTAGGATATTGTAACTTAGATAAATTACAAACCAGCCCACAAAAAAAGTAAAAAAAAAACTTTCGGTAGCAAAAAACTAAAGTACTGATCCAAAGACACCGACTTCCGAAATTACAGTTATTTTTCACTTTGTAGTTTAGAAGCCGGTTGTATTTTTTTGTAAAAAAGTTTTTTTTTCTTTATTTTAAACAGCTCTATTTGCAAACCAAACCGAAATTTAAATAAAATCTTTGATAAGTTACCTCCTTGGTTGCCGTGTGTTGAAGTAAAAAGTTCGTTCCATTTTTTAAATAACACGACAGTTATGAGTTTTCATACTAATTTATTCGGCTGCTAAACACGACAGATATGGATTTTCATACAAACATTGCCGGCCGGGCGCTCGCATGTGTTCGACCAGTGGCGCAATTTCGATTTATTTCGAAGAAGGTTAAATTGTCAAATTAATGCTCGAATTTCCAAGCATGTTTGAGAAATAATATTTTTAAGCTTTTCTTTTAATTCGAGCTCCTCAGTATAATAAACAGTTTGTAATCTAAACTCTATTTGTTCTAGAAATAAAGCTCACAGCATCAATATATCTCCTCGCTGCTAACCGTTTGGTGGTCGGCAGAGAAGACGGCTCCATCGTCATAGTGAATGCAACACATACCGTGCAATTGCAACTGTTGCATGGCAACCATCAGCAACTGGATGGTAATTATTATAACGTTATTTTTAATCGATCCGCGAGGAAGAACGCGGGCTGTCGGTAAAAACAGCACCGTAGCTATGCTTCGTGTATGTGCATGGCCGAATTGCACGCATATTTTGTATTTCGACTCTTTAGTTATGTATTTTTGAAGTGAAAACTTCTTTAGGCGCGTTGGGCATGTTTGAGATGGGACTGAACCATTGATTTCGTGACACTGTGACGACACCTCATTTTTGTAAACGCGATTGTGCTCCTGATTTATATTACGTTACGGATCAATGTTCTCTGCAAGTATTTTTACTTTAAAGGTTTCGGAATATTTTTTTTTTTTTGTAAACGCGATTGTGCTCTTTATTTAGATTAAGTTACGTACCAATGCAAGTATTTTTCGTCCACCAAGGCGATCTTGTTCAAGTTTTCACTTCTGTCGGCACTCCCGGAGTGCCACAACTTTTTTTTTCTTATTTATTTTACTGTCAGACCATAATAATATTTTTTGTTGTATTCAATTGATAAAATAATTGTAAAATTGATTGGATTGAAATTTCTGGCCAGCACGCGTAGCATGCGCGACAGAAGAATAGACAAAATGACAGGATTCACAATCATAATCTGTAATTTTGTCTATTCTTCCGTCGACAAAGCCCGTTCCTATTGTGGTCATGCTACGCGTGCAATAAGAAATTTTATTTTTATATGATGAGGCATAAAAAAGATGAAATCTCTTAAAATCCAGCCTCGAGTTTGTAATTTCAGAAATTACCGAAAATATTTTTTTTCGGTTCCTTTGTGCAACTGTATTTATTGTTACACTCCTGCCAGTACACAGAACCTACTTAATTTATATACCATCGTATAGATAATTTAATGGAGATTAATACTGCAAAAAAAAAACATTAAAATAGTTTAAAACGAAATTCCCGTCAATCAATGTATGAAACCTGAAACATGGTTGGCTTGCGAGAAAATCAAGTAATTGAGTATTTTTTTTTTAATAGATTACTTTCTGCAATAGACCCTGTTGAAAATGGCTCTTTTATTCAAAGTAGTTTAATTATAATTAATAAAAACGAACTAATTTATTATCTTTATCTATATTTCCAACTTCGACCTTCTTCCGTTGCCTAGCAACCGACAAAGCAAACCTAAATAGTCTGACAGTACGTAAAGATTGCCAGGTGAGTAATTTTACCCATATAGATGGGTAAAAAAGCAGTAAAAACATACTTTATGAAAAGTCGTTTAAATATTTTTCTGTTTTTGATTGGTCGTTATGAGGCGTGCACCAAATATATTTAATTATAATCATTACAGATTGGCCTCCACATCAGTTGCTGCTAGGCCACAATGGTCGTGTCAACTGTCTACTTTATCCACACCATGTACACCAAAGGTATGAAAAGTTATCTTCATTTAATGTCTCTGTACTAGATCATCGCGGTGCGGTGTAGTGGTTTAGCTGCCTCGTTGGTTTCGTGTACGCAAACGCGACTGCTGAGCGTGGGGTCCTGGGTACGATTCACGGGTCTGGCATAGTGTTATTGGGTATTTCCAAGAGTGACAGCGAGTCGAGGATTGCCGTCCCTAAGGACTATGAGAGTGAGGGAAGAGACAGTGCACCTGTGTCTGCGTACACACGCCTGCACTATAATATCTCCCGCGCCGGCGGCTAGTCTCCGTTGAGATCGGCCGCCATGGCCGAAATACGCTCTGAAGGACTATACTAGGTCATAGCATAACATTAATAGAGAAGAAGAAGAAGAATGGGAGAAGAAGGTTTTATTACTAAGCTGCACCGACCACAGATGAATACAGATAATTCACGCGCGAGTCGCTTTTTAGGGTTCCGTACCCGAAGGGTGCCAAAAGGAATCCTATTACTAAGCCTCCGCAGTCCGTCTTTCAGCGAGCTGTATCTCATGAACCGTAATAGGTAGACAATTGGAAATTTCACAGATTATGCATTTTTATTGCCGCTATAATAACAAATAATAAACATTAAATTAAATTAAAAATATACAATCAAAAAAAATATACATACAATCCACTTTTGATTTTTGAGTTACGCAATAGAAAGAGAGGCAACTTCTAGGTGAGTATAACTTGGTAATTAGAGCTGTGCGACCTGAATTGTACTTTATTGTGTCGTAAAAAGAGTCGCTTTTTATTTAATTGTTTTTCGGAGTGAACCATCTGTATTAATCTGTGCACCGACGCTAAATAAATTGGAAAAGAGGAGAGGATGATGAGGTTGACCATAACCGCTGCTGCCGTCAACACGTCCATCTTTGCGTTTAGATTAGCAAAGAGATGCGAAAATATTCGTGCATATTTGCTGTTCATGACGATGAAATTCGAATACTGAATAGCGATGTGAAGTGCCACCCTAACATAACGCGCCAATAAATAGCCACACCAAACACCACTGCCTACCTATTCAGAAAATAGTTTAATGTAATATTATTTCCTTAACAGATACGACAAAGCCCACCTAGTGTCGGGCGGCATAGACTTCGCAGTGTGTCTATGGGATCTGTTCAGCGGTGCGTTGCTGCATAGATTCTGTGTGCACGCCGGTGAAATTACACAGCTGATTGTACCGCCACATAATTGCAGTGTGAGTATTATAGTTTGACCGGGACCGCTGTTCCGCGCCTTATGTAAATGCGCAGCGAGGCGGGGGCAGCTTTGCGAATCAGCGGCGGGAAGCCGTGAGCGCTAACGATTGAGCGGCCTGCTGCCCCACCGTCTCGCCAAGCACGTACTTAAAGCGCGGAACAGTGGTCTCGGTCAAACTATAACTTTAGTATGTATATTGAAATGCTTGGTTTTTGTATTTTTAATCGACTTTAAGAAGCAAGAGGTTCTCAATTCTTCTGTATATATTTTTTTATGAATGTTCGCGAAGAACTTCGACAGAAAATGCGTTATAACGAGTCTCCTTTCCAAGTTATTCTTTTAAGTCAAACCAAAATAAAAGCACCTTACAGTTTCACACTTAAAATAGTGTTAAGTTATTATAAAACATTTAAAAAAAAAAACAACAGTCTTCCAAGAAAACACTACATAGTAAATAAAATAACCTAAATTTCTGAAGTCGGTGGCAACTAAAATACAAAACCGAAGACACCGACTTCAGAAATTTAAGTTATTTTTTTACTATGTAGTGTTTTTTTGGAAGTCGGTTGTTTTTTTTTGTAAAAAAGTTTTTATTTCTCGCTTTTTAGTGGGTAGTTTGTAATTTTTCTATCGTTGAGGAGTTCTCCTGGTACTTAACCATCAGCTCCACTTCTTCATATGCATTGTGACGAGCATAAATTGCATTGCAGCCATATTAAAGTAATCGAATCGCAACCCGTGAAATACTTATTATTGAGTAATTCCGGTGGCCATTTGTGGTCTTCATCATCAGTTCCACTTCACCAAATGGTGCTTTCCAAGAGCAACTGCACGAATTACTATAAAAAAATAATCATCGAAGTCGGTTGGCGTGATATTGAGTTATTCGTCCAATTGTCGCGCACATACAATTTTAAGACATATGGTTTTCTCATGGATGCCATTGTCAGAACTGGTACCAAGTGTGACCACACGGGAAGCACCAGCTTTCAAATAAAAAATGAATCATCAAAATCGGTTCACCCAGTCGAAAGTAATGAGGTTACAAATTGTAAAAAAAAATACAGTCGAATTGAGAACCTCCTCATTTTGTTGAAGTCTGTTTTGTAACTTTAATTTTTTTGTAAAAAAATTGAATTCATTAAAAAAATCGTATTGCCCTGATAGATGTATTTTTCTCGATTCTGTCATAAGTATTTCCGTGTTTTTAAACTTTTCCCCTTATCTAATCGATAATGATTTTGTTGCAGCCCCGTATTCAGAAATGCATCTGCTCCGTCGCATCGGACCACAGCGTGACTTTACTCAGTAAGTTAAAATTTTCATATTTTCGTGTAGTAAAATCCCGATTAAAATATACTTCCTGAAAAAGAAAAAAAATAATCTGAAGGTGATAAAAGAATTGCCAGTTGTTAATTGATTAAGTACCTGGTCGACCGAGCTCGGCTCGGGACAAAATAGAGAACACGAATTTTTCTAGAAATGAGACCTAGCTAGATCGATTTTTCGTCCCCGTAAAACCTTATATTGCAACTTTCATCGAAATCTTTAGAGCCGTTTTTGAGAACGTGATTACAATATATATATATATTTATACAAATATTGCTAATTTACAAAAACAACTTAATTCACAGTCTTTCTATTTTCTTAATGTCCCTCGGCAAACTTCGTGTTTCGTCAGTCGTCGGATTTCTATCAGTTGCTCTTTGCACTTGATGCAGACCGGACGCTCTCAATCGACTTGGAAGTATATAGAGTTGTTAATACTCTTTTAACATAATGTAATTTATTTAAAAAAATGGGAGAAATGCTGTGAAAATCGCGGGCACGACACTAGGAAAATAGTTTTACAGCTTTAAATAGTTCAACATGGAAATCAAACCAAAACAACAATAAAATACTTAGTTCTGAATTATACACGATAAATTTAATGATCGATTGATGGACATGGAAATTATCATTCGTTTGTATTCCGAAATGCGATAATTCCCGAGGGACATTAAGAACATAGAAATAGTGTGCTTACCTACTTTTACTGGTAACTTTTTGTACTTACCATCTCATTCTCCCACCAGGTCTAACAGAACGGAAATGCGTGACCCTGGCCTCCCGACACCTGTTCCCCGTACTGGCCATCAAATGGAGACCAGCTGACGACTTTATGGTGGTCGGATGTTCCGATGGCACAGTGTTCGTGTGGCAGATGGAGACCGGACATGTGGATAGAGTGTTACATGGTGAGTGGTTGGTTGATAGTTGTCGGGCCACTTGATAGTGGTCGGACCACTTTGTGTGAGTTGTTGGTAGGACCACCAGGGCGTTGTCGCAT
Organism: Omphaloscelis lunosa; assembly: GCA_916610215.1. Lineage (NCBI taxonomy): Eukaryota > Metazoa > Arthropoda > Insecta > Lepidoptera > Noctuidae > Omphaloscelis > Omphaloscelis lunosa. The sequence continues at coordinate 4,234,819 of OU744271.1, forward strand.
TATTTATTTAGTGGTAGGTGGGCGGACTAGTTTATGTCAGTGTGAGTGGTAGGTGGTAGGACCATTCGCTGGTGGTTGCACCCATTCTACCACATAGGTCTAATAGAACGTAAATGGGTGACTCTGACCTCCTGGCATCTGTTCCCCGTACTGGCCATCAAATGGAGACCAGCTGATGACTTCATGGTGGTCGGCTGTTCTGGTGGCAGATGGAGACCGGACATGTGGATAGAGTTTTACATGGTGAGTGGTTGGTTGATAGTGGTCGGACCACTTTATATTGGTGGTTGGACCACTTTTTTCAGTACTAGGTTGTAGGATCACTTGCACGTCTAAACAGAACGTAAATGCGTGACCTTGACCTCCGGCACCTGTATTGGGTTTGGGTCAAAAGCCATTAAAAAAGGGGTATAAAATAAACATTTTATACATCAGATTTTTTGTACAAATATTTCGTTTTAATCCGCAATTATTTTATTTGTTGTGGAATTACAACTAAATATTTTTATGGAGACCGCGAATCAGCAAACGTAACGTAGGACGCCCTCAGGGTAGGTGGAGAGACTTTAGCAGGGTGGCTGGTAGCAGCTGAAGAGAGTTGCCGAGAATCGAGTTGAATGGCGTGCAATTGGAGAGGCCTTGACTAGCAGTGGATTGCTGTATGCTGATAATGATAATTTTCACATTACATTTTACTGTCATGGTTTTCCGCAAAGTAACGCCCGATTCCATAAGTTGGCAGATGTATATTCTAAGCCTAATTCTTAAATGTTTTACCCAGGTATGATCGCTGAAGAAGTGTTGTCGGCGTGTGATGAGGCTATAGCTGATGAACTCGGAGGGTCGCTGTCGACTGGGTCCAGTGATGGACTGGCCAATCCGGCTGTACACTTCTTTAGGTGAGGTGGATTTTAGATATTTATACGTACTTTACAAAATACAATAGACCGAACACGCCGTGTTCGGGTTCGCGATAAGTCAATCGTCATCCTGATGATGCCGCGTTGAGTGGTGAAACGTGTCGATTAGTTACAGTGCTTTTTATGGCTCTTTAGGAACAGTTAAGCAGAACAGGTTAATAAATATAACTACGTCTATTGTATTTTACAATGGATTTTCGCAAGGCCACGCCTGAATCAATTATCTTAACGGACTCTGCTTTAAAATCAATCTGCCTAGCCTTTTCCCAACAAGTTGGAGTCGGCTTTCAGTCTAACTGGATGCAGCTGAGTATAAGTATTTTACATGGAGCGACTGCCTATCTGACCTCCAGAACTCAGTTACTGGGTAACACAATACCCTGGTAAGACTGGTTATCAGACTTTAAACAGGTTGATAGACATTAGATCTTTGATAGTCGTTACGGGTAGTTCGAACGCCAAAATTCTCCTCGTAAGGCCCAATGACCTAATTTTGTTGAAGTGAAAACTTCTTTAGGCGCGTTGGGCATTTTTGAGATAATACTAACCCATTGATTTCGCAACACCGTGATGACACCATTAAAAAGACATCAACGCGTTGATTACCGCGGTGCCAATTTTTTTTCAAGTTTTCACTTCTGTCGGCATTCCCGGAGTGCCACTGTTTTTTTTCTTGTTAATAAATAAATTAGGCCTTATGTCATGTGGTTTTTAAATTGTGGGGTAGCAAACAAGCAAGCATTTTGGGTCTTACGAGGTAGCTAGGTAATAAATTTATACAGCTGCATCCGGTGAGACTGGAAGCCGATTTATTATTTATTTATTTAAACTTTTTACACTCAAAAAAGTACAAAGGCGGACTTAATGCCTTAGGCATTCTCTACCAGTCAACCAAGGGTGGTAGAGAGATTGGATGGCAGGAAAAAAATATTAAAAATATATCATTAGAAAAAAATGAATAGGATTCCGACATAATTGGAAAAAGGCTAGCCAGATGATGAATGACACAAACCGAGTAAACATCAAGGCTCTAAAAATAACTAGACACAATATTAGTTCTCTATTTCGGGACAAAATTTGAAATGTACTAGAATTTTGAAAATTTTTGTTCCTTTGTGCTATCGTAAGGGCGTATCAGACAGGTCTTGAACATTATTGTTCCGATCCCCCAGAGGCCTGCGCCACCGCAACCTGACGGCCATGCGCGCCGCCACGCAGCGCGGCCTGGCCGTGCTGCAGCACAGCGGGCCGGCCGGCACCGCGGGGCCGCTCGCCGAGCCCGCGCGGGCGCGCCGCGCGCAGCTCACTGTACAGGGCTTTAGGAGTAATTCTGCTGGTGAGCGCATACGTTATTATTATTACGTACTATGTTTATAGAATAACTTGATTTAATTATTCCTATAAGGAGAATTTATCCTAAAAGTTGGCAACGTCGTAAATAGCTGGCAAATATTTACCTGTTTTGATTAATTTAGCAATGTTACTGTATGAAATTAAGAAATATGGCTAACTAGTCCCCTAGACTATTAATAATGAATCAATAATTAATATCGTAATAACGAATATTTAGTTAAAATGTAAAAAAAGTATTTGGTAATTTTCCAAATGCCTTTTTTACACCTAAAATTGTTACAACATCAAATTCAGTGTTATAATTGCAATTTATTATTAATATTCTAGGGAACTAGTCAGCCATATTTTATATTTCCATACAGTAATATTGCCAAATTAATCAAAACAGCGAAATATTTGACATCTAATTACGACCTTGCCTACTTTTAAGAATAAACGCTCTTAAACAATCTACCCAATTAATTTATAACATTCTACACGATAACATGCACTGTCTGTCAACTCGCTAATCTGACTTCTAATTGTTTTCTAATGATAAATATTTTTTATTTCTATAAGTATGTTTCAATTTTTTTTAAATAGATTTTTTTGTATTATTTTCAATTGTATTTTTGAAGCCTCTGGTAATAAACTTTAGAAGCGTTCCAACATCCCAGACATCAGTACTGCAACTTTTAGTAGCACTGAAGTACTTACAATAAAATGTAGTAGCAATTTTGAATTTTAACTGCATAAGATTAACATTTCATTTCATTATCTGTTTTTTTTTCCCAGATCCGGAGAGCCACATTCTATTCTTCGATATCGAAGGTCTGATAGTGGAACTCCTCAGCGAGGAGTATTCAGCCATGAGCCCGGCTAGTTTGGAGGTACATATTATATTATTTGCAGGTTATTACCGGACTGCCCCAGAAGGAGGGTAATGTTTTTCGAGAGTATGTATGTCTATTTCTTTGGCACGCTCTGTAGTCTAAACGGCTTGATGGATTTTAACATACGAGGTGTTGTTAGCTTCGTCTTAACAGTGGTAGTGACATAGGCTATATAATATTTATATATTGTATCTGCAAATATATAAAAAAAGGGTTGGTTAAAAAAAAAACTACATTATTGGTATCAAATAAAAGCTAGTATTGGGTCAATCATATATATATATATATATATATACTAGCTGCGCCCCGTGGTTTCACCCGCATAAGTCTCGATCCCGTAAAAATATCGGGATAAAAAGTATCCTATGTCCTTCTCCGGGTCAAGGTCTATCCATATCCCAAATTTCATCCAAATCCGTTCAGCCGTTTTAGCGTGATGTCGTGACCAAGGGAAATAGGGATTCATTTTTATATAAATAGATAACTAAAAAGCTTGAAATAAAGCAAATTATTTTTAAAAAAAACTAAAAAAACCCGACTGCAAAAACACATAACTGAAAAGGCAAAAACAAGCATTATGTTATAATCTATAACATTTTGGTATTGCAGGCGGGTCAATTATGATGGAAATTATGATGTAATTTTTGTTTGTCGCCCACAAATAAACAATTACATCATAATTTCAGGTTATTGGTTTGTCCCCCGCCTGCTTATTTGTGGGGGACAAACAAAAATTACATCATAATTTCAGGTCAAAAAGTGTAGTATCGCAGGTGAGGGATTACATCATAATTTCAGGTTATTGGTTTGTCCCCGCCTGCAATACCAAAATTTTATTGATTAAAACATAATGCTTGTTTTTGCCTTTTCAGTTGTGTTTTTGCAGTTGGAATTTTTTTTTTTTTTTTTAATAATTTGCTTTATTATCCTTCGATGTGAAGGTATCAACTGCGGGACATGGGCCTTTTAATAAAGACCCAAATTGGTCCATTGGGTACGTGGCGAATTTACTATAATTACCACTCTTGTCTGACAATCCAGTCTTGCTGCAACAATAGCTGTTATATTTTCTAATTGGCAGACAAGAACCACTGTACCCTCAACTTCTAATTTCATGTCAACTTATAAGAATTGTTTTTAGTATTTTAGCTACTTATGACGATACATTACAACAGATTTACTGATCAGCGTCAGTATTGCAGCATTTATCTACCATAAAAGTTAGCATTTTGTAGGATTCTCCTTAAAGAAATTTTACAATCGAATTCGAAAGCGAATCGAATGGTTCTGAATATCCACTGCTTGTTTATAGAAATTCGTTAATTTTGCCTCAGTTAGCACCTCCGATAGTTGTTATTTTTCTGTTCTACGTGTCCTAAGCGCTATTGTATAAACTTGAAATTGAAAAACGTTACATGAAAAATGCCAGCTTTTGCAAATCTAAGTTTGCTTGGAAACATGCTGGTCCTGTTCCATAGGACAATTTAGAATCAAGACAAATCAAACAGGTTGCCAATTTAATTGTAAAACTTATAATTTTGTGTTATATGACATTGATTTTACATTCTGTGATTACTTCCTCACACACTGACTTATTAATTTCAAAAACATTAGAAAATCGTCTACTTTTACAATGTTTGTAAATATGTGAGCACCATGTATCTATCACATAATTAAATTATCTGTTGTTGCTTCATTTTTAATTCTTTTTACCTATTGTGGTATAGTAATTTTATTCTAGGTGCATCGTCTTCACATATTATTATTTAACTAATATACGTACTTATACAAACTATTGTAAAACATTTTAAAAGAGTAACGGTGGAGTTTCTTGCCCGTTCTTCTCCATACGAAAACTATATTTTGGAAGGGGCGACTAGAATCAATGATATTATTTTGTAAATTTTGACGTTCAAAAGTGCCATACATGGGCCTGTTTAAAATAAATGATTTGACTTTGACTTTGACGATACATTACAACAGATTTACTGATCAGCATCAGTATTGCAGCATTTATTTACCACTTACTTACTTACTTACTTAAAATTTTCTACCATAAAAGTTAGCATTTTGTAGTATTCTCCCTAAAGGAACCTTACAATCGAATTCGAAAGCGAATCGAATGGTTCTGAATACGTATGCATTTTATAGAAAGCCGTTAATTTTGTCGACGATAGTATTTCTTTTTTCTGTTAACGTGTCCTGATCCCTATTGTATCTTCAAAATAAACTTGAAATTGAAAAGTTACATGGAAAATGCCACCTTTTGCAATTCTAAGTTTCAGAATCAGGCCCACAAGTGTTGTTCTGTTTTCTTTATGTCCCTCGGCAAACTTCGTGCTTCGTCTGTTGTCGGATTTCTATCAGTTGGCCTTTGCATTTGGTGCAGACCGGACGCTCTCAATCGACTTGGAAGTATACAGAGTTGTTAATACTCTTTTAACTTAATGTAATTTATTTAAAAAATGAGAGGAAAGCTGCTAAAGTCGCAGGCACGACAGATAGGAAAATAGTTTTACAGCTCTATATAGTTCACACGGAAATCAAAGCAAAACAACAATAAAGTACTTAGTTCTGAATTCAAATTATTATATACGATAAATCTAATAATTGATGGACATGGAAATTAGCATTCGCTTGTATTCGGAAATCCGATGATACCCGAGGGACATGAAGAAAATAGAAATACTATATCTTATTATATTTTGTCATAGGCCGCTGGATTGATAACGAGCGAGTACATGAAGGTAGCAGCCCTGACGCAGTCGGCAAGCCCGGACGCCACCAAAAGAATATCAGGTGATTAAACATCAACTTTATTTACATAAGAATAACAACTTAATATGAATAACAACTTTATATGAATAACAACTTGAAGAAATTTCTATTTTAATCTCTATAAGTATAAAGTTCGTTATCGGATGAAAAAAAATATCTTTAAATGATATCTTGTAACCAGGGATGTTACGGAAGTATTTTTACCGGACCTGGAACCGGAATCGGGGGTTTTAAATTTTATTAATCGGAACCAGAATCGGAATCGGAACCGGTGTTGAAGGAGGAAGTAGAAGAAAGATGTGTTATGGGAAGTCTTAATGAAATAATTGAAATATAATTCAGTCTCTTTAATCGGTCAAATATTAGCGATAACATCCACAAACATAGCAACAAACTGAGACTTCGAGCGCGGGCTTGTATAAAATAAACTAAAATTTCACTGGCAACGAATTAAAACTTATTTGTACGCGCGTTTGTATAACTCCGATTTAAAATTATCGGAACCGAAGTCGGAATCAGAGGTGTAAAATTAATCGTTAATAGTTCCGACTTTTCGGAACCGGAACCGAAGCTCCGTAACATCCCTGCTTGTAACGTATGGAAGCTGAACAGTATTTGTCTACACATCTATTGACTACTCCAGAAATTAGAATTGCAACTAACAGAAATATCAACTTAATGTACAAGTTGATCAAGTTCATTTTGGTCTGATGAAAGTGAATAATAGAATTATAAAAAATCTTTTTACACATGCTTACATTAATGGATAGACTTCTTTGGCCGTGTCAAAGATAAAGCTGGAGATATGGAAAGGATATTGAAGGAAAAAGATAAACATGGTGGGTATTTGCTTAAAATAAGATTATTTTTAAGATCTCGAGAAACGGCAGGCCCATATATTACACGCGTGGTGGATTACGGCCTCTCTCACAGAGAGAAGGCCTGAATCCCAGCAATGGGAACAGTCTTAATATTATGTAAGAAAGTTCAGATCGAGGGTCGCCAAGTGGCTTGCTTAGTGTATGAAAACATTCCCGGCCACCGTAGGCGCGGGCGTACGGACGGTGAGCAATGGGTAGCTCGCCGTCTGATAAGGACCAGGCTCGGGTCGACGGCGCGTTGTGTTCCACGCGCACCTCAAAGAGATGTCAGCAGAACTGACGGGGTCCGCTAGGGCTGATGCCTGCCGGGGTGGCGGGAAAGTTCAAAACAGATACCATGGTCCCTGGAAACACACAGGCAACTGAAGGAACACGGGTGGGTTTTAGTCAGTAAGAGTCTGACACGCCCTCCCGCTCCGCCCAGAGCGGGAGAAGTTATTTGATAATAACACACATAACATCACGCCTTGTTTCCCCGAAGGGTTGGGCAGAGGTGTCCCTGTAGCAGGGACACCCAAATTTCGCCAGTTATGTTTAAGTCCCATGTAATAGGGGGCGAGCCTATTGCCATCAACCGGGCACAAATCCAGACTCCAGGCTGCTACTGAGAAATTTCAGATAGAAAAACCCAATAACACTTTGCCCGACCCGGGAATCGAACCCAGGACCTCATGCTCAGCAGTAGCGCTTGGGACCACTAGACCAACGAGGCAGTCAAAATATTTGATAATTTCCCACCCAAAAAAAAGGGTATGAACACAACCGGTTTGTATCCGACGTCAAAGTTGGGTTTATTTCGACGATACAAAAGGCTAGGCAGATTGAACTGGGCACCGGCACCGGTTGCTGAATTGGCTGCCGGCGCTGAGTTTGGAAAAAAAGCGGAAAACGGGGTTGGCAATTTGAAATATTGGAGTAGATAGGCGGAGTAGGCATAATTAAAAAGATATGTAATAAAGCATTACTTTTTTTCAGTATTATATTTCCATAATCTATGATTTCCATATTCCAGTAATCAAGTACTAAGTAGGTACCCGGAACCGAACTAGTTAGATTAGGTTAAATACTTTTACTTGCAAAAAAGGGTAGGTTAGAACTGTGACCCCTACGAACGAGCCGAGCGAGCGAAGCGAGCGGTGCCGCGAAAGCGGCCGGCAAGTGCATAAAACGGCTAGAATATATACAAAAAAAAAAACTTAATTAGGGTTAGTTGGTTGGAGTTCTGAATACTGGAAGGGTTTCCATAATGCAGAATTTGGAGAATAAAGAAAGAAAGAAAAAGTATTTATTGGGACAGGACATCACAAATTAAACTAAAACTAAAACACACTCATTGAAACATTAATTAAAAATTAAAAAACAAATTTAAAAAAAAAAATCCAGCACCTCCTTCTCACATGACATTCTATTCCCTTTTACAACAACCTATTCTCAACCATTTATTTTATGACAGTATCGCATTTTCTGTAGGACATCTTCAAAAACGTTTGAAAATTAAAATTAACCGAATTTGTTTTTCTCCAGGTATACTGGCTAAAATGAAAGAGGGTGCGGAGAATATGCAGACTAAACTGCAAGCGAAGGCAGATCAGCTGAAGGGTCATATCGAGGCTAAAGGTAGGTGCTTTTGTAGGTGCCGAAGGTCAGCAGATTTTATGGAGCTGTCGTACCTGTGTTTAAGGTGAAAGCGTCGCTGTTTAAGGAGGTGTTGTATTTTTAAGGTGAATGCGTCGATGGTTGACGGGAAAAATTGCGTTTTTTTTTAAACTTATTTAAGAAAAATGCGTCTATGATTTTTTTACGGAAAGTGAGAATTTTCAGGAGACTGTGTTGTGCGCAAATTATGAAGAGACAGCAAGAAAAAATTGTTAGGATTATTAAAAGTTTTAGAAGCGGTTTTGGAATGGAAAGTTGCTTACTCTGCTTGCGTACTTTTGATCTGCAACAAACGATTGAAGTCAGAAGACTAATATTATTAAAACAATTAGGTATAACAACAGGAGGAGGAGGACCTTTTAATGGCAGTGGAACAAAATTTAGGCAAAATTTATAATGTTTTATATCCCGGCAATAGTCATTGCCTTTTATGACTACTCACACATGCTACAAAAAAAAAAAAAAAAAAACATCTTTATGCGGAAACTGACTTGCAACGTTTGTAAAGGTGGAGACTTACTTGCAACGTTTTTTTGTAATGTATCGAGTTTTTGTAACGCGTTACAGTAGTTAATGCATCGAGCCGAGCCGCTCGATGCGAGCACCGGATCCTTCACTCGACTGTCAGCTGTTTCGTGAATTCCTTTGAAACGCGTTACAGCGCATTTCAAAGAAATTGCGAATTGCGAGTACAGGTGCTGAGATAGGAGCCTTTTGGCCTCGTACAGGACTTTCGGTTATTTTTTTTAAATTTGTTTTTTAATTTTTTATTAATGTTTCAATGAGTGTGTTTTAGTTTAATTTGTGATGTCCTGTGCGAGTCCCAATAAATACTTTTTCTTTCTTTCTTTCTTTCTTTCTTTACATGTTTACAATGAAGCAAAACCCAAAATGGAGCACGCTTGAGTCAAGTGCTCAAAGCAAGCGTTCGCCGCGTTTAGTGTATCGCAGTTTTGTAACAAGAAATGGAGTTGAGCCATGTGCTCAACCAAGCCGGTTTGTAACCAAGCTCGCCTCGAATGATGCATAACAAACAAACGTTGTAAGTTAATCTCCGCCATTTGAGATGTATTTAAGGAAATAACGCTAAATTCATATGTACCTTTTTAGGGTTCCGTACCCTTATTACTAAGACTATGCTGTTTGTCCATCTGTCAGTCACCAGGCTGTATCTCATGAACCGTGACAGTTAGACAGTTGAAATTTTCACACATAATGTATTTCTGTTGCCGCTGTAACAACAAATACTAAAAAACAGAATAAAATAAATATTTAAAGGCGCTCCCATACAACAAAAGTGTTTTTTTTTTTTTGCCAGATTTATAGATAATGGCACGGAACCCTTCGTGCGCGAGTCCGACGCGCACTTGGCCGGTTTTTTTTATTAATGGTAAAGAAAGCTGTACTTCATCAGTTCTATTTTAATTGTTTCAATTTCCTATACAAAAAGTTTGAGTTGTTCGGAAAATGGCCGGTGACTAGCATCAATTAAACGGATATCCGTGCTATATTAATTGGTGGTCATTACCTCTTTTATTTATAGCTATTACGATTAACTATTTATGTAACTAAATTGTTTTTAGGGTTCCGTACCTCAAAAGGAAAAAACGAAACACCTTACACTCGAGTGTCAGTCTGTCCGCCTGTCATAGCCACTTTGCTCCGAATCTATTGAACCGATTAAGTTGAAATTGGTACACATATGTATATCTGTGACCCAAACACGAACGTGTAACGTAAATAAATGAATTTTGAACATAGGGGTCACTTTTGGGGGGCAAATAAGAAAATTTAAAAATATGTTTTGCTAACAGTACCGTGTGACATATCAAATGAAAGGGTTTGTTGCAAGGGTCTTAAACATATTTTTTATATGACTTTAAAATAAATATTTTTAAAGATATTTAAGAAATTCGATGAAAATTTACCTTATCTCCGAAACTACTGGACATAAAAATTTGAAAAAAAAAAAATGCATAGTATGGCTCCTTACTCATAGATTACAGGAAAACTATAAGAAATCTATAGTCTAAAAATAGCATGGTAAATCTCTCAAAATTGAGCGTACAAACTTACATTTGCAGTTGGAAAGTATGGGAGAACATGTATTTCAACTACAATGTTAAGTTTGTATTTGGGATAACTATATTCCAACTGCGGAACCCTTCATTGTGCGTAGTCCGACACGCACTTGGCCGGTTTTTTTTTCTCATTTCTTATCATAAAAACAATTTAGTTTCAATGTGTGATTCATGGATTTACAAACGCTATTGAATTTGAAGTCACCGTTAAATCTTACGATGTCTGTGTAACTTTAATGAGGGTTTTCTGAAATGAGGTTCACTAGGTGGCAGCACTGAGTCGTCAGGTCCGGGCACCTGTCAAAAGTGTCAAACGCCTATATTTCATTATCTTGTGAGTTAGGTATACGCAGAAGGCTTAACGCTCTGCGCGTGCAGTATAATAATGCGCTAAGGATATTGTTGGGGCTGCCTCGGGTTTGCAGTGCTAAATATTTGCGGAAGCGCGAATTGATAACTTTCATGCCATCATGCGCAAACGGTGCGTATTGATGTTGCGGCGATTCAGGGGTAGCCCTAACGGTATTTTAGCTACACTAGCGGACAAGGTTGATGGACTATTTATCAGACTCTTGGCTGGCAGAAATGTGCGTGCACACGTTCATGTAGCCAATTAAGTATAATTATTGTTTTTTGAAGTTATTGAGTTTACTAACATAGGCTAAGTTCATACTAACACAATATGGATCCATAGACAGTTTTTTTTTTAGTTGTGATTGAATGATGAATAAATGAATGAAATTAATGATGAACGTCATTATATCATTCATATGCGTCGAACTGGAAGACCTCTAGTCAAAGTGGCGCCAATTGGTGGCGTTAAAGAAAAGCTGAAAAGTATTTTCTGTTCGGTTTGGTTGGTGGTAGGGCTTGTTCTAAGTCCGCCTGGCTAGCTACCACCATCTTATCTAAGTCTGTCGCCATAACAACAATGTTAACAGCATTGTTGTGTTTCGGCAGTTAGAGGTAAGATTCCTCAGTGGTTGAGGAATCCGGGTGAAGCTCGCCATCTTCGGCCTGATCATCACTTACCATCAGGTGAGATGAAGGCCAAGAGCTTGTCCGTTGTGTATTAAAAAAAAAGATGAGCGTTCCTCCGAATTCTCGGACGTAGTGTCGTACGTTGTCGTACGTGTCGGGCGTAGTGACGTAGTGAGTGGCATAGAGCTATGATTCTTTATTAAGGAAGGTAAGCCTTTTTTTTTTTGTTGGGTGGGAAATCATCAAATAAGTTCTCCCGCTCTGAGCGGAGCGGTAGGGCGTGTCAGACTCTTACTGACTGAAAACCCACCCGTGTTCCTTCGGTTACCCTGTTGCCGGGGGCCACGATCTCCCTTTTGGTTTTCTTCGCAACCCCGGCAGGAAGGAAGGTAAGCCCTGTGGATGAAAAATAATAACATAAGGAACTTACATTTTCAGTACATTACTTCTCTTCAAATGAACATTACATTAGTACTGTTGGCGTTGTTAACAAGTCTTTAACAATACTAGCTTATTTGAGAATTCCCGCTAAAATTTAACTAATCGTAACTTAGCAAATAGATTGGTTTGCTTTATCTCGGCCCTTTCAATTATTGACGTATAAATCAGTGGGCATTTACCATAAACATACGAGATAAGAGACTTGATTTGTAGAAACATGTTTTAGACCTAGAGGAAGTCACCAAGTAGGAGAAGAGCGTAGAAACTTTGGATGGATTGTGTGAAAGAATATATGGCCACTAGAAGATGACAATTGGGATGACAGCTGATAGAAATGTATGGAAGAAGAAGGCTTGATGTATAATCGTCCTATAATGTTCCCACTGCTAGGCACAGGCCTCCTCTCTTCGAGAGTGAGTGGGCTGTGATTCGCTCTCACGCCCCTAACCGCCGCAGGAGGAGACGCCCAGGGCGTCTGGAGTCGCAAGCCGATTTCCGGCCACCGTAGGCGCGGGCTTGCGGACGGTGAGCAATGGGTAGCTCACCGTCCGATAAGGACCAGGCCCGGGTCGACGGCGCGTTGTGTTCCACGCGCGCCTCAAAGAGATGTCAGCAGAATTGACGGGGTCCGCTAGGGCCGATGCCTGCCGGGGCTGCGAAGAAAACTGAAAGGGAGATCGTGGCCCCCGGCAAAAGGGCAACCGAAGAAACACGGTTTTAGTCAGTAAGAGTCTGACACGCCCTCCCGCTCCGCCCAGAGCGGGAGAAGTTATTTAATGACTTCCCACCCGAAAAAAAAAAATGGACCCAGTGCGGGTTGGTAGATGTCACATGTCTTCGAAGTTTTAGTTCTAGGACATGCCGGTTTCATCACGATATTTTTCATCCCGTTTTGAGAGCAGTGGTGATGAAATAACTTACATAAAGTAAAGCGCCTGTCTGGGTTCGAACATACGGTCTGCAACTAGTAAGTCCGCCCTACCACTGGGCCACCACTGCTCTCTCAGTCACCACTGTGTGCGAATGCGAAATCCCCGAGGGATCTAACCCACGGGACCGGGAACTACGCGGGTGAAACCGCGTGATGTTCGCTAGTAAGATATATATTGTAATGTTAGATGGTGGTGGTCTTTGTTTTGCAATTTTATGGACAAACTATTTTTGTACCTACATATTCGTTATTTTATTTTTTTATCTGACACATTTATTTTATTTAAGTATGCACGTTGCATTATAAAACTGATTTACATCCGTCACATCACACTCTCAGGTCCAATTGAAAACCAGCGTCAGGCACTTATAGTTGTCTGGCATTTTTGCTGAACTGGGCCTTTTTGGCGCAGCCGTGAGGCACACTCCCTGCTAATTAATATATATATATATATATAATTTATAATAATATTGGCATTTTCTGTGACCTCTCAAAAGCGTTTGACTGCGTTGACCACAATACACAGATCTGTAAATTACACCACTACGGAATTCGTGGACAAGCTGCTGATCTTGTTCTTTCCTATCTATCCAACAGGGAGCAAAAAGTAAACGTTCATGGGGCGACGTCTACGGGGTCTCTAGTTAAAATGGGCGTGCCTCAAGGTTCAATTCTCGGCCCTTTCTTATTTCTAGTTTATATAAATGATCTTCCTTACATGATGGCTAACTTATCGGATATAATTTTATTCGCTGACGATACTTCTCTTATTTTTAAAATAGACAGGAAAGATACAGATGTCTTACATGTCAATGATAGTCTGGCTGTTCTTTCAAAATGGTTCGCAGCTAATAATCTTTTACTTAATGCGAACAAAACTAAATGTATTAGGTTTTCATTACCAAATGTACCTCAAGTAGGTCTAAATTTAAAACTTGATGGCAAAGAACTAGATGCAATAACGGAAACTATATTCCTAGGCATTACTTTAGATTCAAAATTGCAATGGGGTGCCCACATTAGAACTATTTCAGGTAGATTAAGTTCAGCTGCATATGCAGTTAGAAAAATAAGGCAGTTGACTGATATAGCCACAGCTAGGTTAGTATACTTTGCTTATTTCCACAGTATTATGTCTTTGGCGTTCTGCTGTGGGGATCGCCAGCTGACGTAGATTCAATTTTTATTCTACAAAAGAGGGCAATCCGCGCGATCTATAAAATGGGTCCTCGCGAGTCCCTTAGAGACAAATTTAAAGAAATTAACATACTGACTCTGCCTTCTCTTTATATCTTAGAAAGTATTTTGCATGTTCGCAAAAACTTAGGACTTTTCAAAATAAGAAGCGATTTCCATAATATAAATACACGTAGCAGACATGAAATTGTGATACCCAAATTTAGATTAACTAAAACAAGCAAGTCATTTCTTATAAACAGTATCCGCTTTTATAACAAGTTGCCAAAGTCTGTTACAGAACTTAGCGATGGGAAGTTCAAAACCCACATCAAACGTGTTCTTGTCAAGAAAGCATATTACAAAATTAAAGACTATGTTGAAGACAAGGAAATTTGGCAATAATTCCTTCTGCACATGTGGCTTCCCTGGTATATCATTAACGGCATAATTATGTAAGAGTCTATTAACTGCTCCCAAATTACCATATTTATTATTATCTTATTTTTTTACATTCATCCTTGACATATTCATCGTATTATTTGACATTATATAGCTACGAGTTAATTTCAACTCTTTATTAGTGGCTTTTGTGCACATGATAATTATTCAGATTTATTACAGTTGTAATAGCAATAATGTAATTGCGTTTAATTAAAAGAGGTTTTTATTTTTACTAATTTATATATTTTTTGTATAGATTCTTTTCTATTTTGTGAATGTGAGAACACTGTAGGCTTAGTGGACTGTAGATTTGTTGACCATTTCTATTTTCTTAAGTACCTGGTACTTATTGAAATACCTACACTGTCCTCCCATACCTTGTCACACTGTTATTTGAAAAAATTGTAAAAGCCAATTATTTTTAAAAGAGTAACCGTGGAGTTTCTTGCCGGCTCTTCTCCATAGGAAACGACCAATTGGAACCGTGCACCTAGCTTCTGACGTTTCATAAGTGCCCATGTAGGTCTATGTGAAATAAAAATATTTTGATTTTGATTTTGATTGAATTTCTTACATCGATCGCACTTTACAATTTTTATTTGATTTTGAAGTGAAAAGTTCTTTAGGCGCGTAGGATATTTTTGAGATGGGACTAAACCATTGATTTCGCGACACCATGACGACACCTCATTTTTAAACGCGATTGTGCTGTATTTATGCGTTGTGGATCAATGTTCTATGCAAGTATTTTTACTTTAAAGGTTTCGGAGGTTTTTTTTTTGTAAAGGCGATTGTGTTCTTTATTTAGATAAAGTTACGGACCAATGTTCTATACAAGTATTTTTCTTCCACCAAGGCGATCTTGTTTAAGTTTTAACTTCTGCCGGCACTCCCGGATTGCCACCAATTTTTTATTTTTTTTATCTGCTGCTAATTATATTGTGTGCTTTTTGGTCTGTGCTAAATAAATGTATTTTCTTTCTTTCTTTAGATAGGTATTTAAGATTTGTCAAAATAAAAAAAATCTGTTATGCTTTTAAAAAGAGTGGATTCAGGTCAATTCAATAATTCTACGGGTGGAAATTGTTTTCACCAGTTCTTCTTCTTATCGTCTAATCGTCGAGCTATCGGCGCTTAAATTCTTAATTCTTTCACATTCTTTTCAATGTCGAATCCAGCAAGCCTCAACAAACGAAAGGTATTAAGTTCAAGCCTACGTACCAGTTGCCCAGGCAACCTAGGTATAACTAGTCTAGACTGGTCTAGGCGTGGTTCACAGCCTTGTATTGTGACCGGTTAGCCGGTTAGCCCACGTTAATATGTGAGTTGCGGTGCAAGTTGGAATGGATGCTTTGGGTAATGTCTGAAAGATAATAGGGATGATGCCTGGGTCAAAAAAAAAGAAATCCTGTTTAGTCCGTCAGTCAGATAATAAAAACATATTAGACACGTATTTTTTGCTTTATCATATTAATAAAAAATGACTTAGATAAAACGCATTAAAATTGGGGAGTGGGGGTCGCTACGTCATAAGTATAAAATCTACATACTCGTGACGTCATGGCACGTTTTAAGTCATTGTATCGCCGTAATCTTTCGTTGACGTAAAAAAAGAAAAAATATGTGCCCAATATTTTTTAATAATTTAACTGACGCACAAAAGAAATTGTCTTCATCCCTATTGTGTGATGTTAAAATGGAGGAGGGAATTGTATTTAATGACATGTAACAAATATGGCAAAGGTTTTGCATGCTGAGTATTGAATTTTCTGTTAAAAGGAATGGGGAAAAACGTATTTTGACATTTATGATTAATACTTACTTATTAATAAAACTTTAACTGCGAATAATAAATAATAAATAAAATAATCTTTAATTCGGATAAGCAACATCCATATATGGGTTAGTAAACAAAAAGAGATAACTTATATCTATGTTAGTAAACTTATTATCTATTTCGAAACAAGGCTGTTGTTCGATATGCATCCTCGAACAACATCACCTAATAAAGGAGAACCGTACCTCCACGCTATGGTCTTCAGGATGTAGTTGGAGGTTTCTCGCACTCTGCAGAGCAAAGAGGCAGATTTCCGTCTGACGATGGCGTGGAAGCCATCGACGTGCGCTTGTGCGAACATACCTGATGCACTGCAGAAACGGGGCAGCCCTTGCTGTTACGAAACGGAGGCGCTATAAAAGTCTTAGGCGCGGTTTATACAGAAAAGACGTGGTGAGGCCGTATGGCAGTGGAGGATAATCAAAGGAACCTAAAATGAACGTAATAGTTATGTCGCATAGCGTCGTTTTTGTGGAAAGAGAATTGCGTCCGCGCTTTCAGGTGACGTCACTGCCACCAGGTGACTCGCCACCGACACAATTCTGTTCATTTCTTCTCAATAACCGCGCCTTAAGTTGCCATGGACGAGCGGTTGACAGTTCAAAGCACAATCGTTCATCAAACAAAGCCTTAAATACAAACTTAAAACTTGTATTAGCGCCATCTATATTCTATACTACGCGAATCCAAAAGTTTACCCCCTACCAAAGATCGCTCATTGCGCCTAATGAAGTTTTCACTTCAATAAAAACGAGCGAGCTTTACAGTAGTCGCATAATTATGTTGTGTAATATCTGACATCATCGTCATCATCCTGTTTACAACCCCTCGGAAAATGGGTTGGTACCATCTGACGGCCAACTCAAGCATCGCGCACGCTCATTGGTCAAATCAAATAGCGCGCGTTTCCCCAGCATCCTGTTACACACTTCCGTACCTTTTCACGAAATCACTGCAATAATGAAATGAGACGTAGGTATTCTAGATTTGATTATTTTTACTGCAGGAAAGCGAGAGGAAAGATGAACCTCCTCCCTTTTTTGAAGTAGTTTAAAATTGTGTTAACTGTGAACTTAAAAAATCGTTGATAGTTTTCAGGACCGAACACAACACGATTTTATATAATGCGAGCGATAATTCTTGTCACTAAAATCCAGACTTTTTCAAATTTTACCGTTTCGACAGGCTTACCATAACATTCATTGTCGGAATTACAGTTTAGCGAGACAATTTTGATTTAAGTTAACAATAGTCAGATAATTTATAGTGATCTTTGAATTATTGCTACATTACTATGTCTGTGCCAATATTGTGGAGCATTTAGGTAGATAATGAAAAGAGCTCGTGGCTAAGTAATAACAGCTGCACGGGTCGATTCATCCGGTTAAGCTACACTTGTCGAGGTTGGTCTGTGGATGGGAGAAATCTTTACATACCGAGACCCTTCCGTGCCTCGAAAAGCACGTTAAGCCGTTGGTCTCGGCTGTCATTCGTAGATCTTTGACAGTCGTTACAGGTCGTCAGAAGCCCGAAAGTCTGACAACCAGTCTTACCAAGGGGTATCGTATGCCCCAGTTACTGGGTTGTGGAGGTCAGATAGGCAGTCGCTCCATGAAAAATACTGGTATTTAGCTGCAGGCGGTTAGACTGGAAGGACCCCAGTTAGGAAAAGGTTAGTCAGGTTGATTTAGGTAGATAATGTTGTTGGAGTCCTGTTGTGACAGATCATTTAAATACCTTCAAGTATTGGGTAAGTTCTGCCAACCAAAATCGAACGTCGCGCATTTACGAGATATCGCGTATGCGTGAAAGCGTAACAAATGTGAGTATGTTTTCACAGTCGCATTTACAATATTAGTTAGCATATCATAGCGTAAGGATTTATTTCTATAAGTAGGTTAGTACAAACACCTTTACCCGTCAATCATATTTTAAAAACTAGATGAGGTTGGCGTTTTCTATCTCACTACACTGCGAAGAAAGGCCGAAACAAACTCAGAGGTCAGTCAGTCTCGTTTAAAGTCCAGACATAATCTTGGTCAGATCATGTGAAGACCATGTAGATTGGTGTCTGAAATTGACTTTTGGGGAAAGAACCACACAGTATAATGTTGCCACAACTAGAATGTTTCCCGTTGCTGGCAAGCTATTTTGCCTCAACAGTGGGCAGAGTAGTGTTAGTCCTAGTCACTTTCCATTAAGTGTGCTGGCGGCCTATTTGGTAATTTATTTTTTTATTAAATTTAATATTGTTGACTATGAAGTATTAAAGGACTACATGTCATAAAATAAAATATACCTAACAAAATACGATTCATAAAATGTCAACTAAAGTTACTATTTTACCGCCAAAATGAATCCGCCATCGCGCTTGTCAAATGTCGTTGAAATATTAAACCAGACAAAGATCTTAAAACCATACAGCCTGCGTATGTCAGTTAAAGCAAAGCAAAGGCAACACCAGTTCAGCCTACTTATATCGATACTGCTACCTATTTAAATATTTATAGAGGAAGTGCAAATAAATACAGGCTTTGCAAATATCTATATATACATAGTGTAAAACAAAGGAGCTTTTTTGTCTGTGTGTGTGTGTGACTGCTGAGTTCTTCTGAATTTTGATGCAGTTTTCACTATCATTTAGCAGAGAATTTATTCCGGAAGGTTAATGTGTTTATTAAATGAATATTTAACTAAGATATAGCCCTGTAAAAAGCAGTAGTGGCTTAGCGGTTACGGCCGCTCTACTTTGTGTAAATTACGTATATTTCATCGCTACTGCTCTCAAAAACATCGTGAGGAAACCGGCATGTTTTAGAACCGAAAATTCGAAGTCATGTGACATCTGTCAACCCGCACTGAGCCCGCGTGGTGGATTACGGCCCACTCCCTCTTGAGAGATGAGGCCTGTGTCCCAGCTGTGGGAACATTGTAAGAAATCTCGATGTTTTGACGTGTCGCCTCATCAGTAGATCGCATCCGTGCGAAGCATTGGGCGGGTCGCTTGTATATTTAATACGTTAATTATATATGCGTAATGAGATCTAGTTTTATTCATTCCGAACGGTCCTCAAGGCGATCTACATTCATAAATTATTTCGTCCAAATGTACTTTGGGACATACGGATGGGGAAAACGTTGAGCTAAGAAAGGTTGTTACGTTGTTGTGTTTTGTCTGCTAACGTCTATCTACGGCTACAGATATTTATCTTTCTTTTCGATATTTACATTTAGCCACTTATAGTGTACGAATACACCTTTCCCTGCAAATAACAAACTCTCTGATAAATCTTTAGAGGTATGAGGAACAGGGTGTAAAGTCCACTCATCCTCTATAGAAAAGGGAGGATCCTCCGACTAGACGGGTGTCGTGTCTGGCGGGCAACTGCCCAACGATTGATGTTGGAAAGTTATATATATGTTGATCGCGCGGTAAACTCTAATTGCGCGATGCAGGATTTTGTGTGACGTCAGATCTTTGATGCGTAGTTCGCATGTGGAGATGTAGATGCTGCCACTAATCTTTCCCTTTTTTTGGTATCAGCGGATTCAGCCTAAATCGAGATATTTTCGTTCACTATTAGTAAGTGGTCACTACATCACCCCTAAAATTTATTAATTTATTTAATACTTCAAGCACAAAAATGTATACAGTCGGACTTAATGCCACAGGCATTTTCTACCAGTCAACCTTTGGGTGATGCAGAGACAACAGTGGTAGGTGCAATTACGAAAAATTGAGGATTAAAAAAAAATCAAATATTAATATACACATATTCCTATTACAAACTATAAATATAATATATATGCCTTATTATATATATATAAAAATAAGCACAATTAAATATACACAAAAACATGAATATACTAAATCAAATAAGACAAAAAATGGGAAAACATTAACGTTGTGATGATACTGCCAGCTTCTTACGAATGTGCTTGCGAACTTTTAACTTAAAAAGGATAAACGGTTGGTTGCCATCCTAATTTCCAGGGGGAGTGCACAGAGAGAGAAATTGTCTCACTGCAGACAAAATTAGAATTCTTATACAGAGAAAGTATAAAGATTGACAATTAAAAAGCCTTACTATGCATATTTTCTTGTATGGACTGAAGTGGTCCTAAAGATATCCAAGTTCTAAAAAACTGGGTTATTAAAAGTGACTTGTTCTTCAACACTTTCCGGAACACTGAACGACACACAATAGAAATTTTATTGTTATAGTTTAGTGTCACGGAAGGTGTTAAGAGCAGGTTCCCTAAATGTATGTTAATTTGCTTTAATATTCTGAAACAATCACGCATACAAACGAAATGGAACTTTAGTATATGATTTATTGGATCTTTTTCTTTCCATGTACAAGACAGTTTGTGGTCTAGGCGTGGTTCACAGCCTTGTATTGTGACCGGTTAGCTGGTTAGCCCACCTTAATATGTGAGTTACGGTGCAAGTTGGAATGGATGCTTTGGGTAATGTCTGGAAGATAATAGGGATGATGCCTGGGTCAAAAAAAAGAAATCCTGTTTAGTCCGTCTGTCAGATAATAAAAAAATATTAGACACGTATTTTTTGCTTTATCATATTAATAAAAAAATGACTTAGATAAAACGCATTATAATTGGGGAGTGGGGTTCGCTACGTCACAAGTAAGTATAAAATCTACATACTCGTGACGTCATGGCACATTTTAACTCAGTGTATCGCCGAAATCTTTCGTTGACGTAAAAAAAGAAAAGATACGTGTCCAATATTTTTTTAATAATTTAACTGACGGACAAAAGAAGTTGTCTTCATCTCTATTGTGTGATGTTAAAATGGAGGTGGGAACTGTATTTAATGACATGTAACAAATATGGCAAAGGTTTTGCATGCTGAGTATTGAATTTTCTGTTAAAAGGAATGGGGAAAAACGTATTTTGACATTTATGATTAATCTAATGGCAGATAAACAGTAAACAACACTTGAACTGCGAAGAATGCCCGTGCTGTTTCGAAACGGAGGCGCTATCAAAGTCTTAGGCGCGGTTTATACAGAAAAGACGTGGTGAGGCCGTATGGCGGTGGCGGATAATCAAAGGAACCTAAAATGAACCTAATAGTTATGTCGCACAGCGTCGTTTTTGTCGGAAAAAGAATTGCGTCCGCGCTTTCAGGTGACGTCACCGCCACTAGGTGACTCGCCACCGCCACAATTCTGTTCAATTCTTCTCAATAACCGCGCCTTAAGTTGCCATGGACGAGCGGTTGACAGTTCAAAGCACCATCGTTCATCAAACAAAGCCTTAAATACAAACTTAAAACTTGTATTAGCGCCATCTATATTCTATACTACGCGAATCCATAAGTTTACCCCCTACCAAAGATCGCTCATTGCGCTTAATGAAGTTTTCACTTCAATAAAAACGAGCGACCCTTGCAGTAGTCGCATATGATGTGTAATATCTGACATCATCGTCATCATCCTGTTTACAACCCCTCGGAAAATGGGTTGGTACCATCTGACGGCCAACTCAAGCATCGCGCACGCTCATTGGTCAAATCAAATAGCGCGCGTTTCCCCAGCATCCTGTTACACACTTCCGTACCTTTTCACGAAATCACTGCAACAATGAAATGAGACGTAGGTATTCTAGATTTGATTATTTTTACTGCAGGAAAGCGAGAGGAAAGATGAACCTCCTCCCTTTTTTGAAGTAGTTTAAAATTGTGTTAACTGTGAACTTAAAAAATCGTTGATAGTATTCAGGACCGAACACAACACGATTTTATATAATGCGAGCGATAATTCTTGTCACTAAAATCCAGACTTTTTCAAATTTTACCGTTTCGACAGGCTTACCATAACATTCATTGTCGGAATTACAGTTTAGCGAGACAATTTTGATTTAAGTTAACAATAGTCAGATAATTTATAGTGATCTTTGATTTATTGCTACATTACTATGTCTGTGCCAATATTGTGGAGCATTTAGGTAGATAATGAAAAGAGCTCGTGGCTAAGTAATAACAGCTGCACGGGTCGATTCATCCGGTTAAGCTACACTTGTCGAGGTTGGTCTGTGGATGGGAGAAATCTTTACATACCGAGACCCTTCCGTGCCCTGAAAAGCACGTTAAGCCGTTGGTCTCGGCTGTCATTCGTAGATCTTTGACAGTCGTTACAGGTCGTCAGAAGCCCGAAAGTCTGACAACCAGTCTTACCAAGGGGTATCGTATGCCCCAGTTACTGGGTTGTGGAGGTCAGATAGGCAGTCGCTCCATGAAAAATACTGGTATTTAGCTGCAGGCGGTTAGACTAGAAGGTCCCCAATTTAGTTGGGAAAAGGCTAGGCAGATTGATTTAAGTTGATAATGTTGTTGGAGTCCTGTTGTGACAGATCATTTAAATATCTTTAAGTATTGGGTAAGTCCTGCCAACAGAAAGCGAACGTTGCGCATTTACGAGATATCGCGTATGCGTGTAAGCGTAACAAATGTGAGTATGTTTTCACATTCGCATTTACAATATTAGTTAGCATAGTAAGGATTATTTCTACAAGTGGGTTGACAAACACCTTTACCCGTCAATCATATTTTAAAAACTAGATGAGGTCGGCGTTTCCTATCTGACTACTCGGAGAAGAAAGGCCGAAACAAACTCAGAGGTCAGTCAGTCTCGTTTAAAGTCCAGACATAATCTTGGTCAGATCATGTGAAGACCATGTAGATTGGTGTCTGAAATTGACTTTTGAGGAAAGAACCACACAGTATAATGTTGCCACAACTATAATGTTTCCAGTTGCTGGCAAGCTATTTTGCCTCAACAGCGGGCAAAGTAGTGTTAGTCCTAGTCACTTTCCATTAAGTGTGCTGGCGGCCTATTTGGTAATTTATTTTGTTATTACATTTAATATTGTTGACTATGAAGTGTTAAAGGACTACCTACATGTCATAAAATAAAATATACCTAACAAAATACGATTCATAAAATGTCAACTAAAGTTACTATTTTACCGCCAAAATGAATCCGCCATCGCGCTTGTCAAATGTCGTTGAAATATTTAACCAGACAAAGATCTTAAAACCATACAGCCTGCGTATGTCAGTTAAAGCAAAGCAAAGGCAACACCAGTTCAGCCTACTTATATCGATACTGCTACCTATTTAAATATTTATAGAGGAAGTGCGAATAAATACAGGCTTTGCAAATATCTATATATACATAGTGTAAAACAAAGGAGCTTTTTTGTCTGTGTGTGTGTGTGACTGCTGAGTTCTTCTGAATTTTGATGCAGTTTTCACTATCATTTAGCAGAGAATTTATTCCGGAAGGTTAATGTGTTTATTAAATGAATATTTAACTAAGATATAGCCCTGTAAAAAGCAGTAGTGGCTTAGCGGTTACGGCCGCTCTACTTTGTGTAAATTACGTATATTTCATCGCTACTGCTCTCAAAAACATCGTGAGGAAACCGGCATGTTTTAGAACCGAAAATTCGAAGTCATGTGACATCTGTCAACCCGCACTGAGCCCGCGTGGTGGATTACGGCCCACTCCCTCTTGAGAGATGAGGCCTGTGTCCCAGCTGTGGGAACATTGTAAGAAATCTCGATGTTTTGACGTGTCGCCTCATCAGTAGATCGCATCCGTGCGAAGCATTGGGCGGGTCGCTTGTATATTTAATACGTTAATTATATATGCGTAATGAGATCTAGTTTTATTCATTCCGAACGGTCCTCAAGGCGATCTACATTCATAAATTATTTCGTCCAAATGTACTTTGGGACATACGGATGGGGAAAACGTTGAGCTAAGAAAGGTTGTTACGTTGTTGTGTTTTGTCTGCTAACGTCTATCTACGGCTACAGATATTTATCTTTCTTTTCGATATTTACATTTAGCCACTTATAGTGTACGAATACACCTTTCCCTGCAAATAACAAACTCTCTGATAAATCTTTAGAGGTATGAGGAACAGGGTGTAAAGTCCACTCATCCTCTATAGAAAAGGGAGGATCCTCCGACTAGACGGGTGTCGTGTCTGGCGGGCAACTGCCCAACGATTGATGTTGGAAAGTTATATATATGTTGATCGCGCGGTAAACTCTAATTGCGCGATGCAGGATTTTGTGTGACGTCAGATCTTTGATGCGTAGTTCGCATGTGGAGATGTAGATGCTGCCACTAATCTTTCCCTTTTTTTGGTATCAGCGGATTCAGCCTAAATCGAGATATTTTCGTTCACTATTAGTAAGTGGTCACTACATCACCCCTAAAATTTATTAATTTATTTAATACTTCAAGCATAAAAATGTATACAGTCGGACTTAATGCCACAGGCATTTTCTACCAATCAACCTTTGGGTGATGCAGAGACAACAGTGGTAGGTGCAATTACGAAAAATTGAGGATTAAAAAAAAATCAAATATTAATATACACATATTCCTATTACAAACTATAAATATAATATATATGCCTTATTATATATATATAAAAATAAGCACAATTAAATATACACAAAAACATGAATATACTAAATCAAATAAGACAAAAAATGGGAAAACATTAACGTTGTGATGATACTGCCAGCTTCTTACGAATGTGCTCGCGAACTTTTAACTTAAAAAGGATCATCGGTTGGTTGCCATCCTAATTTCCAGGGGGAGTGCACACAGAGAGAAATTGTCTCACTGCAGACAAAATTAGAATTCTTATACAGAGAAAGTATAAAGATTGACAATTAAAAAGCCTTACTATGTATATTTTCTTGTATGGACTGAAGTGGTCCTAAAGATATCCAAGTTCTACAAAACTGTGTTATCAAAAGTTTGACTTGTTCTGTAACACTTTCCGGGACACTGAACTACACACAATAGAAATTTTATTGTTATAGTGTCCCAGAAAGTGTGCTTTAATATTCTGAAACAGTCACGCATACAATCTAAATGGAACTTTAGTATATGATTTATTGGATCTTTTTCTTTCCATGTACAAGACAGTTTGTAAAATTTTCACCTGATTCATTTTTTATTCGAAAATCATGTCTTTTTTTTTTAAAGATTATTAATAAATTAATCAAGATTTACTAATAATAAGTATTCACAGTAAGAAAATATAGTTTATTATTATCCAGCCACAAGATATTTTTTCTCTACATCAATTATTACTTTAGTTATAAACGAAATAAGAATTGAGACTTACGCCACTTAGTTTCGTACTCGAAAGGGCACGCGATTTTCAACTTTATTACAGATCCTTACACATCTGTAATAAAGTTGAAAATCGCGTGCCCTTTTTTATTATTTATATTATTTATAGCACATATCGGAGTAGCATGGGGGCCGAGCTTGAGTGGAAATTGTCTTTAGAGTGCCTGGTCTTAAGCTCACTGCTGCAGACATTAATTTACGAGTAACAAAAAACTTTAGAACAGTTTAGAAAATTCTGTTGAACACTCTACCCACCCGTATATCACAAATAACAAAAGCCTACGCCCTCACCAAGGCAGTCGAGATATCAAGTAACTTGTTTACTGCACACATACAAACCTAATTGGCTCTTATTATCATTTACTTAAAGGTCAAAATGACCTGCCATTTCTTAACAGGGCTTGGCGAAATATGCCAGAATGCCTTCTTTGTTCTTCGTGGTATTTTGAACGATATTTTTAGTTCAGGAAGTGATTTTTATTGGGATCTGCGGTTGATAGTTTTATCTTTTTTCTTTTATTAATATGGATTATAGTTTTCATGGTTTTTAGGGTTCTGTATGCACTCAAAAGATGGATTTGGTTGACTTTGTTGATAGTCTGCCAAGATCTTTTTCACAGGTCTTTTTTCCATTTTGTGGACCCTCATTCGGGTGCTCAATATATAGCAGTCGGGTTACTCCGGAGATGCTTAAATGTAGATCCACTTCTTATAAATATTTAAAGTAGTTTTCTATGAAACTCTTATGTTAAAAACAGTTTAAAACATGAGATTTTTTTTAGGAAAGAAAGAAAGAAAACTTGTTTATTCTGCACAAAATCAACGCACATTACAAAAAAAAAAACCTCAATTCTTTATTGCATTCCATATGTATTTCATAGATGGTCTAACAGAATAAAATATCAATATGGACACGGGTTGTCGGGCAAACCTAAATTAGGAGAGAGGAAGAAGCCTAAGTAGCAATTCAATGTTATTATACATTATTATTGGGTGTATAATTATGCAAATTAGCCAAAAGCCTCGTATTCAATATTTAAAATTTTGTCCACTGCTTGATGTCAGGGCCAGAGACCAAAGACAATTTTTTTTTTACAATTTATATTTTACACGTTTCGCCAGCCACCTCTAACCTTAACCTAACCTAACCCTTCGGTGAAACAAAACGTGATGTTATGTATGTGTATTTTCTTATTACCATTTTTTTTAGTACCAACCCGAAGTCTGTATGTGTGCCCGGTCGATACCTAGAAAAATGAGGGTTCCACCTCTGTTATTAATTCGCCAAAGAATACAGGCGGTATATTATGTTCTTTAATAGTCCTATCTGACGGAAACATTGGAAACAGCAAAGAGCAGATGCAACGGTGAAGCTGGACCTGAACCAACCTAGCAGCGCCGTCGTAAAAAGATGCATCCATAGATTAATATCACCCGACTCTCTACTATTCCATTGTCTACTCTAGAATGCATATCCGGTACGGTCCGCAAATCCTTCCATATCCCAAGGGTACGTCTTCCTTACCATTACCGCGCCACCCGGTCTATTCCTTGATATGCAATCGCCTCTGTAGCCCCTGAAGCATGAGGCTCCAGCGGCTAGTGCAAATCTTGGGGTTCATTCGATTCATCGAGTCTGGTTAAGCCACGCTGGGGTCGGTGCATTTAATTCATTTTTTCATTCATTCCTATTAGTCCAGTCATCTTAGTAAGTTCACCTCGGAATTTGAGAGACCCAGCTATAAACTTGTATAACCTTGTATTTTGGCATCCTAAAAGTTGTCTCAAAACCTACATATAGTAGGGTGTACGCGACTTTTAAAATCTATGGTCAATGGTCACAAAAATCGATTTTTTGTTCATTTTTTTCAAATATCTCGTTTCCTATGGGTTTTTTCGCTATTTATATTGATTATCATCATCATTATTATCATATGGCCGGAGCGAGTTTTGTATATCCGTTTTACAAAGTAAATAAATACTCTATTTATACAGCAATAAAATTCAATATTGTACTAACAAATATTTCAATTCTCGCCTCGCACATCCTCGCGTATGTAGACCTTTTACACGAAAGATGGGCAGGCAGGGCGTGGATAGAAATTTTGCCATACAAATTTCAATTCTCGCTCATCCCATCCACGCCTCGCCTCGCCGGTGTAAAACCACCTTTACGCTGTATATAATTCTTGAAACTCCTTACCGATGATTTATCACCGAAAATGGGGGTGAATTTTATCAAAACCGGATGTTATTGATACATAAATTTCTTGCACTGATTAGAGCTTAAATTTCGAATGCAATGTCAAAAAAAAATCTCCGCCACCGTCCATTTGGGGTCTACTCGGATGATACGGGGGGTTCGATGTCACTTCAAGACCCAGATTACCACTCGCCATCCGGTTGTCTCTCCGATCATATTTTACGTGCCTTTAATATTTATAATAGTTGTTGTAGTAGGAGTATTTAGCCTATTTGGTATCTACATTTATTTGAAAACGATTAATAAGTGCAGTTATATTGGGTTGTCTTAAAATAAAGTGTCTATTAGTATTTTATTGGAGATATTACTCGATAGATGGCGGTAGGTTCGCTTTTAAAGTTATCAATAGCGAACTTACTATGGTTTTTGTGCCAATACGTGAGCATTTATCATTATAAAATGTGCCAGGAATAAGATTCTTTTGACTAAGTATTAATTTTGTTGTTATGTAAACAGGCCATATTATGCTCTTCAAGTGACTATTTGAAAGAGTCTGTAGTTTTAGTGGACCGTACATTTGATGCTCATTTTCTATTTTCTTAAATACCTGGTACTTATTGAAAGACCTACACCATCTCCCATACCTAGTAACACTGTTATTTGAAAGAATTGTCCTGCTGGCTCTTCTCCATAGGAAACGACCAATTCGAACAGTGCACCTAGCTTCTGACGTTTCATAAGTGCCCATGTAGGTTTATGTGAATTAAAAATATTTTGAATTCGAATTTGAAAAGCACCCATTGAGGCTATTTGAATGCATCTAGAAAAACTACTTTAGCACCCCAAAAAGGCTATTTTTATCCACCCCAAAGGGCTATTTTTATGCACCCCAAAAGGCTATTTTTATTGACCCCATAGGGCTATTTTTATCTACCACAAAGGGCTATTTTTATGCACCCCAAAAAGCTTTAAACTGCACCCCAAAAGGCTTTTTTAATAAACCATAGAGACTTTTTAACGCCCTATAAAAGGCTGTTTAAATCAAACCCTTTTAGGCTATATTTTTAGGCTATATTCATGCATCCCCCGCACCAGGTAGGTCAATTACAGCCGTTACAGTCCTGATGATAAAATACCATTCTAAGGTCTATACTTTAGTTTTAATCGATTTATGTCAGTCCATTATGCCTGACAGATTAATGTTTCATAATTAGTTTAAATCTCAATAGATTCGTATCTATTACTTAACCGGTTTGAATGTATCAGATTTAATTTTTACTTCTACTTGCAAGTTATAGTTAAATTTAAAATGACATGATTACTTTGTGAAGTATTATATTATTTATTGTGAATGTGAGGACTATGTGGATATCATTATTATTTTCATTTCTCTGCTAGTTTTAATGATGGTCTGGCAGTTTGAGTAGTTTATGCGGCCTACTCAAATGTCCTTTCTTTGGTATTCTTCGTCGAGTTGAGCTCATTAAGTTCTGAGTTGAGCTCCACGATTACTGACGATTGCTTGCACTGACTGGACAGGTCCGCTCAAACATGGTCCTCATATGGACTGACAAGATTGTGTCTGGACTTTAAAAGAGACTGCGACGGCGTTTGTTTCGGCCTTTCTTTTTGGAGTAGTCATTTATAGAATAAACAATTTCATTTCATTTTAAATTTTTTTTCATTTTAATTTCAATTTCATTTCATTTTAATTTCATTTCATTTTAATTTAATTTAATTTAATTTAATTTCAATTTAATTTAATCTAATTGTTTCAGTTTGATAAAAGTGTTATACTTAGAAACTTCTTTGATGCTTTTAGCAAGTTTAAATATTGCAGAAAGAATTAAAAGTAAATATTCCGAAAGAGTATAATTTTGTAAATGATAATTTGAATTAATGTTGGTGTGAATGTTTTCTTTTTTTGGTTTAATTTTTAATGTAACAACATAGTATGTTGACCATGTCTATCAATTGATGTCTGTCTGTGATAGTTTGTCTAGTCAAGGAAGCTAAATTATCGAGAAGTGTTTGATTTAAATGACTTGTTCAGTTTTGCTTGCCTTAATAAGGTATGCTGTTCAAGCGTCTCTATGGAAGGAATGTACAGGAGTCATAAGGTTAGGTGAGAAGGAGGTTTAAATAAAATAGGTAGCATTTGTTTTGTAAAAACGTGTTTATTTACACTTTGGCAGTGATGGCATGTTTTATTTACAAAGAGAGTTACTATATGAGACCTTAGTTCGTTTGAGCATGTTTCTTTCCATTTGGGCGGTGGTGTTACAATCAACCCTAGCCAATCACTACCCGGCAACACTGACAATATAAAAAACACATCATCAGTGTTGCCAGGTATAACCGACAAAGGGACTACCAAGAACAGTTATAAAAAAGTAACAGCTATTTTTTAAAGAACTGTTATTTTTTAAGTAACGGTTATTGGAATCGGTTATCGATTTACCAGCCGCGGTAGCCGAGGCCGTGAGCGCCGTAGGGGGCAGCGACGCCCCAAGGAGCGGCAATGCCGTAGGGAGCGGCGTAACCGGCGGCGGCGTAGGGAGCGGCGTAACCGGCGTAGGGTGCGGCGTAACCGGCGTAACCGGCGGCGACTCCAGCCTGAGCAGCGGCAACTCCGCTTACAGCGGCAGCGTGGGACTGAGCAGCAGCGACGGCATTCTGGTTAGCGGCAAGGCCTCCCCAGTAAGCGTTCTCGTGGAGGTCTCGGTTGGTTTCAGCAACTTGACGGACTGCGTCAGCGTTGTATTGTGCAGCAGCTTCGTTGGCGCGAGCCTGGCTTTCACCCCAGGCACGGGCATGGTCTTGGGCGGCGACTGTCGCGTCGATAGCGGCAGCCTGGGCATCACCATGGTTGACCCCATAGACTAGGGGGCTGATGACGCTGGCGGAGGAATAGCCGACGAGGGCGACAAAGGCGATCTGGGGAACAAGAAGGGATAGTTAGCAAGAGTCTATAGGTCTATTGTTGAGGTGATTATGGTGAAGAGTTGGTGAACAGTGCGTTCATTATTATGTGTCCCACAAAATTTTGCAGTCATGTGATTGGTAATGTGGCCGTTTAAGGCCCCCTGGGGTCAGTGAGTCGCCAGTCAGAACTTTATTAGCATTGCAACTAAAACTACAAAATTCAGTGCTATGAATCGCGTTACGGGACAACTTACAATGAACGCACTGTACAAGTTGGATAATGAAAGTTAGATTCTTTATGTAATGAAGGAGTTCTTGTACTATCAGGTAGGTTTCAGGTCGGTCATTGTTGATATTAATATGCTTTGTAGGAAATTGTCGTGATTAAACATCATTCATCTGTGATTCGATTGTTGTATTAAAATTTTAAACTGTAGGTTTATGGGTTTTTGCTAAGTTGTCAATAAATCATTAAGTTACATTTTTAACACGCGAAATCCCTAACAAATAAATCTTTAATCAAACGGTTACTCAAAAACACCTGTTAGTGCAGACTATCATCAGATTATAAACAAGATATGTAAATAGCGTAGAAAAGAATAATTATCTGCTTAACAAACCGTGAAATCATTAACATTAGTTATCGCTACGTTTTATTACGTTTCTGCATTGCATTAACGCCTTGAAATAACGTATGCGGATTAGGAAATCATTATCGTTATAATAACTCAATGCTTGCTTCCGTTATTATAGTTATCCGTTACAGTAACTAGTTGTTAACGTTATAATAACGGGTTTGGTCGTGCATACCCGTTTGTCAGTGATGGCCCATGCTCGACCAGTGTGTAACGGGCTGTGGTTCAATGGATGATCTAATTTTATACAAAAGTATTTTCATACTGTATTGCGAAGATATTTCCTGTTTTTTGCTAGGCCGAATAATGCCGGTACAAGTTATTTATTTTTCATTATCATATTTGTAATTGAAAAGTTGATTGCTAAAACTTGGTTGCGAGTAATGAAATTAGCCGAAAAAAATGATATGACTAAATTCTATTAGCATTGAATTAGCTGAATGGCTACACTCAAGCAACTTTTTGTAGCAAATCTGAATACATGTTATAGAAATTTAAATTGTGTTTAGACTAGTAAATTGAGTGATCGTCGGAGATTAAGATTTGATCACAAGATTGTAAATCATTTATCAAATCCACACTTTTTTTCAGTAATTTATTTGTGCATTAGATACTCAAACTAAAACATCAATCAGTAATTCAAAGCCAAACTGTCAATTCCAATTTCAAACCTGTCATTTATGTGTAACGAACCTCCTTTTAACGTCGGCATAAATCATCATATAAATATTTTACTTGGCAACTTTTTTGTTGTCAGTCTGTTATTTTTCGCACAACGTTTTAAGTTGTGAAATGAACGGTTGATGTTAATTTTTGCTAATTGGTTAGCAGGAACCATGCAACAGCACTTTGCTATTGTGTAAAATGTTCTTTATTTTTTTTTCTCGGTATCGATTTGTTCTAGTTTACGTACGTGATGTTTCTTACGATGTGATGTGATTTTTAAACAGTTTTACTACTATGAGTTTTGTTGTGTGCCTGCTAAGACAGATTTCTCTTAACTGACAAAAAAAAACATTTTCTGTACTATGAGCGTATTTTTTCTTTGTCAATTGGCGACATCACTACATAAGACATTCGTCGTTTGTGACGCATAACCAGACTTATTTACAGTTAATTTCAACAAACCTAACAAAATCGATTCTTCCGTGTCTTTACATGCACCTAATAAAACAAAACATGGCGTCTTTTTTGTCTTCCAAATTCAAATCCGACAAACGAATTCTGTCACGTAAACAAAATTTTGGGCCAATGTCAGAAACCATACAGCCTAAACTGTCAGTTATTGTCTAACATGGCGGCTTGCGAAATGATTTGACTAAAATATTTAAGGCGTTGGCCTGTTCTAGAAATGTTAGTAAGGTAAGGTTTATTACGATATTGTAATTGTAAATTGAGTTCAGGTGAGGTTATTTTATAAATTAGGGATTGGTTTAACCTGTTTTTTAGTACCTTAAATTATGCAATGGTTTCGGAAAGCAGAAACGGTTCAAAGATCTTTGTCTATCTATAAACATGATGAAGATTATTTAAATAACCATTTACACATATAATACAGAGACTTACAAAGATTCAGAGAGACTTACAAAGATTCAGAAATTTTATTAATTCAAATCAATTGAGCCAAGCATTAAATTACTGACCTATCTATCAATCTAAAATCAGCTCCAACATTCGTTGACCAAATTAATTTCCAAATGACCTTTACATTCCAAATAACGGAACGCGTGATTCATTATTATAACACAACAATAGTGATGTGCCTGCATTCTGCATTACAATTAGGGACCTTGACACCATGCGTGTGCGTTATGGTTATGACATATTGTGCGTGTACCGTAGTGTTGTCCTACTGGACGTGTGAAAAGTATCTCGGTATTGCGTTATGGTTCTAATAAGTATGGAAATAGATCTCAGATATTGGACGACGACTGTGTCTAAGAAAATGGAGGACCAAAGAAACTGTGGAAGACGATATGGCTAGAAAGAGGTGAATACATACTAAGATTATGGCTGATAGGATCTTAGATCTGGAGGTCTTCAGAAAAGTTGTGAGTATGAACGTGGATGGATATAAGAGTAGGGGAAGAGTAAAGAAACGAGCCAAGAAGATACTGCTAGAAAGAGGGTGAATGTGAATGCTAAGATGATGCATATAACGTTGTAGGTATGAAAAAAGATGTATTGCGGCTATCACAAATAATTAGGATAATTGCAGGAAGATGATTGACATTAGGGAAAGTCCGGGAAAATGCTTGAATCTTTTCATTAATCAAAACGTAATATTAAACCAATTAGTGTCAACTTTTCAAGTTCATTCGCCCGCTTTATTTTAATCACTAAACCTTGAATTCGCAATTTCGCATGCTCACCACGAATTAATTACAACTATATTAGTCAACAAACAAAAACGAAATGTAACCACCTCATAAAAATAATTACATACCATTTATGGTACGATTTTTTATCTGTACCTGTCCTTGATAATGACATTGCGTGGAACGGAATGTCATTGACATTTTTTTGTTATTACGCGCGCTGATTGGTTATTGAATAATTTGATTGGGTTGTGATGGAATGAGATCAGTTTTTCTATTATAAGTTTTTTTTTATAGTTGCTATGAAGAACACGGAAGTTATCAGAGGGCGTGACGATCGATGTAGTTAAATATTTTTAATTAAATATAACAACTATGGTATTACTCGAGGATGTAGGTAGAGGTGTGATAGCCCATAAAGAAGTTCTAGTAAGTCCCATGTTATAGGGGATAGCATGGACAGCCTATATTGTCATTAACCGGGAACGAATCAAGACACGGTTTTTTTTTTAGGAATACTTGGACATGTAGGTATCAAGTACTTCAAGGATATTTTGTAACTGTTATCTAACCTTCATCTATTAGTATTTGATTAGCGGAAATTACTATATTTGTCACAGTGTGGATACTGAATAGCTTTCGAAGATTTCGGCATTTGCAATTTACAGCCACCTGAGTATATTTTATGTTTGGTTTTTATTTTCACTTTGAACAATTTTCTCAGAGAAAAACCAATGGAGTAATGTCAATCGGAAACATATATATAAAAAAAAAAACAGGTTTTTTTTACAATTATAATTGTATCACGTGCATAATACAATAAAACTTCAATAAGTAATTGTTTTAAATCACGCGAGGATTCGTAAAGCAAACGTCATTTATATCTTTCTCACATTAATCATTATTGTGTGGAATCGATGTATCGATAGGTACGAAGGTTTAATCGCGTTTTAATTAAATCGATTATGTCTATTGAATATCGTGGGAAGTAAGTTTTTGTTGAAATTAATTAGATTATTATTATATTATCACGTGGTAAGATTGTGTTTTGCAGTGGCGGAAAATTGGGATCACTGTTATTTTGACACTTATTGTTTATACGGTTGCTTTGCTAATGTATATGTCCATAAACACACATGGTTAAACCTTGTTTAGTCTTCATAATGAGTCAAAAGAACTACTATCATCTATCCATGATTTATGGTGTGAAGATTCTCAATTTGCCCCAAAACTTAAAATAATTTTCATTTTAACTTGATAGACTTTTGCTAAACAAAACAGCGGTAATTTTTAATGCCATAAACATACTGGGACATATCAATAACATGTAATTTAAATCCTCGATAAATAGACCAGCATTCAGTACCATAAACCAGACGATTGACATTCTATACGCGTATTCTCGCGCCACAGATAAACAATGCTTAGTCATAGACAACTATTATGATAATGTGACTGAATGATTATTGTTTTGCAATATAATTTTAATGTTGGGACGTTATTTTGAATAGCTTGTCAATGCGGGGGATAAGATTTGTAATACAAACAATGTATCTGTCTATTGAATTGTTGATTTTGACTTCTCGTTTGAGTAGGTGGAAGTGACATATTTTTTAAAGAATTTGGGAAGATTTCAACAAAATACTATCGATATGAGGAACAAAGTATTGAAGTGAGTTTGGGAGATAGGCAGTGCTAAAATTCGGACACAAAAAAGAATTGTTACTCATTAGTAACAATTCTTCAGGTAATCGTCACAAATGGATACGTTAATTAATTAAAAATCCTTTAAAAGGAATGAAATATTAAAAAGTTATTATTTGTCGTGATAAGACTGATGACATTACAAGAAACAGGTTTAAAGGTGTAATATTTTAATTTATTCGTTATTCAACCTTGTCACACTAATTGAAATTGCTAGTTACTCTTAATTGTATCAATATGGATGGCAAAGACATTACAGTTATGCAGTCTTGAGCTTTTAAATTCCATAAATGGAATATCTATTGCCAGTGTAAGCATAGTTACGTTCATTAAAAAGATAAATAGGAAAAATTTACATTCTAAGCGTTTTCTTATTAATGACACAAGGTTCAATTAGTTAAATGATTAAATAAATAGTTGTAACGGAACGCTTTTTATGCTGTTTGATACACTTCCTTGAATAGTTAAAAATAAAACTCTTGGCGGAAAATGATGACAGATAGAAAAAGAAAAGTTTGAAGTACGATTTTGGCGCCAATTTTTCACTTGATAAAATAATTTTTGTAGATTTTTTTTTTATATTTGAATTTGGAATTTACAGATTAAAAAAAAAAGGAAATTAGAATGTTAATTTTCAAGATTATCACTGTTGCTATTTTCAAAACGTTCTGCTATCACTATTTGCGAAATTAAAAAATAAAATATTACCAGAAATCTCATCTTGCACTTCTTGTTTGACTGCAGGATAGCTACTGAATGATTTGGTGGTGTTACGCTGGTCTTTTATACAAGTACAACCGCCGTATAGTGTTATTGAAAGTGTAGCGAAGTACCTGTTATATTACTATGAAGGATTAGACTAGGCGGACCAGTGATACGGACAAGGTCTCAAAAACTAAATTGAAAAAAAAAAAATGTTGACGTTTAACTTTTTTTGTTGATGATATTGAATTTTTGGAATGCGGGAAGATAATGGCCGATTATACCTAGTTGGCGCGAATTATTTAGCTGTTGCTAGGGTCCGCCCTTTTTTCAATGTTTATGAGTATTCATTCAACTTAGGTGTGGTTTCAACTATATATAGATTATTGTGTCCTTTCTTACTCATGGGTTTCTTTAAGCGCGATTAAGGAGTTTATATCAAGAGGATATTAGATAGGAAGTAATCATCGATCTTTCGGTGATTACTTCGGTTATGGTGTTCAGCAGAGGAAGTTTACTTACTGTAATGATATTTTGGTCCATAGACTTGAGCAGTCTTTTAATCTTGATAATTATTTATTGAAGCGGAAATCGTTGTGAATGGAAATTAATTCATACAGATTGGTAAGCGGTGGTTCAAAATTAGGAGCTTCAGTAAATCTAGCATTCTGTGCATTCCACACACCGTTATTTCTGGATAGTTTTAACGGTATGTAACATAATTGGTAACAGACCAGCTCTTGACTACTAGCTAGAGTGTGGCACCTCTCTAAGGTTGATAAAACTTGGTAACGTCGAAAAGACGCCCAGCAGCTTCAGGAAGATGTTGCGTTTTGACGTAGAATAAGAACAGATGATAATCACCATTGGTTTTATGTTTGCTCACAGTGTTGATAATCGCGCCATCTCCTTTGCCCGTTCAATGACGATAGTAGAAAGATTTATGTTTCAAAGCCTGATGATCCCTGATGGTAGGGATAAAATCTCGATTATTTAAAATAATGCTATACCAGCCTGTTATTGTCCCACAACAGGGCAAAGGCGTCTTCTCATACAGAGAAGGCACGAGCATTGATCACCACGCTTGCTCAAGACGGGTTGGTGATTTCACACTTATATTAGGTACTAGTATTTCTCAATAGCAGCCCGGAGTTTGGATTTGTGCCCGGTTGATGGCAATAGGCTCGCCCCCTATTACATGGGACTTAAACATAACTGGCGAAATGTGGGTGCACTATAGGTACACCTCTGCCTAACCCTTCGGGGATTACAGGCGTAATGTTATGTTATGTGTTATGTTATTAAGTACTAGCTGGCGCGTCAGCCGTTGTCCTGGCGCAGCCGTGAGGCACACAATACTATTTTTGGTTATTATTTATTTTTTATTTTTGTGTGCCATAACCTGAGTCAAATAAAATTATTTCTATCTTTACTGTCAAATTTTCGATTTTGATTATTCGATTAAAGGTTCTTTCAAACAGGCGCGACACGCGACGCGACACAATGACACCGCTCGTCGCGCGACGAGCGGTGTCTTTGTGTCGCGTCGCGTGTCGAACCATTTTCGAGTTTTTGCGAGACTAATTAATACACGGCAATTAATTTTTATAAACATATTAAATTATTAATATTTTTAGATTTACTAAGTCCAGGTTTCCTGACGATGTTTTCCTTCACAGATGTGAGTAGTGTCCAAGATAAACTCAGTAAGGGTTATAAATTATTTATAATAATTATTATTTAATAGAGAATGTTTTGAAAAGAAAAGTATTTTTTTTTCAGGTACGTATTTTTTTAACATTCCAATTTCACCTAATCATTGTTTTTCTTCATGAAGGCAGAGGCAAATTTCTAGAATTCATATCTACCTGCGCGCTATCGATACGCCGTAATTCTTTGGGAAAACAAGTTATCTTATTAAGTAGGTATATAGACGGGCCGTTTATGCAATTTACGTCATAAACGGAAATAATTTATTTATACTTGTAATATTTATAAATAAATGGCCAATACATGCTTCTTAACTTTTAGATAGGCTAAAAAAAATGGTTTAAATATAATCGGATTATTGTCCTCACATAATCGATCCTTCTTTTCTTTGGCCTTCCTTTTCCTGATGGATGCAGAGGGAGATGAATGCCAAAGAAAAATGGATGGATTGTGTGACGAATGATATGAAAGAGAAGAGAGTGAATGATAGCGTGACGGGTGACAGCATTTAGGCCAATGTGAGCCCGTAGCGGGATACGATATTTTTTGTATTAGTCCCATAGAAATAAACATTTATTGCCATAAAGATTACAAGGGTTTTACATTGGCCTCAAACTAGACAAGCCATTATCTTGAGTACCAATATAGAGGGTTTACCGTTTTTTTTTTTTTAATGTTCGGTAAAAAGGAAGGATTGAGGAAGGCAATTAAGAGTGAAAACGGGGAGGGGACGCCCTAAAAGGACATATAGTGACCTTATTGCTGATTTTCTTCAAAAAGGTTAGGTGCGTAGTACTTTCAACCGGCGTGCGTATGACCAGATTTATTAACGTAAATGAAGCAAAAGAAGTAAGGCCCGGATTCCAAAACGGAGTTGTGCGGAGATGTCCGAAGCGGAAATGAGAAGAGATGTTTGCGGAGATGTACGGAGATGTATACTAGCTAGACTGGAGCGGAGATGTGTGCTGGCTAGAGCTGAATTGTTACAGCGCTGCTCACTGTACGCCGCTCACATCTCTTCTCGTCTCCACTGTGCGCCGTCGCCAGCTTGCGAGGCACAGCTCCCTCTTTATACCGCCGCCCAACTTTCGGCGAGACACAGCTCCTGTAGTGTCCTGTAGTTCCTGCCTACCCCCATGACAAGATGGTGTGAGTTTATGGTTATGTGTTCAGTAGTAAGATAGGTTTTCAAAATCGCTCGCTGACCTCATGATCAAAGCTGTAGTAAAAATGTCACAAAAAATACCTACCGTCACTTGACATAAAGCGACTGCTACACGGTCGTTAATTGCGTTCCGACAGAGGTGAACTTTGTGGTTTACAAACAAAATTCAAACAGCTCTGCCGGTCGACAACCAGGGTCATCACTGTTGGGGAAGCAGTTGGCAACCGTGCAGCAGGCACTTTAACATTTGTCAAACTTATCGCCATGTTGCCCTATATTTGGACATTCCAAACGATTAGTATTCCGTGCGTAGAGTACAAAAATGGGCGTAATACCTGCAATGTCATCATGATCCAAATATCTCACTTAGTCATAATGCCGTTTAAAAGTTGATTCGTGTAGGAGGAGGAATATTTTTAGTGTTCCGTACCTCAAAAGGAAAAACGAAGCCCTTATAGCATTACTTCGTTGTCCGTCAGTCTGTCGAGACCCATTTTCTCAAAAACGCGTGGGGGTAACAAGTTGAAATTAATATCAAATACGTAGATCTATGTTCTCTTGGAGCTCTAAAAAAATCAAGCATTAGAATAGAAAAAAAACGTACAGAGTACTTCCTGTTGACCTAGAATCATGAAATTTGGCAGGAAGCAAGGTCTCACAGCAAAAATAAAGGAAAACATCGGAAAACTGATTTTTTTTTTTACGATGAAAAACTTACATTTGCTGTTGGAGAATTGCCCGTGACGTATATCGATGTATGGGAGAACATGTTTCTTAACTACTCAGTAAAGCTTTTTCTTGGTATAAATTCATCCTAACTACGGAACCCTTCATAGTGCGTGAAATACACTTGGCCGGTTTAGTTTTTAGTTCATTTATTCCCATCGGATGGGATTTCCCATTGGCAAAAAATTACAAAATTCCATACAAACTTTCATCCCCTATGCAATCAATTCATGGGAAATCCTTCCTTCCTTTTCGGTATATAAAGAACTCTTGTGCAAAGTTTCATGTTTCTAGATCCAGCGATTTAGGCTGTGCGTTGTCAGTCATTGAGTAAGAGCGGTTTCGCACCACGTCTGATCCGAGAAATGTCGGTCCGAAGTAGTACATTTATATGAGGGGTAGCGCACTAGATCCAAATTCTGTCCGTCAAAATTTAGAACATTCCCAATTCGGATTGAATTCGGAACTTGAAATCGGATTTGGATCGGACGTAGTGCATAACCGCTCTCAATGTAAATTTTTTATTAAGTAGAAGATTTGTTTTACAATTATTCCGTGAAGGAATCTGATTCTTTCCTAAAAAAGGGTTTTTGACGGAGGATGACGGAGGTTCTCAGTTTGTTAGATTTTTTTTTTATGTATGTTCCCCGATTACTCGAAGACGGCTGGACCGATTTGTAAAATTATTTTTTGTTTGAAAGGGTATACTTTCAAGTTGGTCCCATTGTCATTGGGTCACGATCTGATAATGGGATCTTGGAGAAATCGAGGGAACTCTTCAAATATTATGGGCACGATAGCGATTTGGATATTTTTGATAACCACTTGACATTAGACTATTGTAATTTAGATAAATTACAAACCAACCCACTAAAAAGTGAACAAAATAAAAACAAACTTTTTTACAAAAAATACAACCGACTTCCAAACTAAAAAGTGAAAAATAACTTCGGAAGTGGGTGTCAAAAAACTAAAATACTGATCCAAAGACACCGAGTTCTGAAATTGAAGATATTTTTCACTTTGTAGTTTGGTAGACGGTTGTATTTTTTGTAAAAAGTTTTTTGTTTAGGGAAAGATAATGCCACAAGATAACTGTCTTCTTCCTCTATTAAGTTGCCTATGCTTCGGTAATTACTATAGTTCGAATTTTACCTTTTAGAAAGGAAGCCAATTCCCAATCAGCACTGTGTTGTTCCCCATAGTACAGCATCATGCTGAGTGGAAGCTTTCTTGTCACAGTCATGTCGTGCAGCTGCCGACTAATTTCTGTTTTATGCTCGTGATTTATTATGTACTTTTTGTTGTTTTCGTTTATTCTTGTCTTTTATGTATGCACGTGTCTCTGTGACAAATAAACCTATTTTTCTTTCAATTTATTTTCAGTTTTCCAAACTAATGTTGTATTTGTATGCGCAAATTTGGCCATTGATTTGGCATCGTACACAATGTGAGCTAAAACGAATCATGCTTTGTTTTATGACTTTTCATAGGTCGCAAATTATAACCCACCGTCCCCTCTACACCACAGTAAGTCTATAACAAACAGCTGATCACTTGGGTGGAGCAGGAAGCTTTTTGATACATCAAATGAGAAAAAATACTGTCACAGTATGTACTGACATTTACGGCGAGAGGAATACGCCCGGATGCCACCGACACCGTAGCGAGCGTGGTAAAATGCCGAATAACGTAACAAAACGTCTGTGTTTCACGAAAAGTTACGACGAAAGTTCAATTTTTTTTTTAAATTTTAATCATTACAATTGTCCGCGACATTGACATGCAAATAGCAAAAAAAGGCAAGATTTCGTGGCCTACCTTAG
Source organism: Omphaloscelis lunosa (assembly GCA_916610215.1). Classification (NCBI taxonomy): domain Eukaryota; kingdom Metazoa; phylum Arthropoda; class Insecta; order Lepidoptera; family Noctuidae; genus Omphaloscelis; species Omphaloscelis lunosa. The sequence continues at coordinate 4,276,275 of OU744271.1, forward strand.
TGCATCCCCCCTTGAATCGCAGAGGTGATACGTATTGAACCTACTCTCAGGTTTTGCCAGTTATGATAGACGAGTAAATATTTTTTGTTGGATGAGCTAATTTCTGTGAGTCAGAAATGCAACGTGGGCGTTCATTGCAGTGCGTGGCAGAGCTGTTTGTCTATTCATAAGCCTTCCATAATATTGTTATACTTATTTATGTATTTTTTAAGCGTGGTGTGTATAAGCATTTGTTATCTTTCATCTTAGTATCTTCGATGCGCACAAGGCCATGTAAAAAAAAAAAAAAAACCGTGCTCTTATAATCACACGATAAAAGTGAAAACTTACGACGATTCAGGTCACCGACCAGAGCGTGACGGTTCAGTTCACTGTTCAGAAAGAGCGCAAAGTGCGCCTAAAGAAGTTTTCACTTCAAAAATAATATTATTTTAAACAATTTACAGATTTAACAAGTTTTCCAAGGATACAAACATAAACTAATGGTCTAATTTTAGAAAGGCGAAAATTTATACATTCGTAATCATAAAACTAACCGCAAATATTCAGAAGTAATTACTAAGTCAATATCCACATACCGATCAATGCCATTTGTTCGTGACGGTGTGACATAAGGAAACCTACTCCATTAATTTTAAGGGCAACCGTTCGTTGTAGTTTTAATTGTTATTACTCTTTTTGCGGCCAGTTTATCTTGATCAAATTTTATAGGGCTATCGTTAAAATTAATTTCCCAGCAATGGTGTGCAGCGACTTCTGCCGGGGGTGCGAGGAAACAGAAAGGGAGATCGCGGCCCCCGGCAACAGGGCAACCGAAGGAACACGGGTGGGTTTTAGTCAGTAAGAGTCTAACACGCCCTCTTGCTCCGCCCGGAGCGGGAGAAGTTATTTGATAATTTCCCACCCAAAAAAAGAAGAAAAATCTTAGCTTACTGCAAACAAATAAATTTGGATAGAGGCAGAGTTAGTCTGAAATTCAATATTACGCCGCAGTCCAAGAAAAACTGGTTACACAATGCATTACTAAAACAAGTACTGAGTTTATTATAAGAATGTGAAGGAATGAGCTTATCTCAACTGAGTCATAAGGAATTTTAATTCGCTGTCATTTGCCTTTTGAAGATTGTTCGCGTAAGTCGCGTACTTAGGCTTGCATGGCTGTTTTATTTCTGTGGTTTTTGGCAAGGAATGTAATGTTTATTGTTATATGGGATTGGTTGGTATCTGGACAGGGAGGAGACTTTATTTCTTCATCTCTTGCGAAGATGATGATATTATCATCTTCCTGTCGTGTCCCGTGTTAAGTGGGGTTGGCGAACACTTTTCTTTCCATTCTCACCTGTCAACCGTCACGGTGTCATTCACTCCCTTTCCTTTCATATGATTCCTTACAGAATCTGAAAGATCTTTCCTTTTGCCTTCCTCTTGCGATTAATATAATAACAAAAATTAAGCAAATTGCTTCTGCCTGAAAGTAAGAAAATATCCAGATGTTTAATGTTTTAAATAAATCCCAATTCACTTCTTTTTTTCTTGTGGAGTTTAAAGCCGCCCATGGGCCACTGACTTGGCTTCACATGCCGTCAAGAAATATCTCTCAGGCATGCCGGTTTCCTCACGATGTTTACCTTCACCGTTTTTAAAGCAAGTTATAATTATAGAATACGCACATTAATCCGAAAAGTCAGAGGTGCCAGAGGTTCGAACTCGACTAGACCAGTAGACCTATGACTTCGCAGTTCAACTGTCACACCGCTAGGCTATCAATGCTCGAATCGAATTTAATGATCAAGGGACAAGACAATAAAAAATCAACAATTGATCAGCTGAGTATTTGAGATTATACGTAGCTAGTTTGTACCAAAAATGATAATGTTGATATATTTAGTAACCTTTTCCGCTTAGCTATTTCTAAAGAGTCTTGAAAAGACCCTGGAAGAAATCGACACGTGTTTCACCTCTCAACGAGGCATCCTCAGGATGACGATTAACTTGTCGTGAACTCGAACACGGCGTGTTGCCACACGCCGTGTTCTTAGAAATAGCTAAGCGGAAAAGGTTACTAAATATATCAACATCATCATTTTATTATGGATTTCCGCAAGGTCACGCCTGAATCAATTAACTATCTTAGTTTGAACCACATATATTTGGTACATATATGCTTGTTTCAACTTTGGACAGCGCATATTACCTACTATTCAGCAGGATTAGTTTACATAAATGTCAAAACTTTAGAATTTGCACCCAATACCTGCACAAAGGTGTTAATACCTCCCCCCTCCCCCCTCTACGCGCCCACTTCCCGCAATCCGTGGCGACTATTTCATCAGCTTTCGTTCTAGGCGACCTTCCGAATCATGGGCACGATGTAGATATACTGCCGGTTCTATTCAGGGTAACGTTACAATATTCAAAATAATTCAGCACGTATTGGAAAGAGGGGTTTCTGGCTAAGTAATTTAAGCTACGCTTGCCACGGTTCATCTGTGGATGGGTGACTTTCTTTACATTTCAAGCCAACCCAGCCGTGCCTCGGAAAGCACGTTAAGCCGTTGGTCCCGCCTGTCGTTTGTAGATCTTTGACAGTCGTTAAGCCCAAAAGTCTGACAACCAGTCTTACCAAGGGGTATCGTGATACCTAGTGACTAGGTTGTGGAGGTCAGATAGGCAGTTGCTCCATGTAAAATACTGGTATTCAGCTGCATCCGGTTAGACTGGAAGCCGACACCAACATAGTTGGGAAAAGGCTCGGCAGATGACAGCGCGTATTAGAAAGGTGTGGTCATATTTAAGGGTCCATCAAACTGAACAACTTTCTTCATAGGACCAACAACGTTATCGCGAAAAAATATCAACTGTCCCAAATCTTATTTCTAAAAATATCAACTGTCGAACTTCAACACCTACTCGATTCAAATGTATGGGACGACTGATAATTTTTTCCTGACCCAGAGATCGAACTAGGGATGTAAAACGGTAAAATTACCCTGGTATATTACGGTCAAAAATGTTATTTTACGTATTTTACGGTTAAAATATGGTCGTTTTCTGTAAAAAACGTATTAAACGTACTCATACGGGCATACCCACTAAAACACTACAAATACGGAAGTGATTATGTTTGAAGTGATTTGTGTGTATCATGTGTATGTCACTACTTCACTATTAACGGGTAAATGGATTTGAATGAAATTTGCCGGAGATGATATTTGAATAAAAAAAAAAACAAAACTGGGGTCGTGCGACTCGTGCGTACTAAAAACCCCTAAAACTGAATTCTCAAGTCAAGAATTTATGATATGACTGAGCAGAGCAGAGGACAGCAATTAAAATGTAAAACTTCATAAGTCGCCGGTAATTTTACCGTAATTTATATAAATGACCGTAAAATACCGCAACCCTAGATTGAACCAAAGACGTCACTCCCCAGTAGTCGCTTTTGATTTTCGAGTTTAACACAATTTCGTCTCTTTATTTTGTCTTGACCTTGCACCTTCTTTAAAAGCTGTCATCGGTCCACGATCATACAGATTATTAAATTTTTTGTAACCTTTCTTCTGGACAGACCATATACAACCTTAGTTTTCGTTTACTCTAAACCTCTTAAGGGGTCATTGTAGTCATCATTATGAACAACTTTCACTATGTGACCAAAGCTGAAATCGCAAAAAAAAAACAGCTGTTCGCTACATTTATGTTCGCATATCTCGTCACATTGAGGGGAACAGCTGATTTCAGCGTTGCATTCCGGCCGTCAATATCATTTTGTATCAGTATATTATTGAGACACGTAATTATAATATGAAGTTCACCTTTATCTGGGTGAGAGTTAAAAGAAAGTTGTATTATCAATCTGCCTGCTTCCTTGAGGACGTCTAGTGACCTCATTTTTGTGCCGGACTCGCGAATAACAACTGTTTAAGTGCTCATACCTTTGGAGCCATGTCTTTAGCAGACTGTAATGAAAGGGAAATGTAAACACCATTGAATGGCCAGTATTAAAAAAAAATCGTATTGTTATTTGCCACGTGGAGTGTGTGAAGATTTTGTCATTTAAAGATATTGTGGGCGACCGAGCTCTGCTCTGGTGAAAATAGGGCATGCTCATTAAATAGTATAGGGAAGTTCATACTAATCCATGTATAGTACCTACTTATTTCATGCTGCCATGATAGTAGGTACTTACTAATTCCATGCTTCCATGTCATTATTTAATATCTTGTTTTAAACTTTGGGCGACCGAGCTCTGCTCGGGTGAAAATACGGAGAAAACGAATTTTCCCAGCTAGATCGATTTTTCGGCTGCCTGTCCACTGCCTCACTCCAGGCAGCGGAGCGGAGGAAATGTGCCAATATTAACCAATAGGAGCGGAGTATAGATTCTATTGGTTAAAATTAGCACATTTTTCCGCTCCGCTGCCTCGCTCTGCTCCAGTGGACAGGCTGCCTTAGCCCCTGTACACCCCTGTATTGCAACTTTTATCGAAATCGTTAGAGCCGATTTCGAGAACGTGAGTAGAAATATATGTACTTATAAATATGTATACAAATATTGCTCGTTTAATCGATTTTTCCCTCAATTTAGTAAGAGCTATACGAAAATAGCTCACGGTGCAGTGTCGCAAAACGGATTAGCGTTTCTGTTTACGCACAGTTATCAGCGGAGTTGGTCATGGAAATATGATGCTGGAGCATTGTTACACGTTGAAGATCCTCCTTGAAGATATACCATATACATTGTAACGGTTTAGTCAGTCATGTAATAGGGACACGCTTTGACGATTTACCGGATACTGTTCTTAAGAGCAGACAGTTACTGCAGAACGCCTCGAGGTACGATGCTAACACTACCTTAATGTGTGGTGATCTAGAGCAGTGGTGGCCCAGTGGTATCAGCCCCGTCTAAGAGTTGTTGGTCGTGGGTTCGAATCCAGGCAGGCGCTTTACTTTGTGTAATTTATTTCATCACCACTGCTCTCAAAATGGTGAAGGAAAACATCGCGAGGAAACCGGCATGTCCTGAACCAAATATTCGAAGACATGTGATATTCGCACTGCATGGGCCCGCGTGGGGGATAACGGCCCACTCCCTCACGCAAAGAGGAGGCTTGTGGCCCAGCAGTCAGAATATTATAGGCTGATTGTGCTCTGCAAGTTGCATCAAGCACCATTTGGCTGCGTAATCGCTCAAAAATGAACCTAAAACGCAGTCGCCTGAAAATGCCTTCAAAATTCGTCCTGCCTTTGCCGAAGTCGGTTAAAAATGGCCTTGAAGATCATTACAGCGCGACATCCGGCATACCATTGACATTAAACTCTTTAATGTGTTTACAATAGAATCTATTAACAAAAAATGGAACTAATTTATTCTTTATGAATCGTGTCTTTGACATTATAGCTAACAAAAACATGATTGACATAGGCGCCATTTTTATTTGCTGCCAAATGGTAATGAGAAATAGTTGAAATTGATTTGTAAATGATGACCATTGAATTTTTATATCGTGTGTCATGAAGGAATTATTCCACTTTGCCCCACCAACCAGCCCCCTCCACTGGTGGGGTAAAGTGGAATGCCTAAAATTTTGCAGTGGAATCAGCCCCATTAGTTCGACTTGGAGGGGCAGATTCAACTAGTCTAAAATCTTATGGATTCTGCCCCACTAGGGTTGTCACTTTAGAATTTGTGTAGGTAGTTATGCTCGTATTTTATAAGAATATTTGTTTGGAAAATAAATAAATTTTTATCTAAGTAAACTGTAACTAGGGCTGGTAACGTTAAATTTAGAGCTTGTCCAGATGAGGCGATTTAGCGCGGGTCGTGTCGCGCGTAGTGGGGCATGGCTGGTAGGGTAAAGTGGAATAATTCGTCAAAAAGTTTCTACTAAACTGGCTATAAGGATAGTTAGAATACTCTAATAACCATAAACCATTTAAAATTATAGATACATACATACATCCCATAAGGGTAGGCAGAAACTACAGAACGCCACCTGCTACGTTCCTTACATACTCCTTTTGCCTCGTTTACGTTCATACATCTGGTCATACACGCACGCCGGTTGCGACTACCAAGCACCTGACCTTTCTGAAGAACTTCACCACTAAAGTCATTATACAGGGTGGCATGGGACTTCAACGCGGAAATTGTTACCATGGATTCAGTACATGATTCTGCTGTTTCATAGAAAAGTGCAATTCCTACGCGGTCAAAATGTATGAAACAGCCGATTAAAAAAAATAACCGACGAAAAATGTCAACGTAGGGAGCGTTCAGAATCATGAACTGAATCCATAATAACAGTTTTCGCGTCGATATTCCTGTCACCCTGTATGTCCTTCTACGGCGTCCCCTCCCGGCGCTGCCACTAACATACCTTTTGTTAGTGGGACGGAAGGTTAAACTACGCTTGTCAAGGTTGGTCCGTGGATGGGTGACCATACATTACATATCGAGAGCCCTCCGCGCCTCGGAAAGCACGTTAAACCGTTGGTCTCGGCTGTCATTTGTAGATCTTTGACAGTCGTCACGGGTAGAAACAGTAACTGGGTTGTGGAGGTCAGATAGACAGTCGCTCCGTGTAAAATACTGGTATTCAGCTGCATCCGGTTAGACTGGCAGCCGACCCCAACATAGTTGGGAAAAGGCTTGGCATATGATGAATGACAGAAGCGTCACCAATCGGACATGGCCACACTGTCCTTGCCAGCCAGTATTTTCATTAGCAGAGTACTCACTGCCCAATTTTCTATATTGCCATAAACAAATTCAAATCACATACAAGTTACTTAACAAACTGTCCCAGTCACCCGATTTCGTTCAAATCGTGCTGGGAATGAGAACGAATGATTGAACAAGTGAACTTAAGTATATTACTTTCATTCTTGGCTAATGCTGCGGGCATGTTGTGAAATAAGACGTTCTGTGAAACGTCCGGATGCGTTTGTTTTGTATGCAAATTGTTGGTATTTGAATATGCGGTGTTGACTAGTTTGTGTTGAACGAATGGTACAGATAATTGTAGAAAAATATAATTACGGCGTTTTATTCCATTGAAATAGCGTCAAAGCTACAAGTAAAAATATATATATTTACATTTCTTGTTAATGTGAGTTTTAAGAGCGTTTATTCTGAAAGTTGGCAACGTCGCAAATAGATGTCAAACATTTCGCTGTTTTGATTAATTTGGCAATATTACTGTATGGAAATATGAAATGTGGCTAACTAGCGAACTAGAATATTAATAATGAATTGGAATTATAACACTGATTTTTTTCGACGTTGCCAACTGTTAGGATAAACCCTCTTCAAATTGAATGTTTTATTTTATATTTAACTCTACAAATGTCATACGAACCAACGGTGGTTTATAAAAAAAATACACTTAAAACAACAATTAATATTATAATGGTCAACAAAACTATTCAGCTTACATGCAAACTGCTTTTAGTTCACTAGTTAGCCATATTTCATTTGCCAAATCAATCAAAACAACGAAATATTTGACAGCGATTTGCGACGTTGCCAACTTTGAGAATGAACGCTCTTTAATATCATGAACGTACATACACTGGTAATTTTATCAGCTTAATTAAAACCACATACGCATATTTACGTGTGGTGTTAGTAAAATTTATAAAATTAAGCGAATTGCTCTATTTAAAACTGAAATAAAATAATATAGAGTAATGACATCGGAATATAGAACAAAAGCTGCAGACGGGAAGTGTAGTAAATGGGTACTCGGTCATAAGAAACGACCATAAATCACGTTTATGACAGTTTCTTTGTGTTAATATTATTATTTTATTAATGTATAAAATATGAGCTGTATGGACATGTTGTGTCGAAATATTTTTATTTTATGGAGACTGGATTTTAAATTAGATCTTAGTGATAAAGTTAATATTAACTACCATTTGTTGATCGGAACAGTACTTGCTTGTTGAATATGTGATTCAAATTGATTGATTAAAAATTCCATAGGGTGACAATTTAAAAAAAAAATCGCATCTATTGGACCAAACCTCATATAATTACCATTTTGCTTTCCTAAAAATATTACTGAACACTCTAATATAATGAATGCGCCTCTTTTTGTTTATATCTAATAATTCCTAGTGACTAACTTGGATGTAGCACTCCTCGGATCGCGCGCGGTTTGTCACAGTTCAAATCTAACCTAACCCATTTGGTCAGGGTGCCCAAGCTTAGTTACTGCGACCAACTGTGATTACAGGCCAGAGATTTCAAAAGAGGCTCATTCATTTAAAATAAATGAAGCCCGAAAAGTTTATAGTAGTTCATTAATTTTAAAATTGTTCGTCATTAGAAAGTCGATGTTTTAGAGGATCAGTTTAAGGTATCTTTTTGTTACCATATAATAATGCACTGAGAGTGCTGCTGCGGCTGCCGTGGCGTTGTAGTGCATCAGGGATGTTTGCGGATAATAATATTGATGGTTTTGCCGCCATTGTTAGAAAAAGATGTGCATCCCTAATGTCACGTGTTCGCAGCAGCACCAACAGTATTGTCAGTGTGTTCGCAGATCGGTGGGATTCCCCGAAGTTGCGGAGGTGGATGCAGCTCCAAGCTGAATTTTAATATTTTTTTTATAATCTGTGTTGTACTTACTAACAATAGATGTTAAGTAAAATTGTTACTAAACCTATGGACTCCGTCTGAAATAAAAATAATCTATTCTAATAGCTTCTTCAATGTAGGTAATTGATTCAATATTAGTTACAGTTCAAGTACAAATCTATTCATCTATGCAAATAAGTAAAATTGAAGTGTCTATTTGTATTGTCAAAATAACAGCTTTTTTCTAAAAACATAATATGATATAGTTATCTATTTTGAAGTTTGTCCATATTTTTTTAGTAACAATGTTCTTAACCTAGTGCTAGTAAAAGCACAAGTTCAGTAGTCAGGCGCTTGCCCTCGCGTGAATGCCTATCCAGTGCGCCATCAGTACCGAGTCCCATCGGCCGTCGCACGCGACCAAGATGGCGCTGGGACTGCCGCGCACCCGCGTCATCCTCGAAGCACAGCGCTTATGTATGATCGCGTGGAAACCATAATATATGAAAGTATATACGGTACAAGAAATATAAAGCATATTTTTTTGTTTTTATCTCTGTCTGTCTATTCCGGCTAATCTCGGAAACGGCTGGACCGATTTTGACGGGATTTTCACTGGCAGATAGCTGATGCTATAAGGAGTAACTCAGGCTATTAGTTTTAAAAAAATAATTAGTGTCCACGCGGGCGAACACCGGGTTCGCCCGCGGCAGCAGCTAGTAAATAATAAATATGATATTTCCATTGACGACAATGTTCTGCGGCGTGCTTTGTGCAATCGATCAATCAACCACCTATTGTACCCTAATTACGTAACTTATTTTCGTAAACGATTATGACAAATTTGTTTCATTTTGACAGTTCAACAACATTCATTGCGTTATTTACGTTTTCGAGCAGATTTTTTTTCCAACTTATGAAACAATGGATGAGCAATCTGTTTCAAATCGAAACAAATTGTGACTGATCGTGTATTACGCAATTAGGGTACTGGTTGTACTTGATTATCTATTCACATACCGTATGCAAATATTTGATACTGACTCACTTGAGATCAATTTTAACCAGATAAATTCAAATTATTTCACTTCACATAAACCTACAAAGGCACTTATGAAACGTCAGAAGTTTGGTGCACGGTGTCCTAATTGGTCGTTTTTTATAGAGAAGAGCCGGCAAGAAACTCCACGGCTACTCTTTTAAAAAGAAATGGCTTTTACAATATTTTCCAATAACAGTGTTAATAGGTATGGGAGGACAGTATAGGTCTTTCAACAAGTACCCAGGTACTTAAAAAATAGAAAATGGTAAAAAAATCTATAGTCGACTAAGCCTACAGCGTTCTCACATTCACAAAATAGAAAAGAATCTATACGAAAAATAAATAAATAAATAAAAATAAAAATCTATTTTAATTAAAATAGATAATTTAATTAATTTGTATATTATTATTATTATATTTGTATTTTTTTATATTTTATTAGATTTGTATATTATTAGGTAATTTAATTGCGTTTAATTAAACGCAATTATATGATTGCTATTAAAACTGTAGATATATACGTTTGGATAGTGTTTGGAGGCAAATAAGAACACTTTTTGCCTTGGTTAACTATTTAGAACGCAGGTAAAAACCACTGCTTCGTCGGTCTAGCGGTCGCAAGCGCTATTTCCGAGCAAAAGGTCCTGAGTTCGCAGCAGAAATGCTCGTGAAGGAGAAGGCAGAACGCGTGAGGGAGAGGCAAAATTCGCGCCCTCACGCCCCTAACCGCCGCAGGAGGAGACGCCCTGGGCGACGGGAATCGCGAGCCGATTTCCGGCCACCGTAGGTGCGGGTTTGCGGACGGTGAGCAATGGGTAGCTCGGCGTCCGATAAGGACCAGGCTCGGGTCGACGGCGCGTTGTATTCCACGCGCGCCTCAAAGAGATGTCAGCAGAATTGCCGGGGTCCGCTAGGGCCGATGCCTGCCAGGGTTGCGAAGAAAACTGAAAGGGAGATCGTGGCTCCTGGCAACAGGGCACCTAAAGGAACACGGGTGGGTTTTAGTCAGTAAGAGTCTGACACATCTTCTCGCTCCATCCAGAGCGGGAGAAGTTATTTGATAATTTCCCAACCAAAAAAAAAAGGTCGGACAAAGTGTTATTGGGTTTTTTCCATCAGGAATTTCTCAGTAGCAGCCCGGAGATTTAAGCCTGGTTAGTGCCAATAGACTCGCCCCATATTACATTGGACTTAAACATAGCTGACGAAATGTGGGTGTATACTACGTATAGATATTAGATACGAACACTCCTACCTAACCCTTTGGGAATTACAGGCGTGGTATTCCAAGGCTATCCGGACAATCCCAGAAGTACGGTCAAGTTCCCTACCAGCATTTTACTGGAATACTTCCTTCCTCTCCGAGCACGTTTGCTCTTGCGAATCTCCTCTCAAACCGGCCAATAAAGGCAAGCAAGAGGTGGGAGCTCTGTTCCTTGTCAGTGTTCATTCCAGCCGGCCAATAAAGGCAAGCCAGAGATGAAGAACAAAACTTCTCGCGGAAGATGGGGTCCGTGGGGACGTTACTGCCCAATAGCTCGCCACATGCTGCCCTGCGGGTTTATATATCTCTCTTAGTCTGGTTCCTGACCTGTATCGGCAGAGTAAGTTATTTATTTATTTAGCACCTCAACGACTTACTCACTTAGACATACACATACAAAAATCACATACAGTTTTAAGTATTGTGAACTCGTCACTTACAGAAGGGCACAGCACTAGCAGAGAACTTGATGATTATAGGACGTTTTAGTTATCGTTAGTTGATTTAGTTGCAAAAAATAAAAATTAATTATGTTCACAAATACGATGGAAAGTACAGAAATATTTAACTAAATAACAAAAAAAAGACTTATAAAGATGGAAATGGATACAATTTTATTAATAGACGGCTTGTGTCGCACAGAGGTCTTGAGATTCCGAGCTGGTTAAATGTCTCGAACGGAATTGACGAAAAGGGTTAGAGGAGATGTCGATGCTATTGGTTCGTGTAGCAATTTTATTATAATTTACTATTAGACGATTCATGGGAGTGGTGCTACCAAGATTAGTATGACTTGCAGTTGTGGCAAAGGTAATGGTCTCGCGACCAGATCGAATAGTTTTCTGTCGAAGTACAGCTATACTTAATTCCGTCAAAAGATCGGGGACATTTAGTAAACTGTTAGCGATTTTATAAAGAAGGTTAAGTTAAGTTATACGGCATAGAACTAGAGTTCACAGGCGCGCAAGCTTCACCACGACATCAACGTGATGATACGGCGCTGGGGTTATGCTATTAATATTATTATAGTTTTTAAATAAAAGCCAGGAATGCAAAACGTCTATATTTAAACCGACAAATTCTAATACCAGTGACATAATTACCAGTTATAGCCATAACTACCAGTGGCTATACCTGATGACCTGCCTCAACAAAATTGATTCTTTGATCTTGACATACTCTCATTCAACCGCTGTTATAATTAACTAGATTTTTAATTATATATCTTTTAGTATACGTGTTTTATTTAAATACCTTTTGATTTATCTACTATATAAAAATAAGTCGGGTTTTCCTTTCTGACGCTATAACTCCAGAACGCACGAACCGATTTCCACGGTTTTGCATTCGTTGGAAAGGTCTCGGGCTCCGTGAGGTTTTAGGTAGGGTAGGTAGGTAGGGTAAGTAGGGTAGGTAGGTAGGGTAGGTAGGTAGGGTAGGTAGGTAGGGTAGGTAGGTAGGATAGGTAGGGTAGGTAGGGTAAGTAGGGTAGGTAGGGTAGGTAGGGTAGGTAGGGTAGGGTAGGTAGGGTAGGTAGGTAGGTAGGGTAGGTAGGTAGGGTAGGTAGGTAGGTAGGGTAGGTAGGTAGGGTAGGTAGGTAGGTAGGGTAGGTAGGTAGGTAGGGTAGGTAGGTAGGTAGGTAGGTAGGTAGGGTAGGTAGGTAGGGTAGGTAGGTAGGATAGGTAGGGTAAGTAGGGTAGGTAGGGTAGGTAGGGTAGGCAGGGTAGGTAGGGTAGGGAGGGTAGGTAGTTAGGTGCGCCGTAAATAAGTTCTTAATGCTACCCGTGCGAAGCCGGGCTGGGCAGCTAGTGTTTAATAAATTAATAATGCGTCTAATTTGGGACAACGCTCCTTTATGGGCGAGTCCTATTACTGGCTGGATATACGACGCGTTGCGTGAGCTCAGTACAGAACACGCACGCTAACAACTCAAGCCCACTGGCATATATATATATCTTAACGTGCTAATTAAAATTAACGGATTTTTATACGATTTTTACCAAGACGGAGTGATTAATGAGGAAGTTTTAGGTGTATAATTAATTACTGTTTAGTGTAAATTCGCTGAAATATGAGGATGATTGTTGAAGATGTCGGAAAAAATTATGCCGACTGGGAGCTTTACTGGTGTGCGCCGCGTAAACCGTGAGCGGTAAATAAAATTTATGTTCTACAAGATTGTATATTAAGATATACAGTCCTGTAGAACATAAATTAAATACACAGAAGTCAAAAAAATAATCCGCGATGGCATATGGCATCGCGTACACCAATAGAGTCATATGAAAGTAATGTATTACTACGTTCCTGTGGGATGTTTTCCGACAGTCGCGGGCAAAAGCTAGTTCAACATAATAGGTTTTTTGAATCATAACAATCAACTCGTTCCTTACAGTTCACAGTTTCCTTTGATCTTGACATAGTCTCACTCGCCGTGCTAATGATAAATATTATTAACGTGATATTTCAGAGATGTAGCTGTCAGCTGTGAGCAGGTGAATTCGATCGTGCGTTAACGCTGCGCGTGAGTCGTTTTGTGCGTTTAAGTCTTTGGGATTATTGCCTATCTTTAACTTGTTTATGTATCCCTTTAGTTTCTATAATGTCTCAGTTTTGCATAATAAAGTAATCTGGATCTTTTGGGCTATTTGGCGTGGAAAATCCTGTAGTTCTGACTGCATCCCTGTGGCATTCAAAGCAGCAAGTTCTACCTTAATAAGATTCATATGAGCAGATTAAGATTAAATTAATGAAGAGGAAAAGAGCAAGCAAAATCATGATTATTACCTCAGCATATAAGAGAAGAAATGGCTTGCTCATATTTGCGATCCAATGCCATAAGGCTGTGGCTGTAATTAAATTTAAGTTCTTAATTCATTTGTAGGCAATAAAGTAACTACCGACCTAAATAAAGGTAGACTTCTAAATTAATCTACTTGTTGTATCCACTCAAGAGTTGAAAGCTTCGATTTATTGATAGCCAACTCGAAAATAGTTGCTCTTGCGCCGGCGCCGATTGTGGAAGTATGCGGCAAGATCACAATGGAACGTTCCAGTTTAACTAGAGCGTGGAGCTAAGTTTATGTTACCTTGTTAGGAAGTTTTGTGGTCAGCAGTGCTTTAACGAGGTGTCAATGTTAGTTGCTATCATTGCATATTATAAAACAAAGTCCCCCCGCCGCGTCTGTCTGTCTCTGAACGCGATAAACTCAAAAACTACTGAACGGATTTTCAAACGGTTTTCACCAATAGATGCAGTGATTTATGAGGAAAGTTTAGGTGTATAATTCATTACAGTTTTGTGCAAACTGGCTTAAATGTGACGATGATTGTTGAAGATGTCGGAAAAAAACATGCCGACTGGGAGCTTTACTGGCATGCGCGTTATGGTAGTACGTTTCCATGGGATAATTTCTGACCTCCACGCGGGTGAAGGCGCGGCCAAAAAGCTAGTACAATATTAGTTTACCCCTTTCATAAAACCTTTATAGTATTAAACGCTTTATAATTTGTAATTACTGCTTGTCCTTGTCATTCCAATTTCAAAGAAGCGAGACAGCAAGTCTGCAACAAACACCATTTTATGAAGTCGTTTTTCTTAATGATGATGCATTATAAACGTATTTACTTTTGTAATGGCGGCCACTTACCTATTTAATTATGACATCAATACAAATTGATAAAAATTTAATTCGATACCAAAATCTCAAAATAATCCTTACGTAGAACATTGTATATTGCTTCACATGTTTCTGGTATAATGTAACTCAATGCTTGAGGTGAAATAATGCTAGACAACTTCAGATCTTCCTAAATTCTTCCTGTTGCTAGAAACCTTAGAGTGGCCTTAGTCTATCATCGGAGGAATAGCATTTCTCATAATTGTGTCTTGCTTTTCAATTATTGGCGATACCATGGACAGCAGTAGTAATTAAGTATCACTATCCATTCGTAAAAAAATTATGCCAATCTTCAGGAAATACCTTTAGTTCCTTCAATAAATTAACATGGTAATAAGCTTCTCTTTTCATTAGCCATTCTTTACACGAAATACGTGTTTTTTTTATCTTGATTTTTTTCTTCCTTTTGCTTTTTTATGGCGAATAATAAACCAAGAACTGCTAACGCGTCATTAGTGGAAGCCATAGCTCAACGAACGAATAATCGTACAGTTTTCTAGTAACGTGTGTGGGCACTACGCAAACTGTACCGTCCGATCGTAATGATTTTTCGTAACGTGTATAGCAGCCATAAGACAGATCTTAATACAACAGATCTAATAATTTGTAGTAGCAAAAAAACAACGTCCGTCTTGTACTTAAATGTCACTGGTTTGGCGTAATAAGGAAAAACTAGCGTAATCAGGAGGTACAAGAAAAAAAAAAAAAAAACTGACACCAATCTACAATCACAACTATACTACAAATTTCTTCAGTGGTCTTTGAGATATTCACCGGTACACGTTCAGGAGTTTTATACTCTAGTAGTTACTCTACTAGTTTTATACTGTAAATATGACACATAAACCTTTGAAAAATGATATGGCTAGAAAGGGGTTTGAAGAATCCTGTTGATTCCGTATTTAAGCTGCCAAGCATTTCATGCAGGCACCGCTTCACTTTCAACTGTTTCCCGCCATTCGTAGTGAACTGACAGTTGACATTAGTGACAGCGACGTCAACGCTGATGTGCCTGAGATAGTGTTTACATATCTATTAAATATTTTATTTGTTTAATTATCGGTCTATCTACAATTATTATACTGTTGAACCACAACCACAAACACAAGCCAAATGCACAATATTAAACGATAGACACATCATGCAAAAACATAATTATATCATAGAAAACAAAAAGCTAAGTTGTTAAGTTAAAATTTAACTTACACACATCAAAAGTGTCTAGGGATCAACATATATTTTTGCAATAACTTTTCTCCTGATTGATATTAATTAAAATTTTCTTTAAGGATTCATCAAATAAAGTGTTTTCGTTTGTCACAGTAACGATAAACCAAGTCACCTTTGCATTAATAAAGAAATTTGCCATTTTCCTAATAAAGGGATTTTTGACATTTGAACCACTAACATTAAAGTTCGAAAAAAAGACTGAAATAACAGTTTTCTTTAAAATTTTATTGGGTAACTTAAACAATTAATAATCCGTGTTTCTACCGCGAACACTAACAACACAAGAACATCGGTTTGGCATACTCAAAATGAGTTCATCCAAATCACGCTGTGGAATGGCCGCCCATGTTCGTTGCAACAACAAAAAAAGGTCTTCTTGCGACTGGATACCCTCCATATTCGGCAGAGCTCTTCTCTGTAGCATATCCCATGCATGCTCAATCGGGTTCAACTCTGGCGACTGAGCAGGCCAGAGCAGGACATTGATGTTAGCTGCGGCGAGAGTCTGTCTTACAACTCTTGCGGTGTGCGGTCGTGCATTATCATGCATTAACTGAAATAAGGGACCGATTTGCACTTGTAGAGGAACGATGACGTCAGATACAATCGTCTCAGCATAAATTTGAGCGTTGAGGTTGCCTCTGATCCAAATCAACTCAGTTCTTCCGCCGATCCAAATACCCGCCCATACCATGATGGTTCCACCACTATAAGGATGGACTTCCTGGCAGGATTTTAATCGCTGTTGGCGTCCAGGGGTTCTCCAGTGTCGTATACGTCTTGTATCCGGTCTCATACCAAAACGAGACTCATCAGAAAAGCACACGAAACGCCATTGTTCTTCTGCCCAATTTCTGTGTTCAAGAGCCCATTGATATCGAATCCTACGATTGTGCATTGCTATAGGTGGTACCCGTAGCGGTCTTCGGGAATGAAGGTTCACTTCATGCAAGCGGTTTCTGACTGTTTGGTCGCTAATTAAGTTCCCTGAAGAGTGATGAAGCCTCACGGCTAACATCATGGCGGTTATTGTTGGAGCTCTTCGAGTTAAGATTTGAATGTATCGGTCTTGTCTCCGTGTGGTGCAGCGATACCGTCCTCCATGGCGCTCAGCCACGGTACCAGTGCTTCGGTAACGTGTCCAAAGTCGACTGATAACACTCTGACTTGTATTCAGAGCTAAAGCCACAGTACGTTGCCGGGAACCAGCTTCTATCATTCCCACGGCTCTGAGCATTTCTTCCCTGCTTAAATGACGTCGCCGCTCCATAATAACGTTGGTTTTAATCAGTAGTAGGGAAACAGTAGCACTAATAATGTCTTCAATGCGTTGTATGTTTTTATAGGGAAAATATTGACAGCTGATTTTCATCTTTTACTCGAATTTGATTAACAGTTCCTGTTTCAAATTATGAAATGCACCAAAAAGGATCCATATAAATTTATATAATCATAAATTTATTACAAAGCCACATCTCAATCTCAAGAAATCCGCATAAAAATGCTTGATCCCTAGACACTTTTGATGTGTGTACTTAACAACTGGGGGCAATCTATTTCACTCTGAAGAATTTTAAATAGAAATATTAAATCACTATTATGTCTACGTTGTTCGACCAAATTTTTGCAGACGTTTTGCATAGCCTGGAACTTTTTTTAGCTGATCTCGCGGAGTAGGCAAGGTGGTTTAAAAATTCTCTATAAATGCGCTCCAACCTAAGACTATGTGATGCATAGTGAGGAACGCCATACACTACAGGGGTGACTATCGAGTAGCTCGCCGTCCGATAAGGACCAGGCGCGTGTCGACGGTGCGTTGTATTCCACGCGCGCCTCAAAGAGATGTCAGCAGAATTGACGGCTTAGGGCCGATGTCTGCCGGGGGTGCAAATAAAACCGAAAGGGAGATCGTGGCCCTCGGCAACAGGGCAACCGAAGGAACACGGGTGGGTTTTAGTCAGTAAGAGTCTGACACGCCCTCCCGCTCCGCCCAGAGCGGGAGAAGTTATTTGATAATTTCCCAACCAAAAAAAAAGGGGTGACTATCGAGATGACGATTATAGAGAATAATGAAATACATGTTGCAACGACCACAAATACATTGGGATAATTGTAAGGGAATGATGACGTCAACCTTTGAAAATAATAACACTTATTTGCTCTAAAAAAAAAAATATTAGAATGCAAATAAAACATGCACACATGAAGGCATTCAACGAATTGACGAGGCAATAAATGAATGTTGCACAATTACTCGCCAAAAAACCAGTGCCAATGACATTGTCCAAACAAAAAACGAATTATCATAATTACTGCATATTTATTTTAATTAGTGCTTTGAAACATGTCTTTCACAGTTGGCGAACACATTTATAATTCTTAAGAAAGACTCGTAAGTACTTGGCCTTGACTTAGTAAGTTGGTGAAGTGTCCTATTTTGGCGAGTGACGGTGGCATTTTTGTTTGAATGTAGTTAAGGTGTAACTAGGTGCGTTAAACAGATGACGCATTTGATTGGTATTGGCGGATAACCGTAATCCGAAGTTTCTATCTAGGAAGCAGTGTCTGTATATAGATAAATATCACCCGTATCTCCACTATCCCATTGCCTTGACGTTCATTCTTAGTTCGGGCCCCAAAATAATCTGACGTCCGTTTGTGACACGGTGTAAGAAACTGTCGTAACTTCGGCTGTTGTAACGGCTTACGGGGTAATGGAGTAGACCTCCAGGATACGCTAGAAGTAAAAAAACTTCAGTATCGTCACTCATGTACGTGTGGACTTTCATGCTTCTACCACTTCTGTAGATACACCGAAGAAACTCTGTGGCCACAAAAATGTTTAAATAAATAAAAACAACACTCTGTATCAGGGCGTGTATTCCTATTAATAATTCAAGAATTTCTCGTAATAGATACATAGATTATTTATAATAATTATTATAGACAAATGCCGTACGCTAGACTCAAGGAAATGCTCGCTAACCACTGCCCTAGAGACGTTAAGTTAACGCCAAGTAATTTGCTGTAATTGTTAGTAACATGAGCTTTGTGTAGGTATCAGTAACTGGGGAAAATGGGTGCCTAATTATTACTGACTGCGGCCCGCGGCTTCGCTTACGTGAACACTAGTTATTTTTCTAAAATAAAAGCCTAAATTACTCCTTTTATCATCTACCATCTATCAGTGTAGGACCCGGCAAAATCGGTCAAGCCGTTTCGGAGATTAGCCGGAACAAACACAGACAAAATATTTAAAAAAAATTTTTTTTTTATAAATACCGTTTATACTTTCATATGCATTTAGTAAAAAGCTGTTATTTTCACATTACAAACAGATATTTCAATTTTATTTATTTGTATATATTATAGTTTTTCTTGGAAGCTATTTAAGTAAGCCCTAGTAAAGTAATATTATAACTATTATTATTTCCAAGCCATATAAAGAATTTCTTGCATTAACACATCGCATTGCATTAAGATATCGGTTATTAATTACTACCATATTGGTTTTCTTTGCCGTTTCTTTTAGGATATGATCTAGTACTATTATAAAGCTTACTTGCTAACACATGTTCTGCTGAACATTTCTTATGAACGTGGTAACTGATCTCTCAGGTCTGCAAGGTTAAATTGTGTTTTAACAGTCATTCAGTGGATGGATATAATCGTTCTTTGCTCACAGAAAGTTACATGTGCTTCTTCTTCTTCGTCGTGTCGATGGCAGGACAGTGTATTAAATTTTGGCCCAAAACTTAGCTACTTCCACGGCATCGTCGGTGGTAGTGCAGAGGTCGCTATGGCTACAGCTTTTGCGGCACAGAGGGCAGGATTGGAGGACCTTGCTGCCGTAGGTCTGTATCAGCTCGGTCAGAGTCAACTCAACCCGAATAATAAAACCAGATACTTCACTCCTGATTACGGTAATTTGCAAGGTCAGGCAGAAAATCGATATTTTAAAATAAATCATTGCGAATTTAATTTTGTTTTCTGGGGTTTTGGTTTTTATTTACACACAAAGCAGGAAAACATGATTATCTACAACGCCTATTTCAATTATGAATTTATGATACTTGTATATGTAGCCTAAATTCATTAGTTTTTTAAATTGTCTAGACTGAAATATAAAATACAAGCGTTCCTTTGCTAAGAAAATGACACACATTAGATCTGAAGACAATAGAGAAGTGTTCTGTCTCACTCTTGAACATCAAATTTACAATAGTCTACAAAAGTAAAAGACAAAAAGGCGATTTCTGCGAAAAATTGACCGTAGCCTTCCGACGGTACATACCACTTTTTTAGGCGTTTTGACGACGTAGTATTCTCGGTATTATTATTCGGGTTCAGTTGACTCGGGCCGAGCTGTCACTGACCCATTGCTTATGTCGAGGTAGTCCCACATTGCGAGGTTGTAATTAAATAAGCCGGTTCATTAATTGGTTCATCCATTTTTTTCTCTGGAAGTTATTCCAGATGGTCTAGACAAAATAGTATCAGCGACAACGACTATGAAAAATTCAAAAATGTATGGGACTGACGCAAGCTACCGAATAGCTGCTATAGAAATACGAAACGCTTTGAAAGTAATTGCATCTTGTCTTGGCTCTCTGGCAGTGGAATTTAAAAGTACTTAAATTCTTTCTTCTGTCCATTCATCATTATCATCAGCTTATAGCAGTTCACTGCTGGACATAGGCCTCTAATCGCACGCCATTCAGCTCGACTCTCGGCCACTCTCATTCAGCTGCTCCCAGCCGGGTCTGCTAAGATCGTCGCTCCAGCTAGCCTGAGGGCGTCCTACCTTACGTTTGCCGATTCCTGGTCTCCAGTCAAGAACACGTCTACCCCAACGGTCATCGATTCTACGGCTAATATGCCCGGCCGATTGCCAGTTCAGTTTGCTTATTCTGTAAAATATGTCGACAAGTTTGGTTTTTTGCTGGATCACCTCGTTCCGGAGATTCCAAGTATAGCCCGTTCCATAGCTCGCTGAGCGACCTTGAATTTATGGACCAGTCGTACCGTGACTGTACACGTTTCGGCCCTGTAAGTCATAACTACAACATAAATATAAGATAGGTTGAATAAAATTGTTTATAAACCATAAATTCACATAAAACTGTTATCTTCGTCGCTCAAAACTTCCACGACCAGTAAAAAACAGCCATATTGAAAACAATAAAAATAAAATATAGCACACCCTGTATTATAAAGGATCATTACTTTGTACCGCATACCGGTAAAGGTCAACGGGTATTACAACGCGTTTGGTGAGGGAACTGTAGCATGCTGTATAATGTGTTACTGGCAATGTTCGACGGTGCGACATTTTAAGAAATGTCCAGTTTAATTTTCTTTAAGCAAATTATTATAAAAAGAATTTACAATAAATGTCGATTTTGTCCCATCGTATTAGTTCATCTAAAGATATTCCTTTTTTGTTTGAAATTACAAAACATAATAGTATTTTGACAGTAAAAATTTGCCAAGCTCTTTTTTATTCTTTGTCGGGAAAAATCTTTTCTTGATGCTTCACAGAATACATGGTGTTATTCCTAATTGGAGTTAGTTAGAATGTAAGGAATATTTCAATAATTAATTAATTCAAACAAAAATAAATGGGCTTTCTTTCACACTTCTTTGCAAATTGAATAAATTAGCGTTCGATCTCCATCTTTTTCTGAATTTCATGTAAATTACCAATTTTTATAATCAAGAACACAAAAAAAAAAAACGTTTTTGTCCTCCTGAGTTGTTGATAACTTTACATCGCACGATGGATGAACCAGAGTAATAATATTTAACTAGGCGCTGAATAGTATTAATCCATTTAACTAAACGTATACATTTAAGAGAAAAAAAAAAAACGTTTTTCATAATTTTGCTACATTTTCCTATAAATATAATGTTACGGTTAATAAAGACGTGTAAGACATAAAGAAAATGTCTGGTTTGCGGTCTTTCTTTTTGTTGGTTTTGCAACACGATCTTTAGTTACACAACTCAAAAAAGCTCAACTCAAATTATTTAGCACAATACACCTATTTTTATTACAGAGTGGTGTTACTTAAAGCCTTCTTTTTTTCTAGCCTTATTCAGGACCTGTCTAGTCACTTAACAAATGCCAAGTCTGTGTGTGTGTGTGTGTGTGTCTAGTATATGCAGCTTTAAATCTAATTAGTTTTTGTAAACCCCTACTTGGTTTAATGCACATACTTATTATTAAAATTAAATTATTTATTTAATTAATTTATTAAATCAAATAAGTAGAACTATGTGTGGTGGTATCTATTGCATAATATAAAATAATATCACGCCTGTAATCCCGGAAGGGTTTGGTAGAGATTATGTCTTAGTCCCATGTAATAGGGGGCGAGCCTATTGCCATCAACTGGGCACAAATCTAGACTCCGGGCTGCTACTGAGAAATTTCTGATGGAAACGCCCAATAACACTTTGCCTGACCTGGGAATCGAAACCAGGACTCCATGCTCTGCAGTAGCGCTCAAGACCAATAGTCCAACGAGGCAGTCATTTAATCCATAACCAGCCTATGATGTTTCCACTGTTGGGACACAAGCCTCCTCTCTGTGAGAGGGAGTGGGCTGTAATCCACCACGCGGGCCCTTGCGGGTTGGTAGATGTCACATGTCTTCGAATTTTTGGTTCTAGGACATGCCGGTTTCCTCACGATTTTGTTCCTTCACCGTTTTGAGAGCAGTGGTAATGAAATAATTTACACAACGTAAAGCGCCTGTCTGAGTTCGAACTCGAGGTAAGTCGCGGCCGTTACCATTGCGCCACCACTGCTCTTCATTTAATCAGCCTTCATTAAATCCGGGGATGTACTAACTACTATTTCTACCATCAAATAGCACTGCTGTGTTCTGATTTGAAATGTATATAATTACAGACACATAGTCATGAGGTATTGCAATTTCACCTCTAAAGTTTTAAAGTTGCCATTTCCAATCTTCATGTCAATCAAATATTTACTATCTATGAGTGATCAAAGGTCGTATCGTAAGGTGTAGGTTGAAGCACCAAATAAAACAAGGAAACGTGTCTTCAAATTATCATTTTAATTAATCCGCCCTCACTACTCTTTACCAAGCCTTCACAAATGTAGGAGTAAGAACACCATGTACTTGTTGAACTGCAGAAGCATACTTCAATATCGGCTGACCAATCAAGTGTCCCACAGCGGGAACAGCTACATCGTATCTGTACACATTAGGTAATCCAAGATGGCCTGCTGCAAACACAGGTTGAGCGATGAACGCTGGCTTCTCGTTCAAATTTTCAGCGGCTTTGACAGCTGGAGATACTGCGCTTTCAGCTTTTTCCGCCGACTTCTCGACAGGTGCGGGTTCAGCTACCTGTGCTGGTTCAGCTGGCTGAGCCGGTGCAGCTGGCTGAGCTGGTGCAGCAGGCTGAGCTGGTGCAGCTGGCTGAGCTGGTTCAGCTGCTTTAACTGCTGCTTCGTTGTTCTCTTCTTTGATTTCGGTTTTGATTTGCTGGCCAGTAATCAAGGTTTGAGTGGAGTAGCTCGAAGGAGCAACATAAGGGGAGTAGACTACTGGTGGAATTGGCGCTACGATGGGTGAAATTGGGCCTACAGCCGCTACATAAGGAATGACACCGCTGACGGCAGATTTAGCGATTAAATTAGCGTTGTTGGCAACAGCACCATCGATCTGAGCTTCAGCAGTCTTCAATGCATCTACAGCTTGCCATTTCTTGTCTTCAGCCGACCAGAAAGCTTCCAAGTTCTGTTCATTAGCGCCTGTAGCATCAGTGATCACTTTCTCGTTGACATTCTCAGTTGCCTGCTCAGCTTGTTCTCTAGCTTTATCAGCAGCAGCTTGTAGTTGGTCCTGGGCCTGAACTTGGGCATCAATGGCTGCTGCTTGAATGTCTCCAGGTGAAATAGTCGGGATCGCAGCTGGTACTGCCACTGTTCTGATGACTGGGACTAAGGCTGGGGCGTAGAGGCCTGAGGGAGCCGCGGCCGCGACGGCGAGGAAGGCGGATACAATCTGGAACAGAGAGATGGTATTTGAGTATTGTGAAGTTATTTCTGTTTGCACACAGTATTGGCAAGAGTCAAACAAGAGTAGGTCGTGTGGTGATAAGATTGGCTAGGCAACAAAGTTAACAGTAGGGATGAAAACCCGACTTGTAGAAGCTTTTTTGATTGTATCTCGGGTTCAATCAATCTGCCAGGCCTTTTCCCAACTATGTTGGGGTCGGCTTCCAGTCTAACCCGATGCACCTGAAATCTAGTACTTAACATGGAGCGGCTGCCTATCTGACCTCCATAACCCAGTAACTGGGTAATTCAAGACCCCTTGGTAAGACTGGTTGTGAGACTTTCGGGCTGATGACGACCATTAACGACTGTCAAAGATCCATGAATGACAGCCGGGACTAAAGGCTTAACGTGTTTTCCGATTTTCCGAAGCACTCCTCCGTGCTTCGGTATGTAAAAATGGTCACCTATCCACGGACCAACCCCGGCAAGGTAGCTTAACCTGATGGATCTACCCGTGCGGCTGTTATTACTTAGCCACGAGCTCCTCGATTGATTGATTGATTGTAACTCCGGTTAACAGTTAATAATTTGATCAAAATTTCTCTGGGTGTCAAGCGAGATGGAGACAAGAATTTGTCTCACTGGAATGGTAAAGACGAGGCCAAAGGCATTTTCAAAGATGGATAGTGTTAAAACCGATTATAAAACATATCCTTAAACAGTGAATTAACAAGGAAGATAGATTTCCAGGTAATGACAGGCAGATTGATTGGTAAAAACAAAATGGAGCAGGTATAAGGAAGTTAACCTTTAAAAATACTTAATTGAATTAGGTGTGAAGTTGTTTGTCGCAATTCGTAATTATTTAATGTTCTAAAGGTAATCTAGTTTGGCATAGGCATCTTGTTTAATGTTATTTAGCTTTTAGCATTTCCTAGTTCTGTTTACAATTTATGCTACACAAAAGCCTGGCTTTGGCTTGCGTCTGCGCCCCTAATAGCTTGAAGGTATTAATAGTATCGTGTGGTTTCCGATAGGATAGGGCCGTTCTTAACCAAAGTGAAATAACAGATGGAAGAAATAAAAAACCAGCCAAGTGCGTGTCGGACCACGCACAATAAAGGGTTCCGTAGATGGGATGAATTTATCTTGAAAATAAACTTAACTGTGTAGTTGAAAAATCAACAATAAATGTAAGTTGGTCGATTATTACTCGATAACTTGTAGAGCCTACTTAGCTGTGATAGTTTTCCTTTTAATTTCGTTATATGTAATACTGCTGTGAATTTTTCCACATATACAGAACCAACCATTTAGCTGGCAGGGGGGGAGGGACACTTGACTAACAAAAATTAGCACTTTAAAGCTTAATATTTCGCAAACGGATCTCTGAATCCAAAAATGGTTTATACAACATCAAAATATTTTTCAACGACCTTTCCAACGATACCCCACATTATGGGACAGCTGAGAAAAAAAAAACAAAACATTTCCACTTTACGGGTGGGGGAGGTACCCTAAAAAAATATATTTTTCATTATTTTATATTACCACTTTGTCGGCGTGATTAATATGTATACTCATATCAAATTACAGCTTTCTAATACTTACTAACAGTCTCTTAGCTAGGCCGCGGACAGACAGACAGCCAGACGGACATGGCGAAACTATAAGGGTTGTTGACTACGGAACCCTAAAAAGGATGAAAGTCAAGGATGGGTAGAAACGATCCTCTATCTGCCAATAACAACAACTACGTTTGTTAAGCCGTCGCAGAGGCCATTTTAAGTTTAGTTTTTCAAATCAGATTAGCTTTTCCCAACATGTTGGGGTCGGCTTCCAGTCTAATTGGAAGCAGCTAACTACTGTATAGATTCTTTCCTATTTTGTGAATGTGAGAACGCTGTAGGCTCAGTGGACTGTAGATTTGTTGACCATTTTCTATTTTCTTAAGTACCTGGTAGTTATTGAAAGACCTACACTGTCCTCCCATACCTAGTCACACTGCTATTTGAAAGAATTGTAAAGGCCAATTATTTTTAAAAGAGTAACCGTGGAGTTTCTTGCCGGCTCTTCTCCATAGGAAACGACCAATTGGAACCGTGCCCTAGCTTCTGACGTTTCATAAGTGCCCATGTAGGTTTATGTGAAATAAAAATATTTTGATTTTTTTTTTGAATTTTGAACTGATATATTACATTAGTCGCTCTGACTGCCAAAAAAAGATATTATATAAGACTTATGATATAAGATATCCTTGTTTACACATAAAGTATTTGAAAGAGTGGGAAAAAATAGGCATCCCCTCTTTTGGTCGAAATCGACCTTTATGCAAACGATATTGAGACCATATTACTTGCTATGTTTGTGAGGAGCTCGTGGCTAAGTAATAGCTATGTGACTTCCACAACCCAGTAACTGGGTAACACGATAACCCTTGGTAAGACTGGTTGTCAGACTTTCGGGCTTCTGACGACCCGTAACGACTGTCAAAGGAACAAGAATGGCAGCTGGGACCAACCGCTTAACGTGATTTTTGAGGCACGGAGGGATCTCGGTATGTTAAGATAGTCACCCATCTATGGACTGACCGCGGCAAGCGTAGCTTAACCTGATCGATCGACCCATGCGGCTGTTATTACTACCCACGAGCCCGTCCGGAAGGTTTATGAGTATAATTCTTTAATATTTAAGTTAGATATAGTGTAAAAATCCGGATTTTTTGACATGTCACCACATCTGTAGATTTCCGTGCGAAACGGGGGTGGATCGCTAGTCTTAGATAAATGTTTTTGCTACTGGCTTTTTACATAATGATTATGATTCTATCACTTAATATTGAAGGTAAACTTATTATTTATGGCATATTTAAACTTGTAACGAATAAATATGTATTGATTAGTATGTTATTATGAATATCGAGTAGGATGTTATGTAAATTTTATCAGAACTAAGCATGATGTACAGTACAAATATGTTCTTAATGTCCCTCGGCAAACTTCGTGTTTCGTCGGTCATCGGATTTCTATCAGTTGCCCTTGCTGCACTTGGTGCAGACCGGACGCTCTCAATCGGCTTGGAAGTATATAGAGTTGTTAATACTCTTTTAACTTAATGTAATTTATTTAAAAATTGGCAGGAAAGCTGCTAAAGTCGCAGGCACGACAGATAGGAAAATAGTTTTACAGCTCTAAATAGTTTACACGAAAATCAAAACAAAACAACAATAAAGTACTTAGTTCTGAATTCAAATTATTATACAAGATAAATCTAATAATTGATGGACATGGAAATTAGCATTCGTCTGTATTCGGAAATGCGATGATTCCCGAGGGACGTGAAGAAAATAGAAATACTGTAAGTGGTTTTTATGTCGTCGGACTAATAACAAACGCTGTTAACTTCATATTATCTACTGGTACTACCACACCTGTAATCCTCGAAGGGTTAGGCAGAGGTGTACCTCTTAGTACACCCACATTTCGCCAGTTCTGTTTAAGTCCCATGTAATAGGGATCTGTGCCCGGTTGATGGCAATAGGGTCGCCTATTGCCATCAACCGGGCACAAATCCAGACTCCGGGCTGCTACTGAGAAATTCCAGATAGAAAAACCCTATGACACTTGTCTATCTGTGAATCAAACCTCATTTTCAGCAGTAGCGCTTGCTAATATTTGATCACCGAGGCGGTTGCAAATGTGACAAAGCGGAATAAATTTAAAATATGCATTGTAATAATTTATAGAAAAGAGCTGGTACTTAAGACGCAGGTATATGACAGTGACCTTGAGTGGTTAGCTTGCGTGTTCTGTACTGAGCTCACGCAACGCGTCGTACGTCCAGCCAGTAATAGGACTCCTCCATCAAGGAGCGCTGTCCCAAATTAAATACATTATTAATTTATTATACATAAAACAAAAGGTATTTTAATAAAACACATACTAAGAGATCAATAATTAAATTATCTTTAACACGATAACCAAGGTTTCAGAAAAATACGCTCAATAGATTTTGCGTGATTCTCAGTTATTTATCCGCGTTAGACATAACCTTACTAATTAATTTCACTATGTAATATAAACATGTTTTAAAATATTCGTATATAAAGTTATTAAGAAAATGCTCTAATTTAACATATATTTTTTCCAAATCATTAAAACTACTCGTTTAGACGTGATCTTCAGTATAAAATCATTAAAAGTCGGTTATCGTCGACTTAATATTTATAAAAGCTCACGTTACACGCGTAGCTTCTTCAGTATTATGAGGACCTAAGCTTTGCCGCCTAACCATTGGTTCTAGATAGAATGGACAGCATGACATCTAGCGGTTTTTTCATCTCAGCTATGTTTAAGTGGCTATAAGTAATCGCACACATATTCGCAAAATTAAAAAAAAAATCTGTCTAGCCTTTTCCCAACTATATTTGGGTCTGTTTCCAGTCTAACCGGATGCAGCTGAATACCAGTATGGAGTGACTGCGCCTATCTGATCACCACAACCCAGTAACTGGGTAATACGATACCCCTTGGTAAAACTGGTTGTCAGACTTTCGGGCTTCAGACTGTCAAAGATTCACGAATGACAGCCGGGACCAACGGCTTAACGTGCTTTCTGAGGCACGGAGGAGTTTTGGTATGTTAAGATGGCCACCTATCCACGGACCAACCCCGGCAAGCGTAGCTTAAACTGATGGATTGATCCGACCGGCTCTTATTACTTAGCTATAATCAAATATAATAGTAATACTTACCTACATTATTTTTATGCAATACATTAAATTAAAATAACTAATATACTATACGGAAACCTAATAACACATAACATCACGCCTTGTTTCCCCGAAGGGTTGGAAGAGGTGTCTCTGTAGCAGGCACACCCACTTTTTCGCCAGTTATGTTTTAAGTCCCATGTAATAGGGGGCTAGCCCATTGCCATCAACCGGGCACAATTCCAGACTCCGGGCTGCTACTGAGAAATTTCAGATGGAAAAACCCAATAACACTTTGCCCGACCCGGGAATCGAACCCAGGACCTCATGCTCAGCAGTAGCGCTTGCGACCACTAGACCAACGAGGCAGTCGACAAACTTAATAAAATACAATATATATTTATAATTATACACCAATTAAACACATGTAATAATTTATAATAACATTGAATTGCTACTTAGCCCTCTTGCTCTCTCCTAATTTAGCTGTGCCCGACAGGGTCCATATTGATCTTTTACTTCGGTAAACCACCTATGTCAGGGGTGGCCAACTTGGTTAGACCCAAGATCTACTGTTTCTGACGAAACCCTATGCGATCTACCAATTACATACTTCTTGAAATTTTTAATGAAACAGAATACAATTAACTATGTAGTATTATTTAAGTATTTTATTAAGAGATCATAAAATTGAAAATTATTCTTATTTACTACTTATTTATAGTAGTGTGAGTATTGCGTTTGAGCTACTGACTGCCTGGAAGATAAATAACGTGATGGAACGGCGACTGAAAAATGATAGACGATGCGCGCAGCAGTTTCTGATAACGTTTCGTGGTCTGTTCTACCTATTTTTTTATTAAAAAATATTTTTAATTATATTAACTTATTTTTATTTTATTTTTTTTGTTTTGCCACGATCGACTAGGCTAATAGCCGCGATCGATCGGTCGATCGCGATCGACCGGTTGGATCTATGTAATACATATGAAATGCAATAAAGAATTGAGTAACATAAATTAAAAAAAAAAAAAAAAAAAAAACTAGTAAAGCTGCCAAATTGAGTGAATTGTACAGATCACGGCAATAATATCACAAAATATAACATTTCCTACTTATCCTACTAATATTATAAATTTGAAAGTTTGTGAGGATGGATGGATGTTTGTTACTCTTTCACGCAAAAACTACTGAACGGATTTGAATGAAATTTGGCACACATATAGTTTATAACCTGGATTAACACCTAGGATACTTTTTATCCCGATATTCCCACGGGATCGAGACTTATGTGGGTGAAAACGCGGGGCACAGCTAGTTTGACATAAACATCATTTAGGTGCAGCTGACTAAAATCACAAAAAAAATGAAAATAAAAATTCTGATTAATTTGCACTTTCTCCAAACAATCGCTGTTCAAGAGACCCGTATGTCTCTTAAGATTCACGACCTTTTGACCAACGGCCCTTCTTACGACCAAATTATCTAAGAGTACCATCGACTTGAAAAGAAGAAGAACAAGATAAAAAAAAAAAACAATTTCAATAAAATCTTTGAAATAATATCACTTAAATCCTCTTTACATCACTTGTCACTCAAAACCAAAAATTCTTATTTAGTCAAGAACTATTTACAATTAAAAACACTGACCAGAACTCTCATCTTGACCCTGGGACCTGCTGATGGCTACTGATGACCACTGCCACCTTCGAATGCTATTTATACGGCAACTATTTAGAGCAGTTGGGATACTTGCATTTAAAACAAATAAGAAAAAAAACATGCACAAAAAAAACTATAAAAGAGTAATTAATGTGCATACAGAATGAAGGTTCCGTACACATATTTTTTGGTTTTGTTACCATCATTAATTTATTCATCATCAACAAGGTGCACAGACAAAATAAAATACCAAAAACATTATTCAAGTCCCTGTACCATCCCATTCTTAAAATAGAAATGATATTTAAAGACTTTTCTGCAAATAATTCTGCTAAAAAGCCAATAATCATCCAAAAAATCGATTAGAAGAAAAGAAAAAATCCATTTTTTTTCAAAATGGTAAAACGTAAACCACTTCACTAAAAATCACTTAAAAAAACTATAAAGAAAATTAAACACTGACCAGAACTCTCATCTTGACCCTGGGAACTGCTGATGACTACTGATGACCACTGCCACCATCCGATCCTATTTATACGACCACAATATAGAGCACACGGGATACTCCGATGGCTAATGTGGCAAATAAAGTAAAAAATATAATGTAAAGTATATTTTTTGTACTACGAGGCGTGGGTTCTGCACTTAGTTATTATTTCTTGAATAAATGATTTTTGATATGTAGATTTGCGTTGTTTTAAACTGGTAACTAGTTGTTGCGGTGTTATGTATGTCTAGTCACGGTTTTTAAAGGGAAGTCTTGGTGTCCTTAGAGAACCATCTTTGTAGCATTTGTTTTACGTGTCATTGCAATAAGGGTCTTAAGAAAATAATGCAGTTGCAGTCTTTGATAATGTAGTTAATTTTTCTGATGCTTTTGTCAATTTCTGGATGCTAACTTATTAAAAAAAAAAGTTGCGTTGCGTTGCGTTGTTTTGTAAAGTACACATTACTTGTGTGGCTACTAATAGTTAAGAACTTGTCTTCTTCTTTTCGTGTGGTTAGTGACAAATCTGGTATCCGAGTTTTAAAGCCATCCATGGGCCTCTGACTTGGCTTCACATCCCGTCGAGAAATATCTTTCAGGCATGCCAGTTTCCTCACGATGTCAGCTTCTTATGAACGGAGATATAACCCTTTCCCCCTTTCAAACTCCATTTGGTATGCATGCATGCTGTTGTATGCTGTTTGATTATTTCGAATCTGTTCAAAATCGGTACTTTCTAAGCCCAAGTATTATAAAATTCTCACTTTATTGAGGTTAAACCTAGTGTCACAATTCAGGTCCTAATTATTAACAACATTTAAAAGGCTTTTCTCAACCAGTTTTCTTTCGACGGTACCCCGATCCGGGCGGTCAGGCGAGGGCGCGAAGAATGCAGGAAGCTTCGATTGACAAGCCGGCGCCATCTTGTATTTTGAGTTAATAATTTTCGTGTACTCGTTGCGTCATTGACTCATTATCATTAAAGACTATGATGAGAATTGGGTTTTGTTTTATTTGGCAGCTTTTTATAAGAAAGAATTAACACACTTGATACTGAATATGAAACTTTTGGTGATTTTTTTGGGTTCATATTTTGTCTCACATCGTAATGTTTGACTGTCTGAGTGACACACTCGCTGCAGATTTAACATATATTAATGGGGGTTTCGGGATATCAGTCGTACTGAATGTGGCTGCAGTGATGAATACCAGACCGTACCGCAAATGCTGACTTTCCAATGTGCCTGAACTGTACAAGGGACGAATGAGGTTGGTCCTGATCAGGTGGCCACATTTTGAAAAAAGAGCTCGATGTCTATGGCAATCCATTGATCCAGATTCAAAAAGATTTTAAGTGTCACATAGCTCTAATAAGTTCAGGAACATGGTGGGAAGGTTTTGAGTATGGGTTGGTAATGGGTTGTGTGAAAAATGAAAGTCAGAAATGCGGTGATTTTTAAGATGGCGGCTGATGGAGATAGAGATGTATGGAAGAAGACATTAAGCCATTAATTACCTCGATTAAATTTGAATAAAGATAAAGGACGAGAGGATGATGTAGAACACTCTTAGTTCCCTTATCACCGGTGATCTCACAGCCTCCCTATGTGCCAAAGACGTCATTTCTACGACATTGAAAATAGTCTTAAATAAAATAAACACAGATTCCAAAGAATCCTGTAGGCGGATTTAATGAAGACCAAATTTATTTAATTTAAACCAAGCGTTACTTAGTATTTCTTTGCTCCAATTATAGCATAATGCAAGCGACCGGTTCTGCACTGCCATGGCTTGGCTCAAACCAGGTGTTCCTTTTTTGAAAAAGTGTAGCAAAAAGTTGTTGATTTTATTTTTTTAATGGAATCTGATCATGTGTTGATTAATGCTTTGGCTTTTGTCGCATGGGAAGTAATTAATGTGTTAAATACTTTTTGGTGTGCTGTAGGTAGATTTTGTGGGAATACCCACGTCTCATTTCATTATTGCAGTGATTTCGTGAAAAGGGACGGAAGTGTATAACAGGAAGCCAGGCAAGCGTGTGCTATTTGATTTGACCAATGAACGCGTGCGGTACTAGAGTTGGCCGTCAGATGGTACCAACCCATTTTCCGGGACGTTGGTACTGTCAGCCAAGATGTTACCTATCTTATGCGACTATTGTAAGGCCCGCTCGTTTTTTTTTTGTGCAGGATTTATGGGTTAGTACGGGCCGAAGCCAAATGCTACCGGTTTTTTTTTGTGTGGGAAATTATCAAATAGCACTACATTAACAGCGCTCAGCGATTGCAGCTCCAAGATGTTTTAAGAAGGTAGACATTTGTGGGGCGAAGATTCCGTCAAGGGGGGTGAATGTCGCATGTCGCATTTCGCAAGCGTTTAAATATTTACATCAGTTCAAGGTTACTATGTTCTTCTAATATCATTGAAGTAACAGAATACCTCATTTCAAATCGATCAGACCTGTGGAAGATACTCACACCCATTCATTAACTAGAAAAACCTGATAATCTTCAAACGGCTTAACCATAGCTAAACGACAAATAAAAAAATAAGCATTCAAATCGGTTCACCCATTTAGGAGCTACGGTGCCACAGCCAGACATACACATAGAGGTTAAGCTTATAACACCCCTCTTTTTGCGTCGGGGGTAAAAAAACTGGATGTTATGAAAGTTTAGACAATAATTTAAATTTAATTATAAAATGTAATTTAACACCAGCCTTATTATTGTTAATATCTTCACATAAACTGTCATATTTATCTACACAGACAGACATACATATAGCTTTGTCTTTTTTATGTAAATTCTTCGTCCACAACTCATTGCTCGCTTTATCTGGTCCGAGTTGTTAAATGTCAACGGTGCAAGATTGTAGGGTTCCTTGGGTGAGAGGTGAAAATCGTTTTCTTTAACGAAGTAACGATTCTTAAATGTTCGGTTAAAAACGGAATTACATTGAACAATTCATATTTTCGGCTTAAATTTTCATGTTTTAGGAACGAACTTCCATAACCCACGTTACACTCTGCACAGAGACCGAATAAGAGCTACACCGAAAAAAGCTGTAACATTTCGACAGTGACGACACTTTTTTTTTAAGTCAAAACTTCTTTAGACGCGTTGGGCATTTATGAGATGGGACTAAACCATTTATTTCGCGACACCATGACGACACCTTATTTTTGTAAACGCGATTGTGCTCTTTATTTAGATAAGGTTACGGACCAATGTTCTGTACATGTATTTTTCTTCCAACAAGGCGATCTTGTTCAAGTTTTCACTTCTGTCGGCACTCCCGGAGTGCCACCACTTTTTTTTTAAATTTAATTACTCTCAAACGTTGTTGATTTATTTCGATTGCTTCTGCTTCTTCTTTTGTGTGGTTAGTGACTAACCTGGTGTCAGAGTTTTTTTTAAAGCCGCCCATGGTCCTCTGACTTGGCTTCACATGCCGTCGAGAAATATCTCTCAGGCATACCGGATTCCTCACGATGTTTTCCTTCACCGTTTTTGAAGCAAGTAATAATTATACAATACGCGCATGAATCCGAAAAGTCAGAGGTGCGTGTCTTTGGTTCAAACTCAGCTGAATTAGATCAGGTGTATTAGATAGTGCTTATATTGTCTGGATACCGAAAAACAGGCCCTTAGGCCGAGATCTATAAACGCTTCTTAGCACGTACTTTTGCTAAGCGTTATTCCTGTGACTGTCACACAACTGTCACATTACGAGTGTGAGATAGAGACGGGATATGTCTAAACTGAAGCGCGTGCTAAGTGACGTTTATATATACTGTCCTTATTTCCGTTAGTCGCCAAATTTAGAGCTTCTAAGAGCTTGCAGGAGAGAGTTAGGTATAACAAACATTTATAAAAACATTAATATTCATGTAAAAAATCCCTGTCCGATCCGTGAGGGTGTTGGAGTCTATTTATTTGGTAATTTTCATGAAAAAAGAAAAACTCGCTGCACTTTTTTCAATGGGGATTTACCGGGTCATTATTACATGGGGCGCGGGCGGTCGACGTTTAACGGACACAAGTCATAACTAGTCATAACCCGTATTGAAAAATTTATATTCCCTTACCTTATTCTTTATCGGATTTGAAAGAAAGAAAAAAACAAAAAACGTTTATTTGCGGTAAACATGACGCAAAAAAAAGTTTAAAATACATAAATGAGAAAAGGTTGGGGGAAGCATGCGTCACATCCACGCCAATCGGCTATCGCTCAGCATTATGCTACGACCCTATGCAAGACAGAGCCCCAGCACTGGACAGCCGACGCCGACGTAATGACGTCGACCGGTGCAGCAAACAAATATTTAGACGGTGTACCAGTACAGCGTACTTAAAGAAAAATAATTTAATTTAAATTTAATAATTTGGTGTAATTTTGGTACTAAAAATGTGAATTTTAAAGAAAGAAAGAAAACATTTATTTGCTTGATAATGTAGGTAGAGCTTTCGGTCTGCACCAAGTGCAAAGGGCAACAGATAGAAATCCGACGACTGACGAAACACGAAGTTTGCCGAGGGTCATTAAGGAAATAGAAATACTTTATACAAATAAGTTGGATTGTTTGTAAATTGTTCCGATACATTTTGCCTTACGGTATGCAAAATATGAATAGCAACTTTTTTATTTTATAAAATAATTAAAAAAAAAAAAAACTTTTTGTAATTTTATTGCAGTACCTATCGGTTCGGACAAGGTTTTTTTAAAATATATTATATGTCAATACCACCATACCAGTCTCTGTCGCTAAGCAGCTGGTTGAAGGATGCTGGTGACTCTGAGGTAAAGATTAGAAATCTCATGTTCCTATCAGGGATTTTTGAACTTTATCTCTCTGAGTTACAGTTGCAAACGGCTTGCAGGTGGACGTCACTTGCCAGGTGAGTATTGCAATAGTGCTTAAATAGGTAAATACATATATTAGAGTTTATTGCTTAATATCATGTGGACACCTGTTCGGTAGTCATCATAATTTCAGCCCAAAGACGTCCAGTGCTGGACATAGGCCTCCCCCAAGCACCACCACTTCGACCGGTTCTGTGCTTCCCGCATCCAACGGTTTTTTGCATCCAACTGATTCTTGCATCCAACGGATTCTTGCATCCAACGTATTCTTGCATCCAACGGATTCTTGCATGCGCTAAAACAGCACAATGTCAGACTATTAGATGACACGTGGAAGTAAGACGGCTTGTCATAATTATCGGGAGCGAAAAAGAGATTAGACGAAGAAAATGTGGCTATTTATCTAAATTTTGACGTGCTACTCGTGGATCGTGTAGAACGTATCTTATCTACCTCTTTTTACTTTTAATGTCATTGGATAAAGGCTTAGAATAGAGCCTACAGCTTATTATCACGTGGGAACTGATATTACCTGCTCGGTATTGCAAGAAAATAATTAGGTATTATTGGCCTCACTAGTTTTTCTAGCAGGAATTTCTCAGTACCAGCCTGTATTCTGCCTGATCAAAGACCTGACGTCATACAAAATACTGACGTCGTATAAAATCCTGACGTCATACAATATCCTGACGCCATGCAACATCCTGACGTCGTACAAAATCCTGACGTCATACAAAATCCTGACGTCATACAAAATCCTGACGTCACACAAAATCCTGACTTCATACAAAATCCTGACGTCACACAATTCCTGCATCGTGCAATTAGAGTTTACCGCGCGATCGATACAGCTCTTTTAGTGCATAGTTACACCACTGCCTAAGCCTTGGGGATTTTAGGTGCGATGTTATGCTATGTTATGGCCTTAGAAGCTGTTGCTCGCAGTTTTATTCGTATTCTATGAAATCTTATTCATTTAATTGAAAAAAAAAAAAAGAATCCTAATAGTTCATCCAGGATATCGTCAATCCGTGTTCCAAATATCGTCAAACTCCGTTTACCTGTTTTTGAAAAACATAACTTCACAAACATAAACACTTCATTTACATACATATTAATGAAATGAATTGCGGAACCTTTATGTGACAATGGATCTTGCTTGACTCAACTTTTTTTACGATTGCAATAAATTGAAAAAGTGCTATAAAGAGTAAATAACTGCGTAGCGGACAAGCGAACTTTTAAGCGATTTTGTCTCAGCTTGGTATTTCATCTACCTACGTGACGAACAGCAAGTAGTATGAAAGGTTTATAATATGAGGTGCAGGGCCTTCCGGGCTCAGTCCGACTCTGAAGGGAGTCGGAGGCGGGAAAGAGATTGCTTGCGTACATTTTGTAAATTATAGTATAACTGTTTTATTATTAAAACCGTTACTATTTTGAAAACCGTAATTACCGCAATTAATATTGTTAATTGATTCAGGCGCGACCTTTCGGAAATCTATATATATAAAAATGAATCCCTATTTCCCTTGGTCACGACATCACGTTAAAACGGCTGAACGGATTTGGATGAAATTTGGGATATGGATAGACCTTGACCCGGAGAAGGACATAGGATACTTTTTATCCCGATATTTTTACGGGATCGAGACTTATGCGGGTGAAACCGCGGGGCGCAGCTAGTCCATTATAAAATACAGTAGAGTAGACGTGGATATATTTAGTAACTTTTCCGCTTTGCTATTTCTAAAGAGCCATAAAAAACCTGAAAGAAATAGACATGTATTTCACCTCTCATCGAGGCATCAGGATGACGATTGACTTGTCGCGAACTCGAACACGGCGTGTTGCCATTAATATTGTAAAAACCGATTTTTATATTTTGACTAATATTCTTAAAGTATGTCCATGCTTCTGAAGCGTACCCTGTTCACATTTCAAAAAACTCCCAAACCAATGTCATTAAAGTTTCTTGAGACTGCCTCATCGATCTTGTGGTCGCAAGCATGACTGTTGAGCGAAGTCCAGAATCACCCAATGCTGAGTAAGGTCTCCCCAGTCTTCTGCCATACTTCCCGGTTCCAATTCAAATTCAATTCAAAATATTTTATTTCACATAAACCTACATGGGCGGGCACTTATGAAACGTCAGAAGCTAGGTGCACGGTTCCAATTGGTCGTTTCCTATGGCGAAGAGCCGACAAGAAACTCCACGGTTACCCTTTTAAATTGGCTTTAACAATATTTTCAAATAACAGTGTGACTAGGTACGGAAGGACAGTGTAGGTCTTTCAATAAGTACCAGTTACTTAACAAAATCGAAAATCGTCAACAAATCTACAGTCCACTAAGCCTACAGCGTTCTCACATTCACAAAATAGAAAAGAATCTATATAAAAGAAAAATAATTTAATAAAAATTAAAACCAATTTTAATTACGCAATTACATGATTGCTATTACAACTGTAATAAGCCATGCATCCGCCATCCAGGTGTTTCCCTCGACTTTGATGATATCGTCAATCCAACGCGCTTTTGGACGGCCCTGGTTTCTTTGAACCTCTGCATTAGTGTTTGGTTAATACGATGTGCAATTGGCGAAATTAGGTCTTACTACATGTCTCTTTGAAGAATTACAAGCGGTATTATGATATGCTGCCAATTTTGTAGTTGCTTACGGATCATCATATTTTTTATCACCATTGGACATTTAATATCTTCTGTTTTCTGTGTACAGAACCCTACATACAGTATTAGTCTAAGCACGTTATCCTTAATAATATGCTAATTGTTTGGTCACATTTCTGGGAGGAAAAAAATAAAGATCAAAGGTGGATTCAAGTCGTAAATAATTTGTAATATAACCTTTAATATTGCTCTTAAAATCAGTAATTACTTCTTAGTAACATTGCCTTCCGGAAAGTTATTTATATTTTTGAAAAGCGTAGATTTATTGCGGCGTAGGCATTTTAAAAATCTTCATTTTTTTCTGTTTTTTAATCCTGTTTACACCTAGTTATATATGCATGCTGTGGTCAAATAGCTTCTCTCGCTCTGGGCTGAGCGGGAGGGCGTGTCAGACTCTTACTTACTAAAACCCACCCGTGTTCCTTCGGTTGCCCTGTTGCCGGGGGCCACGATCTCTCTATCGGTTTTCTTCGCACCCCCGGCAGGCATCGGCCCTAACGGACTCCTTACGTCTCCTGTAATTGAAGGAGCACACTTCAAAGAACAATTTTTTATTATTGTGATTTATGTTTGCAACCTTTGTTTTTTAATATAAACAGACTCTTCTCAAAATTTATTCAGTGGTAGGGTAGATCAAACTACTTGCAAAAGTGCACATGACATCCACAAAGTCCCGCTCGATATCAACTATGTGCTAGTACTTAAAAAGCGGATCCATCAACCTCAAAACTTCTTCGAAAGATCACAGAAACAATAAAAATAAAATTATAATGTCCCAGTTTACATTTCACTTGTAAAGCGGAAGACACATTTAATACGCAACATGAAGACGTTCAATAAAACCTGTTCATCACTGACGTTCACTTTCTGATGACCTTGAACTGACGATGCGCGGGCGACGATCTTTGAACGAACTAGCATTTTATTGATAGTGTAACTGACTCATCATTGCAATGATTTTTTAATATAGCCTTAGATATATAGCTTTTGCCCGCGGCTCCGCCCGTATTTAGGGCAGAATTATTCCACGGGAATGTACTACCGGGATAAAAAAAGTCTTATGTCCTAAGGTCAAGGTCCTGTGTGTCAAATTTCATCGAAATCCGTTCAGTAGTAAAGGCGTGAAAGGGTACTAAGACAGACAAACAGACTGTCAGACACTACAGACAGATCTAATTTCGCATTTATAATATTAAGTATGAATATAGACGTCTAGTAAAACGATGACCTTTAACTTTTAATGTGTGGGCGATGACCTTTAGGTGACCACAGACCAGTGGACTGGATATGTCGCTCGAATGTAGTATGGCAGGTGGGCAAAGGAGCAGCTGTCAAGGTCAACTTCGTCGAAGGTGGCGTTACCAGTGATGATGTATTTGCATGACAGTCTGGCTAGAAAAATGGAATGAGAAAGGGGATGTGTTTGCCTAATAAAGTGAAGTTAAGTTGAAGACTTAATACGCTTTTAATCTTTTAATCTTAAAATCTCGATGAAATTTTTTATTGAATACGAGAAAAGGATTCCAAGCGACCTTGCTTCCAAGCTTGGAAACTTTTCTATATTTCAAGAAACTTTCAGGCAACCGTATTTAATTACTAATATTATAAAGAGGTAAAATTTGTGATTTCGTATGTGTTCGTATATAATCTTCGGAACTCCTGATCCGATTCCGAAAATTCCGTCAATTATTGGGTTACTAGCTGCGACCCGCGGTTTCACCCGCATTAGTCTCGATCCTTTGAAAATATCGGGATAAAAAGTATCCTATGTCCTTCTCCGGGTCATGGTTTACTCATACACCAAGTTTCATCCAAATCCGTTCAGCCGTTTTTGCGTGATGCCGTGACCAAGGGGAATAGGGATTCATTTTTATATATATAGATTATTGCTGACTGTTGCAGGATATATTTTACGTGGACAAAATCGCGGGCTGAAGCTAGTGAAGGATACTTCGTTTGATCAATTGATTAGGTACATGACATGAGCATTCACAAAAAAAAAAAACTGACACTCTTTTACTCCACGCACCGCGATAATCAATGCGTTGATGTCTTTATAATAGTCGAAAGCTGGTGTCATCACAGTGTCGCGAATCATGGTTTATTCCCATCTCAAAAATGCCCAACGCGCCTAAAGAAGACTTCACTTCAAAAAAACCACTACTTCGTTAAATCATTACGTTTTTTACGTCAAAACCAAACC
The DNA here is from genome assembly GCA_916610215.1 of Omphaloscelis lunosa. Lineage (NCBI taxonomy): Eukaryota > Metazoa > Arthropoda > Insecta > Lepidoptera > Noctuidae > Omphaloscelis > Omphaloscelis lunosa. The sequence continues at coordinate 4,316,736 of OU744271.1, forward strand.
GTTCTTACTTTCCGTTGATCTTGAACTCTGAAGATGCGCGGGCGCTGACCTCTACGGACGATGATCTTGTGACGTAATGAGAAGTTATGTTTAGATGTGTCTTGTGACGTTTGTGATTGATGATCGTGACGTATGGTATTTTCGATGTTGTAATTTGTTGTTTATTTCTGTCTGTCAATGTGGTGACGATGAGAGATGAGTAGTTAGTATTATGTAATACTAGCGACAAACCAGCATTTTACGACAAAACATCGACTTTTTTTTTGTAATTTCGAAAATGTTTTATCCATACATACGTTCCGGAATAAATTTTCGTCAGTTTTAGAGAAAACTGCATCAAAATCCATTGCTTAGTTTAGTAGCACAACACGGTCACACAGACAGGCACAAAAGCGACTTTATTTTAGACGATTTATAGATACAGATTGCGTTTTGGTTCGGACGCGTAACCCCTGAATGCCCCTGATATGGTACGCGTTCAAGCGGAGTTACCGCTTTCCATAGGTATTCTTTCAGAGATCCAAGATGTCTAAATGCGCTGTTGGCCACCGTGTAGGGTTGGTTTGGAAGAAGTACGTGTGGCGACGACGTCAGCCCCGGCTGCTGGCGGGGCCGCGCGCTCGGACCAATCTTTTTTTAAGTGAGGCGCCACTGTCGCGTGCACTACGCACTCTCAACCTCATAGCTAATAACTCGGACCTATTCTGTTGTTCTCTGAGTGAGATCACAAAGAATGCATTATTTGTAATAAGTTACAAAATTTAATTAAAAGTTAGAATAAGATGAAGATAAGTACGCTATCGCAATAGGTTACCCTGTAATGATAGATGTAAGTTGGAAATAAATAAATAAAAGTCTAATATATTTATCTGCGATTATTACTGAATTTCTATAGGGACTGAAAATATTCTTCAACACAGTTCCTGGTTTTTGAAAGAAAGAAAGAAAGAAAATTCGTTTATTTGCGGTAAACATGACGCAAAGAAATATAATAAAAAAGCACGTACATAACAAATTGGGGGAAAATATTTTTCTGACTTTTGAATTCAATCAGCCAATTACAAAAAATAAAATAAGAATATATATTTAACCTAAAATATTTGCAATACAGCGTGTAAATAAATCCTGTTCGATCCGTGAAGTTGTTGTTAAGAATCATACTGAGAGTCTATATAAGTGATAATACCCCGAGTATTATTACCACTTAAATAAATAAAAAGAGAAAAGAAATCAGTAGTACTCCGGGAGTGCCGACAGAAGTGAAAACTTGCACAATTTTATTGTGCAGGAAATAATGTATCGCGCGTTGATGTCCTTTTTATGGTCAAAAGCTGGTGTCGTCACAGTGTCGCGAAATCAATGGTTTAGTCCCATCTCAAAAATGCCCACGAGCCTAAAGAAGTTCTCACTTAAAAAAAAAAAAAAACGCTTTTTTTTCAATGGAAAATTTTACCGGTCTTTGGTAATTTTACATGGGGCTCTCGTTAAGCGGGTGTCTAAAAGTCATAACTTGTGATCTGTGTAGAAAATTTGCTAATTTGTAATGAAATTGGCGTTATTTCGGTACTAAAAACGAATAGTAATTTTTTTTTTGTTGTTTATTTCCTTTCTGATCGGACAGGGTTTTTGTTTACTGCTGAGCTTTAGAAGAGGCTGTGACACAATTCGCCGAGCTATTTTAGCAATGCACCGTGCCATTTTGTTTGCAGAAACTATTCGTTAAGGCGCTTAAGATCAACTTAAAATTCAAGCATCATTGCGGTGCAAGTGGCGCAGGCGCTTGTTTTTTATTTTTGCGTAAATTGTTAGATTTAAATTTTTGCGTAAATTGTTTAACTAAATTAAATGCTCATTTATATTATAACACATGAACTGCTATAGTATCCTGTGAACTACTGTCTTAGTAAACTAGTAAGTAAAAAAAAAACGACATGCTTTTGAAATATGGTATGCATAAACGAACTTTATTTTCTTGGCTTGTCAGAAAAATAGCATTTAAAAAAAATAACGAATAATGTTTGGTCATTCAATTCGGAGTACCTTGTTTTGCGACAGAATAAGCAATATGGTAGTACTTAGCACAGACTAAAAGAAATTAGCAGGAAAGTGAGCCTTGCGGCTGCGCCAAATAGGTCCATTTCAGCAAAAATGCCAGACATTACATATCTAGCAGGGTTGGAAAAAAACAGTTTTTAATTTTATTAAAAAAAAAACTGTTTTCGAACAGTTCAAAATGTTTTAAACACATACTTTTTTTGTAATCAATCTAAGTAGGTAAAATTTATTGCGGGAAATTACCTCTTTTCGACAAAGTATAGAAATAGGTACATAGGTAGGATGGACTATATTAAAATAAAGGGAATCCCCAAAATAGTTGCATCTACAATTCGACCGGCGACGAAGAGTATAAAACTATCTAACCTTTTTAATTTCAAGTCCTAAAAATTTATAATTTTTCAATTTATTTCCTTCGCTATTTAAAACTATGTTTTTTTTTTTCTTAACGTTTAAAACATTATTTTAAACTTGTTTTTTACTGTGATTTTAAACACTTAATAAAAAAACACTGTTTTATTTCAAACTGTTTTAAACAATGTTTAAAATATGTGTTTTAAAACAACTTGTTTGTTTTATGCCAACCCTGATATCGAGACCGCTCAATGCCCCAGAAAGCACGTTAAACCGTTAGTCAGAAGCCCAAAAGTCTGACAACTCGAAAATGCCCCATTTATTAAGGTGATTCTTACGTTTTTTTGCAATTAGGTCAGTCTTGATCAAAATATGATTCTCGACTATAACAGATACGTATTCACAGCATTAGAATCATTAATTCATCATTTTAAAATATATTGTTGTTATAGCGGTAATAGAAATACACAATCTGTGAAAATTTCAACTATCTATACGGTTCATGAGATACAGCCCGCTGACAGACAGCCCGACTGAGGGAAGGACAGCGCAGGCTTAGAAATAGGGTTCTTTTTGGCATATATTAAGGTGATTCCACAGCTGTAACTGCGAAATTCAAATTTTCTTACGTTTTTTGCAATTAGGTCAATCTTGATCAAAATATGATTCTCGACTATAACAGATACGTATTCACAGCATTAGAATCATTAATACATCTCTCTAAGTTAGATTTGTTTCATAAAAACTTTACCATAAGGTTCACGAATCATATTTTGATTAAGATACAACCTGGCACTAACCTGCAAATTGCAAAAAATCTTAAGAAAATAAGAACTTCGCGGGCTACAACTGCGGATCCACCTTAAGGTGGAACCTTCGACCATGCCCGCGAAATTCAAATTTTCTTATGTTTTTTTCATTTTGTAGGTCAGTCTCAGATCTCATGTTAATGATTGATTGATTGGCGGTCATAAAAGATGGCCTCCCTCCATTTCTTCCACATCTCACGGTTACCTAAATAACATATCAAATTATTTGCTGCTAAGAATGTCAATTTCGTGAATTTATGACATTATACACCATCACTGAGAATTGTATTTACGATTTTAATTATTAACATTCTGTAAATATATATTTATTATTTTTACGACCGCAAATCAATCAATCATTAACATGAGATCTGAGACTGACCTAAAAAATACAAAAAACGTAAGAAAATTTGAATTTCGCGGGCAGGGTCGGCGCTTTCGCCTTAAGCGGCCGTGCACGAAATCGACAGATTTTGATCAATTTTGTTCATTAGTTGTGAGAAAGAGAAAAAGAATTTAAACAAAATTATTTGTGATGTGAAAATTCGAATTCTTTGTCTTGTACATAACGGAAAGGGATTTTTCAAATAAATTAAGGATTCGTGGGAAATCACTAAAATTCGCAATAAGTTTTCCAAAAATTGACGCGAGACTGACGTTTGATCGGTTCCTTAGAAGAAACTACTTTTGATTATGAAAATTAAAAAAAAAATATCAACATTATTATATGGTCTACTTGTACATAAAGGAACCACTTTTTTCAACTTCCGTACAAAATATAGCAGATTTGTTTTTTTTTAATAACCATCTTTTTTTAAACCCATTTTGTTGGCAATGTATTTGTTCCCATTATTTAGCAAACCATATCAAGAAATTTAAAAATCACACATATTAGTCTTCAGCTATACTTGTAATAAAGTCAAAACTTTATTTTTATTTTTATACTAATTTTATTATATGATTATATCTTCATTAAGTAAATCAAAGGCGAAATAAACCATATTTTCTAGAGCGCAAAAGTGATGCAACTATTAACCAGTGCTGTGACTGGCACCACGAAAACTGTACTTTTATACTTACACAGATTTAATGTTTCAATTATTTCAAGCTTTCTTACAATAAGATAAGTTATTGACGAAAAATGCTTTTTGTCGTGTACGGAGCCTTAAAGTTACCCGTTTATTCCGTAAATAGGATATCGGAATCATTTTTACACGTAATATTAAAAATGAGATAGATGGATTCGACATTTCCTAACTAACTTCCCCCATGGAGAAATGGCGAAATAAACAACTCTAGTTTCAAAATCTCTATTAAAGCCCAGACATAAATTAGTGTCTGAAATGGTCTTTGAGCAAGGCTCGGAACCTATTTAAAAAAATACCGATGAAAACCGGTTTATTTGGATTTTACTCCGAACTTTTCTTAAGAACGTGCACATTTTAAGAACTTTATTTTAACTTAAATTAACCGTTTAATACGACGAGCGGCATGTCGGCCATCGCGTTGCAGCTGGTGACTACTTGTGAGGATGCCGCGCTGAATAAAAACTAAGAAAAAAACCGGTTAATATTGCTCTAAACCGTTTAATCCGAAAAACATTTATGTAAAGACTCCTCCAATACCGGTTGAAAAAACCGGTTTCTACGAGATAAACCGAATGTAAAGGTTTTTACGGCAAGTACTTAATAACGGTTTGATAATTTAACCGGTATCCGAGCTTTGCTTTTGAGGAAAGAACCACACAGATTTGAGAGCTGTAGTTGTTGGGTCTGTTCTTGTTATCCTTGATCTGAACAGTCATTGTGGCAGTATCATACAAGCATCTCAACACATCAATGTAACGCCAGTGAAAATGTCATCATTGCAAGGAGGCCAGAACTCTCATATTTCGATGGATTATTTCTTTACAGCGGAATTGTACTCTTTGGCTTCTGTAAAACTTGCCGAACAGTATGGATGTGTTCGACGGTACTGAAGCCTTTTCGAAACCCGAATTGTTTTTGTAACCTGTCACAAGTCTCTTAGTGAGACGGTTTGTGACAACTCTCGAGAACATTTTGCAGGTTAGAAGTCGCTGAGAAATGAGATGGGTCTATGGTTCTTATGAAAGATTGTATCATCTTTTCTGAAGAAGAGAACCACGGCACGTCTGTGAGTCAGAGGTGCCTGGTTCTCTCCGGCCGGAAAACGTCGACGCGAACTTGTCCGGCGTGGTTAAAATATAGTTCATAATAAAAATCGCATTTTTTTAAAATTTCGGTCAGGGCTCGTTATGTCGATATTTTTTTTTAAATATTTAGTTATTAAGGTTTCCGTACCCGAGAGCAGCCAAACGGAACCCTATTACTAAGCCTCCGCGGTCCGGTCGACCGTCCGTGTGTCTAACAGCGGGCTGTATCTCATAAACCGTAGTAGGTAGACAGTTGAAATTTTCACAGACTGTGTACTTCTATTACCGCTATAACAAATAATGATAAAAACTGAATAAAGTTAAAAGGGGCCATATAAGAAACGTGTTTTTCGGCATTTTTGCTTGATCTTAATACGGTACGGAAACCTTCGTGTGCGGGTCCCCAGCGCCGGCCCTAGCCCTTGATCAGGGTAGAGCGGGATTGTTTTTCAGGGCCCTTTGATCGACGCTTCGGTTTCATGTTAAATAAATAATAATTCTCAAATTTTGTTATCGCTGGACATTATTTTTCGCATTTGGACTTTACTCGCTCTACCCCAGGGCCGGGGCGCTGCGACTCCGACTCGCGCTTGGCCTGTTTTTTAACCATCCGCGCCGATACACCGACGACGTCGCCGAGTGCCGCCGACAAATTAGACGTCAGACCCCGCCGCCGGTAAGAAAGACACCGGCGCACACCTCTATTCAAGATATGAATCAAAGAAAACAACATAATCTAGAAAATTACTATTTCATTTATTTACACATCCTCGCCTCTGTTAGCCTGTATTTTTGTATAATGTATTTACAAAAAATAAAAATTGAGTATGATTTTTTGGTATCTAAATTTTTATCACAGTTTACCATGCATGTCCGTGGAGTCCATGAGCGTAAGCGACGGGGGCGGCGTGGGCAACACCGTAGGGGGCAGCGTGGGCAAAGGCCAGGGGCGCTTGCACCAAGGGGGCGGGGTGGGACTGGGAGAGTGACTGGCTAACGACGGTCTGGCTGGAACCGTAGGCAGGCGCGGAGTACGCGAGCGCGGGGCCAACACCGTGAGCGGCGTAACCATGGGCACCATAGACGGCGGGGCCGGCGGCGACCACGGGAGCGTTACCCACCAGCTGCTTAGCGAGCACGGGGGCGACGCCAGCGGCGGCACCGTCCAACTGAGCCTGAGCGGTCTGCACAGCGCCGACTGCTTGCCAAGAGTGGTCTACAGCGGCGTTGATGGCTTTTCCCTGGAGCTCGGAGGCCTGGTCGTGGTAATTCCGGGCGGCGTCGGAGGCGGCGCGCACATGGTCAGAAGCTTCAACATGAGCGTCGATGGCGGCACCCTGGATGTCTCCGGGGGAGATGGTGGGGAGAGCGGGGGCAATGGCGACCGGGGCGTGAGCCACGGCGTACGGAGCCGCGTGGGCTACCGCAAGACCGGCATGACCAACGAGGCCATGGCCGTAGGGCGCTCCATAGGGGGCTCCCAGCAGACCGGAGGGCGCGGCTGCGGCGCAGGCGAGGACGGCGGCGACAATCTGTGAAAGAATACCGATTAAAACATCGATTATATCACAAGCGATCCCTATATCGATAATTCGAATCACGTCACTAATCACAACACTGTAGCACGCAAACACTAATTTTAAATTTGGAATATTAGTAATTATTAAAAGCACTAAAGAGTTTTGTAAGTAAGGAAACTCAAGTTTCAACCCACCAGAACTCTCATCGTGCACTTCTGTGTTAGACTGCTCGGAGGCTACTGACTGCTCTCGATTGGTCGCCGCGAGTTTTTATACCATTGCACGTTGCTCGAGCTCTATACGTAAAAAAAGTAAGTGGTCTGTATTCAAGGGCAGGAAGTTTGCATAGAAAAGATGAGTGAACTGTACACCCAGTTCCTCATACCTCTATAGCTATATTAATAAACTTTCTCACAAGGGTTGACCTTAGGTCCTGGGTATAGGGATGTTCGCAGTAGTAGCCTGGAGTCTGGATTTGTGCGGTTAATGGCAATAGACCTAAAAGGCAAACGCTACAGAGGAAGATCGTACAAGAGATGGGAAGATGATATAATCGAGACAGCTGACCCAAGCTGCTTGCATCCAGCGACTTATTCAGCATCCAGTATCGATCCTTACGATATTAAGCAAAAACGCCGAAAAAAAAAACGTTTCTTGTATCGAGAGGCTTCAATATATATATTTTCGAAGTGAAAACTTCTTTAGGCGCGTTGGGAATTTTTGAGATGGGAAAAAACATATGAACTCGCGACACCGTTACCGACACCTCATTTTTTTAACGCGATTGTGCTCTTTATTTATATTAAGTTACGGATCAATGTTCTATGCAAGTATTTTTACTTTAAAGGTTTTGGAAGTATTTTTTTTTTGTTTTCTGTCGGCACTCCCGTAGTAGTGATAATTAGTGAAAATTAAAAAATATCATCAACATCGTTTATGGTCTACTTGTACGTAAAGTCTAGTAAGGATACAATATTTTTTCCACAAAACCTTTTATAATTCTAAAGTTTTTATTTTCGCTGAGTTGATAGCGTTAGTGAATTCATAGCTGTGTACAAAAAATGCTAATAGTTTAAAGTTATGCAATAGGTATAAAGTAGGTACTTCCTATTTTTTCGTGTTACAACATTAATATAAAATTTATGTTAAAATACATTATTGTTTCTTCATTAGTACTATCTTAACTTTTTATGAGTGAAAATGCCAACAGATAGGTACTGTGGAACAATGGAAAATATTGAAAAAAACTGAAAAGGTCCCGTAGCTATTTCAAAAAAAAAAAAAGCTTTTGAAATTATTTTCTATATCCTTATAGGGCTTAGTTATACCTTACAACAAAAGTTCTAACAATTAAGTAATATGCTGCTCGAGTAATTGTGTTTTTACTTTGCTATATGCGAAATATTGAATTAAAGTTTATAATTTTGCGCCTACATATTTATAATAATAAGTTAAGTATATACGTATACGTTGGTCTAGTCGCAAGCGCTACTGCTGAGCATGAGGTCCTGGGTTCGATTCCCGGGTCGGGCAAAGTGTTATTGGGTTTTTCTATCTGAAATTTCTCAGTAGCAGCTCGGAGTCTGGATTTGTGCCCGGTTGATGGCAATAGGCTCGCCCCCTATTACATGGGACTTAAACATAACTGGCGAAATGTGGGTGTACCTGCTACAGGGACACCTCTGCCCAACCCTTCGGGGAAAAAACCTACCTATACGTGCTATGCCTTTCCTTCAGTAACGTTAGTATAAAATACAATTTGGGTGGCGTGGCGCGGTGAAGATACGTCAATTCGTGTGTCTGACCATTTCGAGGAAAATCCATGCCACAGTATAAAAAATTTGCAGTTGATCACCTGAATTTGTGTTTCTTACGTTTTTTTTTCCTAAGGTTTAGATTTTATGGCACCTACGGTGTAGTGAATTAAAATTATTACTTAAAATGTCCTGTGTACACACGGCGACACATCAACCTAGACTGTTTGGACTTAGGACTATTAGAAGTTGAACGCTGCGAATCGTACGAGAGGGTGCGATATATTTTTATTATTTCATCCCACTCTCGCAAGTCGTTTACTGGGAGCGCGTGGCACGTGTCGCTGTCACGCGCTCCCAACTGCGGCGGGGTATAGGGAAAAAACCTTACGATGATTCAAATGTATGTTTGTTTGACTAGTTTGTAACTGTCTGATTTACTTTCACAGCAAAACTACTGAATTGATTAGGGGTAACTTAAACTCATAGGATTGTTTCCAAATGGGTCAACATTGATTACCTACTTGCTTTGTTTTTCGTAGTTAGGTTAAATATAAAACAATGTTTTAAAAATCAGCTTTTTATTTTAATAAAATTATGACAATAAAACACACACATACTTAACAAATTACATACAACATTTACCACTTATTGGCAAATAAAACGTTTTTTAACCTATATTTTGTGCGAACGTTTATAATTTATTATTATCGTAATCTAGCGCGGTCTTGGGTGCAAACCGGTCGACGAACGACGTGCTGTCGCGAAATGTAAAATAAATACCTTAAAAAAGTTATCTAATGACAAACAATGAACTAATTACCTATCTATTGTTGCGTGGACGCCGGTCGGCGCAGCCTTGTAAAAGAAGATGTTCAAAATGGTAGCCATTGTCTTAGATGCAATGAGTCTCTTGGGTAATTATTAAATAATAATAATAAGCCCTTTATTCTGAATATCGAAGTAACAATTCATATAATGAAAGTGTTGTCTTGCATAGGCCTCCTTTAGCATTTTCCATTGCGTTCTGTCTCACTCTACCCTTGTCCAGTGGTGTCCAGCCGTGATCCTCAGGCCATTACAAAAGGTTATCTATCAAATACATAAATTATATTAAAAGTATATCACTCACGGTTATCCTCGTCCTCCTTTAAATTGTTTTGATGGTATGACCACCCTCTCGCAACATCACTATCAGCAGCCGCTGTTGTGGAGTTAATTGTGGCATCATTAATGGCACCACGCACTAGCACAGTAAAACACTAAGCCGACGTACTCACGGACGTAATAAAATCGCGGCGGTTCTTTTTTCGTGTAGAGTTGAAAATTCAACGCGCTGGGGCGAGAGTGCATCCCGAAAACACACTGCTGGGTTTTCAGCTCTGCGCTAAGCAGAGTGTTGAAAATCAAGTGCACGGAAAAAAAATCGCCGCAATTTTATTAGGTCCGTGCGAATGTGGGCTTACATTCTTATTTATAAAAATCTCCCTAATCACTGATTAGCTATTGTTTAGCTAAGCAATCGTAAAATAACTAAGTTTATAAACAACAAGGAATATTAAAAGAAAAAAACAGTCCTTGAGAACAATAGCCCCGGCTGATTTGGGAACTGGCATAGATAAAACATAAAACATTGAACACGAGCGAAACTAGCAAAAATCTTTGGCAAAAAAGTGCATCTGTGTGCGTAGCCGCAAACCGCCGATGCCACGATACTCAGTCCCTTTCCTACAATTCTCTGTATTGCTGGTAGTATAGTTATGGATATATAGGGTGTCTAACTTGATCTGTGGCCGACTGTACCTATTGGGCATTTTCACATTATCAGATAACGACACCAACCCGATACAACATGAATGATGTAACCAGTATTTTCTAACCATATTTTGATTTTACAGAGTGTCCGTGAAGTTTATTGCCCGTTCTTCTCCGTAGGTACCTAATACGCTTTGGAATGGGCAACTAGCTTCATCTCTCTGACTGACCGACCCCTTGACAATTCAAAAGTGCCTGTAATTGGTTTATTTGAAATAGATGCTTTGAGTTTGAGTTTGAATACCGATGTGTAACTACACCGACATCGATTCGATACCGGTATACTTGTTATCGGCTCTATGATATTGGTGAATATCGATAACTGTCGCGACTCATCAAACAACCACCGTAATAAGTATCGACGTCTCGAAGTCGGCAGTCCAGAAAAGTGTGTTCAAGTGAAAGAATGTCCCTTACTCTCACCCCGTACTGTGTCTTTGCCAGTAGATATCGTGCCGATATCGGTGTCGGTCGCTGTCTGCGACGATATAAGAGACAATAACAACACAATGTAAAAGCATTTAGTAGGTACTAAAAGTAAACGATTATCTGACCGTCGATATTGTCTCGATGTCGGGTCAATGCATGTCGTTATCGCCGAATGTGCTGTCTTGTAAAAATCAACAAATTTTATTGATGAAAGAAACAAACATAATTTAAGAATTTTATCAAGTAGACAAGCCATGTGCCGGTGTGCCCGATGGTATTTTCTAGGCATGCAACGAATACGAATATTCGAATTCGTTGGAAAATATTTCTCGATTAACCTTTATATTATTTTCAACAGCGGGAAGTGTACAGACAGAAAAAAGGAATCGTTTGTCACTTACAACGATTAAGTTAAAAAAATAAACGTACCTATAGGTAATTTTAATTATACAATAACATGTAAATATGTATATTGCTTAGCATGTTTAATTTCCTTTCACGTTCTTTGATTAATAATTGCATGCCGCTATAGTAGAATCAATTATTCGTATTCGGCGAATAGTACAATTGATACTCGTATTTGTAAAAGTAGTATTCGTTGCATCAATAGTCATCGATAAAAATTTCCATGCAAAACTTTAATTCCCTATTTGAACTCCTGTAGTGGCGAAATTCCTCTCGTATGTCCTAAAACCGCCTAAACCTGTCCCAAAAGTACTGTACATGCGGTGTTTTGCACGCATGAACATTGAGAAGCTTCGTCAGGATGCTTCAGACCTCAGTGGGGAGCACCTGGCAGCGGCGACAGCTGTAGACGAAAAACTGCGTATTTTTGATCGGACGGTGCTTGCTCTCTACGATAAACACGCTCCTGTTAAGACGATTAAACTTCGGCGTCCTCCTGCTCCTTGGATGTTGACAGGGGTTTGAATGGCGATGAGGCGCAGAGATCGGGCCTTTCGTAAATTTAAAAAGGATCATAGTGAAGAAAACCGGAACTTTTTCAAAGCTGCTAGAAATCGGTGTAATCAGATGATACGCAACGCTAAACGCCGCCATATTCTCGAGAATATATCTTCTTCTTCACCTGCTGATATCTGGAAGTTCCTTGGTACTTTTGGTATTGGCAGACCACGTCAAGTGGATTTTCCTAATACAATTGGCCTTAATGATATTAACCGTCACTTCACAACCACTTGTCACTTGGATCCCCAAATGTTGTCTCAGACCGTCGATTACATTACTGGCCTACCCAGTCCCATCATAGAACCATTTCACTTCTCTCCGGTCACCTTAGACGAAATTAAAACGATCATCTTGTCCATAAAATCCAATGCTATGGGCCATGACGGCATCAGTCGTAGTATGATCATTTGGATCCTCGATATCCTACTTCCTCCGATTACCCATATCATCAACTCATCATTCTCTTGATTCTGGACAATTCCACCCCTGTGGCGTATGGCTTATGTACGTCCACTCCCAAAAATTTCAATTAAAATACTCTCCTTAAAGTGACGGGTGACGTTAGAGAAGCGATGGAGGATACCAAGGTTACCGTTTTGGTATTAATTGATTTCTCCAATGCCTTTGACGCCGTCAGCCACGATATTCTCCTTTCTATCCTCTCTCATCTTATGGTTTTGCCCGAGGTTCTGGAGTGGTTCTCTTCTTATCTTCGGAGATGTCAGCAGTCGGTTCGTGTTGATGAGCGCTCGTCGAGTTGGCGCGACCTGGATGCTGGTGTTCCACAAGGTGGTATTCTCTCTCTATTGTTATTCTCCATCTTCATTAATTTTATAAATTATTGTCTTCGGTGTTCGTATCATCTTTATGCCGATGACCTTCAATTATATACAGCTGACCGGGTTAAAAGTTTGTCGGACGCTATAGCAAATGTAAACCGAGATTTAGATGCCATCAAAAAGTGGTCTGATAGTTTTGGGGTGTCAGTAAACCCCTCAAAGTGTCAGGCCATTGTAATTGGGAGCTCACGCATAATGAGTAGGGTGAAGCTTAGCTCACTTTCTCATCTTATTTTCAATGGTACCGTCATACCCTTTACCTCTCTGAAAGATCTCGGTTTGCATCTTGACTCGACGCTTAGCCGGCAACGCCAGGTCTCTAGTGTTAGTCAAAGGGTCAACGGTATTCTGCGATCCCTGTATCGTCTGAGAAACTTTTTGCCCGCTAAGATGAAAACTATGCTTGTGCAGGCTTTGATTTTCCCTATCATCGACTATGGTGACGTGTGCTACTTTGACTTGAATTCGGTTTTGCTAGATAAGCTCGACAGACTGCTCAACAATTGCATCCGGTTCATTTTCAATCTCAGGAAATATGATCATGTGTCGAGCTATAGGTCTGAGCTCAAATGGATGTCCATTCGCCAAAGAAGAAGTTTGTGCACTTTGACCACGCTTTTCTCCCTTCTCAACACTCCCACTCCTCCTTCTTTTCTTGTGTCTCACTTCCAATATCTATGTTCTTCACACACTTAGAATTTGCGATCTTCTAACAATCTTCACCTACTTTGTCCTTCTCATACTTCTGACTTTGTTCATTCTTCCTTTTATGTTCAATCCATTCTTCTATGGAATGCGCTTCCTCTTGATATTAGGACGGCCACCAGTCAGTATGCATTTAAGCGGAAATTGCATAGTTTTTTCAAAATAAATAGAGTAAAGTCATCTCAACATTCTCTCCCTTGAATTTGTATACATGTATATATCTGCCTAACCCTTCGGGGAATACAGGCGTGATGTTATGTTATGTTATGTATATATATAATAAATATATGTATATTACATTAAATATGTATTGTGTATTATAAGTTATAACCTATTTATGTACTGTAGTTCCAATTTTTTTTTCTAATCATATATTTTTAATATTTTTTTTTCTTTGTGCCTCTCGAACCGCACCTGCCACCGAATCTCTTCACCACCCTTGGTTGACTGGTAGAGAATGCCTAAGGCATTGAGTCCGCCTTTGTACCTTTTTGAGTGTGAAAAGTTTAAATAAATATATTTTTTTTTTATCCAAAATTTAAGGTTTTTATTATGTAGAATGGCTTAAAAATGGTCTTACTGTTTTGCTTATACTTTAACCATATTCTTTTGTTTTTGATGCTTGCCACCGCTCATGAAGATCCGTAAATATTGACAGCCACCACATATGAAGGGACAGTAACCGTACTTTATTGGCTAGTGGCGTACCTACAGCTACAGCTTTATTTTATCGAATCTATTATTTTAGGACATCAAATTAATTTAGTATATTTTTAAAACGACCCCGGTCATTTCGGATTGCCGTCCCATCGGACTATTTATCAAAAGTGGCATAAATGCAAGTATCAATAGGTTAAAAGTTACAAATCAATAAAGATACGACATGATAGTAGCGGAGACAGTTCGATAGATAGTGAATGTAGTAATATAATTGAATAATATAATTGATTCTAATCGCCCCTTCCAAAAGGCAGTTTTTGTATGGAGAAGAATGCGCAAGAAACTCGACCGTTACTCTTTTAAAATGTTTAAATAATTATATGTGAAGACGATGCACCTAGAATAAAATTATACAAATTATTACAACGACAGATAATTTAATTATGTGATAGATACTGCGTGCTCACATATTTACAAAAATTGTAAAAGTAGACGATTTTCGAATGTTTTTTAAATTAATAAGTCAGTGTGTGAGGAAGTAATCAAAGAATGTAAAATCAGTGTCATATAACAAAAAATTATACATTTTTCAATTAAATTAGCAACCTGTTTGATTTTGTCTTGATTCTAAATTGTCCTATGGAGCAGGGCCAGCATGTTTCCAAGCACTCTTATCTTGGATATAATCCTCTAATTTGTAATATGCTTGTTTACAAAGTGTACTTTTAATATGAGTTTTAAATTTTCTTTCATTTAATTGCAATATATCACAAGGTATTTTGTTGTAACATTTAACACAGTACCCCATAAAAGATGTATGTACTGCAGATAATCTGAAAAATGTTTGATCTAGTTTATCATTATTTCTAGTATTAAAATTATGTCTATCACTTATTTTATTAAAAAGATGTGGATTTTTCCTTACGTACATAATATTTTCATAAATGAATTGGCAAAGTACCGTCATAATATTTATCCTTTTAAATAGTTTCCTGAGAGATTCGCGGCAACGTAGATTATAAATGGCTCTGACAGCTCTCTTTTGAAATAAAGATGGATTCAATGTGTTTAATTCAATATTTCGCATATAGCAAAGTAAAAAAACAATTACTCGAGCAGCATATTACTTAATTGTTAGAACTTTTGTTGTAACGTATAACTAAGCCCTATAAGGATATAGGAAATGATTTCAAAAACTTTTTTTGTATTGGAAGAGCTACGGGACATTTTCAGTTTTTTCAGTATTTTCCATTGTTCCACAGTACATATCTGTTAGCATTTTCACAAATACAAAATTAAGATAGTACTAATGAAGAAACAGTAAAGTATTTAAATTCAAATTTTATATTATTGTTATAACACGAAATATTAGGGAATACCTACTTTAAAGCTGTTGCATAACTCTAAACTGTATTTTTGTACATAGCAATGAATTCAGTAAAGCTATCCGCTCAGCGAAAATATTTTATTTTAGAATTATCGACGAGCATATTCTTCTGGGTACTGGACTAATAGGGGAACCTCTTTTTTCAACTTCCATACAAAATATAGCAGAAAAAAAATGTTGAAATAACCATTTTTTTTAAACCCTGTCTATATTATATGTATTCTTTCCTATTATTTAGCAAACCATATTAAGAAATTAAAAAAATCACACATTAGTCTTCAGCTATCCTTGAAATGAAGTCAAAATTTTATTTTATGATATACTATATATTCATTAAATAAATCAAAGGCGAAATAAACCATATTTTCGAGAGTGCAAAAATGATGCAACTATTAACAGGTGCTGTGACTGACACGAATGGTTTAGCACCACGAAAACTGTACTTTTATACTTACACAGATTTGATGTTACAATTATTTCAAGCTTTCTTACAATTAGATAAGTTATTGACGAAAAAGGATTTTTGTCGTGCACGGAGCGGAAGTTACCCGTTTATTCCGTGAATAGGATATCGGCATCATTTTTACACGTAATATTAAAAATGAGCTAGATGGATTCGGCATTTCCTAATTAACTTCCCCTAAGAAGAAATGGCAAAACAATCAACTCTAGGTTCAAAGTCTCTATTAAAGTCCAGAAATAATCCTGGCCAGATCATGGTCCTCCCATGTAGGTAGATCAGTGTCTGAAATGGGCTTTAAAGGAAAGAACCACACAGATTTGAGTGGGGTAGTTGTTGGGTCTGTTCTTGTTATCCTTGATCTGAACAGTCATTGTGGCAGCATCATACAAGCATCTCAACACATCGATGTAACGCCAGTTAAAATGTCATCATTGCAGGCAGACCAGAACTCCCATATTTCGATAGATTCTTTCTTTACAGCGGAATTGTACGCTTTTAAACGTACGTAAATTTTACCGAATAGTATGGATATGGTCGACGGTACTGAAGCCTTTTCGAAACCCGAATTTTTTTTGGTAACCTGTTACAAGTCTCTTAGCGAGACGGTTTGTGACAACTCTCGAGAACATTTTGCAGGTTATAAGTCGCTGAGAAATGAGATGGGTCTATGGTTCTTATGAAAGATTGTATCATCTTTTCTGGAGAAGAGAACCACGGCACGTCTGTGAGTCAGAGGTGCCTGGTTCTCTCCGGCCGGAAAACGTCGACGCGAACTTGTCCGGCGTGGTTAAAAATATAGTTCATAATAAAAATCGCATTTTTTTTAAATTTCGCTTAAGTCAGGTCAGGGCTCGTTATGTCGATATTTTTTTTTAAATATTTAGTTATTAAGGTTTCCGTACCCGAGAGCAGCCAAACGGAACCCTATTACTAAGCCTCCGCGGTCCGATCGACCGTCCGTGTGTCTAACAGCGGGCTGTATCTCATGATCCGTAGTAGGTAGACAGTTGAAATTTTCACAGATTGTGTATTTCTATTGCCCCAATAACAAATAATGATAAAAACTGAATAAAGTTAAAAGGGGTCCCCATATAAGAAACGTGTTTTTTCTGCATTTTTGTTCGATCTTAATACGGTACGGAAACCTTCGTGTGCGAGTCCCCAGCGCCGGCCCTAGCCCTTGATCAGGGCAGAGCGGGATTGTCTTTCGGCGCCCTTTGATCGACGCTTTCACTTCACGTAAATTATGCTTCGGTTTAATGTTAAATAAATAATAATTCTCCAATTTATTTTCGCTGGAAATAGTTTTTCGCATTTGGATATATGGCGCCCCTTGCTATTTGGCGCCTAGAGCGACCGCTCCTCTCGTTCTACCCCAGGGCCGCCCGGCCGGGGCGCTGCGACTCCGACTCGCACTTGGCCTGTTTTTAACCATCCGCGCCGATACACCGACGACGTCGCCGAGTGCCGCCGACAAATTAGACGTCAGACACCGCCGCCGGTAAGAAAGACACCGGCATACACCTCTATTCAAGATATGAATAAAAAAAACAACATAATCTAGAAAATTACTATTTAATTTATTTACACATCCTCGCCTCTGTTAGCCTGTATTTTTGTATAATTTATTTACAAAAAATAAAAATTGAGTATGATTTTTTGGTATCTAAATTTTTATCACAGTTTACCATGCATGTCCGTGGAGTCCATGAGCGTAAGCGACGGGGGCGGCGTGGGCAACACCGTAGGGGGCAGCGTGGGCAAAGGCCAGGGGCGCTTGCACCAAGGGGGCGGGGTGGGACTGGGAGAGAGACTGGCTAACGACGGTCTGGCTGGAACCGTAGGCAGGCGCGGAGTACGCGAGCGCGGGGCCAACACCGTGAGCGGCGTAACCATGGGCACCATAGACGGCGGGGCCGGCGGCGACCACGGGAGCGTGTCCCACCAGCTGCTTAGCGAGCACGGGGGCGACGCCAGCGGCGGCACCGTCCAACTGGGCCTGAGCGGTCTGCACAGCGCCGACTGCTTGCCAAGAGTAGTCTACAGCGGCGTTGATGGCCTTTCCCTGGAGCTCGGAGGCCTGGTCGTGGTAATTCCGGGCGGCGTCGGAGGCGGCGCGGACATGGTCGGAAGCTTCAACATGAGCGTCGATGGCGGCACCCTGAATATCTCCGGGGGAGATGGTGGGGAGAGCGGGGGCAATGGCGACCGGGGCGTGAGCCACGGCGTACGGAGCCGCGTGGGCTACCGCAAGACCGGCATGACCAACGAGGCCATGGCCGTAGGGCGCTCCATAGGGGGCTCCCAGCAGACCGGAGGGCGCGGCTGCGGCGCAGGCGAGGACGGCGGCGACAATCTGTGAAAGAATACCGATTAAAACATCGATTATATCACAAGCGATCCCTATATCGATAAGTCGAATCACGTCACTAATCACAACACTGTAGCACGCAAACACTATTTTAAATTTGGAATATTAGTAATTATTAAAAGCACTAAAGAGTTTTGTAAGTAAGGAAACTCAAGTTTCAACCCACCAGAACTCTCATCGTGCACTTCTGTGTTAGACTGCTCGGAGGCTACTGACTGCTCTCGATTGGTCGCCGCGAGTTTTTATACCATTGCACGTTGCTTGAGCTCTATACGTAAAAAAAAGTAAGTGGTCTGTATTCAAGGGCAAGAAATTTGCATAGGAAAGATGAGTGAACTTTACACCCAGTTCCTCATACCTCTATCGCGATTTTAATAAACTTTCTCACGAGGGTTGACCTTAGGTCCTGGGGATAGGGATAAGAATGTTCGCAGTAGTAGCCTGGAGTCTGGATTTGTGCGGTTAATGGCAATAGACCCAAAAGGGAAACGCTACAGAGGAAGACCGTACAAGAGATGGGTAGATGATATAATCGAGACAGCTGACCCAGGGTGCTTGCATCCAGCGAAGTAGTCAGCATCCAGTACCGATCCTTACAATATTAAGCAAAAACCGCCGAAAAAAAAAACACGTTTCTTGTATGGAGAGGCTTTAATTTGCGCGTTAGGAATTTTTGAGATGGGAAAAAACATATAAACTCGCGACACCGTTACCGACACCTCATTTTTTTAACGCGATTGTGCTCTTTGTTTGTATTACGTTACGGATCAATGTTCTATGCAAGTAGTTTTACGTTAAAGGTTTTGAAAGTTTTTTTTTTCGTTTTCACTGATGTAAGCTCTCCTGGAGTACCACTGTTTTTTTTTTTTAATTTCTTGTTGTTATAGCGGCAATAGAAATACACAATCTATGAAAATTTCAACTGTTTATACGGTTCATGAGATACAGCCCGCTGACAGACAGCCCAACTGAGGACCGGACAGCGGAGGCTTAGAAATAGGGTTCCATTTGGCACCCTTCGGGTACGGAACCCTAAAACAAAAATCCAGGTACCGGGGTTGCGAAGAAAACCGAAACGGAGATTGTGGCCCCCGGCAACAGGACACCTGAAGGAACACGGGTGGGTTTTAGTCAGTAAGAGTCTGACACACCCTCTCGCTCCGCCCAGAGCGGGAGAAGTTATTTGATAATTTCCAACCCAAAAAAAAAAGGTACCTTAAGGGAGTTTTGGACTTCTGAAAAGCAAACGACAACAGTTACTTTAATTCATGACGTTTTTTACGTCAAAACCAAACCGTTCTTACTTTCCGATGATCTTGAACTCTGAAGATGCGCGGGCGCCGACCTCTACGGACGATGATCTTGTGACGTAATAAGATGTTGCGTTTAGATGTGTGTGTAATGTGATGCGCATGAGTCTTGTGACGTTTGTGATTGATGATCGTGACGTATGGTTGTTCGATGTTATAATTTGTTGTTTATGTGTATCTGTCAATGTGGTGACGATTAGAGATCAGTTAGTATTGTTTAATACTAACGAGCCACTCCGGCTTTGCACGGTTTTTACGACATCACAAAATCTCGAAATTTTCTTGTGTTTTAACTTCTAATGTGTTTTCAAAATTCAAAAGTCATTTATTCAAACCAGGCTGAGATTCAACACTTTTCGAACGTCAAAATTACATAAGACAATCCCCCAAACGCCCCTTTACCACTTGCTAGTTCTTCAGCTGGGAAGAAGAAGTGGCGCAACAAACTCCCCAGCAGCACAGCTGTGTAATATTGTAATATCCGTTGCATAGTTTATTTATTTTCTGAAGGCTTACAGACTAACTGCTAATTACAAGCCACCACAGATAAAGAAAGATTTAGAAGATCTAAGCGGTCAGACACACGTAGATTGCGTTTAGGTTTGTAATACCAAGCGACCCTGGGGAGGATGATTGGTCATTTCATGATACCATGCCCACAAGGGTGTTGGGCGACTAATTATGACGAGACCTTCTAAAAATCAAGCACAGGGATATGGTATTCGTTCAAGAAAAGATAGGACGATTCATACACGTCAATTCAGAAATCCGTGATGTCCCAGGGGTGTAGGAATACCACTATGGGTTTTGTTCGGAAGGAGTCTGATTTACCCGTTCAATTTGACTGAATAGGGATGATGCCTGCGTCAAAAAAAAAAACTATTTAGTCCGTTACTCAGATAATAAAAAAAAAAACAGTGGCACTCCGGGAGTGCCGACAGAAGTGAAAACTTGAAAAAAAATCGGCACCGCGGTCTTTTTAACCGTCTTACGAATTTTCGATCAGGTCACGTGTTCTGACGCGATTTTAACATTTTTTACCCATTACAAAAAAAGTGCACAACGCCGCTAAAGAAGTTTTCACTTCAAAAAAATCTAAGGCACGTAATTTTTGCTTTATCACATAAATAAAAAAATACTTAGATAAAACGCATTCGCCTGGGGAGTGAGGGTCGCTGTCACAAATAAGTATAAAATCTACATACTCGTGACGTCATGGTATATTTTAACTCGTTGTATCGCCGTAATCTTTTGATGATGTAGAAAAGAAAAAATACGTGTCCAATATGTTTTAATAAACTACACGACGGACATTTTTTTTTGTCATTATCCCTATTTCCATTTCTCTCATAGTCTTTAGTTCCAAACACTTCTAATTCTTCTGTCGTTTTGAATTTATTTGACCACGTAAGTACAGCAATAAAAAATGGTGCTGTAAATGTCAGATGGTGGCACAGTTTGCCTAGCTATTTTCGCAACGCAACATGCCTCTTTACTCATTGCAGTAGCTATTCGTAAAGGCGTTTATAATTAGTTTGAAATACAAGCATCATTGCGGTGTATGTAGAGTAGGCGCTTAAGTTTTTTTATAAGTTTTAAAAATCGTCTTCACTTTATCGGAAAAGGAAGGCCTTGCAGGTATTTGTAAGTCTATAACTGGGCTGTTACGATACTTCAATTGTAACGATTTCATTACACTTTCTCTGCATCAGATTGCAAGGAAACTGGTTCTACCGTCATTAGGATGCTGTGTATATCTTTGAACATTGCTAACCTACTTACAAATCTGCAGGCATACGCACTTAGCGTCCGTGTAGGCAATGTATTAATGACTACTGCACTTAACTATAATGAGTAACCTATCTATCTGTACCTTCCTAACTAAAAAAATTAAAGGAACGTAACGAAATGAGAATAAATAGTTTCATTTCTTTCTATTTTTTATTAGGTTTCTAATGATTCGTATTTACAAGTTTTCATAATTATTATTGGCGTCTGACCACGCTAAGTCTGCAATGGAATAAATTGGCAACCCCAAAAAGTTTTATACATGGTATACTTTTACATCAGTCAGTTATGTTAGTTTCGGGGTTGTAAGTAGATCTAATGACTTTGATATTTTGTGTTTTGATTTTTGCATAATAGACCTATGCTCTATGCTCTACCTCCATAGGATTAAAAAATCGTATCAAATCCATCCTGCATCGTGCTACAGTGACTATTCTTTTCCAGGAAAAAATCAGAATATAAATAAAATAACCTATCAAAATCAAAAGTATCAAATTCTTTTTTCGTTGGACAGGATGGTGTTGCCCTATATGGATTTTCAAATTCCACCGTCTTTTTACTATTACCCTACTTCTGGCACCAGTCTCATAAAGTCAGTTTCTGGTTTGAGCATTATCTTCAAACAAGAGTCTTTCCGGGTAGTCTGAAGCCCAAAAGTCTCGACTTCAGTCTTGTCAATGAGTATCGTATTACCCAGTAACTGGGTTGTGGGGGTTACATAGGCAGTCGCTCCATGTAAAATACTGGTATTCAGCTGCATCCGGTTAAATGATACAATTAGCCTATAATATTCCCACTGCTGGGACACAGACCTCCTCTTGGTGAGAGGGAGTGGGCCGTAAGCCACCACGCGGGCCTAGTGCGGGTTGTTAGATGTCACATGTCTTCGAATTTTTGGTTCTAGGACATGCCGGTTTCCTCACGATGATTTCCTTCACCGTTTTGAGAGCAGTGATGATGGCATAACATAAAAGCGCCTGTCAGGGCTCGAACCTATGACTTACAACTCGTAAGCGGCCGTTATCACTGGACCACCAAGCAGTAGTCCACTGCTCCTTGTAAATCCTTGTAAATGTAAATTACTGGTATTCAGCGGCTTCCGGTTAAATGATAAATTATTATATTACTTTGTTAATTTAGACTGCCTCGTTGGTCTACTGGACGCAAGTACTGCTGCTGAGTATGAGGTCCTGGGTTCCATTTCCGGGTTAGGCAAAGTGATATTGGGTTTTTCTATCAGTAATTTCTCAGTATTAGCCCGGAGTCTGGATTTGAGCCCGGTTGATGGCAATAAGCTCGCCTCCTATTACATGGGACTTAAACATAACTTGCGAAATGTGGATGTTCTATAAGATCTCTGCCCAACCCTTCAGGGAAACAAGGAGTTATGTAAATAATATCGTTAGACTATCTCTTAAAATAACAGACCGGGGTTACACACTGATCTCATAGGAGCAAAAACTGCCTACATTTTCAAAGGTAAAGTAAATAGTATTTCAATTTGATTGTTGCCGTAACAATTCAATATGGCGGCCGTAATATCTAGGATATAGACTTAGTGAGGTAGACTAGGCTAGAATGTAGGTAAGGACGTGATTAGACTGTGTTAGTAGTTTGAACTTAAAGTTAGAATATTTTAAGAGTTTTTATTATGCTGTAATTTTATGGACTCGTATTTTGTACAGTTAGCTGTTTCAAGCATGTGAGTTTTTTTTTTAAAGTGAAAACTTCATTGGGCGCGTTGGGTTTCGCGAAACTTTGACCGACACCAGCTTTAAAAAGACATCAACGCGCGATACATTATTTCCTGCACAATAAAATTGTTCAAGTTTCCAACCATTTACAGGCACTTTTGAATTGTCAAGGAATCGGTCAGTCAGAAATATGAAGCTAGTTGCCCATTCCAAAGCGTAGTAGGTAGGTACCTATGGAGAAGAACGGGCAAGAAACTCCACGGACACTCTTTTAAATAAAAAATTGTTACAAAATATTGGTTACATCATTCATGTTGAAATTATACATGTGAAAACAACGTAAAAAGACGTGCACGTTAGAAGCATGTAATAGAAAGACAAAACAAAGAACAATTCAAAAATTAAAATAAATTAAAAATAAGCCATGGCAACTAAGAGATGATCAGTCCCAACTGACGGCGCCCGTTCACGAACATGACGCATTGATTAGCACCATTCAGCTCAACCATTTTGAAGGGAGCTAAATGATCCAACACACGCGCCACCATCAGCGAAACATTTGAGTGAGCATGACATACTCACAGCCGCCATGGCACATTCAAGTCAATGCAAGACATATTACCCGGTAAATGGTAACTCTTTAGTACATAGTGCTCACACCTGTGCTATGCAATTATATAATATAAAGGAGGTTGAGTTTTTACTCTCTGAACCTGTGAACTTTACACCCTGTTCCTCATACCTCTATATATAGATAAATGTAACGTAGTCAGATCAATGTAAGCAGTAATCATTAGCTAATGACATCTGTTGTCAAACAACCAACCTTTAAAGGGTATCCCAAAGACAATACAACCTTTGGTACAGTCAACAAAAAGCTATGCAGACAAAAATCAAACGCCTTTGTATTATGCAGGCAATGTCCATTGTTGTTATATGCGTAAAAACTATTAATGTTAAAAGCATAATGGCAACTAGCGTTGTCTAACACTTGACTACTCACCACACGTACATTAATAAAACAAGTATTTAATTGAACCTCTAATAAATCCAATTTTGCGCTCCTAAAAATATTATTGGACACTCTAATATAATGATTGCGCCTCTTTTTGTGAACCTCGTGTACTTAATAGCCAAGTAACTGCGACTAGATGGATGTAGCGGTTGGTTAAGGTTCTAACCTAACCTAAACCATTTGGTCGGCGTACCCTTGATTCTTTACTGGGCGACCAATTCGGCTTGCGCATAGTTGGTCTCATTCCCAACCTAACGTTACCCGTTTGGTCGGGGTACCCAGCTTAGTTACTGCTACCAACTGTGAGATAAGGCCAGAAAGTTGAAAAGAGGATCAATTATTTTAAAAAGTGTGCATCATTAGAAGTGCAAAAAGTTTTTAGAGGATCATTAATTTTATAAAAATGTTCATTTTAAGAAGACGTTTTTGGAAGATCAGTTAACATCGCCAAAATAGAAATCAGCTGTTCCCTAAATTTTTTCGGGTTATGAACAGAAATATATAGAGCAGCTGATTTGATTTTCTAGATTTCAGGATATATCCGCAAGAAAAAAAATGAATACAACGACCCCTTTTTTTGTTTTTTATTTTACGTTCTAATGATGATCGCCTTTTCTTATCCATACAGCCATATTGCGAAAAGACGATCTAGTTTATAGATATTTGAGGATCACAAAAAGAGGCTCATTTATTATATTAGATGGTCCATTAATATTTTTTGGAAATCAAAATGGGAATTATTTGGTGTTCGACTAAATACATGCCTTTCCTTTTCTCTGTACACGTCTTAACTCTCCAGCATTTGCCATTTAGTTTAGTTTACATCTATTTATTTGTTGCCACACTTAAACCGATTTCATAACGAATCTAATTGTTGTGGGAAGTAGCCATTTTATATTGAGCACTCCGTTTCTTGGTGTTCAGTTGTTATTACAATAATTTGAAATGTTTTTAGTCTTTGTATGCAATTTTAAAGCAATTTAAAACGGAAGGGAGTATTTAGAGAAATGTCATCATTATAAACGTAGCTTTTTGCCAAATATGTTGTGGTCGGCTTTCAGTGTAACCGGATGCAGCTGAATACCACTATTTTACATAGAGCGACCGCCTATCTGACCTTTGAATACCGGTATTACATAGAGCGACCGCCTATCTGACCTTCACAACCCAGTTACTGGGTAACACGATACCCCTTGGTAAGACTGTTGTCAGACTTTCGGGCTTCTGACTACCCGTAACGACGGTCAAAGATCTAGAAATGACAGCCGGGACCAACGGTTTAAAGTGCTTTCCGAGGCACGGAGTCTCGATATGTAATGGTTTGCCATCCACGGACCGACCCCAGCAAGCGTGACTTAACCTTCGATCGACCCTTGCGGCTGTTATTATTTAGTCACGAGCTCCTCAATAGTTAGAGAAATGTCTTCTAAACAAATATTTTTCTTTGTGGCGTGGACATGATATTCTTTTCTTCTCTTTTTCGCTGTCTCTAGATTTATAGAATGACAAGCTTTTTCCCGCGGCTTAGCTCGCGTGGAAGTCGGAAATTATCCCATGGAAATGTACTACCGGGATAAAAGTATCCTACGTGTTAATCCAGGTAATAAACTATCTGTCTGTCTCATCTAAATCCTATTAGTAGCATAACATAATTATTGAATACTATCGTGAATTCATGCAACCCTAGTACTTTTTTTTAGGTTAGGTTACTGCTCAATAATTGTGCACGTCTAATGATTGAGAAATACTATCTTTAATTCATGCAACCCTAGTACTTTTTTTTTAGGTTAGGTTACTGTTCAATAATTGTGCACGTCTAATGATTGAGAAATACTATCTTTAATTCATGCAAGCCTAGTACTTTTTTTTAGGTTAGGTTACTGCTCAGTAATTGTGCACGTCTAATGATTGAGAAATACTATCTTTAATTCATGCAAGCCTAGTACTTTTTTTTAGGTTAGGTTACTGCTCAGTAATTGTGCACGTCTAATGATTGAGAAATACTATCTTTAATTCATGCAAGCCTAGTACTTTTTTTTAGGTTAGGTTACTGCTCAGTAATTGTGCACGTCTAATGATTGAGAAATACTTCATGCAAGCCTAGTACTTTTTGTGCCAAGTTTCAAGTTTATTACTCAAGGAATAATAAGATTAAATCCCCCCTTTTCGCCCCTTTAAAGGTGGAATTTTTAAAAACCTCTTCTGATAAAAAGAAACTGTGTGCAAAATTTCATGTTCCTAGTCCCAGTAGTTTATTTATATTTTTAAATAATTACTAAGTGACAAATTAATAAGAAGCAAACTTTGTTCAAACCTACAATTTCTTGGTACTTTTTAAAGTTTACAAGCCCTCAGATGGACCTTGAAAAGCTATATCACTAGCTATAACAAATGAATGAACTAACAAAAGGCATACTTTTGTTAAGTTCATTTGTTCCACATTGTTTTAGTTGCAATTTTTTTTCTCAAACGTTATAATGCTGTCTAGCATTCAATCTAATTATAAATCCTTATGAATGTGTTAAATCACGACCTTGATAACACATTATTTTAATTATTGACCCTGTTCATATCCTTTGTCCTTACTTCGATATTTTTTCCACAAAATACTTCCAAGCAGATCAAGTTCGTATCTTATAAAAAATAACAAATATGTGGTAGAACGTAAATAATTAATTTAACACGCTAACTGATACAGAAGCGGAAGTTGAAAATAAGCATATAACCTTGACTACCTTAACGTTATAAAAAAGCTAATCACGCATTTAGAATGAGGCGTGGCGACTATAAAAACCTTTTTGTATTATTAAAAAGTTATTATTGACATTATTGACTGTCAGGAAGTCTTGTTCCCTTTTTATGTTTTATTGGCAAAGGTATTAGATTATTCTGCCTATGAGTAATGAAAGTGACTTTGTGTTTAGGGTTGGGTAATAAAATTGTGTCAATAATATCGATATTATTTACGAATAAAAATATTTATAAATTGAGTCAATGAATGTTAGTGTGCTAAGGTCGACGGCTTAAAAATTGAACTTGACATTTTGAATCGAATAATAGCTGGGAGATTATCTTGTATTTGTTTTAAATAATCGAAGTAACTACCGATTCGATTCGATCGATTTTTATTGTTAGAAATCATTCGTGATTTGCTAAGTCAATGCTCTTGAGATTGTGGGAAACTGAGAAGTAATAAGTATGTATGTATGTAATGTGTCGAGATATGAATCAAAGGAAACAACATAATGTATAAAATTACTATTTCATTTATTCACACATCCTCGCCTCTGTTAGCCTGTATTTTTTAATATAATTTATTTACAAAATCCAAAACTTGAGTATTATTTTTTTGGTATCTAAGTTTTTATCACAGTTTACCATGCGTGTCCGTGGAGTCCATGAGCGTAAGCGACGGGGGCGCCGTGGGCAACACCGTAGGGGGCAGCATGAGCAAAGGCCAGGGGCGCGTGCACCACGGGGGCGGGGTGGGATTGGGAGAGAGACTGGCTAACGACGGTCTGGCTGGAACCGTAGGCAGGCGCGGAGTACGCGAGCGCGGGGCCAACACCGTGACCGGCGTAACCATGGGCACCATAGACGGCGGGGCCGGCGGCGACCACGGGAGAGTGACCCACCAGCTGCTTAGCGAGCACGGGGGCGACGCCAGCGGCGGCACCGTCCAACTGAGCCTGAGCGGTCTTCACAGCGTCGACCGCTTGCCAAGAGTGGTCTTCAGCGGCGTTGATGGCCTGTCCGTGGAGCTCGGAGGCCTGGTCGTGGTATTCGCGGGCGGCGTCAGAGGCGGCGCGGACATGGTCGGAAGCTTCAACATGGGCGTCGATGGCGGCACCCTGGATGTCTCCGGGGGAGATGGTGGGGAGAGCGGGGGCGGCGTGGGCAATGGCGACCGGGGCGTGAGCCACGGCGTATGGTGCGGAGTGAGCCACGCCGTACGGAGCCGCGTGGGCTACCGCAAGACCGGCATGACCAACGAGGCCATGGCCGTAGGGTGCTCCGTAGGGGGCTCCCAGCAGACCGGAGGGCGCGGCTGTGGCGCAGGCGAGGACGGCGGCGACAATCTGTGAAAGAATACCGATTAAAACATTGATTATATCACAAGCGATCCCTATATCGATAAGTCGAATCACGTCACTAATCACAACACTGTAGCACACAAACACTAATTTTAAATTTGGAATATTAGTAATTATTAAAAGCACTAAAGAGTTTTGTAAGTAAGGAAACTCAAGTTTCAACCCACCAGAACTCTCATCGTGCACTTCTGTGTTAGACTGCTCGAAGGCTACTGACTGCTCTCGATTGGTCGCCGCGAGTTTTTATACCATTGCACGTTGCTTGAGCTCTATACGTAAAAAAAGTAAGTGGTCTGTATTCAAGGGCGGGAAGGGTGAATAGGAAGCGCGAAACATTTTTGACTGATATATTCGTATGTCGAGGAAATGGCCGGCAACTTTTTAAAATTGGAACAACAAAGGTGCATTCGATTTAATTAAATTAAAGCCAACGCTCAAATTGGAATTTGAATTATTGTAATACCTTTTTTATGAGGTACTGATATATTATTATGTTATTACCTTTGGAATTATTGGACATTAGTTGATACCAAAAATGTCGTTTGCAGTAACCAGTATAATTTCATAATCTAAACTATATTAGTTATTGAACTTAGCTGAACGTTTAAGTGACAGTATAAGCCTTTAGATTTGATATTTAAGTTAATTAAGTATCTAATTTTCATATTAATTTTAATGTCAACAAATTGCCCTCGTAAATTATATATTTCAAATATACATACTAATTTAATAATATTTAAAGCATAGTTTTGGAATTACATTTTAAATGTTCTCTAGAAACTTATTACGCAATTTAAAATAATTTTTCATTCTTTGTTCTAGCGGTTTTGCATCCAAAATGGTGGGTAATGCCAAATACTGAAAAACTTTTGAAAAACTCAAACTCAAAGCATTTATTTCGATTAAACACTTTTGAATTGTCAAGGTCAGTCTGTCAGAAAGATGAAGCTAGTTGCCCACTCCAAAGTGTAGTCTACTTTCCTATGGAGAAGAACGGACAAGACAGTTTAGAGAAGCACAATTATTGTAAAAAGCAGATAGCGTTTACAGTAATAGGACTTTTTTTTCTTCATAGTTGTAAGCTAAGCTACAAAAAAATAAAAATCTGCATTCAATTACGGATTTGACTTTGATTACCATAATATAAACGCACATGAATTACATCTCAAGACAAAAAAAAAAAACCGTCAAACGTCATTACCATAACGGCCTATTTCGTTTTATGTAGTAATGCCTAATTACTATTTGCTTGTTTTTAGTTCATTGCCATGAGCTTCAATTAACACATTTTCTCCATTTAAAATTAGGTTGTTATGTAGTAATATATCGTTGCAAAGCAATCCAAACAAAGTTTTGGGGTTCTAGCTTCCGAGTTCTACTTTGATTCAAAATAATTCAGGTATTAATAAATAAAAACATTAAGTCAAAACTTTGAAAACGATTTTTTTTAAATCCAGCTCTCTGTTTACGAAATTGAATGCGTCCCTACGCAAACATGGAAAAATTTGGTCCTTACGTACGAATGTCAACCAATTCAATACTTTCTAGAAAAAACTATTTTTCAAAATTAGTTCACTTGTACGGCGCCATCTTGTTTAAAATCTAAAACATTGTTACCAAACAAATACCACTCGACGAGTCCCAAAAAAACATAAAATTACCTAAACTTGATGAGAATGTAAGTACATATCTGCGTATATATTTAAGGTAAAGTTCACGGAACTAACCTATAATCGTGTTCCTCTCTCTCGCTTGGCTAATATCCTGTAATACTGTGCCAAAACCGGTTATCTTAATGTATATATTTCTGGCTTTATTTACCAATGTATCTAATATCTAAGCGGGGCAGTGTACTCTGGTCCTGTTGATCGTGGTCCTAGTAAATTATTCGGTGTTTGTAGATCTATGTAATCTGTGTATTAAAAAATGTATAATGTTCGTTGGGAAGCGTATAACTTGAGAACGGCTGGACCGATTTGGCTATGGCTGGAAAGAAAAAAAAAGTTGCCGGGAAACTTTGAAAATTCGGGATAACTGCGTTTTCTATGGAAATTTTGTATGAATTATTAGTAGTATTGGCCAAGTACTACTACTTGGGCGACTGAGCTCTGCTCTGGTGAAAATAGAGAATGCTCATTTAATTGTATAGGAAAGTTCAATAATCCATGTATAGCTGCTTCCATGCTGCCATAATAGTAGGTACCTTACTGATTCAAGCCGCCATGTCATCATTCAATATTTTGTTCTAAACTTTGGGCGATTGAGCTTTGCTCGGGTGAAAATACGGAGAAAACGAATTTTCCCAAATATGCTAGATCGATTTTTCTCCCCCGTAAACCTCTATATTGCAACTTTCATCGAAATCGTTAGAGCCGATTTCGAGAACGTTAGTACAAACATATATACCTATGTATATATATTTCATGGCTAAAACCCGAAGTGCGGCTACACCTAGATTTAGCCGGCTACAACTATATGCGGCCGGTAGCAGTTGGCTAAATTTAGTTGTAGCAAATGAAAATGGCTGAAACGTAGGTTAGGTTAGAACTGTGACCACATAACACACCGCCAGGGTCCATTTAGGCAAGTTTAACCAACTGCTACCGGCCGTACCTAGTTGTAGCCGGCTAAAACTAGGTGCAGCTGCACTTTGAGTCTTACCTGTGACATATATATATGTATATATACTAATATTGCTCGTTTAATAGTATAGGATAGTAAAGGATTTGGACGTTCGTTCTCTGGTCTATTAGGCTTGTATATGAATTTTAAATCTATATCTAGAGGGTCAAACAAAATTAACTAGTGAAACTCCGCAGACGTGATGTATATCTAAACATGATCAAACAAAAAACAAACTTATTTGATGATGTTTTTTGTGGGGTCATCGACCGCAGTTACTCTAGTCACTTGAAATAATATCAGGTTACAAAATTATTATTTTTTCTGTTAACTTCACAAACGTGATTGGTATCGATACCTAAACACGATAAAAGAAAAGAAAATAGATTTTCTCTACTCATACTTCAAGTAACAACACTACCAGATCAAAGTCAAATCATTTATTTCAAATAGGCCCATGTATGGCACTTTTGAGCGTCAAAATTTACAAAATAATATAATTGATTATAGTTGCCCCTTCCAAAAGGTAGTTTTCGTAAGGAGAAGAATGGGCAAGAAATTCCATCGTTACTCTTTTAAAATGTTTTACAATAGTTTGTATAAGTACGTACATTAGTTAAATAATTATATGTGAAGACGATGCACCTTTAGAAAAAATTACTATACCACAATAGATAAAAATAATTAAAAATGAAGCAACGACAGATAATTTAATTATATGATAGATACTTGGTGCTCACATATTTACAAACATTGTAAAAGTAGACGATTTTCTTAATTTAAAAAAAAATTATAAGTCAGTGTGTGAGGAAGTAATCGCAGAATGTAAAATCAATATATAACACAAAATTATAAATTTTACAATTAAATTAGCAATCTGTTTGATTTTGTCTTGATTCTAAATTGTCCTATGGAGCAGGACCAGCATGTTTCCAAGCAGTCTTATCTTGAATATAATCCTCTAACTAGTAATATGCTTGTTTACAAAGTGTAGTTTAAATATGAGTTTTAAATTTTCTTTCATTTAATTGCAATATGTCACAAGGTATTCTGTTGTAACATTTAACACAGTACGCCATAAAAGATGTATGTACTTATCTAAAGTACATACATCTTTTATGGCGTACTGTGTCTGAAAAATGGTTGATCTAGGTTATCTTTATTTCTAGTATTAAAATGATGTCTATCACTTATTTTATAAAAAAAGATGTGGATTTTTCTTTTCATACATAATATTTTCATAAATGAATTGGCAAGGTACCGTCATAATATTAATCCATTTAAATAGTTTCCTGAGAGATTCGCAGCGACGTAGATTATAAATGGCTCTGACAGCTCTCTTTTGCAAAATAAAGATGGATTCAATGTCACCAGCCCGACCCGACAGTAAAATGCCATACGACATAATGCTGTGAAAGTAGCTAAAATATATCAAACGCTAAAATATACCAAACGCTAAAATATACCAAATTTCTACATCTATTAACTTTCTTATCTTTCTAACAGCATAAGCGGCCGAGCTTAGCCGCCCCGCAAGAGATGTTATATGACGTCCCCATTGCAATTTCTCGTCTAGCGTGATTCCTAGGAAAACCGTTTGATTAATAAATTCCAGTTTTCCCTATTCAATACTCTTTTTATCATTATTACAATCTTCTAACATAAATCTTCACATTCGCTACTTCTAACATTAAATTTAAATCTAATGCATTTGGTTTTTGTTTTATTTAGTACCAAATTGTTTACCGTAAACCAATCTTGGACTTGCAGAATAGAGCTATTCGCGTCTTCAAGATTCTGTGACCATAGGTTTATTTTAAAGATGAATGATGTGTCATCTGCAAATAACATCTTCGGTTGATTTTGAAGGAATTGGGGTAAATCATTAATGTAAACTAAAAAGTGGAATGGACCCAATATCGAACCTTGAGGAACGCCCATTGCCATTTCAAACCCTAATGAGTTTACGCTGTTTACCTGAACTTTAACCTTTCTGCCTTTCAGGTATGATCTAAATAAATCAAGAGCTGTATTCCTAATCCCATAGTGCTCCAGTTTCAGCAAAAGTGTCTTATGGTCTACACAATCGAACGCCTTCGAAAGGTTGCAAAAGATTTCAATGGCATCTTGTGCTTCTTCCCAGGCATCCCGTCTTCTCATTTTTGGATGTCGTTGACATTAAAAAAACACTACAGATCTTTTTTCTATTGTATTAGATATCAATACCCATCAAGTCGGCAGTTTCGTTAGCTAATTTAATTTGACCCTGTATACATATTATAAATTAAAGTCACTTCTTGTGTCTGTCTGTGACCGTGTTGTATCTACTTAACTACGCAACGGATTTTACCCTCATTTAGAGAATTTATTCCAGGTGGGCTATGAGTATAATTTATTAGTATTAAAATGACATACAATAATGACAGCTGCACAGGTCAATTGAAGGTAAGCTACGCTTGCCGCGGTCGGTTCATGAATGGGTGACCATTCATAACATATCGAGATCTCACCACCATGCCTCGGAAAGCACGTCAAAACCCTCTTTAGTTAGTAACTAACCGTGTATCAGAGTTTTTATGCCGCTCATGGGCCTCTGACTTGGCTTCACATGCCGTCGAGAAATATCTTGCGGGAGTGCCGGTTTCCTTCTCTGACATGCCCGGGCACGAGTAGAAGGCAGGAATAAGGATGTCTCGCAGAGGTACAATTAGTAGCTGATATTTTAAGATTCGTTTTTATTTACACTCATTTGTTATCTGAACGGTATCATTAGTAGTTACGTACGCATCTTAATGGCTATTTGAAAAGCGGCAGGCTCATAAAATTACAATAAATGCTAATAATGTGTTCCGAGATGAATGAATTAAGTGAAGATTGTGGTGGGTGTGAATGGAAGAAATATAATATTATGTGTGTAATTGTAAGGTTTAAAAATATCTGCTTTATATCAATAGTGGTATGCTGTTGTAGTATGTATTTGTATAAGATAGTAAAAGGTCAAGCTTTTTGCGAAACAGTCCGAGGAAATAATATCACAACATAAAAATACCCGTAATATAGTTCGACAGTGAAAAAAGGTTGAACCGCTGAATTTCTGGATTATCCATGGGGAAAAAGCCGGCGCATTTTACGCGGATACTCGTGTCCAACGGGTACATGTTCAATATTATGCCTGTTCCATTCGAACCTTTACATTTACTCGCTTCAACGCATTTTCTATCCTTTTCTTGATTTTTTGATAAACAGCCGCTGAAGAACTTATTTCGTGTACTATAGTGTCCGGCCGTCGGAAGGCCGTCGCTTGTCCGGCGGATACTAGAGTGTCCAACAGGTATCTAGAATAAACCACTTGAACAAGCGACCGCTCCGCGCCCCCCGAACTTAAAAAAAAACAAGCAGTGAATGGGAATCGTGTGTCTTAATATAAGCTTGTGACTAAAAGAGTGATGAACATAAATGTTGATGGATGGAGAACGAGAGGAAGACTTAATTAAAGATGGATTTTGTCAGGAATGATATAAAAGAAAAGGCAGTGAATGATAGCGTGACGGTTGACAATAATGAAAGAAGGAAACGTGGTGCGCCGGCCCCACGTAACTTGAGACAAGAGTAGGAAGATGATGATGTTGACCATACCTATTTCTTCTACGCCTTTATCCAGGTCTATTTGCTAATTTACTTCCGTCATCTTTATGTTCCTGAGTTTTAAGTTCATTTTAAACTTGACCATGTTCTTACTGTTATATTCAGAGGGTTGTCTTCCTGCCCTGGTCCCATGCTACGTGGGGTTGGCGCACCACGTTTTTTTTTTGCACTCGCCCCTGTCACGTCCGTCGCGCTATCACTCACTCCCTTCTCTTTAATATCATTCCTCACACAAGCCAACCATCTTTTTATTGGCCTTCCTCTCCCTCTCCGTCCATCAACATTTATATTCATCACTCTTTTAGTCATACGTTTTCTCCCTTCTCATCACATGCCCATACCAGGTCAAACGATTTCCTTTCAACTTTTCTGACACTGGCGCCACTTTTAAAGTTCTCCATAGATACTCCTTTTTTACTCTATCCATTTTCGTCCCTCCACACATGCATCTCAACATTGAATCAGAAGACGGGCAGAACGTCAGTCAGAGGGTTGCTACATGTGAAACAATGATAGACTATCAAATATAACACTGTAAGCCACAAACTTGTTATGATAACGGTCCAAATACTGTGTAAAATTTAATAAATCTGTTGCATATTTTCATTTCCTTTGAGAATGTTGTTCTATAAATTGACACGTTGAAGCAAGTTATTCAAATCTTGCCTGTGTTTTTTCCTTAGTCCAAGGTTGGGGACCAATTCAATTTAATACTAATCTATGAAAACTGATTGATTCAAAACAGAAATTTAACAAGAATACCGATTAAATAACATCATGCTCGTATTCCCTAAGGAGCAGGCATGGTACACCCACTAAATGAGGAGAGCCTCGTAATTATTAAACTCCTTGTAATTTGCACTTAGCTGTGATTGGAACAAGGTAAGGCAAGACTTAGTTCTTGGCTAAGTAATAGGCACACGGGTTGATCCATCAGGTTAAGCTACGCTTGCCGAGGTAGGACCGTGAATAGGTAACCATATTTACATACCGAGACTCTTCCGTGACTTGGAAAGTACGTTAATAGATCCCGGTTGACAGTCGCTACGGGTCGTCAGAAACCCGAAAGTCTAACAACCAGTCTTACCCAGTTACTGGGTTGTGCAGGTCAGATAGACAGTCGCTCCATGTAAAATACTGGTATTCAACTGCATCCGGTTATACTGGAAGCTGACCCCAACATAGTTGGGAAAAGGCTAGGCAGATTCATTGGATTATTGGAACAAGGCTGTCAATGATAATGAGGAATAAATCCAGACTCATCAATTTCATAATGGAAATACCACAACAATACAGTCACTTTGAAAATGTCGCCTCACAAAAATTATAGTGCAGACCATGTCCGTAGAACAAGAACGAAGAAAATAAATATGACTCATCATTGCATTTGGTTTGAGCTCCACCCATCCACTAGAACCACGTGACTTTTATACAGAAGTCGGCCAAGGCAACTATGTATGCGGCCTACTTATTTTTTTTTTTTAATGCTTTCTATAAATTATTGAGGTGATTACTTACCGTCTTGAAATTATATAATTTAATTAGTTGTTTATTTTTTGAAGTGAAAACTTCTTTAGCGGCGTTGTGCACTTTTTTTTGTAATGGTTAAAAAATTTTAAACTCGCGTCAGGACACGTGACCTGATCGAAAATTCGTAAGACGGTTAAAAAGACATCAACGCGTTGATTACCGCGGTGCCGATTTTTTTTCAAGTTTTCACTTCTGTCGGCACTCCCGGAGTGCCACTGTTTTTTTTTTATTTATTCACTGCCTTGTTGATCTAGTGATTGCACTGTTGAGGATGAGGTCCTGGGTTCGATTCCCAGGTCGGGTTTTCCCCGGAGTCTGGATCTGTGCCTGATTGATGGCAATAGGCTCGCTTCCTATTACATGGGTGTTAAACATAACATTACTGGCGAATTGTGGGTATACTATAGATGAATCTCTGCCTAACGTTTCGGGGATTACAGCCCTGATTTTATGATGTGATGTTATGTTATGTTATGTTATTTATTCACTTTTAATTGTTAGCTAGCGTTTTGCCAACGACTTCGTGCGCCATGTATTCCCACCTCGTGAGTTTCTAAAAATCCGTCATTATTCCTTGTCTACATCCTAAAGGGAACTTCTCTGCAACCCGATTTCTATTTCTAAGGGTTCCGGCTGGGCGTTGATGAGGCAGTGAGAGAGTCCAGAACTTTCCTCTTTATGTGTTGATGTTCTAGATTCTTGGGGTATCCTAGGCCTTATTTGAGGTTTACAGGCATGTGCCCTCCTCTGGGGGAAAACGAAATAGTTATAGTCTCATTGTCCTTATGTCAATTTATCTGGAGTCCGTCAAGAAACTTTTTTCTTTCATCCATACAACTTGTAAAAAAACCCTGTCCAATCCGTGAGGGTGTTGTTGAGTATCGTCCTGAGAGTCTATTTATGTGGTAACTTTAAGGAAAAAATTTAAAAAAAATCGTCACATTTTTCAATGGGGAATACAAGGGGCGCGGGCGGCCTTCGTTTAGCGGGTGTCTACAAGTCATAACTTATGACACCGGTTGAAAATTTGCAAATTTTTAATGAATTTGGGGTAATTTTAGTACCTACTAAAAATTTTAAATAGCTATAACTTTCTTTTTTTTTTTTTCAATAATAATAATAAGATTTTTTTTATTAACATGCGTTGATGTCTTTTCCTTGCCATATCATTCGGACACACAAAAGTCAATATTTTTCTTTTCTATGTAGATACAACATTTTATTGTAAGGTACATGCATAGTCTCAAGCGTTTTTTTCCATGGGGGTAGGCAGGCAGGAACTACACCACCATCCCCAGTTACTACGATCCTTACAAGCATACTCCTTTAGCCTCTTTTATGTTATAGTTATTTACTTTCGTGCTTATTAATGTGAACAGTAACTTGAAAGTTATAGTAACTAGTATTAATAACTTTCTCATACAAGCCTGCCTTTCGAATTTGAGCCTAAATCTAGATAAGGTAATTATTTGAGTGGCTATCATTTTATAATTAATAGTCGCCTAATCTGATAAAACAAAAAACGTTTGTGATTCGGATCAAGCGAATGCGGTTCCGTACACATTTTTTGTTTAATTTAGGGCTAACAATAATAATTCTTAGTCCTATATTAAAAGTTATAGACATAACATAACATCACGCATGTAATCCCCGAAGAGTTAGACAGAGGTGTACATATAGTAAGTACACCCACATTTCGTCAGTTATGTTTAAGTCCCACGTAATAGGGGGCGAGCCTATTGCCATCAACCGGGCACAAATCTAGACTCCGGGCTGCTACTGAGAAATTCCAAATGGAAAAAACCCAATAACACTTTGCCCGACCTGGGAATCGAACCCAGGACCTCATACTCAGTAGTAGCGCTTGCGGCCACTAGACCAACGAGGGAGTAAGAGTTATAGAGGGGTTTAGAAATACTACTTCTTCTTTCATATCAGAACAGTCTACTTAACAATTACAATTATAACAGCAAAAATTTAAAAACCCCCGCCACAAACATTTCTTCATTTCTCTTTCCTACTCCATCACCAGACCCTGTTCACCACCCATCTATAACCTATTCATTGAGACCATTCCAATGAGCCCAAACACGATACCTGTGCTGTAAGGTGGTAAGGGAGTTGGGTATCCTGCAAATTCTAGGTGATGCTGCAGCATCAGTTCAAGGTGTTGTTTTGTGATGTTCTTCTACTATCATTGAAGAAACAGAACACCAAATTTCAAATCGACCAGACCTGTGGAAGATACTCACATCTATTAATTAACTAGAAAAGAGCTGATAATCTTCAAACGGCTGAACCTATATGATAAAACATGTCTAAGAACCATCTCTAGAAAACCTGCTTTCAAATAATAAGAAAAACGCATTCAAATCGGTTCACCCGTTTAAGAGCTATGGTGCCTCAGACAGACACACAAACATAGCGATCAAACTTATAACACCCTCCTTTTGCGTCGGGGGTTAAAAATAGTTCTTTATACCGTGGTAAAAATATGAGGCAGTTTGCAATTTGCTAACGGGACTAACTGAGCAAGGTATTTTTTTTTTTTTGTGTATACCTTCTCGCAGGGCGGGCTTGCGGACGGTAAGCAATGGGTAGCTCACCGTCCGATAAGAACCAGGCCCGGGTCGACGGCGCGTTGTGTTCTACGCGCGCCTCAAAGTGATGTCAGCAGAATCGACGGGGTCCACTAGGGCCGATGCCTGCCGGGGTTGCGAAGAAAACCGAGAGGGAGACCGTGGACCGTAGTCAGTAAGAGTCTGACACGCCCTCCCGCTCCGCCCAGAGCGGGAGAAGTTATTTGATAATTTCCCACCCAAAAAAAAGGGCATAAAACTTAGAAACTAAGCGACTACACGCTAAGGGCACCTTCTCATGTGGGGTGCTGACCTTGACTTACGGCGTAACTGCCCAAGGTACGCCAGAGGTATGAACAAATAGGCATCGCATGGTGGATGCTATTGCACCATAAAAATTTTGAGAAGAAAATTAAAACGGACTATAAGTAATATTATGGTCTTTCAGTACGGACTATAAAAAGGGAGGTGGTCACAGGGGTGAAGTAAATTTTGGGGATGTCAAAAAAAGGGTTCCGTTATTTCACTATGGGACCCAAATAAAAAAAAACGTGCAATACTGATCTATCAGTTAAATCTAATTGAAGACTTGAATTATTATTTTTATTCTGCAATGGACACTAAACTTTCTAAAGATTATTGTAATAGTATTTTAAAGAATTTAAATACGTCCATTTTGATTTTAATTACATAACATAACATCACGCCTTGTTTCCCCGAAGGGTAGGGCAGAGGTGTCCCTGTAGCAGGTTCACCCTCATTTCGCCAGTTATGTCTTAAGTCCCATGTAATAGGGGCCGAGCCTATTGCCATCAACCGGGCACAAATCCATACTGAGAAATTTCAGATAGAAAAACCCAATAACACTTTGCCCGACCCGGGAATCGAACCCAGGACCTCATGCTCAGCAGTAGCGCTTGCGACCACTAGACCAACTAGGCAGTCAACAAGGAGATTTTAATTAGTAACTGTTAATCTAGTTTTAAACGATAATCATGCAACTTTTGAATTAAAGTTGAGTAATTGCGTTATAATTAGTATATTAAATTAAATGTTAAGATTGGCAGTTCATAAATTTCGTAAATCTAATGATGCTCCCAGTCTGCATACGAAAATTCAATCAAAAATATCTAATAGTTTAATCAAATCTAATCCATAGTAGGCCCATCACTACTATTTAGTTAATTTGAAAAAGTCTGTTTTTCATATGTAACATCTTTCCCCTCGCTTTCCTGCAATCTGTGGGAGTGATTTCGTAAAAAGGGACGGAAGTGTGTAGCAGGAAGCCGGGGAAGCGCGCGCTATTTGGTTTAACCAATGAGCTCGCGCGGTGCTAGAGTTGGCCGTCAGATAATATCAACCTATTTTCCGAGAGGTTGGTTCTGTCAGCCCAAGATGACAACATCATATGCGACTACTGTTAGGCCCGTTTTTTTTTTTTTAAATTTCGTTGATAGGTTTTATTTGATATTTTCAAAATAATTGTATGCATTAGTATTGGCAGTGTTTTCATTTATTGTCGAAGTCACATTATAAAGAGAAAACACATATCGTGTCCTGAGGGGACACGACATCTGTCCTTAGTGTCCTGAGGAGACACGATATCTGTCGTGAGTGTCCTGAGGGGACACGATATCTGTACTGAGTGTCTTGAGGGGACACGATATCTGTCCTGAGTGTCCTGAGGGGACACGATATCTGTCCTGAGTGTCCTGAGGGGACACGATATCTGTCCTGAGTGTCCTGAGGAGACAGGATATCTGTCCTGTGTGGACACGATATCTGTCCTGAGTGGACACGATATCTGTCCTGAGTGTCCTGAGGGGACACGATATCTGTTCTGAGTGTCCTGAGGGGACACGATATGTGTCCCATCGCTTGTAGAACAGCATATATTTGCATGATGATGAAATAAGACTTATCATAATTTAGGATATCAACTCAAATGATAATATCATTAAGCTACTATTTGACTTGTAGACCGAAACAAGAAATACCTTGACTAATACAAATCACATGAAGTAAACATAGTATACGTTAATATGAGTGGGTTGTTGTTACTACAGGAAGAGATTGGCAGAAGGCCCTCTCGTTTTTAACCATTCCAA
The DNA here is from genome assembly GCA_916610215.1 of Omphaloscelis lunosa. NCBI lineage: Eukaryota > Metazoa > Arthropoda > Insecta > Lepidoptera > Noctuidae > Omphaloscelis > Omphaloscelis lunosa. The sequence goes on from OU744271.1 coordinate 4,357,421, forward strand.
GAAAAACATTCGTTATACAGTTTGCATTCTATTAGTGCCTTCACAAATTAAGTTACTAACCTTGCCTGCTGATTACCAGCTGAGACAAAGCCTGGTAACATCGTCAGTACTATAACAAAGTTGAAGATCAGCACCACCAAAAAAACTTCAAAATTGGGCCTGGCTGTTCTTTAATGCTGTCATTTCTGCAATCACTAGAATTGCTTATCATCAACATTACCGCAGCCTTTTTTTTTTGGGTGGGAAATTATCAAATAACTTCTCCCGCTCTGGGCGGAGCGGGAGGGTGTGTCAGACTGTCTGACACGCTTTCGGTTGCCCTGTTGCCGGGGGCCACGTTCTCCCTTTCGGTTTTCTTCGCACCCCCGGCAGGCATCGGCCCTAGCGGACCTCGTCAATTCAGCTGACATATCTTTGAGGCGCGCGTGGAACACTACGCGCCGTCGACCCGGGCCTGGTCCTTATAGAACGGCGAGCTATCCATTGCTCACCGTCCGCAAGCCCGCGCCTACAATGGCCGGAAATCGGCTTGCGATTCCCGACGCCCAGGGCGTCTCCTCCTGCGGCGGTTAGGGGCGTGAGGGCGCGAAATATGCCTCTCCCTTACGCGTTCCGCCTCCTCCTTCGCGAGCATTACCGCTTCGCAGTAGAAGGTGACGGCGTCCCATTTCCTCTTGCTCCGTACCATGGCCGTCCGGCCCTGGTTCAGGGCCGGACGCGAGAGATCACCGCCGCCGATCACTTCCACGAGGACACGGCGATGCTCCGCCCAAGCCGGGCAGACCTCCACCGTGTCCTCCGGGCGATCCACACAATGGTGACACCCGAGCATTTCCTCCCGCCTTATCCTGAACAGGAACCTCCCGAAACAGCCGTGTCCGGTGAGGACCACATCATCGCAGCCCAGAATCACTCTTTGCTAGGTATAGGTTCTGTCTGGTATTGTCCATATCTCTTGCTGTGATTTTGACAATTTCGTTAGCCCATCGCGCTTTCAAACAATATTAGCCAGTCAGCTAGATGAGTGCGGAGTTGACAACCCAGGATGTTTCCGACATTTATCTGTGTACCAGCACTCGTACTCGAACTTGTAACAAAAAAAAAAAAAAAAAACGCGTAAACCTACCTGGATACTTATGAAACGTCAAACGCTAGATAAGAAACTCCACGGTTGTTAAACTTTTCAAAATAATTTCCCTTTACAATGTTTCAAATTACAGTGTTAATTGATATGAGGGACTGTGTAGGCCTGTCAAAAAGTGCCAGGTTCTTAAAAAAATTGAAAATGGCCTTCAAATTTATTCGTCTAAGAGCCTAAAAATGCACGTCTGTTGATAATTATGAAGTAAAACTTCTGTATACTTCATTTGTTTTATGGCTCAAAGAGCGGCTCCTAGTTGTAAAGCCAGAGGAAATGTGTCATTGCGTCGGCGCAAGGGCCAACTACCTGTCACTGACATTATAGAGCTACTTGTGTTTTAAGTATAGTTTGAGGTTTTAGCAGTTAATCTATGTACAGAATTATAATTTGGGTTTATTTTGTAGTTTTCTTGTTATTGTTTGTCACTGAAGATTTTAGAAAAGGGGCTCACCGTTTCTTTAGTTTAATTTATACAGTACTACGGGGCTCGTGGATAAATAATAACAGCCGCACGGGTTGATCTTCAAGGTTAAGCAACGCTTGCCGAGATCGGTCCATGGATGGGTGACCATTCATTAGATACCGAGATCCCTCCGTGCCTCGGAAAGCACATTAAGTCGTTGGTCACTGCTGTCATTCGTGGATCTTTGACAGTCGTTACGGGTCGTCAGAAGACCGAAAATCTGACAACCAGTCTTACCAAGAGGTATCATCATATTACCCAGTTACTGGGTTGTGGAGGTCAGATAGGCAGTCGCTCCATGTAAAATACGGTATTCAGCTGCATCCGCTTAGACTGGAAGCCGACCCCAACATAGTGGGGAAAAAGCTAAACATATAGGCATATAATATTGCGAGGAGAAGAAAAATTATCTGCAATGAAAATTACAGATAAGTCTTCTTTTCCTCGCAATATTACAAACAATAGACACTTATTATACTCACATATCGTCCATTACAAGATACAGCTCAATCGAACCAAATAACCTAAAGTTAAAATCTTGGGGTAAACAGTACACGGAAGCCAGAACCGGGCTTGGCACCGAGTTGGGAAAGGCCTGTGATTTATAGGCACCGAAGTTGCTACATTTATTGATAAGGTTGCACACCCGGAACTTTATATGGGTTGTTGTTCAGGTGAATACCTAATTGGTGCATACCTACTACTCCACCAAGAATTCATGCAATTGTCTGTAGTGGAAAAAATATTGATTGCTTAAAGTGTGTATGTTATTGGTAACTTAAAGCATTAGGTATAAGTTTTTCTCAACTAAAACTATATTGGTCAGTTCAAGGTCAAAGCGTTACGACTGACGTGCGTTCGACTGTACCTAAATCTACTGTATACTGGGGTCAGCTTCCAGTCTAACCGGATGCAGCTGAATACCGTATTTTACATGGAGCGACTGCCTATCTGACCTCCACAACCCAGCAACTGGGTAATACGATACCCCTTGGTAACACTGGTTGTCAGAATTTGGGACCTAAATGTCAAATGCACTTTGTTAAATATTTTTCGTCGACTGGCAGTTGTCTTAAATGTCTGAGGACACAAATACTTGCCAAAACACGACGAAACCAAAAACGTCTCAAATACATTGCTGATTACTATAATATCCTATGAAATACCTTCCGTATAGAAACCTGTAGTGTGTTTTCTAAACCTTATTTATCTTTCCGATTTTTTAAACAAATATTTAGTAAATTACACTAAAGAAATGTTTATCAAATTTAACATAAAATATATTAGCCGTTGTTGATATAAGCCAGTTTAACTCATTATGCAAGTCTTAGACACCCACTGGGCACCCTGTACCTCTTGCGTTAGACAGTAAACCAAAAAATGAATACAATCTAATATCTACCTATAATCTTATATCAGTGCTAATCTCAACTCAACACTACACGAATTCCATCCATTCAATTTCGCAACCGAAAAATAATTCAAAAAATAAGAACGCGCCCAATAAAGAGGTCGAATACACATAGACAAGAGCTCATAGATAAGATGACCACAGATAACGAAATCGAATTGTTAACCGGCCTTCTTGCACTTAACCGTGAATAAAATGAATATACCTCATTGTGTTTATGCGTTGCGTTGTGTGGAATCGTGTAAAAATGTCAACTTTTATCTTTTATAGTCGTAATAGTGTAGCGTGCGAAACTTGGGCATGGCTGTTCGTGATTCTGGATGTAAAGTGACTATGGGCATTGAAGTTTGTGGGATTTGTCCAGTATGTGTGTTAAAGATGCATCATAATCATCATTTGTGCCACGAATCATCCACTGCTGAGTTTGGACCTCCTCTTTCTTCCCGATTTCCTGCGTCCCACATCCAGGTATTTCCCCGCAACTTCCGATTTTGTGTTAAAGATTACGTTGCTAAAATAGAGACAACGCCTGAACAGAATGTCTAAAATGATGAAGTTTTGGACTTCAAATGGCCTAGTCTAGACAATGCTCAGAATTACATTTCCTAGGTACCATCAGTATTTCCATACGATTACTACTCGGTGTCTTCAAATCTACAGTCAATAAATAAGCTTTAAAAATCGTCGCCCCTGCGAGAGACTATTTTCACTCTCCCTGTAAATAATTTTCGGGGCATTGAGCTCGTGAACAAAGCAAGGAGATCACAACTAGTTATTGTTGTAGATTATCCGTCTATTCTCAATTAACCATGACATTCTCTTTTTTTCTGCTTTATGACAAGTAGGGATTCTACCCCCTCCAAATAGTGAATGCTCAAAAATAATAGGATTTTTAGATATCCAATCTTTGTCAAATTTATAGACACCCCTACAAGTCGGACGTACAAGCTTTTATATCAAGTATCTTAGGACTCTCGCAATAGTTTGCTACTGACCCACTGAATACCACTTCATTGTTAAACTTACACTCCAATTCACACCTTCAAACCTTCACCTTAAAGTCTATTTCCCCTTGCAAGTAACTGCAGGTTTGTTTTCAAACGGAATCGGACCTTAAAATTATAATGTTGTACAGTGTATTTTTGAGTGGTATCTTAAAGTGCATGTTCTTATATTGCGTTTAGCTATAATTCACTCGTTTAATATCTCGCCGAGTGCTTGAGAAGTCATAGTTTGTTTATTTGAAGAAGTAGATTAGTATATACGGAAAATTGTACCAGAAAAGTACTAGAAAGACGTCGTCCAGGGAAGTACTAGCTAGTTTAGTTTAGTAGTCACGCCGTGCCATTAAATTCGATAAAAACTCTTTGAATCAATCTCCACACGACGATATCATGATTGCGATCATTTGAAGGCAGCGTGACTATCGCCGCGATTCTCTAATCTGTGGAGGTGGCGCCTAAAACTATACTTATTTCTACCACCACGTGTTCCTATACCTGTGTTCCTCTTAGAATCTAGCCTTTTCAATTATGCCCTAGGCGAACCTTAAATTACAGGTCTAGAAAAGCTAACAAACAGAGAGCAATCGTTGGTGATCAAAATAAAAAGGGTGGAACTATAACACAATTACCGGCCATACAACTTGTTGTACCATAAACAACAGCCTTTAAAATAAATACATAGACAATGACAAGTCCTTGCCTACATGTTATAATCAAAGTATCATTACTTACGAAATACGCACCGATACCACGGTCGACGGCAGGCGGGCGGTAATAAGTGAGCCAGTCTGTTGCAATGCTGAGATAATCAGCTTATTTCAACTTTAAAAGTTAGGAACAAACTTACTCCTAGAAAGGGCTGAAGTGAAGTCAAAGAAAAGTAGCATGAAAGTTAAGCAGGGTATAACTCTCAGTTTTTTTTTTGGCGTCTGGCATCTGGCAGGTCGGGTCCGCTAGGGCCGATACTGGCCGGGGTTGCAAAGAAAACCGAAAGGAAGATCGTGGCCCCCAGCAACAGGGCAACTGAAGGAACACGGGTGGGTTTTAGTCAGTAAGAGTCTGACACACCCTCTTGCTCCGCCCAGAGCGGGAAAAGTTATTTGATAATATCACAACGAAAAAAAAGGGCTGCTAACCGGACTTTCCTGTGGCTACCTCAATAAATTAAAGCCAGCCAGCCAGCCAGGGCATAGAACTTATAAACTAAGCGACGTCACGCTAAGGGTACCCCCTGTTGGGTACGGATCTCGGCTTAGAGCGTCGCTGGGAGAGGACAGCAAGGGACGGGCTGGATCGGATTAAACAACTACCTGAACCCTCCAGAACTTATATGAGGCAAACGATAAAGCTGTGCAGGTCCTGTTGGACAAAATATGAGTCTTCAACACGAGAAAGAGAAGAAGCAGGTAACATGGGGAACTAACTCCTGATGTAACACGGGGAAGAAATGAAGTTGAAGAAAAGTTACGTGGAAAGTAAATTTCCACGACAATTTCACATATCGCGAGATTAGATAAAATGCGTTTAGGTAGTAATTGTCCTGGCATTGTAGATTTTCATGGTATTTTCAAAGTGGACCGTTAGTTGCCAACTTAACAAATAGAACATGTTTAATTTCGTTATCTTTAAATTCTTACATGCATTGAATTGAAAGTAAAGGAACTGATTAATTGATTTCAAAACGATTTGAAACATTTTTATCATTAATCAAAGCTGTTATATTGAATGAAACAATTTATTAATTTATATTAAATGAAATACTTAGTTCAACTTTGTTTAATAGTAAAAAGCTAGCCGATTGACCTTGATGTTCTAAAGACAATTCTACCATCAAGAATCGTGTTATGACCTCGACTGGGTTCACTGCTTAGCATATACCTATATATCTAGTTTTCTTGGGGTGTGTGAGTCCATCTGTTGACAACACCTTCCCGGAAACATGTGATCTTTGGCGAGAGAAGCTCAAACCTTCTGATTCTTTCATCGAGCCATCAGAGAGCTTCACACGAACACACGTTGCCGTGTGACTTGGAAAACTTTAAACAGACTCGGCACTCAGTTTAGCCGCAGCAAAGACAATCTCCAAAAGCCTTTCCCGGATGGTTCCGGTCCTCGATGTATATGCGGCATCTCTCCGCAGACCATGGCCCACCTTTCATCTTGCGTCGCATGCCCTGTCACCTGAAACGTGAGGACCTTATGTCTGAGTCAGCGAACGGTGTTAGCGTAGCTAAGTTCTGGGCCGATTGTGACGAGTATCAATTGCTTACCAACCATATTAAAGTAATCGAATTGCAACCCGTGCAATACATATTACCGAGTAGTTCCGGTGGCCATCTGTGTCCTTCATCATCAGTTCCACTTTACCAAATGGTGCTTTTAGAGAGCAAATGCACGAGTTACTATAAAAAATACCCAAATCGCTATAGGTGTGCCTATAATATTTGAAGAGTTCCCTCGATTTCTCCAAGATCCCATCATAAAATCGTGACCAAATGACAATGGGACCAACCTGAAAGTATACAGTTTCAAACAAAAAAAAATTTTTTTTTTCAAATGTGCCCATTTAAAGCTTCTGATTCACATAAAATAATATTTAGACATGTTCTATTCAACATTCCTTGTCGGCAAAACTAGTAACAGGATTTTCTAATGCCAGTGCAAATGAGGTATTTCAGCTTTGTTTCTTTTATGACAACGCACCCGCGGTGGTTCTGGTGTTGCACATATCCACAGGTTTCGGTGACCGGTTACATTCAGAGGACAGAAATAAAGTGGCATTCTATCAGCGGTAACAATGATGGAAACGTCTGAAATGTGATTGTTATAAGCTATTGAAAAGTATATGTCGATCTCGTTGAAAAGAGCTAACAAAACGTTTTGACGACGATTGCCATTGGCCTATTATATGTCCCTAGGTAGACCACCTGCATTTATATGCCATCATTAAAAAATGGTGACGACGTGTAGTGACCTTATTGGTGATATTCTTGAGAAAGGTCAGGTGCGTAGTACTCGCAACCGGCGTGCGTGTATGACCAGATGTATGAACGTAAACGAAGCAAAAGGAGTAGTAGCTGGCGTTCTGCAGTTTCTGCCTACTCCATGGAAAAATAAATGGAAAGAATGGATGGATGGATGGATGGAATTTGAAAGGCATAAGTTTAAGTACGTATGTGTGTCTTGCAAAATTTGATGACGTAATCAGACCACCAGCTTCAATGTCCTAAATCAGATCACCTAGTTGGACACAACTCTTAATTCTCAACTCTAACGAAATAGAATATGCTTATAAGTCTCAAATGTACGTAACTGTATACTTAAACCTAAAACCGGTTAGTTTACGTAACCTTTTGTTGAGCTGTTAGTTCTAGTTTTGGTATACAGGGTGTTGCAAACTTCTCCTTTCTTGTTTTTACCAGACCAGCTTAATTTGTCGTATTCAAAAAGGTCGAACTGTTTATAATTGTGTACTTCTGTGTCACCTCATCTTGTGTCAAAAACGAGAGGTATTGGAATACCCCGAGGTACTCATGCCATGGTCTGAAGATTAATCAGCTTAAAAAATTAGTAATTATGGTTGGCTCAGGATGCACCGGATGTATTTAAGTTTTATCACTTGACTTGGATGCTCTTTTTTGGTTTCCTAAGCTTCGATGTCTGTAAATGCTAAGTTTATTGCTTTATTAGCCAATAGCTTTTCTTGCCCGCGGCTTAGCCCGTGTGGAGGCCGGAAATTATCCCACGGGAACGTACTACCGGGATGAAAAGTATCCCATGTCTTAACCCAGGTCATGGTCTAGCTATGTGTCAAATTTCATCCAAATCTGTTCAGCCGTTTTCGCGTTAAATCGTAACAAACAAACAAACATTTACCTATTTTAAATTGTTATGCCTATTTTATCCAAACGTCAATTGGAAAATCATTCCTTTTTACGTAATTTTTTGCGTTTCAAATTTAATATTAAAACTAAAACATCCTGTATACAAGTGAGCGTGAGTTACTTGCGAACTTAGATACGGATAAATACAAGACTACCTAAGTACAGATGTTAGTACTTACTGAGTTTTAAATAAATATTGTATGAAGCTTGTAAGTAGCTTTTGAACTGACAAGATAACACGAAAATTACAACTTGATTTTTAAACACCAATTCGTGAGTTTGGGCACCCTGTTAAAAGTTACTGTTTTATTTTCATCAAACTCAAAAAATGCATTTATTGCAATTAAACCATTAACAGGCACTTTTGAATTGTCAAGGGGTCGGTCAGTCAGAAAGATGAAGCTATGCATAAGAACGGGCAAGAAACTCCACGGACACTCTTTTATATCAAAATATTGGTTACAAAATATTGGTTACATCATTCATGTTGAAATTATACATGTGAGAAAAATGTAAAAAGACGTGCACCTTAAGTGTCAACAGCATCCTTAGCATGATCGCTGGTCGGCTGGACTGTGGTTACATCAATCATGGCTGGCACCATTTGTCATGGAATGGCGCATTAGTGATTAAGTTAACTTTCTTTTATATGTTTTGTTGTGGGTAGTTTTAACTATTACTAGCACTATTCTATAAGAACATTGTTACTAACAAAATGGACACATGGCCAGAAATAAAATCTTTAATAATAATTAATAAAAGCATCCGTAATAAGAAGATAGAAGAACAATTTAAAAATTAAAATAAGCCGTGGTAGCTAACAGATGACCAGTCTCTACTGACGGTGCTCGTTCACGAACATGACATTCATCATGGTCAATAATAATAAGGTGTATAATTATCATCTGCTTCAAAAACGGTGAAGGAAAACATCGTGAAGAAACCGGTCACGCCCCAGAGATATTTCTCGACTGCATGTGAAGCCAAGTCAAGAGCCTATGGGCGGCTTTAAAACTCTGACACCAGGTTAGTCACGAACCACACGAAGAAGATCGTTAAGGTGAACGAAATTTTAGGAAATCAGAAAATATTTCTCTGCCCAATATTTTACGGTAAAAAAAAGAGGCGTCGCGGGACGCCTGGCAGATGTCAAACATCGAAATTATTATGTACAGGTAATATGCAGGATAATTAATACCACAGGAAAGGATAGCTAATACCACAGGAAAAAAAATATGGCGACTGTTGGGTGTTAGCTGTCGGCGACATTCGGTCTGACCCGCCGCTATATATGTTTCACTTCAAAAACGCAAGCTTGTTCTGAAAATTTTGCTTAGAAGTACAACACAGATTGTTAAAATTTATACAAGTTGTTATTAGTTACTGTGTGATATTAATGCAATTTGAGGATGATGACCCCGTATAGTCGACCTATTACTAATTGTAACCTATTGACTATATTCGTTCCCCATTCACTTGCTGTTTATTGACTTCATTTTAGCACTTACTGACTCTTTGATCTTGCTAAATTGATTTTATAGTAAAACTTGTTGTGTCCCGCGGTTTCACCCGCATAAGTCTCGATATCGTAGGAATATCGGGTTAAAAAGTATCCTATGTCCTAACCCAGGTCATGGTCTACCAATGTGCCAAATTTCATCGAAATCCGTTCAGCAGTTTTAGCGTGAAAGCGTAACAAACAAACATACAAAAAATCAAATCTTTTCTCTTTATAGACTTGCGACCCACCCCTGCTTCGTGTGCATTGTACTGAAGTGATTTAGAATTTATGACTTTTTTAATTTAATGAGTGTGCCTTTTAGTCTGTGCTGAATAAATATATTTTCTTTCTTTATCGATTTTGATGTGGCGACATATTAAAACATCGAGATTTCCGTGGAAAATATGCATGCATATCAAAATATGTTACGTAGTTTAGAAGATATAAACTGTCACACAGACAGACATGGAAGACGACTTCGTTTTATACTATGTATTGAGAAGTAGGTTCTTGTGTTAAGGGGCCGTGTACGAAATTGACTGATTTTGATCAATTTTGTTTATTTGTTGTGAGAAAGGGAAAAAGAAAATAAACAAAACCCGAAGTCTGGAAGAGATCGCGGAAAGCGATAAGGCCGCCCATTGTATATTTTGTAGTGTTTGATTTATTTTTTGTTATGTATTTTTGTGGTGTACAATAAAGTATATATAATATAAATAAATAAATAAAACTATTTGTGATTTGAAAAGTCGAGTTCTTCGTTTTGCATGTGGCTGAAAGGAATGTTTCGAGTAAATTAATTATTCATGGAAAATCATTAATATTCGCAACAAGTTTTCAGAAAAATGACTTGAGACTGACGTTTGATCATTTTGTTACAAGAAACTTCTTATGATTTTGAAAATTAAAACTTATCACCATCATCATTATATGGTCTACTTGCATGTGGCTAAACATACAAATTATAACAAAAGACAAATGTTGCAAAAAAAATTTTTTTTTTTTTTTACTTAGTCACTAATGTATTTTTTCCTATTAATTAGCAAACAATATCAAGAAATTTAAAAATCAGACTTTAGTCTTCAGCTATCCTTGAGATAAAATCAAATTTTTATTATTCAAAATCTACATAAAGTAAATCAAAGGCGAAATATGCCATATTTCTGAGAGCGCAAAAGTGATTTACCCTATTAACAGGTGCTGTGACTGACACGAATGGTTTAGCACCATGAAAACTGTACTTTTATAGTCAGACAGACATAATCTTTCAATTATTTCAACCTTTCTCACAATAAGTACTTGACAAAAGAGGATTTTTTTCGTGCACGGACCTTTAAGACCTAGTTAGGTTCAACAAAAAGTCAGATAATGTTTTTACTTAGATCAATCAATAATGTTACATTATGGCAATAGGTCGTCATAATTTGTGACGTATTGCATGTCATCCTCATTAAGAGATTCTAAACCAAGTATGAGATTAATAGTCTATTTCACCACCTCCTGATCAGTTCCGGTTAGGGTTGCCAACTCTACTGTATAATATAGTAGTAGTAAAAATATAGAAGCGAATCTACTAAATTTTTATTTCAATACAAAATGGCGAGATGACCGCAATAGGGCCAGTATTAAGATGACGATAACCGACTTTTAATGATTTTATACTGAAGATCACGTCCAAAGGATATATGTTAAATTAGAGCATTTTTTTAATAATTTAATTTAGGAATATTTTAGATTATGTTTATATTACATAGTGAAATTAATTTGTAAAGTTACGTCTAACGCGGATAAAAAACTAAGAATCACGCAAAATCTATCAAGCGTATTTATCTGAAACCTTCACCATTTTAAATATAATTTAATTATTGATCTTTTAGTATACGTGTTTTATTAAAATACCGTTTGCTTTATGTATAATAAATTAATAATGCGTCTAATTTGGGACAGCGCTCCTTGATGGGCGAGTCCTATTACTGGCTGGACGTACGCAGCGTTGCGTGAGCTCAATACAGAACACGCAAGCTAACCACTCAAGGTCACTGGCATATATCTGCGTCTTAATCTCATAAAAGTTTGATTGTATTTTGTAACCTTTAGAGTGCAATCATTATTAGTTGTGATTATCGCTTACGACACATTTATAAAAATAAGTAATCGTAAGGCCCAAAGTAGCTAGAAAATATTCGTTATTTTTTTTAAATATTACTGAAACATACCTATTCTTTTTTCTCGTTTCTACTATTTTTTCAGGCAATGGCTTCGAAAATATTACATTTGATATTAAAAAAAAGTTGGCAACCTTAGTTCCAGTTAACATAAAATAACGTAAAATCAAGCCTGTATCCTCCAAAATGGGGTACGCAGAGATTTACCCATTGAACAAGGACACCCACATTTGCCATGTTTCATGAATAAGGGGACAAGCCTATTGTCATCAACTAGACACACATACAGATTCGGAACTGCTACTGAGAAATGCTAATCCTAATTCCTAATAATCCTAATCCTAATTCCTAATATTCCTAATTCCCAATAATCCTAATCCTAATTCTTAATCTTATTTTATTTAATTCAATTTAATGTTGAGTATAAAAGATCATTGATATTAATTCTAATTACATTGTTATCCATCTTTATATTAATTATTATTGAACAGTGAGATCTAAAGAAAATGCTGTGCTTATCTTTAATTTAGATGCATGCAATGCTATTGTATTTGTAAATGTTAAATACTTTGAATGTCTGTGTGTGTATTTAGTTGATTTGCCTAAATAAATAAATATAATTCCTAATATTCCTAAATCCTTATATTCCTAATTCCTAATTCCTTTCCTAATCCTAATCCTAATATCCTAAGTAATAGTGTAAATGCGAAAGTGAGTTTTTTTGTTGTGTTTATTTGTTACGCTTTCACGCTAAAACGGCTTAACGGATTTGGATGAAATTTGGCACATGGTTAGACCATGACTTAGGATAGGACATAGGATACTTTTTATCCCGATATTCCCACGGGATCGAGACTTATGCGGGTGAAACCGCGGGGCGCTGTTAGTTTCCTGTACAAAAGCCCGATGCACTGCTCCAGCTGGGGATCGTATCAAGAACCTTAAACTTAGCAGTCGCGTTTACGAGCAATGTTGCGATGAAGTTTTGGCTAACCTATGTGGCTGATATCATCATATGCTTAGTGATTTTCTAACTATGTTAGTGTCGGTTTCCAGTCTAGCTGGATGTAGCTGAATATCAGTATTTTACATGGAGCGACTGCCTATCGGACCACAACAATTGGAATTGACAATTACAACAGTCTGCTTATTAAGGATACAAGTGTTACAGGTAACTTTGCACAACCCAAACATCAAACCTACTTCACAACAACTTAGACACACGAGTCCACGACCGTTGCGACAGCATACAATTAATTTTAAAAAACAATAAGCCTGATATACAAAAGATATAATTACTTTGAAATTAATTTGAAAACAGATTGATCTAGGTAGATAAATGTCGTGTAATTGTTACAACATTAGATGTTTGTTTTAAGGCGACGGACCATAACCGACTTTTAATGATTTTATACTGAAGATCACGTCTAAACGAGTAGTGTTAATGATGTGGAAAAAATATGTGTTTAATTAGAGCATTTTCTTAATAACATAATATAAGAATATTTTAAATTATGTTTATATTACATAGTCAAATTAAATTGTAAAGTTATATCTAACGCGGCTAAAAAACTAAAAATCACGCAAAATTTATCAAGCGTATTTATCTAAAACCTCCACCATTTTAAATATAATATAATTATTGATCTTTTAGTATACGAGTTTTATTAAAATATATTTTGTTTTATGTATAATAAATTAATAATGCGTCTAATTTGGGACAGCGCTCCTTTATGGGCGAGTCCTATTACTGGTTGGACGTACGACGCGTTGACAGTATTCCTACCTGATAGTTTTTTTTTTCTCTCAAACCTCTCTGTTTTGTGCGATCTCTGGCCATGTTATCCCAGCAAACATGAGCAGATCGTCACACCTCCTTCGCCTGATACTTATGCCAACAAAATTATACCTTAGAGCAGACAAGGTATAATACTTCTCGCGGTTATAAAAATAAGGAGATCAAGAAAACACTAAACAAAATCTTTTTTGCACTAACAAAAAGGCTAGATTTCTAAAAAGATAGCTTCAAGCTCATATCATTAACATCCCAATTAAGTAATCTCTGAATGAAAAACTGATACATATTGTTCTTCGTTTCGCTTCTCAAATCATAAAACCAGTTAATAAATTACAATATAAACTCTAGCATCTATTGTCTACAAGTCTGTGAGTGGGTCATGCCATGTAATAGACGAAGTCAGAAGTCCCGGTGATAGCAGATTAATAGGTAAAATTGATTTAAGGTATCCGGACAACGCTGCACGCGACAGTATCACTACTGGTACCATACATTTTCCTTAAGTTTGCAGGGACATCTACGCGAAAACTATAGAAGAGCAAATTTTTTTTTCAAATAACCGACGAAAAATTTTAACACCCCTGCGTTTAAGTATGTCGTCGGTTATGCACGGTTTTCTTAATTTTGACCGCGTAGGTATTGCACTTTTTTATGAAACAGCAGATTAAAAAAAAAAATCGATGAAAAATTTCAGGGGTTCAGAATCATGTACTGAATCCATGGTAACAGTTTTCACGCCGATGTCAATGCCACCCTGTATAAGATTACATTCCGAGACGGCAACAATGCTGCATACCATTGCTGCGTTTTTCATTTTTCCTTTTTCCTATTTTTACTTTATTTCTATGAAAATTACCTAATACAAGTGCAAGTAAGGTAAAAAGTTTGCTCTAGCCCAACATGGGACTAACATCTTATCAGTCCTACGGCATAGCTTAAATCGGGGAAAACCTCGACTAGAAAATAGGAGTGGGAATCGTCCTTATTCCAATGAGTAATCATTTTCTAGTCGAGGTTTCCTCCCACACTGACTTATAATTTAAAAAAAATAGGAAAATCGCCTACTTTAACAATGTTTGTAAATATGTGAGCACCATGTATCTATCACATAATTAAATTATCTATCGTTGCTTCATTTTTAATTCTTTTTACCTATTGTGGTATAGTAATTTTAATCTAGGTGCATCGTCTTCACATATATTTATTTAACGAAAAACCAAAATATTTTACAAAAGTTTGTATAAGTACGTACGTACTTATACAAACTTTTGTAAAATATTTTAAAAGAGTAACGGTGGATTTTCTTGCCTATTCTTCTCTATACGAAAACTACCTTTTGGAAGGGGCGACTAGAATCAATTATATTATTTTGTAAATTTTGACGTTCAAAAGTGCAATACATGGGCCTATTTGAAATAAATGATTTAACTTTGACTTCGTCATTCTTCGTAGAAAATGGACGGACTAACGTTACATATCGTGTATTGTAACGTCTGCTAACACTTCTGATTATCTTATGTATTTATTTATTATTATTAACAACGCCTTAAATCTATCACCAAGAATGTGTGAAGTTTGTCTTCTGCATTTTGTATTTGTGTAGTCGTCACGCCCTCTGCCGTTCACTCTGCGGGTGAGGACATGATTCATAAGCGGTAGCGATAGCGGTGTATAGACCTTAGTTACCCAAGAGTCTAATTACCCTGTAGTCTACTTGAACAGCTGCAATGAAATGAATATTCATAAATACTGTCAATATTGATAAATGTGACTAGTACTGAATTTAAAAAGCGTCCAGCTTTTGTAATTCTCTATGCGGAATTTTGACTATTACAAGAACCTCAAAATATATCCAGAATTAATGCTGTAATGGATAATCGTAAGATAACAACACACAAACAAAACACATCACAAACGAACAAACAAACAACACACAAACAAACAAACAGCACACAAACAAACAAACATCACACAAACAAAAACAAACAATCCACAAACATTTAATTTTTTTTTTAACTGTTTCGAAATAAATGCTTTCTTTATTCCTCTAATAACTTGGAAATGAAGACTTCAAGGATCGTGTTCCTCATTTTAAAGTCTCTTCAATTACAATTGTGAATAATAACTTCTTTTTCGTCATCACTCAGTTTTAAGATTTGTTAAGCTTATACGTTATTTTAAATAACACAGGCCAACAAAATTTAACCAAACTTCTTAATTAAACCAGAAACTAGGCTATGCATTTCCGAAGGTTTTCGATGCGCTGAATCCGAATCTGAATTGAGTAAACTCAACGGCATTTGAAAGAGGAAGACTTGTTCTTTAATATGGCAACATTTCTTTTTTTTTAAGAAAAAATAATTCGTGAGTCTACATAACCTCAAAATCGGGGAAAAACGGTACTTTTTGCACTTTCAGGTTAGGATATCTCAGAAACCTGACGGGATAGAGCGATTCTGCCAGATTCGGATTCAGCGCATCGAAAACCTTCGGAAATAAATAGTCTGGTTTCTGGTTAAAAAATTTGTCGGCCTGTGTAATTTATGTATTTTTGCAGTCATCTCTATGAATGCCTCCAGACGCGTTTTATTTTTGCCGATGTATATATTTTGTCATTTTTCTTTTGCATCATGACTGTATTTGAATATATAGAAGAGGGACAGTGTCCCAAGCAGGATTGGTCTGCAGAAACCAAAAAGTTTGAATGCCTTAAATTAGATTTATAGTCAAGTATACAGTTGAACAGCGCACGCGCACGTCCTGAGTATTCTAAAGCCAATCACTCAGATTTGTTTAGTGATGAGGACATAGTGCATCAGCGGTAGCGATTTTTATTAATATCTCAATATTGGGCTGTCAATTAAGAGCGGATTTTACAAGCGTCATTTATATTTTTATCGGTGGGATAAAAATGACGTTTAGTTTGAGAGACTTTTTATGGAAAATTTACAAAATCGAAACTGTTCTTCGGATGAAGAAATTTGGTTGGTAAAATAAGCCCTAACTTATTTCATTTTACTGCTCTGATTATTGGCGAACTGTCTTTTCATGACTGCCATTTTGAGATTCTCTCTCTCTCGAATTGTTTAACCCTTTTTAGGATTTATTAGTGTTTCCCATTTGCTTATATTTAAGTCTATCTGTATAAACCCCACTCTGACTCCTAAATTTGCAAGCCATACCAACATTGCTTCAAAAACATGGCCATCTACCAACTTATACAAACTCCACCAAGATTATATCTAGCCAAGATTTTTGTTATCACCGCTAAAATCAATCATATCTAACTAAACCTTCCGGCAGACATTTATTATAATTACCTATACATTTCCACCTCCCCCTCAAACCCTCTCATCATGCCGCCTTTCACCCCACATTCCTCACCATGGTCAGCAGCCGGACCCAATGATATAAGCTTTGACCTCGCAAGGGGACACTGCCTTTTATAAACCAATCTTTTAACAACACTGAAAAAATGAATTGTCACCTTTATTTCTTGGGTAATAAGAGTGATAGTAACATTTTTGGGTGGTAAAATCATGTTTGTCATATCAGATCTATAACAATTTTTTCATACCATTCCATATCACATTGACCAATCAAAATTCAATCTTATTTTAGTAGCAACAAAAGTGATGTCAGCAGTTTTTCAGGTCTTCAGTTAAGTTGGTAATAATATAGCTAGTTCCAAGTATTGATATATGAGGAAGTAGGGCGTACAATGATTGATATAAGATCCGGTGCGCATGAGCATATTGTTGATGTTATATACGTCATTGAATTTATGAGTAGTTATGGTGAAAGGTTCCGGAAAATTACTACTACCATAACTGAATGAATGAAGGATTGAATGAATGAATGAATGAATATTTATTTGTGAAACACAGGTACATACATTTTGACGGGGTCCGCTAGGGCCGATGCCTGCCGGGGTTTGCGAAGAAAACCGAAAGGGAGATCGTGGCCCCCGGCAACATGGCAACTGAAGGAACACGAGTGGGTTTTAGTCAGTAAGAGTCTGACACGCTCTCCCGCTCCGCCCAGAGCGGGAGAAGTTATTTGATAATTTCTCATCCAAAAAAAAAAGGTACATACATTTGGTCTTCAGTAAAAATTCAGTTGGCTCTTATGTTTTACCAGTGGCGTGCAAATTTTAAAGCTATTAGGCAGCTTTGCTCCAGTCAGGTCAGGTCAGTGGTGGGTGGATGCGAGGTTCACCCAAAATCCTCAACCACAGTTGAACTGGCTATCTTACCTCTAACTGCCGAAACACAACAATGCTGTTAACATTTTTGCTATGGCGACAGACTTAGATAAGATGGTGGTAACCAAGCAGATTCTTTTCCCCTCACTGGAAATCGAACCCAGGACCTCTTGGTCTGAGACAGATGATCTTACCACTAGACTACAGAGGCGGTTAAACGGGTATTGGTGTGGCAAATGAGACATCTAAGCTTTGCCTCCTGGTTGGCTACGCGTCTGGGATACCTCTCGTATTGCAGATGTTCATAAGCGACAGTGACGATTTAACATCACAATCAACCCATAGCAGTCTATTGCTGAACATAATAAGCTTCTTCAATTCCACCCACTCTCATTTATGGGTTCCGTACTCGAAGGGTGCCAAACGGAACCACCCTATTACTAAGCCTCCGCTGTCCGTCTGTGTCTCATCGGGCTGTATCTCATGAGCCGTAATTGGTTGAAAGTTGAAATTTTCAGATTTGGTATTTCTAAATTTGGATTTTAAATTAAAATTAAAAGCAGCACTAGAAATACTAAATCTGTGAAAATTTATGTATTTTTTTGGCGTTTTTTTTTTTTAATATTGTCTGTCTTACGGATCCGTTCGTGTGTGAGCCCGACTAGCACTTGGGCGGTTTTTATTTCCCACCATATTTTTTTGTGGATAAAAAATCTTGAATGGAACCAAAATGTTATTTGTTTTGAATCTGAAATAATATCTTAGCAGTCGTCTACCATTCAAAATTCCTAATGAAACAATCTCAATCAGATCAAACTTTAAAAGTAAATGACTCGCCTGACGTAACATAATTATCTCTGAATATCTTCAACATTTGACATTTTACCTAGTATGCTTGACAACCTTAAAACTAATGGTATGTCGGATGATCTTATTACTATTTTGACAGACAATGATTTAAACATCCATATAACTTAATAAATCCATTAATTTTACTCGTGTCTAACAGTGGACACACACTTGACATGAGAGCAGTGGTGGCCCAATAGTTACAACCCCGATTTACGAGTTTGTAGATCGCGGGTTCGAACCTTAAGTTAACATTAAGTTTGTGTAATTTATTTTATCACCACTGCTCTCAAGACGAACTTCTTTGAAAACATCGTGAGGAAACCGGCATGTCCTAAAACCAAAAATTCGAAGACAAGTGACATCTAACAACCCGCACTGGGTCCGTGTGGTGTATTACGGCCCACTCTCTCTCGCTGGGAGGAGGCTTGTGTCCCAGCTGTGATTATGATTATGCTAGCAATGTTTTTACTGTTTTTTGGCATGGAAAGGAAATTTATTCCTCATCAGCTTTCATTAAGTATATGTTCGTCTCTGCCAAAAACCGAACCTATCTCTTTTTCTAGGATTGTCTAGGAGTCCAACAGTTTCAACTGAAATAATATACAAAAATACATTTAAAGTTAAATTCTCTAGCTTTAGCAAGATATTGTAGATTTTCTGACGGTTGATGCAAGAATTTCTGGTCTGACAAATGCAACGTTCTTTTGTTAATATTTTTTTGTACTTTCAAAATTGACGAAAACAGAAATAAATTCATTTTAACATTAGTAAGTAATCCGTGTTATTCAATTTTAAATCTTGCAACCTCAGATGAATACAGATGGTTCACGCTGAAGCTACAAGTAGGCGTCTGGCCCATCTTGTCGGGCCAATTCAATGAGTGTAACATATTCTGAAGATATAAGAGTTAGGGCGCGTTCCCACTATGTCGTGACGACAGATTATCGTGTCGTTTAAAGCGTCGTGGCTTGTGTATTTAAATGGGGGTGTTCACATATAGGACGACGCGATTAACTGTCGTCCACGACATTTTTTACATTTTTTGCAGTTACGATAGATTTTGATAGATTTTCAAGCTAATGGGAACGGCTAGACACGACAGTCGTCCAACGATAAATTAATCGTCACGATATAGTGGGAACGCGCCCTTACGCGATAAAAAAAGAGGCAACTTCTAGGTGAATATAGCTGTAGGTAATTAGCGCTGTGTGACCTGAATTGCACTTTATTGTGTCGTAGCAAGAGTCCATTTTTATATAAATTATTTTGCGGAGTGAACTATCTGTATGTGCAACTTTGATTTCCTGTACAACTACAGTAGGCGAAATTAAATCTCCATATAAATCTTGCCAAAGAAAAAAGTCCCAAGTTAATACCCATTCCCATATAAAGTGTTATGCGTACGCGCCTAAAGACAATGCTATTATAAAAAGGCTATCAGAATGAAGTGGGTAATGTAGATTGTTGCGTCATAACGCGGCAGTAGTCTGCTTAGTAGGGCTGCCACAAAATAAAGCATTGAACAAAATTTTAAAGTTCTTTCACATCACCCGCCTGATACCAGCTATCCTACCTGATATGTCATATAAAAAATATCAAGTAAACCTAAAGTAAGTCATTCTAGCTCTGGCGTTTAGCTGGGCAATAATATCGTACTGAATTTTATTATTCGCAATTCGTATTAAAACTTTTACAAAAAATTGTAATCTTTACAAGTAATCGAGTAGAGTATTTTCCTCGGAAATAAAAGTGTGAAGGCGGCTTGGGGCAGCTTGAATCATAAGACACTGCTTTATCCCTTGGTGAATAATCTACTGTTATGGGCTTGATAGATTGCTATAATAGTAGATTATACAACAAGTGAAAAAAAGAGAATTTAATTTGAGGGACTAAGTTGGATACCGATCGCAGCCAAGGATTCTAAATTAGAATCCTGAGTGGAGCGAGGGATACAAGGACTGATTTTTTTTTTCACGAGTTGTGTACTCTACTTTTTACCATTGACTGCAAGAAAATAAATATTACTATCTATAATTGCAGCTTTAGAACGAAATAATTCTCATTTTCGTCACTGGAAGAACTCGTATTATAATTAAGTATGTTAATAGATTTTCCAATGACATAAAACAACCACAAATAGAAAAGAACCTAACTAAAATTGGCGGTTTTTTTTAAATTTAATTGTGTAGCTCTATGGAATAGCTCCATTTAGCCAGTATTTTCAGCACGTTCTTTTTTTTTTTTTGTACATCATTCGTGCTTGTTCCAAATTCGAAATGTTTTTATTCTCTCAGTGACTAAAAGAGAGTTTTATTCACAGTTATCGATGAATCAAATGCCCTTTTACGAGTAGCAATGGTAAAAAAGAACATGCAGATCTAGGTAAAAGAACAGATAGTTTTTTGAACTGAAAACTTCTTTAGGCGCGTTGTGCATTTTTGAGATGGGACTAAACCATTGATTTCGCGACACTGTGATGACACCAGCTTTTGACCATTAAAAAGACATCAACGCGTTGACTACCGCGGTGCGTGCAGTAAAAGACATCAACGCGTTGATTACCGCAGTGCCGATTTTTTTCAAGTTTTACTTTTGTCGGCACTCCCGGAGTGCCTTTGTTTTGTTGAATATCTCGAATAGTTAAATGTGACCAGTGGCCACCATACCAATTTCTGCCGCCAACCAGCGTTACTTTGTTCCAGTTGCAAGGTAGGATGCTGGTGTTACTGTTGTCATTAGATATGGATACCCATTTCATTTGTAGAATTTCGCTAGCTAATTTATTTTGACCCTGTATGTTTTGAGTTCTTGCGATACAATAAAAAATTTTGCTGTGAAAATTGCACATACGTACATACATAGCTACGTATAAGACAGGTTTCTTCACAACAGGTCAACAAGAAAGGCATTGACGCACGATCGATAGGTCTGCTGTTACCACACCTATTGTAGTACGCTCTGTCCTAGGACAAACATGTTTTACTTCGTTATAGTAAATCAGCTCGTCACGTTTTTGACCGATATTTTGCGCACCTTTTGGGATTACACCACCATTTTAGATTAAAGAGCACTTTGGCGACATTCTCAGATCAACAGCCTTGCCTTGAAGATCTAAGCACACATAACCTATATTTCACAAGTTAAGTTCCGTGTAAGATTTGTCATTTGAAATAGAATCTAGACTCTAGACATGTTTGTCAAAATATTAAAGCAGAAAAGGTATGAAAGGAACTTATAAAATAGTTGTTTTTTTTAAACAGGCTGCTACTAATTATGTAAGAAAAACACGTTGAGCCGAACCCAAATAAATTGGTATAAAGATAGGAGAATGATGATAATCCCAGGCTGCTACTGAGAAATTCATAATAGAAAAACTCTTTGAACAAACTGGGAATCCAACCAATTATCCTATGCTCAGCAGGCTGGTGACTACTACACCAACGAGACAGGCAAAATTAAATAATGGGGTTATTTACTGGATGGAAGCTTCGTCGCAAGAGAGCGCTGTGTTTGTCACTTGTCAAAGTGATCTTGAATTAAAAGTGACCAATCGGCGACAAGAGCCATCTGGCGACAAAGCTTAAGGAACTCTATTGGCAGCTGAATGAAAGTAACAAACGCTTAGCGCTGTATACGCGGAACTAATTTGGCAGTTTTCTAAAGAAAACTGTGAACCATTGAATAATGATTTACACTTTGACTACAACTTGCCAACCCTGCTGTAGTGTCTCAAGTGCAAGTTCGAGTGACGCAACACACCGGTGCGCGGGCGCAACTTTTTTAACAACTTCATGTCTAGCCTCTGTCGCTCTAGTTATGTGACGAAATGCTTGCCTTCACATAATAGGACTTAATTATAGCAATAGTTTTTTTTTTCTTTTTCAAAATTAATTTTGAAGATCAGTGCTGGGCAGAACGAGACAAAGTATGTTATGTGACGTAGTCTGTCTGTCTGTGTGAATGTTTTGAGGCCGACATCTAATTTTGAAGTCTGAACTACCAACATTTTTGGTCCTAGAATTAATACTAATAAGCACGGTTCTCTTTAAAGACTTCTAAAATGATGTATGCCTAATTCCCTATGCATGATGCCCATGACGTTGATGGGTGATCTGTTTATATTACTGCCTATATTGTGTCCCACTGCTGGAGAGAAACCCCCCTCTTTTTCCTCCCAAATCTCTCTGTTTTGTGCGATTTCAGGCCATGTTGGCCCCGAAAATATGGTTAAACCGTCACACCACCTTCGCCGCGGACTACCTCGACGGCGATATTCTCCGTCAGGCATTCAGTGAGTGACGATCTTTGCTCATCTCTCCGGATGCATTCTATTCAAATGAATGAGCATAAATTCTTTTTAAAGTGTGTTTTCCCCATTTTTACTATTCTTCAAATAAATAAATAAACAAATATTTTAAGACCAACACCAGGAAATATATTTGAATTTTAGACCAAATATACTTTTTTAGGGTTCCGTACTCGAAGAGTGCCAAACGGAACTAAGCCTCCGCTGTCCGTCCGTCTGTCAGTGAGCTGTATCTCATGAACCGTAATACATGTGGATAGACAGTTGAAATTTTCACAAACTGTGTATTATTTCTATTGCCGCTATAACAACAAAAAAATATGAAAAATCTAGCCTTACAGTAGTCGCATCTGATATGTAACATCTGATATTATGGCCGACAGTACCAACTTCTCGGAAAATGGGTTGGTACCATAGATATTTTTAAATAATACATTTATGGTCGGTACTATCTGACGGCCACCTCTACCACCGCGCGCGCTCATTGATCAAATCAAATAGCGCGCGCTTCCCCGGCTTCCTTTACATGCTTCCGTCCCTTTTCACAAAATAACTCGTACAGATACAGGAAAGCAAGAGAAAAGATGTTACCTTAAAAAATAAAATAAAGTTAAAAATCAAAGGGGGTTTTGTTTTTTTTTTTTTTGCTAAATATTGTACGGTGGTATGGAACCCTTGGTGTGCGAGTCCGACTCGTACTTGGCCTGTTTTATTGTAACGCAGTCGTGAAACCTAAAAATACAGACCATTATTTCTCATACAGACCATTATTTTAAATGACCATTTAAGGGGATAAGAGATAGTATCGTAAGTTAGTACATACATAATAAGTACTTAGTGTCTAATATGGAAGCCGTTGAGACATATAACAGTTCTCCACTAAAAGAGCTGTATTTTTCGTTTTTGGCTCGAAGTGAATGTTACAAAACTTTGCAGCCAATCTGATCTAAGGCTTCGGTCCCGAAGCCAGCGGCCAGCGGGGCGGCGGCGGCGCGGCAACGCATAGTTTTAAATGGAACCACTCGCTCCCCGCGCCGCTGCTTTCGTGGCCAGTTACATAAAATATGCATTTAAACGCGCCGCTGCCGTCGCTGCCCCGCTGCCCGCTGACTTCGAGTCCGCGGCCTAATGGAACGAATTGTGTCCAAAGGCAATTTTTTTCGCGTGGAAATGATCATGGATACCTTACCCTCCTCAGAAACGAATAATTAGCACTTAATGTTCCTACTGCTGGGACAATAGCTCTGGAGCAGTGAAGGCAGGCGCTTTACTTTGTCTAAATTATTTCATCACCTCTGCTGCAGCTGCTGCTTGCATGACAACATCGTGAGGAAACCGGCATGACCTTGAACCAAATTATCGAACGTGACATCGAGCAACCCGCACTGGGCCCGCGTGGTGGATTACGGCCCACTTCCTCTCACCGAGAGGAGGCCTGTGTTCCAGCAGTGGCCTTGTCTCTGAAAGAGGGAGTGAACTTTAATCCGGTGGTGGATGTCATAATCTTCGATTTTGTTTCTTAGAAGACTTGCTGGTTTGCTCACAATGTTTTACTTCATCGTTTTCGCCTCTGCAAAGGTTGATCCATTTCTCCATGGCATTATCTGGTCGCCGCCAGTTGATTCTGGACTTCAGGAACCCATTAAAAAATTAAAGTGATTTGGCGGCAGGGTAATGTCCACTTCTACTTGACTTGATGACGATTCATCACTTTTTACACAACGTTTTTATGCTGCATTCTCAGTAACTATTGAACCAATTTAGCTCAAACAAGATTGGTTCCGGTTACAAGATATTTGATACTACAGTCGCACTACCATTTAATAAGAACGCAAAATTTAAATCAGATTTTTTGGAACGAAGTTCTTTAACGCGGCTTGTTTAAAAATCTTTCAGAAATCGTCACGCTTAAAAGTGTTAATACTTGCGACTGTCTTTTTCTAATTCAAAGAAAAAGAGAGAGAGAGAGAGAGAGGGAGAACGCCGGCGGAAAAAACAAAAGAAAGGAGTAAATTGATAACAGTGTCGTGGGATGAAATTGTACACATTGGCCCGAGTACACTGCATGCCGGAGAGAGAGAGAGAGAGAAGTGTGAATTTAATTATAATGAAAATCCAGAGGCGGCTGTGAATATTTTAAAATTTTTCGTCATGGGTGTCGTTTTCATAGTTTTCGAGGGTGTTATAGCCGACAGTGAGGTCAAAATGTAAATCTGAGTGGCGGCTATGAAAATTTTCAAATTTTTCATCATGGGTATCTATCGTTTTCATGGTTTTTGAGGGTGTTAAGGCCAATAGTGGGATCGAAATGTAAATCCAAGATGGCGGCTGCGATTTTTTTTTTGTCATGGATGTCGTTTTCATTGTTTTCGAGGGTGCTAAAGCCGATATTGAGATCAAAATGTTAATCCAAGATGGCGGACGCGAAAATTTTGTTTTTGTTTTAAATCAGACGTGAGAAAGAACTTCATTCCTGACGGGGGTTCCCCTACCGCACACGTTTTTATATTTTTGTCTTGTTGTCTCGCAGGTCAACCTAGGAGATTGTCGGCTCCTTAACCAGACATTCCTGTGGGTACCTCAATAAATTAAGGCCTCCAGCCAGGGCATAAAACTTATAAACTAAGCGTTTTCATGCTAAGGGCACCCCCTGTGGCGTATGGACCTCGGATTAGGGCATTCCTGGGGGAGGCAGCAAGGGAGAGACTGGATCGGATGAATCAGATTTATTAATATTCGGAACCTTTTTATTACAAAATGTAATTGAAGTAACTGAAAACCTCAAAAAGAGTATTTGTTCTCACCATTTACAGTTCATTTTATAATTTTTCGGCTCAACACGAATTCGTGAAAAAAATTGGCTGCTCGATTTTTTTTTGCGTTTTCATGTTTGGTCTCATAATTATGAGTTTAATGACGGTGTCAGGTTTTCAGTTATTTCAATTATATCTTGTATAAAAAGCTGCATTCGGTTAGACTGGAACCTGACCCTAACATAGTTGGGAAAAGACTAGGAGATGATAATGATTGCGTAGTGTTTGGGTCACAAAGATACAGGCTTTTCCTAGTTTGGGACCCGCTGTTAAATCTGTCAAGTTTTCATACTATGTTACAGTCTGACTATTTTCTTAATGTCCCTCGAGAAACATCGCATTTCCGAATACAAACGAATATTAATTTCCATATCCATCAATTATTAGATTTATCGTGTATACTAATTTGAATTCAGAACTAAGTACTTAATTGTTGTTTTGTTTTGAGCTGTAAAACTATTTTCGTGCCTGTGACTTTAGCAGCTTTCCTCCCATTTTTAAAATAAATTACATTACGCTAAAAGAGTATGAACAACTTTAAAAGAGTATGAAAGGTTAAAGTTCAGGTAAACGGCGTAAACTCATTAGGGTCTGAAATGGCAATGGGCGTTCCCCAAGGTTCGATATTGGGTCCATTCCTTTTTTTAGTTTACATTAATGATTTACCCCAATTATTTCAAAATCAACCGAAGATGGTGTTATTTGCAGATGACACATCATTAATCTTTAAAATAAACCGACGGTCACAAAATCTTGAAGACGTTAATAGCTCTATTCTGCAAGTCCAAGATTGGTTTACGGTAAACAATTTAGTACTAAATAAAACAAAAACCAAATGCATTAGATTTAAATTACCTAATGTTAGAAGTAGCGAATGTGACATCATATTGAATGGGGAAAAACTGGAATTTATTAATCAAACGGTTTTCCTAGGAATCACGCTAGACGAGAAATTACAATGGGGACCTCATATAACATCTCTTGCGGGGCGGCTAAGCTCGGCCGCTTATGCTGTTAGAAAGATAAGACAGTTAACAGATGTAGAAACCGCGCGATTGGTCTATTTTAGCTACTTCCACAGCATTATGTCGTATGGCATTTTACTGTGGGGTCGGGCTGCTGACATTGAATCCATCTTTATTTTACAAAAGAGAGCTGTCAGAGCCATTTATAATCTACGTCGCCGCGAATCTCTCAGGAAACTATTTAAAAGGATTAATATTATGACGGTACCTTGCCAATTCATTTATGAAAATATTATGTATGTAAGGAAAAATCCACATCTTTTTAATAAAATAAGTGATAGACATAATTTTAATACTAGAAATAAAGATAAACTAGATCAACCATTTTTCAGATTATCTAAAGTACATACATCTTTTATGGGGTACTGTGTTAAATGTTACAACAAAATACCTTGTGACATATTGCAATTAAATGAAAGAAAATTTAAAACTCAGATTAAAAGTACACTTTGTAAACAAGCATATTACAAATTAGAGGATTATATCCAAGATAAGAGTGCTTGGAAAAATGCTGGTCCTGCTCCATAGGACAATTTAGAATCAAGACAAAATCAAACAGGTTGCTAATTTAATTGTTAAATTTATAATTTTGTATTATATG
Source organism: Omphaloscelis lunosa (assembly GCA_916610215.1). Lineage (NCBI taxonomy): Eukaryota > Metazoa > Arthropoda > Insecta > Lepidoptera > Noctuidae > Omphaloscelis > Omphaloscelis lunosa. The sequence continues at coordinate 4,384,589 of OU744271.1, forward strand.
ACATTGATTTTACATTCTGTGATTACTTCCTCACACACTGACTTATTAATTTTAAAAACATTAGGAAAATCGTCTACTTTTACTATGTTTGTAAATATGTGAGCACCATGTATCTATCATATAATTAAATTATCTGTCGTTGCTTCATTTTTAATTCTTTTTACCTATTGTGGTATAGTAATTTTATTCTAGGTGCATCGTCTTCACATATAATTATTTAAGTAATGTACGTACTAATACAAACTATTGTAAAACATTTTAAAAGAGTAACGGTGGAGTTTCTTGCCCATTCTTCTCCATACGAAAACTACCTTTTGGAAGGGGCGACTAGAATCAATTATATTATTTTGTAAATTTTGACGTTCAAAAGTGCCATACATGGGGTCTATTTGAAATAAATGTTTTGACTTTGACTTTGACTTTGACTTTATATACTTCCAAGTCGATTAAGAGCGTCCGGTCTGCACCAAGTGCAATTGATAGAAAGACGAATGACGAAACACGAAGTTTGCACGACATTAAGAAAGTAGTAATACTGTACTTGTATATATGTTTGTAAACTACTAGATGTGCCCCGCGGTATCACCGATAAAAAATTATCCTATGTTCTAACCCAGGTCATCGTCTACCCATGAGCCAAATTTCAAATCCGTTCAGCCCTTTTAACAAACAAACATAAAAACAAACGAACTCACATTCGCATTTATAATATTAAAAGTTAAGATTATTAAGTTTAGATGTTTAAGTTAAATAAATGAATTTGAATTGGATGAAATCACTGCGACATACATTTTCACATGAGTTCATCTAAACGGTCGACATACCAAAATTAGACCACGACCCAAGGCTCTCTATTGTCACATATCTTCCCAGATTGCTACAAAACTACGAAATTGCTGTAGTGTTAATATTATTTTAATTTTTCACAAATTGCCTGCCACCTATGTGAAGTGGAACGCGCGGCTCTCACGGGTTTGACGAAGTGAGCAATTGATAGATGTTCTCATAGGTCGTATGATCTTTGGGTCAGAACAATTATTAGTAATAGATCATCTTCTCTTATTTTCACATCATAATTATTGTGATTATATAAATATAAATAAGTGTGGTAATGTGGGTACCATACCTACTAACTAACTTTATAATTACCTCTGCCTACTACAGCAGACAAGTGCGACGCGACAGCGCGACGCTACGAAAACTTCTCGGGAATTGTTCTACCGCTGTCGCGTCGTCGCACCTGTCTGCGGCAGCAATAAAAAGGGATAAAAAGTATCTTATGTCCTTATCTAGGTCATGGTCTACCCATGTGCCAAATTGCGTACAAATCCGTTCAGTCAGCGAGGTATCAGTAGTTTCATAGCTTGTGAAATGTGTGTGTACCGTAGACACTTCGCGTGCCTACGATACCGTGACGTTATCATATATTGAATTAAAGACTCTTTGGCAATATTACTCGAATAATTATTGGTTCATAAGAATACAAATTAAAACATAGCCACGCTAAGTCTGCATAAGTAAAAAAACGGTGGAATTTGAAAATCAAAAGATGGCAGCACCATCCTGTTCTACGAAAAAAGAATTTGATACTTTGTCTTTTTGTTTTTGATAGGTTATTTTGTTTACATTCTGATTTATTCCTAGAAAAGAATAGTAACTTTAGCACGATTCAGTTTGGATTTAATACGGTTTTTCATCGTATGGAGGTAGAGCATAGGTACGACATAGTCACATATAATCTATTATGCAAAAATCAAAAGGCAAAATATCAAAATCATTAAATCTACTTACAACCCCGAAACTGACATAACTGACTGATGTAAAAGTATACCATATATAAAAACTTTTTGGGGTTGCCCATTCATTGCATTGCAGACTTAGCGTGGCCAGACTCAATCATATTTTTTTTCTAGTCGCTTGACAGCCCAGGAGGCAATTAACAGACGTTTTTTTATCGAACAAAAAACCATTCCTATTCTATTTAAAATACAAATTGTTAGAATTTTCTAATAAAGTGTTGCTTTCTTAATAGTCCATGTACAATATAAGGTTGCTTATTGCATAAAACCTTACAGTAGTGTACATACACCTCTGCCTATAGATGCGTCTTAGACATACAGCGTTATGTTATGTTTTGTCAAAATCGATGGCAAATCGATTAATCGAATCGGTGACCAACCAATGCATTTACTGACAATAGCCATACCTTACAATTTAATAACACAGATCCCTCCAACTATTATTCCTTTCAAAATCTAGTATTAGTGAGAAAAGAGCCTTGTATGTCTAGTTCCCATGCAATTACGGTCGCTATTATCTCGACGCGAATCGATTACGACAGATCCTCACCTTTGTCTATCGATACATCGGCACATCACTAGCGGTAGAGCGTTGAAAATTAAAAACAGATTAAGTAATTATTCAATGAATCTTGATTTGGTGTAATTGTTCTTAAAATAATTGGGAAATTGTAATTTTTTTTTGTGTTAAGAATCTTCAATTTTCATGGGCGTTGAAGTGTGCTGAATTGTATCTCGTGTCGACACGACATTATAGCTCATACCGTGGTGAAATGATTACTAAGTGAACATTTCGCCAATGAAACTCAACGCGATCAGCAACATCTAAACTGTCAGTGTCAAGATTCGACAACAATGATGTGAACGTGGTTTAGACGTGCTTTCTCGTTCAGCTGAAATTCGCTATAAGTCGGTAAGGTTGATAGCGGTGCTAACTGCACAGCATGAGCATAATCAGTCTATAATATCCCCACTACTGGAACACAGGCCTCCTCTCATGGTTAGGGAGTGGGCTGTAATCTACCACGCGGTATCACCCAGTGCGGATTGGTAGATGTCACATGTTTTTTTCGGTCGAATTTTTGGTTCTAGGACATGCCGGTTTCCTCACGATGTTTTCCTTCAGCGTTTAGTGAGCAGTGGTAATGAAATTATTTACACAAAGTAAAGCGCCTGGCTGGGTTCGCACCACAGAGTACATTATACTTGGTTCGCACCCATGACTCGGGAAGTCGGGGCCGTTACCACTGGGCCACCACTGCTCTCAAAACTGCACAGTACTACCACGATACCTAGTCTTGCCAAGGGGTATGATGCGCCTCACTACCGCATTATCGCATTTCCGTGTGCGTAAAATGCGGTAGTGGGGCGCGTCATTTCAAAGTGGTCAACCTATATCGAGTTACAGTAACTGGGCTGTGGAGGTCAGATAGGCAGTCGCTCCATGTAAATACTGGTATTCAGCTGCATCTGGTTAGATTGGCAGCCATCCCCAACATAGTTGGGGAAAGGCTAGATAGACGAGATGATGATGAGAGAGTTCAGCTTCATCTCTGGGATATCAATGCGCCTGCGATGCCAAAGGCATCGCCAAAGGTATTGCAGATGTCCATAAGCGGCGGAGATCATCTACCTGCAATTTAGGCTTTCAGACTAACGGATACAGCTGAATACCAGTATTTTACAAGAATCGACTTCCTATATGACCTCCACAATCCAGTTACTGGTTAATACGATACCCCTTTGGTAAGATTGGTTGGCCGGCGGGCTTCTGACGACCTGTAACGACTGTCAAAGATCCACGAATGACAGCCGAGACTAACGGCTTGACGTTGTTACCGAGGCACGGAGGGGTCGTGGTATGTAAAGATGGTCACTTATCCACGGACCAACTTCGGCAAGCGTAGCTTCATATGATCCATCGACCCGTGCGGCCATTATTACTTAGCCACGAGCCCCTCGGCGGTAACCACTTGTATTGTGTATTTATTATTTTGTATCTCATTTAAGCTGCACCGTTTGACGTCATCACGTCAACGTGCGCTGTCGCTGAAAACCAGCGAATTCGCTCTGTCTCGCATAGAGTCACAGCATTATACTGAGCAATGGCCGTTTTGCGTGCATGTGACGCATATTTTCTCCGAACTTTTTCATTTTTTTATATTTATATTTTTTTCTTTGCGTCATTCTTTACCGTAAATAAACGTATTTTCTTTCTTTCTCTTATCATCAGGTGAGTCGACTGCTTGATTAACAGAAGTGCATAACCCCGATTTTGAGACAGTTTTAAGGCTCGTGCAGACCAGCGCGATATCGCGGGCGCTACAAGGGTCTTGCTGCCTGTAGCGCCCGTGATATCGCGCTTGCCTGCACGAGCCTTTAGTCATTTAAAGACCGTATACCTACGAGTCAGTGGCATTGAACTGTGTATTAAATATCTACCTACATATTAAAGTCAACTACTCTGTGTTTGGTCTTAATGTCAAACGGTTTATACCTTGACCACGTAATTACTTACTTGTATGATAAAGGTACAGTATTTCTATTTTCTTTATGTCCCTCGGCAAACTTCGTGTTTCGTCAGTCGTCGAATTTCTAGTAGTTGCCCTTTGCACTTGGTGCAGACCGGACGGTCTCAATCGACTTGGAAGTATATAGAGTTGTTAATACTCTTTTAACTTAATGTAATTTATTTTAAAAATGGGAGGAAAACTGCTAAAGTTGCAGGCACGAAAATAATTTTACAGCTCTATATAGTTCACACCGAAATCAAAACAAAACAACAATAAAGTACTTAGTTCTGAATTCAAATTATTGTACAAGATAAATCTAATAATTGGTGAAAATGGAAATTAGCATTCGTTTGTATTCGGAAATGCGATGATTCCCGAGGGACATTAAGAAAATAAAAAACTGTACAGGTCGTGCCATTAAAGATGAGACTTGACGCACCACGTGGTTTGACTTGCGCAGTAGACGATTTGTGGGTCTCTTTAGCGGTATGAGGTCCCCGCTGGGGCGTCATCGGGGTGGGGGAAAGAGCGGCGGGAGGCGCAGTCATGTCTCATCTTTAATGACACGACCTGTACGTGGTTTTGAGCGTTGTTCTTATTTCGTTCCGTGGGTTACCTCAAGTTCCTGTATATTTAAGAACGGTTGCATTCAAATCTGGAGACGTACAACCCTTAGCACGAAGTCCGTAGTTACGGCTGAAGTTACGGAGTAATTTGACATTTTATAATTTAAAATGTATGAAATAAAATTATAAAATGTCAAATTACGCAATTTTTTTGACATTTGCATAGCAGTGAAAAGACGTCATTTGGTTATAAATGACCTTTCCTACATTCCCTTAATGTATTGCCTGCGGTATAACCACTAACCCTGAATATCAGGGTTATTGGTTACATATTACATTTTTATTTCATACATTTTAAAATATAAAATATTAAATTACTTGAAAATGGTTACGTATAACCATTAACCCTTTATATCAGGGTTATTGGTCACATTTTTATTTCATACATAAAAAAATAAAAAAGTCAAATTACTCGAAAATGGTTGACATTGGCATAGGGGTGATCATGGGTAATTTGGTTGCAAATGACCTCTCCTACATCCCCTTAACGGATTGCCAACGTATAACTAATAACCCTGGATAGATCTTGAGCAAAGGTAGCTAGTTAAAGATAAATATGACTAAAGGTACTTAAAGATTTCATATACAAATGCTGTTACTCTATTTAAGGAATAAGTAATTTAATAAAGCTATAATGGTGTACAATGTCACCTGATATGATTTTTGTGAGTACCGTGTAGGTGGCGACTACTATCTTAAAGTGCAAGGCCCCGCACTGGTTGTAAGGGATGGGAAAAATTAAATCGATGTTTTTAATAACCTTCTCTTAATATTTTTATCATGGTTTTTTTTAATTTACATAACTTGGAACCCTAAAGTTCCAACGTTTGGAAGGCTTACGAGGGGCCGGAGCCAACTCGCAGAAGCCCGTTAGATGTCTTTAATTAAATGAAGCATGGTTATTATGGTTTTTATTAGAGCTATGTTTCGGTAAAACTGTTGCTTTTCGACTTTTGTCGCCCATTGTGTTTGACAATCGTCGAAAAAGTTCTTTTCTCTCGTCGTTCTGTCCTCTAGTTTTTCTTTTAGTAGAGTGTTTTTTTTTTTTACCTTTTAAGTATTTAATCCGGATGAAAGTTGTTCACTTTTTCTGCAAAAATGCATCTTCAACTCTCATTCATTGACTTGTAGCATTCCAAAACAACCATTTTTATCCACAGGGGTAGTAACACCTACTCCTTTAGCCTATTATCGTCTACTGCTAAACTTTTGCCCATCTGCTGCTGTCCTTACATTACAAGCGCAATAAAATACAAATATCGATATCTGTTACTATTGAGCATCCACCCTCCCTAGTCTCCGTTCTCAGATCAAGTGACAACTTGGCATATCACTTGACGGCTCACTGGCTGGTCAAGAGAAGGCATACCACTGGCAGGACTACTCGCGTGTAATACTAGACTTAAAAGTTGTGTGATATACAGGTTTCTAAGATACACTACTCGTGCTGGCTTGGAAGTCAAGCCTGGCTTGATTGAATTTGGACTAGAATTAATTGCAAAACCTGATTATTGTTATATCAGCATATTCATTCACGCATTTTTTTTTTTGGGTGGGAAATTATCAAATAACTTCTCCCGCTCTGGGCGGAGCGGGAGAGTGTGTCAGACTCTTACTGACTAAAACCCACCCGTGTTCCTTCGGTTGCCCTGTTGCCGGGGGCCACGATCTCCCTTTCGGTTTTCTTCGCGACCCCGGCAGGTATCGGCCCTAGCAGACCCCGCCAATTCTGCTGACATCTCTTTGAGGCGCGGTATATGCCTTTTTTCATACAGTAAAGAAACGAGCAATATAGTTTGATCATAATTATGGCTTGCTCTCTGCGGGGTTCAAGTTTCTTGCCCATTCTTCTCCATAGGAACCTACGCTTTGGAATGGACAAATAGCTTACTAACCGACTCCTAGACAATTCAAAAGTTCCTCTTTCTTTTCATTTAAACCAGAATGCCTGAGAGATATATTCTCAACGGCATGTGCAGCCGCCTCAATAGGCTTTTAGCTAGTCTATACTGAATGCAAAAGGCGAACCATGTGTTGTACTACAAGTTAGCAGAGGCCTGTGTCCAGGAGTGGACAACGATATACATAGTTCAGAGATCTCGAGTTCGAACCCAAGGCTCGCACATATGACTTTTCGGATTCATGTCCGTATCATACAATTATCACTTGCTTCAAAAACAGTGAAGGAGAACCTCGCGAGGAAACCGGCGTGCCTGAGAGTTATTTCTCGATGGCATGTGAAGCCAAGTCATAGACCCATGCGCGGCATAAAAACTGACACCAGGTTAGTCAGTTAATTGATTCAGGCGTGACCTTGCGGAAATCCATTATAAAATACAATAGCCGTGGATATATTTATTAACTTTTCCGCTTAGCTATTTCTAAAGAGCCATAAAAACCCCTGAAAGAAATCGACACTTGTTTTACCTCTCAACGAGGCATCTCAGGATGACGATTGACTTGTCGCGAACTCCAACACGGCGTGTTGCCACACCAACCGCTGAACACAGACTTGCAACTAAATATATTACGTCTATTGTATTATACCAGGTTAGTCACTCGAAAAAGAGAGAAACGTTCCTGTAAATGGTTTATTTGAAATAAATGTTTTTAGTCTGAGTTGTGATTTCAGGCTTTTAAATCCAGTTTTCATAAAAATGGGTAACCGTAGATCAGTTATATTATGTCCAAAATTAAATTAGGCATATTAAAAATCCCAAAAATAATTCTTAAGTAGATACATACATGTCAGGTTGTTTATATATAACGTGGGTAATAAAAAGCAAGAACTTATGGGGATACGCTCACGTAGCCCGCGCAATTCAAATTGTCTGACGTTTTTTGCAATTTGCAGATCAATGTCAGGTTGTATTTTGATCAAAATAAGATTCACGACCGCAACATAAATTTATTTACAAAATTACAATATGTAAAATCATTAATACAACTCTCTAAGTTCAAATGAATGACTATTTCATGTTTAGCGGTTACATCGCCACATACGAACTGCGCATCAAAGACATGACGTCACACAAATCCTGCATCGCGCAATTAGAGTTTACCGCGCGATCGAGATATATACAAGATTTCGACTTAAGCCATCGGGCAGTTGCCCGCCGGACACAACAACCGTCTGGTCGGAGGATTCTCCCGTTTCTATGGTGGATATTATATTTTGTATTAAATAATAACGTTTGAGGTCAATTCCTAACTTAGAGAGTTGTATTGACGATTCTAAATACATATTGTAATTATGTAAATACATATTTGGTACGGTCGCAAATCATATTTAGATCCAAATACAACCTGATACTGACCTGCAAATTGCAAAAAATGTAAGAAAAATACCAGTCGGTATGCATTTAAGCGGAAATTGCAGAGTTTTTTTCATAACAAATAGAGTAGAGTCATCTCAACATCTCTCTGCCTTAAATTTGTATATATATATGTATATAAATATAATAAATATATGTATATTACATTAAATATGTATGTGTATTATAAGTTATAACCTATTTATGTACTGTTGTTCCTACCTATATTTTTCTAATGATATATTTTTAATAATTTTTTCTTTGTTCCTCTTAAACAGAGCACCTGCCATCCAATCTCTTCACCACCCTTGGTTGACTGGTAGAGAATGCCTAAGGCATTAAGTCCGCCTTTGTACCATTTTGAGTGTGAAAAGTTTAAATAAATAAATAATAAATAAAAATTTAATTTACTTTTGCCTTAAATCACCAAGTAATTGCCACAGTAACACATTATTATGATTATATTTTAAAGCCTTTTTTTTTTGGTGGGAAATTATCAGTGTCAGACTCTTACTGAATAAAACCCACCCGTGTTCCTTCAGTTGCCTGTATGATGCTAGAGGCTACGGTATCGCTTTCAGACTTCCCCGCGACCCCGGCAGGCATCGGTCCTAGCGGACCCCGTCAGTTATGCTGACATCTATTTGAGGCGCGCGTGGAACACAACGCGCCGTCGACCCGGGTATAATAATCAGGTCTGTGTTTTTCCAGTGGTGAGCAAAGGCATCCCTTTCCAATATGAACAGTAACACATTAGTTTGTAAAAATATGTGACGTGTGTGTGATGACGTGAGAGCACACATGCGCGTAACCGCCATGCGTATAAACCTGTTACGTTAAATGTCAAGGTGCGCATTCTGTTATCATTTCATTATAATTTATTTATGACGTATTGGGTTAAGTTATATATTTACAAGCTTTTTAAAACAGTTTCGTGAATAATGGAATGACTGACAGATTGTGACACAATTTACATAAAATAAATAAATAAAAATTATAAAAAAATCAGATTATTTTTGTACATATTTTGTTACTACCAATTACATTATTTTAAAACTATCATGTAGGTAACATAAACTCGTAATAAATAATTGAAAACAAATTAAAATTGAACTGAAATAAATTAAATTACTGTGTTTTTTTCAATTGCAAAATCCATGGGATTTTTTTTGAACAATATAAAGTTTTTGGGTAGGGTAACATAACCTAACCGAACAGTGATAAACCGATCTTATTTAAATCAGGGCCATTATCTGCAATTGCAAAAAATAACTTTATAATTTATAAAGTTATTATTAATTATTATAAAATACAATATCACTCATCACCATCTAGCTAGTCTTTTCCTTACCGTGTTGGGATCGGCTTCAAATGTAACCAGGTTCAGCTGAATACCAGTATTTTACATGGAGCGACTGCCTATCTAACCTCCAGAGCCCAGTTACTGGGTAAAACGGTCATGTGCCTGTAAACAACACGGTAATAATCTTTAAACTTGAACACAGCAACCCTACTTGGCGGCAGGAGTAGTTATGATGGCAGTTTGTCCCCAAACAAGGACCTTCGACCTATGAGTTTTACTATAACTTATACTAACTGGTTGTCAGACTTTCGGGCTTCTGACGAGTGACTATGTAACGACTGTCAAAGATCCACGAATGACAGCCGAGACCAACGGCTTCACGTGCTTTCTGAAACACCGAAGGGTCTTGTATATAAAGATGTTCACCTATCCACGGACCAACCACGGCACGCAGATATATGCCAGTGACCTTGGGTTGTTAGTTTACGTGTTCTGTACTGAGCTCACGCAACGCGTCGTACGTCCAGCTAGTAATAGGACTCGCCTATCAAAGAGCACTGTCCCAAATTAGACGCATTATTAATTTATTATACATAAAACAAAAGGTATTTCAATAAAACACGTACACTAAAATATCAATAATTAAATTATCTTTAAAATGGTGAAGGTTTCAGAAAAATACGCTTGATAGATTTTGCTTGATTTTTATCCGCGTTAGACATAACTTTACAAATTAATTTCACTATGTAATATAAACATAATCTAAAATGTTCTTATATTAAGTTATTTAGAAAATGCTCTAATTTAACACATATTTTTTCAAAATCATTAACACTACTCGTTTAGACGTGATCTTCAGTATAAAATCATTAAAAGTCGGTTATCGTCCCCTCGACCCGTGCGGCTGTTATCACTGAGCCACAAGCCCGTCATTGAATTTATTATTTATTGCTATGTATTTTAACTGTCTATTATACTTCTGAAGGCAGTGGAGGTGGCCTAATACTACCTCTCGGATTTTGACTGCAGACCAAACTTGTACCCACTACCTACCTTCCATCGACCCTGGAACGAACCTAGTTATTCCACGAGCCTTAATATCCTTTATTTAGTTAAATATACACCGTGACACAATAATTATGTAGGCAGACCGCAGTCTGATCACCAAGACAGAAGTAGATTGTGTCTAAGCACAGTACAGCTTTATGGAGAAGGTCCATTTTGTGCCTACTCCAAATAATTTGAAATAAGGGCACGCACTTCTGACTTTTCGGATGCATGTGCGTATTGTATAATTATCACTTGCTTCAAAAACTGTGAAGGAAAACATCGTGAGAAAACGGCATGCCTGCGAGATATTTCTCGATGGCATGTGAAGCTAAGTCAGAGGCTCATGGGCGGCATTAAAACTCTGACACCAAGTTAGTCCCTAACCACACGAAAAACGAAGGACATGAAGCTGATCATGATCAAAGGTCCATTTTATTTCGATTTGTGACTTCATAAAGACTATTTCCAAGGCTCGGAACCTGTTAAAAAAATACCGGTGAAAACTGGTTTATTTGGGTTTTACTCCGATCTTTTTTGAAGAACGGAACGTTTTATATTATTTTAACCTAAATTAACCGATTTTGACGACGAGCGGCATGTCGGTAAACGCGTTGCAACTTGTGACTACTTATGAGGATGCCGCGCTGAATAAAAGCTAAACTAAAAACCGGTTAATATTGCTGTAAACCGTTTAATCCGAAAAAACCTTTATGTAAAGGCTCCTCCAAAACCGGTTGAAAAAAAAACCGGCTTCTGCGAACGAAACCGAATTTAAAGGTTTTTGCGTCAAGTAAATAATAACGGTTTGAAAATTTAACCGGTATCCGAGCCTTAGTTATTTCTTTATTGTTTCTCACGAGGGAGCACCCGCCTTTAAATAGGAAGAATTATTAATTGTACGGGTTATTCAAATAGACAAAATTAAGCTATATGGAAGGAGAGCGGTAGGAAAACCGGCCAAGTGCCAGTCGGACTCGCGCATGAAGGGTTGGTACGGCATTATCTATAAAAACAGCAAAAAAAAACACGTTTGTTGTATGGGAGCCCCCTTAAATGTTTATTTCATACTGTTTTTTTTTCATTTGTTGTTATAGCGGCAACAAAAATATTTCATGTGTGAAAATTTCAACTGTCACCTATCACGGTTCATGAGATACAGTCTGGTGACAGACGGACAGACAGATAGACGGACGGATAGCGGAGTCTTAGTAATAGGGTCCCGTTTTACCCTTTAGGTACGCAACCCTAAAAATGGATCCACATGTGAAACTTGTCATCAATGAAAATGTAGTGAATAGCTGATGTGAGAGAATGGAAGAAAAAAGATTTTGCGCTAACTTAACCTTTAATAGATAAGTTATAAACAGCAAAATTCAAATTCTTTCATTCGAGCGAAAACTCATATACGTCCTCGTATATGTCCGGTAAAGAATGGATAACCTTGAAATAGCATTTAAAGACCCTATGGCTGTTCTAAAAAAAAATACATACCAAATAGTAACTAAGATTTTTATCTAACTTTTTTTACCTTATTTTCAATATTTCTTCACTACGAACACAAATGAATGAATTCCATCGGTTATTGGTTCTTGTAATATTTAACATTGACTATGCCGACAGAGAAGCAATAAATAATGTAACTAGAAATTGCCCAGTATTTAAAATAAAATGGTATCTTATGTACTACTTGAGATATATGTTTTTATTGTATTTTTTTAGAACGGCCATAATGTCTATTAAATGATTTTTTTTTACCCACGACGGAACGGAGACGGTATATGCGTTTGGGGTGAGAGGATGTTTGTGCAAATCCATGTTGAAATTTTTCTCCAAAACTACTAGTCTGATTTTGATGCAGTTTTCAGTTATGGGTTCGGGTTTAATTGGTGCATGTTCTTAGATATGTGTTACGGTGACAACTCACCAGAGGGCGCTGCAGCAAACATTGTTTGTGCAAATCCATGTTGCCATTTTTCTCCAAAACTACTAGTCCGATTTTGAAGCAGCTTTCAGTTATGGGTTCGGGTTTGATTGGTGCATGTTCTTAGATAGGTGTTACGGTGACAACTCACCAGGGGGCGCTGCAGTAAACATTTGTTTATGTAAAACCAAAACTACTAGTCCAGTTTTGATGCAGTTTCTGATTGATTAATGAGGGTTCTTAAATAGATGTTACGGTAGTAACTCACTAGAGGGCGCTATAGTAATATATTTTATATTAGCTACTACATATTAAAGACATTTCTGTCATTAGCATTCGTTTGTATTCGGAAATGCGATGATTCCCGAGGGATATTAAGAAAAAGAAATACTGTAAAGTTTTAAGTCCAAGTTTAGGAGTGGTCAACCTTCTGAATCTTTGTTTTTACCTACCTAACCCTGCCCAGATAATGCTTAGCCTTCATTGTACTTATTATTGCTATCTATCGTAACTGTCTATAGCTCTATAAGCAGTAGAAATTACGTAATAATGCCTCTCGGATTTTGAACAGTTCAATTTAGTATAGACTCACTGCTGTCTGCGGCTGCGCCCGCGTGGACTCTAACTCTTTTTTACTAAAATTAAAATTACTCCTTGTAACATCAGCTATCTGCCAGTGAAAATCGGTCCAGCCGTTTTGGAGATTAGCCGGGACAAACAGACAGACATACAAAATATTTTTTTTTAGTTATAAGTACCTACCGTATATAATTTCCTATGCATTTAGTAAAAAACTGTTATATTGCGATTACAAACAGACACTTAGGTATGTAGGAATGTGCGATTCAAGTACAATAAATAAAAGTCTTATTTATACACGGCGCGGCGCCATTTTTTGTCTTAAAATGGCGTACTTTGATCTAATTCTGCTTGCTGCCTGGAAAAGCTGCAATTTTAATCAAATTATTTTTAGTTTTTTTATTCAGATCGTTTAAGAGATTTTTTAATCAGATTATTTCGGATTTTTATTCAAGTGGTATATTTTATTTTTAATATTGGCGAAATATGGGTGTTCTATAGGTGCATCTCTGCCCAATCCTTCGGAAAATACGGCTGTGATATTATATTATGTGTTCTTTTAGAGAACAGAAAAAAAGGGTCAGAACTAGTAACTAACTGATGTCCTGAAACACAGGTTTGAATTAACCTAGATCGGACGGGTCGCTACCTAACATTGTAATTCCGAACTATCATTAATTGCACTTGTAATTAACGTATTTTAGTTTATTTTTAGGCATTAAATGTACATACACTTATATTAAAAAAAAACAACATGATGTGACATCACCCTTGGTTTCCAAGATGGCGGAAGCAGATTTGTACTAGAACACTGTACGAGACTAGGAGTTGTGTCCGTACTGGACACAACATTGATACGCAAGTTGCTATTGAGAATTTCCTGAGGAAAAAACACAGTAACACTTTGCCCCACCAAGGAATCTGTGGCGACATCTACATCGCCACATGCGAACTACGCATCAAAGACCTGACGTCACACAAAATCCTGCATTGCGCAAATATAGTTTACCGTGTGATCAACATACACAATTAGCCGACGTTGGCACGGACATAATACTATCGCGGCGGGATTTTATCACGCACTTGACTTTCAACGCTCTGCTTAACACCGAGAGTTGAAAATCCAGTGCGCGATATAATCCTGCCGCGATTTTATTACGTCAGTGAGAACGTCGGCTTATACAGTCAAACCTGGATCAGCGAGAGTTCAACGGACCGCGATCTCTGAATGAATCATAAATAGCAGATGTTATATTAGCAGGCTCAGTTATCTGAGAGTCAAAAACGACTTTCTCTTATAGAGGTTTCTGTTTCTCAGTTATGGAATTTTTAGAGGGAAGAAATGATGGGACCTGGCAATTACTCTCATTTATAAAGTTTTCTCGCTTACCCAGTTCTCACACTTCAGGTTTGACTATATAACACCAATCGTTGGGCAGTTGCCCGCTAGACACATTACCCGTCTGGTCGGAGGATTCTTCCTTTTCTATAGAGGATGAGTAAACTTTAGACCCTGTTCCTCATACCTCTGAAGATCGAACTTCACGTTTAGCAGTCTTGTTACCTGTCAGCTGAATCACCATTATCATTATTAGCAGCCTTGTTCCACCCACTGCTGAGAAGGCGTCCTCCCCTTGGTGCCATGCTTTCCTGGTCTGTACGAGTCTCAACCAGGCCAGCTAAATACATTTCATTTAAGAGGGCTTCTCCTAAAAGTTGGCAACGTCGCAAATAGCTGTCAAATATTTACCTGTTTTGATTAAATTGGCAATATTACTACTATATGGAAATGTGAAATGTGGCTAACTAGGGAACTGAAATATTGATTATGAAATGCAAGTGTTATAATTGCAATTCATTATTAATATTCTAGTTCGCTAATTAGCCACATTTCATATTTCCATACAGTAATATTGCCAAATTAATAAAAACAGCGAAATATTTGACATCTATTTGCGACGTTGCCCGCTTTCAGAATAAAGGCTATTAACACAATACCCCTTCGTAAGACTGGTAGTCACAATACAAAATCAAAATCGTGAATATTTGGAATTCCACCCCCATCAGACCGTGACGCTAGTAAATGTATGTATGTATGCGTAACGTGACCTCCGTACCGGCTGTACCGGACTGGTGTGGAGCGGGCCAAGGATAGCATAACTATCGGTCCTTACATAACAGATTATTATTTGTCTAAATACGTATACTATTCCGCTTTACTGCTTGGGATAGGCAGAACTATGACAAAAAATATTATGTCTGTAACTGCTCCATTTCGGAGTTTCTCTTCGTGATCGAATCAGAAATGAAGAGATCCGCAGGAGAACCAACATAGCCCGAAGAATCGCCGACATAGCCCGAAGAATCGCCAAACTTAAGTGGCAATGGGCAGGGCACGTTGCTCACAGAACAGATGGCCAATGGGGCCGAAAGGAGTGGCAATCGCGTACCGGAAGACGTAGCCTTAAAAGGCCTCCCACAAGGTGGACTGATGACCTTGTGAAGGCCGCAGGAATTCGCTGGATGCGGGAAGCACAGAACCGGTCGAAATGGCGGAGCTTGGGAGAGGCCTATGTCCAGCAGTGGACGCCTTTCGGCTGAATGATAAACTGCCCCGTCGCACAAAGGGCTGCTATTTCTGTAATAAAATTGTGTTCGACGTGTAAAATTAGCTCCAAAAATGTTATAGGACAGTCGTATTTTCGATTCAAAATTCCAATAAATTGACGATACGTCAAAACATTCAGTTTCAATAGATTAAGAGACCAGTCTATACTGTTTGTTATCAGTGTTATCACTGACGTCTGGCCTACTGCACTAAGCCTACCGAGACCTACTCAGGAATCGAAACAAGAGCCATTCGTATGCGAATGTTGTCAACATTACCAAAAACTACACTAATTAGTTCTTCTTTTCGTGTGGTTCGTGACTAACCTGGTGTCAGAGTTTTAATGCCGGCCATAGGCGTCTGACTTGGCTTCACATACCGTCGAGAAATATCTCTCAATCTAACCTCACGATGTTTTCCTTCACCGTTTTTGAAGTGATAATTATACAATACACACATGAATCAGAAAAGTCAGAGGTGCGTGCCTTGGGTTCAAACTTGAGACATATGACTTGGCAGTCCGACGGTCACACCACTAGGCTATCACTGACTAATTAGTAAAAAAATACTTTATCTTAAACTAATGCTTTCCGTGTTTGTTTATTAATTTTGTGCGTAGTAATTAAATTAAGACAGACTCCACGAAATTAATTAATTTAGAATTTAATGGTTCCGGCGTAAATTAATTATATGATAATATTGTACCTTGCATAAATCTACGCTACCCTACATCGAAACGATATCTTATCTAAGCATATTAAAATATTTATATTAAACTCAAAATCAAAGCATTTATTTCAAATAAACCAATTACAGGCACTTTTGAATTGTCAAGGGGTCGGTCAGTCAGAAAGATGAAGCTAGTTGCCCATTCCAAAGCGTAGTAGGTACCTATGGAGAAGAAACTCCACGGACACTCTTTTAAATCACAATATGGTTACAAAATATTACGAAAGTCACAGGTAAGCAACTATTCATTCATCTGCCTAGCCTTTTCCCAACTATGTTGGGGTTCCAGTCTATCCGGATGCAGCTGAATACCTGTATTTTACATGGAGCGACTGCCTATCTGACCTCCACAATCCAGTTACTGGTTACGATACCACTTGAATGGTAAGCTAAGTAACTAATAATCTACTATATAAAAATAAGTTGGGTTTTCCTTCCTGACGCTATAACTCCAGAACGCACGAACCGATTTCCACGGTTTTCCATTCGTTGGAAAGGTCTCGGGCTCCGTGAGGTTTTAGGTAGGGTAGGTAGGTAGGATAGGTAGGGTAGGTAGGATAAGTAGGGTAGGTAGGGTAGGTAGGATAAGTAGGGTAGGTAGGGTAGGTAGGGTAGGTGGGGTAGGTAGTTAGGTGCGCCGTTAATAAGTTCTTAATGCTACCCGTGCGAAGCCGGGCCGGGCAGCTAGTATCCTTTAAAATCTTGGCATAACATGAATTCATATGATGCTGCCCAAAATTTTTATTTTGAAATTTTAATAATAAAATCTACAGCACTATTTCGTCATTGTAGTGCGAGAAGTCACTAAGTGACATTTTAACCAAGATTATTAATGATGTCAAAGTGTTTTTAAACCCATTATCTACCTTATGAACAGGTAAAAGAGCTTAATTTTGTATAATACGAGAATGTCAGAGGTACATAACTACCTGTTTAGGCAAAAAAACAGTCGCCGAAAATTAACTAACGGTAGGTACTTGAGTAATTTATGACAATGTTTTTACTAACGTTTTCTCAATTACTAGGGCTACAATGCTCATTAATGTTACTCAGTTACTTTTCGCATACAATATATCAATTTCATTTCATGTAAAGCTTTCATCTGCAAGAAGTAACTAAGAGACATTATCAGTGGTTCTCGTCACTTAAATTACATTTTTTGAGTATGCTAAAATTAACAATCATACTTTTTATCATATTTCTCAGTTACGATAAATATATTTACATAATTTACTGAATATTAGAGTGCAGGGTAAAAATATAAATATTGTGTTCATACAAAGCATATGTTAACTATATGCGATAATGTGTTATACCGATTTATAAGAACAAAAAATCTTATCTCGAAACTAGCTATTTGCTCTTAATGAATTCTCGCTCTACAACTACGATTTACTTATTTGCGTTTCAACTTCAAATGAAACAAGGAAGCGGAAGCTGGTTATCGGTAAATCATGATCGTAAAATAACCAGAAACTATTTGGACTTAACAACATTTTAATTATAGTTATTAATACTATAGTAAAGCTACTTTGCAGCTCGACCAACCTGCGAAGTTGAGCAACTTTGTCAGTGGCTCAATCTTAGAAAGGTTATGAAAATGGCACAGTAGGGAAACATTCAAAGATATATTTCTGGATTGGCCCCTACGTTGCGCGTTGGTTGAGTGCAATTTACAGTACAAATATGTTCTTAATGTCCCTCGGCAAACTTCGTGTTTCGTCAGTCGTCGGATTTCTATCAGTTGTCCTTTGCACTTGGTGCAGACCGGACGCTCTCATTCGACTTATAAGTATATAGAGTTGTGAATACTCTTTTAACTTTGTCTAATTTATTTTAAAAATGGTAGGAAAGCTGCTAAAGTCGTAGGCAAGATAGATAGGAAAATAGTTATTATACAGCTCTATATAGTTCCCACGAAAATCAAAACTAAACAACAATAAAGTACGTAGTTCTGAATTCAAATTATTATACAAGATACATTTAATAATTGATGGACATGGAAATTAGCATTCGTTTGTATTCGGAAATGCGATGATTCCCGAAGGACATTAAGAAAATATAAATACTGTAATTGGCAGTAGGGAGTCTATTTTAACTTGTTCTTCTTCGTCGTATCGATGATTCCACATACCTTTGTTTCCACATTCATGTTTCGACCAGAACTCAGGTACCATCGGGGTAACGCATATCTAAGCATTTTGAAAACAAAATCCCTTTTTTTATCGTAGGTAAGTGATACTATAGCGGCCGAGCGCTGCAAGCAAGAATAGTCCTTACAGTGTAAAGATATGCGTTTCTTTGATAGTACGTCGAAAGTGTTACGTTAGCATCGGTCTCTTAAGAGTCATATCACACAGGCGATTTGCGAGCTTTTTCCCAGCGAGGCGATTTAACACACTCGCTGCGTAAACAGAGGGTAGGGACCGAAACCGGTATGATTAATACCGGTATGTCACGGTCACCTATAGACACCTGTGATCTCTTATGTGCATAATCAGTCTATAATGTTCCCACTACTGGGACAATGACCTCTCGATGAGAGGAAGTGGGTACATATGTCACATGTCTTAAAATTTTTGATTCTAGAACTTGTGTTTCCTCACGATGTTTTCCTTCACCGTTTTGAGAGCAATGGTGGTGAAATAATTTTGGCAAAGTATGGCGCCTGTCTTAGTTCGAATCTACGACCTTCAAGTCGTAAGTTGCGGCCATTATCATGTGCCTGTACTTAAATTACACTGGCGTCTATTCTCTTCAAACCGGGCCTCAGCAACGCTGTTTGAAGGCAGACATAAATTTGGTGGTTAATATCTCGGACGTACTTATTCACAAAAAGCTCTATTAATCTTACCTCGGAGGGACATTAAACACGATACTATCAAAAAACAAATTCTTCAAACATTCGCAATAATAAAATGTAATAACATAACAGACAGTAGGGTACATTCTACGCGACACTGGAGGCATTAATACTGCTTGCGACATCGACATAGGAATCACGGCGCGTTGCTCTGAACCGAACCTACTAGGTACTACCCAGAGTTGTGACATTCTTCTGTACAAGTCAAGTTATTGCGGAAATGTCGAGTAAAGTGCGGAGTAAGATATTAGCGCCATCTGTTAGCAGAAATGAGAACTATTCTGTCTTTCGTTGAAGATGAAATGCAGGGATTTAATTGCAATTTAAAGCTTATCAATCAACTCGGCTAATCGTAGTCTACTTGTAGTGGGTTTTTATGCCACCCCTAGGCCTCTGACTTGGCTTCATATGCCGCCGAAAAATATCTCTCTGGCATGCCGATTTCCTCATGATGTTTTCCTACACCGTTTTTGAAGCAAGTGATAATTATACAATCCGAAAAGTCAGAGGTGCGAGCCTTGGATCCACTCGTGAACCCAGACCTCTGCTGACTTGCAGTACAACACATGGTTCGACTTTCGTATCCAGTATAGATTAGCTAAAAGACTACTGGGAGTACCTTTTTTAGGTTCGTTAGTCGGTTTAGCTGGCGGGGGGGGGACGTCGCACACTACGCTTACCGATTCTTAACAGAGTGATGATAGAATCACAAGTATTCGTTAAGACCAGGCACTCCAAAGTCATTTTCTACGCAAACTCCGCCCCAATGCACTCCACCACTCCACTGTGTGCTAAACGCTAACACATCAGTAATAAAGTTGAATATCGCGTGCGCTCTTTGGTTGTGTTCGAGCACGGAACTAAATGTCGTAAGTCTCTATTCTTATTTCGTTTATAACTAAAGTAATAATTGATCTAGAGAAAAAATATCTTATATTTGGATAATAAACTATATTTCCTTAGTGTAAATAATTATTTTAGACATAAAAGCCGAGTAATATTGTTTTTGCTTCAAATAATCTTTAAAAAAGACATGATTTTCGAATAAAAAATGGATCGAGTGAAAATGTTCCAATTACGTGACTGTCTTATATTTGGAAAGAAACAGATCCAATAAATCGTATACTAGAGTTCCATTTTGATTGTATGCGTGATTTTTTCAGAATATTAATGCAAATTAACATACAATTTAGGGAGCCTCCTCGTAACGGAATGCAGGTGCCTAAATCAATCGGCAACAAGTCTTAGGGTATGTTATTTTTTAAGTTTAAAAACCAAAAATATATCGAATGATAAATTTTCCTCATTTCTCGAATGTTACTCGGAGCAAGGTTATGGCTGATAGCTCAATTAAAATGCTACAAAGTTAACTTGGCTGCATTCTTCAGTAATTATGACATTATCCATATCCAATATATTATTTCATTTAAATTTTTGTGAATGTGAAGACTATGTGGGTCATTCCTTTTTCTTTTTGTTTTGTTTTTAATTTTTTCTCAGTTAGTTCTAATTATAGTCTGACAGTTTGAGTAATTTATGCGGCCTACCCAAATGTCCTTTCTTTGGTATTGTTCGTCGAATCGTTGAGCTCCTTAAATTCTGAGTTGAGCTGCACGATAACTGACAAATGCGTGCACTGACTGGACAGGCCCTCTCATGATGTGATGCTTTCCTCAAAAGACCACTTCAGACACCAATCTACATGGTCTTCACATGATCTGACCAAGATTATGTCCGGACTTTAAAAGAGACTGTGACCTCTGAGTTTGTTTCGGCCTTTCTTCTCAGAGTAGTCAGATAGGAAACGCCGACCTCATCTAGTTTTTAAAATATGATTGACGTGTAAAAGTGTTTGTACAAACCTATTTACAGAAATAAAATCATTTATCATTTATCATTTCATTTATTTATTGCACAATGGACACATCGTTACAAGCATAGCTTTACAAAAAACTTACTTAAAAACTAATGGACACATTACCCTGTTAGGGCGCAGCAAATTACTTAAAACTATAATATATATCTATAGAATCTATCTATATTTATCATTTATATCCAGTTAAATATAACATGGACACTATTTATTTTTAAACGTTGGTTAAAGTTAAGTACGCGACTGTTTAACCATACATTTTGACGTTTGAAGATCACTTAATTTAAAGCTTATAAATAAACGCTGCAATTATCGTATAATATAGCTGCGACCTGCAATTTCACCCGCATGTCTCGATCCCGTGGGAATATCGGGTTAAAAGGTATCTTATGTGTTAATCTAGGTACATACCTACGAGTTTATTTCAACTCTTTATTAGTGGCTTTTGTGCACATGATAATGATTCAGATTTATTACAGTTGTAATAGCAATCATGGAATTGCGTTTAATTAAAATAGGTTAAAAAATGCAATTGAAGTGGATATATTTAGTAACCTGTTCCGCTTAGCTATTTCTAAAGAGTCTTAAAAAGACCTTGAAAGAAATCGACACGTGTTACACCTCTCAACGAGGCGTCCTCAGGATGGCGATTGACTTGTCGCGAACTCAAACACGGCGTGTTGCCACACCAAGCACCGAGCGCAGACAGTAAAAAATCAATTCAATTGCATTTTATAATGGATTTCCGTAAGGTCACGCCTGAATCAATTAACTATTTAAAATAGGTTTTTATTTTTATTAATTTATATATCTTTTGTATAGATTCTTTTCTATTTTGTGAATGTGAGAACGCTGTCGGCTTAGTGGACTGTAGATTTGTTGACCATTTTCTATTTTGTTAAGTACCTGGTACTTATTGAAAGACCTACACTGTCTTCCCATACCTAGTCACACTGTTATTTGAAAGAATTGTAAAAGCCAATTATTTTTAAAAGAGTAACTGTGGGTGAGTTTCTTGCCGGCTCTTCTCCATAGGAAACGACCAATTGGAACCGTGCACCTAGCTTCTGACGTTTCATAAGTGCCCATGTAGGTTTATGTGAAATAAAAATATTTTGAATTGAAAAAAAGGTCGTCATCAATTTTATCCTCACTTTTGCAATTACATATTAGGTTGGTTAAAAAGTTTTGTCCAATAATTAAAAAAAGTGTTTATTTGAAATAATATCTTTAATAAGCATTTTCAATTAAAAATATAATTGCCACAATTAGCAACGACACTAGCCCATCTATCGGGTAGGTCTTTAATGCCTTTGGCCCAAAACTCTGGCGGCTGCATCTCAAAAAATGTAGCAACAGCGATTTTAAGGTCTTCATAGTGTTTGAATGATTTTCCGCTTAAATAGTGTTTCAAATGACGAAAAAGGTGGTAATCTGAAGGTGCGATGTCCGGTGAATATGGAGGATGTGGAACTGTTTCCCAGCCAAGAGATTCTAATTTCTGTCGAGTTTCGTTTGCTACATGAGGGCGTGCATTATCATGTAACAAATAAACCGAGACTCGTTTCCGTCGTTTTTCTGAGATAGCTTCGGCTAATTTTTGGAGTTGTTCCGCATACGTCGAAGCAGTGACTGTTTTGCCTTGTGGGAGCAGTTCGAAATATAACATCCCCTTCGCATCCCACCAGCAACACAACATGATTTTTTTCGCCTTCGGATTTGCTTTTGGCTGAGTTGGTGGTTCTTCTCCACGAGGAATCCAGACTACACGACGGGAAATGTTTTCGTAGAGGATCCAACTTTCGTCTCCTGTTACCAAATTCTCGAGAAATTCTTTACGATGTGAACGAGAAAGGAGTGACTGACAAATAGTTACACGACACTGCTTGCTGTATTCGGTAAGACGATGTGGAATCCATCGGCTGAGAACTTTGTGATAACCGAGTGAGTCCAGATGATTGAGGATAGTCTGATGATTGCAACCGAGCTTTGTCGCTAAATCGTGGCTACTAGCTTCGGGATTCTCTTTGAGACAGGCGAGCAAAGCGTTATCATCGATGGTCGGTGGACGTCCGGATCTCTCTTTTTCTTCGAGGCTCGAATCTCCACCTTCGAAGCGATCAAACCAGCGTTTAACTGTGCGCCGAGAAACTACGTTCTCTTTACATGCATGGTTGATGTAGCTGCTGCTATACTTGCTCTATTGCCCTGTAGCCACTCGTAATAGATGAATGTTCGGATACGATGTCTGTCCATTTTAGCTAATATTCTGGAATAAAGCACGCACGTTGCCTTATATACTTCTGCCGTAGAAGTTTCGAGAATTTTCTATATGTTTGTCATAACCAATACACGACATGTTACTTCGCTAGAATTTTATGGAGTTTTTAAAAAAGTTGGACAAAACTTTTTAGCCAACCTAATATTATATAACTTTGGATGTTGGGATACTCCCAAGTGCTACTGGCGATGGCGGTAGCTACAAGGTACGCAGTTTCTTGCACTCGACGGCAGTAGCCCGCTGGTCACCAGCACAATTTCGCTTTGAACATTCAAAAGGGAATTATGATGGTGGACCACTAATTGCTAGAATGCTAGCGTAACCCAGACCCAAACTCATGAGCAAATAAGCATGTCACAGGAGTCTGTGCACAGCACAGCAGTGTATAAGCACAGTATAATAAAGTAACAGTATTACGTCTCGGCAGTAACCTTGAAATAATTACCTACGGCCGCTCGGTAGGTAAACCCGCCGCGTCCGTGCGTAACTGCCGCACAATATTGGTATACACTGAGATTTCGAAGCGCGTCGTTTCGGCCGCTTTCTATGAAGACGTAATACTGTTACTAATTTATACTGTGCTTTAAGCCAAGTATGTGGTGGCTTTAATTTATATGCATGTCCTTATGACTAGTTTAGCTAATTATACTACCCTATGTAATTTTATACACGCATTTTAGTTGAAGCGGGTGTTTGCGATGATACATAGTAGATTATCAGATAATGATAATGAATACAGCATTCTGATTTCCCAAAATAAAAATCAAGATCTCCAAAAACACAACTAACTCCTATCTCTTATTGTTACAGATGAAACGACCCAAGGCAAGCGCCCGAGACCACGTGATATGACGCTGGCAGAACCTCCTCACACCATGGAGATAGCTCAGATCCTGATATCACTGCTGCACGCCTGGGGACTGGACCCTGACCTGGATAGGGTCTGTGAGTCTAAGCTGGGGCTGTTGAGGCCTATGGTAAGTTTAAAGTCAAAAGTCTGGTACAGATATTTTATCAGAGGTTTGCAAACTAACAGGCTGGTCTTGTAATGGAGAGTTTTCAACGCCTCCTAAGTCCTATGTACATCTGCAATACCAAGACAGCGCAGCTCCTTTGTTATGGAAGAGACAAAGCTGACATATCAAGTGAAATTCAAACAAAACGTAAATTCTAATTCTTAAATCTGCCCAGCATTTTCCGAACTATGTTGGGGTCGGCTTCCAGTTTAAACAGATGCAGCTGAATACCATATTTACATGGAGCGATTACCTATCTGACCTCCACAACCCAGTAGCTGTGTATGTAATACGATACCTCTTGGTAAGACTGGTTGTCTACAAATTACAGCCGGGACCAACGGCTTAAAATGCTTTCCGAGGCACGGAGGAGTCTCGGTATGTTAAAATGGTCACCCATCCATAGCCCAACCCCGGCAAGCGTAGCTTAACCTGATGGGTCGAACCGTGCGGCTGTTATAAGCCACGAGCTCCTCCTCGAAAGTTCTAATTCTAAGTTAAGTAACCTAACCCAATCGACTTCTTAGATACTAATCACCATTTTCCCTCCAGGTCCCAGTCTGCTTCGGCGTGGTTTCTCGTCACGGCCACATGGCAGTTCAGCTTCCCACATGGCTGGGAAGCTGGTCAGCCGCCTGTGCTTCAGTCCCTGACGACCCATTGCTGATCACCTCGGATCTGCCGCCAGAACTACTGAGACAGGAGAAATTGACCAGGTAAGATGGTTGTAATGTATTTAAAAATCTTAGCGGCGAACACCCGCCGCCGCGCGCCGCAAAATTCACCGCGCAGGCAGCGCTCCCCCGGCGGCGGTGATCTCTCGTGTCCGGGTCTGGTTCAGGCCATGGTACGGAGCGAGAGAGCATGGGAAGCCGTCACTTCCTTCTGCTAGGCAGTAATGCTCGTGAAGGAGGAGGCGTAACGCGTGAGAGTGAGGCAAATTTCTCGCCCTCACGCCCCTAACCGCCGCAGGAAACGCCCTGGGCTTCGGGAATCGCAGGCCGATTCCCGGCCACCGTAGGCGCAGGCTTGCGGACGGTGAGCAATGGGTAACTCGCCGTCCGATAAGGACCAGGCCCGGGTCGACGGCGCGTTATGTTCCACGCGCGCCTCAAAGAGATGACAGCAGAAATGACGGGGTCCGCTAGGGCCGATGCCTGCCGAGGTCGCGGGAAAGTCCGAAAGGGATACCGTGACCACTAGCAACATGGCAACTGAAGGAACACAGATGGGTTTTAGTCAGTAAGAGTCTGACACGCCCTCTCGCTCCGAAGTTATTTAATAATTTTACCACCCAAAAAAAAAGCAGCGCTCCCCGTGAGCAAAAGCAGTATTCTTGCTTATTCTTCATACAACGCATCTCGTAATCACATCACAGCAAAAGTGTGACTGTGTACGCGTATTCAAGTTTTGGAAGCAAAGCTTATATTGCAACCCGTCCAAATTGAGAAGCCATAAAAGCACCGCTTAATTATTGATTGCAGAGAGTCAACGTTTTAGTCAGATCGACGACTAATTCATTCGTTTGTATTAGTTCGTAAATGCACGTCGTTCTTGTTTAAAAATTTTGTATTTATTTTAAATCATACGTGAGGAGGAGTTTCGTTCCTGACGGGGTTCCCCCGACCGCACGCGTTTATTTTTTATTTTAGTCGTGCATACCCTGTCTGAAATCTCTGTGCACGCCACTGTCTAAGATAATGAATAGAGAAATACAATAGTTTGGCATCTGTGTTGAGGTTGTCGTCAAAAACCAAAAACCAAATATCATGAGTATTTAACAAGAACCGGCTACTGATCAACTAATAATTATAATTGACAACAAAAAAAAAAACAATTTCGTTAGGATAGCTATGATTTTCTCGCCAATGTTACCGATCACGAATTCTCTAGGAGAAATTAAGTATTTACGAGACCAAACAGCGAGCTAAGACCTGCTTCAATGAAAGTAGCCACAAGAAAAGACTTTACCAATTGTTATTGCCATAAAAGCAATTTAATGTATGATCAACTCCAATAAAAATATTTAGATATTTTTGAAAGCTTAGGATCCTCTAGCTCTATTTAAAATATCCTCACTCACACAGACAACTGAAGGAAAGGTTTACCATTCACACTTGCTAACTGCGTTTTAGCGATTTAAAAATATTGAAATTAGAATTTATTTACGTTGCAATGCTTTTCTGCAACAAAGTTAAAGTCAAATCTCAATAAGGAACTTTTGAACGTCAGAATTTACAAAAAAAAATTGAATTGCTTTTAGTCGCCCCTTCCAAAAAGTAGTTTTCGTATGGAGCAGAATGGGCAAGCAACTCCACCGTTACTCTTTTAAAATGTTTTACAATATTTTTTAAAGGTACATACGGCTAAGAAAGGTACATAAGGTACATACGGGGAAAAAATAAATAGTAGGCTACATATCAAGCTTTACATTTCCAGTTTAAGCGGATCTCGCATTGTTTCAGATTTCCGTACAATGCGAGGTCAGCTTATACTAGAAATGTATATCTTGATGTGTAGCCGTGTGTACATTAATTATATTATCTTTATGTGAACACGATGCACCTAGAATAAAACTACTATTGGTAAAAACGGTGTGTAAATTCTTGTTTAACCTAGCAATATTATTTTAAACTTAATTAATATACTTTATTTCCAGACTCTTCTCATCAAAACTCCACTGGGAGCTCAGCACAACTTTAACAACCAACCACCTACTGTCCATCGTAGCTCTCGCCAACACACTCATGTCAATGAGCAACGCGAGTTTTGTGCCCGAGCAGGAGGTCATCAGGCGCTTGCACAGGTGATGATGATACCATAGTGATATCATAGTGATAGCACAGTAATATCATAGTGATAACTGTCCATCGTAGCTCTTTCCAACACATTCATGTTAATAAGCAACGCGGGCTTCGGGTTCGAGCAGGAAGTCATCAAGCACCTGCACAGGTGGTGATGATACCATAGTGATAGCACAGTGATATCATAGTGATAGCTGTCCATCGTAGCTCTCGCCAACACACTCATGTCAATGAGCAATGCCAGCTTATTCAGAAATATGATGAAATATGATATAGTGATAAAAATAGAAAATAGAAATCACTCATTTGCTGAAAATGTAGATATACTAGTATATATATTAAAATTAGTCCAATGATTCCAATGATTATAATTCCGTAAATACATATTGGGAGTGCTTCCGCTGCCGGCGCTGGCTACCAAAAATATCGCCATTAGGAACCGGCATGATATTACTACTGGCAGCTGAGATTAAAAACATCGGCTGCCGGCACATTACATACTCTATGGCCGTCACCGCCGGCTTCAATAATGGACACCGGCGGCGCGGCATTTATGGAAACCCTTCCAGTATTCAGAACTGCCAACTAACTAACCCTAATTAAAGTTTTTTTTTTTTCTATAATTTTCTAGTCGTTTTTGGCGTAGGAGGCACAGTTCTAACCTAACTTAACCTTTTTTGCGAGTAAAAATATTTAACCTAATTTAACTAGTTCGTTTCCGGGTACCTACTTAGTACTTGATAACTGGAATATGGAAATATAATACTGAGAAAAGTAATGCTTTATTAAATGTCTTTTTAATTATGCGTACCCCGCCTATCTACTCCAATATGTTAAATTGCCAACTCCGTTTTCCGCTTTCTTTTTTTCCAAACTCAGCGCCGGCAGCCAATTCAGAAACCGGTGCCGGCTGCCAATTCAGCAACCGGCGCCGGCAGCCAATTCTGGAGCCGGCGCCGCCAGCGCAGGCACTCCCATACATATTTGATGGTCGCAAATCATCACAGCCACCCACAAATGATTCCGATATCCTATTTCCAGAATAAACCATTTCATTTCACACATCTATCATAATAATTTGACTTTGACTGCGTTCTATTTTGTACGTAGCAGTACGTTCTGTTTTCTAGTTCAGGTGAGACCGTAAAAATTACCTTAAAATCTCCTAAAAATCTGTGTGTAAAAGAACAATAACCTACCCTTCCGGGACGTCAACTCCTATTCTTCCCAGACCATCCACCAGGAGCTCTTCATCCTGGGCTCAAGACGAGGAGCGGGAAGAACAGCTGGCGGCTCAGCAGGCGCACATCAAGCAGGGCTGGTCGCTACTGGCAACACTGCATTGTGTACTGTTGCCTGATAAGGTTGTTGCTGCAGGTTAGTTCTTCCTTATTTATTAGGCTGGTGTCCGGGAGACCCGCACGGGTTGCCCGCATACGGGAGATCCGTACGGGTAGTGCCCGCAGTGCTCTAAAACGAGGGAGTTAGTACGATACTGTTGCACGGGTACGAGCTCTACCCGGAGCGGGTCGCGTACGGTCCAATCCGCGTCGCTGTGAAACAATGTTCTAGTGCCTCACGTGTGTCTCCGTTCCGGGAGCCCGTACGGGCGGCCCGCATTTGTCTCCCGGATAGCTGTGAAACCAGCCTCAGTAGACTAGCTTCTGCTAGCATCTACGCCCGCGGGATATCTTAATAAATTATAGCCTATGTTACTCAGTGAGAGAATTTTTAAAATCGGTCCAGGAGTTTTTGAGTTTATTAATTACAAACAAAAATACATTTTTTTCCCCTTTATAATATTAGTGTAGACTAGCTTCTGCCCGCGACTTAGTTCACGTGGAAGTCGATAAAATATAGCCCATGTTAC
Organism: Omphaloscelis lunosa; assembly: GCA_916610215.1. Taxonomy (NCBI): domain Eukaryota; kingdom Metazoa; phylum Arthropoda; class Insecta; order Lepidoptera; family Noctuidae; genus Omphaloscelis; species Omphaloscelis lunosa. The sequence goes on from OU744271.1 coordinate 4,413,738, forward strand.
TCGCTGATAATGTAGCTTTCTATAAGTGAGGTAATTTTTTAAAATCGGTTCAGTAGTTTTTGAGTTTATCCAATACAAACAAACATACAAAAGATCAAATCTTTCTCTTTATAATATTAGTGTTCGTAGATAGAAACTACATAAAGAGAGTAAGTGTTAGTCAACAGCAAAATTGTTGTTTTTTTTTTAGTTTTTCTTCAGTATTTTGAAATTCAAAATTTAAGCGGATAATTATTGTTCTAACTCTAAGATTGTATAAGTGTCACCATTTAAGTCTTACCGCCTGTATAATAAAGAATTACATTAGGTTTTATACATTTTTCCATTTACTTTTTAACCGACTTCAAAAAAGGAAAAAGTTCTCAGTTTGTCGGAATCTTTTTTTTTTTAATGTATGTTCTCCGATTACCCGAAGACGGCTGGACCGATATGGAAAAATCTGTTTTTGTTTGAAAGGGTATTTCTAGATGGTTCCATATAAATTGTATTAAGTTGATTTGTTATTTCGATGTTTCGCCAGATATATCATCTTTTACCGTTAACTGGGCCCAAATCTAAACAAGAGCAGACAACCAAGATTCAAATGCAAGTGAGACGCTTTGCAGTCTTGTGTCAAACTTCAATTCTTATAAAATGTACAGGTGCTTAGTACTAAAATGAACACACATGTTTTGGTCATTTGTTTGTCGACAGCCAGTCTTATAGTTTAACCTCAGCGCTGTATCGCGCCTCAAGTAAGTGCGCAGGTCATGGGAGGCAGCGCTCATTCGTCAACGCTCACCGTCTTGCCTTCCGCACGGTATCGGTCTATCTATGGTAAAATTCTAAAAAAAAAATACTATATCTGTATTTTCTTCTTGTTTGTTCATTTAGGAGCCAAGAGCTTCAAGCGCCCTCAAGTGGAGATGTTGGCTCGTCGCTGGCAACATCACTGTTTAGAAGTACGCGAGGCGGCACAGGCGTTGTTACTTGCCGAACTTGGCAGGTGAGTGCCCCGACAAACGTAGTTAGCGCCCTCATCCCAAATTACTTTTGGTTGGTGCCGAAGCCTTTTTTTGCATACATTTCTATCAGTCGCCATCTCAGGGTTACCCTACTAGGGTTGCAAAATTACGTATATTTTACGGTCATTTATATAAATTACGGTAAAATTACCGGCGACTTATGAAGTTTTAAATTTTAATTTCTGCTGTCCTCTGCTCTGCCTCTGCACATAAATCATAATATTATAATCCATGACATGGTGTGATTCATATCTTGAATTCTTGACTTGAGATTTAAGTTTTAGGGATTTTTAGTACGCATGAGTCGTACGAGCCCAGTTTTGTTTTTTTTTTTTTTTTTTAAGTTCCAATACTGCTTATATCTCTGGCAATTTTCATTCAAATCCATTAATCCGTTAATAGTGAAGTAGTGACATACACATGATACACACAAACATACTCACTTCCGTATTTGTAGTGTTTTACTGTATGAGTACGTTTAATACGTTTTTTACCGAAAATTACCATATTTTACAGTAAAATACCGTAAATTACGTAAAATAACATTTTTTACCGTATTTTACCAGGGTAATTTTACCGTTTTACATCTCTACTCAGTAGTCCCTAATCAAACCTTTCGAGCCACAATCATCTTCATACAATTCATCCAGCGATTTTTTGGATGTTTTCAAATTCAGTTCCTTTATTTCATTAAATAATGTTGGTTACGTTTTTTCTTGACAGGCTCGGTCCAAAAGGGCGTAAGACTCTCGTTGACAACTGGGCACAGTTCCTGCCTCTGTACACGCACACGGAGAGTATCAACCCGCACGCCGCGCACAAGGAACCCGCCGAGAAAGTGCAGCAAGTTGTACGTATAAAAGAGAAAAAAAAAATTGATTATTATGGCACAAATTTGTTTAGAATAAGCTTACAAAAAAAAAAGGAAAAAGAGGAATGAAACAAAACCATGCCTCACAGCTGCGCCAAACACATAATACACAATCCAAAAAAAGAAAAGAAAGAAAGAAAATTAGTTTATTTGCGGTAAACACGACGCAAAGAAAGATAAAAAACAAAACACTTAAATAACAAATTGGGGGAAAATATGCGTCACATCATAATAATATTCCCACTGCTGGGATACAGGCCTCTCTGTGAGAGAGAAAGGGCCGTAATCCACCAAGTGGGCCTGGGCGAGTTCATCACGATGTATCTTGACCGTTTTTAGAGCAATGGCGAGAGTAATTGCAATAAAAAATTTAATAGAATTTTATGGTAGTAAAAATTTATTGATGGCTACAGAACTTCAATAACTTTTAAACGTGGGGAGGTAAATTGCTTTTCCAGATTTAAAATCCCCCCCGACCCTTGCTCGATAACGAGATGCCAGCAGTTGTTGCAGCTGAGCACGTAGCTTAGGTAAAATTCCCCGACTAATAATCATGATCAAAACTTTGATCCAGCCCGTCCCATCCTTGATGTCCTCCCTCCGGTTGACGCCCTAAGCCGAGGTTCGTACCCCACAGGGGGTGCCCTTAGCGAGCGTTCACTTAGTTTTAATTAGCATAGTTGAATAACCCCTGGCTGGAGATTTTAAGTGTAGTAGCTTAAGGCACCCACAGGAAAGCCCGGTTAAGTAGTCATGATCTCAGAGGTCAACTACGAGATGCCCTACATAAAAAAAGCACTAAAATGCGCTCGCAATCAGAATCGCTGTCATTTTGTCTAGTTGGTTATCGTGAATACGGAATTGAAACATAATTGTAATTGTTACTGACGAATTGTCGAAATGAAATCCATTATTATTGTGAGTGCGATTCGAAATTAAGGTACAGTTCAGCTATATTTAAAAAAAAAAATATTTACAGAGATTATTGACATTGCTCGTTGGTCTAGTGGTCGCAAGCGCTACTGCTGCGCTAATGCTGAGAAATTTCAGGTAGAAAAATCCAATAACACTTTGCCCGACCCAGGAATCGAACCCAGGACCGGTCCTGGGTTCGATTCCTGGGTCGGGCAAAGTGTTATTGGATTTTTCTACCTGAAATTTCTCAGTAGCAGCTCGGAGTTTGGATTTGTGCCCGATTGATGGCAATAGGCTCGCCCCCTATTACATGGGACTTAAACATAACTGGCGAAATGTGGGTGTACCTGCTACAGGGACACCTGTGACCAACCCTTCGGGGAAACAAAGCGTGATGTTATCACATGTCAACACAGAACTATTTCCCATCACTGGCTGACAAAAAAAAAAACTTACAGAAACAAATTCTACATTCAAGAAATCCCCCTTCTTTTCTTACAGCAAGAAGAAGAATTTGAAGAAGAGGAAGAAGAGATAATCCGCAAGCCGTCGTCGTTAGCCGAACTCAAGCGCAAGCAGACCACCGCCGTCGTACTGTTGGGAGTCATCGGGGCAGAATTCGGACAGGATATTACCAGCGAAGGTATGGTTTTGGTTATGGTTGGGAGAGGCAAATTTCGCGCCCTCACGCCCCTAACCGCCGCAGGAGGAGACGCCCAGGGCGTCGGGAGTCGCAAGCCGATTTCCGGTCACCGTAGGCGCGGGCTTGCGGACTGTGAGCAATGGGTAGCTCACCGTCCGATAAGGACCAGGCCCGGGTCGACGGCGCGTTGTGTTCCACGCGCGCCTCAAAGAGATGTCAGCAGAATTGACGGGGTCCGCTAGGGCCGATGCCTGCCGGGGGTGCGAAGAAAACCGAAAGGGAGATCGTGGCCCCCGGCAACAGGGCAACCGAAGGAACACGGGTGGGTTTTAGTCAGTAAGAGTCTGACACGCCCTCCCGCTCCGCCCAGAGCGGGAGAAGTTATTCGATGATTTCCCAACCAAAAAAAAAAAAAAAAAATAACAAAAAAAAAAGGTATGGTTTTCAATAATAAAATTATGTTTATAGATATTGTGTAAATGTAAAAAAGTGGCCAAGTGCGTGTCGGACCACGCACAATGGAGGGTATGAATTTACCCCAAGAACAAACTTAACTTTGTAGTTGAAAACATGTCCTCCCATACGGAATGTATGGGAGAACATATTTTTGCAACCGCAAATGTTAGTTGATCAATTATTACTCATTAATATCGTTATATAAACTACTGCCGTGAATTTATCACATATCCAATATTTTTTAATGATTTATTTTGCCATTTTGTCGCCATGAATAATATATATACTCCTGCCAAATAAAAGCTTTCTAGTATTAAGAGTCTGAACTAAGCCGCGGACAGACAGACAGACATGGTGAAAATATAAGGGTTGTTTGTTGACTACGGAACCCTAAAAAAGTGCCCCATTGCGCTCTCTCCCTCTCTATCCCTCTCTCTCCATCGGTCTCTCTCTCCCTCTCTCTCCATCGGTCTCTCTCTCTCTCTCTCTCTCTTCTTTTTTACGTAATCAAAAAATTACGGCGATAAATTGAGTTAAAATGTGCCATGACGTCACGAGTATGTAGATTTTATACTTACTTGTGACGTAGCGACCCCCACTCCCCAACTTTAATTGATGCGTTTTATCCAAATAATTTTTTATTAATATTAAAATGATTAAGCAAAAAAACGTGTCTAATATTTATTTTATTATCTGACTGACGGACTGAATAGAATTTCTTTTTTTTTGACCTAGCCATCATCCCTGTTATAAATTAGACGATTTCTACTTTTATGAAATGTGCTGAGACAGCACATTTGTCAATACATTTTGTGTAATAGCTCCACCACTTTCACAGCTTACCCTATAATTATTTTGATGGCATAATATATCCATTTATTAAAATAGCTTAGTCTATAATTTTGTTTTTCCAAGTGTCAATTATGAAGCTATACCACAGATTAATAAAGATGGTTCTCTCTGCAAAATCATTTAAATAAAAAGCGACTCTTCCTACGACACAATAAAGTGCAAATCGGGTCGCACAGCGCTAATTACCTACAGTTATATTCACCTAGAAGTTGCCTCTCTTGCTATCGCGTAACTCTTAAATCTTCTGACTACGTTACACTCACTGAATTGGCCCGACAAGACGGGCCCGTCGCATACTTGTAGCTTCATACCTAAAATACGGAGTGAACCATCTTTATTCATCTGTGGCCATACTATTATTATACAGTATAACTATTTTCTTAATGTACCTCCGCAAAGTTCGTGTTTCGTCATTCGTCGGATTTCTATAACTTGCCCTTTGCACTTGGTGCAGACCGGACGGTCTCAATCGACTTGGAAGTATATAGAGTTGTAAATACTCTTTTAACTTAATTTAATTTATTTAAAAAATGGGAGGAAAACTGCTAAAGTCGCAGGCACGAAAATAGTCTTGCAGCTCTATAAAGTTCACACGGTAATCAAAACAAAACAACAATAAAGTACTTAGTACTGAATTCAAATTATTATACACGATAAATCTAATAATTGATGGGCATGGAAATTAGCATTCGTTTGTATTCGGAAATGCGATGATTCCCGAAGGACATTAAGAAAATATTCAGGCTGTAAATTGCTAATATGCCCCAGCAAAATTATACCCTAAAAAAGCTTCCTCTAAAATAAATTTATATTATAAAGCTCGCTTGTATAAGTTGATATGATTTGCATTATGTTGCTTGCTTGTTTTAGGCGCTGCCGGCAATAAGAGGAGAAAGGACGGAGATAGTCGGAAGAGCTCCGTTGTTGAAGGTAGTTTAAATTATTTATATTAATTACTTCACTACATACCTATTACAAAACGGGCGTAATGTACAGACGTGGCGGGGGGACTTTTTCTTTTAGTGTTGTTAGTGACTAACCTGGTGACAGAGTTTTAAAGCCATAAGCCTCTGTCTTGGCTTCATATGCCGTCGAGAAATATCTCTCAGGCACGATGTCCTCACGCTGTTTTCCTTCACCGTTTTTTAAGCAAGTGATAATTATACGATACGCACATGAAAAGTCAGAGGTGCGTACCTTGGGTTCGAACTCGAGACCTATGACTTGGCAGTCTGACGGTCACACCACTAGGCTATAACTGCCACTGTCCGTCTGTTTGAAAGCGATAAACTCAAACACTACTGAACGTGATTTTCATGGTTCAGGTTTTGTGTAAATTAGCTGACGGCTAATATGACGATGTAAAATACTCCCAAGTAGGATGAACATCTGTGACATTTTTATCTAATTCATATGCTCATGCGCAACAGGCTGATAGAACGACACTACGATAGAGAAAAAATAATTGTCATATATGCTCTGCTACTCGTGCGAAACTCGGGCGGGTTATTAGTATCATATAATCGACCCTAATTTAATAAATATAAAAGATTTGTTTTTTTGTTTGTAATTAATAAACTCAAAAACAATTGAAACGATTTTTGAAGTGATAACTTCTTTAGGAGCGTTGGGCATTTTTGAGATGGGACTAAACCATTGATTTGGCGACACCGTGATGACACCAGCTTTTGACCATTAAAAAGACATCAACGCGTTGATTACCGCGGTGCGTGGAGTAAAAGACATCAACGCGTTGATTACCGCTGTGCCTGGAGTAAAAGATATCAACGCGTTGATTACCGCTGTGCCTGGTGTAAAAGACATCAACGCGTTGATTATCGCGGTGCCTGGAGTAAAATAAATAGATAAATAAAATAAATAAAATTCGTTTATTTCAGGTAACAAAACCCATATTAGGCAACAACATTAAAATGATCAAATTATAAATACATACATTATAAATTATTTTAAATTAATACAAAAGATAAAAATATCAATATTATACAACACACAAATTAAATACATTAAATTAAAAATTCATAATCTAGATGATCCATTAATTAAAATTAAAATTAAATTAAAATCCATTCATTTTCGATGACTTCATCCATACAATTCGATTTAATATATAAAAATAAATAAAAAGGCCAAAAAAAAAAATTATAATAATAAATAAACAATTCAAATTACCCGCTTTATAAGGAATAAAAGACATCAACGCGTTGATTACCGCGGTGCCGATATTTTTCATTTCTGTCGGCACTCTCGGAGTGCCGCTGTTTTTTTAATTATTTCACCAGTAAAATGACGATCAATGATGATGAATGATGATTCGCGACCGTAACAAATATGTATTTACAGAATTATAATCATTAGAATCGTCGATCGACTCAATTTGCAAATTGCAAAAAACGTAAGAAAATTTGTAATTCTCGGGTTACCCTGGCATTTCCACCTTAAGTTTTAGTCAATAAGAGTCTGACACGCCCTCCTGCTCCACCCAGAGAGGTAGAAGTTATTTGATAATTGACCACCCAAAAAAAAAACTAATCTGTATCTCATAAACAATACTACTTTCGTTCCAGGTTTCACCCTAAGCTCCTCCAACAACCTAGCCCGCCTGACAGCTCTGGCGCTCACCCATCTACTTCTAAGCCCCGCGTGCCCGCGCTTGCCCGCGCACACGCCGCTGCGCCGGGCGGCTGTCGACCTGCTGGGGAGAGGGTTCACTGTCTGGGAACCTTATTTAGACGTTAGTCATGTTTTGTTGGGTAAGTGAAATTATTTTTATATTTTTATTAGAAAGAATGAAATAAATATGCATTGTTGTTAACTCCTACTAGATAAACGCACATCAGGGACTGGTAGCGACATCTCGAGGCAAGAAACGACACCACACGCTACGTCATACCTATTTCTCGAACGTGATTGGTTTTCATTTAAAATATTGTTCCCTCACCCCTCTCCTTGAATATTGTAAGGTCAAGATGGAATACACATAATTTGTTCGTTAAAACTAACGCATCGTTTTAATTGCAATCCTCAACACAATCTATAAAACACATGAGTTTTCACCAAACCTCACCGCTGCTGCTACATTTTGGACCTTCGAACCGAACATTGGGATATCGATACCTACAAGATCGCCGAGCGACCTTTGGATGACCCCTTGCACGTGGCGGATTGAGAAGAAAACGCAAAAGGTTTCATCGAAAATAATATGCAATCGGTGGGGCCAATCCTTACTCCTTCCCATTACTCCTAAGTTCTAATTGGTGCTATAGTGTGTCTGTGCTCTTATTTCAGTGAAATTGCCGCATTGTGTTCTCGGAATATCGGATTTCCAGTCAATTACTAGCCTGGTGACGTTGCTAGCATCAGTGCCGTGGGTAATTGAGCTGACGATCATAAAACCGTGAGTACTCCTCTTTTCACTGACCACCAAAATGCCTATTGACTCAGCTAAATCCCGTGACAAATCTCCTATTTTGCTAAGTGTGGAAAGTAGTGACTTAGTTCGCGACTTAGTTAGGAAGCGTGGTATAATTAAGGGCAGGCTTACCAAATTTAATAATTATTTAGAGTCTTTAAAAGATTGTGATCATGACTTTCCTAATCAAAAACGCATTGATTTAAAGTTGAGGATTCAAGGATGTACTACCTTATTTTCTGAATTTAACGACATTCAAACTAAAATAGAAGAAAAGGTTTCTGATAGTGAATTAGGCGAACAATTAAATCAAAGAGAACATTTTGAAGATAGTTACTACAACCTAATATCACTTGCTGAATTTATGCTGAACACTGATGAGGTTGCTGACAGCTCCAGGTCATGTCATAGTCATAATAACAGTCATATACATTCTGTAAAGTTACCCACTATCTCGATGCCTACATTTGACGGTTCTTATGAGCACTGGCTGGAATTCAGAGACACATTTACTTCACTAGTTCATAATTCTAAAGAGATTTCCAACATACAAAAGTTTCACTATCTCAAATCGTCCCTAAAACACAGCGCAGAACTAGTTATAAATTCCATAGAATTTTCTGCTGCTAATTATCAGGTAGCATGGGACCTGTTGCTCAATCGATATAATAATTGCGGACTTTTAATTGATCACCATATCAAAGCTTTGTTAAATATAACTGCATTAACTAAAGAGTCGCCTTCTTCTATTAGAACATTAATAGACACTATTTTAAAAAATTTACGCGCTCTTAAGCTTCTAGGTGAGCCTACAAACTACTGGGATAGTTTAATTATTAATATCATGGTGTCGAAATTAGATAAAATTACTGAAAGAGAATGGGGGTCTCATAAGTGCACATTGTTCCCGAACCCAACCGAGGATAACAATTCTAAACGTTTATCATTTGATGTTTTAATTAACTTTTTGCGCAACAAAGCAGACATGCTGGAGGCATTGCAACGTTCACATATTAAAGAAACTCAAAGCACTGACAACAAAAAGCAACACACAAAATGTCATAATATGTCACACTGCAATGTTTCTAGTGGGCCGAGTAAATCAAATAAACAACGCGGTAAGTTAATATGCGCTAAATGCAACGCGAATCACCCACTGTATACATGTAAGGAGTTTATCGAATGCGACTTGGACACAAAGCTTAAATTTGTACGCGAGCACAACTTATGTGAGAATTGTTTACATTCGCGACACTCAGTAAACAGTTGTAGGTTTGGGCCTTGTAGACACTGCAATCAAAAACATAACTCATTATTGCACAATAGTAACGCTAATAGTTCTGTTGCTTTGCATTCCACAACGAACACTGAGGCGTCGCTTGCTAATGCGAGTGGATCGCCTGCGCACTTCCCCGCGGCCGCACCAGCCGCCTCGGACTCCGCAGTCCCTATTCAAGTAAACAAGGCACACATGCAACCGCAATCGATTAAGTCTATAGGTGTGCAATTCGTGTTGTTGTCAACAGCTATCGTTGAAGTAGCGGATGTACACGGTAGATATCATAAAGCACGGGCACTCCTTGATAATGGAAGCCAGCGCTGTTTCGTTTCTAAATCATTATGTCAACTCTTAAATGCATCATTAATACAGTCCACAAACGAAGTTCGAGGCGTAGGTGATTCGGTAGTACATTGTTCGCAAGCTTGTAATATCGTTATCAAATCCTGCGTCGATAATTCATTTACTGCGCGCATTCATTGTTATGTGCTGTCTAGGATCACGGCTTCGATGCCTGCCGTATGTAAATTAAGCGCAAAAGTCTGTATTCCAGACAACATACGGTTGGCCGATCCGGAGTTTCTAGACTACAAAAATATTGACATTTTGATTGGCGCAGATATGTTTTGGGATCTGTTAGAAGACGGTAAGATTCGTTTGTCTAGTGGTCCGTTTCTACAGAATACCAAACTAGGCTGGATTATTTCCGGACCTATAGTTAATTATACGGGAAAAAATGCGCCAATCCATTGCAATATTGTTAACTCTTTAGATACGCAACTTCGATTGTTCTGGGAGATTGAGGAACCATCTAAGGTCAGAGACGCACAGACTGAGGAAGAACGTGCATGCGAAGATCACTTTGTTCGCACTACTACTCGCAATAGCGAGGGGAGATTCTGTGTGCACATACCACTCCATCAGTCACCTGATACCTTGGGGGATTCTTACACACAAGCAGAACGTCGATTTCTTGCGCTAGAAAAACGACTGCAGCGTTCGCCTGAATATAAAATTCTTTATTCTAATTTTTTGCAAGAGTATCTTAGTTTAGGCCATATGACACAGGTAGATTCCTATGAATTCCCGTGTTATTTCATGCCGCATCATGGCGTATTTCGCGAGCTCAGCACCACCACCAAGTTGCGCGTGGTGTTTGATGCAAGCGCACAATCCAGCTCTGGTAAGTCGCTGAATGATTTGCAATTAGTTGGCCCTCCTATACAGGGTGATCTCATTGCCATTCTTCTCCGCTTTCGGCAACACAAGTATGTCGTGTGCGCTGATGTGGAGAAGATGTACCGGCAGTGCCTGGTAGATGAGGACCAGCGTAGCTTGCAAATGATTTTGTGGCGTGACCATCCCTCAAAACCGTTAGGTATATTTAAACTAAACACCGTAACGTATGGAACCGCCTCCGCGCCTTTTCTTAGTGTTAGGTGCCTGAAACAATTAGCCATGGAATCTCCTGATTCTGATGTTGCTCGAACTATAAAAGAGGATTTTTATGTCGACGATTGCATTACGGGCTTAGATGATAAAATAAAATTATTAGATCTATGCGACAAAACTCAGAAGACACTGCAGTCGGCTTGTTTTCCACTTAGGAAGTGGATATTTAATTTTAAACACGATGATGACAGTCAGTCGACTAGTCAGTTTAAACCTTTAAGTTTAGATGAAAATGTTAGTTCTAAAACCTTAGGAATAGGCTGGCATAATGCAAGCGACAACTTTTATTTTGATTCTCATGTTAATATTGAAAATACCAAGCCTATTACAAAAAGGTCTATTTTATCAAACGTTTCGCAAATCTTTGACCCTCTCGGCTTGTTAAGCCCTGTCATAATTGTTGTAAAAGTTCTTTTACAACAGTTGTGGCTATTAAAAATAGGTTGGGATGATAACGTTCCTGATGGCACGGCGCGCGTGTGGAACCGGTTTGTTATTTCATTGCAAGCGCTAAACACTGTTCGTATACCTCGCCACGCTATAGGTACACAGCCTATGTATATTGAGTTACACATTTTTAGCGACGCATCTCAGACAGCGTACGGCGCGTGTGTTTATGTTCGCACAGTTTGCAATGATTTAACAGTATCAGTTAGATTATTGTTTTCAAAAACAAAAGTCGCGCCTTTAAAACCTATTAGTATCCCACGTCTCGAGCTTTGTGGAGCGTTATTAGGAGCTCGTCTATATGACAAGGTACGCAACTCATTACGTTGTAATTTTAATATCGTAGTATTTTGGACTGATTCCACGATTGTCTTAGGCTGGCTACACATGAGGCCGAACCAACTTAAGACATTCGTTCAAAATAGGATCGCAGAAATTCATGACCTTACACTAGACGTCCCGTGGCGTCACGTAAGTGGTGGTGATAATCCAGCCGACCTAGCGTCACGCGGTGTTCCATTGGAAGAGCTTTCTTCGTCTACCTTGTGGTGGGAGGGCCCTGAATTTCTTCGTAACCCTGGTTTTTCGATAAACGATCACAAAGGTTCGGACTCGTTCAGACATCGCGAGTTACCTGAGGTTAAGTGCTGCGTTACTGCGGTTGTAGCTCAGAATTGTTGTGAACTATCTTTGTTTCCCTTTCATCGGTTCTCTCAATTCAAACGTATGAGGCGTGCGGTTGCCTTTATGTCACGTTTTATTAATAACACTCAATGTAAAAATAATAAGCGTACAGGCAGCCTTAGTGTAGACGAGTTAGACTATGCAGATAAAACATTAGCTCGATTTTGCCAAATGGAATCTTATCCAGTTGAATATAAGGCATTATCTAATAATGAGACTATTCAAAGTAAGGGTTGTTTGTCTAAATTAAATTTGTTTTTAGATGATAACAAATTAATGCGCGTGGGTGGTCGTTTAGTCAATTCTGAAGAATTCATGTATGGCAAAAAACATCCAATTATAATTCATAGTAAACATTATTTTAGCACTTTATTGTTTCGTCATGAGCACATTCAGCTTCTCCACGCTGCTCCGCAGGCATTACTTTTTCATTTACGTGAATCATGGTGGCCTATCGGAGGTAGAAATTTAGCTCGCCAGGTAGTGCATAGTTGTATTACTTGTACTCGCATTAGAGGTAAGACGCTTAGTCCTATGATGGGTAACTTGCCTAGGGAGCGAGTTACACCTAGTCTTCCATTCGTTCGGTGTGGGGTGGATTACGCTGGGCCAGTGCTCATTCTGAATCGCAAGGGTAGGGGTGCCAGGCTTATCAAAGGCTACATTTGTCTGTTTGTTTGTTTCGTGACACGTGCTATACACTTGGAGTTAGTCAGTGACCTCTCTAGTGAAGCGTACTTACTTACTTTAAAAAGATTTATTTCACGCCGTGGTAAGCCTGCAGATATCTACTCTGATAATGGCCGTAATTTCGTAGGTGTAATGAACAATTTTTCTAAATTTTTAAGTAATTGTAGCAATGATATTTTAGAATTCGCATCTAGTCAAAATATTAGATTCCATTTTATTCCTCCTTATTCTCCGCATTTTGGTGGTCTGTGGGAGGCAGGAGTAAAGTCGAGTAAATACCATCTTCGCCGTGTGATAGGTAACGCGCACCTCACGTTCGAAGAGTACAGCACAGGTTTAGCTCAAATAGAAGCTGTACTAAATTCTCGCCCTCTGTCTCCTCTTTCCCCCGATCCTCATGACTTTTCCCCGCTCACTCCCGGTCATTTCCTAATTGGCCGACCAGTGACTGCGCCAGCCGGCGATGACCTACGCGATGTTCCTGCTAGTCGTCTCCAGCGATACCAGAGGGTAGAACAACTTCGCCAACATTTCTGGAACCGGTGGGCGAAAGAATATGTCTCCGAGCTGCAGGTGCGGACAAAATGGACGGCAAATAAGGACGAGCTCAAACCAAACTCCTTAGTTGTTATCAAGGACAATAACCTCCCACCTTTGAAGTGGCATTTGGGACGTGTCCTTTGCACTATCCCAGGAAAGGATGGTATATCCCGGGTGGCTGATATACGGACGTCATCGGGCGTGGTAAGGCGCGCATTTACTAAGATTTGTCCTCTACTACAGGACGTGATCGACACTGATGCAGTGACTGAAGACCATTGAAAGCCACTGCTTCCAAGGCCGGGGGCATGTTGTTAACTCCTACTAGATAAACGCACATCAGGGACTGGTAGCGACATCTCGAGGCAAGAAACGACACCACACGCTACGTCATACCTATTTCTCGAACGTGATTGGTTTTCATTTAAAATATTGTTCCCTCACCCCTCTCCTTGAATATTGTAAGGTCAAGATGGAATACACATAATTTGTTCGTTAAAACTAACGCATCGTTTTAATTGCAATCCTCAACACAATCTATAAAACACATGAGTTTTCACCAAACCTCACCGCTGCTGCTACAGCATTTATTGGCATTACGGCAAAGACAACACACCTTATAACTATAAAAAAGAACAGAAAACAATGATTGTAAATGCCAAAAGGGCCTCAGCTCAGCATATTGTCAGATGACAACACAAAGTGTACCACCTGACGCTGATTTTCAGCTGCAACCCACGAGTGCCATACGCTAGAATAATAAACAGTGAAGTGTGTGTCCGGTTTAATAAATTAGGTATCAGAATAAATAATGTAATAAAATATAGGATAATATAAAGAATATACTGTAGTAATATACATGAGTGTGTTTACACACGCTGTGCACGTGAATTTATTACGGACGCTTTGAACGTTCTGCATCGTTCTCACATGTATAACTTCAATATGAATGATGTACTTAACCAAGACTTTGTAACCATATTGTGATTTAAAAGAGTGTCCATGGAGTTTCTTGTCCGTTCTTCTCCATAGGTACCTATTACGCTTTGGAATGGGTATCTAGCTTCATCTTTCTGACTGACCGACCCCTTGACAATTCAATATTGCCTGTAATTGGCTTATTTGAAATAAATGCTTTGAGTTTGAGTTTGAAATATGTTTTTTTAAGCTTTCTACGGCTTCATACAATTTGTCTTATTAAAATAAAAAAAACCTTTTGGCGTTTTGTGAACTGATTTATTTGACTGCTTATTTTGAAGTTGTCTTTAAAATTCTTACCAACTATTGACCAGAGGGCTGGCCTATTCTTTGGCCAAAGAATCAGCATTGCCATACAACGTGGCAATGCTGCCAGCCTTTTGGGCACTTTTCCTATTGATAGCGATGCGGACGAATTTTTTGATGCCCTATGATTATTCCCCCCCCCCCCCTTTTTATATACTCGTATATTATTATTATTAAGTCTCGGTTTTAAAAATCATGTAAATACGTATGTGTAAATATTAAAAACTATTATATGACGAAATTGAATGACGTCACATTATAAAATTAAATCGGTAAAAATCTTCACTTCAATTCTAATTACTTATCGTTTTATCTTTTATTATTTTTGGCCTACGGAATACGGAAAAAAAAATACGTATTTCTCACTAGCATAGTTGATCTACGGGTCTAAAACGGCCACATTAAGCAATTCCTCTAAAAGCAATTCATTTTCTGAATTCCCAGCAATTTGTCTATAGTGACACATATTTTGAGGTGAATCATATTCAATTCAATTCATATCAGAATCATATTTGGTGTAAATATTGCCGCATGAAAAAAATTAAGACCGTGATTTTACCGGATAATTTTTCTTTACAGTTTTTTTTTTAATCAAATGAGATTTTTATTCTTTATTTCTACAGTTTAAATGTTGTTTCATTATATTACAAAACTGTCAAACAGATGAATTGCGTAATATGAATTGAATGCAGATAATATGTCAGTTTGTGTGATTCATAATATTTTCATATTATGATTCTGTCAAAGCGGCCGTTTTAAGCCCCCTGGTCGACGACGTTTTTGAGTAGTCTTCCACAGATAATATTCAGAAAAATTTAATTTTCTGTTTTGGCTTCCAATAAGTCGGGATTTATCTTTGCCAAAGTCTTCTTAGTTATCCTAATTAAAGACGAAGTCAAATCATTTATTTCAATTAGGCACATAGAAGGCACTTTTGAACGTCAAAATTTACAAAAAAATTGAATTGATTCTAGTCGCCCCTTCCAAAAGGTAGTTTTCGTATGGAGAAGAATGGGCAAGAAATTCCTTCGTTACTCTTTTAAAATGTTTTACAATATTTTGTTTACATTAATTATATTATTATATGTGAAGACGATGCATCTGAATAATACTCCACCATCTTTTCTCAGGTCTCTTGGAAATGTGCTGCGACGCTGATAAGCTCGTGCCCTCAATGACGTACGGCCTTCCTCTTACTCCTCAAGCAGACTCCTGCCGCACTGCTCGACACGCCCTCACCCTCATAGCAACTGCCAGGTAATAATAATATACAGTACAATTATGTTCTTAATGTCCCTCGGCAAACTTCGTGTTTCGTCAGTCGTTGGATTTCAATCAGTACCCGTTGCACTTCGTAACTCACTCACACTTCGACTTGGAAATAAATAGAGTTGTTAATACTCTTTTAACTTAAAGTCATTTATTTATAAAATGGTAGGAAAACTGCTAAAGTCGCAGGCACGACAAATAGGAAAATAAATTTACAGCTCTATGTAGTTCACACGAAAATCAAAACAAAACAACAATAAAGTACTTAGTTCTGAATTCAAATTATTATACAAGATAAATCTAATAATTGATGGACATGGAAATTAGCATTCGTTTGTATTCGGAAATGCGATGATTCCCGAGGGACATTAAGAAACTAGAAATACTGTACATTTTATTTGTTGGGCCCGTGGTTACACCCATCAATCAATCTGCCTAGCCCTTTCCTAACTATATTGTGGTCAGCTCCCAGTCTAACCGGCACCCTAACTGCATGCACGATCAATCACAATTTGAATAATTTGAAGGATATTGCTAATCCATTGCTTCATATATTCGAAAAATTTGTCTGCTCGATAATGTAAATAACGCAATGAATCGTGTGTTACGCAATATGTGTGCTGATGACAGTCGTTATGGGTTGTCAGAAGCGCAAAAGTCTGACAACCAGTCTTACTAATGGGTATCGTGTTACCATGTAACTGGGTTGTGGAAGTCAGATAGGCAGTCGCTCCATGTAAAATACTGATATTCACCTGCATCCGGTTAGACTGGAAGCCGAACCTTTAGTTATGCAATTAATATGTAAGAATTCACTCTATAAATTTAGAAACAAGATTACTTGAAGTTTCCTTTATAGAAAAAAAATCCATGAACAACAAACCCACCGTACGGCGTAAATACTTCACGGAAGTTCATCAGTTTTTTAATAATTACAAATCCACACGTCTTCTATAACGTAAACATTTTACATTTTCAAAATGTGTATTTGTTTTAATAATATGAAAGAAAAACCAAAATTAGCGCGCGAACCGTCCATCCCATTCATTAGCACCAGAAGCTCGGTGCGCTCTGAATATTGATATGTTCCTCATCAGACCAGCAGCCTTCATAACCACAATGGCCCGCGAGGTGGCCCGCTGCGCCGCGGCCGCCCAGTCGGGCCAGCCCTCGCCCGCCTACCTCGCACTGCAGAAGGGACGCGCTGAAGTACTGCGCGGCATCGAGCTGCTTATCGACAGGATGCACAATGAAGTTGCCGAACTGTTGGTTGAGGTATGTTTACTATTTGGTGTTCTCACAGTACAGGCGAAGATCACAATATTATTTCATACTAGCTTTTGTCCGCGGGTTCGCTCGCGTTGATGGCGGAAAATATCCCATTGGGGCTTACTACCGGTATTAAAAATATCGTATGTGTTAATCTAGGTTATAAACTATCTTTGTGCCAAATTTCATCCGAATCTGTTCAACCGTTTTTGCACCAATCGGAAATATGCGTCCAGACAAACGGCCAAAAATTCTAAAAACAATATTTTCAGCATCAGACTCTAGTCTTCCTTACTATTTTATTATATAAAGATTATACTAAGATCACTGTCGTTGTTTGTATTTTCCGTGGACGCCTAATTGCAATCGATATCGATTATTACAAGTAGGACAAAAGTATTTTTTTATTAAAATAACACATAACATAACATCACGCCTGTATTCCCCGAAGGGTTAGGCAGAGGTGTACCTATAGTACACCCACATTTCGCCAGTTATGTTTAAGTCCCATGTAATAGGGGGCGAGCCTATTGCCATCAACCGGGCACAAATCTGGACCCTGGGCTGCTACTGACAAATTCCAGATGGAAAATCCCAATAACACTTTGCCTGGGAATCGAACCCAGGACCTCATACTCAGCAGTAGCGCTTGCGATCACTAGACCAACGAGGCAGTCAAGTTATTAAAATAACTCTTGAATAATCTCGATTCTAAACAAACTCGTTTCAGGTTTTGAGTTATTTGACTTATCCTTCTATTAGCTTTTGCCCGCGTCTTTGACCGCGTGGATGTCGGAAAATATCCCACGGGAACGTACTACCGGGATTACATACCTAATAGCCGAGGTCATTGACTCCTACCGCTGCGCCCGCGTTACGGTCAACCATAATTATTTTGTCACGCGTAATTTTGAATCTGTGATATCTTTTAAACTATTCATTTAAATGTCAAATTTAAATAACGTATTATATTGGATAAGGAGCTGATCTATCATTACCGGTCGCGCAACAGACACGACTGGGGTGGATCTTATGCGGCAATTTCAAGAATTTTCACTGTAACGTAGTCCTGAATCAAGTGGACGAAGTACAAAGATTTTGGGAGATCGAAGACATCACAGAATCATCCAATTTATCCGCAGAAGATCTACAATGCATGGAGTATTACAAGAAAACCACAACAAGACATGCAAATGGCATGTATGAAGTGAGATTGCCCTTTCAAGAAAGCTTTGAGACACAGTTGGGATTGTCTAAAAACAAAGCTATGGCGCAATTTCAACAGTTGGAAAGGAAATTTCACAATAATGAAGAAATAGCGAAACAATATAAATTATTTATTCAAGAATATAAAACTTTAGGACATATGACACCAGCGTCCGGTAACAGGCAACCGGATTATTATTTACCGCACCATTGTGTATTGCGAAACGAATCCACTACGACAGCACTTCGCGTAGTTTTCAACGCTTCTACAAAAACAACAACAGGAATAAGCTTGAATGACGTCATGTTAAAAGGCCCAAATCTACAGCAAGATCTCCAATCTTTACTATTAAGATGGAGACAATATCGCATAGCTTTTACGGCAGATATTGAAAAAATGTTTCGTTTCATTTGGTTAAATGAACAGGATCAAAGATTTCAAAAAGTCATTTGGAGGGATACCATTGACATGCGTCATCAGGTATACCAGCTATGCACTGTTACATACGGCAACAAGGCCGCACCATTTTTAGCCATGATGATATTAAAACAATTGGCTGAAGATGAGCGACACAACTTCGACAGTGCTGCAATCAAGACATTGGAGCAGTCATTCTACATGGATGATGTTTTACACGGGTCTCATTCTGTCGAGTTAGCAGTAAAACTAAAGCAAGATTTAATCACGTTGTTAAAATCAGGAGGGTTCAATTTAAGAAAGTGGTCTTCCAACGCATCAGCCTTACAAGACGATCCAATCGGGCGAGTAGCAAGCAAGAAAATTTAGATTTCAAGGAAATGGAGACATTAAAAACCTTGGGATTACGTTGGAATTCAAAAGCAGACTTATTTACATTTCAATCAAAAATGGAACCATCTAACAAAACACCAACTAAGAGATCCATGTTGTCAGACATATCAAAGTTGTTTGACCCTCTTGGTTGGTTGTCACCGATATCGACCAAGCTAAAACTGCTATTTCAGCATGTTTGGATGTCAAGTATTCAATGGAATGACAAGTTACCCGATCAAATTAGCAAGGAATGGCTAAACATTAAAGGTGACATGCACAAAATCAATCAATTCAAGTTGGAGCGTTGGTTGGGTACAGGAGAAAACAACACGTTAGAATTACACGGATTCTGCGATTCTTCTAATAAAGCCTACGCATGCGTTGTTTATTGCAAGACTGAAAACAACGGCAAAACAAAGATCTCGTTAGTAGCAGGAAAAGCAAGATTACCTCCAGTAAACAAATCAATTTCACTACCCAGATTAGAGCTTAGCGGTGCTCTACTCCTGGCAAAATTGTTGTCAAAAATTCAACAATGCCTTAGCAGTCATAATATCAAGATATATAGCTGGACAGATTCAATGGTAGTCCTAGCCTAGTTGCAAAGAGAGCCAGGACGATGGAAGCCTTTTGTCGCCAACAGGGTGCGACAAATATCCAGCATCATACCAACAAACAGCTGGCGTTACGTCAAGTCAGCAGAAAATCCAGCGGACTGCGCAAGCCGCGGATTGGGTATCGATCAATTGAAAAAACATTCGCTGTGGTGGGAAGGACCATCGTGGCTGCAGAACTGCGACCCTGACCAAGAAACTGGACAAGCAGTGTTTACCACAGACGAAGAAGCAAGAAAAGTCAAGCATATTAATCATATATCGCAGCAAGAAAGCGATAACATTTTGGGTGAATTATTAGCAAGATATAGTTCACTCGCCAAACTAACAAGAGTTTTGGCATGGATATTAAGATTTATCAAGCAAGCGAGATACAAGAAAAGCCGCATGCAAAGTTATTTTACACTACAAGAATTAATAAATGCAAAGCATAAAATAATTTTATATGTACAGCAGAGAGAATTTGCGCAGGAAGTACATAACTTACAAGAAAATAAGCCGCTATCAGCAAAAAACAAGTTATTGCAATTAAATCCATTCCTTGACAACGAGGGACTTCTCAGAGTCAGAGGAAGACTAAGCAAGGCCAACATTAATCAAGATATGATGCATCCGATTATCATAGCTCACGAAGGACACTTAACAAACTTAATTATAGATCAAGCACATGAACTTACCTTCCATGGAGGAGCACGGGTGACATCAGCATTCATTCGCAAGAATTACTGGATCATAGGCGGTAATCGAGCGATCAAAAAGAGTATACGTAACTGCGTTACCTGTCGTAAACACAATCCAAGCAAGATGACACAGTTGATGGGTGATTTACCTACGCAGAGATGTAATATTGCAAAGCCTTTTGAACATACAGGCGTTGATTTTACCGGGCACGTGCTCATAAAGACCAACAAGGGCCGTGGTGTTAAGACCACAAAGGGCTACGTGGCGGTATTTGTCTGTATGGTGACCAAGCTTGTTCATATAGATTTGGTCTCAGACCTCACATCATCAGCATTCATAGCTGCGTTGCGAAGAATGGCTGGAAGAAAGGGCTCGCCGAAACACTTATACAGCGACAACGGTACAAACTTTGTCGGCGCCAACAAAATTATACAAGAACAATTGGAGCAGATACAAGAAACATTTGATCAAGATTTCATCAAAGAAATTACTAGCATGAAGATCGAATGGCATTTTAATGCGCCCTCATGGCCTACAGCAGGAGGGCTGTGGGAGGCTGCAGTCAAAAGTTTAAAATACCATTTAAGAAGAGTAGTTGGAGAGCAAAGGCTCACATTTGAAGAGTTCAGCACAGTTCTGGCCCAGTTAGAAGCAGTACTTAACTCGAGGCCACTGTGTCCTCTGACTGAAGATCTCAACGACTTGGATTTCCTCTCTCCGTCAAGCTTTATCAATCTAAATCAAGACATGACTATATTAGAAACAGAAACAGAAACAGATATGCGGACGAGATGGCATTTAACTCTTCTTGCTTTTTGCTTTTTGCTTATTTCTCACACATCTGTAGAATGATTGTAAACTGGAGGAGCGGAACCACCTAATACAAGCAAATCTTTGCTTAAAAGGTGACTCCAAACCTAACATAGTTATATATAACCTTAAGTGAAGAAATAAAAATTAAAAAAAAAAAAAAAAAAAAAACTCAAAAAATTGTACAAGATATTTGGAAACGTTGGCACACTGAATATCTCACTCAGCTGTCAGCAAGAAGCAAGTGGAGACATTCTCAACCAGACATTCAACTAAATGACATTGTTACAATTAACGATGCAAACTTACCTCCTGGGAAGTGGGCAGTTGGCCGCGTCGTCCAACTGCATCCCGGTGCCGATGGCCACATCAGGGTGGTCACATTGAAAACAAAGAATGGGCTGATCAAGAGGCCTATTCTCAAGCTGTCTATTCTCCCCGTGAACAATAGAACCGACAAACAAGAGTTGCGTTCCAAGGAAGTGAAAGATGGCAAGCCATATTCAAACAAAAAAGTAAACTACAGCTTCTCATCGCTGGTAATGTTACTTTTGTCTTTCATGAGCATTTTGACCACAGCTCACTGTGCATACAATGTTACACAATTAAAGACAATCAAGGTCTTTATTTTGACAAAATTGCAAACATGCAATTAATCAGAGACGAATGGAAGATAGTCACATACTATGACATGAATTCATTTTGGCAAGGTACAAAAGCATGCAGTAAATACCTAAGCTACTTGGATCAGTTATGCAATAAGTTTAAAGAAACGTCACATTGTGACGTCATACAAGTTCAATTGCAGCAAGAATTCTCAGAACTCGAGTACTATAACCACCTGTTGCTGAGTCAGCATTCCAGCACGCGCCGCGCACGAGATCTGCGCCGCCGCAAGCGAGGCCGTATCAACGGTGTAGGGTATCTAGCAAACAGCTTATTCGGTGTACTTGATGAGAGATTCGCAGAGCAATATAAACAAGATATTCAATCAATACATGACAATGAAAATCATTTGCTTTCGCTCTTGAAACAACAAACAACGGTCATTGAAGCAGAATACAATGTTTTGAAAAGGAATGGACAAGCAATTAATAAGCAACACAAGATGCTTAATTCACTATAAATCAAGTTAGATAAGATGGAGAACGTTTTATTGAACGAATCAAATAGAAATCGAGTCATGAACGATTTCAGTACGGGAGCAATTGCTACGAGCAATGTTTTAAGACAACTAAAAACAATCCAAACAAGTTTATTAGATACCATAACAGATGTTTATCACGGGAGACTCAATTTTCATTTATTGTCACCAGAACAACTGAAGGACACTCTGAATACAATATCGAGTCATCTTTCAAAGGATCTTACGTTACCGATCAATAACTTACAAAGTAAGTTTAGAAACATTTATCATTTATTGACAGTCAAAGCAAGAATGACTGAAGAATTTTTAATCTTTGAATTGAAATTGCCTCTGGTGTCTAGAGATACATTTTCAATCATGAAAATTATTCCAATTCCTCAACTTGTAGGTAAATCAAGCATGGCTACTTTAACTCCGATTGCTGAACATGTTGCAATCAATTTGAAGAAGGACTCGTATTTACCGATGTCTATATACGACGTGCAGATATGTCTACGTGACAATGTCGATAATTATCTATGTCATATAGAGAAGCCGATTTATCATCTCAAGAATGATGAAAAATTATGTGAATTAGAACATGATTCCAGTAAATGCAAGATCAGCATTACGACTTGTTCGAATCAATGGACAGCTCTTAGCAAAATAAACAAATATGCATTTTTCTGCTGTAGTCAGTGTCAAATAAGAGTTTTATGCAACGATAATGTGTCGCCGGGACAGTTGATAAAAGCAGAGTCGAACACGACTGCCTAATTAAAACTGAAAGTTTTACGGTTTACTCACGCAATGAAGGTTTTAGCACTTTAGACACAAAACCATCTTTCAAGCTGCCTGAGATAGAACCAATCAATCATATCATAGACGTTGGCATCCCAACTCCACTGATACAAAACTATACACTCCTCTCTAGCAACAAGGAGCTTGACGAAATCAAGAAGCAACTCCGCATTCTTAAAGCAAGTGAATATTTGCCAAATCAAGTTTCTTATCACAATATCCATCACTATACAGCATTTTATGTAGTGATCGGAGTTGTGTTGGTGGTTGGAGCAGTCTTCATGGTACGAAGGCTGCGTAACAGGCGAACCGCATCTCTCGAGGTGGCAAGGGCCGCATTCGCGAGTCTACAGACCGTGCAACACGCGACACCGGCACGGGCAGAGGCTGGGCCCTCTATCTCCACGGTTCAATATAGTGTTAGTGCGCGTAATCAGTGTGAGATTCCGTGTGTATCAGATTACAGTGAAATTCCAAAGGTGCATAAGTTAGACAAGTGTACAGTGCCTATGTCTCGTAAAACGGAATTCAAGTAGAGACTCTAAACATAGAATAAGGACCAATTGGAATCACCTTGTCAATCATATAGTATAAGGACCAATTGGCATCACCTTGTTATTCATTTTTTCATGTTCATTCCATATTCATCTTCCCGCTCGGGAGCATGTACGGTGCAACCGCACATTCTGCAATTCAGCAGTTTACGCAACACATTCATTTCAACTCATAATAATTAGTTCAGTTCGCGTTGGGCTATCAATGCAGCCAGGCGTTCTCGTTACAGCCAACAAGGGCCGCGTCACTCACTTCATTTCCACACCATCAGTCCATTAAGCTCATTTTACTTTAAAGTACCTTTGAGACAATACAGTAGTGTTTTGATAATTTACCTTCTTTCATTCCATTCATCCCTCATCTAAAAGTAGTGTATAGTCTAGCAAGAGACCATACAATTAATATAATACCGGTCAAAATAGCTTCGCAAATAACAATCAAATTTTCATCAAATTCTGAAAGATAATAATGGTTACTGTGGGTCATCCTTAGAAGATAGACATATGCCATCAGGAACTTTTTGTTGAACTTTTTAAAATGAACAATCTTATATAACATAAATTTTATGTAACTTTTACGATTTCCGCGGCGCACGCCAATAAAGCTCCTAGTCGGCATGATTTTTTCCGACATCTTCAACAATAATCGTCATATTTCAGCCAATTTACACAAAACCTTAATGAATTATACGCCAAAACCTTCCGCATGAATCACTCCATCCATTGGTGAAAACTGTTTGAAAATCCATTCGTTAGTTTTTGAGTTTATCGCGTTCAGACAGACAGACAGACGCAGCGGGTGACTTTGTTTTATAATATGTAAGGATTACAAACATCTGATTAATTTCCAGGTGATGGACATAATCCTGCATTGCGTGGACCAGTCGCATCTGAAGAGTAAAGGCTTGAACGAGGTGTTCCCGGCCATCTGTAGATACAACCAGGTGTCACACTGTCCTGCTACTAGGAGGATCGCAGGTATGATAATATCATCATCATCATTTCCGAAAGACGTCAACTGCTGGACATAGGCCTCCCCTAAGCCCCGCCACTTCGACCGGTTCTGTGATTCCCGCACCCAGCGGATTCGTAGAATATACTTTACAGCTACTGCTCGTGAATTTTTCGCAAATTCTAACCCTCGGTGAGGTTTTGCAATCGTTACAAGATAATAATAGTAATTCATAATATTTCTTTATTTAAATATTCGCTTGAAAGACACTTGCGCAAATCCATGATACTCATGGCGAAAAATTATGTATTTTTTTAATAACGCCATTTTTAATTTTGACCCCATTGTCGGTGTCAGCGCCCTCGAAAATCATGAAAACAATACCCATGACCAAAAATTGCAGATTTTCGTCCAAATTTTCGTGGTGTTTTTACATAAATATCATTACTTTTTATGGGTTAGCAAGTAGAGACTGATTGATGTCTTGAGAATTATTTATGCTGCACATTATGTTTTTTTTTCTTTTTGGGCTTCTAAATAAAGTGTTTGAGTTGTATTTCCCAGTGGGCAGCCACACAGGCCAGCTGGCCATGTACGAGCTGCGCGCGGGTCGCTGCCAGTCGCTGGCGGCGCACAGCGGGCCGGTCACGGCGTGCGCCTTCAGCCCCGACGGACGGTACCTCGTATCCTACGCCACGGCAGACAACAGGCTGTCCTTCTGGCAGAGCACGGCTGGTAAGTTGTAGCTAAAAGGCCTTGTATGAACAAGTTCATCCAGAAAAGTGCTGTCATCATACCTATTTCTAAGCCTGAAAAAATTAGTGGCACTCCGGGAGTGCCGACAGAAGTGAAAACTTGAACAATTTTACTGTGTAGGAAATAATGTATCGCGCGTTGATGTCTTTTTAAAGTTGGTGTCGGTAACAGTGTCGCGAAATCAAATGTTTCAAAGTCCCATCTCAAAAATGCCCAACGCGCCTATAGAAGTTCCAAACACAGATGAATACAGTTAGTTCACTCCGCATTTTATGTATGAAGCTACAAGTACGCGGCGGGCCCGTCTTGTCGAGCCAATTCAGTGAGTGTAACGTGGTCAGAAGATATAAGAGTTACGCGATAGAAAGAGAGACTACTTCTAGCTGAATATAATAGGTAATTAGCGCTGTCTGACCTGAATTGCACTTTATTGTGTTGTAGCAAGAGTTGCTTTTTATTTAACCATCTGCATTCATCTGTGGCCAAAATAACATTTTAAGGAAAAACGGAACTAAATCAATAATAATAAGTGTCGGCACTTCGACAGAAGTGAAAACTTGAATAAGATCGCCTTGGTGGAAGAAAAATTCTTGTATGGAACATTGGTCCGTAACCTTATCTAAATAAAGAGCACAATGGCGTATATAAAAAAAAAAAACGTCCGAAATTTTTTAAAGTAAAAATACTCGCATAAAACATTGATCCGTAACGTAATATAAATAAAGAGCACAATCGCGTTTACAAAAATGAGGTGTCGTCATGGTGTCGCGAAATCAATTGTTTAGTCCCATCTCAAAAATGCCTAACGCGCCTAAAGAAGTATTTACTTCAATAAAATATATCTGTGATGTGTTCGAGGATGAATGGAAGAAGATCCTGTCAGTATGTAGAGATCCTGGACTATTGTGAGATGCGCGTACGACTGTCCAGTAGTTGTATACTTTTGTTATTGTACTTAAATAATGTGTTTGTGTCTTTTATATATAATTGGCGTTTTATGTTAAAAATAAATAAATATAAAAATAATAACATTCAAACTTTGACATAATCACGAACTGTCGATACCTTACAGTTGGTTATTAACACACTGGAGGACTTAAACCATCCTCTTGGTATAATTTCTTTATTCTCTTGTGAAAATTCTTTGATTCCTATCGACTATAACCATAGTGTTTTAATGTTACTAAAAATGTTACTCAAAATATAACTATATGGAAATATGAAATATGGCTAACTGGTGAACTAGAATAATAATAATGAATTGCAATTATAACACTGAATTTGTTTTTGTTCGTTTTAGGTGTAAAAAAGCATTGGCACACCGAATATTTCGTTTCAGCTGTAAAAAAAGGCATTTGGAAAGTTTCCAAATACTTTTTATAACAATATCAATATTAATTATTGTAATTCATAATCAATATTTTATTTCACTAATTAGCAATATTTAGAAAGAAAAACATTTATTTGGACACAGTTCGTGAATTACAAACCACAAATAACAAAGTGAAAATAATGTTATGAGATGTAATGTTATGTTGTTGTGTAATGTTATGTTATTTTGTAGTTATGTTATTGCATATTTCCATACAGTAATATTGCCAAATTAATCAAAACAGCGAAATATTTGACATCTATTTGCGACGTTGCCCACTTTTAGAATAAACGCTCTTAAATAACTCGTACGTCATCTCCCCACCTGATTCAAAGCATTATAAATAGAACTAGGAAATTAGAACTGTCAAGTTTGACAAAGTTTCAGGCTGGTAAATCTAAATTGCTTTATTGTCACCAGAAACAGATTATTAAGCAAAAGAACAAGCAAGAAAATACACTGTTACTGTTAAAATTATGACGTCCTTAATTCAATAGGTAACAATTATATGCCACCATAATATGTACTGATTTATTCTCCCTTTTTCTCACAGGTATGTTCGGCCTAGGCGCAGCTCAAACTCGCTGCGTCAAGTGCTACAGTACAGCCCCAATGGCGGACGTGGCTCGCCTAAACCCGGCCCGCTTAGCAAGACTCGTCTGGACAAACTCGAGAACGGTCACCCTAATGCTGGCAGACGGTTCGGAAACCAGGTTTAATGTATAATAATAAAGTTCAATTTAACTTAACGCGCAAAAGGTCGTTTGTAAAAATATAAGACCTTACTTTGATTGTTGTATTTTAGTTGCTAGGGGCGTGTCAATTGAAAATTGTAGCTTGGCAAAATAGTCCAGGAATTAAAGGTGTTTTTTTTCTCCTCGCACAGATTAGTACAGATGGGATACTCCGCAAAATCATTTAAATAAAAAGCGACTCTAGCACCGACACAATA
This sequence comes from Omphaloscelis lunosa, assembly GCA_916610215.1. Classification (NCBI taxonomy): domain Eukaryota; kingdom Metazoa; phylum Arthropoda; class Insecta; order Lepidoptera; family Noctuidae; genus Omphaloscelis; species Omphaloscelis lunosa. The sequence continues at coordinate 4,441,440 of OU744271.1, forward strand.
AAGTGCAATTCAGGTCGCACAGCGCTAATTACCGACAGGAATATTCACCTAGAAGTTGCCTCTCTTTCTATTGCGTAACTCTTATATCTTCTGACTACGTTACGCCCACTGAATTTCACGAGACGAGCTCGCCGCGTACTTGCAGCTTCATACCTAAAATGCGGAGTGTCCCATCAGTATTCATCTGAGGTATTGGCAATATATTATATTATAAGCTGTCAATTGTATTTAAATTACTAAAATATCTTAGTATTAATGTCCAAAATAAAATATTATAATATTAAAATAAGGTGATCAGGTTTCGTCAGAAAAGTATTTTTTTAGACGTTGTTTTGGAAATGTATGCATATTTCTACCATTTCTACCATTTTGCCAATCTGAATTTTCCTAAAATATTTTGACACCGACAATAAGGTTTCTTTGTACTAAAAAAAAAAACTTCACGAATATAAAGCAATTTAAATGTGTGTATGTAATCGAAAAAAATATCTTTGAAAAATGTTACCATCAATTGTATATTTAATAAATAGTTAATTTATAATAATGCTATACATATTATGTTAGTTAAATAAGCTGTGCCGAGAAATAAAATGGAGCTTAGAATGTATAATTTTAAAAACACACTTATAAAATATTTTTACCGATTTTCAGCATCTTAAGGCCAACCTTACATGGTTCAATCAAATTAACCACTTGTCTCTTGGTACTTGTCAAGGTAAAATTAAACTCAAGTCAAGTGATCTGAGGGTCATTCCCGTAATTTTTAAGAACATTAACAACTCAATCGCAATCTGTCAAAAGTACAATTTAATAACCAACATTTTTGACAAGTTTGCCAGATTGAGACTTGAATGTAGTGTCCGACCGCAACTGGTTTTTACGACCGAAACCAAAACCGAATTTCGGCAGCAGTCGCAGTTTCGGCCGAAACCGAAACTAGGACTTGATCCTTGTAGGGAAATTGTGAGGGAAATATAAAGAAAACGTCATTATAATCAGTCTTTATTTTTTAATAAATCACTAAATCACACGAAAATTCACAACAAACAAAATGAACTGCAAACACAAGCCAGTCACGACATGATTAGGCACGTGGACGCGGTAGTGTCTTCGTCGCTTACTCGCTTGGATGGAATTTAACGCGCCGAACATGACCGATCACAGCGCGAGAACTCCCGAATGCAGTTTCGGTTTCGTTCATAGTGCGGCAAGTTTGCCGCCGAAACCGAAACTTTTTTGCCGAAACTCGACCGAAACCGAAACCGAACTTTCGATCGGACACTACTTGAATGTGAACGTTTTATAAGTACGAGAATTGGCCTTCAGATTGGCTATTGGTAATTTAGTTAACCAATCATAGCAATTGATACGAGTTTGACTATTTGCCATCTAATTTTTATGTTGATCATCATTCCAAAAACCGAGTATGAAAGATTCACTTGTATGCTAACACGATTCAATTTTTGTTGATTCAACCAAGTTGAAGGACAAAAATGAACTGTGTAATATTGCCGTAACGGCAGAAAATTGTATAATCATTTTAATCATGCAACGAATGATATTACATGAAATTTATATAATCACCACGCTTGCAGATTCAATATTGATATTTTATGATCGAATACTATGATTATTTTATTAACACAGTTTCTTAGTTCACAAACTATAGTTTGACCGATACCGCTGTACCGCGTCTAAAATACGTGCGCGGCTCACGGGAGGCAGCGTCAATGCTCACGGCGTCCCGCCTCCCGCCTTGCCGCGCTTTCCTAAGGCGCGGTATAACGATGAGGTCAAACTATAGTTTAACAGTTAATATTTTTGTTATTACACATTTCTTATCATCTTGATTAATATATTAGTCAGTCGACAAGGGTGGGGCTGACTGTCCAAGGCGCGGACATACTAAAAAGTATCGGCTGAGGCTGAGACTTTTAATGTGATCGGAGAGGCTTTTAAAACGCACTGCATAATGAATTAAGATAACATTTCATAAACAGGTGTTAGGGACATACTTTGAGGGAGTGTAGTACTCATGTAAATGAACAACTTTTACTGAAGGACTTGCCCTAAAAGAAACAGCTGCTCCATACATTTATGTTTGGATACATGGCGGCATCTAGAACGACTAGCATGTATACAACATCTCAACATCAATCGTCGGGCAGATGACTACCAGAGACATTGTCACAACTAACACCCTTCTGGTCGGATGATCCTCCATTTTCTATGGAGTATATAGAACTTTTCACCCCGTTCCAGTGTTTCTCATACCTCTATGTACCAAACAAAATGTGGGGAACAGCTGATTTTTTGGATTCCGTACCCGAAGGCTGCTAAACGGAACCCTGTTACTAAGCCTCTGCTCATAAACCGTAATAGGTAGACAGTTGAAATTACCACAGATTGCGTATTTCTAATGCCGCTATAACAACAAATAATTAAATAAAGTTATAAATTAAGGGGGGTCCCCATTTCCCCATACAAGAAACGTATTTTTTTTTCGGCGTTTTTTTGCTAAATATTATACGGTGGTACGTACGGAAAGAAACCTTCGTGTGCGAGTTTGACTCGCATTTCGCCGATTTTTTTCTTTATATTTCAGAGTCCTGTAGTAAAAAAAATAAATAATTCACGAGCACTACATTCCCTTTAAAGTTTCTTCTTCTTTTAACCTAACACCCTGTAATTTAAGTCGCAATAAGTACTTTCTTCAATTCTGTACTAATGTACGAATACTTACGTTAGTTAATATAATTTAATCATGTTTAGTATTAGCAAACCCCTGTGTGAGTTCGTCTGGGGAAGTACTACCACCAAACCCATTTCTGCCGCCAAGAGTTGGTGTGTTGAGTAGTATGAGTCCGATGCAGTGGTGGCCCAGTGGGTTCAAACCCAGGCGGGCGCTATACTTTGTGTAAATAATTTCATCACCACTGCTCTCATAACGGTGAAGGAAAACATCGTGAGGAAACCGGCATGTCCTTGAACCAAAAAAAAACGAAAACATGTGACATCTACCAACCCGCACTGGGCCCGCGTGGCAGATTACAGCCCACTCCCTCTCGAAGAGAGGAGGCCTGTGTCCCAGCAGTGGGAACATTCTAGGCTGATTAGGGACCGTTCAAATATTACGTAAGCACTATAGGGGGGCGGAGGGGTCCATGCTTTGCTTATTTTTGATGACATGGAGGGTTGGGGGGTCTAGATGGTGATTACGTCAGCAGTAATTATTTACTTTTTTTTACACATATGGCAACCCACACATTGTCTATGCTTGAAAACGAAACGAATATATTTCTAGAATTATAACTGCTGCTCATGAATCAATAAAAAAACAGAATACTTACATTAAAAGAAAAATGCATAACCCAATGTTTACGTAAGCATGGGAGGGGGGCAAGAGCTTTGCTTACTTTTGCTTACAAGGGGTGGGGGGGGGGGGGGGTAAATAATTGTAATAAATCTGCTTACGTAATACTTGAACGGCCTCTTAGGAGACATTTCGGTTTTGTCTCTGGGCTGCCTCTGGTATTACAGATGTCCAATTGCCATAGGCAACGGTTACCAGTTAGTATCAGGTGGACAGCCTGTCATATCCATGAATAAAATAATAAAAAATGTGTATTTTGTAAATTATTCAATGTGTGTAAATGTTAAAATAAATTAATGTTAACAATAATAACCCCACACTGTATTAAAAATATTAATATTAAACTATTTATTCCAAAGTTATATGAAATTAACTGAATTCTGTTTTGAACAGAAATTTATCGCTGAAATATTGCATTTTTCTTTAATGGTTATGTAAAATGTGATGTTGAAAGGTTATTATGAAGTATTATTTCATTGATGTTATTATTTGTATCTTGTAAAGCACTGTAATCAATGTTATTAAATAAATATGTTACATTTGAATTTTTGTTGTTTAATGTTTACTTGAATCCCTCGTTGGTCTAGTGGTCGGAAGCGTTCGCGCTGAGAATAAAGTCAAAGTCAAATCATTTATTTCAAATAGGCCCATGTATGGCACTTTTGAACGTCAAAATTTACAGACTAATATAATTGATTCTAGTCGCCCCTTCCAAAAGGTAGTTTTCGTATGGAGAAGAATGGGCAAGAAACTCCACCGTTACTCTTTTAAAATGTTTTACAATAGTTTGTATTAGTACGTACATTAGTTAAATAATTATATGTGAAGACGATGCACCTAGAATAAAATTACTATACCACAATAGGTAAAAAGAATTAAAAATGAAGCAACGACGGATAATTTAATTATGTGATGGATACATGGTGCTCACATATTTACAAACATTGTAAAAGACGATTTTGCTAATGTTTTTAAAATTAATAAGTCAGTGTGTGAGGAAGTAATCACAGAATTTAAAATCAATGTCATATAACACAAAATTATAAATTTTACAATTAAATTAGCAACCTGTTTGATCTTGATTCTAAATTGTCCTATAGAGCAGGACCAGCATGTTTCCAAGCACTCTTATCTTGGATATAATCCTCTTATCTTGGAAATAAGGTCCTGGGTCCGATTCCCAGTCCGGGCAGTGTTATTATTTTTCCATCAGGTTTGACCTTGACCTGGCTTAGCGTAGTACGGAGATAAAGATATGAGGAACAGGTTGTAGAGTTCACTCATCCTCTATAGAAAAGGGAGGATCCTCCGACCAGACGCGTTGTATCTGGTGAGCTACTGCCCGACGATTGATGTCCGGACGTTATATATATGCTAGTCGCTCTAAAAATCCTGCTTGCGCAATGCAGGATTTTGCGTGACGTCAACGTGATGCGTAATTCGCATGTGGCGATGTAGATGACGCCACAAAGGTATGGGTGTCGGTGTAAAAAACTCACATGAGACATTGCAGCTTTGTCTCTGGGATATCAACGTACCCGTGGTGCCTCTGGCATTGCAGATATCCATAGACAGCAGCAATAATTACCATCAGGCCTCCTTGGTGCAGTCGAATGTTTTGAAAGGTTTTCCCCTCGGAAAAAAAAACCGGCCAAGTGTGTGTCGGACTACGCACAATGAAGGGGGGTCGTTTTCAAATTTGGGGCCGAAAAGGAAGCAATTTCATGATTTTAAAATTGTATTTTTTTTTCGTAATTTTCAGGTTCAGGATGGTTGCTTAATTAAAAAAACATATTAATCAATTTTCCCACAAGTTTTAATCAAGAACACACATAAATTCGACTTTTTGAGCTACACTAATGATTCGTATAGTTTCTCTAATGATAATTTGTAATTTACTGTTGAGATCACAATTTGCACTAATGATATTAAAGTTTTTACTTAAAGTATAATCAACATGATTAATATAAAACTTAAAAAAATAACGTTTTTATAGTTTAATAACTTTGTAGACTTTACATAATCAATAATTAATAACAATCAACATTTATTTGGAATGAAAGTGCTAGGGTAGCCTGCGAAATCTAAATTTTCTTACGTTTTTAACAACTTGCAGATAGGCGCCGGATTGTTTAGGATAAAAAAAAATAAACACAACGCTACTTTATTATAATTATATAAGGCTAATTATCACTAAAGTAGAGATATATGGACGATTGTAATGATATTAAAAAATATATTAATAAGTACGTATTCGTTACTATCGCTGTTTTATAAACCCGGGCTGCAAGTAAATTTTAAATTTCGCGAACAACCTTAGTGCCACCCCTTTTATAATTATTCATTGGTATACGTTTGCCACTTCAGTCCTTATTTCTAATTCAATAATTAATCAGACAAATTACTATCAGAAACATTTCCGTCCTTGTTACTTATAAATTTAAGAAATTCTTTCTCATGCCCTGATGCCTTGGTATGAGCTCCCACAAAGGTTTTGTTTGTCCAGTCTTGACGTACGCTGCGAAGACTCGTAGTTGGCAGTGTAAAGGTTGCGTTAGCATTCAAAAGTGACGTAGAGGGTAAAACTTGCTGATTACCATGGCTAATTGTAATATCGCTAAGTATTCGGATTCTTTTGTTTTCCGGTATAACGCTTACATTATTTATTGTAGAATCAATTGGAGTTTTATATACTTTAAAAAACTTGATATGTTTATCATGTACGCAAGCGTTAACTAAGCATTCAAAGCAACTTTGCCTTCTAAATTCCAAGTATGTAGAGTCTGAAGACCACACGACCTAAAAAAATATGATCATTAAATGTTTGTTTATCTTATGCATCGCAAGAAGTAATTGTTAAATTAGATTACCCACCTGATGAACACTCATAGTGCCCTTGAACGTTGCGATGTCTTTGGGAAGCATTATTTCCTTCGCTTTTATTTCATGCTCCTCGACAATTATAATTTTCACATTTTGTACATTCTTTTGAATGACATCTATAAATGTATCAAAGGTCCCGACGTCCTTCCTACATTTGATTTGATAATCAGCAGTCCTTTTTATGGTGGCGCCAATGCCGTCTGGGGCACCCTTTCCGTGCCCCGCTTCTTGATAATTCCACGTTATAAGTTTCAGCTGTGGGAAATCATTTTGGAGTTGTGTTATAATGTAAACAATTGATTTATTTCTATACTGGCTGCTAGGGCCATCAGTCAATATGTGTATGCGCTCAGTTTGTGTTGCTTTATCAAATACAAATTTCAGTAAATGATTCAGATGTGCCCAGACGGCCGCAGCATCATGCCGAGTGCATTCGCTAGCCGAACATATAGAATAGGTTTCAATCGCACGCATATTATTTTTCATATAAACAACCGCTGTATGAAGGCTTACTTGACCACGGCTGCCACCAAAGTGAATGCTGCTGCCATGCTCTGAACTTCATCTGAAAATTTGTAGGCATAATTTTCGGAAAAGTCCATATGAATCAAGGATTCGTTATCACTTAGCGATTCTTTCAAAATTTTAATGGTATTGTATTGGTTGATAATGTTTGATGTGTGTGCTAAAAAATTTGGCAACATATCTTCTAATTTTAAAATCAAATTGCGTGGATTCGTTTGTTTTGTCTTTTTTTTTATTATTTTAATTTCTTTCCTTTCTAATTTCTTAGTGTCTCGCTCCCATTCTTGATATTTTATCTCTTGGTTATTTTGGAATTCTTTATATAAAATTGTCCGTCCTTTACAAACACTGCATTTGCGGCTGACGCAATCCAAGTTGTACTTATCACAACATAATTCAGTAAGCAAATTGAGGTGATCCTTAACATGGATAATATTATTTTTATTGAGTGCTGATATCAATAGGTCAAAATTTGTATGCAGCGTACAAGCACATGTATCGCGATCGTCGACTGGAAGAGAAACCCAAAAAGGCCGAAGCCTTGTAAAAGTGGTATAACTAATTTTTATATTAGTATTGTCTTTCAAGAATTTACTGTGCAAGTTTTTCATTGTATCCAATAAATATCGTGTTTGTTTGACTATTCCATGTTTTTTTTATATTGTTTTTTTCCGGGAATAATGCGACTATTGATGTCATCTTCATAGAAATTCTGAACCAATTGTTGAACAATAATACTCTCATCGCGTACTTTTTTCTTAAATCTTTTTCGAAGGCACACTTTACGTAGGTCAGTAGAAACTTTAAATTCTTTGAATCTCTTTCGGTCAATTAAGTTTGTGATAGTCTGTTTTTCCTTCCTACTTTTAGTCGTTGCAAATCTCCGTGTGATTTCGCTACTCAAAAGTTTGTTAAATGTTTGGTTTTTGTCCTTCTCACTAGCATCTGTTGGCTGTTTATTAGCTTCATTACTCAATTTTACTATTTTATTGTGCAAAATCTTAATTTTATTTCTGTATCTATTAATTAATGTCATAAAATTTTGTTTTTCCTTCCTATGCTGCAATCGCATTGTCTTTATTTTTGTCAATAATTTAACATTAGGTATCTTAGTTTTTTCTTTGGTTTGTTTAATATTCAATGGGTCTACATTAGTAATTACATTCATAGCTTCATCTGCATCACTAACTGTTACAGTTTGCACGATTTTTTGGCTGACCTTTTTTCTGTAGTATTTTTTTGAACTTTCTTTCCATTTTCTTCTTTGTACCCGTTGTTCGCGGGGGCTCATATCCGTTATACTTTTTATTTTATTATCCTCCTTCCGTTTTAAATAATTTTGTCTTTTTTTAGCCTGTTCAGCAGCATACAGTTCCGGATTATTTTTAATTTGTTGATACTTTTCTCTACGAGCAATACATCGTCTTTCACGTTGTCTTTCTATCTCCTCTTCAGTCTTTTTTTTCGATTTTGCCATTGTATAATCAAATAAACTGAAAAAAAAATGTTGAACTTTTTTGTCATTAGTGTACTACTCGACATCATTCGTGTGACTCGAGAATCGACACGAATGAGAGTGACACGAATGGGATTTTGAGAGTATTTAAGAAATACCGGCGCTACGGAACGTTCAAGAATATTGAATAACCTTGAAAACGTTTTCATTTATTGGCAACTAACTAGTCAAATAACACAAAAAGAAAGAAATAAAGTACTAATCACGATATATGGATAAATACTAATGACAATATTTTGGTCACAAGTAAAAAATCTTACCTGATAATGGTTTTTTTTCTTTAAATAACACAGTACACAACCTTACACTAGACGCGCTTAGGGACGACTGAAGGGCTACGATGTCCGCGCGGGATAAGAGGCAGGGTAGCTAGTAAATATCTTGGGAGTATGTGTTCGGAATTAGGGTTACACAAATGTGATTTAAAAAATAAACTTTTTGAAAAGAGCTAAGAAAACATATTTTTTGATACTTTTACTTTGCCGCAAAATACAATTTAGCTTCCGATTGGAATATGGTTTTCCCTTTAAAAATAATATTACAATTTCATACATAATTTTTCGAGTTACAAAGCATCATCGGAAAAATTTGCCTTTGGCATCGGTAACACTACTGATAAACAGGTTAGTTATGTCAGTGTATCTCTTCCATCTACAATGCTAGGAAAATAACTGCATATGGACCGGATAGAAGCCAAAAAGATAGATAATTGACAATAGTTTTATTTACATTACGAGTAACGATACTAAAGTTATACCACTAATTATGCTTTTGGCCCCAAATTTGAAAACGAGCCAGGGTTCCGTAGTTGCGATGAATTTATCCCAAATATTCTCTCATAAATTCTCCCATAAATGAAGGGTTCCGTAGTTGCGATGAATTTATCCCAAATATTCTCTCATAAATTCTCCCATAAATTGAAAAATAATTAAGTTTATACGCACAATATTGAGAGATTTACCCTGTTATTTTAAGACCATAGACTTCTTATAGGTTTTCCTGTAATCTATGAGCAAAGAGCCATATTACGTATTTTTTTCAAAAATTTCGGTCTTGTAGTTTCAGAGATAAGGGGGGGGGTGCGGGGTGCGGGGAACTTCAATCGTCAATTTTCATCGAATTTCTTAAATATCTTTTAAAAGTATTTATTTTAAAATTATATAAGAAATACGTTTAAGATCCTCGCATCAAGCCCTTTCATTTGATATGTCACACGGTACTGTTAGCAAAACATTTTTTTTTTAATATTCTTGTTTGCCCCCAAAAGTGACCCCTATATTCAAAATTCATTTATTTACGTTACACGTCCGTGTTTGGTTCACAGAAATACATATGTTTGTCAAATTTTAACTTAATCGGTCCATTAAATTCGGAGCAAATTGGCTGTGACAGACGGACAGACAAACAATCACACGAGTGATCCTATAAGGGTTTCGTTTTTTCCTTTTGAGGTACGGAACCCTAAAAATATGTTTTGAGGATCAAATGAAACAAAGCAGTTGAATAGAAAATAGTAATTTAATATTTGGATATGTCAGTAGAATACAAAGTCTACTTTTCACAAGTAGTTGATTTAAAAGGAATGACAAGTGTATGGGTCATATAGTTAAGAGAACTACACAAAATAACTTACTATAGTTTGACCGATACCGCTGTAAAGATAGTGCTATCCATGAAGACGCGCCCCCACTGTTCTTTCTAAACGCGATTAGTGCAATGTAAACGATGGTACTAAACTGCGTACGCGATTTGGTTTTCAAACATACAAACAAATAGTTTTTGAAAAACAACTTTAGAAACCATATATAAAGTTCAATTTGCGCTGCAACTTCAAACATTTTTATGACGTTTTTAATAGTCGTTAGTAGTCATTCTGAAATCAACTTAATTTTCAGTACTATAAAGTTGATATTCGTTTAAGTGGAAAAGACGTTAATTGGAAGCTAGTGTTTCAATAGATTATATCTATACCGCGCCTTAGGAATGCGCGGCGAGGCGGGGGGGCGGGACGCCGTGAGCGTTGACGAATGAGCGGCCTGCACTGCCTCCCGTCTCGCCACGCACATATCTACGACGTGGTACAGCGGTATCGGTCAAATTTAAACAAATTTAGTTCCTTTGTAACGTTAAAGCAATAATCGTTATGTTAAGCCAGGAAAATGTATTGTTTAGCAACTTGACTAACAACTTAAATTGTTCGTACATTCGAATTCTTTTAACAGTTGTCTGAATGTCCATAACACGACAAATTGACGTGGTGTGTCAATTTGATAAACTATTAACTTAGCTGACAGTACAACAAAAACATTTGTTTGAAATTATACTTCTATAATGTAAATACAGTTTTAAAACAGATAAAGTTTTTTTTAACCCCATTAACATTGATATCGTTGGCGTAGGTGGAGAACTAAATAACTAAAATTTTCTTGTTTGGAGAAAATTGCGATTTATATAAGCAGCTTGATTTGGGTGTTACGAAAATGGTGAAAAGTCAATTTGACCAAAATCGCAGTTATTTAGTTCTCCACTCACGCTGACGATATTTTAATTTTGAATACAAGCAGATGTTTTTGGATATCTAATATTTGACCCAAAGCCTTAACCTAATAAAAACATTTAAAAAAAAACTTAATTTTGGTACAAATTTTAAACATAATTCTTAAGCAATTAAAAAGAATACAGTTACCTATTCTATTTTAATTCTAAGTTTAACTAGAACAAAGTGTTTCCTTAACCTAGTTGAAAGGTTGAAACTATTTTTTTTCGATTATAATGTTTTGTTGGAGATATTTTATAAACAATGTAAACTTATATAAAGTCACATTTACATAAAATCATCAAATAGAAAAAAAAAAATTACCTATCTTAGAAATAACAAAATTATATAGAACTTATAACAAACAGATTTAAAGTCCTCTTACGATCCAATCAACCCACACTGGGCCCGCGTGGTGGAGCACGACCCACTCCCTCAACGAAAGGCCTGAGTCAGTGGGAACATTATAGGATTTGTTTATGTTATAATCAAACGCTAATAGCCAAAATTATCATAATTTTAAGTTGTCTTCCAAATCATAAAAAAATATACAGCGTTGAGAACAACACAGTGAAGCATGCAAAATTACACCTAGCTCCGTGCTCACACGCACACATTTACAATCAAACTACACCTTACTAAGTGCACACATGTTTACGAAACCGGCCTCACATCACTGTTGACAGCGCTATGTGTTGGTTTTTTATTTGATGTGAGGGCCCACCAGTCAGTTGCGACTTGTTGCGTTGTAACTCTTTGGTACAATAGACCACACTTCAGTGGTAAAACTTTGCCCTCGAGCTAGCCTAGCATAGCACAGAGTTTTAATATGAGGACAGTTTATACTGCTGCTTTTGTTACCACTGACGTGCCGCGTACTGTACCGTGAAACCATACTGACTTCAATCGCCTCTACCTACGTGCTGAGTCGTGCGCGATTTACGATTTCTATCCCTAGAAGTACATTATGAAGATATGAAATTATTCAGGAATAGAAATAGCAGTTCTCCAAAAGTATTTTCATAAATTCGTTCTCTCGTCTCCTCGAGACTTTCCAATACCTACAAGCATTTTTTCAGTAACGTACCCAATACTCATAATTATACTTATTATAATAACATAGTACTTGCTAATTCCCAGACTTTTTAGTTCTATGTCTGTACCGTAGTCTTTGATAATTTATCAGAACAAACCATTAATACCTATGAATACTTACAAATTACAAACTACGTTACATTTTTTGGATACAGATTAAGTTTACACTTTATAGTAAAAAAATGCAGTCAAATGTAATAAAGCTAAAGCTTTGTTACCTAATAATACACAATATTAATTATTATCCTAATCTAGTACATAAACGAAAAAAACAAATGAAAAAAATTAATCCTTTTCTTGGTTCTTTAGCATCATATCCGAATTTGTTCAGTCACCAGCCCGTACCAATTTTTCTGCTATCATATTATTGATCAAGATTTATTCATTCATTCATTCATTCATATCATATTATTGATCAAGAATGATTATTTTAAAATGAGTATATTCTAATTCTTCGTCTCATTCGCTTCCTCGTAACATAACCGAGGGGCGTCACTACGATGTGCATGCAATTTTACCCACATGTACCTAATCGAAGTATTTATAGCCTCTCTCACGCAAGTAGCCGGCCAACGAGTGAGTAAATGCGTAACAACCACACAATTCACTAAAATTTGCTCGACAAAGTAACGTAATGAATTTTGACAGTTCAATGATATTCATTGCGTTATTAACGTTGGTGAGCAGACGATTTTTTTCAAATCATGAAGCAATGGTTTAGCATTCCTTCAAAATCGTTTGGATTGTAATAGTAGGGTGTTTTGTAATTCGGGTGCTGGTCGCTGAGGCCATGGCAGTCTGAGGGCCTGCGTCAACTGGCGGCACGGCACGGCAGGGGATCCTTTGGCTTCACTACATGCAAGCGCATACCGACGGTAAGGATGCCGCACTAACCTTAGCCATTAGGCGGTACCATTTAAATTTCATTTTTATTGTCATACTATTCATAAAGTTACTCTGTATGGTTATGTCAAATTAATGAATAAATAAAGATTATAAAAATCCCTTGCTGTGCCGTGCCGCCAGAGGGTGCAGGCCGCAATGCGCGGGAGACCATAGACATTCTAATTTCAGGAGTAGTCATGTTGATAAAAGGGTCAAGTTGTTACCAACATGTTTGCGGTCATTTGTTCCAGTTGTTAGTATTCGGAAGCGGACTAACTACAGATTAGTAAAGCAATGTGTGCCGTGTCCAGTTATTTTTAAGTCAGAAATTGAATTGATTTTTTCTGTGTTTATAAAGTGTTATATTTTGTGCACACGTACCTCTCCACTCAGTCTAAGAAGCAGGCTTTTGGATGTTATTTGCCTTGGCACGTGCACCTGGTTGTGAGAAAGGACAAAATAAAAGAAATAAAGCAAATTATTAAAAAAAAAATGGAATGGAATAATGGAAAATTGATATTTAAAAAGAAGAAAAATAGCCAACAAGCAGAAACTTCTGTGCCGTAATCTGAACATTGACGAACTTGGACAGTCTTTAGTACTGCTGGACCGAAACTTGAACATGAAACTATTAATAATGGTTGTGTTCAATGTGGAACAAACCGCTGTGCATTAAGTCCCAAGCTATCATGAGGCTCAGTCATGAAGCTATTAAATTCTTATTCTTAATACAAAATGACTAGAATGGTTAAAATACATTTTGAAAGGTGAATAGAGGGTAAACAATCAGAAACGGTGACTTTGTTGACGTAAACCTGCTAGCGACATCGTCATGGAATCACCAGGTTCCAGGTCGTTGCTATCTCCAATAACAATTGAGGTGCATCACACTACACTATTTGTTGACAAAGATAAGTGAACTGAATCATTATAACCATTTGTGCCCTAATTATAAACACTTATGAAGTTTTTGCTGTCTTTGCTGTTCGAGAACTCGAATAAATGTAAAACTAACTATCAATTTCTTAGAAATCGAATTGGAAATATCTACCCGAATCAAGTTGATGCGGTTAGCGGAAAGTGGTCACAAACAGCGCTGCTAGCGCGCCACTATTGCAAAAATTACCAGTAACTGCGTTTTATGCAATACCAATTGTGTCGCACCGCACTATATGTTGAAACCGATAACTGGACTGCCAACCATTATGACCAGATAGATAGAAAATTTTATTTTAGAAGGAAGAAGAAAACGAGCTATCAATCAGCGGTTTCAGCAGTTTCCACTGTTGGACCGAAATTTGAACATGGAAATATTAAAAACGGTTGCGTCAATCGTAGAACAAGCCGCTGTGCATTAAGTATAGACAAGCTATCACGATTCTCAGTCATGCTCAATGATGAGCTCGTCTTACGGTTTCATGTAATTCTAGCGCAAAAAGTTCCGTCACCGGAGTATCTCCAATATCAACTGTGGCGCACCGCATTAACACTATTTATATTTGCCTAGCAGTATGATCACATCGATGGAAATTTGAATTTTAGAGGGAAAAAGATGAAAAACCGTGAAATAGCCCCTGCGCCCTCTGAACAATGACGAACCGGTGCGTTCTTTGGTAGACTGCTAGACAAAACTTGAAAATGGAAATATTAAAAACGGTTGTGTTCATCGTAGACGACCCACTGTGCATTAAGGCTAAAGATAGACCAACTATCCCGATTCCCTGTCATGCTGACTTATGATCTCATGTCACGCTATCATGTCATTCTAGCGCAAAACTCCTCCAATAACAACTGTGGCGCACCGCACTCACACTATCTGTTTTCATCGATAGCTGGACTGCCTAGCATTATGTCCAAATCGATAGAAAAAAATATTTTAGAGAGAAGAAGAAAACAATACATCGATCAGCAGTTTTTGGCACTGCTAGACCGAAATTGGAACATGGAAATTGAAATATGTTTTTATCAAAAAACAAGCCGCTGTGCATTAAGTTTCAAGCTATCATGATGCTCAGTCATGACGTTGAGAAATTCATATCTTAATACAAATACCAGCGCAAAAAGAACCTGATACAAATACCCCGCAATCGAACTTGAAACAGTGATGAAGTTAGACAGTCTTTACTGTCACGACTACTCGAATAAATGAAATGAAAGAATATCAATTTCTTTGAAATCGAACTGGAAATATGTACCCGAATCAAGTTGATGCAGTTAGCGGAAAGTGGTCACAAACAGTTTCCACTGTTGGACCGAAATTTGAACATGGAAATATTAAAAACGGTTGTGTTCATCGTAGAACAAGACGCTGTGCATTAAGTATAGACAAGCTATCACGATTGTCAGTCATGCTCAATGATGAGGTCGTGTTACGGTTTCATGTAATTCTAGTGCAAAAAGTTCCAGTATATACCTGCGAATTATGCAATACCAACTGTGTCGCACCGCACTAACACTATTTGTTGGCATCGAGAACTGGACTGCCTAGCAGTATGAACTGATGAATAGATTTTTATTAAAGAGAATAATAAATCAACCCATCAAGCAGCGGTCTTTGCCAGTGCTACACCAAAAGTTGAACATGGAAATTTTAAAAATGTGTTTATCAAAGAACAAACCGCTGTACTTTAATATAAAATGACCAGCGCCTGAGAAAAAAATACGCTGCAATCGAACTTAAAACATTGAAAAAGTTGGACGGTCTTTACTGTCACGACTATTCGAATAAATGTATGTATTGATTTGTTTTTTTTGTTTTTTGTGTGTGTATTGATTTCTTTGAAATCGAATTGGAAATCTCAAGTTGATACGGTGAGTGGACAGTGGACACAAACAGTTTCCACTGTTCGACCGAAACTTGAACATGGAAATATTTAAATTTTTATCGTGTTCATCGTAGAACAAGCCCCTGGTCATTTATTCTAGAAATAGATAGGATATAAATTCAATCAAATCACAAAATAACCAACGCAAGATCGAACTTAAAACATTGATAAAGTTAGTACCTACTTTACTGTCAAAAGAAGGTACTCGAATAAATGTAAAAAAAAAGTAATTAAAGATGGTTTTGTGTTCATCGCGTAACAAGCTGCTGTGCATTAAGTACGGAGATAGACAAGCTATCGCATCATGCTAGCGCTAAAAGTTTTCGACGATTAAGAAATTTCAACGTGTCAAGGTTGTCAACGTGGGAAGGAACCGATTTGGTGCCGTAATCTATTACGGCACCGAATCGGTTCCTTCCCACATGAATATCTCATTTTATTCAAAGATACACTGTTCAAAGATATCCAGAAAATGTGAAAGATAAAAGTGTCTCATATTTTTAAAATGTGCATTAGAACCGCACGCGATTGTAGGTACTGTTTTGTATTGGCCTATTTTGATGATTCCTACGTCAATCGATTTGTCATAGTCTTGTCACTAAAGACATGACAATAAACAAAATTCATTAAAGGCGCCAACCAGCACCAGCACATTTTTTTTTAACTATGACATCTCGCAGTTTTGACCACTAAGGTCTTGGCTGCTTAACCGGACTTTCCTGTGGGTGCCTTAAGCTACTACACTTAGAGCCCAGCCAGGAGCAAGTAAACTATTCTAAATTAAAATTAAGCGAACGCTCGGTAAGGGCACCCCCTGTGGGGCACGAACCTCGGCTTAGGGCGTCACTGGGAGAAGGACAGCAAGAGGGGACAGGTTGGATCAAAATTTGATTATCATCATGATTATTAGGCGGGGTATTTAAAGCTTCGTGCTCAGCTGCAACAACTGCTGGCATCTCGTTTTCGAGCAAGGGTCGGGGAAGAGTATCATTTACTTGGGGGCGCGGTCACGATCACAAAGGACCTCGGCGGCGAGGTCGGAATGACGGGAGGCGTCTGTGTTTGTGCACTGTACTGATGGCCCTATTCTTCTCCTGGAGGAGTGAAATGGGGTCATCTGGGTCGGAAAGGACCAGCTTATAAAGCAGTATTACTTTAATATTATTTCAGTGTGGGAAAGAGATGAAGCTCTACAGGACGTATAGCTCCATCTCTTTCTCCCACTGAAGTGATATTACAATGATACTGCTTTATGAGCTGGTGGTAAGCCCCCAGGTATTGTGAAAAAGAAAATAACTACGTCAAGTGGGTTATCATTGAATAGGTCTTTGTAAATAATCTTTAAGTTTCTAGAATCATTTTTCATTTTGAAAGACCATTTATGATCTTTAACGATTTAAATTATTCGATTTTTAGTCTATGCTAGATAAAGCGGCAATACTATTGCTATCTGAACTACCGAAAAGTAATGGCGGGTAATTTGTGTAAAAGAAAATAAATAACTGATTTGAGGAACAGTAAATGGGGCTTAACTTCCACTCACACAATGCAATGGTAACAAAAGTAAGTTAACCATAAAATAATAGCAATCATTCTGACTTAAATTTTCAAAAAATATAAAAAAAGCTGTGATAAAGTTCTTATATAATCGTATAATAGTTAATATTAACATGAAAAATAATGATTATAATATAATTCATAAAATTGAGTGACAAACCCAATTTTTTTCTGCTTCGAAAGCAAAGAGATTAAATATACCGAATTTAATGTCTTTATTCGAAAGATAATTTTAAGTATCGTCACCTAAAGTTTTTTTTTTTTTATAAATTGCATCTTGCAGGTCAACCTAGGAGGTTGTCGGCTGGTTATCCGGACTTTCCTGTGGCTATCTCAATAAATTAAGGCCTCCAGCCAGGGCATAAAACTTAGAAACTAAGCGACTACACGCTAAGGGCACCCCCTGTGGGGTACGGACCTCAGATTAGGGCGTCGCTGGGGGAGGATAGCAAGGGACGGGCTGGATCGGATTAATATTATTATTAAGTGAATTTAAAGCTACAGGCTCAGCGGCGCGGGCTGGCTCGAGCTAGGGTCGGGGCGGCGATGGACGGGGACGTCGCTGCGGGCCTCGGCGGCGAGGACCGAGATCGGTTTTTGTTTTTGTGTGCTAAAGTACTGGTTTTCCTACTACTCTCCTGGAGGAGGGTTGTGGGGTCGTCTGGGATAGTGAGAATATGCCTTGGTCGGCGAATCTTACTTATGCGATAGGGAGTGTAACGGGCGGCTGCCGCAATCAGGGGATTGGGGTGCTTTATAGCAGGTAACGGTTTTGGAGGTTCTGCATCCTATGGAGATGGCCTGGATTAGCGTGTGCGAAGACTACGCACGCGTAGGTAATGATGGGGTCACCTAAAGCGTTACTTAATTTCAGTGAGAGAAAAATAATCCTAACTAAATCGTAAAATAAAACGAGTAAATTTAAAAATTCAAAACGTACTGCGCAAAAAGTGAAAACATGGAAATAAGATGACCTATTTCCGTCTCCAATCCCAGTTAAAAAACTGTAAACAATATCATAAAGTCGGAGGCATCTTCTTAAATTTAACATTAAAGACCTATTAACTTTCTCTCATGCTGCGGCCGCATTGACGAAACTTCGCACAGTGATACGATACACACAGATGTGACAACCATTATCGGTTATCGTTGCGTTAGTTCGAGCTGCACATCACTTATCGCCCGGGTGGCGGTACATAATAAGCATGGCCCGTGGTTGGACTAGCGTTGGTCATTTCGACTGTTGTTTTCGGACTGCGTAAACGCTCTGTTGAAATAATGGAGAGCCATCTTGGATTATTGCACGATCATTCGTTAAAAGATTTGTGCCTCGGTCGTCCCACAGAGTCTCGTCCCACATAAAAAATTCCCCACTTGTCCCAATTTGTATGCCTCGCTCGTCCCAAAACTTAATTTTCAATATTTTATTCCCCGCTCGTCCCAATTCGTATGCCTGGCTCGTCCCACATTTTTTTCATATGAGTTAAATTTGATTTAATTGTACAGTCAGCCTAAAAACCTGACTGACCAGAAAGATAAATAACCTCATGTTGCGGAAAATTTGATGAACTAATTCAATCCGAGACTCCACTATAATATAAATTATAAAATTACAAGTTACGCCACCATGACAGTTTTTTTCTGATCAAACTTTAGGTTTAGATTGAAGGCATTAATAAAGTACACATAGCCGACCCTAAGTACAAACCCTGTGCACCCCACTGCTTAGACCACTACTATTATTATTAACCTAGAACAAGTTTTTGAATGTTTATAGCTTCGGTATTTTTGTGCGACCGGATTAGAGCTTGCTCTCTCGCTCTGCTTTCTTTGTATTAATCAATTGACCAATGACGTGGCTTTGCGTTATCAGCGCAATCGGAGCAAATGCGGTTACAAAGTGCATCTGCTAATTTTAAATATGAGGTGTTTACATTAAGCGTGGTGTATTCATAGAGTGAGGTTCAATATTTGTGAAGTTTTAAAGGGTAAGTAATAATTATAATTTTGTCGATTTTTTCATATTTTGTGAAGTCATGATAAATGATTTGACTTATATCATTATTGTGGTAATTATTTACTTTTATATTAGTTGCTGTCTAAGGATTATGGTCTTTTATTATATGCATACTTAACTCTGTGCCTCCTGTGAAAAAGAGTACATCGCTACTTTTTAGGAGACGCAAATAAAATTTTGAAAAATATTTTTTTTCCTGTTTCCTAGGTCCTGTCATGGAGTTCTTTATCTATGGCCCTGTTTCACGAAATCGTCTAGTATTTTTTTTTTAAATGAGTAACCCTTTTTCACATTAACTAGAAATTTGAACAAATAATA
The DNA here is from genome assembly GCA_916610215.1 of Omphaloscelis lunosa. Classification (NCBI taxonomy): domain Eukaryota; kingdom Metazoa; phylum Arthropoda; class Insecta; order Lepidoptera; family Noctuidae; genus Omphaloscelis; species Omphaloscelis lunosa. The sequence goes on from OU744271.1 coordinate 4,460,970, forward strand.
ATTTGATTTGAGCCCTAATTCACATTAATTTTGTTAACCCATTTTAACAAACTTCAAATAAAGAGGATGTTCTCGGTTATACTGTATTTTTTAGGTTAACCAATTTTGATAAATCTTCTTTTATGTAAAAGCTGGTGCTTCCCATATGGTCGCATTTTAATTTAGTTAACCTCCTTCATAAAATGAGGATGTTCTCAACTACAAAGTGTTTTCTGGGTGAATCAGTTTTGATGACTCTTTTGATTCGAAAGCTGGTGCTTCCCGTGTAGTCTCATTTCAATTTGGCTCAGTTCTGACAATAGCATGTATGATAAAACCATATTCAACACGTTGAAGTCGGTTTTCAGCTATGATTTTTAATCATTATAGCTATTCACGATTCGTATCTACGAAACGAAACTATTGTACATAGTTTCGTTCGGAATACCTTTCTTAGACAGATGAAAGCTAATTTTTTGCTCTGTTATATTCATTTAAAAACGAAAAGGGTATATTGGACTTGGTACCCCTTTTTACAGGAGGCACAGAACTAATTCACGTTGTATTTGCAGGTGATCAGATATAGAGCCGTGGCTTCTTCATCCTGAAACATGGAGCCAGTGGCTTCATCATCCCGAGCTGATCTTCAGACTGGCTGCAGTCTGGCTTCTACATCCCAAGAGATAACCTTTATTGAATCACAAAGAGGTGTGCCTATTATTTTGCATGCCGGTTACGAATATACGAAAAAGCGAGAGAACAAAAATAGCTCAATCGTCTGGAGATGTGTGAACAGAAGGTGTCATGGAGGAATGGTGACTTCAAATAATAATGTGACGAAAATTCTTCGTCATGACATTTGTACGCCCAGCATAGCAAGAAATGACATCAAAGAAGAAATACATCACTGCAAGCAAGAAGCAAAATCTTCTGAAGGAAAATCGATTCCTTCTGTCTTCAATTCAAGCATAAAAAAATTATTGGACAAAGGTACTGACAAGATAGAAAAATTACCTGAATTATCGAATGTTAAGAACAGCTTGTATAGTGCTCGAAACAAAGCCCAGCAAATAAAGAAAGCTACATTTAAAACGCCGTTTGAAGTAAAAATTCCAGTAAGTTACATGAGTTTTGTTTTATTTGATTATGAGTACAGAAAAACAAGGATATTAGCTTTCGCTGATGTAAATAGTAAAGGACTTCATCAACACGTGAAACATTACCTTGCAGATGGTACATTTAAGTGTGTAGTGAAACCATTCAGACAATTATATGTGATTTACGGTGACCTTGGCAGCACAAGTGAGAAAATTCACGTCGTGCCCTTAATATACATCTTATTAATGGACAAAAAAGAGTTCACATATGAGACTGCGTTTGCTCTTATCAAATCGCAAATTCCAGAATGGCATCCGATTTCATTCAGAACAGATTATGAGAAAGCAGCCATGAACGCAATCCGTAACATCTTTCCGGATGTAATATGCAAAGGCTGTTACTTCCATTTTAGTCAAGCACTTTGGAAGAGAGCAAAGGCGTTAAAGTTAAATAAAAAGAGAATGTTCAAAAAGCATATAGCTCTATGCACAGCGTTAGCTTTGCTACCACCTGAACTTAAATGCGATGGATGGCTATATATAATGGAGGATTGTCCGAAAACTCTCAATATTGAGAAATTCAATGACTATTTTGTATCGGCATGGCTTGACAACGAATATTATCGAGGCAAATGGGATTTTTGGGGGGATATCTACAGAACAAATAACCCAGTGGAAGGCAGTAACGCTAAATTAAACAGAACATATTCGGGAAAGCTGAACATCATTAGCTTTTTGAATGTGATCAAAAACGACGCTGTTCTTTCTTTAGCTCGCCAAGGTAAACCTCGGCGTGTTGATGATATAGCTCATGACAAATATATATTTGATTCTGTAACGGCAATGTTGAATGGCACTATATCACTGGGCCATTGCAAAAATCAGCCCTTTTGTTTATTAATGATATTAATGTGTCTATATTAATGATAAGTTTAAAAATGTTGATTTTTTGGAGATTTAATTGTTAAAATACTACTTTCTCATAAATAGTAGGTTGATTAAAATACTGTGATTGTAATTTGATTGTGATATTAGTTACGTAATAAAGATTTTTAAATATAAATATTTCAATTTATGTTGAAATACCACATTAACATAAATAACATAACGTGGTACTTCTATAAGGTACATATAGGTAAATACAAATGTGTATACGGTCTATAATTATTTGACTGTTACTTATATACAAATGTTGATTTTTTGGAAATTTAATTGTTAAAATACCACTTTTTCATAAATAGGAGGTTAATTAAAATACTGTGATTGTGATTTGATTGTGATATTAGTCACGTAATAAAGGTTTTTTTAAATAAGTAGTTCTAATTATGTTGAAGTATCTCAGATAAGTATTACATGTGTAATACATATATATATCTTAACGTGGTACTTCTATAAGATAAATACAAATGTGTATATTGATAGGTGTAACTAATAGTACTGTGATTTGGATTTGATTGTGATACTAAATAATAAAGATTTTCCTAAATTGCAATAGATCTTTTAATTATTAAAATTAAAAACATGCATCGCGGATGCATACCTAGAACTGGAAGTATTTAATATCTTTATGTTATTAGAAAAAACTATTATTTCAATTTATTGGAAGATATAGTACAATATTTTTTGTCAACTGTACTTTGAATTTGCCAGGAATGTGGGACGAGTGGTGACTTTAAAACTCAAGTGGGACGAACGAGGAATTCTTTGGAATGTGGGACAAGATAGTGGGACGACAGAGGCACAAATCCGTTAAAATTATGAAGCCGCTAAAGTCACCACCGCATTAGCGCGATAGCTTTTTAGCGAGCAAAACATTGCATTGCATTGTTGAGTCACGATAGATGCAGATGCAGCCCCTTCAATAGACCAATAGACCTTGATGTTTTATGACACGCAAGTGTCATTAAACCTTACTGTGCGTTTGCACTGGCGCAACATTCAACAAAATATGTTGAAATCTTTACTTTCTGTCAATTTACCATACAATGATTGACAGGAAATAGAGATTTCAACAAATTCTGTTGTGAATGTTTCGCCAGTGCAAACGGATAGTAAGGATGGTAAAGGTATTTATAACGAGGTGGACTAGGATACAAAAATTGTTGACACACGATAACGGTGACTTGTACATACTATTTGCCTACAACTGTGTACAAGGATCTTTTAACACGCATCTTATTTTTCAATACATTTTACAAATGTCACCAGCAACGCCCACCTGTTAATGTCATTCAAGCGCCAAAAGATCCTTGTAGCACTGTACCATCGAAGGAACGCATATCTGTACACTGTAAGGACTATTTCTGCTTGCAGCGCTCGGCCGCTATAGTAACGCTTACCTACCAAAAAAAATTGTCGTGTGTGGATTTTGTTTTCAAACTGCTTCGATATGAGTTTCTTCGATAGTACCTGCCCTACTATTTCTAACGAAAACCCACTAATAAGTGAAAAAAAAAACGTTTTTACAAAAAAAAAAAAAACTGTCTTCCTAACTACAAAGTGAAAAATAACTTTAATTCGGGAGTCGGTGGCAAAAAACTAAAATTAATTTTTACTAAAAAGTTTTTTTCTTTTTCACTTTTTAGTGGGTTAGTTTGTAATTTATCTAAGTTACAATAGCCTAATGTTAACTGCTCATCACCTATTACAAAGTATTGCTTTTCCCGATGCAGGGACTTTAATTGTTGAGGAGTTCTCCAGGTACTTCACCATCAGCTCCACTGCACCATATGGTGCTTTCCGAGAGCAAATGCACGAGTTATCTATCACATAATTAAATTACCTGCCGTTGCTTCATTTTTAATTCTTTTTACCTATTGTGGTATAGTAATTTTATTCTACGTGCATCGTCTTCATATATAATTATTAAACTAATGTAAATACTTATACAAACTATTGTAGAACATTTTAAAAGAGTAATGGCGGAGTTTCTTGCCCATTTTTCTCCATACGAAAACTGCTTTTTGGAAGGGGTGACTAGAATCAAATATATTATTTTGTAAAATTTGACGACCAAAAGTACCATACATGGGCTTATTTGAAATAAATGATTTGACTTTGACTTTGAGAACCTCCTCCTTTTTTGAAGTCGGTTAAAATGGTTGTAAGTCAATAACTATATTAACCAAAAAAGAGAACAAAACTGTCATGCAGTACTATTCCAGCGTCAATCTATTTTATAATTACATAGGTACTAAATGTTATTTTTATAGTAAGGTGAGTGGGGGCAAGATCGAACGGTTTTTTGATGAGATGAGCAGTGTTGTATTTGAAGTCTTGTAGAACAGTAAATATTAGCTTATGCTAAAAAAAATGTAGTGAGTAAAGAGCAAAGAGTGCATTTTTCTATCACATTGATAAGACCCGTTAAATGTGTCTAAGCGGGTTTTTTTTTAAATAAAATGTTTTTGTCACGAGAATGAAACAGTGAAACAGGGGGAAGATAAAAGGGTAATGGGGAACGATCGAAATAGTTTCTAAAATCGTTCAAATGATTATCAGACGTTGTTGGTGGTCACTAGTAGTTTGAAGTGTCTTTAAGACTCTCATCTGTCTGTCGTGTCAGAATACCTTTAGTTATCATGAATAAAACGATTTTTTTAAATCTTATCCCACCGGGGGAACATTGAAAGTAAAAGTGCTCAAACTTTCCACTTTAATTTGGTTATGCTGACAATAAAAGATCACTATCAATCAAATATATATCCTTTACCTTTACTTTATCCTGCTATCGAGATATTATAAAACAAAATTTCGCATCTTTCTTTCATCTTAGTCTTTTATATGTTCATCTTACCCCTTCAAATATTGATTGGTAAAGACTGAAAATTGAAATAAATCTTAAAATACGAAAAACAGCCATATGATGTAATAACACAACTAAGAATTATAAATAATGAGTAGATATTCCAACAGAACACTCGTATCTACCACGTAAATAAAGTTACAGGACACGGTAAGACTCAAAACGTTAAACTCGAAAACGTCGCCTAAAAGTCGCTGCGCAGCCATTTGCATTTTTCACACAAACCACTCACTGAGATGTGTGTATGTGTGTGTGTGTGTGTGTGTGTGTGTGTGTGTGTGTGTGTGTGTGTGTGTGTGTGTGTGATTGAGATGTGCGACGTAACAAAATAGCGGTCTTAACAATATTGCCATCACTGCAAAAACTGCACTGAATCTAGCGCTATGGACAACTTTTTGTGTTACCCCGTTTTTCATCTTGCCCCCACTCACCCTAATTTATTTAACCCATGAATTTTATCTTACAGGCCATAGGTATCGCTGTTGAGTTGCCGTCCATGACACAAAGCCGAAAGTCTCATGTACCTGCACTGGCGGACTAAGGGGGCGGTAGCGGCAGTCCGCCTCGAGCCCCCGTTCCTGGGAAAACCAAACTAGACCAAAATATGTTTAGCTGTAAGTAAAAGGCAGTGTGTAATTCGAGGCCGTGTGCCAAATATATAGCCTAGCATCCTACATTCTCTTATTTCTCAATTTCTGCATAGGTGGACAGGCAGGGTATTAAATCGAGCTCGCATCGCTCGTTCCTGCATTCTAAATCCTCATACTTTTCAAGCTTTTCTGCTTACCCCAATTTGTTTTGCCGCCCCGACCTCCGACGAGGTTTAGTCCGGCACTGTGTACCTGTTCACATCACACACTCACACTCATAATGTAGGCCTTTTTTTGGGTGGGAAATTATCAAATAACTCCTCCCGCTCTGGGCGGAGCAGGAGGGCGTGTCAGACTCTTACTGACTAAAACCCACCCGTGTTCCTTCGGTTGCCCTGTGGCCGGGGGCCACAATCTCCCTTTCGGTTTTCTTCGCACCCTCGGCAGGCAACGGCCCTAGCGGACCCCGTCAATTCTGCTGACATCTCTTTGAGGCGCGCGTGGAACACAACGCGCCGTCGACTCGGGCCTGGTCCTTATCGGCTCACCGTCCGCAAGCCCGCGCCTACGGTGGCTGGAAATCGGCCTGCGATTCCCGACGCCCAGGGCGTCTCCTCTTGCGGCGGTTAGGCCTATCTTTCTAACCAAAAAACAGCAACGTCTACTTATCACAAAATACCTATGATAGTACTTATACTTCTTCGGGCGTGATCATTCTTAAAAGTAGAGCTTTTTGGGAATGAACGCGCCCAAAAGTAGAGCTTTTTGGGAATGAACACTCCCAAAAGTAGAGCTTTTTGGGAATGAACACGCCCGAAAGTAGAGCTTTTTGGGAATGAACACGCCCGAAAGTAGAGCTTTTTGGGAATGAACTCGCCCAAAAGTAGAGCTTTTTGGGAATGAACACGCCCAAAAGTAGAGCTTTTTGGGAATGAACACGTCCGAAAGTAGAGCTTTTTGGGAATATCCACTTACTAATTACAAGAAAACTTATAATAGAAAAAAGTTACGTTCATAATTATTGCTCGGATTGCCAATAGATGTAAAAACCAGATTAATGTTAATATATATTTTTTTTTATATTCCACTGTACATATTATAAAAAAGTTCCCCGCCGCATCTGTCTGTCTGTCTGAACGCGATAAACTCAAAAACTACTGAACAGATTTTCAAACAGTTTTCACCAATGGACGGAGTGATTCACGCGTAAGATTTAGTGTATAATTCATTAAAATTTTGTGTAAATTGGCTGAAATTTGACGATTATTGTTGAAGATGTCGGAAAAAATTATGCCGACTGAGAACTTTATTGGCGCGCGCCGCGGAAATATTAAAAGTTACATGAAATTTATGTTCTACAGTATTGTTCATCTTAAAAAGTTCAACAAAAACGATGGGATATGTCTATCTTCTAAAGATGACCCACAATAACCATTTTTATCTTTCAGAATTTGATAAAAATTTCATTGTTATTACCGAAGCTATTTTGACCGGTATTATATTAATCATTATCCAATATACTAGAGTAATTAATTTAGATTAAAATATGCCTTGACATCATTTCATTTAAATGAATAGTTTAAAAGATATCACAGATGAAAAATAACGCGTAACAAAATAATTATGGTTGACCGTAATGCGGGCGCAGCGGTAGGAGTCAATTACCTTTTCCTCGGCTTTTAGGTATGTAATCCCGGTATCGGTAGTACGTTCACGTGGGATATTTTCTGACATCCAAGCGGGCGAAGGCGCGGGCAAAAGCTAGTAATATAATAAAATTAATTTTTAATTTTAAAGTTATTGCAAAGTTTAAGTTTTCACTTCTCTTGTTGGCAGTCCCCATGACTGCTTATTTTTTCATCTACAGAATGTTTAAAACTATGTTAAATATGTAGGTTAAAATAAATGAATGTGAAATAAAATCAAATAATTAATCAAGTTTTAAAATCAATAGTTTCATCTTAGTTTCTTACTTTTGTGATTGTTGTATCGATAATTAAGTTTATTCACTCTCATAACGTAATATTCGAATTATAAACTTCAAAACGAGTTTATATTGGCATACTTTATAAACACAATACCGAAATTTAAAAATAGAATCATATTGTAACACTTTTTCTGTACAAAATAATGCTATTAAACTTTTTTTTTTGAAGGTGATACAATGCATTTGCAAGAAGTTAATTAATATCACCAAGGAGTTTCTATCAACTTTTGTAATGGAGCGTTAAAGGCGACGATAATCGACTTTTAATGATTTTATACTGAAGATGACGTCTATACGAGCAGTGTTAATGATTTGGAAAAAATATATATTAAATTAGAGCATTTTCTTAATATTTTAATATAGCTATATTTTGGTTTATGTTTATATTACATAGTGAAATTAATTTGTAAAGTTATGTCTAACGCGGATAAAAAACTGAGAATCACGCAAAATCTATCAAGCGTATTTTTCAAAAACCTTCACCTATTTGAAGATAATTTAATTATTGATCTTTTAGTATACGTGTTTTATTAAAATACCTTTTGTTTTATGCATAATAAATTAATAATACGTCTCATTTGGGACAGGGCTCCTTGATGGGCGAGTCCTATTACTGGCTGGACGTACGACACGTTGCGTGAGCTCAGTACAGAATACGCAAGCTAACCACTCAGGGTCACTGCCATATATATATCTGTGTCTTATGCGAGGGACAGCAGCACCCGCTGCAGCGCATATGCGGTGATGTGCTGACTTGCTGAGTGCAGGCGACATTCATATGTTTTGTTGTACTGAATTTCGTGGGATTTTTTTAATTCTTGATCTTTAACTTTGATGTTTTATTTAGTGAGTTCAATCCCAATGTATGAGTGTAGATAAAGTAGTGTATGAAACTGCACATAACTAGGTATTAAAACACTCGAGTGATACTATTAAAAACTTCGCCTATGGCTCGGTTTTTAAACACACTCATTTAGTACCCCTCATTATGCAACAGTTTCATGAACTACTATTTCGGGCAAATTCTTGCATTTTGTGTTCTTTTATGAAGTTTTATATATACCTAATTCGTCATTTATTAACGCCTTGATGAACACTAGAGTTTAGTGTTAATCAATGCGTGTATTAACAATAAAACATATTGTGTCTCGTTCAGTATCCTTCAACCAATAAATTATATTCGAATCTGTGTTCCTAATTATAACCACAGGAATATTGAAAAGTTCAAGACTAATAAATAGTGTTACAGTACAATATCTTTGTGCTGTATCTGCAATCTACATCGCAATCTTATGTTCTTTATCGCACGTTCAATATCTATTAAATGTTTCTACTATCTGTTGTCAGCACGTAGTCGTTAGTATATAAGATGCACCTTTGGATAATTATAACCAGACTATACTACATCTTTGGTCTCATTTATACCTAACCATATACTGCCAAGAAGTTTGGCAAATTGGTGACCCCGACGAACGAATACGCAGCAAGAAACATGGCGCAACCACCGTGCAAGGCGAACAGGGCAGGGCATTAGAATTAGGGATAAGGAGACAGTGATATCAATTGATAGATTGAAACCAGCTTTCATGATCAATGACGAATCAAACTACGTGCCAGATTCAAAGGATTGCGACAGACATTCACACACGTACGCTACACGAACGGGACGTAAGGTAAAGCCAGTGGTACGTCTATTAAAATCGCTGATAGAAGCAAGTTATTCGTATATATATATTAGCATAGATCTTAACATATACCATTAATTCACAACTACTCGTAACAACAAGACATCTAAAATGGGAAATCAAAGTTCTAAGGACCAGATAACATACAATACGGACAGTTGCCTCAATCAAAACGAAGCGGACAAACTCCGTAACCTGATCCAGGAGGACTTACGGTGGACAAGAAATGTTGCGATGGGACAGATTATTTTAACAATCGGTGCGATCCTAATTTATGGCATAATGAAAACACTGGACAGAAGAATGAAGAGTTTAACGGAAAAAAATAATAAACACTCGTGCAACAGCTAAGTCAAAATTACAGACGTCAGCAAATCGCACCACAACAGGCGTCATCAAATTCCACCGCGTACAATAGCATTATTATTTATATACATCAGCAAATAACTAGTAAGGTCTAGATCAAATTTATATTGTAAACACTATTACCATGATATTTACTTTTTTTTTTTCTTTTAAAGGGGGGTGTACTGTTACAGTACAATATCTTTGTGCTGTATCTGCAATCTACATCGCAATCTTATGTTCTTTATCGCACGTTCAATATCTATTAAATGTTTCTACTATCTGTTGTCAGCACGTAGTCGTTAGTATATAAGATGCACCTTTGGATAATTATAACCAGACTATACTACATCTTTGGTCTCATTTATACCTAACCATATACTGCCAAGAAGTTTGGCAAAAATAGCATTTAAAAAACAAATAAACCTAAAATAACAAAACGTAGCGTTAAAACTGCGCGCGCCGTTCGATCATACATTCACCGGTTTACCGACATCACTAGCAGAGTCAAGATGGCTGCTATATTCCAACCAATCAGGAGCGTCGAACGCAGAGCGCCGCGGTTCGCCGACCTTGACTGGTCTGACATTCCGTAACCACCCGACGAGGTTATTTGTATTATAAACTCTAAAGCTCTACTATTAGAGACGTTTTTTTATTTGGTTTCTTCAGTTGCTGCCGTGTACTCGCGTAGCGTGCGTTTGTGTTCGGCTGACAGTTTATTTAGCAAGTGTTATCGCATTATGTTATTTATCTTGCTGATTGATATTAATATGTTATTGTAATTGCAGTTAATAGCCATTTCGTGTTGTGACGTGTAAATATGAACTATTTACTTGACATAACAAACATACTTTCACATTTAAACAGTGAGTGGTAGGTTATGTGCAAGTGAAAGTACTGCGTTGTTCATTTTCGAAGATAATAACAGACTGCTACCAAGAGATAGCTGGTGTTATCCAGTCAACGCAAATAAAACATTTGCGTTCACTGGTGTTATCTCGTTGCTTCGAGGTTGTTAGAAGAACGCTATTCGTGAAATTTGCCTCTTGTGGACACAGAACTTTCTTTGTTGATAATCTTACTAGGTAATTGGTCTTTTTTAATATGACTTTGTACTTTTAATTAGTAATACTCACGTGTCATGCCACGTATACATTGGGAACTCAGACCAAATAAAAACCCAAGACATAGGGCTGTCAAAAGTGACGTGAGGCCGGTTTCGTAAACATGTGTGCACTTAGTGAGGTGTAGTTTGATTGTAAATGTGTGCGTGTGAGCGTGTATGTACAGAGCGGAGGTGTAGTTTTGGCATGCTTCACTGTATTGTTAGCAGCGATAGGTCTTGATTTTTTATTTGGTCTGAGATTAGAAAACGAAGTCGCGCAACATTGTTCCAACAACTTTATTTTGTGTATTTTTGAGAGAATGAATGAAAAGCGACTATTAAAAAGTGATGGGAAACGCTAGGGCAGCGTTGCCAGATTTTTTTTTGCCAAGACGGGATTCTTAAACTTTTTGAGTGGAAAAAAGTGGGATTCTTTCGTCGAAAGCGGGACATAGTAAAAAAACGTATATAATCAGAAGTTAAAAAAAAAAAATCTTTTTATTTGAGTTTTAAGTTACGTTTATCTGATAATAGATATAGAAAATGTATTTTAATGAAAATATGATAAGTATTTTAAATCAGATTTACCCTATTGTTAGGTAGTTGAGTCTTTTTAGTCTTCTGAACAAAAAAAAAAGAGGAAAAAAAAAGTGGGGCTGAGCCTGTCCCGCGCGAACATTTTATTTTTATTTAAAAATCGGGCCGTCTGGCAACGCTGTCTAGGAGGGGACGCTCTAAAAGGACTTAATTAGAGTGACTTTATTAGATAACTTTACTAGAACGGTCAGGTGCATAGTACCTACTCGCAACCAGCGCGGCGTGCGTGTTGACCAATACCCTAATTATGTAACTTATTTTCGTATACGATTATTACTAATTTGTTTAATTTTGACAGTTCAACAACATTGATTGCGTTATATACGTTGTTGAGCAGATATTTTTTCCAACTTATGAAGCTATGGATTAGCAATCTTTTTTTAAATCAAAACAGATTCCGTAATTAGGGTACAGATGTATGATGAACGTAAACGAAGCAAAAGAAATATGTAAGGATCGTAGCTGCACGCTTAGCATGACCACAATAGAAACGGGTTTTCTCGACGGGAGAATAGACAAAATGGCAGATAAAAAAATCACAATCTGTCATTTTGTCTATTGTTCCGTCAACAAAACCCGTTCCTATGGTTGTCATATTACGCGTGCAGTTGGCGTTCTGTAGTTTCTGCCTACCACCATGTAAAGAAAACGTGAGTTTATGTAAGTCTTTTCTTCTTTTTTAAACATGTTTTCGTGATGCGGAAAACATACTCCTGGCGAAATGTAAGTGCCTGCTAACTGCGTCCCCGACACAGGTAACCCTGGTTGTCGACCGGCAGAGCTGTTTGAAATTTGGTCGTAAAGCACTATCTACACGGTTGTAAACCGACAAGGTTATCTGTCGGGACGCGGTTGGCGACCGTGTTGCAATATTGCTGGCAATATGCTAACGTTCCTTATTTATGGTAAACAAAAGAACACGATGCAGCATAAAACATTTCTAGCAAAAATGTTGCGCGATTTTTGAGTGGGGCAGTGGTGGCTCAGTGGTAACGGTCGCGATTTAAGTGTTGTAGGCCCGACAGGCGCTTTAGTTTGTGTTAATTATTTCATCACGATGTTTTCCTTCACCGTTTGTAGGCATTTCCTAGAACCCAAAATTCAAAGACATGTGACATCTACCAACCTGCACTGGGCCCGCGTGGTGGATTACAGTCCTGTGGACGCCTGTGTCCCAGCAGTGGGAACGTTATAGGCTGATTATGTATGCATAGCACAGGGCATATAACTACTTGTCTCAGTAGGTACCTACTTTGTTTCGTGAACTTTTTGAAGAAGCCTACTTACCTACCTACCGACTGAACTTTTGACTACATTTTTATTACTTAAAGTTTTCTGTCAAATAGGTAATTAATTTTTCTTTTTTCTTTCTAGGTACTTCCTACAATGTCTCAAGAAATCAAAGTTACACATGCATTATGGGATTACTTCAGTAAGGTACCTGGAGAAACCAAAAAGGCCATCTGTAACCAGTGCTCTAGGAAATTATCCTACAAGACTTCAATCACTAATTTAAAATCTCATTTACAGAGACTGCACAACACAAATTACAACACTTATATCAGAAAACTAAAAAAACATGACACTTCAGTGCAGGACACCGATAATGCAACGGTTTCGACAAATCAAACAGTTTATTTCTTGCCTATTTCATCAACATCTGAGCATCAGATTAAATATGAGATAGCATCCCCTGAAGACCAAGAAACTGAGAACTCTGATGATGAAGAAATGACAGACACAGACACGGCGACCAAAATTAGGGGAACTTTGCTCACTGAGGAGAAAAAGAAAATGGACGCTAGGTTATTAATGTTTCTAGTAGCGTCGTACCAACCTGTTAACATAGTCGAAGAACGCAGCTTTTCAAACTTGGTAAAGGCAATGAATGCTGATTATACGATACTAGAACGTAAAGTTATTACCAAGAGAATTTTACCAGAAATGTACAGCAAATGTATGGAGGAACAAAAAAATATTGTACAGCAAGGCGCAGACACCATTTGTCTGACTGTTGATCGATGGACGTCAGTAATTTATGAGGATTCTCTTATAGCCATCACTGCTCATTTTATAACTCCTGATTACCAATTTAAATCTGTGTTACTAAAATGTCATTATTGTGAGGGTAAGAGGGAGGATCTGGAAACAATTTTAACCGAAACGTGTACGGAATGGGATATAGCCGGTAAAATAAATTGGTGTGTCACAGATGATGGTGCGGACATAGTGCAAGCGGTCAACTCGTTAGGCTGGAATCAAAGAGGCTGCATGGCATATAAGCTTAACCTCGCGTTACAAAACTCTCTCAAATCATGTGACGAGATGCTATCAAAGGTAAAAAGAATTGTACGTTACTTTGATTCGAACTATGAATCTGGTCAAATGCTGGATGTGTATCAGACTAAGCAAGGCACAGCAAAACCCTTAGAGCTTTTAAATTCGGAGCACACAAGTTGGACCTCGAAATATGATATGATCGAGAGATTTGTAAATTTACAAGAAGCCGTTGAGGCAATAATAAGTGAACTTGATGTCGAGGTCGATCTACCTGACATAGCAGAAGGGGACTGGAGTAAATTGAAACAGCTCTGCAAGCTTCTGAAACCTTTTAAAGAAGCGACGGAAGAACTGGGCGCTGATAAATATGCATCTGCTTCAAAAGTAATAGCTGTTGTGAATGGACTAAAAGATGTGTTACAGGAATTACGTAAACGACCGGATTGTTACTATTATGTTAAAGAAGTAGTCGAATGTATAGAGAATGAACTAAATGAAAGATTCGACGGAATTGAGAGCGAGCCTAATTTGGCTTTATGCACCATATTAGATCCTAGATACAAAATGTCAATGTTTCTTGATGAGAGCGCTGGAGAAATGGCCAAAGTGAATTTAGTGTCAGAGATTGAAGGGCTGATGAAAGATGATACTAACCCTACTGATCCTTTGAACATGAATAGCGGACCAAGCACTGCAAATAATGAAGATGGAGGCGACTTCAGTCTATGGAGAAGGAGGACTATGATTTTAGGGAAAAGACAAGCTAACCAGAGTGTAAACCATCATAGGCTCGCTCAACAAGAAGTGGAATCCTATATGCAAGAAGAATTAGCTGAAGGTGACCCTTGCGAATGGTGGCAGAGCAACGAATCAAAGTTCCCTCATTTGGCGAAATTATTTAAAAGTAGATGCAATAAGGTAGCGACTTCAGTACCCAGCGAACAGTTATTTACAGAACAGGGCATCAATTTATGCGAAAGAAGAAATAGACTGTCGCTCAGAAAAGCTGAGATGATCGTGTTTTTACATGCTAATTTGAATGATGAAGATTATTTTAGATTAATGCCTGAAAGTGATGATGTCATACGAACATTGTCTGTCTGATTTTTTTTCTCTTGTGTTCTTCTCATCAATGTTACTAATCTAAGTATACTAATAATAATTATAAGACGTAAAATTTTGTAAGCCGAAAATTATTTCACTAATTGTACAGAAGATTCAAAGCGACGCAGCAGAAGCGTTCTTGCTGTGACACAATAAAGTGCAATTCAGGTCGCACAGCGCTAATTATCTGCAGTTATATTCACCTAGAAATTGCCTCTATATCGCGTAGATAACTCTGACTACGTTACGTTCACTGAATTTCCCCGACAAGACGAGCCCGCCGCGTACTTGTAGCTTCATATCTAAAATGAGTGCGCCTTCTGTACTATTCTGTGCTGATGGGAACTTAATCAATGCTACTGTCAGTGTGCAAAGAGGGGTAATCTTCGGAACGACTGTTCCGATTCCGAAAATTCTTTCACTTACGGGGAGCTACAGTATGTGTGTTTTATGTTAAAACAAGATATTTTGGATGAAGTCGCGGGCAGATGCTAGTACATAATAAAGTACTGCGTACGTACAAGAGGTGTGCGCCGATGTATTTTTCACCGGCTGCGGCGTCTGACTTTTAATTTGTCGGCGGCGGCGGCATCATCGGCTTAATCGGCGTGGATGGTGAATTTAAAAGTACACACGGCTACACATCAAGCTATACGTTTCCAGTTTATGCTGATCTCGCATTGTATAGGATTTCCGTACAATGCGAGGTCAGCTTATACTGAAAATGTATAGCTTGATGTGTAGCCGTGTGTACCATTAAAATCAAATCACTATAACAAAATTCTCTTTTCATCCAAAAAGCGTTTGAAAAACTGTGTCAAGTGTTCTTTTCGCCCATACCACAATGTTTGAAAACTAATGTATTCAACCAGTGCGTCGTGTCTACTATTTAAATTATGCTCATATAAAAATGTAAAAAAAAAAAAATGCGAAATCTACTACGTCGAAATAAACTAATAAGCTTGTATTGAGACATTTCTGGTGTTTAGTTTACTAGTATATTTTCATTATACCTAAATTTAGAATATAACATATTTTGACATTGACGCTGATAACGCCGAAAAAAAATCGGCAGCGGCGGTCGGCGGTGTGGCTGTAATATCACCAGCGGCGTGCGCCACGCCGCCGCGCCGATCGGCGCACACCTCTAGTACGTAAGTAGTACTTTTGCCTACCTGCCTTTGTAATAGTTTAACCTGACATACTTACCTAATTTTATAAAATAGTTGTTTCAACCTTATTGTTTAGAAATTATGTTTTATTTTTCCATACTTTAATATTTTTGTTCTTATTTATACTAGAAGGTCATAAACAATTTTTTTTTTTTTTAAATATAAATAACCTTCCTCTCCCTCCCTCACCACCCACCTCTTTCTGTATCTTGGATACCTAACTATCCCAAAATTATAATCAAGTTTCAATACTACACATCGATACTCACTCGTACTAATTAAATTTTTTTCATTTTTTACTTTTTTATTCCTATGTAGGTATACTAAATGAAATTCTTGTTGTTGTTGTTTTATCTTACCAGAGTTACGTAGAGCCTTCTCCTTCTATTAAAAAAAGTGTCACAGTGACAATTTTTTTTTTTTCTTATTTTCGTTTGTTTCCATATTTTCCTTAACATTTATGTCCTAACTGCATTGATTTCATAGTTTCGACGTGCACACTTGTATTAACTGAGGGGACGAGCTTCTAAGACATCAATTTTCAGCATGCAGACTTTAAAATTGTCAAATAATTATTATAAATATATCTCAAAAAGCTATTCTATGATATAAGTACTCAATTTGTTATGTTTTTTTAACCACTGCCACGATATTCATATGCGAACATAAGAATTGCTCTCCTGTAAAATTGGTGTTAATGTAATTAGTACGAGTGTGAACTAGGGTAGCGATATTTTCTCTGTAATTGGCACATTTTTCTTCTAGATGTTTATAGTGTTATGTGATAATGAAAAGAAGTTTTTCGTTCGTTTTTGTTTTCAAAAACTGTGTTTGGTGATTGTTCTGATTCTGACCGATATTATCTGAATGTTAAGTTCGTTTTTTTTTATCCCAGAGACTAATTTGACATTTCAAATGATTGTTGTTTATTTTTTTTTTTTTTTCAATTTGGAGTTTGATATTTGCACCTGTCAAATGAGTATCCGGTATTAGAAACGAACTCGTTAGTGATTTATATTGCTGGAAAAGTTATGAATATGATTTTTGTCTTTAATAATTAAAAAAAGTTAAAAATTTTCGCGTTTTAGCAAGCCTAACATTGACATACCAACATTTTCTAGCATTTTATTATGTAAAAAACTGAAATATCGTGATCTTCAACATGTTCCAATAAAGAAAATCATACATAGTTTCTTGTTTGGGTTCCTACGGAGAGATTATTAGGGAAAGGGCAATGACCGTTATTGCCACGCTAAAACGCGTCATTATACTAAACAGTAAACTACTTCTATAAGTACCTACTTTTAGTGGATTATTTACATTCGTTATTTATGAAACTGTTGTGTAATAAGGGGTATTAAAACACGAATGTGGGTTTATCACGAGGCGAAACAGAGTGTGATAATAGTATCACATGAGTATTTTAATACCCAATTATGTACAGTTGTATACAAGACTTTATCTACACCCATGATATGAATCCTCTATTCATTAAAGGTTCTGAAACCATAGGGTGTTGTAGTGTTGTAAGAACTCTATGTAAATTCATGGAAAGTTTAATTGCTGAGTATCTAATACAAACTATGTATAGGTAATAATAGAATTATTTATTGTAATAATTATTTACATTTTTAAATTACGGCGCTGTGGTAGTGAAACGCGCGTGCATGACAATGTTCTTTTTTTGAAATTCATATAAGGAAGGGATCGAAAAAGCAAAGGAGTTGCATAATGAAATTTAGTACATTATAACACTCGTTTGGATGATAGTATGGTTGCTATGACAATGGTTGTTTTTATGTTGGCAATAAGCTAACTGTTTCAGAAACTTTTATACACGATTTACAGCATGGGTGTAGATAAAATTATAAAGTTCACTCAAAATGAATGAATGAATAATCTTTAAAAGAGTAACAAGCAAATTTTGTTCAATTTCAACATTATTTGTTTAAAGTTTTTGGAACATTACATAATTGTTATCCGTTAGTATTTTTGTAAGATTTAAAAAGTGAAAAGTAAAATTAAATACCTACTGCCTTGTTTCCTTTAAATTTTTATTTCCTTACTTGCATTGTTCCTGTTATGTCAAAAGGACACTGACCATTCTAATAATATTATAGTTTCTTCCCGCGGTAATACTTTTTCTGAAATAAAAGTTAACCTAACTTACTCCATAGAACATCAGTTATCTGCCAGTGAAAGTTGTCTGCGCAACAACGTAAATAACGCAATGATTGTTGTTGAACTGTCAAAATAAAACAGATAGTGATTGATCGTGTGCTTGGCTTCGCACAAACGGGCCACCGACCACAGCCGCCGGTGGCTGTCGCGCGCCACGTCCTGTGGTACTGCGCAAACGAAGGTGGTCGGTGGCTGCCACGAGTGGTCGATGGCCGCCACTAGTCGCTAGCCGCTACAATTTGTTACAAATACAAAGCGCAGTAGCGAGTGGCCGCCGCCGGTGGCGCGTCGCGGACACTGAGTTCCGAGTGGAAACCAAAGCTCGAGACTGGTTTAAAAAATACCGGTGAAAACCTGTTTATTTAGGTTTTACTCCGAAAGTTCTTAAGAAGGTGAACATTTTAAGAACTTTATTTTAGCCTAAATTAACCGGTTTATACGACAAGCGGCATGTCAGTAAACGCGTTGCAACTTGTGTCTACTTGTGAGGATGCCGCGCTAAACAAAAAACCGGTTAATATTGCTCTAAACTGTTTAATCCGAAAAAAAACTTTATAAAAAGACTCCTTCGAAACCGGTTTCTACGAGCGAAACTGAATGTATAAGTGTTTGCTTCAAGTACATAATAACGGTTTGAAAATTTAACCGGTATCCGAACCTTGGAGAACGCCACTTGCTACACGTTTGCGGCGCTCCGTCCAAAACGTCTTATAAATCATGTAAACAGCTTTGTCGCTAGCCCACCGGTTGCTGTGATCGGTGGCCCGTTTGCGCGGAGCCTTACGCAATTAGGGTGCTGGTGCTATTTTTCTTAACTTAAAAGAATGATATAAAAGTTTAAAAGGAGTACTTACTTGAGTAAATATCTTTTCGTCCATATCTCTTGATTTTTGTTCCGGATCTGGCTTATATTATGTGAGCATAAGAAGTTCTTTACTCATTAATGCATTCAAGGGCACTGAACGAGACACAATGGAAGTTCTATTGCTATAACGCATGGCGTTTAGTATCCCTCAAAGTGTGAATTAAAATAATTCAATAGCTTAACGAAATTAAATTATATTCGAATAGCAGTTGAAGGGATAAAACGACCGCTTTGGGACCGCTATTTGTAACATAACTCTTACACAGTTATAATAGCTAATTTACGTTTT
The DNA here is from genome assembly GCA_916610215.1 of Omphaloscelis lunosa. Lineage (NCBI taxonomy): Eukaryota > Metazoa > Arthropoda > Insecta > Lepidoptera > Noctuidae > Omphaloscelis > Omphaloscelis lunosa. Next base: position 4,480,054 of record OU744271.1, read on the forward strand.
AAACAAGAAGAATATTATAACTACATGAGATAATTAAATTTCGCATGCTATTTAGGAAATCTACTTTTTTGAAGTGAAAACTTCTTTAGGCGCGTTGGGCATTTTTGAGGGACTAAGGCTGACCCCACATTAGGCGTGCGCGATCCTCGGGCGTGTGAGTAGCGCGGGTGACGGGCGCGCGCCGCGAGCGCGCTGCGTGAGCGTCGCATTTTGCTGCCCTACGGCGTGTATGGAGAGTGCCCGCGTCGCTCACACGCCCGAGAAACGCGCGCGCCTAATGTGGGGGAGGCCTAAACCATTGATTTTGCGACACTTGACGACACCAGCTTTTGTAAAAAGACATCAACGCGTTAATTACCGCGGTGCGTGGAGTAAAAGACTTAATAACCGCGGTGCAAGTTTTTTTTCAAGTTTTTACTTCTGTCGGCACTCCCGGAGTGCCACAGTTTTCTAAATGTTATTATTATAGCCCGTTGGTTAGTATTACTTAGAGAGTTAGTATACAAATAAAAACAAAATAAAATAAAAAATAAACCCATTTATTAACTGTAACATAATTTTGAATTTTAAATACATAGTCCGAGGAACTACGATACATTTGAGAAATTCAAAAAGTAAAAAAACAATAATGATTTACAAGCAGTGGCCAAACGTAAAGTATAATATGAAAGTTTTGGTATTCTTATAAAAAAAAACTTGAGATTTTATTTTTATTTTATTCTATTTTCAATGTTAACGAATACTTAGAATTAAAAAATAAAAGGAAAAAAAGTACAAAACATGGGAAATATTTAATTGAACCTCAAATGATGTCCGCCTTTTTTAATAAATGCTGACGACTGATTTTAATTCTAACGCACAGTTAATCAAAAGTGATTTATATACAGATTTTGATTCTTGTTTGTGAGAATCACAGAGAGGCTTATTTATTATATTAGCGTGTCCATTAATATTTTTCAGAAGTCAAAAAGGGGATTATTTGAGGTTCTATTAAATACATGCCAAAACTTAAAATTAGCTTAACATTAGGTGAGACGGGGGATTTTAGTCAGTAGGAGTCTAACATAGCCCTCCATTCTCCTCAGAAGGAGGCCCATATATTATTATTTCTGCAGATAAGCCATTCAGCATTACGTCTAAACGTGGGTAGAAGTTTTGTTAAACGTAACGTAACGGTATCCATCTTACATAACGGAGCTGTTTTGTAAAACAGCTAGCGGTTATGTAAAACAGCGGATTCAAAACCCATCTACGACGTACAGGGTGGCAGGGACATCGACGCGAAAACTGAATCCATGGATTCAGTACATGATTCTGAACCCCCTTTTTTTTGGGGTGGGAAATTGTCAAATAACTTCTCCCGCTCTGGGCGGAGCGGGAGAGCGTGTTAGACCCTTATTGACTAAAACCCACCCGTGTTCTTTCAGTTGCCGTGTTACCGGGGGCAGCGATCTCCGTTTCGGTCAAAAAAAATATCAGCTGTTCCATAAATTTTGACCGCGTAGGTATTGCACTTTTCTATGAAACAGCAGATTTTTTTTTTAAATAACCGGCGAAAAATTTCAACATAGGGGGGTTCAGAACCATGTACTGAATCCATGGCTTCAGTTTTTGCATCGATATCCCTGCCACCCTGTATAAATGACGATTTCCCTACGAAGAAAAATAGCTTCAAAAAAAAATGTAACATATTCTTCACTTATTACATATTTTTGCTTAATAAATGCACTAAGGCGGACTTAATGTTTTAAATTTAATTTTTCTACCAATCTACCTTATGCTCCTACTACACCCGCGTTAATGTTAGCATCTGTGTTAAATTGCGCCTTAAATAACACGTTAACGAGTGGCTATATTGATGTCGTAAAGCTTCCAAAAGATATTGCTACAAAACTAGCGCGTTAACCGCGCTCAAAATAGAGGTAAAAGCTGCTAAGGTACTTTGAGGGCCTAAATAGGCGCAGTTCATAGAACAGGCGCAATTTGATACGTTATTCAACGTACTCATGGGCGTACCCAGGGGGGGCAGGGAGGGAGTGTGCCCCCCCCCCCCCCCCCCCCGATTTTGTATGCCTAAGTACTTATTGTTGTCGATAAAAATTGTCAGTCACATTAAGACTCACTTTACAATTACAATATATTATTCATTAATTTTTAGAAAAAACTGCTCTGTTTGAGTTTAAGTATGTCCTTCACAATGTCACATCTCAATTAACTTGAAATCAAAATCAAAAGTCATTTATTCAATTGAGGCTGAGAATCAGCACTTTTTGAACGTCAAAATTACATCCCCAAAACGCCTGCCCTTCGCCACTTCCTAGTGCTGGTGCTGGGAAAAAGTGTTGCAACAAACTCCCCAGCAGCACAGCTGTCTGGTAAGTTAGAAGCAGAAGTAATACATATTGACCAGATCTGGCGTAGTGTCTACAGTGAGACGAAAACTTTCCAGTGCGTGTTTCCAGTTATGACCTATGACACCAACGAAAGGGCAATGGAGGGAGTTATGCTTGGAGTTTCTCTACGTGATCAAATCAGAAATGAAGAGATCCACAGGAGAACCAAAGTAACCGATATAGACCGAAGAATTTTATTGTCAAAATTAAGTGGCAGTGGGCATATTGCTCGCAGAACAGATGGCCGATGGGGCTGAAAGGTTCTTGAGTAGAAACCTCGTACCGGAAGACGTAGCGTTGAAGGACTTACACAAGGTGGACCGATGACCTTGGAAGGCCGCAGGAATTCGCTGGTTGCGAGAAGCATAGAACTGGTTGAACTAGCGGTGCTTGGGGGAGGTCCATGTACAGCAGTGGGCGTCTATCGGCTGAAATGATGAATGATGATGAGCTACGTAAAGGTTTAGCGAGTTAGCTTCCGCGAAACACCGCAGGCATGATGGCAGAGGAAATGGGAGGCCGTCTCATCCTTCTGCAAAGCAGTAATGCTCGCGAAGGAGGAGGCCGAACGCGTGAGGGAGAGGCAAAATTCGCGCCCTCACGCCCCTAACCGCCACAGGAGAAGATGCCCTGGGTGTCGGGAATCACGAGTCGATTTCCGGCTACCGTAGGCGCGGGCTTGCGGACAGTGACCAATGGGTAGCTCGCCGTCCGATAAGGACCAGGCTCGGGTCGACGGCGCGTTGTGTTCCACGCGCGCCTCAAATAGATGTCAGCAGAATTGACGGGGTTCGCTAGGGCCGATGCCTGCCGGGGTTGCGAAGTAAACCCGGCAACAGGGCACCTGAAGGAACACGGGTTGGTTTTAGTCAGTAAGAGTCTGACATACCCTCTTGCTCCACCCAGAACTGGAGAAGTTATTTGATAATTTCCAACCCAAAAAAAGGCATGGCATTAAGGTGATGTAGAGAGAGAGATAACATAGTAGGTAACGGTAACATGCAAGTGAAACCCGTACGCCACTTGACGTTTTCGTTACAACTAAGATTTCCTTATGTCATACAGTGCCGTTTAAAATCAGGAATGACATTATTCGGAAAAGAATAGACGATTCCTGTAGTGGAGACCGCGTATCAGCAAGCGTAGTGTTGGATGCCCATCAACTTGACTGACGACCTTAAAATGCTGACTGGGACAGATTGGATGACCAAGTGCGTGTCGGACTACGCACCATGAAGGATTCCGTAGTTGGGATGAATTTATCCCAAATACAAACTTAACATTGTAGTTGAAATACATGTTCACCCATACATTCCAACTGCAAATGTAAGTTCGTTTGCACAATATTGAGAGATTTATCATGTTATATAAAGACCATAGACTTCTTATAGGTTTTCCTGTAATCTATCTTTTTTTTTCTAATCTGTTTTTTTTTTTTTCAATTTTTTTTGTCTATTTTCATCTATTTTCTTAAATATCTTTAAAAGTTTTTATTTAATAATAAAAAAATGAGATCCTCGCAACAATCTTTCATTTGATATGTCACACGGTACAGTTTGAAAAACTTTTATTTTTTTTATTTTTCTTATTTTCCCTCCAAAAGTGACTCCCTATTCAAAATCCATTTATTTACGTTACATGTCCGTGTTTGGGTCACAGGAATACATATGTGTACCAAATTTCAACATAATTGGTCTATTAGATTCGGAGCAAATTGGCTGTGACAGACGGACAGACAGACACACGAGTGATCGAATAAGGGTTCCGTTTTTTTCTTTTGAGGTACGGAGCCCTAAAAAGAAAGAAAATACGTTTATTTGCGGTAAACATGACGCAAAGAAAGAACACAAAACAGATAAGAACAAGTTGAGGGAAAATTCGACGAGTTCAATAGATTAGGCTTGGTATCGACGATCTGATGATGGTGCCAGGAGGCGGATAGTGGAACTTTTCAGTGACTACTATTAAGTAAAACCCTCTAGTTTGGACTCATAAGATTCGTTTTGACGATTCCAATAGAAAGAAAGAAAAGGCGTTTATTGGCATTAAAACAGAAAAATACACCTTAAAAATACAAAAACAGAAAATAATGATGATGATGCCAAAAGTTCCTCAGCTCAGGATAATTTTCAGCTGCAACCCATGCAATAGATTGGGCTTGGTAAAGAGGGTCTGATGATGGAGCCAGGAGGTGGATAGTGGAACTCTTCAGTGACTACTAATAAACCCCTCTAGTTTGGTCTTATATGATTCGTTTTTGACGAGTCCAATAGATTAGGCTTGGTAACGAGGGTCTGATGATGGAGCCAGGAGGTGGATAGTGGAACTCTTCAGTTGCTACTAGTTAACCTATAGAAGTATTAGGAACAGGGTGTTAAGTTCAACCATGCTCTATAGAAAAGGGAGGATCCTCCGACCAGACGGATGTTGTCTGGTGGGCTACTGCCCGACGATTGATGTTGGGACGTTGTATATATGCTGGTTGCGCGGTAGACTCTGCTTGTGCGATGCAGGATTTTGTGTGAAGTCAGTGCGATGCGTAGTTTGCGTGTGGCGATGGAGATGCCGCCACAAACCCTTCGAGTTTCGGGTCATATACTTCGCCTTGATGAGTACAATAGATTCGGCTTAGTAACGAGGGTCTGATGGAGCCAGGAGGTAGATAGTGGAACTCTTCAGTGACTACTAGTAAACCGGTCAATTCATAACTTCGTTTACTTTAAGACTTTTTAACTAAATGAAGAATATACTTCACTAAAAAGTAATTCTAACTTATATAAACCATACTAATATTATAAATTCGAAAGTAACTCTGTCTGTATGTTACATTTTCACGCCTAAACCACTGAACAGATTTCGATAAAATTTGGCAAGAAGATAGATGGCATTCTGGAGAAAGACATAGGCTACATTTTGTCTCAAAAATAACCCTAAAGGGTTATTTAGGGATATAGGGGGGTGAAAGTTTGTATGGGAAAATTACCATTTCTTAAGTTAGGCTTATGAAAATTTTAATGTATGCTTTTGGTAACAAATAAAGAACTACGTATTTAGTCGTTTTTTCAAAAATCATCCGTCAGGAGGGGATAGGGGATGATTTTAAAATTAACATGTAATTTTTTTTTTGGGTCTTCTTATCAAGAGCTTTTAAGGGATTGGAAATATAGTCATAGACCGTATCTTGAATTAACATTTGGTGTTTATCCTTTACTATTAAACGAGCAATATTTTTATATATATTTATTCGTTTGTCTAAAGATTTCTACTCACGTTCTCGATGAAAGTTGCAATATAGGGGTTTACGGGGGCGAAAAATCGACCTAGCTAGGGCTCATAGCTGGGAAAATAGTTTTCTCCGTATTTTCGTTCGCCCAAGTACTTTCATTAAAATCGGCTCACTCGGTCAAAAGTTATTACAATTTAAATTCATAAACTAACCTTTCTAACATGTAGGTATTATGTGTTCAAGGCGGAGGCGGCAAAAGTAGGTATTACAAATCAATGGTTACAATAATTATAAAATGAATAATTTTAAGATATTTAAAACTATTTTTTTTTACCGGACAAGTGTCAGTATGACTTGCGCCCTGAGGGTTCCGTCTCAAAACTGTGCTTGCTCGGCTGCCCGAATATCCAAATCTGGATTGAAGGAAAAACTTAATTTTTCAATTGAAAAAGAACTTTATGAGTAATGAAATACAGACTCAATATTACTTCTGACACGGCCTATGAATTTTTGATCCCAGATTGAAGAAAAAACGTAACTTTGCAGTTCATAATTATATAACTATAAATTACCAATTTTCCGATTTTCCTCTTTACTTGACCTTACTTCTCGCCAAACTTCATGCTTCTGGGCCAACGGGAAGTACCAAATAGACTGGTTTATTTGCGAGTGTCAAATGCGGCATAAATGGCCATATTTTTTATTGTGTTGACTTGGAAGTTTGATTTTTGTTATAGCTCCAAGAGACCGTAGATCTAAGTTTTTGATATCTATTTCAACTTGAGGCCTCCACGCGTTCATGAGAAAAAGAGTCTTGACAGACGACGAAGTCATCCTTCAAAGGTTTAAATTTTTAATTTTGTGCTACGGAACTCTAAAACAGATTTATTATCTGCCTGTTACCTTTTCATGCCGTAACGGCTGAACGGATTTAGATGAAAGGTATTGGATAGGCCATGACTTGGGTTAGAACATAGGATACTCTGAATCCCGGTAGCACATTCCTGTGGAATATTTTCCGATATCCACGCGGGCAAAGCCGCGGGCAAAAGCTAGTATTATTATAAATGCGTATTATTGCGTATATTAATGTATTATACTACAGCGTCTGCATGGTAGTGACAACAGCATTCTAAAAATGATCGCCGCCAAACCGGACTGTCCCTTTCAGGGACACTGGGTGGGGACAGTCATAGGTCTGCGCAAATAAATAATTTGTAAATAATAATAACAATACTAACCTACTTATTTAAGCACCATTGTTACTAACACCACTATACTAACAAAATTATGGACCTTAGTCTGAAATAAAGTTTTATTTAATTTAATTTAATTATTATAAAGTGAGTTTGTTTGTTACGCTTTCACGCTAAAACGGCTGAACCGATTCAAATGATATTTGCCACATGGGTAGACCATGACCTGGGTTAACACATATGATACTTTTAATCCCGATATTCCCACGGGATCGAGACTTATGCGGGCGAAACCGCGGGGTGCAACTAGTTTAAAATATTTAACGTGCTTTCCGAGGCACAGAGGGATCTCGGTATGTAAATGTGGTTACCTCATCCACGGACCGATCGCGGCAAGCGAAGTTTAACCTGACCGATCGACACGTGTGGCTGTTATTACTAAGCCTACTTAGAGCGAAGCCAATAATATATCCCCTTTTCAAATAAATTGGGATACAATGTCCTTGGGTATACCTTTTACATAATTATATATTATTAGGAATTATTATGAGAGCCGAAATAAATAAATCTTAACTTAAAATAAAACTATGTACGGCTAGCTCCAGCACGGTTAGCATGACCACAATAGAAACAGGTTTTGTCGACGGAAGAATAGACAAAATGACAGATAAACAATCACAATCTGTAATTTTGTCTATTCTTCCGTCGACAAAACCCGTAGAAAACCCGTTTGTACCCGGTCGTCATGCTACGCGTGCTGGCCTAGATGGACAAATAGCCTAGTTAGAAAGAAAGAAAGAAGAAGTATTTATTGGGACTCGCACAGGACATCACAAATTAAACTAAAACACACTCATTAAAACATTAATAAAAAATTAAAAAACAATTAAAAAAAAAATAACAGAAAGTCCTGTACGAGGTCAAAAGCCCATCTCAGCATATGCTGCGACATTTAAAAAAAAAATGTCGCAGCGCTGGTATTCTGATAGGGCCCGCTGATAGTTCCAAAAAGCAAATTTATTCCTGGTTTAAACGATGCAGTGACCGGACCCAGTCAGTGGATTCATGTAGACGAAATCGGCAGTAGGGGAGGGCGCGATATCAGCATTGGACTGGGTTAAAAATTAATGTCTACACCGGCCCAGTTGCAAGTCAGCGCTGAACATACTTCACACTGTCTTATTACTAAGCTCGTAAAAAACCTGCCTTTATTGCAATAACACTTCGGTTAATCAAAGACTTTTGATAATAGTGAAAACAATTATTGTTAAAGCATAATATAATCAGTCTATAATGACATTGAGCATTTTGCCCGCGCCTTCATTCGCGTAAATTTGTTGTTAACCGACTTCAAAAAAGGAAGAGGTTCTCAGTTCGTCGGATTTTTTTTTTCTTTAATGTTTGTTCCCCGATTACTCGAAGACGGCTGAACCGTTTTGAATTTTTTTATTTTTTTTTGTTTTAATGATTTGTTCAAAGTTGTTCCCATTGTCATTTGGTCACGATCTGATGATGGGATCTTGGAGAAATCGAGGGAACTCTTCAAATGTTATAGGCACACCTATAGCGATTTGGATATTTTTTATAGTAACTCGTGCATTTGCACTCGAAAAGCACCATTTAGTATAGTGGAACTGATGAATTACAAATCAACACGCTAAAAAGTGAAAAAAAAAAAAAAATACAACCGACTTCCAAACTACAAAGTGAAAAATAATTTTAATTTCGGAAGTCGGTGGCAAAAAACTTAAATACTGATTGATCCAAAGACAGCGACTTCCGAATTTAAAGTTATTTTTCACTTTGTAGTTCGGAAGTCGGTTGTATTTTTGGTTTTTTTTTCCTTCTAAATCCAAAAACCAAAACTCAAACCATTTATTTCAATTAAACCATTTACAAGCCCTTTTGCATTGTCAAGGAGTTGGTAAGTCAGAAATATGAAGCTAGTTGCCCATTCTAAAGTAGCTACCTATGGATAAGACCGGGCAAGAAACTCCATGGACACTCTTTTAAATTACATTGTTACAAAATATTAGTTAGATCATTAATGTTGAATATAAAATTATATCTGAGAACGATGTAAAAAGACGTGCACGTTAAAAGCGTCTAGAGTACAGCAAAAATAAACAAATAAAAAATAACATACATAAGTAATTAAAATAAGCCGTGGCAGCTAAGAGATGACCAGACCCAACTGATGGCGCCGGTTCACGAACATGACGCATAGATCGGCACCATTCTGCTCAACTATTTTGAAAGGAACTAAATGATCCAAAACTCTTGCCACCATCAGCGAGACATTTGAGTGAGCATGACATACTCTCAGCCGCCACAGCACATTCAAGTCAATGATAGACATAACTCATTATTGTAAATGGTAGCTCTATAATACATAGAACTCACACTTCAATCTTAGGTAGTTTTCGAAAATTTATCATTACGATCTTAAACATTTATTTATATAAGTATTCGGGCCAAGATTCAAGTTTACCAATCAAAGAAATAAGATTTTTCTCATTAACTGTATCCCCCTCTTTTCACCCCCACAGGAGTGGAATTTTGAAAAGTTTTTTGGAACGTTTCCATTCTTTGACTTAAAAGATTATTTATACCAATTTTTGAATCAATCACGTCATGCAATAAATTCCTTAGCTAAAAACTTTATTGCCTCTCTTCTCCCTGTTAGGGGTCAATTTTAGAAAACCCCAAAATGTCATTATAAGTACTTTCTTTTCTGTCGAAAGTATTTATATCAAGTTTCAAATTAATCGGACAGCGCGTTAAGTGAGATTCTTGCACACAAATACATACTTTATCACCACCTAAACCCCCTTTGAGGTTACTTTTGAAAAATTAATACTGACGACCTTTATTATTTACTAAAGCAAGTATTTGTGCCCAGTTTCAAGTTTATTAACCCAAGGATTAAGATTTTTTTCATACAAACAAAATCACCTTTTTCACCCCCTTAAAGGTTGAGTTTCCAAAAACTCCTTAATACACCCCTTACTTATAAAAAGAAGTCTTGTGCAAAATTTTAGTGCGGTTGTGCACTGATATGTCAGTCATGACTAGTCATGAGTCAATCAGTCAGTCAGTTTCTCCTATTATACAGGGTGTTTGAGAGATGGGTGCAGAGCCTAAATGGGATGATATTTAAGACATTTATGTCTATATATAGAAGATACATTATTAGCTCTTAATACTTTTACAGACATAAATTTAATATTTTGAAACAAAATAACTCTTCAATCATGCAATTTTATTGCATTATCACAATTTCCTTACAAATAAACAAAAAAAAGTTGTTCTGTAGAAACACCTGTGCCTAACCCTTCCGGGATTACTGGCGTGATGTTATGTTATCTCTGCCTAGCCTTTTTCCAACTATGTTGGGGTCGGCTTCCAGTCTAACCGGATGCAGCTGAATGCGAATGTGATGTTGAATAATAAAAATAAAAAAACGTAAAATATAATAATTTATGGTACGCTTATTTTTAATGCGTAATATCATTTTAATAGGAAAAACTAATATCATCTTGTAAGTTATCATCACTATCGCTGTCAGCGTAATTTTTAATAAAACCCTTCCTATGATCAAAAATTTCTGATTCTTCGTCTGATGAAACATCAATGCTATCTATGTCATAGACTATCCATTTCATTAATTCGTTATGCCTTGTCAACGTTAACCAATTTGTGGTCATAATTTTCCATAATTTGACTTGTATGTACTGCCCTTTATTGCAGTGAAAACATTTCTTTAAGTTTACAACGCCATATAATTCGAAGTCAAATCCGTAATTGACACCATTAGCTTCTGCATAAAACTTCATATACCTCTCTTTAATAATAACATCATAATCTTCGATAATCAATTTAATTTTGATTGTGACTGTATTTTTATTTTGACGCCACTGTACTTGTGGTTTGCTAATTTGATCAATATCAGCACTAGCATTAAGTTTAGGACTTGTGTTCGATGGAGGCACAGAATTTTCAATTGGCGAAGCTAAAACTTCTTCATTCCATTCTGTATCTGGAAGTTCTTTAATTGAAACTACCTCGGATATGGGTATGGAAAATATTTTACCGGAATCATCTGCCATTAAATCGAAATTATCTAAACTGTTATCTGAATCGTTTGACATATTACTTGAGATATATTGTGTCTTACTCTTATCATCTACTAGAAACGATCTATCTATTTTGTTAACTGTCTGAATAGGCTCATCATCTACATCTGAATCGGAGGATTCTTCCGATTTTCTTTCGAATCCTAAATCACCTAACAAATCAATCTCATCGTTCTCTTCTGCTAAATTCCTATCCACCATCATCTGATTAATAATAACATCTTCAGCTGAATACGTATCAATTAAAACTACGCCATATTTGTGTCCTTCAGTAATTTCTGCTTTTTCTTTAGTAAAATATTTTGTAAATAACTGTTTGTGTTTATCAACGGAGTCAAAACATGAATCTACGAAAAAATTCGTGCTGAAATCAGTCCAATTATTCCCAAGAGGTTGTATACCTACTAGTCTACATTCAATAGCTTGGAATGGTAATTGAGTAATGAATTTTTCTGTTATTGGGTAAATTTTCTTAATGGAGACGTCTCTCCATTCTCCCTGATCTACAAAGAAACATTTAACCTTATTATTATTAACGCTACTATCAATTCTAGCTCTTTCACATGTATCATCATCAGGAAACTCCGCTAAAACAATATCTCCTACGTTTATACTTTCTATAGGTTCAGGGTATTCGTTCACGTATTTTATTATATCTTGGATCAATGTGGTCAAACATTCCTCGAATTTGATAGGCCGTACAAAGAATTGCCATGGATTTTCAGCGTACATAAAGAATACTGACGAAAATTCACCGCTTTCTAGATGTGCCCATGTACCTTTAGGTAATGCTTTGATAGGGTTGGCAACTTCAATACGTTCTTCTTTTTCGTTGGGAATGGTACTATTATAATCACAGACTTTTCTTAAATTATCAATATGATCAGCGTTAGGTATTGCGTGAAGGTCTAACAGTTCCTTTCGGAAATCGTGTTTTACAACCACTTCTTCTAACGAAGACAGATCTTGACAAGCCTCTAACGTATCTACGAATATAGTATTACCAACAACCATTGTTATTTGACCTCTCATGTAAAGCTCATCGTTTTCATCAGTGATTCGTTTTAACTGGTTTTCAGCTAACTTTGAGAAAGTTACATCTTTGTCTTGGGGCATAAGATTAGCCAAGATGACATTGACGACATGAGTTTCAATATTCCTTAAATCGTCCGGCAAATAGTATAGGCATGTATCGCGTGCCGTCTCGTATTTCTCTTCGTCTATAAGTTTGATCAGTAAAAAAGCAGGTCGATTTTTCTGATATTCTAGTACCTTTGCCACTTGACAGCGAACGAATAGGTTCTGCTTTAAAGTTACCGCGCACACGTCACCTACTTTGGGTGTACCATGAAGTTTCCGATTCATTTCTTTACTATAATACATTCCCATTTTAATAGAGAGCAAGCTGTAAGTTTGTGGGTATTTTGTAATATTACTTTTAATAGAACACGATGATATTCTAGCAGCATAATTTACAGCTGAATGATAGTGCAATATATGGAAGGTGATTATACCTTCTTTCGGCAGCCAAGGCTTTGGAGAGTCGAATTCTTTGAATATAGCGTGTCTTTCGACGCAATTCCAATAGTCCGGGCATTTACCTAAAGTCAAAAGTCTTCTACATATTGGCACTAAGTTTTGAGCTTTCTTCAAATACTTTTCAGTTAAAACGCTTGAGCTTATTTCATCTAAGAACGGTGGCACATCCATAGTACATCTTTTAATGAAATGAAGGATCTTTGGAAGTTGTTCAATGTTGTTATCGTCAAACAAAATCTTAATTTTGATGTTAGTTTCGTCACCCTTGAAAATAGATGGATAGTTATCGATGAGTACAGTAAATCGTTTGCAGAACATTGAGAAAAGATCCGGCAAGGAATAATGAACTAAATAATGTGCATCTGTAACGTTCAAATGGGTCAAATTCCCATCACAGCACACTAAAATTGGCCCTAAAACGGGCTCTTCATAATCTTTGAGGGTTTTATCTAAATTGTACAAGTCTTGCACCGTCATTGTGCTATCGCAAGAGAACACGACATATTTCAATTTAGTCAAAGCTTTTTCTATTAGTTTTACTTCCTCATCAGCCCTACACACCACCACAGTCTTTTTGGACTTATCAATACCTTGCAAAAAGTTTACAATCGTGGTCAACTTGTTTTCTTGAGCAACAAACTCTACTGAAGTGGCCGCTTTGGAATATAGGACACATTCTTCGAAAGCACTGATACAAACGACAGAATCAGGTGCTTTTCTAGCTAGAGACGACATAAAGTCACACCATACCCTAGATACTATAATATACTGGACTTTCCATTCTTTATGAGCGCGATTTTTGACTATATCCATCACTTTCAGAAGGCAAAACTTAAGTTCTTTGGGATATATCGTTGAAATATGTTCGCAGTCATCAATGACGAATGTGGTTAAATTACGGAAGTCAAGACTAAAATCTTCCTGAATCAGACGGACTAGCATGGAAGGGGTGCAAATGAGAAGATCACAGCCGTTCAGAAGCGACGTTGTGATGTCAATATCAGTCATACCAGCGTAGCAAGCGAAAATCTTCGCGCTGTGTAAGAACATTTTACACTGAGATTCAAGTGAAGCTACAGTATGAGATGTTGCACATACTATAATGCAGCTTAGACCAAATTTGTCTTGCGTATTTTTAAAATCATACACTAAACGGCAAACTGCTGGCAAGTATCCCATAGTATTACCACTGTTGTATGGACCTATAAGAAAGAAGCTGTGGCCCCGGAGAATTGTAGGCCAGGAAACAGTTTGAGGCCTCATCGGCTTCTGTACACCCATATTTCTTAAAACTACATGAATATCTTTCCCGAATGGAATGTCTCTCATATTGCTAACTGGTTCTATGCGGTTGTCTTTCTTGCAATGGACCATTAGTACGGGGCTAACTAGCTTGTCAACAAATATGGATATGCTACCATCTATATTTTTGAACGGGTTCACATTACTTCTCTTTACATCAACATCAAAAGTATCAGCTTGCAGTTCCGGGGTAACATCTTTTTTAATTCTATTGATACGTAAACCTAATTTTTCTTCCAATCCTGTTACACTTTCAACATCCGAGTCTACGTCACACTTAGAGCTATCTTTGTCAGAAATCGAAGAAGAAAGACTATCATTTACCCTCGACTGTTTTTCCTCAAGATATTTTATTTTACGTTTTATAGCACTTAGCGCCTCACCCTTATTTCTATGCTTATTAGAATCAGAATTAGTTTGTATAGAACTAATAGATTTAATCCGCCTCAGTAAGTCTAAGTTAGAAATTTTTAAGTTTACCTCTGAATCTGTGTTTGCGTACACATCTTGATTTTTATTTGCTTCATATTCTGGTTCAGGTTCAGGTTTTCTTTTTTCTTGTACAACAGGCTCTTCTTTTTCTTCTCTGCTTGTCTGTTGTTTTATGGTGAACTTGCTGGCAGTAAGTCCCGCTGGACCAAACGCGATTGTGTTCGTTTCGAAGGTCTTGCGTGATTTTATACCTTAAATGATGTGATAATTAAGCAGTGTAAAAATCGAGGAAAATTAAATTGCGATGTTCTTAAGGCGAAAGCGTCAAGGTAGCCCGCGAAATTCAAATTTTCTTTTTTTTTTGCAGTTTGCAGGTCAGTTGTGTGTTGATCTAAATATGATTCATGACTGTATCAAATGTTTGTTTATAGAATTATAATCATAAAAATCATCAATACAACTCTCTCAGTTCACGTAACTCTATTGAATGACTATTTCATGAAATCATGACATTTGAGGATTATGCTAACTTAAGGAGTTGTATTGCTGATCCTAATGATTATAATTCTCTAAAGCCATATTTGTTACGGTCGTGCGTCATATTTTATTCAACATACAACCTGACATTGACCTGCAGAATGCAAAAGACTAAAGTTTTCCAAGGTTAATTTGTTAATAAGATGCTTTCATCATAGTAATATGTGCTGATATGAGAGCCAGCACGAAACTCCACCTAACTAAGCATGAAAGATGCCAACAAATTGGTTTTAAAAATCGCTCACTTTCAACAAATAGTGGGAAAAGTTTCTATGGTGCAATAGAATGCAAGTTACTTGCTTAGTTTTGTGCAACTTACTTTGCCTAAAAAGCATTGATCGGAGTAGGTAGAGCTATTTTGGTACAATGTCCGCAAACGTTTCGGGATTTAGGGATTTGAAAAAATTAATTGATTTTTTATTAACAATAAAAGAAAGCTTGATGCGGCGCTGATGTTAGTTTGTCAACGTCGTGCGCTCACTGGCAATACATAATAATGGCAGTGACCGCACGACGCGCGACGTTGTCAAACTAACATGAGCGACGCGAATTTTCAATGCGTACACGCGTACATACAGTTTTTCCTTTCTAACGAACAAACAATTTGTAAGGTAACATGATCTTGTAGAACGTTACAATTTTGTACGGGCTATTGATACTTGTCTATACAAAATTGTTTCAGAAAAAACATTTTTTTTTTTTTTCATTATCATGAAACTTGTCCACCTCTCGGAGGGGTGAAGGGATATGTGTTCGTTGACAATTCCTTTTGGCAACGATAACCGAGTTTTAATGATTTCACACTGAAGATGACGTCTAAACGAGTAGTGTTAAGGATTTGGAAAAAGTGTATGTTAAATTAGAGAATTTTATTAATATTTTAATATGGGCATATTTTGGATTATGTTTATATTACATAGTGAAATTAATTTGTAAAGTTAGGTCTAACGCGGATAAAAAACTGAGAATCGCGCAAAATCAACCAAGCTTATTTTTCTGAAGCCTTCACCATTTTAAAGATAATTTAACTACTGATCTTTTAGTATACGAGTTTTATTAAAATACCTTTTGTTTTATGTATAATAAATAAATAATGCGTTTAATTTGAGACAGCGCTCCTTGATGGGAGAGTCCTATTACTGGCTGGTCGTAAGAAGCGTTGCGTGAGCTCAGTACAGAACACGCAAGCTAACCACTCAAGGTCACTGTCATATATCTGCGTCTTAAGACGTGAATAACTTTTAACAAAGTAATTTCTAAGTTATTTAATAATACGTATTTCAAATCCTGGGATTCTGGGAGTGTCTCTAGACAAGGTATTGCAAGTACAAAAAATAGCTCTACCTATTCCGATCACTGCAATAAGGCAGGTATACAGTTGTAAGTCTAAATCAAAAGGAAAATTACCTTTTCTAATGTTGGCATTATTATCATGTCTGTTGTAATGATTCATGTTTTTTGGAGATACTGCATTATTATTCTGTTCATCTCCAAAAGCATCATCATTGGTTTTCATATTGTAATGAATGTCATTTGTTTTATCATCCGCTGTATGCATGGTGGCTGGTTTTGGTAGGATTCCAGAATCATCTGCTGCTAGTTTGTGCGGTAGTTTTGGTTGATTAACAATGCTTTGAGATTCTAGCCATTGCAACTTTCTTAAGGCAATACTGACTACACTGGACTGGTTGGACGTAGAAGAGTTCCTTGTAATGCATGCTCTTCCCACGGAGACCTCATCAATATCTTTGCAGAGCTTCAAAACATTCGCTTTGTTCTGGAGTAACGTATCTTCTTTGCCACGGTCACAAACTTCTAGTTTCCGAGATGTTATTGAAGATTCTAAATGTTTATGCTCGTGAAGAACTGAAGTTTGGTTTTTCAAAACATTTAACCATGTTTTCTTTGGTATGTTCCTAGTTTTGCCAGCCTCCTCAATCTTGTTTAGAACTTGATGCATTGCAACATAGTTTAGTTCTGTATTACGGTTATTTTTAGTCAACTCTTGGTGGAAGAGACACTCATCTTCATATGCAAATTCGGAATTGACAATTTCTTGAAGAACATTTACTTTTTCACCATTCTTTTTAAATACTATTAAATTTCCATATTTGTGGGTGCTGTCGTCGAAAATGGAAGATCTGTAACAAGGAATTTAATTTTTTGTAGGGAATGGAAAGATCATCAATACGCCTAACCTTTTCCCACTTATGGGTTCGGTTCCAGTCTAACCGGATGCACCTGAATAAGTTTTTTTTTTTTTTTTTACCGAAAAGGAGCAGGATCCTAGCTTGTTTTTTTTTATGTATGTTCCCCAATTACTCGAAGACGGCTGAACCAATTCAAAAAATTCTGTCATTGTCATTTGGCCACGATTTTATGATGGGATCTTGGAGAACTCTTAAAATTTTATAGGCATACCTATAGCGATTGACGGCACGGTTGGCGTAGTGGTTAAGCGATTGACGGCGCGGTTGGCGTAGTGGTTAAGCGATTGACTGCGGGGTTCGCGGGTTCGATTCCCGCACGGAACAAATAGCTGTTCCAGGTTGAAGTTCGAAGGTAGAAGGTAGAAGTTCCAGGTCTGCGATTGACTGCTGCGCTGCGTGTCGCGGGTTCGATTTACGGAACAAATATTTGTATGACCTGCAATTAGGTGTTCCGGGTCTGGCTGTTTGTGTATGTGAGTTTAAATGTTTGTAAACACACCCACAATACAGGAGAAATTCCTAGTGTGGGGCAACGTTTTTATAAAAAAGAAGAAAAAAATGATTTGGGTATTTTTTATAGTTTGGGTTTGGTAATGTGGAACTGATGATGAAGGACACAGATGGCCAATGGAACTACTCAATAATATGTATTGCATGGGTTGCAATTTGATTACTTTAATATGGTTGGTAAGCAATTGATGCTCGTCACAATTCATATGGTGCAGTGGAGCTGATGGTGAAGACCTGAAGAACTCTTCAACTAAGTCCCTGCATCGGCAAAAACAAAATTTTTTTTAAAGTTGGTGGTAAAAACTAAAATACTGATCCAAAGACACCGACTTCCGAAATTAAAGTTATTCATAGTTTGGAAGTTGGTTGTATTTTTCGTATAAAAGTCTTTAACATGGAGCAACTGTCTATCTGACCTCCACAACCCAGTTACTGGGTAGCACAATGCTCCTTGGTAAGACTGGGTGTTAGGACTTCGGTCTTCTGATTACACATAATGGCTATTCAATATCTACTAATGACTGCTGGGGCCAACTGCTAGAGGAGAGATTGGGCAACGAAGCAGCCAACGAACTTGCCAGAAGGGGGTCGAGTATGGCACCAGCGGGGCCTGAACCCATCGCGCCACTCCAGCCACTTCAGGTACCTACGCACTCTGGTAAGGAAACGAACCAGGAACAACATCACAAACTATGGGTGGACCACGATGAGTGCAGGCAGGCCAAGGAGGCACTCCCTTTTACGACCCTAACCAATACCCTAACGGAAAAGCCGTATAAAATTGGACCACCATTTTAGCCGTGCTTTTGCCGACGAAACAAATGGAAAAACAACTGCTAAAATATGCTGAATTGCGGATAACTAAACAAACAACTTACTTTTTGTCAATGTAGGTAGCTGAAAACATCACATGGTCGGCTTCCATGAAACATCTCCGCATGGCAACGGATGCTGCCGGCATCCACTGCTCACATGGCTCGGATTTCACGACGCAGTCTTCCCCGAAAGTTACGTTTTGAGGAAGAATCCCATAGATTCCAATTTGTTCAAAGTAAAAACAAGTGTTTTCATCGCCCTCTTTTTGCACCAACGCCCATATCAAATGGGGATTAATATAATGGAGCACCTCCACCTTATATTGATCAAACTCCATATCTAATAAAAATAGTTAAAGAATTTTAATTCAAGACAGATAATTCAAAAAATCGGCAAGCTATGCTATTCAAAAACATGGTCGGTGAATGAGAATGAAGCAAATGAATGAACGATAAACCATGCGATAACAGAGAACCTCTAGTGATGTGCCGTGCCGTGCGTCCGTGTCGCGCAGCGACGCGGCGGCGGGCGCCCGCCGGCGGCGCGGGTATCCAGACCCATAAGAAGGATTCTAAATATGGGTGCAGGTCGTATCTAAATTTATAACTAGGCTATACAGGCTGTTAGTAAGCAGCCGTTTGAACATACGAAAATAGCGATCCGTGGGGCCGGCCATCAGCTACGTGTATAGGCCCATTATTAAGACCCATGCCAAACGGATATTTTTTAATGACTTTTAGTTTTTTTTTTCGATATTCGTCGTTGCTCAAACTTCAAACGTTTTTTTTTTTGCATTTAATTAATTTCACTTTTCGAAAATGTACGTGAAAAAAGGTGCGAGTAAGTAATTAAAAAAGATTCTACAATATTGTAAAAAAGGGCAACTTTTTTTTCTAGATGCTAAAATTGCCTGTTTTGTTATTTTTAAATGAAATTAGTTCGAGCAACGACGAATATCGAATGAAATTAAAAAAGCAATTTAAACAAAGAAAAAGGATAGTTTACCGACGCCAACATTCAAATAAAAAATCAAATCAAAATATTTATTTGCGTAAAATATGGTATACAATGGTGTTAAATACAAATTTATATGGCATAAACATGTTTAGTTAGGATAAAAACATAGTATACAAAATTATAAAGTTAGGTGAAGAAGGCACACACCATCAACATTTTCAAAAACATCAACATTTTTTATCAAAAAATTCTTTTAAACTATAAAAACTGCATTCCAGTAACCCTTTATAAAACTTAATTTTAAACAATCGTTGGTGTCGTTGTCGTTAGTATTGGCGTTGGCGTTGGATTGGCATTGACACTGTAGGCGTGGCGACGCGGCGTTGCCACGCCAACAGTCGGTCTGACCCGCCGCTATAGATATTTCACATAAAAAATCCGTGTGGCCTGTGTCTTGATAATGGGCCTAAACACGTAGCAAATGGCCCCACGGGTCCGCCATTTCATATAATTAACCGTCTGCCTAACTGTATTTTCTGTCAATAATCGATACAATATTTGACAGGAAATAGAGATTTCAACATGTTTTGTTACACCCTATTTATCAACAATCGATCAATAAAATGCACTGCGTTTATGCAAGTAATTATTCATCGGATAGTGTTCAGTTGAATGCAATTTTACTTGAAACTACCAAATTTGAAAACAGAAAAACTTGGGCTATAAACTCGGTGTTCGTATGTTTACACAATGGTGGTCTTTACTTACCAGAGATACCAACCAAGTTTGATTTTACTACTTGTGAAATGGATGAACAGGCGGGTTTATTTTATAATACTTTAAGGATTTATTGTTTAAAATAACTAGTTGGCATGAAAACAATAGGAAAGAAGGAATGAAACTAATCACTTGCTAATTGTGAGGCAATGCAATATTATTCGACATAATTCATCATTTCAGCCTAAAGACATCCACTGCTGGATATAAGCCTCCCCCAAGTACCGCCACTTTGATCGATTCTGTGCTTCTTGCATCCAGTGGATTTCTGCAGCCTTTACCAGGTCATCGGCCCATCTTGTGGGAGGCCTTCCAATGCTACTTCTTTCGACACTTCAGAGCCTTTCGGGCCCATCTGCCGTCTGTTCTGCGAGCAATACGCCCTGCCCACTGCTACTTAAGTTTGGCAATTCTTCGGGCTATGTCGGTTATCTTGGTTTTCCTACGGATCTCTTCATTTCTGATTCGATCACGTAGGGATATTCCAAGCATAGGCCTCTCCATTACCCTTTGGGTAACTTTCAGCTTTTTAATGAGACCCATTGTGAGCGATCACGTTTCAGTGCCATAGGTCATAACTGGTAACACGCACTGGTCACAAATGTTGTTCTTGAGACCCTGTCACAGAGTACTTTGTATTATGACACTGGTATATGAGAGGAGAAGATAGTACGCAGCTTCCCGAATGCCGGCACCGCCGCCGCCGCGCCGTCCAGTCGAGTCAGATTCGAGAATGACCTCTTTCTCGAAGGTGGACTACCTAACTGGACAGTTTGCCTAACAGTGCGTTTGCACTGGCGAAACATTCACAAGAAAACATGTTGAAATCTCTAGTTCCAATCAAACATTTTATGGAACAATGACAGAAAATAGAGATTTCAACATGTTTTGTTGTGAATTTTTCACCAGTGCTAACGCACAGCTAAGTAAGCATAATCAAAGTCAAAGTCAAATCATTTATTTTGAAATAGGCCCTTTTGAATGTCAAAATTTACAAAATAATAGAATTGATTCTAATCGCCTCTTCCAAAAGGTAGTTTTCGTATGGAGAAGAATGGGCAAGAAACTCCACCGTTACTCTTTATAATGTTTTACATTAGAAATAATTATATGTGAAGAAAATGCACCTAGAACAGGGGTAGCCAACCGGTCGATCGCGATCGACCGGTCAATTCAATTAGTCCAGTAGATCGCAGCAAGACAAAAAAAAGTAATATATCTGACAGCGCAGACCTTTGCGATGCACATTAAATCTTGTATTGCACAGCTGTTGCGGCATGTCGTATAGGTCGTGTCATATTTTCAAACACTGACCGAGCTGCACGGTCCATACCCGCCGCACTAACCTGGCAGTGCAGGATTGATCGTCGTATGAGGCCAGGGTACTCATCGGGAAGGAGTACTCAGGGTATTTCCAACTATAAACCTGACTTTGCTAATTTAGCGGAAGATGCTCAGACACAATGCTCACACTAATATAAATAAGAGTTACTCTAAGAATAATTTCATTTTAAATTTTGTTTACCCTCTTAATAAAATAAAAAAAAATACTTCGTAATTGTATATCTACATGGTCAGACGCAATGCTCACACTAATATAAATAAGAGTTCCTTAGAATAATTTTCAAGTTTCCTTTTCCACTAATAAAATAAAAAATATTTCATAATTGTATACCGTCTCATTTCTATGTAATTGGTAGATCGCACAGGGTTTTGTCAGTAAACAGTAGGTCTTGGGTCAAATCAAGTTGGCCACCCTTGACCTAGAATAAAATTACTATACCATAATAGGTAAAAATAATTAAAAATGAAGCAACGACAGATAATTTAATTATGTGATAGATACATGATGCTCACAAACATTGTAAAAGTAGACGATTTTCATAAAATTTTATGATCAAAAGTCAATGTGTGAATTTTACAATTAAATTAGCAACCAGTTTGATTTTATCTTGATTCTAAATTGTATAACGCGGGAAAACTAACAAACTAAATAAATTAAATAAAGTTGCTCCGAAAGCCTTACCACCGCCTAGAAGAGTACGGCTCTCTATCTTGCTCGTTTCTATTGTTTAACCTACTTGCAGGCATCGCTCGCTAGCTTAGAAAATCGCCTATTGTTCCGTTGGTCTGGTGGGGTATGTTGGACATCGCGTCTTTAGGCTACAACACCTACATTCCGGGAATTATAAAAAGCACGCCATTGTAGCAGGCAAAAATTCTCACAGACCCAGATGACCCCATAACCCTCCTCCAGGAGAGTAATAGGGCCACAAGTACATTATACAAATACAGACGCCTCCTGTCATTTCGACCTCGCCGCCGAGGTCCTTTGCAATCGCGTCCGCGACCCCGAGTAAATGATACTCCTCCCCGACCCTTGCTCGAAAACGAGGCTAACTAGCTTTTTAGTTTAGTTTGTATGCCCCTGGTTGGAGGTTTTGAGTGTAGCAGCTTAAGGCAATCACAGGATTGACCGGTTAAATAGTCAAGACCTCAGAGGTCAGCTTTGAGACGCCCTACAGAAAAAAAAGCGGGCAAAAAGATTAATGTTCCGATCACCGACGGGAAAGGACGTACCTATGTCCTAGTAGTACAGGCATCCTCCGCGAGTCTCGCGATCGCGATGTTATAAGTTTGTTGTGTACTTTAGTTTAATTTTTTTATTGTAATAAACGATGTTTAATGTACTCGCATTAAAATTGTCCTATGGAGCAGGGCCAGCATGTTTCCAAGCACTCTTACCTTGGATATAATCCTCTTATTTGTAATATGCTTGTTTACAAAGTGTACTTTTAAGAGTTTTAAATTTTCTTTCATTTAATTGCAATGTGTCACAACTCACAAAGTATTTTGTTGTAACATTTAACACAGTACCCCATAAAAGATGTACTTTAGATAATTTGAAAAATGGTTGATCTAGTTTATCTTTATTCGTTTATTGTTAATCGTCCGCAACTTCGATTGTAGAGTCACGCAGTTCTCTCGTAAGGGAGGTATTCGACTATCATATAATTATTATATGATAGTCGATTTACGAAAATCGCTGATGAACAGATACCAACGACATTGATCGTGTAAGGTGCCCCTTTGGATAGACGGTTTATTTTTGTGATTCTAAAAAACCGGAATACTTACTTTTGAACGCGTTCAACTTTCAAATTAACATCATCTTCGCTGTCAGACAAACGTCAAATCGTCAATTATTTGACAAGTCGGCAATGATTTCGTGGCTGCTGAAAACAAATTGTGGTTTATAAAAATAATTAAATCGTTGTTGAATGTTATATTGTATCTACAGCTTGTGAAAATAATTGGTAAGAATAATGTACTCATTGAATTTTATGATATTAGAAAGGTTATGAAGTAATAACGATAATTGTGTATGTATTTTCATTATCCAAAATCTGTTTTTGATTACAACAATTCAGTTGATCAATCTATTAAATTATTGTGATGTGATACGGTTTTATTGTTTAATAACATGTATCTTTTCACACTGTAACATAAATGTCTAAAATGCTAAGATAAATTCGTGTTAGCTTGCCATTGGTAGAAATCTTCTGTAATGATATCGAATTTATATTTTCTTGGTTGCTGTGATACGGTAAAGCACTAATTTTGCGTGAACGAGTTAACATACTTTAATAAATATTTCAAAAACATCATGCAGTATGTAAGTCACCTTACTTCTTAACTTCAAAATGTTTTTCTAGATTTTATTGCAATTAGAATACTTCGACGCCTAAGTGCCCTTTTATTTGAATAGTTGGTTATTAAGTCATTTAATTAAGTACCTAATCTAAATAGTTAGATGTGTTAAACATTGTAAAAGAAATTATTATTATGAATTATTAAAAAAAAAATATATACAGTTTTTTTAAATCCTTGTATACCTACGATTATGGTGCAGAAAACGTGCAATGATGACAATAACTTCTTTTATTCCTTTGAGTTATTTTCATAATGCAAATTTGCAACAACACTAATAAATATATTATTATCTGCACTTGACTGAATTGATGTCAAGTGGGTGAGTGATAAACTTTCATTATTACATCTTCAGTGTAATAGTGAAAGGGATTATGGCTATAAAACGCATACATTTCTCTATCCAGTTAAGTTTCATTATCTGGGCAAAAATCCAAGAGGCTGGCCACTGAGAATGATTATGACAAATTTTCTTTCATTTTGACAGTTCAACAACATTCATTGCGTTATTTACGTTGTTGAGCAGATTTTTTTCCAACTTATGAAGCAATGGATTAGCAATCTGTTTAAAATTGAAACAAATTGTGATTGATCGTGTAATACGCAATTAGGGTACTGGTTATTGTCTTGTCCATATTTGGCCTATGCTGAAAAATATGGGTAATATAATCCTTTATTTTAGCAATTATCTAATCTCTTCTAACAGTATAATCATCCTAACTAATTTTATAAACAAAAAATTTTGAACAGATTTGGTTGAAATTTGGCACATGGGTAGACCATGACCTCGGTTAAGACATAGGATACTTTTTAGTCCGGTAAACTAAGATGTTGTTGCTGAACGGAAGCTAGTACTAAATATTACATCACGCCTTGTTTCCCTGAAGGGTTGGGCAGAGGTGTCCCTGTAGCAGGTTCACCCGCATTTCGGCAGTTATGTTTTAAGTCCCATGTAATAGGGGGCAAGCCTATTGCCATCAACCGGGCACAAATCCAGACTCCAGGCTGCTACTGAGAAATTTCAGATAGAAAAACCGAATAACACTACAGTGCCTGACCAGGGAATCGTACCCAAGACCTCATGCTCAGCAATAGCACTTGTGACCACTACTCCAACGAGGCAGTCAAAACTATTACCACTACTATTGGTACTAAATATTAATAAATTATTTTTGTTTTTTTCACTCTCACAGAAAAAATTATTACCAAATATAGCATATAAATAGATATAAGTCTACTTGAAAAGGCTTATCGTCTGCCATGAATTGTAAATTTTGCATAACTGCATCTGTTTTATTAAATTACCCTGTACTGTTTCAATGTTTACACAATAAAATATTTACCTCCATTTTACAGCTGGTGTTTTTAACTAGCTGACCCGATTGACATTGTCCTGTCTAAATTTCAATAATTCATACAAAAAGGATGTTAATTTTATTCCAGATTTTTTTTTTTTTTTTTTTTTTTCTTTTAACCCTTATTTGGACTATTACAAACATTAAACAAAAACAGTGGCACTCCGCGAGTGCCGACAGAAGTGAAAACTGGAACAAGATCGCCTTGGTGGAAGAAAAATACTTGCATAGAGCATTGATCCGTAACGTAATATAAATAAAGAGCACATTCGCGTTTACAAAAAAAAAAATACTTCCGAAACCTTTCAAAGTAAATATACTTGCATAGAACATTGATCCGTAACTGAATATAAATAAAGAGCACAATCGCGTTTACAAAACCTATAAGTAAAAATACTTGCATAGAACATTGATCCCTAACCAAATCTAAATAAAGATCACAATCGCGTTTACAAAACCTTTCAAGTAAAAATACTTGCATAGAAGATTGATCCGTAGCGTAATATAAATAAAGAGCAGAATCGCGTTTACAAAACTGAGGTGTCGTCAATGTGTCGCGAAACCAATGGTTTAGTCCCATCTCAAAAATGCCCAACGCGCCTAAAGAAGTTTTCACTTCAATAAAATATGTTCACAGATTCGATAGTTTATTATTTTTCACTTAAAAAAAAATGCCGTGTCTGTACAGCCGTTCTCAAGTAACGCAGAAGCAGGTGACGGCCTCCTATTTCCTCTCGCTTCGTACAATGGCCTGAACCAGGGCCGGACGCGAGAGATAACCGCCGCCGATCGCCTCCACGAATTTATCAGTACCTTGAGCCTCGAAATAAAAAAATGCCGAGTCTGTACAGCCGTTCTCAAGTGATGCACTTACCAACGAACAGCATTTCATTTTTATTCATTATATAGATAGATAATAAATGCTGTTTTCTGGATTTGATGGAACTTCACACTGAATAAAACTAGCTGTCTACTAGGGATGTTATGGATATAAAATTTCGGATCTGGATACGGTTACGGATATGAAATTATTTCTGATTCATGCACGTGACGCGCGCGGCTTGTGTGTCGGCTCGGCCTGGCATAAAAACCTGTCATAAAGTGTCTGATTTAGACTCCGCCCCTATAAGAAATTATCCGAAACCCTTATATCAGATTCGGTTACGGTTACGGATAGATTTTTATTTCGGATATCCGGTCGTTTCGGTTACGGTTACGGAGCTCCTTAACATCCCTTATGTCTACTAACACTAGTTTTTAAGGCCATAGTTACTAACACTATGGGCGTAGCCTGAAATAAATGCTATAACAATGTCTTTAACCATGAATTTTCCAGATCACGATGGGTGTAGCAGTGAGCAGATATTCGGAGTTGTCTTCCAATGAACTGCTGATGCGGTTCTGTTCTTCCGAAGTCATCTGTCCCAATGACCCATTCTGGAATCAGCTACTTGCATTCAATATTAATCCGCCGGCTAGTGCGTAAGTACCATTCAACATTTTAAATGAGCATGTCTTGACCATGGGCTGTCCGAATGATTGGTGTATGGAGTAATAATAAGAATCATGAATGTTTTAGTTATACAGTGAAATCCGTTTTTTATGACCTCGCCCATATTGACCAATGGCAGTGCGAAGTTAGGTTTTCATATAAAATTATTTATAGCTTTCGGATATAATGGAAATAGGTCATAATATCTGACATGCCACAATAAAAAAAAAAAAGAAAAATATGAAATGTATGTCATTGTTTTGTGTCCGCTCATGTTGCGCCGACTCCAAATAAATACGGTAGTTATCTAGGTAAAAAAAAGAAATTCTATTTAGTCCATGTTTCAGATAATAAAAAATATTAGACACTTATTTTTTGCTTTATCATATTAATAAAAAAAAAACTTAGAAAACACGCATTAAGGCACGACGCGACACAAAGACACCGCTCGTCGCGCGACGAGCGGTGTCTTTGTGTCGCGTCGCGTGTCGCGCCTGTTTGAAAGAGCCTTTAACGTTGGGGGGTGGGGGCTCGCTATATCACAACGCAGTAAAAAATCTAGCAAGGCGTGACGTCATGCCACATTTTAACTGAATGTATCGCCGTAATCTTTTGATTACGTCAAAAAAGAAAAAATACGTGACAAATATTTTTTTATTATCTGAAAGACGGACTAAAAAAAAATTATTGGACAGGAGATTGGATGATTACCCTTTATCACTATCATTTTTTTTTTGGTTGGGAAATTATCAAATAACTTCTCCCGCTCTGGGCGGAGCGGGAGGGCGTGCTCTCCGCGTGCTCGTCCTCTTACTTCCTTCAGTTGCCATGTTGCTGGGGGCCACGATCTCCCTTTCGGACTTCTTCGCAACATTGACAGGCATCGGCCCTAGCGGACCCCGTCAATTCTGCTGACATCTCTTTGAGGCGCGCGTGGCACACAACGCGCCCTGGACCCGGGCCAACCCATTGCTCACCGTCCGCAAGCCCGCGCCTACGGTGGTCGGGAATCGACCTGCGATTCCCGATGCCCAGGGCGTGTCCTCCTGCGGCGTTTAGGGGCGTGAAGGCGTGAAATTTGCCTCTCCCTAACGCGTTCCGCCTCCTCCTTCGCGAGCATTACTGCTTCGCAGAAGGAGGTGACGGCCTCCCATTTCCTCTCGCTCCGTACCATGGCCTTATCAGGGCCGGACGCGAGAGATCACCGCCGCCGATCGCCTCCACGAGTTTATCCGTACCTTGAGCCTTGAAATAAACCTTTAACAAAAGCAATAAATACAGTCGAAATTATCAAACAAATTCTGTATTTGAAACTGCACTTAACTAAACATGTATTAATAATTGTTATCAATACATTTTGATAGTTTTTGTTGTTAAATGATTGATGTGAAATCTGATAAAACTGAATAATGGTAAAAAATGATTGGTGATAGAAAGTAAGTATTGATTGAATTTTGTCCTGAATTCTTATCCAAACTATATCTGTAATAATTTTATCAAGAGATAAAATTTGTTTTTTGTAAGTTTGTATGTAGGGGGTAATCTACGGAACTACCAGTCTGATTTGAAAAAAAAAACTGCAATGGATAGCCCAATTCTTGAGGAGATTATAGGCTCGTGGACGAAGTCGCGAGTAGAAGTTTGTAATTCATACATCAGATTTGGATGAAATTTACATGGTTAGGTCTTCTCTTCTTTTCGCGTGGTTAGTGACTAACCAGTACCCTAATTGCGTAATACAACACAATCTGTTTCGTTTTGAAACAGATTGCTAATCCATTGCTTCATAAGTTGGAAAAAAAAATCTGCTCAGCAACGTAAATAACGCAATGAATGTTGTTGAACTGTTTGAAACAAATTATGCATAATTGTTTACGAAAATAAGTTACGCAATTAATACTGGTGTTGTCAGAGTTTTAAAGCCGCCCATGGGCCCCTGACTTGGCTTCACATGCCGTCGAGAAATATCTCTCAGGCATACCGGTTTTGAAGCAAGTGATAATTATACAAGACGCACATGAATCCGAAAAGTCAGGTGCGTGACTTGGGTTCGAAATCGAGACCTATGACTTGGTAGTCTGGCGGTCACACCAATAGGCTATCACTGCTATGCTGGGTAGATAATGACCTGGATTAACATATAAGATACTTTTTATCCCGATATTCCCATGGGATCGAGACTAATGTGGGTCAAACCGCGGGGCGCTGCTTAGTTTGCCATAAAATTAAAAGACTGCCTCTTTGGTGTAGTGGTCGAAAGCGCTACTGCTGAGCATGAGGTCCTGGGTTCAATTCCCAGGTCGGGCAAAGTGTCACAGGGCTTTCCAATCTGGAATTTTGCAGTAGCAGCCCGGAGTCTGGAATTTGTGCCCGGTTGATGGCAATAGGCTCGCCCCCTATTTTACTCAAACATAACTGGCGAAATGTGGGTGTATTATGGGTACACCTCTACTTAATCCTTCGGGGTACAAGGCGTGATGTTATTTTATGAAAATAAACCTGCCTTAGTTGTCTAGTGGTGATCGCAAGAACACTTTGAATAGTGGGTGGAAACCGCGTGGGATCCCGGGTTCAATCCTCTGTTCGGGATTGTGTTATTGGGTTGTTGTATAGGGAGTTTTTCAATGTAGATGCACTATGGTACATCTCTGCCTAAGCTTTCGGGGAAAGCAGACGTGATATTGGGTAATACAGAATCACGGACTGGTGTCCGCAACTTCACGGCATCATCACCATTAACTTATAGCAGTCCACCGCTGGTCATAGGCCTCTCCAATTGCACGCCATTCAGCTCGATTCTCGGCAACTCTCATCCAGCTGCTACCAGCCCCTTGCTAAGATCGTCGCTCCACCTAGCCTGAGGGCGTCCTACCTTACGTTTGCCGATTCGCAGTCTCCACTCAAGAACACTTGTACCCCAACTGCCATCGGGTCTACGGTTAATATGGCCGGCCGATTACCACTTCAGCTTGCTTATTCTGTGAGCTATGTCGACAAGTTTGGTTCTCTGCCTAATTACCTCATTCCGGATTATATCCCTCAGAGATATTCCAAGCATAGCTCTTTCCATAGCTCGCTGAGCGGCCTCGAATTTATGGACCAGCCGTACCATGAGTTTCCACGTTCCTGGTCCACGTTTCAACTCCCAAGTAATTGCGCGTATTTTGCGTACGGGTGGGAAAATCAATTATTCGATCCACCCCAACTCTTCAAGGAAGGCTAGGAAGGCTTGGAACTCCTGGGTGCTACTGAAAACCTTACGGAGGGTACCTGGGTTGGTTTAGCAGAACATAGCCGCTGTTTCGTCGTCCTCCATGCAGGCCCTCCCCAGCGGACTATCTGTGATTCCTATGACAAAGGAGTGTTTAGTAAATAATCCGTGGCTAGATACAACTGCTGTAGGTTTTATGTTAATAAATAAAATAAAAGATGCCTTAAAACATTTCCTTTTCTCTTAATTCCAGGGACGAGCAGCTGATGTTTGATGGCAGCACGGAGTCCCTACTGCAGAAGTTTCTACAGAACAACCCTCAGACCGGCAACCTTGGCTCCTTGGTCCAGGTGTTCATCACCAGGGCCACAGAACTGCTAGCAGCACCGAATAGTGACAAGTAAGTGGGAATTTTGATTTTAGAGTTGAGCTTGGAATTCCTTTGAAAGCGGTGCCACAATACTGCGACTGACATAAGAATGTGGTGGCACTAAAACAAGAGTCTCCTAAGACTGACGCCACACAGCGTCCGCAATTTACCGTCGGATAACGTCTGAAATGTTATTTATGAAAGTAAGTTGGTGTTTCTCTAAAGACCGATTGTTGACACTAAACTCAATGTCATCACTTTCATGACTGCCGTCACTGCTGCCGTTATGTGGCGGCGACCGCTGTCTTAGCAAAACCAATCTGAAACGACAAAGACAATCATAATTATCGACATTTTAATGAAGGCGGACGTAAACGATGGGCGCCATTTACTTAACGGCCGTAATATAGCTGTGCTGTAATTTTTAAGACAGCCGTCATTGCGGCAGTGTCGTGTGTTAATTCTAAGTGTTTTTTTTTTAATCGATCGTTTTATTTAAAACGATGATGGAGCGCAGCTAGCGCCTGGCAAAAATGTATTAGCAATAAGACACTTCAAGTGAGAAGAGGTATGGCTGCCGACAAACTGTTATGCAGTTTGGCAGATTTTATGTAATTTATCATTAATACAGATTTTGAATAAATAAATAAATAAAATTATTATTTAATTAATATAGAAAAAGAAAGAAAGAAAAGTTTATTTGCGGTAACCATGACGCAAAAAAGTTTAAAATACAAAATTGAGAAAAGGTTGGGGAAGCATGCGTCACATCCACGCAAATCGGCTTTCGCTCAGCATTATGCTACGACCCTATGCAAGACAGAGCCCCAGCGCAGGTTTTCAGCGACAGCCGGTGCCGACGTAATGACGTCGACTGGTGCAGCAAACAAATATTTAGACGCTGTACCAGTACAGCGTACTTAAAGAAAAATAATTTATTAAAATTAAAATGTGATTCAATATATTAAATAGATGTAAAAAACATAAAAAAGAAATAGATTATGAAATATTATTATGATCATTTACTTATAATATAATATACGGTAATAATCACAATGTACTACATAATATAGTATTTCGGAAGCCATTTCCTTGTAGATGGCGAAGAAATAAATAGTAGGTACACACGGCTACACATCAAGCTATCTATACATTTCCAGTTTATGCTTATCTCGGATTTCCGTACAATACGAGGTCAGCTTATACTGGACTTGTATAGCTTGATGTGTAGCCGTGTGTACCTACGTATGTTTCAAATATATTTTTCTCAAACATGCTTGGAAATTTAAACATTATTTTCACAACCGTCTTCGAGATAATCGAAATTGCGGTACTGGCCGAATACATGCGAGTGCCCAGTCGACAATGTTTGTATGAAAATCCATATCACCAATCGTCCACCGCCAGCTAAACTAAGTTTAGCTGGTGCTGGACGGCTCGCGTATGTCGTGTTTAGCGGCCAAATTAATTACTATGGAAACTCATATCTGTTGTGTTATTTAAAAATGTGTGTCTACCTATTACGGTTCATGAGATACAGCCCGCTGACAGACAGACGGACAGCGAAGGCTTAGTAATAGGGTTCCGCTTGGCAGCCGTCGGGTACGGAACACTAATAAATTAATTAAAAAAAATATTACATATAAAATAATTTATTTACATTTAAGGTACAGGTTCGTAGGCGACTGCAGGCGGCAGCAGCAGGCGGCAGCAGCAGGCGACGTATCGCTGCGACACTCTAGTTTCTATGTATTAGTACAGATGGGTCACTCTGCAAAATCATTTAAATAAAAAGCGACTAGATACGACACAATAAAGTGCAATTCAGTTCGCACAGCGCTAATTACCTACAGTTATATTCACCTAGAAGTTGCCTCTCTTTCTATCGCGTAACTCTTGTATCTTCTGACTACGTTACGCTCACTGAATTGGCCCGACAAGACGAGCCCGCCGCGTACTTGTAGCTTCATACCGAAAATGCGGAGTGACCTATCTGTATTCATCTGTGATATTTTTTATGAAATCGAATCCGATTTCTATGAAGTCACCTGCTGCTGCCTGCAGTCCACTACGAAACTGTACCTTTAAACTAAATTAATCCAATTGATTGTCTTTGGTACTATTCGTGTAGAGTTACATAATATATCTTATTTCTTTGGTGTTGGGTTCGATGTCCGTTGAGCGATGTATTATTAGTTTTTTCCATTAAGAATTTGTCAGTAGTAGCCCGGAGTCTTGATTTTTGTCCAGTATGCTCTCCCCTACAAAATTGCATGGGACTTAAACATTTGGCGAAATGTGGTTGAATATCTCGGCTTCGGGGAATGCCAGCGTGATGTTATGTTCTTCGTTGTCTACCCACGCATATTGTTATTTTTATTTGATTCTTTGTAACTCAAAATAAAGCGACTACTTGGAAGAATATTCTTGTGAATGTTGTTTCTTACTCCTGAAAAAATAAAATAATACAGTTATTTTAAGATTTAAAATAAAGTAGGTAAAGTGAAACATACCAAAACTTATTTATTTAAAAATATTCAGTTTATTGTACACCACAGAAGGAAAACAAATTAGGACTTTAAAAACCTCAAGATGATTCGAAATGTTTCATAATACTTAGGTGCTATAAAAGGACCTTAAGCTTTTCTACATAAGTTGACAAAGTTAATTTTCCTATTTCTGTATGAATGATCAAAAGAAAATCTGACCTATCCAAGACGGGGTGCAAAAATGTTCAAGCTCGCTACGCTCGCTCTTGTCTTTTAATACTTAAGCTTTTCTGCATAAACCCTCGCTCGCACCGGCGATTTTGCATCGAGCACTGTATTCTCAACGCACTACTTAGTGCCGAGAGTTGAAAATTCAACAATTTGTTTTTGACGGGCTGGGATGCGCTACTGATGGATTCTCATTGCTCGCCTTAATACCGAGAGTTGAAAATCCAGTGCGCGAATAATAATCTTCGCGTTAAAAATTCAAGAAAGTAAGTCCTATTTCTGTATGAATAGATAAAACAAAACCAACCTATCTGACACGGGGAAACGGTATTGATGTTCGAGCTCGCTTCGCTCGCTCTTATCTCCCTGGTAATGCTATTATGGTTATGCCAGCGCCCATGATGACCCCCCCGGAATTCTTGGGCTGCGAAAGCGCCTACTAAAGTTTTGCCAATTAATTAAAAAGGCCATATATTATAATTACTTAGACAGTACCTACTGAAAGTGAAGACTGTATAATCAATATTTTAGGCACTTTTGCCCACTGAGAGCAGTGGTGGTCCAGTGGTAGCGGTCGCTACTTACGAGTTGTTTCTCGTAGGTTCGAACGCTGACAGGCGCTTTACTTTGTGTTAATTATTTCATCACCACTGCTCTCAAAACGGTGAAGGAAAACATTGCGAGGACACCGGCATGTTCTAGAACCAAAAAATTGAAGACGTGCTACATCTACCAACACGCACTGGGCCCGCGTGGTGGATTACGGGTACGGCCAAGTCCCTCTGACAGAGAGGAAGCCTGTCTCTCAGCGGTTGGAACATTATAGGCTGATATTATGATTACTTGCCCACTTTAATTGGGTGATTATGCTTGCCCAGACCGTCTTTTTACCCAGTGATAGTGCATAGCTTCTTTAAAAAAAGTTTGTCAAAATTCAGTTGAAACTGTACTGATGTGTTTGCCTAAATATCAATATTCTAGAGTCTGGCCACGCTAAGTCTGCAATGGAATAAATGGGCAACCCCAAAAAGTTTTATACATGGCATACTTTTACATCAGTCAGTTACGTCAGTTTCGGGGTTGTAAGTAGATCTAATGATTTTGATATTTTGCCTTTTGATTTTTGCATAATAGATTATGTGTGATAGACTATGTCGTACCTATGCTCTGCCTCCATACGATGACAAAACTGTATCAAATCCACACTGCATCGTGCTAAAGTGACTATTCTTTACCGGGAATAAATTAGAATATAAACAAAATAGCCTATCAAAAACAAAAAGTCAAACAAAGTATCAAATTCTTTTTTCGTAGGACAGGATGGTGTTGCCGTCTATAGATTTTAAAATTCCACCGTTTTTTTTTTTCCTTATGCAGACTTAGCGTGGTCAGACTCTTAGCTGAAGTTATGCGCCCGTTCAATAAAACCTTGTTTAAACATGCTAATACATACAATAAACTATTTTGACTTGACTTCGTTGATATAGTGATCGCGAGAGCTCCAGCTGTACATGACGTCCTGGGTTCGATTCTTACGTCGAACAAAGTGTTATTGGGTTTTTCCATCAGGAATTTCTCAGACCGGAGGCTGAATTTGTAAAAGCTTGATGGCAATAGTCTCGCCCCCTGTTACATGGGACTTAAACATAACTGGCGAAATGTGGGTGTACTATATGGACACCTTTGCCTTACCCTTTTGGCACTACGGGCGTGATTATAATGTTATATTAAACTTTTAAGAGAAGAGAAAAACTTACCCTCCATCTTTTTATGTAGTGAATTTTTACCAGCGGCTGCAGATGCGATGAAAAAACACAAAAATAATAGGAATAACAGTTTCATGTTGATCTATTTTTAGTGTTAACTGCACAATGGCCTACTGTGATGTGTCAACAACTGTGTCAGTCTAGACTTTTATTACATATTGCATACCCGACGATATGTAACGCAGTACAAAAATATAAAAGAAGTCTAATTCGAATATAAAGGCTGGTACGAGGTGGGTCAGGAAAAGGATACTTGGAAGAATTTTTGGGAGGGCTTTGCCAAGCAGTGGGTCAGAAAAGGGTATATTTTTTATTATATTACTTCCTTGTCTTAATTAAAGTTCGTTTTTTTAATCCCACAGACTAATTTGACATTTGAAGTGATTGTTGTTGTTTTTTTTTTTTTTTAAGTTGGAGTTTGACATTTACAGCTGTCAAATTAGTCTCTAGGATTAAAAAACGTACTGTAAGATTTCTTCTTTTTAGCACTTCTGAAACGTCAAGTTTTCCATTCGAACAGAAATAGGAGTTACCTTGTCGGAGTTGTTATGCAGAAAAGCTCCACGATGCGAGAGCAAGCGGAGCGAGCTCGAAAATTTTAGCACGGCGCTTTAAAAGGTTATAACGCAACGCAAGTAGTTAGATCGCTCGCCGCGAGTTTTGATGTCTTTGCTCATGGGTGCTCCGCACCAACTGTTTTCCTCTCGTTGCTCAAGCACCTACGGAGTCGGCGCCTAACATTTTCTAATTCTGCAAGTGCCATATAAAAGGCCACAGTACTGTGGTCCTTCTGAAAATATTTTGTTTAGTTATACTAGATGAGAGATTCCATGAATAATGTTTTACTAAACTTTTCCTTATTTACGGGTTTTCTCACCCGTCATCCAGTACGACTGTGGACTATGGACACTCAAGATCTGTGACTCAAGCTCTTTTGTTTGAAGGAATGCACACTACATTTTAAATATAAAATGACGACATATGGCGTTTTACGTGCATATGTACGTACGCGCGTTAGTCTGGTACCAAGGAGTCAATACATTACAGTACAGTCATGTACGCGACTCATTCCTGTAAAGCCGCGTTTTTACTTAATGTTCTGAGCGAGAAAATAGTCGCTCCCACAGTAAAAAAAAAACCCGTTGAGAACACCAAGTGAAAGCGCAGCTCACACACACATACATACAAACCCACACACACACACACACACCCACCCACACACACACACACACACACACACACACACACACACACACACATAACCACACACACACACACACACACACACACACATACACACACGTTCGTACTGATAACACTTTATTAAATGTAACACATATCTATACAACGTGACATTTTAGTCGTCTTACAAAAACAGCCCATTTCATGTATCCAATGCTAAGCTACTAAGCATTAATTTAAAAAAAAAAATGGAACAATTGTTTAATTGCTCCTAGAGGTATTTTATGTCGGGGACATTGAGTGACCCTTTG
The DNA here is from genome assembly GCA_916610215.1 of Omphaloscelis lunosa. Classification (NCBI taxonomy): domain Eukaryota; kingdom Metazoa; phylum Arthropoda; class Insecta; order Lepidoptera; family Noctuidae; genus Omphaloscelis; species Omphaloscelis lunosa. Next base: position 4,516,200 of record OU744271.1, read on the forward strand.
TGAGACGACTAAAATGTCACGGTGTATATGGATGTGTAGCAAACAATTTGTACCCCTTTTTCTTCTCTTCTATGTGCTAAACGCTAACACATCAGTAATAAAGTTGAATATCGCGTGCGCTCTTTGGTCGTATTCGAGCGCGAAGCTAAATGTCGTAAGTCTCATTCTTATTTCGTTTATAACTAAAGTAATAATTGATCTAGAGAAAAAATATCTTGTGGCTTATTTAATACTTATTTAAGACATAAAGCCGAGTAATCTTCATTATTTTTTAATGTTCTTTAAAAAAAAAAAAAGACATGATTTTCGAATAAAAAATGAATCAAGTAAAAATGTTGCAAGTACGTAACTGTCTTGTACTTACATGGAAAGAAAAAGATCCAATAAATCATATACGTTTCATTTTGATCGTATGCGTGACTGTTACAGAATATTAATGCAAATTAACATACAATTTAGGGAGCCTCCTCTAATTAGATAATTAAGGAAAATAAATCTTTTATTTAATGAAACGCAGCTTCCTTATCTATTAATAACTAGCTGACCCGACAGATCCCGTCCACATAATAATTCGTACAAATATCCCAAAGAAAAATGCATTTTAAAGTTTTTCCCGATTTTCCAATTTTTTGGACAACCTTTCCAATTTTTAATTCCCTAAAGACTAAAATCGGACTATAATGAGGAACGTTAAAAAAAAAAAAATGATACGCTTACCAACGAACAGCATTTAATTTTTATTACATAGGAATATTATCAGTTATCATTTGCCTAGCTTCCCTCAACTATATTGGAGTCGGCATCCAGTTCAACCGGATCCAGCTGAATACCAGTATTTTACATGGAGCAACTGAACTCCACAACCCAGTTAATGCGGACCGATGAAGCGCGTATACAGATCTCCCAGCAATCAGCAGCTTCGGCAATCATCGTATATATTCGTAAATACGAACGCGCCATGATAAGATCTAATATAGAGCTGGTACAACCATGGAAGTACTTACCTATTTTGTACTACCACACTATGGTTACAAAATTTTCATAGATAAATAATTCTTTGCAATTCCAAAAAAAGCTTCATACAAACGCGGAATGATAAAGGTACAGCTCCAGCCCGTCCCATCCTTGATGTCCTCCCCCCGGTTGACGCCCTAAGCCAAGGTTTGTACCCCACAGGGGGTGCCCTTAGCGAGCGTTCACCTAGTTGCATAGTTGATAACTCCTGGCTGGACGTTTTAAGTGTAGTAGCTTAAGGCACCCACAGGAAAGCCCGGTTAAGTGGTCACGATCTCAGAGGTCAACTAGGAGATGCCCTACCTAAAAAATAAAAAAAGGCACTGCGACAAAGAGCAGTAATACAACATTTATAAACTTTTCCTCTACTTTGTGGCGCGAAGTTCGTACTAATTGGGACACACGAAGATTACCGAAGCACATGCCTTATCTGGTTTAACTGTAGTTTCGTTTATCCCAAAGCGCGACTGCTTGTGTTTTTTGAATAAATCTTTATCAATTTGACTGCAGGCAGGACCCCATGCCCCGAACTTCCTGTGTTTCCGTGTGCTGGAAAAAAAAAATGTTTTAAATAATTTATTTCGAAGTCAAAATTTTACAGTTTTGGAAGTCTTAATTACAAAGAAAAGATAATTGAATTGTCTAGCATCAGTATCATCATCATTTCAGCCGAAAGACGTCCACTGCTGGAAATAGGCCTCCCCCAGGCACCGCCAATTCCACCGGTTCTATGCTTCTCGCATAAAGGCTCTTTCAAACAGGCGCGACACGCGACGCGACACAAAGACACCGCTCGTCGCGCGACGAGCGGTGTCTTTGTGTCGCGCCTGTTTGAAAGACCCTTAAAGCGGATTCCTGCGGGCTTCACCAGGTCATCGGTTCACCTTGTGAAGGCCTTCCAACGCTACGGTCTTTCGGTACGCGGAGGAATCGTCTATACTCTATTTAAGACGCAGATATATGACAGTGACCTTGAGTGGTTAGCTTGCGTGTTCTGTACTGAGCTCACGCAACGCGTCGTACGTCCAACCAGTAATAGGACTCGCCCATCAAGGAGAGCTGTCCCAAATTAGACGCATTATTAATATATTATACACTAGCGGTCCCAACAGACGTTTTCCTGTCCGAACAGCGCTACCTACCAGGTCCAATTGTATTTTCAAACCGTCCAGGGACCTACTCAAATGTACACACAAAATTTCATCCAAATCGGTGAAGCCGTTTAGGAGTTAGGTGACAACACATTTACAGAAGAATTATATATATAAATATTAAACAAAAGGTATTTCAATAAAACACGTTTACTAAAAGATCTATAATTAAATTTTAAAATGTTGAAGGTTTCAGAAAAATACGCTTGATAGATTTTGCGTGATTCTCAGTTTTTTATCAGCATAAGACATAACTTTACAAATTAATTTCACTATAAACACAATCTAAAATATTCCTATATTAAGTTATTAAGAAAATGCTCTAATTTAACATATATTTTTTCCAAATCATTAACACTACTCGTTTAGACGTGATCTTTAGTATAAAATCAATAAAAGTCGGCTGTCACGTCGCCTTAAGACAAAAGCAACATTTATTTATATTTATTTATTTAAATATATGATTCTCCTTCTAGGTTACGGTGTTACCGAATTCATTCGGAAGTTTTTTTTTTTTTGCAATTTTTTTTTACTTTTATAACAAAACTGATTACTTACTGACAATTTTAACTCGGACAGTATTCAGTGAAAATTTTAACTCAAAACCGGACAAAATTTTCCCTTTTCTTTTGTATGTAATTTAAATTAAGAAATATTTACGGCGAAAATATAATTTTCTGCAAATATTTAGACAAGCCATAATTATTATTAAAAAAAAAAAACAAAAAACTTACAGTTATTCTTCCTGATCACCGCAGCCGAAGCCATCGCGAAACACAAAAATAATGCAAATATATACATTCGATTAAAAATCTTCATTTTTGCCGCCTTTAGAAAAAAAAGGAGGAGTTTCTCAATTCGACCAAAATGTTTTTTTTTTTTTTTTACTTTTTATACGTGCACTGTGCCATAAACTCTCGTAGATTATGTCAAAATGTATAAAAACTATGTCATTAAAGGACAATAATACAAGTGTTTTACCTGTTGTATTACGAAATTCATTTATTAAATGCTACTCGCTTATACTGTGGTATTGCTCGCTTATTTGTGTGCCCAGTACATACATATATTTGCCCTAATAATGTATCGTTCCAAGAACGAAAAAATCTAGAAAAAATTGCCGTTATTGTCGTTTGCTATTAAGTCGAATCCATTGGATCGTGGGTTTGGCCCGTTGGTCGTCAGACATACGGTAGGTGTGTTCAACCCAGTTCACAGCGGGCCCTATCAGGATACCAGCGCCGCGGTATTTGTTTTTTTTTTTTCAAATATCGTAGCATTATGCTGAGATAAGGGCCTTTTTGGCCTCGCACAGGTCTTCTTTTTTGTTTACATTTTTTATTTGTTTTTTCTGAAATTGTTGTTGTTTGTATAATCTTATTAGTTTTAATGTTGTATTTCCTGTGCGTGTCCGAAATAAAAATACTTTCTTTCTTTCCTTCTAATTCGATTTTAGTGTGGTAGCATTCCAAGTGACTTGAGTTATCTTTGCGCTGGAATGGAATAGGGATGATGCCTGGGTCAAAAAAAAAAAATCTATTTAGTCCGTAAGTCAGATGATATAAAAATATTAGACACGTATTTTTTTGCTTCATCAAATTAATAAAAAGCCGGTCAAGAGCGAGTCTGACTCGTGCACCGAGCGTTCCGTACCATTTAACTTTTTTTATCGGCGAGGCCTTTATTCGTCAGAGAATTTTAACACTGCACACTGCCTCGTAGAATATTGCAGTTTTAGGTCAGCGCCATCTGCGAAGGCGGAGGCGGAGTGCGTGAGGGAGAGGCAAATTTTGCGCCCTCACGCCCCTAACCGCGGCAGGAGACGCCCTGGGCGTCGGGAGTCGCAGGCTGATTCCCGGCTACCGTAGGCGCGGGCTTACGGACGGTGAGCAATGGGTAGCTCGCCGTCCGTTAAAAACAGGCCCGGGTCGACGGCGCGTTATATTCCACGCGCGCCTCAAAGAGATATCAGCAGAACTGACGGGGTCCGATAGGTCCGATGCCTGCCGGGGTTGCGGTTTTGTCCGAAAGGGTTACCGTGACCCCTGGCAATACAGGCAACTGAAGGAACACGGGTGGGTTTTAGTCAGTAAGAGTCTGACACGCCCTCCCGCTCCACCCAGAGCGTAATCTTTACATAAACTTCTATCACATTCAATAATTTCAGATTTTTCTCTATGCAAACTTCGGAGATAACGAAAATGCCGTTTTAACCATTTTTCGTGAAAAGTCGAAAATAATGCGGCGTAAAAAAAAAAAATATGTTTGACAATGTGCAAATAGCGCTCTTTCATATGATACCCCACATGCCCTAGTAGCCCCATTTCGATTTTTTAAGACCCCACGTTCAGTCCACGTTGCAAAAAAAAAAAGATTCTTAATTGCAAAATAGTTGGGTAAACGTCATCTAAAACTATTCCAAAATTCCAAATCGATAGAATTAGAAGTTCTTGAGATATCCAGCTGTGACAGACAGACTGAGTCGCACCATAAGGGTTCCTTTTTACCATTTTGGTACGGAATCCTAAAAATGACTTGGATAAAACGCATTAAAGTTGGGGAATGGGAGTCGCTACGTCACATGTAAGTGTAAAATCTACATACTCGTGACGTCATGGCACAATTTAACTCAGTGTATCGCCGTAATCTTTTGATACCATAAAAAAAGAAAAAAATATGGGTTCAATATTTAAAAAAAAAACATTTAATATTCATCATCTTTGTGATGGAATGGAAAAACAAAATTGACTAACAAACAGCCAGTCTTACTTTGTACCATCTAACACATTTGCATTCTAGGCCCGACTAACCGGTTACAATTTTAAAGTACTTACCATAGAATTGTAACCTGTTTTTCCTATAAGGATAAAAGCAAAACATGTGTCTTCTACACGGTCAGAATGATGACGTTATTACTTTGTTCCTTTTTGTATTCCTTCATGATTCATGAAAGTCGTAAGTAACTTTGTTAGGGGTTTTTTTGGTCATAAGGATCGTTACAGAGCTGACGTTGTATGGGTTAAGTAACCTCGGGCAGAGGAGTCACTTTGTTGAACTACTGAGAGTGCTTACGCACTGGAAACGCGTAAATGCGCTCCGAAGATAATCGTAATACTGTCGTAACACCTAAGTGCCATTGTCCGAATTCGGAACATCTCCAATTGGGATCGAATTTGAAACTCGAATTGAATTTGAAACTCGAATTCGGTTCAGACGCAGTGATTAGGGTTACCAACTTTTTGTACAAGAAATAACGTATATTATGGTCAAACTGGGAAAATAAACAGTATTTTTGAAAAATAAACAGTATCTTAGTTTTTTTTTATTTTTTTGTAAAAACAGAACAATAGACTTCCAAAGAAAAACTACAAAGTCAAACTCTCATTTCGGAAGTCGGTGTTTTTGGTTTTGTATTTATGTTTTTGCCACCGACTTCCTTTTTATTTAGGTATAGCTCTGAATATCAGTGAAAACAGTATATTCATAAACTTTAATTTTGTTGAACAGTAAGTATTTTAGAGTGAAAAACAGTATATTAGTTTTTGATGTTATCTTTGCCTCTAGGGGGGAGTCCCTGGTGTCCTGAAATACAAGTCACGGCTTAGTTTAGGCACCAGTCTCCCACACATGAACATTGTCGTACATCATAATTATTTTTTTCCGTTTTTAACTTATAGTTAATAAGTGTTATTTGTGGAAGAAAATAAACATTTTTATTATTATATTATTATTCCGTTTATTCATTTAAAATCTTAAAATTTACATTTTTAAATATTTCTTAAAATAAAAGTATAAAAAAAACATTTAAAAATATAAAAAATAGAGTTCCGCCGGTGTCGGGAGCAGAGTCCAAGCTACCGGTGGTTAGGGCTGCAGAGACAGGAACCTCCTCACAATGCGGGCCGTATCGAGGAGTACTGCTTTCTGAATCAGGCGTTTGATCCAACCGCCTAATGAGAGCCTCGAGAGATGTTGATCGAGGCTTTTGGCCATTAGGCCATTAGCCGTTACGACAATCGGCACAATGATAGCTGAGCTCACATTCCACATGTCAACAACCTCGTGTGCTAAGTCGAGATATTTTATTTGTTTCTCAGGTTTCACGAGGTTCTCGTCATGTGGAATGGTAACATCGACTATCATTGCGTGGCGCGCTAATCGGTCTATCACCACTATATCAGGCTTATTGGCAACAATAGTCCTGTCAGTAATGATAGACCGATCCCAGTACAACGTGACATGGTCATTTTCAAGAACTGGGTCGGGCACATACTTGTAATACGGTACCTCAGAGTCTACAAGTTTATATTTCAAAGCAAGTTGCTGGTGAATAATCCTGGCCACTTGGTTATGTCTGTGCAAGTACTCGCCGTTAGCAAGACGCGAACAACCAGAGATAATATGTCTGATGGACTCACCCGGACGATGGCATACCCGACACACGTCAACCGTACCGTCCTTCATAATATGTCTCCGGTAGTTATTCGTCAAGATAACTTCGTCCATAATTGCACAGATGAAACCTTCGGTTTCCCCGAAAAGGTCACCGAAACGTAGCCAGGATACGGACGCTAAGAAATCTACACCGGGCTCGTGAAGAGCCCGATAGAAGCGCCCGTGAAGCGCCTTGCTTTGCCATACCTCCTTGCGGTCATCTGTAGTAAGTACTACAGGTTTGCGCCAGTTCTCTTTAGCCATGGAGAGCGGGGTGAGCCCGTTGTCCACTGCGACCACATCTCGGTGCATACCCACATCGGCTTTAAAAAAATATTCCCTGAGGCTGCACACCTCGCGGTTGTGGAGGGTCTTTGCATTTAAAAACCCTCGACCTCCGCATTTCCGCGGGATGTACAGTCTCATCACTGATGAACGTGGGTGATGCATCCGGTTTGCGGTCAGGAGTGTACGTACTCTCCTGTCCAGGGCGTCAAGTTCGGTCTGAGTCCATTTGAGTATGCCGAAAGAGTACATCAAGACCGGCATGACCCAACCGTTGAAGGCGCGCACCTTGTTTCCGCCTGAAAGAAAACTAATTAATACCTTCTTCAGGCGACCAAAGAAGCGCTCCTTCAACTATTGCTTCATTTCAGCAACATTGATGCCTAACGATTCCGACATACCCAAATACCTATAGTTTTCGGCTGAGGAGAGGCATCTAAGGTGTATGGAGTCCGAGAGTTGGATTCCCTCGGATTCCATAATCTCCCCTCGCTTTACATGCATAACTGCGCATTTGTCCACACCAAATTCCATCCTGATGGCGCCGCTGAATGTTTCAGTTACCTTCAGTAGCTCCATCAGTCGCAACTTGTTGGGGGCAAAGAGTTTCAAGTCATCCATGTAGAGGAGGTGAGATATGACCTGACCACCTCTCCTCAGCCTATAGCCCAGACCTGAATCCTCTAGCAGTGTGCTTAGAGGATTCAGAGCTAAGCAAAACCAAAGTGGACTTAAACTGTTGCCCTGGAATATTCCCCGTTTAATCCATACAGGCTCGTTATTCCCCTGGGTCCGTCGACATCCTGGGTAGCGAAGGACCGTCCTCCATTGCCCCATACACGACATCAGGAAGGTGCGCAGAGTTGTATCTACTTTATACAACTCCAGCACCCTCATTGTAGATAAGAGTTTATTGTATATTATTTATTGTTTATTCTAATGTGTTTTACAGAGCTTTTTGTATGTATACGATATATGTAAATAATTAAATATGCGAATTATGAGATAAGAAAACGATTTTCATATTATTATTATTATTACTGTTTTTAACGGTATGGTTGGCAACCCTAACAGTTTTTTTTTTAGGTAGGGCATCTCGTAGTTGACCTCTGAGATCATGACTACTTAACCGGGGCTTTCCTGTGGGTGCTTTAAGCTACTACACTTAAAACCTCCAGCCAGGGGTTATTCAACTATGCAAATTAAAACTAGGTGAACGCTCGCAAAGGGCACCCCCTGTGGGGTACGAAGCTTGGCTTAGGGCGTCAATCGGAGGGAGGACATCAAGGATGGGACGGGCTGGAACCCTAGCAGTGTGTAACGTAATGCCCAAGAAAAGATAATATCAAAATCAAATACTTAGTGAAAACTAAAAAGCCAGTTAAAAACCTGTGAGGTAATTCAGCAACATACCAACGATGGCAATGTGCAAATTCCTGTGTGTATTGTATAATTATCACTTGCTTCAAACATCGGCAAGCCTGGGAGATATTTCTCGACGGCATGTGAAGTCAAGTCAGATGCCAATGGGCGGCATAAAAATTCTGACACCTGTGCCCTAATTGCGTAAACGATTATGACAAATTTGTTTGATTTTGACAGTTCAACTAAATTCATTGCTTTATTTACGTTGTTGAGCAATTTTTTTTTTCCAACTTATGAAGCAATGGATTGATCGTGTATTACGCAATTAGGGTACTGGTTAGTCACTTACCACATGGAAAAAAAAGAATGTCATCCGTTTTCACAATTCAACAACATTCATTGCGTCATTTTCGTAGTTGATCAGACGAATTAAAAATAAAATTAAGCAGTGGATTAGCGATTTCCTTCAAAATCCTTAAGCATGCAATTAAAAGTGTGTTACGCAATTTGGGTGCTGATAAAAAAAAAGATATACAGTGTTTTGAAATAAAAATAACTCTTGTTACATAAATAAATTACTCGAATTACCAATGAAAAATTATACCGCACTACTCGCTGGTTTTATTCTTCGGTATTCCGTTATAGATTTCCATAATCTTTGACGCGGGAAATATCGAATCTAGCAAGAGAGACAAATCTGAAAAATAAAACATTATTATTTTAACAATGTTACTTGTAGAAAAAAAAAACTTAAAATTGTTAAGTACAAACCCTATGGACTCTGTAAGAAAGAAATAGCGGTTTTCTTTTCCACAGGATCAATTTTGACCGAGTCTTCAGGGTCTTTTTTTATCGCGTCTCCTGAGTTTCGCTAGGTAATTTATTTAAATTACCTAGTGAAACTCCGGAGTCGCGATAGGTATCGATATCAAGACAAATAAAAATAATTTTTTTTTTTTTTTTTGGTGTCAACAACCGCTGATAGTTTTATTACTTGAAGTGCGGGTTGAGCGAAACCCTGTGTCTCTGTGTCCGGCGCTCGGCGTGGCAAGTGGAAACACACCGTGTTCGGGGCAAGTCAATCGTCATCCTGCGGATGCCTCGTTGAGAGGTGAAACGCTTGTCGATTTTTTACAGGGTTTATTAAGACTCTTTAGGAATAGTTAAGCAGAATAGGTTACTAAATATATCTACGTCTGTTGTATTTTAAATTTTTTGCTGTTAAAATTGTACTCGTACTTTATCATATTTAAATATCAATACCCCTCACGTCTGCAGAGTTTCGCTAGCTAATTTAATTTGACCCTGTATGACGTTTAAAACTAAAATGACGAAGACGTGACATCCACCAACCAAGGTGTGATTTTTTTTTATAAGAGAGAAGCCGAAGCTAAGCCGGTTTTAACTTATCAATAAAAACTAAATTAATTTACTAACTTAAAAATAAAAGTAGTTTCTTTACTGAATTTAACATCTATCTTCAAATAACAGAACCAAAAAGACAGTATCTTTTGGTTCTGCACTGCACAAACAAAACCATTTTCAGTATTTTACATTTACTCAACTAAATTAGGTTTTTTTTTGGCATTTTTTTTAATAGGTCTAGTAGTTTTTGAATTTATTCATTACAAACCAAAATACAAAACTTTTCTCTTAACAATATTAGTGTAGATAATACCAGCCTATTACCGTCCCACTGCTGGGCAACGGTCTCTTCTCATACAGAGAAGGCACGAGCATTGATCACCACGCTTGCTCAAGACGGGTTGGCAATTTCAGACATATGTATATCAACTATAAATACATGTTTCCTCACGATGTTTTCCTTCACAGATATCAGATCCAAGACAAACTTAGAAAGTTCATATGAATTGAATAAGACACAATGGTACTTGCCCGGAGTTGATGTTGAACTCTCGTGCATGAGCGGCGAGGTCTTATCAGCTGAGCCATCACGACCTAATGGGAACATTATGGGCATATTATGCTTGTACTTTAAGTTATACTTATGAAGTTATGATAGATTTTGGGTAGTAGAATTTATATAATATTAGAAACTTTCCCTATAGATACGTAACTATTATTTATTATGTTGATATTTTATATGAAACTAGCTGTTGCTCACGATTTCGTCTGCGATCCAGGATTAAAAGTCTATGTCCTTCTACAGGTGATGGTACAAATTTCATCCAAATCCGTTTAGCCGTTTTTTCGTGAAAGCGTAACAAACAAACTCAGTTTCGCATTTATAATATTTCATTTAATTAACTGACTACAAAAAGCCCATATTAAAACCATTACCATGGTTTTCCCGCTGTGCAAACAAGATATCCAATTATAATATTAATCGCCAATTATAATATTCATTAGGTAATTTATAATCCTATAACACGACATGCTAAAAAGGTTTATCGAATAATGCTGCAATCAATGACGACATATTATTGAATCGAATGATTAACGACTTTAAGCGTAAACAGTAATAAATTAAAATTACCTTCCGACGATTCCATTTTCGATGTTTTTGCCACCGCTACAGCGAATATGTACAGTAAAAATATAAACAGTAGCTTCATCGTAGTGCGCACTGTTCAAAAACCCCGTTGACAATTCGTTATTTCGCACAGCTTTTTACTTATATAGGTACGGACCATCGATCACTAGTAAAGAACTAGATACACAATCAGTGACAAAAAATGTCCTTACCGAATGAGCACCCACTTGAACATTTGGGTGCTCTTTTCATTTAGTAGCATTCGAACGCTCCGACGGTAAACAAGTCTCAGTGCTCGTTTATAAATTGTAAAAATAACACATCCAGGACGCTAAAAAAGGATGGAGTTTCGTATTTTCGCTAAGTATTAACATTATTATTATATAACTGTTATCACTGTACCGTAAATGCTGATATTTTGATAAGAAATCGCTGTAAAAACTTTTTTTTTTAAATTAATTCATATTAAACAGCAGGAGTTATAAAGCATCTCAATGGTAAAGACGCTTATTAAACCTATTAATCATACTATCGCATGCTCACTTAAATTGTTCAGGTTATGTGCGTTGACTCTGTTCCATTTGTTGGAGACGCTATTGTTTTTTTATTTTTATTATTAAAGAATGATTGTTTTGTTTAATGATTATAGTAACATTTTATAAATTTAATTTTGACTAAGTACATGTAATAAAATTAAAGATGTGACTTTATATTTTATTTTTTAGCTTCCTCGAGATCCAGATAGGTGTGGAGAATGGATATCAATTATAGCACGTCAAAGATTCGACGAATTTTTCAAGACGACCCAAGGAAGTGTTGTATGTTCCAAGCATTACGCGGTCAAAATGTATGGAATAGCAGATTTTTTTTTTTTAATAACCAACGAAAAATTTCAAGTCGGGGGTTCAGAATCGTTTACTGAATCCATAGTAACAGTTTTCGCGTCGATATCCATGCCACCCTGTATACACCATGGAATAAAATAAAATATGATTTAATACGTACACAATTTTTTTATCCATTAAACTTAACGAAATTAAAAAAGATCATTTATAATTACAGTATAAACAAAAAAATCTTAGACAGTTCGACTCCACTCATTCCTTGTCTTAGCGGCGAGCCTACATCGTAAATTTTTATTGCTTTTTTTGGCACTTTGTAATGCTAACTTTAAGACACGCCTGTAAGGTTGAATTTGATTTGATGTATGTTGACCAGTGAATCGGTCGTAATAAATTATTGCTTTTTGTACATAGCTTTGTGAAAACAACTTTTAATGTTGCGTTTAAGGTTGAATTTACATTAATGTACATTTATTTCAACTAGAATTACCTAAACACAATTTGAAGACAGTTTTAAGGCTCTTTCAAACAGGCTCGACACGCGACGCGTGCGCGCGCGCGTTTTAAGAGAACTTTTACTTGGCATTGTGTATCTAGTTCTTTATTAGTGATCGATGGTACGGACTTTTATAAGCAACAACCATAGACTATATACAGAACTCAGACGGTAATCTCCCATAGTAGATCAATTGCTGTACGGATCTGCACTCTTTGATTGTGGCATACTTCCAGCGTAGGAATAGGCCCAAGACGCCATAGGAATCTTTTGTGACCTCTCCAAGGCATTTGATTGCATAAATCACGAAACCTTACTCTTGAAACTTGAGTATCACGGACTAGGTAAACTTGCGCTCGGTTTATTGAAATCATATTTAAATGATAGACAACAGACAAAACAACAAACTCAATGTCAATTCACTCGGTTGAAAAGTAATAATGGGTGTTCAACAAGGGTCGATATTGGATCCTTTCCTCTTGTTAGTATATTTTTATATTAATGATCTACCCCATTTATTATGAAACCAACCACAAATGGTATTATTTGAATAGCGATATTACTAATAGTCGTGCATCAAATCTTGTCGACGTAAATAGCACCCTACTGCGGGCCCAAAATTAGTTCACTGCTAATAATAAAAAAAAAGTATAATCCATTTAAAAAACACGAATATGTGCCTCAGGGCTGCGCCAAATAAATATTCAGCAAAAATGCCAGATAAGTAGTACCTGACTCCGGTTTTCATCTGAACCTGACGTTGTGAGATGACACACAATTACACTCATTATGAAATCGATTTCGTAATCAGTGTCATTGTGAGTATGCATTACTTAACCCATAGACTGCACGTGTAGAATACGCTCGCGTTCGGGTGTGTTAAACTCGCTGGCCGAGGTCAGTCCGGACTGGAAAAAGACCGGTGCCGGTGAGCCCCACTGTGCTTTCTTGTATTTTTTTTTTAATTATTTATTCAGGGACAATAAACAGCTACAATATGTGTTGGAACAGAGAAAAGATAATACAAAATATTAACAATATTGCAGCCCACTACTTGATCCGCATATTAACAAAAGAAAATATGATAATGAGTGCCACTAGAGTTTTAGTAATAAATTAGAGAATTAGTAATAAATAATTACATCACATTAATAATAATAAATTACATCATGCAAAATTGAGATTCTCATTGAATTATTCTCATGACCACTAAGGTCATGGCTGCTTAACCGGGTTGACCTTGAGTGGTTAGCTTGCGTGTTCTGTACTGAGCTCACGCAACGCTACGTACGTCCAGCCAGTAATAGGAATCGGCCGTCAAGGAACGCTGTCCCAAATTAGACGCATTATTAATTTATTATACATAAAACAAAAGGTATTTTAATTAAACGCGTATACTAAAAGATCAATACTTAAATTATGTTCAAAATGGTGAAGGTTTCAGAAAAATACGCTTGACAGATTTTGCGTGATTCTGAGTTTTTAAACCGCGTTAGATATAACTTTGCAAATTCATTTCACTATGTAATAAAAACAATCCAAAATATGCCTATATTAAAATATTAAGAAAATGCTCTAATTTAGCATATATTTTTTCCAAATCATTAACACTACTCGTTTAGACGTCATCTTCAATATAAAATCATTTAAAGGTTATCGTCGCCTTAAGCTTCTAAACTCAAGCCTCCAGCTACGGGATCATTACTAGTCTCCATTCATTTTCTATTTATATAAGATTACATTCCGAGCACGGCAGCAATGTTGTGTTGGGAATGTATTTTTTTTTTTCACAGAGATCGCTAAATTTGAAACTTAAAAAAAAGTAAGTTTCATAAATAATAACAAAGTCGAAAAATACGAAAAACTTTTGCTCAAATTTTACCAAAACATTTCTGTAAAGCGTTGCGTATTTAAATTTAACACATGTAGACGTGCCCTTTGATACATGTGTTTTATTTATAACACTTTTTTTTAGTTTCGCTGTTAACCTGCGTAGGCCTTCACAACTTGTGTTATCATTTCTAAAAGCCGGTTGAACAAATGAGATGTCCAATTCAAGTCCCATAGAAAATTACATATACTTATACAGGATCAAATTTAATTAGCTAGCGAAACTCCGCAGATCGGTATCGATATCTAAACTTGATCAAATAAAATAAACTTACATCACATTAATAATAATAAATTACATCATGCAAAATTGAGATTATCATTGAATTCTTGACAACAGAGTAATAATTAACACTAAAAACAAATAAATAATAGAATATAGACCAGCTTACATTCCTAATAACATTATTGGTTAATAATAATTTTCATAACATTACATTTAAATTTGGATTTTGAGCATACAAAAATATTAACAAAATTACAATTATAAGATCAACCATTCGACGGATAGGGCAGCGCAAACCAGAATTAGTTCGCCAGGTATTGACATCAAATAGAGTACCTGCACGGATACTACGTATAGTAACAGTGCGTGGAAGGTTTTTCGGATTAAACGGTTTAGATCAATAAAAACCGGTTTTTCGTTTTGTTTTTATTCAGCGCGGCATCCTCATAAGTAGTCACAAGTTGCAACGCGTTTACCGATACACCACTCGTCGAATAAACCGTTTTATTTCGGTCAAAATAAAGTTCTTAAAACGTTCACGTTCTTAAGAAAAGTTGAGCAAAACTGAAATAAAACGGTATTTTTCTAACCGGTTCCGAGCCTCGATAACAATGTCATCCGCCCATCACGCTGTGACTGTGAAATGGGACGGGCCAATTAAAAATACACAGTGATTGCTTTAAATTACTTTATTTCTCTTTTTCATCATAATTCCTAATGAAAAAAATATTTTTACGTTAATATTATAAATACTAACCCTAGTTGATAAGTTTGTTTTTTGTTCTAACCATTGGACCAATGTTGTCAAATTAAAATTAAATATAAAAAATAAATATATATATTTATTTATATAATAATAATAATAATTTTTATTATTATTATATGTACTCTAGACTCACTGCTGTCAAATTGTTTTGACGGCAGTAAAGATCTCGCTGATACCCACTCGATCTTGTACTGTGCAGCTGTAGCGGCATGTCGTGTAGCTCATGTCAAATTCCCCAACAGTGACAGAGCTCCACGACCAAAACCAGCTGTACCAGCTTGGCAGTGCAGGATTGAGCGTCGTATCGGTGAGGCTAGAGTACTTATCGGCAAGCTAATCTGCTTCAGGGAGGGCAATACTCGCCCTAGAGTGATGCGCTTTGTGAAGCGGGCGTTCTCGGGAACTGATATCAGTTTTCAAGATTATTTGACCCGCGTCACAGAGCGTATCGACTTCCTGAAGCAGAAGATCTATGCATGGGCAAACCGTATTCGACGATACAGGCGGAGAGTGGAGCGGTACACTCAGAATCGCACATTCCAGAGCGATGAAAGGTGGGTTTATAGGGCTTGGGAGCGACTGGACCAAGGTGTGATTGACACGCACCTGCCGGATGATGACGCCATGTGTTCATTTTGGCGAAGCATCTGGTCGGCGCCTGTCAGTCACACCGAAGGAGATTGGACCAGGGAAATCGAACGAGCGTGCGAGCAAATACCAGAAATGGAGGCACTCACCATCAGCCCCCAAGATATAGCTCGTGCAGTCCGTCCGTTACCTAACTGGAAATCACCAGGGCCGGACGGGCTGCACAACTTTTGGATAAAATGGTTCCAAAGGTCGCACGCCCGTTTGGCATCCCAGTTCCAGTCAGCTTTAGAGTCAGGATCGCTGCCCCAGTTCCTAACAACAGGAATAACCCACCTGCTCCATAAATCAGGTAGTACTGCGGAACCCAAAAATTATAGACCGATCACTTGTCTACCGACGGTCTATAAAGTTTTTACTTCCATTTTGAGAACTAAAATTAACAAACATATTGACACCAACTCCATCATGTCTGCCTCTCAAAATGGATGTAGGAACGGGTCCCGCGGTACTAAGGAGCTACTCCTCATCGATATGGCCATTAACCAGCAGGTGCGTCGTTCCCGAAGAGATCTGTCGACATGTTGGATAGATTATAAGAAGGCCTATGACTCGGTGCCACATACATGGCTCATGAGAGTGCTGGAGTTGTATAAAGTAAATGCAACTCTACGCACCTTCCTGATGTCATGTATGGGGCAATGGAGGACGGTGCTTCGCTATCCAGGATGTCGACAAATCCTAAGGAATAGCGAGCCAATAAGGATTGAGCGAGGTATATTCCAGGGTGACAGTTTGAGTCCACTTTGGTTCTGCCTAGCCTTGAATCCTCTAAGCACGCTGCTGGAGGATTCAGGGCTAGGTTATCGATTGAAGAGAGGTGGTCAGGTTATATCTCACCTCCTTTACATGGATGACCTGAAACTCTTTGCCCCCAACAATTTGCAACTGCTGGAGCTACTGAAGGTAACCGAAACTTTCAGTAGCGCCATCAGGATGGAATTTGGTGTGGACAAATGTGCAGTCATGCATGTAAAACGAGGGGAGATCGTGGAATCCGTGGAAACCCAACTCTCGGATTCCATACAACTAAGATCCCTCTCCTCAATCGAAACCTACAACTATTTGGGTATGTCGGAAGCGTTAGGTGTCAACGCTGCTGACATGAAGCAATCGCTGAAGGAGCGCTTCTTTAACCGCCTGAATAAAGTATTAAATAGTCTTTTATCAGGTGGAAACAAGGTGCGCGCCTTCAACGGTTGGGTCATGCCGGTTTCGATGTACTCTTTCGGCATACTCAAATGGACTCAGACGGAACTTGACGCCCTGGATAGGAGGGTCCGCACACTGCTGACCGCAAATCGCATGCATCACCCACGTTCATCGGTGATGAGACTGTATATCCCGCGGAAGTGCGGAGGTCGAGGCTTCTTAAATGCTAAGACCTTGCACAACCGTGAGGTATGCAGTCTCAGGGAATACTTCCTAGAAGCCGACGTGGGGATGCACCGAGATGTGGTCACAGTGGACAAAGGCCTCACCCCGCTTTCCTTAGCTAACGAGAACTGGCGCAAACCTATAGTATTAGATACTAATGACCGCAGGGAGGTATGGCAGAGCAAAGAGCTTCACGGGCGCTTTTACCGGGCCTTACATGGGCCGGATGTAGACCTGTTAGCGTCCGTATCCTGGTTGCGATTCGGTGACCTATTTGGGGAAACCGAAGGTTTTGTCTTTGCGATTATGGACGAAGTTATGATGACGAACAACTACCGGAAATATATTGTGAAGGACGGCACGGTTGACATCTGTCGGGCATGCCACCGTCCCGGGGAATCAATCCGACACATTATCTCTGGCTGTTCTCGTCTGGCTAACGGAGACTACTTGCATAGGCACAACCTTGTAGCCAGGATTATCCACCAGCAACTTGCTCTGAAATACAGTCTTGTGGAATCGGAAGTACCGTACTACAGATATGTGCCCGACCCAGTCCTCGAAAATGGCAATATCACGTTGTATTGGGATCGATCTATCATCACTGACAGGACTATTGTTGCCAATAAGCCAGACATAGTGGTGATAGATCAATTAGAGCGTCGCACAATGATTATTGATATAGCGGTCCCGCATGACGAGAACCTCGTGAAAGCTGAAAAAGATAAACAGATTAAGTATCTTGACCTAGCTCGCGAGGTTGTCGACATGTGGGATGTGGATACAGCAATCATTGTGCCGATAGTCGTGACGGCTAATGGCATAATAGCCAAGAGCCTCGACCAACACCTGAAGAGGCTCTCGTTAGGCAGCTGGATCAAGGGCTTGATCCAGAAAGCGGTACTGCTGGACACGGCGCGTATTGTCAGGAGGTTCCTCTCTCAGGAGCCCTGACCACCGGTAGCTTGGACCCTGTTCCCGACACCGGTGGGATACTATTTTTTATATTTTTAAATGTTTATTATTTTTTGTTTTTATATGAATATTTAAAAATATAATTAATGTGTTTAAAAATTAAATAAAGAAATAATTTTTATAATTTTTATTAGGCTTTTTTTTAAGCTTTCATCACATCTTACATGCTGTATGCCTTAGGTATAGGTGCGTTGTATAAATTTTTAATCTTTGAACCAGGTAGAATTGGTCTATGATTTGGCCTCTTGGGTGGTTCCTTACCGGGCTCTGAAAATAAAAACACATACCTTACTGATCCGATCCTTCTAATTTTTTTAAACTTGAATAAATTTAAACACTTTTTTTTTAAATAATTAGCTACCACCCACGACTTCGTCCGCGAGCCTATTACCTTCCTCGAGAATTGGGCTATCCATTGCAAAAAATATTTTTAAAATCCGACTTCCGGAGATTACCCTACATACTGCCAAACAAACAAACTTTACCTCTTTATAATATTAAATAGTATAGATTAGTTGCTGCCCGCGGCTTCGCCCGCATGGCCTCTAAAAGGTATGATGCCAAGCAACGCCGCACGCGGCAGGCATTGCTGCCGCGGCCTGCGTCATTACTCGTCTTTTTTTTAACTAGGGCATCTCGCAATTGACCACTAAGGTCATGGCTGCTTAACCGGGCTTTCCTGTGGCTGCCTTAAGCTTCTAAACTCAGCCTCCAGCCAGGGAATCATTACTAGTTCATTTTCTATTTATATGATATTACATTACGAGCACGGCAGCAATGCTGTGCTGGGAATGTATTTATTTTTTTTCACAGAGATCGCTAAATTTGAAACTTAAAAAAAAAATAGTTTCATAAATAATAACAAGGTCGAAAAATCCGAAAAACTTTTGCTCAAATTTTACCAAAACATTTCTGTAAAGCGCAAGCGTTGAGTATTTAAATTTAACACATGTAGACGTGACCTTCGGTACATGTGTTTTATTTTTAACTCTTTTTTTTTTAGTTTCGCTGTTGACCTGTAGGCCTTCACAACTTGTGTTGTCATTTCTAAAAGCCGGTTGAACAAATGAGATGTCCAATTTATACAAAAGTCCCATAGAAAATTACATATACTTATACAGGATCAAATTTAATTAGCTAGCGAAACTCCGCAGATGGGGATCGATATCTAAACTTGATCAAATAAAAAAAACTTAATTTGCTGAGTTTTTTTTTTTTGCCGTGTTTAGATATCAATAAGTACTGTAGTTCTATTTTCTTAATGTCCCTCGGCAAACTTCGTGTTTCGTCAGTTGTCGGATTTCTGTCAGTTGCCTTTGCACTTGATGCAGATCGGACGCTCTCAATGGACTTTGACACAGAGTCGTTAAATTAATGTAATTTATTTAAAAAATGGGAGGAAAGCTGCTAAAGTCGCAGGCACGACAGATAGGAAAATAGTTTTACAGCTCTATATAGTTCACACGGAAATCAAAACAAAACAACAATAAAGTATTTAGTTCTGAATTCAAATTATTACACACGATAAATTTAATAATTGATGGACATGGAAATTAGCATTCGTTTGTGTTCGGAAATCCGATGATACCCGAGGGACATTAAGAAAATAGAAATACTGTACCCATCATGTCTGCGGAGTTTCCCTAGCTAATTTAATTTAACCCTGTATAAGTATAAATGTAATCTGCTTTCGCAATTTATTTGCCAAACATGTAAACAAATATGAGTTTTAGGAAAAACAACTGTAATGCCTACGCATAAGGTTCAGTTTGCGCTACAACTTTATATTTTTATGACTTTTTCACAACAGTACTAGTCAGTCTAAAATCAACTTTATTTACAGAAGCATAAAGTTGATGTTTGTTTAAGTGGAAATAACATCAATTTTAGATACGACTTTAGTTACGGTGTATAAGTATTCAATCTTTGAACCTGAAATTATGGCTGTTTGAGTTGGCCTCTTGGGTGATTCTTTACCGGGCTCTGAAAATAAAAACACATACCTAAGGACCTTTCTATTTTAAACATGAAAAAAATAAACACCTTTATCAATAATGATAAAAGAGTAACCGTGGAGTTTCTTGCCGGCTCTTCTCCATAGGAAACGACCAATTGGAACCGTGCACTTAGCTTCTGACGTTTCATAAATGCCCATGTTTATGTGAAATAAAAATATTTTGAATATTGAAAATTTTGAATAAACGAGGAGTAAAGTTTAAATTAAATTCAGTTTATCCATACATTTTGCGAGGTTTAATTTTGGCATAACTTTTCTCCGAGTTTATTGATAAGGACAAAAACAACTGACATCCAAAAAAACAATCATACTTTTTTTATTTTTTCTGTTAATTATGTGTTTTTGCTTTAAAAAAAAAAAAAAACTTTATTTCAAGCTTTAGAATTGAGTCATTACAAGCTTTTACTTGATACCAATATTATAGTTTTTTTATTTTATTTTACGTTTACTCTCGCTAAATATAAAAATTTTATATAGCCTATGTCACTCCCGCAATTAAGACGAATCTAACAACACCTCATATATTAAAATTCATCAAGCCGTTTAGGCTACAGAGCGTGCCTTTTTTTTTTTTTTTTTTTTCTGTTGGGCATCTCGTAGCTGACCTCTGGGGTCATGACTACTTAACCGGTCAATCCTGTGGTTGCCTTAAGCTGCTACACTCAAAGCCTCCAGCCAGGGGCATACAAAACTAAGCTAAAAAGCTAGGTGAACGCTCGCTAAGGGCACCCCCTGTGGGGTACGAGCCTCGGCTTAGGGCGTCACCGGAGGGAGGACATCAAAGATGGGTCGGGCTGGATCAAGGTTTTGATCATTATTATTAATCGGGGAATTTAAAGCTACGTGCACCACTGCTGGCACCTCGTTATCGAGCAAGGGTCGGGGAGGAGTATCATTTACTCGGGGGCGCGGACGCGATCGCAAAGGACCTCGACGGCGAGGTCGGAATGACGGGAGGCGTCTGTATTTGTGTAGAGTACTAGTGGCCCTATTGCTCTCCTGGAGGAGGGTTATGGGGTCATCAGGGTCGGTGAGAAGAGCGTGCCAAAGAAATGACCATACTAAATACATACTCTCGAAAAACATTACCCTTATTCTGGGGCAGTCGGGTAAAAATACACAGTGATTGCTTTAAATTACTTTATTTCTCTTTTTGATCATAATTCCTATTGACTAAAATCTTTCCATTATCAAGCTTTGACCTCATACTTCATACATGTTGTATGCCTTAGGTATAGACCCGTTGTATAAGTATTTAATCTTTGAACCTGGAAGGATGGGTCTTGGTGTTGGCTCCTTAGGTGGTTCTATGTAACCGGGCTCTGTAAATAAAAACACATACATAAGTGTCTTTTCATACGTCCCGGTTGCCGGGTAGCCGGTGCCGGGTACCCGCCGGGTCCGGGTAACTGGGACGTATGAAAAGACACTTTGTTTATGGGCATATACATACGTTATCTTTCACACGTACCGGCGCGCGGCGTAAGATAACCTACATGCCCATACAATTAGCTGCCGGGTATCCAGCAACCGGGACATATGAAAAGCCGGCAACTGGGTCGGTTTCGCGCAACCGTTAAGGACCGGTGACGCCTCCGGGCGACAGCGCGCGACGCCTAGAGGCGCCACCGTTAAATATCATTTTTGCATAAGGTTTGGAACTAAATCGATGGCTAATATTTTTCCTACACTGGCAAGAATATTTGTAAGCCATAGACAATAAAAGTTATTAACAACTTCGTGCCCAACACAGTAAAAAAAAAAAAAAATGAACGCGCCCTTTTTTCCATTGATATTTTGTGGTGAGTTGTACCTGTGTTTATTTATTGTGATGGAGTTTTCGAGTAAAACTTAGGTATGTACATGAATAATGAAACAGTAGTGGATTATGCAAGTTTGTGGCTAATCGTTTTCGTAAAACAATATAGTAAAAAAGATTTTCGAGCCAATAAAGGCTTAGGTTATTTCGGCCTTACACAGTTGCCATATAAATATATGATTGTTGACTGTTTTTTAATGAATTTGTATCTATAAACGGTAATTATCTATGCAAAAACTAATTCTAATTAATTATTTCATGCATTCGAGGCATATTCGTTCATTTTAATCCATTTTTCGAAGCATTTTGATGTGTAGGTTAAATGGGTAATGTTATTATGCCGCCGCATCTTTAGTGTTGAAATAGTATTAAATTTGTTTTGTAACCGTAAGTGAATTAATTACAGGGGTTATAAATAAGGAATTTGTGTACAGAAATTGATAAACCACTCCATTCTCCACTTCATTTTTATTTTTGCGATTTTTGTAGTTGTCCTAGAGCTGTAAAACTTTCTGGCCTATAACTTTATTGCGGAGGGACACTGATCTTCTAAGATACAGGTACCTAGTTTAGAGGTCGGGGTTTCAATGTATTACATAAGCTTCTCAATGTATGTACTTCTACTATACCATTGTACTAGTTTTTTAAGCTTATATAGATAATAAAGATTTTATTTATTTTATTCTTGTTTACTTTCCAATATAATTCTAACTAGAATCGATAAACCGGGTAAAATGGCCCGTAAAAGTCATCTTGGTATTTTACCAATTATCGTAGCATATTTTTACGATTCATGAATAGCAATCAGTCGAAGAAAGTATAGGTAATATCCTAGAAAGATTTCACATTAATATTATGCTCATTATAACTCGTATGATCGTTTCGAATATCACGAATTGAAATATACGATTAAAAATTACAGCACCGCGCATTATAAAGTTTGAGTTGGAATATTATGGAAATATTGTATGGAAGACTAATAAGAAAAAAATCTTATTCAATTATTTGTTTATTCATGATATTATTACTAAAATTTTGCGTAAATTAATTCATTACTTTTGCCAGACATCAGCATAATACATTAACAAGTCGGCTTACGGCCAGTTCTCTGTTTTCAATAGGATGTTTATAGTAATAACTAAACGTATGAGTGCTATGGATATTATCATAAGTAGCCCCCATTGTTCAAACACCCGAATCTGTTTACAGAACATAAATTGACGCAATAGAAACGAAGCTACAGCAGTTTTTTTTGTGAGCGAGGTCAGCGCGTGTCAAATTACATCGCGATTAGCCGCTTGAACTTGGTTATATTATCTGTGACTTGGTACTTGAGGTGTATTTTCGCGCGCATTTTTTACAAGGCTCAAGAGCAGCGGTTCTTAACCTTTTTGGCTGGCGACCCATATTTCAAAAATATTAGAAGCCCGCGACCCGATAAAAAATTAAAACATCAATTTTAACATGGCACGAGTTATCTGTTAGTAATAATAATTAAATTAATGACATTTGATCAAAATTCAAGGTGGTCTCTAATTCCAATTTATTAGTGACTACCTTGATGTTGTGTTCTTGAACAAAGAAGATCCCGCGGGTGCCGCGACGCATCTTGATATGGCCCGCGACCCAAATTTGGGTCGCGACCCGAGGTTAAGAAACGATGCTCAAGAGGTTAAAACTTGAAAAAAACTCAAACACCAGATTAAAGTTTGAATTAAATTCATTTTGCGAGCTTTAAGTTTTTGTAGAACTTCACTTCGAGCGAGAGCCTTATCATAAGATAATGCAAAAAAAAAAAACCGATTAAAAAAACACTTTCCAAAGTGAAAAATAACTTTAATTTCGGAAGTCTCTGCTAAAAAACGAAAATACTAAACCAAAGACACTGAATTACAAAGTTATACTTATATTTTGGTTTTGAATTATTTTTTGTTTTTTTGTAAAAATGTTTTTATTTTACACTTTTTAATTGTGGTACCTACCCCAGACAAATTCGTATACCGACCACTACTCGCTATATAAAATAATAGCGACAGGAAGTTATTATAACCTCATTAACATATACGTATACAAGTCGAAAAATACTCTTTAAAAGCTACCTCAAAAACCACTCAATTGACCAAAAACAAGAACGGCGTTGTTAGTTCCGATTTTGGCCACGCGCCAACATACCCTTGTAGCGATCTAGTAGTGGCACTCGACTCTCACAGATTTTAATTATTCGTACGACAAACAAGGTACAGTGCGTGCCACTAAAGATGGGACTTGACACCCCACGTGGTTTGACTTGCGCAGTAGACGATTTATGGGTCTTTTTAGCGGTATGAAGTCTGCGCCGGGGCGTCATCGGGGCGGCGGAAGGAGCGGCGGGAGGCGCGCTCCAGTCTCATCGTTCGTGGCGCGTATTGTACAGTCAGCAACGAATCGTGTTATTCTAGTTTCTCTGACGACTTTTGTTTATTCAAATAATAATGATTGAAAATAATACAGAGTGGATTTGTTTTTTTTGTTTTTTGCGTAATTTGACTTTAATGTTACAAACAACGAATGATACATCATAAAAAAGTAAGTTGCGAGTCTCATTTCCTACGAAATGTATGGGAAAAGTTTTTTTGCGATTTCTGACTTTTCTAGTATTCAAACCTGTTGGTCCAATAGTTTTTTATTCTTATTAGAAACAGCATCCTAATTGCGTAACACACGATCAATCACAATCTGTTTCATTTTGACAGTTCAACAACATTCATTGCGTTATTTACGTTGTTGAGCAGACAAATTTTTAGATCATTATGGAGCAATGGATTAGTAATATCCTTCAATACTATTCAGATTATGATTGCCCGTGTGTTACGCAATTAGGGTGCAGGGTCGACTGGCAACAAAAAAAAATGTTGCCAGTCTACCCTGCACCCTAATTGCGTTTTTTGTGAAAATTGTCCATTTTCCTCCTTGCTGACTGTATTTTTTTTTTCACAATGTGTTAATGAGAATCAAAATTTCTCAAAACATTAAGAACAGTCTTTAAGACTATTTTCCTGTAGCTACAACGGTTAAGGTAACCCATACCCGTTTCAAAAATCTACCCTGTATATTGCACTGTGTAAAATAATTTTGAGTATTTGAGACATGCAAAAATAGAAAAGTGTTAATCGACTTTCTCTGCTGACCGTACAAGTGAGTAAAATAATAAACATAAATAATTAAAATTACCTTTCCACGACTTATCTGCCAATATAAAACATTAATATAATAAACAGTAGCTTCATCGTACTGTGGAATCTTCAAAAACCGTTCTCAATGTAATTTAAGCAGCCTTTTTTACTGAGAACTTTTATAAGATTTACATTTAAATAGGTTGAAATGACACAGCAGTACCTGGTTTGCATGTTTTATTTTTCCTTATGCGTGAGACCCTGCGAAATATTACATGCACGCGTAGTATAACCACCATAGAATCGGGTTTTGTCGACGGAAGAATAGACAAATTGACAGATTGTGACTGTGAATCAGTAATTTTGTCTATTCTTCCGTAGAAAAACCCGTTTCTATAGTGGTCATGCTACGCGTGCTGTGGAAAGTATATCGCCTCCATGTAATAACAGTGGCTAGATAGAAAACTGTCTACGTAAAAGTTGACATATATAGTTTTTGTACGAGACACCATTTTCTACATTGACCTCAGATAAACTCGAAGCATTTATTTCAATTAAACCATTTACAGGCACTTTTGAATTGTCCAGGAGTCGGTCTGTCAGAAATATGAAGCTAGTTGTCCATTCCAAAGCGTAGTAGGTACCTATGGAGAAGAACGGGCAAGAAACTCCAATCATTCATGTTGAAGTTATACATGTTAGAACAATGTAGAAAGACATGCACGTTAGAAGCGTCCTAAACCTTTATACCTTCCTAATAAATGCATAACAGTATTTCCTGTGTTTTCGCTTTGCGAACCTCTCCAAAATTTCCACTTATTCGTTTTAAGTCGTATTTTATATTTCGAGGGGCTGCTGGTTGAATAGTAACAGTCGCACGGGTGTATCGATCAGGTTAAGCTACGCTTGCCGAGGTCAATCCCATCAATCTGCCTTTCCTTTTCCCAACTATATTTGGGTCGGCCTCCAGTCTAACGGAATGCATCTGAATACCAGTATTTTACATGGAGCGACTGCCTATCGGATGTCAGATAGGCAGTCGCACAAGTGAGTTACTGGTTAACACCACATGATAAGACTGGCTGTCAGGCTTTTGGGTATCTTCTGTGGCTGAGGTACCGTCCAGTGACTGGAAAAAGTCCGATGAGCCCCACCGTGCTTTCTTGTATTGGAATGTAACGCGTCGAACGAATCGAAGTCAACGAGAACGCTTGGAACGGTCTTCCAGATTCGGACGATTCGACGTATAGAATTTCATATATAGAATTCTAAAATTCGTTTCGTTCGGTTCGTTCAATGCGTTCGGCTCGGATAAGAGTGCGTTCACCTTAAAACGGCTGTAATAATTAGGGTCTAACTGTGGAATGGGACTGGCTAATTAATCTACCATCGTATAGAATCAAGTTTTTCTAACTCAACAGACAGCTATGCTGCTGGGGGGTGGTTGCGCCACTTCTTCCCAGCTGAAGCACTAGGAAGTGGTGAAGGATGGGCGTTTTTAGGGGACTGTCTTATGTATTTTTTGGCGTTCGAATGTGCTGATTCTTAGGCTACTTTGAATAATTGACTTTTGAATTTTGAATTTAAAAAATACACAGTGATTGCTTTAAAACATTTTATTTCTCTTTTTATTCTTTGTTTCTCTACAATGCTCCAGTTTTTATTTCATTTATCATACTTGTTGTATGCCTTAGGAATAGGTCCGTTGTATAAGTGCTTTATCTTAGAATCAGGTAGGAAGGGTCTTGGTGTTGAACTTGGCTCCTTTTCTGGATCCTTACTGGGTTCTGCAAAAAGTATATGCTGTAAGTAACCATCTACTCCATGAAAAAAAAAAAAACAGTATAGTAGGAACGATTTTGACGCGAATCGAGAGTTCCGTATTTTGGAAGGATTATTTTTTTGTTTTTTTTTTTTTTATCTTCATTTAACTGAGTTAATTTGTATACCTAGAGTTTTCAATGATTTCTTAAAAACTGCTAGTTGGGGACAATATTTTATTAGGTATTGTTGTAATATTTAAAATGTTATAATATTTATATCTTAATATTTATTTTTATTTTTTCATTTTTACCAAAAAAATTATATATTTTTATTTTATCTTTTTAATAATTAACTAATTGTATTGTATTTTAATAAACAATTTATTTTTTATTTTATGTGTTTGAGTAATGCTAATCTAATAGTTTTTACCTTATTTAAATCTTGTAAACGTGCGGATAACGTAGTGGGCTGCAATATTGTTAATACCACTTATGAGCCTATATTATTGTTATTTGTAAACATTTTATATTGCGGCTGTTTAGTGTGCCATAGTAAATAAAATAAAATATTATATAGGGTTAAATAGAATTCGCTAGCAAAACTTCACAAACGTGTAGCCTTAATTTTTTTTTGTTTTACCTTGATTTGATATCGATACCCATCACGTCTGTGGAGTATCATCAGTATAAATATGTCTCTCCCAACTTTTTTTTATTAAGTCTACCACATTTTTCATTTTGCAAATTTCGTACATACATTAAGGTCTTCGGTCCAAACGGGTGTCCCACCCGGGTATACTACATAAATACGAATAATTTTATTCCGTCAGTCACAAATACGAATTTCAAAATACCGATTTTCATCATTTCGAATGGTTCAAAATTCCTAATATTGCATTGCGCCGATTTATCATTCATCCGATTTTCATAATTTCAATCTTCCTAACGTTTATAATTACTATTCTGAAAATACAGAGTTTCAATAGATCGAATAACAAAAAGTCCGACTTAATGATAATTCGAAACATCAAACATACGAATTCCGATTATTAAAGTACCGATTCATTAGAATTCCGAAATAAAAACGCCTTATAAAACTGAATAGCAAGACAAATAAATACATAATTGCATGTTTAATATGTTCTAACCTAATCTTACCAAATGATTTAGCAACAATAGAGGGGAACTGGCACTCGACGGTCGCTGCCGCGGCACGCTCGCTTTCCCGCTTTAAGTGTCATAGATCTAACCTAACCTAACCCAAATTATTCACCAACAATAGAGGGGATCTGGCACTAGGAGGCCGCTGCCGCGGCACTCTCGAGTTCGCGTTTTAATGGTTACAGTTCTAACCTAACCAAACCCAAAAGATTCACTAATAATCGAGGGGATCTGGCGCTCGGAAGCCGCTGCCGCGGCACGCTCACTTCGCTCGCTCGTTTTAGCGCATGAATGATCACAGTTCTAACCTAGCCCAATTGATTCACCAACAATAGAGGGGATCTAGCGTTAATGGTCACTGTTCTAACCTAACCAAACCCAAAGGATTCAATAACAGTAGATGGTACCCGACACAGGTATGTATAAGGAAAACTTACACAAATATTAGTAACAAAGTAGACGTTTTTGAATTACATTAAACGTATAATACTAATTGAATCAGAATCCTAATTTTAGCAATTTATTCGAAATATGGAAAATCTGAATGTCGTTTTTCGAACCCATCGAGCATTTGATTCTTCGAACATTATGAAAATCGGAAAACACGCAACACAAATCGCATTTACGACTTTCGGTAAAATAAATTTTGTGATTTTTAATAATAGACATTATAATTCTTAGGTATTATGAAATTCGCACTTTTGAAAATCGGAACATCGAAATTCGAAATTGGGTATCTATGCCCGTCCCACCCACGACACCTACCGACTTTTTTTTCATCATCTTATACGTCAAAATTTAAAACGTATTATTTTAAAAAGACCAAAAGAAACGATGGATGAACTATGTGAAAAATGATATGACTGGAAAGGGAGTGACTACGTAGATAGAGTATGGAAGAAAAAATAATTTGGATTTAAATAATAATTACCTACATTATTCTTATGCAATACATAAAATTAAATACCTTTATACACAAACCTATTAATATAAAATATAATATAATTATACACCAATTAAACACATGTAATAATTTATAATAATATTGAATTGCTACTTAGCCCTCTTGTTCTCTCCTAATTTTGCTGTACCCGACAGGGTCCATATTGATCTTTTACTTTGTTATACCATCTACGTAATATATATGGAATGCAATAAAGATTTGAGTATTAAGTAAAATGACGTGCTGCGCCGACCACAAATAAATATGGATAACGGCAGGCGAATTATGGTATATTTTAATAAATATTATATGTACGGCCAAGTAAAATAGTAAACAAAATAAATGTAGGTAAATAAATTTAAATTACCTTTCGACGATTTATCTGCCATCACTGCGGTGAATACCAGAAACAATGATATTAAAAACAGTAGCTTCATTGTAGTACGTAATGTTCGAAAACCCCTCTCAATGTACGGACAAAACAAAACTTCAAGCAGCTTTATACCTACGTTTTTACTAAGTGCGGTTTAGATTTACATAACAATGTTGATGACACACTACTATATATATATATGCACTAGCTTTTGCCCGCGGCTTCGCTCGCGTAGATGTCGGAAAATATCCCACGGGAACGTACTACCGATACCGGGATTACATACCTAAAAGCCGAGGAAAAGGTCATTGACTCCTACCGCTGCGCCCGCGTTACGGTCAACCATAATTATTTTGTCACGCGTAATTTTGAATCTGTGATATTTTTTAAACTATTCATTTAAATGAAATGATGTCAAGGCATATTTTAATCTAAATTAAATGCTCAATTTAAGTAATATAGTTTATTGGATAAGGATTACACATTAATGTTACCGGTCAAAATAGCTTCGGAAATAACATTGAAAATGTCAAATTATGAAAGATAAAAATGATTATTGTGGGTCATCCTAAGATAGTCATATGCCATCGCCGACTTTTTCGTTGAACTTTTTAAGATGAAAAATACTGTAGGACATACATTATATGTAACTTTTACCATTTCCGCGGCGCACGCCAATAAAGTTCCCAGTCGGCATGATTGTCTCCGACATCTTCAAGAATAATCGTCAAATTTCAGCCAATTTACACAAAACTTTAATGAATTATACACTAAAACCTTCCGCATGAATCACTCCGTCCATTGGTGATAAACTGTTTGAAAATCCGTTCAGTACTTTTTGAGTTTATCGCGTTCAGATAGACAGACGCGGTGGGGGACTTTGTTTTATAATGTAAGGATATCTGTACCCCTAGTGTGAGTTTCTTGCCGTATCGCGAAATACGTGACGATCAAGTTAATCGAGCTAACTAATGAGCAATGGTATTTAAAAATGTTGTGAGGTAGGTTGAAGAATGTCTAACTAACATGAGTGCGTATCATCACTTGTCTGGTAGTATGCCGAACGTTTTGTTAGTTTATTAATGTTGCCTATATTGAACTTAGAATGGTTTCGGTGAGATCATACGACTAAAATACAAATCTTATCGCAACCATGTTAACAAGCGTTATGCGTGCCCTACGTAATTTAGATGAATAATATTCTTTCGAATGAGATATTCCTATTTCGATTTAAAGTACGTGAGTAAGGGAGATTTGAAATATGTGGCGTCAAATTCAAGTGAGTGTAAATAAAGGCACAGTATAATAAAGTAACAGAATTATGTCTCGGCAGTGACCTTGAAATAATTAAACCTCGTCTGTGTGTAACTGCCGCGCTTTCGATAATGTTGCGTACTGTTATACACTGAGATTTCGAAGAACAAGAAGTGCGTCGTCGTTTCGGCCATTTACTACGAGCATGAAGATATAATACTGTTACTTATTTATACTATGATAAAGGCTATCGCTACCATGTTTATAATAAAGAAAGTATGTTTATTGGGGCTTGTGGTTATGTAATAACAGGGTCGATCGATCATATTAAGCTACGGTTGCCACGGTTGATCCTTGGATGGGTGGCCATCTTACGTACTAAGACCCCTCCGTGTCTCGGAAAGGACGTTAAGCCGTGATCCCAGCTGCCATTTTGAAGACCTTTGACAGTTGTAGCTGGCCGTCACAAGCCCGAAAGTCTGACAACCAGTTTTACCAAGGGGTATCGTGTTACCCAGTAAGTGGGTTGTGGAGGTCAGCTAGGCAGTCGCTCCATTTTAAATACTGGTATTCAGCTGCATCCCGACCTCAACATTGTTGGAAAAAAGCGAGACAGATGATGATGATAAGTGATTCGTTATTGCAATGATTTAAAGTTAGTAAAAAAAAAAAAAAATGAAGAAATTACTCTTGTAATCGTCGGGCTATTTTGATTACGCAATGCTCTTCCTCGAATTAGATAATCTCTCTTAATTAATTTTTGAATAACTTCGAATAAATCTTGTTCTTGAAAAACAAAGGTTTTCTTTGACAAAGGATGTCTATTCCTTCTTAAATTCAGTATCGTTGAGATCGTCCACTGGATTAATAAATAAAAAAAACCGGCACGTAAATCGGCTCTTTTTTTCGAAGATGATTCCGTTCATCTTGACAAGGAATAGTCTTCATCATTTTTCATGCGAAAAAATTACATGCTGACATTAATAAATACAATTTACTACAAAATTACACGCAAATAATACGAACGCAACTAATATAAACGACAATTTTTCTGGCACACACCAAGTGAGTGACTTTACTACAATTTTTACGTTTACAAACGCTTGGAAATCGCTTAGAAACGTCAAATTGTAACTTACACTCGCAAACACCCACAAAATGTTCTCAGAAACACTACTAAGTAAGTTGCGTATAAAATACAGTACTTTTCTAGTACCGTTAATTAAAAATCTTACACTCGCTGTTTCGGTTTACAATACTTTTATTACTCGATACAGAAACGTGATAGCAGCGTTTTCTTCTACCAAAGTATAATAAAATAACAATATTTTGTCTCGGCAGTGCCCTTAAAATAATTACATGGCCGCTTGGTAGATAAACCTTCCACGCCCGTTCGTAATGCCACGCACTCGAGACTGTAGCGTGAAACAGGTTTTGTCGACGGAAGAATAGACTGAATGACAGATAAGCAATCACAATCTGTCATTTTATCTATTCTTCCGTCGACAAAGCCCATTTTTATGGTTGTCATGCTACGCGTGTTGGTATACACTGAGATGTTGAAGCGCGTCGTTTCGCCCTTTTGCTATGAAGACATAATACTGTTCTGTTATTTATTTATACTAAGCCACTGCTTTACGGGTTTTTACGTTTTATTAATATTTTCCTCGAGAAAATACGTGAGACTCAGCGAAATAATTCCACTTTCGTTTCGCTAAATCGTGGAGGATTTTCTTATTTTTGTGCAAAGAAGGTCCAATTTATAGTCTGTTCTTAAAATAATATTAACTAATCAGGCATCTATGGCAGCTATGAGAACCGTAAAACTTATATACTGGGTCAAATAAACTATTATTAATAGATATTTATAAAAAAAAAACCGGCCAAGTACGTGTCGGCCGTGTCGGGCCCCGCACAATGAAGGGTTCCGTAGTTGGGATGAATTTAACTCATATACAAACTTAACCCTGTAGTTGAAAAACATGTTCTCCCATACATTCCAACTGCAAATGTTAGTTTGTACGCACAATATTGAGAGATTTACCATGTTATTTTTAAAAATTGAAAATATTTAATTGCACTGTTATAAATTGTAAAAATTGTGCAAATGCGAGGAGAAAAAATAAAAGAACCGTTTCCTAGTGCCGGTGACGTCATAGTAGGTAGTCAAAAAATGGCACGCTTGGTTTTCATACAGATCATGATACTTCCCTTATCTAGGTCTCTGCGCGTAAAACTAACATTAAAATAATGAAATTTACCTGCATCAAAAGATGGACTAGGTTTCTTCTCTTCCACAGGAACAGGATACGCAACAGCAAAAAGAAAAAGCAATATCAACAAATGTAAAACCTTCATGTTTGAACACGACTGCGTTTATGCTACCTTCTTTCAATAAGTCCTTAAAACAATAAATACAACTCGCTTAAGAAGGAGCGCACAGTATAATTAAGTAAGCAGTCTCACGTCTCTGCAGTGTCACAGTAAAGTAAAGTAAGCAGTATAACATAGTTAATTGATTCAGGCGTGACCTTGCGGAAATCCATTATAAGATACAGTAGAAATGGATATATTTAGTAACCTGTTCCGCTTAGCTATTTCTAAAGAGTTTAAAAAAAACCCTGAAAGAAAGATACGACAAGCAAGACGCGCTGCGCTGAGCTTAGGTTAGTCTGCGCTCAGCGCTCGGTGTGGCACCACGCCGTGTTCGAGTTCGCGACAAGTCAATCGTCATCCTGAGAATGCCTCGTTGAGAGGTGAAACACGTGTCGATTTCTTTCAAGGTTTTTTTAAGACTCTTTAGAAATAGCTAAGCGGAACAGGTTACTAAATATATCCATTTCTATTGTATTTTAAGCAGTTTAACGTCTCGGCAGAGTCCTTGAAATAATTACCTAAGGCCGGTCGGTAGTTAAACACGCACTAAGGTTGCCCACTGACTGTGTCTCTTGAGTTGTAACTGTACTTTGTAACGCCGGCTATTTATGGGCGAGTATTCTTTTTAAAACCTTGCGAATTGTGGTCCTACACATTAAAATGACAAATCAGGTAGCTTTTAGTGTTAGGTTTGTTTGCTAAACCACCTCGGCACATCAGCCGAAATCATTCGGATAGTGTGAAATAAAAATAGATATTATCCATTTATTCGGATACGAATATAAAGTATTTTCTTTAGACAAGTTACATAAAAAAGCTTATATGTACAGTATTTCTGTATTCTTAATGTCCCTCGGGAGTCATCGCAATTCCGAATACAAACGAATGCTAATTCCCATGTCCATCAATTATTAGATTTATCTTGTATAATAATTTGAATTCAGAACTAAGTACTTTATTGTTGTTTTGTTTTGATTTTCTTGTGGACTTGATAGAATTGTAAAATTATTTTCTTACCTGTCGTGCCGAAATCCATGTGGGCGAAGCTGCAAGCAGAACCTAGTAAAGGTATATTTTGTTCCTACACTGCGTACACCGAGATTTGAAGCGCGGCGTTTCGGCCGTTTTGTGTGTAGATGTAATACTGCTTATTTTATTATACTGTGACGAGATTTGCATACGTACTCAATTAAGTGAATCATCTGTATACAACCGTACAGGTTTGTCGGGTCGGTTACTATTTTAATAAACAAAAGGTTTTCAAGTACTGCAGCTTCTTTTTTTGAGTGTGACCTTGCTAGTTCGTTGACCAGGTAAAAATGTCAAATGGAAATGAACAATTATATTTGCTAACCTTGTGAGACATTCTGCTGTTTTGTTGATTTTGTCACGTTCTTCTATTGTATTGCGGTGTACAGGGTCAAAATAAATTAGCTAGCGAAACGTGATGGTAACGATATCGATATCTAAACAGGATAAAATAAAAATTTGATGATTATATTTTTAGGGTCAACGACCGCTGATAGTGTTGTTACTTGAAGTATGAGTCGAGAAATTCTGTTTTCTTTTGTTTTATCATGTTCAGGTTTCACTGCTATCCGGGAGACACGCACGGGCCGCCCGCACACGGGTTCCCGTACGGGTAGTGCCCGCAGTGCTCTGAAACGAGGGAGTTACTACGATACTGTTGCTAGCGTTTGTACGGGCTCTACCCGGAGCCGGTCGCATATGGACCAATCCGCGTCGCTTTGAAACAATGTCCTAGCACCTCACGTGTGTCTCCGTTTCAGGAGCCCGTACGGGCGACCCGCACGGATCTCCCGGACAGCTGTGAAACCAGCCTAAGATATTGATACCCATCACGGCTGAGAAGTTGACACCGAAAAAAAACGAATATTTTAAACTGAAATTTCAAGTGACTACACTAACTAAAAAAAAAAGCATCGGAATAATTTATTTTTGTTTTATCTAGTTTAGATATCGATGTCCATCACTTCTGCGGAGTTTCTCTAGGTAATTTAATGTGACTCTGTATAACAGGGCTGGTGTCCGCAACTCCACGTCCAAGCGCGTATTGTGCGTATGGAATTATGGATGACACGCATAAGTCTCGATCCCGTGGGAATATCGGGATAAAAAGTATCCTATGTGTTAATCCAGGTTATAAACTATCTGTGTGCCAAATTTCATCCAAAGCCGTTCTGTAGTTCTTGCGTGAAAGAGTAACAAATATCCATCCATCCATCTTCATAAACTTTCACGTTTATAATATAAATTATATACCTATAAAGTAGGATGAAGTTCTTCTGACTGAACAGATAGTTGTGGTGCTGGGGAGTTTGTTGCACCACTTTTTCTTCCCAGCTAAAGCACTAGGAAGTGGTGCAGGCGGGCGTTTTGGGGGACTGTCTCATCTTACAAATCCCGAAGGGTAGCTAAGGTGGAGGATAACGTCGAAGTTTTCATAACCTCGTATGAATCAATGGATTAGCAATATGCTTCAAAACTCTGATTGTGATTCAAAGTGTATTATTACGCCTAATCTTAACCGATAAGATTAGTCAGTGAGTCAATTCTGTAGATATTATTAAAATAATTGATTAGGTATCATAACACATGCGATATTTATTAACTATACAATATAATCGTTTTTTTTCCTTCACGAAATAAACTGTAGGTCATTAGTCATCTTTAATCGTTCGGGCATTAGTTTATAAATCATAACAGTAGGAACAGTCGGCCATAAATAGATGTTTGCTTCGACAATAATTAATTCAATTATCTACAACAAATTAGTCACAAAAAATGTGCACACAAACTTCTACCCGCGAATTGGTCCATACGAAATTTCGCACCCCGTCGCATCCCGTCGCCCGTCCACGCTAATACTTCATTTTAGCTTATCGTTCTCTTTGAGTTTTTTGTTGTTTGATTGGCTCCTAAAGGTCGTAGCGTGATGTCAATAATTGGACTATCAAATGCAAAAAGAATTTTTCATATCTGACCGGTAGTTCCAGAGATATACCAAACATGAGGCAAACTCTTCAGCTTCATGATTAGTATAGATTGATATAGCTACACATTGATCAGTATAGGTACAGGAGCTCATGAATAATAAGAGCCGTACGGGTCGAACGGCGGCAAGCGTAGCGTAACCATCTGGTAAAGCTACGCTTGCCGCGGTTGGTCCGTGGATGGTTTTTTTTTTAGGTAGGGCATCTCGTAGTTGACTTCTGAGATCATGACTACTTAACCGGGCTTCCCTGTGGGTGCCTTAAGCTCCACAGCACTTAAAACCTCCAGCCAGGGGTTATCCGACTATGCTAATTAAAAATTAGGTGAACGCTCGCTAAGTATTATATTCGTATACTCCACAAGGAGTGTGCCCCCTTGTGGGGTACGAACCTCGGTTTAGGACATCAACCGGAGGGAGGACATCAAG
Organism: Omphaloscelis lunosa; assembly: GCA_916610215.1. NCBI lineage: Eukaryota > Metazoa > Arthropoda > Insecta > Lepidoptera > Noctuidae > Omphaloscelis > Omphaloscelis lunosa. The sequence continues at coordinate 4,552,463 of OU744271.1, forward strand.
GACGGGATGGGCTGGGTCCGTGGATGGGTGACTATCTTTACATACCGAGACTAGGATTGCCACCTCATGTTTGTGAAAATCCGGGAGAAAAAAAAAACAGCGATTTTTATATTTTTTTGTTTTATTTTAAACTTATATTTTCCTTGTAAACGTACAGACTTCAATATATCTGGTCTTGAACTAACAAATTTAAAAAAACTCTTTGTACTAATTTTTAATTCTTATGGCCTTCTAAAGACCAATCGACAGATGATCGGATAAGCGGTTTATTTCTTTTGTCCATATATCGAATACTGTACTTAAAACACGCTCGCAGGTGGCGTTTGGTTCAGATATGGACAAAACATAGTTTCGAGTGTCTCGAGTTCGCGACTGGCCAGAGTAATACGTACCACCGTAGTACCGGTCGTATCATTTTTGCCACTGGCAGTTATTCCACCAACGAGCGTGAATTTTAAATTCCGGGAGAATTTTGTTTATTCCGGGAGCCGGGAGATTTAAATTATCATTCCTGTATTCCGGGAGACTCCCGGGATTCCAGGAGTGGTGGGAACCCAGAGTCACTTCCGTGCCTCACAAAGCACGTGAAGCCGTTGGTCCCGGCCGTCATTCGTGGATCTTTGACATTGGTTACGGGTTGTCAGAAGCCCGAAAGTCTGACAAGCAGTCTTCGTATTACCCGGTTATAGAATGTGCCCTTCACGAAGACGCGCTCCGCTCCGCTCCGCTGTGTGGCTATAGTACAGCTTACAGTACAGTAATCGCGGAGTAGGGCGCGTCTTCGTGGATGGCACTATCTGTACTGGGTTGTGGAGGTCAGATAGATAGTCAGTCGCTCCATGTAAAATACTGGTATCCAGCGGCATCCGGTTAGATTGAAAGCCGACTCCAACATAGTTGGGAAAAGGCCAGGCAGATTGATTTTGATATCAAGTCTATCGTCATCCTGAGGATGCCTCGTTGAGAGGTGAAACACAAGTCAATTTCTTACTGGGTTTTTTATGACCCTTTAGGAATAGGCAAGCGGAATAGGTTTCTAAATATATCTACGTCTATTGAATTTTATTGATGTATTATTATATGTATGAACGGGCACCGTCAGTTGGGACTGGTCATCTCTTAGTTGCCATGGCTTATTTTAATTTTTGAATTGTTCTTTGTTTTGTCTTTTTATTACGTGCTTCTAACGTGCGCACGTCTTTCTACATTGTTCTCACATGTATAATTTCAAGGCGAATTATGTAACCAATATTTTGTAACAATTTTTTATTTAAAAGTGTGTCCGTGGAGTTTCTTGCCCGTTCTTCTCCATAGGTACCTACCTACTACCACAGATAATTTAATACTAGTACTACTACGCTTTGGAATGGCCAAATAGCTTCATGTTTCTGCCTGACCGATTCCTTGACAATTCAAAAGTGTCTGTAAATGGTTTAATTGAAATTAATGCTTTGAGTTTGAGTTTGTAGATTACTGTCACGGCCTGCAACTGGGGTATTGATGGACGATCGTGAGTCCATCAATACCTGCGGCTTTTATGGCCGGAAATTCAAATTGAATAAATAAATTATAAATATGTTAATTTATTTTTTCTTTCTTTACTTTAAACAGTCAATTCTCGTACTTAAAAAACGATCACATTCAAGTCGCAATCTGTCAAAAATGTTAGTAAATAGATTGTATTTTTGACAGATTGCGAATGAGACGCGAATGCGAGAGTTCTTATTAAATTCTCATTCTTGCCTATGTTTACAACTTTTGAGGTTGAATGTATCCAGAGTACCTACATAGTGATATACCTACTGAGTATTTTTTTTTTTTTTTTTTTTTTATCCTTATGTGTACCTAAAATAGATTGTTATGTAATATGATCAGGTATATTATATATGTAAAGTTGATTTTTTATTATTTTTGACCGTTTTGCGATTACGATTTTCTGAGGACTCTTCTAATGGTAACAAGCGCTACTGCTGAGCTTCTGAGTTCGATTCCTGGGTCGGGCAAACTGTTTTCCTAGTTTTTTTGTCTTGTAGCGGTCTGATTTTAGTATTCGTGCCCAATTAAATGACATTAGGCAGCCGCAGCCGCCAGCAGCCGTGAGACACACTATTGTTTTTAAAACATTATTTTTTATTTTCACTTTGTTATTTGTGTTTTGTGTTTCACGAACTGTCTCCAAATAAATGTTTTTTTCTTTCTTTCTTTCTTATTAGTATCGCCCCTTATAAAAACTTCAACATAGCAGCTGACGAAATGTGGGTGTACTAGGTAAACCTCTGCCTTACCCTTTGGTGAATACTGACGTAATGTTACGTCCGTTTTCCTTATTGAATTGATAAGGAAAAATTCCATAACGTAGGTAACGTTATGGAATTTTTCCTCAATAACTGTAAGAGGTTACGTTAACAGTATCGATGACAAGACTCGAGGAAAAACAAACTCAATGAAATAAAACAAATTATGCTTACTTGACAAAATAATTTTTTATTCAAAATATTTCATTTTTTATACTTACTAAGCGACTACGCCAAACATAATCCACGAATACGTGTATTTATAATATGTATATATTTTATTTACTTTTGATTTATTTATCTCAGAAAAACAATTATAAAAAATATTATACAGTATGTTAAATAACAGAGGGCGTGCCCTTAAACGCGTTAATCTATATCATTAATACATTGAAATACAAAATATCAGCATAGAAAAATAAGTATTAAAAAAACCGAATGAAAAAAATAAAATAAATGAAAATAAATTTGAAACGTCCTGTTTAAAATCAAAATAGTAGCGCGGTAAAGTACCTAGCGTATTCGCGCTGCCCAAACCGGCAACGTCGCTATTTTTAGTTGCGAACAAAATAAGGTGGATATTGGGGGGCGGGGGCGGGGCTAGGCGCATCAATAGATCGCCGCACACGCGAGTCGTCATTCATAAGTTTGTTGCGACATTGCCATACTTCCACATTGAAATACAAATGCGCGTGTACAGAGTGTTTCTTTTACGTATCAATTTAATATTTTTTGTGAATATTTTATTATAAAAAATATAAAAACATTTTGTTTTTGAATGGTAATATTTTTTTTAGCATGTATGGATGCTACACTGTTGCGGGTAAACGGGAACGCCTTTCGTTAATTAACATACTGTATATTCAAATTGCCAAATTCTCAATAAAAAAATTCTGTCACATATAGTTTTCATTTTATCGTCCTATCATGTTCCCATATTTTCTGCTATGATGCTCTGCGATGTTCTTAAATCAGGAAAGCTCGGTAACCCTGCATCTAGTTATCGACCTAGCTTTCTGTACGACTTGATAATCTGCGATGCTGGTCGGTGCCCTCCAGGATGATGATATCCTATTAAAAAAATATTAAAATTATTATGTGTCGTGATGGCCACTGGTCAAGGCCTCGCTTCAAGGCAAGTACCAAAGTGAGTTTTTAAATTAATATGTACTTTCTAATTTTATCTTGGATATTTGCTGACATCATTGAAGGAGAACATCGTGAGGAAACCCATACCCTAATAGCGTTATGTATGATCAATCACAATTTGTTTAGATTTGAAACAGATTGCTAATCCATTACTTCATAATTTAAAAAAAAAAATCTGCTCAACAACGTAAATAACGCAATGAATGTTGTTGAACTGTCAAATGTCATAATCGTTTACGAAAATAAGTTACGCAATTAGGGTACTGGACTTTTAGTCGGTGGCGCAGCTGGTAGTAAAGGAGCCCTTTATCAAAATAATTAAGTTGGTGGCCCTTTTTATCTTACTGTAGCGAAGCTCAAAAGAAGCGTATTCTTTTTTACAAAATAAATAAAATGCATCCTGAGTCGAGAGCTTAAGCTGTCATTATGACCTTTCTAAGAGAATCCAAGATCAGTGTCTCAAATACGAAAAGTTTTCATTGAAGAGTGAGCGAAGCGAGCTCGAAGATTGAAGAATTCTGAACCGGGATTATTGAAGATTTCATTAAAATTTTACTAAGACAATGCAAGAGCTAGCGAAGGCAGCTACAAATTTTGAGAATCCTGACTCGGATTGGTTAAGCTGTCATTGTCATTTAACTAGGGATTTTATGGATATTAAGTTTCGTATCTGGATAGGGTTACGGATATAGAAATAATATGATACCGAATTACAGCGGACAAGTGGAAAAACGAATCGTAACGTACAAGTGGAAAAACGAATCGCAACGGACAAGTGGAAAACGAATGGCAACGGACAAGTAGAAAATTGAATCGCAACGGACAAGTAGAAAAACGAATCGCAACGGACAAATGGAAAAACGAATGGCAACGGACAAGTGGAAAAACGAATCGCAACTGACAAGTGGCAAAGCTAATCGCAACAAAATTTTAACTTGAAGTTTTACGGGCAGGTTTTCAAATTGAACAAGTATATTAACAATCTGCCCGTAAAACTTCAAGTTAGTCATATAGAAGATTCACTTTAAAAACTCAATAAAAAGAAGAAACAAATACGTTCATTTGTGGTAAGCCCGGGCAGAACTGATGATAAATATTTTCAAGTCCAGACATAATCTTGGTCAGATCATGTGAAGACAAATCTAAATGATATTGCTTATCCATTGCTTCATACGCTCTAAAAATGTTTCCGCTCAACAACATAAATAACGCAATGAATGTTGTTGAACTGTCAAAATGAAAGCCGTTGCTATCGAAGTGTGTTACGTAATTACCCGGCTTGGCTAAAGATGACACAGAAAACCCACCAACACTAAAAAAGAACAAGTAAAATAAAAGGTAATGAATAAGATTTTTAAAAACTATAGTGTATTCGAGTTCTGTTGGTGACTAAAACCACTCACCTGGAAACCTTCGCACATTCTTTTGCGCAGCAGTAAACGCAAACACCAGAAACAACAAGAAAAATAATATCTTCATATTTTTAACTTGTGCGTTCTACAAGGAGAACTTGTTAGTAATGTCTTGAAGACTACGTTTTCCTTCCTTATAAATTACTACTTAGTCATACAACGGTCGTATAAGTAATAGCGATGTACAGGTTAGATACGTTTGATCAAGCGTCGTCTAAGACGCAAGCGCAAGCCGGTTGCCCTCAGTCCCTCAGACAATGTGATTTTTGGCGGTAGTAAAACAAGTCGCGCGGTGCGACACGTGACCCCGCAGATCTCGGGAGCCGCTCGTGCCGCTGCGTTGCGGCCGGGGGCGGCCGAGCGGCGGCCGGGCGCCCGGCTCCACAGAGTACGCCCGGCTCGATGGCTCACAGACAGCACAGTACGTCATCACGCTCATAGACGTAATAGGGAAATGCTGCATTTCCCGGGGTTGCCAACTCAATTCCACGGTTGGGTGCTAAGTAACATCTCAAATAGTGCTAAATTGCTAGAAAGTTTCAAAAATAGTGCCATAAATATGAATTTAATAAAAAAGAACACATAACAGAATATGTTTTAATTTTCGAATTATTGTTACATTAATATCTAAAAGTTATATTAAAAAACAAAAACAAAGAAAGATATAGTTAAATTGGAAAATGTGACCATTAAATTTTACAAATTAAAAAACATACAAATTGGAAATACTAAATTAAAATTATCTTTAAATCCAATCATCCTCACTAATTGTATCGTCTGTCTCTGCTGTGGTTCCGTGTACAGCTGTTGAGGTGAATGGCCGTGGCTCATTTACACTTATAGCGGATTTTTGCAATTTAAATGTGTACATATCTTTCTTGCCTATTTTGTAAGGATATCTTGAGGTATGTCATATGTATAACAAGTTTTGTTCAAATGTTTGAGTCCAGTTCTTATACGAATAATTGAATTTAAAGATTCCAAGTTGATTTTATTCCTTAGTGTATTTTTAACGATATTCATTACACTGAACACCCTCTCAACGTCGGCATTTGAATGTGGTAATATTAGCACTGTAAAAGCCAAGGAAACTAGCTCGCTATAATAATTTTCATTATTGACGTCCTTAAAATCTGATACTTCAACCCAAAATTTTACTGTATCAGTCACATGTTCCCAATTGTTGCTAGTTAGGCTTTTCCATTGGGCAATAATTTTATCAATCGTTTCTGGATTCTGTACAAAGTGTTCTGCTAACTTCACAACTTCGACGAGCCCTTTGTTTAGTTTTAACCTTTTGACCGCCACAGTCATGTATAGATGACAAGCCAAAAAGTGCCCAGCACGCCACTGTCACGACTACATGACAGACTTTTAAACGTAAATAAATCTTATTAAACTACATTTTTTTTTTCTTTTGCTAATTATGTTCCTCGACTCATTCTTATTTATATTAATAAATCTCCTTTCTTTATATTTCATCTATATTTACATAAGATGACAAAAACTTAAACCAATTCAAAATTTCGAAAACATAGTTATATTAATAAATCTCCTTTCTTTATATTTCATCTATATTTACATAAGATGACAAAAACTTAAACCAATTCAAAATTTCGAAAAACATAGTTTCCTCCACGCCACTGTCACCATAGGATGACAAGTAGTGATGTAGCTAACAGGCAACATAACAAGAATATCGAATAGTGCAGAGGCGAGCAAATTAAAAAAATCCGTGCCAGCCACGCCACAGTCATCATAGGATGACAGAAAAGTACTTCATGATTGAACATAGTGCTGTGATGGTATTGACGTGATTTTATCGATTGATGTTTTAGGGTGCCGAAATTTTGACACATATCATTATAGAGGGACACAGCGGGACAAAATAAAACTCCTGTATATTATATTTGAGGTATTTTAAAGTTTATTAAAAAAAATATCGTTAAAAAATGAACAGTCAGTTTTTATCGATATCATTCGGAACTCACTACTGTTTTGTAGGTATCTAAGGTTGAATTTTTAGCTTGGCGCTGAGGGCACGTCGTGGTTTTATTGACGTGGCGGTCAAAAGGTTAAAGCGTTAGTGACGCTCATGACATTCATATCTTTCAGGAGAGTAACATTTTCAGGAAGCCGCTGTTGCAATTGTTTTATTAGTTTTACCGTAAAATTTATGCAACGTTTTCTTAGTGCCTGTTTCTTGATATCTTCTAAGGTTTGGATAGCGTTCTCAAAACTGTAGCCGAGATAAGGAGACGGATCAAGGTAATCTGCAACATTATCTTTAAAAATATTAAAGGAGTGACGTCTTCCCGGGATCACTACTTTATCACATAACGACTCCAGCAATTTTATCAAAGTTTCTAATAATCTTGTTGGATCTGAATTTTCGCCTTCGAATGCTTTTAGCGCCAATTGTATCTGAGCAAGTATTGATTTTATGTAAATTAAATAAACTTTATTTTGAAAATCAAAGTACGCTTCGTATAGGAGTTCAGCTGTGTAACAGTTATTTTTTGTTCTGGCAATCTCAAAAAACAGTTTAAGCTCCAACCATTGATCCAAAATTCTTTGAACTGCTGGTTCGATTGAGAGCCATCTAGTGGCACATTTTTGTAAAATTTTCAGTGGTTGCCGTCCGCAATTAATAGTTGCGTATATGTCTGCATATTCTTGACGTCGATTTGGTGACATGGAAAACCAATTATATGTTTCTCTTAGGAGGAATTCGATGTTTCGAGGGATAGTTTCTTCTGAAGCATGAGAAACGGCCAATTGGAGTGAATGGCAAACACATTTAACTAGTGTTAAATGTGGCAAACCGTGTTCTTCTTTCATAATTTTATATACGCCGTTATTAATACCAATCATGACACTGGCATTATCAGTGCCCAATCCTACTAAATTCTGAAGGTTCAATCCCTTTTCATCTTGTACTGTCTAAATAATGGCATTTACAATACCTCTGGCATCGGACGTCTCTAGTGGGCTCAAAGCAAAGAATGTTGACGTTATTTTCTTCATAGAAGAACTGAAGTGAACTTAATGATACGCAAAAATATGGTTAAAAGATTATATTAGATACTACTGAACTAAGAAATGGTAAATCTAACATAAAGTAGCACTAAGATGGTTTGATTAGAGTTACGCGATTGGTATCCGAACACGCACTAACTTACGATAGTTGCGATACATGCATTTATGGAAATGCGCGCAGGCAAAAGTGCTGAGTGCGGTTGCAAATATTGTACCGAACATACCGTATGACGATACCTAAGTACTTCTGTACGGTTATGTCTGTTGATTCGTCAATTATGAGGCTGTACTTACTATCACCAATGTCCTGTTTTAAGACAGATTTAAAATGCGGCCCCAAAACATTTTTTAAAAATTTCACTACATTTTGTACGATGGAGTTTCATATTACAGGCGGCTCTTGAGTCCGCAAAAGCTTTTGCACACAATTGGCTAAGGTGGTCAATCGGCAAGACGACTGTGTGTTCGGCAACGAACATTGATAGCAGGCCCTCTGCGTGATGTATGTCTAGGTTTGCGTCATTATCAACAACTAATGTAGCCTGGCCCGAAGAAAATGGTTTCAATTTATCTATATGTTTTTTTGATTCCGAATGCCGCTTAATTTCAAATATTGTTTTTGAACTATTTCCTACCACAGGTCTAAGCCACTTTTTGTATTTTGGATCTTCCTCCCATTCTTTTCTATAATTTTGAATATAAGTACCTTTTTTAAGTAAAGGAACATACATTTTCGTCTCACTGTTACCGAACACAAAACAAATTTAAGTTAATAAAATGATTAATACTATTAATCAGATAATTATTGCGCACAAAGACACGATGAATGAAAAACAAAAATGAACGAAAAACAAGCAAGGTTAGACAAAGAAGGAGTTATCTTAGAGAAAAAGACAAACATAGCACTGTTCGCCTCGTCTGCCATACACGCCTTTGTTTTCACGTTCACAGGAATCCCCTACCGAAGTGCCGCAGATTACAGACTACACTAGTTTACGTTTTGTTACCTCAGCCATATCTGCATTTTGTGAGCGAATAGACAACATCAAAATTAGTGCTAGATTTAGTGCTGGGTGCTGTTTCTTAAATTTCAGTGCTAGGCACATGAAAATAGTGCTAAATCTAGCACGCAAAGTGCTGAGTTGGCATCACTGGTCAATGCAACGGTACTTTTTAGATTGTGAGCGCGCGCGCAGACGACGCGAAGGGGAGGGTGGGAGCGAGACAAAACACTTGTATATCCTTGTTTTGTAATAATGTGTTATAGTTAGATATCGATATTATTTATGCACGGTGATGCCTGCGGATTATTTTTTATGATTTTTAATAATATTTATTCTTATATCTCGTTGTGTATTTGTCTTTCATTCTAAGCACTGTTTGTTTTATTTTGTTTTACTACCTGCCTATGTAATAAACAAATCACTGTACCTGACTTGATTTCCGTACGTCTTTTCTTCTTTTCGGGTGACCACTGAAAATCAGCGCTGTGCTGTGGGTTCCCCATAGCACTGCATCATGCTGAGTGGAAGCCTTCTTGTCATAGTCATGTCGTGCAGCTGCCGACTAATTTCTGTTTTACGCTCGTGATTTATTATGTACTTTTTGTTGTTTTCGTTTACTCTTGTCTTTTATGTATGCACGTGTCTCTGTGACAAATAAACCTATTTTTCTTTCTTTCTTCTTTCTAATATGTACGTAAAACCACATGAATAAAAATGGTTCAATCCGAATTTTAGGCATTCAATACTTCATTGCATTCTAAAATGTATGTGCTTAGGTGGTAAACATTTCAAAAGAAAGATAGTAAGTAGAGGATAGAGATAGTACTTATCGTTTATCTTATAATCTAGTAGGCATCAGGGATCTTACGGAAGTCGTTTTACCGGAATCGGAACTGGAACCGGAATCGGAGGTTTTAAATTTGATTTATCGGAATCGGACCCGGAGCCGGAGTCGAAGGTGGAAGTAGAAGAAACGTGTGTTAAGGGATGGCTAAATGAAACAATTGAAATATAAAACAATAAAGCGAGACTTCAAACTCGAGCGACGAACGTGTATAAAATAAACTAAAATCACACTGGCGACGAGTTAAAACATGTTTGTACGCGCTCTAGTCACGTGCATCGATGGGTTTCGAACTTCGGTATAACTCCGATTCAAAATGATCGGAACAGAAATCGGAATCGGAGGTGTAAAATTAATCCGGAGTTCCGACCTTTCGAAACCGGAACCGAAGCTTCGTAACATTTCTGACTAGGCATGAAGAAACATTTTTCAGATATGGAGCTACAAATACGCGGCGGGCTAGTCTTGTTGGGCAAATTCAGTGAGTGTAACGTAGTCAGAAGATCTAAGAGTTACGCCATAGAGAGGCCACTTCTAGGTGAATATAACTGTAGGTAATTAGCGCTGTGCGACCTGAATTGCACTTTATTGTGTCGTAGCAAGAGTATTTAAATGATTTTGCGGAGTGAATGATCTATATTAATCTGTGGTAAAACGAACGACCCGCCCCTGCTTCGCACGGATTTTACGCCTTGACAGAGCATCGCCGTTTATTTATTACATTTACGTTGAATATTAATCTATTGTAATGTACGTAAACAACCCGGTATAATATCTACATCTATCTAATACCTTTAAACGAGCAATTCTTATATATATGTATATATATAATCTGAATCTCGGAAACGGTTCCAACGATTTTCATGGAATTTAGTATGCAGGGGGTTTCGGGGGCGATAAATAGATCTAGCTAGGTTTTATTTTTAGAAAACAACCCAAAAAAAAAAAAACGAGCAAAGCTCGGTCATCCAGATATTAATCATTATTATAAAACGAAAGTCCTTCCGCCGCGTCTGTCTGTTTGAACTCGATAAACTCAAAAACTACTGAACGGATTTTCATATACGGTTTTCACCAATGTACGGAGTGATTCATGAGGAAGTTTTAGGTGTAACATTCCTTTAAGGTTTTGTGTAAATTGGCTAAAATATGACGATGATTGTTAAGATGGCGGAAAAAATGACTCGGAGCTTTACTGGCGTCATAATCAGCCTAAAATGTTCCCACTGCTGGGACACAGGCCTACTCTCGGTGAGAGAGACTGGGTCGAAATCCACTACGCGAGCCCAGTGCGGGTTGGCAGATGTCAGATGTCTACAAATTTTTGGTTCTAGGACATGCCGGTTTCCTCACCAAGTTTTCCTTCACCGTTTTGAGAGCATTGCTTTCAGTTATTATTTAATCGAGCTACTGTATTGTAATAAGACTCACTCACTCACTTACCCAGGTTCGACTGTATATTAGAGTTTAGATTAACGTGTTTCTTTATTCCAATATTAACATATATGTAGTTTGGGTGATTAAGTAACAAACATCTTTACGAACTCTTACGTTTATTTTTATTAATTAATATCGAGTCCTCAGCTACAGGTTCAGGATTTTTTTTCGTTCTGATAAATCCAGCGTTGAACCATTCGTTTAGGAATATCAGATGTTCTCCGGCTTTTCTGTCACCTCGTCCACACCTTGGCCTCCTGGTTTATATAACTTAATTATCGTTGGTGCAGGTAGTAAATCCGAAAAAAGGTGTGGAGGAACAGGAAATGTTACTGAAAAAAATAAAAGATTATACCACTGCCCGTCTTGTCTCACCTAGGAAAAACAAACTGGGGCCATAGCAGATACAAAAGTTTTAGACCACCAGTTAGTGACCATCTGATATGCATAGAATTATTTTATTTCGTTTTTGGAAATCTTTAAAACTTAGTAAACCTAGCCTAAATAGATGGTTTGGTCATGTTGAGAGGATGAATGAAAGGCTACTAACAAAAGGTAGTTAGAAGGTGAGTGGAAACGCCGGGAGGGTACGCCCTAGGAGGACATAATTATAGTGAACTTATTGGTAATGTTCTTCAGAAAGGTCAGATGCGTAGTACTCGCAACCGGCGTGCGTGTATGACCAGATGTATGAACGTAAACGAGGCAAAAGGAGTGTGTAAGGATCGTAGCAGGTGGCGTTCTGTAGATGCTGCCTACCCACAGGGCATGGGCGCCAGGAGCGGGGTGCAATATCTGAGAACTTAACCTATTCGAGGTGAGATCCTAAAATTTTCGAGCTCGCTTCGCTCGTTCTTACATTCTACAATCTCTCAATTCTAAAACTAATACTTAATGTCGACAAAGTACCGAACTCCTATTTCCAAAAATCTTATCGGCCCTAGGCGGGGCGCTAACATTATTGACTTTGCTTCGGTCGCTCTTCCATCCTACTCTATCTTAATTATTAAGCTTCTTTTTATAAATCGACAAATAGACCTCTTTCTGTACGAATGGACAAAATAAAACCCAATATATCCCATTCAAGGCGGGCTTGTTGCTCGTTGCTCTTGAATCCTACATTCTCTTATTTCTTAAACTTTTCTGCATATGTCGGCCACGGAGAATGGCTACGGCCCATACGAAAAAAAAACACGCCCGGCGCAAACAATTTATTTCTCAGATTTTAGATTAAAATTAATAAAGTTATTCTCAGTTGTCATCATTGCCGAATCCAGTGGCTAACATGTTCTTTTTGCCAATTAAAGTTGCGTAGGCGCTAATGGCAAATAACGTTTTTTTTTTTAAACCGTCAATAATTTACATTATTATATAGAAGGACTGTAGAAAGTAAAACCTGCTGCGATGTCGTCGTGCGTTTAGTGGGACCCAATTAGTGTGTGACTGTACCTAAATTACCCTAGGCTGATAAAATTTACGTTTTTCCTAATTATGCTAATATTAGTAGTTAGGTCGGTTCCCCCTTAGGGGGAAGGGCCGCACTCCACCCTGTACGCCCCTGTAGACCTCGTCTCCGGACTGGACACTCTCCCACCGATATAAGAAATTAATTCCCAAATTAATAAAAAGAAGTCCGATACCTTGTCCCATTAATAAGGCAAGGAAAGGATTGAAGGAGATTGTAAATAAGACAGGAATTCATAGTTATGAAAATACATTGGATGTGATTTTAGAAAGCTACTAAATAATAGAGGGATGCAAAGTAAGTTATTACGAGTATATAAACTTGTGAGTAACCTTTACGTTAGAGTAACAGGTATTTGGTCAGACATTACTCACACGATACCTCACATCTGCACTCGGAGTACTCAGAGCAACAATTCCATAAGTGACGCATTCGGCATCATGCTCTTTTGGAGACATGGTCCCTAGCAGTTCTTTCGCACTGATAAACGTGACGCAGCGGCTTTCCCTGCGGCAACCGTGTGATCGGCCTTGTCTAACAACGGGGCGGCTAGTTTCAGCGGCATGCGTCGGCATCATGCTCTTAAGGAGACATGGTCCCTATCAGTCCTTAGACTGGATATAAGATAAATATGTGTTCACCCAAACCCCTGGAAAGGGTGCCCCCCTTGCACAAAAAGCATATCTGCAAGACACGCGTTCATGTTAGTCTGACCGAATTATTGGTCTGAGATATCGAATACAACATTCAAGAATTACTAGCTAATAGAGTTGAGAATCGAAACTCAAGAATCTTTATTTATATAATAGAGTTTTGGAAAATCTCTCTTAAAGCCCTTTTAATTGGTCTGAGGCAAAGAATACAGAATTCAAGATTTAGGTACTAGAGAATCATAATTCAAGAATCATTAAATTAATAGAGTTGTGGATCAACTCTCCTGAAGGTCTATAGACAGTTCCAAAGTTCCCTCCCTTGACCAGTTCCTAGTGTTTAAGCTGGGGAGAAGAAGTGGCGCAATAAACTCCCCAGCAACACCTCTCTGTCTGCTTAGTTACAAGAACTTCAAATATATTACTAGCCTTGGATAATTATGAAAAACTCACCCAGTCGCACCAACACACACACACACACACACACATATATTACATTAAGTACTAAATTAGTCTAATCATTACCGGCTTTAACCCAACTATATTTGACTTAATAACTAATACTCGTTATCTCGCGAAAGCCCACTCGGACATGGCCTTTTGGTATTCACCAATCCTTCTAACTTAACTAGCCTAGACTCGGACGTCCGTATCCTATAGTGGTCTAAAACCAATTGCCTCCACTTAACTCCTCCGTTCCCTAAATTCCTAAAAACACCACGTATATCTCAGCCCCTTTTCTGAGTATTTCTCACAAAGACTTAAAACGTTTTTTGCTTGCTTTGCCTTAATTGTTGCTTAATGGCCTGAGTAGGTCGGATCTCGGGGTTTTATGATTAGCAGATGTGGCTGCAATAATGTCCGTTGCTTTGGGTCCAGGGATTGGTAACCTTTTGAGACGGTATAGCTAAAAGTTACAATTTATTGATTAGATTAGCTAGAATCATAGCTACTCTAATTATCGATTAGAGTAGCCTATGATTCTAGCTAGCCGCTAGAATAATAAATTCGAACCCCTCGTATATTGCGTTCAATGGCTCGCAGTTTATGCTGTCAGGGAAAAATGAATACTACCCAAAACCGGTATGAATTGACCGGTAATTGTTGAACCCGTGCCTAAATCTTGACTAAAGGACAAGGAAAAGCGAAGGACCAATAAAAAATATGGAATGAATAAAAATAAAAAATACCATTCTTCGTCGGCGGGACATTCGGCAGCACTTTCGCTGGTTTTTTCTGTGGTGGCGTTTGCGTAGCGACCAACGCAAAGACGAAAATCGATACAAATAATAATAACTTCATGTTTTTCACTTAAACATGTGTTCCACTGGGAGTCTTCCATACCAATGTCCTGGAGTCTGCATGTATCCGGTTTATAAATAGCGGACCAGTTTCTTAAGGCGACGATAACCGACTTTCAATGATTTTATACTGAAGATCACGTTTAAACGAGTAGTGTTAATGATTTGGAAAAAAAAATGTTAAAATCGAGCATTTTTTTTAGTAACTTAATATACAGGTTGACTTGTAATTTGACATATTCCTTCTACGACGTGATAGTGTGACCCATTTGCAACAATTATGCACCCCATAAAGCCTAAGCGAAAATTAATGGGATTCGAGAAAACCCAATTTTTATGTTTTTATGGAGACTTCCCAGAATTCGTCACTAAATATCACTTTTCTCTAAACTCTCAAATAGAATGGCCTCCATTGCCTTTCCATGGGGTACCTTTTTTTTTTGGATGGGAAATTACCAGATGACTTCTCCCGCCCTGGGTGGAGCGGGAGGGCGTGTCAGACTCTTACTGACTAAAACCCACCCGTGTTCCTGCGGTTGCCCTGTTGCCGGTGGCCACGATTTCCCTTTCGGTTTTCTTCGCACCCCCGGCAGGCATCGGCCTTAACGGACCCCGTTAATTCTGCTGGCATCTCTTTGAGGCGCGCGTGTGTGTAACACAACGCGCCGACAACCCGGGCCTGGTCTTTATCGGACGGCGAGTTACCCATTGCTCACCGTCCGCAAGCTCGCGCCTACGGTGGCCGGAAAATGGGCCTGCGATTCCCGACGCCCAGGGCGTCTCCTCCTGCGGCGGCTAGGGGTGTGAAGGCGCGAAATTTGTGTAGTGAAAGTGTAGCGAAATTTGTGTGTATAGGGTACCTAATACTTTAACAAATCTTTCAATGTAATCACCTTTTCTAAAACAACAATCAGATAAAAGTTAAAGGAAGAAGTTAACTAACCATTTTCAAAAATCATCTACGTAAATAAATGAACTTTGACACTAGTTATCTCGAAATTTCACTATGACATTAAGCGAACAAATTACTGAGAAGAAATCTTCATTTACTCAAGCTAACTAACGAGGTACAAAAATTTTTTTAAAACATTTAGAGGGTCCGATAATACAGTGGATAATGCTGGCAAAGGTCGAATTTGCAAATCACTGAAATATAAAAAAACAAACTTTTTAAAGATAACTGATGCAAAATAATGTATGAATATTTTAGATTTTGTTTATATTACATCGTGAAATTAATTTCTAAAGTTATGTCTAACGCGTATAAAAAACTGAGAATCACGCAAAATCTATCACGCGTATTTTTCTGAAACCTTCACCATTTTAAAGATAATTTAATTATTGATCTTTTAGTATACGAGGTTTATTAAAATACCTTTTGTTATATGTATAATAAATTAATAATGCGTCTAATTTGGGATAGTGCTCCTTGATGGGCGAGTCCTATTACTGCCTGGACGTACGACGCGTTGCGTCAGCTCAGTACAGAACTCGCAAGCTAAGCACTCAAGGTCACTCTGCGTCTTAAATTGCCCCCGAAAAATGTGGTTCGAACTGAAATTAAATCCACTTAAAGAGCGCTTCCATTCGCAACACAGTCTTGACTAATTCACAGACACAGATAAATTCAGATCCATCTTCGTCGATCACATCAACATCAGCTGCCACCGCTAATGATATTGCTAAATTTGATGATGATTGTAACTCTGGACTCTGCAATCATTGTACAGATAATCGTTACGGTTAATGGCATGATAGCGAAGAGCCAGGCCCAACACCTCAGGAGGCTCTCATTGTGCGGCTGGATCAAGGGCATGATTCAGAAAACAGTACTCCTAGACACGGCACGTATAGTGAGGAGGTTCCTCTCTCTAGAGCCCTGACCACCGGTATCTTGGACCCTGTTCCTGATGCCGATGGGCCACTATTTATCATATTTTTAAATGTTTTTTTTTTAAATACTTAAAAATGTAAACAGTATGTACTGAAAAGAAAGTTGATATTAAATCGTAGGTATGTCAAATAATAGGATGAATATGTCAAGGATGAATGTAAATTCATCTCTTTCTGAGACACCCAAGAGTATCTGCTGCGGTCAAAGAACCTAGAGACAGAAAACTAACTACGAATTCGCTGGAGTCATTAATCAAAAAGGAAATGAATTTATACGAGTCCCGGCGAAAAAGGCGTACTTTTACAGTTTGCGGAACACTGCCTGAGATCTGTGGTTCCAGTTCCAACTAGCGTTGAATCCGACAGGGCCTTCTCAGCAGCTGGTTATCTGGCCAGCAAATCAAGAAGCCGTTTAGCAGACGATTCTTTGGATATTGGATTTTTAAGAATTCTTACGGAGCTACTTTCAAAATAATTCGTAATAATGGCGTGTGATGTGAACTGAACAAGCCCTAAAAATTTAAAATAAGTTACTTATCATTTCCAATTGAGATTTTTTAATTTTAAAGTTTCTTTTTAATTTTTTATTAAAAATATGATTAGTTTTCTTTTATTGATAATAATATCTCAGTTTAATAGTCAACTCAACTTAGTTAATGAGTTTCATTTCTTATTTGATTACATACGTCAAAGTTTACTACTATGGGCCGATTTTTCAATCGCCTTATAACTTCAAACGGCCATTTTTGTTCTTCAGATAAAAATGGCCGTTTGACATATTTTCTACGCAAAAG
Organism: Omphaloscelis lunosa; assembly: GCA_916610215.1. Classification (NCBI taxonomy): domain Eukaryota; kingdom Metazoa; phylum Arthropoda; class Insecta; order Lepidoptera; family Noctuidae; genus Omphaloscelis; species Omphaloscelis lunosa. Next base: position 4,569,745 of record OU744271.1, read on the forward strand.
CTGTCAAGCTGCCATATTTATTCCTCAAATAAAACTTATCTGATGATTGAAAAATCAGCCCTTAAAATTTTATTTAAAAAAATGATAGATAGATACATCAAACAATGTTAAATTCATAAAAGTTTATTGAAAAAATTCGTAAAAATAAATGGTTATTTCATAATATAAATCACTGTACCTGACTTGATTTCCGTACGTCTTTTCTTCTTTTTTTTTTTTCGGGTGACCACTGAAAATCAGCGCTGTGCTGTGGGTTCCCCATAGCACTGCATCATGCTGAGTGGAAGCCTTCTTGTCACAGTCATGTGGTGCAGCTGCCGACTAATTTCTGTTTTACGCTCGTGATTTATTATGTACTTTTTGTTGTTTTCGTTTACTCTTGTCTTTTATGTATGCACGTGTCTCTGTGACAAATACACCTATTTTTCTTTCTTTTTTCTTTCTTTAATATATTTTTCATTCTTAATTTTTTTTTTCTTAATTTATTCAAATATTGTGATTACTTGCAAGAATAAACACACAAAACTGCCAATCTTGCGTGATCACGAAATTGGTGAGATCGCGCGGTATTTTTATTCATAACTTCGCGAGATCTTACCTGAGCCCCAATCTCGCGAGATTGCATTCCCTAGCAGCGACAAAAAACAGACACAATAAAAAATATATATTATCTTCATGTTTCTAAGTTATTCTGTACACGTTTTAACTGCAACAAGTTTTACATAGCTATGTATTACAAACTGCAGTTTCCTTCATTATAAATAACTGCTTAGTTTTCTATACAGGTTGATGAAAAATGGAAATAGTTAAGACAAAAGAAATGAATGGGAGCTTTTTGGATAGGATATTTACCAAATATTCTATCCAAAAAGGCGCCCGCAATAGCTAATTTATTTATCACTCGATGAAAAAAATGAGCTGTTACGGGACCCCTGGCAGATGTGAAACATCGAAATTATTATGTACAGCACGCGAGCAGTCGGTCTGACCCGCCGCTATAGATGTTTCGCATTAAAAATATGCTGTTCGATACATTTTGAACGCGTTAGGTATTGCACTCTTCTATGAAACAGCAGACTTTTTTTTTCCAGACTAAAAATTATAACACATGGAGATTCAGATCCGTTCAGTACTGTATCCATGGTAACCGTTTTCGTGTCGACGTCCCTGCCAAACTTTGTAAAAAAAAAGGGGGCGAACCTATTGCCATCAACCGGTTACTAGTCCTTACTCCAAGCTGCTACTGAGTAATTAAAACCCAAACCAAAACACCCAAACCCAACAAACACTTAAAAACCCAAAAAAACCAACAAAAACCCAAAACCCAATCACACTTGGGTGTATTATAGGCACACCTCTAACCTATTCCTTCGGCGTGAGGTTTTTGGTAAAAAATACATGACCGATGGATTCATTCAACTTTTATCAGAAAAATGCCATTGGATTATGTGTGGATAAGAGATTATAGTTAGAAAAAGAAAACCGTAATAAAGTGCAGTCATAATCATCATAAGAAATGACTGATTTCTAGCCCTATTTTATGAAGAAGAATTTCTGTACGAATAAGTTCTAATCTAAGAATTGGGTGAATTTTTAATCACCCTATAAGTATTTATAAAATAGTAGTTAAAATGTTTTTTTGAAACTTGTTTGCCTTCATACAATGTACCTAACCTGTTATTGTATCATTTTCACTACAGAACAATTATTTTGAGTACTTTTTACGTGTTATTACTAAAATGAAGACACAGATATATGAGTAGTTTGCTTGCGTGTTCTGTACTGAGCTCACGCAAAGCGTCGTATGTCCAGCCAGTAATAGTACTCGCCCATCAAGGATTGCTGGCCCAAATTAGACGCTTTTTTAAATTTATTATACATATTACAAAAGAAAAAAAAAACAGCAAACTCACTCTGCGTTCAGCGCTCGGTGTGGCAACACGCCGTGTTCGGGTTCGCGACAAGTCAATCGTCATTCTGAGGATGCCTCGTTGAGAGGTGAAACACGTGTCGATTTCTTTCAGGGCCTTTTTATGGCTCTTTAGAAATAACTAAGAGGAACAGGTTACTAAATATATCCTAAATATATATGTATTTTAATAAAACACGTTTACTAAAACATCAATAATTAAATTATCTTTAAAATGGAGAAATGGTTTCAGAAAAAAAAATCTTTTTTAATCGCTACTGTATTTTCATCTCTGGATCTGGAACGCTGTCGTCTCCTTCTTGGAGGTGAACGTTAATAGTTGCGACACAGTTTTATAACTAATGTAGCTTTTTACGTACGCAATGAATTTGTAAAATGTGTTTTTGTTCCAATAAAGATTAAAGATCATGATCTCATCATCTGCCTAGCCTTTTCCCAACTATGTTGTGGTCGGCTTCCTGTCTAATCGGATGAAGCTGAATACCAGTATTTTACATGCAGCGACTGCCTATCTGACCTCCACAACCTAGTAACTAGGTAACACGATACCCCTTGGTAAGACTGGTTGTCAGACTTGGGCTTCTAACTGTCCGTAACGACTGTCAAAGATCTACAAATGACAGCCGGGACCAACGGCTTAACGTGCTTTCCGTGGCACGGAGGGGTCTTGGTATGTAAAGAAGGTCACCCATCCACGTACCTACCGCGGCAAGCGTTGCTTAACCTGATTGACCAAATCGTGCGGCTATTATTACTTAGCTTACGACGACATTCCCGACGTTTTTGTGACGTCGTTCGCGGGTAAATTGCAAACGCTATGCGGTCACTACTTTTCTAAGAAACTGTAACTTGACGTCAATAACTGAAAGATCGTAACAAAACCTCTTTTGTAAACAGAGGCGAGTACTTACAAATCTCGTAAGCCCTAGCAGCACGCGCTATTTTCGAAAATCCTTCAGTGCGCTTTTTGTCGCGCTGGGATGCACTCAGTAGTATTTTCAATTATTATTCTCGGTGCAGTACCGACAGTTGAAAATCCAGTAAGCGATAAAATATCTTAGCGTTAAAAACCGCCTGTGCTGACGATGGCCTATCGCAGTCCACTGCTGGGCATAGGTCTCTAAGTCCCGCCACAATACCGGCTTTTGTGCAATGTAACCTACATTGCACAAAAGCCGGTATTGTGGCGCGTCGGGAATGTCGGCATAAAGCCGGTATGCGATTTATTTTATTGAAGTGTCGCCCAAACGTATATAATCACAGATTAATATAGTGTTTGGAAAAACGGGTATTTAAGATTGACTTATTTTAAGAATTTCTTAGTAAACATCTGTTTTTAGTACAAATGGGCATGAGAGTCACTTTTTAGGATTCCAAAACCTCCGCTGTCCGTCCCTCCGTCTGTCAGCAGGCTGTATCAACCAATGATAAAAATCAAAGTTAATAATTAAAAGTGGTCCATACAAGAAACGTGTTGTTTTCGGCGTTTATAGCTCGATATTAATACGGTACGGAACCCTTCGTTTGCGACTCCGACTCGCACTTGGCCAGTTTTTACGTATAATAAATAATTATAATTGTTATTCTTTGCGTCATTACATACGGTCTACCCCGCGACCGCACATACTCTTCGAGAAGCATGCGTGCAGAACTGCGCACGCGCACTGTAATCTTTGGGGATATTCCCGATTTACGAGGAAACAGGTTCAAAGAAAACATGTTCTAGGTACTTCTAATATTATTTAATAATAAATATTCTTAACAAAATAACAAATTTAAAGATAGATTTTTCATACTTTATAAATCTTAAAACAATTTTCTATTATTTGTCTCAAGTTGGGCTGGTAAACATAATTACATATTCATAATATATCTGTTATAATTCGTTTAGTGCTTAAGGGTACCCTAGTCGGTCATTCTTCCATACAAACGTAGTATGGTGATCACTCGTCAGTTTGACGGTGTACGTACTAAAAATTATATCAATTTGCCTCGTCATTATCTAGCCCTGTATGGAAGCAGAATTGGGAAAAAGTATAAGGTTTGGAAGTTATGAGCGTCGAAACTTCCATATTTCAACTTTTCAACACTCATTTTAACTCATTTTTGGGCGTAAATAAATAACTTCTGTAGTATGAAAATGGTAAAATAGAAACCGTACAGGAATAGATTTATAATTTATTAAAAAGTTCAAATAATATTATTTAAATAGTTTTTTCATACATGTATACAGGTTGTCCAGTAAATAGCACGACATACTGCAGGGGGTGATAGCTAGGGTCACTACCTATCAATACAACACAATATATGTTCAGCAAAATCTTACGGATTTACAGTTTTACAAAATTTTCCGAAATACCGAAAAATCTCTACCTTGAAACAGATTTTTAAGCATGTCGTAATGAAAAAATCCTTTTCTAGTACTTTTTTTTACATCAAATTATTCGTGAATAGTTACTTTACTCATTGATAAGTCTTTTTTCTATCAAAGACAAGAATGTTTTCAAGAAATACTATTTTTTGTTTAAATTTGCACAGAACTATTTTTTTATCACTTAAGTTTATCCTACAGTGGTGAAAAAAATATCCGTAAGATTTTGCTGAACATATATTGCGTTGTATTGATAGGTAGTGACCCAAGCTATCACCCCCTGCAGTATGTCGTGCTATTTACTGGACACCCTGTATACGCCCAAAGGTCTGTCCATGAAATTTTACGCGCTCGTTTTCGTTATAAATCATCGTCTATTTCACTAAATAATAATATAATAAAAACTAGATAAATGTTATGTGTTAAATGTTACAACAAAATACCCTGTGACATATTGCAATTAAATGTAAGAAAATTTAAAACTCATATTAAAAGTACACTTTGTAAACAAGCATATTACAAATTAGAGGATAAGAGTGCTTGGAAACATGCTGTTCCTGCTCCATAGGACAATTTAGAATCAAGACAAAATCAAACAGGTTGCTAATTTAATTGTAAAATTTATAATTTTGTGTTTTATGACATTGATTTTACATTCTGTGATTACTTGCTCACACACTGACTTATTAATTTAAAAAAAAATAGGAAAATCGTCAACTTTTACAATGTTTGTAAATATGTGAGCACCATGTATCTATCACATAATTAAATTATCTGTAGTTGCTTCATCATGCATCATGCAGTTGCTTCGTCTTCACATAGAATTATTTAACTAATGTACGTACTTATACAAACTATTGTAAAACATTTTAAAAGAGTAACAGTGGAGTTTCTTGCCCATTCTTCTCCATACGAAAACTGCCTTTTGGAAGGGGCGACTAGAATCAATTATATTATTTTGTAAATTTTGACGTTCAAAAGAAAATACATGGGCCTGTTTGAAATAAATTATTTGACTTTGATAAATTAATAACTTTACTAAATAACATGCATATTAGCCACGCCACCAACGAGGTCGAGCCGTAGACTAGTGGAACCTTAAATTTTACATTTGCGGTAGGAAAACATCACGCGTGAATCCTTCTAATTGGGATAAGCAGAGATAACCTAGAGTATACACCCACGACACCTACATTTCGCCCGAGTTTGAGGTAATTTTTTTGTCTTCATCTTATTTTGTGTTAATTATCCTGTGACCACTTCACCAAACCAGCACCATAACATAATCAGCCTGTAATGTCCCCACTGCTGGGACACAGGCCTCCTCTCTGTGAGCGGGACTGGACCGTAATCCACAACGCAGGTACCGTGCGGTGGATGTCACATGTCAGCGAATTTTTCTCAGTAAGACATGCCGGTTTCCACACGATGTTTTTAAACCCCAACGCCAAAAAAGTGGTGTTATACTTTTGACCGCTATGTGTGTCTGTCTGTTGCACCGTAGCTCTTAAACGGGTGAACCGAATGGAATGCGGTTTTTTTATTTGAAAGCAGGTTTTCTAGCAATGGTTCTTAGACATGTTTTATTAAAATCGGTTCAGCCGTTTGAAGATTATCAGCTCTTTTCTAGTTGATGAATGGATGTGAGTATCTTCCACAGGTCTGACCGATTTGAAATTTGGTATTCTATTACTTCAATGATATTAGAAGAACATAGTAATCTTAAACTGATGCTGCAGCATCACCTGGAATTTGCATGATACCCAACTGCCTTACCAACTTACAGCACAAGTATCGTGTTTCGGTTTATTGGAATGGTCTCAATGAATAGGTTATAGATAAAGGTGAACAGGGTCTGGTGATGGAGTAGGAAAGAGAAATGAAGAAATGTTCATGTCGGGGGTTTTTGTTTAAAATTTTACATGTCGTGTGTCGTTTTGTGAACAATGGCGATGAATACACAAAGTAAAGGTCTTCTGTGCGAGGGAGTGGGCCGTAACCCACCACGCGGGCCCAGTGCGGATTGGTTTATCATAATTCTTCTTTCCCTGCTTCTGAAGGTGAAGATGATGATGTAGTCGTCGGCGTCGTCGGCGATGAGTCTGTCGAAGCCGAACCTGATGAATATTCCTTGACAATGAGTGAAGCAGGTTTGAAGTCATTGGTGTCTCCTGGTGGAACTACTGCAAAAAATAAAATAAAATACGTAACGTCGCGTCTCGTTTCTCCATAGGTTTACCCCGCGTCCTATTTAAAAACACGATCGTTCGACGTTTTTGTTCGGTGAACCTGAACGCGTGGTCGCGGCGACAGAGGGCGCTTCCCGGTTTTCCGGACAAAAGTGACATATGCACGCAACACAATATAAATGCACGTAGTAGAAATAAATTGTGATACCCAAATCTAGATTAACTAAAACAAGCAAGTCTTTTCTTCAGAATCTGCTTTTATAACAAGTTGCCAAAGTCGGTTACAGAACTTAGTGATGGGAAGTTCAAAACCCATATCAAATGTGCCCTTATCAAGAAAGCTTATTATAAAATTAAAGACTACGTTGAAGACAAGGAAGTTCGGCAATCATTCCTTCTGCACATGTGGCTTCCCTGGTACCTCATTAACGGCATAAATATGTAAGAGTCTATTAACTGCTCCCAAATTACCATGTTTATTTTAATTTTAATTTTTTACATTCGTCCTTGACATATTCATCCTTTTATTTGACATTATATACCTACGATTTAATTTCAACTCTTTATTAGTGGCTTATGTGCACATGATAATTATTCAGATTTATTACAGTTGTAATAGCAATCATGTAACTGCATTTGATTAAAATAGGTTTTTATTTATTAATTTAGGTTATTAATTTATCTTTTTTATAGATTATTTTCTATTTTGTGAATGTGAGAAAGCTTTAGGGCTTAGTGGACTGTAGATCTGTTGACCATGTTCTATTTTGTTAAGTACCTGGTACTTATTGAAAGACCTATACTGTCCTCTCATACCTAGTCACACTGTTATTTGAAAGAATTGTAAAAGCCAATAATTTTTAAAGAGTAACCGTGGAGTTTCTTGCCGGCTCTTCTCCATAGGGAACGACCAATTGGAACCGTGCACTTAGCTTCTGACGTTTCATAAGTGCCCATGTAGGTTTATGTGAAATAAAAATATTTTGAATTGTTTTTGAATAGGACACGGCCTTAGGCTGGGGTGTTTTCAGTACATGTACATGTATCCAGTTATGTTTAAGTCTCTTGTAATAGGGAGCGAGCCTATTGCCATCAACCGGGAATGATAGCACTTTTCCTGATTTTGGGATCGAATTCAGAACCTCATGCGCAGCGCTTTCGAAGAATGCAATCTCAAGCCATTTTTCAAGATTCGATCTCGTGGCAAGACATTCTCGTTCGAGATCTCGACCGTAACATCGAGATCGAGCGCACGGGACTTGCTCACTAAGTTTCTTGAGAAACTTTTTTCAAAATAATAATTTTGAACGTCAAAATAACATAAGACAGTCCCCCAAAACGCCCACCCTTAACCACTTCCTAGTGCTTGAGCTGGGAAGAAAAAGTGGCGCAACAAACTCCCCAGCAGCACAGCTCTAGCTGTCTAATGTTCACTTCCCATATAATGTAAATACAGGGCGAGATTATCGCCAATAATCGGGGTCAAATCTGGACTAAATATTACGGTTATTCAAATAAAAAAAAACTTACTGTTTTCTGCATCCATTTTCGCTGCAACTAACACAAAAAACAGCAATAAGAGCAACGAAATTTTCATCGCCTCTTAACACGTCTATTCTGCAAGATGCCACTATGAAAAGTATTATATAACAGGAAACTGCAATATTTATATAAAAAGCTGCCATTTATACTTCATTCATTTTCAAATAATAACTATTGGAATTCCAGTTTTTGTATTGTAAAGAGAGTATCCTTCTACGCTCGTTGTGCGTACGTACGTAGGTACAGATGTACTTACAAAGGAACGTCCCGTTAGGTACATAACAAGATAGAATACCTACTCTTTATTATGTACACCATATAAATTTATAAATAGACCTTGGACATAGGTTGGCCGAAACAAGGATAACCTTTTCAGGTGGAGTTTCACAGATGACTCCGCCCTGCACCATAATAGAAACGGGTTTTATCGACGGAAGAATAGACAAAATGTCAGATAAACAATCACAATCTGTCATTTTGTCTATTCTTCCGTCGACAAAACCCGTAGAAAACCCGTTTCTGTGTTTGTCATGTTGTTTGTAACCATATTATGGTTTAAAAGAGTGTCCGTGGAGTTTTTTGCCCGTTCTTCTCCATAGGTACCTACTACGCTTTGGAATGGGCAACTAGCTTCATCTTTCTGACTGACCGACTCCTTGACAATTCAAAAGTGCCTGTAATTGGTTTATTTGAAATAAGTGCTTTGAGTTTGACACGTGCTGGAGAGTAAATGGTGCTTTGCCGCAAACAATGGCACACTTAAAATATCGTGTCCAGAGGCGCCGGTTGCTGGATTGACTGCCGTTGCTAAGTTTGGAAAAAAAGTGGAGAACGGGGTTGGCAATTTGGCATATTGGAGTAGACAGACGGGGCTAAAAAAAAATATGCTTTATTAAATATTTTTTTAATTATGCCTATAATTAAAAAAAAATAGTCATATTTTTTTTTTCAGTACTCTATTTCCATAATCAATGATTTACATATTCCAGTCATCAATTACTAAGTACCTGAAACCGAACTAGTTAGATTAGGTTGAATATTTTGACTTGCAAAAAAAAGGTTATTTAGGTTAGAACTGTGACCCCTTACGCACGAGCCGAGCGAGCGAAGCGAGCGGTGCCGCGGCAGCAGCCGGCGAGTGCCAAAAACGACTAGAATATATGGAAAAAAATACTTCAGTCAGGGTTATTTAGCTGGAGTTCTGGATACTGGCAGGGATTCTGTAAACGCCGCGCCGCCGGTGTCCATTATGGGAGCTGGCTGCGATGTCCAGCCGGTCACAGAGTATGTAATGTGCTGGCAGCCGATGTTTTTAATCACGGATGCCGGCAGTAATGTTATGCCGGTTCCCATTGGTGTAATTTTTAGAAGCCGCCGCCGGCAGCGGATGCACTCCCTAAATCATTATCATCTGCCTAGCCTTTTCCCAATATTTTAGAGTCTGCTTCCAGTCTAACCGTCATCCTCGTTGTAGGCGTGGCGTAGAATCTCAATGGATGTTCCCGATTAAGGAGGAAAAGGGTTAAAGAAAACATGTTGTGCTTCTGGTATTAATTTCGTAATATTTCTAACAAAATAACACACAATGAGGTTCCTACTTACAGCTAAATTGTTTATTGTTTCTTTCTGTCTCCTGTTGTGTGCGCAATGGGAATTCCCATCGACAAAAATTACGAACTGCTATAACCGCACCCGCGTCTCTAAGTTGTGTATATACAACGACTTCTTGGTTACACGATACGGTGCCGTCTACACGAGCCCTCAGTGCTCAGCGACACATCGCCGTCGCCGCGCCGCCATGACACCTATATGCAACGTTGTCAGCCCGCTGCCGCGCCGCCATGGCAACGTCACCACACCGCTGGTATTGTTTATACGGATTTTTTATTCCATCGCTGGCTGCTTGCATAAATGCATGCGCGTTATAAGTGATATGGCAAATCAATCGCGCAGTCTCCGCTCGTGCATTTATGCAGGCGGCCGGCGATAGAATAAATAAAAAGTTTAAACAATAGGTACTAGCGGTGTGGTGGTGGAACGGCGGCGGCGCGGCGACGGCGTCGTGTCCCTGAGCACTTACGAGAGTGAGCACAAAGTATGTCACTCGAGCTTGAAATACTGTTGCTCTTTAGTTGGACACTCTACTATTTATCACACTCTATGAGAAAATAAGTAAGTCCAAGAATAGTAGGTACTTACGTTTATTTATTTCATTCTTCATTTTTTATCTTTCATTTAAGGAAGACATACTGATATTGTATAAAACTAGGTAAAATCCGAATTTGAGTAAACAGTTACGAACGTAGGTGGTACATCAAATGTTCGTGATTGATGTCTTTGATGATTTTACTTTTACTAACAATATCCACATTCCACATTCAAATCAATTTTTGTCCCTAGGGATTTCTTAATCCCTAGGGACAAAAATACGACGTTGCCAACTTTTAGGATAAACCCTCTTGGGTTTATCCTAAAAGTTGGCAACGTCGTAAATAGCTGTCAAATATTTACCCGTTTCGATAATTTGACAATATTACTGTATCATCATCATCACTTCAGCCGAAAGACGTCCACTGCTGGATATAGGCCTCCCCCAAGCACCGCCACTTCGACTGATTCTGTGCTTTCCGCATTCAGCGGATTCCTGCGGCCTCCACAAGGTCATCGGTCTACCTTGTGGAAGGCCTTCCACCGCTACGTCTTCCGGTACGCCGTCGCCATTCCAGAACCTTTCGGCATCCGACGGCCATCGGCCATCCGACATATTAAGAAATGTGGCTAACTAGGGAACTAAAATATTGATTATGAAATGCAATAATTAATATCGTAATACCGAATATTTAGTTATAGATATAAAAAAGTATTTGGAAACTTTCCGAATGCCTTTTTTTCTCCTAATTATTTCCATACAGTAATATTGCCAAATTAATCAAAACAGCGAAATATTTGACATCTATTTGCGACGTTGCCCACTTTCAGAATAAACGCTCTTAAAGAGCTATTTTAGTCCCTGTTTACGAAGAACAAACTATCTCCTTTTGAATAGATGTGATAAAAAGAGATTTAAAGTTCTTTTTTGTTTTATAATGTTTAGATATCGATACCCATCACATCTGCGGAATTTCGCTAACTAATTTAATTTGACCCTGTAAACTTAAATCTTAAATCTCAGATCTAGTGCAATATTTAATGATTCTAGACCCAGCAGTTGAGAATATGTGTTGTCTCGCAGTGAATGACTTTAAACAAAAAACAAAAAAAAGTTGAAGATTTGTCTAAAAGTAGGCTGGTAAAAAATGCCTAAAATAACAATTCTCAGTTCATAAATGCCTTTTTAGCTTAGGTTTTACGGTTGAAGTAACAAACGCTGTATCATATCGTATCAAATATAGGTAATATAATGTTACTATCACATTGTTTATTAATTAAATTAGTTAAAATGATTGTGGAAGAAAATTGTGGTCACATAAAAATCTACACAGGGACACAGTCGCACACGTCTAAGGCGATTCGCACACTGTACCGCATCACGCTGCGTGGTCCGGGGCAGCCATAGCAAATAATCTGCGCGCGGGAACGCGTCGCGCAAACAGATTGTGTTTTCTATACAAACTGGTACTATGTTAAATCTGCTGCCCCGCGCCACGCTGCGTGATGCGGTGCAGTTTGCCAATCGCCTAAGAGTCCAGCGTAGTAGGTACTTCGTTAATTTTAGTGTGTTTTGACTGTACACTGGAAATGTGACTGTAATTTACGAACTTTTAATTATTTTTTGGATAAAAAACTATAAGTATTAAAAATGTCAGAAATCGATTCAGTAAACTATTCTGAACAATTTCTTTCATAATGTGCATTAATTCAGTTATACATTGTGTGTGTACCAGAGGGTAATAAAAAGCATTTTGATTTTCGAATATATTTTTTTGTAAAAATTCTCATACAAATTTTTAGTTAAGTTTTCAATTTCCAATCTCATTATTGACCGGCGGGTAATAATGAAATTTAGTACATGTTGTGCTATAATGTAATGACTTGCTTCTGGTTAGGTTATCATCCAGCAGGTTATGTGGAAAAAATGTATAAAAATATACCTAGTCAAGTCATTATTTCATTATTCAGGTAGGTATTTCTCTTCTTCTCGAGTACCTTATATTCGCTATTGTTTAAAACCTTGTATGAACTATAAAGATTCATCAATTGTGAACTACTTCTCATATAAAACTGTTGTTTATATGGTAATGGTACTGAAAACAGAAAAGAGAAATGTATTAAAAACCTGTAAAGATCAAACATTAAGCCAAGCAAGAAACCTGCGCGGGATGCGGGTTGAAATTCGCTCGCGCCTATTGTGTCAACTATCTTGTATGGAGGTGCTCAACTGGCGCTATTTCGCGAATTTCAACGCAGGGGGCTTTAGAATCATGTACTGAATACATGGTAACAGTTTTCGCGTCGATGTCCCTGCTACCCAGTATAGTAGTTTATAGATGAAGTTTTGACAGCCTCTGTGGTCGAGTGAGGTCTAGTAATTTTGTCATTATACAAGACTTCGAATGTTAAATATTGTTAAGAATTTTATTTTCTTACAATTACCATTAAGAGCTCATGCCGCCTGTGATACAGGTTTATCCTAGTACAGGCGTCTAACATTCTAATACCTTTGTAAATTATTTCTAAGATTTTATGTTAATATTTTTAAAAAAATTTGAATACTGAATAAAGATTTATTATTATAAAGATTTATTATGATTATTATAAAGATTTATTATAATTATTATAAAGATTTAATATAATTATAATAAAGATTTATAATAAGATTAGTGGTAAGACCACCTGTCTCAGACCCAGAGGTCCTGGGAACGATTCCCAAATTTTCTGCTTGGTTCGGCTTGTAGTAAGGCTTGCTCTAAGTCCGCCCGGCTAGCTACCACCATCTTATCTAAGTCTGTCGCCATAACAACAATGTTAACAGCATTGTTGCGTTTCGGCAGTCAGAGGTAAGGTAACCAGTTCCTCTTTGGTAGAGGATTCCGGGTGAAGCTCGCTTCCACCTTCGGCCTGATCATTACTTACCATCAGGTAAGTTGAAGGGCAAGAGCTCATCCGTCGTTGCTAAAAAAAAAAGTAAATATATTAAGGCTATACTGCGTGTAAAAAACCCTGTCCAATCTGTGAGGGTGAGGTTAAGAATCATAAGTACTGAGAGTCTATGTGGTAATTTTCTGGTAAAAAAAATGTAATCACCGCATTTTTTTTCAATGGGGCTGTTGTTGCTGTAACTTTTTTATTTTCAATATTAATAGGTTTTTTTATTACTTTTTACTCGACTACGGCGAAACAAAAAGGAGGGTTATGATTTTGACCGGTATGTAGGTATAGGTATGTATGTTCATAACTTCTAAACTACCGATCATAATTTGACAAATGAGGTATCATTGGAAGCGTCTTGATGGTCCGCTGGTTATAGGCTATGTGACGTCACATTAAATGGTAGCCGATGAATTTTAAATTTTCATCGGTGAGGCCTATATTCGTCAGAGAATTTTAACACCGTACACTGCGGTGTAGAATATTGCAGTTTTAGGTCAGCGCCATCTCTTAATCGATAGTGGAACTAATGTAATTTTTGTTTATGATTTCCGAAAAGTGTGCTATTTAAAAACATCGTTTTATTTTTCTTGTAATCTTTACATAAACTTCTATCACATAGAATAATTTCAGATTTTTCTCAATGTGAACTTCGGAGATAAGGGGAAACGGTATTTTTTGTACATTTTTCGAGAAATATTTGAGAATGTGAAAATAGCCCTACTTCGAATTTAGGAACTCCGTTCAGTCCCTGCTGACAAAAAAAAAAAACACATATTTTAATTGGGAGTGCCTCTGCTGCCGGCGCCGGCTCCTAAAAATAACGCCATTTGGAACCGGCATGACATTACTGCCGACAGCCGAGATTACAAACATCGGCTGCCGGCACATTACATACTCTGTGGCCGGACCACCGGCTTCAATAATGGACACCGGCGGCTCGGTGTTTATGGAAACCCTTCTAGTATTCAGAACTCCAACTAAATAACTCTAACTAAAGTATTTTTTTCTACATATTCTAGTCGTTTCTGGCACTCGCTTTTGCGAGTAAAAATATTTTACCTAATCACGTCATTTAAAACTATTCTTTTCAAGTTGATAGCATTAGTAGTTCTTGTGAGATATCCAGCTGTGACAGACCGTGGTTCCTTTTTACCATTTTGGTACGGAACCCTAATAAGAGCAGAAGCCAGGAATATACGTGAAAGAAGATTTATTTAAAGAAGTACTTGAAAAGCGGAAGTAGTTACAAGCCCAAGTGGTAGAAGAAAACAAGATAGGAAACGTAGCCTTTATAAAATTAGTAGGCATTTAATTTAATCTTCTTTTCGAGTGGTTAGCGACTAACCTGGTGTCAGAGTTTTAAATGGGCCTCTGACTTGGCTTCACATGCCGGCGAGAAATATCTCTCAGGCAGGCGGCGTTTCCTCACGATGTTTTCCTTCACCGTTTTTGAAGCAAGTGATAAGTATACAATACGCACATGAATCCGAAGTCTTAAAGGTGCCTTGGGTTCGAACTCGTGATCTATGACTTGCCAGTCTGACGGTCTCACCACTAGGCTATCACTGCTAATATGCTTTGATTTAATAATACGGTACTTATAGACCTTATTATTCATTTTTATCAAAATATCTACAGTCTTTTAGGGATTCCGTTTTTTCGGAAAAAAACCGAATCCTTATAGAATCACCCGTGTGTCTGTCTGTCTGTCTGTCTGTCACAGCCGATTTGCTCCGAATCTAATGGGCCGATTAAGTTGAAATTTGGTACACATATGTATTTCTGTGACCCAAAAACGAACGTGTAACGTAAATAAATTAATTTTAAATAATTATAGGGGTCACTTTTGGGGGTCAAACAATACAATTAATAAAAAAAGTTTTGCTAACAGTACCGTGTGATATCATATAAAAGGGCTTATTGCGAGTAACTTAAACATATTTTTTTATATAATTTTAAAATAAATAGATTATTTAAGAAATTCGATGAAAATTTACCATTCCCCCTTTATCTCCGAAACTACTGGACCTAAAAAAATACGTAATATGGCTCTTTACTCATAGATTACAGGAAAACCTATAAGAAGTATATGGTCTTAAAATAACTTACTAAATCTCTCAATATTGTGCGTACAAACTTACAGTTACAGTTGGAATGTATGGGAGAACATGTATTTCAACTACGATGTTAAATTTGTATTTGGGATACATCCATCCCAACTACCCGAACCCTTCTTTGTGCGTAGGTCGACACTTGACCGGGTTTTTAGTAAAATCACACACGCATGCGGAGAGTTCTATCAATATATATTGCATAATCTTACTTGATTTATTTGCACTGAAAATGTCGTTGGACACGGCCATCGTAATAAAAAAAAACATTATTAAAAACAGTATCTTCATGTTGATAATTGAAGTAATTAAGGCACGTCTGATAACTAATAAGATTTTCCTTATAATGTGGGTTTTAAATTACGCACAAACTTTATGAACAAAGTGATTTATGTATGTAGGTACTAGGGAATGCAAATCTGTTGTTTTTTTCTTTTTATCCGTTTTTTTATCAAATCCGGATTATCCGAATTTTACGGACTTTATGAGAATAAACACAAAAAACTTTACTCATAATAACATAACAACAAATTGCCATGTTTCCCCGAAGCCCGAAGGGTTGGGCAGAGGTGTCCCTGTAGCAGGTTCGCCCACATTTCGCCAGTTATGTTTTAAGTCCCATGTAATAGGGGGCGAGCCTATTACATGAGCCATCAACCGGGCACAAATCCAGACTCTAGGCTGCTACTGAGAAATTTCAGATAGAAAAACCCAATAACACTTTGCCCGACCTGGGAATCGAACCCAGGACCTCATGCTCAGCAGTAGCGCTTACGACCACTAGACCAACGAGGCAGTCTCATACTAGTTACTAATATTAGTTTTTTTTATATATTATGTTATTTATATTTGTGTAAAGAAAGTTAAAAACTTAAACCCAACTACGACAAAAACGCCAAATAAAACGGTATACACAAAACATCGATATCGATATTTTTCGGTTTTCGTATCGTCGGGAATCACCCGTCATTACTAAGTCATAAAAAGCATCGTTCTTGCTGAAATTTTCGGAAGTGAGAAAGACATGATCGAAGAGCTGTAAGGTCGCTAAAGCCAGATTTGAAAGTTTAGTGAAAATGTGCGGTAATTCGGATTTTTCGGATTACGAATTATCCAGATTGCATGCCCTAGTGCACTTTGTGCACAACGACTACTAATCCATTAAACTAGGGATGCGAAATAAGTATCGATAATAATTTAATTGCGATACTTATGACCTGACCAAAACAATGTCTGGACTTTGAAAGAGACCTCGGAATTTGTATTGGTGTTTCTTCTCAAATTAGTCGGATAGGAAACACCGACTTCATCTAGTTCAGTTTTTTTTTTTTTTACTTTCACAATGTTAAAACCAATTTACCGAAATAAATATTATTTATCAAATGGCCTATGGACAATTTGGACATGTTGTGAGAAAAGTTTTGAAGCATAATTGGCGTTTGGATTTCCTCATTATAGTTATCTACGTGGCTATAATGAGGAAATCCAAAGAAATGATGGATAAATTGTGTTAAAGGCAGGGCGATATGTACCTCTGGCACTATATGTGTCTGCACTTCACCACCCTGGGATATAATCAGTACCCTAATTGCTTAATACAACTCAATTACATCATCATTGCTTCATAAGGTGAAAAAAAAAAATCTGCTCAACAACGTAAATAACGCAATGAATGTTGTTGAGCTGTCAAAATGAAACAAATTAGGCATAATTGTTTACTAATATAAGTTACGCAATTAGGGTACAGGTTAATTTCTGGCAGAATTAGGTTGAAAATTCTGTTCCATTTAGCGAGTAGCGTCTATCCAGAAAACTTTAAGTATCACGTGGAGGCTATATTAATGTTATTCTAATGTGCATACTAATAATACTATTAATTTGAACACTATCGATATTTTCGTTCTGCTGGCGCATCCCTAAACATGAGATATATCAAGAGGCTTTACCGATGAACCACAGATGAAGAATTATAGACCTTAACGTAACTGCATAATATTTATTGTTGCTTATTTAAAGAAAATTCTTGTTTTTATAATGTTAATCCTTATCAATTTGTTTTATCTAGACAGTGCATGACATTTAGGTATCTCGTTAAGGCTAATAGCCAATTATTTTAATTTATTGTAATGTTTTTAAAATTGATACAATATTAATTTGAACATTATCGATACACCGTAACAATCGACCATGTTTCAAGAATTATAGACCTTAAAGCAAAAACAATAACGTTGATTTTGCTTACTTTAAAGCAATTTCTTGTTTCTGTAATGTTTTCCTTATTTATTTGTTTGCAATGACTGCTAGTTTAATAGATAATTGGCAGAAGTCTTAGCTATCAAATCCATACATATTATAAAACAAAGTCTCCCGCCGCGTCTGTTTCTGTCTGAACGCAATAAACTTAAAAACTATCGGATCTTCAAACGGTTTTCATGAATGGACGGAGTGATTCATGAGGAGGTTTTAGTGCATAATTCATTAAGGATTTTTGTAAATTTCCTGAAATATAACGATTATTTTTGAAGATGTCGGAAAAAATCATTCCGACTGGAAGCTTTTATATGGCGTACGCCGCGTAAACCGTGAGAGATTAATAAAATTAATATTCTACAGGACTGTATGTTTTAAAAAGTTTGACAAAAAGTTCCGCGATGGCATATGTCTATCTTCTAAGGATGACCCACAATAACCATGTTTATCTTTCAGAATTTGACAAAAATTTCTTCGTTATTTCCGAAGCTATTTTGACCAGTATTATATTAATCCATATCCAATAAAATGTGTTATTCAAATTGAGCATTTAATTACATAAATAACATACATATCATTTAAGGTATGACAAAACTAAAAAAATATAATATCCTAAGCTAACTAAAACTATTAGACTAAAACTAATGCTGGCGCTGCCGCTGCGGATGCGGAAACCTCAAGCGGCGAAAGTATAATACCCTTATAGGTCACTATATTTTCGAGCCGTTTGGGGTTGAAACCCTAGGGCCGTGGTCCGAGTGCTCACGGTCTGTTCAATGAAATCTCCAAACGACTGGTTGACACTTCCCGTGACCCAAGGGCTGGTTTTTACCTTGGCCAGCGGCTAAGCATTGCCATACAACGTGGCAATGCGGCCAGTCTCGTGGGTACATTACCAGTCGACAGCGACGCGGAGGAATTTTTCGACGCCATATTAGTTTAGCATTTAATTTAGATTAAAATATGCCATCATACCATTTAAATAAATAGTTTAAAAGATATCACAGTTTAAAAATTACGCGTAACAAAGTAGTTATGGTTGACGACGACGCGGGCGCAGCGGTAGGAGTCAATGATTTTTTTTCCTCGGCTATTAGGTATGAAATCCTGGTAGTACGTTCCCGTGGGATATTTTCCAACATCCACGCGGGTGAAGCCGCGGTCAAAAGCTAGTGAGTTACTAAAATAATAATATTTTATCTAAGTACCACAAAGTTCAACGGCTCAGCTCGCTGCGCTGCCGTCAAGAGTACTACGCACTTTTTCGGGTCGGTATGATTCGGCACAGCCGGGCGGCAAAATATACATTGAATTTTGCCGCCTGGCCTGTCCGACGTCCGTCTGACCCGAACATGTATGTAGCATTCCTTTCTACATGAAGCTGGCAGAATAGTCGACATCAGCTCAGTTGACAAAGAAAAAAAGATCGTACTTCAGTATAATGTTATGTATTTTTATCGGTTCGTGGATATACCGAGACCTCTTCGTGCCTCGGAAAGCACGTCAAGCCGATGGTCCCGGTTGTCATTTATAAATCATTGATAGTCGTTACGGGCAGGCAGAAACCCGAAAGTCTGACAACCAGTCTTACCAAGGGGTACCGTGTTACTCAGTAACTGGGATGTGGAAATCAGACAGGCAGTCACTTCGTATACAATACCGGTATTCAGCTGCATCCGGTTAGACTGGAAGCCAACCCCAGCATAATTGAAAAAAAAAAATAAGATACAGATGATGACATAAATCCCTTATTTATTCCTATTTCTTATAAAAGCAGTGATAACTAGGGCAAGGTTGCCTGTCTACTTTAAACTAGGTAATATCAAAAACTGAATGTTGACAGTCAAATTACAATTAAGACGAAAATAATAAAAAAATTGTTTTTTTATATATTTTTTTTTTTCATTTACAAAATATTTATTTCAAGTAGGTTATTAACACCATCGGAACAAAAGATAACATAACACAAGCGGTTTATTACAATCGACGTCTTCTAAGTTCATCGACCACATGTACTATCGTGGACATCCATATCTATATGTCGTGGCCAGATCTTAGGAATGACTATTTCATAAAATGACCAGCTAAAATGAGCCATAACGTTTAAACATCAACGTTTAATGATATGGCCAAACGTCGACTGACATCCATGGTTTAAGGTGTAGTAAAAATAGCCGAGTAGTTGCGACCAACTTTTAAAAGTTGCGGTCGCCGGCCGCTGCCGCGGCACCGCTCGCTGTGCTCGCTCGGCTCGCGCGAATTAAGTAAGCGACAACGGAAGTATTTAAAAATAACTTTATTCCGACAGAGTTACAGCGAAACAGTAATTAATTAAATCTAACAAAATATTGATCTTATATACTAACTTAATTGCTAACGTAGTACATGCACAGCGTGATCAGATTGACGCATGTTCTAGATAATTATAAATGCTGATCGCGCAGTGGGGAAATTGGGAAATAATAATCTAGTAAATACTTATTGTCTGACAAAGCTAATATTGGTAGGTTGGGGTTCCTTAACTCCTCCCTCCCTAAGAGAGAAATTATCCGAAGGTGTCGCAGACGGTTTCGGAGAATTTCGACAAAAGTTTATGAACTGAAATTTATACATTATAAAGATAACTATTGCTATTACAATAACCACATACTCTAAGATGGTCCATATACTAATTTCTATTGTCACTGTTTGTGTCGTATCGTCTATTTCACTAAATTTTGCACTTTGTAACACTTCTTTCACATCACTGAAGTCCACATTTCTTAAATCCACTTTCTTTGATCTTCTCTGAATGTCCTGTTGTAGGTCTGGCATCTGGATCAATGGCAGCTGGAGACTGGAAACTGTAGTGTTTGTGGTGGCGGCAACGATGACTTCGCCTATTTGTGTCTCGCATTGTTGGCCAGGTGTCACGATGTAGGTCCCAAGAATAGTGTACTTCAGGATTTCTGTATTGCAATTCTCGGTGATGATGAGATTTTCCTCTGAGTAAACCAACCATTGGTTGTCGGTTATTTTCTGTATCTTAGTTTTTTCTATTTCAATATGGTTCTGTATGCAGTTTTTGTAGTTGTTCTTCATCAGCATTATTTGTTCAATGCAGGTCTCGGTTGGAAACTGGGCTAAATTAGTTTCAGCGCAAAGAAATTTTCCATTTTCAATCTCAGTACATGGGCTTACCACGGGCATGTATTTCAATCTATTCACCATCAGGTAAGGATATTTGGGTATTATTGTAAAGGTATTTGGAGAATGGAATATAGGGATGGGTATAACCTTGTAATAATTATATGTTTCGTTATTTATTAGGGGAACTTCTAAAACAAAAACTAACTTGTTGTTATTTATATATGATTTAAGTATGATATTACGTTCTAATTTTATTAAATTATGTTTGCTTACTGGGTATATTGTTCTAGCATGTTTAGCAATGACTTCTAACGTATTATATAATTCTGTACTATTTATAATGGATTGGTGCAATGTATTCAGTTTGCTAAAGGCTATTGCCGTTTCAATCTCTTGTATGTTTTCGTAACAGGTCCGAAAGTTATTTAAAATTTGATACATAGTATTTAATATTTGGAAAAGTTTGTTAAACCTGAACTCATGTTCAACTAATTTTTCCATTTCATTGGTATGTAAACCCAAGTTTTTAATATTTGAATTTATTATTTCAGAGTCATTTACTAATTTATCAAAAGCTTTTTGCATTGATGATACTTTACGTTCGACCACATGCTCTTTGTTCTGTATCATTTGGATTTCTCTATCATATTTAATTGCATCGTCTTCATCTAAATTTCCTGTGATAGCTTTTACAAGTGAGCCTAATGGATTAAACAGAGCTCTTTTATTTCTATAATGGAGAGGTAAGATTTGAAAGAATCTATCCTTAGTTAGTTTAATAAGATATTCTATTTGGCTTTCTATTCCTATAGTTTCGTTACTAAGACTATTTTCCTTAATTTTAATTTTCAAGTTAATAAAATCCCGAATATTATTATCTATTTGTAAGTGTAATGATTCTAAATCTACACTTTTGTATATTGTCCAATAACTATTCCTCTTCACTGCTACTCCCCGCTTTATCGCTGCTATCCCCGGATTCTGACCGAGGTTTTGGAGGTCCAGCGTGAGTGTTGGCACCACTAGTACCAGAAGTACCAGGCACGATCTGTGGAGGACGTTTTACATTTTTTAAGGCTACTCTAGTTTTCCTTTTCTTTACTTCTACTGGGACTATATTTCTTTCAACTTCACCTATTACTTTCGCTTTTTCATATCGAGGTTTTTCTTTAGCTTTTCTAGTCCTAGTGTCTTTCATGTAAATATTATCGTCTGGTTCGAGTACCGGTGTCGTTTCGCCACCTTTTTTATTAATT
This sequence comes from Omphaloscelis lunosa, assembly GCA_916610215.1. NCBI lineage: Eukaryota > Metazoa > Arthropoda > Insecta > Lepidoptera > Noctuidae > Omphaloscelis > Omphaloscelis lunosa. Next base: position 4,591,614 of record OU744271.1, read on the forward strand.
ATTTTAATTTTATCTGATTCTAATTTTTCTGTTATGAATTCATAGAGTATTTTAAGGCGTTTTCTATGATCTAACAATAATTTCTGAGTTAAGTTCTTCTCTCTATCCACGTTAAATACATTATCGGAATAAGTGTGGCCAAATACTAGTTCAAAAGGCGTAAAATCTGTTGCTGAATGTATGGTGTTGTTATAAGCCATGATGGCATAAGTCATAACTGATGCTGCATCTAAATCGCTTTTATCGTATTTTGCTATACGATAAATCTCAATAATGGTAGAATGAAACCTTTCTACTATTGCCATTGAACTGGGATTATTTGGCGTCCCAATATGAAGTTCAATTTTGTAAAAGCTTAACATTTCTTTAATCAAAGTATTGTTGAATTCTGTACCGGAATCGCAACTAATTTTCCTAGGCAGACCATACATGCTGAAATATTTAATCAATGCCCTAACTATCTCTGGTGTACTCCTATTCGGTACCTCTATGGCTTGTGCTATCTTACTAAATGCATCCACTATAGTTAAATAATATTTCCCTTCAATATATAATAAATCCATAAAAGCTTCCTGAAAAGGGGCATCCTGGGTTTGTGTTAACTGAATGTGGGGTTTAATCGGCTTTCTATCATATTTCATGCGTTTACATGTTTCGCAAGCATTTATGATTGCCGTGACTGTCTCTTTCATGTTTGCCCACCAATAATGTCTTTTAAGTTTGGTTAAAGTTTCTTTAATACCTCTATGGCATGTTTTCCCGTCGTGGTATTTTAAAATAACTTCTTTTTGATCTTCTTCAGATCCTGTCAAATTTATAACTCTTTCTGTACACTCGGTTAACTTAACTGAATCCTTTTTAAATAACTTAATTACCATGTTTGAAAAAGTTTTTCTAAAAGATGTGTGTTCGAAGTATATAAAGTACTTATGTTTTGGATCAATATACTCTTTCAAAAAGTCTTTAACTAATATATCGTTATTTGTCGGTAAGTGAACTTCGAGAATTTTTTGTTTATTATTTGAAATATCTTTTACGTCTAATTTATTTTTAAACCATGAATGAATTAAAATCTGTTTTGGTTTAGTATCGACAGCTTCGTTTAAACTAGGAATGCCTTCGTGTTCTCTATTTGAAACTGAGTTGGCAGTGACCCCATCATCAGAATCCGAAAGTTCTATCGTTTCTATTGGAGTTTCGAGGTCTTGCAATTCGTTTTCTATAATTTTTTGTATACGTTCCTGCCTATCTCCTATATTTACGAATATTGAATCTAAATCGTCGTCAATTGCATTAATCTTAATCCTAGATAAAGCATCTGCATTCGTGTTTTGAGGGCCTTTCTTATATTTTATTTCGAAATCGTATTCTTCTAACCTTAACCGCCATCGCGTGAGTTTACTATTGGGCTCTTTCAATGAATACAGCCAAGCTAATGGTCTATGGTCTGTAAATATGGTAAACTTATTACCATACAAATACGGTCGAAAGTGCTTAACTGCCCATATTATGGCTAAAAGTTCCTTCTCGATAGTGCTATATTTTACTTCTGTGTCGCTCAAGGTTCTACTAGCATGGGCTACAGGCTCATCTGAGCCTATCGTTCCTTGTGACAATACAGCCCCGATCGCAAAATTGGATGCATCCGTGGTTAAAATAAAAGTTTTACTAAAGTCAGGAAATTGTAACAAAGGTGCATTTGTTAAAAGCTTTTTACATGTCTCAAAACATTCTTTATATTCCCCATTAATTACAATTTTGCGACCTTTCTTTAAACAAGCTGTTAATGGTCTAGTTATTTTGGCAAAATCTTTGATAAATTTCCTATAATAACCGATTAGTCCTAAAAAGCCTTTAATCTGTGTAACCGTTTCCGGTATAGGATACCTAAGAATAGCGTCTATTTTATCATTATTTGGTTTCAAACCTTCACTTGTAATAGTATGCCCTAGGTAGAGTACTTCCTTTCTAAGAAAATGAGACTTATCTAATTGAACTTTTAAATTTGTTTGACGGAAGCGGTCAAAAACTGCTCTAAGTTTTTCTACATGTTCAGGCAAGCTTTTAGAAAAAATAATGACGTCATCGAGATATATTAAGCAATGTAAGCCTTGAAGGCCTCGTAAGACGTTATCCATCGCTCGCTGAAAAGTTGCGGGTGCGGTCTTTAACCCAAACGGCATTCTGTTAAATTCATAATGACCTGAAGGTGTGCTAAACGCAGTTTTAGCTCTATCTTTCTCCTGAACCTCTAATTGATGGTACCCGCTAGATAAGTCGAGAGTTGTAAAGTATGTACTATTACCTAGCATGTCAAATAAATCGTTAATGTTGGGCAAAGGGTATTTATCATCAATTGTGATTTCATTGAGCCGTCTATAGTCAACTACCATCCTCCATTTTTGTTGGCCTGACGCGTCTAATTTTTTCGGCACTAAATGTACGGGAGCACTCCAGGGGGAATGAGATTCCTGGATAATGTTATCCCTTAACATTTTCTCGACTTGACTACTGATCTCTTTTGTTTGAATAGGTGGCAATCTATGTGCCTTAATGTTTATTGGGTCTTCATTTTTTGTTCTTATTCTATGTTTAACCTGATTTGTGACGGTTAACGGAATATTTTCACAATAAAATATATCTTTGTATTCTTTACAAAGTCCCTCAATAACCGTTCGTTCTTCTGAATTCATATGATCTAACTGTAATTTGTCTAAATTCTTTGTTAGCAAGCTGTCCACTTCTATATTATTATCTATGAAATTAACACTAACAGATGGGTCCTGTATGTATGGTTCCACTTGAAAAGGTCCCGTAACTACTAATTTTCTATTTTCATGGCTATAATTCTGAATAACAGTTGTTGCATAGCCTTCAATACACGTAACTAATGCGGCGGGCATTCGAATCCCTTCCGTAAATTGCTTAAAATCTAACACAGCTTCCCCGTTCAGTAAGTTGACTGGGAGTCTTACTCTAAGTTCACTACGAGATGGTAGATTATATATCTCTCTCATAGGCGGTGAATATATGATAGGAATATCAGTATTTTTTAAATGTAATATCTGATTTTCCATATTAATCTTTGCCTGTAATTGCTTCAGCAAATTGCTACCTATTAACCCATCATACCTATCGTCGACACTATAGACATAAAACTTATGGAACTCTTGACTTCCAAAGGTAACCGGTAACGGAATAATAGCCGTTTCACCATGAACACTCGATGCGTGAGTGCTAACAACTTCGAAGGGTTCATACTGTAAATAATTTTTAAAATATTTATTCGCTATATACGGGCTTATAAACGATCTAACACTCCCCGTATCTATCATAAAAACTGCCTTTAATTCTGGTATAACTATATGTGGTAAATTTAAGCGTTTATTACAATTTATTTTTATTCGTTCTCTAGGGTAGAGGCCGTTTATGCAAAAATTTCCCGCCCCGGGTTCTTCAGGAGAAAATTCTTGGCACTCATTGTACGAATAACTTGAACTCTGTTCATTATTATTAGAATTATTTATGTAATTAACACGTCGCGAACTTGCAGTACGCATGGTGACATCAGTATTCGCACCCGACGTAGATGCTTGCGCTGCAAAAGACGGCGTGCTCGGTGCATGTGCCGCGAACTGTTGGTTCGGTTGTGCAATCGGAACAAATGACCTACTTGACTGCGGTGACGCATTATTGTTGTTTGTACGATTAAAATTGTCTTGATTTCTTTGAATATTATTATGTTGTTTATAATGTCTGGGCTGATGCGAATTGTTCGGTGTAGATGTGCTGTTTGTAGCACTATTCGGTACATGTGTACTTGATATGCTATGTGAATCTTTCTTTTGATTATTAGATTCAATTGCATTTTGGTTATTAGGCAAATTGGGTCTGTTATTTCTGCTAAAATTACGTCTGTCGTTTGTTTTCGACTCATAGACTGCCTGGAAGTTTTGTTCTTCTAAAACTATTTTTAATGCATCCTCTAACGTTGTGACGTCGCGCAAACGAACTAATCTAACTAAAAATGGCGGTAAATTAAACAAGAAAGCATTCATTGCTCTGTTACTATAAATGATTTGCTTTGCCTTACGTAGAGATTCATCAATGATAGTTTCTGATATTTTAGCAAATAAAACACTTCTCATCCGCTGTATTCTATGGCAAAAATCTAAATAACTTTCACCCTTATTTATTCTACACGATTCTAACTCCATTGCTAAACAATCCTCTGTGCGTGGATCACCGAAGTGTTGGTTTAACAACTTCTTCAGCTCGTCCCACGTACCTATAGCTTCTCTTTCGCCTACCAAACTGGCTGCTTCGCCTGATAACCTACTTGTTACTACATGAAATAAATATTCATTTTGGGCTGCGGTTCCTAAGAACGTAGACAAAATGTATTCACATTTTTTTATAAATAAAGGCAACATTCTAGTGTCGCCGCTGAATATTGGTATGATGTTAACCAATTCCTGTGGGACACGGGTTACGTTTTCCATTGTGAAAAGTTATGAAAGAAACAAACGCGGAGAAAAAAAAAATCACACTAATGTGCTACTAAACTATCACTACTCTAAAATATTAGTACAATTAAAATCTATGCAAATATTATCACGGCGTTGTCCAATCCCTAATAATACACAAACACATAGACTATTACAAGGTTGGGATATAGATGGAAGAGCTGAGAGGAAGGTGAAAAAGATTTACTCACAATTCCGCAGCTAGCTCCATGCTCCCTGAATTACTGCTGTGGCTGGTCCTCTTCCGTAACTCGAAGTGGCTTCTTAATGAATTTATTTGTTCGGCGATCTCTGCTAAACCGTAGACACGGACGTCGGCTACTCCACGTAGAATTGTATACACGGCAAACTGACTACAGAGATCCTACCGGCTGCGCCAATTAAGTAAGCGACAACGGAAGTATTTAAAAATAACTTTATTCCGACAGAGTTACAGCGAAACAGTAATTAATTAAATCTAACAAAATATTGATCTTATATACTAACTTAATTGCTAACGTAGTACATGCACAGCGTGATCAGATTGACGCATGTTCTAGATAATTATAAATGCTGATCGCGCAGTGGGGAAATTGGGAAATAATAATCTAGTAAATACTTATTGTCTGACAAAGCTAATATTGGTAGGTTGGGGTTCCTTAACTCGCGCGTTTCGTCATAGTTCTAACCTAACCCATATGGTCGGGGGCCACATTAGCGCCGAAAATGTATAATTTTATAAAGTAATTTTAAGTGCTATGTTGCATTTCACGCCGCGGCAGAGCCCGGCGAGCGCTTCTTCCAATTTGATCTCTTTCCGTAATATCATATTTGGAAACTCAATAAAAGGCCACCGACTTTTTTTGCGTGTTCACCCTACTTTGTTTGATTTGTTGTATACCGCCGCCATGATGCACAACAAAACAATGCTACATCAACGCCTCGACCAGTGGATAAATCTTAACTACACACATCAAAAGTGTCTAGGGATCAAGCATTTTTATGCGGATTTCTTGAGATTGAGATGTGGCTTTGTAATAAATTTATGATTATATAAATTTATATGGATCCTTTTTGGTGCATTTCATAATTTGAAACAGGAACTGTTAATCAAATTCGAGTAAAATATGAAAATCAGCTGTCAATATTTTCCCTATAAAAACATACAACGCATTGAAGACATTATTAGTGCTACTGTTTCCCTACTACTGATTAAAACCAACGTTATTATGGAGCGGCGACGTCATTTAAGCAGGGAAGAAATGCTCAGAGCCGTGGGAATGATAGAAGCTGGTTCCCGGCAACGTACTGTGGCTTTAGCTCTGAATACAAGTCAGAGTGTTATCAGTCGACTTTGGACACGTTACCGAAGCACTGGTACCGTGGCTGAGCGCCATGGAGGACGGTATCGCTGCACCACACGGAGACAAGACCGATACATTCAAATCTTAACTCGAAGAGCTCCAACAATAACCGCCATGATGTTAGCCGTGAGGCTTCATCACTCTTCAGGGAACTTAATTAGCGACCAAACAGTCAGAAACCGCTTGCATGAAGTGAACCTTCATTCCCGAAGACCGCTACGGGTACCACCTATAGCAATGCACAATCGTAGGATTCGATATCAATGGGCTCTTGAACACAGAAATTGGGCAGAAGAACAATGGCGTTTCGTGTGCTTTTCTGATGAGTCTCGTTTTGGTATGAGACCGGATACAAGACGTATACGACACTGGAGAACCTCTGGACGCCAACAGCGATTAAAATCCTGCCAGGAAGTCCATCCTTATAGTGGTGGAACCATCATGGTATGGGCGGGTATTTGGATCGGCGGAAGAACTGAGTTGATTTGGATCAGAGGCCTCAACGCTCAAATTTATGCTGAGACGATTGTATCTGACGTCATCGTTCCTCTACAAGTGCAAATCGGTCCCTTATTTCAGTTAATGCATGATAATGCACGACCGCACACCGCAAGAGTTGTAAGACAGACTCTCGCCGCAGCTAACATCAATGTCCTGCTCTGGCCTGCTCAGTCGCCAGACTTGAACCCGATTGAGCATGCATGGGATATGCTACAGAGAAGAGCTCTGCCGAATATGGAGGGTATCCAGTCGCAAGAAGACCTTTTTTTGTTGTTGCAACGAACATGGGCGGCCATTCCACAGCGTGATTTGGATGAACTCATTTTGAGTATGCCAAACCGATGTTCTTGTGTTGTTAGTGTTCGCGGTAGAAACACGGATTATTAATTGTTTAAGTTACCCAATAAAATTTTAAAGAAAACTGTTATTTCAGTCTTTTTTTCGAACTTTAATGTTAGTGGTTCAAATGTCAAAAATCCCTTTATTAGGAAAATGGCAAATTTCTTAATTAATGCAAAGGTGACTTGGTTTATCGTTACTGTGACAAACGAAAACACTTTATTTGATGAATCCTTAAAGAAAATTTTAATTAATATCAATCAGGAGAAAAGTTATTGCAAAAATATATGTTGATCCCTAGACACTTTTGATGTGTGTATTTTACGATATGATCATGTTTGGCCACATCATGAAATAGTCATGCGTTTAACTGTTAACCGCGAATGCACATGCTAGTGGCACGGATTATTGAGATAATGATTCTTGATCTTAGCCAACCCATCGCTACGCTCATGGGCCTATTTCAATGGCCAGCGATTGCAGCTCCAAGATGTTTTACGAAGGTAACATTTAACATTTGTGGCGCAAAGATTCCGTCAACAGATGCAACAAGGGGGTGAATGTTGCATGTCACATTTCACAAGAGTTTGAATATTTCCTTATTTTTTCTTCTTCGTCATTAATATTTATTAGTTAATTTATACTCTTTATACTTATTGCTAATAACAATAGGTACATGTATAAAAAAGTATGACAAATTACCACAGAACCAATAATATTGCACCACTAAAACCACCACCAACTATTGTTTTAAAAACACACTTGAATGGCTAAAACTTTTTAACAAAAAAATAAAAAAAAACAACCGACTTCCAAAAAAACACTACAAAATGAAAAATTGCTTTATTTTCGGAAGTCGGTGTCTTTGGTTTTAATTTTTCGTTGCTTGCCATCGACTTCCTAAAATAAAGTATTATTTTAATAAAGTGGGAAAAATACGTATTATTGAAGCTAACAGAAAAACTACCCAAGCAAACTTAATAAAATGTCTATGGGACCACCTCTGAAGTATGACCTACCAAGTAAAAAAGGACAAAAAAAGCGACTTTAACTTGTAATATATGTAGGATACATTAGCCCATAAGCTTCCCACATCCTACTGCTGGGACACAGGCCTACTCTCTGTCTGGCCCACTCCCTCAGTGGGCCGTAATCCACCTCGCGGCAAGCGGGCCCAGTGCGGGTTGGTGGACGTCACGCTTTAGTAATATATGTAGAGTCTTACTTTTCAACCGACTTCAAAAAAAGGAGGAGGTTCTCAGTTCGTCGGTTTATATTTTTTTTTATCTATGCTGCCCGATTATGCTCGATTTATCGGGGAAAATACATTAAAAAAATCATCACTTCTCATCATCGCTCATCATCTTTTAAAAAATATTGCTTTCCCCGATGCAGGGACTTTAATTGTTGAGGAGTTCTCCAGGTACTTCACCATCAGCTCCACTGCACCATATGAGTTGTGACGAGCATCAATTGCTTACCAACCATATTAAAGTAATCGAATCGCAACCCATGAAATACATATTATTGAGTGGTTCCGGTGGCCATCTGTGTCCTTCATCATCAGTTCCACATTACCTCATGGTGCTTTCCGAGAGCAAAAGCACAAGTTACTATAATAAAAAAAAATACCCAAATCGCTATAGATGGTGTGCCTAGAATATTTGAAGAGTTCCTTCGATTTCTCCAAGATCCCATCATCAGATCGTGACCAAATGAGAATGGGACCAACTAAAAAGGTTTTCAATAAAAAAAAATTAAAAAAATTCATATCGGTCCTGTAATTTTTGAGTTTATTCATTCCAAACAAACATACAACAAATCAAATCTTTCTTTTTATAATATTAGTTTAGATAGCCTACGTTACTCAGTGATAATATAGCATTCTATTGGTGAACGTTTTTTTTTTAAATCGGTCCAGTATTTTTTGAGTTTTTTCGTTACAAACCAACATACAACAAATCAAAATATTTCTTTTTATAATATTAGTTTAGATTTAGATGTACTAGTCAAGTCGTTAATATTTCTTTGTTGTGAATATTTTATTCAGTAATTTCTTAAAGTGCATCTTCTCGAGTAAATTATATTCGCTCATTTTTCAAATCCTGTATGAACTATAAAGTTTCATCATTTGTGAACTGGTTTTCATTGCAGTATGAACCTGAGTTAGTACTGAAAACAGAAAAGAAAAATGTATTAAAAACCTGTAAAGATCAATCATTAAGTCAAGCAAGAAACCCGCGCGGGATGCGGGATGCGCTGTCAACTATATTGTCTGGATGTTTTCAAACTGGCGCTAATAGTCACGTGACTTCTTAAATTCTTATTCACTAACACAAAGGATGCGCGCAGTAGCATCCCGCATCCCCCGCGGGATTCTCCTCCTCAGCTTATATTTTGTTGTCAAATCTCATTTAAGCTGATTGAAACAATAGCCAATCAAATCACGTGACAAAGGATAAAATTTAATGGGTTTTCAGAGTTCGAGCAATAGGTAGTTCACACACAGTCGAAAAGAGTCTGTATAAAAATAAACCTACCCCTGCTACGCACAGGTGCAATGGCGACATGGTACAAATAGTGACGTCAATAAAAGCAAAATAGATTCCTCATACCTAGAAGGATATCCGAAAATTCCCCATGTATGTTCCGCGATTCTTGATACTTTTCGAGTTATGTTTTTTTTTAATTTCTTGGAAAATTTTATCAGCGACTCCAGCGATTGGGTCGATTAAGTACCAACTTTTATGTGATATTGTGCAAGCCTGCATTCCGCCTAGGTTTTTGAAATGATTTAGGAACCAAGCAGGGCCTGAATAAACCGTTTTATATCTTGAATAATGATTATTTTATTTCTGAAAGATTATTCCATAATAACGAAAATAGCAAAAAAAAAATATGTAAAAAAGCCGTATAAAACTAAAGGTAGGTTTTTTTAAGCGGTAAATCATTTAAATTTGAAAACTATCAAGAAACGCCGAACATACACGGTATTTTCGGATACCTTTGGGCATGCGGAATCTAATGTTTTTTTTTATGACGTCACTCATTTTACCATCCTAATTAAGTTAAATATTAATGTATTATGCACATAATCCTTTCTAAATAAATGCTATAAATTGTGCTAAAAACCGCAACAAAATCCATTGTAAAATTTAAAAGATGTAAGCGGTCAGACAGACAAGAAAAGTGACTTTGTTTTGTACCATTCACTGGTACTTTCCGGTGGGTGCCTTAAGCTACTTAGAGCCTCCGGCCAGGAGCAGGTAAAACTTCTAAATTAAAGCTAGGCGAACGCTCTCTCAGGGCACCCCCTGTGGGGTACGAACCTCGGCTTAGGGCGTCGGTGGGGGGAGGACAGAAAGAGGGGACAGGCTGGATCAAAATTTGGTTATCATCATGGTTATTAGGCGGGTTATTTAAAGCTACGTCCTCAGCTGCAACAACTGCTGGCACCTCGTTTTCGAGCAAGGGTCGGGGATGAGTATCAATTACTTGGGGACACGGTCGCAATCGCAAAGGACCTCAGCGGCGAGGTCGGAATGAGGCGCTAACAGACTGAGAATTCTGTCAATTTATATAAACTTACTTGGTGGTTTTTTATTGACGTTCGGAATTTCCTTAGACGCGGCCATCACAATAAACAAAAACATAATTAAAAACAGTATCTTCATGTTGATAATATAATTTAAATAAGTAAGGCACGCTATTAACTGTAAGATTATCCTTACAATGTTATTTATAATGGTTATTTAAATTATGCACAGACGTTTTGAAGCGAAGTTGTAAATATTATGTACTTTTTGCACTATGACTGTCCTACTTATCAGTAAAACTAGGGATGCGAAATAAATTATCGATAAAATATCGATCTGACCAAGATTATGTCTGGGCTTTAAAAGAGACTGTGACCTCTGTGTTTGTTTCGGTGTTCCTTTCCAGAGTAGTCGGAAATGAGACACCAACCACATCAATTTTTTTTTTTTTGAAGTGAAAAATCTTTAGACGCGTTGGGCATTTTTGATATGGGACTAAACCATTGATTTTGCGACACCGTGATGACACCAGTTTTTGACCATCAACGCGTTTATTACCGCGGTGCGTGGAGTAAAAGACATCAACGCGTTGATTTCCGTGGTGCCGATTTTTTTCAAGTTTTCACTTCTGTCGGCACTCCCGGACTGCCGCTGTTTGTTTTTTTTTTACCTCAAGACCTAAGATTTACTGAATTAAATATCATTTATCAAATGGCCTATGGACCATTTGGACATCTCGTGAAAAAGTTTTGAGGCCTAAATGTAGATGACTATAATGAGGAAATGCAAAGAATCGATGCATGAATTGTGTGTACGATGAAATGGCTAGGTGCTTTCTTTAAGTATATAGATATGTATGTAAGGAGACATACTGTGCTGACAGCAAATAAATTGTGATAAAGGCAGGGCGAATAATGACCTCTGGCCTTATTCAGCACCCCTGAATATATTCGGGTTAACTTCTGGCAGAATTAGGTTCAAAATGTGCATACTATCGATATTATTAATTTGAACATTATCGATACTTTCGTTCTGATAGCGCATCCCTAAACATGAGATACATATAGGGGCTTTACCGGTGAACCACAGATGAACCTTAGCGCGTTTATAAATAGTTTATCAATATCAGTATGTTGTTTGCAATTATCTTAAATTATAACTTATATTATAAATGCTAAAGTGAGGTTTTTTTGTTTATTTTTTTGTTACGCTAAAACGGCTGAACGGATTTGGATAAATTTTGGGACATGAGTAGACCATGACCTGCGTTAGGATATGTGATAGTTATTATCCCGATATTCCCACGGGATCAAAAGTATTTTGAGAGAAGTTTTATCTATCAAATGGAGGTGACACGTCGAACAAAGTGCATTGTTTAACGGGTCAGCTCGCTGCGTTGCCATCAGAGTGCTACGCACTTATTTATCAAATTATTTATTCGTTTGCAAACATGGGTAATTAATACAGAGATGTTTTCTTTTTTAGGGAGCCGACACTCAAAAAAAAAAAAAACGGAACCCAGTATAGGATCACTCGCGTGTCTGTCTGTCTGTCCGTCTGTCTGTCACAGCCAATTTGCTCCGAATCTAATGAACCGATTAAGTTGAAATTTGGTACACATATCAATTTCTTGTGACCCAAATACGGACGTATATCGAAAATAGATTAATGTTGAATGTAGGGGTCACCTATCGGGGGCAAATTGCACATTTGCAAACTGTACTGTGTGAATATCAAATTAACAAGCTTGCTGTGGGGATCACAAATTTATTTTTCATGTAATTTTAATATAAATACTTTTAAAGATAGTTAAGAAAATTGCTGAAAATTAACCATTCCCCCACTATCTCCGAAAACTCTGAGAATAAAATTTAAAAAAAAAATGAAAATTGTTCTATACTTATAGATTACAGGAAAACCTATAAAAAGTCTATGGTCTTAAAATAACATGATAAATCTCCCAATATTGTGCGTACAAACTTACATTTGCAGTTGGAATGTATCGGAGAACATGTTTTTCAACTACAATGTTAAGTTTGTCCTAGAGATAAATTCATCCCAACAATGGAACCCTTCATTGTGTGTTGGCCGGTTTTGTTATAATAGTGCTCCATGTTCTGCCATCACATGGGCATACAAATCATATTTAATTTACACATTATAATTTTAAATAATAATTAAGAAATTACACTAATACAAAATAAAAATTAATGTCAAATCGTTTGAATTATAGTTATTTATTCGAGTCGGCTTTGTTCGGCGCGATTCGCCACAGCCGAGCTGCAAAATTGTTTGTTTGTAAGTTTTTATGTAGGGGGTAATCTCCGGATTTACCAGACGGATTTGAAAAAATATTTTAATTTGATAGCCCAACTCTTGAGGAAGGTTGTAACCCTAGCTTCTGCCCGAAAGAAGTTGCGGGCAGAAGCTGGTGTTATTTAAGGCACGGTTGCCTGTCTAGTTTTAAGTAGATAATTTAAAAAACTGAATTTTGGTCAACAAAATTACAACTAGGAGGAAAAAAAAATGTTTTTGTCATTAAATATTTATTAATCAATTTGTAAGTAATCTTTGTATTTACTTAACACTAATAACAATAAAATTCCAGTTAATGCTGATCTCGCATTTTATAGGATATCCGTACAATTGATGTGTAGCCGTGTGTACTTAAATAAAAAATATGACAAATGACCACAAAACCAAAACTGCACCACTCACACACACACACACACACACACACACACACACACACACACACACACCTCACACTCATCCTACTTGGAATAGCTAAAACATACATAACTTGCTTCCTCACATATTATAAAATAGTCCCCCGCCGCGTCTGTCTGCCTGTCTGTCTGTACGCGATAAACTCAAAAATGCTGAACGGATTTTCAAACAGTTTTCATCAATGGATAGAGTGATTCATGCGGAAGGTTTTAGTGTATAATTCATTAAGGTTTTATGTAAATTGGCTGAAATTTGAATTTGATGATTATTGTTGAAGATGTCGGAAAACATCATGCCGACTGGGAACTTTATTGGCGTGCGCCAGGGAAATGGTAAAAGTTACATAAAATGTATGTTCTGCAATATTATTCATCTTAAAAAGTACAACAAAAAAGTCCGTAATGGCGTATGTGTCTATCTTCTAAGGATGACCCCCAATAACCATTTTTATCTTTCAAAATTTGATAAAAATTTCATTGTTATTTCCGAAGCTATTTTGACCTGATTAAAATATGCCGTGACAACATTTCATTTAAATGAATAGTTTAAAAGATATCACAGATTCAAAATTACGCGTGACAAAATAATTATGGTTCATCATAACGCGGGCGCAGCTCGGCTTTTAGGTATGAAATCCCGGTATCGGTAGTACGTTCCCGTGGAATATTTTCCGACATCCACAAAGGGCAAAAGCTAGTATCTTTATAAATTATAGCCCATGTTACTCAGTGATAATATAACAATCTACTGGTGAAAGAATTTTTTAAATTTGTCCAGTAGCTTTTGAGTTTATTAATTACAAACAAAAAATACACATCTTTTCTCTTCATAATATTAGTGTACCCGCTACATCATCACATAAGAATAATTACTATTTTAAATAGTCCTAATTAAATAAAGTGCAGTGCTAATATTAGGTAAATTTTGTTGTATGTAGATTGAAGATTCTATTGCCGTGTACGATTGCCAAGTCATTCTATTCATTCTATTTATTAAAGAAATAAAGATGACAACAAATAGATAAGTACTGAATAAATTAACAGACTTGATTTTACATTAGATCTATTTTTGCGGTGCCCCCCGATAAATTAAGTATTAGTCAAGTCATTAATATTTCTTTAATGTGAATATTTTCATTTTCATCAGTAATTTCTTAAAGTGCTTCTTCTCGGGTAAATTATATTCGCTCATTTTTCAAACCTTGTATGAGTTATAAAGTTTCATCATTTGTGAACGAGTTTTCATTGCGTAGAACTGAGTTGATTCTGAAAACAGAAAAGGAAAATTTATTAAAAAAAACTGTAAATATCAAATCAACTATGGGCGCCGGGAGCGGGGTGCACGGAGTGCATTGCATCCCCCTGGCTTCAAAATAAAATATAACATACGTTTAAAAACATTCAGACCTTAAGAAATATCCGAAAACGCCTAACATAATAATAAACAACTTAACCTATTCGAGGTGAGATCCTAAAATTTTCGAGCTCGCTTCGCTCGCTCTTACATTCTAGAATTTCCCAATTTTGTAACTTCTTATGTCGACTAATTACCGAACTCTGTTTCCGAAAATCTAATCAGCCCTAGCCTGGTGCTAAAATTATTGACTTTGCTTCGATCGCTCTTGCATCCTACTCTATCTTAATTATTAAGCTTCTTTGTATAAATCGACACAATTAGTCCACTTTCTGTACGAATGGCCAAATAAAACCGATCCCATTCAAGGCGGAATGCAAAAAATACCGAGCTCGCTTGGCTTGCTCTTGAATCCTAAATTCTCTTATTTGTTAAGATTTTCTGCAAAGTCGACAAGTTACTCCTTGTATGAACAGACAAACTATAACCTAACATATCCGAGGTGAACTGCAAAAATTATCGAGTTCGCTTCGTGGAGTTGAAGATGCACTCCCCGAAAAAAACCTGCCAGCGACCATGAATATGAGTAAATAATGTATTAAAATGAATGTTCATATTATTGATAAAATTCATATTGCAAGCCGTAACCTATACAGGACTATAGGGCTGTTAACCTCAGTACTTGACATTCATTTAAAAAAATATTTACTCAAGGCGTTCCTGAGAAAAGGACAAACAGACAGACGGGCAACAAAATAAATTAGGGTTCTCTAGGCCAATTTTCAAGAGGAGGCTCCCTAAATTGTATATTAATTTGCATTATAATTCTGAAAAAGTAAATCAAAATTAAACTTTAGTAAATGATTTATTGGATTTTTTTCTTTCCATATATAAGACAGTTACGTAATTGGAACACTTTCGCTCGATTCATTTTTTATTCGAAAATCATGTCTTTTTTAAAGATTATTTGAAACAAATACAAGATCGTCGAATAAGGAAATATAGTTTATTATACTGATGTAAGATTTTTTTCTCTAGATCAATTATTACTTCAGTTATAAACGAAATAAGAATTTAAACTTACGACGTTTAGTATCGTGCTCGAACCAAAGAGCGCACGCGATATTCAACTTTATTACTGATGTGTCAGCGATTAGCACATAGTGGAGTGGAGGGGTGCATGGGGGTGGAGTTTGCGTGGAAATTGTCTTTGGAGTGATTCAGGGACTCTGAACGACACACAATAAAAGTTTTATTATTACGCCTATGCGCTTTTAGTGTCTCTCAAAGTATAAGGTGCAGAAAACAGTTTCTGTACCTTCGAAATGACCTACTGAACCCTTATTTATATTGATAACCATGTGTTAGTTCTCTTCAGATGTAAGGGATATCGCTATCGCGCTCGGTAACGATACTGGTTCGCCTTCTATTTAGTCAATTTAGACCAGTAGCGATACTGAGCGCGACAGCGATATCCCTTATATCTGAATAGGTTTTTAATTGAATAATACGGTACTTATACAAACTTATTATTCATCGAAATATCTACAGCCTTTTATTAGAAAAAATCACACTAGCAGACGGAGAGTTCTATCAATTATTGGTCCATTTTGTTGTCCGTGCTCAATAAATAAATTAAATAGGGATGATGCTAAAGTAAAAAAAAAAAAAACATTTTATTCCTTCAGTTAGATTGATTAAAAAATATTAGACACATATTTTTTTACTTTATCATATTAATAAAAAATGACTTAGATAAGACGCATTATAGTTTGGGAGTGGAGGTCGCTACGTCTCAAGTAAGTATAAAATCTACATACTCGTGACGTCATGGCACATTTTAACTCAATGTATCGCCGTAATCTTTAGATTACGTTAAAAAAAAAATAGGGAGTCCAATATTTTTTAATAATGCAGCTGACAGGAAACAAAAAAAAAATTGCGATTGTCCCTTTACTCACATAAATGAACAACACTAAGGAAATTATAAACTTACTTGGTTTTTTTGCACCCAAAATATTTTTTGACGAAACCGCAGCCATCGCAATTAACAGTATCATTATTAAAAACAGTATCTTCATGTTGCTAATTTTAAGTAAGTAACGTACGTCTTTTAACTGTTTTTCCGTTCAATGTGGGTAAACCTACGTACAAACGTTTTGAAGCAAAGTGATTCACAAATATGATTTAAGACTACTGATCAACAAAACTAGGGTTGCGAAAAAAGTATCGATAATTTGTTTGCGATACTTATGATCTGACCAAGATTATGTCTGGACTTGAAAAGAGATCGTGACCTCTTTTTTTTTGGGTTGGAAATCATTAAATAACTTATCAAGCTCTGGGCGGAGCGGAAGGGCGTGTCAGACTCTTACTGACTAAAACCCACCCGTGTTCCTTCGGTTGCCCTGTTGCCGGGGGCCACGATCTCCCTTTCAGTTTTCTTCACAACCCCGGCAGAGATTGTGACCTCTGAGATTGTTTCGGTGTTTCTTCCCAGAGTAGTTAGATAGGAAACACTAACCTCATTTAGTTTCTTTTTTTTATATCAACAATTGTTTGTTCACATCAATTTACAGAAATAAATATGATTTATCATAATATACGTACAACAACACCTATGGTCAATTTGGACATGTTGTGAGAA
The DNA here is from genome assembly GCA_916610215.1 of Omphaloscelis lunosa. NCBI lineage: Eukaryota > Metazoa > Arthropoda > Insecta > Lepidoptera > Noctuidae > Omphaloscelis > Omphaloscelis lunosa. The sequence continues at coordinate 4,608,589 of OU744271.1, forward strand.
AAGTTTTGAGGCGTAAATGTGGATGACTATACTGAGGAAATCAAAAAACGATGGGTGAATACGGTAGTTGCCTAGATAAGAAAAAGAAAATCTATTTAGTCCGTCTTTCAGATAATAAAAAAATATTAGACACGTATTTTTGCTTAAACATATTAATAAAAAATAACTTAGAAAACACGCATTAAAGTTGCGGAGTGGGGGCTCGCTACGTCACAACGCAGTATAAAATCTAGCAAGGCGTGACGTCATGCCACATTTTAACTCAATTTATCGCCGTAATCTTTTGATTACGTCAAAAAAGATAAAAATACGTATCCAATATTTTTTATTAATCTTCCGGACAAAAAAATATTTTTTTGGACACAGGCCTATTGTGTGAAATATGATATATGGCTGCCTACTGTAAGCAGAGACCAACCGAAAACGGAAACGAAATATACCCGTATTTCGTTTACCTTTCTGGTCATGATTCTTTATCGGCCGAAAATAGGAAAAAAAAAAAAATATTTGGAATTTTTTTGATGTTGTTTTTATTTTGATAAAAAGTATAACAAAAGTAAAAGGAATACATTTACTTTATAATACTTTGACCGTTAAAAGTTAAATAATACAAACTATCCCATTCCCGCAAATCATTTATTTAGAGAAAATCCATGTTTAAGACGCAGATATATGACAGTGACCTTGAGTGGTTAGCTCACGCAACGTCCAGCCAGTAATAGGACTCGCCCATCAAGGAGCACTGTCCCAAATTAAACACATAATTAATTTATTATACATAAAACAAAAGTTATTTTAATAAAACTCGTATACTAAAAGATCAATAATTAAATTATCTTTAAAATGGTGAAAGTTTCAGAAAAATACGCTTGATAGATTTTGCGCGATTCTCGGTTTTTTTTTTATCCGCGTTAGACCTAACTTTATAAAAAAAAAAATTATAAAATTTAATATTAACCTAATCTTATATAAAAATTATCAAACTTAAAATCTAATCTAATCTAATTTATTCTATGTAATTCAATTTATTTATTGTAATTCAATTTTGCTTTTAATAATTTATTTTCATTTAAACTATGTATTACTTATTTTAATTAATTAATTATGTTATTATCTGCGCATAATGTAGTGCATGCTGTGCTTTTTTATAAGTAATGAGGCGCTTAGACTTAAGTTTGCAATGTACTAATTATAAAGTAATAGTGTACTCATTGTTGAAGAGCCTAATAATAAATAAATAAATAAACTTTACAAATTAATTTCACTATGTAATATAAACATAATCCAAAATATGCTTATATTAAAATATTAATGAAGTGCTCTAATTTAACATATATTTTTTACAAATCATTAACACTACTCGTTTAAACGTCATTTGCAGTATAAAATCATTAAAAGTCGGTTATCGTCGCCTTAAATGGTTAAAAGATTGACACTGCATTTCTACTACTTTTATTATACTTTTATCAAACATTTTATTTTAAATATAAGTTGATGACAGAGATGTATGGAATACGATATGCTCCGCTGACCCCAACAGGTTAACTTCTAGCAGAATTATATTCACAAATTTTGTGCCACTTAGCAGATAGTGCCTATTGCATGACATTTAGGTATCTCGTAGAGGCTGTTTTATTTTCTTCTCATGTGTATATTATCGATACTATTAATTTGAACATCATCGATACTTCTGATATCACATCACTATACATTGATATAGGGACTTTACTAATGAACCACAGATGAACCTTAGCGATCGACATGTTTAAACATTATAGACCTTAGTGTAAAGACATAACCTTGATTGTTGCTTACTTCAAACCTAATTAGAATTCAATATAGTTTATCCTTATCAGTTAGTTCGCAATTATTGTTCATTTGATAGATAATGGCAGATGTTTTAGCTATCAAATCAGCTACTTACATCTGCCTACTAAAACGCTCACCTCACTACGTTGCTGTCACGCGTGCTAAGCACTTTTTCGAGTCGGCATGTTTCGGCACAGCCGGGTGGCAAAATGTACATCTAATTTTGCCGCCAGCCTAGGCTGAATCATGCCGACCCGAACATGTATTTAGCACTCCTTTGTACATGACGCTCTAGTGGAATAGTCTACATCAGCTCAGTAGACAAAGTAAAAAAAAAACCGATCAAGAGCGAGTCGGACTCGCGCACTGAAGGCTTAGTACCTACCCATTATACCGCCATAATAAAATTGGTATCATTTTTATTGGTAAAAAGATATGGGCAAATTTAGATTTACGCAAAAACTTTTAATTAAGTACCAAAATTTACCTTTATTTTCTCTTTATTTGTGCTGTAAGACCTTGCTTTTAGCCAAATTTCGTGATTACAAAAACTGAATGTTGACAAGATAAATTACAACTACGAGGAAAAGAATTACAAATAAAAACTACCGACATCATTAGGTAATTAAATATTTATTAATATATCCAACTATTTCAGTGGTTCCTACAGTTTTGAATCCCAGTGACTAATTTGACAGAGGCAAATGTCAAACTCCAAATTGAAAAAACAAACAACAATCACTTGAAATGTCTCTGGGATTAAAAAACGAACTTTAGTAATTTCGGCGGGACTACTTGCTGCATCGCGTCGTCCGACATTGCGAGTTCACGGACGTCACACTGTTGTGTCTTCGATTATTTTCTAGCACATGCAGATTTACTTACAATGTTTTCCTGTGCCGTTTTAGAGCAGTAGTTATGAAACTAAGTACAGCTGTACAAAGAACATTTGGTCCGTGGACTAAATTGAATTGTTTTTTTTGTCTTGCCATCAATTTCGATGTTTCAATTTTTACATCTGCCGGGCGTCCCGTGACGATCTACTTTTTTTAATACATTTAATGAAAAATAATTCTCGAATGTTCACCCAGTCAACGTCGTTCTAGCGCGGAAATATCCTTGTAGCACTGTAGCACATTCCTCGGTGCGAACTGGCCGGTTTTTTTGGTCTTATCCATATTTTTTTTCATATCATCTTTTGCAAAATCTTTTATCATAATCCGTGTCAACAACCGTGATTTGTTCTTCGTTTTTTCTGTAAAATCGTCCTCCCAAACCCTTTATAGTTGCAAATAATTTGTTTAGCTGGTTGAAACCTGTCAGGTGCTGAATCTGAGAACAAATATTAAAATAGTAAACTTCTTAAATAAGTACCTATTCTAAATCACGGGGTACTGACGAAAACCTGCGGGGTAATTAATTGCTAACACATAAGATAGCAATCGATCGCAATGCCAAAGAACGTGGCTGTCATTGCGAACTGTCAGAATTAATCTGACAGTTCGCAATGACAGCCACGTTCTTTGTGTTATTTACGTTGTTGAGAAGACACATTTTTCAAACCTATGAAGCAAAAAATCAATCAATCTGCCTACCCTTTTCCCTAACTATGTTGGGGTCCGCTTCCAGTCTAAACGGATGCAGCTGAATACCAGTATTTTACATGGAGCGACTGCTTATCTGACCTCCACAACCCAGTAACTGGGTAATACGATACCCCTTAGTAAGACTGGTTGTCAGATTTTCGGTCTTCTGACGACCCGTAACGACTGTCAAAGATCCACGAATGACAGCCGGGACGTACGGCTTAACGTGCTTTCCGAAGCACGGAGGATTCTCGGTATGTAAAGATATAACCCATCGATGGACCAACCCCGGCAAGCGTGGCTTAACTTGAAGGATCGACCCGTGTGGCTATCATTACTTAGCCATGAGCTCCTCAAACCTATGAAGCAATGGATATCAAAATGAAAGGCATTGTGATCGATTGCCATTTATGTGCGACATGCAATTATCCCGCAGATCATGTTTCTAATTCGTAATAGTTAAAGCAACAGTCTTAAAAATCGGTCTATTGAATCGTTAGAAAGGAGTGCAATAATTAAAAAAAAACTTACCATAATCATTAACAAATGTATCGTTTGCCGTGGCAGCAGTAACTAACAAAAATATTAAAATTAAAATCTTCATGTCTGATATCTGACACAACTGTTCTCCTCAAATGATTTCCTTATAACTAGTCACTGGGGTAAAATCCGGCCCATTATAAATGAATTGAAGTTATTTAATCATGATTCATAATGCTAAATAGTAACATTAACTACCTAATCAAGAATTTGTACGTAAATTTTCATTTGCTTGCGTATGGGCACACCCACATATACAAGTTACGTTGGCGCCCCTCCCTATAGGACGTCACCGACGCGACGCGGCGACGACGTAGGAATTACGTAACTCTACTACTGCAAGGCTAACATGACAAGCGCAAGAACGCTCTTTTTCTCGTTTTATCGTAATTTGTATACGATTCTGACGTCATTCTAATGCCTAACATGACCGTAAACGACGAGTAAACTCGAAAAAGGCACCTTGACATTTCTGTATCGCGCGACGGGAGACCGATGTTGCAAATTATTAAAACAAATTATTTTTATGATAGCAACATCGGCTTTAAGTTCCGTTTCTTTCATTAAATTTTATGCATGGATTAATATGTACTTTATTGAATAAACGTCTCTCTCTCTTAATTATTCTGTCTTTTAATTATTTATGTTTAGTTTTTGTGTAACCGACTTTTTGATTCAAATTAAATGATTTCTTTGGCATGCTGAAATTAAAATACAAAATGACGGAAATTATAATTAGTGGCACCTATAGGTACTCATTAGATAATCACAACAAATGACAAATGGGATGACGATAATAACTTGACAAATCGAAGTTTACTATTGTAACAATCAACATAAAGTCATTGCAAATTTTGTTAATCACTCACCAAAAGGACTGATGTTCAGATAAATTGGCAGCTGGAGTTGATTCCGCTATTATAAGCATGAAAATTGTTAATCACCACCCTTAGGAAATAAACTGGTGATTTTAGTCATTATGTTGCGAAGATTTGATATTGCCATACAGCCATAATCCCTAGATTTCGTTAATCACCATAATTGGTAAAGTGACTGGTTATTACTGAAAGTAATAGTCATCTACGTAATAGTGCTCCCCTCCACCACAGTTTCTCTCGCAGCCGCCGAAAGGAACTCACATCGGTGTACACCCACATTTCATCAGTTTTTAAGGGTAAAAAAAAAATGTCTACAATAAGTACGACTATGATTCTGCCATCTTATTTTCGAGTTTTTTTATGTATCATAATTTTATCTTTTTGTCTATCGTCATCAAAATCAAGGACGACTAAATACGACACAATGATAGAAAAAACGCTGATTATCTCGTGTTGAATTGTCAAAAATCGAGATAACTAACGTGTCATGTTAGGGTTGGTCGACAAAACATAAATTTGACAGAACGAGTCGAGTATTTTGTATGGCGTAGCTGACAGAAAACGATAAAACTACAGAAATTGACAAAAATTAGTCACGCGAGAGTGGATAATTGTCGCTGCGCTGGAGGCTTTAAGTTTAAAAGCTTAAGGCAGCCACAGGAAAGTCCGGTTAAGCAGCCATGACCTCTTAGGTCAGCTGCGAGATGCCATATTAAAAAAAAAGAAACGAGAATTATCACAGCTAAGCAGGCTTTACAAGTTAACGAGTAATAATGGACAACTTACATTTGCGGTTGCAAAAACATGTTCTCCCATACATTCCGTATGGGAGAACATGTTTTCAACTACAAACTTAAGTTAAAGTTAATTATTTTAACTGAATGTCGACTAACTCCTGGAAAAATTATCCCTCAACTCAATAATTACTCGTCCTATAATACGTCCCACCAGTTGAACCAAAACGATGGGGTAGTTGTCTTTATTAAAAATAACTTAAAATCTAAAGTTAAGGAAGTAAAATTATCTCAGGCTTCTTGTTTACAGCTGGACATACTGAATAATATTGTATTGTGCATTTATAGATCCCCTTCAAATCAGAACACGGAGGCTTTTATCAGTTCCTTAAGCTCCCATTTAGATACTCTGCAAACTCAGAAAAATATCATTATAGCGGGAGACATTAATATAAACATTAGACCCAAAGATTCTGAATCTTCTTATGAACACAGAAATAGAACTACTTACTTTAACACCCTATCCCTGTACGGAATATTACCTGGGCACACTCTACCTACGAGGAATGAAAACTGTTTAGACCATTTTATGTTGAAAATAAACAAACAAAAAACCTCGGCATCTATCGCTATCTTACACACTAGTATTACTGATCACTACACCACACTTCTATCCCTATCAAAGTTAAAAAATACCCCATTAGCTAACAAAACTAGATCAACTGTGGATTTTGAGCTAGCACTTAAGTACATACAAGAAAGTAATCTAGCAGATTTACTTTTTTGTAATGACCCTGAAACCCTGACTAACCTACTAATAAACAAACTAACGGAGTCCATCAATAAAAATACTATTATCACTAAAATCCCCAACAGTAAGCGCATTATAAAACCATGGATAACCCCAGGAATTTTACGTTGTATTAAAAATCGTAATAAGCTACAAAAAGATAATAAAAGAGATCCACACAACGACATATTAAAAATAACATACATTAGATATAGAAATCACTGTAACAAACGAATCAAAAAACTAAGAGGAAAATATGAAAGAGAATTAATTACAAAATCAGTTACTAATAATAAATTACTTTGGAAGAACATTAAAACTATAACTTTCACAAATAAACCTAACCATTGCAATACAGACTTACTTAATATAAAATCAACTCCTCAAGAATCAGTTAATTATATTAATGAATATTTCGCGAACATTGGTAAGAGCCTTGCTCAAAAAATCCAGCCAACTCTAGCCTATGATCAAAATGAACCACACTGTTTACAACGAACTCAACCCAATTCTTTCGTAATGTTAGACACTGACGATATTGAAGTGAATCATATCCTAATGAGCCTTAAATCTGACAGTGCGTCTGGTTGGGATAATGTTTCCACTGCATTTCTAAAATATATAAGAAAGGAGGTTGTTCCTATAATTACACACCTTGCTAATCTTTGCTTTGGTGAGGGCACCTTCCCGACTTCTTTGAAGCTAGCCATTATTACACCAGTGCACAAGGGTGGGGACAGCGACGATGTCTCCAACTTTAGGCCCATATCTGTATTAACCTCTATATCAAAAAATTTAGAAAAACTTATGAATCTAAGGCTCTTAACATACCTAAAAGATCTCAACGTATTATCTGAGTCACAATTTGGCTTTCGTAGAGGGATTTCCACTGAGGATGCAGTTACTGCACTAAGTAATCATTTAACTGAACAGCTTGATAAAGGTAAAAAGTGTGTAACTGCATTCTTAGATCTAAAAAAAGCCTTTGATACCGTCTCTGTCCCAATACTTGTAAGAAAACTGGAATGTATCGGAATTCGTGGAACACCTCTTAGCCTCTTCAAGGATTATCTCAGAAACAGGAAACAGAGAGTTAGAGTGGGTCAGTACACTAGTGAAGACGCACACACGTCTTATGGCGTCCCGCAGGGAAGCGTATTGGGACCTACATTGTTCCTTATCTACGTTAATGAACTCTGTAACATTAATATTGCAAACGCACAAGTATTCTGTTACGCGGATGATACTGCTGTAGTCTTCACCGGGGATACTTGGCAGAGTGTTAGGCTTAGTGCTGAGTCAGGCTTGGCAAAAATTGCCAAGTGGTTAACAATTAATTTGCTTACATTGAACGTAACAAAAACAAATTACATTTGCTTCAGTGTCGGGCAACGTACACAACCAGGTAAAGATTTTAATGTAAGAATTCATAATTGTAATAACGGCAATCGCAAAAGTTGTGACTGCTCAACAATCAACAAAGTACCTCATATTAAGTACCTAGGCGTTATTTTGGATCAGAGACTGTCATGGTACCCGCACATTGACCAGGTTGCCAATAGAATCAGGAAATTAAGCTGGATTTTCAGGACTCTTAGATACGTCGTCCCAAGGACTGCCGGTAATAACTCAGGCCATCAAAAAGATTTCCTTAAAATGATTTATATTGCGCTAGTCCAGTCAGTACTATCCTATTGCATCCCTGTCTGGGGTGGTGCAGCCAAAACAAAATTTCTAACGCTAGAAAGGGCACAACGCGCCCTTATCAAGTGCATGTATTTTAAAAAAAAGAGATATCCTACTGAAGACCTATTTCGACTTAGTAATTTGCTCTCAGTCAGGAAACTGTATATAACACAAATTACTTTAAAAAAACATAAGTCTCTTTCTTATGATGCTGGCATACTGTCAAAAAGAAGGAAAGACATGATATTAAATGTCCCCAGGACAAGGACTTTATTTGCCAGTATGCAACTTAGCAAACGATCTGCAGAAAACTAAAACACTAAAAACTACTATGACAGTAAAAAAGTAATAATGGAATGGATACAAACGCTCACCTACAATGATACCGAAACACTTCTGAAACCTTGACACATACACATAGGTACACACACTCACGCTCACTCTCTCTCTCTCTCACATATACTCACTCACAAACTTACACCCACTCATACACACATTTAATTTGTAAGTTAATCTTAATCCTAATTAGTCTTAGTATAATAATAATACGCTGTGCTTTTTGTATAATACGACCTGCTATGGAAGAGCGGACTCTCCTAACACAGGCACTATCTGCCTAAAAGGAGGATCCAATCACAAAATTTTGTAAAAACTTAAACTTGTTCTACCAATAAACTATTTTATTATTATTATTTATAAAGGGTTAAAGGTTAAGATAAATTCACACCCTTCATTGTGCGTGTACCGACACGCACTTGGCTGGTTTTTTTTAAAAGCATTCATTCTAAATTCCTAGTTCGAATAGGAACGAATCCTCGTTGGATAGTTAGCTGTAGTTTCATTCCATGTGCCAACCTCGGCTTGGAATGAATGATCATAATAGTTAATTGTAGTAACTTCATTCGTTAAAAGTTGTTTTAAGAATCATTTCGGTTTTCTTTCTAATTCTCCGGCTGTGGTAAACGTTATTCACAGGTAAAATAAAAATAGTTGCATAACATCACGGAATCATGTATCACATGTATTATGTTCGCCTGTATTACCAAATGAGGAAAAACACCCTAATTTCGACATCGTTACGATAATAGAGGAGCCATGTTTGGTTACTGAAAATCCAATTTTTGTTGTTCATTTATTTGAATTGTAAGTACGTTTGAATGTTAGCCCCTAGTAATCAAACGGCAAATCACGCAAATAGGCCAAGTATGCGTTGGTCGAGCGACGGGCTCGTCGAACGTATAATGGGCCTTTTTGCGTGATTTGCGTGATTTGCGTGTACTTTGCGAGCGCGCTTGTCCAACGTGTACTGGCTTAAAAAAAAAGAATGTAGTCCACATTGAAGGAATCCTTAAAGAAAAACTAAAATAAAACTAAAAAACATACTATCAATTTACCGGGAAGTCACAAATTCAAATTAGGCGGTAAATAATTAAAACTAAACACGACCCTACATCAGTAATTAAATATGTATTAATTGATTTGTACTTTTTTATTTAAAGGCGGGTCTAAAACGGCCACATTAGCAATTCCTCTAAAAGCAATTCATTTTCTGAATTTCCAGCAATCCTCTAAAGTGACACAAGTATTTTAGCTGAATCATATTCAATTCAATTCATATCAAAATCATATTTGGTTTAAATATTGCCTCATGAAAAAATGAAGACCGTAATTTACCCGGATAATTTTTCTTTATAGTTTTTATTAATCAAATGAGATTTTTATTCTTTATCTCTACAGTTTAAATGTTATTTCATTATATTACAAAACTGTCAAACAGATGAATTGCGAAATATGAATTGAATGCAGATAATATTATGAATTGTCAGTTTGTGACAGTTTGTGTGATTCATAATATTATCATTTTATGATTCTGCCAAAGCGGCGGTTTTTGGCCCCCAAAACTATCGCACCACTCCTAAAATCAGACACTTGAAATGGCTAAAACATACATCGTCAGCCTATAATCCTCCCATTGAATAAAGTCTATTATCAAAATGAACTGTGCATGACATTCATAGCCAAGAGGCCGTTTTCACACTGCGATAATAACGCACCCGATATATCATCAGCTCGAACGACTACGTTATCCACGGACAATATCGGAACGATATCGGTATGAGGCAAGATAAACCTATAGCTTATTTTCATGCTTTTTTTTTTCTGTATGTCATCTCATACTACTACTCTGACCTCTGAGGTCATGACTATTTAACCGGTCAATCCTGTGGTTGCCTTAAGCTGCTACACTCAAAGCCTCCAGCCAGGGGCATACAAACTAAGCTAAAAAGCTAGGTGAACGCTCGCTAAGGGCACCCCCTGTGGGGTACGAGCCTCGGCTTAGGGCGTCACCGGAGGGAGGACATCAAAGATGGGACGGGCTGGTTGCGCGATTCCAAAAGTGTGACAGTATATTCGAAGTAACAATGGCAGCAGTAAACGATATCGGCACGACAATGACGGGGACGATACCGTTGACTACACCGACACAGTGTGAAACCATTTAGTACAACCCGGTCACATTATCTCGAGACCTCGCTGGAATGCGAACCTCCCGCCCCGTTCTCCTTTCACCTCCCCGCGCTCACCACGGCGCGTCAGTACGGTTAGCACTTTCGTTGCCGATACGCGACGTGACGTCATCGACGCCAGGTCTCGAGATAATGTGACCGGGTTGTAGTTGTATGAAACTAGCAGTCCGACGATATCGTGTCGTTATCGTTATCGTCCAATGTGAAATCGGTCATAAGCTACATTAGCCAGAACATACTCGCATAACTGTTAAAAACAGAAAATAATTACTGTAGCTGAAGTCGGCATGGGAAATATAATCTTCCCATTGCTGGGAATAGGGTTACCATCTGTCCGGATTTGTCCGGACATGCCCGGACTTCTGGACTTTTGACCGGCTCTTTAATTTGTCCGGATTTTTTGGCTTGGATGGAATACGAGTAATAAAACTTATTTAATTAAGTAATAACAAATAAGTCCTTAATATTTATTAACTTCTAATTCATCTAAAAACAAAATATAAATATTTTTTAACAATCAACTTAACGAGATCAAACAGGTGGATTTTGTGACTAAAATGTCAGGCTTTTTGTCAGGACTTTTCAAATTTCTAAATGGTAACCCTAGCTGGGAGTCATGCATGAGTGGGCCGTAATCCAACACGTGGGCACAATGCAGGCTGGTGGACGTCACAATGTCTTCGCAGTTTTGTTTCTAGGACGTGCCGGTTTCCTCACGATGTTTTCCTTCGGCTTTTGAAGCAGTGGTGATGAAACATATTGCTCATAGTAAAGTACACTTCTTGGTTCGACTGGACTAGTTTTTGTACTTTGATTATAGTGATCATTTAATATTTTCCCTAGTCTTAAATCATAGGCCATTTAACATAAGCTTCTTTTTTGAGTTTAATCATCATCGCAATCTCCTTTATAACTGCAAATAATTTCTGTAGCCGGTTTCATATGACCGGGGCCGGCTGAAAAAAAAATCCTATTAAACTTATAAACCTTTAAATCCTGGGAATACTGAAATGAAATGAAATTGTTTATTCTGTAAGTACGATATCCGAATCACTTTTACATGCCATATTAAAAATATAAAAAAACTAGCTGCGCCCCGCGGTTTCACCCGCGTAAGTCTCGATTCCGTGGAAATATCGGGATAAAAAGTATCCTATGTATTAACCCAGGTTATAAACTATCTGTGTGCCAAATTTCATCCAAATCCGTTCCGTTATTTTTGCGTGAAAGATTGCCAAACATCCTTACTTCCTCACAAACTTTCACATTTATAATATTATTTATTATTATAGTAGGATAAGCTACATGGAGTCGACATTTCCTATCTGACCACCCCTGAGAAGAAATGGCGAAATAAACTCAGGGGTCTAAATCTCTTTTAAAGTCCAGACATAATCTTGGTCAGGCCATATGAGGACCATGTAGATTAGTGTCTGAAATGGTCTTTCGAGGAAAGAACCACACAGATTAAAGTGCACTAGTCCAGTCTGTGCTAGCATTTGTCAGTAATCGTGTAGCTTAAGTCAGAACTTAAAGCTTAGCAGAGCTTTAACTGAAAGCTTGATCAGGTTTCTGACGAGTTGCATCCGGTTACAAACTGTATGATTTACAACTGTATTATTTAGACAGAAGTCTGCCTCGCTGCTCTGCAGAGTGCGAGCCAGTTCCAAATTCATCCTGAAAACCATTGCAGGGAGGTACGATTCACCTATATTGTGTGATATTGTGCGAAGGTGTATCTCCAACAATAGGCTTGTAACTATATAGAATACTAACATAGTTTTTTTTTAAGATATCTTCTTACTAACCCCTATGGATGTACCGCTAGTCCGAAATAAAGATTATTTTATTTTATTTTATTTATTTACAAAAAAAAAATCTTATTGACTCTCAGATCTCATGTAGGTAAACTGCTGTGATGGTTGCCATTGCAACTGCCAATGAAGTCACATGACCCGACAATTAACAAGAGAGTAATTTCATGAAGATTTCAAAAACTATTTATTTCAAACTAGTTTCTGTCCGCGACTTCGACCGCGAGCTCCAAACCTTCCACAAGAATTGGGTTATCCAATTCAAAAATATTTTTTCAAATCCAACTGGCAGTTACGGAGATTATCCCATACAAACTTACGAACGAACAAACAAATTTTACCTCTAATATTATAAGTATAGATAAACTAGTTAACTGATTCAGGCGTGACCTTGCGGAAATCCATTATAAAATGATGATGTGGATATATTTAGTAACCTGTTCCGCTTAGCTATTTCTATAGAGTCTTAAAAAGACCCTGGAAGAAATCGACATGTGTTTCACCTCTCAACGAGGCATCCTCAGGATGACGATTAACTTGTCGCGAACTCGAACACGGCGTGTTGCCACACCAAGCACCGAACGCAGACCTCGCTCTCGCGTCTGCGCTCGGTGCTTGGTGTGGCAACACGCCGTGTTCGAGTTCGCGACAAGTTAATAGCTAAGCGGAACAGGTTACTAAATATATCCACATCATCATTTTATAGATAAACTAATTACAGGCAGTTTTAAATTGTCAAGGGGTCGGTCGGTCCGAAAGATGAAGCTTGTTGCCTATTCTAAATCAGTACCCTAATTGCGTAATACACGATCAATCACAATTTGTTTCGATTTGAAATAGATTGCTTATCCATTGCTTCATAAGTTGGAAAAAAAAATGCTCAACAACGTAAATAACGCAATGAATGTTGTTACACTGTCAAAATGAAACAAATTTGTCATAAGTGACGCAATTTGGGTACTGGTCTAAACTCAATCTAAGTATTTGAAACCCGAAAAAAAAACTGACTGTTATGGTTAGTAAGCGGATTGAAGGGACCGAAACGAAAAAATAAATTTAAAAACTTACGTTTATTACTTTTCACAGAAATATCCGCAATCAAGTTGGCTGCGGCTAAACAAAATCTTCATGTCTGATAAATGATAACACTACTGTTCTCCTCAAATTATTTCCTTTTAATAAGTCACTGGCATCAAATCCAGCCATTATAAAGGAACCTCAGTTATATATAAATGATTCATAGTAAATAACATTAAAAAAGCAATTAATACATGTGGTTTGACATGCAAACAAAGGGGCAATCCCGTGCGCGCACGTCAACAATAACATAATATCACACCTATTTTCCCAGAGGTGTAAAAACACCCTTCTTTCGACATATTATGTAATAATAATACCAGTCTGTATAGTCCCACTGCAGAGCAAAAGCCTCTTCTCATAGTGAGAAGGGATGAGCATTAACCACCAGTTTTGACATGTAAAAAATAAAAGTTAAAAAACTAAAACCCACTTACGATAAAAAAGCCAACTAAAAAGGTATAAACAAGACATCACTGACGGACAAAATAAAAATCCGGAGTCACACGTCGTGTTAGGTTAGGACATAAATCGAACAGCACTACAGATGTTCTATGTCACGAAGTCCGTTTGGCTATGAATGTTGTCAAGCGTGCACATGCACATTGTTTTTGTGTGCGTAACCTCGAGAGCGCTCAGTGTCGATCGGGACACGGTCCGGATCAGTAGTGGTTTTTAGTTTAGTTCGCGCCAAATTGTTTCACGGAGTAAGGTCAGCATGGCAACAAAACGAAGAAGAGTTGTCCATAGTGAGGTAATATTTATTTATACGTTTTCAATTAAAATGTTATACAAAGATACTTAATATAGCAATAGAAGTATTTATAAAATGAATGTTTTTTTGTGTTATAAAATGTTTATATTACTTAATTATTTTGATTACATTTTGTTTTAGGGTCGAAACATGATAGCTAGTGTTTATCATTTTCTGCGAGAAGAATATGAATTTACAAAATCATTAATGGAACTCAACTGTGATTTGTCTCATTTACGAGACATTACACGCCGTACAGCTGAAGCTACGGGTGTGAGCCAAAAAACAGTTCAAAGAAAATTAAAAGAAGAGAAGGAATTGCCATCCACTTTATCAAAATTCACTTCACCTATGAATAAAAGGAGAAAGCGAGATAATAAAGTGGATATAGATAATTTTGCAGCCGATGTGGTTCGCAGTACTGTACAAGATTTCCATATTGTCCATAAAGAAATTCCAACATTAGCTAAGTTAAGAACAGCATTGAATGAAAAAATCGGATTCGAAGGTTGTTTAGAAACTGTTCGCAAGTTACTGTTGAAATTAGGTTACAAGTGGCGCAAAACAGAGAACAACCGTAAAGTCTTGACGGAGCGTCATGATATACAAATGTGGCGTTTAAAATATTTAAAAAAAAAAAAACAGAGTACCGCTCTCAAAGTCGGCCCATTGTCTACACCGATGAGAGCTACGTTCTTTCGACACACGTGCGAAACAACACACACGTGGGCAAAAAAAAGGAAAGAACCCCGTTTAAAAAAAAAAATTAGCACAGGCACTCGCTTTATTTTAGTGCACGCGGGAACCAATGATGGTTTTATTGAAAATGCTTCCTTGGTTTATAAGGCCAACTCAACAGCTGGTGATTATCATTCAAATATGAGCTATGATAACTATGTAAAATGGCTAAATGAAAAGTTGCTACCCAATTTACTTCCGCGCTCTGTCATTGTCTTAGACAATGCATCTTATCACAACACACGGGCTGAACGACTACCGACGCAATCTACAAAGAAAGCCGATATGCAGCAATGGCTCAGGGATAAGGGTATAGTATTTGATGAATCTCTTCTTAAATTGGAATTGTACGATACAATAAAGATGTACAAAGCCCAACACGTAATCTACAAGATTGACGATTTTATAAAAAGCAAGGGTTTTGATGTCTTACGCCTTCCCCCTTATCACCCAGAATTAAATGCGATTGAAAATATTTGGGGGATCGTTAAAAATTATGTCGCATCTAAAAATATCGAGCAAAACATGACGAATACGGAAAGACTGATCAATGAAAGTTTGGGCCAAGTTAGCAGTGAAACGTGGCAAAAAACTTGTGCTCATGTTGAAAAAATTGAAAAAGACTACTTGAAATATTTTGATCTCGATTTTGAATTTATAATCAATGTACAAGATGATTCTGACGACAGCAAAACGGAATCGGAAATCGAAAATTTATCTGATAGTGATTGAAAATACTGAATAGTCCTACTTGTTTCGTTTCCATTCTGTAACACCAATGCTTAATTAAATGCCTACATATTCTTAATATTTTTGTATTTATTGCAACCTAATCTAATTTATTTACAAAATGTATATACTTTTAAAACCAAAATTTTATTTAGATTATTAAATCTCGACTTGAATATATATCAGATTTTTTTGCTAACGTTACCTACTTTTACATACACAAGCGCGCTTGTCGGGATACGTCACTACTACAATCAAAGCCGAACGGACTTCGTGAAATAGAATATCTGTACTACTAATTGCGTAATACACGATCAATCACAAACACAATCTGAATAATTTTGAAACTGCTCAACAACGTAAATAACGCAATGAATGTTGTTGAACCGTCAAAATGAAACAGATTAGTCTTAATCATTTATGAAAAATGTGTTACGCAATTAGATAGCAGATAACGTGTGACTCCGGATTTTTAATTTGCCTGTCGGCGATGTCTTTTTTATACCTTTTTAGTTGGGTTTTAGTTTTTATAACTTTTATCTTTATTTAAATTATTTTGGGGTACTAATTTATATGTATATATTTTTAATGTGCTAATTAAGCCTTTCCATTAGATATTATTCCCTTTCCAACATGGTATAAAATATTTTTGTAGTTTATGACTTGATGTCCTCTAGAGGGCGCTATATTCAATTTAATGTGTCGTCACATAGCCGTTAACCAGCGGACGATCAAGACGCTTCCAACAATACCTCATTTGTCGAATAACGATGGTTAATTTTATTTAGAAGTTAAGGGAACCTTGTATGTATGATACATACATACATACATACATACATATCGGTCAAAATCATAACCCTTCGCCGTAGTCGGGTAAAAAGTATTTGTAGTCATATCGTTCGTATGTTGTTGGAACGCCTAAATAAAAGGTATTGCCATTGTAAGTGTGTTACGCAATTACCCCCGCAAGTTTCCCCACCTTCATCGCTGTTAGTGATGTCCACGATAAACTTAAGAGGAGGCTTACTAAATTGTTTGTTAATTTGCATTAATATTCTGAACCAGTCACGCATACAATCAAAATGGAACTTTAGTATATGATTTATTGGATCTTTTTCTTTTCTTATACAAGACAGTTACGTAATTGTAACATTTTCGTTCTACTCTTTTTTTATTCGAAAATCTTGTCTTTTTTTTTTAATTATTTAAATAAAATTATTCTAGATTACTCGGCATTTATGTCTAAATTAAGTATTTACAGTAAGAAAATATAGTTTATTATCCGAATCTTATTACTACATTAAACGACTCTTATTACTTTAGTTATAAACAAAATAAGAGAATTGAGACTTTCGCCATTTATTTCCTTGCTCGAACACGATCAAAGAGCGCACGCGATATCCAACTTTATTACTATTGTGTTAGCGTTTAGCACATATCGGAGTGGCGGGTTGCAAGGGGGCGGAGCTTGCTTGGAAATTGTTTTTAGAGTGCCTGGTCTTAAAACGGACCTACTTAGGAATAGAAAAAGTCACTTTGAGAGAGAACTGGGCTATCACGTCATAATGATGTAAGTCCCGTGTAATAGGGGGCAAGACCGAACGAAAATACTTGTATTCAGCTGCATCCGGTCACAATAGAAGCTGACCATAAAGCTACAATAGAGGCTGAGCAGCATGCGTAGTATGATAACCATAGTAACGGTTTTTGTACGAGTTTTGTCGACGGAAGAATAGACAAAATGACAGATTGTGATTGTTTATCTGTCATTTTGTCTATTCTTCCGTCGACAAAACCCATTTCTATTGTGGTCATGCTAAGCGTACTGATGGTGATTATAATTGTTCGTACCTACTCAAAACGTTCCTCACGATATGCCCCACATTGCATCTTTCCTCATCAATTATTATCATGCATGTCTTCCATTTATGTTAACAGACTGTTTTCGTAATTTAAACGAGTGTTTGGAGATTACCATGTTGAAGGAAAAATAGAATAATAGCAAATGTTTGTTATGGGAAACAATTAAAGACATCTGCACGTAAATTCCGGTCGTCAATATAACTAAAATAAAATCCTTCTTTTGGCTTTGCCGTGGTCCGGTGAAAAGAGTTTTAAAGATAAATGAAAAAACTTCAATCATCTTATCGGAACGGAAGTCGATGTTTTCTATCATGCGAAAAAAATCTTGTTTTATTCGAGATTTTTTGTGAATGAGACTTCGCTTTTTAATTTTTACCATTACAGACATATTAATATGTATTCTGTGAAAAAAATGGATTTCATCATAATTATCTTGCCCTTATTCCAATTTACTTGAGGGCGGCATATCACGAACCTATTAAAAAAAACGGAATGTTTAAAAAACACGGGGTATCTATTACGGTTAAAAGATACAGCCCTGTGGCGGGGAGACAGACAGGCTTAGTGATAGCCTGATAAAAGGTTCCGTTGGTATTCTTTTTTTTTACAGAATAGGCCCTAAAACGCTTCATTCGCTAGTCCAACGAGGCAGATTATAATAACTTAACTACTAACGAGTAATAGAGCAGGAGCTCGTGGCTAAGTAGTAACAGCTGCACGCTTCGATCCATCAGGTTAAGCTACGCTTGCCGAGGTTGGTTTGTGGATGGGTGACCATCTTAGCATACCGAGACTCCTCCATACCTTGGAAAGCACGTTAAGTCGTTGGTCCCGGCTGTCATTCGTAGATCTTTTACAGTCGTTACGGGTCGTCAGAAGCCTAAAAGTTTGACAACTAGTCTTACCAAGGGGTATCGAAAAGGCTAGGCAGATTGATTGACTTACGCGTAATTAAGATTTGCACCCCAGCAGATCAATTCCCGTAACTAAAAACGTTATAAAACTAGTCCTTCACAATCTCATTTTCTCATTTCTCATTCTCAAAAAAATTGTCAATTTAAACGGAGATTCGAGTGCGAACGTTCTTATAGTTATACCAGCACGCGTAGCATGACCACAATAGAAACGGGTTTTGTCGACGGAAGAATAGACAAAATGACAGCTAAACAATCACAATCTGTCATTTTGAACAGAATATGACGAAAACTCACTATGCATATTGGTCAACTTATTGTACTCGCATTTTTGCAAATAAATATTATTATTTATTTCAATCAATAACTCATAATTTTCTCTCTCTTGTTACAGTGTAATGCTAGCATGGCAGACTTTCAACGCACTCTTCGTGATTCGAGCCGTCAGCAAGTATCTGGTAGAAATGGTGCCTGAGTATGAACTGTGCAGGCACTTGGACGTTCAGGCTGAACGGAGGGTCGGGAATGGACCTGTGGAAGCTAGAGATGGGCTAGATAATACGGTAAGCTTGTAAATATTTTGTAGAAAAGGTGTCTGACTATGAACTGTGCAGGCACTTGGACGTTCAAATTGAACGGAGGGTCGGGAATTTACTTATGGAGGCTAGAGTTGGGCTGGATAATACGGTTAGTTTTTTGTAAGTTTCTGACAAGGTTCGGACGAACGGACGGATAACGGAGTCTAATTGGGTTCCGTTTGGCATTCGGAAACAGTTTTTTTTTTTAAATTTTTGGACTTTTATTTCGACTATATTAACACACAACTTAAAACTACTTTTAACACTTTGAAGGACACTATACGCCCATAGGCGTCATAACAATAAAAATTCTATTGTGTCTCGTGTACTGTCCTTCAAAGTGTTAGTAACATACTCTAATTTTTCAGCCCTCACAAGAAACATCTCCATCGCCGCTGACTTCTCCCGCTACCCCCGACGTCCCCGAGCCCGCAACATCCCCCAAACTGACAGGAACTGAGAGTCGGGTAGAAATGCTGATCGATGCACTCATAGGACTTATTATTGATGTTCCTATAACGTAAGTATTATCACATTAAATCTTACAAAGATTTTTTACAATCACGCTGAGGTAAGTACCGGCGGACAGTCAAAACCATGTGCATACAGTGGCACAGATGAATACAGATGGTTCACTCCGCAAAATTATTTAAACAAAAATCGACTCTTGCCACCACACAATAAAGTGCAATTCAGGTCGCACAGCGCTAATTACCTACAGTTATATTCACCTAGAAGTTGCTTCTCTTTCTATCGCGTAACTCTTATATCTTCTGACTACGAGACACTGGGCCGACAAGTCGAGCCCGCCGCGTACTTGTAGCTTCATACCTTTTTTTTTGGGAGGGAAAGTATGAAATAACTTCTCCCGCTCTGGGCGGAGCGGGAGGTCGTGTCAGACTCTTACTGACTAAAACCCACCTATGTTCCTTCAGTTGCCATGTTGCCAGTGGTCACGGTATCCCTTTCGGACTTTCCCGCGACCCCGGCAGGCTTCGGCCCTAGCGGACCCAATCATTTCTGCTGACATCTCTGAGGCGCGACCACAACGCGCCGTCGACCCGGGCCTGGTTCTTATCGGACGGCGAGCTACCCATTGTTCACCGTCCGCAAGCCCGCGCCTACGGTGGTCGGGAATCGGCCTGTGATTTCCGACGCGCAGGTCGTCTCCAGCGGCGGTTAGGGCATGAGGGCGTGAAATTTGCTCTCCCTTACGCGTTCCGCCTCCTCCTCTGCGACCATTACTGCTTCGCAGAAGGTGGTGACAGCCCATTACTGCTTCGCAGGGCCGGACGCGAGAGATCACCGCCGCCTATGTAGCTTCATACCTACATAAAATTCGGAGTGAACCATCTGTATTTATCTGTGACAGTGGCAACTATTTGACATTGATATGCTGCTGTATGTAGTAGCAGTAACATCGGTCGAAAAAATATTGAATAATCTACCATGTCATCTACAGTCGAGAGAATACGTTCTTGACACCTGTGAGTTTAATACTAACGAATATGTGTTTTGCGAATTTGATCCTTATTAGTACTAGAAACTGTCCAACTGACAGGTGTCAGGAACGCATTCTCTCGATGGCCGGACTGTACTATTAATTAATTTCCATTAACTTCAAGTACCTGGGCGACCGAGCTCCGCTCTGGTCAAAATAGAGCATGCTCGTTTAATAGTATACGAAATGTCATACTAATCCATGTATAGTACCTACTTATTTCATGCTGCCATGATAGTAGGTACTTACTAATTCCATGCTGCCATGATCATTATTCTAATGTCATTATTATCATGTCATTATTCATTATCTTGTTCTGAGCTTTGGGTTTGGGCGACCGAGCTCTACTCGGGTGAAAATACGGAGACAACAAATTTTCCCAGATATGAGACCTAGCTAGATCGATTTTTCGCCCCTGTAAACCCCGTTATTGGAACTTTCATCGAAATCGTTAGAGCCGATTTCGAGAACGTGAGTATAAATCTATATACAAATAAACATAACATCACGCCTGTAATCCCCGAAGGGTTAGGCAGAGGTGTACCTATAGTACACCCACATTTCGCCAGTGATGTTTAAGTCCCATGTAATAGGGGGCGAGCCTATTGCCATCAACCGGGCACAATTCCAGACTCCGGGCTGTTACTGACAAATTCCAGATGGAAAACCCAATAACAATTTGCCCGACCTGGGAATCGAACCCAGGACCTCATACTCAGCAGTAGCGCTTGCGACCACTAGACCAACGAGGCAGTCAAATACAAATATTACAAATATACAAATATTGCTCATTTAATAGTATAAAATTAATTTTTTTCTAGGTTTTTGATATACTAACATATCGGTCTACTCCTAAAGTAACTGATGAAAATGTAAACAAATGGATCAATAAAAACGTACGTGTGGATGACAATTTGAAGTGCCACTTACAATTTGATGAAACCCGAAATTCTAATTTTAAATCACCACATAGATTAATATATAAATTATTTCAAATTCAAGTAAGATAGTACATTAACAGAAATTCGACAAGACATCTGTGTCTGAACTAGATAAATAAATATCTGTATTTCAGACAACAGCGCTAATAGATGTTTTTCATTTGACAATTGAGGTTAATTATATTAAGGGGAAAGCGCCAGGGTAGCCCGCGAAATTCAATTTTTTTTAGGTTTTTTGCAATTTGCTGGTCAGTATTAAGTTGTACGTTGATTAATATACGATTCGCGGCCGTAACAAATATGTATTTACAGAATTAAAGACCACGTAAGTCCAAAGAATAACTGTTTCATGAAATCATCATTCTTTGGACTTACGTGGTCTTGGAGAGTTGTGTTGATGACTTTAATGATTATAATTCTGTAAATACATATTTGTTACGGCCGCGAATCATATTTTGATCGATTGTACATACTTAATACTGACCAGCAAATTGCAAAAAACGTAAGAAAATTTGAATTTCGCGGGCTACCTTAGCGCTTCCCCCTTAACTTAAATTTTCTTCGGAAATAATTTTTCAAAAATAATTTAAGAAATTTATTCAAACAATAATTGTTGGATAAAGTTAAAGAGAACAAATCTCTTTGGAAAAGTTCTTATGGAAAAAATCTAGAGAGATGTATTAAATATTCTAATGATTGTAATTCTGTAAATACATATGTGTTATGGGCGTAATTCATATTTTGATTAAGATCAGATCAAGAGAAAATTTCAATTTCGCGGGCTATCACTGCAGGTCTTCTTTAAAAACTTCCTAATACAGATGAATGTTTGTGTGTGTGTCTAATTCCTTTTAGTAAATGATTATGTAACCTGAACGTAGTTTGTTTACACTTTTGATACTTCGTTTACATTTTAGATACTTCGAAATAAACTTTACAATTTAGTTATATAGTAATAGTAATTTTAATGACTTGTTTTATGAAATTATTATTTTTAATTTAATATTAATTATGTATGAAATGAAATTAAATGAAATTGTTTATTCTGTAAATAGGATATCGGAATCACTTTTACACGTCATATTAAAAAAAAAAAATATATTAAAAATAAGCTAGTTGAGTTCGGCGTTTCCTATCTGACTACTCTGAGAAGAAAAGCCGAAACAAACTCAGAGGTCACAGTCTCTTTTAAAATCCGAACATCATATCTTCGTCAGGAAAAATGTGACCCTTATAATTTGACATATCATTTTAATTTCTATTCTGCGCCCCTTTAATTTGTATTACACATTCGTTTATTTTAATTGCATTTGACATTTTATATTAATTTGAATTATGTGACCTTTCACATTTGTACCTATTTTAATTACATTGACATTTTATTATATTTTTATTTATTCTATTGTAGTAGGTACAGTGAAATTTTATTTTATGTAATATGGGTTTTGCCTTAATTAAATGAATTTTATTTATTTTATGACATTACTTACTTAATTCATTATCCCATTTAATTTTATTTTACCGTGAGCTTTTGACATTAACTGATTTGATCAGTGACAAATATGTGTATTGTTTTAATATGGGTCTAGGACCTGAAATAAATTAATTTTATTATATTATTTAAAATACAATTTTTCTTCCTTACAACAGGGATAACACATATTACCTTCACTTAGAATGTATCAACACGATGTTGGTTCTGATGTCAGTTTACATGTTCGCTGGGGTGCACGGACAGACCAGACTGGTGGACACTTCTTTAATATACAGGTTAGTGCCTTTTATAATATTAATAAAAATAAAGGAAAATAAAATAAATGCGCCGTTTATGCATTCTTTTAAACGTGGTCAAAATAGGTGCTGTACGGAATTAAAACACCCATAAATGCTAACAATATACTGATGGTACTATAGTTTTACCGACACCGCTGTTCCGCGCGGGGGGCCAGTGCAGGCCGCTCATTCGTTAACGCTCACACCGTCCCGTCACTCATTCGTCAACGCTGCCTCCCGGCTCGCCGCGCATTCCTAAGGCGCAGAACAGCGGTCACGGTCAAACTATATCTTACGTACAGAAGTGAAAATTTCTAAACAGTAATTGACAAACTGAAATCTTTGAAATAACATTTCCCACACCTTGCATGAAACAAAAAATCGTGTTAATAGAACTGGAGTATCTCTCGTTTAAAACCACCTGAATATGTAGAGAAATTAATGATAATCTCTATCTACTACTGACCTGAAGATGGTCTTTGTAGAACTGCTCTGTGCTCTGATAGTTCATTATAGGCCGACCGCTTAACTGGACTTAGTTAAGTGCGCGGTGCGGAATGGGTGACAGTTGTCACAAGTTCACGAATCATTGGGCTATCGCATCACGACACCACACCCCCTCCCGCACCGCGCACCTACCTCTGGACCGTTCCTGAGGTAGCCGCGCGGTGTGCGCAGTCAGTTAAGCGGTTGGCCTATAAATACACAGGCATTCGTTTTGAGCATTCACTTAATCCGATCCAGCCCGTCTCTTTATGTCCTTCACCAGCGACGCCCTAAGCCGAGGTCCGTACCCCACAGGGGGTGCCCTTAGCGTGTAGTCGCTTAGTTTCTAAGTTTATGCCCTGGCTGGAGGCCTTAATTTATTGAGGCAGCCACAGGAAAGTCCGGTTAAGCAGCCGACAACCTCCTAGGTTGACCTGCAAGATGCCATATAAAAAAAATATAAAAAAAATTGAGCGTTCACGTACTTATAAACATTTCTTAGCAAGTGAATCATTTGTTTGTGAAATTACTGCTCATAACTGCTTTGTAACGTCTCCAACAAAGACGAAATTTAGCAACTGCTCAATTGCTTATAGCAAAAGCGAATAATTGTATATCATTAAAACATTTTACAGAACCCTCTTCCAAGGCCGCTACGGCATGCACGCTCCTCTCTTAGTGAAGACTTTGCTCAACAATCTGTCGAGCATGCTCGCTGCGCCACCGAGCATGTTCGGCGCACACGCCGGCGGCGGCAGTCTACTTATAAACCTAGCTTGTAAGTACTAAGTTAACAAGGTGACATGCTCCTCTCCTCGGAGCTCGTGGCTTAGTAACAACAGCAGCACGGGTCGATCCATCAGGTTAAGCTACGCTTGCCGGGGTTGGTCAGTGGATGGGTGACCATCTTTACAAACCGAGACTCCACCCTGCTTCGGAAAGCACGTTAAGCCGTTGGTCCCGGCTGTCATTCGTGGATCTTTGACAGTCGTTACAGATCGTCAGAAGCCCGAAAGTCTGACAACCAGTCTTACCTAGGGATATTGTATTACCCAGTTACTGGGTTGCGGAGGTAAAATACTGGTATTCAGCTGGATCTGACTGGAAATCGACCCCAACATAGTTGGAAAAAGGCTAGGCAGATTGATTGATTGTCACTCAAAAAATTTTTTTCTAAAATTTAAATTAAAAAAATTGTTTTCCTTTCCAGCTGGCCTATGGAACATGATAACCTTCAACTCCACATCTCGTCAGACGATCTACACGAATCCCCCTCTAGATAGACAGGAGTTACAGGAGAGAGTGAAAAAGGAGCACCCTGTCGCCAACCAGTCGTGTCTCCTGCTACTGACGTTAGCTAACCATTGTATGAACGATGATAACTTGTATAGAAATGCGTTACTGTGCTGTGAAGACACTGCAGGTGAGAAAGCCTCCTACTTATTTGAAGTTGCTAAAAAAAACCTATCCTGCTATGTTTTATTATTAATCTGAGCTCAACTAGCTATCTTAAAGTGGCGATTACTGACTCAATTGTGACAGAAATATCACCGCACGATATCACCACATTGAGCAAAACAAAATCACCACTTTGAGCAAGACAAAATAACCACTTGTAGCAAGATAAAATCACCACTTGGGGCATGACAAAATCACCACTTTGAGCAAGTGAAATCACCACTTTGAGCAAGACAAAATGATCGACCGCGCCAAGCGTGGCTAATCTTAGCTGCCCATATTGGAGATGGCAAAGCCAACTCGATATGATAGTCCAGTACGGTGATATTTCTTAAAGCGTCTTCTATAAACGGTATTTAAATTAAACGTTTTCTTATTTGTTTACAGAAACATCAGCAACTACACCACATAAAGAATCAAATGGTGGATCACAAGTAACTCCACCTAGAATCGACATGGCGGCTGTAAGTTCATTTTCTATTTACTGATAAAATTTTCTTCCTAATAACAAGAAGAAAGATAATTTTTTAGAGTAAGCTAAATTATCTAACTTGAATAAATAATTAAATGCTTGGTATTGTTAAATCAATTACCATAACTTCTATAATTTCACAATTTATTCATACCGTTCCTTTATTTAATTCGGTCATTTAAAAGCGCGGGAAGTGACGCTCCTGTCACTGTCAAGTGACAGCTCACTCGGCTAGTGATGTACGACTCTCCTTATAGGGTTGGTATTCGTTAAACGATCTTCAGAATTCCGGTTATGTGAGGGCAAATTCCCGTATTTTTGAGAATATTAGCATTCCAATAAAAAAGTCAAGTAAAAAAATAATAATTAAGTTATAATCTGTCAAATATACCTCTATTCCTCAATTTGTATACCTTTTTGACAAGCTTTTGACATTGATTGTCGTTGAGATGAGATTGCGATTCGATTTTCAACGACTTAAATTACGAAAATTGACCTTCAGTATGTTATTTCTGCATTTTTTTTAGTTTTTTTTTTTTTGTGAATACTCCTACTTCCTCTAATGATAATGTTGTGTTTATGACAGCTCCACAAAGCTCTCTGCGCGACCGCCGGCTGCGAACACTCGACGTTGCTCCTCTATCTAATGCTGCACTCCTGTAACGCGTACAAACGACACATCAGCAACGTTGCGCAGATCGATCAGCTGGTCAGTATATAAATAATTTGTTGCGACATCTACATCGTCCCATGCAAAGTACGCTTCACAATAACGTCACGCAACAATTCTGTATCGCGCAAGCAGAGTTTACCGCGCGACTAGAATATATCAAATCAAATCAAATCATTTATTTTGCAAACATGGGTAAAAGATACATAGATGTTTCATAATTACTAAGTTCTCCACATTTTACCGTCCAATGGGCATGCAAATAGTGTACATACAGTTTCAGTTTAACATACCTGAGAATATAATACAATTAAAAAAGAAAATGTCAAACATAAATAAAGATAAAAAAGTAATAAAAAAAAATGTCAAACTGAGTAAAAGTATGTCAAACCGTAATAATATTAAGTCAATCAGAGCAATAATATATAATAATAATTATGTCAATCAGCAAGTGAATCATCACTAAGAAAACTGTCAATCGTGTAATAGCATTTAGTAATTAAAATTTCATTTAGCGCCCTTTTAAATTGTAATACAGTCAAATTTTTTAAAGTATTCGGTAATTTATTATAAATGCGAGGAGCAATACCAAAAAAACTTTTTTGCATAAGTGCAGTTTTACATTTAACATGACATAATTTATTAAGGTATTGTGCTCTTATTGGATTTTTACAACAACGTCCATACATCAATCGTCGGGCAGTAGCATTTTATTTCGGTTTCCATCCAGCGGAGTCCTACGTTATTCGTACATTGAATGCAGTCCTTTGACGCTATCTCTTAAGACTACTGATTTAGTCACCTACATCCGTCTAGTGACTGATTCATTCCGTCATACTGAACAACATTCCCACATAAAATGCGAAACTCGTTTGAGAGTTTTTATAAATTCCATAGAAAAGAGAGTTTTTAAAAGTATATACTGCGTTCGTGATTTAGTTTCCGAACATGTAAACAAACATATGTTTTAGGAAAAACATCTTTAATACCCAGTTACACTTCAACTTGTTTTTCTAAATTCAAATCATCAAATCTATTATAAAGAGGTAAAATTTGTTTGTTTGTAAGTTTGTATGAGGGATTAATCTCCGGAACTACCAGTCGGATTTAAAAAATATTTTTGCACGGCACAGCAAGGCTCGCGGGCAGAAACTATTATAAAAAAAATAATATTCGTTTAAGTGGAAATAACATCTTTTGGAAACTAGGATTTAGATAGACTTTTAACCTTTAAGGCTGCCTGGCCACTGGAGCGGAGTGAGGCAGCGGAGCGGAAAAATGTGCCAATATTAACCAATAGGAGCGGAGTTCAGATTCCATTGGTTAATATTGGCTCATTTCTCCGCTCCGCTGCCCCGCTCCGCTCCAGTGGCCAGCCAGCCTTAGGACTACGATTACCACGTCTTGGCGTGAAGTTTAGAAAAATACCTGTTTTAACTAAAAAAATCTATATTTCACAGATAGTACCAATCCTGCAAGTGCTATACAACGCGCCGGACAACAACAATCACCACATTTACATGTCGTTAATAGTGCTGCTGATATTGACTGAAGACGATGCGCTTATCAAGAGCGTGCATTTAATTGTAAGTGATCTTTGATTATAATATTACTAGGTACATTTTGAGGTTGCCGCCGTGATCTATCCCACTGGAAAATTGCATTTTTCATGGCATATACAGAATATTCGATTGCCATTGCAATTCCAGATAGAAAAACCCAGTTACAGTTTGCCCGACCCGGGAATCGACCCCAGGACCTCATACTCAGCAGTAGCGCTTGCGACCAATAGACCAACGAGGCAGTCCCTTAAAAACAAAGTAAAAAAACACGTTTCTTTAAAGACATTTCTTTTTAGATTTACTTTTTTCTATTTTTTTTTTTTTTGTCAATGAATACCGCACCTGGCCTTTCTCAAGAACATCACCAATTAGGTCAATATTTGTGACAATCCGCGGCTAAAGGTACCTTGTGGTCGATATGGAGTTATGCATACGCTAGTAATCTGCGATTAATACGCTGTAGATATCAAAAAAGATCAACCTCCTACGATGTTTTGTTAAGGAGATATAATTTTTTTTAAATTATATTCGAAATTGTGCAATTTCGAGAAACAGACATTTTAAGTTCAGTCACCTCGAACACTTGTTGCCGTTGTAAGTTACATAGTAGCACATAACAGGGAAATAAATTTCAGATCTTATGCTTTGCGAAAAAGCAATAAAAAAAAATCTATATTTCTTGCAAAATTTACAAAACATTCAATATCTTCGAAACTATAAACGTCCATAAGGTACCTTTAGCCGCGGATTGTCACATATTAACCCTCTAACTTGTTAGTTAATACTTCATACAATTCAGCCACGGCCCGAACGTTATTTCTTGCATAGAGATAGTTTACTTAATTTTTTATCCCCTACAAATGCACGGTTACCGAAGAAATGACAACGGGAGGTTCTTCTTAACGTATCTATGGCAAAAAGTAGGGGTTTATTTATAAACGTTGCTTAAATTTAATTGACGTTCAAACGTCATAAATGTATGGTTGAACAGTTGCTAATCATTACTTAACTTAAAGGAAAGTTTATGAATAAACCCTTTAATGTTTTTCGTAAACAAAACCGCCGTTAAAAGATAAAAGAAAAATCGGCCAAGTGCAAGTCGGACTCGCAAAGAAGGGTTCCGTACCGTATTTTAATACGACCAAAAAAAACACGTTTTTTGTATTATAAATATAATCTCTTAATTATCAATTAACTCAAGGTTATTAAGCTGTTATAGCGGCAGTAGAAATACACAATTTTGAAAATTTAAGCTTTTACGGCTCATGAGCTTTCACAGCCCGCTGACTGACAGACGGACGGACGAACAGCGGAGGCTTAGTAATAGAGTTCCGTTTTGTACCCTTGGGGTACGAAACCCGAAAACGTAGATTTCTTTAATGACTTTAAAAAATTATACTAGTATGGGAACCTAACATAAAATAACTGTTAATTTTGTCCACAGATGCTAAAAAACCTAACCTGGTACACAGAACGCGCTATCTCCGAAATATCGCTAGGAGGTCTGATGGTACTCGTGATACTCCGAGCGTTACAGTACAACATGGTGCGCGTGAGGGACAAGTACCTCCACACAAACTGCCTCGCCGCCATCGCTAATATGAGTTGTAAGTCATCATCTGCTTAGCCTTTTGGCAACTATGTTGGGGTCGGCTTCCAGTCTCACCGCATGCAGCTGAATACCAGTATTTTACATGGAGCGACTGCCTATCTGACGTCCACAACCCAGTAACTGGTTAATACGATATCCCTTTGTAAGACTGGTTGTCAGACTTTCGGGCTTCTGACGACCCGTAACGACTGTCAAAGACCTACGAATGACAGCCCAGACCAACGGCTTAGCGTACATTTTGACAGGGACCGAAACCGGTATTTTATTTCATTTATTGAAGTGAAAACTTCTTTAGGTGCGTTGAGCATTTTTGAGATGGGACTAAACAATTGATTTCGCGACACTGTTACCGACACCAGCTTTAAAAAGACATCAACGCGCGATACATTATTTCCTGCACGATAAAATTGTTCAAGTTTTCACTTCTGTCGGCACTCCCGGAGTGCCAATGTTTTTTTATTTATTTATTTGGATCACCAACAATTGAATACACCGATACAGAGATATGAAATACATCCAATGATCTAATCCTTAAATTTAATACAACCAGTATTAATACCGGTGTTACCGAAATAAAAATTACCTCTATCATACACGTGCCATCGGCAGTAGTCAAAGGGCGCGCATCGCCTATGTGTGTGTAACCGGTATTAAAACGGGTATTAAACCTAAATGAGGTAACTTTTTTCAATTCAATTCAAAATATTTTTATTTCACATAGACCTACATGGGCACTTATGAAAGGTCAGAAGCTAGGTGCACGGTTCCAATTGGTCGTTTCCTATGGAGAAGAGCCGGCAAGAAACTCCACGGTTACTCTTTTAAAAATAATTGGCTTTTACTATTCTTTCAAATAACAGTGTGACTAGGTATGGGAGGACAGTGTAGGTCTTTCAATAAGTACACCTGGTACTTATTGAAAGACCTACTGAAGAAAATAAAAAATGATCAACAAATCTACAGTCCACTAAGCCTACAGCGTTCTCACATTCACAATATAGAAAAGAATCTATACAAAAGATATATAAAATAATAAAAACCTATTTTAATTAAACACAATTACAGATCGCGGCACATAAGTTGAACAAAAATGGCGGTCGTCCGCACAGCTATAATTATAGTTATACTTCGACTGAGATCCGAAAAAGTATTTCTGCGCATTCAAGGTCATAGTTCAACTTATGTGCCGCGATCTGTAACACATTTTCGGGTCTCAATCGAAGTTTATTCATAATTGTACCTGCGCGGACGACCGCCATTTTGGTTCAACTTATGTGCCTTGATCTGTACATGATTGCTATTACAACTGTAATAAATCTGAATAATTATCATGTGCACAAAAGCCACTAGTAAAGAGTTGAAATAAACTCGTATGTATATAATGTCAAATAATAGGATGAATATTTCAAGGACGAATGTATTTTTTTTTTAATAAACATGGCAATTTGGGAGCAGTTAATAGACTCTCTAACAAGTTTCTTCCTCTTGGTTACCCAGATAGCGGTAACCTTAGTTGTAGAAGTACCCAAAAATGTTCGATACTTGTACCGTAATTTATGTTGGGGATTGCAAATAAAAACCTTCCAATAATCTTATAATCATGTATTCCGTTTTACACATTAATTCAAGGAGACTGGATACTAACAGTGTTGCAACTAAAGAAAATTCTTTAAAACTAAACCTTATCGACTAACGTAAACATCCCACCGAGCGTTGAGAGATCTTCTCACAACCATTTATGAAGGTTTTCGGTCCCTGCTTTCTGAGGCACAGAGGGATCTCTGTGAGTAACGGATGGTAACTCATCTACGGGTCTACCTCGCCAAGCATGCTGCTTATCCTTCAATCGACTGTTGTGGCTGTTATTGCATTGCCATGAGCCCCTCAGTCCGTGAGTCAATTATTACTGTAACATGATAGAGGGGCTCGCGGGCTGAGTAACAGGCGCGTTATAGTACAACATGGTTCGCATGAGGGACAAGTATCTGCACACCAACTGCCTCGCCGTCATCGCTATTAAGAGCTGTGACTTATTTTAAAAAAAGGGACATTATAACGGAAAACTTGTTCAAAAACTTTTTACAAAAAAATAATCAACCGACTTCCAAAAGAAACACTACAAAGTGAAAAATAACTTTGATTTTGAAAGTCGGTGTCTTTCGTTTTGAATTTTCGTTTTTGCCACTGATAATACGTTTTTTTTTCCACTTAGTATCTGGATGATATGTTAAGTTCCTGTCACTGGTAGCAGGTAGCGGTATTCGAATTTGTGTGGGTTAGGTACAACAACCAAAAAGTGAAAAATATTAAAATAAACAATACAATGTGAGAAACAACTTTAATTTCGTAAGTCGTTGGCAAAAACGAAAATACAAAACCAAAGACACCTTTTTTAAGACGTTCTTACACAACTTTTCTGTATAAAACATGTATTCTACATGTTTTGTCTATGTTTTCGTGTATGGCGTACACCTAAACAAGTTGTAAAGACAAGTTTTATTCAAAAGTTGTAGAAAAATTACACTAAAATATTAAAAAAACATGTCTGAAACACGACAAAAAACTAATTTCCTAAATGGCTCTTGTAGATAAAATTGATTGAATGGTTTACGTTACAAGCTAACATTTATTTACTATATTTTTTGTCCATTTCAGGTGAATTCAGAAATCTACATCCTTACGTAGCACAGAGGTTAATATCACTGTTTGAAACTTTGACAAAACGAAGAGCAAGACTATGCAGTGAAATTGAAGGTAAGAAGATATTAGAAACTTTTTTTTTCGTTGAAATAAAGTTGTTGAGCGTTTATTCTGAAAGTTGGCAACGTCACAAATAGATGTCAAATATTTCGCTGTTTTGATTAATTTGGAAAAATTACTGTATGGAAATAATTAGCGAAGTAGAATATTTTTCTATTTATCTCAGATACAGTGATCCATATTTATGTTAGTATACCTACTTAAAAATTACGTTAGTAAACAAAGACTAAAATACATGCCACAATAATAATTACTATAACTAAAAGAAATAACTACATAGAAATAGGAACATAAAATCAAATTGTAAAATAAATCAATAAGTTAACTACATCTTTAAATTCATTAAAAATTAATGCCAATTAAAATTCAAAAATTCATTATTAAAATCATAAGTATTAAAAAAAAGTCAGAATCAGACAAACTAAAAGTCAGATTACTGACTTAACAACTGACCTCAAAAGCGGGGATGAGATCCTAACGGTTATTGTCTTCGAGATTTCGTTGCGACTGCCACGCATTCTGCAAATCAGAGATACCGTCCTCCTGCGAATGATGGCATGAAAGCCATCGGTACAAAACAGCGCGAACATCTCCGATGCACTATATTAATAATGAATTGCAATTATGACACTGAATTTGATATTGTAACCATTTTAGGTGTAAAAAAGACATTTGGAAAGTTTCCAAATACTTTTTTACAACTAAAATAAATATTCGGTGTTATTATATTAATAGTTATCATATTACGCGATATTAATTATTGCATTTCATAATATTTTAGTTCCCTAGTTAGCCACATTTCATATTTCCATACAGTAATATTGCTAAATTAATCAAAACAGGTAAATATCTGACAGCTATTTGCGACGTTGTCAACTTTTAGGATAAGCGCTCTTAAGTCCCATGTAAAAGGGGCGAGCCTATTGTCATCAACCGGACACAAATACAGACTCCGGACTGCTACAGAGAAATTCCTGATAGCCCAAAAACACTTTGCCCGATCAGGGAATCGAGCCCAGGACCGCATGCTCAGCAGTAGTGCTTGCGACCACTAGACCCGTAGTCGGCAAACTGCCGTCGTGTGAAAAGTTTAAATGAATTAATAAATAAAGCATTCTACATCTTAGCAAGTTAATTTTAGGAAGCTTTGTGGGGTGAAAGAGGATGAGAGATTTTAAGCATTAAGAATGTATTGAGACAGTGTGGACACACAGAAAATATTGGCTCTCATAAGAAATCTTAGTAGTTATAGTATTGATATTTGGCACTATTGACTAATGAGTTTGCCGACCACTGCACTAGACCAATGAGGCAGATATAAAATAAAAGCACCCTAATGTAAAAATGTGTTTCAGGCGGCGATATAAATAGTTTAGAGCTACCACATCATGCCGAGGAAAAGACGGAAGAAATTGTGAGTATTACCGCTCCTAATTTGATTTCATCTTTACTACTACACCCGTATACTTATGCCCGTGTTCACCTTCACTAAGTGACATTTAAATGAATCCTGAAATAAAAGTCTGCGGCGCGTGAGTCGCCGACGGAACGAAATGTTGCCATTTTAAATATTATATTTGTGTAAACATTTAGGCCTAAGTATTGTATTTATTTTATTTTTGATTTGTTATTTCACTATATGCTGCACCGGTAGACGTCATCACGTCAGCGCCGGCTGTCGCTGTAAATCAGCGCTGGGGCTCTGTCTCGCATGGGGTCGCAGCATTTATGCTGAGCGATGGCCGTTTGCGTGGATGTGACGCATATTTTCCCCCAATTTGTTATTTACGTTTTTTTTTAAATATCTTTCTTTGCGTCATGTTTACCGCAAATAAACGTATTTTCTTTCTTTTCTTTCTTTCTTTTCTTTCTTTCTTTTCTTTTTTTTCTTTTTTTTTCTTTTCTTTCTTTCTTTTGGATTTTCAACGCTAGGCTAAGTGCTGAGAGTTGAAAATCCAACAATTTGCTTTTATTTAGGTATTCATTTAAGTGTCACTTAGTTGTCGATGAAAACTGGTATTAGAGATTTGTAACTGCTTCGCGTTTTATTCTAAGTCAGAATCAAATAATTCATTTTAATTAAAATACACTTTTGAATGTCAAAATCTACAACAAAACCGCGCACAATGAAGGGTTCCTTAGTTGGGATGATTTTTACCCCAAAAACAAACTGAACATTGTAGTTGAAACGCATGTTCTCCCATACATCGATATACTTCACGGTCAATTCTCCAACTGAAAATATAAGTTGGTAATCGCATTTTTTTTTTGCGTGATATATCTACAAATTAATAATTTTCGGACTTTTTCCTTTACTTGAGACCTTGCTTCCTGCCTAATTTCATGATTCTAGTTCAACGGGAAGTACCCGTAGGTTTTGATTTACTTGCGAGTATCAAAATATGTCGCTTAAATGGCCGTATTGTTTTATTGCGTTGACTTAGAAGCTTGATTTTTTTAGAGCTCTAAGGGACCATAGACATACGTATTTAATACTCATTTCAACTTCATACCTGCACGCATTCCTAAGAAAAAGGATCTTAATAGACTGACGGACGGACAACGAAGTGTTCCTATTAGGGTTCCGTTTTTCCTTTTAACGTACGCAACCATAAAAAAGAATTGAATTGAATCTAATTGCCCTTTCTAAATGGTCCTATAGAGAACTCGCATTGTTACTTTTTTTCCACTATTTTTTTTTTCTTATACAGATGGACCACATATCAGTCCTCGACGAGGTCCTACGCATGCTGCTAGAGATCATCAACTCCTGTGTCGCCCACCAACTCAGCAACAATTGTAACGTGGTGTACGCGTTGTTGCACAAGCGACATCTCTTCACGCAACACACGCACCATCCCGTCGCGCAGAATATTGACATGGTAAGTTCCTATACCAACTGCCAAGGTTAAGCTACCCGTGCTGCGGTCAGTTCGTGGATGGGTGACCATCCATATTCAAAATTGATATGGTAAGTAATCTGTGAGGGGCTCCGGGCTAAGTAACAGCCGCATGTGTCGATCGATCCAGCTAAAACAGTAGTATCTAGTTGAAGGTCGGACGTTTTGGAGGCTGTCGGATGTGGATGGGTGACCATCCATAACATACTGAGACCCCTCCGTGCCTCGGAAAGCACGTTAAGTCGTTTGTCCCGGCTGTCATTTGTAGATCTTTGACAGTCGTTACACCGAACACAATACCCCCTGGTATTGTGTTCGGTGCGTTGTTCCACGCGCGCCTCAAAGTGATGTCAGCAGAATTGACGGAGTCGGCTAGGGCCGATGCCTGCCGGGGGGGCGAAGAAAACCGAAAGGGAGATCGTGGCCCCCGGCAACAGGGCAACCGAAGGAACACGGGTGGGTTTTAGTCAGTAAGAGTCTGACACGCCCTCCCGCTCAAAACAGGGGGTATTGTGTTACTAAAGAAACTATTCTTATACTATAAATTAAATACTGATCGGAATTTATATGAAATCAGATCTTACCCGAAATAGGGTAGTTACCTAGGTAAAAAAAGAAATTCTATTTCGTCCGTCTTTCAAATAAAAAAAAAATATTAGACACGTATTTTTTTCTTTATCATATTAATAAAAAATAACTTAGAAAACTCGCATTAAAGTTGCGGAGTGGGGGCTCGCTACGTCACAACGCAGTATAAAATCTAGCAAGGCGTGACGTCATGCCACTATTTAACTCAATGTATCGCCGTAACCTTTTGAATATGTTAAAACAGAAAAAATACGTGTTCAATATTTTGTTATCATCTGAAAGACGGACTAAAAAACAAATTGGACACAGGCCTATTCTCCAGAAATGGTGAAAATGAGCTTAATTCACATAAACCTACATGGGCACTTATGAAACGTCAGAAGCTACCTTGCACGGTTCCAATTGGTCGTGTCCTATGGAGAACAGCCGGCGAGAAACTCCACGGTTACTCTTTTAAAAATAATTGGCTTTAACAATATTTTCAAATAACAGTGTTAATGGGTATGGGAGGACAGTCTAGATCTTTTGACAAGTATCAGATACTTAACAAAATAGAAAATGGTCAACAAATCTACAGTCCACTAAGCCTACAGCGTTCTCACATTCACAAAATAGAAAATAATCTATATAAAAGATGAATTAATTAATTAAAACCTGTTTTAAACGAAATGACATGATTGCTATTACAACTGTAACAAACCTGAATATTTATCATGTCCACAAAAGCCGCTAATATAGAGTTGAAATTAAATTGTAGGTACATAATGTCAAATCATTGATCCATATCTACCATTTTTTATATTTCCAGGTGATAGGCTACTTCTCGACGCGTCTCCAACGCGTGCAGGAAGGCGCGGGCGGCGATCTAGGCGTCACTGAAGTGTTGCAGTGCATTAAAAAGGGAGCTGAGCAGTGGTCCAGTGACAGACTAAAGGTAAATATAATATACCTTATATTTAGTATAGATTTAGTAACCTGTTCCGCTTAGCTATTTCTAAAGAATCTTAAAAAGACCCTGAAAGAAATCGACACGTGTTTCAACTCTCAACGAGGCATCCTCAGGATGACGATTGACTTGTCGCGAACTCGAACACGGCGTGTTGCCACACCAAGCACCGAGCTTGCTTAAAAATTGCATTTTGTAATGGATTTCCGCAAGGTCACGCCTGAATCAATTAACTATTAGCTACCTTAACTATACAAATAGCCCAGTCAAAATTGACACAAAAAAAGGCAAACGTCACAAACGCGTATGTTACTAGAGTCTGGACCCAGATTAGAACAGAAACCCTCGGGTCACCCAATCTTTCACTGATGTTCTGAACAGACCAGGAGATTTTATTAACTTGTGGAGGGAGGTGGGCTGGTTGGAATAACCACCAAACGGCCGCCATGGCCCACGCACAATAGTCCACCTGACGGACTAAGTGCGGAAACCAAACCCTATAACATAGAACATAGCTAGAGTCACGATAACTCTGCATAAATAATAAAATGGTGGAATTTGAAAATCTATAGACGGCAACATTGTCTGTACTACGACAAAAATATCTGATACTTTGTCTTTCTTTTTGTTTTTGATAAAATAACCTATCAAAAAAAAAAAAATTGTTTTTTGGTAAAGAATAGTCACTTTAGCACGATGCAATGTGGATTTGATACAGTTTTGTCATCGTATGGAGGTAGAACATAAGTATGACATAATCTATTATGCAAAAATCAAAAGGCAAAATATCAAAATCATAAAAATAACTTTAATTTCGGAAGTCGGTACCAAAAAACGAAAATACAAAACCAAAGACACCGACTTCCGAAATTAAAATTATTTTTCACGTTGAAGAGTCTTTTTTTTTAAACTTTCTTTCGAAAAATATTCAACGGAAGTCGGTGTCTTTGGTTTTATATTTTCAGTTTTTGCCACCGACTTCCGAAATTAAAGTTATTTTTCACATTGCAGTGTTTTTCTAGGAAGTTGTATTGTTGTTGTGTTGTTTTTGTAAAATCTTTTTATTATTTTTATCTTGTTAATTATGTTACCTACGCCACATGAATTCGTATGTATTCATACCACTACTTGCATTGTAAATAACAGTGATATGAAGCTATTTATCATTATCACGTACTAAGTGGAAAAAATACATATTATTAAAGCTAACTCAAAAACCACTCATCAGAATTTGACCAAATTTATACAGGGATTCCAGGGGGAATGGAATATCTGGAAGTATATATATATCCTTCCAAATAAAAAAATAAAAAAAATTCGAAATCGATTTATAAATGACGAAGCTCTGAGGTATACAAAAAACAATAAAATAAAATAAATAAGAACAACCGAATTGAGAACCTCCTCCTTTTTTGAAGTCGGTTAAATAAAACGCAGTACCGTCCTCAAATACTTTAGGATATTTTCTAAGCCTTTTCTAGACTAGAGGGCATTAAATATTACAACTTATTTTATGCGAAATGCGGTGCACTTTTGCCTAACCCCTCTGGAAATCCAGGCGTTATGTAAACGTTTTTTCAATAACCATTTTTTATTTTCCAGAAATTTCCTGACCTAAAATTCCGCTACGTTGAAGAAGAAAGACCAGAAGAGTTCTTCACTCCGTACGTGTGGAGCCTCGTCAACTCTTGCGGGGGGGTGTACTGGGCCAGCGAGGGGGGGGCGAGGGCGCTAGGCGACCTACTGGCCTGCTGATCTACGAGGATTAGTTGTGTTGATATTGTGGTCAAGACGTTTATGTGTCGGTGGATGTAGGGAGGTGGTTGTGTCTGATTTTGAACGACAAACATACATAAACTCATGCCTTCTCCCCATGGGGGTAGGCAGAACCTACAGAACGCCACCTGCTACGATACTGCTTCGTTTACGTTCATGCATCTGGTCATACACGCACACCGGTTGCGAGAACTACGCACCTGGTCTTTCTGAAGAACTATTACTATTACTATTATGTCCTTCTAGGCCGAATAACAAAATAGATGAAAAAATTGCGTTTAAATAACGTACTCAGAATCCATATCAACTGCTACTAGATTTACGTAGAATAATATCAAATATCTTAACTGTTGGACATACAGACCGTTCACTATATCTTGTTCCTTGTCGTCATGTTGGCACCATTGCTTGTCAAACCTATGCCGCATTCCGAGTTACGCCTTAATTGCTCACAGCGCTCACATCGATACTTCGCGTTCCTATTATGACAGCTCAGAGCTGTCAACAATTCGGAACGCTCGTGAACGCGCTCACACTGCTCACAGTGGTCGCTCAACGTCAAAACTTATAACATATCCCCCAAAACTTGCACAAGATGGTTGGATTACAGTATTTCTTTGATTATACACCATAAATTTATTCTTCTTTGATTAGGTGGCGACTGTAGCTAGAAGCACAATTTCGAAAATGCCACGTTAGTTTAAAATTATGCAACTCAAAACAAAACAGCACAACTGTCATTTTTGACAGCGCTCACGGTGATATTAGTTTAGGGCATGTGACGTCATGACGTCATCTATGATTCACGGGACATCGTTAACGCTATTGCGCTAATTCGGTACGGGTGTTAACACGCTCAAATCGATTACAGCGTGACTCGGAACGCAGCCTCAGTTTCAATAGAGTTCAAAATGGCGACTGACAGAACAGTGCTACCAATCTCGTGACGGGACAAGTTATAATTTACGCACAGAGAACTTCCCCCAAAAATCACCGTAGAGATATTATAGTAAAATGTTTTCGTTATATAAAATCACGCCCTTTTTTATTAATGCCGAAAAAAAACTTGTTTTCGGAAATGAGCTCACGAAATTAAATTTTTCTTACATTTTTCTGACGCCTCTATTTTTCAATGGAGCAAGATATAGTATTTTTTAAGACCAAAATTGCATTACTGAATTAGTGACATAAAATTAAAGGACGTCTTTTTTGTGCATGTGTGCGGGCGGTAGGAGCAACAGTCACTCGCCCGCATTAACCATGGGACTGTGGTGACATCTACAAGGCCACATGCGAACTACGCATCACACTGCCGCCACGCAAAATCCTGCATCGCGCAGACAGAGTTTACCGCGCGACGAGTATGTATACAACGTCCCGACACTATTCGTCGGGCAGTTGCCCACCAGACACAACACCCGCCTGGTTGGCGGATCCTCCCTTTTGTATGGAGGATGAGTGAACTTATTACCTGAAGTGAAATTGTTTATTCTGTAAATAGGATATCGGAATCACTTTTACACGTCATATTAAAAAAAAAACTTTTCTCGTTGTTTGGACTGCCTCGTTGGTCTAGTGGTCGCAAGCGCTACTGCTGAGCATGAGGTCCTGGGTTCGATTCCCAGGTCGGGCAAAGTGTTATTGGGTTTTTCTATCTGAAATTTCTCAGTAGCAGCCTGGAGTCTGGATTTGTACCCGGTTGATGGCAATAGGCTCGCCCCCTATTACATGGGACTTAAACATAACTGGCGAAATGTGGGTGTGCCTGCTACAGGGACACCTCTGCCCAACCCTTCGGAGAAGCAAGGCGTGATGTTATGTTATGTTAATAAAAAAAAAAAATAAGCTAGTTGAGTTCGGCGTTTCCTATCTGACTACTCTGAGAAGAAAGGCCGAAACAAACTTGACAGGTCAGTCTCTTTTAAAGTCCAGACATAATCTTTAACCTGTTCCTCATACCCCTATAGAACTGCTACCAACGAAAAAGTCACCCTGTAACTGTATGTCATTTCCTGACACTAATTTCGTAATGTAATTTGGTCTTTTAAGTAGAGGCGAGCTCATAATATAAAGAAAAGAAAGAAAGAAAGACAATATTTTATTTGGGACACAGGAAATACAAAACATAATAAAAAAGTATAGACATAAGAAAAAAGGAACAAACATTAACAAAAATAAAAAGGAGCATTCTAGATTAACAAAGAAAAAATACGACCTGTGCGAGGCCAAAAAGGCCCCTATCTATATAAACAGTATGTGGTGAATATAACACGTTATCCACCATATTTATTATTTTGTGTTTGAAATCTGACACAATCGCTCCGTACCCATTCTCAATTTTGGCACTTACGTGACGACTTATAATATTATATGATATAAAAATTATGTGTAACGCATAATTGCGACGGTCTATTAGACTAAAGTATCTTTTTTCTTTTCGAATCTTTTATCTAGTTATAACAAAATGTATTGTCAACCTTATAAATGTATGACGACAATATTCTTACAAAACAATGTATTTAAAATTAAACTATGTAGTATTTTTTGATATTTTAGTAAATTAGACTTACTATTAAAATATAAATAAAGAAAATAAAGTAAAAAATGTTGCCACGGATTAACTGCTCTCAGAAGTTACCACGTTAAATCCAGAATCGGATTTGCATGTATAAACATTTAATAAAATGTTCG
This sequence comes from Omphaloscelis lunosa, assembly GCA_916610215.1. Taxonomy (NCBI): domain Eukaryota; kingdom Metazoa; phylum Arthropoda; class Insecta; order Lepidoptera; family Noctuidae; genus Omphaloscelis; species Omphaloscelis lunosa. The sequence goes on from OU744271.1 coordinate 4,649,743, forward strand.
AATATCTTCCGTTGATCCTTCCTGACAATGCCTGACAAACCCATAACTTAATTGCGTAACATACTTTCAATCAACATCTGAAATTTTTGAAGTACATTGCTATCCCATTGCTTCATTATATATATAATTTATAATTTTATTCACCAAAATAAGAACACGTATTACAAAATGAAAAATGACAATATACACTACTAATATACATTGGTTCGAAAAAATCGTCTGCTCAACAATATGAATAACGCAAACAACGTGGGTGAACTGACAAAATGAAATCCATTGCAATCTATTGTCATTTTATGTTTTACAAAATCACCGCGCTGCACCGCGCCGATTAATAAAAAAAAAAAAATGCGTTCTAAAATTAAGTTCGCCTTTTTCAAAAGAACGTAGGTAAAGTGCGACATGGGTCTAAATGAATGTGGTGATATAGAGATCAAACATGAAATGTACTGGATTTCACACATTTCTGACAGGTTCCTTCACAAACAGGGCTGCCATCCGTTCATGGTTTAAAAATAAATACACACACACACACACACACTCTCTCTCTCACTCACACTCACACACACATAAGCGCCTTTCTAGGTGGCATCAAATGGGATCGGAATAAATCCCAACATACAGGGTCAAAATAAATCAGCTAGCGAAACTGCAGACGTGATGGATATCGATATCTATTTTTTTTATTTATTATCTAAAAATGATACAGCACAAAAAATGGTTGAAAAAAGTTCACTGTTTCACCAGTTAAAAAAAAAACCAGTTTCCTTGTGTAAATTTGACAGACGTGATTGTATCGATGTAAACACGATAAAACAAAAAAAAAAAGATTTTCTCAACTCATACTTCAAGTAACAACACTATCAAAGGTCCAACCCAAAAAAACATCAAATCATTTTTATTATGTCATGTTAAAATTGACGAATTGATGTCTGAGAAGTTTCGCTAGCTAATTTTATTTGACCCTGCTTAGAAAGAAGAAATGTCTTAACTCACTCACTGACTCATCATCGCCCAGCCCAAAGCCTTGGACCTAGTATGCTCAAATGCACAGAAGTTCCCTTCATGATGTAGACAAGGAATAAAGCCGGATTTTGCCACGGTATCATAGATGAATACAGATGGTTCACTCCGCATTTACGCTGCGGGCTTCAGTGGGTGTAACGTAGTCTGAAGATATAAGAGTTAAGCGATGGAAAAAGAGGCAACTTCTAGGTGAATATAACTGTTGAATTGCACTTTATTGTGTCGCAAGAGTCGCTTTTTGAAGTGAAAACTTCTTTCGGCGCGTTGGGCATTTTTGAGATAGGACTAAACCATTGATTTTGCGACACTGTGACGACACCAGCTTTTGACCATTAAAAAGATCTTAACGCGTTGATTACCGCGTTGTGTGAAGTATAAAACATCAACGCGTTGATTACCGCGGTGCGTGGAGTATAAAACATCAACGCGTTGATTACCGCGGTGCGTGGAGTAAAAGACATCAACACGTTGATTACCGCGGCGCCGATTTTTTTTTTTTTCATGTTCTGACTTATGTCGGCACTCCCGGAGTGCCACTGTTTTTATTTAAATGATTTTGCGGAGGGAACCATCTGTACTAATCTCTAGGTAATTCACAGGCGGACAAAGTCGCTGGTAAAATGCTTGTATAATATATGTTTAATTTCGGCTGTTATAGAGGTCACTTTTACCATTTTTGTAAAATTATTAATATTTGTTATACCTATTATGTCTTGGTATAGAGATGTATAATGTATAAGATGTTAGAATAATTATTTGAGTTCAAATCATTGAATTGCAACTATTGCTTAAATTCAATGCAAATAAAATATGTGGATTTAGTATAGGTATTTATGTAATTATTAATATTCCAACATTATTTGTCAGAGCAGTGGTGGCTCAGTGGTAACGGCCGCGACTTACAAGTTGTAGGTCGTAGGATCAAGGCTCGGATACCGGTTAAATTTTTAAACTTTTATTATGTACTTGACGGAAAAACCTTTACGTTCTGTTTCGCTCGTCGAAACCAGTTTTGGAGGAGACATTACATAAAGGTTTTTTCCGATTAAACGGTTTAGAGCAATATTAATCGGTTTTTTTTTTATTAGCTTTTATTCATCGCGGCATCCTCACAAGTAGTCACAAGTTGCAACGTGTTTACCGACATGCCGCTCGTCGTATAAACCGGTTAATTTGGGTAAAAATAAAGCTCTTAAAACATTCACGTTCTTAAGAAAAGTTCTGAGTAAAACCCAAGTAAACCGGTTTTCACCGATATTTTTTAAACCGGTTTCGTGCCTTGTGTAGGATCGAACCCGGACAAGCGCTTTACTTTGTGTAAATTATTTCATTACCACTGCTCTCAAAACGGTGAAGGAAAACATCGTGAGGAAACCGGCATGTCCCAGAACCAAAAATTCAAAGACATGTGACATCTACCAACCCGCCCTGGGCCCGCGTGGTGGATTACGGCCCTCTCCCTCTCACAGAGAGGAGGCCTGTGTCCCAGCAGTGGGAACATTATAGGCTGTATAAGCAACATTATTCATAAAACTTTATTTAAATAACTTATTTAATTTGTTACTAGCCTGCTTCCTATTTATTTAAATATCCAAACCATTGATTTCGCGATACCAGCTGTTGACCTTTAAAAAGACATCAACGCGTTGATTACCGCGGTGCGTGCAGTAAAAGATATCAACGCGTTGATTACCGCGGGGCGTGCAGTAAAAGACATCAACGCGTTGATTACCGCGGTGCATGCAGTAAAAGACATCAACGCGTTGATTACCGCGGTGCGTTCAGTAAAAGACATCAACGCGTTGATTACCGCGGTGCCGATTTTTTTTTTCAAGTTTTCACTTCTGTCGGCTGTTTTTTTTTTAATATCCGTCTGCTTTATTATTACAAAATATTGGACACGTATTTCTCTTTTTTTATGCAATCAAAAGATTTCGACGAAACATTGAGTTCAAATGTACCATGACGTCACGAGTATGTAGATTTCATGCTTACTTGTGACTTAGCGACCCCACGTCACCCCACTCCCCAATTTTAATGCGTTTTATTCAAGACATTTTTTATTAATATGATAAAGCAAAAAATACTTGTCTATTTTTATTTTATTATCTGACTGACGGACTAAATAGATTTTTTTTTTACCCAGGCATTTCCCTATTCTCATACATTTTTTTTTCTTCATGCATTAAGAGTTTTCATACTGTGTAATATTATCTTTTTCTTTATTTTGCTTTCAGGATAGGATTGTCTATAAAAGGCATAAGAAGGTTTATTTGAATTGTATGTTATCCATACTTACTAATTATATAAATTTACGAAAGCTTTGCCTATCCGTTGGTATGTCTGTCTGTTACTTTTTCACAACCGCCCCAGTAGGATTAATAAAACATATCGTCGCTCGACAACCAATACCGCGAATGTGACATTTTTGACGAAAATCAGATTTTTGTTTTATTTCATTCTACACGTTCAAATAGTCGCGATCCTGCATTTAAAAATGATTATCATCTAAAATGTCACATTCGCGGTATTGGTTGTCGAGCGACGATATGCTTTCATGCCCGTGCTGCCTCAGTCGTATTTATACGACTGAGAACCTATGTTCGTTTTTTGTTTTTAATTCTATGCATAAATTGTATGTTTGTCGTAGATATTTATTTGTAGATTTAAGAACTGGGCGCAGGGAGCACGGCAATTGATATAAAACCAAGCGGTCAATAGGTTAGGGGGCGTTCATTAATTACGTGAAGCTATTTCGGCATTTTTTCGACCCCAGGAGGGGGGTCGAAAAATGGCCGAAATAGCTTGGTGAGATGTCCTGGGATTTGGCTCAACCCCCTCCTGACCTTAATCTCACGTGAGATTTTTCAAAATGCGTTTCATTTTGTAAATACGTTGATCTGTACTTGATTGCTGTACTATGGATTAATTTAAAAAAAAAAAACTATTTGATAAATTATTTTTATTTAAAAGACTAGTAAAATTCGAACAGTAAAATACTTAAATAGGAACTAGGTACTAAACTTCGTAAAAGGTTTTCGCAGTTCTGTTTTCCAGCAATATTAAACAGTTTCGCGCAGAATCAAAGTTTTTGTGATATTTGCCGAGACTCCACGTGAGATTGGGTGAGATTTAGCTCGACCCCCTCCCCTCCACTAAACCCTTCACGTAATTAATGAACGAAACCTTAACGGCTGAACGGATTTGGGTAAAATGAGGCACACGGATAGACCATGACCTGGGTTAAAGACACAGGATACTTTTTATCCCAGTAGTACGTTCTCGTGGGATAATTTTGGCCGCAGCCGCGGGCTAAAGCTAGTAGAATAATTAAATTGATTAAAACCTATATAACATTTAGACATTCCCTTCTTATTAGTGCCTTTATAAAAGGATCAATTGTAAGCTATCTAAAGTAATCCTAATTACTATTATATAGACTACTTCTTTTCTAAGAATTGAATTCATGGCTGAATTCGCATAATACAGTGTGCTAAGTATATTTTAACACGCGGCAAAATAATGTTACAGATTTATGACATAACAGTATTTGATCGTTGTTTTCCTTTGCAAGCAGCGCGGGTTATTAAAAAAAAAAAAAAACTGCACTGTAATAAATAATTATTTTTTCTCATTAGCCAAAACCTTGATATTTATTTTCATGTATTTCATTTTATGTTAACTTGATTAGATTTGTAAATAAATGTTTTAAATTGTAAAATGGACGCAAGTAATATATAAACGGTGTAATCCGTTACTGTATGTCTAAATAAACGTAGATTGTATAAAACGCAATATAGGTTAATTTACAATAAATAAAAAATGATATTTAATTAAATCGTGTTTTATTACTTCATAACTTTTCTCTAAAAATCTTTGCTCCAATTATTTCTCCTAAGTTCAAATAGTTGCCGACAGTGCCGGTTTTAGCAATACACGCCCCGAAGCCGGCGCCCTGGGCGAGATTTCTGTGACGCCCCTCACTACTCTTGGAAAGTAGAGGGGCGAAAATTTTTGCTTTCGTTCTAGTTTGAGGACTAGGAAAATACAGGATGCAAAAGCGAGCTCAAAAATTTTAGCACCCCGCCACGGAAAACTTAGGATTTCTTTTATGCTTTCTGAATTCTCAAACTTTTCAAGAGCAAGAGCGAGCTCAATTTTTTTTTCGCGCGTCTTTTGCCCAATCATATAAAAATAGTACCTTAACTTTATCGACTTGTACAGAAAAGTTAGAAAAAAACATAACTCGTCTTTGCTGTGCAGTTTTTGTGTACAGTTGGGTAAAAAAGAGTTAAATAACAAAAGATATTTTTCGCGTTGGGCGCCCCTTCATGTCTGGCGTTTTGGGCGGGTGCCCATACGCGCCCTACCCTAACGCCTGTACTGAGTGAGATGAAGGGGCGCCCTGGGCAGTCACCCAACCGCGCATTACCCTAACGCCGCTACTGGTTGCTGATAAAAAAAAAAACATTTTTACAAAATATGTATAACAACCGACTTCCAAAAAAAAACACTACAAACTGAAAAAAAACTTTAGTTTCGGAAATCGGTGTCAGTATTTTCGTTTTTTATTTTTCACTTTTTAGTTTTGGTACCTACCCCACACCAATTTGTATACCACCACTTCATGTAAACAACAGTGAAAGGAAGATTTAACATCATCATACACCAAGTGGTTTGATATTGACAAAAACATGAATATTTATAAAAAATATTTTCAAAATCTGTACACAATTGATGAAAATATCGATAAATCAGATGAATTGAGAATCTCCTCCTTTTTTAAGTCGGTTAAAAAAAATGATAAAAATGGACACCACGGAGTCTGCGATGAGCAACTGATCCCAAAAAAAAACATAAATAACGGACTGCATACGTAATATAATCAGTATTCTAGATTTCTTAATAAAATGATTTCAGAGAAAAAAATAACTGAAAATTATTTAAAAAAATATACCTGTTACAAAATAAAATGAAAAGAGAAGACACACACAACTAACTTTAAAAATGAAAATTCTAGAAATTGAAAAGCAAACTACTTACTTTTTCTGCTTGCAATGCGTATACTTTACGACTTAAGAAAGAAGGGTATGATTTCTGTATAAATAAAAATCCTCCAACTTCTGGGCATTCGGCAGTGTATATAATAATATTATTATTATGTATTTTGCCTCTTCTGGGTCTCGGCACTTCTGTCTATCAATTCGAATCAAAATCAATGTAAAATTGTTTAAATTTACCGCCAATTTTTCCAGTAACATAGACAATACCACTTGTCGACTACGCATGCGAATTTGAATTTCGATAATTTTTTCCTTGTGTTCGTCCTTTAAATAACTAACCTTGAATCCTATATTTATAAAATAATGTTATCTTATTTCCTAACAAAATATGAATAATGTAAAAACTAGAAATTAAAAAAGTATAGACAACATTTTTACTTCCTTCCGATTTGAATGAAATCAAATCAATCGTCAAACAAGAATGTGATGTTTGGTGTTGTGAATGTGAAAGAAGTGCGTAAACAAGACATAATTTACAAAAAAATAAATATCTTCGTGAAGTTATGTTTGATTGATTGTTGTTTGTTTGATTCTAAAAAAAACATAAATTCGTTTGTGTATTTAATTGTGTCTCTGAATACTGAATAACTGCGAGAAATATTCGGTCTAAGGTAAGTGCAATTCTGTGCAATGTTGTTTTTCGAAATATTCCGTATTTTATAAATATTTTATTTCGTCTTGTTGTATTTTTACTGCGTTTTAAACGTATTTTGTCTGTCGTTGAAGCTTATTGATTGTATTTCTTCTATCTAACTTGTTTATGTGTCGCATTAATTGTTTTTATTATTATTATATCATCTGAAATATTTGCATTTCTATTCTATTATTATTTTTTGTACTTCTGTTGTTTTTAAAAATGTATTCACCTCGTTTATTATATATTGCTAATTGCGTATTCATACTTACTTTATAAATAGGGTAGATGGTATGGATTTTTACAGTTCATAGAAACAATTAAAAACAAAACCTTATTTACTTAACAATTTTTTTTAAAATATTTCTTCATTAGCTAGTTATGTAAAAAAAAAATTAGTTACCTCTGAGCTATATTCTTGATGAAATATTTGAAAAACCTTGTAAATAATTTATTTCTACAGAAAAGTAAAATGAAAAACAATTAACACTGGACAGCAAAGAAGTTGAATAATATAAACTAGTTTAATTTTTTATTTTGTAAATTTTTTTGTTAATTGAATTTAACAGTAAGTAGTTAGATTCTGTTAAAATAAAATCAAGGATCATTCATATTTGTTCTTCATTTATTTAATTGATACTTCCTTCACTTATCCAGGTAATAAACAGGGAAACGCTACTTAAAATAAATTACTTAAGGGAAATATTGTGTCAATAAATATATTGGCTTTAAAACTGATGCACCGGCTAACTTTAAGGAAATCAATTGATTCTACAATAGTTATTTAATAATCCAGAACTTTGAATTATTTGATTTCAACGTTACCTGTACATACTATTTTTATTGAGTAAGTAATACTGATAAAGATGTAATTAACCAAAATGCCAAAACAAATTTCTTGGCTTACTTCTTTATGAGTCAGAAGCAAAGGTATATATTATATTATGGTATGTTAGATGAGTTGCGGCATCAGTGTCGTTTTTTAGAAGTGCAAGTGCATTATGGACGATCCCACATATGGGACATGGTCAGGTCAGGAGCACCGCATTCGCACTGGGTGTCATTGTTTAGGTCAATAATCTCCCATTTCGCTTGGCTTCTGAGCCTCTACTTTGATCAAAATACTTGATTAATTTAATTATAATCATGACCTTACAAAGCATACCAATACGTAAACCATATAGTAATCTAATTGGTTGTATGTTGTTTTATAGCTTTCATTTTCATAGAATTTCGTTTCACATACATTTTTCTCATATTATAATTTCATAGAATAATCAATACGCAGAATACTTACTTTCCATAAAGTTAAATCATTGATTTTTGTTACAAATAAAAACGAAATTCTATGAAATTTCTGTCTGCGAAACAAGGGGACACCAGTCTAATCACTATCACATAACTATTGGCAGTTCCATACACCGCACTTCATGCAACTGTTGATAGGAATGTGACCCAAATACTCCACAATTATGTGAGTTATTTATTGCACAACTACATAATTAAAACAATTAGTTAATAGCTTCATTCCCAAAGGTTTTGTGCATTCGGATTAGAAGATACTTAGTTCTGTGGAGTTAATTATGTGAACCATATAATTAATTAAATTAATTAGAGTTCAAGTGACCACATATTATATTTTTTTAATTTATTGATATCCATTCTCCAATCTTATCCTATGTCATTAGTCAGTAGTCAACCATTTTTTTCCTGGTGCCAAGTTTTTCGGTCATAATATTTTAACTAACTTAACTCTTAAGAATAATTAATCCTTCAAGGAGTATTCTTAAGAGACTGAGTAGTTAAGTTCTAGGTCCTCTATATTTTTTAGAAAGAAAAAACGAGGAAGCTGCCTTCATCACCAATTATGAGACCTAAATTAGGAGGGAAAGAGAAAAAAACACTCTGTTGTCTCAAAAACTCTTGAAATAATAGTGGCCAATTAACCTAGGTCAAAGAAGGTTCTTTAGAAGATGGCTTGATGAAATCTTCTGATTTCATGTCTTTCACAATTTAAAAAGTGTCTTAATATTAGAACCTAACATAGTACCACTGCCCAGAATGGTATGTATTCACGTGCCCCAAAAGTTGAAACTGTAACCCAATAAGGGTACCTAATCAGTCAGATGTCATTAAGTTTATCACGTGATATCCAACTACCCTCACTGTGAAACTGTCGAAGTAAACACCTGTCGTCACTTCCGGGATCAAAGACGATGATCAGGGTCTTCGGAATATTGTAAAGGTATCACCGAAATAGGTCAAAAGCCAACTAATCTATTAAAGATAATGTAAGAATGCAATTTTATCTTTAAAATTCCATCGATATCTGTTTACTCAATTAACGCTGGCCAAAGGTGGTTACAATCCCTACCTACTGTTACTCATTAGTACAGTTCGATTCAAACTTAATGGTGACTCTGAAGTTAGCTACTTGCTGCGCAGTACCCCACCCCTCACCCGCGCTGACACATGAATTCGTTACTGCGCAGCGACTCGCCTCATATTCCAAGCTACCATCCAGTTTGAATCGCGCTGTACTGACATTTGTCATAGGTACCGTATGTAGAAAAGTATAGTAAGGGTCAGTCAATAATAATAGCAGCCGCACCGGTCGATCCAAGATTAGCGTTAAGAAGTTACGCTAGACGTGGTGGGTTCGTGGATGGGTGACCATCCATTAAATATCGAGACCCTCCGTGCCTCGGACGGAACGCACGTTTAATCCGTTGTTTCCGGCTGTCATTCGTAGATTTTTGGCAGTCGTTACAGGTAGTCAGAAGCGCGTAAGTAATCTGTGCTGAAAGTCTGACAACCAGTCTTAAAGGGTATCGTGTTACCCAGTAACTGGGTTGTGGAGGTCAGACTAGCAGTCGCTCTATGTCAAATACTGATATACAGCTAAATCCGGTTAGACTGCAAGCCAAACAAAGTTGGGAGAAGGCTTGGCAGATTGAATAACAGAACGATTAAAAGCCCGAAAATATGTCTACAAGTTTCGATGCCAAATGGTAAATCTGTAAGAAATTCTACTGCTGGTCCGCATCTGGTTAGCCTGGAAGCCAATCCTAACATTAATAGGAAAAAGCTAGCCTAGCTTTTTCCTATCAATGTTAGGATTGGCTGATAGGGACGCAAACTACAAAGTCCTATTCTTACATCATTATCATGGTAGGGTCGGTTCGTAGTACAGATGCGTCCAATTGATTGATTAAACATTTATATGAAGTGACGGGCTGTCTGGCGTCTGCAACCCAACAGGAATAGATCGGATATAGATAACGGAACCCTAATCAAAGGGTAGACATGCACAATTAAGCGTTTTTGATTAGGTGTGAAATAAAAAAGTATTTGCCAAAAACTACGAAAGTTATTCATGACTGAAGAAATACGTGTTTAGCACAATCTACTACAGCTTTGAGGAGCATTATAAGGATTTAACCGCTTGTCCAGGCCGAGATTATGGATTCGAGTTTAGCCTAGAATTAATCTTAAAATCACTCCATTAAAGCAACACCACAACATAACGGCAGTTTCTAAAATCACTAAAGCTACCGTTTCACTGAAGAGCTGTGCCAGCAAATTATGGCAGCGGGGTTTGACTTTACGGTAAATGAATGAAATGCACCGACCCCGGCGTGGTTCGACGAGACTGGATTAATTTAATGACCTCAAAGATTTGCACTAGCCCCTGGAGCATCATGATTCATGGAGCTATAGAGACCATTGCATACCAAAAAGTAGATTGGGGGGCGCGGTAATGGTAAGGTAGACGTGCCCTTAATATAGAACAGAATTGGTGAGCCGTACCGGATTTGCATCCTAGGTAGGCAATATAATAGTGGAGAGACGGATGATGTTTATCTTTATGGGTAAGTATCTTTTAACGACGTCGCCGCCAGGTTGGTTCAGGTACAGCTTCATCGGTGAATCTTTTGGCGTAGTTAAACTGCTTTCTCGACTCTTTTCTATGCTTTGCTGTGTTACACGTTGCTGTTTCCTATGTATTCGTCTGAGGTATCGGTACTGTCCGTTTCAGGTTTCTTGTAAATCTCGCTAGAAGCCTTCTTGATCTTATCTGGGTCTTCAGCCGTGTCCATGCAAAAAAAATATTTTTTTGTGGAAGTAAGTCATGTCCTGTTTGATGTTGTCATTCCATGTCTCATCTTTCATCGGCGTCATTCGCCGGTAAATTCCGAACGCTGTGTGGCGGTCACCGCAGCTCCCGAATTTTCGTATTTTCGTGAAAAATAACAAGAACACTGAAAGTGTGAAAAAACAGAAACTGTTACGATGCGAGAGCCAGTAAAATAAGACTTAAAAATTACAACAACTGGACACCTGTCTTCATAAGCATGTTTGATAAGCACCACATTCGAAACGGATGGACCATTTGTAGTACAAAAAGTATTGTTTCGACTCATGCGTACAACCTTGAATGTGTCAGTCCTGTCAGCATGAGTTAACGAAGGGAAGTGGATAATAATGACGGAAAAGGGAACAAATAAAGTTACTCCTGAGTCGCAGTCGCAGAAAAAATTAGGGTTCTTCTAAAAAACTTCTCTTATACCGAAATCTTATAAGTAAAAAAATGTCATCAGTCTTTTTATCTTGACACCATGTCAGGTCATGTACATACCTTCGTGTACCAGTTTTGTTATGAACAAGTGGGTAATTCTAGTTTGTTAGTTCTTTCGTGTGATTCTAAATGCAGCAGTTTTATAGAACCAATTCCTCTGAGGTATAAACAACTCGCGTTTGCCGGCAATAGATAAATTTTATAAAGTAAGCGTCATCGCATCGAATAAAATCAATATACCTGGATTTAGATAACTACTCCGTATCATATTGACAGTGCTGTTGCCGCAGTGGCTGATTGGCTTATTTACTAGCCTTCCACTCGATCTTGGGACCGTTTTTCGCACAAAACTATTATTTATTTGGTCCCAGAAAGATTTTCCGGAGTATTTGATTATGTCATGTTTGTTTATGTCAGGAAACTAGATGAAAATGCAGGAAAACTCGGGTGTTTGACTCTCTGGGCCAAGGACGTCGCAAAGGGGGACGAATTTATTTATTTGGACGACTTTTATTTGGTTTTTTAAGGTACACATATCTCCTAAACGGGGTCTAATCCGGAGTCCGGGGACGTAATATTCATATCTATGTGCTGGTGGTAGGCCCAGACATAATACCTATTATGTTTCAGCTCTACAGTTTTGAATAGTTATGGGAAAAACGACCCGAAAGGTCTGTTTCCAATTCAAACATTGAATATGGAAATTATAGTTTTTCTCAGTTCCTATCCTTTGTCGAAAATCAAATTAAGGTGGAACTAGTTGATATTTTTTCCATACAAATTTCAGGGGGGTTTTACTCCACTGTTTGACATGGTACATCCAAAGTTAAACATGATATCGTTCTGCTTCATTATTAATTTTGTCTGTGCGGAAACAGAATACTAAAATAATGAGCCGTTAAAAAGTTAGGAGCCCACAAAGATTCCTTTTTCTTGCAAATTTTAACGCAACTTTGGGGGTAAATGGAGAGCCTCTTGGGAGACACGATACAAACCCATGCAGCGCCCCAAGAACGAGCGCTTGCACCCCAATTCACACTGGACCAACTTAGCCAACTATTGGATAAAAAACTTGAGAGAAACGAAAAGAAAATGCTATCGCTAATAAAAACAGAAATAAAAACTCTTATACAGGAGGAAATTAAAAATGTCATGGCGAATTGGATCACTGATATAACAAACAAACTTAATATTGTAAACAACACACAAAATGAACTAAACAATACTATACAAAGCCTAACAGAGAAAATAAATAATTTAGAAAAAGAATGTGATAGTTTAAAAAATGACATTAAATCAATTCAAAACCACTGCAGCTATAAACCTAAACACAATAATAGCAACAATGCAAAGAAATTAGTCATATATGGGCTTGAAGAATCCAACTGGGAGACAGAAGACGAACTCTATGACCGCATTCTATATGTGTTTCATGACAATATGAACGTGTATCTGGAAGGGCAAATTGATGAACTAACACGGCTTGGGAAACACGGACACCGAAGACCCATAGTGATGGAATTAACTAGTAAACAAATGACCAAGTACGTGCTTCAAAACAGACACTTTCTAAAAGGATCTGGAATTATGATTGATGAATTTTTGGAAAGTGAGGCACTTCAAAAACGAAACAAGCTAAGGAAAATGTTATACGAAGCTAGAAAAGAGGGACACCATGCAGTAATAAGAAATAATCTGCTTATAGTCAACGGCCAAGTGCACATGATAGAAAATGAAAACAATGGAAATGACACAATAAATAAAACAAACGAGATCCTTACAGAAAAAAGCCATATTAGAAGACCCACTGACCAAGCAAGCATCACTGAGATAAACGACCACAACAACTCCTTCAGGAACAACGCCACTACCAGTTCAGGAAAACGTTCCTTTCGAAACTAAACACAGTATCTTACTCCAAAATATACAAAGCATTAAAAACAAGACCCATTTACTGGAAAACCTACTACAAGAACAACAATACCAAGCCATATGTCTATCAGAAACGTGGGTCACCGAAATACAACAGCCTTATATGCAGATCGACGGCTACGAGATCGCCGCGTCCTACTGTCGACGACAGCGTCGCGGCGGAGGCGTCGCCATCCTGTTACCAACTGGAACTGTGTATACTGAGAGGTCAGACATTAGCGACTTAACTATAGAGTATATTATCGAATGTTGTGCGGTAGAATTGAAACCTAATATTCTTCTTATTACTTTGTATAGAGCAGACCGACAAATAGATCAATTTTTCACATTTATTGAACTATTACTAACCAAATTAAAATCACACCACTACAAAAAACACATAATAATAGGAGGTGACTTTAATATTAACGCTGTCCCAAGTTCCAATCACTACAAAAAACTAATGGCAATTATGCTTCAATATAATTTACATCAAATTGTCAACAAACCTACTAGAGAAACATCTACATCGTCCACTTGTATTGACCTAATTTTTACAAATAATAAAAAATTCTCAGTTTCTGTCGAGGATAAAGGAATCTTCGATCATAAAAGCGTAACCTACAGATTTGAACTGTTTTCTAGGTCACAAATTAAACCTATTTACAGAAAAATTCGACCTATAAATAACCCAAAATACTACATACCTTTTAAACTTAAACTCAGAGACATAGCGTGGGAAAATACTCTAATACCTACAAATAACATAAATCAAAACTACAACCTATTTGAAGACATTTTAAAAGAAGTTTTAAACTCCACCATCCCACTTAAACGTATAAAAGTGGTAAATTCTAGCAATAATAATAGATACATAACGAAAGGAATAAAAAAATCATGTAAACAAAAAAGACTTCTAAAGACACTAGTAAACCAATCAAAAGATGAAGTACTAAAGCATCACTACAAAACCTACTCTAAAATTCTCAAAAAGTGTGTAAAAGCTTCTAAGAAACGGAACTATTCACAGGAAATGGAAAAATCTAAAAATAAAGTGAGGACAATGTGGCAGATAATAAAACGCATTACACAAAAATCTAATAATAATTACCGACAAAACTTAAAAATTAACATAAATAATAACATAACAAACTGTCCCTACACCATTGTCAACACATTTAATCAATACTTCGCTTCCGTAGGCGCGCCAAACTTGCAAAACAATAGCTCACAAGCACACAACTCCCATACAGTTATTACACCCGCCATTAATTCCATGTTCCTGGAACCAGTAACAGAAAAAGAAATATTCGACATTATCCAGAACCTCCCTAACAAACACAGTTGCGGCATCGACGAGATACCCCCTACACTAATAAAAGCATGTGTTCAGGAACTCACCTCACCGCTAACATATCTTATAAACCAGTCTTTCGAGGAAAAGACATTCCCATCAAAATTAAAAATTGCCATAATCAAAGCCATACCAAAAAAAGGAGGTAATGCCAATGACCCCAGCCAATACAGACCAATAGCACTTCTTCCAGCATTTTCAAAAATATTTGAAAAAGCTGTTACTAAACGTATGTGTACATTTTTAGAAAAATATAATATTCTCGACAACAACCAATTTGGATTCTGTACTGATCGATCGACAACTCTAGCCGTTTATAAATACACACAAGAAATACTGACCTATATCAAAGACAAAAACTATGCAATAGGCCTTCTGCTCGACATGACTAAAGCCTACGACAAAGTATCACACTCCACATTACTAACGAAGTTGAATGGAGTTGGCATAAGGGGAGACGCACTTGACTGGCTCAAATCATATCTCGCTGATAGGAAACAGTACGTACAGATAGAACACCTAGATGACGACACCTGTGAGCTACAATATGTACGCTCAGATATACTAACAACAAACTGGTCTATACCCCAAGGTAGTGTAATAGGATGTATACTGTTCCTCATCTACATAAATGACCTGCCTAAAATATGTGACCATCTTTGTGTGCTGTTCGCTGATGACATCTCTATTCTCTTCAAAAGCCCTTCAAGTAATCTACAATATAACTCCCAAATTATTGAAACTTTTAACCAAATAAAATGTTGGCTTCAAAACCACAACCTTGAAGTAAACAACAAAAAAACTAAAATCATACAGTTTAAACCCTACCAAAAACAAAAAATTAACTTAACAACTATCACTAATCATATTAAAATTGAAGAAGTTGAAGAATTTAAACTATTAGGTATAACACTAGACTCTCATTTAAACTGGAAAAAACATGTCGAGCAAACTAAAACAAAATTATCACAATTCGCATACGGGCTGAGTGTTCTAAAATCCAACACAAAAACTCACTGTGCTCTCTCTGCATACTACGCGTATGCCTAGGCGTGGTTACGCTACGGTATCATCTTGTGGGGACACAGTGTAGATGCCAATGATTTATTTGTTGCCCAAAAGAAATGTCTGCGAATAATTTTTAAAATTAAACCTCGAGATAGTTGCAAACCCCACTTTATAGGCGAAAATATTTTAACCTTACCCTCCATTTATATATTAGAAATAGCCACTTTCGTAAAAAAAAACATAAATCTATTTAAGTAATTTTGATAAGAACGAGCGCCGCAAAACTAAATTACTCCTACCAGCACCTAGAATACAAATGTATAAAAATAGCCCAGAGTACCGAAGCATTCAAATATATAATAAATTGCCCGAAAGCATAAGGTCCAACAAGTCATTATGTTTATTTAAATGTAAGCTAAAATCTTTACTATTAGAAAAATGTTACTATAGCATCCAAGAGTTTATGACAGATAAATTTTGACTATATACACAATTTTGCTTATTTTGTTTTTAAATATTTTTACTTTTAATTATTTTTATTTTAGTTATTATTCACGATTTTATTATATTTTGATTTTATTACTTTCATTGTGATTCTATGTATATTGATTTTGACTATTCATTATTCCTTTGTTACGATGCTAGTTATAATAATAGGTAAGTATAATGTTCTATAGAAATATATAATATAGTTTTAAGTAATTTGCTGCGCCCTAACAGGGTAATGTGTCCATTAGTTTTTAAGTAAGTTTTTTGTAAAGCTATGCTTGTAACGATGTGTCCATTGTGCAATAAATAAAAAAATAAGCAATAACCAAAACAAAGTCGGTACCGACAAAGCTTAATTATCGAAGAGTTCGATAAACTTTATTTGTAATTGATTTATGCAGTGGTTTTTTCATAAAACTCGATTTTCCAAAGGACTTTTCGTAATTTTTTACGCGCTCGTTTTCACTAAAATAGTTCGGAACGGTGTTTGTGTGCGTGCGAACTAGACGTTGTGCATGTAGACGAGCGTCTAATTGCTCATCACTGACACTATCTCTGTCGGACACGATGCCAGGTGAGACAGCGTGCTTTTCGGCAATGCCCACTAGTGAGTTCGAGCCCGCGACTAGTTTAACCTTAATGTCCACCAGCGTCGATTTTGGCCCTTTTGTTATAAGACTTGCACTACAAGCGTGCTTCATGTGCTCTTGAGTTTTGACTGTACCTACAAATCATACTTTTCCCATCCTCCATATATCAACTTGCCCCCCCCCCCCCCCCCCGGGCCATCGGCTGGCCACGCCCTTGCTCTGAGCTAACATTTATTTCTTTTTAAGGCAGTCTCTTCTCAAATTAATTATCTTAATGTAGACTTCGAGGCTTTGACTTTGGACCTGTCAAAACAAAGGAATCCTTCGTAAGTGTCACACACATTTAACGTTCCTCGTGGACATTTGAAAAATATATTAATCTTAGACATTGATGCATGTGCTGCTGCTACATTCAGCTTATTTACGATGCGACAAGACGACAACGAAGTTGATGACTTTATTAGAGATCAGACTGAATTAATAATTTCCTGAGACAAATGTGTTGAGACTTTGAGAGGCTGCACTTGAACTGATTTTATTAAAAGTACAAAATACCTGTCTTTATAGCGATATACCATAAACAAATGCCTGTCTCGAATGTTAAGGCTTGTGCAGACCAGCGCGATATCGCGGGCGCTACAGGCAGCGCGACCCTTGTAGTGCCCGTGATATCGCGAAGGTATGCACGAGCCTTTATGGTATTGAAAAACAAAACAATTTCTTATTATTACCGACCTACTCTTGGCAATTTGTAGTGGCTACCTACATCCAAAATGATACAATGGTTTTTAAAGGATATCCATCGTCAGTTCGTCACCTCATCAGCCTCAAAAATTCGCTTACAAACAATCTATTCATCAACACAACATCATTCGCCAATGATTTTATAGTTAAGAAGATGATGTCATTTCATCGACAAACGATTCACTGAACCTCTTTTATCGAGAGGTGTTATTGAGAGCTTTTCCATCGACTTTCCTTCGCATGAAACTTTTATTGAATTCCAAGTAGGTACCTCTTAGTGACGAGACGAACCTAAATGTGACGATACCGTTCGAAAATCGAAGTTATTTTACCGTCCACAATCATGAGCGCTAGGTGCCATAATCAACAACTCAATTATTTATCCATTGACCCGCTTCCGACGACGCGCTTCATAAATTCTTCCGACGTTACCAACTCTTATTTGGTCGGGAACACAACGTGAATCCTAATTGATACCATTTATCACATTACCATTTTAGTTTGTCATCGTTTCCCGCCATATTTTCGTGCAGTGAGTGGCGCGAAATGGAACGCGCGAACCGTGCGTTCGAATATTTAAAAGTTTTCGGTTTTTTTTTTTGTGCGTGCAATGAAATGAATTTTTCGAATGTAGGTTGTATTCGATCGGTGAAAGTTTATGAATGTTACACTTGAACTTGTTCCTGATGGTGTGTTATTGCTTTTTGATTTGGACCATGACATCTGATTTTATGCAAAGTGGATATAACAGTGAAGTGCACCGTTGAATAAGCTGGACATAAGTAGAATGTCTAGTTGTTTCTGGCCGATATTTTTTGTTCTAAGTTTGTCTGTACTAGTAGGTACCTAATAATTAACATACCATTGTGGACGTAGCCATTAGATCCCTAACTGTTAATAAACCAATATTTAATACTCTGTACTGTATGTTTTTAGAAGGATGTTTTGTAATTTACAAAGGAATAGGTGTATGTTTTCGACGTTTAAAAGTTGTATGTATGTGTATTCAGAATTGGGCGGCGACACAGAGAACTAAAAATTTTTTATGTCATGTATGTGACATACGGGTACATTTCGACTAACACCGTGATGAGCTAAAAATATTGGACACTCCGTACAATAGTGTTAGTTATGAATTACTTAACACAAAAGAAAATGTACGTTTCTGCAAAAACTTTCGAACTACTTAGTATACCATCCTCGATTCTTCTAAAATCTCTTGATTTACTCGTTTTTTTGCACATAAATTAATTCACACATTCATTAAGTTAAGCTTCACCATACAACAATACCTAGTGTGTCTAAGTACTTTGGACAAACATCATACAAAAACCGTAAAAGCGGTAAATAAAACGTACAGTCAACCGCAGATGTACGGTAACAATAATTTGTCATTGACAGCGCCTGTATTTTGTAGCAGTAAGGGTGTTTTTCGCGGTTCAAGTGTTACAAACTGAAATGCAATTGACCGTACAACTAATTACATATTTCTATTATTTTCCGTCGACCGCCATTCGATCAGCTGATACGTTTGTCAACGCTCCTCGGTCGGCTACAACCTTCCCAACCGTGGCTTCCTGTGATTGTGAATGCGGCAGAAAATTATATGTGTTGTACGCTTCTCCGGGAATTGTAGAAAAATATATATTATGGAGCGGGCTAGCATCGCCAGTCAATGGCTACTAGCTTAGCAATCTACTTTTGGGAAAGGTTGGAGTCTAGACTGCCTCCTGGTCTGGTGGTCGCAAGCGTTACTGCTGAGCATGAGGTCCTGGGCTCGATTCTCAGGTCGGGCAAAGTGTTATTGGGTTTTTCTATCTGAAATTTCTCAGTAGCCTGGAGTCTGGATTTGTCCCCGGTTGATGGCAATATGGCTCACCCCCTATTACATGGGACTTAAAACATAACTGGCGAAATGTGGGTGAACCTGCTACAGGGACACCTCTGCCCAACCCTTCGAGGTAACAAGGCGTGACGTTATGTGTGTTGGAGTCTAGTTCAGATTATGATGGGTTCTGTATATTTGGTTTTAGACAGGGTCAGATCTGCAGTTTAAAAATGATATCGCTGATATTTTATTACTACAATTCAGAGCATTCGAGCAATCAATATTGTAGTGTAGATTAGGGATGTTATGGGTATGAAATTTCGGATCTGGATAGGAATACGGATATATATACCGGTTTCGGATAAGAAATCATTTCTGATTATCCGTTAGTTTCGGATAGTTTCGGTTACGGATATAAGATTTTTACGAAATTGTAAAAGTAAAACAGAAATAAAAAACATCCAAGTGACGCGCGCGGCTAGTGTGTCGACTCGGCCGGACAGAAAAACCTGTCATAACGTGTCTGATTTAGACTCCGTCCGTATCTGAAATTATCCGAAACCTTTATATCAGATTCGGTTACGGTTAGTAGTAGGTTACGGAGCTCCTTAACATCTCTGGAGTAGATGCTTTGGGCGCCAACAATTACTAAAATCCAGTTCCAGTGTAGTCTAAACGTATCTACTGGAAGCCAGCTTCTTTAAGGCTCCGTGCACGAAAAAAACCCTTTTTCGTCAATAACTTATCTAATTTTAAGAAAACTTGAAATAATTGAAACATTAAATCTGTGTAAGTATAAAAGTACAGTATTCGTGGTGCTAAACCATTCGTGTCAGTCACAGCACCTGTTAATAGTTGCATCACTTTTACGCTCTCGAAAATATGGTTTATTTCGCCTTTGATTTATTTAATTAAGATATAGCATAATCATTTTTTTTTAAATAGTTCAAGGATAGCTGAAGACTACTGTGTGATTTTTAAATTTCTTGATATGGTTTGCTAAATAATAGGAAAAAATAAATTACAAACAGGGTTTAAAAAAATGGTTATTTCAACATTTTTTTTCTGCTTTACTTTGTATGGAAGTTGAAAAAAGTCGTTCCCCTATGTACAAGTAGATCATATAATGATGTTGACTATATTTTTTAATTTTTAAAACCAAAAGTAGTTTCTTCTAACGAAACGATCAAACGTCAGTCTCGCGTCAGTTTTTGGAAAACTTGTTGCGAATTTTAGTGATTTTCCACCAATCCTTAATTTAATTGAAAAATCCCTTTCCGCTGTGTACAAGACAAAGAATTCAACTTTTCAAATCACAAATAATTTTGTTTAAATTCTGTTTCCCTTTCTCACAACTAATTAACAAAATTGATCAAAATTAGTCGATTTAGTGCACGACCCCTTAACAGGCTGCTTTGTGGGTTTTTTTTTTATTTGGTGTGGAAACTTGGCAAACTTTGGGCGCTATGAATCTTTGGAAATTTCAGTTCAACCTATGGTTTATTTGCAAAAAGGAGATTTTTCGGCTTTGATAAGTAAGTTCTCAATGGAATCGGAACTAATAGGTATAATTTTCATTTCGATAATAGAAAAGTCTTTCGCACTTGATCTGGCTCGCTATACGTTTGTCAAAGTGGTCTCGTGGCGTCAGGGTAATGTATCCTGCGGTCAATCGATCATATTGCGCGAAGCACTGGAAAATTGATTATTATATATTTATAATGACTCTAATAGCGTAACACACTTTCAATCACAATCTGACTCATTTTGAAGGATCCATTGCTTCAAATGTTCGCAAAATTTGTCTGCTCAACAACGTAAATAACGCAATTAATGTTGTCGAACTGTCAAAATGGAAACAATTGCTACTGTTAGTGTGTTATCCTAATACCCCGCGAAACGTTACTTGATTTGTAATTAATCATTGAAACAATTAATGATGCATAAACTTCGATCAATAATAGTTGATCGAAGGCATAAACTCAAACTTTTATGACGGCACGGTTGGCGCAGTGGTTAAGCGATTGACTGCTACGCTGTGTGTCGCGGGTTCGATTCCATCAAGGAACAAATATTTGTATGACCTACAAGTAGTTGTTCTGGGTCTGGCTGTTTGTGTATGTGAGTTTAAATGTTTGTAAACGCAGCCAAAATACAGGAGAAATTCCTAGCAACGTTCATTTAAAAAAATAAAAAATGTTTCATCGGATGAAAATACCTTTAACATGCGTTGTCTAAATTAAGCTAGTAAAAGAAATCAAAGATAAATTACACCATTTCCTTCTTCAATTCCCGATAATGCCTTTACCTAATTTCGATCCAGAAATAAATCCCTACATCAAAACTTCCATAAACAAAGAACTGCAATCATCATACATCAAGCTATCTTCAAACCTAAATATTTATAAACTTATCCTCCTATTACGTGTCTATCTTGAATTCTCAGACAAGAAAAAAGAAATACACAAGAGGAGGGTCGACGCACCCGTTTTGGCGGATGGCCAGCGATGCACTGCATGCAAACTCAAATGCTCAAACTGCTTGGTGCAAGTCTAGCCGTAGACAATAAACATCGGACGTTATTTGCGTCTTCCAATTTTGAATTTTAGCTTTTTTAATGGATACCTACACAAGTAATGAAACTTTCGGTTTTGAAGTTTTTATTAGGTTGTTATTTTTTGCTCTAACTATTGAACGTATTTAAATGGAAGAATATTTGTATCAAGTCGATTTACTTTTAGTTTCATTTTATTGTTGCCTGTAATTTGTAACGGCTCTAGAGTACAATGGCTCATTCATTCTACCTAGATTGATGTGCATATATTATAGGTATTTGTATCCAAAGCTCGGATACCGGTTAAATTTTCAAGCCGTTATTATGTACTTGACGCAAAACCCTTTAAATTCGGTTTAGCTCGTAGAAACCGGTTCTTTTTAACCGGTTTTGGAGGAGTCTTTACATAAACGTTCTTTCGGATTAAACAGTGTAGAGCAATATTAACCGGTTTTTGTTTAGTTTTTATTCAGCGCGGCATCCTCATAAGTAGTCACAAGTTGCAACGTGTTTACAGACGTGCCGCTCGTCGTATAAACTGGTTAATTTAGGTCTTAAAACATTCACGTTATTTAGAAAAGTTCGGAGTAAAACCCAAATAAACCGGTTTCCATCGGTATTTTTAAACCGGTACCGAGCCTTGTTTATAACTATGCAAAAAATCGATAAAAATATTGAATCACCCATCCTTGTGGTAAGTATTAGCAAAATAGGAATATCAAATGCCATTCTTTATCCTACAAATGCAGCTATTGTGTTATAGCCTGACAGGACAGAATATCAGTGATTCTGTTACTTAATAAGCTCCTCTTATTTCAACGTGTTATGTTTTTTTAATGTAAAAAAATATCTCAAATATCAATAGCAACCGATTTTATTAAAACAATGCGATAATTAAACATTATGTCGTATAAACATCGTATAAATTCAGAAGCTACTTCTTCCTTTATTTTTTAATTAAACTCAAGTACCTATCTCGAATAACTTCGTTTTCTCCACGAAATCTATCACTATCTTGCGTGGTATCGCATAATGAAAATTAATTACGATTCCTCAAATCGTTGATATCATTATTTACCCAACAATTTTACTCTGAACATGAAATAAGCGAAAACAATAAACTTCTTGCAATATATCCGTACAATTTTAATTAAATTAATTATCCAATTAAGTAGGTAATAAATATAACGCCCAATAAATTTTAGTAAGTGCAATATTAATTTCAAATTTAATACTTGTTTTGACAGTTATTAATAGAAAATGGCGCCCGGAGCAGAGATGTAGAACATTTGGTTGAGTGTAACGTGATATCTATGACTCCATGTTGTTTATGGTTTTAAATGAAGACACTGAACTTGTTCATGAAAAGTGAAGAACTGTTTTGTCAGCTGTTTGTCATATTTGGTTAATTAAGGCCCTGAAATGATGAAAATAAATGGTAATTCGTGTACAATTTTCAATGAGAAACATTGGCGAGTCGCTTATAATTTCGAAGTTTGGTCCAAGCAAGGCTTGTTCAAGATCAATTTAATTAATTATCTCTACTTATACGACATAAAAGAAAAGAATAATTTTTTCATGCAACCGGTGGAACCGAGATTTAGCACACCTGTCAACGAGAATAGACAGCCTAAGTCCTCGTAGGAGAGAAATAAAGTGTCTACTAACATTTCGAGCAAGTTATTTATGTTAAAACAACTTTATTCACAATGTTCTCCATATTTCATTAGTATTAGCAACATATTTTTGAGACATTTGTTTCTGTTCTAATAGATCTTCCCATTTGTTCCTTCTCTTCTTTGTCAATTTACAAGATAAAAAAGCAAATACCTGTGTATAGAAATTGTTCTTAAAAACACTAGCACATTTTGTACTGCATTGACAAAGATTCAACGCTACAGAGTTTAAAAAATCTTCAATTATAACCAAGATCCTCACTCTCATTCTTTTGGGAGCACAATACCAAGACACTCTTTCAAACATATTTTCTTTTTATTGTTTTATTTTAGATCTGTCTTTTACCTTACTTAATAAATTTGGATGGCTCACAGACCCTGACCTGGGTTAACTTAGGACTTAGGACACACGTCTGACGTCGGCGTGGGCGAAGCCACGGGCAAAATCTAGTACCCAAAACCAAAATTCGCTGCCTCACTATAACAGTATAATAAAATTAATAAGTGGAGTCTTCGGTCGTTACGAGGTTCACTACAGAATAATAACTAACGATGCTTGTGAAGTATTTATAAGCAGTGCGAGTCGTAAAAGTTTGCAATATTAACAAACCGCACACTACGACAAATTTTCATTGATGTGTTCTATTTTGTGCGAGATTTACAACGATTTTTGCGGTAAACACCGGTTTTTCGGTTGTTGGCATTTTAATGTTACTTGTGCCTGTTTTGGGAAAACATTGTTGTAAAATGCATGACATAAAAAAAATCTTGTCTCCAAAACATTTATTTAGCTCTCTGATATTGTGAATGGACTTAAAGATGATCTCCTAACCCTAGAAGAGGCCAATTAGTCATAAGTTTCAGTTTCATACTTAAATAATTATGTTATATACCTGACCTTGAACCAATTTTAGCAGTATGTATGTATTATCATAATACAGTGTTCTTGGCAGTCGTTTTTATATCTTACGATTTGTCGTTGACACTTCGTTCACTTCGAACAAGTGCACTTTTCGCTCTGATTTCAGTTTTATAATTTTTGGTGTCAGCAAAGTGCGACCCTACTTGGAACTGGCTATAGTTAGTCAGCTTAAGCTAAAGCCACTTCTTCTGGTTACTGAAACCATGTTGCATCGAATTTTATTGTAGAGCGTATTACTTCAAATTATAAAATAAATATATTTACATACTCTTAATTAGAAATAGGTTTTGCATAATTTATACATTCTCTGTTCTCATTTATTCTTATTCCGAAGGCCGATGCAATAATTAAGTAAATAATTGATTAGTGTCTGGCACACTAAAAGTGACTCGTATTTATTTAGCAGCCATTGCCAAAATCTTCGGAAAGTGGCGACGACATATAGAATTAATGTAGTATATTTAAAAACTTCAGAGAAGCTGCTATTATTAAAGTAGATTTTAATTTGAGCTTTTAACTAAAAAAACTGCAAAATGTTGTTTTTCTCATTTTTATTACGTCTGTATTCACCGAAGGGTTAGACAGAGATGTATCTATATGTATTTAGTACACCAATATTTCGCCAGTTGTTTGAGTCCCATGTAATAGGGAACGAGCCTATTGCCATCAACCGGGCACAAATCCAGACTCTAGGTTCCGAGTGTCTCATTTTTAGCTTAGGGTAATTTACCATAACCAAAAAACTACAGATTTTTCATCAAACTGCATCTCTCATCTGCTATAATTTTCTCTGAGCCCCGAAACTATGAAATTAGCTAAAACCCGCACACATTGGTACACACTTATAATCTCAATGTTCTCGTGTCCACGGCGAAAAATATATTCATTAACTAGATGCATATCAAGGTTTCTTGAACAACAATTGCACATTATTAGTCACTGCCATTCAGAAGCTATAAATCAGTGCTAACTCTTTTGAAGGCTGATTCACAATAAGTCCACAATGGCAATCGGAAGCTACGGGTTGCAAGGATATTTATTCTATTGTCTTAGTTGGTAGGTTGATGCGATATGTATCGTGAAGTAATTATATTCACGGGAAGTGCAGGAAACCCTAGAGGTTAATAGGTATCTACATTTTAATGTTATATGTTGCTGATGACTAGTAATCATCTTTCGAAGTTTGTCATTTCATTTAGTTGAACTTACAAGTATGTACCATTTTTTTTTGCGCAATTCGTCTTATTCGTTCTAGATTTAAATTTGGATGCATAAAAAAACCTCATGGATTTCCTCCTACTCGGGGCAGATGGAAGAGCCTGTTTGATTCTTACAGATTAAAACCACACGGTGTTTCCAAATACCTCCTTCCTACGTCGTACCTCCCTCCTTTCGGAGCGCTAGCGAATTCATCCCGTCATCCGCACAAAGTTTATATTAAAGTATCCGATTATCAACTACTACTCTACAAACAACGTCGTCCGTCTCTACCGTTCTGTTATTTAAAGCTTTAACATTTCAGAAAAGAAAATAGGACCAAAAGAAACAGAAATTAACTGCACTATCAACATTTTCACCCGTATATTTGGAACTGTCTGCCCTTTCATAAATCAATTTTATCCCCGAACCGCGCTCATACTGTATCAAACATTTCATAGCGTACTATAATTAAACTTATGACTTCCCCGAAAAGCACGTATTTTCTAACAACCCACAGGTCAGTTGACGCGGATTTCTTGCGATAGACTGACGTTGCAGGACTCTAGACAAGCGCTCGAGTACAATACGGTTATTCGTTTTTTGAAAATTCGAAATTTTTGAACGCAGCCATATTTATAGCGCGGTCTGAGTGCTATTTTTGGCGCGGTTTACGGTTTTTGTATTGGCTATGGTGGTAAATGATGAAAAAATGTGCTACAGTGATTTGTTTATGTTGTGAATTTAGCAATATTTGTTAAGATTTGCGTATGGGTTGATCTGAAAAAGTGCGCGAACCATACAAATCTAATTTGGATTTGACCAACATAGGCAGCTTTAAAATGGAGTAATTACTTCAAGGATCCAAAAGAGTACGAAAATCCAAATACCTACTTATAACAGGCATCTTTTTTGTTCTAAATAAAGATTTATAAAAAAAAAACTAATTCGCTTTGACCACACTCCTCCAGAAATGCTAATTTTAAAGGTGTCGCTAATAAATGGCTCATGAAGAGAAAACGTTCAAAATACCGAGAAATCTGGAAACGAAATACAAATAGAGTCAATCTAACTTACGATTGTACACAAACAGTATATTGTATGAAACCGCTCGTTGGTCCCTGATATTCATTAGTAAAATGTGAATAAAAAAAGCGGAAACAATAAAAAAAACATTCAAAAGAAAAATTTAAGATTTCGAATGGAAAAAGCTTTTGAAAATGGAACGCATGTCATTTCATCTGCGCGCGAAAGTATGGCCCCCGTATAATGACCTCCTTCAACCAATACAGTTAATTAGAATGGGAGGTCTAACTACATTGGTGATAATTTTCTTTGACGTTTACTCGGAATGAATGTATTCTATTTAACTACGCTTGTTTTGAGCCAGTTGCGTGACTAAAGAAGTTTGCAACGGACGTGCTTAGCTAAGTATTGTTTAATTTCTTAGATTTTCTGGAGATCAAAGAACTCTAATATTCGTGGTTCAGTCTAGTTTTATATGAGGTCAGTTTAAACCTTAGAGTTTGTGAATTTATGTACGGAAAGCCACAAATTTTAACAAAAACTGACTCTAACAAACTTGTGAGCAGACTATGAAGATAATTAATCAAATCAATTAATAGTTTTTTGACCAGCATCGTCTACGGTTTACGCCATTACCAAGAGTACGTAGACCCCATTTCCTAAATGCTTTAAAACGAAAATCAAGTATTTTATCTAGCTAGAACCCATTAAGTTGATTGAACAAGGTGGGCCTTACCTTCATGGAATCCACTATGGTTTCTCGAAACTATTTATCATACTTAAGCGGTCTAATCTTAACTGTTCTTTGGTGGTGATCAGAATTTTCGACGATGAC
This sequence comes from Omphaloscelis lunosa, assembly GCA_916610215.1. Taxonomy (NCBI): domain Eukaryota; kingdom Metazoa; phylum Arthropoda; class Insecta; order Lepidoptera; family Noctuidae; genus Omphaloscelis; species Omphaloscelis lunosa. The sequence goes on from OU744271.1 coordinate 4,677,179, forward strand.
TGAGCATCAACACAGTTTTATGTGAAATACGTTTTGCCTGGTGTATTCGACGGCAGTGACTGGATCCAGTGACTCGAAATTTCGGACCCAGTCAGTGGGTTCATGTAGACGAGATCGGCAGTAAGCTAGGCCGAGGAAGCTACTTGGCCCGAAAAACTTACACCTACCAACTAATATTGTATTTTTGGATGGCTGTCTACTATAAGTTACCTTAGTGGCCTTAATATTCTATGCCCTTTTCTAAATAGCCCTGGGTACAAACAACGTTGTTAAAAAAAAAATGCGGTCGTTGTTCAAGGAAAATTTTGACATTTATGAACTTTTGATGTAACGACTTTTCATCTTACGTGTTTCTTCCTCTCTTTTCAGCCCATGATAATAATTTAACTTGTTCAGTCTTGACTGATAAGAGACAATAAATTATCTATTGTTACATTACTCCCGGAAGTCACACATGCAGAAAGTCTGATTACGCTTCGTCTTCGTTGGGTGCCTCTCCAATTACTGAAGGTTGGCCATCATATCCAAATATTTCTCCTTATCCTCTGCGAATGATTTTACTAAGGCGTCTTTTAGCACGAAAATTTGCGTAGTTTTCGCTGAAAACACTGGTCATAGTAGAATATTTACAAATATACGAGTGGTTAGGATTATCCGCGTCCACTAGGTGACTATTTCAGTCATTTCCTCATTCTTATCTAAGAGTTGGACGCAGCCCAAACGAGTTTGCATCACGGTGACGTAATAATGTTTACCTTTTTGTTATATTTTGTTGATTCTGATACATTGCATTAATTGTGTAGAATCCCGCAAACTTATGTATTGCAACGGTGTGGATTTATCGTTCTGCGAAGTCAAAACGGGCTTGCAGCAGCCTCTCCATGGATATGTGAGCACGTGGAGTCATGTTTTTTTTTCGAAGGCGTTGTAATTTTTGGACACCCAGGTTAAAATGGATATCGATATTCTTCTATTTACATTTTTTTTCTTTATCTTTAAACTCCGTCACTCGACTTTAAAGCATTGGCGAAATCTTCTGCAAACCTGCAACGGCCTTTGTGTGTTCAGCGGTTGGCAAGAAACTATTCAATTTTATCACAGATTGCCTCCAGATGTAGAAAGCTTAGATCCTAGAAAGATAACGCAATCATGGCAGATGCATTCTATTAGATGCCATTTTGAGATTTTGCTCATGATACGTGGCTTTCAGCAAGGTTTTAGTCAAAGACTTTCGATTGATTGATGTAAATTAATTTACTAACTAGTATTTGGCTAAAGGCCTCTTATGTCTCCAATTCTCAAAGTTCCGCCAATTATTAGTTTGACACAAATATTAGCTAGTTTTCGTGACTTCCTTGCTGCATCAAAGCTTCTTGCAGACAGTTGGAAGCTTCCCAAATAATGTTCCATTCTGATGCAATCATGCGTTTGTTTTTGTTGTTTTTTTCTTAATGCTTTAAACTATACAAGACTGAAATACAAGGTAAAAAGTTACCCCTATATTCAAAATTCAATTATTTACGTTACACGTTCGTGTTTGGGTTACAGAAATACATATGTGTACCAAATTTCAACTTAATAGGTCCATTAGATTCGGAGCAAATTGGCTGTGACAGACGAACAGACGGACAGAGAGACAGACACAGTGGAGTGATCCTATAAGGGTTCCGTTTTTTTCCTTTTGAGGTACAGAATCCTAAAAAACAGTCCTTTTTTTAATTCATCATAACTTGCCTGTGTTTTTAATTAAGAAGACAAAAGTGTGAACCTTCAGAAATAAAGATCCTTGTTTTTTTTTTAAATTTCCAAGTTTTCTTCCGTTAAATCAATCAGTCTAGCCTTTTCCCAGCTATGTTGGAGTCGGCTTTCTGTCTAACCGGATGCAGCTGAATACCAGTATTTTACATGAAGCGACTTCTTATCTGACCTCCACAACCCAGGTACTAAGTAACACGATACCCATTTTTCTCCCAAACGTGTGTTTAATGTCAAGAAACTGCTGATTTAACCTAAACTTCCTACTTTTATGAACTCTAAATATCACACACACTACCTTTATTTCAACTCTCCCATAACTTCTTCACTTTATAATCCCTCGATGACTCATAGACCAAACACGTGTTTAAAAAAATCCGCTGTTAACTATATACATTTCTTTCAAGATTTCAACATAATTTTCATTAGTAACCATCATCAGTTAGCCACATCAAATAATGTTGAATCTCTTCGCGTCTTCATATAGATCTTTGTGACTCACTGCAGTGGATCTAAATATATTTACATTTGCCCTTTTACTTTTTGGGATTATTCTACATGACAGGGATGTTGTACGTTTTATCTAAATCCGTGAATCGATTAAGTATTATTATTTATTATTTATTTTTAGCTTTAATTGTGCAAAGGCCTCCTTTCTCCTTTACCCTGCTATCTGTCTTGAGCTAGGGTGGACCAATCCTATCTAGGCATCAAGATCGTTCCGCCATCTTCTCCTGGGTCTCCCTCGACGTCGCCGGACGTTTTCTGGGACTCACATTGTGGTAGATTTGGCCCATGCTATTAAACAAAATTAAAACTTATAACTATTAAAATAAATTCATCGTTATTGGAGAAAATGAGATGTGAAGTTTGAGTAATGAATAATTTTCCCTCGAATACTCAAAGACATTACTTTAGGACTTTCCTAAAAGTATTTCTGTCGCTCCGATACACCTTTGTGTGACAGAAACAGCATGAGAATTAGCGGCGACTTAAAATTTAGTTCCACTTGAGTATTTGGCCGTCAGTTTCGGTCTATTTGGAGCAGATTTGACGAAATTGGTAAGAGAAGCAGCTTTACAGTTGAAGGAAGTCATAGTGTTGTTTTCATCCCGGTAAAAAAGCTTTTTAAGCAAGTGCAGCCACAAATACATCTAGGTACAGAAATCGCGTCTGGCATTCGTTTGGCTATGCTATCGTGTAACAGATAAAATATTGCAACATGTAAAAAATACAACATATTTCCCGCATCTTTTGTGCTTCGCGCGAACACGTGTTTATAAATCAAGCCTTTGTATTATTTTAATTTATTTTAAAAAAACAACATTTTTCTTTCAATACTTTTGCAAGAAAATTCAAATTGTATCGGATTGAAAACGTATCGATAACCCCTCTTAATGTAACTTCACACCAAAAAGGCAAACAGTCCACAGGAATCGTAATAATCTCTTCAGTAGTCAGTACCAAAATAAAATCATCACTGCATTTCTCGAGATGTGCATCTATAGTTTTTTTGCGTCTAATTTCGTCGACGGCACAAGCCAGTATGCGCGCGCACGGGCCAACGCGCGCTTCTAAACTTTCGATTTAATTCATAGATTATAACATCGGCCATCTTGGTAAATATGTTTTAAGAATAACCGTACTTTTTGTAAATAAACGCTTTTGTTAATAACTGTTTTTGGGGATATACTACTAATTTTAGTGACTAATTCTGTCTTTTTTATTCTAAGAGCCTCTAAGGGTCCTGTATCGGTCAGAAATACGTGACGAAGTGAGCGTAGTGTTCTTTACGTAAAAAACTATAAGTGATATAAATACATTTTTTAAAGACAGTGTTTAAAAGTGTTTGTGTCGTATGATAATTGTAGAAAAAAATGGGGAAGAAGAAGAAAACTAGCGGAAAGAAAGGGGGGAATCGGTTCTTCAGGTGGATAAGAAGGTAACATTAATTTAATAGCAGTTTTTTTATGTGATTAACAACAATACACTAAATTAACAAAGACATAATTGTGTTTTCTTTCATTAACTTTTTAAATGGCATCCATGTTTGCTAATTTTGGCGCACTTTTGGCGCCCATTGACTAACTACTTGACATAACGCATTCAGCACTGTAAGAAGCATGGAATTAGTATGTACTTTATGTAAGAAGTAATGAATGCTAAAATGTGACACTTTGTGACTAACAAACAATTGTTTATCTGGATGATATATTCAATCATAATGCGTGAAAAATCTTTGATGGATCCTGGCCAATATGCGAAACTATACTACTGGTGAAGAAGAATGATGTGCATAATATTGTTTAATGGACTTCTTCAGCAAATGTTACAATACATCTATTTTTTATTCGAACTCAAACCATTTATTGCAATTAAACCATTTACTTTTGAATTTTCAAGTAATAGACAAGTCAAGTAATAACAGTCAGAAATATGAAGCTAGTTGCCCAATCCCTACGGAGAAGAACGGGCAAGAAACTCCACGGACACTCTTAAATAAAAAAAGTTACAAAATATTGGTTACATCATTAATGTTGAAATTATACATGTGAGAACAATGTAGAAAGACGTGCAAGTTAGAAGCGTCCTTAATAAAAAGATAAAACAAAGAACAATACAAAAATAAAAATAAGCCATGGCAACTAAGAGATGTCCAGTCCCAACTGACGGCGCCCGTTCACGAACATGACGCATGGATTAGCACCATTCAGCTAAATATTTCTTACCAGGTACCATTATTTAGGAAAATTGAAACCATATCAAAAGTTACCGCAGTAACTTTAACGCATTTGAAGTCGTATTTTCTATCGACTTCATTTCTCAGTTCGTCAATTTTTTTTTATTTTTATTTGTGTTACTCGTTATGATTATGTTATGATTACTCGAAGACGGCTGAACCGATTTGAATTTTTTTTTTTTTTTTGAAAGGGTTATACTTCCAAGTTGGTCCCATTGTCATTTGATCACAATCTGATGATGGGATCTTGGAGAAATCGAGGGAACTCTTCAAATATTATAGGCGCACCTATAGCGATTTGGGAATTTTTTATAGTAACTCGTGCATTTGCTCTCGAAAAGCACCATTTGGTAAAGTGGAACTGATGAATTACAAACCAACCCACATAAAAGTGAAAAAAAAAACTTTAATTTTGGAAGTCGGTGGCAAAAACTTAAATACTGATCTAAAGACTTCCGAAATTAAAGTTATTTTTCACTTTGTAGTTTGGAAGTCGGTTGTATTTTTGGTAAAAAAAAACCGTGATTTAGCCTTTTAACAGTAGTAGTAGGTACTTTCTGCGTTTATCTTGAACATTACTGACATAGGTGAAGGAAAAACATCGTGAGGAAACCTGGACTTGTAGTAAATATTCCTCTGAAATCAAAGCGAATAATATTACAAAAAAATAATTAAAACTGTTATTAATTGAAAAATGTCATTACACGACTGAAGTTTTTTTTAATGATAAATTAATACAGACTTATTTATTTATTTGACTGGAGAAACTATTTTTAATTGAATATTGTGACTAATTGTAATTTATAATTATTTATTTATGCATTGACTGTAGAAATTATTGCATATTGTTCTTATTTCGCATGCAACCATATTTGTATGCCTCTTGGCATGACAGCGAACTATGAACTTTAATTTAAGAACTGTATTTACTACCTATGTTACACAAATAAAAAATGATTATTGATTATTATTGATAAATATTCGTCTGAATACGCCAACCCGTCTTGAGCAAGTGTGGTGATCAATGCTCGTACCTTCTCTGTATGAGAGGCATGTGCCCTGCAGTGGGCATATGCCTCTCAAACAGAGTGTGATGGGGTAGATTGGTTCGTTCTTAGAAAGCGGCGTTTACGATATATTTGTATTGGTAATAACTATTACAACACACAGGAACCGACGACCGAGTTTTATCTGTAAGTCGTATGATAATAACGACGACAAACCATTGAACTTTAAGCTATTCTACTAGCAGACATTACTTACATAAGATCACGCCTGTATTGACTAAGGGTTGGGTAGAGGTGTACATATACTTCACCCACAATTCGCCAAGGCTAAGTCCCATGGAATAGGGGCGAGCCTATTGCCTTCAACCGGGCACAAATCTAGAATTCCAGACTCCGGGCTTCTACTGAGAAATTCCAGATGGGAAACCCCAATAACACTGCCCGACCTGGCAATCGAACCCAGGACCTCATGTTCAGCAGTAGCGCTTGCGACCTTTTAGACCAACGAGTCAGTTATCAGGTAGGCTATATATATGTTGCAGTCAAAACTCTTAACCAGTCAAAAGTACTATTGACTTGCAAAATCAGTCAAAAGTACTTTTGGCCGTATGCTTCATTCAATAATACTTTTGACCGTATGCTTTAGTCAATAATACTTATGACTAAAATAACAGTTAAAAGTACTTTTGCCCAATGGAGCTGGTTAAAAGTACTTTTGACTAAGTGATTCCGTCAAAAGTGGTTTTGACTGGTTGTATCAGTCAAAAGTTAAGGTGGTTGATAAAAATAACGACAAACGCACATATAAACTTTTATATTACTCATTATTAGTGGAGAACGTGCTGATATTAGAACAAAAATGAGTGACTACGAAAAGAAAGAACGCTTTTTGCAAAGAATTTTAGCGATAGAAGATATGAAAGATAGTCATTTCAATGTGACGACAAAAGAAAAATTTAAAAAGTTTGCAATTCACATCTAATGAGTTAATAGTGCTTTTGACTGATGCTTTATTACAGTTAAAACTACTTTTGACGAAGAGCGTCAGTCAGAAGTACTTTTAACCGCAAATTTGCAGTCAAAAGTACTAATAACCAATAAATTTCAGTCAAAACCACTTTTGACCAACCTGTTCAGTCAAAAGTACTTTTGACTGATTTTGCTAGTCAATAGTACTTTTGACTGATTCTGCTAGTCAATAGTACTTTTGACTGATTTTGCTAGTCAATAGTACTTTTGACTGATTTTGCTAGTCAATAGTACTTTTGACTGATTTTGTTAGTCAATAGTACTTTTGACTGATTTTGCTAGTCAATAGTACTTTTGACTGATTTTGCTAGTCAATAGTACTTTTGACTGATTTTGCTAGTCAATAGTACTTTTGACTGATTTTGCTAGTCAATAGTACTTTTGACTGATTTTGCTAGTCAATAGTACTTTTGACTGATTTTGCTAGTCAATAGTACTTTTGACTGATTTTGCTAGTCAATAGTACTTTTGACTGATTTTGCTAGTCAATAGTACTTTTGACTGATTTTGCTAGTCAATAGTACTTTTGACTGATTTTGCTAGTCAATAGTACTTTTGACTGATTTTGCTAGTCAATAGTACTTTTGACTGATTTTGCTAGTCAATAGTACTTTTGACTGATTTTGCTAGTCAATAGTACTTTTGACTGATTTTGCTAGTCAATAGTACTTTTGACTGATTTTGCTAGTCAATAGTACTTTTGACTGATTTTGCTAGTCAATAGTACTTTTGACTGATTTTGCTAGTCAATAGTACTTTTGACTGATTTTGCTAGTCAATAGTACTTTTGATTGATTTTGCTAGTCAATAGTACTTTTGACTGATTTTGCTAGTCAATAGTACTTTTGATTGATTTTGCTAGTCAATAGTACTTTTGACTGGTTAAGAGTTTTGACTGCAACATATATATTTATATAGGTTTATTAGGCTATATATACATTTTGACTTTGAATGAAACAGATTAATCATTTACAAAAATGAGAGCAGTGGTGGCCCAGTAGTAACGGCCCCGACTTACGAGTTGTATGTTGTGGGTTCGAACCTAAGCAAGCGCTTTACTTTGTGTAAACAAATTCATCACCACTGCTCTCAAAATGGTGAAGGAAAACATCGTGAGGAAACCGGCATGTCGAATCAAAAATTCGAAGACTTGTGACATCTATCAACACGCACTGGGCCCGCGTGGTAAATTACAGCCCACTTCCCAGCAGTGGGAACATTATAGGCTAATTATGCTATGCTTTATTTACCGCCGGTTATTTATTTATTTAATACTTTAAGCATATAAATGTACAGAGGCGGACTAATGCCATAGGCATTTTCTATCAGTCAACCTTTGGGTGATGCAGAGATGAGCAGTGGTAGGTGCAATATCGAAAATTGTGGAATAAATATTTATTTAAATATAAGGATATATATATACCTATAGTGACCTATAGTGTTAGTGGCCTCTCTAGCTATTACATAGTTACTCGAAATGTGAGTGAAGGTACTGTATACTAGAAGGTATACACCTCTGTATAGGGACCGTTCAAGTATTACGTAAGCACTATAGGGGGGTGGGGGGGGTCTATGCTTTGCTTATTTTTGATGACATGCGGGGTGGGGGGGTCAAGATGGTGATTACGTCAGCTGTAATATTTACTTTTTTACACATATGGCAACCCACACATTGTCTATGCTTGAAAACGAACTGCATATTCGGGGATTCCCACAAATAATAAATACTGTATTAAAAAAAAAACAGAATACTTACATTGAAAGTAAAATGCATATACCAATGTTTACGTAAGCATGGGAGGGGGGTAAGCGCTTTGCTTACTTTTTCTGAAAAGGGGGAGGGGGGTAAATAATTGTAATAAATCGGCTTACGTAATACTTGAACGGCCCCATAGTGCATCTTCGTTGTTGTAATTTTAATCAAGCAATAACAAAAGTTAACATTGATTTCTTGATCCGACCTAAGTAACGTAACAACAGACAGTTAACCCTTTCCCTGCCGTCACCGTAATATTCAGTGTTTTGATGCTGATGCCCGTGGCGCTAATCCCGTAATATTAAGTTCTATTTTTTCGCTGTCCAATTCTTAACAACATTTAAAAAAAACTTAAGAAATTTGGTATTATTTATAATACTTCAGGATGTGTACTTTACAACAATAAAACTTTTAAAACTCAGGCTCATCATTTTGATACATAACAATGAAATCTAAATGCAGTAATCAAATGAGGTGCTTTTACAACCCTGACACACTGCGCCGAACCCGTAATTTTAAGTGGGCTAGTGATGCGCTAGTAGAATCTCAATAATAAAAAAAGCAATGGTTTTAAATGATTAATTATCTTGTTAAACCATGTCTAGACAATAAATTAAAACTTTAATGGCTTTTATTTTAAATTGTCATTTGAATAATGGACAACAATTGAAGAGAATCTGTAGAAAATTACGAAATCAAAAAAAATATATTCTTGGTGTCGATATTTTTGGGACGTCACTAATGCAGTTCCAGCCTGACGGACACTGGCCGCCATCACCGTGATTTTCCGTGCGGCGCAAGCGACACGGACGCCATATTTGTTGGTAAACACCAGTAGCCGCAGCGCCGTCCCCGTGATAACAAGTACGCTTCAGATGCCTAGTGTTGAGAAACATTATGATGGAAGACGAAGAATTATTGAATATTTTAGAAGGAGATGTCAACATTGACAGTTCCAGTTCGAGTAGTAAAAGCGATGAAGAATCGGTAAGTTAGTGTTCCCATAATTTTAGACTTGATAAAATATAATAAAATGAAAGCAAAGCTGGACAACATAAAGTTGACAATTTTACATTCCAAAAGATATTCAAAATAATTATAAAATAGATAGAAAAGAAAAAGCCAATTTTTTTAACCAAAGACCAAAAGACGAATATTTTGCTTCCCTAATAGCATTCGAAATGGAGGCTGTTCGACCAGATATGCGATCGGTATTATATATGAAAATTATTAATCTAATATACCACGCTCGCGGAGATTCAACAGAAGTAGTTCAAGAAGAAATCAGACCGTGTTCATCTCCGCAATATTAAATTAATAAATTATGGTTGATCAGATTATGAGTGAAAAATTGATTTCAAGTGTGACAAGTGTGTTAATTATAATTACCTATTATTAAAGATTACTTGCCTACAACATATGAGTGTTTTATTTTGCATCAATCTATATACCTACGGCTCTACCTTAAGGTTTTAAACACGATGTCGCAAGCAAGAGCTAGTACTTATATAATATCGATAACAATTTATTCAGATTTCCCAACACTGTTCGAAATTATACCTAAACACGTCTGGCCCTGGGGGCACGATTACTGTAGCAAAATCTGGCAGGGAAAGGGTTAATCCCAGAAATATGTCACGTAAACGCCAAAATCGAGCAATAAAAATTCAAAAGACCACAGTAAATAACTTTAAATTCACTGATAATAGCAGATTTCAGTCATTTTCAGTGCACCAAAACTGTTAACTGCACTTTCGTGGCTACCTTCCAAGTAGAAATCAGTTTCAGCTGAATTTACGACAACATTTCCTAGTTTCAGCAATTTTCAGCGCAGTCTGACCTAATTTAAAATAAGTATAATATAAAAATTGTTTCATGACAATAAGGCTTCTGTTTGCAGAATAGCTCGTTGGTCACTTTATTGTTTTTTTTTTTTTTACGGCAGCTATTTTTGTGCCAAAAATTATTCTGAGTATAAATTATGGAACTGCTTCACCGTGAATGGCACTATCTGTCAAACATACTTAGGACATCATTTTAGAAAGTGCTGCTGCTGAGCTGGACCTGGAACCGATCCCCAGATTAGGCAAAGTGGTGTGGGTTTTTCCGTAGCAATTTCTCAGTAGCAGCTCAAACCTTGGAGCTGTGTCCACTTCTCTGGTTGATGGCAGTTGACAAAAAAAAGTCGTTTTATTTTTTGTCCTTCATTAATAAAAAATATTGGATACCATTTTTTTTTCTTTTTTTACATTATCAGAGGATTAGAGCGATACATTGAGTTAAAATGTGCCATGACGTCACTAGTATGTAGATTTTATACTTCTTGTGACTTAGCGACCCCCACTCCCCAACTTTAATGCGTTTTATCTAAGTCATTTTTTTATAATATGATAAAGCAAAAATTACGTGTCTAATATTTTTATCTGACCGACAGACTAAATAGTATTTTTTTCATCCCTATTATTTGTGAACTATGGGTGGACTTCCGTAAACCCATTTGTGAAATACAAGCGTGATATACATAGATAGTACTTACCTAATATTTACTTTTCAAGTTACCAAAAATATGGCGGAAAATTTTAACAATCAGATCAGACGTAGCCGCAGGGCGAGCTTTGAATCTAATAAGTAATAACTGTAGCAGAATCCAATTACGGATTTTTAAATAGCTTCCCAACAATTATGTTTGATATCTTGATCAAGTGGGCGACCAGCCTCATTGTGGGTCAGGTTGCTAAACCGACGGATTAAACCACCTACGCGTCTTTTAGACGCCATATTTTTGGTAAGTATTTAAGGACATTGACCACTATGGTAAATTGTATTTTTTATTGTCCAAGTTTTACGGAAGAATATTTTATTTTTATGACGCTAGATGGCGTTTCTTCAACCGTTAATGTTAACGTTATTGGACATAGTCCTCCCCAAGCACCGCCACTTCGACCGGTTCTGTGCTTCCCGCATCCAGCGGATTCTTGGGGCCTTAATTCTCTGCTTAGTGTTGTAAAAACAATAAATCCGTTTAATTTAGAAATAATTTTAAATGCTGGAGTTAACTTCGATTTTTTTAATTCTTTTTAAAAGTCGGAGTTAACTACACACTTTTTTGCAGCAACTTATTGTTTTTTTTTACTGTTATTTTAATCAAACGCTACAACATGGTATGCTGCTGTAAAGATCTAATGACACTCGAAAGATTTTGTCAGGCGATGCTGGTAAATTGTTTTATGAAATGTCACAAAACAAATACACATGTATTCAGAAAACAAGATGGCAGCGTTAGTTCCTATTTTGGCCACGCTCCAAAATAACCTTGTAACGCTATCCTATAATCATTTCCTCACAAAAAAAAACCGGCCAAGGGCGTGTCGGACTACGCACAATGAAGGGTCCCATAGTTTAGATGAATTTATTTATCCCAAGAACAAACTTAACATTGTAGTTGAAAAATATGTTATCCTATACATTCTAACTGCAAATTTAAGTTTGTACGCACAATATTGAGATTTACACTGTTATTTTAAGATCATAGACTTCTTATATATCCTGTATTCTATTAGTAAAGAACCATAATAAGTACTTTTTCAAAATTTTAGGTCCAGTAGTTTCGGAGAAAAGGGGGCGAGGGTCAATTTTCATAGAATTTCTTAAATATCTTGATAAGTATTTATTCTAAAATTATATAAACACTATGTTTAAGATCCTCGCAGCAAGCCCTTTCATTTCATATGTCACACGGTACTGTTAGCAAAAATTTTATTTTTTAATTTTTTGTTTGCTAAAAGTGACCTCTATATTTAAAATTAATTTATTTACGTTACACGTTCATATTTGGGTCACAGAAATACATATGTGTACCAAATTTCAACTTAATGGGTCCATTAGATTCGGAGCAAATTAGCTGTGACAGACGGACAGACAGACAAACACACGAGTAATCCTATAAGGGTTCCGTTTTATCCCTTTAAAGTACGGAACCTAAAAAAAATATCAAATCGTCTAATATGCCAAAAACTCGCTTTCATCATACATCGTGCTTTCGAAGCCAATGTTTGTTAATCTGTGGTCTAAGTGCCAATTTGTAGTGCGTAGCCAAGAAGTCAAGAGGTTACGAATGCGGTGGACATTACTAATATTGCTGTTAACCCGACAATTAAGCTGAATGCTTTCATTAGCAACTGAATGGATCTGTTTAAGAATATACATGAGCCATTGAGCGCACGTAATTAAATGCGAACAACACTGTAAAGACAGTCTTCAATATTATGCAGTGACTGACTACTATGTAAACAGCATTTATGAACTTGGGCATCTCAACGACTTAAATTCAAAAGTTATTGTTCTGAAAGTGTTATAGTCACGTTGGATTACTCGCGTTTAGGTACATCTTTGAACAAGTTGTGATACTTGTTTTCAATAAGTTTTGTAAAAGACTCGTCAAACATGTCGTGTATCTCAGTGTTACCAGTTTTTTTTTTTGCCTAGTCGGGATTCTGAAACTTTTTGAGTGAAAAAAGCGGAATTCTTTCGTCGAAAGCGGTACATAGTAAAAAAACGTACATAATCAGAAGTTTTTAAATATTCGTCTTTTTAATTGGGTTTTAAGTTACGTTTAGGTGATAATAGAAAAAATTGCCATAGAAAATGTATTTTAATAAAAATATGAAATTTTAAATCAGATCTCCCCTTTCGTTAGGTAGTTGAGTCTTCTTGGTCTTCTGAATAAAAAAATTAAAAAAGCAAAAATAAGGGGGAAAAAAGCGGGACTGAGCCTGTCCCGCGCGGGACATTTAATTTTGATTTAAAAATCGGGACGTTAAGCAACGCTAGGTATCTATGTAATACATGTATCATGACTCCACCCGCAGACAGACACGACGCGACTCTAGTGGAACAATTTCTATGAGAACTTCATGGAAACTGTTCTCCCGGTGTCGCGTCGCGCCAGTTGCGGGAGCCTTTAATCAAATAGTTATTACTTGAAACCGAAGGAACCTTCACTAAACGTAAAGTTAACTGCCAGTCTACCAACCACCTAAACAGTTAACCCAAGCCATGCCCATCGCCACGACCCATCATTTCTAGCCTATGTAGACCTCAACAAATAACATACCGTAGACGTACATTATTTTCTTTGCTTCCTTGATTGAAAACTTAGCAATTTACCGCTTCACTAATCTAACGCTTAGCGGTTGGAAAATTGTAACGTTTGATAAATGACTAGCTTGCGTTTTTGAATTATTAATCATGACCTACTTTGATTTATGGGTTCCGTATTCGAGTATCATGAATAGCAATGATGGGATTTTTTCTAGAAGATGAGCGGAAGTTTCAACCTGTCTGCTAATTTAAAAGTCTGTGATCACCATTCCCTCTGTCGAGCGAGCCTGTTGACAATGACCATTTTTCTACAGTGGTTATTTAGAAATTAAACTATCTTTTCTCTGTGTATAAACTAGCGGCTCATTCTTGCTTTGCACAGTTTTTGCGACTTGACAAAGATCGAGATTTGTTTATTTTCTATAAGTTTAATATAATTAACATAAACCTTCCGGAATAAATTCTCTAAAATGGGAAAAAATCAAAATAGACACGAAAAGCGACTTTGTTTTATAATATTTGGAGAAAGATGAGCTCTCTTTTGACTACTATCTCACCTGGTGGTATAAAGCAAACATGCGGTCGACTAAAGTGCATGCTTGCCTAGAATAGGTAACACCGGCTGCCTGTCCACTCGAGCGGAGCGAGGCAGCGGAGCGGAGAAATGTGCCAATATTAACCAATATAATCCAAACTGCGCTTCAGAGCTCTGCTCCTATTGGTTAATTTTGGCTCATTTCTCCGCTCCGCTGCCTCGCTCCGCTTCATTGGACGGACAGCCTCACTTGTACTTCAGTCGTATCATGTTGAAGACTGCTGAGAATGATGATAAACATCATATATCATATATTTCTTTTTCATATTGTTTTAGATGCGATTAGAGCAGTGGTAATGACCCCGACTTACGTTCAACTCAGAAGTACTTTCTATAAATTATTTCATCAACACTGCTCTCAAAACGGTGAAGGACAACATCGGGAGGAAACCAGCATATCCTAGAACCAAAAATTCGAAGTCATGTGACATCTACCAACCTGCACTGGGCCCGCGTGGTAGATTTAGCCCACTCCCTCTCGATTAAAGGAGGCCTGTGTCCCAGCAGTGGGAACATTATAGGCTGATTATAAGATTATGCTTCCTCTTCTGATGTCAATAATAATGTGGTCGATGATCGTCCAGAAAGCCTAGACAAAGTGACATTCTATCAGCGCTTTGATGGAAAAGTCAGTAGAATTGACAGCAACTGTGCGTTCATTATATCTCGTCCCGTAACGCGATTAGTAGCACTGTTCTATCAGTGACCATTTTGTAAAACTAAGCTTGACAGGCAATGGTGCCAACATGATGGCAAGAGATAAGCTGTGAACGATATGTATCGTGAAGCTTAGGTCAATCCTCTTGAAAGTCTCCACTAAAAAATATTCTACAGACCTACATTCCTCTAAGTGTCGCGTCCTTCTGTCATCAGACAATATTCAAATATCAAGTGAATTGTGTAGCTCGACAGGGCGATAAAACAATAGAATGACATAAGACAAATAATTGACTATTGTGTGATGTATTTCAACTCGTGTGCGTGCCTAGTTATTCAGTCATTAGGGCTAGCAGCATCCTGAATTTGCTTCCTGGATTTTTGAGTAAATGAACATCATCTGGCTACTTTTTCCCAACTATGTATGTTGGGGTCGACTTCCAGTCTAACTGAATGAATGCAGCTGAATATCTGTATTTTAAATAGAGCGACTGCCTATCGACCTCCAAAACCCAGTAGCTGGGTAATACAATACCTCTTGGTAAGACTGGTTGTCAGACTGTCTGGCTTCTGACTAACCGTAACGCTGTCAACGATCTATACGAATGACAGCCGGGTCCAACGGCTTAACGTGATTTCCGATTGAGTAAATGGGCAACTGTAAAAAATGTCAAAAGGGTAATACTAAAAGACTACAGACACCTACAACGCAGAGGTAGGTATCCATCTGTAGCTAATTTCGACAAAATTGATGTCTTATACGCTTGTCATCCATATTATTCAACCAGTTAACCTGCGGCAAAAATGCTACGACTAAGAAGAGGGTGAATTACTAAGAGGGTGGAAGCATAGAGAAATATTTATAAAACAAAACTTCCAATACTTATAGAAAAGCATAGTAAATTTAGTATTTAAATCCTCAGAACGGCCTTTTTTTGATGTACTCTTTAACCCTAATAGGACATTAGAAGACAATTTGTGCTGCGCAAGGCACAGATGAATACAGATGGTTCACTCCTCATTTTAGATATGAAGGTACAAGTATGCGGTGGGTTCGACTTGTTGGGCCAATTCAATGAGCGTAACGTAGTCAGAAGATACGCGATAGAAATAGAGGCAACTTCTAGGTGAATATAACTAGGTAATTAGCGCTATGCGACCTGAATTGCACTTTATTGTGTCGTCGCAAGGGTCGTTTTTTATTTAAATGAATTTGCGGAGTGAAACATCTGTTGTAATCTGTGATAGAATAGAGGTGACAAATCTGATGATGATGGAAGCATTTTTTTTCGGAAAAGCCCTTTCACAGAACTCTTTGTCAGAGCTCTTTGTGTTTGTTTTATGAAATTGCTTGAATAGAATTAGGGGCAACCCTATTACTACATTGTTAATTAGTCTAAGGATTGGTTTTGATATCGTTACGCTATATTAACGCTAGCGTATAGGCATAATGACATCTTGAGGCTTGAGCGGATAATGTAACAATAATAACCTACATGCTTGTAAACGTCAAATTCTTTGTTCATAGAGAGATGACGATGATTTGTCGTGTCGTGTCGGCACGGGCTGTACGAAAATAGCTCATGTCTTTGTAAAGCGGCCTTCGCTAGTTAGTAATGTTGGTTGCGAGGGTGTGCCGTCCTCTATGGTCATAGTTCGGGTCAAACTTAGTAGTAACGCATCTTTGTAAAACTCATGGAATGCATAGCCTCTACTTTTTTTGAAATTTGATACTTCGTGTCCAAAAAGCCTATAGCAAAAGGTGTAGTGTATGTGGTATGGTATTTCTTCTGCAAATCAGCGTTGCTGAAAACACAGCGTTTCCAACTTTGTCCATAAGGTCGGTGACAGATAAACTATATTACCCCTGGTTTTCCAAGGATATTAGCCAGATGACTAAGATAATTGATTGATTCATAGATTTAGGTGGATACCTACATTTATGAATCAATCCTGGTTTATAGCAAAATATGATTTTCACTGTAGAAAAAAATAAAAAAAACTATACATTCCATTCCATAGATGAAAACAAAAGACAAATTGTCCAGATTCGGTCACCGTCTCCTATGGACATCTAATGCCAGAAGCATCGCAAGGGCGTTGCCATCCCGGAGACAAAGCTGAAATGTCTCGTGTGACTGGAATCACAACAGAACCCAAACCCTTCAAACCGGAACACAGTAACGCTGCTTGACGGCAGTAATAATTATGCTGGTAGTACTTAAATACTATCTCGAACGTACTCATCACAAAGACCATGACTATCATCATCTATATAGCCCTTTTCAGCACTATGTTGGAGTCGGCTTCCAGTCCAATCGGTTGCAGCTGAATACTAATACTTTTTCACATGGAGAGATTGCCTATCTGACCTCCACTCTTCTGAAAAAGTCGGGAGATGTCTCAAGTTTCAAGTGTCACAAGTTAAAAACTACTACTAGATGGCTCTGTATTAAAAAACAAAAAATTTGACACTTAAACTGACATTTTCAACATTTTTTCCAACATTGTAAATACTACTACTACTAACCTAGTTTGCACTAGTCGATAATGTACCATATTGATAATTATAATGGAACTACATAATCACCATTCAAACCATGTTCTATAAAGCTAATTGGCCCTTCCAGCTCAAACGGGAAATGACTCATAGTTCTTAAAGGGTTTTTTTCTTCCGGGCTCGACAATAGGTTAATAGCTGCGCCGCTTATGGACGAACTACATACATGACAGCTAAAGAAAATAAAAGTATTTTTGTGTTCTCGCTAGAATTTTAGAGTACAGTGCTACAAGGATCTTTTGGATCCTGAATGCCATTGACAGGGAGTAGTAGGTAAACATTTCTCGTAGATTTGTGAAATTATCACAAAATGAGGGTTTTCATGAAAATTCACGCCACCAGTTGGCGCCACTTTGACAAGAGGTCTTCTATTTCGAATTTTCAACAATGAATGTAAAATATCTATGATGACTTGCATCATTCATTTCATTTAATTCATTCGTTCATCATTGAGTAAAACTCTGCCTCGTTTGTCTCGTGGTCACAAGCGGGACTGCTGAGCGTGGAGTCTTGTATTCGATTCCCAGGTCGGACAAAGCGTGATTAGGTTTTTCCATTAGAAGTTCTTAGTAACAGCCTGAGTTTGGAAGTTGGCAGTGTGATACCCCCGTGCCTCAGAAAGGACGTTAAGCCGTTGGCCCTGCACATGATCTGTCTCCTGTCGTGTCGGATTGCATGCCGTCCCATCGGACTATGAGAGTGAGGGAAGAGACCTGAGTCTGCGCACACTTGTGCTCTATAATATCTTCCGCGCCGCAGGCTAGTCTCCGTTGAGATTGGTCGCCATGGCCGAAATACGTGGAGGACTATTCATTCAGTCACGACTAAAGAAAATAAAGGCACTTTCACATTTATGACAGGTGCCCAGACCTGATGTCTCAGTGCTGCCACCTAGTGAGCGTCATTTCAGGAAACCCTCATTTGTATTGAACAAAACAATATGGCGGCATTGGTTCCGATTTTGACAACGCGCTAAAAGAACCTTAAAGCGTTGTACTTATACAAGTACCCGGCTGTTTTAATATGTGGTATGAATGACAGAGACGACGCTCTACAAATTAGGACCAGGCACTCCAAAGCCACTCCACTTTGTGCTAAATGCTAAAATATCAGAAATAAAGTTGAATATCGCGTGCGCTCTTTGGTCGTGTTCAAGCACGGAACTACATGTCGTAAGTCTCATTTCGTTTATAACTAAAATAATAATTGATATAGAGAAAAAATATATTATATTTGGATAATAAACTATATTTCCTTACTGTCAATAATTATTTTAGACATAAAAGCTGAGTAATCTTGTTTTTGTTTCAATTAATCTTCAAATAAAAAATGGATCGAGCGAAAATGTTCCAATTACGTAACTGTCCTATATTTGGAAATAAACAGATCCAATAAATCATATACTAAAGTTCCATTTTGATTGAATGCGTGACTTTTTCAGAATATTAATGCAAAATAACATACAATTTAGGAAGCCTCGTCTTAATAACAGTTGCATATCCATTTGTGACGAATTCTGACATTCAGTTCAACCGAATTTGGTACGACTGGAAGCCGGCCTAGATAAAAGGAGAAGGTTAAACCATAGTATTTTTGGCCTACAAATTGATTATTTTTTCTGAACTTCTTCATTCCTGTGTTTCGAAATTACTTTTTTGTTTTCAAGTTTCGCTTTGTATTATCTATACATATAATAAAACAGTAAAAAAACTGTGTCTGTACATTGAATATATTAAAAAATAAATAATTGAGGGGGGTTTAGAAACAGTAATAGAGCACGAAACCAAAAAAAAAATCTGTCTGTTTGTCTGTGTGTCTGTTTGTCTGTTTGTTTGTACACGCTAATCTTCGGAACTACTGGACGGATTTGAATGATTTTCTTTTTGTTGTATAGGTATTAAGTCTGGGCAACATATAGGCTATAATTTATCTTGGAAACTTGAACATCTGATGCAGGACCGCAACAGACCAGCTAAACTATAAGAGATACAAAAATGGTACCATAGCAAAAATAGTTTCACGTGATGAGCATTTTCTGCTAAGAGAATAAATTTGAAGATCTGAAACAGCTGATGTGGAACTCCAAGAGCCCAGCTACACTATAACAAATATAGGAATGACGTCTTAGCAAGAGTTGTTCAACCTGATGAGCACTCTCTGTTGTCGTATAAAATTTGAAGATCTGGAACAGCTGATGTGGAACTCCAAGAGCCCAGCTATACTATAACATATATAGGAATGACGTCTTAGCAAGAGTTGTTCAACCTGATGAGCACTCTCTGTTGTCGTATAAAATTTGAAGATCTGGAACAGCTGATGTGGAACTCCAACAGCCCAGCTACACTATAACATATATAGGAATGACGTCTTAGCAAAAGTTGTTCAGCCTGATGAGCACTCTCTGTTGTCGTTTAAAATTTGAAGATCTGGAACAGCTGATGTGGAACTCCAACAGCCCAGCTACACTAATAGGAATGACGTCTTAGCAAGAATTGTTCAGCCTGATGAGCACTTTCTGTTGTCGTTTAAAATTTGAAGATCTGGAACAGCTGATGTGGAACTCCAAGAGCCCAGCTACACTATAACATATATAGGAATGACGTCTTAACAAGAGTTGTTCAACCTGATGAGCACTCTCTGTTGGCGTATAAAATTTGAAGATCTGGAATAGCTGATGTGGAACTCCAACAGCCCAGCTACACTTTAACATATATAGGAATGACGTCTTAGCAAGAGTTGTTCAACCTGATGAGCACTCTCTGTTGTCGTATAAAATTTGAAGATCTGGAACAGCTGATGTGGAACTCCAACAGCCCAGCTACACTATAACATATATAGGAATGCCGTCTTAGCAAGAATTGTTCAGCCTGATGAGCACTTTCTGTTGTCGTATAAAATTTGAAGATCTGGAACAGCTGATGTGGAACTTCAAGAGCCCAGCTACACTATAACATATATAGGAATGACGTCTTAGCAAGAGTTGTTCAGCTTGATGAGCACTCTCTGTTGACGTATAAAGATTGTAGATCTGGAACCCCTGATGTGGAAATCAAAGCTATCACTAATTTCACTGTATAATTATAAAATAACATAAGCTGGGAGTACCTCCACGCGGTGAAAGCGGTAACAGTTTAGGACTGATTTTCGATGGAAATTCTATGAATCATTGAAAATTTGACTCTACTGGCTAAAACTCCCATTTATTATTATTTTATTTTATCGAGTAAATATGCCTTCGGGCTTATGTTATTTGAGTGTTTAATTTCCTTTTCCATTTATCTTCGTGACACGGTAGCCTACCCGGTAACGCAGGGGAGCAGTCACTTAGATTTTAATTGATCAGGTATCTTCAGAATAAAACTATAACCATGACTAGAAAGAGGTCAAATCTTTCCCAACGTTCCAAAGGAGCTAAAAGATTGAGGATCATAAGATCCCAAGAATCTACCGAAGAGCGTCAGGATAGACTTGATGCTGCTCGAGAACATCAGGCTGCAACTCGCTCCGTAGAAACCTCTTCGGATCGCGAAGCTCGCTTGCGTTCTCAGCGTATTTATGCATCTACATCCAGGTCTCTAGAGACCAGTGAAGAATATGATGCGCGACTGTCCGCTGATCGTGAACGTCATGCATTGTCTCGCGAGTCGGAGACGTTCACTGATAGAGAATTGCGCTTGAGTTCTCAGCGTATCTACGCATCTGCTGCTAGGTCTCTAGAGACAAGTGCGGAACATGATGCGCGACTGTCCGCTGATCGTGAACGTCACGCATTGTCTCGCGAGTCGGAGACGTTTACCGATACAGAATCACGCTTGAGTTCTCAGCGAATTCGCACATCTACTAACAGGTCTTTTGAAACGAGTGATGAACGTGATGCGCGACTAATTGCTGATCGAGATTATCATACATTGTCCCGAACACGCACACAACAAAATATTCATAATCAGTTAGAAAGTGAGAGAGAAAGAACTGCTGGAGTACGGCATGAAGAGACAGAAGAAGAGCGCAACGAACGTTTGAATTCTGATCGCCTTAGGCTATACATAATTTATTTTGGAAAATGAACAGATATAAGAGATATAAAAATGGTGCCATAGCAAAAAATATTCCACGTGAAGAGCATTTTCTGCTGTGAGAAAAAATTTGAAGATCTGGAACACCTGTTGTGGAACTACAAAGCCCAGCGACACTATAACATATTAAGGAATGACGTCTTAGCAAAAGTTGTTTAGTCTGATGGGCATTTCCTGTTGACATACAAAAATGAAAGATCTGGAACGACTCCAATCGTCTCGCTCATCCCGTTGTTTTCCCGTCCCCGGGCCTTAGAATTCTACATCAGACGTTTCAGATCTTCGATTTTGACGACCCCGTTGTCGCTGGCATAAGCAACAGGATCCGCGTACGAAGTCGCGGGCAGAAGCTAGTATATAGATAATGTTCTAGCAAACTGAAAACTCTGCGAACAAGCTTGAAAATGTCTATGACAGCAGTAACTACACACATCAAAAGTGTCTAGGGATCAACATATATTTTTGCAATAACTTTTCTCCTGATTGATATTAATTAAAATTTTCTTTAAGGATTCATCAAATAAAGTGTTTTCGTTTGTCACTGTAACGATAAACCAAGTCACCTTTGCATTAATAAAGAAATTTGCCATTTTCCTAATAAAGGGATTTTTGACATTTGAACCACTAACATTAAAGTTCGAAAAAAAGACTGAAATAACAGTTTTCTTTAAAATTTTATTGGGTAACTTAAACAATTAATAATCCGTGTTTCTACCGCGAACACTAACAACACAAGAACATCGGTTTGGCATACTCAAAATGAGTTCATCCAAATCACGCTGTGGAATGGTCGCCCATGTTCGTTGCAACAACAAAAAAAGGTCTTCTTGCGACTGGATACCCTCCATATTCGGCAGAGCTCTTCTCTGTAGCATATCCCATGCATGCTCAATCGGGTTCAAGTCTGGCGACTGAGCAGGCCAGAGCAGGACATTGATGTTAGCTGCGGCGAGAGTCTGTCTTACAACTCTTGCGGTGTGCGGTCGTGCATTATCATGCATTAACTGAAATAAGGGACTGATTTGCACTTGTAGAGGAACGATGACGTCAGATACAATCGTCTCAGCATAAATTTGAGCGTTGAGGTTGCCTCTGATCCAAATCAACTCAGTTCTTCCGCCGATCAAATCAAATACCCGCCCATACCATGATGGTTCCACCACTATAAGGATGGACTTCCTGGCAGGATTTTAATCGCTGTTGGCGTCCAGGGGTTCTCCAGTGTCGTATACGTCTTGTATCCGGTCTCATACCAAAACGAGACTCATCAGAAAAGCACACGAAACGCCATTGTTCTTCTGCCCAATTTCTGTGTTCAAGAGCCCATTGATATCGAATCCTACGATTGTGCATTGCTATAGGTGGTACCCGTAGCGGTCTTCGGGAATGAAGGTTCACTTCATGCAAGCGGTTTCTGACTGTTTGGTCGCTAATTAAGTTCCCTGAAGAGTGATGAAGCCTCACGGCTAACATCATGGCGGTTATTGTTGAAGCTCTTCGAGTTAAGATTTGAATGTATCGATCTTGTCTCCGTGTGGTGCAGCGATACCGTCCTTCATGGCGCTCAGCCACGGTACCAGTGCTTCGGTAACGTGTCCAAAGTCGACTGATAACACTCTGACTTGTATTCAGAGCTAAAGCCACAGTACGTTGCCGGGAACCAGCTTCTATCATTCCCACGGCTCTGAGCATTTCTTCCCTGCTTAAATGACGTCGCCGCTCCATAATAACGTTGGTTTTAATCAGTAGTAGGGAAACAGTAGCACTAATAATGTCTTCAATGCGTTGTATGTTTTTATAGGGAAAATATTGACAGCTGATTTTCATCTTTTACTCGAATTTGATTAACAGTTCCTGTTTCAAATTATGAAATGCACCAAAAAGGATCCATATAAATTTATATAATCATAAATTTATTACAAAGCCACATCTCAATCTCAAGAAATCCGCATAAAAATGCTTGATCCCTAGACACTTTTGATGTGTGTATTTCCCATCAGGATGGTTGACGGCAATGGATTTAATACATCCCTCATCATCATCATGATCAACAGCCTCTTTTTTCTTATACCAATCTCCACGCTCTAGTGCCAGCCTCATTCAAGTTTTGCCCGCGATGGCAACAATTTCGTCCGTTCATTTTGCGAATCCATTCCTAGGATTCGAAAAAATATTCAATTTTAAACTGTCAAATCTCTTATCAAGTTTTTTGACAGCTGTGACAACCAAATGCAACAGCTTATCAGAGCCCTTGATCAGATTTTTGGAATCCATGTGTCAGTCCTGGATTTCGGCGGTTCTTCCTAATCCTACCTTTTACCTGCTAAGCTTCTAAACGTCATCAGCTTTATGATACATATGATTATTACAACTGCATTATCGCTCGCATTCATTATTACGAAGTAAATTAATAGTTTCCTGCACTAGCGATCGTTTCATTAAATCCGCTGCGAAGCTAATTCCAAGTCATTGCGTTACACCTCTATTGTTTCAGTTTAATCTGCGTTGTAGACTGATAGCTGTCGGTTATAATAGAGGTATATTTCGCGTTATATCAAGCCTGTCTTTCTAGAAGGGATAGGTGGAGGTAAACAGACAGGGTGCGTAGTTTCCGATTTTGCCAGACTTGGAAAATTCAGCCTGTACCAATATTATTCTAACAGAGTTTACCAAAGGCGCAGATTAGTACACAGTCAATCCGAAAAATCATTTAAATAAAATGCGACTCTTGCTATGACACAATAAATAAAGTGCAATTCAGGTCGCACAACGCTAATTACCTACAGTTATATTCACCTAGAAGTTCCTCCCCATCATCACCAGCCACAGGCTCTCTTTTCGTCTGCCAAGCCCCACGATCCTATGCCAGCCTCATCCAGGGGGGCAATTCCCGTTATTTTTAACAACGTTCGCATTCTAATGTCATTCGCAATCTGTCAAAAATTAAATTAATGTACCAACATTTTTGACAAGTTTGACAGATTGCGACTTGAATGTGAACGTTTTGGCCGCGATGGCAACAATGTCGTTCGCCCATCTCACCACCGGACGATCGACATCTCGTCTTCCAGTCCTTGGACGCCACTCCGTCACAGCTTTAGTCCACATTTCATCACTGCGCATAGCCAGATGTCCAATATCAATACCTACATCGATTCCTGTTCTATTCTTACTCAGAATCGGCTTCGAAGACTGATAGGTGTTAATTATAATAGAGGTATTTAATGCACATACTTTATGCAAATAACATACATATTAATATGCTTCGTGCAATCTGGGTTAAGTATTCGAAACAGACAGAACGGATGTCATATTAAGCGGCTAAGGGATTTCTTTTTTCGAATATAATTGATTAATTCTGTAGAAAATACAAAAACCTGTCGACATCACAAACAGCTACAGAAAAAAGAAGAAATTCCTTTAGTGCACTTTTAAATACTACCTTCAATATATGATTTAGAATGATGGACAAATTACTGTAGATCTCCAAATCAAAGCAACTTCCACTCGTAGGGTTAAACCTGTTATATAAAAGCCTCCCCTTGTTACCCTCAAATAAACACACAATAAGAAAAGTACCAAAATTAACACTTCCAAACCAAGTTCAAAAGTCCCTAACAAAAATAAAGAGATTCTCCTTAACCATCTGTTACGGGATAGTCATCATCACAGACATAGGGCACGTGCCATACGTACCAGCAAACATAAACATATATACCGTTCAGTCTCCAATCCCCCTCTTTTACCCCTCTACCACTTCACACCTAATTTAATCCCCTAACTATAACTTTCAATTCAAAACAAACCATCTCTGGTTCACTTCTACCAAAAAAATTGATCTGAATTTCGAACAAGCGTTGGATACTGTACACATCGATGATACCGGTTGGTTTAACAGGTCGAGCGTGCTATGATACGTCAATTTCGAATACGCGTCATACGGTCCTACCGCCCACGGTAAGCGGACGTTGCGCTAGCGCACACAACTTCTAATCTCAAAGAGAAATTGTTAAAGAGTCCCTCAGGGTACCAAATTAGGGCCGATTTTTCGTAAAAGTGTAAGTGTAACTATTTGTTTTTATGAACTTTTTGTGTGAAATAAAATCTCTTTGGAACACTTTCTCAAGTGAAATTAGATTCCCACGGGTTTTAAGTGTTCGCTACAGTGGGAACCAAGTGCAAGAAATGGTTTGATTATCACTCAAAATGAATGAAATGTGTAAGTACTAGTAATAAGTTTGGTATTTTTTGTGAGGCTGTGTATGAGTTTAAAAAAAATTGTGGAGTTCGTTTCGAAGTGTGTTGAACTCTGTTTTCTTGTTATTAAGACTGCAATTAGAGTGTTCTTGATTCTGATGAATCATTGGTTTCGGTCGACTTAGTGAAATTTCTTTCATTAATACCGTTCAAGGTTGTAAAGATTTATTTTTAAGGTCAAGATTGCTATTTTATAAGTTTTTCTAAAACATTATATTGATTAGTATTCTTTAAATAGTCTACGGCAAAATACTCGTATTACTTTAGTTATTTTTTTTCGCTTGCAAGGTTTTCTCTATGCCATCGTTTTTTATGTTCTCAATCAGTGATCTTGATAAGCATTTAATGTCCGTATTCGGACCGTACTTTACAGTAATTTACATGTTTTTATAGCTCTATTTTAAGTTTAACGCCATATCCATAGCAATAAACCCAAAGAACAAGACAACATATACTCAAAAGTGACACTTATAATAAATGTAACGTTGTTACATTCATTATTAATAGTACCTGGTCGACCGAGCTCTGCTCGGGTGAAAATAGAGAAAACGAATTTTCCCAGATAAGACCTAGCTAGATCGATCCCGTAAACCTTTACAACTTTCATCGAAATCGTTAGTGCCGTTTTTGAGAACGTGATTAACTGATTACAAATTTATAATACAAATATTGCTCATATAATAGTATAGGATTAACCTTATTATTAATTTAAGATAATATCTGTCGGTAACTGTTGGTATAGCAGTGATAGCCTAGTGGTGTGACCGTCGGACTGTCACTGCCAAGTCATAGCCTCATAGGTCTCGAGTTCCAACCCAAGATAGGCACCTCTGATTTTTCGGATTCATGTACGCATTGTATAATTATCACTTCCTTCAAAAACGGTGAAGAAAAACATCGTGAGGAAACCGGATGCCTCAGAGATATTTCTCGACGGCATGTGAAGCCAAGTCAGAGGCCCATGAGCGGCTTTAAAACTCTGACACCAGGTTAGTCACAACCACACGAAAAGAAGAAGACTGTTGGTGATCTTCCTTTTATTATAAATGCGATGGGTCCCGAAACCAGGCGGCGCCTGTGTCTTGGGGACCTGAACAATTTTATCATTAATTAATTTTGTTATTAGGAAATTAGCTCCATGCTGATTTATATTTTTCAAATAGTTCCAAATATCGCGTCGTTCTTGAACCAATATTCTCCATTACCACTATTCACTTTCGCCAACCCAACAAAAATCATCTGAAAAGATAACTCTGCATTCGACATACATATATCTCCAATTTGTCAAATCTGAATTTCCGGAGAAACAAATTTCTGCATATACATGAGCAAGGTTAATCCATTTTGTTTTTAAATATCGACGGCGAAGTATGAAATGTTTTCATTTGTTTCTCAAGGAAAATTATACAATCAGCTGAGTCAATCGCCATTATAGAAGCCTTTATAGTGGACTGCAATAGGCAGATAATAAATGAATTTAATGCACATTGGTAGAAATGGCAGAAAGATACCATTGAGCAAAAACATTTTATAAAATACTCTCGCTTAAATTCTCATTTTCTGAGACTCTAAAATGACATTTAATTACAACAACCTCAATGTTTTGTATGTCGTAACGAGAGCTTGAGTAACCGTTGCATCTATGCTTGAGAATACTTTAGAATTGAGGTGACACTAATATCATTGTATGTTTATTCTAATGCAATATGCTGGCAGAATTGTTGGGGAAATATGATAATATTAAGTACGATTATTAGACAAGATATTTGAGTATTTGACTTAAGTATTTCGAGTTCCTGCAAGCCAATTACATTCTGTTGTCTCTCGGATCAGGACGAAGATAGAGAGACGTCATTTTAAAAATTTCCCGTCAGCAAGGTGGAAGCCACTAGTTCCCTTAATATTTTTACCGAAGCCACAAGAATGTGGTACTCAGGATTTTGTGACATCTTGATGTAAAAGAGTGTCCTTGGAGTTTCTTGCCCTTTTTCTGCATAGAGATCTACATTTTGGATCCGTAATCTAGAGTTAATTCTCTGTCTAACTAACCGAATCCTTGAGCATTCAAAATAGTTTAATTAAAATGAAGCGAAGCTGTCTTTCAGTTTAAAAAAGTGACTGTGTCATTAAAAGAACATGAGAAATTTCAGCTGTCTCAGGAGCGGCAACTTGCCAACGCACCTGCAATGCTTCTGGAATTACTTTACTTCAGGTGTCAGGACCACCTGTTTAATCGCTACCAAATAAAATAAAAAAATCTGTTGCACATTCAAAATTAACATGTCGAGCAACACAATTAAATAATAAATTTCATTATGACGTATTTGGGAAAACCTGTTTCTTTCTAATAAAGAACTTGTTTTTAATATTTATGATATGTATCATCCGAATTTGTCCAATTTGTTGTTTATCGCTTTGTTAATCTCGTTGCCTTTCTGATTTGAGTGTTGCCTTTTTTGTGGATTTTAATTGAGAAGTTAATAGTTCTTACATGATTGCTTACAAGATTGCTTATATAGAAGTCAATGTGAGCGAAATACATGTTCCTCATTCCTCCAATGATTAACAGTTTACAGTTTAAGATAGGTACCATATACAATGTCGTCCATGGGCATGTGCCCGCCCGCATTTTTCTAAATATCCATGAATAAATATCGTAAAATAACTTTAAGTTTTTCAAAAAAAAAAAAATCTCGTATTCCCACTATAATTTTATGAATTTACACGAGTGTATTAAAAAAAAAAAAGTGTTTTTTTTAGAAATAATAAACAGAATCCAAATCGAGCCAATAACATCGGAGATATGGCAAACACTACTCAAAACATTTAAAAAAATGAATAACATGAAAAATTATTAAATATAAACCCTTTTAAAGTTATTTTTCGATAATTTTTCATGAATATTCAGAAAAATACGGGCGGGTACATGCTCTTTGGCGACATTGTATATAAGATACCATGCCTCGGAAACCATTGGTCCTGGCTGTCATTTGTCGGTCCGATCTTTGGCAGTCGTTACGGATAGTCAGAAGCCCGAAATCCTGACATCCAATCTTACCAAGGGGTATCGTGTTATCCAGTAACTGGGTTGAGGAAGTCCTATACGCAGTCGGTCCATGTAAAATACTGGTATTCAGCTGCATCCAGTAAAACCGAAAGCCGATCCCAACATAGTTGGGAAAAAACTAGCCAGATGATGATGAGATCAACGCATCCTACGCCTCGACTAGGTAGTAGATTGCTCAAAAATTTTTCTACGCAATGTGCACTTAGCACTTCTGTATGTTCCTTTGCACAACAATATTTCTGTTGTAACCTACTCAGCCTTGCATCAGAAGATGTATCATCATTAGGTACTTATGTTATGAGAAAGGCTCTCCTTCGAAATATTTAGCAAATATAGACATGAGATATAAAACATGCAACTTTACCACGTATTGTTTAAGTCATAGAGTTCAAAGACAAAATATTTCTAAATATAATATTTTGCAGAAAAAATCAGGTCTTCTAAAACATTTACATATTTTGTTCACACGTTCATTTTTTTCTCTTTGTTTAAAGTTTTAAGCAAATCCTTGAAATTAGTTCTGCATGTATATTTGTTCTGTCTCTGAGAATATTGCTTTATCGTTTTGTTTTGGTTATCATTTTAGTGGAAGAAATGTCTATGGTTTTCTTTAGAACCCAATCTATTTCGGTAGATCACACAATATCATGTCATCTTTTTCCATAGGTGCATCTCTATCAGCTGTCAAATCACCATTCTTCCCCTTTCAAGCCATATCATCTTTCACACAATCCATCCGTTGTTTCTTTGGTTTTCCGCTGCTCTACAGCCATCCACTTTCAGGCCCCCTGTCCTAATAATTCACGAGAAGCGAGTAGAGCTAGCCCCTAAAAACGAGTTAGCGAGCAGCGAGTGCACGATGGCGGCGGCGACGAGCGATTAGTCGCTGATAAGCATATGTCGCGAAAACCCTAGGGATATTGCAAAAACACGGATAATTAGACAATGGTGAAAACATTTCTGCGAGCAACTTGGAAGTATCGCACTTAGTGAGGTGTAGTTTGATTGTAAATATTTGGTTGTAAATGCGTGCGTCTGAGCGTGTGAGCGTGTATGCACGTGGAGGTGTAGTTTTGGCGTGCTTCAACGTTTTGTTCGCAGCGCTGTCTTGTTTTTTTTATTTGGTCGGAGATTTTGTGTATTTTATTTTAAATTCGTCCTAAAGACTTACCTTTCACCTAAAAGCAACTTGCGAAGTTTCTCTAAATAAAATCTTAACAGAAGATTTTTTCACCACGACTTTTAAATTAAAGTCATGTTCATAACGAAACACTAGTATGACAACATTAAGAACTATAAATAAGTATATAAAACAAGATATAAATGTATGTAGCTTTCTACTTTCATTCGCTTTCCTTAATACGGGCGCGGATAACTTGGCCGCTAGGTTTACACACATGCTCGTTTAGGTTGCAGGTCCAAAACCTAGCATGAATTGTGATTTTTAAAATAGGCTACTTGTCAGTTTTGGGGAAACCAATCAGTAATGTTCCTTGTGGTTAATTTTCCTGAAAATATGAATATTAACATCAACAGAACTAACTTTTCATTTTTGTATTGCACTTTAATTTTGATTGTCAAAACATATACGGTACTGTCATGGCGGCCCGAATGTCGTCATGCTTTATTTTCCGGTAAATCTAAAATCTTTTACAAAATTAAGTTGAGTTTTGATATGTAAGCATAGCTCATGGTTCTGAGCTAAAAACATTCTACAAAACAAAATTCATAAGGTATTTTCTTTCTTCCAACTTGCCTATTTAATTATTTTATTTTTTCCTCTGAGCTTTTTTTGGCGTCCAACCAAAGTAAAAAAGTTTTTTTTTTGTTTTGACATACGGCAAAGTCTGTTATGCCTGCTCGTTTTTACAAGCTTTCATATTATTTCTGAAAATAAACGGAAATAGCACGCATCAAACGAAACACGTTCATTTGTTTCTGAACTTATTTAAAACTTTATTCAATGAAGAAATTATTTTAAAAAGAAGGCAATGCTATTTTTAAAAAGAGAAGATCACTAAGAGACTCTGACCATAGATTTTCCGCGACATTAATTCCAGCCAGTAACTGCCCACTCACTCAAATTGCTGGACTTTGCGGAAACAACTGTAAATCGTATCAAATCTTTCGTAATTCAGACTAAACTAGATGTTGTCTGCGGCTGCGATTTTTAACTGTTATCTGAAGTAAAACTAGTCTTATAATATTACTATGGAAGCGTAAAATAGAGGAAAAATTGTTTCTATTTTCCAGTACCAGCTTTTTATTAATTCTTGGTACATACTTGTCACACACACACGATGCGAATTAAGCCTACTCTTTGATCCAACTATATAGTACATACTAATTCCATGCTTTGATCACATTAGAAAATAGTGACAGGGTTTGTCTGGTGTATCAAAAATTCCTTAATAATCAATAGGTACCTAAGACAAAACATTAATATATCTTCATCTCAAGAAAGGAAAACCAGCAAAAGAAACCCATTAATCCATTGGGTTCTATTAGAAGCCCCTAATAAGCACCAGCCAAGCAATTCCGGAGATTACCGCACTCATGCACACATTTTCGTGCTGACCTACAATTTGTAACTTTCAACCAACATGGCGCTAATTTAATATAACAGCCAATTGTTAAACGATTAGGCCAATTGACTTCCAATTACGGCATTAAAAAATAAGAAACGAATGTTAGGTAATTTGGTGTAAGAGTTACACTTGTGCACACACGTACATGTGTAATAAACACAAAACAAATCTATTAACAAATTCTATTTAAAAAGAAAAATAGTTCCATAAAATGCTACACCTGCCAATTATAAACTTTTCTTTTGATCCATTCGTAAATTAACTAGATATACCGTTTCTGAAAGCAAAAAAAGACATAACTATACAATTTTATTACTTATAAAAAGTCATTCACCTGAACATGAGTAATTAACAAATGGAGACCTAAGTTTGTAAATTGGATGGCGAACAAGCAGGCTTCCCACCTGAACCTGATAGTACTTAAGTGGTCACCGACGCCTATTGACATCTGCAATACCAGAGGTATCGTAGGGTCCTTGTCAAAGTCATTCATTCGCTTTAAATGCGGGTAATACAAAGGTTATTAAATAAGTATTCTTGTGCGATGACACATTTCGCCATCTATCCTGTCTTCAATTACACTGGCTTCCATACCCCTCAAACTAGAACTAGAACACGCTGTTTGGCGGCCGAAATAGCTATGGTAGCAGTAGGTACTTCACTAACGAGTTCCATCACAA
Source organism: Omphaloscelis lunosa (assembly GCA_916610215.1). NCBI lineage: Eukaryota > Metazoa > Arthropoda > Insecta > Lepidoptera > Noctuidae > Omphaloscelis > Omphaloscelis lunosa. The sequence continues at coordinate 4,709,043 of OU744271.1, forward strand.
AGAGTTCTAAGTACTACTTCTACCTCACAGAGTCAGCATGACACAAAAAATTGAATATCATCCGTATAGCTTCAAAATCAGTGCAGCGTGATTGAAGCTTGGTCTCTGTGTAATTATCTACTCATATGCCTGCATTGTAATGTCTGTACTCTGTTACCTACATCATGTAAACGTCACGAATTACCTCACAATGGGTTCGTTAACCTCAGGTAATAAAACTTACATTGTTTTGCGTAAGTTTTTAAAACAGATTTGGTAATAAACGAAAAGTCGTGGGAGACTGTGATTAGACTGTAATTATTTATTGCTTTTCTCCCTGTCTATCTCACGAAGTGAATATCATCATTACCCTTTCGTATCAGCACGAAATTACACGACAATAGTTTTGGCATAGTAAAAATAAGATATAGATGACTTTTTACTCAGTGTCTCCGTGGCTCCGAATTTTAATGTATCGCCACACCTCAATACTCCTGAAAAACAAACCTTTAGTCTTTTGTTATTTGTGGTTCCCAGTAAAGATTAGATTCTTACTTATCTATGGGAACAGATAGGGCGCGCGCTATATTCCGCCATGTTTTTCCGCCCTATATTTTTATCGTTCGCTTTTTTTATCAGGGGTAAAAGCTTTATTCGGAATTACAATGCAAATTATAATTGCGCAGCATCATTTTATTCTAGATTTTTTATCCTGAAAATAAAAATTACGTAAATTAAAAATTATATTAATATTCCTGGGTCTTCAATTCAATTAAGTATTCTGGAGGACAATGACATTACGTTAATTCGTCATTCAAGGTACATGAGATAATCAAACGCGTTTTATTAATTAATGCAATGAAATTCATAGACAATGATGAAGCGTTTTTGCGGTGGGAATTTATTTGAACAAAGAAATTTAGTTTAAATAGAAACACGCTTTCGAAGATGGCAGAAAAAGATAACATGTTTCCGTAATTAAACAATCAATATTGTGTAATGACTAATTTTGAAAGTCTCGCGATTTGAATCAGAAAAACATTTGATGATTTTATACCTAAGTTAAATGATCACTTTTTAAGCGCTGTCGCTGTCCTAATACACCCGTAATAATCTGATCTTATAAATCTAAACGTAAATTATTATTTACGTGTCTAATAAACTGAATAAAAAACAGTAAAACAGTCAATTTAACAGAATAGTACATACTAATTCCATGTAGAATATAATCTAATCGTATTCTTGACAGGAGGCGGGATCTAATTTTGAATCTACGTGCAAGCAACGCCATCTTGAAATTTCAAAATCGATATATTCTGGTAATATTCTGGTATTCTGGTAAGTATTCTGGTGACAATTGGATTAGTTTTAACGGAGTAATAGACAATAATCTTTTATACACCTTGTGTACAATGTATGTAGACTACATTTCTTTCAAACCAAATCGTGTTACACTTTCATAAAAAGAACTAGAAAACAGCTATAAACATTTAAATGTAACGGTCAATTACAACAATCGATCGGTGATCGTATGCAATGAGGAATCGATAGATATCGCTCGATTGCGTAAAACATTTCATTTTAATCACTTCCTATATTGCGCAAGTATTGAATATCTAAAATGGCGACTACATTGATGTTTCTTTGGGATGTTGTCGTGTGATTTGGGTCTTAAACAACTCACACAGAAAGAAGTTCGTTTCAAACTTCGATTTTTCTTCGAAAGTCTTTAACGGAGGTTTGCAACAAGGAAAAACTGATAAAAATATGAATGATTTAATTTCACAATTAATCATATTAAGACTAGATAGAAAGTGAACTACAACTTTAGTCTAGCTAGTTTCTAATTAACCGTAAAATATTGTGAAAGTGTTGTGACATGCTATTGTTTTTACCGATCGTTATTAAAATTAAATTGATTTGTAATCGATTATTAATTTATAGCTATAATACGTTGTATAGTCTATGAAATTAATGAAAAAATATTAAAACGATCGGCTATCGTCATGGATGATAGTTAAATCAGTCTAGGCCAGGCAGTTATTCTTGATTCCAAATTTAATTTAGATAAAAAAGTAACATATCTGTCATATGGCTTAAATATCCTCTGCCTCAATCAACTCAGACTATCGCAGACCACTGCTAGACATAGGCCTTTACCAAGCTGTGCTACAACATCCTGTCCACACCCAGTTTGTCCCAGCCACCTTTTAAGGCGATTCGCACACTGCACCGCATCACGCAGCGTAGCGCGGGGCAGCAGATTGAACATTGTACCAGTTTGTATTGAAAACACAAGCGCAGATTATTTGCTATGGCCGCCCCGCACCACGCTGCGTAATGCGGTGCAGTTTGCGAATCGCCTTAAGGTCGTCGGTCCATCTAGCTGGAGGGAGTCCCACACTACGTTTGCCATTACGTGATGTCCACTCCAGGCTGCGTCTGCTCCAGCGGCCATCAGTCCTTTGACAAACATGACCAGCGCACTGCCAATTTTGCTGGCCTACTCTGCAAGTTATGTCGGTCACTCTGGTTCTATTCCGGATACCTCTGCCTATAAAAATTTAATTACTATATTTCTAGGCGTACCGGGCACGCTCAATTGTGTTACTAGAATCAAATGCCATCATAACTGATGCAACTATAAAACCACAGCCGCTATAAAACGGTTCAATTTTATAATAATACGAATTCCTTTACGTATCGGTACCCATCGAAGGTGCTGGTAACAGTAAAACTGATGAAGCATAAATAACAATACAGATATACCTGCTGACAATAAGTAATCCGCTGCATATTTTCACGCATTGTATCCTAATGTGTGTGCAAAGCATTATACGCCTTAAGTAATACCGGATGAAAATGACAGTTCTTTAATTGGTATTTATTAGCCGTTATTTATATAATTAAAAATAAAATCTAATTTTAAAGTTCCACATGGTTTTTGCCACCCTGCACATCCATGTGACTAGCCACATTTTTGTTTAGCTTGACATACATTATAATAATCTCAAATCTCAAATTCTTAATTGCGTACCATAATGTATATAGTTGGTAGGAAAGTAATTAATTATATTAGTCACAATTATGGACCCTGTCGGGCACAGCATAGATCAAGTAGGAGAGAGGAACAGCACTGGTCGTTTAATGTAACAAATTGTATTATTAGTTAAGTAGTTAGTAAGTTATATACTTATTAATACAGAATTCAATTTAAGAATTATAATTATTGTTTTATAAATTATATACATTGATTTATTTAGTAACAAACAAAAAAAATTCATGATTATTTTAAATAATCATGAATTTTTAAATTATTCATTATTGTTTTATTTAGTTATTATTATTTTAATTGCGTAATTAATATTTATTATTCCTAAGGTAAGTGTTATTTATTGAAAGATTCATATTTTTTTTATTTTGTATTATTATATATTTTTCGTATTATGAGTATTTTTAGATACAAATGGATAGCTAGTTCTGAAGTTACTTATAATTTATTATTTAAGTATTCGCTTATACTATAGTAGGATTTGCTTACAAGGAAAAGTTTCGATTTATTGATGAAGATATTATATTTATTTAAATGCTTTATTATTTCGGGTAACTTATTTTAATTTTTATGGACATGACAAAGGTAGATACTATTGGAGTGCATTTTTATTCGAGATTTTGGTAAGTTTAGTCTATTTTTATGTCTTAAAATAATCGCCATGTTATGTTTTTCTAGCACACATTCAAGCCGGTATTTTATGCCATCTTTACATGCTTCGGGCATCCACTAAACGTTTCTCACCGCACAATGATCTGATGAAATCCTGATGATTTCCGCGTAAAGACAGAACCACATGGTGCATTTTACGCTGATGTAAATCTTGTCTATGATTTATATAAATTCTAGGATGTACCAGACGAATCTCGTGACTAAGTAATAACAGCCGCAAGGTCGATCGAAAGTTATAAGCTACGCTTGCCTAGGTCAGTCCCTTGATGGGTGACCATGCATTACATACCGAGACTCCTCCGTGCCTCAGAAAGCACATTTAAGCCGTTTGTCCCGGCTGTCATTCATAGATCTTTGAAGTCACAGTCTTTACTGTAAAATATGATATTCAACTGCATCCGATTAGACTGGATGCCGACCTCATTAAAGCTGGGAAAAAGCTAGGCAGATAATGATCATAAGGATCTCTAGCGGGTTGGGCAATTGGTCCATGGGCCCTGTTTCTAAACCTATAATTAGTTTAAAATCGAAATCCAGCAATCCTGCATCACGGCGAATTTATGTCGGTGGCAATCTAAATTAAGTAGTAATAGTAATACCATCACCCCATAGCACTGCATCATGCTGAGTGGAAGCCTTCTTGTCACAGTCATGTCGTGCAGCTGCCGACTAATTTCTGTTTTATGCTCGTGATTTATTATGTACTTTTTGTTGTTTTCATTTACTCTTGTCTTAGATGTATGCACGTGTCTCTGTGACAAATAAACCTATTTTTCTTTCTTTCTTTCTAATTTATTCTCTCAAAAAGGTACAAATTTGGCACATGGTATTTATGTTACAGGCAGATTCAAACCTTTGTGAGAGCTGGAGTCTATACTGGGTTCGGGACCTGTATGACAGATCTCCAGGCTCACACACCCTTAAAATTACAACATTAATTTGCTCTTACGTACTACAATACAACCAAGTCACCCTTGAATTTGGCTACAAGTTTGGCATCTTCTCTAGTGTCCATCAGTTCCCTTTAACGTGCAGGCAAAAGGACACCCTGGACACGATGTTAAGTGCCCCATTGTTTATGGAATCAGATTTACACTTCAGGGCGGAGTAATCTCGGGCTTGCGGGCGGTGAGCAATGGGTGGCTCACCGTCCGATAAGGACCAGGCCCGGGTCGACGGCGCATTGTGTTCCACGCGCGCCTCAAAGAGATGTCAGCAGATTTGAAGGGGTCCACTAGGGCCGATGCCTGCCGGGGTTGCGAAGAAAACCGAAAGGGAGATCGTGGCCCCCGGCAACAGGGCAACCGAAGGAACACGGGTGGGTTTTAGTCAGTAAGAGTCTGACACGCCCTCCCGCTCCGCCCACAAAAAAAAAAGGGCGGAGTAATCTGTGAATCTCCTCCTGAACAGGTTTTCCTTGCTTCGGCTTATCTGGATCCGGAGTCTATTTAAAGACTTCCAGGTAAACCAAGGCCACTCATGTCCAGATGGTCAACTTATTAAGTATCGTATTTCACACAGCGCTCTAATGCGATTTACAGTTGAACATATTCAATCTTTATGATTCTGTTACAGTTACTACGATCTTTTGTATGTATGTGTGTAAGAAGTCAATCCGTTTGACCGTCTGTAATCAGCTTTTGCGTGCAATACAGCAATTTGTGGTTGATGGGCCAACGGGATGGGTAGTGTTGGTACATGTGTCGATAAATCGATACCGTACAGAACTTTATTTTGTTTTAGATCTTGCTTGCTACGCCACGCAGTTTCACCCGCATAAGTTTCGACCCCTTGGAAATTTTGGGATAAAAAGTATCCTATGTCCTAATCCAGGTCATAGTCTACCCATGTGCCAAATTTCATTTAAATCTGTTAAGCCGTTTTAGCGTGAAAGCTTAACAAACAAACCAACAAACAAACTCACTTTCGCATTAATAATATTAGTTAGGACGCCTAGCTGAATGGATATTACTAATAAGTTAATAAAACTGCATTAACTCCAGAAAAATAATATCAAAAATAAAAATTAGGAAACCCACATAAGTACCTAAGCATAAGATGTTTTTGCGACAAACTACAGGCTTAGAGTATCGAGCATCTAATTTAGGTACTTAAATCAGGGTCTATTGAAAAAAGTATAGGTAACCCAAGTTTGTTTTTCATAGAAATAATTAAATTTATTAAGGCACCAAGTCCCAATATAAAAATCACAAATATCTACTACATCTATAGCAGTACAATAATCACTAAAATACCACGCTATAAAAAACCCAAAAAGTTTAAAAAATAAACTTATAGTAAAGCTTGTTAAAACCTCGGTTTGTAACAACATTGACAAGCAATCCCGAAGTAGACTCCCACATTATATCGATACTGTATTATGTTATGTTTAGTCCCATCCCTATCGTATCGTCAACTCATCGCGTTCGGTACGCTTCATCGGCGTTACTGTTATCTGTTCCAACGCGTTAGTTGTACCGTGCCATACTGTCTGCAGACCATCGACACGGAAAGAACATGTTGCAGTTCTATGTTACAGTTTCTACCACAACAGAAAAGACGTTATCTACAAAGGTACAAGCAGACAATTTTGAAATAAACACAATTTTTTTCCCGACTTCCAAAAAGGAGGAAGTTATAATGTTGGTAGCATATGTTATTTTTTTTTATGTGTTCACACCGATTTCTCCGTCAATTGTGGACCAATTAATCTGCATAGCTTTCCCAACTATGTTATGGTCGGCTTCCAGTCTAACCGGATGCAGCTGAATACCAGTATTTTACAGGGAGCAACTGCCTATCTGACCTCCACAACCCAGTTACTGGGTAATAATACGATACCCCTAATTGTGGACCGATTTTGAAAATTATTTTTTGTTTGAAACGGTATGCTCTCGAGGTGGTCCCAAATAAATTTTATTAACTTTGCTTGGATAGTTTTTGAGTTAGCTTCAATAATACGTATTTTTTCCCACTTAGTATGTGGATGATATCGAGGGGTGAAAGGCTATTTGGTTTAAGCGACATTTTTGCAACTTTACAGGAGAGCCATTTAAAGTTTAAAATTTCCGAAAAAAAATCATAACAAAAAAACTTCTTCAGCTATTGGAATGGAGTAAACTTAATTTAAATTAATTTGAAAACGTCAAGGTGTTGATGCTTATACCATATAAAATGGACCTTTAATTAAGAAGATAAATGTCGCTTAATACGAATTGCCTTAAGCCACTATTTTTCAGGGAACGGAAAAAAGATTTAAGTGACTTCATAACTACAATTGGCTACAGGAAAAAAATACTAAGCGACTCTGCAGTATATTTTCAGAATAAGCCAAACAGCATGAAGTGACGCAGCCTAAAATTAACTGTAGCAAGCTATTTATCTCACCTGCCAATTGAGATTAAATTGACTGACTGGCTAATTCACATAAGTAACATAATAGTATTGAAAATGTGACGTTGGATGTAACATTTTAAGCGTCAAAATCAGTCAATGGCTGTTGAAACAACCTGAATATACCGCTATCACCGAAAATTTCAGGTGCTGATATTGAATAAATAAAGAAATACACAGAATCAATTCAAGTATTTATTAAGTCACGTAATAATAATAAAGTAGAACTCTTGTACGAAACGTCTCAATGTAGGAACATCAATATTTTTATTTATTATCTTTCAGTCTTAATCAACCACATCAGTTAAAATAAGTATTACTCGCTTATTCATATTTAACAATATTAGGCGTAAATCTGCATATTTTAACACCATCCTATCCATCACATTTGTCACCCTTATGACGATGAGATAACAATCACAAGTTTTTTTGGAGCTATATTCTACTTAGTCACTTTCACACATTTGGCAGGAACTGTCAATGACAAAGTGACAAAGAAGAAAATAGCTATAGAATAAATATTTTTATGAAATTTACACACTGTGGTGTATAATGTGTGTGGTGTAATTTACCTTAGTATAATAATCATGTAAACTCAGTCTCAATGTAGGAACATCAACTATAATTATAATTAACTTTTAGTCCAAACAACAAAACTTCTAGCAATTATATAAAATAAAATCAATGCTTGATAACAAAATGCAATAAAAAATAACGAAAAAGTATTTAGTTATCATTTTCTTCGACTGTATCCTCTACATCAGTATCGAGTAGAACGTCTTTGGAATTGCAGTATTGCAGATTTAAATATTCTTTATGAAATATCTTGGGTACAACCCCTGTGTCACATAATTTCTTTAGATCCATGTATTTGGCTTTGGTAATCGGCAAACTTGAATTATATCTACGATTGATAGATCTAGGTTTCGCAATAATTTGTATAGTATCTTCCGGTGCACTATCTTTCATTGAAAATTTTACTTTCATCTGATTTGTATGAGATTTCTTAAATGTTGCTGTACGGATTTTATTTATCTTACCTACAAGGTTTCCCTTAAAATATTTATCAGACATATCATCAAAATTTAAGAAATCCTCATGTGTCAGATTTTCAACATTATAAGGTGCCGGTTCTTTTCTTGCTAGCTGGCATATTGTAGCCCATTGCGATGGAGCCCATACAGTAATATTTCGAACGGATTGTTCTATTGTAGAATGTATGCTATCTACTGACATTTCCGTGTGACCAGGGAAAAGGTAATTTATTTGAATTGCTTCTAAATTGGTCGATTGCAATAAAGAATTGTGTATTGCTGCAAGGACTATTTTATTTTTGTTTTGTCCAGGGCAAGAATCTGAATACAAGATCAAAAATTTAATGTTGCCCCGAGAATCAACATTCTGTATGTACTTCTGTATAATAGTGGCAATTTCATTTGCACCCCTCTTTGCTTCAGATTCTCCCCAGATAAAACAAAAACCGTTCCTTGTGATGCTTTCGTAGAAACATAAATTAAAAACAGCATACTTTCTAGAATAAAACAGTAACATATTATTGCCATGAGGCGTATTGAGAACTTTCTGGAGGTCAAAAGAAGTGCACAGAATGGAAGGGTTTTCTTTACCTAATTGTCGATGACAATCCAACCGCTTCTTCGATGCCTCCTTTTCGTCTAAATGAGCTTGCAATTCGGCACAATCCTCTGGCTTCTGGCCTTCGAAACGCAGGCACTTTATGCATTTGTCCTTTTTAGGTACGTGAAACCCAATATTAAAATCAGTAGTGAATATTAGACGGAATACTTTTTCACTTACAACATCCACTCCTTTACTAATTAAGTCTTCTTTATAACAGCGGTATAAATTTTTAATATTTTTGAATTCAACAGGCAGATATAGTTTTGTGCTATCCTTTCGGCAGTAGTGCGATGGTATAGCAGGTAACCTTTTGATAAAGGATTTTACTGATTCTTTGATTGCGTTAGATGTTTTGTTGGTGGGAATGCATTTTCCTCTTCCTTCTTCTTTCGCCATACCAAGTTCCTGTGTCGTCAATGTATAATAAATGTATCTTTGACTGATATCAAGAGCGTTCATGAGGAACTTTATACAAACTTGTCGCCGACCTTCTCCATCATTTATGAAATCAAAGAATGTATTATTCCTGTAATTAGAGTCTTTGGATCTCTTCCTTTTTATGGTTTGTTTAGAAGACATAGATATGATCCACTGTTTTTTTCTTTCTGTAGATAATTCCCAAAAATGTTTAAATATGGCCATTCTCTTTTCTGAGGGTATTTCTTTACAGTTATAGGGACAGTTTTTTTCCAAGCAAGGATTCGGTTTCATATTTCTTTCGTTCACAATTGAACCATCTGCCTTAACATATTGAACACCCTTTGATCTAGCATCTTTTCGTACCTTTTTCTTATTTGTTCATTTCTTTTTTAATCCTGCATCTCCTACTTTTCCATCTTTTATGCTTATTTTCTTTTTCTTCGCTATTTTTTGATCATCTTGATCACTTGAAGACTCATCTGTTTCTTTCCACGACGTTGAGTCCCAAGCAAAATCTTCATCATCACTTAAAAAATCAACATAGCTTTTTTTAGAACTCGTTTGTTTTTCTTCCGTATTGGATGATCACCTTCTGTTTGTATTTCTACATTGTCATCAGTATTATTATCTTCTAAAGATTTCCTTAATATATCCATGTCGGTTTCAGGTATAATTTCAGTAATAGTTGGTTGAAGACTGTCGTTACTAATTGTCCTTTCTATTTCTGTTACTTCAGGTTTGTCCTTTTCTTCTTGATTCTAAAAGACAATTGAAATATTATTCACCATCAAATTTGCAAAAAAACTCCGCACTAGATTTTACAGTAAACGCGAAAGTTTATGAGGTTAGATGGATAATACGATGTTTGTTGCTCATTTATGTTGAAAATATTAATTAGGTTTTGATAAAACAGTAACATAGATCATAAATCAAAATAACACGTAGACTACTTTTTACAAAGTTACGAAACTAGTGACTATATAAAAAAAATCACCTCTCTTTCCACTTCAATCGTTACTTCGTTAATAATTAAATCCTCGTCTTTCAAATCATTAGGTGTATATTGTGTCGTTTTTGTCTGAAATAAGTAAAATTTAACGTGTTAATAACAAATGGCTACTATTACAAGCATTACAAATATGATACATATACCTACTTCTATATCCACAGAATGTGCATAAAAGTTCGATTCATCATTTAAATCGATTGGATCATCAATCAAGGATTGCGGTTGTTGATCTATGCTGTTCGAATTAAAAATACTTAAATCGTTGACTTGTTCATGATAGGTGGCACTTCCTAAGATTGTTACTGTAGATTTGGTGGTGTCGCTTTTATCAGTTACGGAAGACGTATTATCCTCTTTTGACACACTGATTCGTTTGATTTTGTGTTTGTAGAATTTCTGTCTTTCTGTCTCCATATTTATCTGAAATAGTAATTATAAGGGAAGTACATAAGATGATCCTTTTACAACCACAAGTATGTACCTATATCATATTCATAGTTGGCGCTAAATGTTAGTACTTAACATAGTTTACAAATAAACGACAAAATTATTACATAATAGATCACTGAAAAAGTAATTTGCATGTCGCTTATCGGTAATTTTATTGTAATAAACAAACTAGGTTTACCTAAAATGCATCTAAAGATACGAGTATTAAATAATTATAAGTACAACTATATTAAACAGTGTGTATATCAATAATAACAATCATGTATTGTTATACAATTATACCGAACTTAAATGAAGACAGTTAGCCTAAGATTGCAATAATTCTCTTAAAATAATGAATTAACTACATACTTAATAGAATTAGTAACATAATTAAACTAATAAATAATAATAACAAATAAGTAAACGTATTACATTTCATCTCAATTTGAAATCTTACATAAACAACACTTACGATTTGTTTTGGAGAGCGCTGTTTTATAAACACTGGTGGCAACTGTGAGTCACGTCACACCTTGATACACTCTGGAGTTCGACTGAAGCGCCTGAGCGCTAGTGTCGTTGAATGATCACGATTTTTAACTCCCGGGTGATAGAATAAATAATGGTATTATATGACATGAATGAAATGTATCATATTAGAATTGAATGATTTAAAGGTCGACTTTTCTTTTTATTGATATTGAAAAAATGTTTCAAATTCCATTAGTTCATTTTACCGTCTGTTTTAAGAGTCATTCATTTAAAAAAATAATAGGACCAAAATGTTTTAACGAACATGCAAAATAGCTAAAACAAAACGGCTATTTAGTTTAAGAAGCACCCTAGGTAGAAAATAGATGCAGCTGAAAGAGCTTAAGCGACACTCCATGTCGTATTTTGTTGACGGACAAATGATTTAAGCGACATCGCGACATGTAAATTGTGGATATCAAAATGATTTAAGTCACATGTTAATAAAAAATAGAAACAAGAAAAACGCTTTAACCGATATTGAATCTTTTTTCTGAGAAAGGCCTACTGATTTATGTCTCGGTTCTTTAAATCATTGTATAGCTCAAGTACACTAGTAATAAATTAATGCAAAAACGACGTCAGATAATACACTGCCACTTTGGAAACAACCCAAAAATAGAGTTGTTTGAAGCGCCAAAAAAGTGCTCAGATTTAAATGAATCCGGCATCATCCGACGGAGAAAAAATTGCTGATTCCGAATATGTATATAACTCAATATCGCCCAAGATGTCGCTTCAACCAAATAGCCTTTCACCCCTCGATATGATAAGTTCCTGTCACTGGTAGCAGGTAATGGTATTCGAATTTGTGTGGGGTAGGTACCACAACTAAAAAGTGAAAAATAAAAACTATTTCCAAAAAAAAGCAACCAACTTCCAAAAAAACACTACAAAGTGAAAAATAACTTTAATTTCGGAAGTCGGTGGCAAAAAACGAAAATTCAAAGCCGAAGACACCGACTTTCCGAATTTTTAACTTTGTAGTGTTTTTTTGGAAGTCAGTTGTTTTTTTTTTTTTTTTTGTAACAAAGTTTTAATAAGTTGAATGATTCTTTAGTATATTCGTAGTTATTACACAATATGTTAGTTTTCTTAATATCATACTTTTTTTATGATTCCAAACAATCTCCTTGGAAATAAAATATCGCACAAGCAGCGGTGACAGGCAGTGCCATCATCGTGCTCACTTACCCGAAAAATCTCCCGTTGGCTTTGGGCCATAGACATCGGAACGTTTCTAGAACCGTAGCATGTTCTTTTTTTAATTCCACTTTTCAGCCTCGCCCAGTAGACAAAACCTCTCCCAAGTAAAGCTACGCCACACGGTTTCCGCCTTTATTCTTAGTCTTTATGATACACATAAATTACAAAAACGATGTGAAAACATCATGTACATCGTCATGTTCATTACATCGCCACATGCGAACTGCGCATCAAAGTTGAGCTGCACGATAACTGACAAATGCGTACACTGACTAAACAGGCCCTCTCAATCTGTGTGATGCTTTCCTCAAAAGACCACTTCAGACACCAATCTACATGATCTGACCAAGATTATGTCTGCGGGTCGAAAACGGCCACATTATCAATTCCTCTAAAAACAATTAGTTTTCTGTATTCCCAGCAATTCCTCTATGGTTACACAAATATTTTACTGGATCATATTCAATTTAATTCATATCAGAATCATATTTGGTGTAAATATTGCCGCACGAAAAAATGAAGACCGTAATTTTACCTGATAATTTTTCTTTACAGTTTTTATTAATCAAATGATATTTTTATTCTTTATTTCTACAGTTTAAATGTTATTTCATTATATTACAAAACTGTCAAACAGATGAATTGCGTTATATGAATTGAACGCAGATAATATTATGAATTGTCAGTTTGTGACAGTTTGTGTGATTCATAATATTATCATATTATTATTCTGCCAAAGCGGCTGTTTTAGGCCCCTCTGAGTTTGTTTCGGACTTTCTTCTAAGAGTAGTCAGATAGGAAACGCCGACCTCATCTAGTGTTTAAAATATGATTGACGTGTAAAAGTGTTTGTACAAAAGTTAATAGAAATAAAATCATTTATCATTTAAAGACCTGACGTCACACAAATCCTGTATCGCGCACTTAGAGTTTACCGCGCGAACGACATATATATGACTATCCGACAGGCAACTGCCCAACGATTGATTCGTTGCGCAGTTGCCTGCCAGACACGACACCCGTCTGGTCGGAAGATTCTCCCTTTTCTATAGAGGATGAGTGGACTTTACACCCTGTTCCTCATGCCTCTAAAAGCATAAGGACCGATCAGAAGGGAGGTGTACAAACGCGAGGTTAACCCAGCAGTGGATTAGCTAAAAACACACCTCAGTGCAATAGAGAGATTTATATTTCTTTAAAATCTCCTTTTACAAGTTACTTAGATAACCCATAAGTACAGCTGCCGAGTTTCCTTTTACATCGTGCATTGCAAAGTATACAAAAAAAAGTTGCGTGCTTTTACCAATAAAGGGTGTAGTTTAAGGGCGTGCCAGTCCGTGCCGTACACCGAAAACTAAATAACTTGACATAAACATGTAGGTATTTCGTTTACTTTATTTCTCAAAACCATTCACTTCAAAGTACAGTCAAACCTGGATGAGTAAGAGTTCAAGGACCCGAAATATTTTTCTCGCTTTTAAGGAGGTTTTTTTACTTAACCAAGTTTCTCACTTAAAGAGATGCATGAAAGAATTACAAATACGCTAATATAACTCTCGCTTATAGAGTTTTTGGCGCAGGATCGCGCCCAGGGTTGATCAGTAAAACTCGGGTCCAGTTGGTGTATGAGATGTAATCAGATTAGACGTCAGAACTTCACGTTGATGGGGCGAACACAGTTTGTACAAGATACATGATCATTATTAACTAGTTTCACACTTAGTTGGATTTGATGTATATTTCCAGAGCAGTAACAGTGTTATGGGACGGGATCGAATTGACCGGTCGCGACAAGTCTCTCGAGAGCAGAATAATGTGTGTCATAGACACACATAGACTCTAGTGTTGTCAAGTTATAAAATAGTGGCAACCATAGATGATTGGTAACAAAGAAATTGGTTCGCCACAAGTTAAAACGGCAAATAGCAGTCTCAGTTAAAGAGATCCAAGTGTGAAGAACGAGGCTTTCATGCAGAGGTTTATTTCTGTTTCGCTCTTCTATAGGTTTTCTTGGGTTAGAATGTCGGGACCTGGTAATCACTTACTTGTAGAGTTTTCCCGCTTATCCAGTTCTCCCTCACACAGCTTTGACTGTGCAACTCAATCCTAAAACAAGGAAAGTATTTCCAAATGACTAGGGCTGTAACATGTAACATACATAATGTATCACAAATCAATATTTATAATATCACTGGTATCAATCACATAACCAGCCTATAATGTTCCCACTGCTGGGACACAGGCCTCCTCTCGGTGAGAGGGAGTGGGCCGTAATCCACCACGCCGGCCGGCCCAGTGCGGGTTGGTAGATGTCACATGTCTTCGAATTTTTGATTCTATGACATGCCGGTTTCCTCACGATGTTTTCTATCACCGTTTTGAGAGCAGTGGTGATGAAATAACGTAACTCATGTGTTAAAGGCCGCGACTTACGTGACTTCCTCATCATAAACATTGTAAGGAAACCCTGGATTTTCAATATAATAGAAACGAATATTCATTTATTTGGTCAGAATGTTGGTATTTACAATAAGGTGGTTACAATAATATTAAAGAATCCTTGTACATTCTTCCATTTTGGCATGCAAACATTGATGCAATTCATCATCAAACATACAAAAATTAAGATACAATTAATATTTATCAGCTAGACAATCCGTTACTTTTATATTTAGAAGTACAGTTAGTTTCTTTTGAAATTTGTTACTGGTTCCTCTTTTAAAAATAGCCGGTGCTCTTTTAAAACCACTTTTCCTCAACAAAGTAAAAAATGATTCTTTTTCTAAAATATTTATTGATAATATTATCATGAGTTTTCTAGTTACTATTAGTCTTTTTAAAATTTTAAATATGAAACACACCGCGTCACCGACGCGGGTTGTCCCGCTTTTGGGTTTAGTTTGAAAGCGCAAATCCGTTTTGAGCAAGCGTGGTAGTTAATGTTCTTGCCTTCTCTGTATTAGAAGGGGCCTTTGACCTGCAGTGGGATAATTACAGGCTGGTATTATTATCAGAAATATTTTCAGTTTGGTTAGGTTAGGTTATAATTATGTTACCTATAGGTTCATAATTATGTTGAAATAGGAAGACCTAATTATTGTAGGCATTGATATTTTTCCATCGATTTTAATCTGTCCGTCACTACTATCCTACTCTATAAGTAAATTTTTAATAATATCTTAGGTCTTAATTTTTTTGGCAAAATTGGCAACGTCTTCTCTTGTGATCTTCTTTCTTCTACTAGGTATATATTATTTCTCAGACAGCAAATATCCATATGTATTTCTTTTTTTTACGCGTAAGTAAGTACTTAAGATTTTGTGTTTTTATGTGCTTGAGAATGCTCTCTGTTTTTTTGTTTTTTCTACTAATATATATTGATCTCGGCCAGCACTAATATCTTTATTTTTGCTCATCCAAAATTTATCAGCTTCTACAGTGTGCCCAGTATATCTGATTGCGCTGGTCGCAATGTGCCTATCCTTTAGAGCGGAGAGGGAGCAGAGTAGTGCAGAGCTAGAATTAATATGAATTGTGAATTTAAAATTCTTGTTCCATGTTTTCCTGCCCTCTCTACGTCACTTGGCATGCAGTGGCAGTGGAGGACAGGGCATGGAATTAGTAAGTACTGTATAGTACAATGGACAGGGATGCTCCGCTGACTGCTCTACACTACCATAAGCACTTGTCCGTTTGAAATGGACAAGCTACATGTTTTTTTTTATCTAATAGTCTAACTGTGCGTTTACACTGGCGAAGCATTCAAACAAAACATGTTGAAATCTCTGATTCCTGTTATAAATTGTATGAAACATTGACAGAAAGTAAAGATTTCAACATGTTTTGCTGTGAATGTTTCGCCAGTGCAAACGCACAGTAAGACACAATGGGCGCTGCATGCTTGCAATGAATAACACTATGGTCTAAACGCAAAATCATTTCTTCTTATTCAGGTTTATACACGTCCATTATTCATAAGCTTTTTCATGACAGTGTTCCAAAATATTAAATTTTTGTTTTATGGACCTATTATTTCAATGAATATTCGAAATTCGAATTCGAATTTGATTCGAATTTTAAAATCTTTAAATAACTATCAGACAAAAGTAACAATTAAATTTCTGTATCACTTTTACAACAATTTGGAACATTTGTCACTACACAATAGTCTACAACCACAATTTGACCAGCACCTTTTCTTTACAGCGACCTAGCAGACGAGGAGGACAAGAAATCGCCTGTCCTACTCCTAGGCGTGAACAAGATCTCAGACTCACCATCCTTCATCAGAAGACGGTCCATAGAACCACACACTTCAGGATCCATAAGGTTTTTCCGACCACTAAAGTCTAAATACACAAGAGGACTCCATGGAGACGAAAGGCTCGAGAAAATAAGACAAGATCTGTTAGTCCATAAAAGCAAACCAGATACATACATTCCCAATGATCACGAGGTTTCTTTAGAACCAGAAGAAAGATGCATGAAGCTGAGTTGTGTTGGCAGTTGCATATGTGACAGAAAAGAAAGCTCCACTCGAGGGTCATTCTCTTTTCAAAGACCAGAACCTGGCACTCAACACTACGAAGAACCTAAAGACTTTTCGGAAAACGACATCGAATTCAAATATACAGAACACATTCCTCAATCTCAGCCTTCGAGTAGTAAGCAAAGCTACAATGTCACTCCAAAGTCGACGGAAAGGAGACACTTCCTGCTAGCAAACTTGAACGAACGGTTCCGAAAGACTTTGAGCTTAGATTCCAGAAAGGTAGAAACTAATCGTGTTGTGAGTCTCCCTAAAGAGACAAGGCCCAAATCTTTGGTGAACACAAGCAATATTTGTGTGCAACAATATAAAACAGGAGATTTCGTCGCCCCAAATTTTAATAAAACATCCCAACCAAAAAAGAAACGGAAATCATTTTTCTCTCTCGACACTTTTTTCGACTCGAAAAAGTCTGACACCTCATCTATAGACGATTACTGCTCTTCGAAATACAAACGTTTTGAGCTCGAAAGTGATGATTCTCCTCTCTTTAAACGCGAAAACAATGAAGACAAGACTCCAGACCTCCTCAATTTACCAGTAATTATAGACTCTGTAAGGAAAAAGCAGTCCGATACGCGGAGACAGTTAGAAAAGTTAGAAAATCATTACTATAAGAATATTCATAAGACGCAGACTGTTATTGACGCTGTCCCTAAAGACGCAACAAGTGTGCAAGGTCCTAGCGGGCATACTAATCATCTTTTCTTTGATGAAGACGTAGAATATATTGAGCCTATTCGCAGCACATTTACAAGTCAAAGCACACTGATTTTAGACAAAAACGCTCCTGAGGAACTGAAACCCGACTCTATTCTGACTATTAACACTGACGAAACCGATATAAGACTGCCTAGTTCTACAGTGTCTCCGAAATCGAATATTGATGATTTTGACAGCATAGGAGCGTATGAAATTGAAGTGAAGGAGTCAGATTTAGTGAAGGCTACAAAGGATCTGACCGTCAAAGTGATGGATAAGTCAGTGGATTCTATAGGTAGCTGTTCCCTCGATGTCGACGCAAGTACAGATTTTTCAGGTAAATAGAGTGTTGTCAATGTGTTCTTGGCTTTTTATATTGTTGGTGTTGTAGTAGTTACATTAGATTCAGAAAAAAATGTATTCGTTTTTTTTTTCTTGAATAAGTTTTTTTTCTGAATCTTTAAATTTTATTTATTAGCATGCCTGATTGTGATTATTTTCAGTTCATTTTCATCGTAATATTATGTCGATTTTGAATGAGTTTATTTTAAAAAGTATAATATTTTCTTATTTTTTCATTCCATAACAATTCATTTCATTGTTTGCATAATTTTATCAACTTTTAAAATAAACTCAGTAGCTCTATTATCTTATTATAATTATTATTTTCATATTAATAAATGTCTTTACTATTATCTGTAATCTGTGTTTTCTTTTTTTCCTTTTCTGTAGCGTGATTGTGGTGTTTTCTTTTTCATTTCTAAAAAAATACGCTCTTCTATCGTTATTATAATGTCACCGTAAGATTGAGAGAACTGTTAATTTATAATCTATCGGTATTAATTCCGTTAAGATTTTATACTATTGAAAAACTGAACTGATTGAAATTGGTTAGGTTAGGTTAGAACTATGACAAACCGCGCGCGAGCCGAGCGAGCGCTTCTTCCAAGTTGCTCGCAGCGCAGCTAGACAGGCTATTTAGTATTAGCTCAAGGTGCGTTACGTCGCAAGCAAGTTTGATACCTACCTTTGACAATTTGTCGGTCTCCCATTGGATGGATTATAAACTATCGAAAAATAATGCTTTAAATTGTAAATGGTTTATAGCTTCTCTTCTCATGTTCACAATTTTTCGAAAGTTTATAATATAACGGAAATAATACCCATAGATTATAAACTAACAAAGTTCATCATTATACGGTGACATACATCTTATTAATTTTATGCGTTTCGCATTTTCTTGCGATTCCGAAGTTCGAAAAAGTTTCTAGAGCTTTCCATGGCATGTTATCATAATTTCGGGGAAATTAGGAATAAATTCTGCTTCTTAAATTACGTGTCTGTTTTCACTCCTCCACGACATCTTCTGATTGCTTTCTGTTTAAGTATAGACGTCTTCGACTCGTAAATCACCGTGAAGAGCGCTTTTATTTTTAGCTTCACAAAATGTTTGGTTTTGTTTTCACAAGATCATGTACTTAAATGTGTTAAAAGTTTTGTGTGAAACCGAACGTAAAACGAGTTAATGCGTTATGCGCATTTCATTTCAAAATTGGATATAATTTTATAAAAAAGCTCTATGCTTGCGTAATCTAACCGACGTAGATAATTAGGAGTATTGCCACTATTGGTAGATGATAATAATAGTATAGTAGACAATCAAGTAAAATGACCTCAATCATAATAAAACATTACTCATTCACAGCAGAAGCAATAAATATTTAATTCAAAGTTGACTTGGACCATCGATTTAACACAAACGTCACTAAAACACCTTACATGTTGATAAAATACCAAATATCATAAATCTATCTAGGTCGTTTAGAGAAATAGCAAACAATGCAGATTGCAAAATGCAACTCACAAACAAAAAGACAATCGGATACGCGTACACTTATGGATAATCTATGTATCGACCTCATTTTCTGCCCACGCACGACGTATAGCTCGGTCATTGCCGTCATATTGCTTATGAATACGCACCTAAACACACCTGAGATGAAATTATTTCGCAAAATTTTAACAACGCACTATCTATAAACAGTCGGTGAATAACGAATCCGAAACTTGCCGACCGTGAAACGGAACGGTGCGGACTGGCCGCAAACGGGCGTGCGTCGTCGACTGGAGGAAAAAAAAATAAAAACGTTGACATTTCTTTGTGAACTGATGTCATATATTGTCGTATTAATTCAGTGAAAAATTATGTGAGGTTTTTAAAAAATTATGGTTATAAATTGATTATTTTAACGTTCTATTTATTGTGTAATTCGGTTAGTGTGTGTTAAAAGCGATCGGTAAGTGTTATGAGCCGGTTTTCAATGTCAAAAAGGATTTCAAAAGAATGACTTTTACCGTACTTTTTGTAGAACCAATTTATTTTATCAAGGAATCGTAATTAATTCAGAACTATGATGAAATTGTCTAAAACAGCATGACGTAGTATATTTTTTTACAATTGACTTCGTAGATGACTAATGCGATTATTTTTAATAGTTCACAGTAAAACGATTCATCTTTATTTCTTTTTCTTTGCTGTATGATTTCGTTCTTTATTTTTATATTTTCTAGTATTGATGCTTGTTCTTATTCTCAAGAATGTAACATTATATAATATACATCGTTATGTACTAAAAAATATAAAATACACTACAGACTTAAAAAATATTGTCATTATTTTCAATAGTACTTACTCAAATACAGTATATTGTATGTATTATTGTTATTTGCATAACTTACGTTTCAATAAGACAACTATTGCATGTTTTTTAAAAATCATGTCTAAAACTTTTTAAACCAAATCTTATCAAAAGGTTATTTTAAGTGATGAAATTATCATAGATAATTTATTATTGTATGATGCATTGATTATTATTACTTATCTATTTCTAAAAATTCATTAAAAAACAATTAAAAGATAAATGATCTTGATTCAGTAAGTCGATTGTATGTACCACTTCATCTTTTAATTTTTTTTATTGACTTTTAAAGAAATTGTGAACACGCTGTAAGCAAACATGTTAACTATTTCTTGTACCTTCTCTGTATGAGAAGAGATACCTTTGACCTGAAACAAAACTGGTAAATACATAAGTAAATTGGTAGATAGACATTTCTTATAGAATCTGATTATTGATTCTGTAATATTTCATAGTGTCTGTAATATTTCACTGTGTGTACCTGCTAAGACGCTAATATGCTGAACTCTTGTACTCTTAATTTTAATTTAGTTTTAATCTTGCTATGGGTTAAAACCTGGGTCAGTGGGTCGTCTTAGGTGCGGATTTTTTTATTTTTTATTTATTTTTTTATTTTAATCTATGGTAAATTATATGGGATTTCTATAACAAACATTGGTCATAAATAATGTATAGAATCCATAGATAATTGTATTTTAAAATAACAGAAATAAACTTTGTAAAACAATTTTTATGTAATGAAAATTCATTACATTTTTATGAAGTTTTAGAAAAAGTTCAGATTTGTAAAGAGTTGTCTCTGTCAGTGCCTCATTGATCTAGTGGTTGGAAGTGCTACTGCTAAGCATGTGGGCTTGGGTTTGATTCCCAGGTCAGACAAAGTGTAATTGGGTTAGTCCATCTGGAATTTCTCAGTAGCAGATCGGAGTCTAAGGTTTATACCCTGTTGATGGCAATGGCTTGCCCGCTGTTACAGAATACAAGCTTGATGCTATGTGAATACTGTTACTCATACATGTGTGTCTAAAAAATCTATTTGCCTTATCAGAGCCCGCATACTGAAATAAATGTTCTCTACCTTGATTTTCATTATAGAATTATGCAATACATTTCATGCAACTTTCATGTTTTATACATTACATTCCCTCAGCATTCTCTTTTCAAAGCCAGATAGTTAATTCAGTTATTTATTACTTTGACATAAAAACTTTTTGAATTCAGTTTATGTAATTAACATAAGAATTTAATATTATAGCAACATTGTGTGAGAAAAATGGAAGCATGGTTTTAGAAATCTCTTTACTGCATATCATATTGCAGTTCAGCTTAGCATAACTTTTCTCAACCATTCAAAATGCTGATGTCGAAAATGACCCTGTCAGATTTCTTAATGCATGGACTAGCTAGAAAAACACTATTCACCGATTCAATTGGAAAAGAGATTTTATATTACTAGTAAGGCTAAATAATAACAGCTGCACAAGTCGATAGAAATTCACCAATTGACCGCAGCAAAAGTAGCTTAACTTGTCAACCCGTGGTCAATTGGTGAATGGGTAACCATCCATTGCATATCGAGACCCCTCCATGCTTCAAGTATGTTATGCTGTTGGTCCTGGCTGTCATTCGTAGATCTATGACAGTTGTTAGAAGCCCAGAAGTCGCTCCATGTAAAATACTGGTATTCAGCTGCATCTAGTTAGACCAGAAGCTGACCCTAACATAGTTGGGAAAAGTCTAAGCAGATAGGTATAGAAAAGAATGCTTAGTGTAAAAGTTGAAATAATATTATTATTATCCTGTATATTCCTCTCTCGTATTGATACAAAATTTAAGAGAATACCCAACGCTATGATTAGAATTTTGGTTAATATTTTTATCAGTCAGCAAATCCTTAGTACGGCAGTATGTAGAGGCTATGTTAAAAGCCTTATTAGCAACTGAAGTCACATTCACAGCTAATATTACATAAAAAAAGATTACAAATCAGACTTGCAAATGTTATTGCAATGCCTTGAGAAATAAACAAACAGACAAAGAAATAGTTGACATACATACATGATACAACACTGACATATGAGTCATATTGTCTTTGAGTGTAGGCGGTCCGACTGGTCAACTTCTTATTTAATAAATGTATTAGCATATGGTTTAACTTGCACTTTTATCTTGCTTCATACTTATTTTCTATTACATTTACAAAATATATCTTAACTATAATTTGTAAAAGGGTACACAGAAAAGTATAGTACACCCACATTTCACTAATATGTTGTAAGTCTCATATAATAAGCGAAGCTAGAGCCATAAACCGTGCACAAAATTAGAACAGAGAAAGAAACAATTTAAGTACAATGAAGGGTTCCCTAATTGAGATGAATTTATCCCAAGAATGAACTTAACATTGTAGTTGAAAAACATGTTCTCCCATACATTCCAACTGCAAATGTAAGTACGCACAATATTGAGAGATTTACCATGTTATTTTAAGACCATAGACTTCTTATAGGTTTTCCTGTAATCTATGAGTAAAGAGCCTAAAAATGATTATTTTAAAATTATATAAAAAAATATGTTTAAGATCCTCGCAACAAGCCCTTTCATTTGATATGTCACACGGTACTCTTAACAAAACTTTTCTTTAATTTTCTTGTTTGCTCCCCCAAAAGTGACCCCCATATTCAAAATTTATTTATTTACGTCACAGAAATACATATGTGTACCAAATTTCAACTTAATCGGTTCACTAGATTCAGAGCAAATTGGCTGTGACAGACGAACAGATGGACAGACAAACACACGAGTGATCCTATAAAGGCTCCGTTTTCCTTTTGAGGTACGGAACCCTAAAAATTAATACATTAAAAACACTGCTTGACCTGGGCATCGAATTCAGAACCCCAAGCTTAGCCGTTGCGCTTGTGAAAGCCTTATTTGTTAAAGTTATTTGAAAATACCTGTTTCTTTAATGAAAGTTTCGGTCACAAAAATCAACATACTGGTTATCCAGTGTAAGGTGACTTTTTACTTTGTAATTTTTTACTTCCCAATAGTGTCTGATTATGGTCTCGTTGAAATAATTTATTAGACATTGACTAGAGCACTTAGCTTTACATAGGTCAGTTGCCAGCATTTTTGACTAGTTTATATTTCTGGCAATAATATTTCAAAATGTGGTCTCTGCCTTACCTCATTGACGCAACCTTTGAAGTTTAATCTACCCCCAAAATAGTTCAATGACAACACACACACACATAAACATTTTATCAATTCTTACATCATTATTATAGTCCCACGCACATTCTTATCATAAACTCATTGATAAGATACAGAAAACATGCTGTGTGGTAATTATAATAATTTTTACCTTTTTTACCACTATATTTATCAGTTCAATGCTTCTAAATTCAAAATGTGTGATTATTTCCTTCTTTTTGATGCTTGTGAGTGTTGCAGGAGGTTTTAAACTGTGTTTCGACCTTTTTGGTCCATGTTTAGTTTTGTGATTGTGCGGCTAATCTATGGATTATCTGTGTGGTAGATATGTGTTGAGTTTATGCTTTGTTTTTGTTGTATGTGTGTCATCTATTTGCTTTGATATCCAGAAGATAATATTATTGTCTATTTCTATGTATTTAAAGAGCTAGTATGTTAAAAAAAGAAAAACAGGAATTCTTAAACATTCATAATATCCTTTTATAGCTCTTGACCATAAAGACCTACATTCCGAATCTGTACTTCCATAGTTTCTATAAATATTTATGATTAACAGTCATATGAAAAACATAAAGCTCTTGGATTATTTCTAAATGTGCAAAAAATACTGATTTAGTTATCTATGGATTATTTACATTTCTCAGAAATATTTAAGGTACCAACGCTATCTAAATCAGCAGGGTCATGCTGAATAATAAATAAAAATGTCAGTTTAACTAGGTATATTACTTATCTTAAGTTTTATTTACTGAGGTTGTTCGATTCTTTTAGAAATGTTGACATAATTAAATAGGAGCTCTTGTTTTCTTATGAGAATTTTATATTTTACTTCTTGGTATTTTGTTGGCAATCTAAATTGTGTCAGTTTAGAACTTAGCTATCATCAGTAGTGTCCAAGAGTTCCTCTATCAGGTCATGAAGGCACATTGGACAGGATTGTTAAGTGTCCAATCTTCTGCGGAACATAATATTATTTAACGGAACAGAACCCAGCTATTGATATGGCACACGGAGTTTTATAAAAGTTCCAATTTGTAGAGCTTCGTTTCTGCCACTCACGCATGTGTATCAGACAGCCAGTGTATTAAAATCCATGTGCCTCATCAACGGCCACGTTTTGTACTTTTGTGGCTAGTTACTACATGTCTTAACCCCAAAATTCTCCTCATTCCAGATACCACATCAGGAAGCTTGAATCTCCTAACACCATCTTCCACCACCAGCCGGATTAGAGACTTCACATCTCGTCTCCAAGAGCGGGCAGGCTCAAATCTTCAGCCTAACTACCTAGCGAGTCCCACTCCCGTGGCTACACCCGTCCGGACCCCAGAAGACACCACACCTACCCCCAGAAAGTCTGAGAATCTCCTGAAACCGCCCCCAAAAGTGTACGTAGACACTTCAAGCCACAGATCGAGGGGACACCATAAGAAAAGAGACGACCTCCCCCATAAGAAGCCGAGCTATCTCAATCTCGCTTGCTCTGTCAATGGATACACGAATCTAACTACCTATGATTCGAAATTGAGGCAGGATATCAACAAAAGTCGAGAAGCATCGCCTATAAGACCAATAACACACACTTACCAATACAGAAGCGAAAATAACTCGTTATTGGTACCTGTTCCGGTCAGTGCGAATAAACTGCTGGTCCCGACATTCGGTCCTCATGATACTCGCGCCGATTTGACGCAAAAAGCGCCTACCAAGGCGCACACAGATCCTTACCTAGCCACGTCACCATTTAATGTCTACATGGCGGCCGAAAATAAACAGTTAAAGAACGATTTTTTAGGAAACATGACGACTACAAGCCGTCCTTACATATCAAGCGAGAGTAAAAATTTCGCGACCTCAATGCTTCATAAAACCGATGAAGTGGATAACTCCAAGGAGATTACCTTCAAATCCAGTTATTCGGAGACGAATTTCAGGAAGACTGTCACCTCAAATGGTAAGGAGACTCGGTTCAGCTCTGAGTCTTACACCATTTCTTCCAATGGGGTCTCTAAACGAGTTGAAATTACGAAGGAGAATGGAGAACAGCTCACGAGTCCTATGAAGAGTTTCATTCAGCAGCGGGTGGAGAGGCTTTACGGTCCCGGCGCCTTGGCTCAAGGCTTCTTCAATCAGAAGCGCCACAAACACAAAAGTAGCAGCGAAGACGACGAGCCAAAAGTCTTGACCGAAAAGTCTTTGAATACGCCGGAAAGGCTGCCGAAAAAATACGAAGAAACGGACATAGACCAAGTCTGCACGAATCCAAACGGAGAAATGGACTCCAGTGTGTCCCTACCAGTCCTGAGGCATTTAAGGCCTGAGTTCCGAGCTCAGCTGCCTATCTTATCGCCAAAGAAGTGTGTGAAAAGTGATCTGTCTCCACAAAAAAATGAAGAAGACATTCCAAAAGTGGAAAAGACTGAGATAGAAGATGATAAAAGTGCAGTGTCGGTGACAAATGGTATTTCTGTGATAAAACTAGGTGGTGAAAGTGATGAGGCAGTGATATGTAGTGTTAATGGTGACACAAATGGTGTCGAAGTCGTGAAAGATGCATATTACTTCTTGAATTTGGAGAAGAAGGAGACTGAGAGGCTGTTGGCGCTTGCCGCTACCGCTGAGAAGGAGTTGGAAGACTTACAGGTGGGTTATCATCAGCATAATAATATTTTGTTCAACTCATAACAGAGATATTAGCTAGCCCGCGACTTCGTTCACATAACGAACTTCTTTGGTTTGAACAGTGCATTTTCGATAAATCCTGTACATTTACACCCTCCATGAAACAAATCTGCCTTGTCTTTGAGGTCTGTCACGAACTATTTCGTTATTTATAGATAATAACAGATTTCTATTTGCTAAGATAGATCCCGAAGCCTTTTCCGGCTTTAACTGTACACTTTTCGCTTTCCCACGTCTAGAGAATCCATGAGGATATTAAGACCAGGCACTCTAAAGACAATTTCCATACAAACTCCGCCCCCATGCACCCCGCCACTCCACTATGTGCTAAACGCTAACACATCAGTAATAAAGTTGAATATCGCGTGCGTTCTTTGATCGTGTTCGTGCACGAAACTAAATGGGATAAATCGCAATTCTTATTTCGTTTATAACTAAAGTAATAACTGATATAGAGAAAAAATATCTTGTTGCTGGATAATAAACAATATTTTCTTACTGTGAATACGCTTATTTTAGAACTACAAGCCGAGTAATCTTGATTCTATTTAAATAATCTTAAAAAAAACCGGCCAAGTGCGTGTCGGACTACGCATATTATATGAATTTATCCCAAACACAAACTTAACATTGTAGTTGAAAAACATGTTCTCCCATACATTCCAACTGCAAATGTATGTTTGTACGCACAATATTGAGAGATTTACCATGTTATTTTATGACCATAGACTTCATATAGGTTTTCCTCTAATCTATGGGTAAAGAACCATTCTCAGTATTTTTTTCAAAATTCATTTATTTACGTTGTTTGGGTCACAGAAATACATATGTGTACCACATTTCAACTTAATCGGTCCATTAGATTCGGAGCAAATTGGCTGTGACAGACAGACGGACAGACAGTCAGACAGACACACAAGTGATCCTGTAAGGGTTCCGTATTTTGCCATTTGAGGAACCCTAAAAAGTCATGATTTTCGAATAAAAAAATGAGTGGAGCGAAAATATTACAATTACGTAACTGTTTTTTACATGGAAAGAAAAAGATCTAATAAATCATACACTAATATAGTTCCATTTAGATTGTATGCGTGATTATTTCAGAATATTTATGCAAATTAACATACAATTTAGGGAGACTGCTCTTAACATAACATCACGACTGTAATCCCCGAAGAGTTAGGCAGAGGATAGGCATCTTCAGGAAAAATGTCTTGCATATTTCTTTTTATAGGGAAAATAAACAGTGACACATTACATTTTGCCAAATGTAAAACCAACAACATATTCCACGGAATACAAATTAAAAATAATCTTTACAAACCATGCTATTTAAAACTAAAACTTACAAACTACAATAATTTATTAGAATTTTTTTGTGTTAAAAAATAGTAAAACAAATAAATTTAGCAAACAAAGAAAACTCACCAAGGCATGAAAATAAAATTACTAAGTTAGTGACTAAGTGTTTTGTGTACAATATTTTTGAATTTACCAGCAGACAGAGTAAACATATCGATATGTTGGAATTGCTTGTTATAATAGGGAAGATGAGTGGATCAAAAAAAGAAATTTTATTTAGTCAGTCAGTCAGATATTTTTTTTATTATCTTATTAATAAAAAGTGACTTACATAAAACGCGTTAAAGTTGGGGAGTGGGGGTCACTACGTCACAAGTAAATATAAAATCTACATCCTCGTGACGTCATGGCACATTTTAACTCAATGTATCGCCGTAATCTTTTGATAACGTAAAAAAAGAAAAATAACATGTCCAATTTTTTTTAATAATCTAACTGACGGACAAAAAAAATATTTTTAGTCATCATCCTTATCATTAGTTAGTCGACGCAGATGTGCCCGCATACCTGCGTTACTGCGACAAGAGGTAACAGCAAACCGTGGCCGTGCGCACACCCCGTGGCATACTGTCGTTCTAGGAACTATGTAATGTAGTAATGTAGCTGGCCTATGTTATTCTTCTACTAAAGGACTCTGAAATACCTCAGTTTCTCTACAACAGGATCTACCCACAAAAATATCCTTACAGAGAAAAGACAGATTCGATTCTTATCCTTGAATGGACCAACTTGAATGACCTCTCTTCCATAATTGTTTTGAAGACCTTGTCCACTAAAGGCGCATCTAATTGTTATAGTTTTGTTTCTACAATTAAATTCGGTCTACCAAACAAGTTTGTGGTTGATTAGGGTTGTCTAATTTGATTTGATATGGATGGTTTTGTGGTATCTTTTAGGTACTAAGAAAATAAATGAAATCTTGCCTGTATTATTCGAAGCAGTAGGAAGGGCTTAATCGATTTATTTTTTTGTTTTAATGTGTTATTAATACACCCAAATTTCGTCTGTTATTTTTAAAGACCGTAATTATTGATCTATTGGAAACTAACATTGTATTATTATTATTTTTTCTGTTTTAATTACTACTAGCTGAACCGACAGACGTTGGCGTGTACAATTTCAATAATTCATACAAAACTCCTTTTTTCAGTTTTCCCGAATTTTCCAATTAATCTGGCAACTTTTCTAATTTTTCTCTCTGTAAGAACCTGATTCGGAATATTACGGCCATTTTCGGTCCAGCCGTTTTGGAGTTATGCGCTTAACAACGAACATCATTTAATTTTTATTTTTATAGACTAGCTGTTGCAAAATCCTACCTAGTTCATATCTATACTCTTTAACACTATTGTTTTCCATGTTTTCAATATTCAATAGCTCACGCTGTGCATTGTCTGGCAGTCATTCAGGCATAAAAGATTAGCAACCCTAGTTGCAAATCTTTTATAACATCACATTTTTGAATAAGTACACCCATGGAATATTTTGGAACCAAACCTAGTCATTAGATCATTTTTTATGATCCATTTCTGCAGTTTTTTGTTTGCCAGCACTCACTGAGATTTATAGCATCCAAGTGTTCCCATACATATTCTGAGATTTTAATCTTTACAAGACAATATTGTGTATGAATTTATATTGTTACGATTTATCTTAAAATATCTCAAGTCTTATTGTATACTTGCTGCGCCCCGCGGTTTCACCCACATAAGTCTCGATCCCGTGGGAATATCGGGATAAAAAATACCCTATGTCCTAATCCAGGTCATGGTCTACCCATGTGCCAAATTTCATCCAAATCTGTTCAGCCGTTTTAGCGTGAAACGTAACAAATAAACTCACTTTCGCATTTACAATATTAGTTAGTATAGTAAGTATGGAAAAGTATGGATTCTGCAACTGATAGTCCACAAAGAGTATATCGTATACTATTTTGCTTACTATACTATTGATTATCAGCTACCGACTATTTCTATTTTGTGCTCGTGATTATAAAATAAATAAAAAAATAATTTATTTGCAAACATAAGTGTCACTGTTACATAAAAGCTCTGCCTCCCGAACTAGGTAGTTACTCTATATCTCAGGAGACAGTTCCCTTCCATAATACATAATTCAGTTTGTTTACATGTTAGTTGTAATACTAATTTTTACATTAATAAAAAAAATAAAAAATACAATATGGCTATCAAAAAAACTAAATTAGGTAAAAATATTATTGCCCAAGTGGTGTGGTGTGTTGTGCATGATGGTGTGTTTTTGTATGTAATCGTGAGAATTACGATGTGTATGTATGTCAAAATTCAAAAGTCATTTATTCAAACTAGGCTGAGAATCAGCACATTTCGACCGTCAGAATTACATAAGACAGTCCCCCAAAACCTTCACTTCATGGGTTGGTAGTGCAGTCCTTTTATAATATGTATTTTGC
Source organism: Omphaloscelis lunosa (assembly GCA_916610215.1). Taxonomy (NCBI): domain Eukaryota; kingdom Metazoa; phylum Arthropoda; class Insecta; order Lepidoptera; family Noctuidae; genus Omphaloscelis; species Omphaloscelis lunosa. The sequence goes on from OU744271.1 coordinate 4,739,016, forward strand.
TTGAGCCTTGTGGCTAAGTAATAACAGCCGTACCGGTCCATCTATCAGGTTAAGGTACGCTACCCGTGGATGGGTGACCATCTTTACATACCAAGATCCCTCCGCGAGCGGTTGGTCTCGGCTGTCATTTGTAGATCTTTGACAGTTGTTACGGGTCGTCAGAAGCCCGAAAGTCTGATAACCAGTCTTACCAAGGGGTATATTACCTAGTACCTGGGTTGTTGAGGTCTGATAGGCAGTCGCTCCATGTAAAATACTGGTATTCAGCTGCATCCGGTTAGACTGGAAGCCGACCCTAACATAGTTGGAAAAAGGCTAGGTAGATGATGTATTACTTGAGTTATTTTTTTTGTGCCCATTTTTCTGTGACAAATAATTTTCCTTTTTCTCAATCTTTTTCTTTCTTTCTTATTATTTAGTAGTCAGTCTACCAGCCAGCAGTCATTGGTCGATACATATTAAGTAATAGACATTGAGGTAGAATCTGAAACAATAAATTAATATAAAACTCAACAAATATGTCCGCTACCAATAAAATTTTACATTGATCACAGAAACTCAAGGATGGTATTTATAATATGACCTTATACCGTGTCGAATTAGTTAATACCTCATTATAATATTCAAATATTGTAGTCTATAAAATGTTGTCTCATGATATTAAAGCAGGTGTTTCCAATTTAATGGTTATTTTTTTTTTTGTTTTTATGAGACAATCCTTTAAATCATCTATTTAAAGCTACATTATCAGCAATTAACATGGGCTATATTTTATCGACTTCCACGCGAACGAAGTCGCGGGCAGTACCTTTATGTTTTAGAAAAAGCAATGTCTCTCTTTCTGTCTGTCCATTACTACGTTTATGTAAAATTAGAACAACTTATTAAATAATAACTGATTGAAAGTTTGAAAGCTAAAAGGCGATTAAGGGATTATATTTATTTTAAAATGATGACAGCAGCATCGTACTACGTGCTAATAACAACATACTGAAATCACCAGTCAGTGTGCCAATACCAAGTATTGTTGGATTTTAGCAACTTATCCTTTTAACCATAAATTCTCCTCTTTTAACCATAATTTGTCCTCTTTTAATCATAATTTGTCCTCTTTTAATCATAATTTGTCCTCTTTTAATCATAATTTGTCCTCTTTTAACCATCATTTGTCCTCTAACTTTCAATTGTGAACATAAACATAATATGCTGGAGTGTCCAGTGTCTATATGTATACAACTATACTTTTAAGGACCTAAAAACGCTAATAATGTCGCAATTCATTAAATACCAGTACATATTCCATCGATTCGAAAATAATGCTATGTATAATATTTCTCGTACTAAATATATCCCCTAATGATTTCAGAATCGTGAGGATGTGAATGAGGAGATCTTCGGATTCTTGCGCGCTGCCGCTGGCAAGGCGAGGCTGTTAGCCACACAGAAAATGCAGCAGTTTGAAGGTAACACCATCACCATGTCTACCTACTACAAGCAATCTATCATGATTATCGTTGACAGATCTCAACATCAATGTTGAGGTACTGGAGCGTAATTTAGGTTTAAGGAACCGCAATAGCTTGGATTGATTGTAGGGAGGGCCTGTTTAAGTAAAATTAGATAAGGATTTAATGTTGCACTGCAAAATACTCATGTTGCACTGTAATATACTCATGTTGCACTGCAAAATACTCATGTTGCACTGCAAAATACTCATGTTGCACTGTACTATACTCATGTTGCACTGCAAAATACTCATGTTGCACTGTAATATACTCATGTTGCACTGCAAAATACTCATGTTGCACTGCAAAATACTCATGTTGCACTGTAATATACTCATGTTGCACTGCAAAATACTCATGTTGGACTGTAATATACTCATGTTGCACTCAAAACATAACATTAAGATTCCCCGAAGCGTGTACACTAACATTTTAAGAATGCAGAGTATACTAACATATATCCAGTTATGTTTAACTCTCCTGTAATAGGGGGCGAGTCTATTGCCATCAACCGAGTACACATCACCACGGCTCCCACTTCGTCTTCTTTTCGTGTGTTTGGTGAATAACCTGGTGTCAGAGTTTTAAAGCCTCCCATGGGCGGGCCTGTGACTTGGCTTCACATGCCGTCGAGAAATATTGCTCAGGCCGGGCTCGAACTCGAGACCTATGACTTGGCAGTCCGACGGTCACACCACTAGGCTATCACTGCTATATCACGGCTCCCACTTAGAAATTCCTTATGGAAAAACCTAAGAACACTTACCGACCTGGGGTACGAAAACCAGGAAGACCCTTCACTCCCTGTCGCGTTTACGACCACTACACCTATGAGGATAATATTTTACGCCACTTGGACCCAAAAACTTTGCCAGAAATTAATCCACATTTTCTACCAATTTCCAGGTCTATGCTACAATAACATAAACGAACGCCTGGATGAGCCGTTCCCGACCACAGTTGAAGACCTGCAAGGATTCTGGGACATGGTGTGTCTGCAGGTCACCAATGTGGACGCTATCTACCAGCAGATAGCGGATCTGAAGGCAAACAACTGGCAGGAGGTAAGCAAAATTGCGTTTAGGATGGGTGACCGCCGTTATTGTAGGTTGATAATAATTGTATACACTTCCCCGGTTATTAGTTGAAGTCCCAGTTAGCCCCAGAATATGAAAAACCGGACGAGGGGAAGATAACTTGGTAATATAGGTAGGGCTCGGAAACGCTATTTAAAACAACGTTTTTAAAACGTTTCTAACAGTTCTTTTTTTTGTTCGGAACGAAAACGAAATGAGAACGTTTATTCCGCAAAAAAAAAACCGGTTTATTCCGCAGGACGCAGCCGCGCTTGGGTCGTGCGCCGACAAGCATGAACTTGTTTACTTAAATTGTACCTTATCTTCTTTTCATTACATCATTTATTTCAATGCGCTTGCCTTAAGGGTTGTGTTGCGAGTTTATAGGAAACTAAAAATCTAAAAAAAAAACGGTTAAAAACGTTTTATTAACCGAGAATGAATTAAAAAAAATTTTCTTCTTCAAAAACTTTTTTATATCGTACCGTTCGAACATAACACACTTACATTTGTTTTAAACAGGTTCAACCCAATACAGTAATGTAGTCACAATATCCACTGTGTGGCACAAGTCATACCGGGGACAATTTGTTAAGTGTCACCCTCTGGAATTCTGCCAATGAGCATGTAAAGATATCCACTTGCAGAGAGACGCTGTTGAGTATCTTTATTGCCCGCCCCACTGGGGCAAACCTTAACAGGTTTGTACGGGCCACCAAGACTTTAAACAGCCTCTCTCTGGGCCCTTGCCACAGCCTACTGTTTGGAACGATCAATCCCAAAGATTCTAGTATTTGAGAATTATTCAGCATACCACGAAAAACCATAAAAACATATTAAACCAGGGCGAAATTGCGCCTTACCTCCAGAAACTAATCGTTTTTTAGGTTTCTAAGACGAAACCGTTTCTAAGACGAAACCGTTTCGAAAAATATGCCGTTATCCAAACCCTGATTTTAGGATGGGTTACCGTTACAATACATCTAGACTTCTCGAGTAACGTAGGAATAGTTAAATGCTGATCCCTACTGTCATAGTTAAAAAGGAGGTCTTGATCATATCATATGACCTTGACCTTTTAAAGGCACTAAACTTTATACTGTTTGCTAAGGTTTTTACCGATTTATATAGCGAACGTCGTGATGGCCAAGTGGTTACGGCCTCGCTTCTTATTCACGAGGTTGTTGGGTTCAAATCCGGGCAAGTACCAATTAGACTTTCAATTCATATGTACTTTCTGAGTAAAATTGTACGTTATTGACATCGGTGAAGGAAAATATCGTGAGGAAACCTGGACTTATAGTTAATATAAGTGAAATCGCCAACCCGTCTTGAGCAAGCGTGGTGATCAATGCTCGTGCCTTCTCTGTATGAGAAGATGCCTTTACCCTGCTGTGGGAAACTAATAGGCTGATATTATTATATATTATTTTAATTAATTATTGTGAATGTGAGGACTATGTGGATATCATTATTATTTTCATTTTTCAGTTAGTTTTAATTTTAATTAAATTGTATAATTTCATAACATGTGTGAGTACTATGTACCTACTTTAAAGCTACCATTTACTAGGTACGTCTTTCATTGACTTGAATGTGCCCTTGCGGCTGACAATATGTCATGCTCACTCTAATGTCTCGCTGACGGTGGCGTGTGTGTTGGATCATTTAGCTCCCTTCAAAATGGTTGAGCTGAATGGTGCTAATCCATGCGTCATGTTCGTGAACGGGCGCTGTCAGTAGGGACTGGTCATCTTCTAGCTGCCATGGCTTTTTTAATTTGATTTTTGAATTGTTTTATTTTTTATTACGGACGCTTTTATCGTTGTGCATCGTTCTCACATTTATAACTTTAACATGAATGATGTAACCAATATTTTGTAAACATATTGTGATTTAAAAGAGTGTCCATGGAGTTTCTTGCCCGTTCTTCTCCAAAGGTACCAACTACGCTTTGGAATGGGCAACTAGCTTCATCTTTCTGAGTTTGAGTTTGAGTTTGAATTATGGTCTGGCAGTTTGAGTAGTTTATGCGGCCTACCCAAATTTCCTTTCTTTAGTATTGTTCGTCGAGTTGAGCTCCTTAAGTTCTGAGTTGAGCTCCACGATTACTGACAAATGCTTGCACTGACTGGACAGGTCCACTCAAATCTGTGTGGTTCTTTCCTCAAAAGACCATTACAGACACTAATCTACATGGTCCTCATATGGCCTGACCATGATTATGTCTGGACTTTAAAAGAGACTGTGACCTCTGAGTTTGTTTCGGCCTTTCTTCTCAGAGTAGTCAGATAGGAAACGCCGAACTCAACTAGATTATTTTTAATATTTTTTAATATAACGTGTAAAAGTGATTCCGATATCCTATTTACAGAATAAACAATTTCATTTCATTTCATAGCGAACACAATTTCATCCTTGTTATTTCCTAAAACTAAACTTTTCTTTAAAATTTGCAGATAGCAGTTCCCGTAAAGCCAGTCCCTTCCACCCCGGTGACGTCACCGCCGCGTCGTACCCGCGTCACTCCCGTCATCAAGAACGAGAAGGCACGACTCGCGGCTGAGAAGAGAGAGGCTGATAGGAAGGCCATGTTGGAGTTGAGGAGGTAAGTCATCATCAGCCTAGCCTTTTACTATGTCGGGGTCAGCTTCCAGTCTAACCGGATGCACCTGAATATCAGCATTTTACATGGATCTCAATCTGACCTCCACAACCCGGTTACGATGACTTCACGGAACTTACGTTTTTTTTTTTTTTACATATTGTATAGAATATGTAAAAAAAAACCTTGTCCGATCCGAAAGGGGCACATAGTTCTTACTATTTAAAAATCACAATTTTTAGTACAACGATTATCCCATATTCATAAAAAATTTGCAAATTTTCAACGGTAGAATAAGTTATGACTTGTCATAACTTATTCTACCGTTGAAAATTGACACCCGCTAAACGACGGCCGCCCGCGCCCCATGTAATAACCCGGTAAAATTCCCCATTGAAAAAAATGAGATGTTTTTTCAATGGGGATACGCTGCGCTAACGTTGCTTCAACGCCGCGCAAACGCGATGGTAGTTTCATTACAATCACCAAAGTCTAATGCGAAGGCATTGCATTTCAATGTGCTACATTTCATCCAAATTTTGTTCAGCCGTTTTAGCGTGAAAGCGTAACAAACAAACAAACTCACTTCCGCACTTATAATATTAGTTAAAATTAGTGATTTTCGTCAAAATAACTTACAAGCATATTTGTTATTTAGCTCTCTCAAGTTGGAATTAAAATATAGTAAGAAACCTTCAAATAAACCCCATTTTATATGCATCCATTTTAACTTGTATTTTTGTCTCTAGCGCCCTTATTAATTAACGTGGAGTTACAATCTTCAGATTTAAGGGTCATGCACACACATCATTCACGTCAACGTTAAGTTGCCGATCAGTCACGTCAATATCAGGGACGTATGTGAACAGATAGTCAGTCAGTCATAGCAACGCCTTCTGTATCCATGTTTCATGAACCTTAATGTACATGCATACACGTCAGTCGCGTCAACGTCAAGTCGCCGATCAGTAACGTCATAAAATATTGTTACGTAGAAGTTGTAGGACGTTGGCTACACACATCAGTCACGTCACTACCGTCACTGGCGCGTCTCAGTCGACGTCGCGTCACTGGTAAGTCAAAACTTGTATTGCTACGAACGAAACAGGCGTTGCGACTCGACTGACTGACTATCTGTACACACACGTCCCTGAAATTGACGTGACTGATCGGCGACTTGACGTTGACGTTGACGTGACTGATGTGTGTACATGAATCCATAAATATACATTTTTGAGGTTTAAGCTTAGCATGAGTTTACTCCCAAGATTTTATTAATAATGGGGTATGATTTTTATGTGTTTATCCTGTGGCATACAATGAAGAATATTAATTTATTATTCTATCCATTCCTATAGATAAACTACGATAACATGGCGCGCCCCTCTACTTTACTGTTTCAATGGGTCTAGTGACTAGACTCACGAATAAATAAATCCTCGGATTTATTTTTGTTTGATGGTCATCTCAGTACGCACACAATGCGTTGTGAGTCTTGGTGGCGCTTTGTAAATACATTTCACAAATACTTTCAACCGTGTAGAATTTTGGAGGGGCGCGCCATGTTATCGTAGTTTATCTCTACTGTGTGACGTCATGAAATAACCTTAAAAACCTAGTATTGCACCTAACATCGTCGTGGTGCGAATTTTGCTAGCAACGAAATTGATGACCTTCAAAATGCATGCATGCATATTTTCCTCCACTTTACTAAAAAAAAAAACTACCCTGTGAAATAATATTCCTGAATATTGAGTAATGATCTTTGTATTATAATTAAATATAATACTTTTACATGATATTAAATAACTTAATAGTGAATCCATGCTTAGCATCTGCCCAGGGACTGCGGACGTGGGGAGCAGGCGGGGCCCTAAAATCAAACTGGGGGGCCGTGCCCCCTCCAGTTTTACTATCTGGTAGACATGGGCGTACCCAGCATTTTTTTAGGAATGGGGCAGGAATAAATAAACTCAACAAGTAGTAGGAATTTCTCTCAATAAAACTATAACTCACGCACGCTCGATTCATCAATACTGCATTGTTTCGCGCGGTAATTTTGAATTTTACCATCCAAATTAATTTCGGTTCTTAATAAACCTAAATTTTCTGCTTCGAGTCAGGGACCAAGGTGGGGCAAATGCCCCACCTTGCCCCACCGTGGGTACGTCTATGCTGGTAGAGAAGGTTTCTCTATGCTATCCTTCTCAGAGCTTTGTGTCACTGAGTACCGACGCATCGGATCATTCCTCCGTCTATCAATTAAGCAGAGAATACTAACCTATCTAGCAATACTGCACATGCACAGCATAGAAACGTTTGGTTTAGATTTAAATAGCATTATCAGGGAAATCGCTTCAAAGACGGCTGAGAGGCGCAATGTCTTTGGTATCCTCCAGTGAATCTTCGCAATATAAATAAAATATTTTTATAATTTGATTAACCTAGTGTTTCGTCTTATAACTACAGTAAATTGACCAGAGGAAGCCGGAGATTGAAGGATGGGGGTGACCAAAGAAGTTGGCCCCCTCCTCGTCATGGAGAACTTCCGCGGTCCCGGCATCTGCCTAACCCTTGGAGAAGTACAGGCGTGATTGCGCGTGTAATTAATAATATTGTCTATTTATTTTCAGACGTGTAGCTCGTGAGCGTCAGATGGCGCAGCGAGCGGCCGCGCCGGGCACGAGCAGCGAGGTGCACAGAGATATGGGCATTGAAGGCAGTCAGGTACATACATTATCATTATTTCTTCTTTTGCTCATCTGCTCAAAAAAAAAACAAAGTGTTAAGAATTGCACAGAGTTGTATATTTGAACTTTCCTTAAGGTTACACTAGTCGGTCATTCTTTCATACAAACGTAGTATGGTGATTACTCGTCTGTTTGACGGTGTACGTTCAAAACTAAAAATTATATCAATTTTTCTTGTCATTGTCTAGCCCTGTATGGAAGCAGAATTGGAAAAAAAAATTGGTTTGGAAGTTATGAGCGTCAAAACTTCCATATTTCAACACTAATTTTAACTCATCTTTGGGCGTAAATAAATAACTTCTGTAGTATGAAAATAGCAAAATAGAAACCGTACAGAGATAGATAAATTTATTTAAATGTTCAAATAACTTTAGAGTACCAGTAGTTTTTCCATAATATATATAAAGCGATAAGACCGCCCATTGTATATTTTGTAGTGTTTGATTTATTTTTTGTTATGTATTTTTGTGGTGTACAATAAAGTATATAAATAAATAAATACGCCCAAAGGTCTGTTTATTAAATTAAACACGCTCGTTTTCGTTATAAATCATCGTCATTTCACTAAATGAATTTAAAAATAAATAAAATCTAGATAAATTAATAAAATTGATTAAATAGCATGAATATTAGGCAATTAAATAAATAACTTTATTAAACAGCTTGCATGTTAGGCACGCCACCAACGAGTTTGAGCCGTCGACTAGGAACCTTAAAGCATGATTTTCCGCAACTTACAAAACTTTAACTTTCTTAGGGCTTTCTTAGGGCTTTCTTTCTTCGTTTTGACTTTCTAATTGCCATGATTAGAAACCATTATAGCACGTATTCCGATATTTTAACTACCTGGCTGTAACTGCAGATAAATACCAGTATTTTACATGCAGCGACTGCATAACTGACCTCCACAACCCAGTTACTGGGTAATATGATAACCCTAAGTCTGATTATCAGGCTTTCGGGCTTCTGACTACCCGTATGGACTGTCAAAGATCTACAAATGACAGCTGGGACTAACTACTCCACGTGCTTTCCGCGGCACGGTGGGGTATTGGTACATAATGAATGGTCATCCATCCACAACTGATGCGCAAGCGCAGTAAGATCTTTCAATTGATCCATGCAGCATGTGACCAAACTAATAACAATTATTTTCTGTCAATTACAGGAGGTTGAAATCTTCGTAGGCAAGACAGCGAAGCCTTCAAAGGTAGCGCCGAAAGGAGACTGTATGAGTACCGAGCGATCTGAGGACTCGATCGTCGAGGAAAGCTGATTACACTGCCCTTAGATTTTACAAAACTATAAAAAATATCTACTAAATTGTGTATGTATGTTCCTGCTTACATTCTACAAAAAAGGCGTGAAGGTTGGCAAATAATTCTATCATTGTAACAATCGTCATCTGATTATCCTTTGTCCAACTATGTTGGGGTCGGCTTTCAGTCTAACCGAATGCAGCTGAACACCAGTATGTTACATGGAGCGACTGCCTATCTTTTCTCCACAACCCAGTTACTGGGTAATATGATAACCCTTGGCAAGACTGGTTGTCAGACTTGGGCTTCTGACGATCCGTAACTTTTGAGAATTTGATAGTTAGCACAAGATCTTTGTTTGCGAACGCTGACTTTTGGCGAATTGATCATTCTTAAAATTGTTGCCCTGTGAGCTATTTATTACCATTTTTATTAAACTCGGTGTAGTATGGATTGTCACGCTTTTCTCTCAGGTTGTAAGGTAGTCCAAAGTTATCAACATCTAAAGGCATGAACAAAATTCCATACAAAACAGTTTAGTAGATAATTTTGTTATGAAAAAAAAAAGTCCTATGAAAACATGAGTTTTGTAAGAAAATGTATGCAATTTTTAAAAAAATAATGAAATTATGATACTCAACGCTGTAGGAATATGAAATCGTATTAATTTTTTTTTTATCCCCATTAAATTATTTCCATTATTTTTTCTCATTTATTTTGCTGTTTACAATTTTTATTGATTGAATTTTATTATTTTTTTCTTTTGCTATGAATTTTTAGTTGCAGTCAATTTGAAGAAATTATGAAATAAATGTTTTTCTTTTAATTTTTATTTTTAATTCAATTTATAAACATATCGATAAAAATTGTAAATGATAAAAAAAAAACAAAAATATTAATTCATTACTTAAGGCCTCTGCACACGAGCGACGAAATCTTGGAAAAACATTTTATTTAAAGACGATAAAAAAAAACTTTCTTTTTGTCTACTTATTATTTCTTTTTTTTACCAATATCATGAAATCTAAATACAGTTCGTGTGTAAAAAACCTGACTAAAATAAAAAATACGATTTTGCACATTCCTCTAAAATTAATAATTATTTATTTTTAATCATGTTTGTACAACTTATTGTCGCATTTTCGCTATAAATATTGTAAATATTATATACGCCTAAAATTGTATGTAGACAGATATAACAAATATCAAAATTATGCCTCTATTGTGAAGATAAAGTATCAAGATTGAATTTAAATTAAACTTTACAACAACCGGTAAGCCTGTTTGGTAGAACTTTACTGCGAAAGTACTGAGCGGATTTTGATAAAATTTGGCTGAAACGTAGCTACAGAATGACGTAGGGTATAGGGGTATACATACAACCCGTAAAAATTAATATCTCTACATCATCATCAAGTTTCGGGCACAGCTTGTAATATGAAAATATCATTCTGTCCCTATCCCAATTAACTTAGGGTCGGCGGAACATGTCCCTTTTTTTTTACACTTCTCTCATTAATCGTCATCTCGGTAGTCACCCCCTTTCTAGCCATATCATCTTTCACACAGTCCATCCATCGTTTCTTTCGTTTCTTCCCCATCTCTTATAGCCATCCACATTCATACTCAAACCTTTCCTGACGACATTTCTACAATTTCGACAATCGGAGAACATACATTAACAAAAACAAATAGGTATTCCGACTAATTGAGAACCTTCACCTTTTTTAAAAAGTACAGGAAGAAAAAAAAATTGTACCTACTTCCCGTGGAAGCAAAAATTACACTGAACGCGTTCAAAATTGCGCCTTGGGCGTATGAAACGCCCAGTTTCGCTTCAATAAGAAGTAATATTTATTTTTCTAAGAATGATTAAAAATCTTGATACTTTTTCTTTGAAACAACTCATTTTACCGAATTATGTAAGAAATTAAATAATATAGAATCTTTACTAAGCTGTTGGCATTTTTCTTCACATTTTTTTGAATGATATAGTTGATTTTAATTGATCTTTCCAATAGTGTAAACAAAGCAATATCAAGGACCGTCCATGCTGGGAATTTCTCATGTATTGAACGCTGCTTTTAGAGACAAAAAATTCAGTGGCACTCCGGAAGTGCCAACAGAAGTGAAAACTTAAAAAAAAATACTGTGCAGGAAATAATGTACCGCGTGTTGATGTTTTAAAGGTGGTGTCGATAACAGTGTCGCGAAATCAATTGTTTAGTCCCATCTCAAAAATGCCCAACGCGCCTAAAGAAGTTTTCAATTCAACAGGTCTGGTATTTAGGTGGTTAGCGCTTGGCAAACTAATGCTGCCATCTTGATTTGTCAGTTCAATTTCTGTGTCAATTTCACAAATATTTACCAACAACGGTCAAGACGCCCTTATAGATACGCGATTGATAGCACTGAATTTTGCAGTTAAGTTTCAATACTAAGCCGACGCGACGTTCGCACGGACGTAATAAAATCACGGCGATTTTGTTTTCGTGCAGAGGATTTTCAACGCTCTGCTCAGCGCCGAGAGTTGGAAATCCAGTGGGCGATAAAATCCCGCTGCGATTTTATTACGTCCGTGCGAACGTCGTCGGCTAATAGAGTTAAAAATGGTGACTGACAGAACAGTACTACCAATCACATGACTGCAACATTCAGTTCTACCAATCGCGTCGTAAATTATAATAAACGCACTCTAGTGTCAACCGTGAGGTTTCAATGGCATGGGAATTGTCAAAAGCTGTAAATTTATTACGGGGTCGACTGCGCCGTTCTTGATATTATCGTTTACACTATTCGATAGATCGAATAAAAAGCAATTTAATATAGAATAATTTCTAAAGTCGTTTCAAAGCGGCAGGCACGCTTCAAGCAAAATAGCATAATATCAAAAATATGTAACGAAATACAAGAAAAATCTAACGTAACTGCTCAATATATTTAATTTTGTTTGACGTTTCCCGAAAAAATAAGATCTATAGATTTTAAATGAGGAATGGAGTGTTTGACAATTTTTTAATGGAAATACGTTATTGATAGAGACCACACCCATTCCTCAGAAATGCTATAGTAACTTTCATGCGACAGGATCGAAAAATTATACATTGACAGTTGTAGTCAAATACCCTGTTTTATTTGAAATAAACTACTTTTTCTATTTACCTCTCGCTCGCACAGGTAAAGAAGAAACGAGACAGAAGCTTCAAATCATACCTATCATCTTTTAAAACGCCCTGAATTAAATTATAATACTAAAAATAAGACATTGAATAATATACACAGGACTGAGACGTCGCGGCGGCCGCTGCTAAACTAAAGCCAACGAGACGAGATAAATTATATACTTTGGGATTCAAAACTTTAACTTAATAGCGTATGGTTCAGTTTTCATTGCAACTAAAATTATTTTATGACGTTTATCGATAGTTTTTTCATTCAAAAATCAACTTAGAATATTTGAGTTTACAGTTGATATTTGTATAAGTCGCAATTTTATGTATTTATCTCTTATCGTTGGATAGTTTTTAGAGGCGGCATTGTCAACTTTTCATACAAACCAAGCAACTCACACTGCGACTCAAATGACGTATAGAAACTAACGGCTTTGAATTTTATTATAGTCCGCGCGCGACTGCTAGTCATCGCCCGAAGTATGGGAGCGGTGAGACGGGGGAAGTAGACTCTTATCCAAGCCAACTCAGTTTGCCAATTTTGTCAATGGCACCCTCCCCCGTCTTACCGCCCACATACCTCCGGCGGTGACTAGCAGTCGCGCGCAGACTACAGTACTGCCGTTTCTAGACGCTGCCGACGCGGCCATTCCAAGCTCTATGATGGTAAACATGTGTGAAAATTATCCTAAGTTTGTCCTATCCTAAAATATATGTAATTAACTGATATATGTGAAAAAGTTAGTAGAAACGACATAGAAACCCGTGTTTATTAATAGGTATGTATTTTTAGGAAAGTATAGTAACGAGAAAGATTAAATCACTATTTTGATATGAAAATGACATTAATATTGTTTTTATCAGTTGTTTTTGTATGAATTCTGGAAAAAAGTGTAAGCATTTTTCATCTTTGGACATAGCCGGGCCAAAATCACTATGCTAATGTAGGAAACTCAGTAAGTATAGCACGCGTCAAAGTTTATGGCTACTCTGAAGTGACTCACCCCTGTTGACATGTGAATTTGTTACTGCGCAGTGACTCTTCTCACGTTCCGAGCCGCCATAAATTTTGAATCGGAGTGTACTAAGTTTTACTCAAATCTGTCCAGCTGTTTAGCAGTGAGAACGTGACAAACATACAGATCACTCACTTTTGTTCGTCATGTAATAGCATAGTAGCATTATCCAACATAATGCAGTCGGTTAGCAATCAATCATTTGGCCTAGCGTGGTGATTATAAAAATCCCCGAACACCAATTATCTAATTATATCAATTCTCACTGCAGTTGTCAATACATATTAAAATGAAACTGGTAATATAACAACGACTGATAAAAACAATTCCAAACACTCGATTTTGGAAAGCCTTATCAAGTAAATCTGTTGTCAAATATCATTTAAATTACTAGCTTTTGTTATTTTAATTAAAACAGCTGACATGACATTTGACAAGATTTGAACTTGATAAAAAGCCGTAAAAAAAGTGTTAGTGCGGGAAAGAAATGGTGCTACAATACGAATAGCTCCATCTCTTTTACGCCCTAGATACGGCTTCCAGAAATCGGTGGTTGTTGATAACGATTGATGAAGAGAAACGCACTGAGTGGGAAAACTATAATTAATGTTAAATAGTACGTTTTGTTATGTTATGATAATGACTGTATGTTAGCGTGGTCGATTTGTTAATTTGTGAATGTTAAAATAAATAGTTTAGTTAACATGAAGGTGGTATGCGAGAGATATTACTTGGTTTTGAAACTACACTTACACGAACTATGTAAAATGGCTCATGCCGTGATAGAAATATTTCCCATCATAATTATCTGCCGAGCCTTTACCTATGTTGGGGTCGGCTTCCAGTCTAACCGGATGCAGCTGAATACCAGTATTTAACTGGAGCGACTGTCTATCTGACCTCCACAAACCAGTTACTGCGTAATACGATACCCCTTAGTGAGACTGGTTGTCAGACTTTTTGGGCTTCCGAGCTGAGTGCCCAAAAATTTATAAAATAAAATAGAAATATTGCCGAAAGTCCAAATAGTGGGCAATTACGAAGAAATAAAATGTTTACGTGTCATTCGCATACTACTTTTGAATTTTATGCATATTACTAGATATGATACCTAATTGAAATATTAATTTGTACAAAATTAAGTTTTTTTTTATACTCTGATTTACGTATTTTGATTCGTTTTACATGGCAACACGCATTTATTGCGATGGTAGAAAAATTGTAATTAAGTATCATGTTTTGCAAAAATCGAAATGCTTAGTCAGATTCTTGAAAATTGAATCTAAAATTGGAAAAGATCTTTTATAACAAAATATTTTTTTGATAATGTTGCCATGTGCTTATAATATCAAACTTTTTTATATTAAAAGGAAATTACCTAATGCTTTTACATTTGGTAGGATTTTAATTTATTTTATCTGAACAATTATGAAGTTTAAACAACATGAACATTATTTGTAAGCGAATTTACTAAATTTTAAGTCACTATATTATTGCACACACTAAAAAAATATATAGCTTTCACTGTATTTCTACTATAAAATTGCACTGTAAAATCACCTATGTATTTTTATTTATAACGTTAAATAAGTCATAGACAACAACGAAATGAGAATTGCTATGAATGATACGCCTCTATCTGTTCCCTCACGGAATTAAGCGTACGTCCGTAGAAAATTTTACAGTGCAATTATTACCAGTCGAAAAAATAATCCTAACAAAATCTACCAACTATGAAAATCACAGAAAAATAAACAATTTTTTTTTATTATAAAAGCGCATTAGAATAGACTCCTGTATTTAATGAACGTAAAATTATCCGCTGTATTATAATTTATACAATAAATATCATGACATTGGTTATTTCTTTGTTTTATTTTTGTGGCAACATTCAATCTCAATCCGACTGGCAACACGTAAGGCCAACGCACACCGGTGGGCAGCGCGGAACGGCATCAAACGATGATTTGCCGAGGAGCAACCGCAGTATACCATACCACGGGTGAAATTGCCTCTCCCCCGCGATCGTATACTAGCAGATTCCAGCGCATACTGTCACATGCCTTGGCATCCTCTAGCGCGTTCTTCAATACTGCAGAGAGAAATCCCCTTTGATGCTCCGTGGTCGGTCTCTGAACTTAGGCATTTTTAACATTAGATACGTACGAATTTTTGTTGGTGGTTCGTGCATGTCCCGAAACTTGGTAGCGATTACAACATTTCGGTAAAGTCCTTTACTATATAAATTCATAATGAAAACTTTTGGATTTAAATACTAAAATTTCAAATATTCTGCTGATGTGGCGGCCTCTACAGTCCTTTCACAGTTACCTCCGACAGCACCAATCCAATAGCAACCTTATTGTAATGATTATAAAGATCACGCTGTGATTTTGACAGACTTTTCAAAGGGAGCAACCCAACAGCAACCATAATGCAACGAGAATAAAGATGACAGTGACGCAAAATCAGAAGTAAAAATATAACAGCTGTGAAGGGAGGACTGTAGCACAGAGTAGTTTGTAATATGAACTGTAATATTGTAACGTTGCGTCCACGTTGTTGCGATAAGGCAACTTCGCGCGCTCTTTCTCGCACAACTGCACAACGCTCGACGTCTTAATGACAAACAGAGTTTAACAGAGAGCGCGTTCACTTTATCGGAACAATGCAGAAGCAAGAACATAAGATATGAAAAAGATTGACATTGTTTCCGCACGTGCATCTCAAAATCTCAAGAGTCTATCAAATAACTGGATCAGCCCCTGCTGGCATTGCTTTGAATGGGCTAACAACTACAAGTATTCAGCTATTCACAGCCATTCGATACGCTTCTGTGCAGAATCAAACATCATTCAACGTTATCGAAGGAGTCCTCTAAACGCTGTTCACAAATACGAAACCCGAATGTTTTATAACAGTTAAAACCAAATAGACTACCGCAATTCTTCGGGTAACCTATCATTTTCGACTCGGAAGCTTGTCTTATGGTTGTGAATAGCTATTGCAGGAAAACTTTAACTACTAAGGCGATTCGCACACTGTACCGCATCACGCTGCGTGGTCCGGGGCAGCCATAGCAAATAATCTGCGCGCGGGAACGCTTCGCGCAAACAGATTGTGTTTTCTATACAAACTGGTACTATGTTAAATCTGCTGCCCCGCGCCACGCTGCGTGATGCGGTGCAGTGTGCCAATCGCCTAATTGTAATGTTAGGTATCGCCACTAGTTCTAGCTTGTTTCATGTCCACCGATAGAACCTGTTAGGGATCAATTGACACAGACGCCGAGTCGAAGCAAGACAGCATTTACCCTCCTTCAAGCACTAATTTTTCATATAAAACGACATGTAAAATTAAGTGCTGCTTCGATGCACTTTAATAGGAGACGCAGATTTGGGCGGGCCGCGCACCGCATTGCAAAAATCCTCCATCACTTGGAGGAAACTCATTCAAATACCTATGCCAATCATTAATAAGTAATAACATAATAATAAAGTTATATATTGTACTAATAAAGTTATATGCATTTTTAAATGTGTATACAATACACTACACACGTTTTTTAATGCATATAACTTTATTCAGTGCACACAAAAGACACACATAAGCACATTAAAATGTTTTCATAAAACTATATTACGGTATATAGCAATATCCCTACGACATCCCTACTGCGACACATACATTTTGTATGAACCATAGCACACTACAGGTGAACAGCACCGCGCTTTTCGAATAAATTACAACAATATTTTGCATTGAAATGCGATGCGCTGCAGTCCCATGCGGCTGATTTGTGCGCTTAGCTTAACTCTGCATCAGTGTCACTAGGCCCTAATATGCGCGCGAATATTTGTTTCGGCTGCCTGCTCGCAGGACTACACAATATTACATGGGACAATGTAAAAAAAAATCCGGTCCCCCCCCTTATCTCCGAAGTTTTCATAGAGAATAATCTGTGATCACAAAAATTTAATTATTTCCACTATCGGTCAAGAGATGGAGCTGACCTAAAACTGCAATATTCTACACCTTAGTGTGCAGTGTTAAAATTCTCTGATGAATAGAGGCCTCGCCGATGAAAATTTAAAATGCTACGGAACCCTCGGTGTGCGAGTCCGACTCGCTCTTGACCGGTTTTTAGGGTTCCGTACCAAAGGGTAAAACGGGACCCTATTACTAAAAGGGCTGTATCTCATGAACC
Organism: Omphaloscelis lunosa; assembly: GCA_916610215.1. Taxonomy (NCBI): domain Eukaryota; kingdom Metazoa; phylum Arthropoda; class Insecta; order Lepidoptera; family Noctuidae; genus Omphaloscelis; species Omphaloscelis lunosa. The sequence continues at coordinate 4,756,604 of OU744271.1, forward strand.
GTGATAGCTAGACAGTTTAAATTTTCACATGGTGATGATGTATTTCTGTCGCCGCTATAACAACAAATACTAAAAACAGAATAAAATAAATATTTAAGGGGGCTCTCATACAACAAACGTGTTTTTTTTTTGCCATTTTTATAGATAATGGTACGGAACGCTTCGTGCGCGAGTCCAACTCGTACTTGGCCGGTTTTTTAAAACTTGTCCCGTTCTGTCAGTCGCCATTTTGAACTCTATTTGTTTTAAGCTAAACTTGACAAGCAATAGTGTCAACATGACGGCAAGGGACAAGTTATAGTGAACAGTATGTACATTTCTAAAAATAATGTTTACCAACAGGAACAGCGCCCCCACAAAAGGTCCTTGTATCACTGTTGTAAGCAAATAATAATGAGGTGTCCATCTTGCAGATTTTTTTTATTATATACATATGCAAATTCAATTAGCTAAGTAATTTGTAGATAATCAGCAAAATTCAACATTTCAATAAACTACATAATTAGGAAAATTACATTACAACATAAGCAATAAACAAAGTCAGTTGTTCATTACGTAATGTTTCAATTACTTAATTTCTTCTCTTTTTATCGGTTATTTACGACCGATGGAATAAAAAGTATCAATTTGACTTTCCGTGGAAGTTCGAAACATTGGACAATTTTTAACCCAATACGAACTTTGTATTCATACATACATACATAAACTCATGCCTTCTTCCCATGGGGGTAGGCAGAAACTACAGAACGCCACCTGCTACGATCCTTACATACTCCTTTTGCCTCGTTTACGTTCATACATCTGGTCATACACTCCCGCCGGTTGCGAGTACTACGCACTTGGCCTTTCTGAAGAACATCACCAATAAGGTCAGTATATGTCCTTCTAGGGCGTCCCCGACCGGCCTTTCCCTTCACATCAGCCTTGTAAATACGTTTTGTTAGTCGCCTTTCATTCATCCTCTCAACATGCCCAAACCATCTCAGCAAACCCTTTTCAATTTTTGTCACAACATCTTCTTTTAAATCACACCGCTGTCTTATCACATTATTCCTCAGCCTATCATTCATAGACAAACCACACATGCTTCGCAAGGAATGCATTTCCACAGCATTTATTCAATTAGTGATATAAAGCGTTCTTCGATAACTTATTAACTATTAAATAGATAAAGTTTTTATCTACAATTATCCGTAATTAATTAATTATCCTTTACGACCATTGAGCGCTTGGCTACTACATTACCTGTTGTAGCAGGTTCGATTCCCGCACGAAAGTCTCGAAACAAATAATTGTAACTTAAAACATGCAGTTATGTTATTCGTTTGTGGCTTACAAAGCTATAAAGCGGGCCAATTCTCTCTTGCATTCATTCACACAGAAAATTTAATCTATCCATGTCAGGATGCTCCAATTTTCGAGCACGCTTCACTCGCTCTTTCATTCTCTTGGTAGACAGCTTGACCTATCCGAGTCAGGCAGCTCTTATTTTCACAAACATGAGAAATTGTTATGTCGAATCTTTAACTATAGTAAACCTTACCCAATATAATGATGTTTAGGAAAAAATAAATAATCTCAAACACGTTCTACAGAGACCTTACTGAGCGTTAGTTCAGTGGGCCGATATAGTCGAAGGCGTTGACTTTATGTTACCGTCGCATATTGGGGTTAAAAACTGAAAGCTCGTCATAGGTGGCAGCACTGTTGATTATCCAGAAACCGCCATTGTTGAGTATGTATTTACTGTTGTGTCGATCACAAATTAAACGAAAGCTAGATAAAAATGTAAGGTATTTGAAGCACAATTAAAAGACTAGCTAAGGAAAAGGGAAGCGTCTAAGTACTATTAAAAAGCAGCTTCATTGGAATGGTAAATAAATTATGCACTTTTGTAAGAAAGCTTGTTTACAAAATAAATTAAGGATAATTACATCTAGCAGTCAAATTCTTGGACTAGAGATAGTAGCGACATCTGAAGTGAGCAAGTGGCAGTTTTTATCCCTAACGGGGATTAATACAGCACGACATACTGCGTAGAGCAGAGGTTCTCAAACTTATTTCATCTACCGCCCACTTTGAAAATCAGGTATTTTTCAGCGTCCTCAATATTTTTAGCCGACTGATACAGGATTGCACAAATCGCGTTATTTAACAGAAACTTATTGAAACTTGATTGCTCACGAGCTATCCTATGAAAGCTATGTTAAATATTTTTAGTTTTTAAACAATCAAACAGAATTATGAACTAAATTAATCGATGTTGTGTAGTGGGTAAGTTTTAATTTCAGAAATTTTTTAAAATTAATTTGATCAATTTACAAATCAGCCATCGCCCCCCTAAACCACTTCAACTCCTCCCAATTTTTATGAGCCCCTTACCGTCCCCCTCTAGGCCTCCAGTGCCCACAAGGGGGCGTTATCGCCCACTTTGAGAAAGACTGGCGTAGAGTAATAGCTTGGATTAGTAAATATCGATAGAGTCCACTAAAAGTCACGGTTAAAAAGAATTAAAAAAAAAAACTTATCTAATAATAGAAAATCATCTAAGTATCAGATTTTTCTCCAGATTCTGGGTATAATATCTTTGTTTGCTTCAGATTATTAGTGAATGAATGCAGTCAAGTGTGAGGCTGTTTTCATTAAAGTAGTCCGTACTAGTATGTTCTATTTTATAGACTTTCGTTTTCGCTCTTAGTCCTTCAGGTGGACGTGGACCATGGCGCTGGTTAATCCAAACCAGCCCACCTCCCTCCAGAAGTTGAGTAAGTCTCCTGGCCTGTTCAGAACATCTGTGAATGATCTGGGTGACCCGAGGGTTTCTGTTCTAATCTGGGTGACGCCTGTGCATTCAAAGAGCGCACACGCAACGGTTTTCTCTGCCCCTACACAGAGGACTGTCCGTTATGCCTATTGTGTGGAAGTAATTGTTTAGCGAGCACTGTCCCGTGATGGTCCTCGTCATCAGGCGTAGGCCGTTCTTGTCCAGGCTTCGACGCCTAAGGTTGCATCCTATTTAAAAGCGATCGCGCAAATTTATTACACGATCATCGCGTCCTAAGCGTACAACAACTATTCGTGTTTGCCAGCAACCGAACGGACGTAATCTGTACGCGATTGACTGTACATAGCAAGAATTTAGGGATTTAAGGCGGGGAAACAGGGGCCGTGGGGGTCCACGGCCCCTGTTTCCCCGCCTTAAATCCGCCTTAAAAAAATAAGAGTTGTGAATTTATTTTGTGGAGGCCTGGGTGGGCCTCCACAAAATAAATTCAAAACTCCACAATTAGATTTTTTTAAATTAAAAAACCGACCACGAACGTGGTCCAACACGCTCTTGGCCGGTTTTTGCAGGGCAAAATGCAGAGTTCCGTATTGGGTTGAATTTTTCCCAAGGGCATAACATAACATTGAAGTTACAAAACATGTTCTCCCATACACTCCAACTGAAAATGTAAGTATGTACGTACAATATTGGTAGATTTAAGGGACTTGCCACACGGCTGCCAACCGCGTCCCCGAGAGAGGTGACCTTGGTTGGCGACAGGCAGAGCTGTTTGAGATTTGGTCGTAAACCACCAACTACACGGTTGTCACCCCAAAGTCACCTCTGTTGGGACGTGGTTGGCAGCCGTGTAGCAAGCCCTTTGCTATGTTATTTTATGACCATAAACTTCTTATAGGTTTTCCTGTAATCTATAAGTATAGAACTATTTTCTTCCCTACAATTAAAAAGGCGCGGTTGGCTCTGTTCGCAGACGATACGGCCATTTACTACAGAGGCTTTGGCCCCGACTCGATAGCCGCCATTCTCCAAACCGTAGTCGATAAACTCGGCGCCTGGTTTAGGAAATGGAGTTGAAGTCAATCCCGCCAAAAGCCAAGCGGTTCTCTTTTCGAAACCGTTTAAAAAGACCCAACCTCGTCTTCCCCGACCCATTACCATGCTAGGCAAGCCTATTCCTTGGGACAAGCGAGCCAAGTACCTAGGTGTAGTCCTTAACCACCATCTCTCCTTTAAAGGGCACATAACCCAGGCCCGCGTGCGAGCCGCATGGGCTCTTGGAAGGCTTCACTCTATCCTAAATACACGTAGCAAATTGTCACTACGGTGCAAATTGCGTATTTACACAATGTGCATTCGCCCAATCATGACCTATGCGGCTGCTGTTTTTGCACAAGCAAGACCCAGTCACATCCATAAGATGCAGACATTACAGAAACGTTTTTTTTTTATTCTCTTTATTTAATTTAGGGACTTTTATATAAAATACATGACAGTCCCATCGTACCTTATATAGCTACAATACAACAAAACAAAACTTAATTAACCCCTTAGACTAAATGTCAATTCATAAGGTAGACTTAAAACGAAGACTTACAAATCTAAACAGACTTTTAGCAGCATCAGACATTGGAATAGACAAAATCTCGTGAAACAATCCTATGTTATTTTTATTTAATTTTAGATCTATTATTATTTTTTCTCTCTCAGTCTGAAAGCGAGCACATTCCGTCAATAAATGCACAACGTCTTCTACTTTACCACATATCTCACAGTTTGGAGAGTTGCACTTTTTCATGAGAAATCCAAAATTGTTGAGAGGCATGTGTCCAGATCTCAATCTGAGAGCAGTTACCAATAATCGCCTACTTAACTTACCATTACTAAACCAAGGTATCCGAGGAGGTTCGGCAGCTATCGTCTTATACCAAATACCTTTCGTTTTAGACCTCAAATCAAAGTATTCTACCCAAAGTTGACTGCATTTATCTTTATATTTTGGGAACACTTCTGAATAATTCATTTTAATATTCAAACCACTACCTTCAAATATTCCTTTCTTTGCCAGCTTATCAACCTCCTCGTTTCCTTTCAAACCAACATGTGAGGGAATCCATTGCAGCCTCAGATCCACGCCATTACTGGATAACAAATCGATTTTCGAAATAATATTATAAGCTATCGATGTACCTCTGTGTCCAGAGGCGCATCGAGCTATATGCTGAAGAGCGCCTTTGCTATCCACGCATATGAGTACTTTTCTGTTACCAATGGTTCCAGCATATGACAAGGCCTCCGAAATCGCAATAAGCTCCAACGACATAATGCACACAGGAGCACTAATTTTAAAACATTTACTATTATCTGGTCTTAGGGGATCATAAAAAGCAGCACCTCTTCCCTCAGCAGTTTTGGACCCATCAGTGTAAATAACATAATAATCAGAATATTTTTCTTGTATTCCAGACACTGTTGAAAAATACAAATAATTCGGATCATACGTCCTTTTAGGCATTTTAATTTCATCTAGGTTTATAATAATTAAACTATTAATGTTAATTTTGGTAATCCATGTTCTTAAACTAAACATTTCTAAAAAGGGTTTGGCATCCAGATCTTCTTCTTTGACTTCTGTATACACTATGGTTAAAAGTGGCATTTCTTTATTTGCCCAGTATCTGATATGCCCCAAACTACCAAGTTCCGCTAACAATTTGTTTGTTACATTACCGATAATCGAGCAAGATTTCAAACAAAACCTATATGCCAACCACCTCCTTCGCAAATACAGTGAAGGAACACAGAGCTCACTTTCCATGACGTGAATTGGCGTACTTCTTATAAATTCGCCCACTATTCTTAGTGCCTGATTCTGAACTTTGTCTAATTTATACAGGTGAGTTTTAGAACTATTATTATAAAAGAAAGACCCGTAATCTAACCTACTTCTTGTAATTGCTATATATATTCTTCGTAAGTGGGCCTGATGCACACCCCACGAAGAACTTGCCAGAATTTTTAGCATATTAATATACTTTAAAGCCTTTTCGACGGTTTCATTTATGTGCTTACTCCAGCGTAAAGATTTGTCAAGCCACATCGCCAAATATTTATAAGTAACGACATCGCCAAGGGGACTATTATTTACTATCAGGCTAACCTGTTGTTGTCGTCGACCTTTATTAAAGACACAATACTTTGACTTACTTACTGAAACTTCTAATCCCAACTCTTCCAATATTTTAGTAAATGTATTCAATGAAAATTGAATTTTCTCGGCACATTCAAGAATGTTCTTACCAGTTGTGTATAGTACAAAGTCGTCCGCATATTGACATATATATATGTTTTCAGCAATATCCTGACAAATCCTAAAAGTTGTAATGTTAAAAAGAAGCGGTGACAAAGGGTCACCTTGGGCCAAACCGTTTCTTGCAAATCTAACTATCTTATTGTCTCCACCAGAATCACTAGTGATTTCAAGATGACGTTCGCTAAGGAAGTTCCATATATACTGGCAGATAGTTCTTCCTACATTCAAATTATCAAGAATAATCGTCATTTGATTTATTAAAACATTATTATATGCGTTTTCGATGTCCAAAAAACAAGCCAGCGTAGGTTGGTTTTTAGAAAAGCCAATTTGGATTTGTGTCACCAGGCGTGCTAAACAATCAAAGCAAGATTGTCCTCTTCGAAAGCCTGTAGCAAACGGTGATAGGATCCCATTTCTTTCCACGAACCACTCGAGTCTCTTTGTAATCATCGCATGGAAAATTTTGCAGATACAAGAAATCAAAATGATAATGATAAATGATAAATGATTTTATTTCTGTAAATAGGTTTGTACAAACACTTTTACACGTCAATCATATTTTAAAAACTAGATGAGGTCGGCGTTTCCTATCTGACTACTCTGAGAAGAAAGGCCGAAACAAACTCAGAGGTCACAGTCTCTTTTAAAGTCCAGACATAATCTTGGTCAGGCCATATGAAGACCATGTAGATTGGTGTCTGGAGTGGTCTTTTGAGGAAAGCATCACACAGATTGAGAGGGCCTGTCCAGTCAGTGCACGCATTTGTCAGTTATCGTGCAGCTCAACTCAGAATTAAGGAGCTCAACGATTCGACGAACAATACCAAAGAAAGGACATTTAGGTAGGCCGCATAAATTACTCAAAACTGTCAGACTATAATTAGAACTAAGTGAGAAAAAATTAAAAAGAAAAAGGAATGACCCACATAGTCTTCACATTCACAATAATTTAAATAATATAATACTTTAAAAGTATATAAACAAAAAAAAATAATGAAATTGGAGCAGCTCAATCCCATGCCTTTTTGTCCTCAATGTAATCTTTAACGGCATAAAAAGCCTTCTGGCACAACTTGCGTTTAGTAAATGATTTGAATTTATTAAGGCTTAGATCTTGTACGTGGCTTGGAAGTTTATTATAAAAGCGTATACATTGACATCTAAAGGAGCTACCTATTTTCTTGAGCCTTGTTGTAGGTACAACAAATTTGTGTTTGTTCCTAGTATTTATGTTATGGAAATCACTGTATTTTTTAAACAATTTTATGTTTTTATGGGCATATAAAAGATTATCAAAAATATACTGAGAAGGCACAGTCATTATATTTATCTCCTTAAATTTATCTCTGAGAGAGTGTCTCGGACTTAATTTATAAATAGATCGAACAGCTCTTTTCTGCAAAACAAAGATAGTTTGAATGTCGGCGGCATTTCCCCACAACAGAATACCGTACGACATTACACTATGAAAATAACTAAAGTACACTAAACGGGCTGTCTCTATGTTAGTTAAATTACGAATTTTTCTAACAGCATATGCTGCGGAGCTTAGCTTTTTTGACAATTTATCTATATGTGGGCCCCACTGAAGCTTAGCATCCAAAGTTAAGCCCAAGAATACTGTGCTATCTTCAGGATTCAATTCTTCGCCCTTTATCAACAATTTAGTTTTCACCTGCCTAACATGAGGTAGGGTAAACTTAATGCACTTAGTTTTTTTTTCATTCAGAAGTAAATTGTTAACATTGAACCAGTGAACTACTTTTGAGATTGCGGTATTTACATCGTCAGTAACTAGCTGCTGACGTTTAAGTTTAAACAAAAGTGAAGTGTCATCCGCAAACAACACTATATCATGGTTATCCTTTATGAGGTAAGGCAAGTCATTAATATAAATAAGAAACAAGAAAGGACCAAGAATTGAGCCCTGTGGGACTCCCATTGTTACTAAAGATCCGGGAGATCTTTTTCCATTAACGTCAACGCTCTGAATCCTATTACTCAGGTATGAAGTAAGAAGATCCAGAGCGCTGTTCCGGATCCCATAGTGGCGGAGTTTCCTCATAAAAATATAGGTAATGTAGGACAAAGATATAGGTCTAAGCTTACCACTGCCACGATACGAGCTATCCGCCTTAGTAATAGGTATGACTTTAACTTCCCGCCACTGGGTTGGGAGATCACCAGAACTAAGTATGAGATTATATAACCGTAACAAGTATAGCACCCCAATTTCAGGTAAGTGAGAGATCATCGAGTAAGTAATCATATCTACACCTGGAGCTGTATCTTTTTTCTTAAAACATGCGCGCATCTCATTTATATTGAAATCTGTCTCCAGAGACTCATTAATAGATACGAAAGCTGGCGATGATGACATAACAAAATCAGGAGTAAGAGTGCGCAATAGTTTTGTTTTCGCTTCTTGAGAGACAAATACTTTAGATCGTTTGTATCCTTTCATCCAACGCATTCTGCTCCACATGACAGAAGCCGACACTGTATGATTAATACCATCACATAAAGTTTGCCAATCATTAAATCTGGCTTTACAAATAGCTAGCTTTGCATTGGACGTCTTCTCCTCGAGTACATTTAAATTGTTAGGAGTAGGATTTTTTTCGAAAATTAGCCAAGGCCAGTCGTCGTTCAGCAACTAATTTCGAGATCGACTGAGACCAATAACCTTTTGGGGTAAAATTACTATTCGGATTATGACACGACGTTTTCATGGGAATGCTCTCATCTGCAGCACTATTAATTCCATGGGTAAAATGATCATATAACTTCTGCACATCCGTTGTATCTCAGAAACCGATAAATGTTTAGATACTAACTCTCCAAAAGAGCTCCAGTCTGCTAATTTAAAATTCCGAGTTTTTGAAACGTGTAAGATATCTCGATAAAGCATTTTAATCTTAATAAATAAATGGTCACTTCCCAAGTTCTCGCTTATGACTGACCATTTAAAGTTAATTGCTATATCAGCCGATGAAAATGTAACATCTGGAGACGATTCCTGGAGATAACTATTAACGAGTTTTGATCGAGTAGGCTGTCCATTATTAAGTGAAATATACCCTGATTCTAAAGCTGATTCATAAATTTGTTTCCCCCTACAATCATTCTTGTACGACCAGTTAGTGTGGTGGGCATTAAAATCTCCCACTATCAAACATTTTTTGTGAAACTTAGAGAATATAATGTCCCAATCTCTTTGCGTAGTATGTACAGAACTAGGACAATAAACCAAAATGATATGCTCGATACTGCCACAATTTATTAACCTAACATATAAAGTTTCAATTCCAGAATTACTAAAACTGACCGATACCTCGTGCGCCTTAATAGACTTGTGTGTAATAATGGCAATACCTCCATATGAGTCATCCCTATCTTGTCTATAAATGTTATATTGACTTAAATTAAGCGTTAATTCAGGGTTTAACCAAGTTTCACAAATCAGGGCAACATGAACTCGTTCTTGTGATAATAAAAGTTGAAATTCTTGTAATTTAGGTTTTAAGCTCTGTGCATTCCACTGCATTAAATTCAATACAAAATCTCTACTACTAGCCATTTCTAAATAAGTTAAGTATTTTCCTCAAAATATCTACGTCCTTAATTACTTTAACAATATAAGTTACCAACTCTTCTAAAATCAAGCTAAATACCATTTTAAGTTTTTCAATAAAGCTGGATTCAGACACATAAACTTTCTCTATTTTTTCAACAAATCGCTTATAGTTTAAAGGTTTGATTTTTCTTCAGGCATAGTCTCTTCAATTTGTTCGGAAGTCATCTCATTTAAATCTGTATTTTTATTTTGTGAGTTCTTTTTTGTGGCCTTTTTATTCCTTGTATTCCTTCCTAAAATTGGAGATGGCACTGAAAGTTCCGCAATGTTCTCTTCCATTATTTGTTCATTGGTTTCTTCATAATTTGATTTGTTTGTGTGTATTAACACCTCCGTTACTAAATCGCTAAATGTGTTTTTACTAATAAAGTTTTGAGAATTTCTATTTGTTTGTAATTCTACGTTAATCTTTGATTTCTCTGTCTCTATTGTATTATTGTTTCTTATACTTGGAATGTTGTAATGTGACAAATAAACTTCAAGGGCCTTTTTATACGTGTAGTTTAGTTCTGACATTATGTTCCTAATCTGTTTCTCTTTTAAAAATAATGGGCACTTCTTATCCAATGCCATATGATTCCCTTTACAGTTTGTACATGTATAATTTAGCGTTTCGCAATTCTGGTGATTTCCAGCACATTTTGGGCAGATTACTTTCTTTGTTGGACACGATCGACTTAGGTGGCCAAACTTCCAACAGCTGGAACACTGAGTGACTGGAAATATATATGATTCAACTTTAAACTGACACCCGTATCCGCAAATATACGGGGGTAAAGTTGAACCCTTAAATCCCAGGCGAATAGTCTCGCTGTCTATCCATTCTCCTCCTTCAGTTTGTTTCTTTAACCTTTTTATAGAAATAATATCATAATCACATTTCAAATTGTCGCGAATTTCTTCTTCAGTCATGTCCAAATCCACGTATCTCACAATACCGTAAGAAATCGTAATTTCATCCAATAACCGACAGTCGTAATCTAACTGTTTAATTTTTTTAGAATTAATTAACTTCTCTGAATCCTTTCTGTCTACGAAGTAAACATAACTTTTGTAAGGATTTTTATATTGAATCCTTGAGATATTTTGAATATTCTCAGATCTCAATAACTTAGCCATACCGAATTGTTTAGGTAATACATCTCTTCCTGTCATGCACACTATATATTTGGTGCTATTAATCATGTCAGCATCATTTTTGTTTACGGTATTATTATTTTCTCTTGTTTTACTCATCGCCACTCTCTTGTTGTTTTTCCTCACAGTAATAAAACCATCATCTTCTTCTATAATTTCCTCACTGTCTTGTCTAAGTCTCTTCTTATCTGCCCTTTTTGCTCCTGCAATCTGTTTTCCTCTCTCGTCTCAATACATTCCTCAACTTATTGCTCGCTCATTGTTATCTCATTAACGACCTCTTAAACTATATCATCTTCGCTTGAATTACTAATTCTGCCTCTTATATCATCCATTATTAATATTGAACATGATAAAACAAAATAATAAAATAATTGTAGGGTATAAGAAAAATAAACTCGCCGCGTAAACAACGCTCGCTTGTCTAACGCGCACACAATACGGCGTCTCGCGCGCGAATGATTACAGAAACGTTATCTTCGGAAGGCCTCGGGAGCCCCCTGGTTTGTTAGGAATGAGATTCTCTATTTCGACCTAAAAATCCACACCATCCACCAATTTCTCAAACGCTCTTCCATGCGTTACTTCGATATTGCCGCCAAACATCGCAACCCGCTGGTTGTCGAGGCCGCTAGTTACACTCCCTTTAGTATCAATCGAACTCGCCGCCCTAAGCGAATCCCTACCGACCCTGACGACCCCATTACCCTCCTCCAGGAGAGCAGTCCAACCAGCACAGTATACAAAAACAGACTCCTCCCGTTATTCCGACCTCGCCGCCGATGTCCTTTGCGATCGCGACCGTGTCCCCGAGTAAATGATACTCCCCCCGACCTGCAGCTGAGCATGTAGTTTTTAATTCCCCGACTAATAATCATGATCAAAGCCTTGATCCAGCCCGTCCCATCCTTGATGTCCTCGCTCCGGTTGACGCACTAAGCCAAGGTTCGTACCCTTAGCGAGCGTTCACCTAGTTTTAATTAGCATAGTTGAATAACCCCTGGCTGGAGGTTTTAAGTGTAGTAGCTTAAGGCACCCACAGGAGAGCCCGGTTAAGTAGGTGATGATCTCAAAGGTCAACTACAAGATGCCCCACCCAAGAAAAAAAAATAATTGCCAGCGGCCGACCAGACGTAGCCTGGACGAGATTGACTGCACATAGCATGAATTCAGGGCCGGATTTAAGGCGGGGAAATAGGGGCCGCAGGCCTGGGCCTCCACAAAATAAATTCACAATTCCACAATTTTTTTTTTTTTTTTTTATAAAAAAACTGGCCACGGGTTCCGTAGTTGGGATGAATTTTTCCCAAGGGCAAACTTAACATTGAAGTTGAAAAAAATGTTCTCCCATACACTCCAACTGAAAATGTAAGTTTGTACGCACAATACTCGGAGATTTAAGGGCTTGCTACACGGCTGTCAACCGCGTCCCCGATACAGGTGACCTTGGTTGGCGACTGGCAGAGTTGTTTGAATTTTGGTCGTAAACCACCAACTACACGGTTGTAAACCACCAAGGTCACCTCTGTTGGGACGCGGTTGGCAGCCGTGTAGCAAACCCTCTACAATGTTTTTTTAAGACCATAAACTTCTTATAGGTTTTAGTATTAAGTGAACATATGCATGCTAAGTACAATTCTGCCAAAACATGTAAGATCTTTATTGTAAATTATTGTAACACCATGTATACCATGTTTTATGCAAATAAATACTTACTTACTTACTTACTTACTTACTTACCTGTAATCTATAAGTATAGAACTATTTTCTGTATTTTCTTCAAAATTTTAGGCTTAGTTGTTCCGGAGATAAGGTAGGGGGAATATTACATTTTCATCTATTTTCTTAAATATTTATTTTAGAATTATTAAAAATAAAAAAAACATTTGAAATCCTCACAACAAGCCCTATATATATATGTCACAGTACAGTTTCCAAACTTTTTTTTAATCCAATAAATTCGGATGAAATTGGCTGTGACAGACAGACAGACAGACTGACAGACCGACAGACACACGAGTGATTCTATAAGGGTTCCGTTTTTCCTTTTGAGGTACGGAACCCAAAAAATAAGTTCAGCTAGTCCAATTCGCTAAATTGATCGGTTTGTATAAAAACGATTATCAAAAAGAACAATTTAAGGAGATTTTCTACTACCAAATACTCGAAAACCAAAATGTCACAGCTACATTTCCAAATGTTGAATTTACGTTGAGAAGGAACTTGATATTGATGGTGTTGAACTGCACTGGAAAACGCTTATTATCGAAGACGAAAATTATAAAAAATAGAATTATTTGCTTAACCGCCTATCAAAGTTATCCCTACTGAGTATTGAAAGTGATTTACTCCGAGAACTGGATTTCACCGAAATTATCGATGATTTTTCGACGAATAAAGCTCGCAAAGTTCAATTCGCCTAACTTTTTTTTTTTTTCTTTTGTATATTTTTAGTGTTATGTATAAATTGAAAACTGTGATTTTTTTGTAAAAAAATCAGGGCTCCACTTCTTGGTTGCCCCAGGGCCTCCACACCTTTAAATCAGGCCCTCCATAAATTAATATATTCATACTTCCCGGGTAAACCTTTCTCTTTCAAGGCCCACCATAACACATCCCGAGATACCCTATCAAACGCAAGACCTTACTACATAGGATCATTTCTATAAAGCTCTTCTCCAGACTTTTACCCTATCAAACACTTTCTCCTGATTAATGAACACCATGTGCAAGTTCTTGTGTGCACTTCTGTACTGGAGTGTAAAAGTGGCGTCCATTGTTTCTCGAGCTGGAATAAACCCAAACTCGATCGGGGTAATCTCATTCTCCTCTCGCATTCTTTTTAATGGACTTCAAAAAAAAGGAGAAGGTTCTCATCGGCTGGATCGATGTGGATATTTTTTTGAAGTGAAAACTTCTTTAGGCGTGTTGGGCATTTTTGAGATAGGACTAAACCATTTATTTCGCGACACCGTGATGACACCAGTTTTTGACAATTAAAAAGACATCAACGCGTTGATTACCGCGGTACCGATTTTTTTCAAGTTTTCACTTCTGTCGGCACTCCCGGAGTGCCACTGTTTTTGTTTGTAACCTAACACGTACTTCCTAAGTGGTCCCGTACAAATTTTATTAACCTTACTATGGTATGGTAGAGTTTATGAGTTAGCTTCAATATATACGTATTTTTTTATGTTATAATAACTTCCTGTCACTGTTATCTATGACTGTTATTTACACAGCAACTAGTGATAAACGAATTTGAGAATAGGTACCACAACTAAAACGTGAAAAATAAATACTTTTTAACAAAAAAAAAAAAAAAACAACTTCCATAAAAAAAAACAAGTCTGGAAGTCCTTTTTTTGGTAAACAGTATTTTTCCATTCATACCTTGATACAACTATGTGACACTTTACATCACCTCTCCACTAAAGCGGAGATGTGCGGAGAAGCTGCGCGGAAACGAGAAGAGATGTTTTTGAGATAGGGTGTATTCGCCGAAGCTATACGAGGATTTATACTGGCTAGACCGGAGCGGAAATATGTGGTGGCTAGAGCGGAGATGTGTGCTAGCTAGAGCGGAGATGTGTGCTGGCTAGAGCGGAACTGAGCTGCGTGCGGTGAGCGTTGGATGTTGAGATGAACACAGCAGTTTAGCGCGATCTGACAAGAAAAGCAGACGTCTCAGACTAAGGATGCAATAAGTGCCAAAAAGTATCGATAAAATATCGTATATTTAAAAAATAATTATATTAATATCGATTTCTATATATCGAAAAATAAATATCGATACCACTCACTTGTTGATAATTTCTTTTTTTTCCGAGCAAGTCACGCCACAGATAATACAAAAGTACGGCTCTGATTCCCAGCGGTTTTACTCAGTGTTGACAACGATGTTGCTATTGGAAATATATCGAATTTGATACATTTTCGATACTTGATATTTTAAATCGATATATCGATATTTTTTCTGCAAGCCTATCTCAGACATGTCACTATTATACAAAAACTGTATCTTCTTTTATTCGAAAAAGAAGAACTAGAGCCAGAAGAAGCACTAGGGGCATGGGCGCGGCTGGCGGGTTGTGCGACGCGGGGGAACTAGCGGCGCCACTCACTGCACGTCGCTCACACATTGAAGATATTTACTCTAGAGAGCGCTCACATCTCTTCTCATCTCCGCTGCGTGCCATCGCTGCCAGCTTGCGAAGCACAGCTGACATCTCCGCTTTGTACCGCCACCCAGGTCAATCTCGGCGAAGCACAGCTCATATCTCCACTTCGATCGCGCCAGACAAATATGATACATCTCCACTCACTGAAGCCGAGTGGAGTCGAGATGAGATGTGTGAATAACAAAATTCGATTGGTTGTTTAAAACACATCTCCTTTCCTCTTATCTTGTCTCCGCTTTAGTGGAGTTCGGTATTTTTTTTTTTTCTGTAGGGCATCTCTTAGCTGAACTCTGAGGTCATGACTACTTAACCGGTCAATCCTGTGGTTGCCTTAAGCTGCTACACTCAAAGCCTCCAGCCAGGGGAGGAGTTCGGTAGGCACGAGCGAGCTATTTATACCATTATTGTGGAATCGCTCCTTTACACAACTTATTGAAGAATAAAGTCACTCACATACAAATAAAAAAAATCTGGGCACATGGCCTTTTAAAAAAAAATACACGAATATTTGGAGATTATGAAAAGTCATAGAGAAATCAGAAGTTCCATTTAATTTAATAATAAAAGAAAAAACAAATCAAATACAATGAGCAATAATTTTTATAATTTCGCAACGGATCATTTCTGACCTAATGGAAATTTTTCCTTTGCTAAAAACCTATTGTCTATGATTCTTATTTTATAGTAAATATTAAAATAAATCATGTAACTAAATTACTAGAGTAACTGTTAATTATTTTATTATAGTTTCTTACAAAACCAAATTATAATTTTTAATTTTGTTGCCAAAAATTAAACAACTACCATCGGCCAAAATGATATTACGTAGATAGAAACGTAACATAAAGAATGGTCTAGTCTATGATTTGACAAGTAACCTCCAGCGTCATTTCTGTACTTTTACAATAATTTAATTAAAAAATCATTTTCACTTCAGTATTTTACATCAAATATTTATTGTCTAATTTTATTTTATTATTTTGTGATAAATAATGACATTATTTGCTAACATATTATAAGAGTACAAAAAATGGTGGAATTGGTCCCGCGTGTTTCCTTCCCGCGCACGTCGTGCTAGGTGGAAGTTGGTCATGGTCGTCCGCCAAACGGAAAGCCGCCATGATGGC
This sequence comes from Omphaloscelis lunosa, assembly GCA_916610215.1. Taxonomy (NCBI): domain Eukaryota; kingdom Metazoa; phylum Arthropoda; class Insecta; order Lepidoptera; family Noctuidae; genus Omphaloscelis; species Omphaloscelis lunosa. Next base: position 4,772,787 of record OU744271.1, read on the forward strand.
TTTCTGTAAAGTACTCTCAATATGTAAAGTTTCGTTATTGTTTTTCATTAATTGTGACTGAGTGCGTGCAAAAATTAATCATGGGAACGAACTAGAGTGTGCAAAGTTCAGTTTACGGTCCCTTGGGACCTCCTAGTGGAGCTATAAAGTGTTTTATAAGTGCATTTTTGTGTCGACGCTAGCGTGTTTTGTTCTGTCAACAAAATGTCGAAGCTCTCGTTTAGGGCGAGGGCCCTGGATGCGTCGAAACCAATGCCCATATACCTCGCCGAGGAGCTTCCGGATTTACCGGACTACTCGGCGATTAACCGTGCAGTACCTCAGATGCCTTCTGGAATGGAAAAAGAGGAGGAAAGCGTAAGTATTTTGCGCATTTAGATGTTAAGTCATCGGAAACTACTGTGTGTCGGCCATTACGTTATGTTTCTTATTCTCACCGCTAGGGGCGGTACAATTTCGCAGGAAATTCTATAATTTCGAAAATTATGTATTATTTGGCTTCTACCTGCATGTAAGATTTATGAGAATTGTTTTTCTAGGGGTAATAATTAATGACAACAAATAAATCGTCGTTATCTTGAATGCGAAAGTTATTGTCAAATTTTGGCGCGATAATCGACCACATGGTGATTTAAACTTGCTGTTCTTCGTAGCATACAAATACGGTTTTCTCGGTTATTTCTAAATGGATTTTGCTGGATTTTTTATATGATTTCGGCGAAATTATGTTGATTTTGTGGTGTAAAAATTATAGTAAACCGGCGGCCGGGTCATATGTTATTTGTTTACAAACAATGGATGCCGGCAAGCGCAACATTTTAATTTATTATCGACACTTCTTCATCTTTATTAAAATATCAATATTTATTGAAGAATAACGAACATCTTACGTGGCTATGCTATTGTTATCGCGTATTATTTGAAATTTTCCTTAAATTCTTACAACTTTGACAAACAACAATATTTATTATTTTGTTGATTGTGTTATCAACTGCTAGGATTTAAACACAGTTACTATTAAAATAATTAAATGACTTGAACTTAACCTTATTTTTTACTGACACTGACACTGAACTTCCTATTAATTTTAAGATTTAATTCAATTGTACTCATACATGTTTCTTCAAACAAAATCAATTTAAATATTTTTAATTCCATTTAAACAAATCAAGTTACCAATTTCGTGTGAAATGAAACACACTAAGCATTAACTATTAATTGAATTCTTTTAAGCACTGAATGATTGATTGATAAAAATCTAACAATAATATAAACAATGCTACTCTAATAATATTGAAGACTACATAATATTCTTGTAGATAATGCTCTTTATTCTACTGATTACAATAACATTGATTTAGCAAATCTAATTAATGTTTTAAATTTCATGTAATGTCATAATTTTTTTTTTTAAATAGTACGTCCAGATGGCAGTTAACATTTACCCAGTGGACGTCAGATAGGCAGATGCTCCTTGTAAAATACTGGTATTCAGCTGCATCCGGTTACACTGAAAGCTGATCTTAAAATAATCGGGAAAAGGCTAGGCAGATGATGAATCCTACCTACATTTAACTCTACTTCAATACCTGTCATTGCTTAATTAATGGATCAGGTTCAAGTCCATTGCAATGAAACTGTTGTGCTGAATCTTTTTATTTATAGTCTTTTAAGGTAATTAGGGGGTCAAAATAGAATTATCAAGTAACTGGGTTTTGGAGGTCAGATAGGCGGTCGATCCATGTAAAATACTGGTCTTCAGCAGAATTTGGTTTAACTGGAAGCTGACCCCCAATGTTTGCGTAAAGGCTAGCCGCTAGGCAGATGATGATGACTGGGTCACATGAGAGGCTTTTTCCCATGGTGACCTTTTTAAATATATTGAAACAATCTACCAATACTCTGACTCAGGCAGACTTAACATATTAAAAGTATGGAAGAACTTTTATATAAGGGTACATATATATGTATATTTGAGGGGTCCCAGATAAGACATAAAATAGCAACACCTTCTGCCAAAATTACACAAGGAACAAATAATAGTACTAAAATTGAAGATATTTTGTCAAAAGTTAGATATTTTTTATTTCAGTAAATGTTTATTTCCTAGACCTAAAACTTTGTGAGATTGTAAGATAATAAGTACTTTTCACAATTTTGTTATTGAACAGTATACTACAAGTCCCGTATATAAAAGATGAGCTTGTATATATAGTTTGTGTAATTAAGTTAAAATTAATAGGGTCATAAATTTAAAACAAAAAATTGTTTTGTCCTTTTTTTATTTATTTACTTGATGTGCATTTATATATTAATTTTGATTATAGTTTTACCTATGTCTCCACACAGATTTTGACATTGCTAGCGATAACTCAGCTGTCAAAATGAAATTGCTGGCGACTAAAGGCGCTGCATGTTTTCCTAAGTTCCTAGCATAGAGGTAGGCAGGTAGAGAACTAGAGACCCTATGTAGAATTCAGCTAAGGTTTAAAATAATTGAACTAACATTCCTCTCTCAACCAATAAGAATAAAGTCAGTACTTACCTCATTGTACCCTATCTACTCACCACATATTTGAGGTCACACATGTTAGTTATTTTCATTATGGTGACCTCATGCACATAGTACTACAATTTATTACGTACTGAAATTATTAACTGTGACACTGTCGAACATACATGCATAAATATAAAGAGTAGGGGAAGATCAAAGAAATGATGGATGGACTGTGTGGAAGATGATATGGCTAGAAAAGGGGTGACTACCAAGATGGTAACTAATAGAAAAGTATGGAAGAAAAATATGTTGCACTGACCCCAATTAAATTGGGAGGAGAATGATAATGATGAGTTAGTGAAATATAGTTTGACTGCGACTTGGCATTCTAAGAAAAACTTACCTTCCCCATTTTTCCACTATAAAGGCAGATTTTCCATAAATCCGTAGTAGGTAAATTGACTGCACTTTCAACCAATCCACTCAACCTATCGCAGTCCATTGCTGGACATAGGCCTCTCCCAGGTTGCCCCACAACACCCTGTCCTCCGGCTTCCACATCCAGTCTGCCCCAGCCACCTATTTAAGTTACTATGCTTTCTGATACGCGGTCTGCATTCCAGGACTCATCTGCTCCACCGGACATCAACGGAGATCAATCAGACTATGATCTATAATAATAACACTGATAAAACCTTAAATTCCTAACCACAGTGGTTTAATACGTCAGTCAGTTAGTTTCTCCTGTTTAGATAGATTTATAGCTACAATTTAGTTTTACTGATTTCCTTTGATATTGAAGTACTTTAAGCTCTCAAAGTTACTGCTATAATGATTTACGACTGCATAAATATGCATTCACTTTTTGTCGCTAATGCAATTAAGGGTCGGCAGAATTATATCGCTAAACCAATTTATGCCCTATTCTTGAGTAATCAAATTTTATTTTACAATTGTCGATTTAATCATTTCGCCCTCAATTGCTTGCCATTGAATCTAAGATATCATATTACTATCTTCGATCCCATCAAGCATGATCGCGACTTTGCCACCCCATGACAATATTTTTTTATATAATTTATCGAAAATGAACGTGTTTTTAGAAAAGAATGCTGTCGTCTTTTTTATCGCTAGTTTTGCATTTGATAGCAGAAACAACAATTCTCGTTACATTTTTTTTTATCTTGATGCTGCGATGAGACTGACTAGATTTTGAACGTTTTTAATTACTCACAGGAATCGCATTTACAGATTTACAGTTAATACTTGACTGGGCTTTAAAAAAGAAGTCCAAAATGTAGGTTAAATTTAAATGTAGCGGGAAAAATAATACTAAGCATGGCTTATAGTTCCACTTCACCGAAAAGTTTCCTCAATCGCGTCATCGGATTTCGCGGGCCAGCGCAGTTAGCAGAGATATGCACACTACGACGATTGTCCTCGTTGACTCATCACTTAACCTACCTACCGTCACTCACTATTGTCAGCATGTTGATGTGTATGTCTGTGAGATGCAAATATTTACGATGAAGAAGTAATAAAACTTGCTGAGGTGTGATGATGTGGCAGTATTCGAGACGATTGAGTGCGATTGATTGTAGTTTTTTAGGGTTCCGTACCCAAAGGGTAAAACGGGACCCTATAACTAAGACTCCGCTCTCCGTCCGGCTGTATCTCATGAACCGTGATAATTAGACAGTTTAAATTGTCACAGATGATGCATTTCCGTTGCCGCTATAACAACAAATACTACCAACAAACGTGATTTTTTTTGCCGTTATTATAGATAATGGTACGTAACCCTTCGTGCGCGAGTCCGAATCGCATTTGGCCGTTTTTTTTTTACTTTATCAATCTTACTAATCAATACTGATTTAGTGTGAAATGAAACACTAAGTACTATCTGTATTCTTTTAAGTGCTGTGATTGATAAAAAATAAAAATCTAACCGGCACCTCTCCAAAATATTGAGTAGACGACATGCATCTGTACCTGTTGTAACTGGGTAAATATTTGTGGAGGTTAGGTAGGCAGTCGTTCCATGTTAACTACAGGTGTTCAGCTGCATCCGGTTAGACTGGAAGCTGACCACAACAAAGTTGGGAAACGGCTAGGCAGATTGATTGATTTGATCGTAGTTTTTTTGAAGGAGCTTCGAAGGCCAATGAAGACGCGGAGCGGTCGTGCTGCTTTTCTGTATCATAATTTGTTTTGAAAATCGAAGGAATGGAGATGAAAATATTCCGAAACACGAGCGCTTGGTGTGTCGAGTTTCTAAGGGTTAGAGACATAAGCAGCAAAATACGCGACAATATGCCACAGGGATCGTCTCTTGCACACTATTTAAAACTCTATTTTGACTGTGATTAATTCATTGTCTGTGAAAAACTGCTCGAGCATTTTGCTCCAAAGCAATGATTACTATTCTATGACTAAAGCATATTGATCTTTCGCCTTCACTCTATGCTGTACTTTAACTTAACTTGACACTTGACAGCTCGAAAAAAAAATGTTTGGCCAAAACGGTAGTTTTGGGTTGTAGTTCAATTGTCTCATTTATGCTATAATTTTATAAATGAAGTGTTTTTAAGTTTATGTAATTAGATTCAATTAAAACTATGCATGTGTGTTTTTGTCAGTAACTGGTAACTCTGCAACTGTCAAGTTACTGAATACGATAAAAAGTCCAAGTATAGTAAGCAATCTTTAATATACCCGCTAAAATACCTACCTGCTATAAAAATATTAGTAATACTTTTCGTAGCAAAAACAAATAACATTTTATGATGTCAACTTTTGGTGCGGAGATAAGCGATAAAAATAGTGATTTTACAATCATTTTTAAAGTGGTTTTTATGAAGAAAAAGTTTTTTTTTTTATGCCAACGTCACTCAGATATTAATGGATCTAGGTAAATAAGAATATTTGTCGAATATCCGACAAATATTCTTATTCTTTTGTCTGCCTCGTTGGTCTAGTGGTCGCAAGCGCTACTGCTGAGCATGAGGTCCTGGGTTCGATTCCCAGGTCGGGCTAAGTGTTATTGGGTTTTTCTATCTGAAATTTCTCAGTAGCAGCCTGGAGTCTTGATTTGTGCCCGGTTGATGGCAATAGGCTCGCCCCCTATTACATGGGACTTAATAACATAACTGGCGAAATGTGGGTGAACCTGTGCTACAGGGACACCTCTGCCCAATCCGTCGGGGAACAAGGCGTGATGTTATGTTTATTTATTTATTTGGGACAAACAAACAGTAACACATTATATCTGCGCAAATAATATAAACAAAGATGTTATATAAATGTGAAACTCACCGTTATCCACAGCATATAATATGTTATCGCCAATATTAGGTAATTCATCCAATTCTGCGAATTATAGCTTACACATTACGTTACTATCGAAAATAAATAGAAAAAGTATAATCTTCTAATCATCGCGCAAGATTGGGTTGATGACCTCACTTGGTACTGTGAACACAACCCACCACCCGTTCTATATGACTCGTAGCGACAAGATTATGGGGCTCCGAAGACGATACCTCTTTGTACTATTTCAGAAAAGGCTACTAAGGGCTGAATTCCCAAACGCAACTATATTTTTAAATCTCCGTTAAGTGTCATACTTTGTTTGTCACTTTTTAAAGTGTGTGGTTGCGACAGGAATACTTGAAAGAGCGTCTCGTGTATAAATATACTTTTTTTAGGAAAACGTACTTTTGGAGGATCAGCACCGCCTCTTACTTTAAAATGCGATCACCAATTGATCACTTTTTTGTGGTTACGGATGGGGAGCAGTTAAGTAGTAGAAGAGTATTAAAATACCCTCAACAAATGGCGATTCTCAGATTAATGTTGGTACTTCTGGTACCCTGCAGTCAGTCCCGATAAATGTGAAAGTTTGTATGTTTGTGTGTTTGGATGTTTGTTACTCAATCACACGAAAAGGGCTGAACGGATTTGGATGAAATTTGGCACACAGATAGTTTATAACCTGGATTAACATATAGGATACTTTTTTCCTGTTAGTCCGTTCCGAAAGCTAGTACGAAAGAAGTAGTCGAAGTTTACCTTTTTGTTAAGATATACAGGGTGGCAGAGACATCAACGCGCAACCTGATACCATAGCTTCAGTACATGAAACCAGAAACACTTGAAAAAAATTGCTGATTTAAGATAACCGCTGGAAAATTTCTACACCACTACTAGAATCACGTGCTGAATTCATGGTTACAGTTTCAGCGTCGATGTCCCTGCCAACCTGTATAGACAGGGTGGCTTGTAGTACAGTAACTAGATACAAGGATGAAATAAATAAAAATATCACTAGGCTCAAAGTCCGTCTAGAAACATTATGTCCACGACTGACTCATACTTAAGTAGGTACCTGCTACGATAAACAGCTGATGGCATTTTTCCACTAGTAAACACAGTCGTAAGTATTGATAATATTGTGTTTTATTATTCATTGTGTTGCTACTAGAAGAGTCTAGTCTGTCAAGTGGTCGCAAGTGAGAATGCCGAGCATGGCGTTCTGGGGCGAGGTGTCATTGGGTTGAACCTACTGCTACTGGAAAATTTCCAGTAGCAGTACTGGAAAATTTCCAGTAGCAGTGGGTTCAAACCATGGAATTTTCCAATAGTTGCTCGTAATCTCCCGACTGCCTCGTTGGTCTAGTGGTCGCAAGCGCTACTGCTGAGCATGAGGTCCTGGGTTCGATTCCCAGGTCGGGCAAAGTGTTATTGGGTTTTTCTATCTGAAATTTCTCAGTAGCAGCCTGGAGTCTGGATTTGTGCCCGGTTGATGGCAATCGCCCCCTATTACATACATCTGCCCAACCCTTTGGGGAAACAAGGCGTCATGTTATGTTATGTTGCTCGTAATCTGGATTTGTGTCCGGTTGATGGCAATCGTTTTTTTACCCCTAAGGCTTGTGCCAAAATGTGGATGAACTGGTGGAGCTATCCCAGTTAACCAACTCGACCGCAAAAGCAATCAAATGTATACTTTAATTATATCGTGGAATAGCGACACTATTATTTATTGTTGCTACAGGTTCACATTCACAGATTTATCCTCATTTTTGCATAATACTTGAGATCGATTCTGTTTGATATCTGAATCTAGGGTCTATTGCAAAAGCTACATTAACGATGAAGTACCAAATAACGAATAAAACAACATAATACAATAATGTAATCCTAATTACAAGTGATGCTAAACAACCGTAATTACCGACGTCATTAGGCGCTTCCTTAATGAATGATACGGCAGTTTCATCTGATATATTAATGAGTTTGTACATAATGCCTGTCAAGTGACGATATTCATGTTATTATCATTATTCCGGGGTTGAACAACGTTAGCAATTCTAATTTGTATGTAACTGGATTATTATCTTTGAATTAGGTACAAGAAATGCTAGTGAATTTCCGGATGTTTTTTGGAGTCCGTTAAAAAGGAGGTATTTTTTCAAATAAAGACTAGGCCTTCTGAAATTCCGGAACAATTAAATACAATTCAAGAAAGAAATTGTATTTTTTATTTCGACTCTCCTTTTTTTTTCGATTTCCGTTTATTTTAGTCGAAATAAAGTATGAATGCCCGTTTTCACATTCACTAAGTGACTGCTGAAGTGTACTGTTGGAATTTCAACGCTAGGATTCAGCGCTGAGAGTTGAAAATCCAACAGTGCACTTTTATTTAGGGATTCATTTAAGTGTCACTTAGTTGTCAGTGAAAACGGGCATAAGAGTCTCGTATCATACCCTAATTTTGGGGCCAGCGTGTCATGTCGTCTTCCAAAACATCATACTCACCTTATTTCGAGCCAGATCCTCTTTCACACAATCTGTAAATCGTTTCATTGGTCTTCCTCTTCCCTAATCTAAGATGATTCGTAATATCAATTACCTAAATAAGTGGTTTCATTTAAGACCACTTAGCATGCAATTTGGTCCATCAGATTTCCCAACGGTATATGTAGTCTGCTTTAAAGTAACATGCAGCTGTATCATGGGTTTTACCGATGAATCGACTCAATCGATAACTGACTGGTCTCGCGTTTAGGGTTGCCAGGTGTCCGGCCAAATATACACAAGGCCGGCCTGCCCGGCGTTTGTTAGGCTTTTGGTCTACCCCGCCCGACAAAAGATGCCCGATTATCGATTGTTTTAATTACTTTCAATGTAATGAAGAAGGCTAATTATAGATTTTTAAGAAGTTACATTTTTTTTTGGTAAGAACAAAAGGTGGTCCGAATGATAAGATTAAGAGTAGAGTAAGTCTCAAATAACAGTAATAAAAACAAAAGTTTTTTTTTTTTCTTTTAAAAACTAGTATGTTAGGCTTTCAGGGCAAAATGTCCGGCTTAATATGAATTGGTGTAAGACTTCTATTTTTGGGCCTGGCAACCCTACTCGCTGTTAGCCGACGTTCGCACGGACGTAATAAAATCGCGCGCATTTTATCGCGCACTGGATTTCCAACTCTCGGTGTCCAGCCGATCGTTGAGAATCCAACGCGCTGGGACGTACTCTCGTTCCAGCGCGTTGAAAAACACTCTGTTGGATTTTCACCTCTCGGCGCTAAGCAGAGCGTTGAGAATCCAGTGCACGAAAATAAATCGCTGCCATTTTATTACGTCCCTGCGAACGTCGGCTTAGTGTAATTCCGCATATATGTTACACGTGTTATTACACGTTCTGTAGTAAGAAAAAAACGCAACTGAGATTTGTTATTGCAAATGGCAGAACAGGAATGTAAGATATTGTGTTATTAATAACAATTTCACGTGACTACGATTGCTTTCTTTAGTAATATTATTTTTACATACAATTGTGATGCTTCTCTGACTGTCCATGAGTTCCCTTATAAATTGACAATCGGCCGATAAATCTCAAACAGAATTGAGTTGTCAATAGTGTTAGACCCTAAAATCAGCTCACTTCACTTTTTACTGAATATATCGGCAGTTAATCGATGTGTTCGCAGGCCAAGTTTCGGTTCCACAAAATGTATGACTCCATTACTATAGCCATCGCGAAACAATATTTGAGCCTGCTATTGAAAGTTTCCCAACAGTTTTTTTTTATATTTTTATTATAGATGCTTTTAACGTGCACGTCTTTCTACATTGTTCTCACATGTATAGTTTCAACATGAATGATGTGACCAATATTTTGATTTAAAAGAGTGTCCGTGGAGTTTCTTGCCCGTTCTTCTCCATAGGTACCTATTACTCTTTGGAATGGGCAACTAGCTTCATCTTTCTGACTGACCAACCCCTTGACAATTCAAAAGTACCTGTAATTGGTTTATTTGAAATAAATGCTTTGAGTTTGAATATAAAAACCATCCTTCTCATCGATTGAAAGATCTCGAGGGAATTTCTCGTGGGATGTGGGATCTTTCTTCTTAAACACTTTAATATAATCGACGAATTCTGTAGAATCTTATTTATTCTCATGAATTCGTTTTGTCTCCAATAACATATTATAATCATCATAGCAGTGATAGCCTAGTGGTGTGAACGTCAGGCTGCCAAGTCATAGGACTTCATTTCAAACCCAAAGGGAGATCGTGGCCCCCGGCAACAGAGCAACCGAAGGAACACGAGTGGGTTTTAGTCAGTAAGAGTCTGCTGACACGTCCTCCCGCTCCGCCCAGAGCGGGAAAAGTTGTTTGATAAATTCCCACCAAAAAAAAGGCACTCACCTCTGACTTTTCGGATTCATGTGCGTATTGTATAATTATCACTTGCTTCAATAACGGTAAAGGAAAACGTGAGGAAACCGGCATGCCTGAGAGATATTTCTCGACGGTATGCGTAGCCAAGTCAGAGGCCCATGAGCGGCTTTAAAACTCTGACACCTGGTTAGTCACTAACACATCAAAAGAAGAAGATCATCATCATCTTCCTACCCTTTTTAACTATTTTGGGGTCGGCCTTCAGTCTGTACAAATGCAGCTGAACACCAGTACTTTACATGTAGCATCTACCTTTCTAACTTCGACAACCCAGTTACTGGCTTACTGGGTAAATACGGTACCCCTTACTAAGACTGGTTGTCAGACTTTCAGGTGTCTTACTGTCCGTAACGACTTTCAAATACTAACATAAAATATAAAACGCGTATAAATCTTCCGCAGACGGATAACAGTTATATTTTATACTGTTACTATGTTACTCGTCTCGAACCGAACATCTCTCGGGGCACATTTTTTATTTGAACCATTAGGTTTCCATCTAGAATCGAGTACGTAGTAACTGGGATATGTACTACCTTGAGTTAAATGGGTTTAGAGTGGTACTATCTAGGTAATGCTATTATGTATACCTTGCCTTATCTTTACATCGGGTACTGTCATAGTTATTACGAGATCTAGAACGAAAGTAGTCCGAACTCAGTTTAATTTTACCAGCGAAAATATTTCATTTTTAAAAGCTCGCTCTTTGTGATCGCTTGCATTGCAGGTAAATGATTTATTAATTGGATGTCAGAAGAGAATGTTGAACTCATTTTTATGAGCGCTTCATACGTTTTAATAATATAGTAATTTTGTAGAATATACTTCATGAAAATCAACGTAAAATATTGTACCTGTTTTTATTACAAAATTAATACCTTGTACAGTTATGTCTGAACCATACGAGAATAATTTTACTTTGATTCCTCATACAGTTTTAAAAATAATCGTGTCTGTTTGAAACTATAAATTGTACAAAATTGGTACCAAATCCGTTAGCATAGGGGACACCTTTTCCAATTACTTGTACTTGTTGACAGGCCAACACTGTCCTCCCATACCTATTAACAGTGTAATTTGAAAATATTGTAAAAGACAATTATTTTTAAAACAGTAACCGTGGAGTCTTGCCGACTGTTCCCCATAGGAAACGACCAATTGGAACTGTGCACCTAGCTTCTGACGTTTCATAAGTGTCCAAATATGTTTATATAAAATAAAATATTTTTATTTTTGGCTACCTAGAGTGCCTTAAGAAAATACAGGCCGTTAATCCTGAGTAAGTAAATTACTACGACTAGCAATACCAATCAAACGTACATTTTGCCACTACAAAGTTCTAAAGGACACGCTCTTTAGAAGGACGTAGGTAGTACTATCGAAGAAACGCATATCTATACACCGTAAGGACTATTTCTGCTTGCAGTGCTCGGTCGCTATAGGAAGCGGCCGTTAAACAGATGTGGTCATCGTGTTCACGGGATTTTGTTTTCAAACTGCTTACATATGCGTTTCTTCGATAGTACCTGCCCGGTGAACTAATTCACCGCGTCGCATTCCATCGCCCCTCCGCGTTTTTACTTCGTTTTCACTTAGCGTCCTTTTTGCTCTGCTCCTAAAGGTCGTAGCGTGATGTTACATAGCCTTCCTCAAGAATTGATGGAAGAATTTTTCAAATCCTGCTGGTAGTTTCGGAAATTAGTTCTGGGAGATTATCCCCTACATACAAACTTACAAACTAACAAAAAATTTTTTAGGTCTTAATTATAATATTTTTTCTTTATTTCATCTATATATTATTTATATGTTTAAATATATTTATTAAATATATATATATTAAGTAGTATAAAGATAGAAAAGGTTGACCCCCACACTGTTTGAAGCGATACAACAGAATAAATAACAAGTGAGGACCCATCTTTAAACATACGTTACTAAGCTCCTATTTTTTCCGACCACGTTTACATAAAAACTACATAAATATTTCAATTTGTATTCAGTGTATTGCCTGAGTACTTCACTGCCGGATAGAAATGCTATAGGTGGATTATAATTTTATTCGTATTCCGTCCCCTTGTATAGATCTATCTAGGGAGGGACGGCTATAAAAAAAACTGGTTGTCTGTAGAGGAATTGAGTGACGTAACGCTTGTTTTTCTAAGAAGGAGATAAATAAAATGAAGGTCTTGTCTTTCAAGATACACTGACAAGATATCGTCAATATACTCTTGCCAGTTTCATAATATCTGGTTGGTTTTTAAGGTTCTCAGATACACTCGCAGTGATCTGATTCGACAAAGTTGAAGAACCCTCAGTTTAGGAAGAACGTCGTTTAAACTAAGGTGTTTAAACGACGTTCTTCCTAAACTGAGGGTTTACAAACATAATCTTTAGCAAATGTATCAATATGCAACAGAAATAATCTCCGGTGCATACACCAGAATCCGGCTAGTAAACTTTAAAGGTTCGTCCAAAAAAAAAACAATATTATTAAAAGTCCAATCAGAACTTCGGAACGCAACATCATTTAACATTTCGCTCAGGTACACGATTGATTTTTCGTCGAAAAACATGGCTGACATTAACTCTTGCATACAAAATTGAAGCGATTGTTCTGTCGATGTCTTTTGGCCATAAATGTCGGTTTTGGATCCTAGATTAATTGTTACTATATTTGCAACGAGATTTCTATCGATACGCTGTCTAACCAATCTGCCCTTTCCCAACTATGTTGGGGTCGGCTTCCTGTCTAACCCGATGCACCTGGATATCATCAGTATTTTACATGGAGCGACCGATCTGACATCCACAACCCAGTTACTGGGCAATACAATATTGTTTTTTTTTTAATATGGTACCCCCCTACTTTTTTGTGTGGGAAATTAATAAATAACTTCTCCCGCTCTGGGCGGAGCGGGAGGATGTGTCAGTCTCTTACTGACTAAAACCCATCCGTGTTCCTCCAGTTGCCTGTATGTTGCCAGGGGCCACGGTAACCCTTTCGGACAAACACGCAACCCCGGCAGGCATCGGCCCATATGGTCCCCCCCCCCTGGTCGACCCTTTAGTAAGAAGACTGGTTGTAAGATTTCTGACTACCCGTAACGACTGTCAAAGATCTACTGATGACATCCGGGACCAACGGTTTAACGTGTTTTCCGAGGCACGGATGTGGTCTCAAGATGGTCACTCATTCACGCGTAACTTAACCTTGATCAAACTCAGAATCTACTGGAGAATCAGTACCAGTAGCAGTTCTTATACGCTGTCTAACCGAAGACCGAATTTACTCATTATATGTATAAATATCTCTAAGCTACTTCATTTATGTATCAATGTTTTCGGATCTTACAAAATAAATAACCTATCCAATAATCTGTAATTCCGGAACCAAGATAAGAAACGCAACACTACACCATACCGAATCTTATCGAATACAGTTAATACGCACCGGATCCCCATAATGAAATGAAATTGCCTGACCGTCTGAGCGATATAGCCGATGACGTAAGCAACGCATAAAAGGCTCGGAAGGGACCGTTTAACGGAAACAATGCGTAGTTAAACCTCGTTTTATACCGGATAACGGCGAGGTACAAACTTAGTTCAAAGTTAAGGTATGTGGGGAGCCTGGGAGGTATTTCCTCGTAAAGTAAGATGGATGTTTTTGTTGACGGCTGTAGAATTAGGGGTGTAGGAATAAACATGTTTTTTTTTTACAAAGTTGGAGGTTGCCTGCTTGTCTAAATTATGTGCATTTAAAGCCTTCACAAATGACGGTATTTAAATGTTTTTATCGCAGCCTTCGCATCTAACCGGCTTGTAATTTTGGTTTTCTTTTTTCACTACAGCATCAGCTCTTACAGTCGTTTCAGTGGTTCTCTGTAAAGCCATATATATAGTCTCACTTCTACTATGTTACTTTTAGAATATATACAGCTATTTTATTCATGAGACCTGGCGAAATGTGGGTGTGCTGTAGGTAAACCTCTGCCCAACCCTTTGGGGGTGATGTTATTACATTCTCCATAAAAAAATATACGTATCTCCCATACTTACTTGACTTCAAGCAGTATGCCAGTGAACATAGAAATATCACTTGTAACTTGGGAGTTCTATTCAACTCACATACAAACATAAAGTTAGACTCATGGTTAGTTGTTGCTGTTGTTTAGTTCTTGGCATCGACTCGGCACATTAAAACGTACCAATACTCTAAACATAGCTAGTATAGCACAGTGCATCTATTTACTAGATAGGTATTGAAGTATATCGAAAACGACATCCGAATTATCTATAAGTAGTGCCGGATGGTTGGTTCCAAGCTTGACTTCAGCGTTTAATGGCATTAATTAGCCTAGCCCCCTTCTATTTCATGTAAATTCACCCTCATTCTGCATACTCCTTTGGGAAATTCTGGCGTGATGTTATGTTTATCTAAGCTGCATGTCTGCCGTACCGCAGTTTGGGCCATAAAGAGGTGGTTCCATTCTCGGCGCACTGCGAAAACGCTACTGTAAGTAGTCAATATTGGTAGACTGTGGCTATGCATAGCTTAACCGTTCAGGAAGATTTGACTAAACAATGGCAGTATACAACTAACACCTTCGTTAATGGCCGATGTGTTAACATTGTTGAACTTTGCAAAGGTCTGCTATTGGGCCAATGTTTGACAAGGGTTTTGGGTTGTTGGAAATGGAATAGGAGCAAGTAGATGTGTGTGTAAATACGAAATAGTTATACGTTTAGTACGGACACAATACAGTATGCATTATGGTACACCATATGAACAGCTTTAAATGCAAGAAAGATAGAATTTAGGGTACGTTTTAAGTTTCTTTCTTTGGTTAAACAACTCGTAAATACAGAAAACGTTTTCGAATGATCCAGTGAGTCGGATGTGGTTCAGTGCTGGCTTGTGGGTAACTGTTGGCGTCGACCAGGAGAGGGTAGAATGGGCTCTGTCTGTGAAACCGCCCCGAAGTGCAGGTGCTGTGCCAAGGTCGCTGATGAGGCTGAGGGTGATGACTAGGAGTGCGCGTTCGCTGCATGCTGGTGGTCAGGATACCCGTTGAAGCCGTGGGTGCTGGCTGGCTGTGTGACTCACCTCACGAAAGTTTGCGGGAGTGATGATGATGACGTCGTCACGTTAAAGTAGTTGCACGAAGGCTGCGCTGACGTGATCCTTCTGGGATTTTCTTTCCACTAATCGTCAATGTAGATCGTAAGAAAAGCCGCTCTGTACCCCCCAAACAGACAGACAAGGCGAATTTTTCCTACATTGTTTTTCCCACTATAGTTTCAATAAGATTAACTTACCGTTTCCATCATAACTGCTTATAAATATTGTACTGTATAACGCTTCCTACAGAGCACAATTCTGAGAGGTTCCCGCTATAATCTTGATGGATATTGCCTCACTGCTGGCAGGTGGATTGATGGAAACAGTGTAATGTTATTACTATGGAGGTTGATATTGATGATGGTCTGCCTCCGTAGTTGTAGCAATTGCAGTAAGCTACATAGATATTTCGAGTGGCTCTGGTGGGTAAATCCAATTGTTCTTGACAAATTTACTTCCATCTGCGTTCTTTTAATTTGAAGCCATAAAAGCGAGAGAATCCGTTTTTTCTACTAGAATGTCATCTAGGAAGCATCCCGATATAAAGTGTGAATCTCTATAATGTGCACATATCGAAATGACAGGATCTATGATTCATTTCATCGACGGGAAAAAAAAAACGAAACGTTTTTTATATTTTTATGGAAGTAAAAAAAAATGTAACACAACGGTGTAACTATTAAACTGAATTATCTATCGCGATGAAACAAACTCCATAATGATTGAAAGTAATTAAGCGTCCTCATAAAATGAAAATTATGGAAAAAAAACTACCCTCAATTGAAAATAAACATGTATTTTTTTTTTTTTCAAAAATCTTTCTCATAATTTTTTACAATATTTGTAAAATTTCTCAATAAGACGCCAAACAAAAAAGTATTTTTTTTTAAATATTGTTACCGTCGATAAAATTTAAGCATAGATTCCCTCATTTCGATATGTGCACATTTAAAGACTCGCACTGTATGTATGGTGTCCGATAAAAGGTATAATCGGCCTAGCTAGTATTCATCAACATTTAAACCGAAAGGCGTCCACTGCTAGACATAGGCCTCCATCAAGCGTCGCCAGTTTGCCACATCGACTGATGCTGTGCATCTTGCATCCAGCTGATTCCTGCGGCCTTCAACTCATCGGTCCACCATGTGGGGAGGCCTTCCACCTAGATAGTAATATAGTTTTAAAAAAATTCAATTGAATTGTTATAGCTCTTACATCATTACACTCAACCGTGATGATCATATAAAATTATTCAATAAGAACCATATTAACAGCGTATTTCCATTTCTACCGTTTCTTTGTTAAGGAAAAGTTAACAGCCTTTGGAAGTATGATTTACGATACATTGGTTTCCATAGAGCCCTTGTTATCGCTGTAGAAGGTTTTCGTATTTTGCGTAACATTCTTTTATGTGGCATTATGTATTTGAATGTAGGGCAGCGATTGTATGAATGTGAGCTTATAAGAAGTACTGAAAAAAAAGGTTGTTATGCTTAAGTATTTTCTTTTTTAGGGTTCCGTACCGGAAAAAACGGAACCCTTAATAGGATCACTCGTGTGTCAACCAATTTAGTTGAAATTTGGTGGTACACATATGAATTTCTGTAAGTCAAACACGGAGATGTAACGTAAATAAATGAATTTTGAATATGGGAGTCACTTTACGGGGGCAAATTGGAAAATTTTAAAAAAGTTTGGCAAACTTTACCGTGTGACGTATAAAATGAAAGGGCTTGTTTTGAGGATCTCAAATACTGTACTTTTATCATTTTAAAATAAATACTTTTGGAGATATTAAGGAAAATTTATGAAAACTGACCATTCCCCCTTGTCTCCGAAACTATTGAGCCTAAAATGTTGAAAAAAAAAATACAGAGAAAGAAGTCTGGTCTTAAAATAACATGGTGAATCTCTCGACATTGTGCGAACAGTTGCAATATATGGGAGAACTTGGGAAAAGTTCATCTCAACCACAGAACCCTTCATTATGCGTGGTCTGACACGCTCCTGACCGTTTTTTTTTTCTTTTTGAAATCCTGATGTAAAATTTATTTTATACTAACAAAGTTCTAATAGGATAACCGCTATGAACTCAAGACACAGCCGCTCATGAAATAAAATCTTCATTGTTTTTTTTCTCTTTTGTAGTAACTTTTGTATTACTTCTGTGGTCTAGAAAAGGAGGTCTAATACTGCCTAAACCTGAATCACTATAAAGGACTCTATCCCGAATAATTCCAGCACAAAATAACACTAACCCGAATCACTTTATTCCTAATGAAAGCCAGCCCGAATCATTGGATATGTTAGGGCTATTTCGGCCATATTGTTTCCGTTTTTGCGAACAGTCCAGTAACTGGGTTGTGGAGGTCAGATAGGCAGTCGCTTTATGTAAAATACTGGTATTCAGCTGCATCCGGTTAGGCTGGAGGCCGATCTCAATATTGCTGAGAAAACAAAATTTAAGGTAACCTATAAAAAACCGAAATAATACCTGTATACTCTATACCGGTTCCTTCCTTGCTTGTAACCTCTTATTTTTCAAATATTTTTCTGCCAAGATGAAAGAATCCAGTTGGAAGTCTTCTCGTACCTTTTTAAAAGCAATTTTCTATAGTTTCCTGAAAGGTGCGTTAGTCCCCTGGGACTTTGGCCCTCGTAATGTAAAACGTGACGCGATGTATTGATTTTCAGGGACCGTTTTAAATCATACTGGAGTGTCTTCCATCTTCTTCGGGTCTTTGGGTTTTTTTCTTCATTATTTTGACTTGTAAACAACATCCTTTGATATTGGTTATCGGTAAAATCTAAATTGCGGATATCAATGACGTGAAATGAGACACGTTTCTACTTTATCTCTTAAATTGGTAATACATTAACAAGCTTCTTGAGACAAAGGTAGACACTTTATATCACTGTTTGAATTTTTGAATATAGAGTATGTCATGAGGTCATGAACGAAAGTGCTGGAAATGATGACAGTTTTATTTACGAAAGGTCATTAATATAGTAAAAAAAATATATAGTCTACAGTAAATTTCTTGGTATAAATTTGAAAACTGTTTAAAATGTATGATTGATTTATTTTCAAGAAAGCAACAATCTACCTTATAAAAATGCTAATTTTATTGCGGATGATAAAAAAATAGGACTTTTTTTTAAAACCATCTACCTTTTATGAAGACCTTGTTTTGTTCTGCGTTCAGCGTTCAATGGTCAATTTAAATTGAAATTGCGGTTAACCTCAGGGTAAAACTAAGTTATAAGACATACAGGAAAACCTATATTTAGATCGATATGAAGTTTGAACAAAATATATTATAATATACTATTTGTTAATATCGGATTTTTATTTCACGCTTCGTCTCGAAAATTCGGAGCGCTGATACTCCAAAATGTTCTTTCAATGTGAAAAAATCTTGAATAGCCCCTTTAGAGGTTCGAGCGGAAGATTTTATATTACCTGAGTAATTAATATATACAGGAGCGTATAAAAAATATACCAACCTTGCCAAAAGATTTCCGGTAGACTCAGGCCCCTCCAATTACGAAGATATATACCGACCATATCCTTGGGAAGCGTTGATTACATTGTAAGACAGAATTAATAACCAGCCGTGGGTGGGGTACTGTTGCCCATCTTGCTAACATAAGCCCTTAATCGCTCTCTTGACACCCATGGGAACGGATCTCGTGACCGGTAATTGTAAGGGTCGAATTTGTTAACTCGTCATGCACATTGTGTATGCAGAAACCTTTGTCTGGCAAATATATAGAACGAAGTTTTCGGTTGTTTCGTTTTGAAGACGCCATTTTTAACTTGGTTTGCTTTTATGTCACATCTTGATACCTGGTGGTAGTATACTTAAAATATTTTTTGTACTTAAAAATTAATGGGGGAGGGGCTCGTGGCTAAGTAACAGTCGCACGAGTCAACAGATCAGGTAAAGCTACGTTTGCCGCGGTCAATTGGTGGATGGGTGACCATCATAACATACCGAGGCCATTGGTCCCGGCTGGCGTTCTTAGATCTTTGATCTTTTGTCGTTACGGGTCATCAGAAACCCGAAAGTCTGACAACCAGTCTTACCAAAGGGTATCGTGTTACCCAGTAAATGGGTTGTGGAGGTCAGATAGACAGTCGCTCCATGTAAAATAGTGGTATTCAGCTGCATCCGGTTAGATTGGAAGCCGACCCCATTTTAGTTGGGAAAAGGCTAGACCGATTGATTTATACTTAAAAAGAAATCCCAAAAATGATAGAATTTTGTCTTGGCTAACCAAACATTAGTTATTAAAGAATTTGTAAGGAGTTTTGTCAAGAGTGACTACCCTCTTGACAAATGTCCTTACAAATTCTGTCATGGCAACACACCTGTGAGTTAGAAGCATACCAAACATTTTTCCAAATATGGCGTTGATTTAAATATAATCGGTCAATAGGAGGCTTATCAAGCTATGATGTTTCAGTAATACCGTAGCATGACATGACGAAGTATAATATTGTAAGTGTCTACACGTAAGTAGTATAATAAACACGTCACGATAGGAAATATTTATGAATCTTTTGTTCTAACATTTCTTAGTAGTTTATTGCTTGGTGATGGTGAGGTACAAAAATTTTTACTAAGGGATTTCGTTGAACCTGGGTTTTTCATACCAAGTTTGAACCGAAAATGGGCGGTCTTCGTGTATACTACGAACTATTGAGAACAGCTTATGCTATGACAAAAACAAGAACTTGACACTTGAAACGGAATTTTTCGGGCATAAGGTGGTTTCACAGCTGTCCGGGAGACCCGCACGGGCCATCCGCAAACGGGAGACCCGTACGGGTAGTGCCCGCAGTGTTCTGAAACGAGGGAGTTAGTACGATACGGTTGCTAGCGCTGTAAGGGCTCTACTTGGAGCGGGTCGCGTATGGACCAATCCGCGTCGCTGTGAAACAATGTTCTAGCGCTCCACGTGTGTCTCCGTTCCGGGATCCCGTACGGGCGGCCCGCACGCGTCTCCTGGACAGCTGTGAAACCAGCTTAACACTTTTTCGTTACGTGATGATTTCTACCACCGAAGCCGCGTTGAAGAACTTCGTTCTAAAAACTTTTGCCAGTTAGCAAGGTGGTAAAGCGGCAGACTGCCCAGGGTGTGTCGGTCGTACTTGGGTATCGCCAATAATGGACTTTAATTGCCGTCTAATACACAATGCAACATTCTGATTGAAAACGCTGCTGTCAAATTTTATGCTGGTTGATGTACTAGTTTGACCAATAATCAATCGATCATTTATTTTGATAAACATGGTATGGTTACAGATAGTATGTTGTCTAAAATATGTGCACTATGTTTTGCCAATATATGGCGTACAAAAATAACATAAACAAGCAATTAAAATTAAGGTGGCATGCTAATAGGTTACATAAGAAAAAAAATCTATGTAAAATATGTCATTTAGGTAAAATGGTCATACAATTTTAGATAAATAAACACATACATACTTAATTAATAAATAAAATCATAAGTGTTTAATTATGCGGGGTTGCGGTTATTGTCCAAAAGGGTTACCGTGGCCCCTGGCAATATAGGCAAATGAAGGAACGCGGTTGGGTTTTAGTCAGTAAGAGTGACACGCCCTCCTGGTCCACCCAGAGCGGGAGAAGTTATTTGATAATTTCCCAACCAAAAAAAAGTGTTTAATTATTAAATCGGAATCGTCATACCTCTGTTTATCAGTAGTAAACTCAGAAACATCTCTATAAAAGGAATTTAAACAAAGACCTCTTAAAGGATTCCAGACACTCTGTATTAGTAAAATACATTAAGTAAGAAGCTCTGCGCCTGAAGCTTATCCCAAAAGCAAATAAACCACTCCACAGTAGTCTAGTTCTCGTTAGTCTATATTTAGAACAGCCAATCCAATATTAAGTATTTCATTAATACAACAGTCAACACTGAATCTGACGTCATCAAATGACGTAGGGCCTAGGTCGCATAGAAATGTAATCTAGAACTTTAGAAGGTAATCTGTTATAAAATGAATTGTATGGAATCTTTGTTAAGGTTTTATAGCGCACCTGTGCATTATTCAGTATGTTAGAGCTCGTATCTAAGGGTAAAGCGTCCGACACTTGGCGTTATTAAATTTAACAGCAGTAAAGTAGTTTGTTTGGAAAGTACTTCCACGATTCCTATTTATGACACCATGGGACAAAAAGTCTGTATGCACAGGACTTAGTAACAGTGAGGTGTTTCTCAAAACATAAGGCTGGATTTCAAGTATCTATGAGGTGTGAAATTCGGCGTAAGATTTTGAGGATTCCCCGAACGCCCCAATTTTGGTCACAACGACGTCATTCCGACGAAATTAGGGCCAATAACGTACTCGTTTATCTCATATCAAATACGGTATTTTAATTAAATCATTTACAACTAAATTGGGAAGGAAAACGTGAAGCACATTTTAACTCTCAAAAATTTCCACATCGTATTTGTTTTTTAGCCGCTTATCTTATCGTGTAATTGTATAATGCGACCTAATTTTATGAGTCTAAATGTCCTAGGCAATAGTTTGTTGTTCACGGATTTCGAAACATGTGTTGGACTATATGCCATTTTGAACATCTATGTAGTCCATCAGACAAGAATTTAATCATCGACAATGAAAGGTGGCGGACTGTGTTTAAAAAGGTTCTCCTTGTAATTTAATTTGGGGATCAACAAGTTTTGAAGTCAATTGTATACTTTGATTAACACGGATCCGAGAATTGGGTGGCAATATCTCGACTTTGCCACTTCTCTCAATTCTGTTCAAGATCTAAGTAATTTGTAGGTATCTTGAATTCAAGCATTCGCTTTTATCTTGCCATTCCAATAGAACCGGAATCGATTTTATTTCACGTTCTCTATGACTCAAATGGAACATATTTCGACTTTTATGGAAGTATGTTTTTTATTAGATTTGGTTTTTTCCATGCTTATCTAATGTGTTTGGATGTTATCCTCAAGTTTCTGCGGCAAGGTGGGCTTCCTCCTTTCTTTGCAACTCATATTTTTCTTTTCCTAGAATTGACATATGACAATATTTACTAACTTTTAATTGATGTTGTTGACTTTAATCAATTCTATTAATTAGTAAATTTTGACATTCAAAAGTGACAGTGACTTTGACTTTAGAAGTTTCAACATTATCGACTTTTCTTCTGATAAGTCACTGCTTTTTCATCTTACATTTAACTTTCCAACTCATTCATTAAATTAGTTCAACTCTCATCTTAAACATTCAATAAACTCCATTATTCCTGTCTTTCTTCTGTCCTATTCTAGTTAAAATTTAATTTCAACAAAATGCAACGAACATCTGCTTTCAATTGAAACTGATGCACTTAGTTTTGATACCGTTGGGAGTTTCATTCGCTCTGCAAAAGGGAAAAGAGCGACGGAGCATACATCCGCGACGCTCCGGGTCACGGTAGATGCTGTGAACATAGCGCGGCCTATGTTCACAGATATAAAATATCTAGATTTATTTCTACTATTGTTATTTTTCTATTAGAGAGCATTTAAGTACTTCTTTCTGCCTCTCTGCTTTTGATAAAAAAAAAAACAAATTAAGCGTGTCTGTAATGTCAAAATAACAGCTCTTTACTAAATGCATATGAAAGTATAAACGGTACTTATAGCAAAAAAAAAAACAAATTGTCTGTCTGTTTGTTTGATTCGGCTAATGTCCGAAACAGCTTGACCAATTTTGACGGAACTTTCACTGACAGATAGCTGATGTTATAAGTAGTTACTTTTACGGGCGGGCAACAGCTAGTCATACATACAATCAGTATTCGTTTCGTGTACAATAGGCCGCTCGTCAGTGGTAGCAGAACCAGTATAACCTGGACTCGCATTCTATTGAAACTGTAATATGCTAGGTCAGCTCAAGATCAAAGTGTGACCATCGACGTGCTGTCTACTGCACCTACTGCACGCTTAGCATGACGACAATAGAAACGGGTTTGTCGACGGAAGAATAGACAAAATGACAGATCAACAATCACAATCTGTCATTTTGTCTATTCTTCCGTCGACAAAACCGCGTCCTCATGTTTAGCTGCTGTCGTTAGATAGTAAGTTTTAAGTATTGATAGTGCACGCAGACTTGACGCATGAATTCTCTGGACCTAGAAAAGATAACTAGTAACATAACATCACGCATGTAATCCTCGAAAGGTTAGGTAGAGGTGTACCTAGTATAGTACACTAACATTTTTCCAGTTATGTTTAAGTCCTATTGTAATTGGGGGCGAGCTTATTGCCATCAACAAGGCACAAACTCAAATCTCGGGCTTTTTTTTTTTTTTTGAGGGTGGGAATTCATCAAATAACTTCTCCCGCTCTGGGCGGAGCGGGAGGGCGTGTCAGACTCTTACTGACTAAAACCCACCCGTGTTCCTTCGGTTGCCTTGTCGCCGGGGGCCACGATCTCCCTTTCGGTTTTCTTCGCAACCCCGGCAGGCATCGGCCCTAGTGGACCCCTTCAATTCTGCTGACATCTCTTTGAGGCGCGCGTGGAACACAACGCGCCGTCGACCCGGGCCTGGTCCTTATCGGACGGTGAGCCACCCATTGCTCACCGCCCGCAAGCCCGCGCCTACGGTGGCCGGAAATCGCCTCGCGATTCCCGACGCCCTGGGAAATCCCGGGCTGCTACTGAGAAATTCCTGATGGAAAACCCAATTCCGCATTCCCCGACCTGGGAATCGAACTTAAGATCTCATGCTCAGCAGTAGCGCTTGCAACCACTAGACCAACGAAACAGTCAAAACAAAAGATAAAAGCTCCCGCAATCAGGCGTGACGCGACACCTGTAATTGTCCTACCGTGAAATTTTCTTAGAAATTGTTTTATTAGAGTCGTGTCGCGTCTGTTTGGCGAGCCTTAATAGTTTTCAATATAACAAAAAAAATCACATTGAAAAATCAATACAGACTCATTTATGTAAGTGTCGCAACTCGCAATGATTCATCGATATTTTGTGTCCTGCGTAATTACGTTCGTTTGTTTTATTTTAGTCAAACGATTCAGATTATTTCTTATTTTCCTGAAAGAAAAATGAGAATGGCAGGTGACCCTTAAAGAAATGTCAGTGTTTATTAATAATTCATTATATTTTTATAATAATCTATCTATCTATACAAAAATGAATCTGTATTTCCCTTGGGCAGGCCATAACTTGAGAACGGCTGCACTAAATTGGATAATTATTTTTTGTGTGTAGGTGTAGGGTTGGTAGGTGCGCCGTAGTAAGTTCTTAGTGCTACCCGTGCGGAGCCAGGGCGGCCAGTTATTTTATTATATTTTTAAGGTTTTTCATAATATTTCGTTTTTGATCAAGCCGACTTGGAGCTGAAATGGAGGTACATCTATCTTAAGTAATATTACTTCCATAAAGATTTAAATTCAACTACTGCCTTCTATCTTTAATATTCATTACTAATTCACCGCACTTTGATGTTGAAAACTTTAATAATCTTATCAATATTTCATAAGATAACTTTAGATTACGTTCTACACTAGACCGGTTTCATATAGCAATAATTCGGCTCGTTAGAAAATATTTTACCGACTCTCAGTGAGTGCAAGTAAAATTTTATTAAAACGTTTTTTTTTTATGCTGGTAACATAAATTTTATGGCAAGCCTGACGCCAAGGCATTCACGCGCATTAATTAGGAAAGTTCTGTAGCGCAAAAGATAATTAAAAGAATTAAGTGACATTGAACATTATGAACGTGTTTTTTTATAGTTTTTATTTAAGTCTTGTTTTTCATGTGGTTAGTAATCAACCTGGTGTCAGAGTTTTTATGCCGTCAATGGACCTCAGAGTTGGCTACACATGCCGCCCGGTTGTCGGTTTCCTCACGATGTGTGTGTTCTAGTGAAAGTCATCATCTGCTTAGCCTTTTCTCAACTAGATTGGGGTCGGCTTCCAGTCTAACCGGATGCAGCTGAATACCAGTATTTTACATGGAGCGACTGCCTTTCTGAGCTCCACAACCCACATTTACTGGATAATACGATAACCCTTGATAAGACTGGTTGTCAGACTTTCGGGCGACTCACCCGTAACGACTGTCAAAGATCTACAAATTATAACCGGGACCAACGAATTACCGTGCTGTCCGAGCCACGGAGGGGTCTCGATACGTAACGGGTGGTTGGGTGGTTACCCATCTACGGACCGACCTTCGATCGACTCTTGCGGCTGTTTTTATTTAGCCACGACCCCCTTGAGTATGAGGCAAAGTATAGCAGTAAAATAATCGTTCTAAATCGAATTCAAATAAAAAGTTCATTTGAATATACACTTTCAGCTAAATGCATAGCTTTCTGGTAGATCATTGCTTAAACTGGAATTTATTGTATGTATGAGAATAAGGGACTCCTGGTGTATATAGCTTCCAAGTTCATTAATAAATATTGTGATAGCTTCCTACACTGAACCGCAGTTGGTTCTTGAAGCGGTTCAGTGTAGGAGCCATCACAATATTTTGGACAGGAGACTGCTCACTGCTGTCACTACGTAAAACTGTTAAGAAATGATACGTCATAGATGTATGAGTAACTGAAGACGAAAGTACACAGCCACTTTGGTAATATAAGAATGATTCAGAGTAAGAAACACGTTTCCCTTAAGGAAAAAAAGCGGAGATATGAAGAGCCAGTGATCATAATATTCTTGGCAATAGATGTATCTGTCTAGTTTTTAGAATTTATTTTATTAACGCCATCTCACAACCAGTACTAAACTATCTATTTACTGAAAAAATACTACGATGGAAAAGAAGGCAAAATTTGTTATCTTTTATTTTCTTAATTAAATTGTTTGCGAAGAATACTTAGCGTAGCGGACACAAAGGTCAATGCTCGGTGCTCTCGTTGGAAAAATGTTAAAATATTATGAAATGTGTAACAATTACTCGCATAATAAATAACCTTGTGTTTAATTATACCGCCTCATTAGTCTGGTTGTCTGGTGGCAGTGCGGCTGTGGACTTTGAGCTTACTTCGACTCCCAGATCTTGCGTATTATTACATTTGTCGGTTACCAAAATTCGAACGGTTTGACATTGGACATGTGCCCAAAAATTGCGATAGGATCGCTTCTTTACTGGGTTCTGTGTTGTAGAAATCTATATCATCATCAACAGAATGACTTATTTTTGACACAGTATTTTTGCTATGTTTTGAGAGATTTGTATCGACGAAAGAATAGACATAATGACAGATTCACAATCACAATCTGTTATTTTGTCTATTCTTCCGTCGACAAAACCCGTTTCTATGGTGGTCATACTACGCGTGCTGACATAACGATTAATAGAGAAGTATGGAAGAAAAAGAAATGCTGTGCCGACCCCAAAAATTCATTCTATCATCTTTATTAATACTGATTACGTGCAAAAAATGACGTCACGTATGTTATTGGACGCTGATAACACGTATCAAGGTTATCGGTCAATCTCTTGCGCAAACTCGCCGAACCCTTTTAACGGAATAGTTTTATCGTTAGGTAAAATAAAATTCTATGTTACATTTTTCCATTAAGTACTTCTTGTTAAATAAAGATTAGCTTTGCCCCGCGACTTCCGTTCCGCGTGGAAGTCAACTATATATAAAAATATATATTTTGTCACTCGGCATTTAATGTAGCTTTCTATCAGTGAAAGATTTTCTTTATTGGATTAGAGATAACCTCTTACAAAAAAGAAAACAATTTCACCTCCTAAATATTAGTTTAGTTAACCTCTTGATCCCTTTGGAATCTTGCATCAAGAATTGTTTGACTGCAGCACGCGTAGCATGACCACAATAAAAACGCGTGTTGTCGACGAAAGAATAGACAAATTGTGATTGTGAATCTGTCATTTTGTCTATTCTTCCGTCGACAAAACCCGTGTTACGCTTGCAGCTATATTTAATAGGAAAGGAATGAGAATGACACATTTCTCATTTAAGTTTAGAATATCAGGAAAACCCAAACGACATTCTTTCGCTCTTAAATTGAGCTCATTGATTGACTACACAATTTCAGTACAATTTTTTCTGTATTTATAATCTTGCACACATGCAAACTTGGTACAGTTTTAGCATTATTTAACAAACTATTTCATTAGGTATTTAATATAATAACGTTATAGACTTTAGACTTCCTGAAGCCACCTTTAGGTTTCAAGATTCAAACCGAACTGACTTAGAAGCTAAGCGACGCTCCAAACATCATGTTTCCAATTCCGTTCCGTTAAGAAACCGGCACTTATACGGTAACTGTCAAATGAGATACTTTTAAACTTCACGATTACACTGATACAAAAATCATTTGAGGCAAATCACATACTTTTAATTTTCTATTTATTTAAAATCAGTAAATATTATTAATATTTGGAAATCATGACAATTGTGAGTGTGTAGCTTACGGCCATATTCTTTCGGATTGCCGATTAGATTTTGATTCATCCGGAGATCTTCGTGAGGCGAGGTCGCGAGCCAATCACTAACCTACCTGAAATGTCAGTTCGGCTAAAAAGCTTGCCTTTCTAACTGCCTGTTTTGCTGAGAATTATATCATGATCTTACATAGTTTCATCGTTTTTCTTCAAAGTACATCCTATTTCGAAACCTAAGTTCATAAGGACCAAAAAATTGTTGATACCTAAATAAAATGCCACTGTACTTGAACTGTCTATTTGTCGTCTAATTCGTGGAACTCAAGACAGATAGTATCCTTACTTTCAATTTAAAAAGAAAATAACAGCAATGAACCTTAAATTCTCATTATAATTTCTTTTTCATTGTTAGCCGCTGCGAGTACCTAAATCTCACGCAAATTGTTCAAGAAACTCTTCCAAAGCGATTTACGCTTGGTGCATGAACAAAGTGGCAATTTGTTACTAATTATACTTTTATTTACAAGGACTCATTTAATTATGGGTAGGTAGGGACTTAGTAGGAATTGGCCACGAGGCAAAGAAATAAATATGGCATTGCGGCCATGATGCAGGTATAAGAATGTGGTCCCGCCTTCATTGGTGAACGATCGAGTAGATCTTTTTTAGATACGTTGTTCCTGGCAATGACTATACTAGATTTCGAATAGCTTTTTAATCAAATAATAATGGGTTATATGGCACCATACACAACGCTCTCTTTCGTATCCATTTTAGTTGAGGTCACCGATCAATTGGGCTTAGGAGACGTTATTCGCTGCGTTGAAAACGATTCGTCATCCGCCTCTCAGTATCCCAATTTATTAGGGGACGCCATAATACGTCTTTTTCTTCCATTCACATTAGCGTTCACTTCCCTTATACAGGGTGTCCGGTGGCAGAATTAGGATTTAAATTTCGAACTGTTTTCGAACCGTTAGCGGAGGGGCGGGCAGGGGGTCACGTTCGATTCGTCATTCGTGCGGGTTCCTTAGTCACGATGTCGCAGTGGACGGGTGAACAACGTGCGTTCGTAATCGAAGCTTATTTTAAAGCAAACGATTCCTGTGCTATTGCTCGTCGAAGATTTTGTTCGCGGTACAATATCCGACGGTTACGTGATGCGCCAAGCGAAGATTTGATTCGATTGTGGGTGCGGAGGTTTAGAAAAACAAGTTCAGCAGCAAATAATCCGCGGCCGGGACCCAGCCGAACGTCGAGGACTGATGACAACATCGAACTTGTCGCAAACAGTTTACGCGATAACCCGCGACAGTCCGTGCGTAAGAGAGCGGCTGCTCTAGGGCTCCCAAAAACGATTGTGCACGAAATATTGAAAAAGGACCTTAAACTTCACCCCTTTAAAATTCAAATTGTGCAAGCGCTTAAGCCTAATGATTACAATTTGCGCAAAAGTTTCTGCGAAACAATGTTGCAGCGATTTCGTACAGTGAACACAATCTTTTGGAGCGATGCCATGGCGCTTCTTCGTGATTTGTTCCCTAACAAATTGATAAGCCGTTTTGCTGACATCCCCTGGCCACCCAGGTCGCCGGATCTTACCCCCATGGACTTTTTTCTGTGGGGGTACCTCAAAAGTAAAGTTTATGAAACCGCCCCACCGACCATCTCAGCATTAAAAGAAAATATCGTTCGCGAGGTTAATGGCATCCCGACGTCCCTTCTCCAGCGAGTGGCGCGCAATACTGAAGCCAGATTCCAAGAGTGTGTCCGACGTGATGGTCAACATTTAGACGAAATAATTTTTAAGAAATAAAACCCACACTTCCCTTCTTTGTTATAGTCATTGAAATAAAAAAAATATTTTGCAGTTTTTTTATTATTTAATTTTGAAATCCTAATTCTGCCACCGGACACCCTGTATCTTTGTCATATTCATCCATTTCTTTTTTCTAGTTCGCCACTTTTGTAAACTGCTATATCCTACTTATTATTAA
This sequence comes from Omphaloscelis lunosa, assembly GCA_916610215.1. Lineage (NCBI taxonomy): Eukaryota > Metazoa > Arthropoda > Insecta > Lepidoptera > Noctuidae > Omphaloscelis > Omphaloscelis lunosa. The sequence goes on from OU744271.1 coordinate 4,802,586, forward strand.
GTATATTATACTATATTACATTATATACTATTAATTCCTTTATTACATTATTTATATATAAACGATATTTTTAAATATTAGAATAAAAAATATAAAAACATTTTAAAATATATAATTATTATTTATTATTCTACTAATATTAAAGTTTGTGAGGATGGATGGATGGATGTTTGTTACTCTTTCACGCAAAACCTACTGAACGGATTTGGATGAAATTTGGCACACAGATAGTTTATAACCTGGATTAACACATAGGATACTCTATGAGGGTGAAACCGCGCGGCGTTGCTAGTTCGTAGATAAAAGCTTTCTGGTAGCAAGAATTCCATAAGTCGTAAAGAGACGCAAGATTTTTTCCCAAAACTCGCAGAGGCGAAAATTAACTTTTGTTTGTTTCCGCAGCTTTAAAAGATTTATTCAGAACATCTCTTATTAAATGCTTTTGAATTAAACTCAACTTACATAAATTCCTGATACCGCAAAAACTCGACCGACCCTTACCTAACCCAGGTAAATCCTTAATTAAAGAAAGGATTCAGCGGAATTACGGCCGAGGCTCGGATACGATCCGGCGGACCGGAATATACGGAATACGCCAACTGTCACAGTTAGAACATAGAATAGGAGCATTCAGAAGGCCCACTAAAATGACAAAATGTTAGTAACATGGTCATATGCTTGTAGAGTCAAAAGCCTGCTTGACTCTCAAATACGTTCTATTAACTGAGGTTACTTCTTCAGCTAATCCATAGACTGTACTTAAAAATGTCAGCACAAGTTAGCTAGGGGTACTGTACTTACTTGTAGTGGTTTGAAGTATCTGTACTTGCCATTAGTAAATAAACGACAAAGTGCGAGTCGGACTCGTGCACGAAGGGTCCCAGTACCACCGTACAATATTTAACACAAAATATTATTATTAAATACTTATAATTTTTAACTTTTTATTTTTGTTGTTATGGCGGCCATTTTAGTACACTCTCTGTTGAATAAATTTCAAGTGTCTACCTATTTCGGTTTAAAAGATACAGCCCTGTGACAGACGGACGGTCGGACGGACAGCAGAGCTTTAGTAATACGTTGGTACCCTTTGTACGGATCCTAAAAATGACACTATTTAGAATCAATAGGGCACCCGGTATTGTAGTAGGGGTGCGGCTACCGAAGACTGGCTGGTATAAAACTTCTGTTGCTTTAACGCAGTTGTGTCGAAAAATGTATTTTCTCTATTCTATTTATGTTGATCTAATTAAAGAAACGTTGTTTTGTTCTCAGTGATCTTTCTGTATGTCATGTTAATTGTTTATTATTTGTTGAGATAATTGCTCATGGAAATATTATGACGATGTAAGGACACTAAAGAAGAAAAATGTTAATTGTCTATAAACGTTGTCTGTATTCCTGATAGTCAGAAGATACTTATGTAATAGCTCCAGCATCGATTCTTATATAGGAGTCTGTAACAAAGCCCGTAGTTCTGGTCAAACGCGCAGACGGAATCGAAAAACTTTACATATTTTTATCTAGTACGCTATTTTTGTAAATCCCCTGCCGACAACCGCCACGTGGCGTTCACATGCAAAGCATGAATGAATCGTAATAAAAATAGATATGGAAAAATATCTCGGTAAACAACAGCATGGTAAACACTTGAAATGACAGTCCCTTCCATTTCGAAAATACAATTAAGGCGACGATATTCGACTTTTAATGATTTCATACTGAAGATCACGTCTAAAAGTAGTGTTAATGATTTGGAAAAAAAAGTTAAAGTAGAGCATTTTCTTAATAACTTGTCATCTATATGTGTGTGTCGTATGTGTCTGTGGGTGTGTGTAGTGTGGTGTGTGTGTGGGGGGGGGGGGGTGAGTGTGTGTGCCATTTTTCGTCGTTCCCTCAATGCTTAGGATCGCGTCTACATACGACGTGTCTCCAAGGTTATGTATAAAGCATACATAATAGAAAGAACCTTCAATAGCCAGTAACACTACATAAGTACTTAGCCATTCGAATACGTAATTGATAAGATCGTAGTGCGAATGATTGTAACGTTTTTCTTCATGATTGATGTGAGTTTTTATTGAAGAAAATATCACGCATGTGTTCTTCAAAAAGGTACACAGAAAAGTAAAGAACCCTATATGTGGCTATTATGTTTAAGACCCTTAGTTAATTGATTCAGGCGTGACCTTGCGGTAATCCATTATAAAATACAATAGACGTTGATATATTTGGTAACCAGTTCCTCTTAAGAGGGTTTATCCTAAAAGTTGGCAACGTCGTAAATAGCTGTCAAATATTTACCTATTTTGATTACTTTGGCAATATTACTGTATGGAATTTGGCTAACTAGGGAACTAAAATATTGATAATGAAATGCAATAATTAATATCGTGACACCGAATATTTAGTTTTAGATTGAAACTTTCCAAATGCCTTTTTTACACCTAAAACGGTTACAACATCAAATTTAGTGTTATAATTGCAATTCATTATTAATATTCTAGGTTCATAAATACGCAATACGGGGCTAAACTTTTGGCCAGTAACCGAGCGCCAATTCATACTTCGGGCTCCTGCTGCAAATATTAATGGAAAAACCCAATAACAAGAGCTAGTAGGTTTATAAACGTTATACTAATACAAATTATGTTCAGCTGCATCTGGTTAGAATAAAAACCGACGCCCACGTACTCGGGAAATGCCAAGATGATAAAAAAGTACTACCGTTTCTCAAAGCATTTTTCTTATGTCCAACATTCTCTTTGCTGAAAGGAATTCTCGCTGTTTCACAAGCGCGATCTGTTTTTTCTGGCTTCTATAATGTAAAATAGAATTGTGTGTGGTTTTATAAATTGTGTTGCAGTTTTAAGGATACCTTTTATACTTTATCATTTATATGATGGCCATAATAAATACTGCTGGACTGCCTCGTTGGTCCAGTGGTCGCAAGCGCTACCGCTGAGCATGAGGTCCTGGGTTCGATTCCCGGGTCGGACATACTGATATTGGGTTTTTCTATTAGGAATTTCTCAGTAGCAATCCGGAGTCTGGATTTATGCCCGGTTGATGGCAATAGGCTCGCCCCCTATCATATGGGACTTAAACATAATTGGCGAAATGTGGGTGTACTATAGGTACACCTCTGCCTAACTCTTCGGGGATTACAGGCGAGATTTTATGTTGTTATAATAAATAGTGTTCTGTATGTCTTCTGTAACCAATGTTTTGATTTAAAAGAGTGTCCATAGAGTTGTCCATACTACGCCTTGGAATGGACAAGTAGCTTCATCTTTAACTGACCAGCTCGTTGACTATTTAAGTGCCTGTAAAGTCAGACCAAATAAAAAAAATCAAGACATGTTTCGTAAACATGTGTGCATTTAGTGAGGTGTACTTTGATTGTAAATGGTTGTAAATGTGTGCGTGTGAGCGTGTATGCACAGAGCGGAAAGGTAATTTTGTCATACTTCACTGTATGCCTGTATTGAAATAAATGCTTTTGAGTTCCTTTATCTTTGTATAGTTATTAAATCGTAGATTAGGTACCGATACTTAGATTGAGATTAGTCATTAGAATGCTATTTAAAGCATTGTTATGCAATGATAAACACTGATATATATTCCGCTTTTTGCCACTTTGCCATTGGTAACATAACATCACCCCTGATTTCTCCAAATGGTGTGGCAGAGGTGTACCTACAGTAAATCCACATATCGGTAGTTAAATTTAAAGTCCCATGTAAAAGGGGGCGAGCCTGTTGGTGTAGTCCTCGTTATCAGCAACTCAGTAAATGTCATTCCTCTGTTAGATAAGAACTGTTCCCAAACCATCTAGGTATTATTTTCAAGTCCCTACCCAATCCTTTTTAAACAAACCAGACCTTAACTTTTTTTGAAGATTTAAAAGTTAAGTAAAAAATCAACATAAGTAAACGACCTTCAAGTGGCCCACGCACTTAAACCTTTGAGTTCGGTTTATACCAACTTAAAAGATTATTAAGTTAGTGCTACTTTTAGTACTGGGACCCATTTTATGAACACTCACTCTAGATCTAAAATTGATAAGTTCACATGGAAAAAATGTTACTGGAACACTCATACGCCATCTAATATTGATAAGTTGACGTGGAAAAAATGTCACTGGAAAACTCATACGCTGCTCGCTGGCGCTGTTTCGAATAACGTTCGTTTCTCTGCATGAAAATAAAAAAATATGACTAATAGTGCCAATAATTAGGAAAAGTCTCGTGATAAGGTTATTTTAACTTGGTTAATTTACCAAACATTTTGTAAAGTTTGTGTGTTTACATTCCACGCACATTTATTTATTTATTTTTATTTCAAATATACGTCCATTAATTGTGCCAAATACACTAAACAAATACAAAAACCATACTTTTAAAATAAATACACACATTTAACATTATACCTTTGGTCCTCCACGATAACCCGAACTTCGAGATAACGAAACTAACACAGATGACAGAATCCCGAGTGCGTACGTACGAACTTACAAAAGGAGCTCGCAACAGCTGACACGAACCACGAACGTTTATCGTTGAATGAATATTGTGAGTCAGACGGTCACGTGGTGCACTGCGTGTCAGACGTACCAAAGATTAAGCATGGCAGTTCAGAAAGTTCGAAAATGATGAGGTTATCGTAGGGTCGATGCTATTTGGGAAATGTTTTAATTAAATTATCTGAATATTTCGTTGTGATTTCATGGTCTTTTGTATCAAGAAAGATAGTTAATAGTTGAGAGCTAGTGCTAAATGAAAGTTTTGGAAAAACACGTTAATAATAATCCATTGACTTAATGACAGTCTAATTTTTGTAAGATATTTTTTTTTACAAAAAAAAACAACAGACTTCGAAAGAAAACACTACAAAGCGAGAAATAACTTTAATTTCGGAAGTCGGTGTCTTTGGTTTTGAATTTTCGTTTTTTGCCACCGATTTCCGAAATTAAAGTTATTTCTCATTTTGTAGTGTTTTTTTTTTAATTTGTTTTATTATTTTTTTGTAAAAAGCTTTTATTTTTCACTTTTTGTTGTGGTACCTACCCCACACAATTTTGAATACCATTACCTGCTATGTAAAAAAAACAGTGACATGACCTTATCATATCATCTACATACTAAGTGGGAAAAAAATACGTATTATTAAAGCCAACTCAAAAACTATCCAAGCAAAGTTAATAAAATTTATATGGGACCAACTTGGGAGCATACCCTTTCAAACAAAAAAAGAATTATCAATATCAGTCCTTATTTGTCGGAGAAATCGGTGGACATACATAAAAAAAAAACATACGCTACTAACATTATAACCTCCTCCTTTTGGGAAGTCGGTCAGCAAAAAAATAATCGATTACAATGTGTCAATTAACTTGTAATGCGTCATTGTATGTCGTTATAAAGTTATCAGCTGATCGTTAGATTGTGGTAACAAAACCGGTGTAAGCTGGCCTCTTGTTCTGTTGAAACTCCTTTCTACACTAGACCTGCTCAAGGCCAAAGTATTACCATCGACGTCATCATCATCTTAGCCTTTTCCCAACTATGGGGTCGGCGACCAGTATAACTGGATACAGCTGAATATCAGAATTTTACATGGAGCGGCTGCCTATCTGATCAACTCAGTTACTGGGTAACACGATACTCGTTGGTAAGATTGGTTGTCAGACTTTCGGGCTTCTGACGACATGTAACAACTGTCAAAGATCTACAAATGACAGCCAATGGCTTAACGTGCTTTCCGAGGTGGTCTTGGTATGTTAAGATGGTCAGACGGACCAACCGCGGAAAGCGTAGCTTAATGATGGATCGACCCGTGCGGCTGTTATTACCGTAAACATGCAATATTTATTTATTTGCGTGTAATTATTTTAGTCATTGATAATTAATTCATTAGCTTTATCCTTAGCTAGCCATAGTTCAGGCAATACGAAAGTCTTTTCTGTACAATAATAATCTATAATTATATCAAGTAGTTCTCGTCGTCGCAGGCGCACACAATTGTTTTACCCAGCACTCAGCTGATGCGAACTTGCCTAATGTTGCGAAATATTAACAATGAGTTTCATTATTGTTACAGAATACACTCAAATTGTTCTATTGTTACTGGCTTAAAAGAAATAATACACCTCGTTAAGTTATCCTACTTTCAAAGATAAAGGCAAAAAAAAAGAAACTATTTGTGAAATATTTTCTCTGTGCCTAGGTATTGGAAATGATGACCTTTGATCAAGAATGCTATTTATCGGATTTTGGCAAACTGACAACTTATGGCTGGAATGTATAGGCATGTAATATGTATACGATTTTTATCTCAGCATTTTATTGATATTGAATTTACGGAGAAGATGAACTGATGTATATTCTGTGCACTGCAATTTTACTGTTAATTAATGCCAGATGCCTAATGCAGAACAAAGAGTTCTCTATACGCGTACAAAAATGAATGAGCATCTTCAATGCTGCTTTTGGCCATGCTTGCGCATTGCTTTACTAACAGTTACAGATCACAGCCCTTCTATAGTCATTTGCAGGGCAGGTCAAGGTGACAATTAAAGCGCACATTGTACAAAATCGCATGACAATTACACCTCTCTTTTTTCTAATATTGACAAGCTATAATTGTATGGTTACCCACGTTTGAATCAATGATGTATTTAGTATAGGTTTCGAACCAGCACTCGAGTGCTGAACAAGAACACATACAAAAATCTCTACTTCATCATCTTCCTGAGTTTGTTCCATGTTACGTAGGGCGCAACACGTTTTTTTCATCCATTCTCCCTTGTGAGCCAGCACACTATCATTCACTCCTTTTTCTTTTACATAATTTCATCTTTTCTTTGGCCTCCTCCATCCATCAATATTCAAAAACCCTCATTACATTATACTTCTTTGTTTTTGTTGTCCTACATTATGATCCATTGCTGGGAAAACGCCTCCCCTCTCTCCCTTCAAAACCACTCTGTTTTGTGCGATCCCTGGCCATGTTGGCCCCGCAATCATGATCACATCGTCACACCACCTCCGCCGCGGTCAGTATATTTACCACAAGAAATTAATAAACACTTAAACAGAATTGTTATGAAATATTACAACGTCCATCGGAATTCTGGCCGATAGCCAGTCTGCGCCAGTTCGGACTGGTTTCGTGTGGAGGCGTACTTTTGAGACGCCAGTAATCGTTTGTTGTCCACTATTGAAATTGACTTTCGAAATTTTTTAGTCGGTGGTTTTGTCAGCTATACCTTTAGGCCTGTAGATATCCTCAAGGTCATTGACTGTGTCCTCAATTTAAATTATTTTATAATCTTCTGGCTTAGATTGATGTACCTGATACATCCTGCTTATTTTTACTACAATTTTCGCCATCAAAGGTATGAGCGATATGAGCAGTCGATAATTTCAAACCAAGCCTTTAGAAGTGTTATCAAAAATACATATGGAAGTGCGATATTTTTGTAGGAAAAGTTGATTATTTTGTTAGGTATGAAAAACTGTATATTAGCCTATTTGCACAATTATCATTCTGAATAATGTATGAATGAGTCGCTTCGGATCCCTTCCTCCCATCGCCTACGTTAAATGGAGCGAGCTTCTATGCTAAAGGAAAATACTGCTCCGTGGGTGTAAAGACTAATGAAGTGCCATTGTGTTATATAAACGACTTCGCCCACGTGAAGGACGCAAATTATCCCACGGCAACGCATTACCAGGGCAAAAAGTAGCCTATGTTGCCGTAATGGGGTAGGCCCCATGGTAGTCATGGTCTACCCATGTGCCAAATTTAATCCAAATCCGTTTAGCCGTTTCAGCGTTAAAGTTTAACAAACAAACTCACTTTCGCATTTATAATATTAGTTACTAACTAGGATTTTAAGCACACAAATTTACTGAGGCACATTTTGCCAGTTCTCATCAATAGGCGGCGACCGCTGCACAAATCCATACTGCAGACTGGGACTTTCCTAATGGAGAAACCCGACGAGGCAGTCGTTAGTCATGTAATAAAAATATTGCTCCTTTTCTTGGTTGCATACTAAATAAAAATAGATCGTAGTAGGCTATTAGCCAAGTTTATTTGACAACTCATAGTTACAATGTATCTTCTACTGCCGGAAATTATTGCGCATTAAGAGCTGTCTGGCGTTAATATGACACGAGCTTTAGAAAAAGACTGACTGAAATCTGAGAAACAGAGGCGACGGACTGCAAAACCCAGGTCCTTCTACCCTCTGCCGAGTATAGGCTTCCTTCCTTATATGTACTAGTAGGTAAGTATTCAAGTTTTAGTACTTCGCTTCTGTTCGATTCTAAAGGCTCAAACAGGTCTTGTGATGCGATGCGACATCGGTAGAACAATTTGCGAGTTTTCATAGAAATTGTTCCACCAGCACGGTTAGCATGACCAAAATAGAAACGGGCTTTGTCGACGTAAGAATAGACAAACTGACAGATTCACAATCTGTCATTTTGTCTATTCTTCCGTCGACAAAACCCATTTCTATGGTTGTCATGCTACGCGTGTTGAGTCGCATCGCTTCGTCGCGTCGCGCCTGGTTGCGGGAGCCTTGATTTTATGTCAGTTTTACTGGGAACTTTGAAAAATTGATGTAATTTCGCCTTCTTGCAAAATAACTATTAATATAGAAAACCTCTATTTTGAATGTTGAATATACTCATTAATTAATAACTCAATTATAAATTAATAACTTAATATCATTAACTAATCACTAATTATCACTATTGCATGAAATTCCATAATATTACACCACATATATTATAGCTTGGCTTATGCCATCCACGAAAACATGTTATTTTTTTCGAATTCTATTAACGAAAATTAGCATAATACATGGGTGGGAATAAAGCAGTTTAATGATTATATTAAAAAAGAAAAGTTAAAACAGGTTTATGGTTCAAGATATAGAGATTCTGGCGTGTCGCTAGCACAGATTCTGTAGAACATAACATAACATCACGCCTTGTTTCCCCGAAGGGTTGGGCAGAGGTGTCCCTGTAGCAGGTTCACCCACATTTCGCCAGTTATATTTTAAGTCCCATGTAATAGGGGGCGAGCCTATTGCAATCAATCGGGCACAAATCCAGACTCCAAAGCTGCTACTGAGAAATTTCAGATAGAAAAACCCAATAACACTTTGCCCGACCTGGGAATCAAACCCAGGACCTCATGCTCAGCAGTAGCGCTTGCGACCACTATAATAACGAGGTAGTCAGATTCTTTAGAAGTTACAAAGTAATCTAGAAATATCTTCAGCATTCTTGAGACATTTATACAGTATACATAATGTATACCGTACGGTATCTTACTTATCCATTAGGATTATTGAAGAACAATTTTTTTTAGTTTCCACATGAGATAGACTTATTTCTTTCGTCTTGTAAATATAATTGATTGTCAAGTGTAACGTAACTCACAATAAACACTGAGCTACAAAATCGAGCAATTTGTAGCCTCTTTGATGGTTTCCTACATCGAGCGACAGTATCGATGAACACAATCGAGCTTCGTAGGAACCATTACACAAATTGACAGTCTGTTATCGATAGAATCGGTGCAGTGAAGACATGTGAGAATGTCTCTACAAATACCTTGTTTTGGTTTTCATTTGTGAAAATGAAAATAAACAAATTTTATCCATTTCTAAATAACGCTCTTTCCTGTCCAGCATTTTTCCACTTTTTTGAGTGGTAATTCCTGGTACTTATATAATCTTTAGAAATATAAACATTTACACTTTTAATTATTTTTTTCTGTTTTCTAAGTTTTTCACAGAAAGTTCGGGTATGCAGTAAGCTCGAAAATTGAATCCTCTTGGATTGAATGACGTCATCATTAAACATTTGGGTGAAGAGTATAAGACCGCAACTTCTTTGTGAATGTTTCTTCGGGGAGTATTTGCTGATGATAAATCCGGACTATTCCCAATAAATAAATCCTCATGTAGCTCCCAGTTCTGGAAGTCAGATCAAATCTCATTTTAGCTGTTATGCTGATTGAAAGCTATCATCAACAATTATTTTTTTTTGGGTTGAAAATTATCAAATAACTTCTCCCGCTCTGGGCGCAGCTAGAGGGTGTATCAGACTCTTACTGACTAAAACCCACCCGTGTTCCTTCATTTGCCCCGTTGCCGGGGACCACGAGCTCCCTTTCGGTTTTCTTCGCATCACCAATCACATCAAAATGAAAAATCGAATCTTGAAGCGAAATGAATGCAAATCAAACCAAAAAAATATCAAATAAACTTCACGAATCATATTAATCTCGTATCAAAATAAATCTCATCTTGTTAATCTTTATTACAGCTTCCAGCTACATCGTTAATTAAAACGCAAATATTTGCCGAAAAATAACTACCATAGCTTAATTTTAAATGTATTTGGGGAATCCAGTCTCGCATTCAGGGACTCAAATTTTTTTCACAGACAAAGGGGAAGCGGTGACAAACGTGAGCGATGTTCTCGGTGATGGCGGTGACAGTTGAATTGTAATGTGTTGTCTACTGACTGGACTACTAAAAACCTTTCTTCTGGGGTATTGTAAATTTAGCAGAGATACTTTTATCGTTATCTCTGAATTGGATCTCAGGTTGTTGTAATTTTGGTCATCAATCTATCGTGAATTTTGGCAGCAAATTTTCTGTTCTACGACTTAATCCCGCTTTCAAAAACCTGTACCCTAATTGCGTAATACAACAACCCATTGCTTCATAAATTGGAAAAAAAAAATGAAACAAATCCGGTAAAATTCTTTACGAAAATAAGTTACGCACTTGGGTACTGGTTTTCATAAGATCCTTTTCTGACATCATATCAGATTTTTTTTTTATTGCTGTGTGCTTTTGACATTAATTTATTTGATCTGACATTTATCTGTGACTCATATTTTTACGTCACTTAATTTGATCACACAACTATAAATATCACTTATTTAATTGCACAAATAGTTAAACTTATAAAAGTGACAAATTAATGTTTTTGTATTTAATATGTGTCAAGGACCTGATTTTTTTTTTCTTTTTTATATCTCGTAAACCGTATTTCCAATGAACACTGCAAAAAACTCTCAATTAATGGTGGTGATAACAACACAGGTTCGGTTCTACGATCTTTTTTGCACAATAACCCCCGAATCCTATCTTTTATCTCTTACTGACTGGCTTCATTTTCTCGGCATTAGTAATAAGAAGTATAATAAGGTGTCCTTGAGCAAAATCCTCTAATATAAAAAAATAACCTGCTTGCAATAAAACTATCACAAACACCGAATTGGGGGAGATGAGCGAAACATGTAGAAAATGTAAATGTCGAACGACGCACAGTGGGCTGAAAATCGGCTTTCATAGACATTCGATTTTTTTTTCGAATTGGTCAAATTTTTTGATTGGAATTGTTTAAAACAATCATGACCTTGAGGTATAATTGGTATGACGTCATAGAACATAGTGGAAGATAGACTTTTGATTTTTTTTCAAAATACTTGTATGGGAATTATCATAAAATCTTCAATATCTCAGCTATCGCATATTTGCGCAAAATAATTCTTTCACACAAAAAATCTCCTATTTTTTTGCCAATTTTTGATATATTTCACTTTTATGGCAGAGGTGCGATGAAAAAGAAAAAAAATAAAAATAATTTTATTATTTTTATTTCTTCATTTATAACGATTATAAATGAATTTAATTACGCATTAGAATAATATAACAAAGAATATATAGCACAATAGTCTAGGCCATCGTGAGCCGCTTTTTTAGTCATTGATTTTTATACTACCTAGCAGAAAAACAGCATCTTATACGTAAAAAAACAATTCTTAAATTGTTGACAACAAATACTCGACTTTATCGGAAGCCTGACCCTTTTAGCCTATAACAATTACCGAGAATTATTGCTAATAGGTACCTACCTATTAACTAATAGGTAGGTGATCACTGATCACCTAATTTAAGTTTTATTATGACAATGAAGGGTTTTTAGGCTGATTACTAATCGTTCTCCAGAGGTAGAACTTACAGAATCACTGTGCCTAATGGGTTATTATCATTAGGGTATAATAACAGTTAAACATATAATATACAACTACAAATATGACTTACATTTAAATTTTAAATAGTTTTATATAAAAAAAAATAGAACAAAAATAGTACCTAAATCTAAATACATTCTAAAAATAAAATTTAATTGATTATTTACAGACATGCTCTAAATTAATACTAACAAAAGTAAAACTAATAAAAAGTTAGTAAATAAACAAAAACATCTTAACCTACTGTTAGTCACAATCACTACATTCTGATTCTGATTCAGATTCGGAATCTAATTGATTTATATCGCAAAATTCGACATCGGGTTCTTGCAGGTTATCCAAAAGATCCCGAGTTTCAGAGAAGAGAGCTTTCCTGTTCTTTACATCCATAATTGGTCTAACTGAAGAAATGAGAGGGTCTGAAGTGAGAAGAAGCATGTTTAGAATGTCTTCATTAGAACATTGTCTGCTCTTTTTTCTTGAATGATGACATCTAAATCTTCGAAAGTCCTTATTACGAGCCTCTGATGCTTCTTCTGAAAGACACCCAATTGGTACTACTGCATTACAAGCTATAATATCTGCCCCATGTACAAGTAACTTGTGCACAGTTGACGACATGTAATACCAGTTATAAAGTGCCAAATACCTTTCTGCTGTCTTTAGGCAGTACTCTTTAAATTTTTCAATATATATATTTTCTTCTGATGTAATAGCCTGTAAAATAACAGCAAATCTCCGAATCAAATTCTCATCCAGACCCGTAATGGCTGCGGTTTTTTCCGGAAATTCAAAAAATCTCCGTGCTGTATTTCCATCGTTGGTTGTTCCTGAGCCTTGTTTAACCACACCTATGATCAGGTTCAGTTCCCGCTTGAAACCGTCTTGGATTGTTTTTTTCCTTGCCTGCAGAATAGCTTTATCTTCTTCCCCTTTTGCCATCCATTTTTTAAGATCTTGTCTGTAAGAAATATTTAAAAGGCATTCCATGCAATTGATGCGTGCATGTAACGAAGACAGCCCAAATTCGTATAAATTCTCAGAAACAGGCCTTTTTAACACTTCCGTTAAATTGTTCATCTCTGAAGGTTTTGCCAAACATAAATAGCAAACTGAGCTGGCTTTGGCTTCAGAGATGTAAGTGCAGACCTTGCCATCGATCATGGTCATCTTAAGGTCATGGGTGACCTTGTTGCTGCCACTATCTGTCGGTCTCAACGCTTTTATTTCTTCTTTCATACTGTCTAAATGCTCATTGACAACCAGTTTGCTTTCTTTCATGAAGCTAAATCGCACGGGACGACAAAATGATGAAGAACAGGGTTTCGGGTTTTTCCATATGGTGTCACTGCCATTGATTAGTTTCAATGGAACTAATGATGTCATGAAGACACTAGAATCATCATTTTCACTGTCCATTGTCTGTTTATATCTGCTCTGGCTAGACGCACCGTCAAATCCCCATTTCGATATTAATATTAACTGTTTCTGTTCTACGCACTCAGGTAAACTGTCGAAGATTCTTTTGACTGTTAAATCTAATAATCCTTGAAGAGAAATTTTTGCTGATGAATCCGTCACTGTTATTGTTTGTTTGGAAGGATAACATTGTAATTTCGCCTGTTGAACTTTGTAATAAGATGGATACAAATCTTTTACGCCTTCACGTATGGCTGTTTCTCTCAATGTTATATATTGCCACTTAGATAATTTTAAAGAGAGAAATATGCCAAGTGCCTTCTCGGGTGTGAAAACTTGCTTGGCCAACGATTGATGAATTAAATTATTGAACTTATCAGCAGCTCCTGGATTTGTCAACATGAATTCTAGTGCTGAAGCAATATTCTCCTTTCCTTCTTGTCTCATCTTTATGATAGCAGCATATGCTATCTCACTGGACTCACAATTTTCTTGATCTGTAATTCTCCTTCTTTTTTGTTTCTTTCCTAGATCTTGAAATGGTTTACGAGTTGGTGCCTTTCTTTTTGTCATTGTTCCAACTGATATTGCTGCTGATGTAGATGTGGAAGGTTGAGGAGATATGGCATTTACTTCAGAATCCACAATGCCTGAAGCAGCAGGTACTTTTATGCAACTAGGCCAATCAATATCAGTCTCAAGCCAGTTTTTGTGTTCCTTTAAGAAACACTCCAGTTTTCTGTTGGCTTGCTTCCATTTCCTTGTAATAGCTAGTGTAATCCTTCTGCAATATTCTTTTAATGTTAAATTATCTTCATCGGAGAGATTTAAGTTCAAACGAGAAACTACAGCATTATATAGTGCAAGGCTGTCACTGTACTTCCCCGAATTCTTCAAAATCATGAAGAAATCTAGGTAAGTAGATAAACTCTCCATTTTTTGCAAGCACAATTTCACTGTTAACACAAGGGGAAATCAATGTGAACTGAATAATTGTTCCCAATACTGCACTTTAAATACCTGTGAGATATCTGTACAGAACTAAATTAACCCTAATGATTATAACTCATTAGGCACCTGCACAGTGATTCTGTAAGTTCCTCTGGAGAACGATTAGTAATTAGCCTAAAAACCCTTCATTGTCATAATAAAACTTAAATTAGGTGATCAGTGATCACCTACCTATTAGTTAATAGGTAGGTACCTATTAGCAATAATTCTCGGTAATTGTTATAGGCTAAAAGGGTCAGGCTTCCGATAAAGTCGAGTATTTGTTGTCAACAATTTAAGAATTGTTTTTTTACGTATAAGATGCTGTTTTTCTGCTAGGTAGTATAAAAATCAATGACTAAAAAAGCGGCTCACGATGGCCTAGACTATTGTGCTATATATTCTTTGTTATATTATTCTAATGCGTAATTAAATTCATTTATAATCGTTATAAATGAAGAAATAAAAATAATAAAATTATTTTTATTTTTTTTCTTTTTCATCGCACCTCTGCCATAAAAGTGAAATATATCAAAAATTGGCAAAAAAATAGGAGATTTTTTGTGTGAAAGAATTATTTTGCGCAAATATGCGATAGCTGAGATATTGAAGATTTTATGATAATTCCCATACAAGTATTTTGAAAAAAAATCAAAAGTCTATCTTCCACTATGTTCTATGACGTCATACCAATTATACCTCAAGGTCATGATTGTTTTAAACAATTCCAATCAAAAAATTTGACCAATTCGAAAAAAAAATCGAATGTCTATGAAAGCCGATTTTCAGCCCACTGTGCGACGGTAATACAATTTGAATTGTAATCGGTTTTGTTTGACTTTGAGATAACATTCATGAGAATCGTAGGCTTCTAAAATATTCTAATAAATGTGCGTATGTTTAGTGCTCGTCTTTGTTGCTTTTTTTTTTCTTTTTCTTCTTTCGTAGGTTAGGAATACGAAGAGGGTACTCTTACTTAGTGTGCTAAGATATAGAAGACTGCCTACGATTTCCATCTGTCGCATATTTCAGAAACGATCGGGAACGAAGAGGGATTTGGTTTCCTCTTACCCTTATCCCAATTTATTTGGCATCGGCGCATCTCTATCTCCGTTCACCAGGGACCGAAACGGGTATGATCAATACGGGTATTTTTTCGCTAACAACATTTATAAGTTTCACCTGGGTATTTTTAAAGGTTACCATAAATTTTGAATAAAACCAGTATTAATACCGGTTACCGAAATAAAAATTACCAATATCTTACATGTGCCGTCGGCATAAGTCAAAGGGCGCGCAACAGTAACCAGTATTGAAGCGGTAACCTAAATGAGGTAACATGTTTCTTTTTGGTTACTCTGATAGCGGTAATCTTTTTGGTTACCTTAGTCGTAGAAGTAACCAAAATCCTTCTATTTTTTGTTGGCATCCTGCAGGGCAACCTTGGATGTTGTCGGCTGCTTAACCGGACTTTACTGTGGCTGCCTCAATAAATTAAAGTCTGCAGCCAGGACATAAAACTTAGAAACTAAGCGACTACACACTAAGGGCACCCCCTGTGGGGTACGGACCTCAGCTTAGGGCGTCGCTGGGGGAGGGCAGCAACAGAAAGGCTGGATTGGATTAACCAAAATTCTTCGATACCTGTACCGTAATTTATAAAGGTTTTCGGTCCCTGATTTTCACTACCTGTCTATCCATTGCATCTTTAAAACAACTTTTGCATTACAACATTATTGTTTCTCTCATACGTAAACAAAATTCTCTTTCTGTCACCTTTCAAACATACTGAAATTATGTTCGTCATAAATTCACCCAGCCATTTCGCTAAACACAAATAAACTTATAATATAAAACGTGGAAAACGCATTTCGATATTCTACGTGTTACGTGCAATATTTAAATAGTTGGCAACTGTGTATCTATGTGTACGTTCGGAACGTGTCGAGTGCCATAGTACACGATCCGTGATTAGTTGCCAGACATCGCCTACTGAGTTACCCTTTTGACTGATCTTTTATTAATCGCACATGCTGGTAGAATTGAGTTTTTTTTGCTAGTCACACAAAAACTTGTTAATAACCCGTTTAATACGTGGTGGTCAAAAAGTAAAATTATCAAAAGGCCAATTCCCGAAATTAAAAACGTTCAAAATTTAGGCGTAATCTCATCTCAGTGAAAATCAATGACAATAACTTGTCAAAAATGAAAGTAAATTAAAAGTATTGTTGACAGAAGATTAGAATGAAAAATACTGGAATTGCCCCTCTGAAATAATCATCACTATGTTCGTAAGACTTCTACTGGTAAACACAGGATCTTGTAATAGACCGCCATATATATACTTCCGTGATCAACATTTCGATAATCCACTAATCCAAAAAAGATAATGTTCAAAATAGGTAAGCATGGAGTAGACACAACAAAATGTAACACCCAAACAATTCTGCAATTTTAAACACTGTTGAAAGCAATATCTGTCTCGTTTATACATGCTGTGTCTATGCTAGATCAAAACGATATCTACGCTTCATTCAACGCAATTAATACAAAACTTTCCATAGAAAAATAAAATTTACATAAAATCACAGCGTACTACGTAACTGTGTTCTGTTGGTGACAGTATTGTGACAATTTCACTAAAGCTGCCATAACAGTGCTATCGCTTAGAAGGCCATCAAGGGCTCAATACAAAACAACTGTTACTGTTACGTTCCCAACTATTGGATCGAGTCCAGGTCTGTTATTGCCATTATTAAAAGGGAGGAATGCGCACGTAGCTGTTATGCGGAGGAAAGAGAGCAGATGTTTGTAAAATGCTGTAGAGTTTACCGACTAGTTTCCATTAAAGTTTCGGTTCCGAAAATGTACGGAAAACAATTTGGCACTGTTTGGGATGGAATGGAAATTGAGTTAGCTGACATTGCACTGAAATATTTAAGAGAATCCTGTAGGTGTCACGGTATAAGGCATTTATTGACTTGGAATAGAGGTTTCAAAATATAACACAATTCCCTTTTAGACGATATCACGTAGATAGACTAGCTTACGTGTCAATCTCACATCAATAAAATAACTTTTTGAGATCTTGGCAGCCTGAAGTTTTCTTCTATCCAAAGAATTTGCCGAAATGGTATTCACTCCGTCGTAAAATTTGACCTAAAAGTATGGAAATGAACGCGGAGACTCGTAAATTTGCCTACCAAGCTGAGAACTTGTTCTTTAAGCAAAAAGACTGGCAATGAGCCAGAAAACCTAGTAATAGAAATACCAAGTTTTCTTCAGAAGAAAAACGAGGTTGAAGCCGGAAATATTATAACTTAAACACCACCCTTTTCGCCTGTAATCCTCTTAGAGGTAAACTAGACAGAGGTATTTAGTATACACACATTTCGCCAGATATAAGTATTTAAGTCCCATGTAGTTTGTGTCCCATGGCGAGCCTACAGCGATCTAGGTACGTACTGCTGCTGAGAAATTCCTAACGGAAAAACCCACCCGACCTGAGGATCGAACCGGGATCTAACGCCTTGAATATTGTACAAGTTCTGAAGCCAACAAATACACCTATAGTCGTTGTCAGGGCAATATAACGTGGTCAGAATATATTAATTATATTAACGGTGTTGGGTTTCCTCATCAGTTTTCCTTGGCCGTTTTGCGATACATTTAAATTTTGCACATATGTTGCAAAGTACTGACACACGTGTGAGTTAATGAATACCAATTTCTGTATTGTTCTATCTTACGAGTAAAGTTATTTTCATTTTGAACTTGCAAAGAGGGGGAGAGATCTTTCTGTTGAGAGGACATTAACATACTCATTTTTTTTTTTACTCAATCTGGTATGTATTCCTAGAAAATTTGGATTTCTATAGCTAAGGTCATGAAATCTTGAGCTTTTTCGTTACGTTACGTAGTTTTTTTCAAAAGATTCTATCGGTAGTTTCGTTTTGAAATCGTACCAAACAGACCGACACTAGCTCACTAATATTAGTGCAAATAAAACTAAAACTTGATCACATATCCCCTATTTATCTTACATTAAAGTTCTTACACAACCTTTTCAATTGAACGTGACACGACAAAAAAAAGTCGTAATGTCAAAATAACAGCTTTTTTTACTAAATGCATATGATATGAAAGTGTGATTTATAGCAAAAAAAAAAACTGTCTGTTTGTTTGTTCCGGTTAATCTCTGAAACGGCTGGACCGATTTTGACGGGAATTTCAGTGGCAGATAGCTGAGGTTATAAGGAGTAATCAAGCTAGATAAGCTTTTATTTTAGAAAAAGAGTTAACGTTCACGCGGGCGAAGGCGCAAGCAGTAGCTAGTTGGTAATAAAAACATGAAACCATAAAAACATGAAACTATATAAAAATAATATTCGCTCTAAGTATGCTTCATGCAATATCGTTTATTGATTTTCATCGGAACGGATTTCATTTTATTAATTGAAACCAATTAATTTCTGTATTGGAGTCTCTGTGTCTGTTATTGAAACTTATTGGAAAATATTTCATTGTGCAATCGTCATTAATTTGAGGGAAAGCGAATAATTACTTTTTTCAGGCGGCTAATTAAACAGTTTCTTAAAAGAACATTTTAATGTGATTGGCTGAAGAAAACCCGTTTTAGCAAGGGTTATCGTGTTACCCAGTAACATTCAGTCGCTCCATGTAAAATATACTAGTCCGGTTAGACTGGAAGCCGACCTTAACACAGTTGGGAAAAGGCAGATTGATTGGCTGTAAGAGTAGGGGAAGACTAAAGAAACCATGGATGGGATAGTGAGAAAAGTGATATCGCTAGAAAGGGAGTTACTGAGATGATGGATCATAGAGGTGTATGGCAAGAAGGAGAAGACATGCTGGACTGGACCACCAACCCCAAATAAATTAGGATAAGGGCTAGAGGATGATGATGGTACGGTAGCACCATTTTTTAGGGTTCCGTACCTAAAAAGGAAAAACGGAACCCTTATAGGATCACTTCGTTGTTCGTTCGTCAGGCTGTCAAGATCCAATTTATCAGGAACGCGTGGAGGTATCAATTTGTATGGTCACTTGGAGCTCTAAAAAAAATATAGCTTCTAAGTCAACGTAATAAAAAATACGGGCATTTATGTGACATATTTTGATACTCGCAAATAAATCAAAACCTACAGGGTACTTCCCGTTTACCTAGAATCATGAAATTTGGCAGGAAGCAAGGTTTTACAAGCGCAAGTATAGGAACTACAAAGTTTAGTTTGTTTTTGGGATAAGTTCATCCCAACTACGGAACCTTCTTTGTTCGTGGTACGACACGCACTTGGCCGGTTTTTACGTCTTTCTCAGCGCCATTTGTTTCGTGTTGAATCGAGATTTACGTGATAGTAGTTTTAGTGCATTTCTTTGAATTAACATTCAATCAATGCGTGAACTAAACAAAACATTGACACACATTTATCAACGTTCCATCCACAGTATGTCAAGAATACCCACATATAAACAAAAATAGAAAGGTTTACACTTGATACCAACCTCTGTACCAACGGACATAAAGTCTAGGTCAATGTGATCAACTAGGAGAATTACTAATGAAATGTGTGAAGTAACGGTTGGTTTGATTGTTCGGATCGAGCGTTTGTATCAGTCAGTCACTTGCTGTTGTGATTGCAATATTGTTTACTTTAACTTTATTGTGAGGAATAGTGGCTGCAGGCCAGGATATGTTTTATAAAGCTTAACTACTGCCTGCGGCTTCGCACGCTTGGACTGGATTCCTTTTCTAAAATAAAAGTAGCTTAAGTTACTCCTTACAACATCAGCTGTTCAAACAGACATTTCAATATTTTTATTTGTATATATTCCATCCAGCACTCGTAGCATGACAACCATAGAAACGGGTTTTCTACGGGTTTTGTCGACGGAAGAATAGACAAAATGACAGATTGTGATTGTCTATTCTTCCGTCGACAAAACCCGTTTCTATTGTGGTCATGCTAAGCGTACAAGAGATGCCTTGGATGTCGTTGACTGCGTCATCTAGAGACGAAGTAAAAGATCGTACATTGTGGATGTAAGAACCGTCTCGGTCTCAATGTGTCGTTATGCTTGAAGACAAAAGGCTCTTTAATGCAGTCTTTAAAACTAAATGACTGCCAAAATCTTAGTCATGCATTCAAAAAATAAGAAACCATGAATGTAACATAAAAAGCAGGTCTTAATTAAACCGTCAAAGTCTGAAGCCCAGACGTTACGTAAATCGACGATGCGACATTGGGGAGACGTACACATCGTACAATAAAAGAAAAAAAATCCGGGCATCGTTCCAGTAGCTAAATTGCACCACGGGGACAAGCAGTTAATATGCAAACTTCCGCTGATTTCGTGATGATGTTCTTTTTATAGGACCTCTGTGGTTTTGTTCTGTTAAGGCCCGAGGCGAACAAAAATGAGGGGTCCATGTTCATGGACCAACGTATGGCCCCCGTGGGTGAAGGGCGAAGCCCTGACCCCGCTCGCCACGCCCCCTTGCGGGGGCGTTGCGATATCTCTATCGAATGTTCTATAAATATGACTTAGGATTCACATTGGCCATTGTTTAATGTCTTCAAAAGAGGCAAAAGGCCGATATCTGACGGTCAAACTTAAGTGTGATTTTCCAGCAATTTGAAGTGCAATAAACATGTGTTATCTAATCTACCATCCTGCACTGGTCCCGCGTGGTGGATAACGGCTCTCTCCTCTGAAGTCCCAGTAGAACATTAAAGGAATTTCGGATTATGACACCAGAGATGATGTCATGGACCAAAGGTTACTTAAAACAATTAAGACTAATCTTGTAGCGTTTGCAATTCCCGTTAATAATTATAAACAAAAATATAACACAAAGAAATATCAATTAATACTAAAATAGAATGATATTACCATCCTTCCTGACTCAATTTCGTGGTCTATAGAATCTTCGAGACATACATTTAAATAAAATACTACATATTAATCAAACTGTCCTTTTATCTCAGACTTACAAAACATTGTGTAACTTTTATAGTGCGCGCCACGAAAGAGGGTCCTTTGACGCGGCGCTAGTGTTTATGCTATTGCATCATATTACATTAAAAAAATGTATCTCCACAATTTTCCGCGGTTTTCTTTTGTGGCGCACACTGTACTTACTCTTAAGATTCGACGTGATTAAATATTGATACGTCATCGTTTTAATGAATCAGCTGTTTTTATGTTTACTCCGACGAGGTATATTTTTGGACGCACAAGGCAAGCAAGATGAACGTACTTAGGGTACTCGTTATGTTGTACTTACTTGTTTTGTCGGTCAGGCAAACAGATTTGTGACCACAATAGAAACGGGGTTTGTCGACGGAAGAATAGACAAAATGACAGATAAACAATCACAATCTGTCATTTTGTCTATTCTTCCGTCGACCAAACCCGTAGAAAACCCGTCTCTATGGTTGTACTACAACTACTTTATAAACCACTAGCTTCCCGCGACTTTGTCCGCGTTTAACTCAAATTTTTTTTGCAACTTTTTTTGAGAAAAATAACAAGAATATCAAGTTCTTTAAAAACAGGAATAAAATAAGGTATCTGGAAGAATAAAAAAGTATTTTAACATCTGCTTTTTATGACTCATTCTTAAATTTCTTGGAACTAACATTGTTTTTGTTTTCTTAAATTTCGAGGAGTTAACTAACATTGCTTTTGTATCGTATTATATTCGAATGGCCAAATTTGTTCATAAAACCACCCGGCTGTGCCATGTTTTCGTGTTTTACAAACAAACACGAACCGATTTGGGGACGTGGTTTAACGAACACGACATAGAAATGACGTAGCGGACCCGACTAAAGGCACTCGGCAATGGTGTAATTGGATCAATACTTCCAGAGATTACCCGCGTACAAACAAACATTTGTACCTCTTTATAATATTAAGATTGTGAGTGTGTTCAGTAGTCAATGTTTTTTATATTGGTTGATCACTTTAGTTGAGTGTACATTACGCAGTATACAAGATTGGACACCGTCAGAGCCGCCGACACAATCTGTTTGCGCAACTGTTATGCAAAATTGTAGCCAGAGCCGAATCTCCAGTTTGTCGTACCCTAAAGATGTTAAATGCCCTTCTGACTGCTAACCCTTAATGTGATGTGTTTGCGAATGAATGGAGTAATATGCGTATATGTCTGGTGTTTTGTGAGAGAAAGTATGCTAGCGAGTCCACTGTTCCATGTAAGTTTTAAATTAAATTAATGTCAAGATTGTAATTGTTTCTATGTTCATAAATGTAATTGGTGTTGTACCGTTTTAATTAACTATAAATAAAGAAATAAATAAATTATCATTCTTCTGCCTTAATCCCAATTTATTTGGGGTCGGCGCAACATTTCTACAACTTATGTATAAATGAATAATAAAGATTTTGTAAATACATAATACAAAAACCTTACATAAATATGGCTTGGCTTTTGAAACATAATCGTCTTTCCAAATATGCGAGGGTCAGTTTCCCAATGTAAGCTGCGGTTACAGCATCGGTATTTTGCATCGATGAAACACGGCAAAATACCGGGTTTATCCCACATAACCCTTTAACACCCAAATAACTCGAATTCAATATAATATTGACACATTATAATTAGTTAAAAGAAATAAATATGTATTATATTTTCTCTGTTTTATTGACGTTATATGAATATGAATGATTCTGAGAATTTTATTCTCGTTATCTTTAGCCACAAAAACCAAAAAATTTCTTAGCTGTTCTTCGTAGGTGTGTAATAATATGTACCTATTTCCAAAACGTTCAGGACCTCAGGACAATTCTTGCTACAGCTAAATTAGTCTAGTATTCACTAGTTCTAGGAACAATCTCGGTTAATCTAGCTCCATTCAAGATATTTCTCTAGATTCAAATACTAACACAAGTGTACATTATCTACAATTCCAATAATTCGTTGTTATAAGCAGAATCTTCAGTCCTTTATAACAAGTTACGCTCTCTACATAGTATCTATGATGCAAACGTATCGCTCGGTCATAGTAGAAATTTAAAACCGTAGATCAACTAGGCTATTTTGGGCAATACTTGCCTGCGATAAAAAGCGGCAAGACACCACAAAAAAAAACATCACCGTCTTTCTGGCGCGATAGCAACCGGATAAGGCTACATGGCCATTTGAGCGGAGAAGTCCAGCGCTAGGAAAACATTAACCATACCCACAGACATACTCTGATATACTACTCTCAACTACTAGATCTTTCGTCTCTGCTTTTATTCAGTTCAAATTTACTTACAGGATCAGATACCTTTACTGGCTTGCGAAACTTGCTTATACAACGTACATCAGCGGGAGTTTGTGTGAGTGAGTCGCATCGATTTGGGCGATTATTCTTAGTGTTTTTACTGTTAACTTTGTTTACTGTGGTTGGGTTGCCCTACATTCATCTTGAATGGGTTGTAATCTTGTTCATATATATATTACACTGGCCGATGTCTGCATTATTTCTCTTGCCCTTGCGACATTTGGTATGTTTAGATATTGCTATGATCTGTATTGAAGCTTTTATTGTTCTTATTTACTAAATTGTTAGCGTTGAATGATCTGTTTTTGTTATGTTTTGTTAGAGACCAGATACCGTACTCGTTGTAGTGACTTTTTGGCTCTTATCTGCACGCTTAGCATGACCACAATAGAAACGGGTTTTGTCGACGGAAGAATAGACAAAATGAACAATCATAATCTGTAATTTTGTCTATTCTTCTGTCAAAAAACCTGTTTCTGTGGTTATCATACTACGCGTGCTGGATGGAATCTATACAAATAAATAAAATTGAAATGTCTGTTTGTGATGTATGCATATGAAAGTCGGTACATAAGTACAACAAAATTATTATTTTTTGTCTGTTTGTCTCTCTCCTTTTGTTCCGACTAATCTCTGAAACGGCTGGACATTTTAACAGGACATTCACTGGCGGATAGCTGATGTTATAAGGAGTAACTTAAGCTACTTTAATTTAATTTCATCATGTTATTCTTCCGTCGACAAAACTCGTAGAAAACCCGTTTCTATGGTTGTTGTTATACTACGTGTGCTGCACTAGCTAGCTACACGAAAATACTAAGCTCCCTTCACCACTTCCTAATGCTTTACATGGAAAGAAGTAACTCCTTTTTTTAGTTTAACAACCTTAGAAATTTCAGAATTTATAGGGAATATTTCGTACACATTCAAAGAAGCTTGAACACTTGACACGAAGCGCACTGAAGTATTTTTTAATTGCCAATCAATTCCTGCTTTTATTGCAACGACTTTAATTTGATTTAACAATCGCTGGAGTGTCTTCCAAACGATTTATTGCTGTTTGTCATCTATCGAATGAATCGTACAACTGAAATAGTCAGTCAGCTTTTACTACCCTCCGCTTTGAACCAATTTGCCTTTTGAAGTACTCTTACCAGTTTTCAGTGATAATTAAAGAAGAAGCCCGAAAGTCTGAAAACCAGTCTTACCAATGGGTATGGTGTTGCACAGTAACTGGGTTGTGGAAGTCAGATAGGCAGTCGCTCTATGTAAAATACTGATATTCAGCTGCATCCGGTTACACTGGAAGCCGACCTCACCATAGTTGGGAAAAGACCAGGCAGATGATGGTAGGAAGTACAGAAAAGTACTACCACTTCAGTTGCCCAAGCACTACTGTTCCGGTTTGAAATATATGGGTGTCGGTAAAATTACAGACTCGGTTTCAATGGTTGAAAAGTTTAAAGGTGGTGGTAATCACTTTCCGCTCTGTCCCCAGCAGCTGTCGCTAAATGGTGACGGTGACGCGGCTTAGATCTCTGTTTTTTGAAGCGAAAACTTCTTTACCGCGTTAGGCATTTTTGAGATGGGACTAAACCATTGATTTCGCGACACTAACGACACCAGCCTTTGACCATTAAAAAGACATCAACGCGTTTATTACTGCGGTGCGTGCAGTAAAAGACATCAACGCGTAGATTACCGCGGTGCCGATTTTTTTTTTTCAAGTTTTCACTTCTGTCGGCACTCCCGCAGTGCCACGGTTTTTTTTAAATAAGGTATAGTATAGTCTGTGGGCAGTTGCAATCTATGGCCTGACGGGCCTATTTAATCTAAAATATCGAGCGATTTTTTGCGATTTTCTGGGACTTTAAGGTTGCAATAGAATATGCTTTCTTATGTACCAAAATGAAATGTTCGACAACTATTTTGTGAGGAAACCCTCATGTATACCCACCTCTAGTAAGGTGGATGGTTATGTCGGACTTCTATCGACTTCTTCTTTCCGTGTGGTTTGTGACTAACCTGCAGTCTAGAGTTTTTATGCCGCCCATGGTCCTCGGACTTGGCTTCACATGCCGTCGAGAAATATCTCTCAGGCATGTCGGTGCTCTCATGATGTTTTCCTTCACCGTTTTTGAAGCAAGTGATAATTATACAATAAGCACATGAATCCGAAAAGTCAGAGGTGCGTGCCTTGGGTTCCAAGTCGTGAACAGGCGCCGTCAGTAGTGACTCATCGTCTCTTAGCTGCCACGGTTTATTTTAATTTTTGAATTGTTTTTATATTTTTATTAAGGATGCTTTTAACGTGCACGTCTTTCTACATTGTTCTAACATGTATAATTTCAACATGAATGATGAAACCAATTTTTTGTAACAATATTTTGATTTAACAGAGTGTCCTTGGAGTTTCTTGCTCGTTCTTCCCAATGGGTAGCTACTACGCTTTGGAATGGGCAACAATTCAACAGTACCTGTAATTGGTATATTTGAAATAAATGGTTTGAGTTCGAGACCTATGACTTGGCAATCCGACGGTCAAACCACTAGGCTATCACTGCTTCTATCGATTAAAACCATACTTAGACTGTCCTCAGCTCAGGGGCTTCGGAATGTTCGGTGGAATGCACTGGAGCCCCTCCTTAATGTTTGAAAACCTACCACATAAATGATTCTGATCTAAACAACCTGGCCATGTTATATCACCATGTATACGAAGCAATGACGTAGTGAGGTGACGTTATCTCAGCAAAGCGTGGGAGTTCTATTTATTTATATCTCTTATGTTAGATAAACCGAGCTTTCATTCAGTAACACGATTCTGGACTAGAAAATGTTTGCAGCTTTTCATTTGCCGTGCGGATTGGAAGTCAAATTAGCTTAGTATTAAACTCTATTTGGTCTGGAAGTTAGTAAGGCTTTATCTGGGAGGGAAATCGGAAATGATTAGTATGTATCATACCATTAGGACTGTATTCCTCGAAGGTGAAGCTCACCCACGTTTCACCGTATCGCCGATTATGCTTATGCAGAAACTCATGTCTAAGGAGTTTGAAAACAAAATCCCGTGCACACGATCCTTTTTTTTTCGTAGGTTAACGCTACTATATGGGCCGAGTGCTGCAAGCAGAAATAGTCCTTACGGTGTATAGATATGCGTTTCTTCGACGGTGCATTTTACTAACTTTGCTTGGGCAGTATTGGAGTTAGCTTCATTAATACGTATTTTTCCCCACCTAGTCTATATGGATGATGTAATGATGTTATAATAAGTTCCTGTGACTGTTTTTTATATAGCAGGTTTTGTGTGGGGTAGGTACCACAACTAAAACGTGAAAAATAAAAACTTTTTACAAAAAAAAAAAAATTAAAAAACGTTCTTCTTTTTGTGGTGTTTTTTTTTTTTGGAAGTCAGTTATTTTTTTTTTAATGTTTTTTTCAATGGCTCCATTAATTGCAAGCTTTCTGCCCTTCAGAAATCCAGATAGAGTCTACAAATTGACTGCCTCGTGGGTCTAAAGTGCAGTATCAGAACCACTATAAGCTGGCCTCATATTCTATTGAATCTCCGTACTACACCAAACCAGCTTAAGGTCGAAGTGTTACCACTGACGTTCGGCCTGCTGTCTGTACTTTTGCTGGAGGTAAAGGGATCATATCAAAGGACCAATAGCATCCTCCCCATTTCTGCTAACTGTCTGCATCAATGCTTCTGCGAAACAGTTTGATTGTGTTATTTTTATATCTTATTTAAATCTCATTGTATGCTGCACTGGTCGACGTCATAACGTCAACGCCGGCTGTCGTTGAAATCCAGCGCTGTGGCTCTGTCTCGCATAGGGTCGCAGCATTATGCTGAGCAATCGCCGTTTTACGCGGATATGGCGCATATTTTCCCCCAACTTGTTTTTTTTTGTTTTATGTTCTTTCTTTGCGTCATGTTTACCGCAAATAAACGTGTTTTCATTCTTTTTTAAGTCAATATTCCCGAAAGCCGTCCCGTCAGCGATTTTCCCAATAGATACGGCAAGGGGAACCAAGAAGAGGGTCTTGTGTAGCGGATGTTCAATGACAGCGGTGATTGCTTTAACATCAGGCGACCCGCATCCTCGTTTGTCTCGTAAATTATACTGTATACAGACATAACATCACGCCTGTAATCCACGAAGGATTAGGCAGCGGTGTAGGTACACCCACACTTCGCCAGTTAAGTCCCATGTAGTAGAGCCGGGCACAAAGGCAGAGTCCGGGCTGCTACTGTGTTTTCTTAATTAAATACCTTATCTGTAATTAAATACCTGCCATACTTAACCGTTCCATTCCATTCCAAAATAATCGATTGGACGACTAAAGGCTCCCGTAGACAGGCGCGACGCATCTCTAGTACTATGAAAACTTCATGGAAATTGTTCCACCGGAATTGCGTCGTGCTTGTCTGCAGGGGGCTTTATGGATCCCCGGTTTTCCGTGCACTCCCAAACACGTGGCTCTGCCAGTGATTAATCCAATTAATTTAATTGAATCAGTCTGTATAGTAAATATATAAAAGCTACAGAATTTATTAACGAAGTCGTACTATCGCAGACACCAATTTAACTTGATTTCAGTTTTTCGATTGAGTGTTTATGCGTTTTGTGCTGCTGCTGGTTTTAATAAAAGCATCGAGGAGGGTAGTTCGGTTTTTATTGGGTTTCTTGGAGGGTAATTTGTTTTCGTTAAGTTAAAATAAAATATAGCTCAGTGTAAAATATGTCTTAGGTCTGTGGGACTGGTTACGTAATTTAAGTAAACAAAAACCCATGAATGAAATGTCCCAGGCAGGCAGGCGTGGCCAATTTGTATTTAAAACCAATCAGGTCCGTTAAGAAACGATCTAAAAGCCTTAAACATAACTTTAAAAAATAACATTGACTACGACCCAAACATTTAATCACTCGCTTTCAAAAGCTTTGTACTAGTAGTACTTATTTCGTTTTTGTTTCCCGTCGACATCCATCAATCTTTCTGTAAGAACACAAATTGCGCAGCATGACCCTGCTAAAACATTGTTTATTTTTTAGCTCCTAAGACTGAACTACTAACATTGGAACTACTTCTTGGAAACGACAGAAAAACGTTATCATTAAGTGTCCCTAAATTGTGGATTTCCAACGGCTTCCCTATTGTTAAAACAGTTTGTTTATCTATGCTGGGAAACTCACATTAAGGGTCATTTGGGGTTTACGGGTAGGGGTCTACACTACCTCAAATTGTTTACCATGATATCCTCCGTTAAGTAACTATGTTTGACGAAAACACGATTCCGTAAAATATTCTCTATTGAAAAAATCCAAAGTTACCTTCAAACCGAACAATAAACCGCTGGCATTCAAAAAATACTTCAAAATTAGATCATAAAACTTTGCATAATAACTGAACTAACTATAAAGCAGATTCTATGACCATATTTTCACCGTAAAAAGCAATTACCTAAACTATTGGCACCTTGGAGCTCGCGACTCAGCCTCGATCTCACTCAGTCCGCAAGCAGTATGGTGCGAGTGAAATAAAAAAAAAAGTAGTGGCACTCCGGGAGTGCCGACAGAACTGAAAACGAGAACAATTTTATTGTGCAGGAAATAATGTATCGCGCGTTGATGTCTTTTTAATGGTCAAAAGCTGGTGTCGTAACAGCGTCGCGAAATCAATTGTTTAGTCCCATCTCAAAAATGCCCAACGCGCTTAAGGAAGTTATCACTTCAAAAGTGAATTTGAGCTGAGGTACTATGTGCTCTTAAATTCGTTAAAATCTGGTAAACAAACTACGCTATGTACCTATAAATAAGCACTTTAGTTGACACGTCTTGTAGGTTCTGTGTTACCAAGTAAAATGACAAAAACATTTCCGCCACCGCTACCAAGCAAGTTGACAGCGAAAACTAATCGCCTGTCAAAAACACCCAAACCGAGTTTCATCTACCGAATACGCTCGCTTCATTCCTTTACAAATTAGACAAGTTTTTCAACAAAAAAAGCGGCTTTTTCAAGCGGTCTCGGCCCGCGGGATTCGAAGTCCGGTCTGTGCCTAAAAATAAAATAATTGGGATAGACCATTCAAGTTGCTCGTACTGCCGTGAGGTGCGCTAAAAACGAGATTTGAAAAGATGAATTGTTATTGGAGTTTAAACGTAGCTTTCTTAGCTTTAAACCTAGTTTTCATAGTAACGGTTGATAACTCTAGTTTTTTATTAGTTAATATTATTTTGCGTATCTGCGCCATGTTTCGAATATGACCTTCGCCATCATAACCAGTATCCTCGCGCTCTTTCTATTCATTTGGGTCGGTGCTGCAGCCTTTTTCTTCCATAAATCTCTTTAGCCGTTATCTCAAAGTAAATTTTCTATCTCTAAAGCTAAGGTCATAAGATGACCCTTAATGTGTCAAAAATGGTTCCTTAACCTGTGTGCCAATTCCGCAATTTTAAGACCGTTGGCATTCTAATCTCAGGCTCTATCCGTTAAAAATACCTCTAATAAATATTCCTACATTTTTGAAAAGTTTTTGACATTTATTGTCGCTGGCGTTGACTAAGACTAGATTTTGACTAAATTTTTATCCAACTTCATAAAAAGAAGGAGGTTATTATTCACGGGAATTGGCCTTCTGGCTTAGCGATAATCTTAGTAGCTTCATTCTATTACCAACCTCTATTTTTGTTATAGAGGTATTAAGACCTCACCCAGCTGTCCTTATAAAATACGTAATAATTTCCTATCGCACTGAAGTAAAGCTATAGACCAGTTGGAAAGGTTCCGTTGACCTCATGACACGCACTTTGTTCTATTATTAGTATAACAGTGACGTCATTGTAGAGGCACGGGCTTGACCGACAGATAAGTGAGAGAAAGCCATAAATAAGCTCGTGCTTACAGTCATCGGTATAACCTGAAATATGTATATTAGAAGAGTATTAGAATTCAGTTAAAATGCTAAATAAGAACAGCCGCAAGGGTCGATCCATCAGGTTAAGCTACGCTTGTCGGGGTAGGTCTGTGGGTGGGTGACCGTCTTTACATACCGAGACTCCTCCGTGCTCGGAAAGCACTTTAAGCTGTTGATCTCGGCTGTCATTCGTGGCTCTTTGACAGTCGTTACGGGTCATCAGAAGCCCGAAAGTCTGACAACCAGTCTTACCAAAGGGTATCGTATTATCCAGTTACTGGGTTGTGGAGGTCAGATAGGCAGTCGCTCCATGTAAAATACTGATATTCAGCTGCATCCGGGTAGACTGGAAACCGTCCTTAACATAGTTGGGAAAAGCCTAAGCCGATTGATTAGTATTTAGTTAAATTTAAGGCAGCAAATGAACAGGATTTGCATGGATGGGTTTCTTAAGTCTGGCAAAAGATTGTAGGGTTTTCCATCAGGAATTTCTCAGGCAATAAGGTCGCCCTTTTTACATCAGTCGACACCTAAGATGCAGATATATGCCAGTGACCTTGAGTGGTTAGCTTGCGTGTTCTGTACCTACTGAGCTCACACAACGCGTCGTACGTCCAGCCAGTAATAGGACTAGCCCATCAAGGAGCACTGTCCCAAATAAGAAGCATTATTAATTTATTATACTTAAAACAAAAGGTAAATTAATAAAACACGTATACTAAAAGATCACTAATTAAATTATCTTTAAAATGGTGAAGGTTTCAGAAAAATACGTTTGATAGATTTTGCGTGATTCTCAGTTTTTTATCCGCATTAGACATAACTTTACAAATGACCTTTTTCACATAATTTAATATAAGCATAATCTAAAATATTCATATATTAAGTTATTAAGAAAATGCTCTAATTTAACATAATGTGTATTTTTTTTCAAATCATTAACACTATTCGTTTAGACGTGATCTTCATCTTCAGTATAAAATCATAAAAAGTCAGTTATCGTCGCCTTAAAACCATAACTTACTGGAAGAATATGGGTGTGCTGGTCACTCTCTACCTAATCCTTCGAGGAAACAGGCGTGATGTTTGTTTTCGAATGAAAATCATTCTAGCTAGGCCCTAGGGCATCATATGTAAAGGTTTGAGCCAAAATCTCCAAATTAACGAGTTCTATTTCTCTTTCACCGTGATTCGCGTCTCATCATTTCCTGGGCATTTACTGTCTCGTCGACAGTACCTCCACCCCTCTGTTGATTCTCAGCAATTATGGACAAGTTTGGTCTTAAGTCGCAAAAAGGCAATTCTATTTGGCTTCAACGTACTCAGTTTCAAATTACAAGGATCATTTAGCTCAGCCTAACGAGAAGAGTATACAAAGTCGGTTTTCTTTTGTAAAGCGGCCATGTTGAATCGATTCGGCTCATCGACCAACATAATTAAGACCTAAGAATGTATGGTTGCCAAGTTTACTTTAAGATACTGCTTGGAATCACCGCAGTATCATGGTGAAAGGTGATAACAAATAATATTTTGAAGTGTTAATTGGTCTCCTGGAAAAGGTGCAGGTTCATCAGAATCACATCCAGGCATGATTATTTCAGGTTTGAGTAGTCTTGATCCTGAAAAGTAAAGAAATAAGGTTAATACAATA
Organism: Omphaloscelis lunosa; assembly: GCA_916610215.1. Lineage (NCBI taxonomy): Eukaryota > Metazoa > Arthropoda > Insecta > Lepidoptera > Noctuidae > Omphaloscelis > Omphaloscelis lunosa. Next base: position 4,834,960 of record OU744271.1, read on the forward strand.
TTTTGCGCGTCTCACAAGCCTTGTAAGTCCTTGTAAAGACGAACCTGGCATTTTCAAGGCTCACGCATGGATCTAACACGTAAAGCCCTTTAAAGCACTTTTACCTGCCTTTGGCAAATCTCAAAGGCATTATTACTGACTCTATTTGAATTTATTATCCATTTGGGCTATACCAAATTTTACAATTAGTAGAAGCTTAGCCGTGATTATGTGTTGCCTGCAGTTTCTGTACCTGAATATGTTGACTTGAAAGATCATGGCAGTTGTGAGTCGCTCACTTAAATGTCTCGCTGATGGTGGCGACGGTGTTGGATCATTCGGTTCCCTACAAAATGGTTGAGCTGGATGGTGCTGATCCACCCATCATGTTCTTGAACGGGCGCCATCAGTTGACACTGGTCATATCTTATCTGCCAGGGCTTATTTTTAATCTCATATTTTTAAATGCTTTTGATTATTTTACAGTGTTCTCACATATAGAAGTAACAAGAATAATGTACCCAGGATTTTGTAATATCTATATTTAAAAGAGTGTCCTTGGAGTTTCTTGCCCGTTAAGGCTCTTTCAAACAGGCGCGACACTCTTTCAAACAGGCGCGATACAAAGACACGACGAGCGGTGTCTTTGTGTCGCGTGTGAAAGACCCTTTATTCTCCATAGAGATCTACGTTTTGAAATGGACAACTAGCTTCAACATTCTGACTAACTGACCGACTCTTTGACAATTCAAAAGTGCCTATAAATGGTTTAATTGAAATAAATGTTTTTGAGTTTGAATAAACCAAAAAAAATTTTAGTAATCCATTATGTTCTTGTCGTTTTTATGTAAACAGTCTCCCTACCAAAACTGTTTCGGGAATATTTTTGTTATTCAAACAAACATTTTTACGAACTCCGGTTTTTATAATATTGTTATGAGGATTTAAACCTTCAGGAACTTTCAAAATCAAATCAGGAAAAATGGATAAACAAAATTCTATGAAAACACATTTTGCAAGTGCACAGCCACAAAATACAACTGCAATCCGATTCGCGTTGTTCCTATAGGTATATTAGCCGGTTAGTCTGCCTGGTTGCCATAGCGACGATCCCCTCGTGTGCCTTCATTACAAGGCACATAGATGGGATGTAAATCCTTTGAATCTTTCATATTAATAAATGTCGAAAATTGCTTGCATTTTGAAGTGGTATTAAATTGGTTGCATAGCGTAATGAAGTAATGATTGGTGGGAGTTCGAATCTTAATTGGAGATGATTGTTGAAAGTTCTTCGATTGTTTCATAAGTTGATCCTTGTTTGATCCTGCGTATGTTCGACCGGATCCTTCTCCATAGGTACTTACCTACTACGCTTAATGGGCAGCTAACTTCATATTTCTGAGTGAAGAAAGAAATGAAACTTGGGTAAAAAAAAGGAAAATCTAGTTAGGCCGTCAGTCAGATTATAAGAAAATATAAACACGTATTTTTGGCTTTATAATACTCGTGACGTCATGGCACATTTTAACTTAATGTATTAAAAAAATAAAAAATACGTATGCAATATTTTTTAATCTGGCGGACTAAAAAATATTTTTAGTCATCATCCCTATTTAAAAGAGCCGGTAAATGGTTTAATTGAAATACATGCTTTGAGTTGAGTTGACGTGTAGTAACTTCGATAGTTGTTGTCAGTTGTTGTTGTTGTTGTTGTTGTGTGTGTTGGGTCCTGACTGTTTATTTGTGTATGCGAAATTCGTTCGTGTCGACGACCGTTTTGTTTTCCCTTATCAAATTCCACCTGGCCGACTAGCTTATATGTTTTCCTCGGCATGAGTATTCGTACCGATACGACAGAAAAAGAGATTGGGCGAGAATGCAATGGTAATGCGTTTCGATTTCACAGAGTAAGCACTTACTATCAGCGTCATCGATTCCCCAATGTAGGTACTAGTCGTGCCATTAAAGATGAGACTTGACGCACCACGTGGTTTGACTTGCGCAGTAGACGATTTATGGGTCTCTTTAGCGGTACGAGGTCCCCGCTGGGGCGTCATCGGGGCGGGGTAAAGAGCGGCGGGAGGCGCGGTCAAGTCTCATCTTTAATGGCACGACCTGTACCTATATTGCGTTCGAAATTTATTTAAATACGAGTTTTAGGACAAACAACTGCAATGTCTACATATAAGGTTCAGTTTGCGCTACAACTTCATATTTTTTTTATGACTTTCAATAGTACTAGTCAATTTAAAATCAACTTTATTAACACTTTATTAAAGTTGATGTTTGTTTATATGGAAATAATATCATTTGAAAACAATGATTTAAATAGACCTTATATTGATGTGATTTGAACTATAAATAAATATACTTAACGCAGTACTTAGATTCTCGACCTCCAACTTCGACCTTGTTTCATAAGACAGGGATTTCTAAGTAATTCTCTTAAAGACTTTATTTAAGTATTCGGCGTCGAGTTTGGCTTAAAAAGAACTTTAATATTCAAATTAAGTAGATTTTCAGAATTATCACTTTTGTTGGAACTCGGGCGATATGCATTTGCTTTGGTGTTTTGTTTTAGAACTGTTCTGACTCAAATAAACGATGGCCGATAACTATTTAAGTACGCGTCAAATTTTATGGCGGCTCTGAAGTGAGCTACTCGCTGCGCAGTACCCCACCCCTCACCCCCGCTGACACGTGAATTTATTTCTGCGCAGCGACTCGCCTCATGTTCCGAGCCGCCACCATAAAGTTTGCATCGGGCTGTGCCCGGGCATTGATACGAATCGAGCTTTAGAAAGAGACCGTCAACGACGTATCAGTGATAGTGACGACGAGGGCACGAAGATTGCCGAAGTCGAACTTTAAAGTGAAAACTTCTTGAACTAAACCGCCACGCTCGGGTCGGTGACGCAGAATCGCGTTTACTCGGCTTCAGTCGTAAGTTTTCAATTCTGCCGTGTGGATCATAAGCACACACCGGTTTTTGGAAGGAAGTTCCTTAAGGCGAAAGCGCCAGGGTAGCCCGCGAAATTCAATTTTTTTTAGGTTTTTTGCAATTTGCTGGTCAGTATTAAGTTGTACGTTGATTAATATACGATTCGAGGCCGTAACAAATATGTATTTACAGAATTATAATCATTAAAGTCATCAACACAACTCTCTAAGACCACGTAAGTCCAAAGAATAACTGTTTCATGAAATCATCATTCTTTGGACTTACGTGGTCTTGGAGAGTTGTGTTGATGAGTAGAGCAACTTCCGTGAAGTTTTCATAGAAATTTTTCCACCAGAGTAGTATCGCGCCTATGCGGAAGCCATAACACGACTTGCGATAGGAGTTGACGGGTAGGAATCGTCACGTTGTCGATGTGCCATATTTGGTCGGATACTGTACATCAATTAATTTGACATGGGAATAAATAGTTCCTTGACATTTATTTCGTTTCTGAGTGATTTTAAAGTAATTTAATTACCTTGCATCCTTATGTATGTCAATTAGAGCGCATATTTCAAGAGTTTATATATAGAGATAAAAACCTTTTTCGTGGAAAGTTTCAGTTTCTTTGAAGCTGCTAAAACCGCTGCCGTGAAGAATATAAATTATTAAAATGATCTTCTATCTTCCCTCTAGAGACGTTACGATTTCTGACAGTAATGAATTATGGTTCTACCCGCTAAAGATCGTGGGAAAATATAAAGTTCTAATGATATTATGTTGTCGTTACCCGGAGCAGAGTAGGTGTAGATAACGTGTTAAGGAATAAAGTAACCGATAATGTTGTGATAAAGAAATGATAATGGTATCTGTTACTTGGTTTTATCAATTATAAAATGTTTTATCTGTTAAGTCAGGATAAGTAATAATAATTGTTAGGCAAATTGACTACTAACTGAAATTGTTCGTTCATTTTAATCACAACTATGACAGTTGTGTATCAAATGGCTACAACAAGGAAAATTGACATAAAGCCTCGTAAAGACTGGCGCGACGCGACACCGGTAATATTCTACCGTAAAGATTTCTTAGAAATTGTTTTGTTAGAGCCGCGTCGCTCCAGTCTGCACGAGGCTTAAAGCTTCAATTTGTTTAACAATTAATTTAATTTTCCTGTCAGTACCTACAATTAATTACACGATGAATTGTATTCGAGAGAAATTACCGAAACAAGATGATTTTTCATGTTATTATTACCTTTTATCAATGAACATATTTTTCCTATGGATTGATTTAAATGTGTTTTTTTTTATTTATTTTCAGGTAAGTACCGAACCAACTATTTCACCCAACCCAGCGCTGATTTACGGTAATGTTAAACCTAGTTATCGAAAACGTGTCTTTTTTTCTTCTTTTCATTTACGGTATAAGAGAGAGTGTTCAAATTGTGTCTCTAAACTCTTTTACAAACAAATTAGAGGATTATTATCCAAGATAAGACTGCTTGGAAACATGCTGGTCTAGCTCCATAGGACAATTTAGAGTCTAGACAAAATCAAACCGGTTGCTAATTTAATTGTATAATTAATAATTATAACATTGATTTTACGTTCTGTGATTACTTGAACTCGCACACTGACTTATTAGTATTAATTGTATTTTTTTTTAGGAATATCGTATCATAGGTATTTTTACAATGGTTGTAAATGTGTGAACACCATATATCCATTACATAATGATTTTTCTGTCATTGCTTCATTTTAAATTATTTTTACCAGTTGCTTGTTCCAGGTGCATCGTCTTTACATATAATTATATAAATCAAATCAAATCAATTTATTTGTGAAACATATAAATAATGTATACAAAATATTGTAAAACATTTTAAAAGAGTAACGGTGGAATTTCTTGCTCATTCTTCTCCATACGAAAACTACCTTTTGAAAGGGGCGACTGGAATCAATTTTACTTTTTTTTTTGTAAATTTTGACGTTTCAACAGTGCCCTTTTTAATGGCTAATGTAGTAACTTTGACCTTGCGTTGGATTTAAAAATCGTATCAATCAAAACGTAAAAGTATTTTTTACATCAGCTTCTTCCATGAGTACCAAACAATCATTGTTTTTCTGTTAAATTATTTATAAACTACTAACTCACACACATATTCACTAGCAGAATATTTAAAATACACAAACTAGTAACAATCATAACTACGCGAAACGCAAATTTGTAGTAGTAGAGTAGTAGCGAACATTTTTAGAATACCACCGGCTGAGCTTTTGATGCAAAAACATTTTAACTTAGACTTTTAATAGAAACATGCTCAAGTTTACCGTTGCTTCGAGTTAACCGCAATGTACAGGGTAGAATTTAAATTGTACGAGAGAATTTATGGCGGAAATATCTTGTTTAGTAGATTTTGAATTTTATCCGCGTCAAGTTGCGACTGGCTATGTTACTGTCCCCGGGTTTAGGGAATATAGTGTTTTTTTGAAGTAAGAACTTCTTTAGACGCGTTGGGCATTTTTGAGATGGGAATAAACCATTAATTTCGCGACACCGTGATGGCACCAGCTTTTGACCATTAAAAAGACATCAACGCGTTGATTACCGCGGTGCCGATTTTTTTCAAAGTTTTCTCTTCTGTCGGCACGCCCGAAGTGCCACTGTTGTTTATTTTCTCGAATCATGTATGGCATTTATGGGAAAAGTAGTACAGTATGACGGATAGAATCCCTTGACTAAAGAAGTTGAAGTTGTTAGAAATATTGACGAGTATGTGACTATTGCCCGTTTACACTAACACTAGGTGACACCTAAATAAAAGCGTACTGTTGGATTTTCAACACTACTCAGCGCCGAGAGTTGCAAATTAGATAATGAACTTTTATTTTGGTGTTTACTAGTTTTAATGTGAACGGGCATAAGTGAAACTGTTGACTAAGGCGACGATAACCGACTTTTAATAACTTTATACTGAATATCACGTCTAAACGAGTAGTGTTAATGATTTGGAAAAAAAATATATGTTAAATAAGAGCATTTTTCTTAATAATTTAATATTTGAATATTTTAGATTATGTTTATATTACATAGTGAAATTAATTTGTAAAGTTATGTCTAACGCAGATAAAAAACTGAGAATCACGCAAAATCTATCAAGCTTATTTTTCTGAAACCTTCACATTTTAAAGATAATTTAACTATTGATCTTTCAATGTACGTGTTTTATTAAAATACCTATTGTTTTATGTATAATAAAAAATGAATACTGCGTCCAATTTGATTGTGACAGCGCTCCTTGATGGGCGAGTCCTATTACTGGCTGGACGTACGACGCGTTGCGTGAGCTCAGTACAGAATACGCAAGCTAACCACTCAAGGTCACTGGCATATATCTGCGTCTTAATGTAAATTTGAATAATTGAAACAGGACTAAAACGGTGCGTAAAACTGAGTGAAGACGGACGGTTTCAGAGACTTCGACTATCGCTATTAAAAAACAATGATGCTGCGCAAATTGCCCACAAAGAGTAAGCTGTCAACAATATTGAAAAAAAAAAAAAACAGTTTCGCCTCTGGTGTGACGTTATCGCGATGAAAACATGATAACTGCACCGCGCATTATCGCCAAATACGTCACCCTGAAATGCACTTGTTACGAAAATTTTGATTTCGGTGACAGTAACGTGTTTTATCAGTCAAGATAAGAATTAAAAAAGATAGTATTACTGTTGGTGGACTTCTGCAACTGTGTTAGTAGTGTAAATGTGTATCCTTCCTTGATTTACTACCTAATTATTGATAAGCCTAATTACAATGAAAGTAGTTTTTTTCTGCACAAATAAAACGCGCATTACAAAACGAAATAGAAATGAGGATTTAAAAGTTATAAAATTTTCAAATTGTCCAAACATTGTCCGCTGCTACGACCATAGACATTATACATTGTTCCAATGGAGTGGGGAAGACAAAATCGAATAAAATAAAATAAAGCTATAATCGAATCCTCTGCACTCCTATTTTATACGACAATCATCTTCACGCAAGAAAATAAACTTGTTCCAATGTAGGAATTACTACACAAACGACCAATTTACTATCTGTCGAGCCGTTCCGTTGCATCAACACTTTTAGATATATTAAAATTATGATTATTATGCAATATGCCTTGAAAAGGTTAAGGTGTTGGTCCCGGCGAACCATCATCATCTACGAATGACAATTCGTATATTGACAGTCGTTACGGGTAGTCAAAAGCCCAACCAGTCTTATCAAGGGGTACCGTGTTACCCAGTAACTGGATTGTGGAGGTCAGATTGGCAGTCTATGTAAAATACTGGTATTCAGGTCCATTCGGTTAGTCTGGAAGCCGACCCCAACATAGTTGGGAAAAGGCTAGGCAGATTGATTGATGCTAACTATTATGCAACACACATATTGCACCTTCCTTGCCTTATTCCATGATGGTAAAAGATAGATACCAAAGCATTTCCCAAAGAAATATCTTCAGTTTAAACACAGCTCAAAAGTTAAATTCGTCTAGTCATTCGCTATCGGGAAAAACCATGACAAAACTTAAAAAAAAAAACGCCGTGGATTTCCCTAGAAGCGTGTTTTCTAGCCATCGATCTGGCATTCCCTGTTCTCTGTGCCCGCCCATGTCATAAAACACCCTACTTGTTTTCAACAGCCCGCGCAAAACAATGTGGAAATAAAACCTTCATAGTATCAACTGCAGCTTTGTTTTTCAGCCACCATCTTTATAGAATAGAATTGCTTTTGGCATAAATATTGAAGTTCAAAAAAAAAAAATGTGTTCATATTTTGAAATTCTGATACAATGTTGACTATGTTCTTTTTTATTTGCTTGAATGTAATTTAATCCTCAAAGAGTAACAAGCGTAAAAGGGGTTTCGTATTTCGAAACACGTTTTGAAGAGGGATCGTCGGCATTACGCTGTGTAAATGAGTTATGCAGATCAAATAGAGGGGGTGCAAAAACTAAAATCGTACGCTGTATTTTTTTTTTACCATGTTGGGCAGTGTAATTAAATTTTTCTACCAGAATTTTCTCAGTAGCAACCCGGAGTCTGAATTTGCCAACGGGCTTGTCTACACTAATATTATAAAAATAATAGATAAGTTTTATTTGTTTGTAATGAATAAACTCATAAACTACTGGACCGATTCAAAAAAGTTTTTCAAATATTATAATATCACATCACTGAGTAACATAAGCTATGCTATAATTTATAAAGATATCTCGTGAGTGAAGCTAATTTAGGTATAAGGATAAAAGCTTTGAACTTATGAAGCTAAAGCCAATACAGGAGGATAGTATGAAGTTCTTAGAAATTATAACAAACAACTTTCTTTCATAAGTCGCTATTCTATTTTATTAACCGATTTCCATGTAATCGCAGATAAACAAAGATAATCCGCGATGCTTTATTTATTCCTACAATACCAATTTGTACAAAAATATTGAAAACAGGCATTTTTTTTATAACGAAGCAAAACGAGTATGTAAGGATCGTAGCACCTAGCACGTGGCGCGCTGGCGTTCTGTAGTTTCTGCCCAACTGGATCTGGCATCGATGAGAAAAACCGACCACGTGCGAGTTTGACTCGCACACGAAGGGTTTGGCATTTTTTTTTTATCCTGAGCAATATTTGTCTAAATATATTTGTAATCACGTTCTGGAAAACGGTTCTAACGATTTCAATGAAAGTTGCAATATAAGGGTTTACGGGGGCAAAAAATCGATCTAGCTAAGTCTCATATCTGGGATAATTCATTTTCTCCGTATTTTCACCCGAGCAGAGCTCGGTCGCCCAAAGTTTAGAACAAGTTAATGAATAATGACATAATATTATTGACATTAGAATAATGATGGCAGCCTGGAATTAGTATGAACTTTCCCATACGATTAAATGAGCATTCTCTATTTTCACCAGAGCAGAGCTCGCTCGCCCAGGTACTGTTTCAATGAAACGAATAATTAAAGCCGAAAAAAAAAAAACGATGCTCGTATGTGGACACCCTTTATTTTTTTTATTTTTTGTTGTTAAAGCGGCCATTGCAGTGTCTACCTATCACGGCTCAAAAGATACACGGCCCAGCCCTGTGCCAGACGAATAGATGGACAGCGGAGTCTTAGTAATAAATTTGACACCCTTTGGGTACGGAACCAGCATTGGGATAACATTTCTTCATGTCCAAATAGACAAATCGAGCTTTAAATCGTTTTTGTACCGAAATAAATCGCGTCCGTGTACATCCGACCGACATCGCGATTATGATGAATTTATTAATATTGGCTTTAGATTAATCTGGTATTCCAGTAAAATTAATTATCAGCTAACCTCCAGATTCTGAAAGCTTATTGAATTATTTTGATCGAAGGCCTAGTGATTTCAGTAGATATTGAGTTCGATTTCGGCCCTTAGCTCCTTGGTAGTAGGACCTACAGAACCCTAAGCCGACGTACGCACGGACGTAATAAAATCGCGGCGGTATTTTATCGCGCACTGAATTTTCAACTCTAGGTGTTAAGCCGAGTGTTGAGAATCCAACGCGCTGGGACGCACTCTCGTCCCTGCGCGTTGAAAAAACACACTGTTGGATTTTCAACTCTCGGAGCTAAGCAGTGCGTTGAAAATCAAGTGCACGAAAAAAAAGCTCCGCGATTTTATTACGTCTTTCAATTATAAACCGTGAATTTTGTGGGAATATAGCTAATCTATTACTTCATAGGTTTGAAAAATTCGTCTGCTCAACAACGTAAATACCGCAATGAACTTCGGTGAACTGTCATAATAAAACCCATTGAGAACAATTTTCATTTTATGTGTTGGAAAACGGCTAGACAGATTTTGATAATTCATGCTGATTTTTTTGACATTAATTTTATTGTCGCTGGGATTCGATTGCAACTAGTTTTTGAAATTTATTAATTATGGGAATGGATCTTATGAAATAAGTTTATTGTCTCCTCTTATCAAGTTTTAAATACTTGCCTGTCATCATCAATCAACTCAGCCTATCGCAGTCCACTGCTGGACATAGGCTTCTCCCAGGCTCTGCCACAACACCCTCTCCTCCGCCTTCCGCATCCAGTCTGTGCTAGTCACATATTTTTAAGCTCATCGGTCCATCTAGCTGTCACCACCATAAAACTACAAAAATATCTAGAACTTTACCTAAAACTCATATCTTCGTAATCGAATATAAAATGAAGGTGACAGGAATCGATTCACATAGCTCGGTCTTGATACGGTTTCTTTACGGAACTGAATCGGAAATGATGCCGGTATCAAGACATCTTTGAGAGCTTCTACGATTCTTGGTATCAAAAACTAACCGTATTTAAAAATGTAGGCACCAAAATTGTTGCTCATTTTTATCTCAACAAAGAGATTTTTACTGGTACACAAAAAATATGAAATTAATTGGCAACATGTTAACAAATTGGATAAAGCTCGTAACTAAGAGATTTTTGGTGGTACCGAAACCACCGTACAATATTTAGCAAAAAACGCCGAAAAAACACGTTTCTTGTATAGGGAGGGGGACCCCCCTTTAATTTTTAACTTTATTTTATATGTATTATTTGTTATTATAGCGGCAGTAATACGGTTCATGAGATACAGCCCGCTGACAGACAGACGGACAGCGCAAGCTTAGTAATAGGGTTCCGTTTGTCACGCATTGCGTACGGAATCCCAAAAAAAGCCACTAAAATGGTCAAAAACTGTACACATCGGACGTTAAACTCATACCAAACTGTTATATCACAAGAACGAAGTTTTTCTTAACACCAACACAATACTAACGATAGATTACTTTTGGCAAAACCGGTTTTTTTTACTAAAGTTATCGAAAATGTATCTTAACTCCTGAACAATAAGAGCTAAAATCGAATGCTGACGACGATAATACAGCATGTTTCTGTTTGAGATAGATGTTAAAGATCGCATGTTATGTTTATATTCATTTTAATCAATGTTTCCGATTGTGGTTTTATATCAAATTGCAGAAAAATTGCAATTATTTATTTTTATCGACCAATCATTATTTATTTATCATTAATTATCACAATGCGGTATTTTCACGAAACAGGATGAAATTTGTAAGTGACCGTGGATGGCCAAATCAGACACTATAAGAAATAGCAAAAATTACTCAAAGGAGTTACTAAAACATGAGACCAATTTATGAAGAGAAGCATCTAAGAAGCCCGAAGCCCTCTCCCTAATATCTCATTAAAATTATCAGTTGCAATGTCCTTATAATAGCTTATTTCGCGAAGTCTCGAACTGCAACTGCTACGTAAAGTTACAGATGCTTCTTCGTGGTAGTTCCACGACATCTCATTTCCGTAATTTCGACGCTTCTAAACATGTATGGCTGGATTGTCTCGAAGTTTGACTTTACTTGTGTCTATGGCAGTTATTTTGAGCTACTGTGAGAGGACTTATTTGGAAAGCTGTTAGCTTTTGAAGTTATTCTAGAACGCATTAAAGTAGCTTTCCGAGTGGCGATACTTAAATGTACAGTATAACTATTTTCTTAATGTCCTTCGGCAAACTTCGTGTTTCGTCAGTTGGCCGATTTCTATCAGTTGCCTTTTGCACTTGGTACAGACCGGACGCTCTCAATTGACTTGGAAATAGGTATATAGAGTTGTTAAAACTCTTTTAACTTATTGTAATTAATTTTTTAAATGGGAGGAAAGCTGCTAAAGTCGGAGGCACGAAAATAGTTTTACAGCTCTGTATAGTTCACACGGAAATCAAAACAAAACAACAATAAATTACTTAGTTGTGAATTCAAATTATTGATGGACATGCAAATTAGCATTCGTTTGTATTCGGAAATGCGATGATTCCCGAGGGACATTAAGAAAATAGACTGTACGTCTTTGGACGGACAGCCTCCGGTACCACCTTGTTGACACATAACATAACGCCTGTTGTAATCCCCGAAGGTTTAGTTAAGCAGAGGTGTTTGTATAGTAACATCCCACATTTCGCAGTCCTATGTAATAGCGAGCATATTGCTGTCAACGGGGCAAAAATCCAGAATACGGAATGCTACTGAGCAATTCCTGATGGAAAACCCCAATAACACTTTGCCCGACTTAGGAATCGAACCAGTAGCGGTTGTGACCACTAGACCGACGTTGCTGACTAGTGACTGACTAATATTTTTAGCGCGGCATGAGTTATTCTCATACAACATGTGACCATAAAATTTTAGATTTTCTGAATTATGTTAATATTGATATCGGCTTCCCCGATTTTTTTTTTACTTCTTTCGTATCGTTCATGCCGATACGAAAGAAGTAATAAAAAGAAAAAAAAATGCGAATGCAGTTGTGAAAAGTAATCACCACGTTAGTTCCATACAAAAAACATGAAGTAAGTGAGTAAGTAACCTTATCTTTCCTGAAATAAAGATAAATCTATTATTCAATAAATTAGGCTAGAATAACATCCCCAACTAAACCTACATTGCTCACAGACAGCTAGGAGGTATAATGAACGGTCCTGAGCCGTCCGTAAAATGTTTGCGAAACGTGATCTCGGCTGTACAAGCCACAGACCATGGAATCGCCGCGCAAGCTAGTGTCTAGAGACGTGCATAATCAGCCTATAATGTTCCCACTGCTGGGACACAGGCCTCTCTTCGAGAGGGAGTGGGCTGTGATACCTACCACGCGGGCCCAGTGCGGGTTGGTAGATGTCACATGTCTTCGAATTTTTGGTTCTAGGAAACCTATTTTTGGTTTTATTCCTCACGATGTTTTCCTTCACCGTTTTGAGGGCAGTTGTGATGAAATTATTTACACAAAGTAATGTTCAAACCACGACCTTCAACTCGTATGTCGGGGCTAATTACCTCTTGGCCACCACTGCTCTCGAGAAAGACGTGCAGTACTAATCGAAAATCGTGGCAGCCTGTGTTGAGCGCACAACTTCTGTCACGGACCGCTTTCAAAGCCGTCAGTTTGGTCGTCAGCTGACTCGCTTGGTTTGTATGGAAAGCAGGGACCGAAACCAGTATGATCAATACGGGTATTTTTTTCGATTACATTTATATTTTTTACAGGTATTCTTAAAGATTACCTTAAATTGAAATAAATCCAGCATTAATACCGGTTACCGAATTTAAAATTACCTTATACGTGCCGTTGATATTAGTCAAAGGGTGCGTGTCGCCTCAGTGAGTAACCGGTATTAAAACGGTAACCTAAATAAGGGGACGAGTTTCTTCTTCTTGGTTACTCAGATAGCGGTAACCTTAGTCGTAGAAGTAACCAAAATTCTTCGATGCCTGTACCGTAATTTATAAAGGTTTTCGGTCCCTGATGGAAAGTTTTTATAATGCCGCCTCTAGCCGCCACCGCCGAGGCTTCTCCGTGCTCTGTGATATACAGCCTTCTAATAGGTAGGTACGTATGTAGGTCTCCCCTGTCAGGGCCAGGCCATCGATTAGGCCTAGGAGTTGCTGATTCATTTCCTCTAGTCAAGTGTTTCAGCTTTTGTGTAGGTTGCAGGTCGATTTTTGCTTGTTCTATAACATTTTTATCCCTGGAAAAGGCATAGTGTAAATGTTGCATTTGAATTTTTACACCTATATTTTGGTCATTTTTTTTTTATTAGTCCATAATTTCCCACTGCTAGGCAAAGCCCTTCCTACTCTCCCTCCACGTATCTCTCTCAGATCTGCCAAGTGCCAAGAATCTTTGTAATAAAGAAGTATCGAAATAAAACGAAAATTCGCTATCGTCAAAAAACTTTTAAAATTACATTTTGTCTCGACCGGAATGTCATAAAAATGAAGAGTTACTACTTAACAGAAGGTCACCGACCGATAATGAACTTTCAAGTTAATAAATAAATATTTAAATAAGAGTAGCACTGATAAAGCCGTCGAGTCTGTAATATGAATTTGTTTCTTGATTGGGGTCAAAATCCTGCTCTATCTTTGACTAATTAACACCAACATTATTCTTGCACTTTTTCGTCTCTCGGCGCAGAGCCGAGCGTTGAAAATCCAACTGCACTTTTATCTGTGCATTCATTTAGATGTCACCTAATGATAATGAAAACGGGCATTGTCTATGGTTGACTTAGTTAAGACCTATCAGAAACCAGGCCTAATATTCATAGGCACTATGTTAGTTTATGGTTAGATGACGTATGAACGTGGGAAATGGTGATGGGAGGATCATAGAACGAGGCACTGTGTATTTTCTGCCTACCCTCATGGGACAAGAGGGTGAGTTTATGTTTGCGAGGAACGCATTTGTATTTCTGGAAAAAGGGAAAATAATATTCTTTTTATGGTTCCGTACCTCAGAAGGAAAAAGAAACGGAACCCTTATAAGATCACTCATGTGTCTGGGTGTTGTCTGTCCGTCTGTCACAGCCAACATAATGTGAATGAAAGGGTTCGTTATGAAGATCTCAAATATATTTTTTTCCTAAATTTTAAAATAAATTATTTTAAAGATATTTAAGAAAATAGGTAGCACCCTCTTATCTTCGAAACGACTGAGCCAAAAATGTTGAAAAAAAAAATGCAGAGAATGGTTCTTTACTCATAGATTACAGGAAAACCTATAAGAAGTTTATGGTCTTAAAATAACATGGTGAATCTCTCAATATTTTGCGTACAAACTGACATTTGTCGTTGGAATGTATAGAACATGTTTTTCAACTACAATGTTAAGTTTTTTCTTGGGATAAATTCATCCCAGCTACGGAATCCTTCATTGTGCATAGCTCGACACGCATTTGGCTGGTTTTTGTTCCAATATCTAAGGGATAGGCAGATTTATTGTAATTTCATGATTTTAAGTCATTCTCCATTACAGGCACAAAGACTTAGATGAACCTAAAGTTTCACGAAAGCTCGAAAACAGGCACAAAGTACATATAGAACACAGTACAATTTTGTAACGATCTGGGTTACTGAAACACTTTCTGTATCTCAGTAGGTACGTTTTAAAACGATAAAATAGAGCTGTCGTCGCAGTTCGCAATAAACATGGTAAATTGTTCGTAAGAGCCATTTACGACAGACGACGGTTTACGATAACAACTTGACACGATTTAACGTTTTATTTGTTCACGTTTTTAATTATTTTGAAGTGTACATGACTAGGGTACTTTTTAAATGAAATACGAAATATTCTGTTCAAGAAAGTATTGCGTATTACATTTGCAGTTGGAATGTATGTGAGAACATGTTTTTCAACTACAATGTTAAGTTTGTTTTTGGGATAAATTCATCCCAACTACGCAACCCTTTATTCTGCGTAATCCAATACGCACTTGCCGGATTTTATATTTTTTTATATAGAGCGATAGAAATACACAATCTGAGAAAATTTTAACCATCTACCTATTACGGTTCATGAGATACAGCCTGCTGACAGACGGATGGACAGCGGAGGCTTAGTAATAGGGTTCCATTTGACACACTTCGGGTACGGAACCCTAAACATAACTAAATCGCTGACTACTACTGGTTCGATTAGTTGACTGAAATACTAACAACCAATCAAAACCATCACTGAACTAATTCGATTCGGAAATACGAATATTGCCGAAGCGCATGCCGTATGTGGTAATACTGTAGGCTCTTAGAAACTAGAGGGCTAATTAGCAATCGCTTTAAAAGCGTTTCGAATATTTGTCCAATGACTTTCAACAGCATTGACACAAGCTTCTCGGTAGCTTGTATCAATCCAATACAATGAAATTTCCATCGGTATCACGGGTAGAATCCAATGTGGCAGGTTCTGGGCCCTCAGAAGAGATGTGATATACAATTAAATGTAGCACATAACTCAAAGGTACGCCTCAAGAGAGTCCCGCTGAGTTCCCCTCTATCCCCGGTGCCGACTAGATGTTCACTTTTTTTAATGTTAAAGTTGCTTTAACTAACACAGATAATTACAAAATGATCAGTTTCATCTAACCTGTAAACCAACACTACAAGCAAATAAACGATTTCCATTCTATTTTAACTAGTTATTCCCTCAAAGTTTGTTAATTCTGTTCATTAAACCAATTTGTTCAAATTTTAAGCCAATCCAGACAACAAACTGTTCAAGTGCAGGCAGGTGTCTCTTGTACAAAAAATGGCTTTGCTAAGAGCAACACAACAACAACTGCACCAATGCAAGCACACTAAGGAATTAGTGTGCTTGCATTGGTGCAGTTGTTGTATACTTACTGATAATTTGGGGGTTTTACTCTGAACCCAAAAGCCTCTTAACTAGTAATTCAAGTAAGTATCTCATTGAGGAGTTCGCAGTTCATTTAAAACTGACTTCCAAAAAGGAGGAGGTTGTAGGTTCGTAGCATGTTTTTTTTATTATTATGTATGTCCGCCCATTTCTTCGTCAATTGTGGATCGATTTTAAAAATTCTTTTTTTGTTTGAAACGGTATGCTCTCACGGTGGTCCCATATAAATTTAATTAACTTTGCTTGGATTGTTTTTGAGTAACTTTAATAATACGTATTTTTTTTCCACTTAGTATGTGGATGATATGATAATATGTTTTTTTTTTTTGAAGTTTTTTAAAGATAAACTAAGTAAAATGATGATGTGGATATATTTAGTAACCTTTTCCGCTTAGCTATTTTTAAAGAGTCTTGAAAAGACCCTGGAAGAAATCGACGTGTTTCACCTCTCAACGAGGCATCCTCAGGATGACAATTAACTTGTCGTGAACTCGAACACGGCGTGTTGCCACACCAAGCACGGAGCGCAGACACCACAAGTTAATCGTCATCCTGAGCATGCCTCGTTGAGAGGTGAAACACGTGTCGATTTCTTCCAGGGTCTTTTCAAGACTCTTTAAAAATAGCTAAGCGGAAAAGGTTACTAAATATATCCACATCATCATTTTATAATGGATTTCCGCAACGTCACGCCTGAATCAATTAACTATAAACTAAGTAGGTACGTTGATCTAAAAGGTTTGCACTACTTTATGTTGACGCTTTTCGGTAGCTTATGTCAATCCAATACATTTTTTGACTTCCATGATCGTTATCGCTGATAGAATGTCACCTTGTGTAGGCCTTGGGAGTATCGTTATTTATAAAAGAAAAGACAAAGTACGCGGGAAGGTTTTACACTTAATTTATGTTGACTTGAAATTCCAAGAATTCGGTACAGGCACGGTTCTCCTTGGTGCTATTTTCTCTTCATAATCCACAAAGATAATGCTTCGTCTTCACCCCACAGTTTTCCTCCTGAATCCTGATATACTTTGCTCATAAGGAAAAATATTTGTTTTTGTATTCCTTGTTGGTTCAGTTTCATGCTATACATGAGTAAACTACACTTTTTGTATATGTAAGTAGTTTTCGAACAGGATTATCCTTGTAAAATACTAGCTGTTGCCTTCGACTTAGTCTGCGTGCTTTTTATATGTCAACATTTTGTTGTCTATGTCCTTCTCTAAGTCTACTACCTATCTGTAATTTTTTCATGATGATCGGTTCAGTGGTTTAGGCTTGAAAAGGTAACTAACATACGGACAAACAGAGCTACTTTCCCGTTTATAATATTATCATTTTAGTATATTAGTGAGTATGGATTGTGTTGATTTAATTATAGGGTATGCAAGGGGTTAATAACTCTACAGTGTAAAGGCAATTGAGTAAAAAGTAAAAGTAAGGTAGGGCCATCGCTCGGTAAAAGGCAGTTTGAGTAACACGGAAAAATACACGGTTGTGTTTTAACCCGATGTCCAAGTCTGCTATAAGGTTGCTTATAGAAATGTAAAATTCGCAATAATTAATTCGCAAGATCTATCCGAACCAAACCGACCTATGTAAACCAATATTTAATTCTTTCTTTTCGTTTTATCGCAATTTTGCGGCATGCCCTCCCATAGATAAATATAACCCGTCTCTCGTCTATTCCATTGCCTACTCTAGAATGCATATCCGGTACGTCTCACAAATCCTTCTATATCGTAAGGGCACGTCTTCCCTACCATTACCTACCATCAACCCCTCCCCCCCCTGATATTTAATGGTCTCTGTAGCCCCATGAAACATGAGCCTCCAGGGGCTAGTGTAAATCTTTGAGTTCATTCGATTAGTCGAGTCTGGTTTAACCACGCTGGGGTGCGTTTCTTTCATTCATTCATGTTAGTGTCACCCACACTAATACTATAAATACGAAAGTAACTGCCTATCTCTTACCTTCCTTGACCAAAACCACTGAACCGATCGTTATGAAAGACAGATGGGTAGCCGGGAATCTGGAGAAGGACATTTGCTACTTTTTCAGGACCAAAATGGACGAAATATCTACAACACTATACTCGATTTGAAATAAGATTAGACATTTAGATAAACCATTTTTACAGTCCGTTCAACCGATTTTGACTTCTATTACGTTGGTGGCAGCTGCAGTGAACAGTTGGTATTGTAACCACTTTTTTGCTTTTAATGCCATCCTTATGCCTACGGTATAGAAGTCAAAATCTGTTGAACGAACTGTAAAAAAGGTTTGTTTAAATGTCTAATCTTATTTCAAATGGAATATAGACCCATATACATGTGCGACTTTGTGCGTGCGTAGATTTGTAATGTGACCACAGTGTTCTCCCACAATCAGTGTAACTAATTTAATAAAAAAATAAACAGTTTTATACAAAATAGTAAAAATTCTGTTTATGTATTAAGATTATAACATACTATTTTAATTGGGCTGTTTATTATAGCAGAAACACGTTAAAGCTTCAGTAAGACTGTTTAACATTTATAAATGCGCCACTCCTATCGCATCTTAGACACTAGGCAATCAGCTTTGCATATTGCCTTCGTCTCCCCAGAGAGAAATAGTTCTCTAGTAGCTCATGATATCCACATTTGGAGGTTGAGGTTGTTTCGCAACTTCAACTTGATTATGATCACCTCGCCCTTTGCTTAGAACTTTGCCAACCATGGGCAGTAAATAGGTTTATTTAAAACTACTCTGAAAAACTAAACTCTGCCCGGTTTCACTCGGATAAGTGTCGACCCCGTGGGAATATCGGGATAAAAAGTATCCTATGTCCTCATCTAAGTCATGGTCTACCCATGTGCCAAATTTCATCCAAATCCGTTCAGCTGTTTTGGCATCAAAGCTTAAAAAACAACAAACAAAAAACGAAATACATATATGTTCGGCGCTCCCCGGATAGTCAGACGCAATACCACCTTGCTCATCATATCTGCCTAAGCCATTTCCCAACTTCCGGTCTAACGGGATGCAGCTGAATACCAGTATTTTACATGGAATGACTGCTTTACTGACCTCCATAAACTAGTTACTAGGTATCACTGTATATCCTTCTGGCTAATATTTTTACATTGACATGTTCACACATTTTCTTATAGTTCTTGCTGTAATTTAAATTTTTTTTAAATTAGGAAAATCGTCTACTTTTACAATTTTTGTAAATATGTGAGCACCATGTATCTATCACATAATTAAATTATCTGTCGTTGCTTCATTTTTAATTCTTTTTACCTATTGTGGTATAGTAATATTATTCTAGGTGCATCGTCTTCACATATAATTATTTAACGGACTTATACAAACTATTGTAAAACATTTTAAAAGAGTAACGGTGGAGTTTCTTGCCCATTCTTCTCCATACGAAAACTACCTTTTGGAAGGGGCGACTAGAATCAATTATATTATTTTGTAAATTTTGACATTCAAAAGTGCCATACATGGGCCGCCTATTTAAAATAAATGATTTTGCAATGACTTTGCAGATACTAGAGAAGAAGTGACTTTTGACAATGACTATAATCGAGATACCTTTTCAATATGTCATCAAGAGGTTTGACACTTATAATATTGTTAACGGTTTAATTCGCCTGTATGTTTCAGGAAATGCCAGATAGTTTCGGTTTTCCGTGTTACATGATAACGCGGCAAGGTCACGAGTAGAAGTGTTCGGACCGGTCCGAAAAACGGAAACGATCGTAAACACAAAATTAAATGTGTTAATATAATGACGGTTCACAATCACTATACACATAAAGTATTTCGTCATCATCTGCCTAGCCTTTCTGAACTATATTGGGGTCAGCTTCCAGTCTAACCAGGTGCAGTTAAACCCAGTATTTTACGTGGAGCGACTGCCTAATTTTACAAATAAAGTGTTTTGCTGTTACTGTTATCCTGTCTCAGTCCATTGCTGGGCAAAGACCTCTCCCCATGACTCCGAGTGCTTGCGATCCAATGCTAATGTGGACCACTGGTCGTTTGTTTTGTACAGCTTGTCCCACCATCATCAAATAAAGCATCCAGTTAATTAGAACTACTTATTATACAACAAAGTCCGTCCGCCGCGTCTGTCTGTCTGAACGCGAAAAACTCAAAAACTAGCGAACGGATTTTCATACCGTTTTCATCAATGGACGGAGTGTTTTTTATGAGGAAGGTTTAGGTGTTCATTAAAGGTTTTGTGTAAATTGACTAAAATATGACTACGATTGTTGAAAATGTCGGAAACAAATCATTTCTGCCGTGCGTCGCGTAAACATTTGATGAAATTTGGCACACTGATATTTTATAACCTGGATTAACACATAGGGTACTTTAAATCCCGGTTTCCGTGGGATGATAGGGAAGATACCTGGGTAAAAAAAAAAAACTGTTTAGTCCGTCAGACAGATAATAAAAAAATATTAGACACGTATTTTTTGCTTTATCATATTAATAAAAAAAATACTTAGATAAAACGCATTATAAGTAAGTATAAAATCTACATACTTGTGACGTCATGGCACATTTTGACTCAATGTATCGCCGTAATCTTTTAGTTACGTAAAAAAAGAAAAAATACGTGTCCAATATTTTGTAATAATCAACCTGACGGACATAAAAAAAAGGCTAGTAAATAATATGTGTCACGAATCTAATGCAATGTTATATAAATTGTTCATGATAGCACGCGGCTGTGATTTGCTATGTAATATTTAGTTACCTACCTTGCCTATTCAAGGTCGGTGGGCCTACGATAGTTACCATATTTTACGAGTCTTGCTCTCATGGTGTGGGAAAACATGCCAATGCCAATAAAGGATCTTTCAAACAGGCGCGACACGCGACGCGACACAAAGACACCGCTCGTCGCGCGACGAGCGGTGTCTTTGTGTCGCGTCGCGTGTCGCGCCTATTTGAAAGAGCATTAAGAATGGTTATAAATCTTACAGGTTATTTATTTTTATTTGCTTTAGAGTTTAGCAGGTTACTTTGTACCAGGGTTCGGATAGCGGTATATTTTTCGAAACGGTTTCGTCTTAAAAACCTAAAAAAACGATTTGTTTCGGTTACGTTCATTATAAAGACGTTTTTGGAGAAGAACAAAATTTAAATCGTTCTCGGTTAACAAAACGTTTTACACAGTTTTTTTTTCCATTTTTGGGTTGATCGTTATGAAACTCGCAACACAACCGTAACCAATACGTAAGCAGCGTATTGGAATCAATGATGTAACGAGATGAAGATAAGGTACAATTTAATTAAACAAGTTCATGCCTGCGACGCACGCCCCGCGCGTGGTTCCGTCCTGCGGAATAAACCGGTTTTTGAAAACGTTCTCGTTTTCGTTCCGAACAAAATTTTGTACAAAGAACTGTTAGAAAAGTTTAAAAACGTTGTTTTAAATAACGTTTCCGAGCCCAGCTTTGTACTCTAAATTGTTGAAAGGTAGGTATCGTTGGAGTTGTCCGGACTGATTGTTTTTTTTATTAGTAATTTTTTTGTACTACTAGAACATTATCGACACCAGTAATAGTACATTATTGCAAAGGCCGTGAAATAGGCAATTGCAGGTCGAGTATGAGTTTGAAGGCCGAGCAAGGCAGTTGGTAAGCAGGCAAGGACTTCATTAATACGAGACAGACAATTGCCATTTCCGCCGAGGCATATATAGTGCTTTTCTTAAAAGAATGCAGGGAAATAAAACATATTTTTTATATTATACATTTAATTTAATTTATTAGGTATGTAAATAAAAAATCAAGACGAATTTTCAGCTTTGCCGTCAATTTTCTACTTATCATCTGTGCCGAAAGGCAAACGCATTTATGGGTGTACAGTCACGTGAACGCAATTTGTACTAAGCAAAGAGTCTTACTTTGGTATGCCAAGAATGATAAAAGAGATCCAATCAAAGAGTATTTAATAACCCCAGCACGCCGTTTCATACAACATTGCTGGAGCGTTGTAATGTTCCAAATTCAAAAAACGCTTCTGCAATGGATTTGATTTTCTTTGACCGTAAATTCGATACTTCGCGTGTTCTTTTTTCACAACCATGCATGTTTGAGAAAAATGGGCTTTAAACATTTAGAAAGGTTGGCGAAACTTTGCTATGCAGTCCGAGTCCTGTCGACTTGTTATCTTCTTCAAAACAAATTCAAATTATGTTGGTATGCCAATCATAGACCGATTATACAATGTGTGGTATGTGTCATACATACTACGAATTACTATTATCAATACACGAGGCCATGGACTAAGCGTGGTGATAGTAGACATTTATCAGTAGCCATAGAATGATAAGAGGAGCATATATTTCGCAGTATAATTTTTAGGGCCTCGAAGCTCATTGAAAATCCTCGATCGATGGATTGTTTGAAATATGGTATGACTAGAAAGGCGGTGATTACAGAGATAACGACAGATAACGGCTAATACCATAGGCTAAGGCCTGTCCATTGACGCGGAGCGAGGTAGCAGAGCGGAACGAGGGAGTCATTCGGAGAGGAGTTGCGGACTGTGTCTGTCCATTGATGCGAAGCCAGGTAGTGCGGAGCGGAGTTGCGGACTGTGTGGAGCTAAGCCGAATTTGCGCGACGAGTAATTTGAGCGGGCTGCAATAACCCGCGGCCGGTTTTTTCCGCTGCCCCGTTTCGCTTCCCGGCTTCGTATGAATTTTTAAATTAGTTCGCAAATCTCTGTTTACTGACGCGGAGCTGATTTTTTATGAAATTCCATTGGTTAATATTGGCACAGCTCCGCTCCGCTCCTCTCCAATTTGCTCCAGTCGGCCTAAGGCTGTCTGTCCGCTATAGCGGAGTGAGGCAGCGGAGCAAAGCGGATTTTAGATTCTATTGGTTAATATTTTGGCACATGTCCAAAATATTAACCAATAGAATCTAAAATCCGCTTCAGAGCTCCGCTCCTATTGGTTAATATTGACACATTTCTCCGCTCCGCTGCCTCGCTCCGCTCCAGTGGATAGGCAGCCTAACACTAATAGAAATGTATGGAAGAGGACATGTTGCGCCGGCCGTAAAGAAACTGGGACAAGGGCAGAAGGAATAAGGAGCCTCGAAAGGAAGTATGTAGAACTTTGATGGGAATTGACGCTTTTATTAACAACATGATGATACGTAACGTAACGTGGTGATATGTTAGGAGAAGGCAGAAGTCTCTTCTTTTCGTGTGGCTAGTGGCTAACCTGGTGTCAGAGTTTTAAAGCCGCCCATGGGCGTCTGCCTTGGTTTCACATGCCGACGAGTAATATCGCTCGGGCATGCCGATTTCCTCACGATGTTTTGAGGCAGAAGTGTACCTATAGCACAGTGTACATCCACCTTTCGTTATGTTCATGACCCGTATAATAGGGGGCGAGTCTATTGTCATCAACCGGGCAGAAATCCAGACTCCGGAAAATTCCTGATGGAAAAACCCAATAACACTATTGATTATAATTAATTATTCACAATTTAGAGCACCTTTTTCATGATTCCATGGCGCTGTTTCCTCTTGTATAGTTTAGAATAACAGGATTGTTTGTGTAAAATAAAGACAATCCTATTACAGTGGAAACAGCTGTGTTATCTCCGAAAGCGTTCCGTTGTTAGCAACGCTAACATTATTTCAAGACGTCTTGTTTTCGAAACGTTTCAGATCTGCTTCAACTTTTTGTCAGGTATGTGTTTTGGGTTCACTATCTACTAGGGGTCAACCCTATTTCGCAAATTTCAAAATTTCTTACGTTTTTTAATCTTGTTTTGTATTTGTTATGATCGCGAATCATATTTTGATCAAGATACAAGCTCACCTGCAAATTGCAAAAAAACGTAAGAAAATTTAAGGCCATGAGAGCCACATTGGCCTAACTGTCATTTTTACAATACTGATTTTAATTGAAAAAACTGCTCTAAACGGTAAAAGTCATAGCGATTAGTTCAACATTTTTTTCATAGATGGAATTTGAATTCCCATCTTAGCCTATCAGAAATTTTAAAAGTTTGGTAACGCTATAATGGCCTAAGAGAAAAACTATTGTTTAAGTAGTAGGCTTCATTTGAATTTCATGGGCTGCCACTGCGGATTCACCTTAATAATAAAAAATATTAAATTCATTTACTGACAGAAAAGGCACAGCCTAAACCACTGGGTCTAGAAGCGGGAAATTTTGCGCAAGAGTTATTTCGTATATAGTAATTACCGAGGAAATTATAGGGAATGAAAGTCTGTATGGAAGTTCGTAATTTTTGCCTGTAAATCCCATCGGGTGAATGGCTTGTTGTCAATCGTCCGCCACAGAACCAGACTACGGGCTGCTACTATGTGAAAGAAAAAAAAGGAAAGAAAAATTGTTTATTCTGCACAAACTAAACGCACATGCCAAAAAATATTACATAAAATGTACTTTCACAAATTAGCCAAAAGCCTCGTAGCCAAGTAGTAGAAATATGTCAAGATTGTCTAACTATTAATGTGTGTGTGTGTATGTTCATTAAAATATGATTCGCATTTGTAAAAATATACAGTGAAAACCGTTTATAACGACTTCGAAGGGACCGTTGAATTACGGTTGTTATAGTCAATAGTAGTTTAAATCCAAAAACTATGTCAAGTAAACAGAAATGCTGGACCTCAAAATTTCGTCGGAATAACCGGTACGTGGTTTTAAGCGAAGTCGTTATAAACGGTTTTCACTGTATGTTCAAAATAACAATTATACGAAATACCTTATTAAATGACTTATTCATGAAATCATGACATTGGAGGCCAATTCTAGCTCAGAAAGTTTAACTGATGATTGTAATGATTATAATTCTGCAAATACATATTTGTTAATGATAAATGATTTTATTTCTGTAAATAGGTTTGTACAAACACTTTTACACGTCAATCATATTTTAAAAACTAAATGAGGTCAGCGTTACCTATCTGACTACTCTGAGAAGAAAGGCCGGAACAAACTCAGAGGTCACAGTCTCTTTTAACGTCCAGACATAATCTTGGTCAGATCATGTTAAGATCATGTAGATTGGTGTCTGAAGTGGTCTTTTGAGGAAAGCATCACACAGATTGAGAGGGCCTGTCCAGTCAGTGCACGCATTTGTCAGTTATCGTGCAGCTCCACTCAGAATTTAAGGAGCTCAACGATTTGACGAACAATACCAAAAAAAGGACATTTGGGTAGGCCACATAAATTACTCAAACTGTCAGACCATAATGTTAAAGTTGCGAATCATATTTGGTCAAGATAAAAACTGACCTGCAAATTGCAAAAAACTAAAGTAAATTTTAACGTCGCCGGCCGCCTTAGCGCAACCACCTTAATGCAGAAACCGAACATCTTCGGCATCTATTTGTTTTAACACTTTATCGATAGCAATCGTTCGAAAATTCGCGGTATGTGCCGTGCAGACGTGACGTACCTCATCTTACGATTTGATTGGTTAGCCTTATTGTAACGTATTGGACAAACTACGTGTGTATACGTGCAATGCAGATGTACTGTGTTCACATCTTTTTGTAACAGAAACACCAACTAAGAAGGAATAAACAAGACATCACAGGCAGACAAATAAAAAATCCGTAGTCACACGTCGTGTTAGGGCTTCGATACCCTTTTAACCGACTTCCAAAAAGGAAGAGGTTATATGTTCGTAGCGTATGTTTGTTTTTATGTACCGATTTTGTAAAATTCTTTTTTTGTTTGAAAGGGTATGCTCTCGAGGTAGTCCCATATATATTTTTTTAACTTAGCTTGAACAGTTTTTGAGTTACCTTCAATAATAAATATTTTTTCCCACTTAGTATGTGGATGATATGATAAGTTCCTGTCGGCAACAGCAGGTAGTGGTACTCGAACAACAAAAAATAAAAGTGAAAAAAAAAACTAAAAAAAAAAAACAATCGACTACAAAAAACCATAGACACTAAACCAAAGACACCGACTTCCGAAATTAAAGTTATTTTTCACTTGTAGTGTTTTTTTTTTTGGAAGTCGGTTGTTTTTTTTTTTGTCAAATTATGATTTAAAGTAGTTTCGAAGTTATGAGGGAACAGATGAACTACATACATACCGGTCAAAATCATAACCCTCCTTTTTGCTTCGCCGTAAATATGGCTGAGACTATAACTTTTATTTCTGACCCCTAGTTTCAACTTCGGTCCTGTCTTTGAATATCGAAAGTACAATACAACTTTTAAAAGTTTAATAAGTAAAAACTTTCTCCTCTCAAAGCACAAGGGGCAGTTGTAGGTGCTCTTAAACTTGTAACTTCAAGGTACGGTCGAAGTTTCCTCGTCGCTAAACAAGGGACATGGACTGATTATAAAAGTTCACGTCATTTGTGAATTATAAGACTCGATCTAGCGTCTAGTCGTTGTTCTTCAGTTTAGCGTTATTAATCCTGAGTTGTCCTGGTCAATTATTCTTCATGACACTTATTAAGCTAAGTTTCATGAGGGGGATACGCTAAGGTAGACCGCGCAATTCAAAATTTTCTTACGTTTTTTGCAATTTGCAGGTCAGCTTGTATCTTGATCAAAATATGATTCGCGATAATAACAAATACAAAAAAAGATTTAAAAAACGTAAAAAAATTTGAAATTTGCGAAATAGGGTTGACCCCTAGTAGTACATGGAACTTTTTGACTGACGAAATGTGAACCCAAAACTCATACCTGACAAAAAGTTGAAGCAGATCTGAAATGTTACGAAAACAAGACGTTTTGAAATAATGTTAGCGTTGCTAACAATGGAACGCTTTCGGGGATAACACAGCTGTTTCCACTGTAGGATTGTTTTTAAGACTTACGTTTTAAACAAACAATCCGGTCAGTGTCAAGTTGCATTTTGATTAAAATATGATTCATGACTGTAACAAATATGGCTTTACAGAATTATAATCATAAGAATCAGCAATACAACTCCTTAAGTTAGAATAATCCTAAAATATCATGATTTCATGAAATAGTCATTCAATAGGATTATATGAACTGAGAGAGTTGTATTGATGATTTTTTTAATTATAATTATATAAATAAACATTTGACACGGCTGCGAGTCTAATTTAGATCAACATATAACGTGATACTGACCTGCAAATTGCAAAAAAAAACGTAAGGAAATTTGAATTCCGACTTCCGAAATTCCTGCCTTTTTCCAGACCATTCCAGACCTGCAAATTGCAAAAAAACGTAACAAAATTTGAATTTCGCGTTCTAGCCTGATTGATGCGAGTTCCCCTTAAAGGTCTGGTTCAAACAATACGAATTTATTTTTTTACATATTAGTGCTTGTACCGCAGCATCATGCTGAGATAGGAACCTTTTTGGCTTCGCACAGGTCGTAATTATTTTTGTTAATATTTTTTTTTGTTTTTTTCATTACTGTTTTGTATTTCCTGTGCGTGTCCCAAATAAAATATTTTCTTTCTTCTTTCTTTCTGTACTTGTACACGTATCACCCTCGTACCAGCCGGTCTATTCTATACTAAGCTTACCGTGAGAACTTACGTGAAGTGATCTGACAATCCATCTGATAGATCGGCAGATCTCTCCTCACCTTGCCCACAACCGTCAACCCAACCTCACTTTTCTCTGAATAAGTATAAAAAGTCCGGCCCTTTATATTAAAAGAATTTCGTACAAAATTTATCTTGTTCCTGTATCAACAGAGGGTTCTAATAAACTATTTATTTGAGGGAAAACTGTGGGTTTTCTTTACTTTCTCTTGGAGAAGTTTCGTGGTCAAAAGCTGGTCGGTGGAGCGTTACCGTTACCAACTAAAGTATAGAAAGAAAGAAAGAAAGAAAGAAAATATTTTATTTGGGACACGCACAGGAAATACAAAACAAATTAAAAAAAAAAAGGAACAAACATTAACAAAAAAAAAACAGTACGAAGCACCATCATTTGGTTTGTGGGTTGACCATCATTTGTTTTTGTTTAGGATGGTACTTTTACGAAACTGTTTAAAGTATCCCCCCATCCATCACCCCTGAAACTTATGGCCTGCCCATAAAAAAATGCTTTAGTTTTTCTTTTGTCACTGCAAGTTTGCGATGTATAAGTATGTTCGGGTAAGTTCGGCGCTGGGATAACACCGTACGTATCTAATTCTCGGTTAATTTGGCAATCATTTTTAATGCTGACAATATAGCGCAGAAAGAAGAGATTAAAATATTGCAGAATTCGATTCGTACGATCATCAATAGGCTGGTCATTTTGAAAAAAGTGACACTCCGGGAGTGCCTACAGAAGTGAAAACTTGAATAATTTTATTGTGCAGGAAATACGTTTGAGGTGTCGGTAACGGTAACGGTAACAGTGTCGGGAGTTCAATTGTTTTTCCCATTTCAAAAATGCCCAACGCCTAAAGAAGTGTTTACTTCAAAAACAACAAATAGCCTTTATTCGTGTTTTAAGTATGTGTATATTGTATATTTTGATACACCCCTGCTAAGCAAGAATTTGTATCGTGATTCCGTGATTCGTGATGTAAAGAATTCAATCATAAGGGGCACACGCGCTTGCAAACCGTCTTTAGCGTCAGCTGGCTTGCAAACTGTTTGTTTTGCAATGACAAGACAATATAAAATCACCCTGGCTTTTATTCGATGTTTTTGCTTTTCTTCTTTGATTAGAAGTAGATTTAATTAATTGTCAATCGAGTCAACTTGTGATTTTAGATATGCAGACATAATATTACTGTCTTAAGACGCAGATATATGCCAGTTACGCTGAGTGGTTAGCTTGCGTGTTCTGCACTGAGCTTACGCAACGCGTCGTACGTTCAGCCAGTAATAGGACTCGCCCATCAAGGAGCGCTGTCCCAAATAAGACGCATAATTAATTTATTATACATAAAACAAAAAGTATTTTAATAAAACACGAATACTATAAGGTCAATAATGAAATTATCTATAAAATGTTGAAGGTTTCTGAAAAATATGCTTGGTAGAATTTGCGTGGTTCTCAGTTTTTTATCCGCGTTAGACATAGCTTTACAAATTAATTTCTTTATGTAATATAAACATAATCTAAAATATTCCTATATTAAGTTATTAAGAAAATGCTCTAATGTAACATATTTTTTTTCCAAATCATTAACACTACTCGTTTAGACGTGATCTTTAGTATAAAATCATTAAAAGTCGGTTATCGTCGCCATAATTAGTCATATTTAATGTTGAAGACCTGGATAAGACTCGCACAGACAAGGAAAGCTTGGCTCAAAAGGGAGACCTATACTCAGTAATGGGCGGAACAAGTCTGCTAATGATGAAGAATGTTGATAATACTATAGAGATTGGGGAATGTCCGCTCCATGGGAATTCAACTGCATTCAGGTAGACTGGAAGCCGCCCCAACCTACGAACTTGGGGAAACGCTATGTAGATGATGATGTTAATGGAGAGAAATCGATCAGGTTAAGCTACGTTTGCCGCGGTTGATCCGTGGATGGGCGACCATCTTTACATACCAAGACCCCTCCGTGTCTCAGAAAGCACGTTAAGCCGTTGGTTCCGGCTGTCATTTGTAGATCTTTGACAGTCGTTACGGGTAGTTAGAAACCCAAAAGTCTGACAACCAGTCTTACCAAGGGGTATCGTGTTACCTAGTAACAAGGTTGAGGAGGTCAGATAGCCTATCTGAGATAGGAAGTCGCTCCATGTAAAATACTGGTATTCAGCTGCATCCGGTTGAACTGGAAGCCGACACCAACAGTTGGGAGAAGGCTCGACAGACGATGAACAGATTGAGAAGGTTACTATCCTAAAACCACTTTATACAGAACTCTATTTCCAAACTGCCAATAACTTCAAACAAAAAAAAAAAAACACTCCAAGAAAACGTTAAAACGACAAAAAAAAAATATATTAGCGAATAATTTGAGCACGATCCGCGCTAAACTTTAGTTCGCGACAAGCCATGCGGTTCGGCCGGGCCTCAGTTCACTGACCCCGGAGTTACGTAATATCCGAATTTAAGGATACGTTGCCGAGGGAAAGACGGAGTATGAATATTATTTTATTGGCTGTTACGTAGTTAATGTGTTCCGTAGGAGTCTGAGTTACTGCTGTATGTTTATTGGGAGCTGGTGTGGTTTTGGGAGTTCTGGCTTTGTCTGTGGTAAACTGGGTCGTTAGTGGCTTCTCACGCATTGCTGCCTCTTGGTAGTCGGCCTTTGGTAGAACTTAGCCTCTGGGTATCTAGCGCTAACTACCAGGCAGTCAGAACATGTGAAAAGTCACTTACCTGGCCGGAGGATGTACCAAAGATGACAGAGAAATATGGCGATTTCCTATCGACTGAGTCCATTCGTTGGTCTTCTGGGGAATTCCCACATCCTCGATCTATGCTAGCTTTCAGAGGGTTGATTTTAGACCTTAGCAATACTTAAAATTACCATCGTGCTTGAAATCAGCTCATGTATCGTTGCCGTGCAGTTTCTTCCATCTTATTTTTGCGTAGAGTTGTTTGTCTTGTCTAAACCATTGAGGTGCTAGGGAAGCAAGATGCTAAATAGTTCCAATAACTCCTTTAATAGTGCGAATTCCAGGATTGACAGACATTGTACATTGAGTAGTGCTTTGCTTACAGAGAGATACATAATATCTCCGTTCCCTGAAACTTGTGTAGAAATTAACATAGTTACTACCAAACGGACTATTTCAAGTATTTCTGCCGCAGGAGCCGCCTTGCAAAGACGTTAAATATAATATTGGATTGTAGGAACATCCCGAGAAACAGTACTAGTAGTTACTGCTGTAAAGTTCTGATACGTGTGTTCCCAGAATCGAACAAAGTTCTTGCCAGACAAGTTTAACAGAGCGTGAATTGGACTCATTTTGAGCAAAGCATTACGTCGAGTTACCCTTTATAGGTACTGTACCATCGGGGTAACGCATATCTTAGCATTTTGAAAACAAAATCCCGTGCACACGACTGTTTTTTTTCGTAGGTAAGCGATACTATAGCGGCCGAGCGCTGCAAGCAAGAATAGTCCTTACAGATATGGGTTTCAGATATGGGATTATGGGTACCTGAGAAGACACTTTGAGCTTTAGAAAGAGACTGTCTCACAGGGATCAGTGCCAGGGACGACGCTCTTCAAACTCAAACTATTTATTTCAAATAAACCAATTACAGATACTTTTGAAATCGTCAAGGGGTCGGTCAGTCAGAAAGATGAAGTTAGTTGCCCAGTCTAAACCGTAGATGGTTCCTATGGACATGAACAGGCAAGAAACTTCTTCAAAGAAGAGATTTATCTAAAAACGTGCCTAGTACTGTACTATCCTAATTCTTTAGCCCCACTTGGGCTTAACTCCCGAGTATTTGGGGATACCTGGGAAGACACTTTGAGCTTTAGAAAAATACCAATTACAAGTTATTTGCCCATTCTAAAGCGTGGTCGGTTCCTATGGGCAAGAAAGTTTTCAAAGCCGAGCTTTATTTTAACGTGCATTTACGGCCTTATACTGTACTTACCTAGTTAGTAGCTACTAAGCCCCCGCTTACATTTAAATACAAAATCCATACATTCATTTTGGTCTTCTTTTCGTGTGGTTAGTGACTATCCTGTACCCTAATTGTGTAATACAACACAGTCACATCTGTTTCAATTTGAAACAGATTGCTAATCCAATGCTTCATATGTTGAAAAAAAATCTGCTCAAAAACGTAAATAACGCAATGAATGTAGTTGAACTGTCAAAATGAAACAAATTAGGCATAATTGTTTACGAAAATACGTTACACAATTAGGGTACTAGTGTGAGAATTTTAAAGCTGCCCATGGGCCTCTGAATTGGCTTCACATGCCGTCGAGAAATATTGCTCAGGCATGCTGGTTTCCTCACAATGTTTTCCTTCACCGCTATTGAAACAAGAGATAATTATACAATACGCACGTGAATCCGAAAAGAGATAGAGGTGCGTGCCTTGGGTTCTAACTCGAGACCTTACGACTTGGCAGTCCGACGATCACACCGCTAGGCTCATTCATTTTGATAATTGTGACACAGTTTTGCTCACAGACGATTATTCCCCGAAAAATGAATTTTCGGGAAAAACGTCCAATAATTCGTTCAGAAAGTTCTGTACGTGTGTTTGTCACCTAGCTCCTCCTAAACGGTTGGACCGATTTGGATTGAAATTTTGTGTGTATATTTGAGTGGGTTCCTGGTTGGTTTGAAAATACAATGGAACCCGGTAGGTGGCGCTGTTCGGACAGGGCAACGTCTGTCGGGTCCGCTACTTTATTACAATTTTTATTCCACAACCATTATGCCTTATCTTTTAATGAGATCTTTTCATAATTGTCACAAACTCAAAAGCCAGATTAAGTGCAGTAGGAATCGCTAACCGTAGAATTATCACCCTCTTCAAAGACTGTCCCGATTTCTGTTACATAAAGCTGAAACAGCGCTACTCTAATTACTAGTGCAAATTGTGCGTCTTGTCGCGGTCTCTAGTCGCAGCAAAAAGACGCAGAGTTGTGTTTTTCTTTTTTCGCAGAGCTGTCGTTTGCGTCTGCAACTATTCGATACGACAGATGCCGTGTAAGAAGCGATAATTTTCTTTGAGTATTCGAGAGAGACCGTCGTGTTTCATGTTGGTAGTGAATAGGAGCCCCTAGTTGCTTATCATGCGGAGGCGAAACGCATCCGACTGTCGTCGGGTGTTGTGTGCAGTCGCTGCGACAAGTAGCGAAAGCGTGGGACTCCCCTAGCCTGTCGTTGCAACTCTGCAAATCAACGCCAAGTGTGCGGAGCTTTGAGCGAAATCTATGAAAATAGTCGAACGCAGTTGCATGTCGCATAGTTTGCGCCATGTCTAAAGCTGTTCATGAGATTAAATTTCATGTTGAGTATAAAAAGCAGTACTTTCATATATCCATCAAACTATGTAGAATCTAGCTTTTTTGTGTGTGCTTCAAAAGAGCAACAGTTATTAATATCATGTAAATTTACCTTAAATTAACTTGAAATATTCAAAGAAAACAAAGCTGGCTCAATTTGAAAATGCTAATAAGTATTTTACGGTCCCCAGGCTTGTCTGGCACGGCTTTACATAATATAATTTTTTGTTACGTTGACATTGTTAGGGTGTTTAAGAATAACAATATGTGTATGTTAAGTCACGATGGGGGATTGAGAAGTAAATGAAGGGGAATGATGTCTCCTCGGGTTTGAACAGAATAAGAAAAAAACATTGCAATGATTTGATTCTATTATATTCTTTTGTTGGGGTTCCATACCTCGAAAGGAAAAACGGAACCCTTATTATAGGAGCACTTCGTTGTCCGTCTGTCAGTCTGTCAAGACCCTTTTTCTCAAGAACACCTGAAGGTATCAAATACGTCTCTACGGTCTTTGGACCCTTGAAGCTTAAAAAAAATCAAGCTAAGTCAAGCAAAAATGTATGACCAATATTTTGATACTCGCAAATAAATCAAAACCTACAGAGTATTTCCCGTTGACCTAGAATCATGAAATTTGGCAGGAAGCAAGTTCTCACAGCACATGTAAATGAAAAGTCTGAAAATAGTTCATTTGTAGTTATATCACACGACAATTTCTTTTGTGATTACAAACTTACGTTTGCAGTTAGAGAATTGACCGTGATGTATGGGAGAAGATATTTTTCAACTACAATGTTAAGTTTGTTTTTGGGATAAATTCATCCCAACTACGGAACCCTTCATTGTGCGTAGTACTTGGCCAGTTTTTAATAAATGGCAAGCAAAGCCGATGTCGACTATTCTGCCAATGCCTAAAGTGAGTTGGAAAAACAAGTGTGCATGGTAAAATGCTAATTTAATTGAAACTCATTATCATAAAAATGGACTTAAGTGCTCTTTGAATGTCAAACTAAAGGCAACCCCCTGAAATGTGGGCTTTATTGGTGATTCGGATTAGGCGAATCGATTTCTGGAGTTGTCGATTCGCCTAAAAATAAATTAACTTCATGCCCAAGAAAAAAAAAGTGCTTTTTAAAAGCGTCCATTCGCCCGTTTCCGGCGAGTAAATTTGTGCAAATCATCAATAAGCCGAAATGTGGCAGCCCTAACTTCCAAAAGGCATTTCTTCAAGCTTTCCAGTAACTTTTGCATTATAACAGCTCTTGATATTGTCTCATCCGCCATCTTGAGAATAAGCAAATCTATATCTAGATTCATATCATATCATCTAGAAAATATATGAGGCATACATAATAAAGAATATTTATTACAAATACAATAAATATATGTAATGATTTCGATCCCCATCCGAGCTTTTGACGGTTACTTTAGCAAAAGTACGTTAATCTTAGGAAGGAGTAATGTTCAGTCAATATATTTAAAAAAATCTTTATATCCAGCCAGCCAAAATCATTGAAGCGGCCTTAAGGGACCTATTCAGCAGTGAGATTGATTATTATAGTAATTCTTTCCTATTTTATGGTTATTAGAGTCGGGGAAGAGAAAAGAAACGATGACTGTGTGATAGAAGATGTTATGGCTTGAAAGGGGGTGACTACTGTGATTACGACTAATAGAAAAATGTGGATGCTGCGCCGATCCTAAGTAAATTGGGATGAGGGCAAGATAATGGTAATAATTTCTTCTTTTGGCCGAAACGAAAATAGCCTACAGATCTGTCAACATGTTTACTATCTATAAAACTGGCTTAATAAGTACCTCTTAAAAATATGTAAGAGTTGCCCTAATTTGTGTTTTGTTGACTCTCATAATTCCACAGTGATATATTGTGGGTAAAAACGATTATTCACAAAGAATAATGGCTGTACTGTTCCGGGGGTATGTTGTTAGATTATAAATATGAGTTCCTGTGTTTTTTAGTTAAAATTATGTTACACGTTGGTGGATATTTCAGCAAATTTTTGTTGTCTTTGCTTGTGTTTAGGGCGTTTTTATGGACTCTGTAATTTTAATCGACTTCCAAAAGGAGGAGGTTATAACTTTTCATTTATTTCCATTCATTCTCGATAAGAAAAAAAACATGGTTGTAAACCATGTTTTTTTTCTTAATGCTTAAAACATTTTTTAAACTTGTTTTATACTGTAATTTTAAATTTTACACTTAATAAAAAACATTGTTATATTTCAAACTGTTTTAAAACACTGTTTAAAATACGTGTTTTAAAACAACTTGTTTGTTTTATGCCAACTTATCATTCACTCCTTTTTCTTTCATATCTCTCACACAATGGGTATTATATGGTTTGCTGCTAGTTGCGACCAAGTGCGTGATTGGTATGGGTTACAATCTATAGTTTACATTCAAGTCAATTCAAAAAAAATATTTCACATAAACCTACATGTGCACTTATGAAGCGTCAGAAGCTAGGAGCACGATTCCAATTGGTCGTTTCCTAAGAAGAGCTGGCAAGAAACTCCACGGTTACTCTTTTAAAATAAATGGTTCTTACAATCTTTTCAAATTACAGTGTTAATAGGTATGAGAGGACAGTGTAGGCCTATTAACAAGTACCAGGTACTTGGCAAAATTGAAAATCGTCCCTGGTCCTGGTCGTGGCCGTCTAGTGCGCGAGATTCCTTAATATCGAAACTAAAATACCAACATCCCTTTTCAAATCCAATAAATCCTAATTTGTCGGCACAAGCCTGAAACATAAAAAACCAGTGGTTTGGAATAGATAACGGCCAGTTCTCGTTGTACGTCCAGTTCTTTTTGTTGATGGCCCAACCATTGGGTCGCACGAGTGATCCTTTCCACTCTGATTGAAATTGGAAATTAGCTGGTTTTTGTTTTTTACTTGAAAGTTAAGCTCCTATGAGAGGAGGCTTTAGGTGTGGGATTGTTACGCTGATTGTGTAGAAAAATACGATTACTTATAATCCAAATAATTTAGTAGTGAGGCGTATTTATCGTAACAGCTAAATAAAACAGGTATCATAAAATAACAGACTGTAACTGTGACAAACAAACTGAAATAACAGCTTTTGTTCCACGAGATATCATAATCCCATAGATGAGTCACAAGCTTTCCTCTGTTCATCCATATGACAGTTACCTTAGAATAAGATAGAAGATAATACTGCTACACTGTGAAACCCTGTTACAGCCGCCAGAAGCTCTTTCCTTTTCTCGCATAAGTTTAATACCTTAGTTGGAAAGAGAAGTACAACGTAGGTTTTTTTCCTGTCCTGTTAGCCTGTTACTGCGATCGGACACACATATCCTTACGAAATGATTATTTAACCGCATTATAAAACATATTCAACGTTATTTATTTTTGATTTTTGTATAAGCATCTACGAACAGTTGTTACAGTAAACAGGTCAAAAGTTTATACTTTATATCTGTAGTAACAGAGAATGCACAATAATCTGTTCCCACTTAGTATGAAATAACAGGCTGTTATTTTGTAACAGGTTTTTGGAGCTGTTATTCACGTGGAACAGGAACAGGCGGAACAGATATGTTATTTTACCTGTTACAACCCCTTCCTACTTATTACTACTAGAAATTGTCCAACTGACAGGTGTCAACGCATTCTTTCGACGTTCGGACTTTGGTAAAACGTTACGCGACTATGATAAACAAGCATTTTATAGCATGAGACACAGAACGCAAAAACTAAGAAACACAGCGTCTAGTTTGGTTTTGTAAAGAATAGTCAGTAAAAACTGGAGACGTGATAGATCAAAAGTCATGGTTACAGTACATTCACTTAGAAACGTCGGTAGCTTAAAGCAAAAGTAACTTTTATAATTTAAAATATTTTAAACCCTTTTATGCAGTCATGTAAAAAAATAAAACAACTTTTATCACTAAAGGCTCCCAGCAGACAGGCGCGACGCGACGGCGTGGTGGCACCACGCTACTGTGTGAATTTATTCATATTGTGATGCGTTAAGGCTCCCGTAGACAGGCGCGTCGTGGAACCTGTTGAGCAATTTCCGTAGTTTTCGTATAAATTGTTCCACCAGTCGCATGGCGCTGCCAAACCGTCGCGTCGCGCCTCTTGGAAAAACTACGGAAATTGTTCGCGACGCGCCTATCTGCGAGAGCCTTAACGCATCACAATATGAATAAATTCCGGCGAAATTCGTATTTCTTGAGGAAACCATACTTCTCTATTATTTTATTTATTTATTAGTCGTGAACTCGTCATCTCGGTAGTCACCCACTTTTTTTGGTCTTCCCCTGCTGTAGCCATTCTCGTTTAGGAACGAAATTAAAACGTTGTATTCCAAACATGCATTACTGTGAACTAGTCCGTAAAACCTTGCAAACTATGTCAGAAAATCCCGGCAACGTTCAAAATGTTACAAGTAATCGTGCTACACAATATAACTTTACTATTTAATTTTATCGCTCCTTTTCAAGCCCTTTACGGCCGTCGTGATCAACCTTCCGAGATAAGAAAACGTGGATAAGAATAGAATATAGATTGAGTCATAGTTTGTGTTGACAGACTTATCCAGCGTGAATATATCCAGGGCCAAGTGCCTACAATTATTATGATGATTGAAAATCGATTGAGGTTTATGGATTCACAAGTGTATCGAGGTAATAAGTTGTATTGGGATTTGAAGGTATCGATATGAAGGATATCTACATAGCTGTAGATAGTAGATGTCATGACCGAATTGGGTTTTTGAAAAAAAAAAAAAAAAAGCTTGGAAGGCAAAAGGGGACGCCCAGCAGTCAAAATATCTGCCGAAATCATCACCTTTGCGGTCCATCAACTTCATTCTTCTTCAGGACGATTATCAGACCTCAAAAGCTAATTGTGAAGTTCCATGCTATGGAAATTCCAACCTCTCATTGGAATGGTAGGACTCTACTGTATTATTAAAAGTCAAGAGTATGGGCAGTATTTCTAATAACATACTTCGATCACTAGTCTTTTTGCTCAAGCGATCAGGTCATGTAGAAAGGCTTCCTAAGTCCCTTGTTGGCAGAAAACATTTACGAGCTAATATAAATCTTAATTTCAATCATTTAGGTACTAAAAAATGTCGTAAAGACTCCTAATCTAATTACATTTTTAATATAATCTCGTCCCGCTCAGTGCTCTTCTCAGCATGCAAATAAGCCATGATGAAAACACTCCTAAGTCTTCACATTTTGTCGTAATTACTTCTAATTCGTTCAGTAATTGTTGGTATAATTCGGTAGGTACTAACAGTCACAGAATAATACAGAAGGTCGACTCTATTCAATGACTGTATTTTCGTCGATCTGAGGACACGATTCACATATCATACTATGAGGTCCTCCGCAGACGGCGGACATTTTTACCGCGGCCGTGAGAGAGCTCATCTGGTGGTGCGGTGGGTTTGTCTTTCGGGTGCGTTATTGCCTAGATTTCCATTCGTTCTATCGTCTATAGTCTGCTCTGCGTCTGACTTTATTCTGCTATGTAAGTGTCGTATACGAAAGTGAACATTATTCGTATAATTTTAACGTTCATATTCGTATACAGCGCTTACTGACATTCGCTTATACGAATATCTATATTATTTACTTAAGAATAAGGTTCATATTCGTATGAAACGCAATTTCTATTACTCTTGCCTTCAGTCTATCTCAGCCGAATCCCAGTCGCGAGAGCGCTTGCGTATGGGCATGTGATGCGGAGGAATGAGGAAAATGTCGTGAGGAAATATTCAAATTTTAAAATTCAAAAGTCATTTATTCAAACTAGGCTAAGAATCAGCACTTCTCGAATGTCAAAAATTACATAAGACAATCCCCCAAAACGCCCCCCCTTCACCAATTCCTAGTGCTTTTGCTGGGAAGAAGTGGTGCAACAAACTCTCCAGAAAGTTTGGAGTATGAATGTGGATGGCTGTAAGAGTAGGAGAAGACCAAAGTAAAGCAAGGATGGACTGTGTAGAAGATGATATAATTAGAAAGGGGGTGATTACCAAGATGACGGCTTATAGAAATGTACGTAAACAGATGGCATGCTGCTTCAACTCAAACTCAAAGCATTTATTTCAAATAAACCAATTACAGGCACTTGAATTGTCTAGGGGTCGGTTAGTCAGAAAGATGAAGCTAGTTGCCCATTCCAAAGCGTAGTAGGTGCCTATGGAGAAGAACGGGCAAGAAACTCCATGGACACTCTTTTAAATCACAATATGGTTACAAAATATTGGTTACATTCATGTTGAAGTTATAAATATGAGAACGATGTAGAACGTTAAAAGCGTCCGTATTAAAAAATAAAACAATTCAAAAATTAAATTAAAATAAGGCATGGCAGCTAAGAGATGACCAGTGCCTGCTGACAGCGCCCGTTCACGAACATGACGCATGAATAAGCACCATTCAGCTCAACTATTTTGAAGGGAGCTAAATTAAATTGGGACCAACAATAATCAAATTGGAATGGATTGGTATGGAGTCGACCTTCTGTACTATTCTGTGGTACATTTTTCCTTGAAGAGAACTTATGTGACCGGCCTTCGTTGCCAACTAATGCCAGTCTACGTCGAAAGGAGACCGCAAGGACGTTTGTAGGTAGAACCATTTTAAGGAGCAGTTTTGGTATGTTGGTGTACTCGTGTATTATTAATTTACTGATTATTACTTCTTTGGAATTCTTTGTATAATTTATAATACTATCTGCGCTCGTGAATTCATATGCGTGTATTTTGCATATCAACATTTTTTTTATACAAATATCCAGAATGTCCAGGCTACGTATCTCTGTTACATTTCATAAAAATTGGTTCAGTTATTTAGTCGTGAAAAGGTAACAGACAGACAGACAGTTACTTTCACATAATTTTATAATGGTATATAGTATGGATTGCTTATCTTGGTAGAATTGTGACGGCTTTGCAATTACTATGTGACAGTCACCGCTGGTTCCTGCAAGCTAATCGCTGCAATCGCAAACATAAGCTGACAGACTTTCAAACGTACGTCAAGTGATTTAATTTGATTGTATGTTGATACTTCATTCGTCCAATTACAGCAGTTTACACTTGCACTAGTTTGACAGTCTTTGCATTGGTCAGTTTACAAATGTTCGGGAACTCGTGGAGCTTGCAAAATTGTTTTACGGACATCGCCATACCTCGTTCTCGTTCGACATGGAATGCGACACATGTCCATGAAACATCGAAATTCTGTATTTCAGAAGTCTGTTTGAATTCGAAATTTCAGATTACCCAAAATGAAACCTTGCGTAAGCAAGAAATACTTGTGGAGTTTGTTAAGCAACTTCTTCCCAGCTAAAACACTAGGAAGTGGTGAAGGGTGGGCGTTTTGGATGCTGTCTTTTGTAACCTTGACGTTCAGAAAGTGCTGATTCTCAGCCATTCTCATGGTCAGTTTTGACATAAGGCTTCTGTGGAACGTTTTTAGAGTCCAGCACTAGTTTGAGTTTTAGGAGCTGTCATGTTATTTTCGTCCTTCCTAAAAGTACAGATAGCTGTCTTTTATACAGGGTGGCAGGGACATCGACGCTACAACTGTTACCATGGATTTAGTACATGGATTCAGTTAGGTTGAAATTTTTCGACGTTTTTTTTTTTTTTAAATCAACTGTTCCAAACCATACATTTTGACCGCATAGGTGTTGCACTTTTCTATGAAACAGCACATTTTTTTAAAAATAATCTACGAAAATTTTTAACGCATGGGGATTCAGAACCCTGTACTGAATCCATGGTAACTGTTTTCGCGTTTTTGACGTTTTCAAAAGTGCTGACTCTCAGCTTACTATACCATACGCCAGTCTATTTAACATCAGCTTGACTCATACCGACAATTTATGTATAATTAGCATTTATAATTAAATCTGGTTTGTTATTGACTAACCTGCAGTCATACATCCTTGATCTTATGTATTACATTCTCGATGTTGCTAATAGATCTGTTAGCCTTAAGTTCATGGTAAACAGGCTTAATGCCCTTAGTAATAAGGCCTTTAATTATCTTTGATCCAGCATGTTTATTTGGACTTCGCTTAGGTAGGTAACGGTTGAGTAAAATTATTTTAGAATTCCTTCTATCGCAGATTCAGTTCAGAAAAATAATTCTGATTGCTGTCTTTAAGGCGACGATAACCGACTTTTAATAATTTTATACTGACGTTGACGTCTAAACGAGTAGTGTTAATGACTTGAAAAAAAAAAAGTTAAATTAGAGCATCTTATTAATATTTTAATATAGGCATATTTTGGATTATGTTTGTATTACATAGTGAAATTAATTTGTAAAGTTATGTCTAACGCGGATAAAAATTGAGAATCACGCAAAATCTATCAAGCGTATTTTTCTGAAACCTTCACCATTTTAAAGATAATTTAATCAATGATCTTTAAGTATACGAGTTTTATTAAAACACCTTTTGTTTTATGTATAATAAATTAATAATGCGTTTAATTCGAGACAGCGCTCTTTAATGGGCGAGTCCTATTACTGGCTGGACGGACGTACGACGCGTTGCGTGAGCTTAGTACAGAACACGTCTTAAGTTTAGAGACACTTGTAATTCAACATATTGACTTAAAAGGCTCATAGATAAGAATAATAATCCTTAAAGAAAAGTGTGACAATTGTGAAGTACCTGTAGATGTTCCAAATGAAACTGTTTGGTTTTTGACTTCGAATTCGCGATCATCGCACTGTTTCCGAAGTCACTTCGTGTTTCGGGAAGCATTGACCGAAGTAGAATGAAATTGATACAAAAGGTGGAGCCTATAAATAAAACCAACGAAATAAAGCTTTAGCCTTTCCACAAATAAAAAAAACCTTGATTAGAGAAAGTCCACAGCATAAACCTCGCAGTAAGGCAACAATGTTATTTTACTGCTGCAAAACAATTTTCCCTTATCCCGCAGTATAAAAATTGTGTTATATTTTTATTTGTACCGCAAACCGCTCTTATTCATTTCTTTGTAATATTGTGAGTATGAAATAAAAGCTGTTTTTCTAGAGAACACGTGGACTCTTAAACGAAGTAAATTGATAATTTGTTTCACATTTCTTGGCTGTGTTTGCGAAGTCAATCCATGAATAAAGGCTAAGCTTCACCCAAAATAAATATGCAGGTTAGGGTAAGTTCAGCATTGGAATAAGACTTGTTTTTATGCTGGGAACACTGTTCCGTTCCATTTTTCGGGGCATAATATAACGGCGTTGAATTTTAATCGTACGGTCTTATCCCAGCGACGAACTTACCCCGACATACTCTATGCATTGAAATATAAATCTTAAATGGTAAAAATTATATCAGAATTGATTAATTTTGGGCGTTTAAAAACAGCCAAAGATCTGACAGTTAGTTGAAAGAGATTTTATGCATTTTACAT
Organism: Omphaloscelis lunosa; assembly: GCA_916610215.1. Taxonomy (NCBI): domain Eukaryota; kingdom Metazoa; phylum Arthropoda; class Insecta; order Lepidoptera; family Noctuidae; genus Omphaloscelis; species Omphaloscelis lunosa. The sequence continues at coordinate 4,877,502 of OU744271.1, forward strand.
GAGCCTCTCTACATTTTTCTCCGCAAGTAAACTTAATTTAAAACACCATCTCGTTCCCTCAAGAAAAAAGTAGATGTAGTAACTTAATATGTACTGGGGAGAGGTAGCGGAGCGTTAAGCCCCTCCTGCATCCTTGTGGTTTACACTTCGATGACGTAGGTCGATGACATTGCGCAGGACTGGATGATATACTTTCTATTTGATGGAAGGCAGGGTCTGTGCTATTCGTCGTGATAAGAGAATAGGGATGGTGTCTGGGTAAAAAAGAAATTCTATTTAGGCCGTCAGTCAGATATTAAAATAAATAGACACTTTTTTTGCTTCATCATATTAATAAAAAATGACTTAGATAAATCGCATTACAGTTGGGGGTTGGGGTCGCCACGTCACAAGTAATTATAAAATCTACACACTAGCGACGTCATGGCATATTTTAACTCAATGTATCGCCGTAATCTTTTGATTAAAAAAAAAGAAAAATACATGTCCAATATTTTTTTAATAATCTACAAGACGGACAAAAAATATATTTTTAGTCATCATCCCTGTTTATGTTATAGGGACGGATAGTAGCGTCCATGGGATGTGATTACAGGTTGCGTTTTTTGGAGAGATATGGCAAATATAATTTGATGTTCGATCATTTTTGTGAGGTGTATGGCCTGTATTCTAGTATGGAATGTTTGTAGATCTGTGAGAAGTCCGTCTTTCTTGAAAAGCGTAATATTAACATATTTGTCTAATAAAAACTTGGCATTTCACATTGTCATTCGTTAACCTTGCTATGGTTGGTACGTCGTCAATTACGTGACATCACGCTTTAGCGTTAAGGCTCCGGCAGGCAGACGCGATGCGACACCGATAGAACAATTTCTGTGAAGTTTTCATAGATTTTTTCCACCAGTGATGTCGCGCCTGTCTGCGGGAATCTTTAAAGGTGTCAATATTGCGATTATGTCCCGCTGTAAGCGCTGATAAGGCAGGTACTAGTTCTACTACGCAATAAAATAACAAGTATATATATAACTTATCGCATTAAAATATTACGTGTTTAAAAACTTATCACCATGAGCATGTAAACTTCCACAAATTAACATACTCACGTAACAAACACCCTTGGCAGAGCGATTTGGAGATTCTCATTCACTTATCACGAACTATTTGAGAAGAGCTCATATCGTGGAAAGATTTTACTCTGTCTGAGTCAGTCAGTGTGCTTGTAATTAATAGTAGTAATGTCAATTAATGCGATTTCACATAAATTTCATAAGCATGGTGACATCTTGAGTCTTATGCATCATGAGCATGCTAATTGCTATTGCTATGTTATTTGCTAATATGAGATAATAGATAATAACGAAGTATGTGAATTTTGTTAATATGCAAATTAAAAAGCACGTCCGCCTTAGGACGTCTCCTAGCGTGCGTTTAGTTTACTCGCCGATAACGTTTTATTTGTGCTAGTACACTTGCATATTTAATTTGATTAAGATTGATCATATAATTAAATATATTAAAGTAAAGTACATAAAGTATGAAGCGATAAATTCATTTTGCACTTCACAGAATTTCGCAACTAGATTTCATTTGCTAAATTCTAAATGAGCATTCGCATGCTAACAATGAATGCGAATGCTAATTAATCCATCACCTAGTTAACAGACAAGATCCTCTCAGAATACGTTCATTTTTGCTAGATATTAAAACTACGCCACTACGACATAGTTTATACAAATACTTTGATGCCAAGATACGCTACCATAGCCAAACGCTTTGATAGTAAAATGTTACTTTTTATCACTTATGGCGTCAGAGTCTATTTTGATTTGTAAACATTAAAATGCTTGTATAGCCATTGGTAGGCAACGAAGCATAAAGAGAAATTGGGTTTGTTATGACCGTTCCATTTCCAGTATATGAGGAATAATAGGGATAATGCCTAGGTAAAAAAAAAACTATTTATTCCGTCAGTCAGATGTATTTTTTGCAGTATCATATTAATAAAAAAATACTTAGATAAAACGCATTAAAATTGGGAAGTGGGAGTCGCTACGTCACAAGTAAATATAAAATCTACATACTCGTGACGTCATGGCACTACAATTTAATTCAATGTATAGCCGTAATCGATTAATTACGTAAAAAAAGAAAAAAATACCTTTTCAATATTTTTTTTTATAATCTACCTGACGGACAAAACATTTTTTTGTCTTCGTCCCTATTACCTTAAGAAACATTTTGATTATCATCAATTTCAATTCCAATAACCAATTAATATTACAAACTCCTGTGTTTACTTTATGACGCTACCGAACTAATTTTTCAAAACGAATGCAAGGACAAAGGGTAATTTGAACCCCATGAAATAAAAACATCGCACCTTGGCAGAGACGCAGGAAACACCTGGCGTTACCTAATAAAACAGCAAAGTATTTCTTCATTGCTTTGTGCAGTAATACGGCTTCATTCCTAAGTTTCTTTTTTCATCTTTCACTTCCATTACAATTGCAACTTAGTTTTTATACCACCGCCCCAGGTAATTTCAATTGAAATATTTCTAATAGAAAATAATAAATGCTGGGGACTTCATTTGCTCTTTGCTTTTGCAGAATAAAAATTGGGTTACGTGAAGCTTGGCATTATGTTCCTTAGCCTCATGTGAGAAGTATTCAGTCCTCATCGTTTTTCTACACTATATTACCATTTATTTCTGAGGAGCTTGTGGCTATGGAATAACAGCCGCACGGTTCAATCCATCAGGTTAAGCTACGCTTCCCGCGGTTGGTCCGTGGATGGGTGACCATCTTTACATACCGAGACTCCTCTGTGCCTCGGAAAGCATGTTAAGCTGTTGGTTTTGGCTGACATTCGTGAATCTTTGATAGTCGTTACGGGTCATCAGAAGCCCGAAAGTCTGACAACCAGTCTTATCAAGGGGTATCGTAATACCCAGTTACTGGGTTGTGGAGGTCAGATAGGCAGTCGCTCTATGTAAATACTGGTATTCAGCTGCATCCGGTTAGACTGGAAGCCGAACCCAACATAGTTTGGAAAAGGCTAGGCAGTTTTTTACTGCTATTTATTTGTGGTCCTCGTAGCATGTCTTCGTCCTACATCTCTTCAGCCGTCATCTCAGTATTCACCCCTTTTCTAGCGTTATGATCTTACACAATCCATACATCGTTTCTTTGGTTTCCCCTACTCTTATAGCCAAAGCTCAAAAACTTTCCTCACAACATGTCCGTCATTCCTTCGCATCGTCCTATTGACACAAAAAAACCTACATTGCATATTGTGAATTCTTGATGCACGAATCAAATTTTGCAGGGAACTGATGTAAACCTCATCCATGTTTGCCGATATTGGCCCTTTGATGAGGGAAATTGCTTTTAAGATCATTGTAGTGATAATAAAGTTGAGCACGCCGTTGTCACAACCAGTGCGCGTGTATGTCGAGTTATATACGAACTTGTACAGAGTAAATGGAATTTGTAAAGATCAAGAATGCACATGGCGTTCTGTAATCTCTGCCTGATTTCACCCCATGGATATAAGCCATTACGTTATATCTATACAGGATAATTGGTTGTACATCAGCAATCCGTTACGGGGATGTAGGAGAGGTCATTTGCAACCAAATTACCCCTGATGACCCCTATGCCAATGTCTACAATTTTCGAGTAATTTGCCTTTTTTTATGTATGAAGTTCAAATATAAAATGTACCCAATAACCCTGATATACAGGGTTAATGGTTATACGTAACCATTTTCAAGTAATTTAACATTTTATCATAACACCACGCCTTGTTTCCCCGAAGGGTTGGGCAGAGGTGTCCCTGTAGCAGGCACACCCACATTTCGCCAGTTATGTTTAAGTCCCATGTAATAGGGGGCGAGCCTATTGCCATCAACCGGACACAAATCCAGACTCCGAGCTGCTACTGAGAAATTTCAGATAGAAAAACCCAATAACATTTTGCTCGACCCGGGAATCGAACCCAGGACCTCATACTTAGCAGTAGCGCTTGCGACCACTAGACCAACGAGGCAGTCTTATATTTTATATTTTCAAATGTATGAAATAAAAATGGAAAATGTAACCAATAACATCCTCTTAACGGATTGCCGACGTATAATAACTCTGTGTATCTTTTCTTATAAACACCGTAGTAAGAAACAGAATCTCCGAACTCTCAAGCCAATCTAAGTACATCCAAGTATCCCTAACAAGGCCCAACTCTCATTTCCGTCAAGTAATCTCGTGAGCATCCAAACAAGTCCCATTTCGTCGTACTTGGCGACTGTATGCGTTAGACCGTGCCGTCTGTCTGGTTCAATTACCGACACGTTCGAACGAACCTCTTGAGGACTCTGACTTTGTCAGTCTAAACCTGGGGTTTCGGAGGGACTATGATTTTTGTGGTATTAATAAAATTTACTTTTGTAATCCGTTTGTTGCTTTTGCGGGACTTAGTGATATTTAGTAGACCTAAATGGAACATAAAATACTAAATACGTGAAACAGAACGATGTTTTAAATTTTTTAGCGCTACACTTTTCATATCACTAAATTGATTTGTGGTGCATGTGTCCTTAACTGGAGGAACTGCAATCATATCTTAATAATAATAAAGTTGAAGGGTTTGTTTGAACACAAACGTGCTAATCTCTGGAACAACCAGACGGATAAAAAATAATTGCCTTTGATTGCTCAATCCTTGAGGCAAGCGATAGGCTATTTATTTATCATCACGTTAGGGCTTTTAGGAGTCGAGCAAAATGAAAGAAAGTCAGAAACGAAGTAATAGCGCGTGCAGGCGATGCGAGGGAACAAGAAATTTCACGCGGAAGAAGTTGCGAGCAGTACAATCTTATGTGAACGAAAATAACGCAGATCTTGAGCTCTTTGTTCAAGACTTTATTTGAAAGTTCTACCTTAATGCGAAGTTTTCGAAATAAATGTAGAACTATTTACCGCCTTGGAGCATAGCAGTGTTTCTGCATGCAGGTGAAATTAGAGGCATATACGAAATTTTATCTTTGTCTTTGGACTCCGCATCGAATTATCTGTTGGCCTCTATACAGCCTTGTAGGTTATATTCGTTGATTTCTAATGTCTCCAAGTCTTCACTTAGCTCGACAAACAGCTAATTAAAATTACAAACACATACATACTCACAAACATATACTACACAAACACACACACACACACACACACACACACACACACACACAACACACACACACACATACACTACACATTATACTTTTACAAAAATACAAACATTCAATTCTGTTGCGCTATACCAAACGGCCGTATGCGTTAGACCGTACATTCTGGCTGTTTCAAATAACATTGGATCGACTCTCGAGACGTTTCGAGAGGATTGTTTCATCATAGTTATATTATTTATTATATTTACTCTTCCCTGAGGAGGGAGCGAAGTTGGACGTATTATTACTCGACGCGTGTTTTTGGATTGAAGTCCCAAGTCTCTGAAAGTTTGTTCGGAACTATTTCGTATCTCGTCTCGTCTGTTCTCGACGGTCTATCTTGAGGAGCTTGAGATTATGCATTCTTTTCTTATGTTTTTGATGGATAAGTCTATGAAACTTAAATTGTAGTTACTTTTTCTTTGCTCTAGATTCTAGAATGATTAAAAACAGAATACGTTTTGCAGTCAAGATTTCAAGGCGGGTAGCGACACTATAAAAAACAGTTTTACGGAGTCGTGAGCGGCGATGTCACAGCAAATAAATATGGCATTTTAAGTAATTGAAAAATAAGGTTAGTTTAAGGTCGGTCAGTGAACCAAAAATATCACTCGAACTTATTACACTGATCGACAATATTACTCGAAAAGGTCAAACCGTTAGTTTCCAGCGGTTTGACCTTTTCGAGTAATATTGTCGGTTATTGCCAAAGAAACTCGCATTTCTTTGTGTATACCTTTATCTGATATCATACGGTTCACATTTTTTTTTGTTTTTCATACGGGATCTTTCACTCGAAGTGAACACAAAGTGAATCGAACGTGAAAAATTAATTAATTAGTACACCAATACAAGGATGTTGGATTTCGCCATTCGGCATCTTTCACTCCCCTACCGATTGATCGAAAAATTAAACGAAATAAGCAGACGAACGTTCACTCCTCACTTTATCGGTGTCATATGATCGTGGAATCAAAAAAAAAAAAGAATATTGTGTTAGTTATTATATCGGCGAGGTTTTATCAGCTTAATAAAACTGCACCTTTCATTAAGGTTCTTGAAACTGAAGAAACCAACATAATATATGCAGTTAGTAGATGGGTAGGCGTAACTCATGCATGACCGCTACCTATTATATACTAAAATATAATATAATATTATATACTAAACTCAATTTACTCTCGCGTGGGATGATAAAGTATTAGTACGTTGGCCATTCATATGCTCTTATCTCTACGCTACACTGTTTTGATAGTAAATGTGTACCTACAATAATGACTGGGTACTAAGCCGACGCCAGACATAAAGTGTCAAATATTTGAAGACTTTGCAGACGGGATGTTGAAGTGACAAATATCATTATATGCCTAGCGTTTTTCCAACTATGTTGCGCTCGGCTTCCAGTGGAACCGAATGCAGCTAAATACCAGTATTTTGGACTGACTGTATCTGACCTCCACCAAACAAGTTACTGAGTAACACAGTACCACTTTGCTGACTAGCAAATATTTTTACCGCAACATAAGCATTAGAGCTCTTGTCGATACGAGAGAAGTATGTTATGACAATAATCGGTATGTTCTAGGTTTACATGGAGCGACAGCATATCTGACCTCCACAGCCCAGTTACTGGGTTATACGATACCCCTTACTAAGACTGGTTACGGTACTTTCGGGCTTTAGACTACCCTAAGTGAGAAATAACATAACATCAGGCCTGTTTTTCCCGAAGGAACTGTGAGAAATATATGATTAAAAATTTGAATATGTGCTTAAATACACTGTCAGCAGCTAGGTAATCTATGTCTGGCTCATAATAACCTTTCAAAGTAATAAGCTCAGGAATGGATTAGACCGACAGTTTGTCACATCCGGTCAATTAAATGTGATTTGTGTGTGAAATACGAGGTGCGAATATGTCCAATTGTGGACCACGTTAGAATATGAGAATGTTTGTGGAATTGGGTTTCAAAATTCAGATTAGGGAGAAATTTTCGAGGTATTACAAAATTAAAATTAAATTTTCTCCAAGAAGAGGGATTAACTACAGTCATTAACGAAGATCTCATACACAATTGAGAACCTTAAAATCGAGGAATAATAAAAAAAAACTAAAGACCCAAATCAAATTCAGTATCTTGCTGCGATAGACAACTGGAGGTCAACAAAGACAGAAAACAGCAAACAGACAATAGATATCTAAATGATTAATTAAACGGCTCAAAAGGGTAAACAACTCTGAACCACATCAATTTATCGAAACTAACAACCCCGGTTTCAGGGGATCGCCTCCCAACTGTGGTTTATAGACACCATTAATTTTCATTGATAAACCGAATTCGAATGAATTGCTACTTTCAATTTGTGATTGTGTGATTCATTTGATTTGATAGGCTTTTGTTTTGGTGGGAACTGGGAACGAAGATATTTATTAGCAAGCGGAAATAACCCTCTTTTTGCAGTCGGGTAATCAGGCCTGCCTCACCACTATAGAGGTATGAGGAACATGGTGTAAAGTTCACTCATCCTTTATAGAAAAGGGAGGATCCTTCTACCAGACGGTGTTGTGTCTGGTGGGCTACTGCCCGACGATTGATGTCGGGACATTGTATATATACTCGTCGCGCGGTAAACTCTGCTTGCGCGATGCAGAATTTACATGTGGCGCTGTAGATGCTGCCGCACGACAAATCACTAAATTCGCTTTGCGTGAAACATACCTATTTAAAACTTCATTCTGTCTCTGTCAACTTCAAATGATTGACAAAAACAGAACGATCTTGTAAATTCGAATAGCGCTTACTGTATTTAGTGATTTGTGGTGTAACCGGCCTAAGTTTCCATATGTTATAATTTAGCATCGGTATATTTAATTTTATTAAAACTTTATTTACAAGTAAAAAAATATTTTACAAACGCGGACTTCATGCCCGAGGCATTTTCTACCAGTCCACCTTAGCGTGATGCAGTGACAAAACATGGTAGGTGCAACATAATTCATAGAAAAGTCGAAAAAGAATAAATAATAATACTTAGATATATAGTGTACTTAGTAGGTAATGGAACGTTACCAGACTTGTCAACTGCCATACACACGTCAACATAGACTAAGACGGTTTGAATCACAAACTTATAAGAACACCATAATTAAAAAAACTATAAGATTAAAATACAACTGTTTTATGTAATAAAACGAAACAACAAACATAGATACATACATACATACATATGAACAAAATTGACAGTCAGGAGAGATAACGATAGGTAGAGGAGAAAGCGAATCCTGCAAGTCAGCGCTGAGATGATTCTGCCAACTTCTTACGAATATGCTCACGTGCCTTCACTTTGAAAGATAACCGACTGGTTGCCGTCCTGATGTGCAGAGTGAGCTCATTCCAAAGAAAGACAGTCTGGACGAAGAAAGAAGAGTGAATGAAGCCACAGCGGTGCGAAGGACATCGTAGAAGACGATTGTTGGTAGAACGAAGATTTTTACTATGGGCAGAGCATAAGTATTGAATAGTAGTATAAATAATATAGTTTGCGACAGCCACGAGGTGACAAGAAATGGTGCAAATCATTATGATTGCTATATACTACTACAGTACAGCCCTCTAAATAAGTATAAGCTGACAGCTTATTCTTTTGAAACTCCTTACTACGCTAGTACCAGCTCAAGGTCATACACCCAAGTTACCACCGACGCGCGCTCTACTGTACCTTAACAGATATGTAATCAATTCCACGTGTAATCGTTATACCCATCTCGTCTACAACACCTTTGCAACCAGTCCCTTTGTTTTTCTATTGGCTTCTACTTAATTCAGTTTGTCCCGTTTCGCTAATAAGGGAACTTGAGTAGGGAGCCTAAGTTTTTCATATGATCAGTTGAGCGAGAGTGTAGTGTAGTGTTTACTGATTAGTGAAGGTTGTTTGTTTGTCTGTGAAGAAAGGAATTGCATTAAGGACTGCTTTGTGTTATTGTAAGAAATATTGAGTATCTACCCGTCGGCGTAGATACTCAGAATACATCCGAAAACTGTTACCTAAAAAGAAAAAGTAATTCCGTCCTCGGCAAATACTGTTGTTTCTGTTTCGGTTACTTCTCTATTGTCATTAATCGGACATGTCGAAATTATTCTTATAATTTCTCTCTTTTTGCTTAGACTTTTCATTTGAGGTTGGGTCTCCTCGTAATTCTTCGCCAGACGGGTTTACTGTCTCTTCTGACTCCTCGAAATTATAATCTTTCTATATGCTTATCCTTTGACTACTTAATTTACTTCAATAAACTTGAGATATAATAGCTTTTAAGTATTAGACTCTTTAGCTATATCAAAGAAAACATGCCATGAAGTGATTCGTTCGTTTTAACAAAATGCCAAATCACCCGTACCACACCGTAGGTTCGCGTGACTCCGAAGAGTTTAGGTCAGTTATTTCTGTTAGTAATTGTGTGGACTTGATTAAAATATAGACTACGGTCATTTCGTGTCGAGTTTTATTAAGAAAAATTGGGGACGAAGATTTATTGTAATGGTTCTATGCAGATTTAGGTATTAAAGAAATTGTATGCGGTGCGAGCACGATGTTAAGAATGTATTGGCTGAAATCATAGATATAATATTTCTATGGCTAAAATACTGTTTGTAAAATGTTTACAATTTTATCGAGCTTGCGTTTATCATCAGTTTAATTGATCTTCTTCTCTTCTTAGGGCGATATTCTGTTTAGTCTGTAAGAAAATAGCTCATACCGGTGAAAATTTACTGCTTCAATAAAACTGATGATTATAATCATGTTTCCAATCATTCACTCAATCAATCTCATAAAATTGGTTGCCTTAAACATAGATGACGAATAGGACTGTGCTATGAAAGTTTCATTAAAAATATCTAGTAAATTTCATAAAAATTTGGCCACTGCACTATTACCAAAGGAAGACGCTACCTTATTGAAATAAATAAATGGCTCTAAGTGTTTCCGCCACTTTATTTCCATATCAAGTACTCCCAAGAGCTTGCTTGTAAAATATGCGGAAAACGCGCCTGCAAGGAGTATCTAACTAATAATGTTGATAAATGATAACATTAATATCGTTACGGAGTAACTTTGCGCGAAAACTATAAAGGACGTAGGGAGAGTTATAGTACATTACTTCAGAGGGAAGAAAGTGACAGTTCCATACCGAGATTATGGCATTTGCGCCACGAGCTTGCGAGGGGCGCCAACCATTTGAGGTATGGAACTGTACTTTATCCTGAGGGATGTATAGTGCTTTTTATTACACCTACGAGGAAAATTATGGACATAAATGCATAGAAATGTTTATATTTAGTTAAAAGTACAATTATTAAAAGTGCAGCTATTATAAGATGTTACATTTTGTCCGGGTATCTTGATATTTTGAGACATGTTTACATCTTGAGTTAGTTGAAGGCTTGAAGAAGCCACTTCTTCCGTGATTCCGCGCGTTTTATATACAAAAATAATTTCGTTTTTAATTTTCTGTATGCACCAAGGAGGTTGGTAACTGGTAAAAAAAAAAACTGTATGTGGCCAGTAACAATTTACTTGAAATTTAATAAGTAGACAGTTAAAGTCTCTTGGCAGTATGACTGCTGACAAATAAAAAAAATAAATAAAAACTGGGTATGTAATGGAATTTCATACATACTTCCCACCCTTGGGTCGGAAGGATTTTCATACAAACTTCCATACCTTGGGATGAAAGGATTTGAAGGGCGGGATAAAGGCGTTTCTTCCCTCTAATTGGTATAATTAGTATGTATTTTCAGAGCAGGTGTGATAAAAAATAATTTATCACCGCGATATGGAGTAAGAATAAATTGAAAGCGAATGTGCAAGTGAACGGTAACAGGCGAGTTTATCGCAGTTCTCGGCTTGTTACAGTTGTATTTCTGACGCAGGCAATGCACGACTACTTTTTGAAACTGCTTTTGACTTACGTTGGAATGAGATAGCGTGGGTTGTCGTCTTAGACATTGTCCTGAATCGTGATCTATTAGGACAGCGCCTAATCAAGCATGTTTCATGCCCCGGGTATCTGATTGCAAAATGCTTATTAGTACTCCACTTTCACTACTTCATGAGCCACTTATATAGATAAATAAATAATACTTAGTGTAGATGTTAAAATACCCTTTTTTTTTGGGTGGGTAATTATCAAATAACTTCTCCCGCTCTGGGCGGAGCGGGAGGTGTATCAGACTTTTACTGACTAAAACCCACCCGTGTTCCTTCGGTTGCCCTGTTGCCGGGGGCCACGATCTCCCTTTCGGTTTTCTTCGCACCCCCGGCAGGATGTAAAAAATCCCCTCAGAACACGTTCTAAATCGCGGTTTTAAACGACCATTTCACTTTTATACGAAGTAATATTTGCTAAAAATGTTTGCTTTAGCTAAGCTTAAGTATTTGCAATCGTACTGGCGAAGATCGCGGGAATCAACTGGATGCTGGCAGCGCACGACTGCTCGATTCCTTTAGGAAGGACTATTTCCAGAAGCAAAGTGTTTCGGCTGAGATGATGATGAAGAAACATTACATATCTAATCATTAACCGATAACGTTAACGATTCCTTATCGATATTATATATTACCGCAGTATTGTCATACATCAACAGTAAGTCAGTGACGTAACGTTGCGGAGTCGAGATGCTGTCGACTTGTGGGAACGTTTCCAAGTCGTTCGGATGAATGTATGCAGCTCAATGGTTTTACTTGAAATGTTCCGCTGAATAACAGTTCGGTAAACATAGCTTCAAATATGACAATGACAGTGGAATGTATGAGGTTGCAAATTGGATTTCGTCATATTGATGCTCCCAAAATGATGACTTCTGAGTGAGCTCTGCGTCATGTTTGTTGCGAAGATCGCGGATTCGATTCTGAATCTTTTGTCAAGTTTCATCAAAATGTAGACCAAAATTGTCAGCAGACATTACAATATCTACATGATATAATGTAATTTTTTTGTTCTATAGGACAATAGAGGGTTGCATTGCCTACTCAAGGATGCATGTCCGGTATGGCTAGCAAATCCTTCCATATCCTAAGGGCACGTTCTTCCTTACCATTACTGTGCCACCCGGTGTACTCCTTAATATGCAGTGGTCTCTGTACCCCCATGCAACATGTGGCTCCAGGGGCTAGTGCAAATCTTGGGGTTCATTCGATTTATCGAGTCTAGTTAAACTACGCTGGGATCGGTGCATTTCATTGATTCGACAACAAAGGGCTGCAATTTTTAGAAAAGGATTTTCTCCTTTGTAATGATTGAAAGTCAATGACAAATAAATGCTTCTCCCATTATGTGGCTTCCTTTTCTGATCGATCGGTAATTTAAAAGTAATCTGAGACTGTAAAACAAAATTGTATAAACCTCTTTATTCGTTTAATGGCCTACGAACTCCGCAAAGCGATGTCTGAAAGTTGACATGAATGGTTAGTAGTCATTGGGTCATACATGAAGTGGGCTGCTTTTGTTAGAGGACTAAAATGTCACAGTGTATATACAATTATATATGAGAACCTAATAATGCTTTTCCTTAGCACCAACTTATTAGTATTCTTCCACCATTTCACATGAAGCATCCAGTGTGTCAATGCGCTATGGAGCCTCATAGTCATATTAATGTTCTAATTATATAACCCTCTATGCGGTCTATGATGTAATTGTCACGATGATGATAGACCTGTTTCCTATGTCACGTGAGAGCAGTTTTTGAAAGAATAGATAGTCTTAGTTATTCTTTTGTCTGAGAGTGCTATTATATTTTATGTTGGGTATGTTAACTGGCAGCACATCTGCTATAAAGTTAATAAATTTTATATGCGACCACACCCCAAGCTACTAAATGAAAAAAAAAAAAACATGTTAATCGGCCCAGGAACCACGGCAATATCTGTGTAGGCACCTAAATGAAAAAAAAAAAAAACGAATGGATAACCTCCTCCTTTTTTTAACCGATTAAAAATATTTTTTCAAAACCCTTATCAAACAATACTAGACTAATAATTCTTTACTTCTGCCTAAAAATTTAACCCAGGATGCCAAAAGTGAAGGACCTCAAGTAACATAACATCATCATGCCTTGTTTCTCCGAATGGTTGAGCAAAGGTGTCCCTGTAGCAGGTTTACCCACATTTCGCCAGTTATGTTTTAAGTCCCATGTAATAGGGGGCGAGCCTATTGCTATCAACCGGGCACAAATCCAGACTCCAGGCTGCTACTGAGAAATTTCAGATAGAAAAACCCAATAACACTTTGCCCGACCCGGGAATCGAACCCAGGACCTCATGCTCAGCAGTAGCGCTTGCGACCACTAGACCAACGAGGCAGTCCAAGTAAGAAGGACCTCAAATTGCGACACATAAAAAAATGAGAGACCTAAATAATATAAATATTAGACAAAATATAACTCGAACCTACTCATCTTTAATGCAAATCATTAGATTCGTTGGCATTGAACCAGTTCAATAAGTTTTGACTTATTAATATTCAAAACCAGTCGTGGGAAATATTCAGGCTGACATTAAATTGAACTGCAAATGTTGAACCAATGTTGGAACATTGGTGCCAACTTTTTAGTCCTTTATTTAGGGTTCCGTACCTCAAAAGGAGAAAACGGAACCTTTATAGGATCAGTTCGTTGTCCGTCTGTCCATCCGTCTGTCTGTCTCTCTGTAAAAACCATTTTTTCTCAGAAACGAAGTTGAAATTTATTTTAAACTAGCTCTTGCCAGTGGCTTCGCCCGCGTGGATGTTGGAAAATATTCCACGAGAACGTACCACCGATATTGGGATTACATACCAAATAGCCGAGGAAAAGGTCATTGACTCCTACCGCTGCGCCCGCGTTGCGTCAACCTATTTATTGTATAATTATTTTGTTACGCGTAATTTTGAATCTGTGATATTTTTTAAACCATTCATTTAAATGAAATGATGTCAAGGCATATTTTAATCTAATTTGGATGCTCAATTTAAGTAACATAATTTATTGTATAAGGATTCATATAATACCGGTCAAAATAGCTTCGGAAGTAACAATGAAATTTTTATCAAATTCTGAAAGATAAAAATGATTATTGTGGGTCAATGTGGTCAATCCTTAGAAGAAAGACATATACCATCACGAACTTTTTAAGATTAACAATACTGTAGAACATCAATTTTATGTAAGTTTTACGATTTCCGCGGCGCACGCCAGTAAAGCTCCCAGTCGGCATGATTGTTTCCGGCATGTTCAACAATAATCGTCAAATTTAAGCCAATTTACACAAAACCTTGATGAATTATACACCAGACCTTCCGCATGAATCACTCCGTCCATTGGTAAAAACCGTTTGAAAATCCGTTTGGTAGTTTTTGAGTTTATCGCGTTCAGACAGACAGACGCGGTGGGGGACTTTGTTTTATTATATGTGAGAATACGTAGGTCTACTGTCCCTTGGAACTCAAAAAAAAAAAATCAAGCTTCTAACTCAACGCGATATATTTTGATACTTGCAAACAAATCAAAACCTTAATGGTACTTCCCGTTGACCTAGAATCATGTAATTTGGCAAGAAGCAAGGTCTCATAGCACAAGTAAAGGAAAAAGTTCGAAAATCATTAATTTGTAGTTTAATCACATAAAAAATAGTTTATTCGATTAGAAACTTACATTTGCAGTTGGAGAATAGACCGTGGCGGATATCGATGTATGGGAGAACATGTTTTTCAACTACAATGTTAAGTTTTTTTTTCGGATAAATTTATCCCAACTATAGAACCCTTCATTGTGCGTGGTCGGGCACGCACTTGGTCGGTTTTTTTTTTATGGAGCTAACAATAAGTTAATTAGGATGAAACGTAAAAATGGGGAGGTTTTTTTTTAACTTTTTATAAGCGATGGTCCTGTAAAATACTGGTATTCAGCTGCATCCAGTTAGACTGAAAGCCGGCTCCAACATAGTTGGGAAAAGGCTAAACAGAAGATGATAGAGAATCTGGTGGCAAGCAATTTTGTCGACGATGCCGATGGTACACGCTTGCCTAGAAGTAACCCACAGACAGATAAGAGTACAGGTAGTAACGAGTCAGGTTGGTTTTATCGAATTGTGTAAGGGGAGCGTCGTCAAATTTGGTGAGATTCCGATGTCTTGTCACAGTAGTGCAAGCAGGATTTACAAGTATGTCGTAACATTTATGCAAGCATTTGCATCTATAATGTCATACAAATGTAAACAGTTAACAAAGTCGGATTTGTTTCTGTAATTTAACACACCCAACTGTTTTTAATTGCAATGTTTATCTTTAAGTGTTAATCTGGATGTAACTGTACGACTTCCTTTTTAAGGAAAAGATATGAGTGGCACTACGAGCTTCGTGACTCACGGTTATGATATGATATTTATACTGTAGTACAAGACGAGTGCATTAATTGGGCACCTTTAAGGCGAATGCGTCAGGGTAGTCCGCGAAATTCATTTCTTTTTTACGTTTTTTGCAATTTGCCGGTCAGTATCAGGTTGTATGATTATAATTCTGTAAAGCCATATTTGTTTCTTACGTTTTTTGCAAATTGCAACAAAAAACATTGAATTTCGAGGGCTACCCTAGAGCATTCCCCTTAACTCATTAAAAAAGGAGGGTAACATAACCAATTAACATATTATGCTAATTGACGAATGCGTTAAAACAATTGCCTGATGAATGGCAGTAGGTAAGCCCTATTACATAGAACTTTAACATACCTTTTTTTTATGGGTGGGAAATCATCAAATAACTTCTCCCGCTCTGGGCGGAGCGGAGAGGGCGTGTCAGACTTTTACTGACTAAAACCCACCCGTGTTCCTTCGGTTGCCCTGTTGCCGGGGGCCACGATCGACTTAAACATACCTGGGGAAGTACTAAACTCGCCCCTCGCTGCTTGTCCCTTTAGGTAATACAAACGTGATTATACGGTATCGTACCTTAAGAAACATTCGTATGTCCAAAATTTTAGAAAAGAAACATTTTGGAACAATAATGAGGGTAATTATGTGAGAATCTATTGTTTAAAGTGTTCGCAACTCTTGTGAAATAAAAATAATCATTAACGGATTATGTCATTTTCTTGAGACGATGTAAATTATAGATGTCATTGAACGTGGATATTATGCAAGATGATATAAAACATGTCGTCATCATACTATGATAACTTGCCTTCTCTAATCCTTTTCAAATTGTGGAGTTTAGCTATCATATGAAGAACTTAGTCAAGGAGATTTAACTAAGACCTTTAAGACTTTCTTAAAAACATTTGCACTGTGTGCCAAACAATTACTGGAAGTGGAAGGAGCTTAAAGGATCCGGAGACAGGCGTGACACGACTATGGTGGATCATTTTTATGAAAACTTTACGGAAATTGTTCTACCGGTGTCGCGTCACGCTTATCTGCAGGAGCCTTAATAATTGTTGAAAATGATCTGAATGAATCACACACAAAGGGTTCCACCGTACAAATTTAACACTACATGTTTAATAAAATACTTTAGTTAAAAATAACACGTTTCTTATATTTATAGCAGCAGTAGAAATAAGCAATATGTGAAAATTTCAAAATTTCATATTTCTATTACGGTTCATGAGATACAGCCTGGTGACAGATAGACGGGCTGACGGATACCGGAGACTTAGTAATAGGGTTCCGTTTGGCACCCTTCGGGTACGGAACCCTAAAAACAAACCTAATGTGGTGAAGTTTTATTTTAAAATCAAATCAAATCAAAATAATTATTTGCGTAAAACATGGTATACAATGGTGTTTAATACAAATTTTTATGGCACAAACATGTTTAGCTGGGATAAAAACATAGCATGCAAAATTATAAAGTGAGGTGAAGAGGGCATCAACCATTAACATTTTAAAAAACATCAAAAATTTTTTATCAAAAAAATCTTTTAAACTATAAAAACTGCATTCCAGTAACCATTTATAAAACTTATATTTAAACAATCTTGTATTTATATGTTTTGAAGTGCCTTGGAATTTTTAAGAACATAAAGTGCTTTGGAAAGCTTTTTCCGTATTGTGTGTGGCTTGCTATTCCATATTATTATAATTTTATTGTGATTTTTAACCGACTTCATAAGTTCAAGTTCTTCATAGGTTCTCAATTCGACTATGTTTTTTTTTTGTTACTCCGCCAATTATGATGATCCTTTTTTAGATTGTTAGGTCATACTTCAGAGGTTATTGAAATTTTATTGACATTGCTTGGGAACTTTTTGAGTTAGCTTCAATATTACGTAATTTTCACACTAAAGTCTATAATATCGATGATGTAATGATGTCATAATAAGTTCCTGTCACTGTTATTTACATAGCAGGTAGTGGTATTCGAATTTGTGTGAGGGAGGTACCCTAACCAAAAAAGTGAAAAATAAAAGCTTTTTACAAAAAAAAAACCAACAGACTAAAAAAAAAACACTACAAAACAGTGTTGCCAGACGTCCCCATTTTTAAATCGAAATTAAATGTCCCGCGCGGGACAGCCTCAGCCCCGCTTTTTTTTTCCCCTTATTTTTGCTTTTTTTTTCAGAAGACGAAGAAGACTCAACTACCTAACGAAAGAGTAAATCTGATTTAAAATATCATATTTTTTATTAAAATACATTTTCTATAGCTATTTTTGCTATCTATTGTCACGTAAACGTAAATTAAAACTCAAATAAAAAGATAAATATTTAAAAACTTCTGATTATATACGTTTTTTTTACTATGGCCGAATTTATTCGACGAAAGAATCCCGCTTTTTTCACTCAAAAAATTTCAGAATCCCGACTTAGCAAAAAAAAAAAAAAACCGGCAACAGCTACAAAGTGAAAAATTACTTTAATTTCGGAAGTCGGTGATAAAAAACGAAAAGTCAAAACCAACGACACCGACTTCCGAAATTAAAGTTATTTTTCACTATATAGTGTTTTTAGCTTATACAGGGTGAAATTGAATTCATGGGCAACCTCTTAAGGGGTCATTGAACTCATCATTATGAACAACTTGCACTATAGGAGTAACCCTGAAATCAAGAAAAAAAATCTGCTGTTCCCTACATTTATTTTAGCATAGCTTCGTCAAAATGTAGGAAACAGCAAATTTTTTTTTTCGCGATTTCAGTATTTGTCCCATAGCGAAAGTTGTTCATAATGACGAGTTCAATGACCCCTTACGAGAATGCCCATGAATTCAATTTCGCATTTTGCGCATAGACACTCATCCTGTTTCGGAAAGGCTTAGCAGAAGAAAGCCATCAAGAAGAGTATTCCCAATGGGGGTAAGGTCCCAGCAACTGGCCTTCGTATTTTTAATAAAATATTGTTCGTGGTATGATCAGGGTTTATTCATTATATTTAATATTCTTAGTTACAATTGTGTGTCTATCTCTCATAGGATCAGGGCGGAAAGGGAAGTGCTAGTGTGGCCAGCTATTTCTTAGTGTTAACAGACTAAAACAAGTGTTGCCATTACAGGTGCTACACTCGACTCGTTCGTGTTCTTGTAGATTTTTGAGCTCTGTAATCAGCACTGAAGGGATAACTTCTATTAAAAATCTTCAACCACCCTGAACCATCACTTTACAGGTCTTTAAGGTGGAACTAGTTGATATTTTTTCCATACAAATTTCAGGGGGGTTTTACTCCACTGTTTGACATGGTACATCCAAAGTTAAACATGATATCGTTTTGTTTCATTATTAATTTTGTCTGTGCGGAAACAGAATAGTAAAATAATGAGCCATTAAAAAGTTAGGAGCCCACAAAGATTCCTTTTCCTTGCTAATTTTAACGCAACTTTGGGGGTAAATAAGCAATAAAAGAAGTGTAAAATCTCCAAAAAAGTCGGCACCGACAAAGCTCAATTGTCGAAGAGTTCAATAAACTTTATTTGTAATTGATTTATGCAGTGGTTTTTTCACAAAACTCTATTTTCAAAAGGACTTTTCGTAATTTTTTACGCACTCGTTTTACTAAAATAGTTCGGAACGGTGTTTGTGTGCGTGCAAACTAGACGTTGTGCACGTAGACCAGCGTCTAACTGCTCATCACTGATACTATCTCTGTCGGACACGATGCCAGGTGACACAGCGTGCTTTTCGGCCATGCCCACTAGTGAGTTCGAGCCCGCGACTAGTGTCACCTTAAGGCCTCGTTTCTGCCAAATATTTGCATAAATACTTTTTAAATCAAACTAACAGATTTTTTCTCTTGTCAACAGGAACATCATCTCCAGAGGGCGATATCAGGCACTGGTCTGATAATACCAACGCCTGAGGTATGCCAGGTCAGCGACCTAGAGTTCTACGAGCGATGTTACCCGCCCGATTACAAAATGCCCAAGCAGCACATACATATGCAGCGTAAGTCGAACCATACAATTTTGTCGTATAATAGCACGATTTTTTTGAGAACGTGATATTATGCAGACGTTTCGCGATGTCGCTTGGTAGATAACGTATTTTTTTTCTTAAGTTATGTAGTTTTTACGGTGGTTGGTAATTTTCCAAATACTGGGCATAAGCTTTTTCTCAGAGAAAGAATGACAACGTTGGTCAGTGGAAGCTGGCAAAATCAGACAGTTAATAAGTCATTTTTCCTAACATTTTTTTTAGGTAATCAGTAATTACTAGAATCTACTTAACCAAGTATTCAGTATATTTAAGTGGGTACTATTTTCATGACCCTAAAATTTCATCGATAAACGATAAGCGCTGAACAAAAACTTATCGCTTGAAACGACTTCAATCGACCCCCATATACGATTTTTATTCATGGCTACATTCGCCGCTTAGATTATTATATTTTCACCTTTGTCACACCTCTCACCTCGTATAATTCTAACATTTGGCGATGTCATAACATATTTTTCATCCGAGCTACGGCTTAAAATTTCCCCTGTGTTATTTTTTATACGAATGCCTTAAGTCTGCGAGCTCTATATATAAATGTGTATACAGGTTGGTTATTTGGGATGGGGCATAAAGCACAGCTACCTTAACTGTTGTAGCTACAGGAAAACATTTTCAGGAGACTATCTATAACTTTTGGAGTCATTGCTAATTGCTTTTAAAGTAGCTGCCTCTTATGTCTTATCTCAAATGACCACCCTATATAAGTAAATAGAAAATCACAAAATAATCAGCTAATTCTTTTACATTTATAAGCTTACTAACCTACTTGAATTACAATGAGCGTCTCATACTGCTAAAATATAATATTCTCCTTTAAAAGTAGATTTTACGATGAATAGTGCTCTCAGAAGTTCATAATAAGTATCGGAAGGAAGCTCCTTAGTTGTTAAGAGCACATCAAAACTCGTAGCTTCATAATATTCTATCACGTTGTATTAAATACGTTAACTAACGTTTGCTTGAAACTGATTTATCAATAGATATTTATTAGTTAATCAGAACATGTTGAAGCCCGAAAGTCCGACAACCAGTCTTATCTAAGGGGTATCGTGTTACGCAGTAACTGGGTTGTGAAGGTCAGATAGGCAGTCGCTCCATACAAAATGGTATTCAGTTGCTAATGGCAAAAGGTTAGGCAGAAGATGATGATGTCAATCCTAAATCGACTACAAGGTATCCTTCGCGCAATTCGTTGCCGTCAAAATTGAGACGTAAAAATTAAACACACGAAGGATACCTTGAAATCCGAATCACCGTCCAAGCGACACAGATTAGCTTTACTTGAGTTATTAAATGGAATATATTGCTTAGTTAGCTCGAAAGCCATCAAACGGTCACCATTTTCCCTTTCAAACTAAATTAACTATGAAGGTCGACGACCCATAAGGTCGTTGGTCCTCTTTTCAGTAATAAACGGTACAGTCCCTCGAATTTACGTGAAACGTAGGATTGGGAAGCATTATGTTAAGTCAGAACGTTGTTAGTGGAGATATCCTATCTAAAGACGCTTTGGCGTTAGGATTAAAGGCTCTTACAAACAGGCGCGACATGCGACGCCACACAAAGACACCGCTCGTCGCGCGACGCGACGTACCTTTGTGTCGCGCCTGTTTGTAGGAGCCTTAAAGCTACGATAACCGACTTTTAATGATTTTATGCTAAAGATGACGTCTAAACGAGTAGTGTTATTGATTTGGAAAAAAAAATATGTTAAATAAGAGTATTTTATTAATATTTTAATATAGGCATATTTTGGATTATTTTTATATTACATAGTGAAATTTATTTGTAAAGTTAGGTCTAACGCGGATAAAAAACTGAATCGCGCAAAATCTATCAAGTGTATTTTTCTGAAACCTTCACCATTTTAAAGATAATTTAATTATTGATCTTTTAGTATACGAGTTTTATTAAAATACCTTTTGTTTTATGTATAATAAATGAATAATGCGTTTAATTTGGGACAGCGCTCCTTGATGGGCGAGTCCTATTACTGGCTGGACGTACGACGCGTTGCTCAGTACAGAACATTCAAGCGAACCACCACTCAAGGTCACTCGTCATATATCTGCGTCCTTAAGACGAAAGCGTCAAGGAAGCCCGCGAAATTCAAATTTTCTTACGTTTTTTGCAATTTGCAGGTCAGTGTCAAGTTGTATCTTGATTTTAATATGATTCGCGACCGTATCAAATGTTTATTTATAGAATTATAATCATAAAAATCATCAATACAACTCTCGTAAGTTGAAGTAATCCTATTGAATGACTATTTCATGAAACCATGACATTTGAGGATTATGCTAACTTATGGAGTTGTATTGCTAATTTTCAGGATTATAATTTTGTAAAGCCATATTTGTTACGGTTGCGAATTATACTTTAATCAACATACAACCTTACACCGTCCTGCAAACTACAAAAAACGAAAAAAAAAAAAAAATTCGCCGGCTACCTTAGCGCATCCCCCTTAAGTTAGACAAGGTTTAAAAGCAATTTGGTCTTGCTGTTTTGAAACTCAAGGATTAAGAGGCTTGCTTGAAGGTACAAGAATTCGTGATGTGAAAAATCCATTTTACAGCCTGTTTGTTCCCACTGCTGGGACTCGGCCAGGGTTACCATCTATGTAAGGGAGGATGCCTGATTAAGGTGTACAAAATGCCTGATTGTTCTGAAAAATGCCTGTCTATTGTAAAAAAAAAAAACTAAGCCTTAAAATAAATAATACGCAGCATATACGTTTATTAAATACTGACATTTATTCAAAATGAAAAGTATGGATAATTTACGATCACTAAACTAATTTACAATAAACGAAGTAACTACACTGAGTGATATTTTTCCGAATATATACATTTTTGAAGTGAAAACTTAGCGCGTTGGGCATTTTTGAGATGGGAAAAAACAATTGAACTCGCGATACCGCCGACACGTCATTTTTGTAAACGTGATTGTGCTCTTTATTTATATTAAGTTACGGATCAATGTTCTATGCAAGTATTTTACTGCAAGGTTTTGGAAGTTTTCAATTTTTTTTAGTTTTCACTTCTGTCGGCTCTCCCGGAGTGCCACTGTTTTTTTTTTTCAAAAGTTCTTTTTATTAAATTATATAAACATCTTAACACGAAACGTTTTTAAAATTTCTTCGGTGACTAATAACGCCTTTACCGACTGAGTTTTCAGGCGTTTCCTTTCTTTACTCAACTGTCCATTTATTAGGGAAATTCAAGAATGCCTGTCACAGCTTAGCGCCGGCCGCTCGCCTGGCTTAACCGTAAAATGCCTGTCAAATGCGGCAAATGCCTGTCAGACTTTACTCGCACGCGTGGCCATTGCGCATTTGTGGATAAAATACCACTGCGAGACAATAATTCTTTTGTGAACTATTTAAGGCTCTTTCAAACAGGCGCGACACGCGACGCGACACAAAAACACGTGTCTTGTGATTGAAATTACGAGACTATGTTCTATGTTATTGGGTTTGGTTTCCGCACTTAGTCCTTAAGGTGGACCATTGTGCGGGGGCCGTTTGATGGTTATTCCAACCAGCCCACCTCCCTCCAGAAGATAATTAAGTCTCCTGGTCTGTTCAGAACATCTGTGTAGGATCTGGGTGACCCGGGCACGCTCTGAACAGAGGACTGTCCGTTATGCCTATTGTGTGGAAGTGTTTGTTTAGCGAGCAGTGTCCTGTGATAGTCCCCGTCACCAGGTGCAGGCCAAAAATACGAGACTTTCATCTCCTACAATACTTCTAAAAAACATATATTTTACAAGCTAAGCTAATTGGTGTTGAAGCATCAATATACCACAATAGCCGTTTATGTAATTTTTTAAATCAAGTTCTCATCTTTGTTTTGTTTAAGTAAATAAAACGTAAACGCTATTGACGTGAGCAAATAATAATTAACACAACAAAAGGAAACACGGAATTATTCAATCAGTTAAAACCCAGGTGGCAGACGAAGCATTAGGCTGTCAGATAATGTTCACTAATCCCGCGTGCTTTAAACACAAACACCTTTGATTGGCTAATGTAGGCAGGCTGCGGCCCTCTGATAGGTGGTTTAATGTTGATGAGTCCTTTCTGTCTGAGGGAAATAAACTCAAAGCAATAATTTCAATTAAACCAATAGGGATGATGCCTGAGTAAAATAAAAGAAATTCTATTTAGTCCGTCAGTAAGATCATAAAAAAAAATATTAGACACGTATTTTTTGCTTTATCATATTAATAAAAAATGACTTAAATAAAACGCATTTAAGTTGGGGATTTGGGGTCGCTACGTCACAAGTAGGTAATTATAAAATCCACATACTCGTGACGTCATGACATATTTTAACTCAATGTATCCCCGTAATAAACTAACACAAACTAAATATCATAATCAAACATTTAATATTTGTACTCGCGACGTAAAAGTCAATGTCGTGGGTTTCGTATGGCAATGACGCGATTTAGTGGATAGAGAGGAACTAGATGTGGTCTGGAAAAACTTCAAGCGTGGTTCCTATTTTGATCGAGAAATGTTCTCGAAACGGCAAATTCTTTTGCTGTATCAGCTCAGCCTCTAGCACACGACGACAAGCTAAAGTTTTCCAGTATAAACCGAGCTTCCCTTGGATGAGTTTGAGTTCCTCACTTCTTAGTGGAATCAGAGCCCTGGTTAAAAGCCTCGGATTTTTATTTTTTTGTTAATGGCTTTGTATAGCACGGCTGTTAAAGTATCCTTTCTAAGTAACTTTTTAAATATCATTACGAGTTTAACCTAGTTACATTTCTGATGAATTAACGGGATAGCGTAACATCCCTTGAACGAAAACCCTGTATCAATCAAAACCCCTTTTGCTAAGTTACAAAAGTATTCTAAATGGTAATCTAGGATGAATCATTTCTGTACATATACAACCTAATCCTCTTAGCGGGTAAAGCTTACATGATACTGGACGCTTTTACTTTACACGTATCCTTTTCTGTGCTCCCAAAATTAGCATTTATTATAATGATGTTTAAGACCAAGCTAAAGTGGCAATGGGCCGGCCACATAAGCCGTAGAACCGATGACTGTTGGGGTAGGCGTGTTCTTGAGTGGCAACCGCGAATTGGCAAACGTAAGGTAGGACGCCCTCAGGCTAGGTGAAGCGATCTTACCAGGGTGGCTGGGAGCAGTTGGATGAGAGTTGCCGAGAATCAAGCTTAATGGCGTGCAAATGGAGAGACCTATGGTCCAGCAGTGGACTGCTGTAGGCTGACCATGATAATGATGTTAAAGAGTCGACTAAAGAAATGATGGATGGATTATGGGGAAACATGCTATGGGTACAAATACTCAATACTGACATGGCAGCTAATGGAGATGTATGGAATATGAAGACACGCTGCACCACTTTGTCTTACTGCAGGATTGATGCCGTTTCATTTACTAATAAGAAATACTTGCTCATTTAAGATATTAGTCCTACTTGTAAAATTCCTACGCCACATCCAGTCTCTCAACATCCGTCATCTTTATGATCAAACAAAGATTACAACAATACTCTATGCGATCACTTTAACCTTTATTACTGAGCATACAAAGCTCAAAATCGTTATCGTCGTCTGCAAGACAGTCCTAGATAATAGTTGACATTGATTGGTGAGGTTTATTAGAAAGGATTATGACCTTTGCTAGTTTTTTTTTTCTGCTGACTATACCCTGTTCTTTGTTTATAGGAAGCTTTGTGCCTTTGAGTGTCGGACATCGAGAAATATCAATTAATCAATGTGCAAAATCGGATATGGTATCAACTAATCATGAAATGAAGGCCTTTCTTAAGAGGAGGCGCCCTAAATTGTATGTTAATTTGCATTAATATTTTGAAACAGTCACACATACAATCTAAATGGAACTTCAGTATATGATTTATTGGATCTTTTTCTTTCCATGTACGAGACAGTTACGTAATTGTAACATTTGCTCGTTTCATTTTTTATTCGAAAAATCATGTCTTTTTTTAAAGATTTGTTGAAAGCGCGTTGAAATACACACTGTTGGATTTTCAACTCTCAGCGCTAAGCAGAGCGTTGAAAATCCAGTGCACGAAAAAAATCGCCGAGATTTTATTACGTCCGTGCGAAGTCAGCTTATGCGTAAACGGGGTGACTACCCGGGGAACCTACGCCAGACAATGTAATTTACATATTTCGTGTCTTGAAGACTATTCAAAATCAAAAAATATAAATCATTTATTCAAACTAGGCTGAGAATCAGCACTTTTGAACGTCAAAATTACATAAGACAGTCCCCCAAAACGCCCACCCTTCTCCATTCAACACGGTATTGAATTGAATGTCGTCCGCACTTGAATAACATCATTACAAGCTTGACATTTCAAAACTTCTCATCTCACAGTCTATAGAAGACAAGCAACTAATAACAAAGTCTATAATGTCGACGTCCTCCTTACTATACGGGTTGCTAACCGCATCTGCCCCGCACTGGGTGTCACGTAATCTGACGTAGTTTAAGAACTTTGAGCTTAGATCAAAGTGCTAACTGACGTAAGTGCTTAAGTGTACGTCTTGAGAAAAACCGGCCAAGTGCATGTCGGACTCGCGCGCGAAGGGTTCCGTACCGTATTAAAATCCATCAAAAAACGTCGAAAAGAAAAAATGTTGGTTGGATGTCTTTTAATTATGAACCTTTTTTTATTATTTGTTGTTATAGCAGCAACAGTAATACACAATATGTGAAAATTTCACTTGTCTACCTATTACGGTTTATGAGATAAAGCCCGCTGACAGACAGACGGACGGACAGTTGCTGCTTAGTAATAGGGTTCCATTTGGCACTCTTTGGGTACGGAACCGTAAATATGTAGAAAAACAATGAAGCTGGAGCATCTTAGTAGATTTTTAATTAATTTGGCGTTGATAAGTATTTCAAAGTCGCGAGAAACAACTGGAAGCACAGGACCGGGACGATGGTTGAGGTCAATGTGGCAACGCTTGTAAGAGGCCTATGTCCACCAGTGGACGTCTTTCGGCTAAAATGATGGAGATTTAAACATAAGTTTAATTCGTTTTTCCATTAGGAATTTCTCAGTAGCTTGGGTTCTGGATTTGTGCTCGGTTAAGACGCCGATGTATGCCAGTGACCTTGACGCCGGTAGCACATCTGCGCCGCGAAACCATAGCAGTGAAACCGCAGTAGTTCAATTCAACTGGCTCGCGTCATGTTCACTACTCGAAATTCGAGGAGTCTGACAACCAGTCTTACCGAGGGTCTGACCAGTCTTATCGTATTACCTAGTTATTGGGTTGTGGAGGTTAGATAGGCAGTCGCTCCATGTAAAATACTGGTATTCAGATGCATCCGGTTAGACTGGAAGCCGACCCCGACAAAATTGGGGAAGGGCTAGGCAGATTGATTGTTTAGACGTAATCTTCAGTATAAAATCATTAAAAGTCGCTTAGTGTCGCCTTAAGGCTATCCTCGCCCCTATTGCATGGCCCTTAAACATAGCTGGCGAAATGTGGATGTGGACTATGTGGGTGGGTGCAGTTATTACTCTGTGCATTACTCTGCTTCCAAATTATCACCACATATAAAGGTCTAGAGAAGATTTCCATCCGTACAAAATAAGCTTTCTTTTTCATAAATATTCCTGTCATGCCTTAAGGTTAGCAAAAAAGATTCCACGAATAAACATGTCAACACACACATCTTCCATGAGAGTGACACGGGTGTTGTGAGAAATTAATGAATAACATGTCATCTCGCCCCCTCGGATTTGTAGAAGACATGTTAGACAAACAAGCTTTTTGTCATTAGTTGGATATTAGTCATTTTTTTAGGCTAATGGTAGGTTTGTACTGACCCCAGATTGCTAAGAGCGCACAGACGGAGATGGCGGAATGAGCTGAGCTGGACGTGAAATTATTTTAGGGGAAGGAGGAATAGGGTGTAAAGTTCACTCATCCTCTATAGGGAAAAGGGATGATCCTCCGACCAGTCGGGTGTCGTGTCTGGCGGGTAACTGCCCGACGGTTGAAGTCGGGATCTTGTATATATGTCGATCGCGCGGTAAACTCTAATTGCGCGATGCAGGATTTGTGTGACGTCAGGTCTTTGACACACTATCAATGAATAACTTATTTTGCGCCTGTAGCTTCGTAATGTAAATTCACCTTTTGACCATATAACAAAATACACATGCTGCTCCTTATTCTACCTTTCACTCCAAAACTGTTATTAAACTTAATTTAAAAAAAAAGCTCCAATATCGCCGGACGATTACGGCGCAATTGAACGCCATATGCTACGCACCATCTGTCTGTACGTATCGCTCGTTACTCAGAAACGGCTGTGTCAACAAACAGTGCCTTAGCATGCGTGTTGCATCTTAATGATTCCACTCATAACTAACTTTCTTTGTGCGTTTAACATTTTGACCACAGTAACAATCAAATTAATAATAGCAATGGAGCGTAGCATTTTAAAAATCAAACTCATTGACAGAATTCGCAATACCATAATACCCTCCAATACTAGTGTCACCGATGTTGGTGATAAGTCTGCGAGGGTGAAATGGGACTGGGCGGGTCATACCTATAGGATGCATCAAAACAGATGGGCCAGGATCGCCACACAGTGGGTGCCTGATGACGGGTGTCGCCACCGGACCTAAAAAGCTCTGGAGTGACGATCTGGACTCGTTCCAGACCGAGTTTCCGGAGAAGGCACTAACATAAGGAAGACTGAAATATGGGGGAGACCTTTGCCCAGCAGTGGGACAAAATATTTTTGTTAAATGTTTGAGCTTCACGCCAAAAATACTGGACAGTTTTTACCCGACTACAGCAAAGCCAAAAGGAGGGTTATGGTTTTACCAGGCTATTAACAGGTAACGATATATTTTTCAAAGCTAAAACGCGCCCTGGAGAAGGACATTAATTATTCTTTTGTCCAGGAAGTACTGGCCCTACGATGCGAGGGAAACTGCTGGTAACAGATAGTCCGTAAATAATTATAGAATTTCATCATTTAACTGAAACCCATCATCTTATGGCCTTTTCCCAACTATGTTGGGGTCGGCTTCGAGTCTAACCGGATGTAGCTGAATACCAGTATTTTATAAGGAGCGACTGCCTATCAGACCTCCATAAACTAGTCACTAGGTAACACGGTACCCCTCGGTAAGATTGGTTGTCAGTCGTTTGGACTTCTAATTACCCGTAACAACTGTCAAAGATCTACAAATGACAGCCGGGACCAACGGCTTATCGTGCTTGCCGAGGCACGGCAGGATCTTGGTATGTAAAGATGGTCACCCATTCACGGACTAACCCCGGCAAGCGTAGCTTAACCTGATCGATCTACCCCCGCGGCTGTTATTACTTAGCCTCTCTTAAACTAAAACCCATTTCAATTAAAATTACTATTTATGCCCACAAACAACCAACAAAGCTGATGTCAGAACAAACCTGTTGCGTTTCCAAGTATTAAAATATTCATTTGAAATTCTTAATCTGATTTAGGCTCCATACTTTGAAAATGCTGCCTAAATACCTGGAGCTATATTTAATCTGGTCGCACCTAAAAAATGGGCCGTCAACAGTTCTGGTTCAATGCGCCGGTTAAAAGCATTTGAGTATACATAAGTAGATGTTAGGATGAAGCTATAAAACACTGTTTGTGTGATTTTAATCGCGTTTGTACGTGTATTAGGTACACAGAGGAGATAGCACGTGGAGTGCTAATATGCGAGATAGCAATAGCCAAGCAGCTTTTCAAATATTCCAGTTCCTTTTTCGTTATCTATTGCAGCATTACAGTGTGTTATGAAAACAAATATAGTGTGAAGACTAAAACGAACAAAATTTTGAGTTAGTGTTGTGTAAAAAGTGTAGAAATAATAGTGAAAATGACACACATGAACAAAGTGTTTATATTATAATATCAAACTAAGAATTGTGTAAAGTACAATCCACACTATTCCGTTATAAGTAATAAGTTTTAAAATAATTATCACGTAAGAAAATAAGTTAGATTAAAATTGTTTATTAGTCTTTAGCCAAGATTGTTATTAATTGTTTAGAAACTGGTTCTTTTTAATAAAGGATAACAAAAAGAAAATACAGTGTGTTGGTAATGATGAGACAGAACTCAGAGTTTTAATGATTACATGGTGGTAAGTCGTTAATTTCACAATTGAACGTTTGCGCCGTGATTTTGTAGAGCGCGAGTTGAATCTTTGGGAGATGTATACATCATGTACAGTTCGTGCTATTAAAAATGAGACTTGAGATACCATGTGGTTTGATTTACGCAGTAGACAATTTATGGGTCTCTAGCGGTATGGGTCTGCGCCAGGGTGTCATCGGGGTGGCGGAAAGAGCGGCGGGAGGTGCGGTCAAGTCTCATCTTTCGTAGCGCATATTGTACCTTATTAGCTCTCCATTTTATGCCTCCTCTGTGTTAAAACTGAAAACAATGCATACTATAAACTGCGACTAAGCTAAGAACAAGATCTGTATCATTTTTATTTAGGTAGGGCATCTCGTAATTAACCTCTGAGATCATGACTACATAACCGGGCTTTCCTGTGGGTGCTT
This sequence comes from Omphaloscelis lunosa, assembly GCA_916610215.1. Taxonomy (NCBI): domain Eukaryota; kingdom Metazoa; phylum Arthropoda; class Insecta; order Lepidoptera; family Noctuidae; genus Omphaloscelis; species Omphaloscelis lunosa. The sequence goes on from OU744271.1 coordinate 4,907,768, forward strand.
TAAGCTACTACACTTAAAACCTCCAGCCAGGGGTTATTCAACTATGCTAATTTAAACTAGGTAAACGTTCGCTCAGGGCACCCCCTGTGGGGTGCGAACCTCGGATTAGGGCATCAACCGGAGGAAGGACATCAAGGATGGGACGGACTGGATCAAAGTTTTGATCATGATTATTAGTCGGAGAATTTAATACTACGTGCTCAGCTGCAACAACTGCTGGCACTTCTTTATCGAGCAAGGGTCGGGGGGAGTATCATTTACTCGGGGTCGCGGTCGCGATCGCAAAGGACCTCGGCGGCGAAGTCGGAATGACGGGAGGCGTCTGTTTTTGTACAGTGTGCTGGTTTCCCTACTGCTCTCCTGGAGGAGGGTAATTTGGTCGTCTGGGTCGGTAAGGTAGATCTGCATCAAGTGATTGATTCATCCTCATTGGCTATCGTTTTAGTCATTCATCTGAACTATCAATCAATTTGATACTGACTCAACATAGATACGATAATATTAACACAAAATCAACTTTAACTTTAAATATAATAAAACTGTAACGTAGACACGAAATCCATGAACAAAACTTAAAATATTAACAAAATAAAGTTTTAACTTAAACATTACCGTAGTTGTAAGCACTAGTTAGTAGTTATTAAGTTTGGAAAACATTACCGGAAAGTTTCAACCATGAAGCGAACCTACTCTATAGTTTTCATTAGTATGCAGAAAGTTTTTGTTAACTGAGTACAGTTCAAGCACTGGGAATAGAGAACACTATTGAGTTACCATTGTATGAACGCTCAAGCATTTTTCGTGGTAGTACTTATCGTCACGTACTCGAAAATTTTGGAAGGTGCCTAGAAAGGGGACGAACCGATTTGCTAGTACAAAACTAACAGCAGACGAGATCGTGAAGTTTTAAACTGTGGTTAATGGCAACAGGGCTCACCGTACTATATGGGGCTTAAACATAACTGGAAAAATGTGTGTGTACTGTGGTGTAGTATGTAAGCATAGTTAGGGTGTGTGTGTTTATATTGTCATTGAAGTGACCAAATACGCAGTGTCTAACCAGCATTCGAGATGTTTCATCCCGTCCTTATGGCGACCTTGCCATTCGAGCGAGGAATCAAATCATGTTCGTGTTTAGTTTGGACTGTGCTCTGCGTGATACTCATCAATTTGCACACTATTTGCAAAAAATATCATATGTACCTCAGCCTAACCCTTTGGAGGATTATGCGCGTGATGTTTTGTTGTGTAGAACTACCCACTGGACAGGAGAACTTATCCGACACTTTCGATGTCCGGTAGATGCTTAAATTTCTAGCATACAGGCATCCAGAGGTGCATATTGACAGCCTTCACGAGTGGTGGGTGATACTTAAATGTACGTCAGGCGCAGGCGCATCCTGTACAGTCATCCTCGCTGCCAACTTGCTGACTGGCTATTTGGAATATTTTTATCACGCCTTGACCTTGTGGCGGCATCTACATCACCACATGCGAACTACGCATCAAAGACCTGACGTCACACAAATCCTGCATCGCACAATTAGAGTTTACCGCGCGAACGACATTAATACAAGATCCCGACTTCAGCGGTTGGGCAGCTGCCCGCCAGACACGACACCCGTCTGGTCGGAGGATCCTCCCTTTTCTCTAGAGGATGAGTGAACTTTACACCATGTTGCTCATACCTCTTAAATCTCATCATTCTCTTGCCCATATCTCAATTTACTTGTGGTCGGTGGGTTATTTTCTTCCATACTTCTCAATTAATCGTCTCGGTAGTCACCTCCTTTCTAGCCATATCATCTTTCACACAGTCCATTTCTCGTTTCTTTGGTCTTCCTCTACTCTTATAGCCATCCATCCACATTCATACTCAAAACTTCAGACGACATTTTCTTCATTCCTCCGCGTCATATGCGCATGCCATGACAACCAATTTCCACATAACATTTAAGGCACCGGTGCAACTTTCAGACTTCATTTTATAGCTATTCTCATACTATTCGTGCCAGCCAATATGAGAAACGCTAGTTATTTATTATGCTACAAGTGCGGCAAGTAGGTGATTTCCGACGAATATATATGTCGACACGAGTCGGAAATCATCTTCCGCACGTGTATTATACGACGTTTTACTGTGCGTTGTACGAGTAAAAATTAAAAAAAAAAATTGAAGATTAAGGCGTTTAATTATGAATTAAAATTAAAGGTTATATTTATTGATCAAAATCTAAATAACGCGTTTAATGAAGTTTTATTGTACCTTTTCTATGAAATCTATACTTAACTAATTTGTAAACTTTTCTCAAATAATAAAAACTCTGCGTTGGGCTGACGACTGAATAAAAAAAAAAAACTGAAAAGTAAAAAGCACTAGTGTTAAAAAGTGTCACTTTCCGCACAATTTGGCTGCTTTGAAAACGCTATTTTCGAGCACATGCATTGTATAAAATAAAACCTCACCTAATCCCCTCTCTTAAAGAGTCACTTAAAACTTTTAAGTGACGCGTACTTGTACTCTGTGACTAATGTGGCTATTAGTTCCTAACTCATTAGTACCATCGCGTACGTTTAGCAATTCCCATGGCTATGGGCGTGCTCAGCGCCCGAGTTCAATACTCTACAAATGTTATGGTGAATTTTATGCTGAACTAATGTGGTAATGGAATTAAATCTACATAATCGTGGGTAAAAATAAGTGAAGCTGACCGTACTTTTGTGAAGGCTCATCTGCCTAGAATATTCTCAACAGTGTTGGGATCGGCTTACAGTCGAACTGGGATACAGCTGAATACCAGTATTTTACTTGGAACGACTGCCTGTCCGACCTCCACTACAGGGTAACTGGATATCCCTTGGTAAGACTGGTTGTTAGAATTTCGGGCGTCCAACTACTCGTAACAACTGTTATTTTGTATAATGTGTAGTTCTCAAGGCTCGGATACCGGTTAATTTTTCAAACCGTTATTATGTACTTGACACAAAAACCTTTACATTCGGTTTCGCTCGTAGAAACCGGTTTTCTTTAACCGGTTTTGGAGGAGCCTTTGCATAAAGGTTTTTTCGGAGTAAACGGTTTAGAACATATTAACCGGTTTTTTGTTTAGTTTTTATTCAGCGCGGCATCCTCACAAGTAGTCACAAGTTGCAACGTGTTTACCGACATGCCGCTCGTCGTATAAACCGGTTAATTTAGGTTAAAATAAAGTTCTTAAAACGTTCACGATCTTAAGAAAAGTTCGGAGTAAAACCCAAATAAACTGGTTTTCACCGGTATTTTTTAAACCGGGGCCGAGTCATGGTAGTTCTACCAATTATCTTGGGTGTTTCATTTATCAAACTGTTTGTTGCTTCTCTGTTGACTATGAATACGGACAATCTGTAGTTCATATCCTATGGGAGTTTACACTGTGCTAGAATCAACACAGTTGGTAAACTTCTAGTTACGGAATTGTGTAGTCATATTCTACTTACTACTAGATTTTACCGGTTATCGGCAGCTTCGTCCGCGCATACTACCGGGATAAAATATCCTTTGTCCTACTGCACCTATGGTAGGTTCTGTTGCACCTGTGGTAACAAACGGACAGTTATTCTCGCATTTATTAAATATTAGTATGGATACTGGGAGCTTTGTAACCTTTAATCAGTAACATGTTGATTGGATGGAGAGGGAGAGGAAGTCCAAACGAAAAATGGACGGATTGTGTGAGGAATGATATGAAAGAAAAGGGAGTGAATAATAGTGTGACGGTTGACAGGGGATAATAGAAGAAGAAAACTGTGGTGCTCCGACCCCACGTAATATAAGACAAGGACATGAATATAATGAGACTGTGCTTATTGCATTCAGACGGAAAACACGTTTGTGAACTCAGACACAGATGAATACAGATAGTTAACTCCTCATTTTGTATGAAGCTACAAGTAGGTACGCGGTAAGGTCGACTTGTCGAATTCAGTGGGCGTAACGTAGTCAGAAGATATAAGAGTTACGCGATAGAACTAGCAACTTCTAGGTGAATATTACTGTACGTAATTAGCGCTGTACGACCTGAATTGCACTTTATTGTGTCGTTACAAGAGTCGCTTTTTAGTTAAAATAGTTTTCCGGAGTGAACCGTCTGTACTGATCTGTGACACAGTCGACAAGTAATCCATTGGCTGCAAGAAGGTCTTCTCTCGTATGTAAAACGACTTTTGGCGGTGCAGCAAAGTCGTGGCATCTCAATCACTCGCCCGTACATTTGTTCAAGCCGCGCGCCGCTGCCATACCGCTCGCGTTGCCGCTGCGTGTGGCGCCTCGTGGCATGCTTCATACATTTTTGTATATTTGTTTTTACCGCTCGCCGCCCCGCGCTAAGCTACCGCTGATAGCGGCAAGGTCGTGGCCAGGCTGTAATTGCGTTACATATAATCAATCACAATCTGTTTCATTTTGACACTTCAACAACATTCATTGCGTTATTTACGTTGTTGAACATTGATCGTGTATTACGCAGTTTGGGTGCAGGTTCTGCCCGTGGGATGAGACCTTCTAAATTACAGAAACTCGAATTTCTCAATTCAGTCCATTCGGCAGTGCTTGTATTTATTATTTTGTGTACTACAGTCATTTGGTATTTATAATATCCGTCGGGATTTCATACGAGGTTCTGTTCAAATAAAAGTCAATATTCACGCTCTTCCGATTTCCGTGCCTCTACGTGGGCGTACACGTGGATGCGGTATTTTCCGCTCTCATTGCTGAAAAATGATTGCAGGCTCTCCGATTTTAATTGGATACATAACGTCAGATACAGGCAAGGCAAATATTCAGGTTTATTATCACTACACACAGATATGTTATTCAAAACATACGTTACTATCAGCATGGAAATGCCACTGCTGATATTGTTCTTAGGCGACTTAAGAAGAGGCTCACGCATACAATCGAAATGTATGGAGTGAATAAATAAATACCTAAATAAAAATGGAACTTTAGTATAATATGACTTATAAGATCTTTTGGAACATTTTCGCTCGATTCATTTTTTACTCGAAAATCATGTCTTTTTTAAAGATTATTTGAAACAGAAACAAGATTATTCGGCTTTTGTGTCTAAAATAATAAAAATAATTATTAATAATTATTTTAAGTAAATATAGTTGATTATCCAAAAATAAGATATTTTTTTCTTAGATCAATTATTTACTTTAGTTATAAATGAAAGAAGAATTGAGACTTACGACATTTAGTTCCGTGCTCGAACACGACACGACCAAAGAGCGCACGCGATATTCAACTTTATTACTGATGTGTTAGCGTTTAGCACATAGTGGAGTGGTGGGGTATATGGGGGCGGAGCGTGGAAATTGTCTTCGGAGTGCCTGGTCTTAACGGTAGTAAGAACTATATGAAAAGCTCCCGCCGTGAACAAAAATTAACCGTTCAAGGCTACCATACATGGAGAGACCAATCTGAATGATCCTGCACCAGTTAACAATTTATTTCAAGTAGTAGGTAATCTCTCGGGACGTTGTTGTAGGCGCGTAGATCTTCGTCGTTATCTTATCATCCATAACACATACGGCGCTGATTTTGGTGAGCTCTGATGGTACTGAACATCTACAGCCTCGAAGGCTTCAGACACTACGGCTGCCGAATAGCAAACGCACTAGGTGGTGTAAATGTCGCAGTAAGATGATTATAGCCGTGATATAGTTATATCCTTAGTAATATAGCTATATACCGTAATATAGTTATATGAAAGCGATTTATAACTCTCGGAGTGCCCTAATTTTTTTACTGCGACCAATTTCGACATAGCGCTCGCTGCGCTCGCTCGGCTCGCGCGTACTTAGTCACAGTTCTAACCTAACTTAACCTATTTGGTCAGAGTGCCCTAATAGTTATGACTAGATCGTGCTCGTCTCATAGTTATATTTCTAGTAAGACAGTTATGAACCGTTTTCATAAAACGATATTACCGTATATAGCTATATTCCTAGGGATATAACTATATCACGGCTATAACCATCTTACTGCGACCATAAATAATGGGTTAGCACGGTTAATTGTGCCAGTACGTGCGAAAGCTTTATACATTTCGCTGAATTGGATATTCGGCAGTGAAAAGGGACTAAATGAGAATCCTTTATGTACTAAATTAACGATTCAAGTTCGCAGACAGACAATCGATTTCATGTCCAACATTATGAACTAAAAAATGTATGATGCTTTCATAATTTAGTACTATAGTCCTCGCGAAACTAGTTGGCCCCGCCTTAGGTATCTGGACGGAGGGGCGGCTGTCATTACTCAGTACGGCGCGCCGTACAATGACACCGCCCCTCCGTCCCATTGCTCACATACCTAATGGGTCTTCTACACAGTCATTCACCACAGTTTTGCCTGCGCAGGCCGGTTTGTACACGGAACACTGTGCGTGTGGTTGGTAAAACTCGCCGATTTAAACACTGTGTTCCTTGTACAAACCGGCCTGCGCAGGCAAAACTGCGGTGAAGCTTGAGCGTGTGGTAGGCCCATAAGGCGCGACCAACTAGTTCCGCGCGGACTTATGGGCTAAGTTCTGTGAATTTAATTCATAGAATCTGCAATTAAATGTGAAGGTTGTCTTGAATATGTTACATTGCTTAGAAATATTTTCCAGTCATATTCTGTGAGCCAGCTTAAAAGATGTCAGCGGGACTGACTGATGACGACCCAGGTTGCGTCATCATGCTGGGCATAGGCCTCTCTTTGCTTGCGCCCATGCCCTCGCTCCTATGCCAGACGCACATTTAAGTTTCGCGACAGAGCCTTATATGCACCACAGTAACGTTGTAGTTTTGGTAACATGTTATTAATTACTACCAGTACCCTAATTGCGTAACTTATGCCCGTTTTCACTGACAACTAAGTGACACTTAAATGAATCCCTAAATAAAAGTGCACTGTTCGATTTTCAACGCTAGGCTTAGCGCTGAGAGTTGATAATCTAACAATGCACTTTTATTTAGGTATTCATTTAAGTGTCACTTAGCTGTCGGTGAAAAAGGGCGTTATTTTCGTAAACAATTATGCCTAATTTGGACAGTTCAACAACATTCATCGCGTTATTTACGTTGTAGAGCAGATTTTTTTTTCCAACTTATGTAGCTATGGATTAGCAATCTGTTTCAAATCGAAACAGATTGTAATTCTGTTCTGTTCTATTACGCAATTAGGGTACTGGTCGACCAAGCTCTGCTCGGGTAAAAATAGAGAATGCTCATTAAATATTATAGGATAGTTAATTGATTCAGGCGTGACCTTACGGAAATCCATTATAAAATACAATAGACTTGGATATATTTAATAACCTGTTCCGCTTAGCTATTTATAAAGAGCCATAAAAAACACTGAAAGAAATCGACACGTGTTTTACCCCTATATTGCAACTTTTATCGAAATCGTTTGAGCCGTTTTTGAGAACATGATTTAAAAAAAAAATATATATATAAATACATACAAATATTGTTCATTTAATAGTATAGGATTATGTCCGACGATAAAATACCAGTTTTCTTTATGTAATACTTTTCTGTTCTCGCAAATGAGGCAGCACCTTCCATGCGTGGGTGTTACAAAGTCCACGATAAAGTAACACTTTTATAGAAGTCGGAGATAAGACTGGCTAGTGTGGGAGGATGAAGCGTCTTAGATTGAGAGAGTCATGGCTTAAGAATCGACTTTCACATTGTCGTTTAGAAAAATACTGACACATGGTATGAGTGACAGAGACAACGCTCTACAAAGCTGAACTTTTTCTAAAACATGATGTGTCAGGTACTATATTCTGTACTAGACTACTATAGCTTACATTGACAGTAAGGTAGGCCTACGCCATGATCGACGTGAAACCATTAGTAAGTCTTGGCAATGTAACTTTTATCCCAGTAATATAAGGTATAAATAAATAAGAATGATTGCCGAAGTTTTATCAAACTCAGGGTAATCATTCTAATTTATACTTTATTGTAATGGAATAAGAGTTACATTGCAATGAAAAAAAAAAGAAAAAAAAAATGCTTACTTATGGTTTAACGTCATTCAAATTTGACCGTTAATGGGGAGCTAAATGCTTCATTGGTCACTGCAACAATACTATATATTGACCGGTTATTTACCTCTGCAATACATTGTATTAAGAACTAGAAATAATTAACTTTTTATTGCTACCAGTAGTCACAATCGGCATTATGAAAACCGCAAGTTTTTCAAACTAGTATGCTATCTAGTTAGGGTTCCGTAGTGAAACAAGGAACTTCACTGCACGTTCTTTCGAAATGAAAATCTTCTGCCTAGCATTTTTTCCCAACTAAGTTGAGAGTCTTAAATCTAACTGGATGCAGCTGAATACCAATATTCTACATGAAGCGACTTTCGAAATGAAATTAATTCTTGTAAAATTCAAATCAATTTTTGGATGAAGCTTGTCTACCAATCCATGAATTGACTTTTCTCATCTTTATTCTTTAGGGCCTGGCCGACCATAGAATAAAAACATTGCAAATATAACAGTTCTCAAAGTAATAACTGTTCTTTTTGATATTTCGACATTGGGATAGGTGAGTTGAGTGATTGGCACGCGGTGCGTATAGGAGATTGATCGGACGAAATGCATAGCAGTCAAATATTTTGATCGAGATTTGAAGAGAGTCTATATAGGGTGACTGGTAATTAGTGACCGATATTTAAACACGTGACTTTAGTCATCATTATGAACAACTTTTACTGTGGGACCAAACCTGAAATCGCAAAAATATATCAGCTGTTCCCTTCATTTTGACGAGTTACGCGAACATAAATGTAGAGAACAGCTGATATTTTTCGCAATTTCATGTTTAGTTCGATAGTAAAAGTTGTTTATAATGATGAGTATAGTTACGTGTGTCAGTCACTAATTACCAGCCACCTTATATAAGGTGTTATTAACTTTAGAAACTTTTTGAGGTGCTGTCGATGGTCTAAAGCACCTCGTAAAGTTTCTAAAGTAAATTTTTTAACTCCTTATTTATATAATCATTAACTATTCCAGACACTAATCTACAAGGTCCTCTAACTTTAAAAGAGACTGACCCCAGAGTTTGTTTCGCCATTTCTTCTCAAGGGTAGACTCCATCAAGCTTTTTTTTCTTCTTAATATGTTGTGTAAAAGTGATTCTAATATCCTATTTACAGACGAAAACCATTTGATTTCTACGTTTTGCAAAAGGGATGTACTGTGTGTTTACTACGGAACTCCTATTCTTTACTCGACCCGAAGCTCACATCTCATATTTTTTATACATTGCGCGGCTTCCATTAGTCATCAGGCCGCATTCTACGTCGTTGGAATCTCGTCAAGTATTCGGTTAACGAACGTAACGTACGAGTACATATATGTTAATTTTAACCCTTATACCGCAGTACCTTTGAAAGTTTCTTTTATAGATCATTTTTTTTGTCATACCAGTTACCTACTGAATCTTTTATGAAAATGTTCGTGAAGATTTTTATGTGGGTGGTATTTTAATTTTGAGGTTGTGTATGTTGTTTAGTTTATAGTAAGCCTGCTTTAAGGTGAGTTTTTATTTTTGCTGCAAATAAACTTTTGGGCAGCTGGACCGGTACGGCTCGTAAATCCTTCATTATCCTAAGGGCACGTCTTCTTACCATTACCGCGCCACCCGGTCTACTCCTTGATATACAATGGCCTCTGTAGCCCCATGCAACATGTGGCTCCAGGGGCTAGTGCAAATCTTGGGGTTCATTTGATTTATCGAGTCTAGTTAAACAACGCTGGGGTCGTTGCATTTCACTCGTTCATTAATTGCTGCAAATAAACTTGGCGACTTCTTTGTAAAAAATTGCCAATTCTGCTTATCATAATATCGAATTAATCTGAACCTTCGAATCGAGTCTTGATTCAGACATGGAGCACACTTTGCAACAAAAAAAAATACACATATTTACTCAATAATCTTTTAAATTAAATAACTGGGTGGGGGAGCACAGATGGGCAGTCGCTTCATGTAAAAGACTAGTATTCAGCTGCATCCGGTTAGACTGGAAGCCGACCCCAACATAGTTGGGGCAAAGCTTGGCAGATTGATTGAATCTCATCAATTAGATCACCATGTATATCACTCCCAAAATAAATAAATATAGGTACGTAATTTTATACCCATTTTACTTTGTAACTCATAATTAAATCCCTGTATCCACCGCCCTTCCAACGTCCTCATATTTTTTTTCAATAACAGTGAACACAAAGGCTCTGTTATTAAATTCAATTTAACCCGTCGTGTTAGGTTTTTCAACGGGATCATTAAAGGGCGAATCGTGTCTGGTATTTTTTAGGCGTTTCGTAGAATTACCAGTATGAAAACGAATTCTAGGACAAAAAAGTTATACAACGTGTTCCTTTTGATGTCCCATAACCCTAAGGTTATATGCTATAAGTAAAAATAATACTAAATCCTAGAACACGTGTTCCAAAATTACATAATTTCGGAGATAGCAAAACAGTAGACTCTGGATGAGTGTATCTGAGTTTCATTGATAAGTACGACTTAATCATTTACATTCAAACCACTCATTCATATTTAAAGCTAAGAAAATGCGACGTTGTAAAATTTTTTTTTCTTTACAAAAATATTCAGAATTAAATAGTTTTTTTTTTATATTTCAGTTAAGCTTGTTTTACATAAATAATCGTGACTTTGTCGATTTATTTTGAATGTTTTTATTTTATTTATTGAATAAATAATTCATATGCCAGTTGATTCTTCGACATGGTCTCTTTAATCTCCTAGAGTTATGGGATATCAAAAGTATTCAAAAGGAAACACGTTGTATATTAAGGTATCAAAAATTCTACATCTTTGTTTCGGTCCCTTCTTCATCGCCTTGTCGATGGCACGACAGTATATTAAACTTTAAAGCCCAAAACTTTGCCACTTCCACGGCATCGTCGGTGGCAGCGCAGAGGTCGCTATAGCTGCATTTCTTGGAGCACTAAGGGCAGGATAGGAGATCGGCACAGTTTGCACCACAGTTCCCCATCGACACCCTGTTGCCGTACCGTCGAGACAGCCCTACTTTGCGAGGTTGTAGGTCCCTATTAACTTAATTACTTTCATCCGAAAATCTTCCACAAAGGAGAAACTTTTTACTTCAGTAAATCAGTACCTGGGTGACCTAGCTCTGCTCTGGTGAAAATAGAGAATGCTCATTTAATAGTATAGGAAAGTTAATACTAATTCCATGCTGCCATGTCATTATTCTAAGGTAGCCATCTTGTTCTAAACTTTGGGCGACCGAGCTTTACTCGGGTGAAAATACGGAGAAAACAAATTATCCCAGATATAAGACCTAGCTAGATCGATTTTTCGCCCCCGTAAATATTCGCCCTATATTGCAACTTTCATCGAAATCGCTAGAGCCGTTTTCGAGAACGTGATTACAAATAGCTATAAACGAATATTACTCATTTAATATTATAGAATAGGATTCTCGTTTTGAATGTTATCCAAGGATACGAGACTAAAATATATCTGACAGATGTATCATCAGAAATTATTTATGGACATAAAACCAACAAATGTCCGAAATTATCAACGGAGACACGGTAGTCAACGTCCGCACATTAAAACAATCATAAACCTTTATAACTTAATGTCACGCTTGTATTCCCCGAAGGGTTAAGAAAGCAGAGGTGTACCCGTAGTACATCTACATTTCGCCAATTATGTTTAAGTCCCATGTAATAGGGGCGAGGCTATTGCTATCAACCGGGCACATAGCCAGGGTTTGGGCCGCTACTGAGAAAATTGATGGAAACACGATCGAGCCAAGGACTTGATTCTCAGCAGTAACGCTTGCGACCATTAGGCCGAGGCAGTCGAAGGATTTTTTTATATTTTTTTTATTCACCAATCTACATGGGCACTTATGAAACGTCAGAAGCTAGGTGCACGGTTCCAATTGGTCGTTTCCTATGGAGAAGAGCCGGCAAGAAACTACACGTTAAAAATAATCGACTTTTACAATATTTTCAAATATCAGTGTTAATAGGTATGGGAGGACAGTGTAGGCCTTTCAACAAGTATCAGGTACTTAATAAAATAGAAAAAGGTCAACAAATCTACTGTCCATTAAGCCTACAATATGCTCACATTCACAAAATAGAACGGATTTATATAATTTATAAATAAAATAATAAAAATAAAAACCTATGTAAACCAAATGAATTGATTGCCATTACAACTGTAACAAATCTGAATAATTATCATGTCCACAAAAGCCACTAATAAAGAGTTTAAGTAAACTAAAGTCTTTATAACTACTGTTTTAATCCGTCCGACGTACTGTTTATAAATTAAACATAGACTCAACTCACAAATTAAAAGGTTCCTGTCCAGTCTACCACTAAAGCTCTAAATAATAGATAGTTTAGGTGGAAATCTAAAGGTTATGGCACGTGGCTATAGTTTTTTTGAACTACAAGGTTCCATTTAAAATTTATTTTGTTAAACTTACCACCCCTGTGCCACCACTGCTTTTCTTGTCGGTCTTCATTAACGTGACCAAGAAAATATAAAATAACTTCCTAACAACGTGGTATGGCTGTTTTTTTTTCCTTTTTCCTTACAATATTGCTTTGTTTTGTCCCAGCAGCGCGTAAAAAGTTTTTGAGTAAATAGTGTTTTGAAGTTTTTATATGAAATTAATAATTTCAACACCCTTCGATATATAAGCCAGTCATTAGGGTTGGTAGTGGTGCTAACAACCTAGGGTGCACCAGACGTACCCAGGCATTATTTATGATTATCAAAAAATAAATAAAAAGGTTTATTTCTATTTTCAAAGGGCATTTAGATACATGTTTTGGAGATCACCTTTTAAGCAGGAATTGCTTGTGTTAGGAGACTCCGCGCTTATAACCCTGTTGTCCCAATGCAGGGCCAAGGCCTCTCTTTCCACTTCCACTTATTCCGGTCTAATATAATTGTGGGGATATCCTTTTAAAATGAGCCTAGCTCAGGCATTCGTATCCTATATTAAAAAAAAAAAATCTTTGAATGTGATGGATGAAAGAAAGATGTGGGAGACATGTGCAGCAGTAAGATAGTCATGGTCAGTGATAAAAACTTGAAATGATGACAAACCATACTATTTAAAATTTAACAGATCCGAACACATGTTCCACAATAACTGATGTTCCTATAGCAACCCGTTACTCATAGTTGGCAGTGTCTACGAGGCAGTTAATCATGTTGACAACCCAACCCGCGTGCCACTGTGTATTTATTACTGCTATTCATTGTCCCTGATTGATATTCCACATAGGTTTCACTTCATCATTCAAAATTATTGCACGAAATTAATAGGATTCTGACTGCCTTTGTGGGAACATTACAATTATTGGAAGAGAAAAGTGATATGACTAGAAAGGGGGTGATGAATACAGAGATGACGGTTGAGGGAGGTGTATGAAAGAAGAAGATATACTGAGTTGATTCCTCTTAATGCCTTTGAGAGAGGTGTATGAAAGAAGAAGATTTGCTGAGTCGATTCCTCTTAATGCCTTTGAGAGAACATTACAAGCATTGGAAGAATAAAGTGATATGACTAGAAAGGGTGTAATGGATACGGTTGAGAGAGGTGTATGAAAGAAGATATGTTGAGTCGATTCCTCGTATACTGGGAAAAAGTTATGATAACAATGACGATGTCCGTCATTATGATCCACGAATGGATACCTCGCTGATTCGTCAATATTTTTACAAGGGCATGACCTATTTCCATATGTTTCGTGTCAATACGACAAAATAAGAGTCGAGGCACGAGCTGTATGAGGTAGTTCATCATGATGAAAAGATTAACCTATCAGCAAGGTCGGTAGTTTGAAGTCATTACTTATAGATAGCTCTGGGACTAGTGTAGGCATAATATCCAATTACACATCCACAGTTTTCCGATAACGTTGCAGTGTATACAAGGTACATATTACCTACGAAAACGAACTACACCCGCGTCAAATTTGCATGTTTTTTGTATGGACAATTGAAAGAATTCCTTAGTAAGCTAGCAAAGCAAGAATTTGTAATTCTTTAGTCTTTGTGATCATACCGGTGAAAAGTGGGTGTTTGGCCCTGTCAATTGAGATTTTTGATGTTCTAAAAATGTTTCTGTCTTTTCAGTAGATTTATTTTTCATGATAAATAAAAAACAAACAACAACGGAAATACAAATGGATACTGTGGATACTGATATTAAAAAAGCCTATAAATAAAAAAGTGCAGCAAACCGTTGCGTTCAATCTGCTAACAACACAGTCGGATGCGATGTCGAAAACCGCAAAGCGATCGACGTTTCCATTCCCATTATTAAATAGAAATCGGTCAAGTAGGTTTTCCAGACTTTAAACAGACATGGGGTATATTCTCAAATATTAGAAGCATTTGCTTGTCATACACCAAGGCTGGCTTGCACTACAGATCACTAAATGCGTTTTGCGCTAAATGAATTTAAAACACCGTTCTGTTTCTGGCAATCCTTTGAAGTTGACAGAGATGGAATGATGTTAATATTAGCTGCCCCGCGATTTCACCCGCATAAGTCTCGATCCCGTGGAAATATCTGAAAAAAAAAGTATCCTATGTTCTAATCTATGTCATGGTCTAACTAGTTGCTAAATTTCATCCAAATCTGTTCAGGCATTTAACGAGAAAGCGTAACAAACAAACTCACTCTTACATTTATAATATTATTATTATTCAGGGTGGCAGGGACATTGACGCGAATACTGTTACCATGGATTTAGTACATGATTCTAAACCCTGCGTAGAAATTTTTAGTCGGTTTTATACCGACAAAAAATTGGGATATTTTAAATCTGTTTAGTGTTAAACGCCTTAATGGTCTATCAAGATGTTAATCATATCAAAACAATGCTGTCTAGAAATAGAAAGAAGGGCATACCAATCAAATAGGTAGAAAAGCGGAATATACAATATACGCAATGTCGAGAAAAGCGTGCAATCGCAAAGTTGGGAGTGGGTGATACGAATGAATGAAATCTTAGAACGAATCAAAAGTTCAGCAGTACCTTTATGAACTCGTACATTCAAATGGAAGTCAATTAGTATTTGTTTTCCAAGTTTGAGCAGTCAGGTAAAGACTAGTAAACTTTTGGTCTCGTTAACGATCAAAACTAGGCCTGAAATATACAATAGTCGAGGAAAAACAGCCTATCCACGCACAGCCAATAAATTCTTCATTGTTTGAACGTCTTACGCTTCATCTAATTCTAAACTAACAAACGTGTAGCTATAGACAGACGGCTAAACATCTAGAAATGGGTCAAGTACTACTTCCATTGAAGTGGTCGTGATAGATTTGACACCGATCTGTCTTCGGTATCCTTGCCGACATTTATACAGTGGTTTGTGGACTGTTAAATACAAAAAAAATACAGGTATTCAGCTGCAGCTGGTTAGACTGGAAGCCGACCTCAAGATAGTTGAGAAAAAGCTAGGCAGATTGTTTGTGGACTGCTAGATAAGACAGTGCAATAAAAGTATTTTTGGAAAATATCTTGTAAATAAAAGTTTAAGGAACCTATTTTAATTAATGGAGATTTATTGCACAGAGGTGGAGACGCAGAAATCCTTATCAGCAACACGAGTAGTCATAATACTGCCTGGAATGTTTTTGCAAAAAGAGTTTCATTTTTGGTACGAGAAGCCTTTTTCAAAAAACGAAATATTGGTTTGTCTGTCGCGTTGCTCTAGTGGCGGATGCTGAGCTTAGGATTTTTACCTCAGGTCAGATAATTTTCTATTGTGGTTTCCATTAGGAAATCCTCAGCGTGAAGACTGGATTTGTGCCGGGTTTATGACACTACAGGCCAGGGTGGGTATCCCTTGACGTGATCAGCACAACTGGGCGAAATGTGGGTCTTTCAACTTCCACACACCACGTCTCTGCCTACTCCTTTGGCGAATACTGGCGTGATATTATGCTATTCTAGAAGATCTATTACTGAAGATTGACAGATATAATCGACAAAAATCCTAGTTTCTTATTGCAAGCCTGCATGATTTGACATCAATTTGCTATACCCAGCCTGACCACAGTACAAATAAGTAACAGTAATATATCTTCATAGAAAACGGCCGAAATGACGCGCTTCGAAATATCTGTGTCTGTACGCAACAGTAGAAAGTGCGCACGGACGCGGAAGGTTTATCTACGGAGCGGGCGTAGATAAAATTATTTCAAGGTCACTGCCGAGAGATATACTGTTACTTTATTATACTGTGGCCTGACGGACGCAACAAGGTCAAATAGAATGTGCTATGAAAGTTTAATTGATTTGCGGTTCTGAGAACTTGTTTTTGAATGTGCAGGCGACGGTTTTAGAGGTCGTATACATGAGACTCACACAGACCAGGGAGGCATGGCACAACAGGGATAAGGCTTATGATAATGTGATACAACTATAACCTCACGCCTTTGTCCGATGAGGAGAGGCAGTAACTAAACAGGACGCCTGAACCTTGTACGATTCTGACTTACTCCTTGCTTCCTGCAACCTGGAACACAGCAACGCTGCTCGGCGGCAGAAATATGTTTGTAGGTTTATACAAATAAATGAAATTGAAGTCTGTTTGTAATCTTAAAATAACAGCTTTTTAAATGCATAAAATGAAAGTATATACGGTACCATAACTATTTTTTGTTTCTTATTAAAATATTGTCTCTCTGTGTCTGTCTGTTTGTTTCTGCTAATCTCCGAAACGGCTGGACCGATGTTAACGGGACTGTCACTGGCAGATAACTGATGTTATAAGAAATACTTTTATTTTAGAAAAAGATTTAGGGTCCACGCGGGCAGTAACTATAGTATATATACTTTCTTGGACGAGCTCTTTCATTTGGACCTCTACTACTCGTATTTTTTTTTGAAACATCTCTTTTACAATGTTTATAAATATGTGACCACCATGTATCGATCACTTAATTAATTTATCTGGCATTGATTCATTTTTAATTTTTTTACCTATCATGGTATAGTAATCTAATTCCATGTGCATCGTCGTCACATATATTTATAATTATATACAAAATATTGTATAACATTTTAAAAGTTTGTTGCCTGTTCTTCTCCATACGAAAACTACCTTTTGGAAGGAAGGGCGACTAGAATCAATTCTATTTTTTTTGTAAGTTTTGACGTTCAAAAGTGCCTTTTATGTTCCTATTTGAAATAAATTATTTTACTTTGACTACACTACTAGTACTAATATATACTTACGTCAAGTTACGTCTTTATATTAGTATTAAGCAATGTTCGCGAAAATAAACTGGTATTTATAAGCTTATCACTAACCGTTATCGAAGCCATCATGATACAGCAATAGTTTGGTATTACCCGTCGCACCTACCTACCCAGCCCCTAGGGAAATTAGTCTTTCACAGTACGTTATTATATTCTGTGTACACATAGCCTATCCCATTTTATACCAAAACTAGCTTTTGCTCGCGGCTTCGCCCGCGTGGATGTCGGAAAATATCCTACGGGAAAGTACTACTGATACCGGTATTACATACCTTATAGCCGAGGAAAAGGTCATTGACTCTTACCGCTGCGCCCGCGTTGCCGTCAACCATAATTATTTTGCTACGCGTAATTTCGAATCTGTGATATCTTTTAAACCATTCATTTAAATGAAATGATGGCAAGGCATATTTTAACCTCAATTAAATGCTCAATTTTAGTTAATTTTGACGTTAAAGTGCCTTTTATGTATTTGCCTCTTTGAAATAAATTATTTGACTCAGATTTTGAAAAAAAAAATCAGCCTTTTCATACATTTTGACCGCGTAGGTATTGCACTTTTCTATGAAACAGCAGATTTTTTTACAATATTCGACGGAAATTTTGAACGCAGGGGTGTTCAAAATCATGTACTGAATCCATGGTAACAGTTTTCGCGTTGATGTCCCTGCCACCCTGTATTGAAATATATCAATATCTCTATTGCAATTTAAATTGACTCCCTCGTCGACCTAGTGGTCGCAAGGGTTACTGCTGAACATGAGGTCCTTGGTTTGATTCCCAGGTCGGGTACAGTGTTATTGGGTTTTTCCATCAGGAACTTAATAATAGCAGCCCGGAGTTTTGATTGGTGCCCTGTTGATGGCAATAGGCTCGCCCCTATTACATAGAACTTAAACATAAAGGGCAAAATGTGGATAAGTATCCTATAGGTACTATCGCGGAAGCCCCATAACAAACCGTTTGAAAACAAAATCCCCTGCACACGATGACCATATGTGTTACCGCCCCGGTTCTATTACGGCCGAGCAAGCAAGAATAGTCCTTACGGTGGTAAGTTATGGCTTTCCGCGATGGTACACCTCTGCCGCACCCTTCGGGAATTACAGGCGTGATGTATGTAATTTAAATATAATAGTTCGTATGTCTATGTGACAAGCTACTTTGACGAAATTGTGAATTCAAAAGATGATATTCTTGCATACAGACAGCAACTAATAACATTTTCGATGTATATATTGCCAAAATATGATTTCCAGTAATGGAAAACCTGTAGGGAAACCTTCTCACACATGTTGAGATTGATAACATGTAAAACATTCTCATGATTCCATTTTCGTCCAACGAATCCGTTTGTCAAACACAATTTTCTGTTTGATCGTCATTGAGGGGCATTTTAATGTCCCTTCTGATCTGTCAAAAGCGTTCACTGGATTATCGAGACAGTTTCGACCGTCCGATTTAATTTGCTACGCTTCAAGCTAACAATGTCGCACATATCTACAAAGATATACTTCGCTATCTTTCTGTTATCCCTTACCTCGTCTCTTTGAACACCCTCGGGTACGGAAGGGTCTTCTCCTTGCCATATTTGGGGTTAATAAACTTTACGTAGTAGGATTAATATGAAGCGGTCCGTAATTTTTGCCAATTCTATAGGAAAAAGGTGTGATCGTTTCTAACTTTGTGTATCTGTAAATTTCAGCTCCTCTCGTATAAGGGCACGAACTATGTGAGAATAGCTCGGAATAACTTGTTCCGAGAAATAAATATTTGCCACTCATCATCATCATCATCATTTTAGCCGAAAGACGTCCACTGCTGGACATAGGCCTCCCCCAAGCACCGCCACTTCGACCGATTCTGTGCTTCCCGCATCCAGTGGATTTCTGCGGCGTGAACAAGGTCATCGGTCCACCTTGTGAGAGGCCTTCCAACGCTACGTCTTCCGGTACGCAGTCGCCACTCTAGAACCTTTCGGCCCTATCAGCTATCTGCGCGCAATGTGCTCTGCCCATTGCCATTTAAGTTTGGCAATTCTTCGGGCTATGTCGGTTATCTTGGTTCTCCTGCAGATCTCTTCATTTCTGATTCGATCACGTAGGGAAATTTCAAGCATAGCCCTTTGGGTGACTTTTAGCCTTCTAATAACATAATATAAAAACGTGGTCGTTCACAATGGCCCCTAATAGGAGATTAGCAGTCTCTGTTTTCAGCGCTCGGTGGGGCAACACGCCGTGTTCGGGTTCGCGACAAGTCAATTGTCATCCTGAGGATGCCTCGTTGACAGGTGAAACACGTGTCGATTTCTTACACGGTTTTTTATGGCTCTTTAGGAATAGTCAAGCGGAACAGGTTACTAAATATATCAACGTCTATTGTATTTCATAATGGATTTCCGTAAGGTCACGCCTGAATCAATTAACTGATGTAGAAATATTTGCCAATCAGCAAGGTTGTGTTACGACTGACTGATCAGGGTACGGATGCGGGAAGCACAGAATCGGTCGAAGTGGCGGTGCTTGGGGGAGGCCTATGTCCAGCAGTGGACGTCTGTCGGCTGAAATGATGATGATTATAAGGGTGCACTGCATGATCATGTATCTATAGCAAATTAGCAACTTGTTGACGACCCAGAGGCCCCGAGCAAAGTACTCCTCGCTATTTATAGCGCATGATGACTATTTCGTAGTCTAAAAAGGTGAACAGCGTAGCAAATTTTACCATACCTATATGGAAGGCAATAATTTTTACCATAAGCCAATTTAACTTATACTTATCTGCAAAAACATACCTAACCATCTGTTTTGTCTGACCACCCACTCACATCGCAACATACTACAAACCGAAATAAACTTTACCCCTTGGAAATAAGATTCATTTTCAAACAAATTCGTCCTATCACCCCCCGGATATTGAAATTGATACCTAAAACCGTACGTAACCCTTTGTATTGTTGCAGTTTTTTTTTAAATTTTAGGGTTCCATTGTTCAAGGCGATCAAGTGTTATTTATTGGTGAGGGGGATTTTACAACCCTCAATTTCAACCTGTTTAAAATTGGGGTGTTTTAAAACCTGAAACGTTTTTAAATTGTTTTGATATTTGATAGTGTTGATTTTGCGCTGAAGGGTTAAAACGTGATGAGATGATGGACTTATGAATGGCAGAATTTACATAAAAATGTCACGTGTATTAGGGCATAAAAAAACACTGCCTTAATTGATTTTCGAATTTATTTAGTATTAGGATCAGATTACTTAAGACGCAGATATATGCCAGTGACCTTGAGTGGTTAGCTTGCGTGTTCTGTACTGAGCAACGCGTCGTACCTCCAGCCAGTAATAGGACTCGCCCATCAAAGAGCGCAGAGTGACACACAGACAGACACATAGCGGTCGAACTTATAACACCCCTCTTTTTGCGTCGGGCGTTAAAAAAAAAACAATCTTAGAATAAAACTTGTATGAAAGTTAGCTACGTAATTGGCGAGGCCTATATCCAGCAGTAGACTATTATTAAATGATGGTAAATGTAGGCAGATTCAGCAAGGGATCCTGTATATTTCCGGGCTGGAAGGTATCACTAATCCAGCTTTAAAATGTGCGGAAGTTAAAACCAGGCACTCTAAACAGAATTTTCACGCAAGCTCGGCCCCCATGCACCCCGCCACTCCACTATGTGCTAAACGCTAACATGACAGAAATAAAGTTGAATATCGTGTGCGAGCACGTAACTAAATGGCGTAAGTCTCAATTCTTATTTCGTTTATAACTAAAGTAATAATTCGCACGCTTAATCATATACTGACCGATTAGTGTTTCGGTCAAAGTTGAGTTAAGTATACCAAGAAGTTTATTTTAACGCCCTCTTTCGGTCTATCTCTGAATTTTTTTGATATCTTGTTTCTATGCGGAGTTATACCTATGTCTGTCTCTTTCACACGCAAACGTTTCGGCAAACGTTTTTACGAGACAGAGACAGATATCAGTATGCATCAAGGACTAACATCGTAAACATCACAGTGTGTTAATTTAAAAGTGTCAAATTAGTAGTTAAGTCGCTTTAGTGTAAAAATCAAAGGTAAGTTTTATTGAAATAGTTTATACAAGTGTGGTCAATTGTTGAATATGCCTATTTAGTACAAAATAGGATCGAAGTATTCACGAATTATTTAGTGTTCGTTCTGTTTTATACAAAAACGTGTTAACAATTCTTTGACTTATTGTGTATTATGCCTATATTTTATAAAAAACTGTTCCGTTTTGTCGGCTTTAGAAGTTACGTCAGTTTTTTTACAAAAGTTTTCTTGGAATCTGAAGTCATACTTTGTTATGATTCTTTATTTTATAAAAGACAATAGTTTAGTATAATTGTTGAATGCAGATTAGATGTTGTGTCACTAATGGATTAAAATAATTTGTTTAAAAGAAATAATAAAGTAACCTAACTTTTTCAGAATGTCTTCAAGGTCGAAAAAGATAATGGAATTGATTAATTCTACACCTGACCCTTCTCGTGACGATACAGAAGCTCAAATTCAAGATGACATTCTAAACCCAGACCCTAGTCAATCTCCGATTCTAAATAATACGCCTGATAGCAACAAAGTGGCGTTTGACATAGATGAAGATAGTTCAGTTCAGAATGTTGCATTTGATGTCGAGGTAAGTAGTTGTGATTATTATTTTATTCTTTCGACAGGTTTATCCCTTTTTATTATGGTATTTTATTTTTAAACTAGAATTCGCGTAGCGTCGCTAGAGTCGCGTCATTAAGTTTTCCTGTCATCTTTTATTTTAGGTACCCGTTAGGGGGTGTAATTGTGAATACTAGATGAATCATGACTTTTTAACCTTGTATTTTGTCATCTATTTTGTCAATCGCCATCGGTTCGAATTGCGTGAATCTTCAAATACCTATTCTTTTTTTACAGATGTTATGTGATATTACTAATAAACCTGAAAACCAGCGTTATTACAATGTTAAGGACTTTTTTGAAAGCGAGGCCACTCATCATCATAAATATTCTAGCCGTAAAAGAGACCAAGTTGACTACAATGTTTCACCCGTACATTCTGGTGAAGTCAGTCCAGATATCAGCGACAATGGCGATCCGACCTATGACAGTCAAATAAAAAGAAAGAAAATAGAACCAGTACATCATTCATCACGTCGGTCATCATCTAGCTCCAGCAGCTCTTCATCCTCCAGTTCAAGCAGTTCCAGCAGTTCCAGCAGTTCTTCATCTTCAACTTCTGATGATGATAAAGTGGTACAACCTTCTACTTCCGATCACGTGGATGAAAATACTATCAATAATACAGATACTACAGCTAATGTACAGTCAACAAACGGACAAGAAACAAGTGAAATTGGAAACTCTGAAATGAACGAACTCAACATCGAAGAAGAAATAGAGATTACTAAGAAGAAAGGCAGAAAGCGCACAAGTAATCCTCAAAAATGGAAACAAAACATAAATAAAATTCTAAGAAATTCTGGTCGCTCCTATGAGACCGCGAAAAAGAAAACTGTTGCAGCTCGTGAAGTGAAACCACCTTGTACAGACAAGTGCAGACTTAAATGTTCTGAAAAGTTTACATCTCTTCAAAGACAAGCTATTTTTGATGCTTACTGGAATATTGGTGAAGTCAATCAGCAGCGATCGTTTATTCAGTCTTGTATGTCCGATGTCACTCCTAGGTATAAATATTCAAACGCCATGCGCCCGAGGCAAGCTAATAAAGCTTTTCATTTTATAGTCAATGGTATATCAATCCGGGTTTGTAAAACATTTTTTGTTGGTACGCTGAATATATCCGATCGTGTAATTCGTACAGTAATCCAAAAGTGTCAAAACCATGGAGTTTTGCAAAATGATCGAAGAGGTAAACACGACAACCACACCACTACTGATGAAACACTCATTTCGGACATTAAAACTTTTATAGACTCAATACCAAGGGTTCCGTCACACTACACAAGGCAAACATCTACTCGCGAATACATAGACGGGGGCAAAACTATTACAGATCTCTTCAATGACTTCAAGGTAGCGCAAGAGAAGAACAGTAAGCCCTATGGTAAGTATTGCATGTTTTACCGTACATTTGTTAAGGAATTTAATATTTCATTTTTTTGTCCGCGAAAAGACCAATGCGATCTTTGTCTACAGTATACAAATTCAAACGCAGAGCAAAAAAGTATGATTCATGATAAGTATATAACTCATATAAAAGAAAAAAAGCTATGTCGTAATGAAAAACATGATGACCGTTGCAAAATAGATGACAAAAATAAAGTGTTAGTGTTCGACTTGCAAGCGGTGTTACAATCGCCACGAGGCGATACATCAGCTTTTTACTATAAATCTAAATTGAATAGTTATAACTTTACCATCACACTCTTAAACAAAAAAGTTGAAGCCCAGATGAAAGATTCCTATACTGATGTAAACTGCTATTTCTGGAATGAAACTGATGCCAAACGCGGTGCTAATGAGATAGGCTCCTGTTTATTGGATTGCTTTGAGAGACTATGTTGTGAAGCAGGGGTAAGTGCTAGTAATAGTGATGGCCTGAACTTGATTCTGTATTCAGACAACTGTTGCGGTCAAAATAAGAATAAATATATAGTAGCGCTTTATCTCTATGCCGTAACCCACCTGAATATAGAATCAATCACACACAAATTCTTAATTAAAGGTCATACTCAAAATGAGGGTGACAATATTCATAGCCTGATCGAAAAAGAAATTAAAAAGAACTTAAAATCAGGACCAATTTATTGCCCCCACCAATATGTAACCATTATCAAAAATGCCAAAAAGACTGGTCAAAAGTTCCGCGTACACGAACTTACATACGACTCATTTTTAAACCTAAAAGAACTGCAGGAAAATTGGGGATACAATTTTAATGAAACTGAAGATAAAAAAGTTTTATCATGGAATGATATCAAAGTTATAAAAGTAATAAAAAGTGAACCTTTTTCATTCTATGTGAAAACATCATACAACAAAGATGCAGAATTTGAAAAGATAAACGTAAGAAACAAGAGAAAAAAAATGAATCCCCTGTCAGAGTTGACAACAGTAAAAGCATACACGGGCAAGCAAAAGCTCGGTGAAAATAAAAAAAAGGATGTAAAAGAGTTACTTGATAAAAATTTGATACCCAATTTTTACAAAGATTTTTATGACACGATTATGTAATCAGGGTGAATACTTGCAAGGTGCAAAAAATTGTATGTTAAGTTTAGTCTTGTAGTGACTGATTAAGTGCCTAATATTGAGAAAACTGATCTCTTAATTAATAAATAAGTACAATTAGGTATTATCGTGTTGTTAAATAGATGATAAGTGTGACTGTTGTTATTTCCTTGAGAATCTTTATTCAGATTTACGGTTTGTTTTTAGATTACCTATCAATTTAAACTGACTCCTAATATTGTAAATTTAATATTGATCTCTTCGTTAAGTTTAATTCGTTAATTTTATAACCTAGGATAAGTTTTTATTTCTTTTTTTTTATAAAGTTTATAAATTACATTATTAGAAGTCAAAGTTTCTTTCAGAGTTGATTTTAAAGTATCTACTTACTCGTATATACAAATTGTGTAGTAGGTACCTACAGTTAACTATTACTTGACTGTTGTTGTATACAAGATTTATTGTTAATTAAAGTTTGCATTGCAATAAGGTACAATATAATTCACAACTGTTTTGTGCAAGGTACAATAAAGTTCAAATAAAATGCTGACCTGTGTCAGTCCCTACCATGCATCAATGAGGCTACTGTCCTGTGTCCTGTGTGTAATCCTCATTGGTGGTAGGGATTGACACAGGTCAGCATTTTATTTGGAACTTTACTATGTTTTTGATTATTTTTGATAATGAAAAAAATAAATAAAACGAAATATTTTGTATACTTATCTTTTATTTTATATACCTTATAGACTCATTATCATAACAATGAGAATACATTGAATAAAATACGGACTCATTTCAAAATATGTCACCAGTATTAAAATTTTAATTCATAGTATAAAGACCCATAACTTAATAATCAGTATTCTTTAGTTATATATTAAATAAAACACGAACTCATTTCAAAATGTATCACCAGTATTAAATAAATGTAACTTTATCTTTAATATTAAACTGACGCATCTTGAGGAACAATTTTTTTAACCGACTAATTTATATTAGAAAATCTAAATTTCTTAAAAAAAAATATTTAAATACTATACTCAATTTATCAACTATCCCTTCAATACGTTATTTCATTATATAAAGCTATTTTCTTTGAGTAATAAGCCATTTTGTAAGGTAAGTCAGGTTTACTAAATCGTTTTTTGCGATTTCTCAAAAAACATCTTTTTTGAGTTATGTCAGTATATGATTAAGCGTGCGAATTGTTCTAGAGAAAAAATATCTTGTGGCTGGATGATAAAATATATTTTCTTACTGTGAAATTGTGAATACTTATTTAAGACAAAAGCCGAGTAATCTTCATTTTATTTAAATGTTCTTTAAAAAAAGACATGATTTTCGAATAAAAAATTAATCGAGTGAAAATGTTACAGTTAGTTACTGTCTTGTACATGGAAAGAAAAAGATCCAATAAATCATATACTAAATTTTCATTTTGATTGTATGCGTGTTAGAATATTAATGCAAATTAACATACAATTTACAGAGCCTCCTCTTAACAAATCTTTACGGTTTTGAACAGTTACGGCTCTCCTAGCTAACCGTCTCTCCAATCGTATCGACACGAGCTACATTTAAGTGTTCAGAAAGCAGCCATTTTAAACTCTCATCTCATCCATATCGGATTGATTTTACGACCTCATTAACATTGGTCTGCGACTGTTAGTGTTTCCGAGAAAAATTAAGTGAGTCACTCAATTGTATTGTATTTTTATCACGATGATAACATAACATCACGCCTATGATCCCCGAGGGTTTTAGGCAGAGGTGTACCCATACACCACCTAGTGTTGCAAACTTTTTATATATATAGTATTTACCGAACCCATTGCCTGTAGAAATATAGTAGTTGGCAAAAAAATAAAATTGTACGTATCTTTTAAAAATATTTTTATGCTTTAAATGCATATTTATTACAACTATGAACCTATGTTAACAGAGTTAAAAAAAAATCTCATATCAATTTTTGCTCTCGAATTAATTCAGCTTTGAGATTTTTACTGGCCCTATTATTGCAATCATCTTGCCATTATGTATTGAAAAAAAAAAAATGTTTCACCTACTACCTATATTTTTCTTTAAAATATAATATTTAGGCCTCTAATATAGCAGGATACTATATTATATAGTAGGGTTGGCAACCCTAAGTACACCCATATTTCGCCAGTTATGTTTAAAAGTCCCATGTTACAGGAGACGAGCCTATTTCCTCCGGGCTGCTAATGAGAAATTCCTTATAGAAAAAACCTAATAACGAAAGTGAACTATACCTGTTTGATAAACCCAGGTTTCTAAGGCTATGGGTGCAGAGACGACGAGGCCGTGATCTATAACCGTTACTTAGCACAGAGCTTTGATTTAGACATGTTCCTTTGCATTCGTTGCATCTTGCATTTGTTGTTTGACACTTGTGCAACAGTGACAGGAATATCGCTTAGCTAAAGTATGTGATATAACCCGATTTTGAATAACGATGCGCCTGTTAACGTCAAAATGTTATAATGAACTAGCTTTTGTCCGCGGCTTCGCCCGGATGCCGTGGATGTCGGAAACCTAATAGCCGAGGAAAAGGTTATTAACTCCTACGGCTGCGCCTGCGTTGCCGTCAATCATAATTATTTTGTTACGCGTAATTTTGAATCTGTGATATCTTTTAAACCATTCATTTAAATGAAATAATGTCAAGGCATATTTTGATCTAAATTAAAATCCTCAATTTAAGTAACATAGGTTATTGCAAAAGGATTAATATAATACCGGTCAAAATAGCTTCAGAAATAACAATGAAATTTTTGTCAAATTCTGAAAGATAAAAATAGTTATTGTGAATCATCCTTAGAAGACAATTATGCCATCTAGGACTTTTTTGTTGAACCCTTTAAGATGAACAATATTGTAGGACATAAAATTTATGTAACTTACGATTTCCGCGGGGCTCGCCAAAAAAGTTCAACACGTTGCACAAAATGAGGTGTCGGTAACGGCGTCGCGAGTTCAACTGTTTTATCCCAAATGCCCAACGCGCCTTAAGAAGTTTTCGCTTCAATAATAAAAATAGCAAATTAACGAATGATAGACATAACTGTGGACACGACACTAGTTTTTTCGACCTTATTAATAGGCGTCGGAGCACAGAGGAGGTAACCGGGCGGGTGAAGTCCATAATAACAACCTATGATTTTGACAGCTTCAGGCGCACAGTTATAAAAATCGAGATACACACGAAGCGTAAGTTTACGTTAAGTTACGTCTCTGTATCTTTTCCTAAAGTTCTCGCATAAAACCTCTCTATAGTTATATCTTTTGCTTCTTCGTGTCGATGACACGACAGTGAATAAGGTTTTGTTGGCCTAAATCTCGCCACTTCATCGGCATTGTCAAAAACAATGTACCCAGGATTTTATAATATCTTGATTTAAAGGAGTGTCCTTGGAGTTTCTTGCCCGTTCTTCTCCATAGAGATCTACGTTTTGGAATGGGCAACTAGCTTCAACTTTCTGACCAACTGACCGACTCTTTGACAAAAGTGCCTGCAGGTAATGTTTTAATGGGGATAAAACTGCCACTTTCTCACTTCAGATGGCGCTGATCTTCAGCGTCTAATAATTTGACAGCTAACCATACATTTTATGTAAACAAGTGACGTCTTTTACGCATAATTAATTATTGAGCCCAGTTGCGCAGTTGTTTACTACAAAAAAACGGGGCCCATGTATTTGCCAAAGATGTTATAAAAAGAAAATTGTGGGAGAAAGCTCTCCGAAAAAAATTGGAATCCGATATTTCGACGAGACGATGTGCTATCCTTTAAGACTTTTATGGGAGAAGTGGTTTTCATTACATACAGACACTTGTGATGTGATATTATGTAAATTATAGTAAAATATGTGTGTTTTATATTATCATATTAGATCAGTGCTAGAAGTGCTATCTCTGAGGTTTTTCAGTCAGGAAGATCATGCCCGGGTTGGTTTTCAACTCTGATCAGGTTATTTCTATCGTACGCCTCCAGTCTTTAACAAAAAACGAACTTAAAGTCAATAAACACAAAATAGGTTATTTAAAAAATAATAAAACGTTCATAATTTATTGACTTTTCCACGCACGCTTCCCCTGTCCTTAGCTCGTCTTTTAATAGTGCTACACTCCAAGTCTCATACATATTTATCTAGTTTTCGTATAATTTGTGATCGACACAAAAGTACCTAAACATAAACACAACAATGGCGGTTTAAAGACGTACAACTGTGCTGCCATAAGTGCCAGACTTGCTTGAGCCATAAATGCTTTGAGTTCGTATCGTCGTCGATGGCAGCGCAGAGGTCAGTATGGTGGCAATTTTCGACAGTTATCAGGAGTTGATTTGGATATCAAAGCAAAAGAAAACTAAAATACTGCCAGTATTTCTAGAAGATCCAGACTTGTTGGTGTTTTTTTGGCTAGATATAATTCGTGAAACCCGTTCTTATGTAAATCTCCAAAAATAATACTGGTCCCCGTATAAAAGTTTTAATAAATCACAGTTCTAAAAGAATGTTTTTCTTCCAAGAGATAAAAACGTTCCCGAACGCTTAAAAATACTTGTGAGGGACTAAGCAATAATACCCTATTGTAGAAAATATTATTTTATAGAACCAATTGCAAAGAATAGATAAATTACTCATGGAACCAAGCAATAACCGCTTTGTGTCTGCATGTGTACTTTACGAATGTATGTGTCTACGTAAAACGTTTGTATGTCTGTGTAAGTAACTGACGCGCATGTGGTGAAGTGTTAGAAGATTTGGAATCTTGAGATTTGTTGTCGTGAGAATTTTATTAGTCGGATTTGTGTTGGTAATCACAATTGTTTTTAAAATTGTGAGATTTGTAATTATCTAGGAATTAATTACGCGGAAAGTAGAACAAAAAAATAAATTAATGAAAATAAATAACTTGGTCCGCACAATGTGAGCGTTAATTGAAAATCTCACGATGCTTTCAAATATAATTAAAATTATAAAAACATGAAACATTTCCCTCCCTGCGTCCTACAAAAACACGAGGGGGAAAATGAAAAGATTATTTTTGCAGCCATTTTGTATTTCTGTTTGACGGTTATTCAACGAATGGCATGAAATTGAATTCGGAATCTGCCTTTGAACGTGAATTCATTTGAATGTGATCAACAATTTTCATAGCTTTTTATGAAAGTATGAAAGCTTTGACTGAACAGTTGCTTCTGATAATTATTTATACGAGGTTCCTCTGAGGCCCTGTATGCTGTCAACGTGATGTGTTTGCTAGTAAGATGAAAAGGCCAAATATAGGCAAATATACTGTTAAGACGCAGATATATGCCAGTGATCTTGAGTGGTTAGCTTGCGTATTCTGTACTGAGGTCACGCAACGCGTCGTACGTCCAGCTAGTAATAGGACTCGCCGATCAAGGATCGCTGTCCCAAATGAGACGTATTATTAATTTTTTATACGTAAAACAAAAAGTATTTTAATCAAACTCATATACTAAATCAATAATTAAATTATCTTTAAAATGGTGAAGGTTTCAGAAAAATACGCTTGATAGATTTTGCGCGATTCTCAGTTTTTTATCCGCGTTAGACCTAACTTTACAAATTAATTTCACTATGTAATATAAACATAATCCAAAATATGCCTATATTAAAATATTGAGAGAATGCTCTAATTAAACATATATTTTTTCCAAATCATTAACACTTCTCGTTTAGACGTCATCTTCAGTATAAAATCATTAAAAGTCGGTTATCGTCCCTTACCGTCCCGACCTTAAATATCAATATGAGCCAAGTATTACGTAAGCCGATTTATTACAATTATTTACCCCCCCCCCTGTCTGCAAAAGTAAGCAAAGCTCTTACCCCCCCCTCCCATGCTTACGTAAACATTGGTATATGCATTTTTCTTTTAATGTAAGTATTCTGTTTTTTTTTTTAATACAGTAAATATTATTTGTGGGAATCCCCGAATATCCGTTTCATTTTCAAGCATAGATAATGTGTGGGTTGCCATATGTATAAAAAAAGTAAATTATTACAGCTGAAGTAATCACCATCAAGACCCCCCACCCCGCATGTCATCAAAAATAAGCAAAGCATAGACCCCCCACCCCCTATAGTGCTTACGTAATACTTGAACGGTCCCTAAGATACTAATCCAGAAGTAGTACCTATTTGTTTCGCTAGATTTTAATATTTTTTTTATAACAAAGCACGCTTTTGCCCAGGTTTGGGACAATATTAAAATAAGGGCTAGATTTTTTTTTATTATCTCATTTGCGTTACTCACAAGTCATAGAGTAACCGGATGCAGCTGAATACCAGTACCTACCTATTTAACATGAAGCGATTGCCTTTCTGACATCCCCAACCCCCAAGTGTAGACAAGTTAAAAGCTATTTGAAGTCTGTCATGATTTTGTTTGAAATATGAAACAAGTGTTAAGGAAAATATTTGTTTAAAAAGTTTCTCCAGTAAAAATTATTTTGTCGTTGTTGCCCTCTCCTCCCCTTCATTTATTTAGAACAACAGCTTTATATCCCTGAAAACAAACCACGCGATGGAATTTCAAAATTTTCCTTCATAAAGGGGTCATAATACACGTGATTTATGTACTTCTAGAAATATTTATGTTGTACTAGCTTTTGCCTGCGGGTTCGCCCGCGTGACGGTCGGAAATGATCCTACGGTAAAAACCGGGAACGGGATAAAAAGCCGCCGCCGCAGCCGTTCTTGCGTGATTGAGTAACAAACATCCAAATATCTAAACATATAATATTTCACATTTATAATAGGTACTAACTAGGATAAACAAAACGAGTTTTTTTTTAGCTAGCAGTTTTTTTTTCTTGGGTGGGAAATCATCAAATAACTTCTCCCGCTCTGGGCGGAGCAGGAGGGCGTGTCAGACTCTTACTGACTAAAACCCACCCGTGTTCCTTCGGTTGCCCTGTTGCTGGGGGCCACGATCTCCCTTTCGGTTTTCTTCGCAACCCCGGCAGCAGCCTGGAGTCTGGTCTTGTGCCCGATTAGTGGCAATAGGGTTGCCCCCTATTTCAAGGGACTGAACATAACTGAAGAAATGTTGTTGTCCTATAATAAACCTCCCCCTTTATGAAATACAGGCGTGATGTTAAGTTATGTAAACTTTTTATACAGGGTGGATTTATAAGACTGGGGGGAATAAGGGCACAAGACGGCGGAGGGCGTGTGCTTTAACTTTAAGGTAAAGGTAGAAAAAATGCAAGGAATAGGCATCTCCTCAACTCATAATAGCTACTAAGGTTACCCGCCCTTATTGCCCCGTCTTAAAAGTCCATCCTTTATAGCATACTCAATCTGCCTAGCCTTTTCCCAATTATGTTGGGGTCGGCTTCCAGTCTAACCAAACGCAGCTGAATATCAGTATTTTTCATGGAGCGAGACTGCCTATCTGATCTCCACAACCCAGTTACTGGATACACAGTATAGCATACTAAAGATAGATAAACAAATGAATAAATCTGGTCACAGAGACCTAGTTAATAACAACAACGTGATTAAGTCTTATTACCAACGTTTCTTCCAATAAAAGGCAGCTAATAAATTACTAAATCCTGTCGGAGTGCCCCAACCACAGCCTACGCACCCTGTTATTGAATTATCGTCTCGCTATCGCAACTCAGTGTACTCCAAACTACAGATTAGTACAGATGGTTCATTCCTGAAAATCATTTAAATTAAAAGCGGGTCTTGCTACGACACAATAAAGTGCAATTCAGGTCACACAGCACAGCGCTAATTACCTACAGTTATATTCACCTAGAAGTAGCCTCTCTATCTATCGCGTAACTCTTATATCTTGTGATTACGTTACGCCCACTGAATTCGACAAGTCGAGCCTGCTGCGTACTTACTTGTAGCTTCATACTTAAATTGCGGAGTGCACCATCTGTATTCATCTGTGCCCAAACTGAATACAGGTATAAAGATCACACATCATCGCAACACACATCACTCATCACGTCATCATTATCTCATCACATTAATTAGCACCATACACCTTTCTACTACGCCCATCTAGTTGGAATAGATACAAATGTGTATGGCTATTTCCCGGTTCAGCTTTTAGAGCTTAATTACTAGCTAAGTGCCCTGCGATGAATTGATGATTAGGCGTTGAGGAAAGCCATGTCGATTTTCGATGACGTTGCTCAAAATATTATTTATTTAACAGATTTCAAAAAGGAGGAGGTTCTCGATTGTTTTTTTTATATTTTTAATGATTATTACGCGATTACTCCGCCAATTATGCATTGATTTTGACGATTTTTTTTTTGTTTGATGGGTCATACTTCAGAGGTGGTCCCATATGGATTTTTATTATTTTTGCTTGGGTAGTTTTCATGTTAGGTTCTATGATACGTCTTTTTTCCCACTTAGTATGTGGATGATATGATAAGTTCCTGTCACTGTTATTTATATAGTAGGTAGTATTCGAATTTGTGTGGAGTACTTTTTCCATAATTAAAAAGTGAAAAATAAATCATTTTACAAAAAAAAAAAAAACAAACGACTTCCTAAAAAAAAAACTACAAAGTGAAAAATAACTTTAATTTCTGAAGTCGGTGGCAAAAAACAAAAATTCAAAACCAAAGACTTCCAAATTAAAGTAATTTTTCGCTTTGTAGTGTTTTTTTTGGAAGTCCATTGTTTTTGTATGACCAGATTGATCCACCAGGTATATTAACGTAAACGAAGCAAAAGGAGTATGTAAGGTTCGTAGTTAGGGATGATACAAGTAAATACATGTAAGTATTTGACTTCTCTCTTCTGTACATTCAAGTACCCAGATACTGTTTAAATGTACCGTCCAACAAACAGATTTATCTTACGATATGCAATCTCGTGTGCGTTTCTCAGTCTACGCACGTCTGGTGATTCGATTACCTACGTTAGTCGCTGCCATCAGCTGTGAGCTCTCGAGTTAGGCTCGGCCTTCGCACTTCGCAGAATGATGACAGTGACCGGCGAGAACGGACGTGTGCGGATGCCACATGGGCAGGAATATGTACAATTGGATTTAGTTTATTGTAAACGTGGATGGGTGATTGTTGACTTCTGTAGTTAGGTGTAGTGATAAATTATGTTACTGAGTTAATTCTCATAATACCCCTAATTTGGCAAATGTCATTTAAAAAAAATGCCCAACGCACCTAAAGAAGTTTTCACTTTTAAAAAAAAGTTTGAGAAAGAAAGCACGTTACACCGTTGGTCCCGGCTGTCATTCGTGGTCCTTTGACAGTCGTTACGGGTTGCCAGAAAGAAGCCCGAAAGTTTGACAGCCAGTCTTAATAATGGATATCGTATTACCTAGTTACTGGGTTGTGGAGGTTAGATAGGCATTCGCTTCATGTAAATACTGGTATTCAGCTGCATACGGTTACACTGGAAGCCGACCACAATATAAATGGGAAGAGGCTAGGCAGATTAAATTTAAAAAAAGAGTTAAGATACATGTTGTATGTTATTCGGGATGTCGTATTTTATAATGGTGATGAATGTATACAGGGTGATGTATGTATACATGGTGATGTATGTATACATGGTGATGTATGTATACATGGTGATGTATGTATACATGGTGATGTAAATATACATGGTGATGTATGTATACATGGTGATGTATGTATACATGGTGATGTATGTATACAGGGTGGTCAACATGTACTATGTCAACCCAGTGTTGTATCATAGAAAACCTAAAAACGGTGCTGTATTAAATAAATTTAATCGGCCTAGCCTTTTCCCAACTATGTTATTATCGGCTTCCTGTCTAACCGGATACAGCTTAATATCAGTATTTTACATGAAGCGACTGCCTATTTGACCTCCACAACCCAGTTACTGGGTAACACGATACCTCTGGTAAAACTTGTTGTTTGACGTTTGAACTTCCGACTCCCCGTAACGACTGTCAAAGATCTATGAATTACAGCCGTGACCAACGTGTTTTCCAGTTTCGAGGCACGGAGATGTCTCAATATAATGGTCACCCATCTACGAACTGACCGCAGCAAGCGTAGCTTAACCTTCGATTGACCCGTTTGGCTGTTATCATTTAGCCATCAAGAAATTTTTCAATAATAATCAGTTCGGTACAGACAAACTCTAATTTTATTAATGAAACATTATCCTCTCTAATAAAGAAAATTCCCGTCCATTATCAAAGACCATAGAGTTTAATTAAAATGCCATATATTCCCTTATTATTACAAAACAAGGAAGGAGGAAAATTAAAGGTTCGCTTGGTTCTGCGAAACGTGATTCAATCAGCCCATAGAGATTACTCACCTGCCTCGGCCTTATTTTTATTAGCTAGGGATGTTTTAATTTAAAATGAACTTCAGATTGGAAACTGTTTCTGGGAATAAGGCTATCAAACGGATGGTTGCTAATAGTGTTGTTTTTTACGTTTATTTTTTTAGGTAGGGCATCTCGTAGTGGACCTCTGAGGTCATGATTACTTAACCGGGCTTTCCTGTGGGTGCCTTAAGCTACTACACTTAAAACCTCCAGCCAGGGGTTATTTAACTACACCCCCTGTGGGGCACGAACCTCGGCTTAGGGGAAGCGCTAAGCCGAGGTTCGTTCCGGTTGAAGAACCGGAGGGAGGACATCAAGGATGGGACGGGCTGGATTAAAGTTTTGATCATAATTATAAGTGGGGGAATTTAAAGCTCAGTTCCAACAACTGCTGGCACCTCGTTATCGAGCAAGGGTCGGGGGGGAGTATCATTTACTCGGGGACGCGGTCGCGATCGCAAATGACCTCGGCGGCAAGGTCGGAATGACGGGAGGCGTCTGTTTTTGTACACTGTGCTGGTTTCCCTACTGCTCTCCTGGAGTAGGGTAATGGGGTCGTCAGGGTCGGTAAGAATTCGTTTAGGGCGGCCAGTTCGATTGATACTAGAGGGAGTGTAACTAGCGGCCTCGACAACTAGAAGGTTGCGGTGTTTGGCGGCATTATCGAAGTGTTTTTTTACCTTTTCGTTTTTTAAGTATAAACAATGTCAAATGGTGCATCCACGCCGAAGTTACTTTATGTAGAGCAGCATTTTGCAACATAAAACTTCACTAAATAA
Organism: Omphaloscelis lunosa; assembly: GCA_916610215.1. Classification (NCBI taxonomy): domain Eukaryota; kingdom Metazoa; phylum Arthropoda; class Insecta; order Lepidoptera; family Noctuidae; genus Omphaloscelis; species Omphaloscelis lunosa. The sequence continues at coordinate 4,943,480 of OU744271.1, forward strand.
CTTTTCGTTAACTTCTGTCGCCCACTAACACTTGCAAACGTTGCTCGACAAAAGTACCTTCGGTGTGTGGATGCACCTTAAGGCGAAAGCGCCAGGGTAGCCCGCGAAATTCAATTTTTTTTAGGTTTTTTGCAATTTGCTGGTCAGTATTAAGTTGTACGTTGATTAATATACGATTCGCGGCCGTAACAAATATGTATTTACAGAATTATAATCATTAAAGTCATCAACACAACTCTCTAAGACCACGTAAGTCCAAAGAATAACTGTTTCATGAAATCATCATTCTTTGAACTTACGTGGTCTTGGAGGGTTGTGTTGATGACTTTAATGATTATAATTCTGTAAATACATATTTGTTACGGCCGCGAATCATATTTTGATCGATGTAAAACTTAATACTGACCAGCAAATTGCAAAAAACGTAAGAAAATTTGAATTTCGCGGGCTACCTTAGCGCTTCCCCCTTAAGAAACGTTGGTGTCTCGTTCACTAGAAGCGATTTTCTTAGAATAGTCTTCCTCGTGTAAAAATAAGGTGGTGGCACTCCGGGAGTGCCAACAGAAGTGAAAACTTGAACAAGATCGCCTTGGTGGAAGAAAAATACTTGTATAGAACATTGGTCCGTAACCTTATGTAAATAAAGAGCACAATCGCGTTACCAAAAATGAGGTGTCGTCGTGTTGTCGAGAATGGTTTAGTCCCATCTCAAAAATGCTCAACGCGCCTAAAGAAGTTTTCACTTCAAAAAGCTAAGAGCCTACACACGTATGAAGATTATAAGCATATACATGCTTGATTCATCTCCGAGATACATACAGCGATAAATTTAAAGAGACGAATCTTATCCGATCGGTTAAAATTCTAACTGGACCAGATGCGTGCACAATTGCACATATACACGATATGATAGTATAGTAATCGAGGCGATCGATCTTGAGTCCGTAACAGAACAACCACATACGCTACGAATTTTGGTCAGGTATGACGGACCTGAAGGTGGAACTGACCACTCAGCCCATGTAGATAGCCTAGCCCATTGTATTTAATTGTGATTAATTAGCATCACACAGTTAGGGGCTCAGGCGAAAGAGCATACTTCGGATCATTGAAGGCCCGGACGGCCCGGAGTTCGGAAGGTCCTAAGAGATCCTCATCCTCATATGTGTAGATCCCCTACCTTCATAATAGGGATGACGACAAAATTTTTTTTTGTCCGTCTTGTAGATTATTTAAAAATAATTGGACACGTATTTTTTCTTTTTTTACGTAATCGAAAGATTACGGCGATACATTGAGTTAAATTGTGCCATGACGTCACGAGTATGTAGATTTTATACTTACTAGTGACGTAGTGACCCCACTCCCCAACTTTAACGGCTCGTGCAGACTAGCGCGACTTGTCGCGCGTCGCGACACCGGCAATTGTTTTACCCTGAAGTTTTCTTAGAAATCGTTTTATTAGTGTCGCGTCGCACTGTCTAGTCGCGCCGATCTGAACGACGCTTAATGCGTTTTATCAGATTATTTATTAATATGATAAAGCCAAAAAATAGGTGTCTAATATTTTTTTATTATCAGAATGATGGACTAAATAGAATTTCTTTTTTAATGCCCAGGCATCATGCTCATTAACTGAAATAAGATTTATATATATATCTTACCTCTGTATGTTTAGATTTTTGTTAGCTCGGTCATTGTTCGATCAAATCGTCAAATGGGCGCTGCAGAATACTTTCGGCGGATATCTCCTCGTAAACTTGAATATTTGTTCATAAACTATTTTGTATTGTTACAGCGCTGTGGGAAGAGCAAGAGGCGCCGGAATACGACATCGACACGGAGGACGAACGGTGGCTCAAACAGCAGCGGCATCCCGAGCTCACAGGTATAACTACATACGAGTATGTAAACACTTCTCTAATAACTATCCTTTGAATTTTCTGTTAGAAAACGTTGCCCCAATAACATTGACGATTTCAAAACTTCTTGATGTATTCTTCAACGGAGAACCTTGTTGAGTTCGGAAAAGAACGATGCCAAAACTATGTTTTGTCTTTAAGGGTATCTGCTTTAGCAGTGGGTTTTCTGGTACAGAACCCTGTAGGTCAGATAGGCAGTACCAGATGCGACCCCAACATAGTTGGGAAAAGATTAGGTGGATTGATAGATTGCTGCAATGTTTTACCTTTTTCTTTATGCGTGAGGGCTTAAGTTAATACGGGGCTGTTTTACCGCACCGATCAAGACCGACTATTCTTTAGGCTGAGTACAGACGAGCAGCACTTTGCTGTCGACAGAGCCAACTTCAGCTGTCGACAGAAGCAACTGCAATTGCCGCCATTGGTCGGCGTTTGCCGTCACAGTAAACGCCGACCAATGGCCACAGCTATAGTATGTGCGCAGCGCGCGCTCTGCCTTGTGCCCCTGGCTGGAGGCTTTGAGTGTAGCAGCTTAAGGCAACCACAGGATTGACCGGTTAAGTAGTCATGACGTCAGAGGTCAGCTACGAGATGGCCAACAGAAAAAAAAAAGCTCTGCCTTGTCAGTCGACTTCAAATAGACCTAGTGTTCACGCGTTAAAATGACGTCTCCCGCTACAATACTGTAGCAGTTGCTATTGTCGTCAGTAGCAGTTGCCTCTGTCAGCAGCTGAACTTTGCTCTGTCGACAGCTGAACTTGGCTCTGTCGACAGCTGAACTTGGCTCTGTCTACAGTAAAGTGCTGCACACCTATGATTTCCCTGGATAATCAATTGCTGTGACTAGACAAAATGAATACATGAATTCCATAACTGATCTTTAAACGATATGTCACTTGTTTATCGTTGATAAGATTCAGTTCATTTTTAGTTGCGTTTGCAGACCTAAATCGCATTTGTATGACCCGTGCAAACTGTAAGAATTGGTTCATTGTGTTCTGTCTTGAACTCTCGGTCTACTAACCTAGCGACGGCATCAATCTAGTAGTGCAATTTATCGTCATCATGTCATTTACTATGGCCTCGTTTTATTGGACGTAAAAGGTGACTTAAAAATGTCATTAGATCAGTCTGAGAACTGAGTACTTGATATTTCCGACTCAGGACATGGACGGTAGTAGCGAAAAGCAATTCCTTGATCACTACAGATTTCCAGATAGAGTATTCTTTATTAAGTATGCCATATAAATTACAGATAGATGTAAATGCTTGACAAATGGATTAGTAATCGCAGTTTGTTGGAATGGAAGCACGAGCAACACTCGGTAAAAACAGATGGTTATTTCTTCATTCATGATTTTAATTAAATCACTATATCTTTTGATTAGACGTTCCTGTTTATTTCCAGAGCTAAAGTTCGAACAGATGATGGATAAGCTAGAGAAGAGCTCGGGCCAAACGGTGGTGACCCTCAACGAGGCGAAACTGCTGCTCGAGAGGAACGACGACCTCGTCATCGCCGTGTACGACTACTGGCTCAACAAGCGGCTCAACACGGTGAGAGTAAGAACACAGCGAGAAAACGACAAAATCAGCCATGTGTACACGTCCTAATCGTGACCTCAAGGGCTATTTTTGTCTGCTCATTGCTTTTTTATTTTACTCTCGATCCCTCTTGACCTCGACCACGCCTGATGGAAAGCGATGGATGAGGAGTATATCATACTGACGATTAGCCAGCATTTTTCTAGCAAGGTGATCTGTGAATGTGCTCACCGCGGATGCGAAGCGAACTAACCGCGACTATGCGACGTATACGCCGCGTTTTCACAAAATTGTACAGGCAAACTATGTTCTTAATGTCCCTCGGCAAACTTCGTGTTTCGTCATTCGTCGGATTTCTATCAGTTGCCCTTTGCACTCGTTGCAGACTAGACGCTCTCAATCGACTTGGAAGTATATAGAGTTGTTAATACTCTTATAACTTAATGTAATTGATTTAAAAAATGGGAGGAAAGCCGCTAAAGTCGCAGGCACGACAGACAGGAAAATAGTTTCACAGCTCTATATAGTTCACACGGAAATTAAAACAAAACAACAATGAAGTACTTTGTTCTGAATTCAAATAATTGTACCCGATAAATCGAATAATTGATGGACATGAAAATTAGCATTCGTTTGTATTCGGAAATCCGATGATACTCGAGGGACATTAAAAAAATAGAAATACTGTTCACTGGCTTGTCTAATGCCCGTTTTAATGAATCCCTAAATAAAAGTGCACTGTTGGACTTTTATCTCTCAGCGCTAAGCCTAGAGTTGAAAATCCAACAGTGCACTTTTATTTAGGGATTCATTTAAGTGTGAAGATGGGAAAACGGGCATTAGTCTCTCTTGTACACTTACGTTACGCAAACGCGGCGAACACGTTGCGCAGCGAGTGCGTTGAACAATCACCTCGCTGATAACTCGCTTGGTAATCGCCTGTGTGATATAAGACCCTTAGTATATGATTTCAAACCGAAATACAGTAATGTTGCCAATGGCACTAATTCTCTATAAAGTAGACCACTGATCTACTGAAGAAGAAATGGCTGCTTGCATTCCAAGCAAACCAATAGAATCTAAACTCCGCTTCAGAGCTCCGCTCCTATTGATTAATATTGGCACAATTCTCCGCTCCGGAGTCTCACTCCGCTCAGTGGACAGACAACCATACGATGTATTTTCTCGTGTCAAGAAAACACGTCACCCACAGTGCAACCTATATTGATCGATCTACTTTTTAATAGAACAATTTATAATGTTACAGCAACACCCGCTGATCCTGTCGGTTAAAACGGAGAACAGGCCGGGCCAGTCGTCAAACAACCCCTACTTAGCGTTCAGGCGGCGGACAGAAAAGATGCAGACTAGGAAGAACAGGTGAGACACGATCTGCCATTGGCTTATACAATATCGCTCATAAGCATGTGACGGCAGCAAAAAAAAAGAAGGGGACAAAATTAAATAAAAAAAAAAAGAGTATATATTAAAAAACAAAAGTCTCAAGTCCTTAAAATCATTGGATAGGATTTTGAAAAAAAAAAAAAAAAAACTTTCCTTACACTAGGAATTTCAAATTCAATTCTAGGAAATTAAAGATTTAAAGTTAATTTCTCCTTTTGACAGTTAATTTTCGACAATATTTCATGAATATTCAGAAAAAAATAAAAAATATCTTGTTTGGGAGTCTGACGTATCTTGTTTGGGAGCCTGACGTAAGACCCATAATCAAATCAAAAATCATTTATTCTAACTAGGTTGAGAATCAGCACTTCAAAAATATATAAGACAGCCCTCCAAAACGCCCACCCTTCACCACTTCCTAGTGCTTGAGCTGGGAAGAAGTGGCGCAACTAACTCCCCACCAGCACAGCTGTTTATTCAGTTGGAATAACTTGATTCTATCCAATAGTATGCAAAATAATTTACATTATGCAAAACAAAACATTAGCCCGCGCAATTCAAATTTTCTTACGTTTTTGCAATCTGCAGGTCAGTGTCAGGTTACATCTTGATCAAAATATGATTTGCGGCCATTAAAAATATGTATTTACAGATTTATAATCATTAATACTTCTTTCTAAGTTAGATAGAATTGGTCTCAAATGTCATGATTTCATGAGAAAGTCTTTCAATAAACCCATTCAAGAAAATTCGAATTTCGCGGGCTAGTTTTGCGAATTCATCTTAACTAAAACGAGTCCTCGAAAATATTGTAGTCTGCATAAAGTCGACAATTCTTGATCAGTTCTAGAAGTAAACCCTAGGTGAGACGGTTTCGTGCATGAATTCGATCAAGCGAAATGGACGCTCGCTTGTCCAATTTTAAATGGTCGATCCATTTATGGCTACCTACAAACAAACTCGGTTTTAGAAAATCAAGCAATGTCACCAGAACGCAAGGGTTCTGGCTGACATTGCTTGGAGCAAACCAAACAAACTTGTCTTCCTAGGTAACTGATTTCAATGCCCGATCATTTTACAAACAATTCCTCAATAAAATTCCAGAAAAAACGACGAGAGCTCATACGAGAAGATGCTGAAACTCCGGCGGGATCTAGCGCGAGCGCTCACCCTACTCGAGCTGGTCGCGCGGCGAGAGAGCGCCAAGCGAGAGCTCGTGCGGCTGACGGCGCTCATCGCAGAGCGACGGTACGCCGCCGGGGACTTCGCTAACCAGCTGCTACCGGACCCACCGCCCAGGTATGAAAAAAGCATTTTAGTAAGGTAAAAAACTTGTTGGGCGAGACTTGAAAAGGCTCCTCAGCGTCAGCCTAGCCTTTTCCCAGCTATGTTGGGGTTGGCTTCCAATCTAATTAGCTGCTACCGGGACTCACCGCTCAGGTATACGAGAAAAAGTATTATTTAATACAGGATGCAGGGACATCAACGCGAAAACTATTACCATGGATTCAGTATATGATTCTGAACCCCCCCTGCGTTGAAATTTTTCGTCGGTTATTTTAAAAATATCTGCTGTTTCATAGAAAAGTGCAATACCTACGCGGTCAACATGTATGGAACAGACGATTCTTTTTTTTAAACCGACGAAAAATTTCAACGCAGGTGGGTTCAGAATCATGTACTGAATCCATGGTAACAGTTTTTGCGTCGATGTCTCTGCCATCCTGTATACAGTTAAAACTGGATAAGCGAGAAAACTATAAATGAGACTAATTGCCAGGTCGCGTCATTTTAACCCTCTTAGTGAGAAACGGAAATCTCTATAAGAGAAAGTCGTTTTTCACTCGTGCACCTCTATAACTGAGACTGCTAATTGCCTGTAATTTAACATCTGCTATTTATGACTCATTCTTAAATTACGTGGAAATAACATTGTTTTTGTTCTTCTCAACGTTTCCCAACCAGACTCAACCTCTATAAGTGAGAAAGGTTACTCCTGTACCTCTAAAAGCTAGAAACTTGAGTTAGTGAAAAACTTCTATAAGCGACTGCTGTTCCGCGCCTTAGGAATACGCTACGAGGCGGGGGGGAGGGGCAGCGTTGACCAATGAGCGGCAGGACGGGGTGAGCGTTGACGAATGAGCGGCCTGCACTGCCCCCCCCTGTCTGGCCGCCCACATACTTAAGTTTAAGGCGCGGAACAGTGGTCTCGGTCAAACTATAGTCTGGGACTGGTTACAGATGACAAACTTGGAAACTATGTTACATCCACTAAGGCTCAAATATTATAAGCTAAATGATGTGTATGTCTCGTTCCAGGCCCGTGTACACGGCGGCCCCGCTGACGTCGTCGTTCCGGCGCGAGGCGTACGTGCCGCACTACCCGCCGCGCCCGCCGCCCACGCCCGTCGACCAGCCCAGACAGGTACCACATTACAACAATATTCATTTATACTAAGGCTTACGACTGTTAGGATAATGTCTTCGCACTGAGCGTAGGAGATCGTTAGATGTGGCGCTAACGCCAGGTTTGAAGGCATCCATACACATGAGTTAAAAATGAACACGAAACCAAGCTTCATACACGTGCGTGGTGAGACAGCACGTCCTTAATATGAAATAGATCTTATTTAAATCAACAGTTGGCATAATGAAGAACTTGGCCATAACACGGACACTCCTCATTTTAGGTATGAAGCTACAAGTAGGAACGCGGCGGGCTCGACTTGTCGAATTCAGTGGGCGTAACGTAATCACAAGATATGAGAGTTACGCGATAGAGGTAACTTCTAGGTGAATATAAGTGTAGGTAATTAGCGCTGTGCGACCTGAATTGCACTTTATTGTGTCGTAGTAAAAGTCGCTTTTTATTTAAACGATTTTGCGGAGTGAACCATCTGTACTAATCTGTGATCATAGCTAGAAGCTTGTCACTCTTCATTCTTCGTTGTTAATGGCGATGCCAAAAATAATTTCAACTATTAATTGACTCAAGGTCAAATTAAATTAGTAAGCAAAACTTCACTGCCGTGATGGCTATCATAAAAATAAAATGCTGTTCGTTAGTAAGCGCATTAATCCAAAGCGGCTGGATCGATTTGGCAAATTTTCGTTTTAAAATGTTCGTGTTATCCGAATCAGGTTCTTATAGAAAGATTTTTTATTTAAATATGCCTGAAAAATCTTTCTATGGGAATTTTGCACTAATTATTGAAAGCATAGGACGTCTGTCGGGTTAGCTAGTAAGGACTATTTTTGCTTGCAACGCTCGGCCGCTATAGTATCGCTTACCTACGAAAAAGAGGGTCGTGTGCACGGGATTTTGTTTTCAAATTAGTTAGAATTTGAAGCATTAAGGGCGGGTTTCGCTTTTCAAGTGTTTGAAGTTTACCTTTCGTACCACGATTGTATTCAAAATACAAAAATCATTTATTCAAACTAGGCTGAAAATCAGCACTTTTCGAACGTCAAAATTACATAAGACAGTCTCCCAAAACGCCCACCCTTCACCACTTCCTAGTGCCTTTAGCTGGGAAGAAGAAGTGGCGCAACAAACTCCCCACCAGCACAGCTGTCTGTTCAAGTTAGAAAAAAAAAAAATTCTATGCAAGTATGAAGCTTGGTTCCTGTTTATTACTTACTGTTGACATATCTACTCGGTTTCAAGAAACAGGTTCTTGATTAATCTGCTGTCCAATGTAGCTGACGAGCAATATAAAAAACCCACTTGCAAAGTGCCAAAATAATCTAAATATCTCGTAAACCTCACAAACAATTTTAAAACAGTTTTATAAAGGGTGGCAGGGACATTGACGCGAAAACTGTTACCATGGATTCAGTACATGATTCTGATATACACTGCGGTGAAATTTTTCGTCAGTTATTTTATTTTAAAAAATCCGCTGTTCCATACATTTTTTCCGCGTAAGTATTGCACTTTTTTTATGAAACGGCAGATTTAAAAAAAATAACCGACCAAAAATTTCATCGCAAGGGGATTCAGAATCATGTACTGAATCCATGGTAACAGTTTTCGCGTCGATGTCCCTGCCGACCTGTAAGTGTTTTTTAAGCGCTATTAAAAACATTAGAATGTTGCTTTTCACTTCAAGAAGCTATGTGGCTTTTTTATATTGCTCGTCAGTGTTGTGATTGGTCGACAAACAACAGCTAGCAATCACAGAAGTTCTTTGAAGAAGCGTTCAGAAACCAGTAGAAGGAAGTGGGACATCTTTCTCATTGTATCAGTGAGGAGAGGGAATAAAAAAAACGAAAAATTTAGGCAGGAATAATCTATCAATTTTAAATGTTGTTAGAAACTAAAGAGACAATCCAACTACTGAGGCAATTTGTATGTATGGGTGTTTGTCTCGTTAAGTTAAAATTATGATTATATTTAGTAGCTCTATGTACAGAATGGCCCACGTTTTTTACATGAACAGTTATGTACAGTCCTATTTTCTTAATGTCCCTCGGCAATCATCGCATTTCCGAATAAAAACGAATGCTAATTTCCATGTCCATCATTTAATAGATTTATCGTGCGTAATAATTTGAATTCAGAACTAAGTACTTTAATAGTTGTTTTGTTTTGATTTCCATGTGAACTATATAGAGCTGTAAAACTATTTTCATGCCTGCAACTTTAGCAGCCCTCTTCCCATTTTTTTTAATACATTAAATTAAAAAACGTATTAACAACTCTATGTACTTTCAAGTCGATTGAGAGCGTCCGGTCTGCACCAAGTGCAAAGGGCAACTGATAGAAATTCGACAACTGACAAAACACGAAGTTTGCCAAAGGACATTAAGAAAATAGTTATACTACATTAGACAGTAGTTTCATTGGTTAATTGAAAATGAACTAAATCACAATTAAAATAGAGTTCAAAATATCATGCAAGAAACAATTCCTTATAACGCGTACCCGCGTATGCTAATTTGAACTCTATTTCAGTTGAGATGCGATTGATTTTCTATTTATTCATTAAAAATGACTCTCATCATTTTGCTCCTCTGTCTGTGCCAATTAAACCTGGACCATTGTTTTTACGAGAGCTTTCCAAAACTCGCGAACAATACCACCTAAGATAAAAGTGTCCAAATAGCAAAAAAAAACAACATTTTGACACTGAAAATAAGCGAGTAAGATATCATGATGGTCTGTTGCCTTACAGCGAGAAAAGCGTCCGTACAAGAGACGGAAACACAGGCATCCCGTCGTCGGCTCCGTGCAGGGGCTGCGAGGTACGTATCTTTCTAAACTGCCTTCGCGATTTAGTTTCCAAACACGTAAACAATAAGTGTCTTACTTTAAAAACTTTGGCACTTGTTCGACGAGTGTCTAGTATAGTTAATTGATTCAGGCGTGACCTTGCGGAAATCCATTATAAAATGATGATGTGGATATATTTAGTAACCTGTTCCGCTTAGCTATTTCTAAAGAGTCTTAAAAAGACCATGGAAGAAATCGATACGTGTGTCACCTCTCAACGAGGCATCCTCAGGATGACGATTGACTTGTCGCGAACTCGAACACGGCGTGTTGCTACAACAAGCACTGAGCGCAGACAGTCTGCGCTCAGTGCTTGGTCGATTTCTTTCAGGGTCTTCTTAAGACTCTCTAGAAATAGCTAAGCGGAACAGGTTACTAAATATATCCACATCATCATTTTTTTCGAGTGTCTAATGTCAATCTTACGTTAAATTTTATAAATGTCATGTTTTAAAGGTGATTAGCCTAAACAACTGATAAACACGGTTTTGTAGTAGTAAGGTAAGTGTTTTTGGAAAGACAACTTTAATACCCACTCATAAACTTGAGTTTGCACTACAAATTATGACTTTTCAATTATACTGCTAGTCATTTTGATATCAACTTAATTTACAGTGCCATAAAGTTGATTATGTATGTATGTATTAAGTTGATATCCGTTTAAGTCGTAATAACTTCAATTGGAAACAAGGATTTGAATAGACTGTATACGCGAACTATAAAGATGGCTTTCAACGGCCCGTAATATCAGAACTTGAACACTAGAGTTTGGCAAACGAAACTGATAAAGCGCGGCTAAATTTGCCGCGCTTTATATCAGCATAGCAACCCCAAAATTTGTATGACATACCTGGAATAACCTAATTTGATACTTTAGAATTATTTGTTTAAAATCATGCTACCTATTATGTTCCAGACGTTTCTTTATATTTCGAAAAATCAGTTTATTTCGTCTATTATACGACTTAAGGCTCTTACAAACAGGCGCGACACGCGAAGCGACACAAAGACACCGCCCGTCGCGCGACGAGCGGTGTCTTTGTGTCGCGTCGCGTGTCGCGCCTGTTTGAAAGACCCTTTATTATGCAGCAATTCGAATGTGAAAAAAAAAACAACAATATTCTGTATAATAATTTAGGTTAATATTCACTTCCATTATCATAATCTGAATGTAAAACTTTCTTGTGATAAGATTCATTAGAGTCATTGTTTTGTCATTTTTGAGTTAGTAAAGACTGCCACGTTAGTCTAGTGGTCGCAAGCGCTACTGCTGACCATGAGGTCCTGGGTTCGATTCCCGGGTCGGGCAAAGTGTTATTGGGTTTTCCATCTGGAATTTCACAGTAACAACCCGGAGTCTGGATTTGTGCCCGGTTGATGACAAAACCTCGCCCCCTATTACATGGGACTTAAACATAACTGGCGAAATGTGGGTGTACTATACGTACACCTCTGCCTAACCCTTCGGGGATTACAGGTGTGATGTTATGTTATATTAAATGCTGTATCAAAATCACAACAAGAAATCAACAACACTCCATTTTGTTTTGGCAAATTGAGGCTGACATTAGTTTAGGCTTGCGATATAAAAACTTTGCAAAAAATTCGAGTGTCTACTTTCATTTGCCAGACTCTATTCTGTATCAATCAGATTTCATACAAAAGGGAATTAGTATAAAGTAACATAAAATGTCTAAATTCCGAAGGTTTCAACTTTGATATCTCACCAGTATTTTTAACAATATTCGTCTGAATAACTGCACAATGGGTATTTGATGCGCGAAGGTACTATGGCGTTCCTGTGTCGTGAGGTCAGAGGCTAACAACTTCGCCATTTTTAGAGATATTAAAAAAAAAACAGAAACCTAGAAAAAAAATAAAGAGACTAAATTTTTTTTAATGTCTCTCACAAATGGCGAAGTTGTTAGCATCTGATGTCACAACACAGGAACGCCATAGTAACTTCGCGCGATTCAGTACGTGACAAGGACAGAAGAATAATTTATTTAAAAAGCGTGTTTTGCATTTAAAATGTGGTTTAAGTTATAAATCGAATGAACCCCAAGATTTGCACTAGCCCCTGGAGCCTCATGTTTGTTTCATGGGGCTACAGAGGCCATTGTATATCAAGGAGTAGACCGGGTGGCGCGGTACTGGTAAGGAAGACGTGCCCTTAGGATATGGAAGGATTTGCGAGCCGTACCGGATATGCATCGTAAATGGGTTTTTTAAAGTTACATCTATAAAAATCAATTAGTGCGTTAGTCCCGCAAAAAATCGAAAATGGCCCGACCGATTGTGATGAAACTTTGGTAAGTTTTTGTGTGCGTGCCGGAGAAAGAAAAAAAGGCTGCAACGCATTCCGGGTATTAGCTAGTCTTTGATATAATCAATTGATTTATATTTTTGATACTGGTCAAATATCCTATTGTAATTCAGAAATCTTCGACGAAAACCGATGTTATTAAATAACCTCACCTGTGAAAATTAAAAACATATTTAAGGTGATTTAAAATTAGGCAATTTTGACTACAATTGACCATCCACGATCGCGTAACAAGGGGTAAGGGGTCCATAGTAAACTCATCTCGAATTAAAACTTCTAATCTAATATAAAATAATAGTTTGTGTTTCCCGTATCAATCTCTTGTACTGGACACTGTCCTATCCATAAGATATCTCTTATACGACAGTATTGTAGGTATATCAGCTAACATCCCTAGAAAATGGATGTCTTGCCAAACGATTATCACTTTTAAAAGCAAGACGGTAGGAGTTAAATTACTATTATCCCTAGGTATGCTAAATGGGAGAATATTCGTGTTGAAAATGAACAGTAGCGTGTAGACGCGACCTTTACTTGTCACTAATAGGTATACATTTAGCAATTTGTAAAAGTAATTTTCTCTTACTGTATCGATTGTAATTTTATGTTGTAATAACCAGGGACCGAAACCGGTATTATCAATACGGGTATTTTTTTGTTTACTACGTTTATATATTTTACAGGTATATTTAAAGGTTACCTTAAATTTAATACAAGCAGCATCAATACCGGTTATCGAAAAAAAAAACTCTATCTTGTACTCTCCGTCGGCATTAGTCAGAGAGTGCGCATCGCCTTTGTGTGAGTAACCGGTATTAAAACTGTAACCTAAATGAGGTAACAACATGTTTCTCCTTCTTGGTTACCCAGATAAACAAAATTATTCGATACCTGTACCATAATTTATAAAGGATTTCGGTCCCTAGAGCCATACTTATATTATTATTTATTTATTAAAACTTTATGCACAAGTAAGTAATACTGTACAAAGACGGACTATTTACAAGTGATACGCGCGCGAATACTCGATCCTCGCGTGTATATGTCACTTATTCGGAAAACTGGAAAGCGCCCTCTGTCGGCGCGACCACGCGTTCATGCTCACCGAACAAATAGTGACATTTGAGAGATATTTACTATAACTTTTAAATATGACGCAGCTTGAGTAATTTTCTACAGGCCAAAATAGGTCAAAGTTAAAATCTAAAATTTTATTTTATATTAAAACTAGCTACCCGGTCCGGCTTCGCACGGGTAGCATTAAGAACTTATTTACGGCGCACCTAACTACCTACCCTACCTACCCTACCTAACTACCCTACCTAACTACCCTACCTACCTACCCTACTTACCCTACCTATCCTACCTACCTACCCTACCTAAAACCTCACGGAGCCCGAGACCTTTCCAACGAATGCAAAACCGTGGAAATCGGTTCGTGCGTCCTGGAGTTATAGCGTCAGGAAGGAAAACCCGACTTATTTTTATATAGTAGAATATTCGGGCTCGTCTTCAAAAATGTTCATAACAACACGAGTATTCGTTCCTAAGTATCTCTCATCAATAACAACTCACACATATCCATAGACTCGGGGGTGTATACTTCTTCGGAGGAAGAGGGAAGCGGCCGAGCCGAGGCCGCCACGCCGCCTGACGACGGCCCCTTCGCCTTCCGACGCAAGCCCGGATGTTATTATGAAATGGTGAGTGGCTTTATCGATGCTACATTTCTGTGTCATGTTTTGGTAATTTTCAAAAACGAATGCTTGCTCGGCAATCTCCTTAATAAGAAAATATTGTTTCGAAATTTCATTGTTTATAGAATTACTATTGTGATGTACTACAGTTCGTGCCAATAAAGATGAGACTTGACACACCACGTGGTTTGACTTGCGCAGTAGACGATTTATGGGTCTCTTTAGCGGTATGAAGTCTGCGCCGGGGCGTCATCGGGGCGGCGGAAGGAGCGGCGGGAGGCGCGGTCAAGTCTCATCTTTCGTGGCGCGTATTGTACCACATTACAAAATTATAAATGTACTCTGGAGGAATGAAAAGGTTAAAATTTATTTGCCCTTTTTACGTGCATGGGACCCGCAACAACAAATGTTGCTGGAAACAATGTTGCGTTACTTTTAGCGCGTTAATAATCCCTAAACTTATATTTTATTGTTTATTTTATTTAGTTTAATTTTTTACTCTTCTATTGGGATATTATTTTGTGTCCGTAAGTGTGTCCGTGGTGTGGTATCACAGCGGGCCCTATCAGAATACCAGCGCTGCGGTATTTGTTTTTTTCAAATATCGCAGCATTATGCTGAGGTAGGGGGCTTTTTGGCCTCGCACAGGTCTTCTTTCTTGTTTACAATTTTTTTTTTTAGTTTAATGTTTTTCTGAAATTGTTATTGTTTGTATAATTTTCTTAGTTTTAATGTTGCATTTCCTGTGCGACCTGTGCGTGTCCCAAATAAAAATATTTTCTTTTACTTTATGGTGAAAGCCACAGGATAGCTCGCAAAATACAAAATCTTGTTACGGTTTTTCCAATTTACAGGTCAGTGTATGTCGATCAAAATATGAAACGTAAATAAAATAGAATTTAGTGGACTACCCTGTCGCTTTCGACATGGTTCTTTTTTGCAGCAATACAAGGCTTGGATACCGGTTAAATTTTCAAACCGTTTTTATGTACCTGACGCAAAAACCTTCAAAATCGTTTTTTTTTACCGGTTTTGGTGGAGTCTTTACACAAAGGTTTTTTCGGATTAAACGGTTTAGAGTAATATTAACCTGTTTTTTGTTTAGTTTTTATTCAGCGCGGCATCCTCACAAGTAGTCACATGTTGCAACGCGTTTACCGACATGCCTCTCGCCGGTTAATTAAAATTAAAATAAAGTTCTTAAAACGTTCACGTTCTTAAGAAAAGTTCGAAGTAAAACCCAAATAAACCGGTTTCGGTATTTTTTAAACCAGTTCCGAGCTTTGTAGCAATATGTTTCCAGCATCTCAAAATATATTGTTGAGAATATTTGGAGCTTTTCGTTTCACATGAAAACGGGTCTGTAATTCTTGTACAGTACAATACCTTAGTTCCGAGTGCCATACTTATAATTTTCTGTGTGTGATTTAGTAATTATTATTTGTAGCCCACATCAACGCTGTACGGCGATCCCCTGGACCCGGATGATCCTTCCAAGGACGGAATGTTTGAGCACGAGGTTGATGAGAGATATAGGTAAGTGAACAGAATCATCATTCCTTATGAACTAAAAGCATTTATTTCAAGGTATTTCAGGCACTTTGAATTGACAAGGGTCGGTCAGGTATAGTTTGATCGAGACCGTTGTTCCGCATCTTAGCAATGCACGGTGAGGTAGAGTTGACGAATGAGCGGTGGCGGGGAGCGGCTTGTATTGCCCCCCCTCCCCTGTCTCGCCGCATACATTTCTAAGGCGCGGTATAGCGGTCCCGGTCAAACTATAGTTAAAAAGCGGATTAAATTTAAGATTCATAGTCTTCATTCAACTTGAAGACAATTTTTACTAGAGAGATTTTATCTTCCATACACAATAATTTATTGCTATCCACAATATGTAATTTGGTGGTACTTTAAAATTTTATGAGATCGTCATAAACCTTGTTGGGACAGTGTAGTAGTAATCGTTATGATTGGTCCCAATCGGTTGGTAGCACATAATACAAGATGTATTTATTCTTATTTGTATTGCATGTCGATTTGATTCCTGACTTTTGAAGAACCTATGAATGCAGTTGCATTTATTTAAGAAAAAATAAGGAATATTTCTCTAGAGCAAAATTTATTTTGCTGTGCGCTCTGTACAACGTGCTGGATTGTGTCACTCGTCGTTTGCCGGTAGCAAACGACGAGTGACACAATCTAGTCTAGTTCTAGTTTCTGTAGCCGGAAAAATTTCGCTACCTATGTTTTATTCGTTTATTTTCTTAGAATTTTCGCATGTTTTAACATAATATTTTTTCCCTAGGTACACGCTGACGTCCCTCCGGGGCGGCGGCGCGCGCTGCGTGGGCTTCGCGCGGCGGCGCGCGTGCCGCGGCGGGCGCGTGGCGCTGGACCGCACGCGCACGCGCCTGCACGACCTGTTCACCAGCCTGCCCTTCAGCTTCCCCGCCTCCGACCACTACCGCCGCCAGAAGGACGAGGAGGTAACGTGTCACATGTTCACGTTTACTACAGACTGCTAAACTTGAGCCGGTCTATTTTAGAAAAATCTCCCCGAGAAGTCTTAGGGGAAGTGAACTATCATTCCATCTAAGGCACATGTCCCGCCGCCGACAAGGAAGCGACTAACTATCGACTATTTTCTCTCTTAAGGGCCTATAGTACCTCAAATGGCTTAGCATGGTCCTCCGTTATATCGAAAATACTGAAGCATTAATTTTAAAATAAATATATGTTAAAGTTAAGGATTTATTTATTTATTTAAAATTTTTCACACTCAAAACGGTACAAAGGCGGACTTAATGCCTTAGGCATTCTCTACGAGTCAACCAAAGGTGGTGAAGAGATTGGATGGCAGGAGCTCTGTTTAAGAGGAACAAAGAAAAAATTATTAAAAATATATCATTAAAAAAAATTAGGTCGGAACAACAGTACATAAAAAAGATTAATTTTAAGTACTATGTTAACAAAAACACAATTCCATACAATTTTCTCGGTAGAAAAAATTCCAAAGTTACCCCCAAACCGAAAAATAAACCACTGGTATTAAAAAAAATACTTCAAATTAGATCATTAAACTTTGCATAATAACTGAACTAACTATAAAGCAGCGACTATATTATTTATTTTTTATTTAATTATCATTATTTTCGCCGTATCAAGCAATTACCTAAATTATTGACGCCTCAGAGCCGCTAGCAACCTTCTCCGTCTCGCTCTGACTCAGTCCGTGAGCAGTATGGTCCGAGCGAGGTAAAAAGTGAATTTGAGCTGAGGTTGTATGTATGGGCTCTTGCGGAAGCCCACGAAATTAAAATGTTCTTACGTTTTTTAGCAATTTGCAAGTCAGTAACCAATATATACTTCTATTTTCCCATTATCTGAGAAGCAATTCTCCATTCTTGTGTCTCAATAGGACATTTACCTACATTTTTGACAAGTTTTTGAATTAAAATCTTCTTACGTTTTTTAGCAATTTGCAAGTCAGTAACCAATATATACTTCTATTTTCCCATTATCTGAGAAGCAATTCTCCATTCTTGTGTCTCAATAGGACATTTACCTACATTTTTGACAAGTTTTTGACATTGATTATCGTTGAAATAAATTTACAATTTCAGTTTAAACGTTAGTACGAGACTTGACTTTCTGAGTTCTGACCTCCATAGCCCATAACCCCTAGGCTATGGGCTATAATGGGTTCCTGCAATACAATACTCCTTGTTAATACTGGTGTTCAGACTGTCAACTTCTGACTGATAACTATAAAAGATCTTAATCTTAAGGCGAAAGCGCCAGGGTAGCCCGCGAAATTCATTTTTTTTTAGGTTTTTTGCAATTTGCTGGTCAGTATTAAGTTGTACGTTGATTAATATACGATTCGCGGCCGTAACAAATATGTATTTACAGAATTATAATCATTAAAGTCATCAACACAACTCTCTAAGACCACGTAAGTCCAAAGAATAACTGTTTCATGAAATCATCATTCTTTGGACTTACGTGGTCTTGGAGAGTTCTGTTGATGACTTTAATGATTATAATTCTATAAATACATATTTGTTACGGCCGCGAATCATATTTTGATCGATGTACAACTTAATACTGACCAGCAAATTGCAAAAAACGTAAGAAAATTTGAATTTCGCGGGCTACCTTAGCGCTTCCCCCTTAAGACACTACATTGTATCATTTAGTTTTTGTGCACTAGGTAAAAATGTATTAATCAACTAATGATTACTGGCTGCCAAAGCCAATAACGAGTTAACTTATTTCTTGTTCAAAGTCGAAATTATGATACCACTATTTAATTCTATTAATATTCTATTATTTATTTGTATTAGTTGGTCTAGTAGTCGCAAGTGCTACTGTTGAGTATGAGGTCCTGGGTTCGATTCCCGGGTCGCGCAAACTGTTATTGAGTTTTTCCATCTGGAATTTCTCAGTAACAGCCCGGAGTCTGGATTTGTGACCGGTTGATGGCAATAGGCTCGCCCCCTATTACATGGGACTTAAACATAATTGGCGAAATGTGGGTGTACTATAGGTATAATAAAAAATAATTTTAAAGCATATAATTTTCTCTTAATTCCAGGTGGAACTCGAAACAAAGGCTCATAGAACTCCAAAGGAAATGTCCAGGGACTACCACACAAGCGGCAAATACCCATGGCGACACGCGTTCAGAAAACACCTCTCCCGAAACCCAGACCTCTGGACAACCACCGACGAAATCAAGCCATCCGACATCAAACAGGAACCAACCGATAAATCTGACAGATCGGACGTCCTACCCAACCTTACTGACAGATCGGATCTACCTGACGTTATTCAAGACAGTGTTAAAAGTGATATTAGATTAAGTGCGAGGACTTTAGACGGAGTAGTGAGAGATAATTTGGAAAGGGTCATGAGGAAGCGGTCTTGGAGTGGCTGTTCGGATAGCAGTTATGATTCGGATGAGAGTTTGCAGCCTGTGGAGAAGGAGTTTGAACAGTTTATCAATGAGGTTAATAAAAAATGGTGAGTGTGTTTTCATTTATAATCTGTATTAGCCAACTGCCACGAGTAATTAATGAGATACTTAAATGGACGTGTAAAAAACCCTGGGCAGGAAACCACGTCCACCTTGCTGAGTGAGATCCCAACTAATATTATAAATCCGAAATTGAGTTTATCTGTTACGTTTCTACGCTAAAATGGCTGAACGGATTTGGAAGAAATTTGGCACATGGGTAGACCATGACCTAGGTTAGCACATAGGGTACTTTTTATCCCGATATTCTCATGGGATCGAGGCTTATGTGGGTAAAACCGCGAGGCGCAGCTGGTATTCTTATATTATACATTGTTCGTAACGATCTGAGAAAAATCTTTATTATATGGTACCGCTTTGGGTACTACATGCACGATTTATGGTTTTTGTGCAAATAATGGTCTAGCAGTCACAAGCGTGACTGCTAGACCACTATTTGCACAAAATCACGGGATCTTTTTTTTTTTTGGTGGGAAATCATCAAATAACTTCGGGAGGGCGTGTCAGACTCTTACTGACTAAAACCCTCCCGTGTACCTTCGGTTGCCCTGTCGCCGGGGGCCACGATCTCCCTTTCGGTTTTCTTCGCCCCCCCGGCAGGCATCGGCCCTAGCGGACCCCGTCGATTCTGCTGACATCTCTTTGAGGCGCGCGTGGAACACAACGCGTCGTCGACCCGGGCCTGGTCCTTATCGGACTAATCACGGGGGGCCTGGGTTCGATTTCAGAGTCGGAAAAAATATATTTTTCTGTAGCATCCTGGAGTCTGGTAGCTTCCAGTTTATGGCAATAGGCTCGCCCCAATTTAATTTAACTTTACAACATAGCTGGCTAAATGTGGGTGTATCTACTATACAGGTCTGCTTAGTCTTCATGTATAGCAGGCGTAATTATGTGCGTGTTGCCATAAGCAGACGGAGGGATACTTTCTCCCCAACAATACAATTCGCTTCACATAACTTTGCTGCTTTGAAATCGGCTACAAATGACTGCGCAGTAGTCAATCTTACTTACAAAACCGTAGCGCGCGTAGCCTAGCTTCAGAGCGGCAAACTAATTTAACGCGAACTGTGTCTTTGAAATATTTTTCTACTATTTCCCTTACAATAATCGCAAATTTTTCATTACAGGTTACATTTCCGGCCAAAAACACCGCCGCCGTCGCCCCCTCACGCTGACGCACACGACGACCAATTCCCCGTCGCTCTCGACACCCCGATCTCTGTAGAGCTGAGAGCGGCCGAGACACCGCTCTCGGACACCCTAGACACCTTCACTACCTCAGAATTTACTCTCGGAGAGTTGTATCCGGATCTGAACGCGGACGTTGATAATATTAGCAACAGTCTGGATATTAGCGGCGATGATTTGCTGACTGAGAATTTTACGGGTGAGTTTTGTTTTTTTTTTTTTTTAATTCATTTCATACAAATTTAAGATTTTATTATTGTTCTCTTCCAACATATAGTTTGCCCATAAAACATGAAAACGTAACTTTCGTTATGTTTTACATAATGTTTTTGATGATATTTTTGCCTCTAGGGGGGATTTTTGCCTCCTGGTGTCCTGAAATACAAGTCAGTTTAGGCACCAGTCTCCCACAAATGAACATTGTCCTACATCATAATTATTTTTTCCGTTTTTAAGTTATAGTTAATAAGTGTTATTTGTGGAAGAAAAATAAACATTTTTATTATTTATTTATTATTATAATCTACCATTTCTCTCCATTCCAGGTCTGACAGAAGCGCAAGTAGAAAGCATACTCTCAGAGACGGACCTCAAGGCTCTAGCGGACGAAGACGACAAAAAGATCGCGATCACCGACGATATACTGGACGAGCTCGTCAACAACGTGGACGCTAAGGATTCTTTTTTATTGCACGGCCAGAGTTCGGACGGGCGTGCCGACTCTGGCCCGAGGAAGAGAAAGGTACCTAGGGATACCTGTTTTGTACATATTTCGTTATAGTCTTGAATTCTTGTATAATGTGAATATAGTAATGAATCCGGTGACGCCCTAAGCCGAGGCTCGTACCCCACAGAGGGTGCCCTTAGCGAGCGTTCACCTAGCTTTTTAGCTTAGTTTGTATGTCCCTGGCTGGAGGCTTTGTGTGTAGCAGCTTAAGGCAACCACAGGATTGACCGGTGAAATAGTCATGACCTCAGAGGTCAGCTATGAGATGCCCCACAGAAAAAAAAATGATAACTTATTTCTTGTTCAAAGTCGAAATTATGATATCACTATTTAATTCTATTATTATTATTTAATTCTTTTATTTATTATTATATTTTATTGACTGCCTCGTTGGTCTAGTGGTCGCAAGCGCTACTGCTGAGCATGAGGTCCTGGGTTCGATTCCCGGGTCGGGCAAAGTGTTATTGGGTTTTTCTATCTGAAATTTCTCAGTTGCCTGGAGTCTGGATTTGTGCCCGGTTGATGGCAATAGGCTCGCCCCCTATTACATGGGACTTAAAATATAACTGGCGAAATGTGGGTGAACCTACTACAGGGACACCCCTGCCCTACCTTTCGGGGAAACAAGGCGTGATGTTATGTTTATGTGTCTTGAATTAGTTGCCAATCGATATGAAAAGTTAAAATGAAATAGACATTAGTAAAATAAGTGATTCTCCCGCTTTGAATGGGGCCAAAACGACTATAGTAGGTTGAGGCCAAACGAGCGTAAATACTGCTGCACTAAATGAGTCGCGTAATTAAAGTTTGAATGAAATTCCACAAATTGACAACTCATTTGCGTCATCGTGTGGCACAAACCGAACTTTTGTATGTGAATACTATGTAAGTTACGCGACTCACAATTCACAAAATTACGCTCGTTTGGCGTCATTCTTAGAGCCTACAAATCAGGTGCGTAAGGTACGCCAAATTTAGCCGTTTCCTTTTTTTTTTTTTCTATGATTTATCCATTCGACAGCTTTTATACCAATCTACACGGTCTTCATATGATCTGACCAAACTTATGTCTGGACTTTAAAAGAGACTGTGACCTCTGAGTTTGTTTCGGCCTTTCTTCTCAGAGTAGTCAGATAGGAAACGCCGACCTCATCTAGTTTTTAAAATATAATTGATGTGTAAAAGTGTTTGTACAAACCTACTGACAGAAATAAAATCATTTATCATAATTTTCTATACGACAAACCGCCAAGTTTATCTGATGCGCCATCTACCAGATAAATATATAAAATTATCTGTCAGA
Source organism: Omphaloscelis lunosa (assembly GCA_916610215.1). Classification (NCBI taxonomy): domain Eukaryota; kingdom Metazoa; phylum Arthropoda; class Insecta; order Lepidoptera; family Noctuidae; genus Omphaloscelis; species Omphaloscelis lunosa. The sequence goes on from OU744271.1 coordinate 4,965,908, forward strand.
TAAGAGTCGTACGTAGATTGTAAAACAGGCAACAACAACGCCATATTTGAACACATATTTTATTTTCCAGGCGGACGCGTTCGGTTCGACCGTCGTAAATGTAACGAACGCGGATAAAGAACCGATATACGTAGAGATGATCAAGATCGAACCGCCACCGCCGCCGATCAAGATACTAACGCCCAAAGTGAAGGAAGAAAAGGTCACTGACACCACACCCGTACCCAGTACCAACATAATAGTCGAAGAGGTCAACGAAGTCCCAACCATCAAGATAGAGAAAAAACGTAAGGAGGACACTATCGAAGAGGTTCAACTACCTCACGGGGTTCAACTGAAGACTGTGCAGACGAAACATTCGCCGTTGAAGAAGCATATTATAACGTCGGCCGGGCATAGGAGGACCAGTGACGTGGCTATAGTGACGTCAGTTCCGGCGGATACGCAAGTGCAGACATCGCAGCCGCAGATTGTGACTGTTGCTGTGTCGGAAAGTTTGAAGGTACGTCGTGAATGTTACTTTTGTTTTTATTTTCGTTGAATGCATGTTTGGTAAAGTACTATTTTGTGGTTGTGAGCGCGACTGTGGGGCGTGGGGTTCGGAGTTGACAGATAAAATTCAAAATATTTTATTTCACATAAACCTGCAAGGGCACTTATGAAACGTCAGAAGCTAGGTGCACGGTTCCAAGTAGTCGCTTCCTACGGAGAAGAGTCGGCAAGAAACTCCACGGTTACTCTTTTAAATGGTTTCTACAATGTTTTCAAATTACAGTGTTAATAGGTATGAGAGGACAGTGTAGGCCTATAAACAAGTACCAGGTACTTAGTTAAATAGAAAATGGTCCACAAGTCAGTCTACAGCCTACAACGTTCTCACATTCACAAAATCTAAAAGAAAAGAATCTATATAAAAGATTAACAAAATAATAAAAATAAGGACCTATTTAAACTAAATGACATGATCGCCACTACAGCTGTAACAAATATAATTTGATTTAAAAAAATATATATAGAAAATTGTAGGTATATAATGTCAAATAATGAAAAGATTATGCCAAGGAAGTGTGTAAAAAAGTAAAATAAAATAATCATCGTAATTTGGGGGCAGTTAGTAGACATTTAAATTGTTATGCCGTTAATGAGGTACCAGGGAAGCCACATGTGCAGAAGGAATTATTGCCAAACTTCCTTGTCTTCAACATAGTCTCTAATCTTATAATAAGCTTTTTTGATAAGGACACGTTTGATGTGGGTTTTGTACTTTCCATCGCTAAGTTCTGTAACAGACTTTGGCAACTTGTTATAAAAGCGGATACTGTTTATAAGAAATGACTTGCTTGTTTTAGTTAATCTAAATTTGGGTATCACAATTTCATGTCTACTACGTGTATTTATATTATGGAAATCGCTTCTTATTTTGAAAAGTCCTAAGTTTTTCCGAACATACAAAATACTTTCTAAAATATAAAGAGATGGCTGAGTCAGTATATCAATTTCTTTAAATTTATTTCTAAGGGACTCACGAGGACTAATTTTGTAGATCGCGCGAATTGTCCTCTTTTGTAAAATGAAAATTGAATCTACGTCAGCTGCCGATCCCCACAGCAGAACGCCATAAGACATAATACTGCGGAAATAAGCAAAGTATACTAACTTAGCTGTGGCTACATCAGTTAACTGCCTTATTTTTCTTACTGCATATGCAGCAGAATTTAATCTACCTGAAAGAGCTCTAATGTGGGCGCCCCATTGCAATCTCGAATCCAGAGTAATTCCTAGAAACACAGTTTCCGTAATAGCATCTAGTTTCTTGCCATCAAGTTTTAAATTTAGACCTACTTGAGGTACATTTGGTAATGAGAACTTAAGACAACTGCCTAGTGCTTAGCCTAGTGGTGTGACCGTCGGACTGCCCAAGTCCGACGGTCAAGTTCTAATCCAAGGCACCTCTAATCATAATCATTTATTTGTCAGGATATCGTCGCTTGGTATCCAATACCGCGAATGTAACATTCAACAAATTTTACAGACATTTGAGACAAAAAAAACTTTACAAAATGTACTACATACATGCTATTATTTTAAAATAATATCAAACTCAAACTCAAACTCAAAGCATTTATTTCAAATAAACCAATTAAAGGCAATTTTGAATTGTCAAGGGGTCGATCAGTCAGATAGATGGAGCTAGTTGCCCATTCTAAAGCGTAGTAAGTTGCTATGGAGAAGAACGGGAAAGAAACTCCATGGACACTCTTGTAAATCACAACATGTTTACAAAATATTGGTATATTTTATACTAAATTAAAACAATATGACTGGATAATTTTCGGCCGATTTTATAATGCAGGATCACGTATTTGAACGTGAAGAATGACATAAAACAAAAGAACTGATTTTTGTCAAAAATGTCACATTCGCGGTATTGGATGCCGAGTGACGATATGGTACCATCGAGGAAACGCATATCTACACACCGTAAGGACTATTTCTGCTTGCAGCGCTCGGCCGATATAGTAACGCTTACCTAGGAAAAAAAAGGGTCGTGCGCACGGGATTTTGTTTTCAAATTGCTTAGATAGGTATGCGTTTCTTCGTGTTAGTACATTATATGGTCTTAAGATTAGTCAGTGGTATCATCTTAATACAGCCAATGGCGGCTTGCAAATATTAGGTACATTTATTACAGGATAGAGATTACATATCGACGGTGTAGTATCATTATCTAATAACTGAACGCTGTAGGCTTAGTGGACTGTAGATTTGTTGACCATTTTCTATTTTCTTAAGTACCTGGTACTTATTAAAAGACCTACACTGTCCTCCCATACCTAGTCACACTGTTATTTGAAAGAATTGTAAAAGCCAATTATTTTTAAAAGAGTAACCGTGGAGTTTCTTGCCGGCTCTTGTCCATAGGAAACGACCAATTGGAACCGTGCACCTAGCTTCTGACGTTTCATAGGTGCCCATGTAGGTTTATGTGAAATAAAAATATTTTGAATTTGAATTTTGAATTGAATTTGAATTGACAAAAAACCATGATTTTACAGGAAGCGAAAAAACGTTTAATTTCTATAGTTTTTTAAATTTGAATAAAAAACTTTTATTAAAAAAAATAGTAGGAGACGCTTGAGATGATGATAATGATTTCAATAAAATATTTCAGGTTAGGAATATAAACATAGGTAGAAGATAAGCTTATCCCAACTAAGGAACTCTTCATTGTACGTGGTCCGCACACGCACTTGGCCGGTTTTTTTTTTAAATTACTGCGGTCTTTTCTCTCAATTGTTCGCAGAAGTTAGCTACGACCAAGCTTGTTCTTTTTATTTCTTATTAAAACCTTAATAACTGTTGGTAAATAGAAATCGGGCATAGGTAAGTAATTACTCTGAATAGACGAATGTTGTCATCATAGTAAGATCCTTTAGAGTTGTTAGGTTATGTCGCCATAGGCTTCATAAAGACCTTAAGACTTAGACTTAAGACTTAGACTTTAGACTTAAGACTTAGACTTAACACTTAGACTTAAGACTAAGTCTTAAGACTTAGACTTAGACTTAACACTTAGACTTAAGACTTAGACTTAAGACTTTAGACTTAGACTTAAGACTTAAGACTTAGACTTAACACTTAGACTTAAGACTAAGACTTAAGACTTAGACTTAGACTTAAGACTTAAGACTTAGACTTAAGACTTAAGACTTAAGACTAAGACTTAAGACTTAGACATCAGACTTAGACTTAAGACTTAGACTTAAGACTAAGACTTAAGACTAAGACTTAAGACTTAGACATCAGACTTAGACTTAAGACTTAGACTTAAGACTTAGACTTAAGACTAAGACTTAGACTTAAGACTAAGACTTAGACTTAAGACTTAGACTTAAGACTTAGACTTAAGACTTAGACTTAGACTTAAAACTTGTATTTATAAACAAGTAAAAGTGGTTACTTCAGTAAACTTCTGCCTACCCCTTTAGGATATACAGGCATGGTGTGAAGTTGTATCTGTTAATAAAGTTATACGTAAATATGTGTTGTTGCAGGTTCGTCTTCAGAATCATCTGTTGTCGACACAGTCGGGTGTGCTGGTTCAGAACGGACCGTTCCCGCCGGTGGTCGCCGTGCCAGTGCAGCAAAGAGATGGGACAGGTATGTTATTATATTAGAATTATTATAAGGTTTATCTCGAGGTCCGAATTTGTGCCATAATCGTCAATACAAGTATCTAGTTTAAAATTTCCCCTAATTCAATAGAACTTGAAGACTATTTCATGAAATTATGACATTTGAGGCCAATCCTAACTTAAGCAGTTGTATTGCCGAGTCTTTTTCATTATAATTCTGTGAATACAAACAAATTGGATGTAGTGCTCACTAGCTCTCTCACTCAATGAATATTTCCGTCAATCATATCGAGTATTCTTCGCTTCACAGGCACGGTGAGCTGCGCCAGCCGGCGCGTGTCGGCGCCGCTGGTGTCGCTGGCGCACAAGCACGTGCTGCACTCGCCCGCGCCGCTCGTGGTGCAGCACCCGCAGCTGCACGTGCCGCCCAGCAAGCTCAAGGTGCTGCACGCGCACCCGCTCACGCAGAGCCAGCGCACCGCGCTGCTGGCGCAGAACCGCGCGCTGGCCGGCCTGCCCGGCCTGCCCGGCCTGCCCGCCGTCGTGTCGCTGGCCGCGCTCGACAACAAGCCGGCGCTGCTCAAGGTACGCCTCTGCCTAACCCTGCGGGGTATAACAGGCGTGTTGTTGTATGTCTACTTTTAGTTTATTTTAGGTACTAATTAACCGTTGTATAAAGATAATAATTATCTGCCATGTTCAGGCCGCGCCCGGCGCCGTGGCGCAGCTGTTCGAGATCAAGGGCGGCGCGCTGGGCAAGGGCCCGCACCTCGTGAACGTGCTGCGCCAGCCGGCCCCGCGCGCCGACGACAAGCGGCGCGTGAGCCTCAGCCTCGACCCGCGCCAGCTCACCGTGCGCCACCCGCTGCAGCTCAAGCCGCGCGCGCTCGTCGCCAACCTGCTGCACAAAGCGCACCGCCCACAGGTACACATTATCAGTTCTCAGTCTCGACTCATGCCAGCTTGCCGTGCAAAATACAATGACGTCCCACTTGAAATTCCGGACTCAAAGCAATAAAACCTAAAAGGAATGTTTGGTTGGTCTTCAGCTACCTGAGTCGAACACTTAACTCACTCCAAATGTCTAAAAATACAAACAATTTTGACTCACAAAAAACAAACAATTTTTGTACACTGTAACACTGCATTGCACTGCTGCACATAATATTATTATAATTGTAACACACGTATTATAATTTAAAATGAGTCAAACAAATTGTAAATACAGCATATTAGATTTATGGATTTATAATGAGATTCACGCATGACTAAGCGAACCTCTTCAGCATCTGCTGAAGAGGTCCGCCAAGCTAATCTGGTGAGATCTTTTCATATCTCAGGGATCTCCATGAGATATGAAAAGATCTCACCAGATTAGCTTGCACGGGTCACTAAGTTCTCCGATAGTAATTCCCTCGTATGCACTGGACTGCTCACCTGAGATCAGAAATGCACGTAGGCGTACACTTTTGCACTGTTTAATGGATTTTTTGGCGACATGAAGTCACAACCACAGCAAAACAAAAAGAACACTGTACGATTTCGATGTCTGGCGACGCAAACTTGCACCACGTGTTGTACACGTTTCACTATACGTTTAGTAAAACACTTGAAACGTCCGAGTATATCAATGTCCAACGACCGAATCCGGAGATAATAAAAATTAAACCCAAGGCTTTAAAAGTCTTGTTGAATAAATAAAACCTTTTCCGACAAAAAAATGTGGTATTTGCAATAATTACTTATATAACCATCAAAATAGACCAGTGTCCAAAAAAAATAAAATTTAAGACGCAGCGAGCCTCCACTCCCCAACTTTTATGCGTGTTTTCTAAGTTATTTTTGATTAATATGATGCAGCAAAAAATACGTGTCTAATATTTGTTTATTATCTGAAAGACGGACTAAATAGTTTTTTTTTTTTACCTAGGACACTACCTATTATTAAACGACTAAACGAGATTGCGATTCACGAGCGCCATTTTTGCGATCAACGCGTATGCTAACCGACGGCCGCGCCGCCCGAGTTCGCCCGACGCGCTGTGTCGCTATTCCGTTCTGGCTGCGAAGTCAGCCGATAACCCGATATAACCCGTACTCTCACCCGCAGGTCGCTGCCGTGGCTTTCGCCGCGCCCGCCGCACTAAAGCGGCCGGCCGCGCCGCCCGCGCCCGGCGCGTCCACGTCGGGCGCGCCGGCCGCGCCGGACGAGCGGCGGCGCGGCGGCGACACGCTGCCCATGCAGGTCACGTGACGCCGCCGCGCGCCCGCGCCCGAGCCCCGACACTTATTTAAGGCTGTGAAATAGTTAATACGTGGAAAACTTTAGCAAGGGTCGATATGATTTTGTTCGCGGCTGGCATGCCCTCGCTAGTTTTTTTTAGCAAAGGAACCATTTGTTTTGTTCGTTTTAATGTGTTATTGAATAGAGAGCGAGTGTATATTTTAAATGTGTATGAGCATAAAAAAATGAAATAAAAATGTTTAAAAAATGTGTAAAATAATAACCGCATTACTGTGTATCATATAGGTTTATGTGTATTATAAATAATGAAAATATTTACTTAATAATTTGGTTCACTGGCCGGACCAGTTGAGCGGACGCTTGTCGACGCGCGGTGAGTAGTCAGGCGGTCCGTACTTGTGGACAGATCCCGTAGAGTTAGTATTATTTTGTGTTTGTACCATTAATTTATTGTTAGACATTGTAAATAATGATATTCAGTCCCCGGTACTTCACGACTCTCGATCCAAATGTACTGAATACTCAACCTGTGCATATATTCCATTTTGTGTTCAACCATTACGAGACGCCGATACCAAATAAACGCGGATTTTACTTGAAAAATATTGTGCATCGATATAAATGTCTGGCAGCACTACTGCCAAATCGTGCGTGTTTATGGCAACACTCAAGATTCTGGCGGCAGTGTTGCCAGATAAAAAATACTACTTTATAGTTAATCGAAGCGGCTTAATACCAGCTTTCCTTAGAAGGCATAGTATGTAAAATTAGTTTGCGAGTCGATGTGTGGATGTGTCCCACGCTGGGCGCCAATTGAGACGATACAAGGTGGTCATTTGAATAACTAAAAACTCGAAAAGGGGTCGATGCACTCATTTTTAGCCCCGGTACGCACGGTCGCTTTTTATATGCGACTTTTTTTTCACGCACTGGATTTTTAAATCTCGGTATTGAGCCGAGCATTCAGAATCTAACAAAGCGCATCCTAGCGCGCAACACACGGTTGGATTTTAAATTCTCGGCGCTAAGCAGAGGGTTGAAAATGCAGTGCGCGGACAAAAAGAGCCCGTGCGTATCTTGGCGAAACACTATGAGACCATGCCTAAAATTTCCGGTCTTTTGAAAAACTATCTTTATCGTTAAAGTTGGTTGCAGTGAGCTATTTTAAGAGCACCCCGACCAAACAGCTTATGATAAGTTGGAACTGTGACCAACTGCGTGCGTGTTTTATATTTACGACATCAAAATGGAAGTTATTTGATGATCGATAAAATAAATACATGCTTTTAAGGCGGATCCGCATTTGTAGCCCGCGAAATTCAAATTTTCCTTTTTTTTTTTGCAATTTGAAGGTCAGTGTCAACATTTCCATAAGAAATTTGTTCTTATGGAACAAATCTAACATAAACAGATGTATTAATCATTCCAATGATTATAATTGATCAAGACACTGATCAGAAAATTGCAAAAAACGTAAGAAAAAATGAATTTCGCGGCTACAGTTGCGGCTTCACTCTTAATAACTGCGGGTAGAAATTACACTTTATTTTGTAAGCGTTCCGTTTTTGATAAGGACCGACTTATTACTTGGATTTTGGTGGATCAGTATATGTCGCGTGGCACTCGGCTGAACAAGTTATGATGTGAATACTGTTTCACTCTTTCGTTTTGATCATTTAACTGCCGAAATGTGGGTATACTAAGGTACCTTCACCTCTGCCTAACCCTTTGGGGAATACATAGAGCAACGTCATGATGCTATTCTGAATGTATTCAATCAATTTCACGAAATAACTGATTTAAAGTGATACTAAACAACAAAATACAGAAACACGATTTATAATATCAGTTAACGTAATCGGTATGATAATTGTAGAATATTAGGGAGAGTGTGTCCATTCAAATTATTAGAAATAAACGTGTAGAGACACAATGTAGGTAGATAGAAATAAAACAAATAATACTTTTTGTTCATTTTTAATGTGGCAACATTGTAAGTTATGGTTCGTGGTCGCTGGTCAGGTGTTGCCAGAAGCAATCGTATGTGCTACTATGATATAATATTTAAATAACAGAAATGGAGCGATCGCGACACCAAATTGTTGTCAACAGATTTGCATTCTCAGTGTTAATGTAGTTTCTTTTTCGGTATACAAATATAAAATAAAAAATACATTTTCTCCGTTCAATTCACTTCTTGTTAGAACTTTTGCAGAAAAAAGCAAAAAAAAAATGTTAAAAATATCGTGTATTTTAATGTAACCTAAAAACATTGGGGTTTAATCTAGCTATGCGAAAATTATATCGAGTCGTGTTACGCAAGTGTCCTGTTGTCTCAACCATTATAAAAAAATTTAGTGAGCTCATTTCTCATGGCAGTTCATTGGACCAATGAGTTGTTAGGAAAAAGAGCTCGCAACAAAAAAAGTAACGGTTTAACTATGTCTATACATATATAATTAGTAAGTATCATATACTGTACAAAAAGGCTGCAATTTGGGAAAAATGTAAAAAAAAAACATTGGCCTCATGTTGTCGTTGGGGCCGATAACATACGCTTAGTAAAGTGGATAGGATGATGTACCTCATAAGTTTCTGAATTCTAGTTTAGGCGTTCCCGTTGTGATCGCTCGCCCGCGAGAACATTCTTGTTTCCCTTAGCTTTGTTTACAATGCGGACGTACATTTGTTGTAAATATTATTATTTTGTATCGTTTAGTGCGGCGCGCTCGGCCAGGCGAGCACGTCGAGCATTGAGCATTCGAGCTTGAGCACGCGAGCGCTCACAACCCGACGCGACGCAATTATACAATACCGCTGTAAAAATGTTTGTAAAAATAGTCATGTTCACAATTTCAGTGTAGTTTTGTTGATTATTTTTTTCAACCGGAAATTGCTGAATAAAGCGACGATTCTGTTTCATGAGTTTGTTTTATTTATTCTCTAGCTTTGCCCAGTGTTGCCATCAATCGATTTAATTCATTAATCAATTAAACAATCGGTAAAAATTGAATCGATTTAATTAATCACGAAATTTTGTTGAGATTTAAATCTATAAAATCGTAGGTAATCGATTAATTTAAGTAATCATCAATCGTTAACTTGATAAACGATTGATATATTACTAACAAGTCAGACGTCGTATTGACTGGATTTAGGAGTTGAATAAAGATCCTGTATAGTAATGCATATAAATTAATTACTATTCATTAGGAACATATCGCGGGTTTTTTGCATTCTCAGAAAATGCAAACCTGCGAAATGAGTGGCCAATGCCAGGGGACGATGTCGATCACTTACCTTCGTGTGGCTCAATTAATTGTATCCCTTGACCCACATAAAAAGTATTATTTTGAATACAAAATTAATTCACTCAATTCATTTAAAAGATTCGACTTTCTTTCAATTTAGCAAATTTTACTTAAAAATTCGCAAGGTCTTATTTTTTGACCTGCATACTGCAAAAGCATCGCAGAAAAATATCCAAGATGAAGGCAAAATAGCATGAAAAGTATGTTTTGTCTGAAAGATAAGTGTGAAGAAAACACGCATAATGATAAGCATAATGCATGACGCATAATGTTAAGGCGATTCGCACACTGCGCCGCATTACGCAGCGTGTTGCGGGGCGGCCATAGCAAACAATCGGCGCCCAGGAGCGCGTCGCGCGCGCAGAAATCCAGTGCCCCGCGCTACGCTACGTGATGCGGTGCAGTATGCGAATCGCCTTAAGATGGACATACGGAATGCTTCCCATTTTTTATATTTATTTATTATGACACTCCAACGACTAGATCACAAAAACATCTACAGAGAGCATATCATATTATAACTTATAAACTACAGCGAACTTGTCACTTATGGGTGTGCACAGCGCTAACATAGTTTGCCTAACTATAATGAAAGTGATAAAAATAACAATAAAGTTAATAATAAATTAAAATAAATTAATAATAATAAGATAAAAAAAAAACAACAGAAATACAATCAATGAATCAAATTAAGTTAAATAATTATAGTAGATAATTAAAAAGTTTTAGATGTAACATGTTACAATAAAATGCAGAACGATAATAGGATTGATGGAATTAAACAAGAATCAATTGTCATGCCAGGAGTTAGCAATCCACAAGTTGCCGTATAAGATATTTGCGAAATTGAGCCAGCGTGTTGGAAAAGATGTCAATGCTATTTGTGCGAGAGTGGCTTTCATTATATGTCCTCATGAAACGGTTCAATGGCGCTGATCGCCCGAGGTTGGTTCGAGCTGCAGATGGTGCAAACACATCTAATTTGCGGTCGGGCCTGGGTCGACTACTACGGGGAACAGATACATTTGTGTCTTTCAGTAGTTGTGGAACACGAATCAGTCCTTTGACAATTTTAAAGAGCATATTTTGATGAATAGTTCTTCAGCGGTTTTCGAGGGACGTAAGGTTGGAGTGACCCAACCTTTCAGGTTGATTTAATTAGTTGTGTTGGGGCAGCTGTTCGATTTATATCGCAGGTACCTAGTGAAGCCTCTTTGGACGCGTTCAACTCGATCGATACGAACCTGATAGGTAGGATTCCACACGTGCGATGTATAATCCAGTACACTTCTGACGAGGGTGAAGTAGAGAGGTTTGAGGGTGCGAATAGACTTAAAGTCGTGACAGATACGCTTCAGAAATCCTAGCATTTTAGTTGCCTTTTTGACAATATTGTCTATGTGGGGAATGAAAGTGAGCTGACTGTCAAGGCAGACTCCCAGATCACGAATTGTTCTGACCTTCTGCAGCGTTAGACCATTCAACGAATACGAGGATGGAAGGGTCTCACCTTTTTCCCCACCATGTTACGGTCGGCTTCCAGTTTAATCGAATGCAGCATGGCCTATCTGACCTCCACATACCAGATACCAGGTGACACGATACCCCTTGGTAAGACTGGTGTCAGACTTTCGGTCTTCTGACTCTCTGTAACGACTGCCCGAGATCTACAAATGATAGCCGGGACCAACGGCTTGCATTATTGGTTTCGGTATGAAATGGATGATCAGCCATTCCCGAACCGACCTCAGCAAGCAAGGCTTAACCTTCGATTAACCTCTGCGGCTGTTATTATTTACCCAGGAGCATCAGGTGGTAATAAAAATTATACGTTCTTGTTACAAGGGAGTTAAAACTACTTGTCTAAATAAGTCGACCCAAAAAGCAAGCTTTGAGTGTCAGAATGGTTTTACGAATTATGAAAGTTCGTATGGCTATGGTATTTATGGAAAAGATTTTATGAAGTAAAGCACAGGAAGACCAGACAAGGCATACATTTGAAATAAATGCCTTGTCTTGTCTTTATACTTCTATATATTTCAATACTAAGTAACATAAAGACAGCATCAACAGATGTTTAGAAGTATGAGGAGCAGGGTGTAAAGTTCACTCATCCTCTATATATAAGGGAGGATTCTCTGAAAAGACGGGTGTCGTGACGATGTCGGATACTCATATTATATGTATGTCGTTCGCGCGGTAAACTCTAATTGCGCGATTCAGGATTTGTGTGACGTGAGGATTTTATGTGATGTCAGGTATTTGATGCGTAGTTCGAATGAGGCGATGTCGATGCCGCCACAGATGTTTTGCATCTTTATTTATCTGACCACGACACTGCCCAATATTAGACTTTCCAGTAAAAGAGCAAAATTCGAACTACAAATCTTACTACATTTGGACATATCTACCTAAAGTCTGTTTTTTAATCTCGTAGACTAATTTGATAGGTGCAAATGTCAAACTCCAAATTGAAAAAACAAACAACAATCACTTGAAATGTCAAATTAGTCTACGAGATTAAAAAACAGACTTTAGTTATGCACAAAAGTTCCATGAACAAGTCTGTCAAAATTGAGTTAATGGCATTAGGCTACTTAAAAAAAAATCTATATCATACAAATTATACTTAAGTAATTAGCTTTAACGTTCCCACTGCTGGGACACAGGCTTCCTCGCGGGCCCAGTGCGGTTAGTGGATTGGTTATTGGTTTTAAATCGCGTGGGTACAAGGTGGGGCAAAAGAAATGTCATAATATTGTGAATATGCCAGAATTTTTGCAACTGGCGCCATAATTTCATAGTGATTTGACACTTTTGTTGTGACAGATAAAGAATTAGTTGGCAATGCAATAGAGCCATACACACAGCTTAGGAGCCTCAGACATTAACGGAGATTTTGAAACACCAATTTCTGGGCCGTATAGTTTCTCTTTTCGGCGATTTGATCTAGCTGGCCAGTTCGCCAGTTTTGACGGTGCCAGACGTCTTCCTTTGGCGCTTTTTGAAGTGTCCCGTTTACCAACACAAACCACAACCTTGCAAGTCTTAGAAGCCATCATTGAACAAGAAATCACCAAAATGGAGCCAGATTAATTCAAAATGCCGCGTAAAACGAGCAGAAATGTGCGACAAATCAGAAGGTGGTAATTTGACCGATATATATATATTTTTTTTGACTTAGGGCTTATTTCACGATGTCCGAATAGCCACTACTTACCGAATAAATTAAAAAATGGATCAGAATTTGTAGGATATTATTAGGCAATTTAGTTAACGAGAACCTAATCGTAGGTGGTGAAACAGGCTCTTAGTGTCATCAATTTGACTTAACACAATTTTAAATATTCTTTCCATAAAAACAGATTTTTTCGTTTTCAACAATATGGCAGCTAATTCACGTTATGACATTACTTTTGCCTCATCCCTGTATTTTGCATGCAGAATGATAGTGGAACTCGTGGCTAGGTAACAACCGCACGAGTCGATCGATGAAGGTTAAGCTACGCTTGCCGCGATTAGTCTGTGGATGGGTGACCGTCCGTTTAATACTGAGAATTTCTCCGATACTCAGTTTTGACCAGAGTGTACCTAACCGCTGCTCACGTGGCAAGATTAAGTATTTGAATACTAGCTGTTCATGCCCGGCGTCGCCCGGGCGTATTTCTGACTTTTCGGGTGGGTTTTCCAAAATGTTCTTTTATGCAAACCTTGTCTAGTTTTATTTATCGATAGCATTTTCAAAATAACCTAAACGCGAATTCATGCAAGCCTAGTACTTTTTGTTAGTTATAAACTATTTGTACGCCAAATTTCATTCAAATCCTATTAGTGAGATATTACTAATGATTGTAATACTATCTTGAATTCATGCGAGCCTAATACTTTTTGTTAGTTTACTCTCAGAAATGGTGCACGTGTCGTGAACAGAATACCGTTTTGTATGACGATAACTTTTTTTTGCAAGATCCGATTTTAATAAAACAAAGCCTATATTCTAATCCAAATTAATCTCTGTCTAACTGTGAAAACTACATGAAAATCCCTTCAGTATTTCCGGAGATGTGCGCGTACAAACAAACAGACAAACAGACAAACAGACACCGGATTCTTCTGTTTTATTATATGTATAGATAAGAAAACAATTTTATCAAAAGCAATAATATGATTTATTTTAAAAGTGCGGAATGAAAATCTACAGTAGATTTTAACATTGTGCATTGTTACTTAGTTACAATAATAACTCTTTCAATAAAAAAAATCAGCCGAGAGGTGTCGTGCGACACGCGGTTGGAACGAAGTGCCTTTCGCTTTTGTAGTGTAACATGTTGTCCGTCACGACACTGTTCCGTAACAAAAGTGTCGTAACGGTCAAAATGTTACACTTTTTTTGGTCTAGCTCTCTCCAAGTTTGCATAGTATGGTATACAGGCGATAAAGTACTTCGTTCCAAAAACCATTTCCAATCGTCGATTTATTTAATCATTGAGTGCTATCTCCAAATGGTGGATATCCTTACAGTTGCCGTTTTCAGAACATCTCTTGTAAACTGTGACGAGCTTAACAGGATCCCCATTGTTGTGATACTCATCTGCAAAATAACACAGTTTCATTATAAGGTTAAGGTTGTCAACTTTTTTTTTTGTAAAAAAAAAAAACGTACTTATACTGAGGTCGGACTAAGAAAATTATAAATCAAGTCAAAAATTGTCAACTACGTAGGGTAAGAGGAAGTGGTTTTAATTCAGCTTGCAAGATTTGATCAATACGTACTAACTAACTAACTAACGGCAAGTTAAATAAAAGCTTGTAAAAATGGAGAAGTACAAGCTTTTGAAATTATTCTTCTATATTTGTCACGGAAAACGACCATTGTCCTGAATGGCGCGGCGAAGTTACTAAGATGTTCCTGTGTCACTTCAGATGTTAGTAGCTGTTCCTGTCTAGCATCATCTATCTGCCTAACCTTTTTCCAACTATGTTGGAGCCGACTTCCAGTCTAACCAGATGCAGCTGAATACCAGTATTTTACATGAAGTGATACTGCCTATCGGACCTCCACAACCCAGTCACTCGGTAATACGATACCCCTTGGAAAGACTGGTTATCAAACTTTCGAGCTTCTAACAATCCGTAACAACTGGCAAAGATCTACAAATGAAAGCTGGGATCAACGCCTTAACGTGCTTTCCGAAGCACGGAGGGCTTGGTATGTAAAGATGGTATCCACGAACCTATCCACGGACCAACCGCGCCAAGCGTAGCTTAACTTGATAGACCGACCCGCGCAGCTGTTATTATTTAGCCACAAGCTCTTGCTCTCTTTGCTCACCCTGCTTGCTGAGTCTAGCATACAATTTCGCAAATTTTGAGATATTTAAACATTTTTATTAAAGTGGCTTATTTTTTCTGGGTTTCGAAAAATCGACAAAAAATTTCAGGATACAGGATTACCTAGTAAGCAGATGGTGATAGTGGCAGATGAGGGGTTCGAACCTAGGACCACATGCTCAGCAGTTGCAATTCCGGCTACTGGACCAACGAGGCAGTAATAAGTTAGGTAAACTTACTTTTTTGATAAACTTGTATATAGCTCCCATCTGAAGCTGGTCGGCTGGTGGTGACAACGTCTGAAATCACGAAACTACAGTCAGTCAACAGTAGTGCAATGAGAGACATACCAGTAACATAAACATAACACATCACACATGTAATCTCCGTAGGGTTGAGCAGACCTTAGTATAGCCCCAAAAAGATGTATACACGGACAAGGAACCATTTTATTATCTATAACCATCGTTTCATAACATTGTGTCTACCGCATAGGTACAAAACATTGTATACAATATATTTTACCAAAACAATGTAAACATTTTGTCCCAAATACACCCTATGATCAAAACATGGTAATTTACATAAATCTCAAAAATATATGTATACAGTAGTCATTCAATTCAAAAGTTCAACCTCGAGAGGTGTTACAATTAAAGTATTTCGTTGAAAATGCGATGTCATAAGAATTTGGCATTTACTCTACCGTGTCAGACTGATATACAAATTGGAACTTTGACCTCCAATATCTCCGTAACCAGAAGGTTCCCAGGTCTATACCTGGGAACCTGAGTCTAGTACAACAAAATATCACAATGACAGTACAAGTATATTATTATTGTCATGACAACGATCTCTCATCCGGAACTCACCGGGAGCATTTGCGTGAAATTCAACAGTTTAGATACGAGTATTTCATCAGTGAATGCGTCCAGGTTGAGCATTACAGTACGTGCCTGTAATTTTATTTATTATGGGACAATAAACAGCCACAATATAAGATGTTTACAAATAACAATAATATAAGCTCATAAGCGGTATCAACAATATTGCAGTACACTACAATATCCGCTTGTTAAAAAATTAAGATAAGGTAAAAAGTGCCACTAGATAAGTATTATTAAAATAAAATACAATTAAATAATTCAAAAAAAAAAAAAAAAAAAAATTCGGAATGATTCTTTATTATCACAAATAAGAATTAAGATTATAAAAATAAAGGAATTGACAGTACAATACAATTCATTAATAAAAATAATGAAAACGATTGAAATAAATTAAATTAGGAATACTAATACTCACACTATTTATTAACCGCTATCATTAGATAAGATTTTAAAAACTCCAATGTTTTATAAAATCAAATCTAATGTGACTTAAATTTCGATTTGGAACATACAAAAATATCAATGGCAATTAAGTTACGATTATAAGATTCCACTACACGACGAACAGGGCAACGCAATCCTAAATTAGTCCGACGGCTATTTACAACGAACAATGTACCTACACGGACACTACGCTTATTTACAGTGCATTTGGAAACGCTTAAGTGTAGTTTGTTATCAAGACAGTATGCTGAGAGTCTATCTAAGTCTTCTTGAAACCTTAAACAGTCTTCTATAGTAGTAATAGTTTTAAAGGCTTTCAAATCGTCAGCATGCATAAGAAATTTAGTACCTAAGAAGCATTTCCTAATGTCATTTATATTAAATAGGAGTGGTCCCAGAATGGAGCCCTGTGGAACACCAGAAGTTATAGACACTATCAGACTGAGGGCCACTCACAACAACCTTTTGTGTTCTATTTTTTATGTAAGATGAAAACCACAAAAAAAAAAAAATTGTGATCGACCTTGTCAAAGGCCTGTTTGAAATTTATGTAAACAGCGTCCACTTGCAAGCGTCTATTCATGTTTTCAAAAATATAATTGGTGAAGATAAATAAATTGGAAACAGTAGATCGGTGTTTAACAAAACCGGGAATTAATACGTTATGCAGGATTGGGTAGATTTCGTTATGTACGAGTCTTTCAAATATCTTTGACAAGGTCGATAAAATTGAAATGGGTCAATATTACTCAATATCATGTTTCAAAGCCTCCTTTGTGTACGGGCGTTATATTGGCCCGTTTCCATATTTCAGGAAACATCCCTTCTCTAATGATTTAATATATCATTACGCAACTGCTGCAATGTTACGAATTCGTAAAAATGTAGCAGTGAGTGCGGAAAATCAAGCATTAGGTACAACTGAATCGATGTTACACGTACGAATACTCACAGTTCGAACAGTTACAAAAGCAAATGCTTCTTAGGCGGTGCGTCGAGCTGGCGCAGTATTGTAACGCAATGCTCAAATGCCGGTGAGTGACCAACTTAAAAAGTCTAAGCAACATTCGTATTAATATTCATGATTCACTTCAAATGACACGTTAGTGACGTCATGCATGAAATGAAAAGGACAAAATAAAATTCTAGTTCTTTTAACATACGAACCTAAACACGTGTCATTCGATTTATGTCGTATGACATTGACAGCCTTGTTACCTTGTTCTGGAACAATCACTGTGAACTTTGTTTTGGTCACAAGGTTTGGTAAAATAAATTATATACTATGTTTTGTACCTATACGGTAAATACAATGTTGTGAGACCAAGGTTATTGACAATGAAATGGTTCCTTGTCCGTGTATACATCTTTTCGGGGCTGGCTGTCAGATATGTAATAGATAGGGGGCAAACTTGTTGCCATCAATTGGACATAAATCCAGGATCCGGGCTGCTAATGAAAAATTCCAGATGGAAAAAACCCAATAACACTGTGCCCGACCTGGGAATCGAACCCTGGACCTCCAGCAGTAGCGTCGTCTAGACTTACGAGGCAGTCATACCTAGTAAACGGCAGCTTTACAGTAGGCACAGAGTACTCACACGTGAGCTGTGCCATTATCCAGGATGTGTTCCCAAAAAAACATTTAAAACCGTACACCGTGTAGGTACGTAGGAGCGTTTCGGGACGTTCTTGAAGAAAGGTTTTTTTTGTCTTTGGTCCTCGTTTCAGGAGTCACCCTGTAAGTATATGCTTTCACTATTGGTCAAGCGCAAGACGTCATACTCACAGCTACAGATTTGCTGTTAACATTAGCAAGACAGTGACGCGAACGCATAAGATTTTCCCATACCAACTATCGCTAAACGCGCCTGAATAAGTTTTCACTTCAAAAATTTGAAACTTGACCTTCAATGCCTATCTCTGTAACCAGAAGTTTCCCAGGTATGCTCCAGTCAAAACTATCACTCGCGCGTCGTTAAATAGCTTTTCAGGGTTCCGTAGTAAACAAAAAACCCATATAGTTTCACCATGTCCGTCTCTCTGTCTGTCTGTCTGTCCGCGCCTTAGCTCATAGACGCTTAATACTAGAAAGCTGTAATTTGGCATGGGTATACATATTAATCACGCTGACAAAGTGGAAAACTATCACAGCTAAGTAGGCTTTACAAGTTAACGATTAATAATCGACCAACTTAATTTGCGGTTGCAAAACCATTTTCTCCCATACATTCCGTATAGGAGAACATATTTTTCAACTACAAAGTTAAGTTTGTTCTTGGGATAAATTCATCCCAACTACGGACCTCTTCATTGGCCGGTTTTATAATAACCTAGTAAGAGATTGAATTTATACAATGCAAAAGATAGTCTTACCATCTTCATCAGGCCGAACAATATTTTCACATGCTAATCAATTAGTTTATGCGCCCTTGTGGTGGTGGAGTAGGACCAGCTTTACGGGCAGCAGGACTTAAGTGAATGGGGCGAGGGGATCGAACCAAGAACCAAAATGCTCATCACTCGCACTTGCGGCGTCTCCTAGACCAACGAGGCAGTACCCACGAGCTACTAGTCATATAATAGGATTGGTAAACTTACTCTTTTGACTTGGTATAATAACATAGTCAGTTCCATCTATCTCTTTTTTGTATCCAGCAGTACCACCATATGTTGACTGAGTAGCATTATCCGACTCCGTATCGGCGGTAATGGTGGTTTCGGTTGGCGAAGAATAATCATCTGCAATCACGAAATTAGTCAGGTGATTGATTTTTGGTGTAGCTAAAATTTAGTCAGCGTCAGTTGAACAACAGTTTAAATTTTCAAGACATATTTTGAATGAAAATTGGCTAATTATTACGTGTTTGTCAACAATTTATTGAAAAGTGGAGAATACTTCAAATGATATCAGTACTCCATTATGATATATTTATGATATTTTTTTTTTATGATTTATTATTTATCAGCCAAGAAGGGAAAGGAGGCCTTGTATGCCTATCCTAACCCATTCCTGCACCACAAGCCCTTTCACCTGCTCACGTAAGGATCTTCATGAAAAAATTCTGATGATGATGTGAAGCTCGCGCAGAAACAAAAGCCAACAAGAAAAAAAACAAAAACCAAATGCATTAGATTTAAATTACCTAATGTTAGAAGTAGCGAATGTGACATCATATTGAATGAGGAAAAACTGGAATTTATTAATCAAACGGTTTTCCTAGGAATCACGCTAGACGAGAAATTACAATGGGGACCTCATATAACAACTCTTGCGGGGCGGCTAAGCTCGTTCGCTTATGCTGTTAGAAACGTAAGACAGTTAACAGATGTAGAAACCGCGCGTTTGGTCTATTTTAGCTACTTCCACAGCATTATGTCGCATGGCATTTTACTGTGGGGTCGGGCTGCTGACATTGAATCCATCTTTATTTTGCAAAAGAGAGCTGTCAGAGCTATTTATAATCTACGTCGCCGCGAATCTCTCAGGAAACTATTTAAAAGGATTAATATTATGACGGTACCTCGCCAATTAATTTATGAAAATATTATGTACGTAAGAAAAAATCCACATCTTTTTAATAAAATAAGTGATAAACATAATTTTAATACTAGAAATAAAGATAAACTAGATCAACTATTTTTCAGATTATCTAAAGTACATATATCTTTTATGGGGTATTGTTTTAAATGTTACAACAAAATACCTTGTGACATTTTGCAATTAAATAAAAGAAAATTTAAAACTCATATTAAAAGTACACTTTGTAAACAAGCAAATTACAAATTAGAGGATTATATCCAAGATGAGAGTGCTTGGAAACATGCTGGTCCTGCTCCATAGGACAATTTAGAATCAAGACTAAATCAAACAGGTTGCTAATTTAAATGTAAAATTTATAATTTTGTGTTATATGACATTGATTTTACATTCTGTGGTTACTTCCTCACACACTGACTTATTAATTTAAAAAAAAATTGGAAAATCGTCTACTTTTACAATGTTTGTAAATATGTGAACACCGTTGTTTCATTTTTAATTCTTTTTACCTGTTGTGGTATAGTAATTTTATTCTAGGTGCATCGTCTTCACATATAACTATTTAACTAATGTACGTACTTATACAAACCATTGTAAAACATTTTAAAAGAGTAACAGTGGAGTTTCTTGCCCATTTTTCTCCATATGAAAACTACCTTTTGGAAGGGGCGACTAGAATCAATTATATTAATTTGTAAATTTTGACGTTCAAAAGTGCCATATATGGGCCTATTTGAAATAAATTATTTGACTTGACTGTATGTAATCGTCGGGTATCTGATCGGTAAGTGCATCATTTTTTATAAATAATAGGTGGTTCATCGTTTTAGACAATATTTTCACCAAAATACAACAAATAAATTTTTTTTTGGACCAAATAATGTTACGTAAAAAACTGTGAGTACGTAATCGTAAATCGTAATCTTTTGTGTTTTTTTGTTTTCTAAGTTTGGCTGTAAATAATGCTTTTCTTAGATAACTTATCTATTCATAATATATCCTGCAAAATTTCATGTGTATTGGTATGGTAGTTTTACCAGTAATCGGCATAACATTAAACAAAGGAATGCCCACAAAGAACGAACAATAAACAATAGCAAATTTCGTTCACGAAGATTGTAAATATTTAAAATGTGTTCCTTATCTATTTGATAACCTATGTATAACGATAAACTAACAGCAGGTAGACGTAACAAATGTCAGCAGATTTGAAGGGGTCCACTAGGGCCGATGCCTGCCGGGGTTGCGAAGAAAACCGAAAGGGAGATCGTGGCCCCCGGCAACAGGGCAACCGAAGGAACACGGGTGGGTTTTAGTCAGTAAGAGTCTGACACGCCCTCCCGCTCCGCCCAGAGCGGGAGAAGTTATTTGATGATTTCCCACCCTCAAAAAAAAGAAAAAAAAAAAAGGTAGACGTAACAAAAATCTTAATCTTTGTTTATTCGACAGCGGTCGTCAACCTTTGGATAGATTAAGGGAGAAGAAGAGATAATACTGCAGGTAGTATGTGGTGTACCGTTTGCATAATTATAAACAATAAATACATACATACATGCAACATAAAGTAAGTAATTAAGTAGTTGGTGTGACTTAATGGAACCAAAATCGAAGCGGTAACTATAAGAGAGTTTTGTCACATTATTCGTATCAGCGACCCCCAACCCCAAACTTATATACTTATGAGCGAGCGACAAACAGTGTCACTATACAGTGTACGGTACGGAGCGAGAGGAAATGGGAGGCCGTCACCTCCTTCTGCGAAGCGGTAATGCTCGCGAAGGAGGAGGCGGAACGCGTGAGGGAGAGGCAAATTTCGCGCCCTCACGCCCTTAACCGCCGCAGGAGGAGACGCCCAGGGCGTCGGGAATCGCGAGGCGATTTCCGACCACCGTAGGCGCGGGCTTGCGGGCGGTGAGCAATGGGTGGCTCACCGTCCGATAAGGACCAGGCCCGGGTCGACGGCGCGTTGTGTTCCACGCGCGCCTCAAAGAGATGTCAGCAGAATTGAAGGGGTCCACTAGGGCCGATGCCTGCCGGGGTTGCGAAGAAAACCGAAAGGAAGATCGTGGCCCCCGGCGACAGGGCAACCGAAGGAACACGGGTGGGTTTTAGTCAGTAAGAGTCTGACACGCCCTCCCGCTCCGCCCAGAGCGGGAGAAGTTATTTGATGATTTCCCACCCTCAAAAAAAAAAAAAAAAAGTGTTGCCAAGTCGCTTAACCGCATAACTGCTGTTAACATTACAAAATATGTTTTATGTGAACAATATTTTTACTGTTATATCTAAAGTAGAATATTTTTTCTCCGTGTGCCAATTTAAGACACATTGTCATTTTTTGTTTCATAATGTCCGCTGCAATTATATGCCACGTACCGAGAGAATTTACCAGTAGAAAAGCCCATTAAACTTACCTATATTGTTACTAATGTTCCATTTTAGTGACAGACTTTTCTTGCAAATGAAGGAAAACTCTACTGAACAGTTGCAATCATTCATTTTGCCTGTCTTGTCCTGTTCCACACAGTCCTCATCACCGTTAGCATTGTTCGGCTCATCTGTCTTCCAGTTGATGTACACCTCAGATATTGACATACCTAAAAACATACATATCAGTACATAAAGGGCTTGCTTCCTCACATTCTAATTACACTTAAAATTTTAAAAAAATGTGTAAAATGTAGGATGTAAGAAGAAGAAAATAACGAAGGACTAAACTAACAAGTAATTTTGTAATAATATTTTAGGTTTCTACAGTCCAATTTAATTATATGGAACAAATCGAAGTTGATGAAGTGGCAAGATACATTTGTGGCTTGCGGTAATAATGGAACAAAATACTAAGTTAATGCATACTGTACGCACCGTCAATAGTCTCAAATACTCCTTCAGATATTAAGTCTGAGATTCCCAGAAACACCCACTTGATGTCAGGTTGGGTTTCGTTTAGAAAAGACAACACGGCGTTTTGTTCGTCTTCATTTTCTGGGTAGAACAAACTGGCTCCTTCCTGAGCACACACTTGCTTTGCTTCAAACCATGTTTTATATGTTGCGTGGATCTTATACAAACTATTTACTGCTCCTATGTGGGTGTAATTATTCCGTAAAAACTCTTTATTTGTCAGGTCATCTACGAAAAGAAAAATAGTTAAAGTTTATTTGATTTTGTATACTGACCGTATAACTGTTATCTAAGTGTCGTAACTATTAGGGTAAAAGTGGTAAGGGGCCCGGGAGGACGAGGGGCCCACATACGGTAGCACTGTTGGTACGCGACACAGAATTGTTCGTCATGTTACCACGCCTAGAGGGCTCGGGACTGGTCCGCAGTCGCCGAGATGAACCAGTTCATCTTCCGGGCAGGTATACCAGCAGAAAGTTCGATTATAACCTACCTTAATTATAGCTATTGTTCTGCTCTAGTTACAAGGGGGTCTTCTTGCTAATAAAAGAAAACTTCTTGGAGCATTTGCAATCATGCATCTTGCCTGCACTGTCCTGTTCCACACAGTCCTCATCAGTCCGAATGTTGGATATCATACATTGCAAAAAATTAATATGCTTAAAAGAGTCTTCGAATTAGAAGAATGAATGATGATGCAAATCCAGCCTCCAATGCTTAATTTTATGTAAGTACGCTCCTATTACTTCTGTTGCAGTGAAAAGGAGTTTTTCATTTTTAAATGAATCTCATCGGATAGAAGACGCAGCATGACTTCCAAAAATTTAGTTTTTTCTTTTTTCTTCGGTGGGGCATCTCGTAGTTGACCTCTGAGATCATGGCTACTTAACCGGGCTTTCCTGTGGGTGCTCTAAGCTACTACACTTAAAACCTCCAGCCAGGGGTTATTCAACTATGCTAATTAAAACTAGGTGAACGCTCGCTAAGGGCACCCCCTGTGGGGTACGAACCTCGGCTTAGGGTGTCAGCCGGAGGGAGGACATCAAGGATGGGACGGGCTGGATCAAAGTTTTGATCACGGTTATTACTCGGGGAATTTAAAGCTACGTGCTCAGCTGCAACAACTGCTGGCACCTCGTTATCGAGCAAGGGTCGGGGGATAGATTCTATTGCCGTGTGCGATTGCCAAGTCATTTATCAGAAGACTGAAATGACGAACTGAAGATTGCTATTTATTTGAAAGAAAGAAAAATTGTTTATTCTGCACAACCTAAACGCACATTCCAAAAAATATTACATAAAATGCACTTTTACAAATTAGCCAAAAGCGTCGTAGAAAAAAAAAGAAATTAGAGCAACTCTTAATTTGGTTTGCCGAAATAGCAATGATTCAAGAAAAAGTGTTTTTTTTTTTTTGTTTCTCATTGCGTACAAACCAATTTCAATATATTTCTACTGCTTTCTCATTATAATGACAGACAATTTTGAAGAATTATTAGATTTTATAGAATTCATGTAAAAAAAGGAGCAGTATTGTGAAAAAATTAAGACGAAATGTAATGGATTATTTCATGTTTATCGGGAACTTCAACAACGTAAGTCGTATTTTTTTGTAATTGCTTTGAAGATTTGGTTCTTCGTTGTACACCGATTTTATTTTAACTATCTATTCATTATTATTAGATAGAATTTCTGTACCTCTGAGGTCATGACTATTTAAACCGGTCTATCCTGTGGTTGCCTTAAGCTGCAACACTCAAAGCCTCCAGCCAGGGGCATACAAACTAAGCTAAAAAGCTAGGTAAACGCTTGCTTAGGGCACCCCCTGTGGGGTACGAGCCTCGGCTTAGGGCGTCACCGGAGGGAGGACATCAAAGATGGGACGGGCTGGAGCAAAGTTTTGATCATGATTACTAATCGGGGAATTTAAAGCTACGTGCACAGCTGCAACAACTGCTGGCACCCCATTTTCGAGCAAGGTCGGGGATTGCAAAAATGATATGTATGGTGAGTACTTGTATCATTTTACACAAAATCATGATTAAATTTTTTAATAAGTCAAAAGTCAAAGTCAAAGTCAACACATTTATTTCAAATAGGCCCATGTATGGCACTTTTGAACGTCAAAATTTACAGACTGATATAATTGATTCTAGTCGCCCCTTCCAAAAGGTAGTTTTCGTATGGAGAAGAATGGGCAAGAAACTCCACCGTTACTCTTTTAAAATGTTTTACAATAGTTTGTATTAGTACGTACATTAGTTAAATAATTATATGTGAAGACGATGCACCTAGAATAAAATTACTATACCACAATGGGTAAAAAGAATTAAAAATGAAGCAACGACAGATAATTTAATTATATGATAGATACATGGTGCTCACAGATTTACAAACATAGTAAAAGTAGACGATTTTCCTAATGTTTTTAAAATTAATAAGTCGGTGTGTGAGGAAGTAATCACAGAATGTAAAATCAATGTCATATAATACAAAATTATAAATTTAACAATTAAATTAGCAACCTTTTTGATTTTGTCTTGATTCTAAATTGTCCTATGGAGCAGGACCAGCATGTTTCCAAGCACTCTTATCTTGGATATAATCCTCTAATTTGTAATATGCTTGTACTTTTAATCTGAGTTTTAAATTTTCTTTCATTTAATTGCAATATGTCACAAGGTATTTTGTTGTAACATTTAACACATTACCCCATAAAAGATGTATGTACTTTAGATAATAGGATAAAGTGACTTATTTTCGTTATTAGTAGTTTGGCATGCAACAATGTTGTCACAAACGGGATTACCTACTGATTAGGACAGAAATGATTAAAAATGATCAAAGTAGGTAGGTGTTTGAGCAGCGATCTTGTTCTTTGTATAAGCTTGGACAGAATATCAGCAGTAGAGCATGCCTCGCGCTGCCAAGTATTATGCTGAGTCAATGATGATTTTTTTTTACCTTCTTAAATTATATGTATTTCCTTTCTACCTACTATTTACCATTTAAGACAAAATAAATACCTTCTAATTCTTTGCTGAACTGTCCGGGTGGCTGGCGAGCGATTAAGAATATGTTTTAAAGTATTGAATTTAGATTCGAGTTTGATAAGATCATCATCATCATCATCATTTCAGCCGGACACAGGTCCACTGCTAGACATAGGCCTCACCCAAGTACCGCCACTTTGACCTATTCTGTGCTTCCCGCATCCAGCGGATTCCTACGGCCTTTACAAGGTCATCGGTCCATCTTGTGGGAGGCTTTCCAACGCTACGTCTTCCCCTACGCGGTCGACACTCCAGAACCTTTCGGCCCCATCGGCCATCTGTTCTGCGAGCAATGTGCCCTGCCCATTGCTACTTAAGTTTGCCAATTCTTCGGGCTTTGTTGTTTGCCTTGATTCTCCAGCGGATCTCTTCATTCCTGATTCGATCATGTAGAAAAACTCCAAGCGCAGCACTCTCCATTGCCCTTTGGGTGACTTTTAGCCTTCTGATGAGGTCCATTGTGAGCGACCACGTTTCAGTGCCATAGGTCATCACTAGACTTTCGTCTTGAGATACTGCGGTATGTGGGACGAGAAGATATTGCGTAGCTTCCCGAACGCTGCCCAACCAAGTCGGATTCGACGATTGTCTCTCTCGAAGTTGGACTTACCTAGCTGGACAGTTTGTCCTAGGTAAACATACTTGTCTACAACTTCGAGCGTAGCGTCTCCGATCTTCATGAGAGAGGGTGTTACATGGGGCATTTGATATGACCTTTGTCTTATCCATGTTCATTTTAAGACCTACTCTTTTGGAAGCTCTACTGAGGTCATCGATCATTGTACTAATGTCCTCCATGATCTCAGCCATGATAACTATGTCGTCGGCAAAGCGAAGGTTAGTACTAAACCAATGAAATCTTAATGATTTCTAAACAAAATTAGTTCTAGTGTTTTTATTATTTATAACTCTATTACTATCAAAAAGATCTTTAAAAAATACTTGTAACATTCAACAACAGTGCATTTTATAATATAACTAGTATTTGGGCGTTGCGCGAGCTGCAAGCAGCTCGCGGGGTCGTGTTTTTGAGGAGTATTTCTTACCCTTGTAAAATTTTGAGAATTGGACAGTAATCCTTAGCACTTATAGGATTTTGTAATAAAATCTCTCAGTTGATTTACATAAAAGTCAGTACGAATAAACTATAAAATAATATTCCTTGTAAGTGACAATCCCCCGAATGCTGAAACGTCACTCAAAATTTAAGTAGCACTTAAATTTAACAGTTACTCAAAAGTGACGTTTGGCCATACAAAATTTAAAGTTTAGGTTTAACTGCTCAAATTTTAAGCAGCCCTTAAATGTTGAGTGACGATTCAGTATTCGGGGGTAAGTAAATAATGAAATAAGTTCCTACTTTTATGCTTCTCAAAACTACTCTACCCCAGGGTAATATTTATTTATTTATTTAGCATGTGTATGGGAGTATGCAATATTACCAAGGTCGCATTGATTTTTTATTTCCTGGTTCGATTCACTCACAAGATAGTAATTTCCGCGCTACCAGAAGATTTGGTTCCTGGTGCGTTTTATTTCAAGGTATCCCCATTATAAGCATAATCCACCTAAACTACTCGATTTACATAACACTAAATCATATCTAAACTACATCTATATTAAGTAGGTATGTATATCAAAAACTAAAGATATAAGAGGCCTAATCCACCTAAACTACTCGATTTACATAACACTAAAACAAATCTAAACTTCATCTATATTAAGTATGTATTTCCCTCTGCCTCTGATGCATCAGGAATGTCTGCTCTAACAAATTTATCAATATCTATATTTTGGACAGGCCCGCCACCTTCAACCCTAAAACAAATGTGAGCGTGTGGTAAACCTCGCTTTTGAAACTCTATTACGTGCATCATATAAATACATTTGCCAAACCAATTACCACCTCGGATATCTCTTAATAATTCTGCTAGCTTTAAATTAAAAACTCTAGCACATACAGAAGGATTTACATAGCTGCTTTGAGTGGATTGTTGAATTTCTGGCCACTTGGGATTACAAGTAAACGTCAAGAAAAATGATGGGTTCCCCAATCTGCTTACTATTGCAATAGCATCACTATATTTTCCTTTCATGTATCGTGGCCCCCCGTAAAAGTGCTGGGCAAATAAACGCGACCTGGTACGATTCCTTCTCCCTGAATGGTTTCATCTTGACGAATTTGACGCGCGACTTCAATGCTCATTTCAACTTCTTGAAGTGGAGCGGACCTCAGTGCACTCACTACTCGAGTTATGTTTTTGTAGACTTGATATAAAACGTAGGCGTTCTTCTATGATTCGGCAATGCATGTCAACTAACCATTCTTCCGATAGCCTGCCTATATCGGAAAATCGTGGCTCCGACAATAACAAGCAGTGAACGTATTTCGCTTGAGTTAATTTATTTCCGTTATTATCTACTTTGTTCGCCAGCATACCCGCATTACCCTCAGGATAAAATAGTGGATACTGAAAACTTTCATATAACGGATGCATTATATCTACAGTGTGCGGTTTCCTATCACCGATTTTCCAAACTGCTATGCAATGAGGTATAAAATTTTCGCGTTCTGTACTAATAATGGCCGCGACTTCTTCACCAACAGGTAAATCTCCTAAAATGTTACCGTAATTTCAGCAAACGTCTCGCTCAATCGAGCGAGACGTTTGCTGAAATTTAATAAAGGCCTGATCGGATGGTTCCCTACTTAATCGTTTAAAACATTCGATAAACGGATTGACGTTATGTAAAAAGTTAGTTATGCAACTAATTACCTGCCTATCAAGTTTCATATTTGCGGCTATTTGCTCGCGTTCGCTTGTATCGTTAATGTATAGTCCTAAATTATTTACGCTACCAGTGTAAGCTAAATCAAAAACTCTATGATAGACTCGACCTTGAATTTTAAGAAAAGATATTCCCGTTGGTTGTTGGTACCCGTGAGAAACGCCCAAGGCACTGAAGGCAAATAAATTATTGTAACCTCGCGGTCTACTCAGAAAAGACGGGTGAGAGTAAAACTCCTCGGTTAACGGAATTAAATTTTGTATGTTGTACGCGCCCGACCCACAACACCATTGTTTTCGAGATTTTTCTTCTTCAAACAGACGCGCATTACAAGATGGACACCTAAAAGTGTCTGAAGAAAGCAAGGACGTTTTTTTTAAAGAAAATAATTTTATTACGTCTAACTCAGCGTCCCTCTTCTGTGCTATTAGGTTTTTAGATTGACGTAGTGGTATGTCAATACGACGGCTGTTTTTATTATATTTGTCAGTCTATTTGATTTATTTCAGGGTTCTGCTTGGTGTAACGGTGTACAGCATCGCGATTAATTTCTGGATTTTCCTTGGTATATTTTTTTACAGCATCGCGATTTATTTGTGGATTTTCAGTTGTATATTTTTTAACGGCATCGCGATGAATTTGCGGTTTTTTTTTATTATATTTTTTAACCGCATCCAAATGGGCGTTTACTGTACTACATTTCCTGCCACGTTTTTGTTTTTTGGGTCGACCTCTCTTTGTTGACGCCACATGGGTGTCAACTACTACCGGTTCAGGGGTTTTTTGAAAACCAAACAATATAGATTGTGATTCCGATAATTGACTATGATCTGTTGATGCCGGGCATTCGAAGTCTATTATAGACTCGACAGACGCTGGCAATGGCAATGCAGATCCTACAACTAAATTTTCAATTGTTTGATAATTGAGAACGCGTAGTCTGTGTATTGAATACTGACCTACACCTATATTTCGCAATAACAGCAATCTGGCTAATTCGCGAATCGAATAACATTTAAACAAACTTGCTACTTCGCATGTAGAATTTAATTTGTTATATTCATCTACCGCCCACCAGCACTGTGTCGCACATTGAACACAGGCGAAGAAGATCTCTAAATTTGCCAACTTGACGTCAGTGCAAATAGCCATGGATTTTGAAAATGTAACTCAACGAAGACATAAAACCTTAAATAGCTCTCCTAATTCTTCCTTCGGTTCCACAAATTCTGAATATCTTTCGAAAAGTCTACCACAAATTGCAATCGGCTTAAGCTGCGAAGAATTTGATAGACTTAACGAAGAAATGGAACAATTGAGAATGCAATTAAATACCGCTAACAACGAAATAGATAACTTAATCATGGAGAACAGCACTTTGAAAAACAAACAGTTGAACAACTAAATACCATAGCGCAATTAAAAAACCTATGTAGCGGATCAACTAGTAGTTCAAAAAAATACTCAACTTCGAAAAAGAAGACATGTAAGGTACAAAATCTTAATATTACGTTCAAAAAGAAACTTGAGACAAGTTTAATTGATCGCGAGACAAAATCGTGTGAAGAAAACATAACAGATGGCGCTGCAGGTAACACGAGCCCGAGCGTGTCAACACAACACAACCTTAGCTTGAAGAAGTGTGATCAGGACATAACAGATGGCGCTTTACTAAAACTGCATGGAAAAAATGAAGTAAACAATAACCGACAACTGTCTAACACCACAGAAACTAAATCTTTATCCCAGCTAACTATAGTTGGAGGTCAACAGTTTACAGGGCTTGCTTCACTTCTCATACAATCTAGAAAAGACTCAAACTACAAGAATTATCACATCTCTTCCACTACAAAACCATATGCCTCCACAGAGGAAATTCTTAAACCTATTATTGACATGGAAGATTCCGAAGATAATTATATAATTATGTGCATAGGAGAAAACGATACTAACCCCAGTAAAGTAATAGTAGAATTAGTAAGCATCCTTAAATCTTTCCAAAAAACTAACTTGTTATTATTTAGTGTTTTACGGAATAGATGTTTAAATCAAAGTATGTTAAATAACAACTTAAAAACCATATGTGACAACTTTAAAAATTGCTCATTTATTAATCTAAAATGTAATTACCCGTACAATAAATCCTATTATTTATTAGATGTATGTAAATTAGTAAACTTCAAAATCGACTCAAATTATTATGACAAAACATTTTTGTGTTGTAAAAATCTTATGTTATTAAGGCACAAGGCTAAATTAGAAAGCACAAACATTCCTAAAAAGGGCACAATTCCCTTCTACTTTAAGTCGTTTAAAAATATACATCCACCAGGTAATAATAATTGTACTGCCTCTTTGAGCAAACTATGTAGAGGTGATAACCACCGGAACTCACAAGAAGGGAACCATACCCTATTATTTCAAAAAATCTTCACAGTACTTAAGCATACAATCTGATACACTATTGCCGTCACAAGCGAATAAATGTTTTCGCCCCTAATCCGGAATTCAATTTTAGAATATTTCACCAGAACATCGCCGGCGCGATAAATAAAACCGAGGAATTAACGTTTGCAATCGATGAACTGTCGCAAAATAGTAAAAGAATAGATGTGGTGTGTTTAACGGAAACTTTCATGAATAAAGGTACAGAAATGCTTTTAAAAATTTCCGGTTATAAATTAGTTGCGTCATATTCACGTGACACGAAACGAGGAGGGGTATGCATATTGATAAATAATCATTTAAAATATAAAACTTTGACTAATATTAATGACTTGGCATGTAAATTTAATTTTGAATGTTGTGGCGTAGAAATCAATAAAATCATGATTATTTGCTTATACAGAACTCCTAACAGTAACCCACAAATATTTCTTGAGAAACATGAACAGTTACTAGTAAGCCTTAATAGGAAACATAGAAAAATTATTCTTTGTGGCGACTGGAACTTGGACATCTTAAAACCAAACAAGAGTAGCGAAGAGTTGAAGAGTATGTTGAAAAATTATAAAATTGAATTGCATATCAAAACACCAACGAGACAATTGTCATGTCTTGATCAGCTAGCAAGCAATATTAAGCAAGTTAAAGCGGAGGTGCATCACCTTGCTTTGTCTGACCACGAAACAGGACAAACGTTATCGCTGAAAACTACAAATTCATCCGAAATATTCAGCTGGTATGAGAATGTCAGAGATTATAGTAGAGAAAATATGGACAAGTTCAAAAGTTGTATGTCATCCCTGACCTTTTCAAATGTATACGAAAAAAAAACTTACAAGGAGCGTTTGCGGAATTTCATGATTTATTTAAATTATTGTTCAATCTGTGTTTCCCAATATACACTATAAAGAAGTCTAATAAAAAGGGAACCATAAATGGTTGACGAAGGGCATAAGAAGATCCTGTATAAGGAAACGGTCTCTCTATCTTATCCAACAACACAATAAAACAAACAGAAAAAAATCAAACAAACACTATAAATCATACAGCTACATACTCAAAAAGTGCATTTATAAATCTAGACAACTACAAAATAAGAAATATCTTGACACTAATAAAAACATATGTAAGGCCACATGGGCAGTGATTAATGAAAACACTGGTGACGTTAGTACGATAACACAAATTGATAGAATAATCAACAATAATCAGACATATAATGACCCTAAGGAGATAAGTGACAAATTTAATGAATTTTATATACAATTGACAAATAGCAAGAATTTTAAATATAATATAGACGAGATAAACAAAACTATCGAGACTAATAACGAACATACAATATTCCTTAAACCTACTGATGCGATGGAAATATTACAAACAATTAAAAATATTAATAACGCAAATGCAGCAGGAGTGGATGACATAAAACCAATGTTATTAAATTATGCGCACCATACATATGTCAACTACTGTGTTATTTAATAAATTTATCATTTGAGGAAGGTAGTTTTCCACACATATTGAAAAAATCTGTTATTAAGCCGCTTTTCAAAAAAGGAGAACATACTGACATGAATAATTATAGGCCTGTGACGCTTATACCAATAATGTCAAAAATCTTTGAGAAAATTATGCTAAAAAGGCTGCAAGACTTTACAACAAGTTTTCGGATACTTAAAGATGAGCAATTTGGGTTTAGACAGAATAGAACCACTTCAATGGCATGTTTCAATTTGATCAAAATTGTTACCCAGGCTATAAATGAGGGTTTACCAATTGCTGCGATTTTCCTAGACATGAGTAAGGCGTTCGATTTTGTAGGACACAAGTTGCTCTTACATAAACTAGAAACAT
The DNA here is from genome assembly GCA_916610215.1 of Omphaloscelis lunosa. Classification (NCBI taxonomy): domain Eukaryota; kingdom Metazoa; phylum Arthropoda; class Insecta; order Lepidoptera; family Noctuidae; genus Omphaloscelis; species Omphaloscelis lunosa. The sequence continues at coordinate 4,998,849 of OU744271.1, forward strand.
ACGGAATAAGAGGCAAAGCAAATGACTGGTTGAGAGACTACCTTAATGACAGAAAACAATGTGTGGAAATTTCTAAAATACATAATAATAAGAAGGTTTTACATAGAAGTGAATATCGACTAAATAATTTTGGAGTGCCACAGGGCAGTGTATTGGGATCTTTTTTATTAATCATATATATTAATGATCTCCTAAATATCATTTGCCATAACACAATCTTGTTTGCCGATGACACAACTCTCATTGTGAAATGTGAAAATGCAGACACATATGAGCAAGACATAAACGAAGCAATAGGCAAAATAATACACTGGTTACACTCTAACAACTTACAAATTAATATGGAAAAAACTAAAATGATCCAATTCCAAACCCATAAAAGAAAGCAATTAACGTTAAAGGTTAAATATAATGACACGATGATTGAACAAGTGACAAGTACTAAATTTCTGGGGATAATGTTAGATCAGAATTGCGACTGGAAAACACACGTCGATTACGTCTGTGATAAACTCGACAGATTTGTCTACGCAATAAAAAGATTAAGAGTCACGGAATCACCAGAAGCAGCTCTTTGTGCTTATCACGGATACGTTTCATCCGTACTCGCTTATGGTCTCTTGTTGTGGGGTAATTCGGTGGATATTACAAAAGCGTTTATAGTACAAAAAAAATGTATACGTGCAATCTGTGGGGCCTGGTATACGGATAGTTGTAAGCCATTGTTTAAAAAATGCAATATTCTGTCATTGCCGTGTATGTATATTAGAGAATTATGCCTATTTGTAAAACAGCATCCGCAATATTTCATTAAACACAAAGATGTAACCAAACGAAATGTAGTTCCTAGAAATAAAAATAAATTTAAACATGAGCTCTGTGTACCGCAATGTAGGCTCGAATTGTATAGGAGGAACTCGTACATAAATGCTGTAAAGGTTTATAACAAATTACCGGATGCTTTTAAAGATCTTCCCTTGAACATTTTTAAAAAAAAAGTAACGCAGTGGTTAAAAGATAATCTTAATGAATACATGTCAGATCGCGGAGAGTGAAACAGAAATCAATAATATTGGTATATACCTAATAATAATTTATTGATGTTCGAATTAATATTTATGACATTATCAATTACAATATACTATTATTTATGACATACTTACATTCATAATCTGACATTTTTATAAAACTTTATCACTTGAACTGACATAGGTATAACTTTGACATCAATTAAATTATTTATTTATTCCTAGTAATCGATGCATGAGATCTAATTTGTTGTTACTGACTATTTAATTTTCTTATTTTATTTTTGTTCTGAATGCAAATTGAAACAATAACTTTTTGCAGATTAAAATTAAATATTTGCACACCATATGTAATGGTAGAATGTAAAGGGGCCATTATAGTTTAAGATCATACTTTATAAACCTACATTCTGGCAAATAAATAGATTTTGATTTTGATTTTTGATTTGCGTGACTGTTAAATAAATAGAATGCACTATCGAATCTCCAAAAAGAAACTGTATAGTCTTGCCCGGTAAATACCACGCTATCCGTCTCATCATTGTGGTTTGCGTCGAAAACATTGGATTCAATTATGTTTGCAAGAGTTAAAATACCGTATTCATTTTCTGAAATTTGAGGAAATACTCCATTTGTAATCCAATTGGCAGTCATATTTTCAATTTGAGCTCTATTATTTCCGACGACAATCTCAGTAGGCAATTCCTCGAGGTTCAAAAATATGACACCCTTCGGTAGAATTGGTTTAAGCGACATATATAAAGTGTCTCCACTTTGGAGAATGACATCGATATCATGACAAGTCAGATTCCGATGTCTGCAAACTGACAATACTGACGCGCAAGCGGACATTGCCACGCATTGAGCGTTATTACCCTTATAATTGCTACTCCCTTGGTGTGTAGTTCCTAAAACATTAACAAAAATACAAGGTCAAGTGCAAGGTAGATATAATGTTACAAGAGGGAGAATATTTTGTAATGACTAAAATCATCTACACCACCCTTTGTAAGGCAAAGCGTCTTTTTTGTCCCCATTGATTGGATTAATGGGTTACAGACAGCTCGCTGACAGAGACGACAGTAAGCAAAGAACAACATATTTATTTTTATTTACTGGGGAACCTGCTTCCAATTTTTTACTTATTTTTATTATGTATAGCGGCAACCGAAATCCACATTCTTGATCATGAGCTTCAGCCCGCTAATAGACAGATGGACAGACGGACGAACAGCAGTCTTAGTACATAAGGTAAACGCTCCTAATACGGCGGTAGTCAAAATCGCTTCCTATTACGGTGGTATTTCTATTTTCGCGTTTTATTCCCGTTTTATTCAGTGTAGGTACACCAAAACCGAAACTATTTATTCTAAATCTATTACTTTATGACTTAACTGACGTTTGCAAGTATAGCACATAGACAACACAACAAGATCAATCAGTCTGTGTAACGTCATCGACGTGAGAGGTGTTTCCATACAAACGCGGAACAACAAAAGTAAGTACACAAATATTTAGAAACTAAGTTTTTCGTATTAAGATGCCGTTCGAGTTTGTTCATTTGTTATTTATAGCATTTTCTTATTATTACACTCACTATTTAAATAGCTTATTTTATATTTGTAAGTCATTTTTTACCAAAAAAATAAAAAATAAAATACCGCCGTAATACGATACAAATTTTGTAGATTAATCCTAATACGGTCGTATGACTCCGAAATAGGAAAGTACTGGACATGTTTAATTGTTTATAACTTTCAATTGATTAACTTATTGAATTAGTTTCAAGTTTAGTTGAAATAATTATTAATCACATAACTTAGAAACCATATTCTGTGGTATGTGTTCTTAATTAGAAATCTAATTAAATATGAAAACTGGCGAGTACAAAATGTTAGTTTCTTAGAAGAGGCAAAAATGGGAAGGTGTATTTTAATTTATCACAAAACATTTATTTTGTATAAATTTTGACTTGAGTTTTACAAATCTGAGCCAAAAAACTGTTAATGTTTGATTAGGCATTTTTACTCTTTTGTTTATCGAAATATTTATGGGTCAGAATTAGGATTATCGAAAACATGAGTAGTTTTCCTATTACGGCGGTAACTCCGTGTAGGGTTCTAAGATCTCCTATTACGGCTCTATTCATACAACATAAAATTACAAGTTTTTAGGGTTCCGTTAAAGTTTTGTATCTTTTTTTGTGGATTCTTATTTGACATGCATGTTTTTTTATGGATAAAATCAAAAGCGATGAAAACTTTTAAATTTATGTAATTGTTTTATTTAAATTTATGCAATCTACATATTTTTTATTTTTGTTTTTATAGATATTATGGAAAGAAAGAAACGCAAGTGCTATACTAATGCCCAAGTGGCTGAAGCACTTTCATCAATTCGACAAGGTATGAGTATTTACAAAGCATCGAGACAGTATAATATACCAGAGACTACATTACGGAGTAAACGAGATGAGCTTTACGAGAATGAACATTGTGGTAAGCAACCAGTACTTAACCTAAACGAAGAAAGACAAGTCGTTGATTGGATCCATTACCTTGGTAAATGTGGCTTTCCAGTTACTAAGAATCAATTATTACACACTGTCTCTAAGTTAGTTGAAAACCTGCAGCGCCCTAATCCGTTTAAAGATGGAGTTCCTGGAAAGAAATGGTTTCAAGGTTTATGCTACGACATCCAGCAGTGTCAAAACATGTGGCACAAAATCTTCCAACAAGTAGAAACCAAGTCACGGAAGTTGCATTGCGAGCGTGGTTTGATAGAGTAGGATCATATTTTAAAGAAAACGATTTGCTGCAAGTTCTTCAAGATCCAAAACGTATATTCAACTGCGATGAAACTGGGTTTTTTCTTTGTCCAAAAGACAAGCAAGTTTTGGTAAAAAGGGGTAGTAAACGAGTATATAACCGCGTTGCAAATGATGAAAAAGAATGTTTGACCGTTTTAGTCAATGTGTCAGCAGATGGTAATGTAGCTCCGCCAATGGTACTTTTCCCCTACAAGAGGCTACCTAACAATATCAAGTCAACGGTTCCTTCGTGGTGGGGACTTGGTAACACAGAATCAGGCTGGATGACTATGGAATCGTTCTATGAATATGTTGCAAATGTGTTTTACCCATGGCTTCAACAACAGGAAATAACACTGCCCGTTGTTTTATTTTTAGATGGCCATAGTTCACATATCACAACAACCTTTAACAACTTTTTGCAAGGAAAAAGGGATTGTACTGGTTGCTTTGCTCCCAAATTCAACGCACGTCTTGCAGCCTCTTGATGTCGCCGTTTTCAGGCCCGTTAAGGGGACTTGGCGGGATATTGTGAGGGAATTCAGGGTTAAACATAATTATGCGAAGCTTAAGCTACAGACTTTTGTAGAGAAGTACAAAAATGTTTTCACAGAAGCCTCAAGCCTGAAACAATAATGAGCGGATTCAAATGCTGCGGACTTTACCCGTTTGATGAACAAAATATTGACTATGATAAACTTTTGTCAAAAGTGAAAAAACACCAAGACAAACTATCTGAAGCCAATCAAAATACTCTATTTAATACTCAACAGATGAGCAATATAGATAACAATGAGCAGTTCAAGAAACAATTTGAAAGTCGATTATCACAAAATACATTAAAATCATTTAAAGAGGCAGGCAACCAGTGGACAGGTGACACCACTTATGAAAAACTATTTTTATTCTGGAAAAATCTTACATCATCGGAAAGCATATTTGAAGATCAAGCAGACTCTGCTCTAGATATTGGGGAGACAACCTTTACCAATAATGTCGATATAGAAAATGTTTATGATTCCGTAAACTTTGATATTAGATCGGATGGTATTCTAACCCCACTTAATTATGAGGAAGCTAACGTTATAGGAAAGGTCATACCAAAGTCATCGCAAGTGTCACTGTCATCAATTAATGTGGTCCCAACAATCGAAGAAAATACATTTGAAGCAAATTCTCTTCTACCGAAACCATTGGTTGATTCACTTGTATTGATAGAGATTATTGATCCGAGGTTATCAGAAGTTACCCCACCACAGAAAATACGATTATTAACAAAAGAAAAAGCCCAACAAATATTACGTTCATCGACTCCTGAATTAAGCAAGTGTTCTAGTACCGCTCCATCAGTCTCTGAAATAGAGAACGCAGATGATGAAGTTAATAGTTGCTCTTTTCCCTTAAGTCTACGTCCAAACAGAATGCAAAAAAAAAAACGCTGATAGACAAGTATTCGGAAGAAATAGATACCCTTCAAAAATCTTTAATAATGCCTAGTACAAGCAAAGCTCCAACGCCAATAGTTATTGAAAATGTCACGCCGCCGACCCCATTCAAAGGAATACCTACACCTTTCAAGTATGCATTTTTTTTTTTCCGAAAACCGAGAATACTCCCCAAACCAAAAACTCACTAAAAAGGTTACTCCCACCGTAGCTATTGCAGCAGAATTTATGGAACACCAAAGAAGGTTAGACAAAGAGAAAGAAGAAAAAGAAAAACTTAAACAACTGAGAAAATGTAAGGCATTAGAAAAGAAAAGACAAAAAGAAAACGATAAAAAGATAAAACAAGCACAGACTGAACAGAAAAAAGAAGAACCGAAAAAAAAAGTATAATGAAGAAATTAAAAGATGTAAATATGCGTCACGTCAACACACTAGATAAAAATTCAATCCAAAGCTCTTCTGACAGTGACGATGGTTTTGTTTTTAATATTACTGCAAGGGCAAAGGAAGATAGTGACGATGATTTTATTTTTAACATTCCTGCAAAGGCAAAGGAAATTAAACGCCGTAACTTCCTTGATTCAGATGATTCTGTTTAAATATTTATTCACAAAGTGATCAATAAATAATAATTATTATTTTAAGTTCATGTTAAATATCGTGTATAGCGCAATTCAGGCAGCGGTGGCAGCGAAAAGCAGTGGTGCGTAACACTTTCGGCTTTGAAAGAGTTTTAAACTTTATCTTCGTTAAAATAATTATTATCAATACCTATTTAAAAAGATAAAACTGTCGGTGACTGATGCCGCTAACAGCTGGTGGCAGTTACGATCAGTATCAGCGATACTAGTCTTTAAAATAATGTTGATAACGTTTAAAATTCTTTCAAAACTGAAAGTACTCTTCGAGCTGCTGCCGGCCGCTACCACCGCTGCCTGAATTGAGTCTAAAACTTCACTTATTAAACTTTTTTTAAGTGCATAATGTGTAAACCTTCAGTTACTTTTAGTTCGTTTTTAACTATACTCTACGGATTGTTAATTTTTGAAAGATTGAGATTTAAAATGATGTTATAGAACATAATTTTAAATCTCAGTCTTTCAATACGTTTTTAATTTTATAACCTTTTGTTCCTCAACGAACTGTTGATTTTTGAAAGATTTTGTTTAGATTTTATTGTTATTAGTTGTCATTATTTTTTAAATAATATAACTAGTTGATTCCTTAATAATTGTATTTTTAATTCTATAAAACCAGTGAACATACCTCCTTATTTATTCTTAAATTCCTTCGGAATCCGTTGGAAATAATAATAATTTTATTTTAACATGAGAGAATCCTAGGGGATTCTCATGTGAATTAATTTAATAATACAATACAGAAAAAATGAGCGAAGCGATTTCGGTCTGTACGGAAAGATTTTTCTATACAGACCGACTTCATTCGCTCATTTTTTTAATTTTACTTTTTGTTTTTCACAACGTAAAGTTTTTACTTTAATTTTATTGAAGTTTCGTACAAATAATATTTATTAAATAATATAAATGTGATTAAAGTAATTCTAAAAATAATTCATTCACCATTAATTTGATTACGCAATGTAATAAAATCAATGGTCAATAAATGAAAAACTTACGAATTACGTTACTAACACATTAATATTATTTAATAAATATTATTTGTACGGAACTTTAATGAATATAATTTCTGACCCTCCGTATTAGGAGCCGTCTACCGCAGTAATAGGATCAGACCAAAATTGTACTTCCGTATTAGGGAAAATTAACCAGACTATTTAAATATTTCTTTAAAATAAGAAATATCATCAACAGAAACATAGTCTCAACAGCAATACAAAATATAAATTCCACTTTTAACGATCGAATTTTTTTCCACCTTTAGAAATACCTACAAATGCTTATTTTTGTTTCTTACTTTCAAATGATGCGAAATACCTCCGTAATAGGTGCTTTTACCTTAACAAGATTCTGTAGTTTTTACCCTTCAGATACGGCACCCTAACAATTAATAATGTTTGAATGTTTTACCTCTAAACTGTCTTAAACAATTGATCAGGTTGTGAAGAAACTGGTAGGATTTTAGAACGCGAGGGTTTCTGGCACAAAACAAAATTTATAACATATAAAAAAAAAAAATGTATTTCCCACTCATTTTTTGTGCAGTACATTTAGGAGCAGAACAAAGGAAAAAACCAAAAACATGTATGCATTAAATATTCGAAAAATATCTATTTCACATTGTAGCACAGGATGACATTGAACTGACTGCAAAATGAGCTCAAAAGTCTGCATGGCTAATAATATGGTGTATCTTATAAGCATTATTTATAATGATCAGTACCTAATTATGTCAATTTTCTAAATTATTTAAAAACAAAACAACAAAAAAAATATCCCTAAGTATATTAGCTGGCTGATGATGAAACTGCTTTTTAAGTACCTATAACTTATTAATTGATATGTACTTACCTACTTAAATTAATCAAACATTAATTTGTGATAGCATAGAATTATTTGATGAAGGAGCTATGAGATCATATATTTATACTTGAATATTATTTCAGCAGTCTCGACATTAGTAGGTAATGACGCTGTCGCAAACTTGCGATCGTAATAATACCTAATAACGAAAAAAATCTGTTGCAATAACGACGCTCGTGAGAAACGCAAGTCTCTACATCCAAGTTAGCGAGCCAAGATGTAAAATAACTTGACATATCGGTACCAATGATAATAAAAGTAAATCGGTACGGCAGCGAAAAACGAAAATAAAATCTCCTTGATTATGGGGAAAAATAGAAAACATGGTTCAATAAAAATAGACTATAATAATAGCCTTATTTTGAAGGCACTATTTTACATGAAAACTCGTACTTAAGTAAGGCTACAAACGTGTAAAAAAAATAAAAAATATTAAATATTTAAGGAAATTAAAATTTGCCTCCTTGCAACATTGGTTTAGTGTCAAACTTGTCAAGTCATTGGTTTTGACGTTTTTTTTATTTTGTTTCTGTTTTATTAACAATGGACCTGTATAAAAATGTACTCTGTGCAATGGACAATGGTCTTTTCTCAAGCATTTTTTATTGATAGCTAAGAGTACAGTACCTCTGCTTTGTGGCTGAAGCTGCTACCTCACTGGATATACTTCTACATTCACGGTCAGTGGGTCGTCTTTGGGGCGGATTTACAGACGTCTGAGTATCTACGAAATGATACTGGAATTCGACAAAAATGTGTTTGAAGAGATGGCTGTAGGAGCTGCATGAAACATTGGTATTCCGTCAGGATACAGAAATAAGCAGATTCAAGGGATTTTTCATTTTAATCATGCGGATTCCTTGTGTCGTACCATACCAAAGCTTTGGGAAGTAGTGTGTAGCGAGCTGTTCACACTAAAAAGAACCTCCGATCTCCACGGAGCTGGGGACTACCAGTAAAAGAATGACAAAGGACAAGCAGAAAATCAAACTGAGTGAAATGTGAGTGTAGTGTATGTAATATTGATAAGATTCTTTCAATATAAATGTATGTAATTGCAGTGTTCCAATATTTAATATTACCGTACTATAGTTGTAAGGGATACACAGCAGAGTTCTTACAAGTTTAAGTGACACAAAAGAAATGCTTGTGTGCAAAATAATTCCAAAATATTCAATTTATAATGTTATATCGAAGAAAGTAGTTAACCAATCCTATATATTTTTTTTGTACAAATGGCAAATTCAACCAAATTAAATTTATTATTAAATCATTTAATTCAAGCAACAAGACTCGATAGTGTTATTAACAATATACTTACAAAAAACTATGTTAGTAACACACTAACATAGTTACCATTATTCATCTCATTCTGCCTATATTAAAAATGCAGTGTGAAATTTAATTTTAACGTTGATTTTCATGTTAGTATTTCAATAATGGATAATTTTGCCTTGTTTGAAGAAAGTATTTGTGTATATTATTGTATTTATTGATACAGATGAGTGTACTTTAGTATTTTTTTGTATTATAATTAAATGATGTGTGTATTATTTATTGTCTTGTTTAAAATGTTTACATAGATACTATAGCTATGATGTAGGTACTGTGATATGTAATATTCATTACTTGTGTGTTCTGCACTGAAATAACTGTAATGTCCTATTTCTTCACATTTTATGCAAATAAAGATACATAGGTACATGTATACGACCTTCATTTTGCCTTCATTACATGTTTAATACTTTACTTTTAAGCTAGATTTTAAAATATGTGAGCAGCTTTTTAGTTGCAACCAATTAATAATTTAACGATCATTATCTCTGTCTCTATGTCTGTTATCGTGGACCGAGCCTGACTAAACCAACTTGTTCATGTGATTGGCAACTGTGAGATTGTTCAATCTTATATGTTAGTAAGTACCTTGGTTCCATAATCAATTAATCACACACTGGGGGGTGTGAGGATGAGATTCTAAGGAGATGTGCTAACACAACATCTGTCGTTGATAAGCTCAAAAGAGTCTGGGCCAATCATAATATCACCAAAGCCACAAAAGTCCGCCTGCCGAGAAGTTTGGTTTTTCCAATATTTCTGTACGGCGCAGAAACATGTAGGTACGGTTCGCCTCAAAGACCGACGCAAAATAGATGCACTAAAACTTGTTGTCCATGGGCAAGTAAGGCTAAACGCTGCAACACAAACGTCCATGGTCCAAAGCTCCCGAGACGCCAGTACCTAGGTTTGGAAGCCTGCTAATAAGGTTACGTTATTCACTTAACAGAACTATTCAGAAACTCACCAGAAATAAGACATTCTGAATATTCCACAGCTGTGCCTCCGCGACGCGGAACAGTTGATAACTCTTCAGTACTTGCTCGTTTCATGTTGGAAATTGATTATTTTGATAATAATTATCAATCAATATCAACTTGCAACTTGCAACAAGAAACCTCGATTCACGAGTTCACGACAGAAGCAGGACGCTTCATTTTGGCGCTCTTTTCAAGTTTTTTTTTAAATTCAATGTCAAGTTCAAAATTCAAATTGATGGACCAACAATCAAACAATCGACCATAGATGGTCGATTGTTTGATTGTTGGAAATATGTTAATCGACTCTTTTTTTAAATAAGTCATATTTAAATGATTAGTAATTTCTCGATTATCTCAAAAAAAATATTACCATATTTTTTTGAGACCTAGAAAACAGGAAAACTTTATTTTAAAAGTTCGTTAATTATCCATAGTTTAATTTTTAACCGGCGAAAATTTCCCCGGCTTAAACGTACCCCAAGCGAAAACTTATACCAGCGGACGACCGTAAACGGAGCAGATTCAATTTTAGTCAGATTAATTTTTCACCTCGCGGTGTGCTTAAACGGGGTGTTTGACGTTTAGGCAGTCAATTTTAAACTGAATAATTGACTTAAACGCACCCCAAACAAAAACGCTGTCCGCCATGTTAGTATTCCTCCCCCCTTCGCTCCACTCAGGACCTACCTACCACCGGAAAGCTATCGTGACCTTATACCTACGCTACGCTACGCTTCGCTTTACCGCTACCTAATTTCCGAGATACGATGGGGGGAGGGGTGAAGGGGGGGAGAGGAGGGAGTTTAAAAAAAACTAATTTTGACCTACTCTGGGCCCACGGACATGAATCTGAAAAAGAAAATGTTCCGAGTCTTAACTTCCGAGATCCGCCTAAAGGGGGGAGAAGGGGGAGAGAATGGGGGGAATTTTGAAAAATGGTTTTTACTTTTCCGAGCCTCCTCTATACGAATCCGTAAAAAAACAAAACCAAGGAGGGGTGAAGGGGGGGACAGGGGGGAGTTTTGAAAAATGATTTTGACCAACTCTGGGCCCCTTGATATGAATCTGAAAAAAAAAATGTTCCAAGTCTCTTAACTTCCGAGATCTACCTAGAGGGGGGGAGAAGGGGGGCAAGGGGGGCAACTTTGAAAAATGGATTTTACTTTTCCGAGCCTCCTCTATACGAATCCGTAAAACAACAATACACGGGACACTTAGTTTCCGAGATACGATAGGGAGGGGGGAGAGTGGGGAGGTTTGGGATTTTTGCCATACTCGTGAGAGTTACTTCTATACGAATCTGTAAAAATATACCCACCTCCCCCTTCACCATCTGGGAGAACAATTATGTCAGTGAGTGAGTGGTAATCGAGCTTTATATAGTATAACTAGTATTTGGGCGTTGCGCGAGCTGCAAGCAGCTCGCGGGGTCGTGTTTTTGAGGAGTATTTCCTACCCTTGTTCCTCGGGGTTCAAAAATATGACACCCTTTGGTAGAATTGGTTTAAGCGACATATATAAAGTGTCTCCACTTTGGAGAATGACATCGATATCATGACAAGTCAGATTCCGATGTCTGCAAACTGACAATACTGACGCGCAAGCGGACATTGCCACGCATTGAGCGTTATTACCCTTATAATTGCTACTCCCTTGGTGTGTAGTTCCTAAAACATTAACAAAAATACAAGGTCAAGTGCAAGGTAGATATAATGTTACAAGAGGGAGAATATTTTGTAATGACTAAAATCATCTACACCACCCTTTGTAAGGCAAAGCGTCTTTTTTGTCCCCATTGATTGGATTAATGGGTTACAGACAGCTCGCTGACAGAGACGACAGTAAGCAAAGAACAACATATTTATTTTTATTTACTGGGGAACCTGCTTCCAATTTTTAACTTATTTTTATTATGTATAGCGGCAACCGAAATCCACATTCTTGATCATGAGCTGCAGCCCGCTAACAGACAGATGGACAGACGGACGAACAGCAGTCTTAGTACATAACAAGATTCTTTAGTTTTTACCCTTCAGGTACAGCACCCTAACAATTAATAATGTTTGTATGTTTTACCTCTAAACTGTCTTAAACAATTGATCAGGTTGTGAAGAAACTGGTAGGATTTTAGAACGCGAGGGTTTCTGGCACAAAACAAAATTTATCTATACTAATATTATAAAGAGGAAACCTTTGTATTTTTGTATTTTTGTATGTTTGTATTGAATAGGCTCAAAAACTACTGGACCGATTTCAAATTTATTTTACCATTACTTAGAGTGATTCTTCCGAATCCGTATAGGCTATATTTTATCCCGGAAAATAGATAGGATTTTTCGTGGTAGTGAAAATTGTGGAGTAAGGCGTCGAAAAAACTGCCGTACGTTAACGATTCTCGCGAACGCTGCCTAAATGGTTAGAGATTTATATTTTAGCCATTATCACATATAATGCCTATATGTGATAATGGCTAAAATATAAATGTTTGGTTTATACTATCGCGGACTTTTTTGTAGGCATTATTGAGTTCTACAACTTTTCTATAGAAGTCAACCATACATCTCTAACCATTTAGGCAGCGTTCGCGAGAATCGTTAACGTACGGCAGTTTTTTCGACGCCTTACTCCACAATTTTCACTACCACGAAAAATCTTATCTATTTTCCGGGATAAAATATAGCCTATACGGATTCGGAAGAATCCCTCTAAGTAATGGTAAAAGAAATGTTGAAATCGGTCCAGTAGTTTTCGAGCCTATTCAATACATACATACAAAAATACAAAGGTTTCCTCTTTATAATATTAGTATAGATATAGATATGCGTAAAGTTTGTTCACTGTACTTAGGTACAAACAAACTGACACAAACGCGGACAAACGGACACTTAAATTTTATCTAAATAAAATTCCGTTTCCGTGTCTGTTTGTCCGCTCGCACGCGCGCGTTATAAGCGGCGATGACGGTGACCTTACTATTTTAAGGGTCCTTACCAATAAAGCTACGGTTTCCTAAAAGAGTGGTGGGGCAGGCCGCTGGCCGCCAAATAACGTCCGCCAAATAACGGGCACCAAATAACGGCCGCCACGCAACAGCCGCCAAATAATGGGCGCTTAATAACGGCCGCTACATACCGGGCGCCAAATTACGGCCGCCACATAACGGCGGCCACATAACGGCCGCTACAATTACCGTAGTTACCGTCACTCTACGGCCGCAAAAACGGGCGCAAATAACGTTGTCATAAAACCGGAAAAGTGCATTCTTTGCACGGAAATATTGTACGGTGACCACACCGCAAGAAAATAAAAGTGCGAGTGCACTTTTCCGGTTTTATGACAATCGTTACTGCGGCCGTTACTTGGCGGCTGTTATGTAGTGGCCATAATTTGACGGCCAATGTGTGGCGGCCGTTATGTAGCGGCCGTTATGTGGCGGCCGTAATATGGCGGCCGTTATGTGGCGGCTGTTATGTAGCGGCCGTTATTTGGCGGCAGTTATCTAGCAGCCGTTTTATGGCAGCCGTTATGTGGTGGCCGTAATATGGCGGCCGTAATATGGCGCCGTAATGTAGCAGCCGTTATGTGGCGGCCGTAATATGGCGGCCGTTATGTGGCGGCCGTAATATAGCGGCCGTTATGTGGCGGCCGTAATGTGGCGGCCGTAATATGGCGGCCGTAATATGGCGGCCGTAATATGGTGGCCGTAATATAGCGGCCGTAAGATGGTGGCCGTAATATGGCGGCCCTTATGTGGCGGCCGTAATATGGCGGCCGTAATGTAGCAGCCGTTATGCACTTTTCCGGTTTTATGATAACCGTTACTGCGGCCGTTACTTGGCGGCTCTTATGTGGCGGCAGTAATATGGCGGCCGTAATATGGCAGCCGTAATGTAGCAGCCGTTATGCACTTTCCGGTTTTATGACAACCGCTACTGCGACTGTTATTTGGCGGCCGTTGTGTGGTGGCCGTTATGTGGCGGCCGTTATGTAGCAGCCGTTTTATGGCGGCCGTTATGTGGTGGCCGTAATATGGCGGCCGTAATATGGCGCCGTAATGTAGCAGCCGTTATGTGGCGGTCGTAATATGGCGGCCGTTATGTGGCGGCCGTAATATGGCGGCCGTTATGTGGCGGCCGTAATATGGCGGCCGTAATATGGCGGCCGTAATATGGCGGCCGTAATATGGCGGCCGTAATATGGCGGCCGTAATATGGCGGCCGTAATATGGCGGCCGTAATATAGCGGCCGTAATATAGCGGCCGTAATATAGCGGCCGTAAGATGGCGGCCGTAATATGGCGGCCGTAATATGGCGGCCGTTATGTGGCGGCCGTAATATGGCGGCCGTTATGTGGCGGCCGTAATGTGGCGGCCGTAATATGGCGGCCGTAAGATGGCGGCCGTAATATAGCGGCCGTAAGATGGCGGCCGTAATATAGCGGCCGTAAGATGGCGGCCGTAATATGGCGGCCGTAATATGGCGGCCGTAATATAGCGGCCGTAAGATGGCGGCCGTAATATAGCGGCCGTAATATAGCGGCCGTAAGATGGCGGCCGTAATATGGCGGCCGTTATGTGGCGGCCGTAATGTGGCGGCCGTAATATGGCGGCCGTAATATGGCGGCCATAATATAGCGGCCGTAAGATGGCGGCCGTAATATAGCGGCCGTAAGATGGCGGCCGTAATATAGCGGCCGTAATATAGCGGCCGTAAGATGGCGGCCGTAATATGGCGGCCGTTATGTGGCGGCCGTAATGTGGCGGCCGTAATGTGGCGGCCGTAATATGGCGGCCGTAATATGGCGGCCGTAATATGGCGGCCGTAATATGGCGGCCGTAATATAGCGGCCGTAAGATGGCGGCCGTAATATGGCGGCCGTAATATGGTGGCCGTAATATGGCGGCCGTAATATAGCGGCCGTAAGATGGCGGCCGTAATATAGCGGCCGTAATATAGCGTATATTTTATTCCAATCGAACAATCCATTCAAAAGATATTACAAATTTAAAATTGTAATTGGTATTAAAATGAATGATGGTGTCGCACGACTCGCACGGCAAAACCGCAGGGGAGGGGGGTGCACATCTATGAAGCAGGTTACTTGGCTCTTACGCAGCGGACGCGGCCAAATCGAGTAAATTTACTGAATTAATGCACTTATTAAAATTGATTTCGGAACTATTTAGATACTCATTATCAAAAATTCTTTTCAAAAATACTTATAATAATTTCATTCAATATTTCTTAAATAATTCGAATTATTTTCGAAAACTGGTATTTATTTTCGGCCACCCGTGCGAAGCCGGGGCGGGTCTCTAGTAATATATAAAAAAAAAAAATTATCTATTTCCCACTCATTTTTTGTGCAGTACATTTAGGAGCAGAACAAAGGAAAAAACCAAAAACATTATGTATGCATTAAATATTCGAAAAATATCTATTTCACATTGTAGCACAGGATGACATTGAACTGACTGCAAAATGAGCTCAAAAGTCTGCATGGCTAATAATATGGTGTCTCTTATAAGCATTATTTATAATGATCGGTACCTAATTATGTCAATTTTCCAAATTATTTAAAAACAAAACAACAAAAAAAATACCCTAAGTATATTAGCTGGCTGATGATGAAACTGCTTTTTAAGTACCTATAACTTATTAATTGATATGTACTTACCTACTTAAATTAATCAAACATTAATTTGTGATAGCATAGAATTATTTGATGAAGGAGCTATGAGATCATATATTTATACTTGAATATTATTTCAGCAGTCTCGACATTAGTAGGTAATGACGCTGTCGCAAACTTGCGATCGTAATAATACCTAATAACGAAAAAATTCTGTTGCAATAACGACGCTCGTGAGAAACGCAAGTCTCTACATCCAAGTTAGCGAGCCAAGATGTAAAATAACTTGACATATCGGTACCAATGATAATAAAAGTAAATCGGTACGGCAGCGAAAAACGAAAATAAAATCTCCTTGATTATGGGGAAAAATAGAAAACATGGTTCAATAAAAATAGACTATAATAATAGCCTTATTTTGAAGGCACTATTTTACATGAAAACTCGTACTTAAGTAAGGCTACAAACGTGTAAAAAAAATAAAAAATATTAAATATTTAAGGAAATTAAAATTTGCCTCCTTGCAACATTGGTTTAGTGTCAAACTTGTCAAGTCATTGGTTTTGACGTTTCGTTTATTTTGTTTCTGTTCTATTAACAATGGACCTGTATAAAAATGTACTCTGTGCAATGGACAATGGTATTTTCTCAAGCATTCAGCACTAAAACTTGTTGTCCATGGGCAAGTAAGGCTAAACGCTGCAACACAAACGTCCATGGTCCAAAGCTCCCGAGACGCCAAGCCTGCTTATAAGGTTACGTTATTCACTTAACAGAACTATTCAGAAACTCACCAGAAATAAGACATTCTGAATATTCCACAGCTGTGCCTCCGCGACGCGGAACAGTTGATAACTCTTCAGTACTTGCTCGTTTCATGTTGGAAATTGATTATTTTGATAATAATTATCAATCAATATCAACTTGCAACTTGCAACAAGAAACCTCGATTCACGAGTTCACGACAGAAGCAGGACGCTTAATTTTGGCGCTCTTTTCAAGTTTTTTTTTAAATTCAATGTCAAGTTCAAAATTCAAATTGATGGACTCTACGGTCGATTGTTTGATTGTTGGAAATATGTTAATCGACTCTTTTTTTAAATAGGTCATATTTAAATGATTAATAATTTCTCGATTATCTCAAAAAAAATATTACCATATTTCTTTGAGACCTAGAAAACAGGAAAACTTTATTTTAAAAGTTCGTTAATTATCCATAGTTTAATTTTTAACCGGCGAAAATTTCCCCGGCTTAAACGTACCCCAAGCGAAAACTTATACCAGCGGACGACCGTAAACGGAGCAGATTCAATTTTAGTCAGATTAATTTTTCACCTCGCGGTGTGCTTAAACGGGGTGTTTGACGTTTAGGCAGTCAATTTTAAACTGAATAATTGACTTAAACGCACCCCAAACAAAAACGCTGTCCGCCATGTTAGTATTCCTCCCCCCTTCGCTCCACTCGGTCTCGCAGGTTCGCTCCACTCAGGACCTACCTACCACCGGAAAGCTATCGTGACCTTATCCCTACGCTACGCTACGCTACGCTACGCTTCGCTTTACCGCTACCTAGTTTCCGAGATACGATGGGGGGAGGGGTGAAGGGGGGGAGAGGGAGGGAGTTTTGAAAAAAACTAATTTTGACCTACTCTGGGCCCACGGACATGAATCTGAAAAAGAAAATGTTCCAAGTCTTAACTTCCGAGATTCGCCTAAAGGGGGGAGAAGGGGGAGAGAATGGGGGAATTTTGAAAAATGGTTTTTACTTTTCCGAGCCTCCTATATACGAATACGTACAAAAAACCAAAACCCAGGAGGGGTGAAGGGGGGCAGAGGGGGGAGTATTGAAAAATGATTTTGACCAACTCTGGGCCCCTTGATATGAATCTGAAAAAAAAAATGTTCCAAGTCTCTTAACTTCAGAGATCTACCTAGAGGGGGGGAGAAGGGGGGCAAGGGGGGCAACTTTGAAAAATGGATTTTACTTTTCCGAGCCTCCTCTATACGAATCCATAAAAAACAAAATCCAGGAGGGGTGAAGGGGGGGAGAGGAGGGAGTTTTGAAAAATGATTTTGACCAACTCTGAGCCCCTTGATATGAATCTGAAAAAAAAATGTTCCAAGTCTCTTAACTTCCGAGATCTACCTAGAGGGGGGGAGAAGGGGGGCAAGGGGGGCAACTTTGAAAAATGGATTTTACTTTTCCGAGCCTCCTCTATACGAATCCGTAAAAAACAAAACCCAGGAGGGGTGAAGGGGGGGAGAGGGGGGAGTTTTGAAAAATGATTTTGACCGACTCTGAGCCCTTTGATGTGAATCTGAAAAAAAAAATGTTCCAAGTCTCTTAACTTCCGAGATCTACCTAGAGGGGGGGAGAAGGGGGGCAAGGGGGGCAACTTTGAAAAATGGATTTTACTTTTCCGAGTCTCCACTATACGAATCCGTAAAAAACAAAACCCAGGAGGGGTGAAGGGGGGAGAGGGGGGAGTTTTGAAAAATGATTTTGACCGACTCTGAGCCCCTTGATATGAATCTGAAAAAAAAAATGTTCCAAGTCTCTTAACTTCCGAGATCTACCTAGAGGGGGGGAGAAGGGGGGCAAGGGGGACACTTTGAAAAATGGATTTTACTTTTCCGAGCCTCTTCTATACGAATCCGTAAAAAAACAAAACCCAGGAGGGGTGAAGGGGGAGAGGGGGGAGTTTTGAAAAATGATTTTGACCAACTCTGGGCCCCTTGATATGAATCTGAAAAAAAAAATGTTCCAAGTCTCTTAACTTCCGAGATCTACCTAGAGGGGGGGAGAAGGGGGGCAAGGGGGGCAACTTTGATAAATGGATTTTACTTTTCCGAGCCTCCTCTATACGAATCCGTAAAAAAACAAAACCCAGGTTTCTTAATTTCCGAGATACGATTGGGGGAGGGGTGAAGGGGGGGAGAGGGGGGAGTTTTGAAAAATGATTTTGACCAACTCTGGGGCCCTTGATATGAATCTGAAAAAAAAAATGTTCCAAGTCTCTTAACTTCCGAGATCTACCTAGAGGGGGGGAGAAGGGGGGCAAGGGGGGCAACTTTGAAAAATGGATTTTACTTTTCCGAGCCTCCTCTATACGAATCCGTAAAACAACAATACACGGGACACTTAGTTTCCGAGATACGATAGGGAGGGGGGAGAGTGGGGTGGAAAAGGGGAGGTTTGGGATTTTTCCCATACTCGTGAGAGTTACTTCTATACGAATCTGTAAAAATATACCCACCTCCCCCTTCACCATCTGGGAGAACAATTATGTCAGTCAGTGAGTGAGTGAGTGGTAATCGAGCTTTATATAGTATAATATAATAACTAGTATTTGGGCGTTGCGCGAGCTGCAAGCAGCTCGCGGGGATGTGTTTTTGAGGAGTATTTCTTACCCTTGTAAAATTTTGAGAATTGGACAGTAATCCTTAGCACTTATAGGATTTTGTAATAAAATCTCTTAAATATTTTGTACGGATTTATGTATGGACTTTTAAGTAAATCAACTGAATATTTTTTTTTATTCCTACAGTTGATTTACATAAAAGTCAGTACGAATAAACTATAAAATAATATTCCTTGTAAGTGACTATCCCCCGAATGCTGAAACGTCACTCAAAATTTAAGTAGCACTTAAATTTAACAGTTGTTACTCAAAAGTGACGTTTGGCCATACAAAATTTAAAGTTTCGTGTGGTAAACCTCGCTTTTGAAACTCTATTACGTGCATCATATAAATACATTTGCCAAACCAATTACCACCTCGAATATCTCTTAATAATTCTGCTAGCTTTAAATTAAAAACTCTAGCACATACAGAAGGATTTACATAGCTGCTTTGAGTGGATTGTTGAATTTCTGGCCACTTGGGATTACAAGTAAACGTCAAGAAAAATGATGGGTTCCCCATTCTGCTTACTATTGCAATAGCATCACTATATTTTCCTTTCATGTATCGCGGCCCCCCCGTAAAAGTGCAGGGCAAATAAACGCGACCTGGTACGAATCCCTCTCCCTGAATGGTTTCATCTTGACGAATTTGACGCGCGACTTCAATGCTCATTTCAACTTCTTGAAGTGGAGCGGACCTCAGTGCACTACTCGAGTTATGTTTTTGTAGATTTGATATAAAACGTAGGCGTTCTTCTATGATTCGGCAATGCATGTCAACTAACCATTCTTCCGATAGCCTGCCTATATCGGAAAATCGTGGCTCCGACAATAACAAGCAGCGAACGTATTTCGCTTGAGTTAATTTATTTCCGTTATTATCTACTTTGTTCGGGTACCAACCCGCATTACCCTCAGGATAAAATAGTGGATACTGAAAACTTTCATATAACGGATGCATTATATCTACAGTGTGCGGTTTCCTATCACCGATTTTCCAAACTGCTATGCAATGAGGTATAAAATTTTCGCGTTCTGTACTAATAATGGCCGCGACTTCTTTACCAAAAGGTAAATCTCCTAAAATGTTACCGTGGATTGAGCAAGACGTTTGCTGAAATTTAATAAAGGCCTGATCGGATGGTTCCCTACTTAATCGTTTAAAACATTCGATAAACGGATTGACGTTATGTAAAAAGTTAGTTATGCAACTAATTACCTGCCTATCAAGTTTCATATTTGCGGCTATTTGCTCGCGTTCGCCTGTATCGTTAATGTATAGTCCTAAATTATTTACGCTACCAGTGTAAGCTAAATCAAAAACTCTATGATAGACTCGACCTTGAATTTTAAGAAAAGATATTCCCGTTGGTTGTTGGTACCCGTGAGAAACGCCCAAGGCACTGAAGGCAAATAAATTATTGTAACCTCGCGGTCTACTCAGAAAAGACGGGTGAGAGTAAAACTCCTCGGTTAACGGAATTAAATTTTGTATGTTGTACGCGCCCGACCCACAACACCATTGTTTTCGAGATTTTTCTTCTTCAAACAGACGCGCATTACAAGATGGACACCTAAAAGTGTCTGAAGAAAGCAAGGACGTTTTTTTTAAAGAAAATAATTTTATTACGTCTAACTCAGCGTCCCTCTTCTGTGCTATTAGGTTTTTAGATTGACGTAGTGGTATGTCAATACGACGGCTGTTTTTATTATATTTGTCAGTGGCTATTTGATTTATTTCAGGGTTCTGCTTGATATAACGGTGTACAGCATCGCGATTAATTTCTGGATTTTCCTTGGTATATTTTTTTACAGCATCGCGATTTATTTGTGGATTTTCAGTTGTATATTTTTTAACGGCATCGCGATGAATTTGCGGTTTTTTTAAATTATATTTTTTAACCGCATCCAAATGGGCGTTTACTGTACTACAATTCCTGCCACGTTTTTGTTTTTTGGGTCGACCTCTCTTTGTTGACGCCACATGGGTGTCAACTACTACCGGTTCAGGGGTTTTTTGAAAACCAAGCAATATAGATTGTGATTCCGATAATTGACTATGATCTGTTGATGCCGGGCATTCGAAGTCTATTATAGACTCGACAGACGCTGGCAATGGCAATGCAGATCCTACAACTAAATTTTCAATTGTTTGATAATTGAGAACGCGTAGTCTGTGTATTGAATACTGACCTACACCTATATTTCGCAATAACAGCAATCTGGCTAATTCGCGAATCGAATAACATTTAAACAAACGTGCTACTCCGCATGTAGAATTTAATTTGTTATATTCATCTACTGCGTGACTGTTAAATAAATAGAATGCACTATCGAATCTCCAAAAAGAAACTGTATAATCTTGCCCGGTAAATACCACGCTATCCGTCTCATCATTGTGGTTTGCGTCGAAAACATTGGATTCAATTATGTTTGCAAGAGTTAAAATACCGTATTCATTTTCTGAAATTTGAGGAAATACTCCATTTGTAATCCAATTGGCGGTCATATTTTCAATTTGAGCTCTATTGTTTCCGACGACAATCTCAGTAGGCAATTCCTCGAGGTTCAAAAATATGACACCCTTCGGTAGAATTGGTTTAAGCGACATATATAAAGTGTCTCCACTTAGGAGAATGACATCGATATCATGACAAGTCAGATTCCGATGTCTGCAAACTGACAATACTGACGCGCAAGCGGACATTGCCACGCATTGAGCGTTATTACCCTTATAATTGCTACTCCCTTGGTGTGTAGTTCCTAAAACATTAACAAAAATACAAGGTCAAGTGCAAGGTAGATATAATGTTACAAGAGGGAGAATATTTTGTAATGACAAAAATCATCTACACCACCCTTTGTAAGGCAAAGCGTCTTTTTTGTCCCCATTGATTGGATTAATGGGTTACGGACAGCTCGTTGACAGAGACGACAGTAAGCAAAGAACAACATATTTATTTTTATTTACTGGGGAACCTGCTTCCAATTTTTAACTTATTTTTATTATGTATAGCGGCAACCGAAATCCACATTCTTGATCATGAGCTGCAGCCCGCTAACAGACAGATGGACAGACGGACGAACAGCAGTCTTAGTACATAACAAGATTCTGTAGTTTTTACCCTTCAGGTACGGCACCCTAACAATTAATAATGTTTGTATGTTTTACCTCTAAACTGTCTTAAACAATTGATCAGGTTGTGAAGAAACTGGTAAGATTTTAGAACGCGAGGGTTTCTGGCACAAAACAAAATTTATAATATATAAAAAAATATGTATTTCCCACTAATTTTTTGTGCAGTACATTTAGGAGCAGAACAAAGCAAAAAACCAAAAACATTATGTATGCATTAAATATTCGAAAAATATCTATTTCACATTGTAGCACAGGATGACATTGAACTGACTGCAAAATGAGCTCAAAAGTCTGCATGGCTAATAATATGGTGTCTCTTATAAGCATTATTTATAATGATCAGTACCTAATTATGTCAATTTTCTAAATTATTTAAAAACAAAACAACAAAAAAAATATCCCTAAGTATATTAGCTGGCTGATGATGAAACTGCTTTTTAAGAACCTATAACTTATTAATAATATTACTTATTAGTAATATTTTATAGCTGATTGGTTATTAGTAATATTTTATAGCTGATTGGTCATTTTGGCCAGTCATTTTGATGTTCACGAATTGCAGTCGTGTAATCGTTACGCTAATACTAGGATATTGATAATCTATTGGAACCTGAATACATATTGTATTGTATAACAGGCTGCTCGCATAGCATGACAACCATAGAAACGGGTTTTCTACGGGTTTTGTCGACGGAAGAATAGAAAAATTACAGAATGTGATTGTTTATCTGTCATTTTGTCTATTAACTGTATTGTGACTGCCTCGTTGGTCTAGTGGTCGCAAGCGCTACTGCTGAGCATGAGGTCCTGGGTTCGATTCCCGGGTCGGGCAAAGTGTTATTGGGTTTTTCTATCTGAAATTTCTCAGTAGCAGCCTGGAGTCTGGATTTGTGCCCGGTTGATGGCAATAGGCTCGCCCCCTATTACATGGGACTTAAACATAACTGGCGAAATGTGGGTGTGCCTGCTACAGGGACACCTCTGCCCAACCCTTCGGGGAAACAAGGCGTGATGTTATGTTATGTTTGTCTATTATTCCGTCGACAAAACCAGTTTCTATTGTGGTAATGCTAAGCGTGCGTGGTGTCCGTAAACCGACGTTTGCACGGACGTAATAAAATAGCGGCGATTTTTTTCATACATTTGATTTTCAACGTTTTGCTTAGCGCCGAGAGTTGAAAATCCAACGGTGTGTTTTTTCAACGCGCTGGGAAGAGAGTTCGTCCCGGCGCGTTGGATTCTCAACGCTCGGCTTAACACCGAGTGTTGAAAATCCAGTGCGTGATAAAATCCCGCCGCGATTTTATTACGTCCGTACGCACGTCGGCTTAGTCCACGTCCAACCGCGTATTTTGTCGAACCCAAGAAATCCTATTCTTACTTAGTTCGTTTCACTGAAATTTTATAATTATACAACTACATACTTCAGCGGAAATCGATTTAGAATTTATTTCTCACGCATTTTAGATTTTTGAGAGCTAGTAAAACCCTAGACGTGATCTGCTTACACCCTTAAGTCCATTAGCTTTATGATTGTACCCTATACACTAGCAATACTAAACTTGTTTTCTTGGGTTTTATTGAGGCAAAGTATTAGCTCCTTTTCACATGATCCCCTTGTCTAATAGATGAACGTAACGAATGTTCGCATAAGCCGGGTACTTGTGATGAGTGAAAGTTTTCATACAAAACCCGGTTGATGTGTTATGTAAATACAAAGGCGTATGCAACACATACACCCATAGTTTGTGCTGCATTATCTTGCGAATAGCTTAATGCAGTGATAGTCCGTCCGAAACCAGCTGCAACACAGCGGTTTGTAGTGCAGCCGCATTTTTTTTGTATACGGCAATGAAAAGGCGGATTCAACGCAGACACCCATAGTATTATTTCCGTTAGATTATAAACTGTCGAAAAATTGTGAATTGGGTGGAATGGGTTAGGTCAGAACTGTGACCAACTCTTTCAAGTTGCTCGTAGCAAGGCAGGTAAGCATGTTTGGTACCTTCAGTGTAGACAGAGCGAGTACTTATGAGCTGTATTGCAGTCGTTTTTGTTAAAACAATGTCTTTCGGAGCTGATCATATTGTAGACAGTTTTCAAATGTCTGTGGTGTGATCGTGTTTGTAATACTATATTCATACGGACGCGGCTGCGTTACAGTACAGCTACTGCCTATGTTGCACCCGTCTTTGTATTTGCGCGCCCGGGTACAGTACCCGTACAACCGCAACAGGAGCATGAGAAAAGGCACTTTATGCCTAAAAGCCCAAGAAAATAAAGTTCAAAATCGCATACCTTTAACAAAACCTCCCGTCTTTATTATCATTAGCAATATCTTCATCCTTAGCGCCGAAGGACCTCGCGCAGACGTCCTACTTTATGGCGTCGAACAGCCTGCACTTGACGACGATGTGCCTGCAATACAGACCTACAGTCGTTGCGTGTTTCTGTATACATTTAGCAAGCAAATGGAGTAATTGGGCTGTGAGTATTGTACTGTACATACTTTATATCGTTGGCGTAGGTGGAGAACTAAATAATTACAATTTTCTTGTTTGGGTGTTACGAAAACGGTGAAAAGTCAATTTGACCAAAATCGCAGTTATTTCGTTCTCCACCCACGCTGACGATATATTATCAATATTAATATAGTGTGAGTCTTTATTATGTGCACATATCGAAATGATCCCCTATGCTTAATGTTATCGACGGAAAAAATATTCAAAAAATCTAAATATATTTTTTATGGAATTTTTAAACTAAATGATCTATCGCGATGAAACAAACTCCACATTGATTGGGAGTAAATAGGCGTCCTCATAAAATGAAAATTGTGGACTAAGAACTACCCGCAATTGAAAAAAAAACTTTTCTTTTGCAAAAATCTGTTTTTTTTTTCCGTCGATATAACTAAGCATAGATTCCCTAATTTCGATATGTGCACATTATAAAGACGCACTGTATACTAAGGTCAGTATTACAGAATCTAACTCAAGACTCAAGCATAACATAAAACTAGTTTTAACCAATCAAATTGCTTTAACCATTTTTTTTTTGTAAATGCTTCTGTAATACAGAAACAGACAGGCAGATAGGCCGTCGCTCCATATAAAATATTGGTTTAGCCGACCCCAACATGGTTGGGAAAAGGCTAGCCAGATGATGATAGTTCTGTAATACGGACCTGAGATCCTTAACCAGGATTTGTCCCCAGAACATGGTAATAGACTCGCCCCTATTACGTAGTCTTACTATTTTCTTAATGTCCCTCGGGAATCATCGCATTTCCGAATACAAACGAATGCTAATTTCCATGTCCATTAGTAGATTTATCGTGTACTAGCGACACGCCATGCTTCGCACTGGCGCAATCTACTTTCCGCGCAACTTTCTTAATTTTTTCTTTTATAAGAACCTTTTCCTAACAATAACAAACCCAAAAAAAATTCAAAGTCAAATAATTTATTTCAAATAGGCCCATGTATGGCACTTTTGAACGTCAAAATTTACAAAATAATATAATTGATTCTAGTCGCCCCTTCCAAAAGGTAGTTTTCGTAAAATAATCAGCTAAATCGGTCCACCCGTTCACGGGTGATGCTGCGACCAACGGAAATAGGGATTATTTTTATATATATAATAGATAACAATTTAAATTTAGAACTAAGTACTTTATTATTATTTTGTTTTGATTTCCGTGTGAGCTATATAGAGCTGTAAAACTATTTTCGTGCCTGCAACTTTAGCAGCTTTCCTCCCATTTAAAAAATAAATTACATTAAGTTAAAAGAGTATTAACAACTCTATATACTTCCAAGTCGATTGAGATCGTTCGGTCTGCACCAAGTGCAAAGGGCAACTGGTAGAAATCCGACGACTGATGAAACACGAAGTTTGCCGAGGGACATTAAGAAAGTAGTTATACTGCACATGGTACTGTTAGTACACCTTTGCATATATCTTCGGGGACTTAAAGCGCGATGTCATGTTATGTATAACTACCATTTACTGCTTCGTTGGTCTAAGAAGAACAAGAAGAGTGAAAACACAGCTTGGTCAAACAAAATGAGCTAAACCCAAGTTAAACAATTGGTTTTAAAAGATAAACATACTCCTAAGATCCCGGTTCTAAACCTACGCACAGATCCCACAATCAAACGAGGGCCGCCACTGGTTCTCCTACGTAGACCGGTCAGTCACGACCGATCTACTGGAGAAGTTGACGGCGGAATTCCTGCTCATCTTCGAGAAATGCCCCTCGAGGCTCAAGCGGAAGATGATGAATGTTAAAGCTGGTGAGTTTAATTAATTTATTTTTTAAGTAAGATAACACCTGGTTTTGGCTGAAATAAACCAGCCATAATGTTTTTATGCTCATGAGTTTGACAGTTTGTTAGCATTTTTTTTTTATAATTAACCATGCAGAAACCGGGTACTGCCCCCAAATAAGCGATAAGACCGCCTATTGTGCCATCGTATATACAATTTCTACATTTATATCTGCAATATAAATGCTTTAGGTATATAATTAAATAAAAAAATGCTATATATAAATGTTACTTACTCGGGTTTGAGTTCATGCCTCCCTCACGACACGCAATTACAGTGCGTGCCACTAAAGATGAGACTTGACACCCCACGTGGTTTGACTTGCGCAGTAGACGATTTATGGGTCTCTTTAGCGGTATGAAGTCTGCGCCGGGGCGTCATCGGGGCGGCGGAAGGAGCGGCGGGAGGCGCGGTCAAGTCTCATCTTTCGTGGCGCGTATTGTACTCCAGTAATTTACCGTAAGGCCTATTTAAAATACTAAAAAGGCTTACTTTGTTCGTTTGTGACCTTATTGCTTCGAACGAAAGTTGTTAAATAAATTAGTATAGCCCAGTGTTGATTTTGTTTCTCAAATCTGATTTAATCAATGTACAGGACTTTTTAATTTTATAGCATTTGACTTTTTGGTGCAATTTGTTGCTATTGGATACTAATACCCATCACGTCTGTGACGGTTCACCAATAAATAAAAATATGGTCTTAAAATACAATAGAGGTTGACATATTTAGTAACCCCTCCGCTTAACTATTCCTAAAGAGCCATAAAAAAACCAGTAAGAAATCGACATGTTTTTCAGGATGACGATTGACTTGTTGCCGATCCCGAACTGTTACAAAATATATCTACGTCAATTGTATTTTATAATGGATTTCCGCAAGGTCACGCCTGAATCAACTAACAATTTTTAAAATATGATCTTGTACATAATTATTATAACTAACCCAAACATTATTTCCAATAGCAGACGGCAGGCAATAGCAGGCGCCTCACTCGTTGCCGAACGCGTCCGGCTCGGGCGTTTCACCGTTTGACAAGAAACATGTCGCCGGCGTCGATGACATTGACAAGTCATTTGATAAAGGTATGTTTATTTTGTACAATTTGAGGGTACTGTTGTCTATAACAGTGGTGGCCCAGTGGTAACGGCCCCGACTTACGAGTTGTAAGGTCGTGGGTTCGAACCCAGGCAGGCGTTTTACTTTTTGTAATTTATTTTATCACTACTGTTCTCAAAACGGTGAAGGAAACCGGCATGTCATAGAACCAAATATTCGAAAACATGTGACATCTACAGTTACCCGCACTGGGCCCGCGTGGTGGATTACGGCCCGCTCGCTCTCACTAAGGAGGCGTTTTATTCGGTAGCCTCTTTAGGCACCTAACACGTTCCTAAAGGTGATTTGTCTGCTATAAACGCTCTTCACCGTAGTCAAGATACTTGCTATGGGAATGCACCGCTGGGAATCTTTGAAACACTGAAGCTTAAAAACCATCTGTGAACTGACGACAGTGTTTAATAGGAGTCTCTAGCCTAATTTCAATCCGATTTACTCTTACAGTTGCTTGATATAAAATACTTAGGGGTAACTGTCGAACAGCCAAATTTTGGAAACATAATACAGGAAGTTTTTTTTTTTTTGTAAAAATTTCAGCGATTGTTAGTTGGAGTAATTTTCGCTCAGTTCTCGCCCGTGAACTTAGCGATAATAATTATGATTTCATTTAGCAAATTCCACTAGTCGACGGCTCGAACTCGTTGGTGGCGTGAATTGCGTGGTTTATATGCATGCTATTTTGTATAGTTATCTACACACATCAAAAGTGTCTAGGGATCAAGCATTTTTATGCGGATTTCTTGAGATTGAGATGTGGCTTTGTAATAAATTTATGATTATATAAATTTATATGGATCCTTTTTGGTGCATTTCATAATTTGAAACAGGAACTGTTAATCAAATTCGAGTAAAAGATGAAAATCAGCTGTCAATATTTTCCCTATAAAAACATACAACGCATTGAAGACATTATTAGTGCTACTGTTTCCCTACTACTGATTAAAACCAACGTTATTATGGAGCGGTGACGTCATTTAAGCAGGGAAGAAATGCTCAGAGCCGTGGGAATGATAGAAGCTGGTTCCCGGCAACGTACTGTGGCTTTAGCTCTGAATACAAGTCAGAGTGTTATCAGTCGACTTTGGACACGTTACCGAAGCACTGGTACCGTGGCTGAGCGCCATGGAGGACGGTATCGCTGCACCACACGGAGACAAGACCGATACATTCAAATCTTAACTCGAAGAGCTCCAACAATAACCGCCATGATGTTAGCCGTGAGGCTTCATCACTCTTCAGGGAACTTAATTAGCGACCAAACAGTCAGAAACCGCTTGCATGAAGTGAACCTTCATTCCCGAAGACCGCTACGGGTACCACCTATAGCAATGCACAATCGTAGGATTCGATATCAATGGACTCTTGAACACAGAAATTGGGCAGAAGAACAATGGCGTTTCGTGTGCTTTTCTGATGAGTCTCGTTTTGGTATGAGACCGGATACAAGACGTATACGACACTGGAGAACCCCTGGACGCCAACAGCGATTAAAATCCTGCCAGGAAGTCCATCCTTATAGTGGTGGAACCATCATGGTATGGGCGGGTATTTGGATCGGCGGAAGAACTGAGTTGATTTGGATCAGAGGCAACCTCAACGCTCAAATTTATGCTGAGACGATTGTATCTGACGTCATCGTTCCTCTACAAGTGCAAATCGGTCCCTTATTTCAGTTAATGCATGATAATGCACGACCGCACACCGCAAGAGTTGTAAGACAGACTCTCGCCGCAGCTAACATCAATGTCCTGCTCTGGCCTGCTCAGTCGCCAGACTTGAACCCGATTGAGCATGCATGGGATATGCTACAGAGAAGAGCTCTGCCGAATATGGAGGGTATCCAGTCGCAAGAAGACCTTTTTTTGTTGTTGCAACGAACATGGGCGGCCATTCCACAGCGTGATTTGGATGAACTCATTTTGAGTATGCCAAACCGATGTTCTTGTGTTGTTAGTGTTCGCGGTAGAAACACGGATTATTAATTGTTTAAGTTACCCAATAAAATTTTAAAGAAAACTGTTATTTCAGTCTTTTTTTCGAACTTTAATGTTAGTGGTTCAAATGTCAAAAATCCCTTTATTAGGAAAATGGCAAATTTCTTTATTAATGCAAAGGTGACTTGGTTTATCGTTACTGTGACAAACGAAAACACTTTATTTGATGAATCCTTAAAGAAAATTTTAATTAATATCAATCAGGAGAAAAGTTATTGCAAAAATATATGTTGATCCCTAGACACTTTTGATGTGTGTATTTATCTCGTTTTTATTGATTTATTAAGGGCGGGTTTTTCAATCGCCAGTAAACTTTTATCGAACGAATAAGTTGTCATTTTGACAGTTTTTGTTTGGACAATCTGTCAAAACGTCACATTTATTCTTCAGGTATAAGTTATCTAATTATTGCAAAATCGGCCCTTGGTGACAGGCAGATTTTTCAATATATGATTTATAACGAAAACAAGCGCTTAAATTTCATAAACAGACCTTTGGCTGCATAGATATTATGATAAAACTACTAAATGTATTTACTCAAAATAAAATTATTTGAACTGAATAAATTATCTATGCCTGTACGGCATAGATAATTTTTCTCTTTTGCCATTTTCATACTACATAGGTTATTTATTTACGCCCAAAGATGAGTTAAATTTAGTGTTGAAATATGGAAGTTTCGACGCTCATAAAGGTCAAAGTCAAATCCTTTATTTTAAATAGGCTCATGACACTTTTGAACGTCAAAATTTACAAAATAATGTAATTGATTCTAGTCGCCCCTTCCAAAAGGTAGTTTTCGTATGGAGAAGAATGGGCAAGAAACTCCACCGTTACTCTTTTAAAATGTTTTACAATAGTTTGTATATGTACGTACATTAGTTCAATAATTATATGTGAAGACGATGCACCTAGAATAAAATTACTATACCACAATAGGTAAAAATAATTAAAAATGAAGCAACAACAGATAATTTAATTATGTGATAGATACATGGTGCGCATAACGTCCAAACCAATACTTTTTCCCAATTCTGCTTCCATACAGGGCTAGATAATGACAAGACAAATTGATAGAATTTTTAGTTTTGAACGTACACCGTCTAACAGACGAGTAATCACCATACAACGTTTGTATGGAAGAATGACAGACTAGTGTACCCTTAATTGTATCATTAGCATTACTGTATCATCAAATCCTATAACCTAGCTATGTTTACAGAATACGAAAGGGAAAGAAGACGTCAACCAGTCCCAGGTGGTTACGTACCAGCAACAACTGCACCAACACCACCACCTCAGCCGCAACCACAAAAAATAGACTACACCCTGTATAGAGAAAAGAGAGAGAGGGACGAACGGGAAAGACGGGAGGAGAGAGAGAGACGGCAACAGGCCTTGCAACAACAGCAGCAGCCACAGGCAAGGCCCGGAGCTCCTCAACCAAGACCTAATGCTCAAGCGCCGCCACATCATCAGCGACCGTCTGGTCAACACCACCATAAACAACACCATCCTTGGCCTCCTCATAAGCCTCACCACCAGAAACCGCCACATGATCATAGACACCACCGTCCTCCTATCCCTGGGCCTTCAACTGCCACTTCTACGGCAACATCTGCGACTGTTACACCAGCGCCTTCGCATCCACCTACTGTTCAACCCGAAGTGGTTCCTCAAAGAACACGACCTCCTTCCTTATTCTCTCCTGAGAATGCGACCACGCCGAGCGCGGCGGCCGGTCAAGCCCCTCGTAGGCCTCCCCAACCAACTCCACACCGGCCCAAACCCGAAGCGAGGCCAACTCCAACCCCCGCACCGCCAGTACCTCAACCTCCCGTACAAACTCAAGAGCAAAGGCCGCCGAGTCCGCATAGAAAGCGGCCGGATCCTTCAGCGGCTATCAGAGAAATGCAACCACCGGCCATACTGTCTCCCTTCTCATCTCCTCCTTCGAAGGAAGTACAGAAATCTAGACAGCGTCAACAGTCTAGTTCTGAACCTGAGTTAGTACCGGTTGTTAAGAAAATTGACGAAACGCCTGGATATGAGAATGTTATTCGCGATTCGCAAAGGGGTACTGCGATTAGGACTAGAGGTCCTGAACGAAAGCCTGAAGCGCCTGCACGGCCGGTAAATGGCATTGAAACTGACCTCACATTAGTATCTAATTTACTAAAGGAAAGTTTAGCCAAACCAGCCCCTATCACAGTCGCAACAGAGCGCAAATCGCCTGAAGTGAAACGCGAGCCGGTCGCGGAACCCCCTCCCGCGCCCGTCTTACCTCCTCCGCCAGTCGTAGAACCCCCTCCACCTCTAGAAGAAGTGCCGGAACATAGACACAAGAAGGAAAAAAAGAAAAAGGACAAACACAAACACAAAGACCGGGACAAATCTAAGGAAGAACGGAAGAAACACAAAAAAGATAGAGAGAAGCGGAAAGATAGTCCCGCTCCTCAACCAGTCGAGGCCCAGCAGCAGCAGCAGCAAGATGGGGCTCTAAGGATAACTATTCCCAAAGAGAAGTTATCAACAAGTCCTGGATTGAAGATAAAAATTCCTAAGGAAAGGTTAGCGGCGCCTCCACCACCTCCGCAGACTTCGAGCTTGAAGATCAAGATCTCTCGTGATGTTCTCGACGCGTCGAGGAAACGCGCGCCGCCCCACGAGCCCGGCCCGCCGCCCAAAGTAGCACGCCACAACGGAACTCCACACCACCCCAAGGTAGGCAACTGGAATATACCCCCCCCCTTTCAGACAACCCTTACCTTACTTTATGGTGCAACCTCCCCCGCCGCTGTACTACGGGTTAGGTATGGACGGGTATTATTATGGTATGGAGGGGTTCATGTACCCTCCGCGGCCCCCGCCCCG
Organism: Omphaloscelis lunosa; assembly: GCA_916610215.1. Classification (NCBI taxonomy): domain Eukaryota; kingdom Metazoa; phylum Arthropoda; class Insecta; order Lepidoptera; family Noctuidae; genus Omphaloscelis; species Omphaloscelis lunosa. The sequence goes on from OU744271.1 coordinate 5,031,444, forward strand.
GGCCCCGGGCCCCCCGCCGCGGGCCCCGCAGCCCCCGCAGCCCCCGCTGCCCGCGATGCCGCCGCCGCCCGTGCCGCCGCCACCGCCGGAATAGTGTCACAAATGTTGTAGTTAAGTAGTGTTAACGCTAGATACAATTTGTTGATTGGTTGGTAAAGTTGTGTGTGCGTGGCTGGGAGTCTATCGTCAGAAATGTAGTCACAAGAAAATTCTGCAGATATACTGTACGCAGTGCGAGGCAGAAGAGCGGTGAGCGTAGAAAAAATCTACCAATAGGATTGTGTTATTTTGAATAAGAAGTAATTCTATTGGTGGATTTTTCCTCGCTTGCCGCTTCTTTCCCTTTGAACAATCTTCATTAGATTTTGAAGTACTTTTACAATAGCTTCATTTTTAAAATGACGAAATTCTATTGGTTGTATTCTTCCTCGCTTACTGCGTCTTTCTTCAAACAGTTGACAGAATTAGAAATCTTGTTACGCATACTTTAATTGTTCAGGTATTTTCTAAATTAATACTATAAAAGTAGTTTGTAATGAATAAACTCAAAAATTATTGGACCGATTTAAAAAAAAAAAATTCACCATTAGAAAGTTATACTATTACTGAATAACATAGGCTATAATTTATAAAGATATCACGCGGACGAAGCCACTGGCGGAAACCAGTAATAAATAAAAAGAAACCTCAACTATATACAAAACGTTTGGTTTTTTTAAATTGTTTGAATCTTTAGATAACTATGGACACCTTATTTTGTCAAAATTGGAACAGTCGTTTTGAACTAACATCGTAAACAAACTTAGATACATAATAATTATAGATTTAAACTGAATCCTTATTTGGCTGTGCTGTCGTTGGGTTTGTTTGTGGGCAGTAATCAGAAGATTTTTCATGCTTTTTAAAATGTCATAAATGGTTACTTTTATTGAAATACCTCAATAACCAGCGTATTCATATCTGACGATAGATTTCCAGTTTAAAGTGAGCTTTTGAATTCTTTACCACGTTGCATTCGCATGTGTGAAAATGAATGTGCAATTTTGACTAAGGGAATTGGTAGTTTTAAGATGTATGTCGGATCAACAAGAGACTTGAAACTTATCATAATAAGTTGACTTAAATAAGTGTTCAAATAAGTACTGAATATATTCTGTTGAATGATTTTAGTATTCAACTTGTGCTAGGTAAAAGACTTTAGGGCAAACGGACTGTGGTTATGGCTGTTTAGCACTCAGTAAGTACTTAATTGTGGGTAAGGAAATTCTTCCTGCAAATTTTTTGACTAGGCATCTGTTTAGGTGATAAATTATTTTATTTCTGTAATTAGCTTTATACAAATTCTTAAATATAAATTATGTTTTTAGAACTAAATTAGGTCGGTGTTTCCTATCTGACTACTCCGAGAAGAAATACCGAAACAAACTCAGAGGTCAGTCTCTTTTAAACTCCAGATATAATTTTGGTCAGATCATGTGAGGACCATGGAGATTAGGGTTTGAAATGGCCTTTTAAGGAAGAAAACCACGCAGATTTGAGGTGGACTTTCTCACGCATTTGTCAGTATACACAAAGTCAGCGTCAGTATGACAAACAGACATAAAAATGACTCATTATTTCTGGGAGTCCACTCAAAGTCTATTAGTGAGTTAGCAGTAAAATTTCATGTTAGCTGTTGTGATTTGTTGATCAAGATACGTATCGTAGTATCATTTAACATGTGATTTATTGATCTCAGACTTGTATAAGATGGTCTGTGAGCGCGACTGTTAAGCCGGTCCTGCATAGCTACTCACAACCATTCGACAGGCTTCCGAGTCGAAAGAGACACATTTTCGGTTACCTGATTTGCCTAATCCCCGGCAGCAAATAGCCGTCGAAAGAATAGTGATTGTCTATTTGGTTGAAACTGTCGAAATTTTTGGGTTTAATGTGGATCTGCAGTTGTGGCCCGCAAAATTCAAATGTTCTTACGTTTTTTACAATTTGCAGGTCAGTGTCAGGTTGTATCTTAATCAAAATAAGATGCGCTACTACAACAGATATTTATTAACAGAATTATAATTATTAAACTCATTAATATATCTCTCATAGTTTGATTTGTTCCCAAATGTCATAATTATTTCATGAAAAAGTCATTCAATGGAACAAATCTAACTTAGAGAGATGTATTAATGATTATAATTCTGTAAATATATAGCTAAAATAGTCGTGAATCATATTTTGATCAACATACAACCTGAAAATGACCTGCAAATTGCAATAAACCTAAAAATTTTTGAATTTCGCGGGTTACAACTGCGGATCCAATATTGATGCATTACATTGATTGATGTTCGATTCGGTACGGAAGCGTATTAAACGGTTGTGAATAGCTATGCTGGGCTCGATCACCAGGTCGGCTTATGTAGTTGTGTTATTTAGTATTGCCCTATTCAATACATTAAACTTAGTTGGTGAAATTTGTGCGTACTATACACGGTAATGTTATGAAGTATTTCATGCAAAAAAAATACGTTTTTATGGCAGCTATGACCACACTCGCGTTTTTTCCCTAAAAAGGAACAGAGTTGCCAAATTAACTAAACAGAACTGTTTTTAAGGCAACTATTTACACTGCAAAATCACAATTTGCGATCACATATAAGAATAAATTATTTAAAACTATGTATACATTGTTGACGAGCTAAATATCTAACTTATGTACAAATAATGTAGGACTAAAACACATTTACAGGGCCGAAATACATATATTTTATATTTACACTGTCATTTATATTTAGGGGAAGAATTACATTTTTTAAGTAAGAGATTTAAACATTTGAAATTCACAAAAGTATTTTTTAAATCTATTTAATTTCAAGAAAGTAAAGATCCAAACGATAATTCTTGAGAAGCCCAATTTCGATTACGAATCATTTACCTAGTTAACAGGTGTAATAAATATTTAGAAAAATAAAGTCGGACTAAACTTAAGTCGAGAGTTCAAAACCGACTAACGTAAAGACTCAGAGGATATTATAATTTCAGCTTTATATCTAGTCCAGTCTAAACTAAGCTAGTTTCAGTACAAAGAAACTGAGGCCAAGACTGGGGTACTATAGTTTGACCGAAACTGCTGTACCTGTACCGCACCTTTGACAGCGCGTGGCGAGACGGGGAGCAGTGCAAGCTGCTCATTCGGCAATGCTCACGGCGTCCCACCGCTCATTCGTCAACACTGCCGCCGCCTCTCCGCGCATTCCTAAGGTACAGAGGTCTCGGTAAAACTATAGCGGCCTAATTAGAAATACAGGTCGTTTACAAAGTAAAAAAAATCTTACACCACTTTCCCCTAAATGTGTTTGACAAACACTTTTATTATATAATATTTATAATAGTGTAAATATTTACTTTAGTTAAAACATATAGCTTTTTGCTATTCTGTGTCGCTTGAAAGCTAGTATATTTAATAAATATTTACAACTGTACGTTATACTACCAATATATACGATTTAAAAAGAATTATAATATTTACATTTTTGACTATCATAGTTTAGAACATCACATTGAGTGATATTTTTAATTAGTTGTAAGTCGCAGGCCTGTTAAATGTATAACTATTTATATAGAACGTGATTTTCACTATTATTATAGCATTCCATAAAGGACTTTTCATAATTTTTCCAATATTTATACGACATTTTTTAAATGTTTATTATGTTTTTTTTTATAGTATATTATATTTTATAAAGTGATTTATAATGTTGCTATTCATAACTAATTTTAGGCAACTATCTGAACACATTACCATTTCAGCTTTAATTACATTTTTAATGAAAATATTAGATTTTCCTTTAGCTAAAAGTTGACTTGTTAATAAATATTCCTTTTAAGTTGTAAAAATATGTAAATAAAGAAATGCTTGCTCAAAAATGATCAAAAAGTAAAAAAAAAATATATACAGGGTTTATCTTTAATGTTCCTTAAAACTTAAGCTTTCAAGTTCAAAGTTGATTGTTTTTTGTAACGAACGAGATTGTTGTTTTTTGTACAAATGTTTTCGTAGGTTTTATAAAAATGAACGAAAACAAGACAAAACCGTTAATTAGTTTTTCAATGGTAGACACATCTTAACTTCACATTATTTCTCTGAAAAAAAAAACAAATTTTAATATTATTTATGAAAACAATTGTGTATATATTTTTTTTTTTTTGTAAATTGTGTAAATAAAACAAAACATCTGAATATGGTGCCATTGCTGTTACCATTATACTGTAGTAGAAATAAAAATAAAAATACTTATATTTTTGATATATTTTCCAAAACGAAAGTACTTAAAGCTTGTTCATTGCTAAATGACAAGAAATAGTTTTAATTTTGTATGTTCATAGTTTATAATAATTTTGTATAAAAATGTTAGTTTGATTTCCTTAGAAATTATGTCGTGATTATTCAAAAATTAAAATAAAAAATCTGAAAAGTAATCATTCAAAAAAATCTACATGCTGTATCATTATTTTTTAAGTTATTTGAGGCTAATTCAGTAGTTTTTTTTTTTCCTTTCCTAGAAAATTGATTCTTATTCTTGAATAATCATTTCATTATCATAACGGTAAGCGTTGCATTGTCAGTGAATATTGACAATATTTTAAGTACAAAGTATTTTGTCGAAAAATTTTTTAATACACTATAATATTTTTATAAAAATCTGACAGAATTATTGTAAAATTATATTGACAGTACATGTTGATAGTGTGACGCTGTTTACTATAAGATTGAGTTGTTAATTTAAATTGATGACGTTCAGCCATAACTCGACACTAGACCCATATACCTAAATAATATATATTTTTCTTTTAAGTTTTTACAAAATATTATTTTAATATTTACAATAGTGTAAATATTAAAATAATATTTGTTTATTTTTATTATATTTTTATGGTACTAGTATAGACTAGTAACATAAAATTATAATAAAAATAAACGCAATTATAAAACAAAAAAAAGGGTAATTATCATCACGAATGATTTCAATAAACTTAAAACAATCATTTATGGGAACATTTTTTTTTTTTAAATCCGTAAGTAGTGGTTTGATAAAATATGGAAATATTAGATATCAGAATAAAATTACATAATATTGCTTGCGTTTATTAACAGTTGTGGTTAACTCAACATTTCCAAACGGAATTTTTAACAAAAAGTAGTGTCATTCTGTTTTTCTATTTAAATTTTTATATGTGTAGTGTCGAATTATGTCTAAACATTTAAAACTGAGATTACCATTACGAATTTCATAATTATTTTTGTAAAATAGCATTACTGTTTGCATAAGTTGAATCTATCGAATTTATTATGTTTTCAAATCGATTTTATTTAATTAAAAGGCATGATTTCGTAATTTGACGAGTTTTGTATTTTATTTGAGTTTATAAAACCAACATATTTTAATAAAGAAAGATACAATGATCTCCTGACTGAAATAAATAGGTTTTCGTAAACTGTGAGTTTTTCTTACAAAAATAAAAGGTGGTCGGGTGTCACTATATTTTAACCTTTAACACAATTCTATTTTCGTGATATATATACACTTTGACATTATCCTGCAAAACGCCCATTGAATAACAGTAACATTTTACACACAAACTATGAAATTTCGTAGTTTACGAAAGTCCTAAAAAATCTTAACGTTTTAAAGTAATAGTTTCATTCTATTCCTCTCACTAATGAACGCTTGAATAAAGTTATGTCATGAATATCCTCAGTCTAACCATACATTTAGAACCGACTCAAAAACAGATGGTTCTATGTTCGACCCGTATGCGTGTATGTTTGTGATTTTCTCAAAAACTGCTGAACAATTTTAACGTAATTGAGGTATTATAAGCTTTTGGTATCTTTATAGAGCGTTTATTAGTGAGGGTCTATAATTAACACAATATTGTTACAATATAATGCATGATTATGTTGCTTGACATATTTTTCATTACACTTGTCTGTCAAAAAGCACCTTTTTCACTATTATTTAGCTGTTATATTTATTTTACTGATTTTTTTTTTTTTTTTGTAATAAAAAGATGATTTTTTATGTTTTTATTTGCTTTTTTTGTTTTAATTTTTTTTTTTCATTTTGTCGTCGTATCATTTTCTCGAATTATTTTTTGTATTTTTTATGAAATTTGAGACTTGGTCATTTTTATCATGTATAAATGAAATGTCTTCAGTAATTTTGTGTAATTTTTTTATAGCTCGCAACGTTAATGTGGTTGCTGACTTTTTTCAGCCGAAAGACTGAACAATACTTGACAATGTCTGCCGGCAATTTTTTACTTTTTTGGGCTATTTATATTTTGTATTATAATGGAATAAGTAGCTAGTTCAAAAATAATTAAATTAAAAACTTAACTTTAAAGAAATTAAATTATTGTTGCTTAGTATTTGACCGACAATTTGCAGCGCAACTATCACCCAACAGTTGCGATACAATCGTGCTGTTAAATATGAAAACACATATTAGAAAGTAACAGTCGTTTGTTTTGTTTTAAAAATAAACTGATTGCCTATTTATTTCGTTATAATAAAAAAAAAAATTGTCCCAAAACTTATCGATGTTTTAAATGTAACAGCTAAATAATAGCTTGCGCGCAGCTGTGTATATCGTGACCTCCTGGGGCTCAAGGCTTTTTCAAACAAAAACTCTTTACTTTGAAAAAGTCAATTTTGGGTTGCAAACGCACATTATTCGCTGGGAACCCTCGCTTTTTAAAACCCTGGTGGCGGGAGGCACATAGCACTTCGGATTTGTAAAAAGAACAGCACTCGAATTTCGTAACCCATTCGAAATGACAATTCCTGTCATTCTGACAGTTCAACAATATTCATTGCGTTAAGGCCGTAGTACACATGCTTGCTTGCGTGTTGTTGTGCCATATCAACTTCTGATTGGTGAATGTCACAAAGGCATGCAATCTTGCACACTTTTGAGCACGTAGGCATGTGTATTTGCGCCTTTATTTCTGTGGACAGACCAATTTTTCAAACATGTGGCGATGGATTTTGTTGTAAAGTCAAAATGAAAGAGATTGACATTACGAGTGTATTACGCAATTAGGGTGCTGGTTTCTATTGCAATCCGAGCTGTAAATGTGTATACAAAAACACACAGCGGTGGGATAATTTCTTCGTTTTTGAGATCTGAGATTCTGTTTTAGTTGGAATTCGTTTTTTATTTATTTAATGATTAGATGAATTTCGACGGTCCCAAACCAGTACTATCAGACAGACACCCGGTTTCAGAAAGACCAATCAAATCTCTGCCGATCTATTTTGTAAAAATATCACTGAAAACTTGGGTGAAGTGAACTGTCATTCCGTCTTATGCTAGGGATTGATATTATTGACACCTCAGTTTTCACGATGATTTTTAACAGAATAGTTCGACTGATATTTGATGGGCCTTTTTGAAGCCAGGTAAGTCATTTTTATTTAATTTTCTATAGTTCTTCTCGTCCCATTGCTGTGCGTGACCCTTGCAGCCTCATTAGGAACGACGACACACGGCTGTGCGCTGAACTGGTCGAACGTTTGCAGGTCGTCGAGCAGGCGATGGGCAACGGTCACGTGGCCAAGTGACGTCAGCCCCGTCCGCGGTAGCGCTTCGTGTGTCGACGTTCCTCAAGCAACAACTATCGGACCTCAATAGTGTAGTGAACCTACGGTTAAAACCTTTTTTTTTAATCAATAATCACCTGTTTTAATTTTTTTTCTCTTCTCCTTTTTTTAACAGCGCACGGTTTTGGTTCGTTTTTGAAATTCGAATGTCTGACGCCGCAGCTGTGTCGAAGTTTGAAAATGAACACTGAATTGTAAATTATCATTAATTACAGCACTTTTGTAAATAAAATGCAAGCAGTTGTGACGGTTTTCCAAACGGACTGTTTGTTTTTGGAGCCAAAATCGTGTGTTGCCTGAATTCAAAATGGCGGGATCTAGGTGCGGGGATGCTAGCTATACTAATAAAACGGCCACTGACGCCGTCGCCCACCCTGGGGATGAATGGGCTTGAAATGATATGTATATCAGTGTCATTTTAAGCGATATTTTTAAGGGCTGTTAAACAGTTTCGCAACATAATTATCTACCAACACAACTCAATATCTACTAACTAAACAAGTATAAGAAGGGACAGTTGCTTTTCTTATATTTCTTTTTTCTGTAGTTTTATTGTAATTTTAAATCTTAAATTAATTCTGTTTCAATCTGATACTGACAGACGCATTTTTTCACATAAATTCGACAGCCAACCAGAAGTTACTAAACTAAAAATACAAAAAAAAAATTACAAAAATTATAACTTTTCGGTTGGTTGCCGATAGTGACTGTTGTTTGTAAAATGGTGAGATTTTTGTTTTAAATAATTTTAATGTAAGTGTATATTTTGTAGGTATTAGGGCCTGTCTAGATTCTAATAGTATTTTTTTCCTATTTCTGGCTGGCCCAAGACTTATCGTACAATGCGGATGCAGTGACATCGGCCAACTTCGTAAAACACGAATGATGCCGAAGCTAAGACGTCACCAACGATGCATGCCAATGTCACTGCTACCCGCATTGCTGAAGTGTCGATAAATTATTATTCCGTAGATATCGATGCTCTACGATAACAAAAAGCTTACTTTATGTATATGACGATTCTTATGAATAATTCTGATTAGGTGTTAAAAATAAATTAAAAAAATACAAAACAAAAATATTATGACGTAGCGTTGAGTGATTGGACGAATGAATTGCAAAAATAAAATAAAAATATTAAATTAAAAAGCAAAAAGCGATTCTAGGTATTGAAAGTTAGCTTTTAAGATGTCGTTAGTTAGACAATTGTGAATTTTTAAAATAGTATCATTTTAGGGTTGTTGCAAATCGGCGATTAGTCGCTGCGACTTTTTCGGGCGAGTTTAGGTTACTTTGAAGTGAATGGAAATACTGTAAATTCAACGAATAGTTCTTAAGTTTGTGTTTGTCTCGCATTTAGTGTGAATTATATGAGGAAATACATTTTGTACAAGAAATATGCAAATTCGTATAATATTATGGGTCCCTCTTTTCCTTCTAATATTGCCGTTGCATGTTCAAAGACTAAATAAATTTACAGTGTTCAATATAACTTGAAACTTGCTTTAAATGTATGGAACGTATAGGAAATAAATGTTTACGATTTTAAATGGCTTTTTAAGAAACTAAGAGTATTCATACAATATGTTGGCTGATAAATCTAATGCGACTAATCGCAACTGCAATTAAGACTTCTAACATTGATTTGTGGAGTTATATGCTGTAAAAAGAAATTCTCATTTAAGAGTACTAAGGCTATTTGAAAGCCCTTATTTCATCTATAACCTTGCATATAGATTTTACTAATAATAATTTTATAAACACCATTTTTAAACCTTTCCTGGCTGTACATCGAGAGAGAATCGCGCGAAAAAGTCGCCCAGCACACCAACAGCCCACTTTTTTAATTTAGTTAGACGTTAGCAATTTGTTAAAAAACAAAAAGAAAACTTGTTAATTTCTTTCCTAAGGCTAGGTATGGTTAAGTGTACGTAATTCGTGAAATTTCAATGTAGTTGAAGTTCTAGCCTTCGCACCTATTTCGTTTTGAAACTGAACGTCAACTGTTAGTGAACTGGCACGTGTGTACTATCACGGACACGTATATCTTAACACCGTAAGGACTATTCCTGCTTGCAGCGCTCGGCCGCTATTAGTAACAATCAACTACAAAAAAAAGGGGGCGGTAAACAAATGTGGTCATCGTGTGCACGGAATTTTGTTTTCTAAGTGGATATAGCGTGGCCGCGATGGTACATGCTTATGTTTCAAAATGTACCGCCCGTGAACAAAGAGTGTGTTCAAACTGGTCAGCTTGTGAGTACTGGGCTCTGATTGGCTGGCGCTTTTTTTTAAATATTGTGCAGGGGTATAAGAATGCGACACCGCGTTATAATTAGAGATTTTAATTTAGTTTTTACTGAAATAAGTTTAGTTTCGTGATTTTCTTTTACGAATGAAGCGTTTTTTTTAAGTTTATGGGGTTTTTGCAGGTATATTCGCAAATAATCATTGCTCCTTAAGTATCTTACAAAAAAGAGCTTCAGTTGCCCCACAATCGCCCAACAGTTGCGCCACAGTCGTCTGACTATCTGAACACACTCCAACTTAGTCAATGTATTTATGAAAAAATAAATAATTTTGTAAAGCAAATGATATAAGCGAAGAATCGGCCAGGTTTCTTAATATGTTAAAAATGTGATATAATAGATGTTTTGATTCAGGTAAATAATGGTTGTAAACATATATATTATTGTATCGTCTATACGTAAGTTGATTTTATAACGAAATTAACAGTTTTTAGCCCAGTTTTGTTCAACCGACAGACGTTGTCCTGTCGCATACAAATATCCCATAAAAAATGACATCAGTTTTTCCCGAATTTGGGAAACTTCAAATTTTTTTTTCCATAAAAACCTAATTCGAACATTTTAAAGCAAAAAATAGCTAAATCAGTCCAGCCGTTCTAAAGTGATGCGCTTACCAACGAACAGAATTTCATTTTTATTTATACAAAGTGTTACAAAAACCCTGTCGCATCTGAAAAGGGCACATTGGCACTGCAATAACATTACCAACAAGTAATAAAATTACTTATTATTATTGAAAATCAAAAAATGATAGAATTAACCCGAATCTATTAAAAATTGGCAAATTTTCAACAGGGGTCATAGGCTATAACTTGTAGACACCCTCTAAAGAACGGCCCCATGTAATAACCCGGTAAAATTCTCCATTGAAAAAAATGCGTTTTTTTTTTCTGTGATAGATATAAATATCCATATAAATAGGGTCTCCGTACCATTCTTAACAACACCCTCATGTATCAGACACGGTTTTTGTTACACGTTGTATAGTAGATTAGCCTATAAAAGCAGTCGAATGAAATTATTCTTGATTCTCGGCTACCCAGCTGTCAGAATCAAAATCTAAGAGTTTATCATGTCGATACTAAGCTCATTATAAATTTCTAGAACCAATGGACCAGCAGTGCTATTCTCTAAAAGACAATTTCATGGCTGTAAGCTGCGACGAGCTCGTCGTCGAGACAGCCTTGAGATCGACCGAGCGTGCAGCGCTGATTCAAACCGTATTCTCTAACGTAGTTGTGCTCGTCGACGAACCCTAGGCTGTTCCCTCCCGTCGCTGTTTCGTAGACGAACTAAGGGCTTGACACAAATTCTTTAAATTATAATCGATAAATCTCGACTGAGAGTTTTATGGGTTTATAATATATATTAGAGGTTTATCATTAAGTATTTTAGGGAATTGAGTAAAACTACAAACAAATATCATTATATTTTATGAGTTTGTAGATTTATTATTACATTTTGAGGCTGAATGACGATTCCTTTGCCTAATACGAGGAACGCCCGACGATGAATAAAAAAACAACAATCACAAACGACGCGACGCTATCGAAAACACTTGAACTTCTATTTGGTTTGAAACAGTTTGAAAACTTTTTGGTGCCTATGTTAATTGTATAATAATTATTTGTATCAGCGAGTCTGTGACTAAGAGTATAAAATAATATACCTACGTACTGAAATGTGAGTATTATGATATTTTCATTACATGGATACCTATTAATAATGTGTCAAATAATATTGTATGATAGATATTAATAAAATTATGTAAATTACCAACTATTGTTTTATAATAGAGTATATAATGTAAGGTAGTATGTACCTTTATTGTTGTAACGTAACGTTGTGTATTTTAAGCATGCCAAGAAGTGCGATCCCATCCCGTGCGCAAGTAGAGATGCTAATAGAGAGCTTGGAAGAGCGACGTTGGCTTGCCACAGGGCACCCTCGGACATCACATGCCCGAGATCGCACACAAGCAGCATGGCAAGAAGTAGCTGCCAAGCTAAATAGTGATGGAAGTGGCTGCATAAAAAGTTGGAAGCAATGGTCAAAGGTTTGTTAACAGCCTATGTATTATATTACTGTGGTGTGTGTCGTTAGCTTGTATAGGTATGCATGCGTACTTTGACTGTTTGTTTCATAAGAAAAAAGTTAAAATCCAGTAAGTACTTACCTATATAGGGTGAGCTGCATCAATTGGGTACCCAATTGATGCAGCGCATTGTACATTGGCTATAATATAACGTGAAACATAATTATTGTATATTACATGTTATGATTCTAGATATTTAGACATTGGATATTTTTTTTAGTATTGGAAGGATAAGAAATCAGCTATTAGAAAAAAAGCTAGTCAAATACGGATGGCTAGGCAACGAACAGGTGGTGGTGAACTAGAGGAAGGGTTTCTCTCTACAATTGAAGAAAGAATAATAGCAATAATGGGTGGCGAAAGCTTTGTTACTGGTGATAGGGAGCTAGAAATCGACCTTCATGTATTTATGTTTTTTTAGTTATGCTTGTTTTAATAAGTGCATAAAATATATAGTAAGATATTTCCTGAAAAATATGATATTATTATTATTATTATTTATATGATATTTTCTGATGAATCAAATTTTCAATCATTTAATTTTTAGCCTGCTAATGAACCTGGGCCAAGTTTTAATTTGACTCCTGAAGTGCCAAATCCTGAAGTATCCGATGATATGCTCTTGGTATGTTTAGTGAAATATTATTCAACACATAAGTCCCTATATTACTTCCCAATGCATTGTAAGTCAAAAATTTGTTTGCAGAGTATACAAGATGTTACAGGAGAGGAAAATACAACACCAGGGTCAGAGAGCATACTTCAGGTATTACTAGATTTAAATTACTTACATTAATAAATTAATATGAAAACTGTATACTGTGAAGTTATAATTTTCTAATTTAATTTTGTAGAGTCATGTGCTCCAAGTAGAACATACTACTGCAGGCACGCTCCAGACTGAGCAGTCCACACCTTCAATACCAGTATGTTAATTCTATTATAATATAACATTGTGATGATGTTAAATTCTAAATTAGGCTGATGATTCTGATTACAAAAAAATATATATTTACAGGATGTACAACCAGGCCCATCTTGGCATAGGGACAATATGCCAATGGAAAACCAGCCTAATACGGAACAAATGGTAAGGTTTTAAATGAAAGTCCTACAATGTTATAATGGACATTTAGATAACTTTTTTTTTGTATTACAGTTTGAGGCTAGATCACCACCTGCAGTGCGTCATAGGAGTAATGCCCCAATCGCCACTTCATGTAAGGTTAACTTAATTATAATTTGGTTAAGTAGTGGTCTCACTTTTGATTCCCAGGTTGGGCCAATTTGTTGGGATTTTCCGTAGGTTTTTCTTACAGCAGCCCTTATTCAATCAACATGATTGTATACTTCATCTAATATGTATACTACATTGTAATATCTATTCCTTCAGAGAGAGTGATGTGATGCTGTTATACTTATATAATGGTTGTATATTTGTTTTACCTCTAGTTACTTAGTTGTTGCATTTTTTCTATTCGTAGCACCTCGTAGGCGTCGGACAGTACGACGCCGTTTGATTCAGCGCTCACCACCTTCCCAAAGGCAGTCACAAATGGCGAGCCTGACTGAACGCTTTGTGGCCATTGAAGAGAGGCGTTTGGAGAATGAAAGACTCCTTATTGAAACTTTTAAGGAAATAAGTGAGTCATGGTCAAGGCAGACCCAGGCACTGCAGGATTTATGTGCATCCATCAGACGAGGGAATTGAATTCCCGAAATATGGATCTACTATAATTTTAATTTAAGTTTATGATAGATGTTAAGAATTTTAAGTGTTTTTTTGTATGTTAATGTTTGTTAGAGAGCACGCCCTTTATGCCTGGAGGTTTTTATTTAGGTTCTTATTTAGTTTTGTGTAATTTTTTTTTTGCTTGGGTTGTTTTCTTTGTATTTGTTGGTATATTGGCATGTTCTACTGACTTATGGCAAATAATTTAATGTTGTAATGTTAATTACTTTACATACCTACTATTGTATAGAATCAAATTTTTCTAACTGAACAGAGAGCTTTGCTGCTGGGGAGTTTGTTGCGCCACCTCTTCCCAGCTAAAGCACTAGGAAGTGGTGAAGGATGGGCGTTTTGGGGGACTGTTTTATGTAATTTTGGCGTTAGAAAGTGCTGATTCTCAGCCTAATTTGAATAAATTACCATTGATTTGATATTGTTTTTAATGGTAAATAAAATAAAAAACATATTAATAAGTACGTATCTATTTCATTTCTCATGCCCCATACTGTGTGCACATTTTAAAATTTAGTAAAAATAAAGACAAAGGTATAAATATATACTTAGTCTAATAATTTTTATAATATAATATACCTATCATATACACCACACCTTAAATATATGACATAATTGAAATTGTTTATCTAAAGAAGCTAATAATACTGGTTAATCTATGCACTTATATCTACATTAACATTCACAAATTATACTTTCATTACTTAAAAATTTAAATACCTATTTAGTCTACCATGATTATCTAATCAATTATGGTGAGTACATCCTATCTAAAAATGTTTTCCACATTTGGAAATAAAGGGAAGCATATTTAGAATTTTATATATGACGTGCTCGCCATAATTGATTAACTAAATCTCGCCTACTTATCTGCCCACTCATTAAATCATCATGTGTTGGAGCCTGATGTGTCAGGATTCCAAGTAACCTAGATTCTTCATCTAAGTCACATTGGTCTAACCTAGGAGCTGGTAGCCCAGCACGATTACACATGTTGTGTAAAACACAGCAAGCTATCACTATTTTTCCCACCATTATAGGATCATAGTGCAATACCCTGTGAACTAATAGACATCTGAAACGCCCTTTCAGTATTCCAATAGCTCTCTCCACACTGTTCCGCGCACTGCTGTGCAAATTGTTGTAATAGCTCTCCGGAGTTCCAGTTTCTGGATTACTAAAGGGAGTCATTAAAAAAGGCCTTTGAGGATATCCCGAGTCTCCTGAAATAAATGAATAAAGCTGGAATTAAGTGCAATCTTGACTTGTGTTTAAGTATCATTGTATTGTAAATAATAACTTACCAAGTAAGTACACTATTTCTCCATTATTATTTAAATTTTCCAAGTGCTCCTTTACTCTAGTGTTTGAAAAAACAAAACTATCATGTGTTGCACCACCAAAAGTCACATCCACATGCAAGATGTTAAGATCAGCATCATTAATCTGAAATAAGTATAATAATTACAATAAATTCTATAAAATTCTACATTATTATATTTAGGAAAAACCACCAGTTTACCTACAATTAAAACATTCCTGGCATGATAGCCTTTTCGGCAATAATATCTCTCCTCATATTCCTTAGGACGTACCATTGAAATCAGGGTGCCATCAACACAACCTAGCACCCCTGGAATTTTGAATTTCTCATAAAACCTGTAAGTAAAAGCATTCAAATTTTAAACAATGGCCTTGTTTAGACAAATCTAATAAGAAAATGTTGGTACTTTTGATACTTGCCTTGACTTGAGCACTTGTCGATCATTGTGGTTTTGCGGAAATCTAATGTATTTACTAATGATGCTCTTATTATTCAGAGCATCAACAACTTCGTGGATTGCCCTAGAGGCAGAAGTCTGTGATATATAGGTGTCTATATTCTTGCCCACGATTTTTTGGTAACTTCCATTAGCCAAAAATGATAAAGTGCATAATATCTGAAACATCAGGAATTCAATAAGCTTTTGTTGGTGTGTGGTTAGGTACCCATCATATCTCAAGAAACTTAATTGTAAACAAACCTTTAGCCTCTTGGTTAAACCACTGGAACGAATTCGCGGACGCATATAAGGAGTTAAATCACTTTCCAATATATTAATTAAATCCTCAGAAAGCCTGTAAATATGGATAAACTCTGTATCACGGGATATTGTTTTAAACTTTCTTATTAGTTTCGCCTGTCGAGCTTTCTTCAAATTATCACTTTTCTTTGCTTCTTCTAATAAATGTATCTTTATAATTAACCGAGCTGCCATTTTTTTTAAATAAGTTTCTAATTAGTACAGTTTGTATATAATTTTGTCAAAACTCCGCGCAAATATTGTAGCTTTTGTATTTGACAGTTAGAAGCGAGGCTGCGGGCGTGGCTGTGGGCGACTTCGTCGCTGTTTTTTCTTAGGGAATACCAAAATGTATGAAGAACTGTCAATATTGCCCTCCGTAACCTCCGTTGGGTAGTTTTAACTCACGGCCGTCACAGCCTTGGGCGCTAGTGTAGCTTTATACAGCTTAGTGAATACCAAACTGAGTTTCACCGCTGCGGCAGCGCTGCACCACAAGGCTGTATCCTTAGAGAATAGCATGGCAGGACGGATTCAAATTAGATGAAAAAACAAAAAAAAACCCTAAATTCCTATCACCCACATGAATAACATTATAAAACAGAAACTACCCGCAAAAAGCAATTTCATTTTAAATGAGAACTATGATGCTAACATTTGACAGGCGGAATGTGGGATATGTTATGAATTAAAACTGGACTAAAAATTATATATAACCGCAAGACTTGCTACCCCTGAAACATTGCGGTAGAAGAAAGCTTTCTACAAATAGTGAACGTCTGTGTGTGATCATGTACGATCAATAGCCGCTCATCAGGTCAACATAATAATTTGTATTTTTATCCAAAGTTGTACATGACCTAACTAGATGGCGTTGGCGTCAAATTAGAAGTCGCTATGGTTTCGTTACCGTGATTTGGCTAGGGTCTTGTAAATTTTAATTAATATAGAACCATCTTAGATCAGTATACAGTTTGGTTGTTTTATTTAACCTCAACCCTACTAGTATACACATAAGATCAAAAATATAAGTACTGAGTACCATTCCCGGTGTTCGGTATTTAACATTGGTCCTACGACCCGGATAATTTCAGTTTTTTTGAGTTCACCCGTGGTACAGCCAGTGGAGTGCTGAGGCTGTACACGGTTCCTCGCATCGGCAGCGATAGCTTCGTCCAGTGCAGTGGACGGGGACAGCAGCAGCGGTGGAATAGTGACGTTATAGAGGGCGCCACTGTCATCCAGTTCAAACGTGAGGTGACTGTACGTCACCCTCGTAGTTCAACGTGTCGTCTTAGGAAGGACGTCACACCCAGTTCAACGTGACATCAGAAGACTGACGTCACTTCCATAGTTCAACGTGTCGCCACGAGGGTGCGCCACAAATCATCGTGTTGTGTGAGTGAAGTGAAAATTGTGAGTACATTTTTCTTTCTAAACCAAGGAAGTTAGTGACAAGCTATTTTGAACTTTATTTATTGAGAGATATTTACTTAGAAGTTTTTGAAGAATTTTGGACTTGTAGAATTATTATAAGTAGATTTTTTAGACTTAGAAAATTTTGTGTTTAGTTATTAGAGACTTGTATTATTTGTGCATGTTAGTTTAGAACTTAGAATAGTTTCTTAAAAAACGACGGAACGGGGAACCTATGCCCGATTTCCGTCAAAGTTGTTTCAAAACACTTGTAAAATTTTGAGCAACTAATTGGGACTTAGAATATTTTGGTCATATTGGACTTTTATTTCGTATTAGTTAGCTTTATTTTAGAACAAACATTGCTTTTATACACTTGTTGAGTTGTTTACATTAGTTTTGTTTATGAACTTTAGTTTATTTATTATACATATATACACCAAGTGTTACAAAGATTTGAAATTATATTAGAAATTATAACGTAGTTTTAATTTAATTGTTTCAAATATGGAAGGGTTAATCAACGTATTAAGGGGCTTTCAAAGTGTTATTATTAAAGGATTAGCAAATTTTAAAAAGAGTCCTAAAGAAAGGTTAACTGTCGAATATATTGAAACTAGACAAGAATTATTAGAAAAGGATTGGGAATCGTTTAAAAATACCAATACTAAACTTTATCAGAACTTTAAATTAGATGATATTGATGAAAAGGTTGTTGATATTTATGATACAACCGAGGACACCTACATAACTTATAAAAGTTTAATAAAAACAACGCTCAATAAAATTAGAGTTGTAAGTGAACCAATACCACATGGGGATGGTTCTTCTATTAGTGCATTTAAGTCTGCTCATTCACTGGTCAAATTGCCCAAGATTGCTATTCCAATGTTTTCTGGCAAATATGACGAATGGACGACATTTCATGATCTTTTTGTGTCATTAGTTCATAAAAATAATTCGCTAGATAATGTGCAAAAGCTACATTATTTAAAAAGTCATCTAATTGGTGAAGCTGAGCAATTGATACGGAATACTCCAATAACTGATGCCAATTACAGTCAGTGCTGGGATCTGTTAGACAAAAGGTACAGTAATAAAAGATATCTCGCCAACTGTATTTTGAAGCGTTTATTTGGTATTAAACGTATGCAGGTTGAATCGGCAACATCATTAAAGGAGCTTTCAGACACCACCAGTGACTGTTTAAATGCATTAACAAACTTAGGTATAAATGTGAGTACATGGGATGTTATTATCATACATATAGTGACATTTAAATTAGATCCTGAAACGCGTAAGCAATGGGAATTAAGTGTCAGCAGTAACGATTCCAGCAATGATTTCCCTACCTTTGATCAGTTTAAAGTATTTTTAGAGCAACGTTTCCGCGCGTTTGAGTGCATAGAACCAAAAAGGGGTTCAGGTCACCAAGTCAGTAACAATCATACGCCTAAAACATTGTTAGCCACAGACTCGTCATCACCAATGAAATGCGAATTCTGCTCAGAGGGTCACAAGCTCTGTTTCTGTAAAGGGTTTGCCAAACAATCTCTCGAAGCTAGACGGGATTTCGTTCGTAAGAACAAAATTTGCTTCAACTGTTGTAACGTTACATTTTCCCAGAGGGGGAAAATGTAAGGGAAAATATAACAATATAATTGAATATTATAATATAATTAAAAATACAAGGGGAGTACAAAAACACAGTTTAACACTACTGATCGGCACTGCACGCTTAGGAGGTTAGGCCTCAGAGGAGGCCTGCAGCGGGAGGTAGTCTTCGGGAGATGGAGGCTCCGGCAGGGAGTGATTGACGGCTGGTGATGGCCTCGGCGGGTCGATGACTCCGAGGGAAGGAAGAGTTAGCTCCGGCAGGGAGTGGGTGAGCCCCGGAATGGCCAGGGTAGGCCAAGATGGACTGTAAGAGAGACAGACCCTTTTATTATTATAAAGTCGGAGATAGAATCGGAGATAGATAGAATCCGAGATAGAATCGAGATAGAATCGCCCGTTGCTTCTGACGGCCTCTGCTTTTATACCCTTCAGCTCGTTTCCAAAATCAATATTCTTTTCCATTTTCAAACAGTGGTTTCTTCCAATATAATCGGACCTCCTTGGAGTGCGTTAAATTTCATAAATAAAATTTAGAACAATAGTTAATTTGTAGTTATTTTGTACAATCATAATATAAAAATAAATTATAATTTATACAATGTTTTAGCGATATCAATAAAAATAATTGAAACTATATAAACCAAAAAGTAACATCATAGACTAAGCCAAACAGAAAAATAAAAAGAAACTGACAGTTTAACATTTGACATAGGTAAGTGTCACAACAAGAAAATCTACAGAAAATATCAATAACAATGAAATACAGAGCCTCAGGAATATTTAACACACCGGCAATGGTCATGCATTTATCTAGAGAGAACGTATGATAAAATACCAACATTTTAACAACCAAACCGTAAGTAAAAACATGCAACATTACATTTCCCCGACAACCCCGGAAAATTTTTGAATCTCATGAAAAAATTTTTAGGGCATTACTTAGCAAATCTAGCAGACTATTTACAGTGGTACTGAAAATTAAAAAGAAAAAACACTAACATCTGGTGTGTAGTATCTTACAATTATGATTCCCCATAACCCAAGAAAATTATCAACTGAAAAGATTTAGATGTTGTAAATAAGACCTTGCTCTTTCATACACCTTTCAACAACTCGCCTTTCCTGCTCTCTCAATCATACATCACCCGCATTCTTAGGGGATATGGTTCACATTCTATGACGCATACTCCACAAGGAATTATTTTTTAAAGTTACGAAGGCTTATTTATTTTAATTAGGTGTCGTAACCCGCACCTTTTTTAAAACCCAACAAAAAACTTAATTAATATTTACAAAACTTTCCTGTTTCAGAAAAATAGTCAAGGTTTTAAAGCATTAGTGCTTAAGAAAAACCTTGCAAGTTTCAAGTTCAAGTACAAGCAATTAGTGCTTAAGAAAAACCTTGCGAGTTTCAAGTTCAAGTACAAGTAAATTAAATCTAAGTTTAAGTTCAAGTAAGTATTTAAAAATAAGATAAAGATATAGATACACTAAGGCTTATTTAACGAGTTAGTACCGCTCGACATAATGGCTTATTTAACGAGTTATGCACCGCTCCCTAAAAACTAAATATAATTAACAATGCCAAAAGTTTTATCCCTATGAATTATTTACAGACTTATGAAAATGAATAAAAATGAAAGTTCTTAAAGACATCAAGGAGAAGAACCCTGTGGTAGCATTTACAGAGCTATTTAGTGCTAATTGAATCTTTTGTAACGGAATGTCCCATGAACGGAATTATCCTTTCCTTTCTTATGTTTCAGATCAAAATCAAAGCATGATAGACGAAGAGTCCAACGTGCTAATCTCCCAGAAGGATTAGATAGATTTTGGAACCATTTCAGTGCAGCATAATCAGTGTAAACTGTAAAACTTTAGTAAAATAAAAACTAAAATATATAAACTAAATAATATTCTAAATAATATTGTATAAACTGTAACAATTTATTTTTGTCTCCGATATATATATATATAGAATTATCTCCGATTTGTCAAAGTTTCAGCAAGTCTTTCAGCTCTGATAGAAACTTCGTATTCAAGCTCAAGTTTGTTGAAGTACGAGTATCTTATTGGTCTATTATCCATTGTTTAAGATTTTAAAATATTAGTCTAGGTATAAGTTTTTAAGTAATTTAGCCGTGGTAACAAATCAAACTAAATGGAGTAATGATTAAAGTAAATTAATGTTCAGTATTGTACAAACGTCCACAGGATATTGTCCTGCAGGCGTCGTGGAGTGTCCCAGTCCCCAACTTGCTAGTGACAAGTTAACACACACAAGCGAAAACTGGGTACGATTACCAATGAATGGTAACCGTAGTGGTGTGCAAGTGTGTGGGATGCAGTGTAGTGAGGTAAAGAAAAGAGTAAAGAGTAGGTGGTAACGTCTATAGGATACTCTCCTACAGAACGTCGTAAAGTAAGCCAAACCCCAACTTGCAAATGACCAACGAACGAACGATGGTTTTAACACGTACAAGCGAAGAATGGATGACGATTACAATGGTAATCGTAGTGTGTGTGGGGGTGTAGTATTACGAGTATGTTCAGTATAAGAAGTGTTGAGTAAAGGTTGTAATGGATGAGGTGATGAATAAAGGTTCGCCAAAATATAATTGAAAAACTTGTGAAAGTTTAGTTTTAGAATTTAGAGAGGGAAGAGGGGGTGGGTTGGTTTTAGAATTTAGAGAGGGAAGAGGGGTGGGTTAGTTTTAGAATTTAGAGAGGGAAGAGGGGGTGGGTAAGCTGAATGGGCGCCAAATTGTAACGTTACATTTTCCCAGAGGGGGAAAATGTAAGGGAAAATATAACAATATAATTGAATATTATAATATAATTAAAAATACAAGGGGAGTACAAAAACACAGTTTAACACTACTGATCGGCACTGCACGCTTAGGAGGTTAGGCCTCAGAGGAGGCCTGCAGCGGGAGGTAGTCTTCGGGAGATGGAGGCTCCGGCAGGGAGTGATTGACGGCTGGTGATGGCCTCGGCGGGTCGATGACTCCGAGGGAAGGAAGAGTTAGCTCCGGCAGGGAGTGGGTGAGCCCCGGAATGGCCAGGGTAGGCCAAGATGGACTGTAAGAGAGACAGACCCTTTTATTATTATAAAGTCGGAGATAGAATCGGAGATAGATAGAATCCGAGATAGAATCGAGATAGAATCGCCCGTTGCTTCTGACGGCCTCTGCTTTTATACCCTTCAGCTCGTTTCCAAAATCAATATTCTTTTCCATTTTCAAACAGTGGTTTCTTCCAATATAATCGGACCTCCTTGGAGTGCGTTAAATTTCATAAATAAAATTTAGAACAATAGTTAATTTGTAGTTATTTTGTACAATCATAATATAAAAATAAATTATAATTAATACAATGTTTTAGCGATATCAATAAAAATAATTGAAACTATATAAACCAAAAAGTAACATCATAGACTAAGCCAAACAGAAAAATAAAAAGAAACTGACAGTTTAACATTTGACATAGGTAAGTGTCACAACAAGAAAATCTACAGAAAATATCAATAACAATGAAATACAGAGCCTCAGGAATATTTAACACACCGGCAATGGTCATGCATTTATCTAGAGAGAACGTATGATAAAATACCAACATTTTAACAACCAAACCGTAAGTAAAAACATGCAACATTACATTTTTTTTTTTTTTTTTTTTTTTTTTTTTTTTTTTTTTTTTTTTTTTTTTTTTTTTTTGGAGTGCGTAAATTTCATAAATTTAGAACAATAGTTAATTTGTAGTTATTTTGTACAATCATAATATAAAAATACATTATAATTAATACAATGTTTTAGCGATATCAATAAAAAAAATTGAAACTATATAAACCAAAAAGTAACATCATAGACTAAGCCAAACAGAAAAATAAAAAGAAACTGACAGTTTAACATTTGACATAGGTAAGTGTCACAACAAGAAAATCTACAGAAAATATCAATAACAATGAAATACAGAGCCTCAGGAATATTTAACACACCGGCAATGGTCATGCATTTATCTAGAGAGAACGTATGATAAAATACCAACATTTTAACAACCAAACCGTAAGTAAAAACATGCAACATTACACTGTTTAGGCAGTAACCATACTGTTTATAACTGCAAGAAAAATACTAGCTGCAGAGTTTGCCAGAAGCGCCACCATTCCTTGCTTCATTTGGATAATAAAGGTCAAGACCCTGAAGAAAAGCCTACTACTGACAGTGCTAGCTCATCAACTAGTACTACTCAGATAGTCTCTTGCTTATCTACAGGGAGGCTAGCAAAGCCCAGACAGGTTTTATTAGCCACTGCGCTAATAAAGGCCTCGTCAAAGACGGGTGAATACCAGACGGTCCGAGCCTTGCTCGATCAAGGTTCGCAAGCTTGTTTTATAACAGAGGCTACTGTGCAGTATCTTTGCTTGAAAAAGATTCCAATTCAAGGGTTTGTTTCAGGATTAGGAGAAAATAGGTCAACCATGACAAAATACATGGTACAATTAACGATTAAATCTCGTGTCGATCCGAGTTTTAAGCTTCCATTAAGTGCTTATGTTTTAAAAAAGATCACCTCTTACTTACCTGAGCGAAGTCTTAACTCAGACACTTTCGACTGGTTAGGTATTAATAACCTATGTTTAGCAGATCCGGAGTTCAACACACCCAACAAAATCGATATTCTGTTGGGTGCTGATGTTTATAGCTGCATCATTAGGGAAGGTTTAGTGAAGAGTCCTTCTGGAACACTGATCGCACAGAGCACTACATTAGGGCGGGTGCTGTCGGGTGCTATTGGTCCTGAAGGCACTATTGCAAATAATAAAATAAAAACCATAAATGTTATGCATTGCAAGGTAGAGGATATTTTAAGGAAATTCTGGGAAATTGAAGAAATTAGCACTAATAAAAAGATATTTACACCAGAAGAGAAGAAATGCGAAGAGTTTTATAGTGAGACCACTAGGAGAGATAGCAATGGCAGATACATTGTTAGGTTACCTTTCCGAGACGAAAATCTTCCTTGCAAATCGGGAAATTCACGTGGTATAGCAAAATTAAGGTTTAGCATTAGAAAGAAGATTAGTAAAGAACAAAGATTTAAAGGAAAAGTACACAGTAGTTATAAATGAATATTTACAGTTAGGACATATGAGACCCGTGAAAGAAGATGATAGTAAAAGCGAAGAAGCAGTGTATTTGCCACACCACGCAGTCATTAGAAACGACAAAACCACAACTAAAGTTCGTGTTGTTTTCAACGCATCTGAAAAGAACAGCAAAGGAGTGTCGCTTAATGATACGCTCATGGTTGGTCCGTCACTGCAGGCTGATTTACGTCACACGGTTTTAAGATGGAGGATTCATCCGATTGGACTTGTAGCGGATATTATTAAAATGTACCGCCAAGTTAGAGTAGCAGAAGAAGATGTCATGTTCCAAAGGATACTCTGGCGTGACAATCCAGACAAAGAGATTCAAGATTACGAACTTGTAACCGTGACTTTTGGAACCGCTTCTGCGCCGTATCAAGCAGTCAAAACTTTGACTCAGATCGCAGTTGATGAAGGAAAAAATTATCCACTTGCTGCAGATAAAGTTTTAAATAGCTTCTATATGGATGATCTCATGACAGGATGCAATAGTGTAGAAGAAGGCATAGAAATCTATAAGCAAATGGTAGCATTATTAGGAAAGGGTGGATTTATACTACAAAAGTGGAACAGCAGCAGTCAGGAAATACTGAAGAGAATAGATAAAATTGAAAGAAATAAAGTTAAAGAACAAACAGATCAAACTAGAACAAATGAAAATAAGGACAAATCATTAGAACAAGGGGATATTATACAAAACAATGAATTAAAGAAAAAAGAGTGCAAAGACGAGAAAGGGTTAGAAATCAAATTAGATAGCACAATAAAAATTTTGGGACTTACCTGGAACCGCAACGAAGATACCTTCCAATACTCGGTGAATCTTCCTCCGCTGACGACTGCACCTGTAACTAAAAGATCAATTATTTCGGACATAGCTCGATTGTTTGACCCACTAGGCTGGTTAGCTCCTAGTGTGGTTTTAGCAAAAACATTTATCCAAAAATTATGGCTTACAGGTGTTAGTTGGGATGAAGAACTAAACACTCAATTAGTAAAAGAATGGCATACTTACCGTGACGAGTTGTCACAACTTAGTAAAGTACGGATTCCTCGTTGGCTTGGCACTAAGTCAAACGATGATGTTGAGCTGCATGGCTTCAGTGACGCCTCCAAAACAGCATATTCAGCCGTTATTTACTTGCGGATAGTGGATGCTGTTGGCAAAATCCATATTTCGTTGTTGGTTGCAAAAACCAGAGTAGCTCCCGTCAAACAAATTAGCATTCCTCGTTTAGAGCTGTGTGGAGCAGTTCTGCTATCAAATCTCCTGACAGAAACAGCAGATGTCTTATGTATTTCGAGGGACAGAATCAAGGCTTGGACAGATTCAACCGTGGTGCTGGCTTGGCTCAATAGCCATCCAAGCAGATGGAAGACATTTGTAGCCAATCGTACCTCTGAAATATTAACCAACATGAAGCCATCTCAATGGTATCATGTAAGAACACAGGACAATCCAGCGGACTGCGCCTCTAGAGGCATATTACCAAGTGCACTCCTAAACAAAAGTTTATGGTTTTCCGGACCACCGTTTCTCACCGAAAAATCCATAGGATACAAAAGGCCAAATGAGATGAATACTGACTTGGAAGAATCAATAAAAGCTCACATTGCGATAGTGCCAGAGTGTTCCATGTTCGAACGTTATTCCTCATTACAAAAATTAGTTAGAATTATTGCTTATTGCAGACGATTTTTAAGAAACAACACATTAAAACAACAATATTTACAGAAAATAGAACTAGAAGCAGCTTTAGAATGTTGTATAAGACAAACACAAAGAGAAATATTTACAATAGAATATTTACAATTACAGGACAAAGGCTATTCACAATTAAAATCCAGTAAGTTAAACTCACTCTGTCCATACCTTGATGACAAGGGTATAATCAGAGTTCGAGGTAGACTTGAGAAGGCTCCATTGAGTGAACAGATAAAGCACCCAATAGTACTACCAAACTCTTGTCATCTGACAAACCTTATAGTGGCAGATGCTCACTTAAAAACTATGCATGGGGGTCCTCAGCTGATGGCAAATTATTTGAGGACAGCCTACTGGGTCATAGGAGTCAGGAATTTAGTCAAACATCATGTGCGCAAATGTGTAACCTGCGCTAAACATCGCGCTAGCATTAAGAACCAGATGATGGGTTCTCTTCCATCTGTAAGGTGTTCTCCAGCGCGACCGTTTTTGCATAGTGGTGTCGACTATGCTGGCCCTATAAACATTAGAACAACGAAAGGTCGTGGACACCGTTCGTACAAGGGCTACATATGTTTGTTTGTGTGTATGTCCACCCGTGCTCTTCATTTGGAAGTCGTCAGTGACATGAGCACACAAGCCTTTTTAGCTGCCTTTAGACGTTTCGTGTCTAGGCGAGGTCATTGTGTCAAGATTTGGAGCGACAACGGTACAACGTTTGTAGGTGCCTCCAGAGAATTACAACAGTTGACATCTATTCAAGCATCAGTAGCAGAACAAATCGAGGCCAACGGTACTGAGTGGCACTTCATTCCCCCACATAGTCCTAATTTTGGCGGACTTTGGGAAGCAGGGGTGAAGTCTACAAAGTTTCACCTTAAGCGGGTCATTGGTGATGCTACCTTGACGTACGAGGAAATGAGCACACTCCTCAATCAAGTGGAAGCTTGTTTGAACTCACGTCCAATTAGTGTCATTAACGTTACTGATCCTGGTGAACTGTTACCTTTAACTCCTGGACATTTCCTCATCGGAGAGCCGATAGTAAATGTACCAGATGCTAATTATGAGAGCACAAATGTCAGTTATTTTCACGGTGGCAATATATTCAAAAGATGTTACAGTCATTTTGGAAGCGCTGGTCCCAAGAATATTTGTCCAACCTTATGAACCGGTACAAATGGTCTGCAATGGTCCCTGAGCCAAAAATTGGAGACATTGTTTTAATTAAAGAAGACGATTTGCCGCCAAGTCGATGGTTGTTAGGTCGCGTAAAAGAGAAGCATCCCGGTGATGATAATATCACCCGTGTAGTCACATTGCGCACTAAGACCTCTACTATTAAGAGGCCTACATCCAAACTTTGTATTTTACCGGTTACAGATCAATGAATTTATTATTTTATTTTATTTTAGATCAACTTTTACAAACTTTTTATTTATACAAAGATGTTTTATACATGTTAAGCTATATTTTACATTGTTTACATTTTACATAATTATACCATGTTAAGATATTTTAGATGCTTTACACAATGAAATTGTATATTTTCCCCAATTTAACTTTCCTTTTACTATTTTTGAACTTTGTCATTTATTTTTCGACAAATGTAACTTTATGTTAGTAGTTTAAGTTTACCATATAATGTAAGTTTTTATCTTGTTAAAATGTTTAAGATAGAGATGTAAGTTAAAAGATCAACTTGTTTGCGCCAAGGTGCAGTTTAAAAAGGACATTCCGTCAGTAATGTCCTTGGTGGGCGGTATGTTAATGATCATGTACGATCAATAGCCGCTCATCAGGTCAACATAATAATTTGTATTTTTATCCAAAGTTGTACATGACCTAACTAGATGGCGTTGGCGTCAAATTAGAAGTCGCTATGGTTTCGTTACCGTGATTTGGCTAGGGTCTTGTAAATTTTAATGAATATAGAACCATCTTAGATCAGTATACAGTTTGGTTGTTTTATTTAACCTCAACCCTACTAGTATACACATAAGATCAAAAATATAAGTACTGAGTACCATTCCCGGTGTTCGGTATTTAACACTGTGGCTTATTGTAAAATTTAGCCTACTTTTCAAAAATAGATATTTAACTTAAAAAAAAAAAATGCTGACAAGAATCTATTATATGCCTACTTATATCTGAAGCTCCCTTGTTGGCCTAACAATTAAGGGATTTGTTTTCGCTTCCCATCTCGGGTTGCGTTGAGTTACCATCTAGATTGTTTTCTCCAGCAGCCCATAATCTGGATTTGTATAAATTAATACCTTTATTAACACGGTCATTTTAATTCCAATTTGCTAACTATACACATCATAATGATTCATATAAAAAAGGAATAAGGTTAATTTTACAAAAGCTACAGAGTCCAGCTTACATTATAGTGTTTATACAAATATACTTGGCATTACTTAGGTTTTGCGAAAAACGAAGTTTCCTTTCAAATTGCTGGTCGTATAGGTGACAATTTTTATTAGCACGAGATTTTGGGTGAACTCATGTGAAATGTAACAAATTTTTTACAAAAAAATATTAGTAATTTATGTAGGATTCATTTAAAAAATAACGCTTGAAATTATGCAGGCGTATCTAGTGTGGCTTGAAATGTTTAAGCACGATAAAAAGTGGCTTGAAATAGCTATAATCGATGGAGTTTCCAACACAAAAATGTATCTTAAATCCGCCCAACGGATTTTATCAAGAAGCAATAAGTGGCTTGAAATATTCATATATATAAAATATTTATATTGTTGGCGTACATTAAACAAACTATGTAAATCAAATATGCTAGGCTTAAATAATATGTATTTGTATTCATATGAAACGGGCTATTAATGTTGAAAATTATGTACCGAACCAGAAAATTGTTTAGGAATGTATAAAAAATTGTAAAATAAATGTGATAAAAATGTCTTCGAAATCTAATAACACGCGAATGTTATATAACTGAAATAAAAATATTCGCGTTAATATTTTGTTTGTCTATTTTTCCAACTCCTTTTTCATCTGTCATCATTTTATATCAAAATTTGAATAATAAAAAAGTTAAAGATTGAAGATGAGTTCACCCAAACTCAACATAGCCATTTTATAAAAATATATATCTTTATGCAAACTTAAGACTTTTTCCAAATATTCAAACGTAATATTCAAAGAATACTAAAAAAACATATTTATGAAACAATATTATTGAAATGGGGATAAAGATTCGCCTCATAATTTAAGTATTTACAAAGTACTAGATATTTTCCTGTAGCTTTTTCAGTATTTTTATAAGAACACTGTAAATAGCTGAGAAACGTACCTATATCATTAATTCTAGGCTTCCGTTTCATAATTAATTATAATAATCACAATAATGTACACAATGACATCATGAAACGTCACTAAGGTCTAAAGATACGGTTTTCTGAAGAGCGGTGGCCGTTATATTATAACGGCCGTAACGAAAATTCATTTTTCAACAGTATTTGACATTAACGTGTCAAAAACTCTCTGTATTGGACAGCCAATCACCGCTTTCTTAGGAAATCAAAGCTTTATGTAGGTAACCTTGTCATTTTATAAAGTGCAAGTGACATTCAACCTTAGGGTGGCAATTATTAGGTCGACTGTACCTTGTCTTTTGTAAATACTTACTGCCTGTTCGTTTTCGTTGCCTTAATTCTCATTGACGAGGAAGAGGTCCATTTAGAAGAAAAAAAAAACACGTCCTGAGAACTGACTACATGACAAGTAGGGTTGGGAGTTCTATAGTTAAAATAACCCCTCCCGATCATACTTATTGAGAAGATTTTCCACAAGAAAACCTCTCATAATGCTCGTTTTCACTAATACTAGGCGACACCTAGAAGCGCGTGTTGGATTTTCATCTCTCGGCTTAGGGCCGAAAGTAGGAAATCCAAAAATACGCTTTTATTTAGGCATTAAATTAGGTGTCCCCAAGTATTAGTAATAAAACGGGCATAATAATAAGTCTTGTAAAAATATCTAACAAATAAGCAGAAATAGAAATAAACGTGAATAGACAAGTTAAACTAAGAAGTTGCGGGAAAAATCTAGTATTTTTATTTTACCTACAAATTATTGGCTGCAATTTTTTAAATAACTTTCTCACAAGCGTAGTTTTTCATAGCATTGCGACTTGACAGAACATCGTGATTTCTTTATTACATATTGGTTTTATATTAATGAGTTCTACACATAACCCTTCCGGAATAAACTCACTAAATGATGTTGATAACATCATAGGTAGTTAAAAGAATGTTTAGAAGAACAGCGCAGTCACACAGACAGACACGAACAGCGACTACATAGGTTTAGCCTGGCTGATATTACATACGCGGCGTAACCACTTGTGGTAAGATTCACAAAGTAAGCATCGCATACAAATGTGACTATTTTTATAGCATTCATGTTTATAATCATATGAAATGCTTTGCTCACACTCGCTTATACCAATATGAACAATACAACTATAACGATAAGGTTCACATTCGTATCGAACACTTAATTTGTGAACTAGTGAATTTTGCCCTATCATTCTCGGGTGGACCGCCTGCTTGATTGTGAACCAAAAACGTGTCTATTTGTATGGATGATAGAGTTCAATTTGAAACTTGAGTTTTTCTTGTTTTTTCTGGTAGTTAGCTTTACCAATTTTGGAATTGTACAGAAGTATCAGGGTTTATAAGGACCTGGTAGACGTTTGTCGAACTACGCTTGTGTGAAATCCTCGACAAAATATAGTCACATTATTGACAAAAATTCTAAGGATGAATTTTTAAATCATTTTCTTAGCTTTTCTTCGCACCTTTTAGCTTTAGACTTATTCTGATATCCTTATCCAAAAATTGATTTTTGAAATAGGTAGAGAAAATAATCATTTACAACCCGGTCACATTATCTCGAGACCTGGCGTCAATGACGTCACGTCGCGTATCGGCAACGAAAGTGCTAACCGTACTGACGCGCCGTCGCGAGCGCGGGGAGGTGAAAGGAGAACGGGGGGGAGGTTCGCATTCCAGCGAGGTCTCGAGATAATGTGACCGGGTTGTACTTCTCGAACATGTTGTCATGTGAACATGTAGTCAGAAGATATAAGAGTTACGCGATAGAAAGAGAGGCAACTTCTAGGTGAATATAACTGTAGGTAATTAGCGCTGTGCGACCTGAATCGCACTTTATTGTGTCGTATCAAGAGTCGCTTTTTATTTAAATGATTTTGCGGAGTGTCCTATCTGTACTAATCTGTGCCTTTACTCGAATCTACCATAAAGAAAGCAATTTTTTTCTCTTATAACGCGAAAGGCACCCTTTTCCATAATTTCTATAGTGTAGGCTTAAAGCGAGATTCAAAGACTGCGCAATGACTTTACTTTGCTAAGTAAGCGGTTCATATAAATGTAAGCCGTGTTTTTATGTGCATAAGGTCCATATGTGAGCAAGTGTTTCATACGAATATGAACATTAATTTAATACAAATAAAGTTCACATTCGTATGAGACGCTTAACTTACCAAAGTGAAATTAAAGTGCGGTCAGAAAATTGCCTTTAGTGGTACCTATTGTTTAAATGCTTTAAGACGTTATAAGCTCCAAAATGAGGAATTTCAGACATTTGACTAAGAAATATTCGGAGTTTTCTTATGCATTGATCCAACCTTTTGTCGTCATCCTAATAAGATTAGCAACAAATAGGGCATTCAAATGACTCAACAACCACGTAGTTCATCAAAACGCCGTCTTGTATCAATACGCCGCTTCGTACCAGTACGCTGTTTCGTGTTACGAAATTTCGTAGTTTTCTCTGTATAAAATAAGCTATAATATAAAAAAAAATTGGCAATAAAGCACTACGACAAAAGTACTCGCAATAACTTTGATATGTTATAGTTAACCGGAGATTATTGATAATTATTTTAAATTAGAAAAATACTTCTGCAGTGCATTTCACATCTTAGTATGACTTTGTTTTGATGTTGGGGTTAGGACCTCTGCCGGCCTGAATCTCACCGTGAAAACTTAGCTGAAGTGAGCTGTCATTTCACTGACGCTAGGGATTGACACTATTGACAGGTGACTTCACCTAAGTTTTCACCGTGAGATTTTAACAGAATAGACCGGCTAGTATCGTTTAATTTGTCTGCTATATCTCGGACTAACAAGTTTTTATTTAAAACCACAATTATTATTGATCATTAGTTTTTTTTCCAAAGATGTATACTCTGGATTATTTTTTTAGAAAAAAGTCGGGAGGAGTGCTGCCAATAATGTTGTATATATAGTTTTTAATGGAAAATAAAAGCATTCTTTCTGTAAAATGTGTTTTATTATAACCCAATGTCAAAAGTTTACAGCACGCAGGTAATCACAACATATTTTTACTAACTTTATCTATGTTTAGATAAGTACGGTCAGCACCGTCGAATAATAAAAAAATTAAATTACGGATGAAAATATTCATAAAAAATCTGAACTGATATAAAATTTAAAGAGCTGAAAAGCAATGAATTCGTGTTTATTCGTATAATTTTAGATAATAATACAATCAACATTGGTTAATAGACTTTACTGACTGTACATACACGATATCTTATTTTGAGTAGAGTTGGTGTTGAGTCGGTAAATGAGAGCTTAACTGCCGGATGTGGCTAGCGAACCCAGTAGTGATATTCTGGTGTGACTGACACTGGCATGGCCACCATCAGGGATTTTTGATAACCCAAAAAATTGTCGCTAATTCGTCGAAATTTGCCGCCAAATATCAGAATTTGTCGGTCACTGGTTCAAAAGTTATATGGGTTTATAGGTGGCCGATCTGAGGACCATCTCCCCAACTTTGCCCAATTTAAATTTACTTTGCTCAAAAGCTAGGGCACCTAGCGAAGATCTGTTTTCTCTCAAATTTTTTTGCTAATTAGTCGCAATTTTTCGCTAAGTCACAGATTTAGTCTGGTCTTAGTTTAGAAGATATGATGAGTTCAATTCTTAAGTATAGTCCAAGAGCTGAAACGATGAAATGATGTAATGAATTATTAAAATAATTTCATTTTACCTAATTTTATATGCTATTATGAACATTTTCTATAGTTCACATTTGAATTAATATTCAATTAGTCTTTAGTTTTAAGTTACTAACAATAGTGATTTAAGTGCAAACATGTTTCTAACAATTTATGGATGTTTTTATGTTATCAGAAATATAATGATTTTATTTATTTATTTGGGTTAGGTTAGTTGGGTTTGGGTTGGGTAGCATTTG
Organism: Omphaloscelis lunosa; assembly: GCA_916610215.1. Taxonomy (NCBI): domain Eukaryota; kingdom Metazoa; phylum Arthropoda; class Insecta; order Lepidoptera; family Noctuidae; genus Omphaloscelis; species Omphaloscelis lunosa. The sequence continues at coordinate 5,064,471 of OU744271.1, forward strand.
GGTTAGGTTAGGTTAGGTTAGAACAGTGACCATTAACGCGCGAAGGCGAGCGAGCGAAGCGAGCGTGCCGCGGGAGCGGCCGCCGAGCGCCAGATGCCCTTTATCATTAGTGAATCATTTGGGTTAGGTGAGGTTATAACAGTATGATGTATGCTTACTGCATCTTCCTAGAAACATCATTCAACCATCTTCACAGATAGATTTCTAATAAGTACGGAGGCGCCTCCGCGGCCACTGTTAGAAGCGGCATTGTCAACACTTCCTTTATAAACTAAGCGTGTCACCGTGTACTCGCACTACGACATGAATGACGTATAAAAACTGACGGCTTTTAATTATTACGCATTATTATTATTTGCGTGTTATGATATTGCCGAACTATCCGGCAATATCATAACACAGGAGTACAATTGCTGCTTCTTTCTCCAACAATCGAGGAATTCTATAATTTCTTGCGAAATCGTGCTGACGTTTTAGAGACCTTGCAGTATCAATTATGTGTATTATTCTGAATGTTAATTTATAATAAAATTGATAAAAATTAGGTTTTAGTGACAGAAACAAATCGCTGTAAATCCGACTCCATGCATTCTTGTCTGCCCTACTCCTAGAGTGTAATTTAGAATCGCGTAAGCGTGGAGGGGCGGGCGGCCTGCGAGTTGAGAAGCAGGTGGTTGTAACGCTCACCGCCGCGGCTGAGGCTGGCCGGCGAAACATATTTTAAAAAGTTTCCTATAATCTCCATTACAACCGTTTTCAGTTTTTTGAGTAACAAGTAGTTTCAAGAATCGAATTTAGAGAGCTTCTAATTTATCCAAGTTCGTTTTGAATATCAATCCATAGCTGTCAAGAGCATAACTCGTAATAGAATCTACTAATGACATGTATATAAATTATATAGATTAGGAATAATAGGAACCTTAAAGCTTAGGTGGTACATTTTAATTAATAATATTCTTAAGTTACTACAAATATAGTCCATGTGTTGGGACCAAGAAAAGTTCTCATCTATTTTCATGCCAAGGTTAGTTACACAGTCAACTCTTGCAATAGGTCTACATTTACAGTCCAGTAAGTTGTTATGGTGGCACATATAATCATGGGTAAATAAAAGTGGAGTCGCACTATGAGGTCGTAAATATGGCGAATGAATTAACATTAATTTAGTTTTTATCAGCGTTTAATATAATGCCACTGTTATAGGCCAGCAATGGGGCGGTAGTTATTAATACAGTTTCTATTCCCTCCCTTATGTACTGGATGTACTAAAGCTTTTTTCAAGCACAAGGGGAATACACCGGTGCTGAGGCAAAGATTAAATAAGTACGTTAGTGGGGGAACAAGCAACGTTTTAGAAACTTAGTAGAAATGCTGTCCCATCCAATAGCAGCATCAGTTTTCAGGGACCCGAGCAGCGCTTCGACCTCACTCTCATCAGTGTCAACCATCACAAACGAGTGTAAGAGTGAGAGTGCGCAGGTGTGGGATTAGTGGCATGCAGTGGGCCTTGGAAATTACTATGGTGAGTAAAAAGCACTCGCAAGATTTCTGCCTGCAAATGTCGACAAAAAAAATCGTTAACGCAGTCTACCGATTGTTGGGGAGAAGCAAAAGGAACAAGTCAGTCAGTAGTTGGATTTTTTGTAACTTCCGTGTTTGTGAGAGAATGAGAAGAGAATAAAGAAATCGATCCAATGTATATAATGGCCTGTTTGTTTATATATAGCAAAGCATATAAAGCCTATTTAAGTTCTTACCTGTAACGTTCCCACTGCTGGGACACAGGCCTCCTCTCTGTGAGAGGGACTGGGCCGTAATCCACCACGCGGGCCCAGTGCGCGTTAGTGGATTGGTTGGTTTTAATATCGCGTAGGTATTTTGCATGCAGGATGATAGAGACACTCGTGGCTAGGGAACAACCGCACGAGTCGATGAAGGTTAAGCTACGCTTGCCGCGGTTAGTCTGGATGGGTGACCGTCTGTTTAATACTGAGAATTTCTCCAATACTCAGTTTTGACCAGAGTGAGACTCACGTAACAAGATTATATAAATTTAAGAAAACAATTTTATTACAAGCAATATAATTTATTTTAAAAGTGCGAAATGAAATCTACAGTAGGTTTGAACATTGTGCATTGTTACTTAGATACAATATTAACTCTTTCAATACAAAATCAGTCGAGAGGTGTAGTGCGACACCCGGTTGGAACGAAGTTCCTTTAGCTTTTGCAGTGTAACATTTTGACCGACACGACACTTACATAAAAAAGGTGTCGTGTCACTTATTTTGGTCTAGCTCTCATTCGCTAAGTGTGCAGACATGCGATAAAGAACTTCATTCCAAAAACCGTTTCCAATCGTCGAATTATTTAATCATTGAGTACTATCTCCAAATGGTGGATATCCTTACAGTTCCCGTATTCAGAACATCTCTTGTAAACTGTGACGAGCTTAGCAGGATCCCCATTGTTGTGATATTCATCTGCAAAATAACACAGTTTCATTATAAGGTTAAGGTTGTCAACTTATACTGAGATCGGACAGAGAAAATTATAAATCAAGTCGAAAATGGTACAAGCTTTTGAAATTATTCTTCTATACTTGTCACGGAAAACGATCATTGCACTGAATGGCGCGAAGTCACTAAGACGTTCCTGTGTTGTGACGTCAGATGCTACTAGTTCTGTCTCTGTCTAGCATAGACTTCAAAATGCATAAAATGTTGCAATTTTTGAGATATTTAAACATTTTTATTAATGTGTTTTTTTTTCTGGGTTTCGAAAAATCCACAAAAATGAAAATTCAGGATTGCTTAAATTACCGGATTACCTAGTAACTAGATGGTGATAGTGGCAGATGAGGGGTTCGAACCTAGGACTACATGCTCAGCAGTCGCGCTTCGGGCCACTGGATCAAAGAGGCAGTACAGTAATAAGTTAGGTAAACTTACTTTTTTGATAAACTTGTATATAGCTCCCATCTGAAGCTGGTCGGCTGGTGGTGACAACGTCTGAAATCACGAAACTACAGTCAGTCAACAGTAGTTCAATGAAAGACATACCAGTAACATAAACATAACATCACGCATGTAATCTCCGTAGGGTTGGGCAGAGGTGTACCTTAGTATAATTTCCCCTACCAAAAATCGCTCAACGCGCCTGAATAAGTTTTCGCTTCAAAAAATTTGAAATTGCCCTTCAATACCTATCTCTGTAACCAGAAGTTTCCCAGGTACGCTCCAGTCAAAACTATGATCACTCGCACTTCGTTGAACGTATTTTTGCAATAATATGTAGTAAGAGATTTAATTTATACAATGCAAAAGATAGTCTTACAATCTTCAGCAGGCCGAACGATATTTTCAAATACTAATCAATTAGTTTACGCGCTCTTGTGGTTGTGGAGTACGACCAGCTTTACGGACAGCAGGACGTAAGCAGATGGGGCAGGGGATCCAACCCAGGAGCATCTGCTCATCACTCACACTTGCGGCGTCTCCTAGACCAACGAGGCAGTACCCACGAGCTACTAGTCATATAATAGGATTGGTAAACTTACTCTTTTGACTCGGTATAATAATATAATAGCTTCCATCTGTCTCTTTTTCGTATTCAACAGTACCTCCATACGTTGACTGAGTAGCAACATCCGACTCCGTATCGGTGGTAATGGTGGTTTCGGTGGACGTAGTATAATCACCTGCAATCACGAAACTAGTCAGGTGCTTATTCTTGGTATGGCTACAATTTGGTCAGCGTCAGTTGAACAACAGTTTAAAGTTTCGAGACATAATTTGAATGAAACTGTCTAATTATTACGTATACAAACATTATTGTTTAGTGTTAAATTAACCTGCCTGTAAAGTATCAGATGCTTAACGCGAAGGAATTCGGATTGCTCGAGTTGAGATGTATTTTTTGTTAGGGTTTTATCACTAATCAAACATTTGAAAGCAAAAACATTTAGCTTTTTAATAGAAAAATAACTGTCTTAACAATAATTATTAGTTTCATTTTTGTGTGCTGAAAGTGATATACTTAACCTTATTATCACAGAAAAAAATTGATTACCTAAATAAAATAAAGAACATGATTCTATATCATCATACATCATCATCGACTTCCTGACAGATTTGCATCAGATATTTTTTATTGTTAATATTACAGTTCTAAAAAATTATTTAAGATAAATTTTAGGAGCCACTTACAAAAAACGTCCGAGTGAAAAAATAAAAATGATAAAATCAGGCATATTTATTTTTCTGTCATAGCGATATCTTTTCTGTTTCGCCTTTGCAATACCTTGTCTATAATGTCAATAAACAAAAAAAAAATTATAATATTTTCATCACATCGTTTATTTTGGCGTTTTTCTGAAAAACCTAAATATTCGAATAAACATTACAACTATATTTTAAAGTATATTTAAGATCCGAGAGTTCCACTCTCGCATTCAAAATAGTTCATACTTTCGATTAATAGAATGCAAAAGTGATATCCCTTTTTTGAGGCATTTTTCATATTGTGCACTGGTGCGGCCTACCGTCTCTACCTAGGTACGGTACACTGTTTTCGTCGTCGTACCTACCTAGGTACGGTACACGGTACACTCTTTTCATCGTCGTACCTACCTAGGTACGGTACACGGTACACTGTTTTCATCGTCGTAACTACCTAGGCAGGACGATTAAAGGAGTTTTATAGCTGCTAAGATCGATAGATAAAATACTCTTTATTATGAACATCATATATATTTCAGAAATACTTGTAGACATTTTACAAGGGGTGGTCTTGTCGCTTAAAGGCGATCTTTTAAAGACAACCTTTGGATAAATTAAGGGAGTAGGAGAGACATTACTGCAGGTAGTCTGTAATTAAGTAGTTGGTGTGACTCAATGGAACAAAATCGAAGCGGTAACTATAAGAGAGTTAAGTTTCTTCACATTAGTCGTATCAGCGACCCTCCAAGCTACTTATGGGTGAGCGACAGACAGTGTCAGTATGACAATGTACAAATGTTGCCAAGTCGCAAAACCGCATAACTGATATTGACATTAGAAAATATGTTTTATATGATCAATATTTTTACAAGTATTATATCTAAAATAGAATATCTTTTCACACACATTGTCATTTTTAGTTTCATTATGTCAGCTGCAATTATATGCCACGTACCGAGAGAATTTACCAGTAGAAAGCCCCATTAAACCTACCTGCATTGTAAATATTGTACCAGTTTAGTGTCAGGGTCTTCTTGCAAATGAAGGAAAACTCTACTGAACAGTTGCAATCATTCATCTTGCCTGTCTTGTCCTGTTCCACACAGTCCTCACCACCGTTAGCATTGTTCGGCTCATCTGTCTTCCAGTTGTTGTACACCTCAGACACAGACTTACCTAAAAATATGAAACATATATAAGAGGCTTGTTTGCGCACATTCTAATTGCACTTAAAATGTGAATGTAAAAAGTTTGAATGTAGGATAGAAGACGAAACTAACGAAGGACTAAACTAACAAGTAATTGTGTAATGATATTTTAGATGAAACGAATCGAAGTTGATGAAGTGGCAAGGTTTGTGGCTTGTGGTAATAATGGAACAAAATTCTAAGTTAATTCATATTGTACGCACCGTCAATAGTCTGAAATACTCCTTCAGACATTAAGTCTGAGATTCCCAGAAATACCCACTCGATGTCAGGTTGGGTTTTGTTTAGAAACGACATCACGGCGTTTTGTTCGTCTTCATTTTCTGCGTAGAACAAACTGGCTCCTTCTTCAGCACACACTTGCCTTGCCTCTAACCATGTTTTATGTGTCACGTGTATCTTATAGAAATGATTAACTGCTTTTAAGTGAGTGTAACCATTCCGGAGAAACTCTTCATTTGTCGGTTCATCTACGAAAAGAAAAAAGTTAAAGCTTATTTACTTACAAGGGGTTACAAGGGGCTGTTCTTGCTAATAAAGGAAAACTTCTTGGAGCATTTGCAATCATGCATCTTGCCTGCATTGTCCTGTTCGACACAGTCCTCATCCCCGTTATTATCGTTCGGCTCATCGAACTTCCACTTATGTTAAAAAAGAATGTTGGATATCATACATTGCGAAAAATTTATGTTTAAAAGAGGAATTAGAAGTAATGAATGATGATCCACCTTCCATTATTTATTTATTTTGAAGTACGCTTATATTACTTCTCTTGCAGTGGAAAGGAGTTCATCATATTTTTAATGGATCTTTTCGAATTCAAATTCAAAATATTTTATTTCACATAAAACTACATGAGCACTTGTGAAACGTCAGAAGCTAGGTGCACGGTTCCAATTGGTCGTTTTCTATGGAGAAGAGACGACAAAAAATTCTCAATACTCTTTTAAAATAATTGACTATATTTTCAAATAACAGTGTTAAACGTAAGCAGATGGGGCGAGGGGTCCGAACCCAGGACCACATGTTCATCACTCGCACTTGCAGCGTCTCGTAGACCATCGAGGCAGTACCCACGAGTTACTAGTAATATAATACGTTTGGTAAACTTACTGTTTTGATCTTGTATATAGCTCTTCACAACTTTCTCTTCGTTGTATTCAGTAGTACCATACGTTGACTCAAGATATACATCCGGCTCCGTCGTTGACTCAGTATATCCATCTGACTCCGTCGTTGACTCAGTATATCCATCTGACTCCGTCGTTGACTCAGAATATCCATCTGCAATCACGATACTTGTCAGGTGCTTGATTTTTGGTTTACAAGTATACAATTTGGTTAGCGTCAGTTGAAAAACACTCTAAAGTTTCAGAACAAATTGTTTTGAATGATAACTGTTTAATGATTATGTGTTTGTCACAATTTAAGTGAGTAAATGAAAATACTTCTTCAAATGATATCAATACTTCAATTAGATATATTTATTATTTATTATCAGCCAAGGACGGAAATGAGGCCTATTCCATCCCATTCCTGCACCGCATGCCCTGTCACGTGAAGATCCAATGGCTGCGTCAGCAAACACACAATTAATATTAAAACCATTAAAGGCGCGGCATTCACATTATAAATTACTATGTGAAGGCCGCACGAAAGCGAAAGCCAAAAATAATAAAAATAAATAATTAATATTTTTTTTAACTATTTAATTTTATTTTATACAATTTAGTGACAAGTTTTGTTTAAATTTTAAAACGTGTCATGCTAGGTGGCTTTAATATTTAAGCACTAAAGGTGGTTTTATACTCTCACGGCGAGGCGAGGCTAGGCGTGGATGGCGTGGGGATGAAATGATTGTTTTGCATGTAAACCCTTCCTATGTAAAATGTATGCCAATAAATTATATAGTTTTGGAATGTGCTCATCGAGACCTTAAAACTAAAAACTATAAGAATTTAGGATTTTTTACAGGTCAGAGTTTAAACCTAATATAAAAACATAATATTTTTAATATTTTTTACTTGAATGTAATGTTATAAGTCTACCGTAAAGTAGTTCAATATTATTAAAAAAAAAAAAAAAACAAAGTGGCGCCAACTGCTGTCTCAGCCTTGCGGTATATTCCCAACCAGCGCCATTTTGTTAGCAAATGTACGGACTGTTGAGCCAAATTTTTGTTATGTTTATAATAAAAACTGATGTACCTACACAGTTATGCAATATCTTTATATCTATCTATATATCTTTATATTTTTTCTTTGAACCCCGAACTGGTGGCACTCGCACTTGACCAGAATATTTCTATTTTTTACCACAACAATAGGCTCGTTCTGGTCAAGAAAGTTTACAGGGGTATCAGAGCAGTACCTGGGTGACCGAGCTCTGCTCTGGTGAAAATAGAGAATGCTCATTTAATCAAATCAAATCAAATCACATCAAATCATTTATTTGCAATGAATGTAGGTTACATTAAAATACAGGTGGAATAGACAGGAGTGAGCCTTGTACATTCTGCCTGTACAAGGCTCACTCCTGTCTATTCCACCTTAATATTATAGGAAAGTTCATACTAATCCATGTATAATACCTACTTGTTCCATGCTGCCATAATAGTAGGTACTTACTAATTCCATGCTGCCATGTCATTATTCGAATGTCATTATTCTCATGTCATTATTAATTATCTGAGCTCTGCTCGGGTGAAAATACGGAGAAAACGAATTTATTTATTTTCAAAGTTCAATTGTTAATGAGTTATAGTGCTTTGATTGGATTATTTGAATACTTAAGTCGCCCCCTATTACATGGGACTTAAACATAACTGGCGAAATGTGGGTGTACTATAGGTACACCTCTGCCTAACCCTTCGGGGATTACAGGCGTGATGTTATGTTATGTTATGTTAAGTCTGTCAATCTAATTCTAAATCACCTTGAAAATGTTTTTCATTTGAGAATATTGAGGTAAATTTTTATAACCTCAATTTTTCAATAATAATTTAATAATGTTATTCAAACAATAATTGTTGGAAAAAGTCGTCAGATATAAAGTTGAAACCATCTCTAGATTACTAAACTATCTTAAAAATTAAGACTAAGAATATTTTTTATTGGTCCAATGTTACAAAATAAATTTCAGAAAATAACAATATTGTATGCACTGTAACTAGAATATTTACCATAGTATTAAAACAGTGGTCCCCGAACTAGGCAGCACCTGTATCTTGGGGGCCTGAGTTGCCTTATCTTAAATTTTAATTCGAAACATGTTTGTGTTAACTTAAATTTAATTTCAGGATGTTTGAAAATGGACAGAATAGTTAATTAAAGGGTAGCGAACTATTAAAATAAAAAATATAGTGTGTGTATGTGAGTGTGGGTGTGTGTGTGGTGGTGAGTTGAAGGTGCGGGTTTTGTGTGAATGACTTGCTTGTATATTAACTCACTATATCCTCAGTGTCGTTGTATGACAGGGAGAGAAGACAACTTTTTGTCATACGTACTTTTAAACGAGTGGGTGTTAAGACCTTTAGTATCACAGCGTTTGCTTATTTTATTGTAGATATGAGTGTGTGAGTAAGAGGGGCACCGTTGCACTTTGGAAAATGGTAGAACAACGGCATATCAAAAATGATATTTATGAATACCTTAATCGAGATATACTTTTAATTTTATTTAATACTTTAAATGTCGTTCTTCAATATGCCGTAGGTTTTTTATGTTATTAAGGCTCATAAATTAATAAAAAGAGGGGTGCAATATGTCTTCTCCCAGTTTTACTGTACAAATTCCTTACTTTCAGAGTCATATTTCGTATTGATTCAGTTAAAAAAAACCTATATATTATTATATATTTCTGAAAAGCTCAGCTCACATAGAGTTGAAAACAAATATTATTTTTTAATTTTGTTGTATAGTATATATCATAAAAAAATGAAATAATTAAAAAGAAAAATATCGTGCTTTTTTCAAATTTCATTGAAACTTTTTACTGCTGCCGAAGCTTGCCGAAGTTTTGGATTTTATGTTTTCCTATAGTGTAGGTTTTATTTATGAATATATGTGAAAATCAGCTGCGGTTTTTTGCGGTTTCCAAAGATATGAACGACACGGTAAGAGTCATAATAACGAAAAAATCTGTTATCTATGAAATTTTCACACGAGTCGGTTCTATCTCATGATAATAGCTGTGCGGTTATACTTTTTATAATTATTTATTATTACTCCACGTCAAATGAATAATTTAGAAAATGTAAGCACCAAGCCCGAAAATGAATATTCTTTTCATTACGGACTATCAACACTACACGCCTGGATACGTTGCATGAAGAGGATCTTGCATATTTCTTAAGATATTTCTTTAGAAAAATGGTCAGCTACGAGTGAAGAAAATAAACAGAATGGTGCAAAGACGCTTTCGAGAAGAGCTAGGCTTAAACATCGATAAACCACGACAAGTAAGCGGTAACAGCAATGATGGTTACACAGCTAAACGTTGTTTTTATAATAATAAAGAAAATATTATTGTATAATTTTGTTTAATAACCTGCTCTGCCGAAATTACAGGACTCGGTGAAGTGTTGATTAGGCGACTTTATATAATATATAATCCTTCAAGCTTTATCAGATGATGTTAAAAAAAAAAAATGCAAAAAAAAATGCTCAAAAATTTGGTTAATATGCTTTGGAAAAAAGAGTTTACGTCAGTAAATATGATTGGTAGTATATGCCATCTTCTGTGCATAAAATATTGATTCATGGAGAAAGTGTCATTAATCGTTTTGCTGTATTACCTATTGGACAATTGTGAGAGGACGCACAAGAATCTCGTAACATGGATTTCAAAAAAAATTGATTAGGTACATCATGCAAGAAAGTGCTCCGAAAACCATATGTTAAAAAAGTAAAAGAACTTGATCAAGACACCCTACATCTTTTGAAAATTGACCGTCTTAACACTAATTCTGACGATCAGGAATGATGAGAATATATCTACTATATACCTAAGCGTATTTATTTGTATTTGAAAAATGTTTTTAATACAACTTCCGTAATAGAAAAATAATCCTAGTAGTTATATTTAAATGCTTGGGTATCGGTCAGTCGCGTCAGTATGAGGTCACATAGATTGTTGCCCAGGGAAGTGAAATAAGCATTACAACTATTTAAAGAACCGATAGGGTCCTGTGAGTTAGATAATAACTGGGAAGAGTCACTTTACCGGTATTTGGGTTGTAAATAGATTTGATGGTGTTTCCAAGGCTTTTTTGGGTTATGTTGGGTTTTGATTATAAGTTGATTGTTATAATCAGTTTTAAGTTTATGTAGCAAGTCGTTACAAACGTTTTTGTAACGAATTGGTACATAAACGACGGAAAAATTACGATTCCTTAAAAAAACAAAGTTCACATCTTTCCCGCGTTTCCCGCTTCACTTTACCTTCCTAATTAGTTCTGTCAGTGTACCACGTGCAGTCATTGACATTGACTGGACGGGTGTCATCTGTGTATTGATTTACAGGAAGCATTATGTGTCTTGAAGTCAAGAAAAATCAAAGACAACAACTTGCATGAAATACAAAAGAGCGATTTGTAGGGCCCACAACATGAATGTTTTCGAACTGTGTAGAGTAAAAAACATATTTGTTTACTATTTTCATTATTATGTGATCTCTTAAACCCAAAGAATGTTACTTCTAAAATAATTTTTAAAAAAATCTCAAATTTATTCTGTTTTATTTCTATGTCGTATTTTTACGAATGTTTAGTAACAACGTCACCTGCAGGATAGTTTAGTAATCTAGCACTTATACAGATGAATGTATTAGTAACTCACTTTAGTGTGTGATTGCGTAAGAATGTAACCTGAACAGGTTTTGTTTAGGTGCACTTTCATCAAATACTTATGGAACAGACTATAAAAACCAGCTTAGTGCGAGCTGGACTCGCACACCGAGGGTTCCGTACCGTTTGTAGGAAAAATATTAAACTTCCTTAGATACTTGCTTATGTGCTTAGGTTAGGTTAGGTTTTGAAGGTTAGGGTTAGTGGTTGTGAACTCAAATTGGATAGATACGTAATATAGACTTCTGCATGCAAAGTACAAAATGACCAACTTACATTCATTATACCAGGAATATTCCCAGTTACTCGGCTTCGCGGAAGTGAAAACAAAGAATAAGATCAAAATGAAATATATTTTCATGGAGGCCATCTTCATGAGCACTACACGAAATACTTTTAAGAATGTCACTTGCAATACGTTTAATGCGCGCTTTTATTCCGTATATCGTTACCTACAAACAATGGTGATAACGTTATCTTTCCAACTATGTAACCACAGTTCGACTTCCGGCTCCCGCTAAAATTTCAGAAGTTTGTCATTGAAGCTTGTCCAAGTCGTCGATAAACGTGGAACGTTTAGGAATGGTATCAGCAGTAGGGAGCTAGGTCGGTACCTAAGATAGATATCAGACGCTTCACTTTTTGTTAATATTTGTTTTCATTCAAAGTCCACATCTCTTGCGGGGCGGCTAAGCTCGCGGCCGCTTATGCTGTTAGAAAGATAAAACAGAGAAACCGCGTCTTTGGACTATTTTAGCTACTTCCACAGCATTATGTCGTATGGTATTTTACTGTCAGGCCGAGCTGCTGACATTGAATCCAGCTTTATTTTGCAAAAGAGAGCTGTCAGAGCAATTTATAATCTACGTCGCCGCGAATCTCTTAGGGAACTATTTAACAGGATTAAGGTAAACGTACCAATACTCGTCGGGTTTTGAAATTCACTGACTTTAAAGAACTGCTGTGTGAAAAGTATTTCATTTAGAATGAAACTTTTTGCATAACTTAATAGGAAATGTATCCATTATTCTGTGTAAGTAGTCAATTTATATAATTAGAAGTGCTAATTAATACTTATTTAAGCAAATATAAAAAAGGGCGATTTGTACATACAGCTACACATCAAGCTATACATTTCCAGTATAAGCTGACTTCACATTGCGATCCTATACAATGCGAGATCAGCATAAACTGGAAATGTATAGCTTGATGTGTAGCCGTGTGTACCAATAGTCCACAGATTTGTACTGTTATTATTACTCATCAAACAGACCCAGTGTTCGTCAATCTTTGATCCTAATTTGAATTCTCGGATCTTGAACATTCAAGATAAGCACAAAAAATGTGATTGACTTTTATATTAGTGGCTAGTCTAAGAAACAAAAGGTGGGTGGAAGACCAAATCCCAAGATATTACTAAAGCTGTTAGCAGAGCAGGTAGGTTAGATATGTATTTTTGTTTAAAAAATTAAGAGATCACAAAATCAGATTTATTTTAATCAATTTTGACGTGAAATCGTGTTTCTGCTCGGTGTACGGGTGGGAAGTTCAATATTTCTGACCGTCAAAAACATGTAAGATTAGAACCGTTAATAACTACGAGAATTTGCATACGTAATGGTTGAGCATTCAAAAGGCAGGTTAAATTTGTACTAATTTTGAGCTAGGATATAATTTGCCTATGGCGTCACATCGCGAATACACATGCATGCTCGTTACCCTTTATTTTTCACTATGTGTCACAATTGCAATTCGAGTAGCGCAAAAACATGTTTAGCTAGAACGATAATTCTAGTGCCATTGTTAATGTTAGAGAAACAACAGAAATCTTGGCCAATCTTGGGTAAAAGATGCATTTGAAGTTGACAATAGCAAAATAATTTCAGATGTCGTCTCATATCGGCCGTAAATCTAGCCAGAAAAGAAAAACTTTTAATAAAAGTAAGCGCGCATCATAAGGAAAGCAATGAGCCTCAAAAGTTCAGTCGCAAATACATTAACTACGGCAGTATCAGAAACCGAAAGAAAATCTGCAGCAAGGGGCAAAAGTTTAAGATGTCGTTTCATATTGGTCGTAAAAACTCAGCACTGAAAAATATCACTTACTTTGAAAAGTTACTTTATAAGGAATGCATAAGTCCAGTGTCGAGCAAATGCAATGGCTACGGCACTATTGAAAATCGTAAGATTTAAAAATAAAAGGATGTAAAGTAAAAAAGATTTCGCCTTAGTATGCGTGAGGGTTACGAAAACGTTAGGAGGTTTCAACGGCAGAATCCTACGTAAGAAGACACTACTTACTAGGTAGTTTTCATTGTAACTGTAACATCCGCAATCGATCTGAGTGAGCGAGCGGCAGTTAGTCCACGTTCGTACGGACATAATAAAATCGCGGCGATTTTTTTCTGTGCACTTGATTTTCAACGCTCTGCTTAGCGCCGAGAGTTGAAAATCCAGCAGTGTTTTTTCAATGCGCTGGGACGTGTGTGCATCGCAGCGCGTTGTTAAATCCGTCGCCGGTATGCTGGAAAAGATTTATTTTGAAAGAAGCATTGCTTTTGTACGTATTTTTCTGTTCCTTTCTTCTTGTCTGTTTATATGTGTGTGCATAAATGGTTAAATAAATAAATAAATAGTTTCCGACGTGGGCGGAGTTCGGCGACGGCCTTGGCGCAGTTCGCGGACAACGTCAATGAGTGTTTGGATCAACGGGATCAGGTGGTGGTGGTCTAAATTGATAAAAAAGCATTTGACACCTTGGAGCAAAATCAGTTGCTAAAGCCATGGAGGAGTGCGGGGTCACGGGACCACTGAACAGGTGGTTCCCTGTCTACTTTACAGACTGGACACTGCGAATGGTCATTGACGTCGTCGTCGGAGAGCCCAGAAACGTCACGTGTGGAGTACCTACCAACCGGATCCGTGTTTGGTCCCGTCGGATACATCATGCATGTCAAGAGTATGTGCAATATGGTGCGTAAATGTCGCATATAATGTATGTGTACATATGCTGATGATCTTGTCTCGTTTATACAGATAAAGATTTAAATATAATTGAAAGTAACATTCAGGAGGATTTTACTAATATCACGCTCACGACAATGGCATCATAATCAACTTAATAAAACCAAATGTATGCTTAAACGATCTCCTTATTAAAAGATCGAACATGCGCCGCGCATAGTGCGGCGTAGCTACGAGTACGTCTACACAGTGAGGGACGGACGTTGTGTGAGTGTGCAAACATTGAGGTGGTGGAGGAATACAAGTACTTGGGTTTGGGTGTGTAACGTTTGAAATAATAACAAAAGTTCTAATGATCATAATACACACATCAAAAGTGTCTAGGGATCAAGCATTTTTATGCGGATTTCTTGAGATTGAGATGTGGCTTTGTAATAAATTTATGATTATATAAATTTATATGGATCCTTTTTGGTGCATTTCATAATTTGAAACAGGAACTGTTAATCAAATTCGAGTAAAAGATGAAAATCAGCTGTCCATATTTTCCCTATAAAAACATACAACGCATTGAAGACATTATTAGTGCTACTGTTTCCCTACTACTGATTAAAACCAACGTTATTATGGAGCGGCGACGTCATTTAAGCAGGGAAGAAATGCTCAGGGCCGTGGGAATGATAGAAGCTGGTTCCCGGCAACGTACTGTGGCTTTAGCTCTGAATACAAGTCAGAGTGTTATCAGTCGACTTTGGACACGTTACCGAAGCACTGGTACCGTGGCTGAGCGCCATGGAGGACGGTATCGCTGCACCACACGGAGACAAGACCGATACATTCAAATCTTAACTCGAAGAGCTCCAACAATAACCGCCATGATGTTAGCCGTGAGGCTTCATCACTCTTCAGGGAACTTAATTAGCGACCAAACAGTCAGAAACCGCTTGCATGAAGTGAACCTTCATTCCCGAAGACCGCTACGGGTACCACCTATAGCAATGCACAATCGTAGGATTCGATATCAATGGGCTCTTGAACACAGAAATTGGGCAGAAGAACAATGGCGTTTCGTGTGCTTTTCTGATGAGTCTCGTTTTGGTATGAGACCGGATACAAGACGTATACGACGCTGGAGAACCCCTGGACGCCAACAGCGATTAAAATCCTGCCAGGAAGTCCATCCTTATAGTGGTGGAACCATCATGGTATGGGCGGGTATTTGGATCGGCGGAAGAACTGAGTTGATTTGGATCAGAGGCAACCTCAACGCTCAAATTTATGCTGAGACGATTGTATCTGACGTCATCGTTCCTCTACAAGTGCAAATCGGTCCCTTATTTCAGTTAATGCATGATAATGCACGACCGCACACCGCAAGAGTTGTAAGACAGACTCTCGCCGCAGCTAACATCAATGTCCTGCTCTGGCCTGCTCAGTCGCCAGACTTGAACCCGATTGAGCATGCATGGGATATGCTACAGAGAAGAGCTCTGCCGAATATGGAGGGTATCCAGTCGCAAGAAGACCTTTTTTTGTTGTTGCAACGAACATGGGCGGCCATTCCACAGCGTGATTTGGATGAACTCATTTTGAGTATGCCAAACCGATGTTCTTGTGTTGTTAGTGTTCGCGGTAGAAACACGGATTATTAATTGTTTAAGTTACCCAATAAAATTTTAAAGAAAACTGTTATTTCAGTCTTTTTTTCGAACTTTAATGTTAGTGGTTCAAATGTCAAAAATCCCTTTATTAGGAAAATGGCAAATTTCTTTATTAATGCAAAGGTGACTTGGTTTATCGTTACTGTGACAAACGAAAACACTTTATTTGATGAATCCTTAAAGAAAATTTTAATTAATATCAATCAGGAGAAAAGTTATTGCAAAAATATATGTTGATCCCTAGACACTTTTGATGTGTGTATATAACCTTATTTCATTTTATATACCTACTTTTTTTTTAAATATAACGATGTCAAAGTCAATGTCAAATCATTTATTTCAAATAGGCCCATGTATGGCACTTTTGAACGTCAAAATTAACAGAATAATATAATTGATTCTAGTCGCCCCTTCCAGAAGGTAGTTTTCGTATGGAGAAGAATGGGCAAGAAACTCCACCGTTACTCTTTTAAAATGTTTTACAATAGTTTGTATAAGTACGTACATTAGTTAAATAATTATATGTGAAGACGATGCACCTAGAATAAAATTACTCTACCACAATAGGTAGGTAAAAAGAATTAAAAATGAAGCAACGACAGATAATTTAATTATGTGATAGATACATGGTGCTCACATATGAAAATCGTCTACTTTTACAAACATTGTAAAAGTAGACGATTTTCCTAATGTTTTTAAAATTAATAAGTCAGTGTGTGAGGAAGTAATCACAGAATGTAAAATCAATGTCATATAACACAAAATTATAAATTTTACAATTAAATTAGCAACCTGTTTGATTTTGTCTTGATTCTAAATTGTCCTATGGAGCAGGACCAGCATGTTTCCAAGCACTCTTATCTTGGATATAATCCTCTAATTTGTAATATGCTTGTTTACAAAGTGTACTTTTAATATGAGTTTGAGATGAAATGATGTAATGAATTTCATTTTACCTAATTATGGTACAATGAACATTTTCTATAATGCACATTTGAATTAATATTCAATTAGTATAATATTCAAAATCTATAAGTTACGTTTAATATAATTTAGAAACGTCGTCATTTGGGTTAGGTTAGGTTAGAACAGTGACCATTAACGCGCGAAGGCGAGCGAGCGAAGCGAGCGTGCCGCGGTAGCGGCCGCCGAGCGCCAGATCCCCTCTATTGTTGATGAATCATTTGGGTTAGCTGAGGTTTTTCATTACAGAATTTTAGCAGAAAATGAGTAAATATGAAAATGAGGTCAACTGAACGTTATAAAAAAGTGCATTATACAAATTGAAGATTATATGAAATAGAACATTAGATCACATGAAATTAGGTTATTTGTTTTTATAGCATATGCAAAATTGAATTATGTGAACGTTATTTCAAGTGATATTATACTATCTGTTATTATGCCATATATTACACACCCCTTGGGTTTAGTCATAGACAACAGATTCTCATGGAATATTTTCCATGAGAAGCGCAAATGCGCATAATGTGTGTTCACATTATGCGCATTTGTGACAAACTCAGGTACGTGTTTATGAAATTTCACCACCTCAGTTTTGTGCTGGATAGGGCAATTTACACTACGCTAACTTGAATTTTGGGCAATTTCCGATTTAAAAGCTAAATTACTTATAATATGGACTTTAAATTAGTACCAAAACAATTATGATTAAATTATAGAAATTCCTAAAAATGACGTAGTTACAAATTTTACATTACGCTAAGTGAATGTCTTTTTTGCAATCGTGCGATATGTACCTACGTACATTCCTCTAGTGTAGTCCGTTCGTGAAAGTTCGTAACAAAAAATAAAGCCACGACTTAGCCGAAAGTAAGTACACTCTTACGAGTACTTATTACATGGTGGTTTAAGGTATTAGTGTTGCTTTTTGTGGTTATTAATATTATAAAGAATTTATGTTTTTTATTTGGGAGTGCCTCCGTTGCCGGCGCCGGTTGCTGAATTGGCAGCCGGTGCTGAGTTTGTAAAAATAAAAACGGAAAACAATTTGGCATATTGGAGTAGATAGGCGGGTGTAGGTATAATTAAAAAAAAAAAAACATGTAATAAAGCATTACTTTTTTCCATTAATATATTTCCATAAACAATGATTTCCATATTCCAGTAATCAAGTACCAAGTACCTGGAACCGAACTAGTTAGATTAGATTAAATAATTTTCCTCCCAAAAACAGGTTAGGGAAATAAACGGAGCCGCGGTAGCGGCCGGCGAGTGTCAAAACCGACTAGAATATATAGAAAAAATACTTTAGTTAGGGAAGGATTTCCATAAATGCCGCGCCGCACACAGTGTAATAACCCGTATCTAGCGTCACTTTATCCAAAATTTGGCCTATTAAAATTGAGTAAACGTCAAAAATCTCGATGAAGTTAAAAAAAAAAAAAATTACACTTTATTTTATTTTGATATTATTTTAACGTTATTTTTATTATTTATTACATATACATTAATATAACATTATAAACATATTAGTTGTTCTAAAATCTTCAGAAGGTGAGCTTTTCAGAAATACATAATAGTACTTTATATCTATTCCTACAAAGTTGAACATTAAAATCACTTCAAAAGTGATGAATTGAGCAGGCTTGATTTGGACGTCCGTCGAAACTATAAAGATCAGGCACCATAAAGAAAAAAATAAAATTAAAAAATAATCTTTATAATTTAGTTTGATTCTTAAACTATTAAATAAAATTTTAATACACATGTCGTGTGCAAGACCATTACCACGATGATAATATTATTGATAATAATTATAAAAAAAACACTTATAACCGCATAGCTATTATCATGTGATAGGACCGACTCGTGTGAAAATTGCAAACAATGCGGATTTTTTCGTTGTAGGACTGTAATCGTGTCTTGGTTTATATCTTTGAAAACCGCAATAAACCGCTGATTTTCACAAATTATGTTCATAATGAATACCTACACTACAGGAAAACTTGAAATCCAAAACTTCGACAACAGTGAAAAGCTTCAATGAACTTTAAAAAGGCACGATATTTATACAACAAAATTAAAAACTAATATTTGTTTTGAAATCTACGTGAGGTTTGCTTTTCAGAAATATTTAATAGTTGGTTTGGTTTTCTAACAGAGTCAATACAAAACATGCCTCTGAAAGTTAAGAAATTGTACAGTAAAACTGGGAGAATGTAGTAAAAGATATATTGTACCCCTCTTTTTATTAATTTATAAGCCTTAATAACATAAAATACCTACTGCATATTGAAGAACGACATTTAAAATATTCAATAAAATTAAAAGTGTATCTCGATTATATCATTATATATAATTTTTGATATACCGTTTTTCTACCATTTTCCATAGTGCGGCGGTGCCGGCAGCCTATGTTTTTAATCTCGGCTGCCGGCAGTAATGTCAAACCGGTTCCCAATGGCGTTATTTTTGGGAACCGGCGCAGGTGAACGGGAAACGCACCACGTGGTTTGACTTGCGCAGTAGACGATTTATGGGTCTTTTTAGCGGTATGAAGTCTGCGCCGGGGCGTCATCGGGGCGGCGGAAGGAGCGGCGGGAGGCGCGGTCAAGTCTTATCTATCGTGGTGCGTATTGTACTCCCTTTTTATTTTATTTATAGTTTGGCAATTAATATGAATTTAATCATGTTTTAGCATTCTCACTTTTTGACATTCCATAACGCTAACTATGAGTTGGCGTAATTTATTAAATTCAAAACTAACAATTAATAAATAAATTAAAATAATTGGTTAAATTCAAAACTAACAATTAATAAAGAAATTAAATAACGACATTCCTTGTATTGTCAAGAGAACTGAAAACAGTGAAAACAATTAATTATCTTTATTAATAAAAAAGTTATCACATTTTTCTTAGGCCTAGCCAAGTTACACACGTTTCGTATCGAATCTCTTTCTACAGTTAAAAAGTCAAGTTGGTAGCCATTTAGCCAAGTTGACACGACTGAGTCGATCGCTCGTTCTACAACTTCTTTAGAAAAAACCTATACTTTAGTCTATGGTGAGCGTTCCTACAAACGTCAAGCTAACGTCAAAGTCACAGTTGTGAGTTGTGATTTACGAATTATGAACTTAGTGCGCGAGTAAATAATTGTTTCAAAGTGATCACAGAGTACTTTGTAAATACTGAAAAAAGTGATAAAAAGTAAGCGAAATAAGGTAGTTCTTCTTATAATTGGATTATTGTAATATCACAGTGTAAAATGTCATTTTAAACATTACTGCTGTGTCTCTAAATGTTATTTTATGATCCTGAATATGAATGAAAGATACCATAAATGAAGTGAAAACTTTTTTATAGGATGGAATCTAGATCTCGAGCAAGCTCAGAACAGTTCGCAGCTTTATTAGAATTCATGGAAAGGTACGTAAATTATTACCTAGTTATTTCGTAAATATTTTCCTTTGTTATTTGAAAATCTATCATACTCAGGCACTTGAAAGCAGGGACTGAATTACCCAAAAATTAAGGTACCTTTAAATTTCAGTATGACGTCATACCGTTATATAAGGGTTACCGAAATATTTCGATATCGTTATTTTTTTCAGTAGCGGAATTTTGAGGTTGGTAATGCATAGCGGTATATTTCGGTAGCAGTACCATTAACCTTTATAAATGTATCGGTAGCAGTACCTAAACCTTAATAAATAGGGGTTTTCTTTGACGCACCGCCGTCACATCAGTCTGTCGTTCACTTGCTGATTGTAACTCAATATTAGTTTTTATTTCCTATCGGAAGCACACGACTGTGTAAGCACCCGCGCCGCGCCGGCTTCTTTTGCCGTTCTTCTGCCACTTGTATAGATAGGTCCAGCCAGATAAGACATCTTTTTCAGCTTTGACAAGGTTCTCGTCATGCGGGACCGCTTTATCAATCATCATTGTGCGACGCTCTAATCGATCTATCATCACTATGTCTGGCTTATTAGCAACAATAGTCCTGTCAGTGATGATAGATCGATCCCAATACAACGAGATATTGCCATTTTCGAGGACTGTGTCAGGCACATATCTATAGTACGGTACTTCCGATCCCACAAGACTGTATTTCAGAGCAAGTTACGGACCAACCAGAATACGGACGCTAGCAGGTCTACATTGGGCCCATGTAAGGCCCGGTAAAAGCGTCCGTGAAGCTCTTTGCTCTGCTATATCTCCCTGCGGTCATTAGTATCTAATACTATAGGTTTGCGCCAGTTCTTGTTAGCCAAGGATAGCGGGGTGAGGCCCTTGTCCACTGAGACCACATCTCGGTGTATCCCCACGTCGGTTAATACTTTATTCAGGCGGCTAAAGAAGCGCTTCTTCAGCGATTGCTTCATGTCAGCAGCGTTGATACCTAACGCTTCCGACAAACCCAAATACTTGTAGGTTTCGATTGAGGAGCCCTCTCGGATTCCATATCCCCCCCATATATATGGAATCCGAGAGGCAGGTCCTCACGGATTCCACAATCTCCGCTCGCTTTACATGCATGACCGCACATTTGTCCACACCAAATTCCATCCTGATGGTGGCGCTACTGAAAGTTTCGGTTACCTTCAGTAGCTCCAGCAGTTGCAAATTGTTGGGTTCAAAGAGTTTCAAGTCATCTATGTAAAGGAGGTGAGATATAACCTGACTACCTCTCCTCAATCGATAACCTAGCCCTGAATCTTCCAGCAGTATGCTTAGAGGATTCAAGGCTAGGCAAAACCAAATGATGATTATTACTATTATTTAAATATCTTTGACATATCTCGGGACCCTGGGGTCCCGGACCTTTGAAAGGCGTACGAGGGGCCGAAGCCAACTCGCAGAGGCTCTTTAGACATTTTTAAGTTTTGAGGCACCAACCGACGATTATCCCTGTATACACTATACAAGTGCACCCAAGGACAAGCCCGGTTGGTGTAGGAATATTGCAGAACATAGAAACAAAACATATTGGACTATGGATTTGGGTGGCTATAATGGACTGGTTACCTGGAACTATAGAAAGACCCTTACTGACCAATATTTTATATAAAATACACAGGAAAATGGCAGGGGGTGACTTGCACACTCAATAATGGGCCTCCGAAAATGGTCGCTAACACAAAGTGTCGAAGCGACAAGGGGGCAACATGTTCTGAGGTGCTTATGAGGAGTGGAGAGGTATTCCACGGCTATCAGGACAATCCCGAAAGTACGGTCAAGATGCCTACCAGCATCTTACTGGAATGCTTCCTTCCTCCGAGCACGTTTGCTCTTACGAATCTCCACTCAAGCCAACCAATAAAGGCAATAAGAGAGATGAGAGCTCTGGTCCACGTCAGTGTTCACTCCAGCCGGCCAATAAAGGCAAGCCAGAGGTAAGGAACAAGACTTCTCCCGGGAGATAGGGTCCGTGGGGTCGCTACTACCCAACAGCTCGCCACATGCTGTCCTGGGGATTTCTGTATCTCTCTTGTTCTCTTCTCTTGGCTCTTCAATCCTAGACCCGTTTCGGCAAAGTAAACTGTACCGGTGATTATTATTATACCTTTACAAAAAAATAAAATAAGGTTTAGGCCAATTATACGTATACGTTTAGAGAAAATAATTCTTTGGCCATTAAATTATGTGTTCAGAGTTTTAATACCCAAATGAGTTTTACGCCGAGTTCTTTTCACTATTAAACACGCAATTGAATGACACTTTTCCCACTGACTAAAAATATTTACGCAAAGTTCTCATTTAGTGATTGGACGACCAGGTGTTCGTAAAAGCAGGGAAAAACTATTTGAATGTTATGGTCTAAAGCAACATATGAATAATACAAGCTTTCATAAGTATGTTGCAAAATATTCATCATCATCATCATCAGCCTATAGCAGTCCACTGCTGGACATACGCCTCCCCAATTGCACGCCATTTAGCTCGATTCTCGGCAAATCTCATCCAGCTGCTACCAGCCACCCTGCGAAGATCGTCACTCCACCTAGCCTGAGGGCGTCCTACCTTACGTTTGCCGATTCGCGGTGTCCACTCAAGAACACGTGTACCTCAACGATTATCGGTTCTACGGCTGATATGGCCGGCCCACTGCCACTTCAGCTTGCTTATTCTGTGAGCTATGTCGATAACTTTGGTTCTCTGCCGGATCACCTCGTTACGGATTCGATCCCTCAGAGAGACTCCAAGCATAGCCCGCTCCATGGCTCGCTGAGCAACCTTAAATTTATGGACCAGCTGTACCATGAGTGTCCGCGTTTCGGCTCCGTAGGTCATAACAGGCAGGACGCACTGATTGAAGACCTTCGTCTTTAGGCTCTGTGGAATACGCGAAGAGAAGACTCGACGAAGTTTCCCAAACATTGCCCAGCCCAGCTGAATTCTTCTGTTAGCCTCCCTCTCAAAGTTGTTCTCCCTGAGGATTTCCATCACTTGGTCGAGCGCCTGGTCAACGTCATTTGCGGTTTCCACGACAGCAAATCGGTTCTCCAGGCCTGACTGGAACGCTTCAGATCCTAGCATAGTTTGAAGCATGTTTGGACGGAGCCTAGACCTCATCAAACGAGTTCGCTTGAGCTTGAAGTTGATATTCAGAGAGCCTCGGACAAGTCTGTAATCACTGCCGGTGTTGAACCTGTTGATCACCGAGACGTCCCTAAATATATGCTTTTTATCCGCTATGATGAAGTCTATCTCATTTTTCGTCATAGTATCGGGGCTTCGCCATGTCCACGTCCTTTGGAGCTGTTTCTTAAAGAAGGAGTTCATCATGAAAAGCCCCTCCTTCTCGAGGAAGTTGACAAGCATTTACCCCCTATGATTTCTGCTGACAAACCCATAGGATCTTACTACCGATTCACTGCAATTGTGTACTCCCACTTTAGCATTAAAATCCCCCATGAGAACATTGTAGTGGGCCTTAGTGGTGGAATGCAAGGCCTTGGAGATATCCTCAAACATTTCCTCCACTTCGTCATCCGAGTGTGCCGAATTCGGTGCGTAAACCTGAATAACCTTGAGACTATACCTCTCGGTTAGCTTCACTACAAGGTACGCTACCCTATTCGAGACACTGGAGACTTCTACAACGTTGTCACAAAGGGATTTGTTTATAAGGAACCCGACTCCGCCTTGAGATAGTTGGTCTCCATCTCGAAAATACAGAAGGTGGCCCGATTCCAGGGTTATTGTGTCCTCCCCCTCTCTTCGGACTTCACTTAAGCCAAGCATATGCCACCTTATTTTTCCGAGCTCTTCTTTTAGCAGCACTAGGTGTTCGTCGAACCGTAACGTGCGTCCGTTGTACGTTGCCAAGGTCAGTTAGGTTTGGCGGCCATTCGTAGCCCGGGGATTCTTCGCATCCCCTACCTTACCATTACCGTGATCGCCGCCAAAATCAGGAATTGCAAGGTGGCTGGGAACTGGAGGCCGTGGTTGAAATTGACTTGCCATTTGGAGGATTGGCCCATAACCGCCACGCTGGGCATGCGGGTTGGCGATCGCAGATCGCAACTTCTCGCACTAGTGACACTGCTGCCCATCACTAGTCTGCGCTATTTCGCTGCGAAATTTTATTAAGAATGGTTATACCGCCATCTGTCGATTGACTGACACGAGCAGGTGAGGTTGACTTGGGGCACTGAGGTGTTAAGTGTGCCCCCTTACACCCGCAAAATATTAAAAAAGTTTTAAAAGTGTGTGCAAAATAGCCAAAGCTTTATAAAACTTCCTGGCAAATAATATATAATGGAACATGTAGGAAAAACAGCGAAATACTAAATTTAATTTAGAGACTGCACATGAAATTGCTAATATTCCCCTTAAAACGACTTAAGCTATAAATTCCTCACCCGCATTTATGCTCTTTGGACTTTAGGTTTCAGCATACAAACCCCCAGTCTATTATAAAAGCTTTTAAAGATCTTAAAATTAAATCAACATAAGATCTCTGGGGAATGTATGTAAAAGTCTGTAGATCTGTTATCAAAACCATTGCGCCCTATTTAGCTTACATATTTAACACCAGTGTAGACCAAAGAATCTTTCCGGGTTTTATGAAACACAGTAAAGTAATTCCATTGTTCAAATCCGGTGATAGTAAAGAACTTCAACAATTATAGGCCTGTGTCAAATCTGTCAATTCTCAGTAAGGTGTTTGAAAAGTTGATGCTCAATCAAATGTTACGTCACTTCAATCAAAATTCCATCTTTCATGAACAACAGTACGGTTTCACCAAAGGGCGTTGTACCACTGACGCCCCGGTGTCACCCTAATAAAGAACATTTTTAATACCTGGGAAGAAGCACAAGATGCCATTGGAATTTTTTGTGACCTCTCAAAGGCGTACGATTATGTAAACCATGAGACACTTCTGCTGAAACTAGAGCACTATGGAATTAGGAATACAGCTCTTGATTTACTTAGATCATACCTGAAACATAGAATAGTTAAATTTCAGTTAAACGGCGTAAACTCATTAGGATTTGAAACGGGAATGGGCGTTCCTCAAGGTTCGATGATGGGTCCATTCTTCTTTTTAGTTTACATTAATGATTTACCCCAATAACTTTAAAATCAACCGAAGATGGGGTTATTTGCAGGTGACATATCATTAACCTTTAAAATAAACCGACGGTCACAAAATATTGATGACGTGATTAGCTCTATTCTGTAAGTCCAAGATTGGTTTACGGTAAATAATTTGGTACGAAATAAAATAAAAACCAAAAGCATTAGATTTAAATTACCTAATTTTAGAAGTATCGAATGTGACATCATATTGAATGGAGAAAAACTGGAGTTTATTAATCAAACGGTTTTCCTTTTAATCGCGTTAGACGGGAAATTACAACTAAGACCTCATATAACATCTCTTGCGGGGCGGCTAACTTCGGCCGGTTATGCTGTTAGAAAGATAAGACAGTTAACAGATGTAGAAACCGCGAGTTTGGTCTATTTTAGCTACTTCCACAGAATTATTTCTTATGGAATTTTACTGTGGGGTCGGGCTGCTGACATTGAATCCATCTTTATTTTGCAAAAGAGAGCTGTCAGAGCCATTTATAATCAACGTCGGCACGAATCTCTCAGGGAACTATTTAAACGGATTAATATTATGTCGGTACCTTGCCAATTCTTTTAAGAAAATATTATGTATGTAAGGAAAAATCCACATCTTTTTAATAAAATAAGTGATAGACATAATTTTAATACTAGAAATAAAAATAAACTAGATCAACCATTTTCAAATTATCTAAAGTACATACATCTTTTAAGGGGTACTGTGTTAAATGTTACTACAAAATATCGTGATATATTGCAATTAAATGAAAGAAAACTTAAAACTTATATTAAAAGTATACTTTGTAAACTAGCATATTAAGTACAAATTAGAGGATTATATCCAAGATAAAGAGTGCTTGGAAACACGTTGGTCCTGCTCCATAGGACAATTAGGATCAAGACAAAATCCAACTGGGTTCTAATTTAATTGTATAATTTATTATTTTTTGTTATATGACATTGATTTTACATTCTGTGATTACTTACTCACACACTGACTTATTAATTATAAAATTTTGGGAAAATTGTCTACTGTTACAATGTTTGTAAATATCTGAGCATCGTGTGTACGTATCTATCACATAATTATATTATCTGTCGTTGCTTCATTTTTAATTCTTTTTACCTATTGTCATATAGTAATTTTATTTTAGATGCATCGTTTTCACATATAATTATTTAACAAAATATTGTAAAACATTTTAAAAGAGTAACGGTGGAGTTTCTTGCCCATTCTTCTCCATACGAAAACTATCTTTTGGAAGGGGCGATTAGAATCAATTCTATTATCTTGTAAATTTTGACGTTCAAAAGTGCCTTACAACTTTACAAGGGCCTATTTGAAATAAAAGATTTGACTTTGTCTCGCATGTTTTTCGGTACCGAAATCGTATAAAGGTTAAATAACAATTTAACCCAACCTTTATTTTTAAAGGTATCGGTATAGTCCAACCTTTATTTCAAATCGGTACCAGTATATTTTTGAGGTATCTTAACCTTTAACCGTAACCGCTTTCAGTCCCTGCTTGAAAGTTTGAAACATAAACAATGACGTGATATGCGATGCGAACTAATACGTAAGAAACAAATAAAACAATTGTGTTTAACCCTTTACTTTATCAATAGACCCTTTGTTTCTCTGAAATAGTTGTTAACTTATGTTCAAGCCATGGCGATATAACGAGGCCCCAGCAAGGTCCTCAAGGCCGAATCAAAGCTGACCGACTGTGGCAAGAACTGGCAGAGTTACTTAACTCCCTTGGTGGAGGAGTAATAAAGCCATTGGACAAATGGAAAAAAGTAAGATTCTCACGAAAACCACGGTAAAAATATTATTTTATGGTTGCCTATTATTAATATTTAGTATTCTACAAGATGAAGTACTTACATACAATAATCGTTTTACTTCATGTACTAGAAAATGGTGAAAACATGCATGACAAAAATTAACAGACAAATATGTTCAGGTGTGAAAAACAAAGACAAAGAAAAAAGCCTTGGCAACACGTTGTGAGGCTTCTGGTACTGGTGGTGGTCCAAGCAGACAAACTCTTACTGCTTCAGAAGAGAGAGTGTTAAGCATAATGGGTTTGACTGCTGTGGTTAGTCTAGCAATTGAGGAGAGAGGCTTTGATGTTAGTTTTTTTTTCTTTGCTTATTACTATATTTTCTTTTATAAACAAGTATAATTTGTCTAATTTAAATTCTTCATACTTTTCAGGCCCCACCATCAGAGAGAAATCTCTACCACCACCAACCAGAGATTCTGTCCATACTGTCTGTCCGTCCCAAATTTCTGTCACAGATGAAATAATGTTGGATTTTATTCCTTCTGATACAAGGTACCTTTCAATTATTATCTTTTAAAGGTACAATGTTTTAGCTAAATATTTCATTTGGGCACATTTTAATATATGACTGTAATTATTCTCAGCAACAACAGCATCTATCGCCCGTCCTTCACTGCCCGCCACTCCCTCTGGAGAACTTCCACACCATCCTCCACCACCAGTGCTAACGCCGCCGCCCGGCACTGCGTCCGCGCCGATGCCGTCAGCGACGTCGCCTACCACGTCCACGTCTCGGGGGGCTTCGCAGCGGCGGCGGCATTGGGCAAGCCCGACACGCCCGCGCCGCGGCACCGCGGGCTGTTTCGAGCGCGCACACGCCTGATACTAAGGCCCTTCGAACGAGCCACGACCGAGTTCGTGGCTGTCGAACATCGCCGGCTACAACTAGAGGCAGACCGGCTAAAAAATTATCACGAGAGGGAGGGAGATGGAAAGGCTGTGTTTGGAATCGCGAAGAATTGAAATAGAAGAAAACTAAGATTACATTTTAAGTTGTTTGGCTGGTACTGTAGACAATTTGATAGAAATTTTACCACAGTCGGGACTATCATCACTACCTTCAACAGATGTTATCTCTTAAAATGTCTAATGTAGTGATACTGGTCTCAGCCGAGGGCTATGAACATTTCAAATTGCCTACAATATCAGAGTAACAATTAATTTTTATTTCAAATCATTGCTATTCTAATCCCCCTTACTTCTCCCTTCTCTAAATTTTATATGTACAAATTGTATGTATCATTTTTATTTTATAGTTGAATTAATCTTTTTATAGAAAAAACCTAATTTTTTAATTTAAAGGAACTGTTAGAATCAAACCAATATTTATGTACTTACAGTAACTGTAGGTAATTGATTTTTATGTAAAGTATTTGATAACAATAATACCTAAAATTTAGGTATTGAGTGAATAGTTAATACAAAGTATTGGATAACTGAAACATCCTTCCTTCTTACGTACCACCACCAAATTATTATGAATGTCATTAATTTAACAAGAACAATAGTCAAATCATTTTATTTCAAATTGGGCCCGTGTATGGCACTTTTGAATGTCAAAATTTATAAAATAATATAATTGATTCTAGTCGTCCCTTCCAAAAGGTAGTTTTCGTATGGAGAAGAATGGGCAAGAAACTCCACCGTTACTCTTTTAAAATGTTTTACAATAGTTTGTATAAGTACGTACATTCGTTAAATAATTATATGTGAAGACGATGCACCTAGAATAAAATTACTATATCACAATAGGTAAAAAGAATTAAAAATGAAGCAACGACAGATAATTGAATTATGTGATAGATACACGGTGCTCACATATTTACAAACATTGTAAAAGTAGACGATTTTCCTAATGTTTTTAAAATTAATAAGTCAGTGTGTGAGGAAGTAATCACAGAATGTAAAATCAATGTCATATAGCACAAAATTATAAGTTTTACTTCACGGCGATCTGAAATATAATTCGTAAAACAAAGTAGTAATTATGCACAGCGTAGACATCGCGTTCGTTTAGATATAAAATATTATAAATTTATATTTTTTTAATAGAATTATCGTCCTTGATGGCAACACACGCAGGAATGTCACTTTTCTTTCGCGCGCGTTTTTTCATCGCACGAAAAAATTTGCTCTCTTAAAATTATTCATTTAAAATAAGTTTACGGAACTTTTTACTAGAATAACAAATGTTAATTATGTTAATTATGTTAAGTGATAGAAAGTGCAATAAGTGCATCGTTAGTGAAAACCTGAGACGGACAAGGCGTCCATCAACGATATTAACAGGAAAGCTGATAAATTACCTACATCAGAACTAACTAGAAGCAGCTTTAGTCTTGAGCTCCTGACCCACATTAGATGTACTTAGATCCGGAGGCCTCCCACAATCCTAATGTGCGAGAATGCCTGGCTTTAACTGACCACTTTGTACGTGATACTGACAGTGTTTTACAAGCACTATGGTGGACATTAACACAACACAACTTGTTAAAGCATTACCTATCTCTCCAGTGGACACGAGATGTCTTTAGTAACGTTATCTCCACGTTACTAGCTGGATGAGAAGCTACCAGAGAGGCACGTGATGCCCTTAGCGATGTAACTGTACATAGCTAGCTGGTACGCGTTTGTCAGCATTACCCCTCCAGTAAGCACGAGATGCTCTCAGTAACGCTAATTCTACGTTACCAGCTGAATATGAAACTACCAATGTAGCACGTGATGTACTTAGCGATGTTATTCTACATAGCTAACGCTGGTATGTACTTGTCACCAGGGGTAAGTCACATTTCTATGACCTTGGCTAAGGAATTGTCAAAAGTGGTTCTATATACTTTTAATTTACAAGCATGAAGGTTGCGAGACAGCCTTACTTAACCCTGCACACTGTCTGTGTGTTATAAACTTGCAAAAGCATTATACTTCCTATAGTGAGTGTGGAATTCTGCCTCGCTAACTAGATTGTTATCAACGAGTACAAGGTACTCTCAACAACATTGATTCTATGTTGCTAACTGGCACATATCTGACATGGTGTGCACATGCTTAGCACGAGATGCTTATAGCATGTTATCTCAATACTACGTGATCTAGCTTTCATATCGAGGATTGCCATTTTTAACAAACAAAATATAGCTAATTAAAAGATATCACTGTGTACGAGATACTCAGTAACTTATCTAGCTCTAGGTGGCTTAATTATCCTGCCAAAAACTGATAAATGATATCTATTTTGTAAACTAAAACAATAATGCAAAATTGCGCAATTTTTACAGGCATACATTTAAATACACAAGATACTTTGTAAACATGATTCTGTGATACAATGGCTGACGACAAATGTTACCTCTGGAAACTCTTGATTTCAGATACAAGTGCAATGGACTAAACTATAATTGGAATAATACAAAGTATTATTCCATGCTCCCATACTTATTCACCCCATTTAGATTCCTCTAAACTGAGGAAACAAGGGATTGAGATATTCCAGAAACAAGCCGTACTGGTTATTATTCTATCATAGGGAAAGCAGTGACTGACCCTATGCTTATGAAGAACATAAGACAAACACAAATTGTTGATTAACTTGGCTGATGCAGCAAAACCAGCTGGCAATGCCCACTGCCACCAAACTAAAACCAGAACAAAAGTTATATAATCTCTAATTGACATTAACTTTAATTCATCCTATTTGATAAACAAACCGAAACAATCACAAACTTGAGTACACAATGTTTTAGCTACAAACAAAAACAATAACAACTATTCAATAAATATTAAAACCATAAGACATTCTCATGATAATAGTGAAACTTACCAGTTCTATGGCGAAAATGTAAAACAAGCACAACATTAGTTGATTTACTTACTTTTGTAAATATCAAAATAAAACATCCTTCTACCGGGTTAATAACAGGAATCACACCATTGAAAACCACCACCACAATATCTTATGATGTTTTGCTTTAATCTAATCGGTTGGAATGGACTATGTCTGAAAAATAAATGAACTATTTTTGTCACTGAAAATAAAAATCAATATATATGGTGGACCTCAACAACAACCCGGCTTATATTCCAAAATAACAATTCAAGAAGACCAATACTGGAATAAATGCTGGCAGAGCAGTTATATTCCTCTGACTCTGCTATTGGCTATGGACATAGATAAGAAAATATTTGATACCTACCAAATTCAATATCTTAACCTCTCAAAGCCATTCTCTGGAAGCTGACCCCAACATAGTTGGGAGAAGGCCGGGTAGATGATGATCCTCTCAATACTATCAAAGAACTTATTAAATATTGAGATGCATTTACAAACAATACAATAGATAGATCTACAAAGAATTTATCTGAAAAATACATTTCAGTCAGTCCCAAACAAAATAGAAAATTCAGTTTCATTATGAACAAAAAAAAAAAAATCATCAAGACTGTCTAACCCATCTAGCAATAAGAATCCCACCATATCATACTGAAGGAAAATAAAAATAAAAATCCCAGTAATAACTACAAGTATGTTACAAACTGACAACTTGTACACTAATCAATTATAGCTTAGCATATCAAAATAGATAGGTATAATATACCATATTACCTTTATGAAATCATATTATGATTTCATCCTATAGGTACAGGGGTATCAGGACTATCTGGAAGATAACATTACCTACCAAATAACCAATAAAGGGTTAATTACATACACATTTACTAATACTTTTCATACTTGAATAGTCTTTTATCTCTGTTTTACCTACTAAATTACCAGTAGTGAGTGCCACTTACAGAAAACAAGGTTTTCTTACAATCTAACTTGACTGTTTATTTGGTAAAATATCGAGACTGCGATAAGACATACCAATAAATACCACTATAAGTGTGTTTAAATGTTTGGGCTTGAAAACTAATAATGCTATTTTTTAGGCTTGATTATTAAGTTTTATTTTTTTCACTTTAAACAAACCTTGAAACACCAGTACTTACTAAAAAAAAAAAAAAAAGTGCTAGTAAACTTAGTCGCATTATTTAACATTACGCCCGGACTTCCCGAAGGGCTGGGCAGAAATGGGTGATCTTATTCAAAGCTTATAAAATCAAAATATCTAATTAATCATTTGATTGCCAACTACTAGTCTACATATTTAACAGTAGAATTAAATGATAATTGCAGCACTAAAGTGAAATTATCAAGGAAACAAAAAAAAAAAGGAGGGGAGGAGAACATTGTGAGGACAAAGTAGGTATTGATGGATTGTGAGTAGAACATGAACAACATAAGGTATAATACAATAAATGTAGGTACTATGAATGAATTATCTACAAATTGCTTTACTCTAAAACTCTCCATCTGCTCACCAAGTGCACATCATAACAAGTTCAATTATACAACTCCCTCACTTAAAAATGCAACTCATTACACAATCCCAATTTTGGACATATTATGAGGTCAAGGAAAAGAGTTCATATCTTTATACTTCTAAAATGAATCTAGTTTCGATTAGCTCTAAACTCGTCAAGTAATATGTCAAACTCATATGAGAATTAGTATCGTTGAGGAAAAACCCTAAGCATCTGAAATAGACCCTTTCACCTCAAATTTGTTCAAACCTCTCTCCTATCCAGGGCATAATATACTGCCCTTATTAATTGGTGCTTACAAGTTAAAAGCCTATTCCGTATTTGAAATTCAGTTTCCAAAATACCTTTAATAACTAAAGTTATGGAAAACTAGTCCATCCAAAAATGAAATGAAACCATATCATAAAGTATATACTTACCTAAACGGAAATAACATCAACTGATCACAAGAATTTGACCAAAAAATCCTACTACAATTTTCAAAAAAAAAAAAAACACTAAGTTTGTCTGTCAGTACAATTTAGGTACAATACAATTCCACAAATGTTTACCAAAAATACCTCCCTGCTTACAACATTCAGGGGCTAAAAGATCCTGTTACACCCTATGAAAGTTTAACTACTAAGGACTTCACAGCCATGGTGCCTCTTATTCAGATCACTAGATAACTGACATTCTTTAAAATACCCTAACGATAATCTTTACAATTCATCTTCTAGACTCACTGAGCTCGACACTTACCTTGACAGCAAGATGTAATGTGCAACTCAATACTCACTCATTAAGCACAACAGTATCCCAAATAATTTGACTATTTACAGACAGATCTGAGAATGCTATTCTCAATCATGGAAACTTTTAAAGTAACATCATAACATTACGCCTTGTTTCCCCGAATGGTTGGGCAAGGTGTCCCTGTAGCAGGTTCACCCAGTTTTACACTTTTAAAGTATTCATATCATAATATCCTCCTTTTTTTTTTTTTTTGAGGGTGGGAAATCGTCAAATAACTTCTCCCGCTCTGGGCGGAGCGGGAGGGCGTGTCAGACTCTTACTGACTAAAACCCACCCGTGTTCTTTCGGTTGCCCTGTCGCCGGGGGCCACGATCTCCCTTTCGGTTTTCTTCGCAACCCCGGCAGGCATCGGTCCTAGTGGACCCCTTCAATTATGCTGACATCTCTTTGAGGCGCGCGTGGAACACAACGCGCCGTCGACCCGGGCCTGGTCCTTATCGGACGGTGAGCCACCCATTGCTCACCGCCCGCAAGCCCGCGCCTACGGTGGCCGGAAATCGCCCCGCGATTCCCGACGCCCTGGGCGTCTCCTCCTGCGGCGGTTAGGGGCGTGAGGGCGCGAAATTTGCCTCTCCCTCACGCGTTCCGCCTCCTCCTTCGCGAGCATTACCGCTTCGCAGAAGGAGGTGACGGCCTCCCATTTCCTCTCGCTCCGTACCATGGCCTGAACCAGGGCCGGACGCGAGAGATCACCGCCGCCGATCGCCTCCACGAGGACACGGCGATGCTCCGCCCAAGCTGGGCAGACCTCCACCGTATGCTCCACCGTGTCCTCCGGGCGATCCACACAATGGTGACACCCGGGCGTTTCCTCCCGCCTTATCCTGTGCAGGAACCTCCCGAAACTGCCGTGTCCGGTGAGAACCTGCGTCAGGCGGAAGGTGAGGACGCCGTGGCGCCTCTCTAGCCACTCCTCAAAGAGGGGTCTTATCGCCGCAATTATGGCGTGCCCAGCGCTGGGTTGCGACAATCGCACTCTCCATGACGCCATGAGATCCCGCCGGAGCTCTGTCCGCTGTGCCGCGATTTCTCGCGGCAGCGGAGTTAAGCCCCGGCGTTTCGCCTCCTCGCGCCACTCCCAAATGTGCGCGAGGACCTTTGCCTCCAGATCCCATGGCGGTAATCCGGCAAGGAGGCTCGCCGC
This sequence comes from Omphaloscelis lunosa, assembly GCA_916610215.1. NCBI lineage: Eukaryota > Metazoa > Arthropoda > Insecta > Lepidoptera > Noctuidae > Omphaloscelis > Omphaloscelis lunosa. Next base: position 5,099,068 of record OU744271.1, read on the forward strand.
CTCGCAGGAGACCGTGCGGTATCCTCGGGCCAGCCGGATGGCCATGACCCTCTGGGACGCGTTCAACCGGCGGGCTGGCCGCAGCCTTAGTGAACGCGCCCACACCGGTGCCCCGTGAAGGGCCATGGACCGCACGACCCCCGCGTAGAGCCTCCGGCAGGAGGCGTTTGGATCCCCTAGATTGGGCAGGAGCCGCTTCAACGCAGCCCCGGCCCGCTCCAGTCTGGGAGCCAAACGTCGGAAGTGTTCGACGAAGTTCCACTGGCTGTCGAGGACAAGTCCCAGATACTTCATCGTCGACTCGACGCCGATGTGAACCCCTCCCGCCATTACCTGGGAACCCGACGGTGGCGCATTCCGAGGTCCATGAAAACCCATGGCCTCGGACTTGTGCAGGGCCCACCTCGAGTCCCAGCTGCCGGATCCTGTCGACGATTGTCGCAACCCCGCGTGTCGCTAGTTCGGCCGCCGCCTGGTACGACCCCCCCTGTGCCAGGACCAACGTGTCGTCAGCGTAGCAGACGACGCTGACGCCGCTAGGGAGGTCGGCGCGCAGCACCCAGTCTTATCCGATGTCCCACAGATGCGGCCCCAGGACCGATCCCTGTGGGACACCGCACGACATCTCTCGCCGGTTCCACTCTCCTTGGTGACCGGGGTAGATGACGGCCCTGTCCGTCAAATAGGCCTCGACCACACGACAGAGGTAGGTCGGCATCCGGTGATACCGGAGTGCCTCCCTGATGCAACTCCAGGGTAGGGTGTTGAAGGCATTGGCGATGTCTAGAGACACCGCCAAGACGACCCCACCCCGGGCCACATCATAATATCCTCCTGGTATATTAATTCAGAACAACTTTATAAAATTTGTATAAACACAAGCTGGGTTAAATGTGGTAGGAAGTGAGAGTGATACTAATAATTCACCTCCCACAGCACAAAACATACAGTAGCTCAACTTAGTGCTGGCATCAATTGAAGTAGACACAGTGCCAACCAACATTGTGTTGATGATTATACCTCATTACTGATGAAAAATAGTTAAACACTATTAATTAAGCAACGTTATTAAGAATTTATTTAAAATGGATACGCCAAAAGCATATATATTGTACATTAAATATTAAATGTTAACAGTTATGGACTTATATACATACCAATTACAGATGTACATGACATTCACATAAAACAAAGCAACCTTCTTAAATTACATAAAATTAAAATATTGTATTCAGAAAGAATGATAAAAGTACCTAATAAATCAGAATATGCCGTAACTTATTAACTAACTAAATTATTGCAGACAACTCTGAACATCTACTTTGTTTAACGAATTATATTTAAGATCGCCGTGAAGTAAAATTGGGAATCAAACGAGCTTACCTGTTAAGCGAAGTCTTGATTCTAATTTTACGAACGGCGATCTGAAATATAATTACCCACCCGCCACTAGCTAATAGCCCCAAAGCTGCAATAAGTAGTCTACTTAATTCACTTATTTTTCCAGGAAAACCTAGTGAATGTAAGTATGCGGAACTACTCTGTACAGAAAACAGAGCTTGTTCTCCATCATAAGGATCTCTAAAATTAGTGACATTCCTGCGTGTGTTGCCACCAAGGACGATAATTCTATTAAAAAAATATAAATTTATAATATTTTATATCTAAACGAACGCGATGTCTACGCTGTGCATAAGAATTACTACTTTGTTTAACGAATTATATTTCAGATCGCCGTTCGTAAAATTAGAATCAAGACTTCGCTTAACAGGTAAGCTCGTTTGATTCCCAATTTTACAATTAAATTAGCAACTTGTTTGATTTTGTCTTGATTCTAAATTGTCCTATGGAGCAGGACCAGCATGTTTCCAAGCACTCTTATCTTGGATATAGTCCTCTAATTTGTAATAAGCTTGTTTACAAAGTGTACTTTTAATATGAGTTCTAAATTTTCTTTCATTTAATTGCAATATTTCACAAGGTATTTTGTTGTAACATTTAACACAGTACCCCATAAAAGATATATGTACTTTAGATAATCTGAAAAATGGTTGATCTAGTTTATCTTTATATCTAGTATTAAAATATTGTTTGTCACTTATTTTATTAAAAAGATGTGGATTTTTCCTTACGTACATAATATTTTCATAAATGAATTGGCAAGGTACCGTCATAATATTAATCCTTTTAAATAGTTTCCTGAGAGATTCGCGGCGACGTAGATTATAAATGGCTCTGACAGCTCTATTTTGCAAAATAAAGATGGATTCAATGTCAGCAGCCCAACCCCACAGTAAAATGCCATACGGCATAATGCTGTGGAAGTAGCTAAAATAGACCAATCGCGCGGTTTCTACATCTGTTAACTGTCTTATCTTTCTAACAGCATAAGCGGCCGAGCTTAGCCGCCCCGCAAGAGATGTTATATGAGGTCCCCATTGTAATTTCTCGTCTAGCGTGATTCCTAGGAAAACCGTTTGATTAATAAATTCCAGTTTTTCCCCATTCAATACGATGTCACATTCGCTACTTCTAACATTAGGTAATTTAAATCGAATGCATTTGGTTTTTGTTTTTATTTAGTACCAAATTATTTACCGTAAACCAATCTTGGACTTGCAGAATAGAGCTATTCACGTCTTCAAGATTTTGTGACCGTCGGTTTATTTTTAAGATTAATTATGTGTCATCTGCAAATAACACCATCTTCGGTTGATTTTGAAGTAATTTCGGTTCACCATCTTCGGTTGGGTTTACCCCAATTACTTCAAAATCAACCGAAGATGGTCATCATTAATGTAAACTAAAAAGAGGAATGGACTCAATATCGAACGAGGAACGCCCATTGCCATTTCAGATCCTAATGAGTTTACGCCGTTTACCTGAACTTTAACCTTTCTATCTTTCTGGTATGATCTAAGTAAATCAAGAGCTGTATTCCTAATGCCATAGTGCTCTAGTTTCAGCAGAAGTGTCTCATGGTCTACACAATCGAAATCAATAATAAACTTATTTGTAATAAAGTTGTTCTATTAATAATTTGATCAATGCTCAAGCCTTCTCTGTATGAGAAGATGCAGTAGGACAAATAAAAGACTGGTATTAATAATAATTTAATATCTAAGTACTTACATTAGGTACATTCAACATAAAAATAACTGGACATATTCAAAATACTATCAAAGTCAAATCATTTATTTCAAATAGGGGATGCGAAGAAAACCGAAAGAGAGATCGGGGCACATGGCAACAGGGCAACCGAAGGAACACGGGTGGGTTTTAGTCAGTAAGACTCTGACACGTTCTCCCGCTTCGCCCAGAGCGGGAGAAGTTATTTGATAATTTCCCACCCCAAAAAAAAAGGTGGTAATTATATCATTTAGATCATTATGGACCCTATAGAGCACAGCGAAAAGGGTAGGAAAGATGAAGCACTGTTTTAGGAGACGATTAATTTGTTTTTGTGGGAACTCCTGACTTTGATTACATGTAAGTCAGGAGATCGCGAATAAGATACTAACATTTCACTTAACTATTATTTATGTTTTATCTGCAAAATTAATAAAATATTTTTATATATACCTGTACATGTGTATTATAATTCTGTTTATTCAAAAAAATAAATTGTACCTTTCTAATCTTTCACCATTAGAATGCTATATTATCCCTGATTAACATAGGCTATAATTTATAAATTATCGCGCAGACGAAGTCGCTGCATGGCAGAAGCTAGTCTATTATATTTTCTCCGGGCCTCGAAACTATGAATTTAGCTAAAACGCGCACACAGCCGCACACAATAGGTACACACTCTTAATCTCAACGTTATCTTGTTTCTATGGGCGGTCATTTAATGTTGGTTGTTGTAACATTTATATTTTTGTGTTATATGACATTGATTTTACATTCTGTGATTACTTCCTCACACACTGACTTATTAATTAAAAAAAAAAATAGGATAATCGTCTACTTTTACAATGTTTGTAAATATGTGAGCACCATGTATCTATCTCATAATTAAATTATCTGTCGTTGCTTCATTTTAAATTCTTTTTACCTATTGTGGTATAGAAATTTTACTATAGGTGCATCGTCTTCACATATAATTATTTAACTAATGTACGCACTTATACAAACTATTGTAAAACATTTTAAAAGAGTAACGGTGGAGTTTCTTGCCCATTCTTCTCCATACGAAAACTACCTTTTGGAAGGGGCGACTAGAATCAATTATATTATTTTGTAAATTTTGACGTTCAAAAGTGCCATACATGGGATTATTCGAAATAAATGATTTGACTTTGACTTTGTGAGAGATATGGACGAAGCAGGAAGTGTAGATAAGAGTCTTCGTATCTACACGTCCTACTTCCACCACAATTTAGCACGAAGCCAGGCTGCCGGCTGGTTTCGTTGATATGGATGATATGCGTGGGTGGGGGCCAGCGTTGAGTTAGTTCTGGTTTGGTAGCGGCAGGTCGGATAGTTGCAGTTTTTTAACCAACTTCAAAAAAGGAGGAGGTTCTATATTCGCAGCGTATGTTTTTGTTTTTTAATGTTTGTCCACGGATTTCTCTGTCAGTAGTGAACCGATTTGGAAATTTTTTATTTTGTTTGAATTGCCATGCTCTTGAAGTGGTCCTATAACTTTTTTTATTAAGTTGTACTTTGATAGTTTTTGAGTTAGCTGCAATAATACGTATTTTTTCCTACTCAGTATGTGGATGATTTGATAAGTTCCTGTTACCGTTATGATTCATTTAGCATTCAAAAGTTTCACTTCGAATGAAATTAACTAAAAGTGAAGCTTCTGAATATCTGCTTTAGATTGACCTACCTGTACCTATGTTATCAGTAGTAGGCTACTGATATAATTTGTAAGCGTTCCACGTTGATCGGTTTACACAAGCTTCAATGACAAAGTTCATAATTTTTGGCTGAAGCCAGAAGTCGAACAGTGGTTACATAGTTGCAAAGATAACGTTATCACCATTGTTTGTAACGATACAACGGAATAAAAACGCGCATCAAACGTATCGCAACTGACATTAGTGAAAAAAAATCTTGTAGTGTACATGTATTGAAGATGGCCGCCATGAAGATATGTTTCATTTTATTTTTATGTTTTGTTTTCACTTCCGCGCAGCCGCTTGGTTGGGTAGACGATCGCAATGGCTTGCCCTTGGATGATACTGAAAAATGTAAGTTGTTCATTTTTTATTTCTATATAAGGTACCTATCCAAATTGAGTTCAAAACCACTAACCCTAACTTTCAAAACCTTTTTTTTTTGTTCCGGCGTGTTCTCCCCCTTGGGGTGGGCGAAGGTCTGTCAGACTCCTACTGACTAAAAACCACCCCTTTTTCCCTTCCCACTTCCCCTTGGACCGGGGATTATGAGATCTAGCCTTCCATGATCACCGACTGGTGCCGCTGGCCCGCTTTTACGGGCCACTTCATGACCTTAGGGGGAGTGAGGTGTGAGACTAACCCGCGATGTCAAATAGGAGCGCGCGTGGAGCACTACGCGCCACCACCTTGAGTCCTGCTGCATGGGGGGCGGCGGGCGCCCTCCGCCGACGCCCGGTCCACCTACTACGGATGAGGAGAGTGTTCTCAATCTACCTCTCCCATTCCGCAGACTCATTCTGCGAAATTACGGTTGCACAGAAGGAGATCACCGCAAACCTTCAAAACCTAACCCTACCTAAGCACAAGCAATTATCTAAGAAAATGTAATATTTTCCTACAAATGGTACGAAACCCTCGGTGCGCGAGTCCGACTCGCACTAAGCTAGTTTTTATAGTCTGTTCCAAAAGTGTTTGATGAAAGTGCACCTAAACAAACCCTGTTCAGGTTACATTCTTACCCAATCACACACTAAAGTGAGTTACTAATACATTCATCTGTATAAGTGCTAGATTACTAAACTATCCTGCTGGTGACATTGTTACTAAGCATTCGTAAAAAATACGACATGTAAATAAAACAGAAAAAATTGAAGAATCAGAAACTTTAAATATATTAGAAGTTACAGAACTTACATTCTTTGGGTTTAAGAGATCACAGAATAATGAAAATAGTAAGTATTTTCCGTACTTACAAACAAAACATTGTATTAATTAAATTTCTCTGATTATCTGTTTCATAAAAATGAATATTGTAGTTATTCCAGTAGCTATTATAATTTTCATTTGTTTCTAACCCTGATTTATTGTTAAAATACAATAAGTAAAAAACTTGGTCAATTAAAGCCGTGGTCGCATGCCTTTACACCTACAAAATTATAATGGCATGCGACCACGGCTTAGCCTTTACCATTTTTGTACCTATGTCTTGATTTCTGTCTGAAATATTTTCTTGTTTCATACTTTTTAGAGCGTGATTTTACATATTTGTAATTTTCTCGTCAAGTTCTTTCATTTGTTACCCAATATGGCACAATAAAAATCTTTTTTTTTTAGTTCATGACTTTATCTCCACTAGAGGGCGCCATATTACATTTAATGTCACATAGCCAGCGGATCATCAAGACGCTTCCAATGATATCTCATTTGTAAAATTATGATCGGTAGTTTAGAAGTTATGAGGTATCAGAAGAACATACATACCGGTCAAAATCTTAACCGTCTTTTTTGTTTCACCGTAATTGGGTAAGAAGAAGTTACACTTAGTCTAAAAGTGGATTGTAACTAACCTGTGAAGTTAGCTCATTATGGGTGTAAATAGAGGTGGATTTAGCGGGCTTAGTAACATTTTTTTTTTCGTGAAGAATGTTCAGAATGTTTAAATGAAAAAGTCGGTTCTAAGTGTAAACACTCAATTGTATTTTAGTTTTCAACTTACATGTACAGTAAGCGTTCAAAAGTGCATAGGCACGTTAAGAGTCGTATCGCTGTGAACTCGTGGTATAGTCCGTATATCTGTATGTGTAAGCAACACGGCACACACCGTCGTATCGTCACGTACTTGCGCCGCACTACCGAAACAAATATATATTTCCGTCGCTTTTTTTAGACACGGTAACACACATGCATCATGCGCTTGACCTTGGCCAGTTTATGGCATTGCTGAAATTCGAACGAAATTTATGTGTGCAGATAGCAGAACGCGTTAAGCGTTGGTCTATGATTCAAACTGTCTTTTTATTAATGCTGTTAAACATAACAGGCGTAATGTGGGTGTACCTCTGCCTAACCCGTCGGGTATTACATGCGTGATGTTATGTTTATGTTACTGGTATGTCTTTCATTGAACTACTGTTGACTGACTGTAGTTTCGTGATTTCAGACGTTGTCACCACCAGCCGACCAGCTTCAGATGGGAGCTATATACAAGTTTATCAAAAAAGTAAGTTTACCTAACTTATTACTGTACTGCCTCGTTGGTCCAGTGGCCGGAATTGCAAGTGCTGAGCATGTGGTCGTGGGTTCGATCCCCTCATCCCATCTGCTGAAGGTAATCCGGTATGTTAAGCAATACTGAATTATTTAGTTGATTTTTCGAAACCCGGAAAAATGTACAAATATCTAAAAAAAACTGTAAAATTGTATGCATTTTAAAGTCTATGCTAGACAGAGACAGCACTACTAGCATCTGACGTCACAACATAGGAACGTCTTAGTTACTTCACGCCATTCAGTGTATGATCGTGTTCCTTGACAAGGACAGATGAATAACTAATACTTCTCCCTTTTTTTCGACTTGATTTTTATCCTTAAATACTGTTAATTTTCTTTGTCCGACCTCATTATAAATAAGTACCTTTTTATTGTGTTATTTTGCAGATGAGTATCACAAGAATGGGGATCCTGCTAGGCTCATCACTGTTTACAGGAGATGTTTTGAAGACGGGACCCGTAAAGATATCCACCAATTGGAGATAGCATTCAATGATTAAATAATTCCGCGATCGGAAATAGTTTTTGGGGCGAAGTTCTTTATCGCATGTATACTTTACTCTGCATATTGAGAATGAGAGCTAGCCCAAAAAAAGTGTAACATTTTGACCGTTACGACACTTTTGTTACGGAACAGTGTCGTGACGGACAACATGTTACACTGGAAAAGCTAAAGGCACTTCGTCCCAACCGGGTGTCGCACGACACCTCTCGACTGTTTTTTTTATTTTATTAAAAGAGTTATTATTGTAACTAAGTAACAACGCACAATGTTCAAACTTACTGTAGATTCATTCCGCACTTTTAAAATAAATCATATTATTGCTTTTGATAAAATTGTTTTCTTATATTCAAATACTTAATCTTGCCACGTGAGCAGCGAGTAGGTACATTCTGGTCAAATCTGAGGCATGGAGAAATTCTCAGTATTAATTGGACGGTCACCTATTCCTTGACTTAGTGCGGCAAGCTTAGCTTTACCTTCATCGGTCGACTCGTGCGGTTGTTACCTAGCCACGAGTCCCTCTATCATCCTGCATGCAAAATACCTACGCGATATTAAAACCAACCAATCCACGAACCCGCATTGGGCCCGCGTGGTGGATTACGGCTCACTCCCTCTCACTGAGAGGTTTTGAAATCTAGAAAAGTATTTTTTTTTTATATTATAGGCTGCTACCGCGGCACCGCTCGCTTCGCTCGCTCGGCTTGTGCGTATGGGGTCACAGTTCTAACCTAACCGAACCTAACCTTATTTTGCAAGTAAAAATATTTAACCTAATATAACTAGTTAGGTTCCAGGTAGCTTAATTAAAATTATGTTTTTCTTTTAGCATAAGTCGTTTAATTTTTTAAATAAAATAATTTTTGTTATTTATAAATTAAAATTACCTTTTAATGAGTTTAATTTATAGGAAATTGCGTAATAGTAATAATGCAGTACCTATGTAAAACGTGTTTATTCCAAACATTGCTTAATGAGATAACATTAATAAAAAATGATTTGTTTGTTAAATAATACGTTATTAAAAAAAAGTTTATCGGATAATTAATTTCTTAACCCTTAATAACTCGCGCGGGGTCTGACAGACCCCGATCGCTATTTAAGCATTCCTATTTCTGAGATTTTAACGTCTACCGTCTTTTCCTTACTGATAACTTCTTAAATCTTACTTCTTACCTCGTGCCTTGTATGCCATCACAATTTATTGAATGAGCACCTGACAAGAATTGCTGGGAAGATTTTTAATAGTTGTACGCAAAGATATTTAATGAGTTACTTTACTTATTTTTCATTAAAAAGAAAATACTATTTAAGTTTTCTTGCGGGCACGTCCTTTATGCCAAAAAGAACTAAATATCTAAGTAAAGCCTCCAGCTTTATTTAGATATTTAGTTCTGTTTACGTGTAGTTTTTATTTTTTTATTTCTGCTTGAGTAAAGTTCTCGACGTTTTTGGTAGGGATATTGGCGTGTGTTAGCTGACTTATGGCCAATAAATAATTTATCATTTAAATTATTTTTTGTGCTACATAATGTAATTTTTTTTTGCATACTATTGTATAGAGTCATTTTTTTCTAACTTCTTCCCAGCTAAAGGCACCAGGAAGTGGTGAAGGGTGGGTGTTTTGGGGGACTGTCTTATGTCATTCTGACGTTTGAAAAGTGATGATTTTCAGCCTAGTTTTAATAAATTACTTTTTTTTTAATATTGTTTTTTTTTAAATTTTGTTTTTTTTTTTTAAATCTTGTTATTATTATTTTTGGTTAATAAATTAACAAGATTTTTTTTTTTAAATGCCAAAAACGACTTGTGCTAAGAGAAATAAAAGAAATTATTCTTAGTAGGCTACCCGGAACCGAACTAGTTAGATTGAGATAAATATTTTTACTCGCAAAAAAGGTTAGGGTAGAACTGCGACTCCCTACGACTTCGCACGAGCCGAGCGCGCGAAGCGAGCTGTGCCGCGGTAGGGGCGAGTTCCAAAAAGGTCAAGAATATAATTATAAAAAAATAATACTTTAGTAGGTTTAAAGAACTGAAGTACTTGCCTGTAAATTATTTGACCCAAATGGAAATTATGATCACTTTTGTTGTGACTGGTTTAGAAAATTATTAAATGATATTTAGTATAAAAGTGATTTTTCCAAAAGAATTTTAATATTAAATGAAATCTCCATACATTAAATATCATGTGAAATATTTTGTAAAGAGAAGCATTAACTAAATAAATATTTGTAAAGCAAGTGTTTATAAAAAAAAAAAAAACATTTAATATAATTATATGACTTTATATATAATGTGACAGAATGTCGACAAACGAATACCTGTACATGGCATATTTTGTGACATGACTCAGGCCTATGACTACGTAGATTATGCTATTCTCTTGAGAAAATTTGAAGCTTACGGTATTAGAGGCAATTTACTTAGTTTTCTTGAATCTTACTTGAAAGACCGAAAACAAATAACTGAAAATTGACAAATTAATCCAGTTATCGATCCTCAGTATGTGAAGTTATTTTTGGAATACCGCAGGGGAGCGTATTGGGTTGCCTTTTGTATTCATACTGTACATAAACTATTTACTTGAATGCATTGAACAACCAATAACACTGTTTGCGGACGATAGTCCTGTAACAATACCTTATAAAAGTGTGGAGATATATGAAAGGGACATATTTTTTTTTTTTTTTATTGTTTAGAGGCAAATAATTTATAAATTAACCTGAAAAAAAACAAAAGTTGTACATTTTAGTCAGCGGATTCCCTGCAGTAGTCATAATAATCATCATCAACAATGAAGTTGTTGAACAAGAAGACGTAGAAAATACAAAATTTCTGGGACTAAACCTAAATTGGAAAGCACATACTGATACTTCATGTAAGAGAATTAGTAAGTTCGCACATGCTCTGCATTCACTATCCCCAATAATATACATGGATGCTCTTCTTACTGCTTAATATGGCATAGTAGAATCCACTTACGCTACGGTATAATATTCTGGGGAAACTCAACCGAAAGAGAAACAGTTTTTAAAGCCCAGATAAGATGTTTACAGGTGATGTTTATCCACTGATAGTTGCATGCCATATTTTAAACAGCACAAAATATTAACATTACTTAGTCTGTAATAATGGAGGTGCTGTGTTTGTGAAGTCGAAGCCAAGTCGTTTTAAACGTCTGACTGACGTAATCTCACGTAATAAACGCGACAATAACCAAGTGTGTTCCCATCCCGCCAAAACGGCACTAATGCGCAAGAGTGTCTACAAGAGCATGGCTCCTGTCATTTATAATAAATTACCTAAGCAATGGAATCAAAAACAGCGGCTTCGAAGCTTTTTAACGCATAAAGCATGAATACTTTACCGTCAACGAATTCTTCGCTAAGAAAGAATTTTGTTTAGGTATTGTGTAGTACTTTGTTGAGAATTTTGTATTTATAAATTGTGTGATAGTGATCTATTCAAAAATCATTTATTCAAACTAGTTTGAGAATCAGCACATTTCAAACGACAAAAGTACAAAAGACAGTCCCCCAAAACGCCCACCCTTCACCACTTGTGCAACAGGTGCACAAGTGCCAACAGGGAAAAAGAAGTGGCGCAACAAACTCCCCAGCAGCACAGCTGTCTGTTCAAGTTAGAAATAACATGATTCTATACAAAAGTATACAAAATAATTTACATTATGCAGCACAAAAAATAATTCAAATGATAAATTATTGGCCATATGTCAGCTAGCAGACGACAATATACCAACCAAAAACATCGAGAACTATAAAGTTGTGATTTAAAACTCTTCAATGTATCTTGTTCTTGTTGCCTTTATTGTTTTAGCGTCAAACTATAGCTTTTGCATGCCTATTGGTAAAATATGACTAAACCTATAGTATTTGTTATCAATGTATCACCATGTACTGTACCCATATTTACAAAATGAACGACTTACTTACTTCTTGTTGTTTGTGAAATACCTAAATATGTATGTAGTACCTATAATATATGTAACGTTGGTTGTAAAAAAAAAATTGTCGACGGAGTTTTGGTGAGATATTAGTGAACCGCAGGATAAATTTCGTCATAATGCAATAAGCTTGCAATGATTTAAACATAGCTTTTTTTATACGCGTAATTTTATTTTAACACCTTATTAAATTGAACACCAAGGTAACATTTAACGTATTAAACAAAATAGTAATAAACACACGTCTTCATCAAACAAAACTTTACAATTGTTAATTGATTCAGGCGTGACCTTGCGGAATTCCATTATAAAATGCAATTGAAGTGGATATATTTAGTAACCTGTTCCGCTTAGCTATTTAAAAAAATAATAATTTCGAACTCGAACACGGCGTGTTGCCACACCAAGATTGAAACAGTCAATTCAGTCTGCGCCACAGAGTACATTATACTACACAGAGTACATTATGTCTACAAGTCAATCGTCATCCTGAAGATGCCTCGTTGAGAAGTGAAACACGTGTCGATTTCGTTCAGGGTTTTTTTTAAGACTCTTTAGAAATAGCTAAGCGGAACAGGTTACTAAATATATCCACTTCAATTCCATTTTAAAACTTTACAACTTAACGTCAAATAGAACAAAGGTTGGGGGAGGCCTATGTCCAGCAGTGGACGTGTTTCGGGTGAACTGATGACGCTGATTGTACAGATAGTGCCTGTCTGATGCCCCGCTGTCAATATGAATTCCTCTGGCTGTTGTATCTGTTGGCAATGCCCTGTCTATACTGTGCTTGCATTTTAGAAATTGTCGCTAGTCTGTCGGTGCGCACTTTGAATGCACCACCTGAAAAATAAATAAAAAGATTGTTAAAATGATTACCCCGTGTGCAAGAGCTGCACGTTCAAGCGACACGCGTCTTGCGACAGCGACTGTACTCTGGACAATTTAAATTGGTATCTAGTTCATTTGCTTAACAGTTAATTTTCCTGACTGACTGATGACTGATGACCGGTGGCACGGTTGTCAGTACTTATTTACATACTGTAGCGAAACAAAAATGAAAATTCACCACTTTATTACTAGGGTTCCCACCTCTCCCGGAATTCCGGGAGTCTCCCAGAATTCAGATAAGAAAATATACGGCTCCCGAAAGGAATTTCAAATAAACAAAATTCATCTGGAATTTAAAATTTATGCGCGCTGGCGGAATAATTGACAGACAACATGTAGAACTATTGTGTATTTATTTTATTTTTATATCTTATTTATATCTCATTGTATGCTGCAGCGGTTGACGTCATAACGTGAACACCGGCTGTCGTTGAAAACCAGTGCTGGGGCTCTGTCTCGCATAGGGTCGCAGCATTATACTGAGCGATAGCTGTTTTGCGTGAGATATGACGCATATTTTCCCCCAACTTGTTCTTTTCATGTTTCCAGTCATGTTTACCGCAAATATACGTATCTTCTTTCTTTCTATTTTTTAGATAGTAGCAAAAATCGTACGACCGCGCACGGTAGAACGCTGCTGGCTAATGCAGTTGCGAACTCGCGACACTCGAAACTACGTTTTGTCTATTCCTGTATCAAACGCTGCCTGCGAGCGTGTTTTTATTAGAATAGTATTCGATATTATGGACAAAAGAAATAACCCGCTAAAATGACGAATATTTCAAGGCCAAACTTTTTCAATTTTAAAATGGACTGCTAAGAGTTTTTTAAAGTTAATTCAAGACCATATTTTGAAGTCTATACGTTCAAATGGAAAATATAAAATCAAAATTAAAAAAAAAAAAACATTTTTCTCCCGGATTTTGACTGACGAGAGGTGGCAACCCTATTTATTACGTTCTAGCTTCAACTTCGTCCGTGAGCCTATAACCTTCCTCGAGAATTGTGCTATCCAATGCAAAAAGATTTTTTCAAATCCGACTGGTAGTTCCAGAGATTACCCCTTACATACAAACTTACAAACAATATTTTTTTACCTCTTTATAATATTATATAAAAAAAACTGGCCAAGTGCGTGTCGGAGCACGCACAATGAAGGGTTCCGTAGTTGGGGTGAATTTATTCCAAGAACAAACTTAACATTGTAGTTGAGAAACAACTGCACATATAAGTTTGTAGGCACAATATTGAGAGATTTACCATGTTATTTTAAGACCATAGACTTCTTATAAGCTTTAATAAAAAAAAAAATATGCAAAGAGTGGTTCTTTACTCATGTACAGAACCACTCTCTGCATTTTTTTCTACATTTTAGGCTAAAGATATTTATTTAAAAATATTAAAAATAAATTAAGATCCTCGCAACAAGCCCTTTCATTTCACACAGTACAGTTTGCAATTTTTTTTTTTCATTGTCTTATTTGCCCCCCAAAAGTGACCCCATAATCAATTTTTATTTTATTTATATTACTTATTTCAACTTAATCGGTCCATTAGATTTGGAGCAAATTGGCTGTGACAGACGAACAGACAGACAGACACGAGTGATCCTGAAGGGCTCCGTTTTTTCCTTTTGAGGTACGGAACCCTAATATTATAATTATAAGTATAGATTTACTAATATAAAAAAAAACTCATCAAAAACAAATTATAATTATTATTAAAACAGTTGCCGAACAGGTAATTTGAGCTAAATGAATAATTTTACGAGGAAACTTGAGGTACTTCGCATGGTAAATCTTTGTTACGCATTTCGTTTCCGAAGCAGGAAATCAATTGAAATCGGTTTTAAGTAAAATTTCAAATGAATATTATATTATAAAGATGAAGTTAAGTTATCCCTATATAAACAGTCCTGGTTAAAGATCAACTAAGGGCCGATTTTTCAATCCTCAGATAAAGAATTGAATAGCGTTTATTCCATAGATAGCATGATTCTGTATTTTTCAACAGCCAGATAGTAAGTATCTGACGAATAAAGCCCGTAACTGAGTAATAAAGTTAACTGTCCCTTCAAGCCTCAGTTAGTCTAGGGAATAAATAATGTTTTGACGTTTGTTTTGTTTGAGGTTTTAATGTGCTTTTCCTCTGCGTGTTCTCGTGCTCCTGTATTGTTGAAAACATGGATGTTTTTGATTCAATTGACGATAGTTTTTTTTTAAATATTTCTAAATATATTAATTTTCTTACTTTTTCAGGACGACATTTTTTAACAATTTTATGCCATTATGCTCAACTTTTAGTACCATGTCGAAAGCACAGCAAATTTATTTGTAACTGATCCATTTTAGGTAAATACGTGCCCACTCCTATCAACTTAGCTAAGATCAAACAACAACAAAAAAAAGGTCGCCATAATTGCTGACTATCTGTGGACCTAAACAAAAGATAAGAAATCTCGTCAAAATGTCAAACATACGTTTTGTTTCTATTCTTATCTAACACGTTGAGTACTGTATCCGTGCATCTCGCTTGCACGTGATAGTGTAAAGTTGGTTAATTGCGCTGTTATTAAATTGTAAAAACTGCGCAAATGCGAGGAGAAAAAATAAAGGAAACGTTTCCTAGTGCTTGTAACGTCATAGTAGGTAGTCAAAAAATGGCACGCTTGGTTTTCATACAAATTGTGATACTTGCGTTATCTAGGTCTATCTATATCTGTGTACCTATCTCTCATAAGCTTTGAAAGGCGAATCGCTAGCCTTGTAAAGTGCCTCAACTTAATTTGTTAATTTAGATTAGGATAAGTGCATTTTGTTAATTTTCTTTTAAGGTAAATAAACATATGTGGAAAAGAAAATGAATTCCTGACTCTGGCAAATAATAAAATAGGGATGAGCTTCATCTACATTTCGGGCTGCTAATGCGAATTTCCTACTGGAAAAACTCAGTAACATTTTACCCAACCCGGATATTTAACCCAGGCAGGACTCACAGTTTAATGCCCGTTTTCACCGTCATCCCCTAAGTTTATGGGATCCCCTAAGACTGTTTCGGGGGCTGTTAGGTGGTTGTTTCTGTTTCACCAGAAGTAAGGGGTCAGTTAGACGTTAAAAGGTCCCCTAAATTTAGGTGGCCGAAATGTGGGGCCATAAACCGGCACATACGTAAGTGATCTCTCAAGCAATGAATGTGGATAGTGATTTATTTGAATTTGTTGAAAAATTAGAAACTGTTACTACTATATTCGACGTAAATAACAGACGTAGACCGAAAATATATCGGAAACGACCAAACTACTTCGAAAGTTTTGATGAAATTGACTTTTTTCGGAGATATAGGTTATACAAATCTTCAGTGTTTTATTTATTGGATATATGACATTGGATATTGGCAGATATATGACAGTGACCTTGAGTGGTTAGCTTGCGTGTTTTGTACTGAGCTCATGCAACGCGTCGTACCTCCAGCCAGTAACAGGACTCGCCCATCAAGGAGCGCTGTCCCAAATTAAACGCATTTTTAATTTATTATACATATAACAAAAGATGTTTTAATAAAGCTCGTCTACTAAAAGATTAATAATTAAATTATCTTTAAAATCGTGAATGTTTCAGAAAAATACTCTTGATAGATTTTGCGCGATTCTAAGTTTTTTATCCGCGTTAGACCTAACTTTACAAATTAATTTCACTATGTAATATAAAAATAATCCAAAATATGCCTATGTTAAAATATTTAAAAAATGCTTTAATTTAACATAATTATATTTTTTTCAAATCATTAACACTACTCGTTTAGATGTCATCTATGTAGTCATGTCATTTAAGTAGTTTTTGCGAGTCCGTTTAGCACTAACGGAAAACTACTAGGTACAGGTAAGTAGCTAGAAAGGTAGCTTATCTACCATTAGGGAATAAAATATGGGTAAATCATTATGCATACACAGTCTATACATCCATACTAATATCAATCAATAAATCAAAATGTTTTATTTCACATAAACCTACGTGGACACTTATGAAACGTCAGAAGCTAGGTGCACGGTTCCAATTGGTCGTTTCCTATGGAGAAGAGCCGGCAAGAAACTCCACGGTTACTCTTTTAAAAATAATTGGCTTTTACAATGTTTTCAAAATACAGTGTTAATAGATATGAGAAGACAGTGTAGGCCTATCAACAAGTACTTAGTCAAATGGGAAAGTAACTGTTTATCCGTCGGTTATTCTGTCTGACTGTTACTTTTCCGGTATTGGATTGAATTTGGCCATGCCCTGGGTAAGGACATGGTCCATCCGTTTTTATTCCGGCCCGACCACCACGCGGGCGAAGCCGCCGGCAAAAGCTAGTACTCAATATTAAATTAAAACAAGCTTACCATCACTCATTGGATCAATTTCTCTCTCCTCTTCGATATTTCCGAAACCGTAAGCCGAAAGAGCGGAAATGAAAACAAAGAATAAAAAAAAAGCAAAATATATCTTCACGGCGGCCATCTTGTCGGTACATGTACTCTTCAAGAAATATATACTATCACTGTGTCACACTCAAAACATTTGATGAGACATTTTATATTATTTTAACAACATGACCCTTGACCGAGATATGTTATCTAACTAAAAAAAGGACAAGATCGCGTCAGGTCTCTCACAACTAGGGTTCCGTATCTAATCAAAATCAACGGTGTAACACAAAGGTAAGTTTAATAAAAATTTCCCACAATACACCATGTATCAGAAAGGTGTAGTCCTATTTAAGAATGTGGTACAAACCATCAAACTGAACATTTTTTTCCATGGGACTAATATCGTAATCGCGACGAAATATCAACTGTCCCTAACAAGACTTCAATACCTACTCGACTCATGAGAGAAATTTGTTCAGTTTCATGGTATAACTAGGCTGAACCACATCCTTAAATATGGACTACATTCTGATACACGCTGTATATCGGTCTACATAACGATCGATGTTCCAAATGCAAATGTAAGCTCTTAATATAACAAATAATGTGCTTACTTATTTTTTAATTATTTTTATCTGCTTTTTAATCGACTTCAAAAAGGAGGAGGTTCTCAATTCAACTGTATGTTTTTTTTTAGTATGTTTGTTACGCGATTACTCCTCCAATTATAAATTGATTTTGATTATTCTTTTTCTTGTTTGGTAGGTCCATACTTCAGAGGTGGTCCCATATAAATTGTATTAACTTTGCTTGTGTAGTTTTTGAGTTAGCTTTAATAATACGTATGTTTTTCTACTTAGGATGTGGATGATGATAAGTTCCTGTCACTGTTATTTACATAGCGGTTAGTGGTATTCGAATTTTATGTGAGGTAGGTACCACAACTAAAAAGTGAAAAATAAAAACTTTTTACAATAATAACAACCGACTTCCAAAAAAAACCACTACAAAATTAAAATAACTTCAATTTTGAAAGTCGAAATTAAAATTATTTTTCACTTTGTAGTGTTTTTTTTGGAAGTCGGTTGTTTTTTGTTTTTGTAAAAGTTTTTCCATTACTAATGCTGTGAGACCTTGCTTCTTGCCGACGGCAAGTAAACGGTAAGTACCATATAAGTTTAGATATCTTTTTTATTTTTTTTTAATTTTATTAATTTACAATACCTATTATTTATGTACACAGTGTCAGACCAAATGAAAAACGAAGAGAACGCTGTCAACAGTAACGTGAAGCCGGTTTCGTAAACGTGTGCACTTAGTGAGGTTTAGTTTGATTGTAGTGTCATTGTTAATGGTTGTAAATGTGTGCGTGTGAGCGTGTATGCACAGAGTGGAGGTGAAGTTTTGGCATGCTTCACTGTATTGTTCGCAGCGCTATTTCTTAGTTTTTTATTTGGTCTGAGCACACAAAACTCAAAAAACTCAAAATTCAAAGCATTTATTTCAATTAACCCATTTTTGAATTGTCAAAGAGTCGGTCAGTTAGTCAGAAAGTAGAAGCTAATTGCCCATTCCAAAACGTACATCTCTGTGGAGAAGAACGGGCAAGAAACTCCAAGGACACTCTTTTAAATATAGATATTACAAAATCCTGGGTACGTCATTCTTGTTGCTTCTATATGTGAGAACAATGTACAAAAAATAATCAAAAGCAATTGAAAATACATACATACATACATAACATCACGCCTTGTTTTCCCGAAGGGTTGGGTAGAGTTGGGTTGGGTTGGGAAGGGTTGAGTTGGGCAATTGAAAATATAAGATTAAAAATAAGCCCTGGCAGATAAGACATTACCAGTTTCAACTGAAGGCGCCCGTTCACGAACATGACGCGTGGATCAGCACCATACAGCTCAACCATTTTGTAGGGAACCGAATGATCCAACACACTCGCCACCATCAGCGAGATATTTAAGTGAGCATGACATACTCTCAACTGCCATGCTCTTTCAAGTCAACATACATCTTAATAACTTAATAAACGGCTTCATGGTCTTACATTTACAAAAATAAAAATGCTTCTAAATTATACAAAACTATAGTTTGAAATATATTTAAGAAATTAATAGAATTTTACCACCAAAAAGAAAGAAAATCATTACTAATTGGAGCATTTAACAATTTACTTGGTAAACTCAATCTGTTTTACATGGTAAAACACATAGAGAAATAACATAGTAGTTGAAGGACTTTAAAAAATTGGTGGCACTCCGGGAGTACTGACAGAAGTGAAACCTTGTACAAGATTGACTTGGTGGAAGAAAAATACTTGTATAGAACATTGCTCCGTAACCTTATCTAAATAAAGAACACAATCGCGTTTACAAAAAAAAAACTTCGAAATTTTTAAAGTAAAAATATTTGCATAGAACATTGATCCGTGAATTAATATAAATAAAGAACACAATCGCGTTTACAAAAATGAGGTGTCGTCATGGTGTCGCGAAATCAATAGTTTAGTCCCACCACAAAAATGCCCAATGCGCCTAAAGAAGTTTTCACTTCAAAAAAGTAAAATAATTAATTAATTCTATGATGAGACGTGTTACAGAGTTAGATGTAAATCGCGAACCAACGAACTAAACAGTCGTATTCTATGAAGTATGCAAGCTCAGCGACCGAACAGATCGTGATGGGCGAAAGTGCTTATACACGCAAAATCTGTAAGGGCTGTGGTTCCGTAACTACATAAACATAAGCATAAACACTAGAGATGTGTTGTAACAGGTTAAACACGATATCTGTTATCGCTGTTACTGTTACACAAAAATAACAGATCCAAATATCTTTTATTAAATAACAGCCTGTTATTTTTGTACGGATGATAAATACTATTTATATATCAATTGAATATCTTCTTTATTTATATTCGTCTTAAGTTTTTTTTTTTTAAATAGTAACAGGTCAGCAACAGGTAACACGACCTAATTTAGGAGTCACATTTTTTCGTTAAAGTTTCTTCTTGTAAGACCAACAACTGTATTTTTAGGGATAATAAATACTAAGTGCTTCTCTTTTTAGCGTAGCTAACCGCTTTAGTAAGAGTGAGAAGTAAACATATTTCGAAGTAAATAATAGGTGTTCCTCTATTTAGCAAGGGTCATTCCGTAATGCTCAACTTATCAATTAGAATGCAATGTTCTACAGTATCAAACGCCGAACTTAAGTCTAGGACTAATCCACTAGTAGACGTCACCTTTTTGACGGTGACCAACACCGGGTGGAGGCCAGCGTCAGCGACAATCCCAGTCATCTGCGGCATTTGTTTGTCATCATTTTAATGTTTGTAGAATCTCAAACCGAGTTCTGTTATGGAAGAAATATCGGCATCATCTATCCGAAGACTTTTTAGCACACTACGCATTACTTTAAAAGTGTTGTGTGAAACTAAACAAATATCTTGTGGAGTGGTAACTATACGTAGTAGCATATAATATAATATAAGACATTACGGATAACTGTTAGAGTGAGTCAACAACCAACAAGCCGCACCGGTGGCGGACGGTCGTGTTGCGCTGCGCTGCTGTGTACAAGAGTTCCCGATTTTCCGGCTCAAGCGTTCCTTGGTGGTTCCCGAGTCGTCTCCGTAGTCACCCGACTACCATCACGTCTATTAATTCGGGTCTTTTTCAAGACACAATTAATATCGACTTTCTTTAAGATTGTCGTTCAAAACGTTCGTCGAGGCAATTTTGGCCCCTTCCGGGCAAAACCACAGTTTCGTGGTCCTCGGTGGATACCTTACGGTGCCAACGAAACCGAGGGGGTGTTGACCCAATCACACCCGCCGATCCCCTTCAGGGTTAGGCAGTCAATTGGCCGGGTCCCAGTGTTCGGCCTTGGGGGGTCTCCTAGTCGGCACTGGTGACAGTTTTGCCTCCACAGCGACTCACCTAGCGTGGTCGGGTATATCGATACCCTTCACACTAGACTGGATAGGACCCCGTTGCACAATAAGATAGGCAACGGGCCAAAGCAAGCTTAGGGCTCACCCATAGGCACACATCCTCCCTGTCTACACCCGACAGGGAGGGATTACACATCCCCGGCATACCCACCGGGGAGTTAGGATTATTAGGAAGTTAGGAGTATTCCCGCGTAAAAGTCTCTCTCCCCCGTCATTATGAAGGACCCGGTAAAGTGCCTAGCGCTCTTTATCAAGTTCTTCCAGGGTGTTCTCGAAGAAGAGCCCGCCCTGAAGACGAAGTATGGAGCTCGGTTCGCCAGGCTCCAAGCTGAGTCTGAATCTCAGTCCTGTCCCTCTGACAATAGCATCGCTAACTTTAGCGATGCCCTAGAAACCCCCCCGGCTGCAGAGCCATCCCGACCCCTCAGTCCGTCAGAGTCAATGGACACTGACGCTCCCATCAGCGCCGCTTCCTCAAAGCGGCCCACTACCCCGTACCCCTATGGTTCGGACGACGACGAAGCAGAGTCCGCCGCTTCTTCTTCTTCCTCATCCTCCTCCCAATCTGACGATGGTTTCACAACCGTCCAAGGAAAGGGCAAGAAGAGGAAGAACAAGAAGCAAAGCTCGTCCCAGGCCAGCAAGGTCGTTGCGCTTGAGGACTTAGACTTTGCTCCCTCGTCGCCCGCACCACTGGTACCGTCCTTAAAAATCTCTCCCGCTACCCCCGCGACTTGCGCTATAGTAGCTCCCCCACCACCTCTCTTCCGATTACGTCATCCGCTAGCTGCGCTACAGTAGCTTCCCCCTCCACCGTTCGTCCGATTGCGTCATCCTCCGCGAAGGACACCCCCGCGCCTAACGCCAAAAAGATCCCTCTCCCGCCACCCTTGTTCATTCAGGACAAGGCGAAGTGGACCGACATATCGAAATGGTGTGTCGACCACAAAATAAACTTTTCTAGCGCCCGAAATACCCAACAGGGTATCAAAGTCTCCGTCCCTACGTCACGCGACTATAGGGAACTAACCCGACTTCTGAGAATGAGAGGTGTGTCATACCACACCTACTCACTCCCAGAGGAAAAGCAGATCCGCGTAGTAATAAAACGTATCCCACGCGAAATCCCAGCATCTGATATTCTTGATGACCTTCAGTCACAGAAAGTCCCCGTAGATGAGGTCCATCGCATGCACCGCTCTAGAGGCGGAGAGTCATACGACATGGTCCTTGTCATCTGCCCGCCCGTAGAGGGCCACCACCCGATCTTCCAAATTCGTTCCCTGTGCAAGCTCACAGGGTTCGAAATTGAGAAACCCCATAAGAGTGGCATTGTCGGTCAATGCCACCGCTGCCAGCTTTATGGTCACTCGCAAAGGAACTGCCATGCTACACCTAGATGCGTCAAGTGCCTAGGTGAGCACGGCACTTCCGATTGCCCCCGTCCAAAGGATCGTTCCCTTTGTACCGACCTCCCCAGCTGCGTTCTATGCGGCAAACAAGGCCACCCGGCCAACTACCGCGGTTGCCCCAAAGCCCCTAAGGCCTCTTCTCCCAAACTGGCCAAGCGTTTCGACGCCCGCCAGCAAAGGGAAGCTCCCTCCTCTTATAGGATTCCCTCATCCCATTTGCCCCAACGACTAAGCCCTCAGAGGCCTAGTCCGTGGAGTTACCTCCACCACCAGCAGTCTTTCCCTGCCATGGTGCCCTCTCAATTCTCAAATTTCCCTCCCCTCTCCCCGCACCCCTCCCCCGCCTTATGGATCCCCGAATTCGCGCCACCGCGCCACCCGCGCCCCCTGCGCCCTCTGCGACCCCTGCGCCCTCTGCGCCCCCGGCGCCCGCCGCGCCCCCCGCGAAACCCACGCCCGCTCCTAAAGCTACGCGCCCCTCTCAAACCACTCCCGTGGCTAGCCCCAACGCCTCCGTTGACTCGTTCAACGTCATCACCTCAACCTTCTTGGCCTTCGTCTCCCCTCGCGCAAAGACAATGGCCAACGAAATCCTTGCGGCTCATGGTAATCTCCTCCAGATCCAGGCCATCTACAATGCGTATCCCGATATTACGCAAGCCCTAACCTCCCTCGCTACTAAACCCCATTATGGATAATACGGTCTTAGCTAGGTTCAAACCGCGATCCCTAATAATAGGCTACTTCAATGCAAACGGCATTAAAAATCAACGCGAAGAGATAGCGGCGTTCCTCCGCGATCATCAAATAGATGTTCTCTTAGTCCAAGAGACTTTTCTAAAACCTTGCAATCGTAACCCATCAATAGCTAACTACCGGATAGTTCGCAACGATAGGTCACGATGCCATAGAGGAGGTACCCTGATTTACTACAAAAAGCAGCTTCACTGCATCCCAATTGACCCTCCTCCCCTCTCACGA
The DNA here is from genome assembly GCA_916610215.1 of Omphaloscelis lunosa. Taxonomy (NCBI): domain Eukaryota; kingdom Metazoa; phylum Arthropoda; class Insecta; order Lepidoptera; family Noctuidae; genus Omphaloscelis; species Omphaloscelis lunosa. Next base: position 5,122,596 of record OU744271.1, read on the forward strand.
TTAGAAGTTTCGGCCTGCCGCCTAGGCATGTCAGGCCACGAGCCGATCACTCTCGTGTCGGTCTATCTCCCCCCCGCTAATACTTCGGAGAATTTCCAACTCCTCTCTGACGACCTCTCGATTCTACTCACTATGAGTAACTCGCTCATTTTAGCGGGCGACTTCAATGCCAAACATCCCTCCTGGAATAGTTCGGTAACCACCACAAGAGGCCGACACTTGTTCGACCTCTCCCACTCCCTGACCTTTGACGTCATCGCTCCGATGACTCCCACTCACTTTCCGGTTAACGTAAATCACGCTCCTGATATCTTAGATGTGGCGCTCCTTAAGAACGTCAACCTAAGACTAGACTCAATAGAAACTGTAAATGAGCTCGACTCTGATCACCGTCCGGTAGTCATGAGATTAGACCCCCGCATAGGTCTCCGCGACCCCAACGCTCCCCCTATCACTAAGAGGATCACGGACTGGAAGAAAGTAAGCACCCAGCTGAAATCCAACACGTCCCCTCAGTTAGACTCTATTCCCGACCAATTCAACTCTATCGCAGACACGACGTCCGCGATCGACTCACTCACTAATCACGTACAAACCGTCCTGAACGAATGTTCAAGGGAGGTTCCAGTGACGGACGACCGTCACTGGAGCTTGCCGGACGATGTGCGTGCATTACTGACTGAGAAGAACGCGGCCGTCCGTGCCTACAGCAGCTTCCCCTGCCCCGCAAACAAAGCCCATATGCGCTATTTACAGAGATCTGTAAAGACACGCATACAGGAGCTGCGTGACGCGGGCTGGGACAAGATGCTCGGCGAACTAGAGCCCAACCATCTGGCATTTTGGGAACTTCAGAGGAAACTCAGATCCCCTCAATCTTCCTCCATGCCCCCCCTGACCCGTCCCGACAAGACCATAGCCTTCGAGGACGTTGAAAAGGCAGAATGCCTGGCCGACACCCTCGAGGCCCAATGCTCACCCAGCTCCCTGCCAGTAGACCAAGCTCACCTCCTAAAGGTCGACGCTGAAGTCGAACGTAGAGCCTCTCTCCCTCCCGTCGATGACCCTGATTGTCCACTGCCTCCCGTCGCTCCAGACGAGGTGCATGACATTATCAAAGGTCTTAAAGCTCGTAAAGCTCCCGGTTCAGATGGACTCACCAATAGGGTGATCCAATTATTCCCTGCCCACCTGATAATGCTTTTGACCACCATCTTCAATGGTGCCTTAAGCAACAACTTCTTTCCCCAGTCGTGGAAAGAAGCCACAGTCATAGGTATCAGAAAGCCCGGTAAACCCAGTACCGAGCCCTCTAGCTACCGTCCCATCAGTTTGCTCAAGGTTCTCGGAAAAATCTATGAGAGGCTTATTTACAAGCGTCTCAGAGACTTCGCCGAGACCAAGGGCCTCATCCCCAATGAACAGTTCGGCTTTCGAACTGAGCACTCTAGCGTGCATCAGGCCCACCGCATCATTGAGTTCATAAGCGATGGTTTCCAACGCGGCTCTTTGACGGGTGCAGTTTTCTTCGACATTGCGAAAGCATTCGATAAAGTCTGGCACAACGGCTTATTATACAAGCTGTACCAACTCGGCGTGCCGGATCGTCTCGTACTCATCTTACGGGACTATCTATCGAATCGCGTATTCCGCTATCGCATTGAAGGAGCACTTTCCTCTCCCCGCCCCATTCGTGCAGGAGTCCCTCAGGGCTCCGTGCTAGCTCCCCTCATGTTCACGCTATTCACCAGCGATATTCCAAACCCAGGTAGAAGGACGCACTTCGCTCTGTTCGCAGACGATACGGCCATCTACTTTAGGTCTAGATACCCCGACAATATCGCCCACACTCTCCAAGGCGCAGTCAATCGACTCGCTGCCTGGTTTCGAAAGTGGCGCATAGAAGTCAATCCCGAAAAAAGCCAAGCGGTTCTCTTCTCGAAACCGCGCACAAGGCTTAGAGACCCCCTCCCCCGACCTCTCACTATGTTCGGTAAGCAGATCCCTTGGGAGAAGCGAGCCAAATACCTAGGTGTTTTCCTCGACCACCATCTCACTTTCGCTGAGCACATAAAGAAGGTTCGTTCGCGAGCCGCTTTCGCTCTCGGTAGGCTCCATTCCGTCCTAAACGCACGCAGCAAGATGTCACTTAAGTGCAAATTGCGAATCTACACAGCGTGTATTCGTCCCATCATGACTTATGCGGGTGCCGTCTTTGTTCATGCAAAACCCCATCATATCCATAGGTTGCAAACGCTCCAAAACCGATTCCTCCGTAGGGCCACAGGCTCCCCCTGGTATGTTAGGAACGAGAGTCTCCATCTCGACCTTAGAATTCCCACGATCCACCAATTTCTAAAACGCCTTGCCAAGCGTTACTTCGATTCCGCGGTCAAACATCGCAACCCTCTGGTTGTCGAAGCCGCCAGTTATGTCCCAAGTAGGATTAGCCGTACCCGCCGACCTAGGCACATTCTCACCGACCCTGATGACCCCATAACCCTCCTCCAGGAGAGCAATAGGGCCTCTAGTACTATACACAGACACAGACGCCTCCCGTCATTCCGACCTCGCCGTCGAGGTCCTTTGCGATCGCGACCGCGCCCCCGAGTAAATGATACTCCTCCCCGACCCTTGCTCGATAACGAGGTGCCAGCAGTGGTTTCAGCTGTGCACGTAGCTTTAAATTCCCCGATTAATAATAATGATCAAAACTTTGATCCAGCCCGTCCCGTCTTTGATGTCCTCCCTCCGGTGACGCCCTAAGCCGAGGCTCGTACCCCACAGGGGGTGCCCTTAGCGAGCGTTCACCTAGCTTTTTAGCTTAGTTTTGTATGCCCCTGGCTGGAGGCTTTGAGTGTAGCAGCTTAAGGCAACCACAGGATTGACCGGTTAAGTAGTCATGACCTCAGAGGTCAGCTACGAGATGCCCTACAGAAAAAAAAAAATGTTAGAGTGAGTAATAAAGGGAACGCTGCACTGAACACACGTCTATTATTTGAAGCCTCCGGAACCCCCCACACCTCATGGCGACCCTGCCAGCCGTGTCGTGTCGGGCGCGGGTATTTTTTCGTGGTCAGCACATTCCTACACGTAGGTGCTGAGGCCCTGTGGGTGAGCAGTTAAAAATTGCATCGGTTGAAGAACAATAACGCGTGCAAGTGAGCACTAGCGATAATTATATATAAAAAAAAAAACCCAATTCATATTATAAAAATCGCAATGGGAAAAACTTATTCAAAACAGGAAGAGAAGGAAATTATAATCGCACAAAGTGGACAAAACAATGCCAGAACCCAGGAAACGGAACAACACACGCAAATTAATACCATACTTTTGGGAATTCTTTTGGCTGCGGTAGCTGTGGGCGTGCTGTACCTGATGTGGCGCCGGAACAAGAGTAACCAGCAAAAGTGGATGCAACGGCAGATTAACGTCGAATTTCTGAGGCGAATGGTGTCCAGACTCTCTGCAAGGAGGGCTGCTGCCGGGGGAACCATGTTTACAGGAGGCGCAGAAGCCGACATCGGACTTCAAAACGTGTGAGTTCAGTGAAAGTGTAATAGTGAAGTGCAAGCATGTGCAAGACGTTATGTTGACTAAGATTATGACCTCGCTATTAGGATCCTATGGAATCGCATTTAGAAAATATCTGCACGAAATTAGAAAAAATACAAGTAGATTTAAGAAAATTAGGAAGTGAAAGGAGAGAAAAATATAGAGAAAACACGCTAAGTAAAATAGAGCAAGCAGAACAATATTATGAGGAATTCAAACAAATAATAAGACTAGCAAATGAGCAAGAAAACAGTCCTAATTATTTGTCAGTACGTATTAAGGAAAGTCTAACAGATAGAATATTGTTAGTATATGATAAAATTAAAACTAATAAACAAAATATACCGTTAAGCAAAAGTTTACCAGACACTAGTTCAGAAAGGGAGGTATATTATCCACCAAAAATGGAAACATTTGATTTTAAAACGGCTGCTACCTTAGTGCCGATAATGGACGACAAAGATGAGACAGTTGAAAAAATAATTGAAGGAATAGAGTTGTATGATAGCTTTCTCAAAAGTAAGGATTGCAAAAATCATCTAATTACTTATGTACTTAAAACAAGGTTGACTAGAAATGCAAAAATGAAGCTAAAATCTAGCTATGCATCTTGCGGTGAGTTGATACACGACATAAAACAGTATTTACTGCCCAAGAAGTCAGCAATTTCTTTGATAACGCAATTAAATAATGTTTCCCAAGAAGGATTATCGATTTCGAAATTCGGTGAAAAAGTTGAAGACCTTTTTGTGAACCTTACAATCTCGCAGGCTGATTCTAATGAAAAAGCAAACGAGATTTTAAGGCCCATAAATGAACAGTTGGCTATAAAAAAGTTTGCCGACGGGTTACGAAATAGACGGTTAAGCACGATTTTACTTCACGGCGATCTGAAATATAATTCGTTAAACAAAGTAGTAATTCTTATGCACAGCGTAGACATCGCGTTCGTTTAGACATAAAATATTATATTTTTTTTTTTTTTTTAAATAGAATTATCGTCCCCGGTGGCAACACACGCAGGAATGTCACTTTTCTTTCGCGCGCGTTTTTTCATCGCACGAAAAAATTTGCTCTCTTAAAATTATTCATTTAAAATAAGTTTACGGAACTTTTTACTAGAATAACAAATGTTAATTATGTTAAGTGATAGAAAGTGCAATAAGTGCATCGTTAGTGAAAACCTGAGACGGACAAGGCGTCCATCAACGATATTAACAGGAAAGCTGATAAATTACCTACATCAGAACTAACTAGAAGCAGCTTTAGTCTTGAGTTCCTGACCCACATTAGATGTACTTAGATCCGGAGGCCTCCCACAATCCTAATGTGCGAGAATGCCTGGCTTTAACTGACCACCTTGTACGTGATACTGACAGTGTTTTACAAGCACTATGGTGGACATTAACACAACACAACTTGTTAAAGCATTACCTATCTCTCCAGTGGACACGAGATGTCTTTAGTAACGTTATCTCCACGTTACTAGCTGGATGAGAAGCTACCAGAGAGGCACGTGATGCCCTTAGCGATGTAACTGTACATAACTAGCTGGTACGCGCTTGTCAGCATTACCCCTCCAGTAAGCACGAGATGCTCTCAGTAACGCTAATTCTACGTTACCAGCTGAATATGAAACTACCAATGTAGCACGTGATGCACTTAGCGATGTTATTCTACATAGCTAACGCTGGTATGTACTCGTCACCAGGGGTAAGTCACATTTCTATGATCTTGGCTAAGGAATTGTCAAAAGTGGTTCTATATACTTTTAATTTACAAGCATGAAGGTTGCGAGACAGCCTTACTTAACCTTGCACACTGTCTGTGTGTTATAAACTTGCAAAAGCATTATACTTCCTATAGTGAGTGTGGAATTCTGCCTCGCTAACTAGATTGTTATCAACAAGTACAAGGTACTCTCAACAACATTGATTCTATGTTGCTAACTGGCACATAATTGACATGGTGCGCACATGCTTAGCACGAGATGCTTATAGCATGTTATCTCAATACTACGTGATCTAGCTTTCATATCAAGGATTGCCATTTTTAACAAACAAAATATAGCTAATTAAAAGATATCACTGTGTACGAGATACTCAGTGACTTATCTAGCTCTAGGTGGCTTAATTATCCTGCCAAAAACTGATAAATGATATCTATTTTGTAAACTAAAACAATAATGCAAAATTGTGCAATTTTTACAGGCATACATTTAAATACACAAGATACTTTGTAAACATGATTCTGTGATACAATGGCTGACGATAAATGCTACCTCTGGAAACTCTTGATTTCAGATACAAGTGCAATGGGCTAAACCATAATTGGAATAATACAAAGTATTATTCCATGCTCCCATACTTATTCACCCCATTTAGATTCCTCTAAACTGAGGAAACAAGGGATTGAGATATTCCAGAAACAAGCCGTATTGGTTATTACCCCTATCATAGGGAAAGCAGTGACTGACCCTATGCTTATGAACATAAGACAAACACAAATTGTTGATTAACTTGGCTGATGCAGCAAAACCAGCTGGCAATGCCCACTGCCACCAAACTAAAACCAGAACAAAAGTTATATAATCTCTAATTGACATTAACTTTAATTCATCCTATTTGATAAACAAACCGAAACAATCACAAACTTGAGTACACAATGTTTTAGCTACAAACAAAAACAATAAAAACTATTCAATAAATATTAAAACCACAAAGCACAACATTAGTTGATTTACTTACTTTTGTAAATAACAAAATAAAACATCCTTCTACCGGGTTAATAACAGGAATCACACTATTGAAAACCACCACCACAATATCTTATGATGTTTTGGTTTAATCTAATCGGTTGGAATGGACTATGTCTGAAAAATAAATGAACTATTTTTGTCACTGAAAATAAAAATCAATATATATGGTGGACCTCAACAACAACCCGGCTTATATTCCAAAATAACAATTCAAGAAGACCAATACTGGAATAAATGCTGGCAAAGCAGTTATATTCCTCTGATTCTGCTATTGGCTATGGACATAGATAAGAAAATATTTGGTACCTACCAAATTCAATATCTTAACCTCCCAAAGCCATTCTCTGGAAGCTGACCCCAACATTGTTGGGAGAAGGCCGGGTAGATGATGATCCTCTCAATACCGCCAAAGAACTTATTAAATATTGAGATGCATTTACAAACAATACAATAGATAGATCTACAAAGAATTTATCTGAAAAATACATTTGAGTCAGCCCCAAACAAAATAGAAAATTCAGTTTCATTATGAACAAAAAAAAAATAAAAAAAATCGTCAAGACTGTCTAACCCATCCCGAGCAATAAGAATCCCACCATATCATACTGAAGGAAAATAAAAATAAAAATCCCAGTAATAACTACAAGTATGTTACAAACTGACAACTTGTACACTAATCAATTATAGCTTAGCATATCAAAATAGATAGGTATAACATACCATACAATACCATAGCAAGTAGGATTTATTGTACTATTTACACCTTTTTACATACCTATTAGATGACTAGATTTTTATAACGAATGTGATTATTTAGAAATATTTATTATACCTTGCCTAGCCTGAAATACAGGATGACCTAGTTCAGGCACATAACATAATCGAATTTTTCGTAGATTTAAGCAAATTTGTATTTAGTGTTTTACCCTTTCAGCTGAATAAAGTTTTATTATTATTTATTTATTTTATATTACCTTTATGAAATCATATTATGATTTCATCCTATAGGTACAAGGGTATCACTTAGGACTATCTGGAAGATAACATTACCTACCAAATAACCAATAAAGGGTTAATTACATACACATTTACTAATACTTTTCATACTTGAATAGTCTCTTATCTCTGTTTTACCTATCTACTAAATTACCAGTAGTGCCACTTACAGAAAACAAGGTTTTCTTACAATCTAACTTGACTGTTTATTTGGTAAAATATCAAGACTGCGATAAGACATACCAATAAATACCACTATAAGTGTGTTTAAATGTTTGGGCTTGAAAACTAATAATGCTATTTTTGAGGCTTGATTATTAAGTTTTATTTTTTCACTTTAAACAAACCTTGAAACACCAGTATTAAAAAAAAAAAAAGTGCTAGTAAACTTAGTCGCATTATTTAACATTACGCCCGGACTTCCCGAAGGGCTGGGCAGAAATGGGTGATCTTATTAACATTACGCCCGGACTTCCCGAAGGGCTGGGCAGAAATGGGTGATCTTATTCAAAGCTTATAAAATCAAAATACCTAATTAAACATTTGATTGCCAACTACTAGTCTACATATTTAACAGTAGATTTAAATGATAATTGCAGCACTAAAGTGAAATTATCAAGGAAACAAAAAAAAAAAAGGAGGGGGGAGAACATTGTGAGGACAACGTAGGTATTGATGGATTGTGAGTAGAACATGAACAAGATAAGGTATAATACAATAAATGTAGGTACTATGAATGAATTATCTACAAATTGCTTTACTCTAAAACTCTCCATCTGCTCACCAAGTGCACATCATAACAAGTTCAATTATACAACTCCCTCACTTAAAAATGCAACTCATTACACAATCCCAATTTTGGACATATTATGAGGTCAAGGAAAAGAGTTTTATCTTTATAATTCTAAAATGAATCTAGTCTCGATTAGCTCTAAACTCGTCAAGTAATTACTGCTAGCAGAATATGTGAAACTTATATGGAAATTAGTATTGTTGAGGAAAAACCCTAAGCATCTGAAATAGACCCTTTCACCTCAAATTTGTTCAAACCTCTCTCCTATCCAGGGCATAATATACTGCCCTTATTAATTGGTGCTTACAAGTTAAAAGCCTATTCCGTATTTGAAATTCAGTTTCCAAAATACCTTTAATAACTAAAGTTATGGAAAACTAGTCCATCCAAAAATGAAATGAAACCATATCATAAAGTATATACTTACCTAAACGGAAATAACATCAACTGATCACAAGAATTTGACCAAAAAATCCTACTAGATTTTTCAAAAAAAACAAAAAAACACTAAGTTTGTCTGTCAGTACAATTTAGGTACAATACAATTCCACAAATGCTTACCAAAAATACCTCCCTGCTTACAACATTCAGGGGCTAAAAGATCCTGTTACACCCTATGAAAGTTTAACTACTAAGGACTTCACAGCCATGGTGCCTCTTATTCAGATCACTAGATAACTGACATTCTTTAAAATACCCTAATGATAATCTTTACAATTCATCTTCTAGACTCACTGAGCTCGACACCTACCTTGACAGCAAGATGTAATGTGCAACTCAATACTCACTGAGCACAACATTGAGCACAACAGTATCCCAAATAATTTAACTATTTACAGACAGATCTGAGAATGCTATTCTCAATCATGGAAACTTTTAAAGTAACATCATAACATTACGCCTTGTTTCCCCGAATGGTTGGGCAAGGTGTCCCTGTAGCAGGTTCACCCAGTTTTACACTTTTATAGTATTCATATCATAATATCCTCCTGGTATATTAATTCAGAACAACTTTATAAAATTTGTATAAACACAAGCTGGGTTAAATGTGGTAGGAAGTGAAAGTGATACTAATAATTCACCTCCCACAGCACAAAACATACAGTAGCTCAACTTAGTGCTGGCATCAATTGAAATAGACACAGTGCCAACCAACATTGTGTTGATGATTATACCTCATTACTGATGAAAAATAGTTAAACACTATTAATTAAGCAACGTTATTAAGAATTTATTTAAAATAGATACGCCAAAAGCATATATATTCTACATTAAATATTAAATGTTAACAGTTATGGACTTATATACATACCAATTACAGATGTACATGACATTCACATAAAACAAAGCAACCTTTTTAAATTACATAAAATTAAAATATTGTATTCAGAAAGAATGATAAAAGTTCCTAATAAATCAGAATATAATAATAACTTATTAACTAACTAAATTATTGCAGACAACTCTGAACATCTACTTTGTTTAACGAATTATATTTCAGATCGCCGTTCGTAAAATTAGAATCAAGACTTCGCTTAACAGGTAAGCTCGTTTGATTCCCAATTATTGCAGCTAGGAATTACGCAAATCTAAAAGATGCCGTGCGCGCAGCAGAGGATGAGGAGCTGGCACAGCCCCAGACGTCCCACGCTGTGCTCAACATGCAAGGCAAGTCTAGAAATTATTATAGAGGTAGGTCTGTACGCGGGTACCGAGGTTCTCATCAGCAAGGTATACGAGGAATTTTTAATCAAAATCGGCCAAGCCAACCTCACAGAGGAACTTATTATAACCGAGGGTTTTATAGTAATCGTACACAAAATAATTTTAGAGGAAGAAGCGGAGTTCGTTCGTTTCGAGGAAATTTTAATCAAAACCAACGGGGTCGACAGAATGTTTATTCTGCTCAACCCATGAACTCGGACGAAACCCAACAAAGTAAATCGGAACAAGATAATAAAACATTTTTTCGTGAATAAAGAGTACATTTTAACATTAAACGAAAATATAAGGTACGTTTCTATGAATTTATATAATAAGGAATGCTTTTGGTTACTTGATACTGGAGCGTCAATTTCCGCTGTACGGGCGCAAGCGGTATCGGAATTCGTAGAAGTACACTGCGATAACATAGTTATAAATGGTATAGGTGGAAAGATATATTCAAAAGGTTACGTTTATTTAGACCTAAAATTACATGATGGTTCGATTTACCAGCATAAATTTTATTTATTTGACAAATTACCATGTAAAGGCGATGGTATTATTGGATTAGACTTTTTGACAAAGTTTAACACGAACATTGACTTAGAGAATTCATATTTAAGATTAAAACATCAAAACACTTATTGTGATTCACCCATATTTACGTCACCAAAGGTATCTACGAGTTATATCACAATACCAGCGCGAAGCGAATCGATTCATTATATACAGTTAAAAGAAAAAGTTACAGAAGATTATGTCATTTATCCAAAAGAGTTACAAGACAATATTTTTTTAGCAGGACTAATAGTTAGACCAAAAAACAATGTAATTCCTATACAAATACTTAACACAAGTGAACAATCAATATCAATACCAATATTTCAGCCAAATCTTCATCCATTAGAAGATTATAAAATATGTACATTCAGCAAGACTAATGCTAATGCAGAAAGAGCTCGAACAATATTACAATTATTGAAACTTGATCACTTACATTCCAGCGAGCGAAGTAGCATTGCGTCATTATGTTCCAAGTACAGTGACATATTTCACTTACCAGGCGATAAGCTAACAACTACAAACATCTATGAACAATCCATACATTTAAAACCAAACACTAATCCAGTTTATGTAAAGCCATATCGAACACCAAATAGTTTAAAGCCAGAAATAGATCAACAAATTCGAAAACTACTAGAGGATGACATCATTGAAGAAGCGACTAGTGAGTGGTCCAGTCCAATCTTGTTAGTACCTAAAAAGCCGATAGAAACGGGAAATAAAAATTGGAGATTAGTAATTGATTATCGTAAACTCAACGAACAAATACAAGATGACAAATTCCCACTACCGAACATAGTTGAGATATTAGATTCATTGTCGGGAGCCGTATATTTTTCACATCTAGATTTAAGTAATTCATATTATCAAGTAGTTTTGTCAGAAGACAGCAGAAAAGTAACAAGTTTCTGTACAAACACCGGGCAATACCAAATGAAACGATTACCCATGGGACTAAAAATTAGTCCAAGCGCTTTTTCACGAATTATGACCATAGCGATGTCAGGACTTAATTTAGATAAATGTTTTATATATTTAGATGACCTTGTCGTATTTGGTAGAACAATACAACAACATAACAAAAACCTCACTGACGTATTTGAAAGGCTACGTAAAGTAAACTTAAAATTAAATCCAAAAAAATGTAATTTCCTACAGACAGAACTTTTGTACTTAGGTCATGTAGTTTCAAAAGAAGGAGTTTCACCTGACCCAGAAAAAATAAAAATAATTAAAGAATGTCCAGAACCAAAAAATGTAGATGAGCTAAGACGATTTATAGCATTTTGTAATTATTATAGGAAATTTATTGATAAATTTGCAGATATAACTATTCCATTGAATAATCTCTTACGAAAAAATGTACCATTTGTATGAACATCCGAATGTATGCAATCATTTCAAATTCTAAAAAAAGCACTAATGTCACCACCAATCTTGCAATATCCAGATTTCTCTAATGAAAATGAATTCATTATACAAACAGATGCATCAAATATATCGGTAGGAGCAGTTTTATGCAACAAAAATATGAGACCAGTAGCTTATTCAAGTAGACCATTAAACAAAGCAGAGAAAAATTACCCAACCATACTGGTGAGGCGTGTAAATAGCCTGCACCTTTTGAAGATTGTAAGGAAAAGTTAAAATAAGAACCTATGTCTTATGTGTAATGGCGGACCTAAAAATAAGTCAATTTCCCTACTGGTGAATCCTCGACAAACCACTAAGAGAGAAATATTAGCAGCTAACATACCTTGCCCACGTACCTTGACAATCCAGAGATCCCACTCAGACCCAGGGAGATGGGAAGATACCTCGTTCATGCGCACTTGCAGGTATGGGCTGCCGGCCGGCGAGCAAAATCCTCTTGAATCCACCGGTGGAATGGTTAAAAACTCCAAAAATCAACACTGCACTATAAGTTCTCAATGAAGCAAAGATGCAGATCCATTTATTTTTACGAGTATAGTCAAGATTTCACCAAAAAGGAATTTTAAAGCGGAGCGCTAATGCAAAACACACCGTCCTCATCAAACGGTCAAGCGAGCTCTCTCTGCACTCGCTAATGCCATCTATCGGCCCTTGCGAGAAGACTCAGGAAAGTCTCGATACATGGGCGCTGCGTCAACAGATAATGGTGCGAGGATTCATCAATTGAGAAGTTAAAATATTTAATTTGAAATACTAACATATTCTAATATATGGAGAAATCCTAAATTATTATTATTTTATTTTTTGATATTGTAAAAAGGCATTGACGCTTCACCATGCTCGGGGGCTTTGGAAGGACGCAAGTGCTTTCAGAAAGAAAGTGAAAAAATTATAAGTATTTACTGACCTACATTATGATCAGAAAAATTAAGCTTTACGACTGAATACGAAAAAAAAAAACAAACGATTTAAGTTATTTAATATATTTCCTAAACCTTAAGACTATGAAGTTCGTATAAGAGTTAAAAGTTTATTGCGTTGGAATAGGGTATAATTTAGCGACGGCACGTTTAAAGTTACCGAACTTTGTTTTTACCATTGCAACACGAACGACATTATCCGTGCCTTTATAAACCTCAGTTATAACTCCTAATGGCCAACTTAAAGGAGCTGAATTATCCTGTCCCACGAGTACGACAGTTCCAACTTCTACGGGTTTGTCCGGAGTTGCCCATTTTTGCCTGACTTGCAGCGTATGCAGATACTCTAGGTGCCATTTCTTCCAGAAGGATTGGACCATACTATCTAACAGCTGTTTGCGCTGTGATAAATTAATGCGCTGACCAGACAAATCGGCTGCCGGCAAATACTGCAGTGGAGTCGACATCAAAAAGTGAGCGGGAGTAATAACTTCGGGATGGGGATCGGAAGACAAAACGCTCAGAGGGCGCGAGTTCATAATGCACTCTATTTGAATGAGTACAGTTTGTAATTCCTCATAAGTGAGAAGCTGACTTCCGATCACGCGGTAAAGATGCGTTTTTAAGGTTTTAATATTCGCTTCCCACATGGAGCCGAAATGTGGGGAGCGAGGTGGAATCATTTTCCACATTATGCGGCGGGTTGATAACTCATGTAAAAGAGACGAATTGAAACTTGAATTTAATAAGAATCTATAAAGCTCGTCTAGTTGGGCCTTAGCACCAACGAAATTGGTCGCATTGTCCGAATAAAGACAAGATACTGGCCCTCGACGCGAGATAAAGCGTTTAAACGCGGCTAAAAAGGCATCAGAGGTTAAATCAGAGACTAACTCTACATGGACGGCCTTGGTTACCAAGCACACGAATAAACAGATATACGCCTTCTGGGCGTGCTGGCCTCTGCGCCGAGTGAGGGTTATGCGTATGGGACCAGCATAATCCACTCCAGTGTGGACAAACGCCTTTGCTTCCGATACTCGGTATTCAGGCAGGTCTGCCATCACTGGAATGGGATGCGTTGGATTTACCCGAAAACATGTGTTGCATTGTCGCAACTTGGACCTAATGACAGTCCTGGCATCTAGTATCCAAAATCGCTGTCTTAGAATAGACATGAGTAGTCCCGGTCCAGTGTGACAATTCATCACATGGTAATGACGGATTATTAGATCCACAACATGATCATGTTTGGGAAGTAAAAAGGGATGCTTAGCGTCAAATGGAAGGTGCGACTTCGAAAGCCTTCCTCCAATGCGTAATGTTCCCTCTTCATCCAAAAAGACAGCTAGACTTTGGAGCCTCTTTGAAAGCAATTTCCCAGATTTGATGAGCTTAATGTCATTTGCAAAATGCACAGATTGCACAGCACATACTATCGCTCGTTCCGCAGCTGATAAGCCCTGAATAGAACGAGGTTCACAATGAACCTTTGGTCTAGCGAATTTCAATATATAAGAAACAATGCGCAACAATTTATCCCATGATGAGGTACGTTGAGCAAGTTGATATAGAAGGGGTTGTTCTACTTGCGTGGTCACTGTTAAGACATTTGCCTTGTGCTCGGGAAGTTCCCCACAATTAATAGGAGAAAACGGTTTGACAGGCCAATCCTCAGGAGCACAACGAAGCCAAGAGGGGCCGTCCCACCAAAGTTCATGTGACATTAACTGGGAAGGAAGGATGCCACGAGATAGACAGTCGCTTGGATTCTCAACACCTGCCACATGGTAAAAATGTTGAGAACCCAAGTTCTTCTGACATTGAGCGACTCTATTGCTGACAAAAACTGACCAGCGGTGCGGAAAAGAATGTATCCAAGATAAGGCTATCATGGAATCCGAAAAGGCGTAAATTCCTGCAATAGGAACACGTAAAGCGTAAGTATCGCGAACAGTTTTTACCAATTTTGACATGAGCATAGCGGCACATAGCTCCAGACGTGCAAGAGTTGTGACTTTGGTAGGTGAAACCTTTGATTTCGCACAAAGTAAGCGGACTATGACACCAGAAGGACCAGTAGAGTGTACATAAATCACACACCCGTACCCACCCAGACTAGCATCAGCAAACGCGACTATACGAACGGAACAATCATCAGTAACACCCACATGGCGTGGTATGCGTAATGTATCTAGCAATGGAAACTCTTGCATGAGAATGGAGAAACGTTTAAAAATGTCGTCAGGAGCGGGATCATCCCAACCAATATTGCTCAGCCATAACTCTTTGATGAGCAACTTGGCATAAAAGATCACGGGGGCGACCAAACCGAGAACATCAAATAAGCGTGCGACTATCGAGAGTATATTTCTCTTAGTACATTTCTCAGCCACTTGAGCGGAAGTGAAGAAGAAATTATCCTGAGAAGGTTCCCACGAAAGGCCTAGAACCTTAGAAACATCACTCCCAGCGTGAAAATCGAGAGACTTACGATGCGAGTCAGGAAGACTGTTTAAAAGAACGGGTGAATTGCTACACCATTTAATAAGGTCAAAATCGCCCGATTTAAACATCTTTATAAGATCATGCGATAGCTGCATGGCGGTATCTTCATTATTCACAGAATATACCAGATCGTCCATATAGAGACTGGTCTCTGCTACTTTAGCAGCTTCGGGATAATGCGGACTGTCAGAGGCCAGCTGTCGCACAGTGCGCATAGCTATGTATGGACTCGACTTAAGTCCGAAAGGTAAGCGATTAAAAGCAAAGGTTAACACAGGTTCGTTCTCATTGAATCGAAACAAAATGCGTAGGTATTTACGCTGGTCAACGGGTACACCAATGCGTAAATACATTTGTTTAATATCCGCATTTATAGCGATGGGAAATAATCTAAAATTTATTAAAAGAATAAACAAATCTGTTTGTAAATTTGGACCAATATGGAGTACATCATTTAAAGATAATCCTGTATGAGTCCTAGCGCTAGCATCCAATACAATGCGCGGCATCGGTTTGTCTGGCCGAACGACAGTGTGATGAGGGATATAGTACCCGTCATCGGAAATGGCAGATTCGTCGACTTGACTTAAGTACCCACTGTCAATATACTCTTTGAGCACGGCATTATAATTTTCCCGCAACATCGGCAATTGGCGCAGTTTCCTTTCAAGCGCAATAAGTCGACGGTACGCGGCGGTGCGGGAGTTACCCAACTCGGCGGGATCCTTACTAAAAGGTAACGCGACGCTATAACGTCCCACATCGTCCCGTGACACGGTCGAGGCAAAAATATTCTCACATTCGGTTTCCTCAGGAGATAAAAAACGTTTATTCTCAACTTCTTCCAATTCCCAGAACTTTTGTAATAAATCATTGAGAGCCAATGCCGTGAAAGGAGACGAGTTAAGTAAATTTGAATTATCACTATTATGCGGAAAATCACCCATAAAGACATACCCGAATGTGGTCAATAATGCAGGTGGGGCGCGTGAACCAAAATCGACCCTATTCCCCAAGTAAATGTACGGAAACAGTTGAGCGCCCAACACTAGGTCAATATCCCCTGGAATATTCCAGCTTAAATCAGCGAGCGGAAGCGCGTGGAAGTCTACATGGCTATCCAAATTAACATGGTGCGATGGTAGCTGGTCCGTAATGCACTCAACTACTAACGCGTGAATAGTATATTTTTGATACGGATCTACACGAGACTCGATATCTAAATGTACGTATCCTATTATCGGTCGCGATACAGAACCAACTCCTTTAACAAAGGAATTACTCAAAGGAATTATCAGTAAGTTAAGTTTTCTACAACAAGCTGTAGTTATTAAATTATTCTGCGAGCCATTATCAATTAAGCACCTCACTATTGCTTTGTGACCCGCACTGTCACTTTTAGCTCGCGCGTAAACCTGAGCTGTCGATAACAGCACTATCGTCTTAGACCACGCTGCATCAGCTGCTAATAACACGGCCGAGTTGTGAGCCGAAGACGCTGGCGTCACATCACACAAATCAGACGCAATCACCCGTGCGGCAATATCGACCTTATTACTATGCACATAAGAGCGCGGCACCGCGACGGAAACCGGGGCAGACAAAGACGTACCGGGGGTCGAGAGGGGCGAGGGAGGCGCGACAGACAGCGGCGCAGGAGGCGACGCGACGACTACATTGCAATTCGTTGCTAGAACGTCAGCTGTTTGCGGTTTATTTTCTTTATCAAAATGTAATAGTGTATGATGGCGTTTTTTACATAAGTCACAGACTGATGTTGATTTGCAGTTACTTAATCCGTGCAATGTGCTCAGACAATTCGCACACCCGCGTTTGGATTTAATAAACTCGAACCTTGTTCTAGGAGTCAACGCGGATTTAAACTTAGCGCAGTTGTACAAATGAACATGAGCGTTATCATTACAGTACGCGCAGCACGGAACCACAATCGCAGGTGAACAAGCGGACGAGTCAGCTGACTCGCTCACAACAAACGCTTTCGTCTGTGTGCGTGACTCGCGAGGCGCGGAAGCGGGGATTCTACTAAAGTTTCTCGCGTTCGAATGAGACAAATTCGAGCGTGCCAATATCTTTGCCTGATCTTGAACGAAGCTTATCAATAATTTCGTTGTGGGAATTTCAATATCTCGAATGGAAAGTTCAAACGATTGAATAGTCTGTGAATCAATTTTTCTCATTGCGCAGTGCAAAAGAATAAAATCAGCAAGATCCGTAATCCCAAGTTGTTTCAAGGCAGAAATAGATGCACTAAATGTTTCTATGAAAGAATCGAGACTGTTAGCGTTAAATGAACAACTTTTTAAATCCAATATATTATTTAAATAATGCGTACCTAGTGAGCGCTTCTCTTGATATTTTTTAACTAAACTGCCCCATAAGAACTTGTACGTATCACCCGTAGGCACAATTCCAGCGGTAACCTTCAATGCGTTGTGCGTCAGTCTACCTACCAAGTACTGCACACGCTGCGAGTCAGTCAGCTGTTCATTCTCATGAATATTTGACTTGAACGACTCGTAGAAAACAGGCCAATTCTCAGTTTTTCCGTCGAAAGACGGCAGCGCGATAGGAGGCAACTTTATTTTCAGCGGTTCAAAAAGAGTCTTATAGTTACTACTGGGTGTTGATGGTGATTGATTACTGTTTATTTTATTCCTAGCGCGTTTAATATGAATGTACAAATCTTCAAAGGACTCTAAACAAGCATAATCGACACTTGCACCAGGATTTATACTAATGTTTATTTGATTAATTTGATCAACAAAAGATTCAAATTTATCTCGAATGTCATCAATTGTCTCTGACTCAGTCATAAAACTTTCATTTTTCCTCGAATCGAACGACGATATATTTTTTGTTAAATCGTACAATCGATTAATGCGTTTAAATAACAATCCTTTCTTTTCATGAAGAACAGTTAGTAAATCTTCCGGCTTCAGTTGTTTATCCGTCATTTTGTTAAATAACAAACGAAGACAAAGAAAAATACCTACCAGGCGGTTTGCAATATTATCGCACCTACCAACTATGAGTGGGTTTTTTATTATTATTCCGCACAAAGCCGAGATGCGTTGGTGACTGACTACCTACTTATTTTCATAATATCAAAACGAAATTTTAAATACGGATACCTACATAGAATAAACTTTACCAATAAATACGTAATGTCTTTCTATGTTAACTAACAAATAATTGAACAGATTTTCCAATAACCACGTAAAATCTATTGTCAAATATGCTGCGTTTTAAAGGGGAATGATTTACCAAAAGTTTATGTAGACTAAATACCTATTGTGTGTTATTGAACCTATATGATTTTCACCAAACAATTACGCAAAAATCTAGGTAACGGGCTATTAATCCGGCTCGAAGGACCAAAATAATATGGTGAGGCGTGTAAATAGCCTGCACCTTTTGAAGATTGTAAGGAAAAGTTAAAATAAGAACCTATGTCTTATGTGTAATGGCGGACCTCAAAATAAGTCAATTTCCCTACTGATGAATCCTCGACAAACCACTAAGAGAGAAATATTAGCAGCTAACATGCCCACGTACCTTGACAATCCAGAGATCCCACTCAGACCCAGGGAGATGGGAAGATACCTCGTTCATGCGCACTTGCAGGTATGGGCTGCCGGCCGGCGAGCAAAATCCTCTTGAATCCACCGGTGGAATGGTTAAAAACTCCAAAAATCAACACTGCACTATAAGTTCTCAATGAAGCAAAGATGCAGGTCCATTTATTTTTACGAGTATAGTCAAGATTTCACCAAAAAGGAATTTTAAAGCGGAGCGCTAATGCAAAACACACCGTCCTCATCAAACGGTCAAGCGAGCTCTCTCTGCACTCGCTAATGCCATCTATCGGCCCTTGCGAGAAGACTCAGGAAAGTCTCGATACATGGGCGCTGCGTCAACAGATAATGGTGCGAGGATTCATCAATTGAGAAGTTAAAATATTTAATTTGAAATACTAACATATTCTAATATATGGAGAAATCCTAAATTATTATTATTTTATTTTTTGATATTGTAAAAAGGCATTGACGCTTCACCACATACAAAAAGAGCTAGTAGCAATAGTATGGGGAGTAAAATACTTTAGACCATATCTTTTTGGAAGGAAATTCACTATTATGACGGATCACAAACCTTTATTATATCTATTCGGAATGAAAGATCCATCAAGTAGACTTTTAAAATTCAGATTAGCCTTAGACGAGTATGACTTTAATATAACTTATATAAAAGGTAAAAATAACGTAGTTGCGGATGCACTATCGCGTATAACAATAACTTCAGATGAATTAAAGGAGATGCATGAAAAGAGTATGACTGTAATGACGAGAGGACAAAAAATGAGGGAACAGGAAATGAGAGAAAGAGAAAAGAATAAGGAATTGGTAATCCATAGTAAAGCCACAGATGAAAGGTGTGATCAGCCCAGAGTCGTGGAAATATTAAGGATTCCGAATGGTTCAGTTGAAATGACCTTTGTTAAGGGAAATGAAATAAAACAATTAAAGAAACATAAAGATATAGTAGAAAATGAATGTTTTATATTTGCGCAAAGAAAAAATATTATATACATTAACCATGATTTTCATTCACAATTTACGCGAGCCGAATTTGTGAAAAAATTATGTGATTTTTGTAAATCAATAAAAGTAAATGAGATTTGCTTAATAAAACGAGACGAAAACGCGTTATTCATTAAAGAACTTCTGAATGAAGTTAAAAACTCAAGTAAATATGAAGGCCCTACAATACACATTTTACGAGGTATTAAAAGAATAGAGATGCAAAACGAAAAAGAATTTATTTTAAATGACTATCACCTATCACCTATTACCTACTGCTGGGCATGCAGGGGTACGTAGAATGATAAATAATATCAGGCGATCATTTTACTGGCCAGAGCTAGAACAAGACGTAAGACTATTTATTAAAAAATGTGATAAATGTCAAATAATGAAATATGGTCGTAATACCATTCAGCCTATGGTTGTCACAACAACGGCAACCTCGGCTTTTCAAAAAATATTGTTAGATATAGTGGGCCCAATAGATAAGGATTTAGAAGGTAATTCATATATATTAAGTATACAATGTGACTTAAGTAAGTTTGTAGAGGTATATCCATTACTTAATAAGGAAAGTAAAAGTGTAGCCAGAGCATTAGTTAATAACTTTATATTAAGGTTTGGTATTCCAAATACAATATTAACAGACAGAGGCACTGAATTCATGTCTTCTACGATGATAGAAGTATGCAAGTTACTAGGAATAGAAAAACTGAATTCTACATCATACCATCATCAAACTATAGGATCCCTAGAGAACGCACATAAACACCTAGGAGCTTATTTACGCACTCAATGTGACAAACATCCAGAAGCTTGGAGTCACTGGTTACCATACTGGTCCTTTACATATAACAATACAGTCCACACTATTACAAAGTATACACCTTACGAATTAGTATTTGGTAAACCTAGTAATATTCCGTGTAGAGTTAGCACTACAGTAGAACCATTGTATAACCCAAATGATTATTGTTTAGAACTTAAGTATAGATTACAGTTAGCGTGTAAGGATGCAAAAGAAAATGTAATTAAACACAAACAATTAAGAAAATGTAATTTTGACAAGAAAACATGTCCTGTAACGTATAAAAATGGTGATAAATTATTAATAAAAAATGAAAATGCAAGTAAATTAAATCAATTGTTTGAAGGTCCATATACAGTTATAGAAGATTTAGAACAGAATGTAAAAATAGAAAAAAATGGAAAAATTGATGTAGTACATAAAAACAGAACAAAATTATATACTTAACAATAACTTTTTTTTTTCATTCAATTTTTTTTTATTACTAATTAAGTTAATGTAAGCTTAAGTAAATAAGTAGGGGAGAAGGAGGCACTTTTGAACGTTTTTGAAACTTTATGTCATGACCCAAAATATTAACCCTTTTAACCTCTTTACTTATTCGGAATGGTTAATCTGATCTTTAAACTACATAATCACTTTATTAGTTTAAACAATAAGCCTGAGATCTGGCGGTAATTTTTATTTTGGTTTTAGATGGGAAATGTTCAAAGCTGCCCCGAATAAGGGGTAGCTTTGAACATGCCTGGGGTAGTTTTGAATAACAGATTTAAAAGGTCATTAAATGAGTTTTATTAATTAGTTTGAACAGTCTTTTTCATCAATAATAAGTCTTGATCACAAATATAGCTTTATATGAAATAGAATTAAGTCTTAAAATGAATTAAATCAACCTAACCTAAATTTAGAGAAATTAAATTTGAAAGCTATCATGGCGGCAGTGCGTGACGTGCCTGCAGCTTCGATTGGAGGAGGGAGTTTTACTAAAATATCGGACATGCTGATGTAAGACTCGTCTTTCTTTTCAGGAAAGAAAAACTTGTAAGAGGCTCCTTTTTTCTTAAGAAAACTAACAGTAAAATCATGACCATCCTTTTCTATAATCTTTCCTACGAAAACCAGTGACCTTTTATTCCCTCCTGATGCAAGTTGAGTTAATACGTAGTCTCCAAGATTTATATCACTATCATTAAGCTCCTTTTCGTAGTCAACGTCTTCATTTTCATCTGTATCTTCGTTTTCGGTATTCATTATAGGTTCTTCTTCTGACTCTAAATGTATTTCAGAATCGGTTTCATCCGAAGAAAAAGTCAAGATAGTTTTAGTTTTTTTTCGCTTCAATGCTTTCGGTTTTAAGGAATTAGTTCGTTTTTTGTTTAAAACTTTTTCTTGAGACTTTTTTAATCGTGCTTGTCTTTCAAGATATGCTTTTTGAATCTCATCTTTTTCTGGGGTGTCTGTAAGTATGCGAGATTTTCCTTTTTTTCTTCCTTTGTTTGATTCTTTACGTGGTGGAGCTCTTGGAAAAGGCTTCACAACTTCAGGTGTTATTACCGCAGCAGATACAGCAACGGAAGGTACAATCCAAGTTTCTGTAGGCTCTGCTTCAGGTGCGTTAAGGGTACTCTGTTGTGAAACTGCAGAGGTCATAGGTGGAATATTTAATTCAGTTTCAGAAGGTACAGTACCAGCATCCGGCAAAGATAGTGAAGGCCCTACATCCGAATTAACTAGCTGAACACTTGTAGAATAGATTATCGATGGTGAAACTGGAGGAGTTACTACGATATCCATCGCAGTAGCAGGTGAGTCTTCAAAGTTTATCTCTTGTTCGACCTCTTCACAGTCAGTATCTGCTACCGCAGCTGTAGTTTGGAGAACGTCGGAAGTGGCGTCACTGGAGGTTGGCATAGGACGGTTAGTTACCTCTGCACATTCAAAATCCTCATCACAGAAGGCATTCCTGGAAAATGGATGTATTCCCGGCTTCACAAAGCCAGCAATGATATTCCGGGCAATATATGATGCATTATATGCCGGAGTTACTATGCTTGCCAAATCATGGATGGTAATTGTTTTACCGGGATGGGACAGTAGCCAATCATTTTGGGCAACGGACAATTTCTGTTTAAAAGGACCATTCACTGACACATCCAATGGCTGCATGCGATGGGTGCAGTGTGGAGGAAATGTAAGTGCAACTATTCCGTTTTCTCGACAATAGATTGTAGCGTCCAATGTACAGTGGCTTTCATGGTTGTCCATGAGCAGTAATATGGGATCCTCTTTCGAGCATCTTGTTAGCCGTTTAAGATGTTCGAGTACCTTTATAAACAAAGGCCCAGTCATCCAACCACTAGTGGGGCTGTTGGCATAACCAACGCTGCCGATAGGTGCCCCAAAGAGCATAGAATCGTGGAATCGCGCTCGAGGAAATATAAAAACTGGCGGCAAAGCATTTCCGATGGCATTTACGATACCACACATAGTAATAAGTTGGCCTCGTTCAGCAGAAACACATTGTCCAATCTGCTTTGCACCCTTTCTTGCTATTACATTTGGCGCCTGAACGACAGTCATGATATTCGTTTCGTCCAAATTGTAAATGCACTCTGGAGCAAAATTTTTCCTTTTTAGCACCTGCTCATAATTGTCATAAAACTGTGTAACATTATGTTTGTTGAAACTAGTAGCTCTGGAAAGGCTCGTGTTTTCTGGTTTTCTCAGGGAAAGATCCTTATGCCGCTTCATAAAACCTTTTAACCATTCTATGCCTGCTTCTTTATTTTCTGTCCATTTTATTGGGCATTTTTTTAGTGCCGTTGCATATTCATACGCTAACGACCTAGCTTGTTTGTAAGTAAGTCCGTAATTCATTTTAGAACTTTTTATTAAATACTCTCTTAGCATCCTTTCCTCTTCTCTAGTAAATACTTGTGCGACAGTGTACTTGGATGAGAATACTAGGTCATTTTGAGGTTTGTTCTCTTTAAATTTTTTGATTCTATAAAATAATGTGTTTGGTTTAACATTATAAACCGCAGCAGCCTTTCTTAGCTTCATATTTCCATCAACTACTGCCAAAATGGCTTTATTAATATCTTCCTCGTTAACATCTTGATCTCTTTTTTTTTTATAATTCCGCACCATTTTACCTTTAAACAAATTACAATTCATTTATTTTCTTTAATATTGGCATTATTTACCTAGATATCTAAATTTAAGAACGCTTCCGTACTACACAATTAATAAGGGGCAGATTTGAACATGTTCAAAGGTACCCCATTGAATTTGTTCAAAACTGCCCCATACCTCCTTTTTACAGAAAATAAATATTTATATTCCACAAAAACATTAGATGAATAAAAAGAAACACTTTCACAAAAGCCTATTTAAATACCGAATACAATTAGACTATCGTCACTTACCAGCATTTAAAACTTTGTCCAACACAAGCTTACGCCCATCTTCCAAAAATTTTACTTTGCAATGACAAAAACAAACATGGCCGATAACTTGGTTTGCAGCTGTGAAATGCCACAGATTATACATGACAGTTGTAGGTACTAGTGCTGCCACCCCGAAATCAGTTTCCATACTAAAATAGCTTTGAAACTAACTGCGTAAACTTGTTTGTTCAAATGTGCCTCTGTTCAAAACTGCCTCCTTCTCCCCTACCTATGTTAAAAAAAGGATTCTTTTTTTTTTTTTAAATAGAACCCCCTATATGTGGAGTGGTAATTATACGTAGTAGCATATATTATAATATAATATAAGACATTACGGATAACTGTTAGAGTGAGTAATTAAGGGAACGCTGCACTGAACACACGTCTATTATTTGACGCCTCCGGAACCCCCCACACCTCAATCTTCATCATAGATAAAATGCTTTATTTCAAACTAAACGAGTGGAAGATGCAATGCAATTTCAACCTTACAAGTCTTGAGAACACTTCAAAGAAATTAAAGACGCTCTTTAATACAGCGCTCTGCATTACAGTTATAACAAATGCAAATGACACTGTCATTAATGGCGGCCGTTAAATGGCGGCCGTTAAATGGCGGCCACTATGTTGCGGCCGTTGTTATGTGACGGCCGTTATGTGGCGGCCGTTATTTGGCGGCCGTTATATGGCGGCTGTTATGTAGCGGCCGTTATTTGGCGGCCGTTAAATGGCGGCTGCTATGTTGCGGCCATTATGTGGCGGCCGTTATGTGGCAGCCGTTATGTTGCGGGCTAACGCCCGTTATGTGACGGCCGTTATGTGGCGGCCGTTATTTGACGGCTGTTATTTGACGGCCGTTATATGGCGGCCGTTATGTGGCGACCGTTAAATGACGGCCGCTATGTTACGGCCGTCATGTGGCGGCCGTTAAATGGCGGCCGTTTTATTGCAGCCGTTATTTGACGGCCGTTAGATTGCAGTCGTTATTTGACGGCCGTTAGATTGCAGTCGTTATTTGACGGCCGTTAGATTGCAGCCGTTATTTGGTGGACGTTATGTGGCGGCCGTTAAATGGCGGCCGCTATATGGTGGCCGTTAAATGGCGGCCGCTATGTGGCGGCCGTTAAATGGCGGCCGTTATGTGGCGGCCGTTATATTGCGGCCGTTATTTGACGGCCGTTATGTGGCGGACGCTATGTGGCGGCCGTTAAATGGCGGCCGTTATGTGGTGGCCGCTATGTTGCGGCCGTTATGTGGCGGCCGTTAAATGGCGGCCGCTATGTGGTGGCCGTTAAATGGCGGCCGCTATGTGGCGGCCGTTAAATGGCGGCCGTTATGTGGCGGCCGTTAAATGGCGGCCGTTATATTGCGGCCGTTATTTGACGGGCGTTATGTGGCGGACGCTATGTGGCGGCCGTTAAATGGCGGCCGTTATGTGGTGGCCGTTAAATGACGGCCGCTATGTTGCGGCCGTTATGTGGCGGCCGTTATTTGACGGCCGTTATGTGACGGCCGTTACCCCAATAAATATAACAAAAAATTGAATTTTTAATAAATATGGATTTAA
The DNA here is from genome assembly GCA_916610215.1 of Omphaloscelis lunosa. Taxonomy (NCBI): domain Eukaryota; kingdom Metazoa; phylum Arthropoda; class Insecta; order Lepidoptera; family Noctuidae; genus Omphaloscelis; species Omphaloscelis lunosa. The sequence continues at coordinate 5,148,259 of OU744271.1, forward strand.
GGATAATCCTGTAAATAATGGATATCAGTGAACAAATCCCCCTAAAATAGCAAATACAGCTCCTAAAGATAAGACATAATGAAAATGGGCTACTACATAATAAGTATCATGTAATGTCATATCAATTGATGAATTTGATAAAATTACTCCTGTTAATCCTCCAACTGTAAATAAAAATACAAACCCTAATCTTCATAAAATAGAGGGAGAATAGTTAATTTGTGTTCCGTTAAATAATACGAAACTAATAAAATAATACGAATATTTGGAAAGATAGACTTGACTGGGATGAAGAGGTTAAGAATACACATAAAGAAGAATGGAATAAAATTAGAGAAAGTTTTAACAATTTACATGAGAAACAAATAGAAAGATGGATACATACAGACACAGAAAATGAGAAGATAAGTTTACATGGATACTGTGACGCTTCAATCAAAGCATATTGTGCAGTAGTATATTATAGAGTAGAAAAAGAAAATGGAGAAGTTAAAACAGGAATAATCGCATCCCGCACTAAAGTGACACCAGTTAAGACAGTTTCGCTTCCCCGCCTCGAACTCTGCGGCGCCGTGCTTTTTGTCAAAATCTTGACGCAAGTGAGAGAAGCAGTAGAGTCATTAAGAGTCTGTCACGCCCTCCCGCTCCGTCCAGAGCGGTAGAAGTTATTTGATAATTTCCCACGCAAAAAAAAAAAACAAAATGAGAGAAGCAATGAGGTTACCAGACAAGGAAGTCTACGTCTGGACCGATTATAGACAGTGGTTTTGGCGCGGCTTGCAGGCGATCCAAATAGATGGAAATTATAATGTCACCAACCGTGTTATTGAAATATTGGATAATGTTCCCAATTCACAATGGTACCATGTAAGATCAAAAGACAATCGAACCGATATTGGTTCTAGAGAAACATATGTAGACAACCTAGTCAATAATAAACTATGGTGGGAAGGGCCAGGTTGGCTCAAGGATAAAAATATAAAATTTAATAAACCGAACATAAAACGTACAGAACTGGAAATGAAAAACATATCAGTGAATTTTAAAACGCTAAGAATGAAATTTGAAGACTTTAATACGCTACATGAACTTTTGAAAACAATAATTTACCGTTTAAGATTTTTACGATTTAAGAAGAAGCCTGAAAACTTAGATACAGCTATTACAACTACTGAATTGGAAGAAGCATTAACAAAATGCATAACAATAGCACAAAGCGAAGAATTTCCAGTAGAAATAGAAAGTTTACAGAAAGGAAGATACGTGGAGAAAGAAAGTTTTTTAAAAACACTAAATTGATATATTGCAATTAAATTAAAGAAAATATAAAACTCATTAAAAGTACACTTTGTAAAAAAGTATATTACAAATTAGAGGATTATATCCAAGATACGGGTGCTTGGAAACATGCTGGTCCTGCTCCATAGGATAATCAAGACAAAATCAAACTGGTTGCTAATTTAATTGTATAGTGACATTGATTTTACATTCTGTGATTACTTCCTCACTCACTGACTTATTAATTGTAAAATTTTAGGAAAATCGTCTTATTTTACAATGTTTATAAATATGTGAGCACCATACCATGTATCTATCACATAATTAATTTATCTGTTCAACTTTTTTACTTTTCTGAATTTTCCCTTTATTTGTGCTGTTAAACCTTGCTTTTTACCAAAATTGACAATTCTAGATCAACCGGAAGTAACCTATAGGTTTTGGGTCGAAAACCTATATGTTCCCGTTGACCTAGAATTGAGTCCGACTCGCTCTTGACCGGTTTTTACTTCTTTTTACCTATTCTGGTATAGTAATTTTATTCTAGGTGCCTCGTCTTCACATAATAATTATTTTACTAATTTACCTATACAAAATATTGTAAAACATTTTAAAAGAGTAACGGTGGATTTTCTTGCCCATCCTTCTCTATATGAAGACTACCTTTTGGAAGGGGCGACTAGAATCAACAATTACGAGCGTAGCGAGTGATTCTAGGTTAGAATCCTAAGCACAGCGAGGGATTCAAAGAAACGAGATGCAAATAACTGTGGTCTTGTGTAACACATACAACTTTTCACCTCAGCAGCGAGAACATATTACTAAAGGTAAAAAATACAACGAGATAAACTTCATATATTTTCTTCGGAACGAAGTTCCTTCTCACGTATGATTTAAAAAAAAACAAAATTCTCGCAGCCGCCATCTTGGACTTATATTTTAACTTCTCTATCGACTTAAGCACGCTCAAAAACTATGAAAACGATGCCCATGACGAAAAATTTCAAAATTTTCGCAGACGCCATCTTGGATTTACATTTTAATGTCATTATCGGCTTTAGCGCACTCACAGACTATGAAAACGACATCCATGACGGAAAATGTGAAAATTTTCACAACCGCCATCTTGGATTTACATTTTAATGTCATTATCGGCTTTAGCACCCTCGAAAACTATGAAAACGACACCCATGACGAGCAATTTGAAAATTTTCACTGCCGCCATCTTGGATTTACCTTTATTTTTTTTCAGGAGCGGCCATAAAGTTTGCATCGGACTATACCTATGTTTTTTTTTGTCCTAACCTGGACTATCATTCCTTGGAAAAAGGCTCCTTCCATTCTTTTCAATTCTTTTCATGTCTCCAATTATTGAGGAAGCCATCCTAGGTGTCCACCTAGGATCAACACACATAAAAAGTGAAACAAAAAAAAAATACCAAAAATACAACCGACTTCCAAACTACAAAGTGAAAAATAACTTTAATTTCGGAAGTCGGTAGCAAAAAACTTAAGTACTGATCAAAGTAATTTTCTTTGTAGTCGTGTCTTCGGTAAAAAATATTTTTCGACATTGAATCGATGCCAGACCACGTAGCATCAATTACTTTTTTTCAAAAATATTCAATGTACAGTTTTGACTTCGCTACGATTTTATTATATGTATAGATGTTATATTTTTGGAATCGTGTTCTCAAGCCCTTGATGTTGATACCCCACATGGCCCTGGTACAAAAAAAAAAAATTATAAATATTACCTAATGACGCCTAAGATACGCCATTTTGTTTTTTTTTTTTAAATTAAATCCTAGCCTATATAACCATTGCACGGCCTAGACGAATCCATGGATAAACTTTCCATTATGGACCATTGGTTTCGAAGTTCATATTTTTTTTGTAGATAGTACTCGTAAATAGAAAGCTTTTTACAAATTTTCAAGTTTCGGACGTTCACAGTTTACGAGATTAATTTGTTTAAAGTTTCCATACAAATTGGAAAATAGCACTGCATTTTTGTCATGGTAGATGTCAAAGTTGACATTTCACGTTCCGTTGACGACTTCGAGGTGTATTATATTAAATTTATGTCACGTTTTACTTAAATATAATTTTATATACGATACACTAATTTGGTGTGTAATAAGTGTGCACAATAATTGTTGTATTATGCAATTACATTAACTTTTTTACACACAAATTAATGAATTTTTGTGTTTACATTAGGTGGAACGAAACGTGTAGCGACGCGTTTCGTTCGTTAATACTAAAACGTTAATACTTTGGTGTTTTATTGAGTGCAAGAGCGAGCGAAGCGAGCTCGGGACTTGGGGCACCCCGACTCGGACAGGTTAGGTTAGAAGGGGATGGCGGGGTCGTGTGTAGACCCCGCCATCCCCTTCGTGGTTTTTTTTTTATAAACCACCCAGAAATAGGAGCCCCGCGCAGCGGTGCTCCGTCGACCTGGCTCCCCCCGACTCTATCCTTCAATAAATCAGGTTTATAATGTCCAAAACATTACGAAAGCCCGGAAAACATAACCTCTTAATTCATTCTAACCTCAAAACTTCAAGCATGGATATCTCCATAACCATGGGGCTCCGAGATGTGGGGATGGTGCAGGGGGACAGCCCCCTCCCCCTACCCTCCCCCCCACCTTCACCCTCCCATAAATCAATGGTCCATAATGGAATTTTTAACCGAATCCATAGACACCTCATTGTTTTATATCCATCCAGGCGTTTGGATGCTTCGAGGGTATAAAGAATACCACATACATATTATCCAGATACAAATGAAAAACATAACTTGATTCAGCGTCCATTATATTCCAAATAAACAAAATTTTATCAAATAAACTAATAAGGTATAAAATTTCTATCTACAATGCATACGTTTCATTAGTTTTCGTTTCTCAATATAATAAGAAAAAATTACCATAAATAAAATTAAAGTACTATATATTCCGTGTCAATTCAGCAAATCACTTGAAAATAATGTGTAACTCCAACTTATAAGAAAGAGAATGGCACTATCGTTATTGTAATTAAATAATTAAAATATCATAATGTTAATGAAAATTACAACGTCAAAAATTACGAATTTCCGTAAAAAAATGTAATAGGACTCTTAAGGAACACAATGAAACATGATACAGTCCGACTCGTCGTGAGAGAATGCGTTATTGACACCTGTCAGTTTCCTACTAACGAATATGTGTACACATACACCATTCCGTGGTATACGTATGGTAACAGTGTTTCACTGTTTCCTGTTTTTTTTTTTTTTTTTGTTCTAACCTGCGCTGTCATTCCTTGGAAAAAGGCTCCTTCCATTCATGTCTCCAATTATGAAGGAAGGGATAGGCTAGGATGCCTAGGATAGACCAAGAGCTAGATCGAAGATTTTTCGTAAACTTTACGATCTAGCTCTTGGACTAAACCTACTTAAGAATTGAACTCATCATATCTTCTAAACTAAGACCAGACTAAATTTGTGACTTAGCGAAAAATTGCGACTAATTACCGACAACATTTGGAAGAAAACAGATCTTCGCTAGGTGCCCTAGCTTTTGAGATTAAATTGGGCAAAGCTGGGGAGATGCTCCTCAGATCGGCCACCTATAATAAACTCATATAAATTTTGAACCAGTGACCAATAAATGCTGATATTGGGCGACAAATTACGACGAATTAGCGACTAATTTTTTGTGTTATCAAAAATCCCTGATGGTGGCCATGCCAGTGTCAGTCACACCAGAATATCACTACTGGGTTCGCTAGCCACATCCGGCAGTTAAGCTCTTATTTACCGACTCAACACCAACTCTACTCAAAATAAAGATATCGTGTATGTACAGTCAGTAAAGTCTATTAACCAATGTTGATTGTATTATTATCTAAAATTATACAAAATGACACACGAATCCATTGCTTTTCAGCTTTTTAAATTTTTATATCAGTTCGGATTTTTTATGAATATTTTGATTAATAATTGAAATATTTAAAACAGGAGTATTATTCGACGGTGCTGACCGTACTTATCCTAACATAGATAAAGTTAGTAACAATATGTTGTGATTACCTACGTGTGCTGTAAACTTTTGTCATTGGGTTATAATAACACAAATTTTACAGAAAGAATGCTTTTATTTTCCATTAAAAACTATATATACAACATTATTGGCAGCACTCCTCCCGACATTTTTCTAAAAAAATAATCCAGAGTACACATCTTTGGAAAAGAAACTAATGATCAATAATAATTATAGTTCTAAATAAAAACTTGTTAGTCCGAGATATAGCAGACAAATTAAATGATACCAGCCGGTCTATTCTGTTAAAATCTCACGGTGAAAACTTAGTTAGGTTAAGTCATCTGTCAATAGTGTCAATGAGCTGAAGTGAGCTTCACTTCAGCTAAGTTTTCACGGTGACATTCCGGCCGGCAGAGGTCCTAACCCCAACATCAACAAGACTTCTAATTTTCTCAACTGTTTCTAGGGAGACGCAGTAAGCATACATCATACTGTTATAACCTCACCTAACCCAAATGATTCACGAACAATAAAGGGCATGTGGCGCTCGGCGGCCACTCCCGCGGCACGCTCGCTTCGCTCGCTCGCCTTCGCGCGTTAATGGTCACTGTTCTAAGCTAACCTAATCCAAATGCTACCCAACCCAAACCCAACTAATCGAACCCAAATAAATAAATAAAACCATAATAGTTCGGATAATAAAATATCACATGAAATAATGTTCACTTGATATAATTCATATGTTATAAAAACAAATTACTTAATTTCATGTGATCAGATGTTATATTTCATATAACCTTCTTTTGCTCTATTAACATTTAGTATAATTTTCAATTTGTATACTTATGCTCTTTTATATAACGTTTAGTTGACCTAATTTTCATTTGACCCAATTTACATATTTATTCATTTTCAGCCAATATTCTGTAATGAATAAGTAAATATCAGGAAACATCATACTGTTATAACCTCATCTAACCCAAATGATTCACCAACAATAGAGGGGATCTAGCTCCCGGCGGCCGGGACATCGACGCGAAAACTGTTACCATGGATTCAGTACATGATTCTGAAGCAGCAGAACAGTGACCAACGTGGTCAAAATGTATGGACCAGCTGTTTTTTTTTTTTTTTCTGAATCTGTTTTGATTTTATCAGTTATAGATGCCACGGACAGCCGTGTTGGTTCCGGTTATTCTGGATCATGATTATGTTACTCATCATATATTTTAACCACAGTCTGTAACCATCTCCATGTTGACTATTCTTACAGCACGACACATAAATTTTTCCGCACGTTGTCGTTCACAAATCTAATTAACTTTACTTTATTACATGTGTGATCTTTTTTTTTTTTTTTTTTTTGTTATGAATGAATCCATTTGCACAAAGTTTTTGTCCACCTTTAGAACTTAAGAATGTACTGCAATTTATAGTACCTAGTCATTTTAATTACCATAACATATATCGAGATAGTTATGTTCCCAGCCTAACGCTGTGGTATGTGGTAGAGTCTAGACGCTGACCTGGCACCTTTTGTGATTAGGCGTACGTGACAGGATGTGTGGCGCGACCGCGGGTGGGCCGACCACCGGTCTATGAGAAAGTTTTGCGATGTATTAGAATTAAGATAGGCTAAGTTAGTTTTACATGAACTTCTGTAAAGCTCGGGTCGTAATAAACTCTTACTTCCCCGCAAACTCCGTTTCATTTGCGCTCCCGAAATCTAACTGGTGCAGCCGGTAGGATTGCCGCAAACAGTTTTCCTCCGCGAAAAGTCAAGTGTGAAAATCTGTGAAATACATGAGAACGCGTGGACTGTGTTTCGCGAGTGGTTACTGATTATATACGTATAGTCGTCGTGCTTAAAATCAGTGAGGCGTTCTATATTGGGCAATCTTCGAACCAAATAAATAAGTTTAGATAACGCGCAAATTACGTGGGTTAGCAGAGATGGTGATAATATATCAAGCGGTTGGCATGTGAGTAACCTTCTACATCCTTCCTCATTCCCTACACTATTATTGTGATAGACGTAATTAGAATTAGTTTAATTTAGTTTTTTTTTTTAAGAGGAAAGTAACATTAATGTTTCATTAATGTTTCTGCCTATTTTTATTAATTCTACGGTGTAATTTAACATATAAATTGAGGTTTATCTTTTAATTTTACAATTTAAATTATATTGTTAATTTTAATGTTGTCTAAAATGAATCAAGGTCAAATTCCTTTATCTGCGACGGCGGCGGCAGGGGCGACCCCTTCGGTTCGTTCTGAAACTCCGTTTCCGATGCAATTGCCAGATTCTTTGATACCTCAAGATGTTTTAAAATTAATTCCCGAATTTAATGGTGAAACTAATATACTTAGTTTATTTTTACGAAAGTGCGAATATGTTATCGGAAAATATCAAGGGACTTCAGAGCGAAACGAATTTTTAATGTAGAATATTACAAGTAAATTAAAGGGTAAAGCAGCGGCTCTTTTAAATGAAAAGGGTGACCTTGAAACTTATTCTGAATTTAAATCTTAATGATCCAACATTTTGGTGATCCCAGAAGTGAGGAATGCGTGGCAATTGAGCTCGAAACCCTAAAAATTAAATCAAATGAGTCATATTTAGAATTTTGCAGCCGTATACAAGATATTCGTGCTATTTTAATATCTAAGGTTAATCAGACCGGTTCCGCTACGTTAAGAGAAGCTAAGAAAGTAATTTATAATAACACTTCGCTTAACGTTTTTATGTACAATTTACCGGAACATATGGTGCGGATTGTTCGATTGAAAAATCCTAGTACATTGGAAGAAGCCTTACAATTTGTCCTTGAAGAGGTTAATTTCCAGGAACAATATAATTTACGCAGCCAAATGTTACAACATCGGCCACAAGGTCATCAGTTATTGCCGTCATCTGAAAAAGGCGTTAATTCAAGTTCAAACAATCCGAAACCTACCTTTACAGCACCTCAATTGCAACATAATTACCACAGGCCGTCTGCAAATCAAACTCAATTTAAATTCGGTATACCTAACCAAGTTTTTGTACGTCCGAATATGCCGAATCAACAAATAGGCTTTCGACCGCAATTACCGCAGCTTGGGAATAAACAACCTCAACAATTCGGTAATAGACTTCAAGCAGCACAATACGGTTATGGACCCCAACCAGCACAATTCGGTTATGGACCCCAAGCGGTACAATTCGGTTATGGACCCCAAGCAGCACAATTCGGTTATAGACCTCAAGTAGGACAATTCGGCTATAGAGCTCCACAACCTTCGAGCCACCGCCCCCCTAACAATTTATTGGGTGATCGTGACGTAACAATGAGAAGTGCTCCAGCACCTGTTAAGCAACCACAAAGTTTTCCTACTAACGAGCTTTATACCAGTAATGAACAGTACTATTATGACCCCAATTACAATGATTATGGTATATGTTATCTAGGATACTGTGACTATGACTATACAAATATGTACATTAACAACGATTGCGTGGATCAGAACCCAAATACTGAAATTCCCAAAGCTATTGAAAAGGCTGATGATTCGCATTCAGCTGAAAATAAAGTAGACTCTAAAGATGTCGCAAAAGATGTTCCAAATTTTCAAATAAATTTGATTCGTGTTCACCCGAAATGATAGAACTTAAGTTTGACGCTAATCTTAAACATCCTTATATAACCATTCCCGACATAAACGGTAAATTTATGTTGGATACAGGAAGCACTAGATCTTTAGACCTTATTTATACGGACATAAATTTGATATTTACACTGACCATAGACCGTTAGTCTGGCTGTATCAACTCAAGGAACCTAATAACAAGCTAACGCGTTGGCGCTTGCAGTTGCAAGAATATGACTTTAATGTCATATCTAAAAATGGTAAACAGAATGTAACTGCAGATGCGCTATCTCGAATTCAACTTAAAGCACTGGGAGAAGCCAACGTTTCCGACGACATTTCAATGATTGCTAACATAAACGAAAAAGAAAGTAGACTTCAAAATTATTTAGAAGACGTGGCCACACTAAATTCTGATGAATCAAGGACTATTTCTGTTTCCGACTCTGAAAGAACCGCGACAGCTAGCCCAATGACCATAGATTTAGATTTCGATACTCGTACAGACTTGGAACAATCACCCAATAATTATCCTATACCCTCTGAACCTTCTAGTATACAAACAGTTCATTCAGCCGAAGATCTCGAATCCCATGGAATACCGATATTGAAGGAAGCAATAGACACCAAACCTAATCAAATACTAGTTTTTTGCTGGTTTCGTAATGAGCTCCACGTAAAAGACTTGTCTAGGGACAAACAAAAAGTGTTGGAAGTATTTTTGCCTCTTCATAATCAAGATCATATCAAAACATTTTTAAAAGAATATATAAAACCCAAAATTAAATATTTCATTTATTTTTAGAATCCAGAACACAGAAAACACTTTAGTAATATTATAATTTCATTATTTAAGAAAGATATGGTTAATTTTTATGAATGTACCAAGCGCGTTATTTACGTCGAAGATGAACAGGAACAGAAAGCTATTGTGATTAAGTTACATGAAGGTAAGCCCTGTCATCGCGGCATTACAGAAACTGTTAAAAGAATCCGTCGTAATTATCATTGGCCACATTTATCCGAAACCTTTTCCGCCATAATTAACTCATGTGATCGTTGTAAAACTTCTAAGTATGACAGAAAACCAATTAAACCTGTACTGCAGCTCACGCAAACCCAGAACGCCCCCTTTCAGGAAATATTTATAGATCTGTTCAGTATAGAATCAAAATACTATTTAACTTTAATCGATGCCTTTAGCAAATTAGGACAAGCGATAGAAATTGCATCTCGCTCCACACCCGAAGTGGTCAGAGCATTAATGAAATACTTTTCTTTTTACGGTATACCACAGAAAATAAGTTCTGATCCGGGAACCGAATTTAATAATGAATTATTAAAAGAACTGACGGACTTGCACAAAATTAAACTACACATAGGTACACCTAATAATCCCAATTCTATGGGGCTCATAGAACGTTTTCACTCTGCAATTATAGAAATTTATCGATTAGCGAACTATGAAAAGAAATTTACAGACGCAGCATCAGTAATGACTTACGCCCTTATGGCTTACAATAACACTATCCACAGTACCACTGATTTAACACCGTTCGAAGCTGCGTTTGGTCATACGGAATTAAACTCTATTTTAAACTCTGAATTTGATAAAGCATACAATCAGCAACAAATCAGGGATCATAAGAAAAGAACACGGGCAATTTATAAATATCTTTCTGAAAAGGTAAAAAGTCATAAGGAAAGAATTATAACCAAACGGGGAGGCGAATCCAGACCAGCCTTAGAAATAGGCCAACCGATTTTCATTAAAGCCGTAAATAGAAAGCAAGCTAAAGATAAACCTAGATTTCAAAAGGCCATGGTTACAGGTCAGATAGAACGTAACATCGTACCAATAAAAGTAAAAAATAGAGATACTAAAGTTCCGGTTAAAAATGTAAAACGTCCTCCACATGTGGTGTTGGATCCTGGTGATATGGACAACGACCAGTTGGAGACTTCCAAGCCAGGCCCTTCAAGTGGTAAAGATTAATCAAAACCCTGGGATTCTTCCGGTGAAATTAGGTCAAGCATTTATGCAATATGATAAATGGTCTATTGTTAAAATAATCAACCTCCAATGCATTGGTACAGATCTTTCCTTTAATATTAAAAAAATATTCCGAATTTAGCCAAATGTTACACCCAAGTAAATCGTATGCGGATGAGTTCAGGAGCCTTAAAATACAGGTGGAGTACATAAAAAATGAGACTCTAGAAAAATCACAGCAATTAATTCCATCTAAATGATTCAAACGTGGTATTGTAAACCCTCTTGGCTCTATCATCAAAATTATAATGGGTAATCTTGATCATGAAGATGCAGTCAGATATGACAATATAATCAGTAGTATTCAGACCGAGAAACAAGCAATTTCTAACAAATTTACGATGATATCTAAAATGTTGGATCATTTTCTGAATTCTACCGAAATAATCAATGAAAATACAAAAATAATAGACGCACGCATTAAATTACTTGAAGGTCTTGGAACCGATCTCACTAAGAAAGATAATCACTCAATTTATATGACCTATGTCTTCGGATTACTAAACCAATTTATTGTAAACTTTAGAACACTTGATATAAAACTCAGCGAACTTGAAACGGCCATTGCATTCAGTAAATTATCAGTATTACATAAGGCCGTAATGAATCCTAGCGAACTGTTGAAAGTGTTAAAATATATAAGCCAATATGATAATCTAATGTACCCTGTAAATGAACGAAATTTAATAAACATAGAAGAATCCTTATCTGTAAAAGCTTACATTAAGAATGAAGAATTAACTTTTGTAATCGAAGTTCCACTTATTTATAATGCAACTTATAGTTACTATAAACTGTATTCCATTCCTATCTCAGATGATTCCTCAAATCTTACCTTTGCTGTTATTCCTGAATTTCCCTACCTACTAATAGAAGGGTCAAGGTATCGTCCAACTGATCAACCGTGTCAAGAGATAACCGCTAAAGAATACCTCTGCTCTGAAGATAAACTAATTCAATATGGGGAAGAAACTTGCATTGAGGAACTAATGAAATACCACGACAATCTGTCGCGCTGTTTCCCACGGAAGATACTATCTGAGTCCCTGAAACTTCAAAGAATTGGTCCCAATAGCTGGATAGTGTATTCAAAACACAACCAAGTCATATCACAGACTTGTAATAATGATGAAACAAAAGAACGCATACGAGGAACATATCTGCTAACGGTACGAGGACAATGTGATGTCTCTATAGATAATATTAAAATACATGGACGACGCTCTTACTCACTACAAACGGATTATATGCCTGTTCCCTTATTGAACTTACCTGACTTGATAGATCTAACTCGTGACGCAGCAAGGATCGAACCTATAAATCTGAACGGAGTAAATTTGGATGACATACGCCAACTGAATAATATTCTGAAGAATAGTGCAAATACAGTGAAAAGTGAAACCACAAGTGAAAGTGTTAGTGTCGCCCTTTATGTCTTATACGCGGTAGTCATTTTATTGTCAGTAGCTGTAATTACATATAAGTATTTCGATGTTGTAAGAAAATTCTGTAAAGAGCGGGATAGAGTTATTGAGGATAATCCCGCACAACCTGAGGACGGTCAAGTTAATCAAAGACCTATACTATTAATTTGATTGACTTTACAATTTTCAAGTTATCACTTTAATATAGGAATAGTTTGATCATTTTATTTTTTGTCATAAGTGATAATTGTAGTTTCTAATTTGTAATTATACAAAGTTCTCGGAAAACTCCTGTTTTCCGATAACTTTGATTTAAGGGGGGAGGAGTTATGTTCCCAGCCTAACGCTGTGGTATGTGGTAGAGTCTAGACGCTGACCTGGCACCTTTTGTGATTAGGCGTACGTGACAGGACGTGTGGCGCGACCGCGGGTGGGCCAACCACCGGTCTATGAGAAAGTTTTGCGATGTATTAGAATTAAGATAGGCTAAGTTAGTTTTACATGAACTTCTGTAAAGCTCGGGTCGTAATAAACTCTTACTTCCCCGCAAACTCCGTTTCATTTGCGCTCCCGAAATCTAACTAGATCGCAATAGTTTTGAAATACAATAAATATTTTTGCTGTATGACAGTAAGAAAAATAAAAAAATATCCAATCTACCGTCCTTCTGCATAAAAGCAAACTTTAATGCGGTGTATTTTTAATAGCACGAAAAATATATATAAAACAAGGTAAGGTTTACTGACTGCAATCTTCGGGAATAAATTGTAGAATATATAAAAAAAAAAACAGTGGCGCTCCGGGAGTGCCGACAGAAGTGAATACTTAAAAAAAAAATCGGCACCGTAGTAATCAACGCGTTGGTGTCTTTTACCCCACGCACCGCGGTAATCAACGCGTTGATGTCTTTTTAATGGTCAAAAGCTGGTGCCACCACGATGTCACGAAATCAATGGTTTAGTCCCATCTCAAAAATGCCCAACGCGCTTAAAGAAGTTTTAATTTGCCAAATAATTACTTAGTAAATAAACTCTTCACAAATAATTCTAACGCTGTTTGGCAAGTTAATGATTAAACAATAACTTGCTTACCAACTAGTACTTTTAGCAATTTTAATGAAATCAAATATTTCAGTTCGTATAACATATTTTACGCAAAATATTTAGTATCGTCAGTTTTCAATTTGCCATTTCTATTCAGTCAAATGTTTAGTCAATGACAAAAGATTTGCATCTTTATGTAGTTATAAGTTCTAAATTAAAATTATTTAATGTTTATTTATCATAATAATGTTTTTAAAGTCTGCTGCAGATATGGTTTCTGACACGGCTCCGGCGGTCCCACGCGAGCTTATCGTCGCAGATAGTTTAAAGCTCATCATCGCAGCTTAGTGCTTCTCAACTCGCTGGCCGCCTCGCCCCTCCACGCTTACGCGATTCTAAATTACACTCTAGGGGTACGGCAGACAAGAATGCATGGAGTCGGATTTACAGCGATTCGTTTCTGTCACTAAAAGCTAATTTTTATCAATTTTATTATAAATGAACATTCAGAATAAAACAAATTGTAGAATACAATACTTAGGACATATATTTCATGCAAAATTAGAAGATTTATAGGAAACGTTTTGTAGATAATGTATTTCGGACAAAACATTTTTAGGAGAAGAAAGGGAGTACCGTTTCTGGCCGTTGTGTGGTCACTGTTCTAACCTAGCTGTTTCGATTTAAAAAAAGATTTAAGCGTGTTACATTGCAAATTTCACTAATCTCTAAGAAATTAACAACTATACATTGCATTAATATTATATAATATTAAATGGATTCTAACTTAACCTACAGTTCTGGTAGCAGCTCGTTCTTTGTACGTCGTCCGTAGCCATAAATTTGACTTGTTTCAGACAAATTCAAGCACATAAAGATCATGTAATCTTATTTTTGCTTTTATATTTTTTGTCATAACAAATCATTTGACTAAATGTTTATTGTCTGAAGATTGTTTGCTGTAGTAAATAATAATAATAATAATATTTATTCAAAAATTACAAGGCATAAAAATTAGTACAGCTTTGCTTAAATGTAAATTATATTCCTAAGACTTACGTGCCTGAACTAGGTAATCCTGTGTTTCAGGCGAGAAGAGCTTAAATAGACTTAAAAAAATAAATAAATAAATAAATCTGTAGGTTGACAATAGATCACTAATAATATGTTGAGTACCTTAGTATCTAAATTCGAAAAATACTTAACTTAGGTGAAATTTGTACATGTATTCACTTTAATACAGTTAGTAAATTCTCTGTATCTTCATAAGACATACTTTGGAGAGCATCCTTGAGAATTCTCTTACAATTTGTGTAGTTCAGGGAATAAATGTTTGCTTTCGAGTTTAGTTTATTATAGAGAAGAGGGCCGAGGTACAAGTAAAATTTGGATACAAAAGCATGTTTTGATGTATTTTGTGGACAAACTATATCTTTACGTCTTTTATTAGTGTATGCAGTGCTGTAAGGTAGAGCTGTGTGTTGTTTTAATACAATACCCATTATAAATAGCTGTCGAACTGTTAATACTTCACAATATTTGTAAAGGAGGTTAGTAGGAAAAAGGAAAGGGCGGAAAGTAGACACTTTGAGAATCGCCCTTTGAGCTCTCTCGATGGTTAGTAACATTGTTTTACCTGCTCCACCCCATGTGGTAATACAGTAAGTTAAAATTGATTGACATAGAGCAAAGTAAACTTGTCTAACGATTTTTGGGTCAGCAATATAGCGTAACTTTTTAAAAACAAATATCAACTTGCGAATTCTATTATTTAAAGCTTGTATATGTTGTTTGAACGAAAGTGTTTCATCTATTATAACACCAAGGTATTTTGTTATATTTGTCATTTTAATTTTGGGACAAACACATTGGTTATCTGTAGTAATTGTGCAATAATGAGCATATAATGTCGAGGTAGTGCTTGTTGATGTTTGCTTGCGCATCGAAAACTTAATGTAATTTGTCTTGTCTGCATTTAGTGTTAGTGAGTTATCTTGAAGCCATTTATTAACAATATTGAATCCATGTTGCGCATGCTTGTAGACATTTTTTTCCGACTCAGCCGAAAATAGAAGGGCAGTGTCGTCAGCATAAGAAACAATTTGGCCATGATCTAGATTTAGATTACAAAGATCGTTTATGTATATCAAAAAAAGTGTAGGCCCTAAAATACTTAATAATAATAATTTGATACTTAATAATTTGATTAAAGACCAAATGCCTTAGTGACATTATCCTTGGTAATATTTTGCCGTGTAAAAATTTGAATAAATGAAAATGTGCGTAGTAAAATCATTTAAAATATTGCATTGGTATAAAAAAGGTTGCTAAAATTTGTTTGGATGATGAAGTTTTGTCAAAATAATTTTGGCAAAACGGAAGGATCCCTGTGATACAGAATGCCCAATATTATTATGTTCTATAGACGTAGCAACAATTAGTTCGGAGATTGAATGTCGTGTGTGCTGTGTAATGACGTGTAAAAAAACTTACAATATCATTATTAAACAGAATATTTAAAAAAAAAACATCATATATCATAAAATCCCCCAAACTAATTTTTACTAGTTAGGCCTACCCCGTCTTGGGCACGCCACAATTGCGGCGATAAGACCCCTCTTTGAGGAGTGGCTAGAGAGGCGCCACGGCGTCCTCACCTTCCGCCTGACGCAGGTCCTCACCGGACACGGCAGTTTCGGGAGGTTCCTGCACAGGATAAGGCGGGAGGAAACGCCCGGGTGTCACCATTGTGTGGATCGCCCGGAGGACACGGTGGAGCATACGGTTGAGGTCTGCCCAGCTTGGGCGGAGCATCGCCGTGTCCTCGTGGAGGCGATCGGCGGCGGTGATCTCTCGCGTCCGGCCCTGGTTCAGGCCATGGTACGGAGCGAGAGGAAATGGGAGGCCGTCACCTCCTTCTGCGAAGCGGTAATGCTCGCGAAGGAGGAGGCGGAACGCGTGAGGGAGAGGCAAATTTCGCGCCCTCATGCCCCTAACCGCCGCAGGAGGAGACGCCCAGGGCGTCGGGAATCGCGTTGGAAAACCTGAATATTTTGGACAGCAACAATGGCAGTGACGATTCTTCTAACGACGAAATACCCAACAGCGAGCCAGAAGTCGAAGAAGAACTACCAGTGCCTCTCACACCAATTATGAGGGAAGTGTTGCCATCAACCAGCCAGGTAAACTATGATGCCTCTACGCAGTGCAAAGAACTGGACGGTCAATAAATGTTACCGAAGACGAATTTAATGATTTCCTGTCCATACTTCTACTTATGGGTGTTGTTAATTTGCCATCTTACGTGGATTATTGGGCCAAAGAACTGCGATACCGAGCAATAGCAGACATTATGCCTCTGAAAAAGTTTGAGTGCATACGCAGGAATATCCATTTCGTAGACAATTCCTGTCCCGATTTGGATCGATACTTCAAGGTGAGGCCGTTTGTAGAGAAGGTGAGGATGAACTGCCTAGCTACTGAAGAGGAGATGAGGTATAGCATTGATGAAATGACAATACCGTATAAAAGGACAAAGGCGGGAAATAGAAGACAATATAACCCCATGAAACCCAATAAGTGGGGTTTTAAAAATTTTGTCCGGGCAGGTATGTCGGGTATTGTTTACGACTTCCTGCTATATGGGGGTGAAGATACATTTAAAAATATTCAGTTTTCTCAAGACGTTTTCTTTTTTTTTTCATAATTGCATAAATAAAGTTTTTATAAAAATTCTCGAACGATTCCTTAATTCGGCCATGTCCAATATACTAGACATCGATATTTACAGTTACTCTATGGAGAACCTGGCAATGTCCTGTATACTGGACATGCATTTTCTCAAACTCGAGATATACTAGATTTTTTAAATTATTTTTCCCCGTTTTAGGAACATCTAACGATGACAAAAATATATAAAAAAAATAAAATTTCAAGAGATTTTTCTCTTGCCAGATTAAGGGTTAAGGGAATTTTGATCATGTGGTGAGTTTAACAACTTTTTAGGGTCAAGTGAGCTGATAGCTAGGCCCGAGAGAGATCTTACTCTGCTTAGCGCTACATACGCCTGACCTTTAGCGAAAAGGTGACTGCTTAAATCAACAACGGCCCTTTCTAAAGTTGTTCCCTGCAGTTTATGTACTGTTACAGCCCAGCATAGGATTAAAGGAAGCATACGCCGCTCGACTTTGCCTTTACCACGCGAAGCATCAAACTCGGTCGTAGATGGCTCGATGCGCACACCAACGCCGGGATGATTACCTGTTACATTTGAGTCATCAAACTCAATGTATACAGCCAGGGGAAGTTCTCCAATTGCCAACTGTTCTCTGCGCAGAGCAGGCCATTCAATTTTACGAATTACTCCCATAGCGCCATTGACGAGTCCATGGTTAATATTCAAATTCCGCCTCAACATCACTCGTGATCCTTTACCGATTTCCAGCACATTTGGTATACCACCTGTTCTATTGGGATCATTAGTTATGTACTCATTTCGTGGAGGTTGACCGTATGTTTTAGCTTCCAATGAAATGTCTACGGCATTCATTGTATAGACTTTTGCATGTTTTTTTAACTCTGCTGTGACAGTGGTATTATAAGCGTCTACTTGTTTAATTGTTGAACATATTCTCACTGCTTCTCCGTCGTCGAAAGGTCCTGTAAGCGGTATTCTACGGCCATCTAAGACTGATAATTGTTTCATCGTTAATTCTCCTACTCGAAGGCTATTTAAAATATCCACAAATTGATTGTCACCAGTTTGCCTCATATTTTGAGGTAACTCACAAAACCTAAAAAGATGCCATAGATTTATTTCTCCTGACAAATTTTGAGGCTGACGGAAGCAATAAGACCCGGGAGCTGTTTTAGACACCACCGGTGGCAATTGCATCAAATCTCCGAAAAGAAGAATATTAATTCCACCAAACAATGCTTCATTTTCCTTAAATTGCTGTAAACGAAGATTAACGTTACGTAGAGTTAAATATGGCACCATTGATATTTCATCAATAATAAGCCAGTTTACACTACGCCACTTTTGCCGTTCCCTTTGAAGTCTCTCTCCAGTCATTAGTCGTAAATTTTCTGTTCTATCCTTTTCAATAGGAAGTGCAAAAGTAGAGTGCAGTGTGTTTCCTCCTATTAGTCTTGCCGCCACTCCTGTAGGTGCGGCTACTACAACACGTTTACCTCGATTATTTTGTGTCAATCTTCTTATTTGTTCGACGAGTAGTTTCAGTACAAAAGTTTTTCCACTTCCCGCACCACCAGTTACGAATACTCGCAAGACATCGCTCGTACTATCAAGAAATAACCTATTAGCGACTTTATTAAATAGTTCTCGCTGCTGGATGTTTAGCGACGTCACTGCAGTTTGATAGAGCTGATCCAACATTGCCACATCCGATGGCACTTCCTCGAAGTCGTCAGGCATGACACGTCTGTCTTCAATAAGCACTCGTTCTATGGGATCCACTATTAAGTTCTCATCTACATCCCGGCGAATAGACTCTGCCGCTAGATTTTCAACCACTGCCCGACTTATGGCATGTTGAATTTCTGTTTCCCACACAGCAAAAGTTTCCACATCAGTACCTTCCTGCAGAGGTCGTAACTGATTGCGTTTAGCATAAAAAGCATCATTTACATTATCAAAACCATCCAGTAACTCACTTTCAGCTCTAAATGGAAAATGGACAACCAGCAGGGAATAATTATATGCTTCCGGATTTGATGCCCAAGTATAGTACCGGGTGCGCAAAATGGCTGGACGTTTCCTTTTTTTCATTCGACCGGCGTTATCAAGTAACGTGATGTATTGTTGTGAATGATCCAAATTATATTCTTGGTCATTATTCTCGTATGCATCAACGTCTTGTTCATCACCGGACAAGTAATTTCGCTGTGAAACTACATCATATGAAACGGCAAATTCTCCTAGACTGAGATGTTCCAGATCACGGGGTCCTGCGAACATACCTATCAAAGATGTTTTTATAAGGTTCCGTGGATTCACTGTCAATCCTCAGCATTCGATATCTCTCCTCTGGAATACAGGAATTCACGAAAATACATTTTCTGGAACTATCCCTTAGCTTTAGATGACATAATCGGAAGGCGCATTCACATGCTGATACCTGACGGTGGCTTAATATTGCATTTTGTATCGCAAATATCTGCGTTCCAACATCATCACCGCGCTCTCGAACTCTCTGTATGGCCTCTCTTATTGATCTTGAAATTCCTGCCGGCTCTGACTTTGAAACGTACTTAGATATATAATAAGCTATCCCTAGAGCCGACCCACAAGGTTGAACGTCAATATTAGCGGACCATAGTTTTAGCAATTCAGGATTGTATGAATTAATCATAGTCTCCGAGTCATTTCTTTTCAAAATATAAAACTTTCCCTTATTCCTGGCCGCCTGTTCTTCGTCTAAAATTCTGGTTGAACTTGATACTGATCTAGGGAAAGCAAATCTACATAGCGGCGTGTCTTTTTTGTAGCATGCGTGCGTGTGCTTGTGGCTTTGTAACCGTATCACCAAATCATACATTTCATGATTTTCTTCTGCATCTGGTACTTCACAAGTGACAATTTGATCTATAAGCTGCACACCTTCCGGACTATCAAAAGTTGGCATTTGCTCGCACCATACTACTATATGAACGTGAGGGCTTCCACGCGTATGGAACTCTATGCGCCACCAAAAATCTACGACGCATCTCCCGAGTATCGGATTTTCTTTTTGTTTCAGCCGTCTAAATAAAGCATTAAAGCGAATCATGAACTGCCTTGATAGTGTAACTGGATATTGTTCGACCAGTCGTAGCTTTTCAGAAAAAATTAGCTCCTCTACTGCAGTATTCATATCTTGACCATCGGCAACCAGAAGCGCTTTCAAAATATCGGGCCAGTTGAGATCATTACATGAGAACGTCAAGTACCAGTGCGGTGGCCCTAAGTTCTTCACCATAGCCAGAAGATCTGTGTAAGCTTTATGCCAATACGATGAAGTGCCACGAATATTCCGCATCATCAAATGAACGTTTTGTACTATATCATTCGGTTGTGCACCATTCTGACGTAGTTTTGCACATACTGAAACATTTTGTTGAGCTTTATACAGTTCCACAATAGAAAGCGCATAAAATAGATATTCATTATTTTGAAACCTCCTTTCGTTACTCATAATCCTCGTCTGATAGTAATCAAGCGGCGTAATGGAAACTGATCTGTCTTCTTTAAAGCCATTTCTTCCCTCCGGGAATAACTGTACCCATGCAAGTTCTTCAGCTCTTTGCTCTCTAAAGACACTGATAGGTGGCGGAGTCTTCCGTTTTAAATTATAAATAGGGACGGTTTCGTTTTCTACTTCATTATTACACAACACCTCATTCATAGCTGGTACAGCAAAATCGATAGGTATTAGAGAAGTAGTGACCATCTGGCCATCATGAATATGTTCGGCAAATTCTGTTTCTGCAATCGTTGTATTGACACCCTCTTCATCGTTAAGTGATGACGACGTGAGATCGCCTCTAACTACCGTTACATTAACAGCAGTAACAGAATATTGTAAATCTTGCTGCTGGCCACGCACCCCTAATACTACGGCAAGATGATTGCACATACTCTCGTTGTTTATAAACTTCATGACCATTGCTGTTCCATTTCTACCAGCAATATGACCCTTAGGGCCCCGAGCATGAGAGTCGAATAAATAATATTCATCATTGAAATACATTACTGCAACGGAAATCATGGTTTCGCAAGTAACGATGCCTTTATCATGGGTTAAGAAAAAGAAATCGAACCCCGCTCTTAATCCATTAAAATATCCTTCTAATATATCAGACGGTGCACTAGCATTTACAATACCTACGACAATATCGGGTTGTATATACAAGTTCAGTTCGGCATCAGCGATAGACATTGATGACAACAGTTCCTCAGTGTTCAAGTACTGCGGTTCGTGGTTCAAGTTCGACAAGCACTGAATGAAGTATGCATTTCCTGCTAACAGAACACAATCAATGTCAGTTGTATTCCATTGTGGGAGTGGTTGTAATTGAGAGTAGGCAATAGCAGTAGCAGCCATGGCTGTGCACTGACGTCCACTCATAAGGCCAAATCTTTCATTCGCTTGATGGAAATTTCCACGCAAAATATATTTTTTATCATTGTTTATTTCTTTAAAATTGGTTTGTGGCGTTTTGATGACATTAAATTCCCCCTGAGATTCTAAGACTGTTATTGATTGTAAAAGACTTTAATGTAATTCTTCATTACTAATGCTAAAATTAATCTGCACACTCCTGTACAAATGATTGTTTTGCACTAACCATGAAAGTGCTCTTTTAATTTTATCTGCATCTACACCATACCTTTTATTTCCAGTTACATTATCAAGACTTTCTGTCACGATAACAATTCCCGTGTTAACTCCAGACAAAGGAAGCCGTTGCCCCACTTCTTCGATTTGCTGAGGATACAGTATGGCTTGTCCTTTAAACCCTTGCTGACCGTATCGCCCGCCCAAGCGCAGAACTTTAACAAATGGTTTTATTCGCGATATTAGTCTCAATTCAATTTCGGATAGACAAGCAAGTTCCTTAGGAATCGGTGAAACAGTCATATTATTCCAAAATGCATTTGAAGGATATTGATTCTTTGTTAGCTTCCTTGTACATCTATCGCAACAAATTATACGTTCAGGTGAGTTGACGGGTAGCACTGTTATGTTAGCGGTTACGGTAAAATTATGGCACTGTTTGGGATATAGCAATTTTTTGCATACAAAGCAAGGAACTACAGCCAGTTGTGATATCGCTTCCTCAAATCCACTGAACAGCAGCCGCCTTCGAGCACGACATCTGTCCCTCATGGCCGAAAGTCTTTCTTCGCGGGAATTAGGAGACCTTTGTGTGTATGTTTCAGACGCTTGTTCCCTCTTTTTCTCTAATCTAGCTGCTCGGGATGAGGGTGACTCGGTCTCCCTGATGAAGGTAGCGTACTCTCTCATTCGCTCTAATCTAGCTGCTCGGGATGAGGGTGACTCAGCCGCCCTGCTGGATGTAGCATACTCCCTCATTCGCTTCGATCTAGCTGCTCGCGACGACGGCGATTCGTTATCACGATTAAAAGAACTGTGGTTCCTTTTGCGACTCAACCTCTCTTCTCTATCGATTTCAGACTCCTTTGTAAGCGTACCAACTCTTTTATAAGCATTATTTTTCTGTGATAATAGTTTTTTTGAATATGGCAAAAGTTGGCTATAATATCTTGCCATTCTGCCTTTCATGTCATTGAGGCGTTTTTTATGTGACCGGGGAGATTCCGTATTGTATTTGTTTTTAGCAACGGTAGCTTTTTTTGTTTTACGGGACAGTGGCATTTTGAAGCAATATTAAGTTTAGAAAAATGATAATGAACGCACTAAAGACCAGTCACAGCGCTGTTTATTTTTCACTAAGCAAGACAAGTGTCAATGACAGATGCCCTCACTCAATGACGTGTCGTCCCCCGCTACCCACACCGGTTACCGCCTACCTCACAGCTACCAAATTCGAGATGTTGCATTTGCATTTACTGAAACAAAAAAAAAATGCGATACAGAAAGGGAAAACCGGCCAAGAGCGTGTCGGACCACGCACAATGAAGGGTTCCGTAATTTGCCTTTGGGATTAATTTATACCACGAACAAAATTGAAAGTTGTGTTGAAAATATACATTCTTAAAAATACATCGAAATACGTCAC
The DNA here is from genome assembly GCA_916610215.1 of Omphaloscelis lunosa. Lineage (NCBI taxonomy): Eukaryota > Metazoa > Arthropoda > Insecta > Lepidoptera > Noctuidae > Omphaloscelis > Omphaloscelis lunosa. The sequence continues at coordinate 5,171,485 of OU744271.1, forward strand.
GGTCAATTCTACATCTGCAAATATAAGTTTGTAATCACAAAAAAATAAATAAAAAATGATGTGATAAAACTACAAATTAACTTTTTCCTTTACTCGTGCTGTGAGACCAAAAAATGTCTTGTGCTGTGTCTCGCCTTTCATGATTCTAGGTATACGGAAAGTACCCACTCTAAAGGTTTTGATTTATTTGCGAATATCAAAATATGCTTCTGACGTTTCATAAGTGCCCATGTTGGTCTATGTGAAATAAAAATAGTTTTAATTTTGTTTTATTTTTAATTTTGTCACATAAATCACCGTAAGTATCTCTTATTGCGTTTATTTAGATTTTGATTTTTTAGAGGTCCATGGGCCGTAGACCTACGTAAGTATTTGATATTAATTTCAACTTGATACCCCCATGCATTCCTGAGAAAAACGGTCTTTGCTTGAAAGACAGACAGACGAACGGATGGACCACGAAGTGATTCTATAAGGGTTCCGTTTTTTCCTTTTGAAGTACGAAACCCTAAAAACAATAACACCACACTAGGATTTAAGGCTCGTGCAGAACAGCGCGATATCGCGGGCGCGACAGGCAGCGCGACCCTTGTAGCGCCCGCAATATCGCGCTGGTCTGCACGAGCTTTTAAAGTAACATAGGGACAACTAAGGTACCTAATTAAAACGAAGAGAAATAAATAAAAAAATCGCATCCTAACTCGTCGCACTTGAGACCTTCTTCTATAAAGTCATATCCCACACACACACACACACTCATTACACTCACCCGTATATTGCACTCGTTCAGCATGATCCAAACAGAATGAGCGCGGTTTATAACAGTTTCCCTCAGTTCGCAGGCCTATCGCGGCCCGCTGGCTTTTTTATTATAGCAATGAAAAATAGACAGCGAATGTCGAAGAATCACTATGTTGGATTTAATATTTTAAACTAGTCAACATAAAATACATAAAAATTGAGGGTAGATTCGAAACCAAATTTATTTAATGGGTGTATAATAGTGGGACGTTGTTGGGTATTGTTGAGCTTAGTTACGAACGTTTGTAATACTAATATATTTGACTAATAGAGAAGTATGGAGGAGGGGAGGAGGGGGCGAAGAGGTTATGCGCTCCATCCTCAAGAATAATAATTAAAGTGTGAAGTGCGTGTCGGGCTACGCACAATGAAGGGTTCCGTAGTTGAGATGAATTTATGTATCCCAAGACGGTGAAAATGCAAATCCAAAAATGTTTCTACTCAGTAAGCCCACGCTCTCACGGATGTAATAAAATCACGGCGATACTTTTTCATGATTTACCCCAAGAACAAGCTTAACTTTGTAGTAAGTTGCAAATGTAAGTTGGTCGATTATTAATGAATTATGGGTCGATTTTATTGCTAAATTACAGCTTTCTAGTACTAAGAGTCTCTGAGCTAAGCCGCGGATAGACAGACGGACAGACGGACATGACGAAACTATAAGGGTTCCTTATTTACTACGGAACCCTAAAAACGATCAGAATAACATAAAAGTCACAACAACGTAATACTAGTTACAGTTGGTTAGTAGATACCGAAGGTAGACACTAACTAATAAACTATCTAATCTGTGAACATATTTATTGAAGTGAAAACTTCTTTAGGCGCGCTGGGCATTTGAGATGGGACTAAACCATTGATTTCGCGACATCATGACGACATCTCATTTTATAATTTTTTTTTGTGAATTAAATACGATCTACGATACACATATTAGTATTACAAATTATAAAAAAAGAATTTTAAAAATACCACAGGCTTTTACAGCAATCGTCCAACCGTTTAGTTATTTGCTGTTGTTAAAAGTTAATCAAAGTAGCCGTTCTTATATTTCATGATTAACTGCTTAGCTCCATAAAGGAATAGCGTGATGATAATACAATTACAATTTGACCTGTCACACAGGGAATATCTATGCAAAATTTTAACAGAATCTATGCAGTAGAATTTGCGTGATGCTAGAACATACATACAGACAAACAGACAAAAATTATAAAAACTATATTTTTAACCGACTTGAAAAAAAAGGAGGTTCTCAGTTCGTCGGATTTTTTTATTTTATTTTATTACTCGAAGACGGCTGAATCGATTTGAAAAATTATTTTTTTGTTTGAAAGGGCATACTTCTAAGTCGGTCCCATTGTCATTTGGTCACGATCTGATGATGGGATCTTGGAGATTGAAGCGTTCCCAGACCACATAGCATCAATTACTTTTTTGCAAAAATATTCAATGTACAGTTTTGACTTCGCTACGATTTGATCTGATGCCCCGCTGTCAATATGAATTCCTCTGGCTGTTGTATCTGTTGGCAATGCCCTGTCTATACTGTGCTTGCATTTTAGAAATTGTCGCTAGTCTGTCGGTGCGAACTTTGAATGCACCACCTGAAAAATAAATAAAAAGATTGTTAAAATGATTACCCCGTGTGCAAGAGCTGCACGTTCAAGTGACACGCGTCTTGCGACAGCGACTGTACTCTGGACAATTTAAGTTGGTACCTAGTTAATTTGCTTAACAGTTAATTTTCCTGACTGACTGATGACTGAGGACCGGTGGCACGGTTGTCAGTACTTATTTACATACTGTAGCGAAACAAAAATGAAAATTCACCACTTTATTCCTAGGGTTCCCACCTCTCCCGGAATTCCGGGAGTCTCCCAGAATTCAGATAAGAAAATATACGGCTCCCGAAAGGAATTTCAAATAAACAAAATTCTTCCGGAATTTAAAATTTATGCGCGCTGGCGGAATAATTGACAGACAACATGTAGAACTATTGTGTATTTATTTTATTTTTATATCTTATTTATATCTCATTGTATGCTGCAGCGGTCGACGTCAACGCCGGCTGTCGTTGAAAACCAGCGCTGGGGCTCTGTCTCGCATAGGGTCGCAGCATTATACTGAGCCATAGCTGTTTTGCGTAGATGTGACGCATATTTTCCCCCAACTTGTTCTTTTTATGCTTCTAGTCATGTTTACCGCAAATAAACGTATCTTCTTTCTTTCTTTCTTTTTTAGAGAGTAGCAAAAATCGTACTACCGCGCACGGTAGAACGCTGCTAGCCAATGCAGTCGCAGCCCGCGACATTCGAAACTACGTTTTGTCTATTCCTGTATCAAACGCTGCCTGCGAGCGTGTTTTTATTAGAATAGTATTCGATAGTATGGACAAAAGAAAGAACCCGCTGAAATTACGAACATTTCAAGACATAAATCCAAACTTTTTCATTTTTAAAATGGACTGCAAAGAGTTTTTTATAGTTATTTCAAGACCATATTTTGAAGTCTGTACGTTCAAATGGAAAATATAAAAATAAAAAAAAAATAAACATTTTTCTCCCGGATTTTGACTGACAAGAGGTGGCAACCCTATTTATTACGTACTACTTCAACTTCGTCCGTGAGCCTATAAACTTCCTCGAGAATTGTGCTATCCAATGCAAAAAGATTTTTTCAAATCCGACTGGTAGTTCCAGAGATTACCCCTTACATACAAACTTACAAACAATATTTTTTTACCTCTTTATAATATTATATAAAAAACTGGCCAAGTGCGTGTCGGAGCACGCACAATGAAGGGTTCCGTAGTTGGGATGAATTTATCCCAAGAACAAACTTAACATTGTAGTTGAGAAACAACTGCAAGTATAAGTTCGTCGGCACAATATTGAGAGATTTACCATGTTATTTTAAGACCATAGACTTCTTATAAGTTTTTACAAAAACAAAAAATATGCAGAGAGTGGTTCTTTATTCATGTACAGAACCACTCTCTGCATTTTTTTCTACATTTTAGGCTAAAGGTATTTATTTAAAAATAAATTAAGGTCCTCGCAACAAGCCCTTTCATTTCACACAGTACAGTTTGCAATTTTTTTTTTTCATTGTCTTATTTGCCCCCCAAAAGTGACCCCCATAATCAATTTTTTTTTTATTAATAAAACTTATTTCAACTTAATCGGTCCATTAGATTTGGAGCAAATTGGCTGTGACAGACGGACAGACAGACAGACACGAGTGATCCTGAAGGGTTCCGTTTTTTCCTTTTGAGGTGCGGAACCCTAATATTATAATTATAAGTATAGGTTTACTAATATAAAAAAAAAACTCATCAAAAACAAATTATAATTATTATTAAAACAGTTGCCGAACAGGTAATTTGAGCTAAATGAATAATTTTACGAGGAAACTTGAGGTACTTCGCATGGTAAATCTTTGTTACGCATTTCGTTTCCGAAGCAGGAAATCAATTGAAATCGGTTTTAAGTAAAATTTCAAATGAATATTATATTATAAAGATGAAGTCAAGTTATCCCTATATAAACAGTCCTGGTTAAAGATCAACTAAGGGCCGATTTTTCAATCCTCAGATAAAGAATTGAATAGCGTTTATTCCATAGATAGCATGATTCTGTATTTTTCAACAGTCAGATAGTAAGTATCTGACGAATAAAGCCCGTAACTGAGTAATAAAGTTAACTGTCCCTTCAAGCCTCAGTTAGTACCTTATTCTAGGGAATAAATAATGTTTTGACGTTTGTTTTGTTTGAGGTTTTAATGTGCTTTGCCTCTGCGTGTTTTCGTGCTCCTGTATTGTTGAAAACATGGATGTTTTTGATTCAATTGACGACAGTTTCTTTTTTTTAAATATTTCTAAATATAGTAATTTTCTTACGTTTTCAGGACGAAATTTTTTAACAATTTTATGCCATTATGCTCAACTTTTAGAACCAAGTCGAAAGCACAGCAAATTTATTTGTAACTGATCCATTTTAGGTAAATACGTGCCCACTCCTATCAACTTAGCTAAGATCAAACAACAACAAAAAAAAAGGTCGCCATAATTGCTGACCATCTGTGGATCTAAACAAAAGATAAGACATCTCGTCAAAATGTCAAACATACGTTTTGTTTCTATTCTTATCTAACACGTTGAGTACTGTATCCGTGCATCTCGCTTGCACGTGATAGTGTGAAGTTGGTTAATTGCGCTGTTATTAAATTGTAAAAACTGTGCAAATGCGAGGAGAAAAAATAAAGAAAACGCTTCCTAGTGCTTGTGACGTCATAGTAGTCAAAAAATGGCACGCTTGGTTTTCATACAGATCGTGATACTTGCGTTATCTAGGTCTATCTATATCTGTGTACCTATCTCTCATAAGCTTAGAAAGGCGAATCGCTAGCCTTGTAAAGTGCCTCAACTTAATTTGTTAATTTAGATTAGGATAAGTGCATTTTGTTAATTTTCTTTTAAGGTAAATAAACATATGTGGAAAAGAAAATGAATTCCTGACTCTGGCAAATAATAAAATAGGGATGAGCTTCATCTACATTCCGGGCTGCTAATGCGAATTTCCTATTGGAAAAACTCAATAACATTTTACCCAACCCGGGCATTTAACCCAGGCAGGACTCACAGTTTAATGCCCGTTTTCGCCGACATCCCCAAGTTTATGGGATCCCCTAAGACTGTTTAGGGGGCTGTTAGGTGGTTGTTTCTGTTTCACCAGAAGTAAGGGGTCAGTTAGACGTTAAAAGGTCCCCTAAATTTAGGTAGCCGAAATGTGGGGCCATAAAGCGGCACATACGTAAGTGATCTCTCAAGCAACGAATATGGATAGTGATTTATTTGAATTTGTTGAAAATTTAGAAACTGTTACTACTATATTCGACGTAAATAACAGACGTAGACCGAAAATATATCGGAAACGACCAAACTGCTTCGAAAGTTTTGATGAAATTGACTTTTTTCGGAGATATAGGTGTTTTATTTATTGAATATATGACATTGGATATTGGCAGATATATGACAGTGACCTTGAGTGGTTAGCTTGCGTGTTTTGTACTGAGCTCACGCAACGCGTCGTACCTCCAGCCAGTAACAGGACTCGCCCATCAAGGAGCGCTGTCCCAAATTAAACGCATTTTTAATTTATTATACATATAACAAAAGATATTATCTTTAAAATCGTGAATGTTACAGAAAAAAACGCTCGATAGATTTTGCGCGATTCTAAGTTTTTTATCCGCGTTAGACCTAACTTTACAAATTAATTTCACTATATAATATAAAAATAATCCAAAATATGCCTATATTAAAATATTAGGAAAATCCTTTTATTTAACATATATTTTTTCCAAATCATTAACACTTCTCGTTTAGACGTCATCTTCAGTATAAAATCAACTGTAATTGTCCCCTTAAGTAGTTTTCTGCGAGTCCGTTTAGCACTAACGGAAAACTACTAGGTACAGGTAAATAGCTAGAAAGGTAGCTTATCTACCATTAGGGAATAGAATGTGGGTAAATCATTATGCAAACACAGTCTATACATCCATACTAATATCAATCAATCAATCAAAATGTTTTATTTCATATAAACCTAGAAGGGCACTTATAAAACGTCAGAAGCTAGGTGCACGGTTCCAATTGGTCGTTTCCTATGGAGAAGAGCCGGCAAGAAACTCCACGATTACTCTTTTAAAAACAAAAGGCTTTTTACAATGTTTTCAAATTACAGTGTTAATAGATATGAGAGGACAGTGTAGGCCTATCAACAAGTACTTAGTCAAATGGGAAAGTAACTGTTTATCCGTCGGTTATTCTGTTGACTGTTACTTTTCCGGTATTGGATTGAATTTGGCCATGCCCTGGGTAAGGACATGGTCAGCGCTGCACAGCGTGGTTGGTAAAATCGAATGCGCAGTGGACCACAAATGCTCAGCACTGGCCGCCTTCATTGACATCGAGGGCGCCTTTGACAAAACCATGTTCAAAAGTATAAATATGGCCCTTGACCAACACGGCATAGACTCGACCCTGAGTGGCTGGATCACCAACATGCTCAAATTGAGAGCTGTACAAGTGACAGTAAACGACACTACGAGGGCCATTGTTGCGAAGGGCTGCCCACAAGGGGGTGTCCTCTCACCGCTGCTTTGGAACCTGGTAGTAGACAGCCTCATCCAAACACTCAATGACAAAGGTTATTTCACCGTAGGCTACGCCGATGACATAACCATTATAATAAACGGGACCCACGAAAACACGCTATGCAATCTCATGCGTCAAGCCCTGAAAATAGTAGAGGAATGGTGCAACAAGCACCAACTCTCAGTGAACCCTACAAAAACCGAACTGATTCTCTTCACAAAAAAGAGGAAACTGATGACGCTACAGTTACCACGATTCTTTGGAACAACCCTTAGCCTCTCAACTGAAACCAAATACCTGGGCATCTTTTTGGACAAACAATTGAACTGGGCAAAACACTCAAACTACATCACTACGAAAGCCAGCATATCCCTGTGGCAGTGTAAACGACTGCTCGGCAGGAATTGGGGGATTAGCCCCAAGGTTACCCATTGGTTATATACTACAGTCATTCGACCGCTTATCACATACGGCTCACTGGTCTGGTGGCCCAGGACAGACCTGAGCACAGCCAAAAAAGATCTCGAAAAACTGCAGCGATTCGCATGTGTCGCAATTACTAGCAGTATGAGAACTACACCCACTGCCGCCCTACAGGCAATGCTCGGACTGCCGCCTCTGCACCTCATTGTGCGGGAGGAGGCGGCCCTGGCCGCCTTTAGACTACATTTATCAGGAACTCTAAGCAAAGACTCCAGAATTAAGCACACACGCATAAAGGAAGATGCAATCAAGCGTCGGCCAATGATGGCATCACCCTGCGACAAGGCACCGAAATCACACCACTTTCAAAGGCACTATAACATAATACTTACAGAAGAACTGTGCGACTACTCATGCCCGAAAGAGCTGAGGGTTTACACTGATGGATCGAAGACCGACTCTGGTACCGGAGTCGGAGTCTTCTCGCACGATCTCAACATAAAGATATCCAGACCACTAGGAATGTTCAACACAGTCTATCAGGCGGAATGTGTGGGCATCATACAAGCGGTCCACGCCATAGAGGCCAGGAGAGTTACAGACACTCACATACGCATACTCTCCGACAGCGCCTCAGTTCTCCAATCGCTGAAGAAAAAATATATTACCTCGAAGTTGTTACTAGAATGTCACAATGCACTAGAACAGATAACGGTGTCTAGTCGCAACACGGTGACACTGCAATGGATAAAAGGACACAGCGGATCGCTAGGTAACGACGCAGCTGACGAACTTGCTAGAAGAGGATCTAGCACGGCAGTCTGTGGACCCGAACCTATCATACCAATCCCCTTCAACCAAATACGCAGGTGGCTACAGGAATTCACCCTCACACAAGCGGAGTACTGGTGGAGTCCAAGGTAGCTATGCCATCCCTGGATAGCAGGTTAACCAGGAGTCTTTTACGCCTGGACAGGAATGGACTGCGCCTGGTGACGGGGACCATCACAGGACACTGCTCGCTAAACAAACACTTCCACACGATAGGCATAACGGACAGTCCTCTGTGCAGGGCGTGCATGGAGGCTGAGGAAACCGTTGCGCACGTGCTCTTTGAATGCACAGGCGTCACCCAGATTAGAACAGAAACCCTCGGGTCACCCAGATCTTTCACAGATGTTCTGAACAGACCAGGAGTTTTGATTAACTTCTGGAGGGAGGTGGGCTGGTTGGAATAACCCCCCAAGCGGCCGCCATGGCCCACGTACAATGGTCCACCTGACGGACTAAGTGCGGAAACCAAACCCCATAACATAGAATAGAATAGAAGGACATGGTCCATCCGTTTTTATTCCGGCCCGACCACCACGCGGGCGAAGCCGCCGGCAAAAGCTAGTACTCAATATTAAATTAAAACAAGCTTACCATCACTCATTGGATCAATTTCTCTCTCCTCTTCGATATCTCCGAAACCGTAAGCCGAAAGAGCGGAAATGAAAACAAAGAATAAAAAAAAAGCAAAATATATCTTCACGGCGGCCATCGTGTCGGTACGTGTACTCTTCAAGAAATATATACTATCACTGTGTCACACTCAAAACATTTGATGAGACATTTTATATTATTTTAACAACATGACCCTTGACCGAGATATGTTATCTAACTAAAAAAAGGCCAAGATCGAGTCAAGTCTCTCTAGGGTTCCGTATCTAATCAAAATCAACGGTGTAACACAAAGGTAAGTTTAATAAAAATTTCCCACAATACACCATGTAGCAGAAAGGTGTAGTCCTATTTAAGAATGTGGTACAAACCATCAAACTGAACAATTTTTTCCATGGGACTAATATCGTAATCGCGACGAAATATCAACTGTCCCAAACAAGACTTCAATACCTACTCGACTCATGAGAGAAATTTGTTCAGTTTCATGGTATAACTAGGCTGAACCACATCCTTAAATATGGACTACATTCTGATACACGCTGTATATCGGTCTACATAACGATCGATGTTCCAAATGCAAATGTAAGCTCTTAATATAACAAATAATGTGCTTACTTATTTTTTAATTATTTTTATCTGCTTTTTAATCGACTTCAAAAAGGAGGAGGTTCTCAATTCAACTGCATGTTTTTTTTAGTATGTTTGTTACGCGATTACTCCTCCAATTATAAATTGATTTTGATTATTCTTTTTTTTGTTTGGTAGGTCATACTTCAGAGGAGATCCCATATAAATTGTATTAACTTTGCTTGTGCAGTTTTTGAGTTAGCTTTAATAATACGTATGTTTTTCTACTTAGGATGTGGGTGATGATAAGTTCCTGTCACTGTTATTTACATAGCGGTTAGTGGTGTTCGAATTTTATGTGAGGTAGGTACCACAACTAAAAAGTGAAAAATAAAAACTTTTTACAATAATAACAACCGACTTCCAAAAAAAACCACTACAAAATTAAAAATAACTTTAATTTTGAAAGTCGAAATTAAAATTATTTTTCACTTTGTAGTGTTTTTTTTGGAAGTCGGTTGTTTTTTGTTTTTGTAAAAGTTTTTCCATTACTAATGCTGTGAGACCTTGCTTCTTGCCGACGGCAAGTCAACGGCAAGTAGGTTTAGATGTCTCTTTTAATTTTTTAATTTTATTAATTTACAATATTATTTATGTACACAGTGTCAGACCAAATGAAAAACGAAGAGAACGCTGTCAACAGTAACGTGAAGCCGGTTTCGTAAAAGTGTGCACTTAGAGAGGTTAAGTTTGATTGTAGTGTCATTGTTAATGGTTGTAAATGTGTGCGTGTGAGCGTGTATGCACAGAGTGGAGGTGTAGTTTTGGCATGTTTCACTGTATTGTTCGCAGCGCTATTTCTTAGTTTTTTATTTGGTCTGAGCACACAAAACTCAAAAAAACTCAAAATTCAAAGCATTTATTTCAATTAAACCATTTTTGAATTGTCAAAGAGTCGGTCAGTTAGTCAAAAAGTAGAAGCTAATTGCCCATTCCAAAACGTACAGTAAGCGTTCAATAAGCACGTTAAGAATCATATTGCTGTGAACACGCGGTGTAGTCCGTATGACGGCACGGTTGGCGCAGTGGTTAAGCGATTGACTGCTGCACTGCGTGTCGCGGGTTCAAATCCCGCATCGAACAAATATTTGTAAGACCTACAATTAATTGTTCCGGGTCTGGCTGTTTGTGTATGTGAGTTTAAATGTTTGTAAATGCACCCACAATACAGGAGAAATTCCTAGTGTGGGGCAACGTTAAATAAAAAAAAATAAAAAAATCTGTGTGTAAACAACACGGCACACACACCACAGAGAACGCAGTATTGCGCTTTACACACTGTCGTATCGTCGCGTACCTGCCGCACTACCGAAACAAATATATATTTCCGTCGCTTTTGTTAGACAACACGCATCATGCGCTTGACCTTGGCCAGTTTATGGGATTACTAAAATTCGAACCAAATTTACGTGTGCAGATAGCAGAACGCGTTAAGCAATGGTCTGAGATGCAAACTGGCTTAAGTTCCAACCTCGTCAAGCACAGTGCAGTTTTTGCAAATATTAATATTTTTGTTTGCAATAATATAATATTTTAACTATTGCTGCCTTTTTTTATTAATGCTGTTATTGCAATAAAGGGTTTAGAATTAAAAATGCGTGATATGTGATAGCAAAATTAAAAAATTGTATTCGTTATATTTATTTTACTTATAGATAATATATTGCTACAATTATTTGTCATTACGTCAGCTCAATAAGATGTGAAATAGATGTCAAGAAACTTAGAAGCAATTTATATTATTTTGACATATTTGTATTATGAAATGTTTTTAATTTTAAATTCATTTTTTCACCATAAATATTAGCTAGCTTATTATTAGTTAGCTTTGATCATGGTCGAAGTAATTAAGCAATAAATAAGAATATAAGACTAATCAAAATGTAAAAAAAAAAACTACTTACAAAATAGGTGATTTTAAGGTTAAGTATAGGCAGTTTGTTTACATTATTTATTTTACATTTTATTTGGCTTTAGTAAATATTGGTTGGTATTGAGGTTATAGCTTAAGAATTCATTTTCTTTACGAAAAGAAGATTGAAACTTTACCTCAAATTGTAATCCTAAAATAATAATATTACTAAAATAATCTTAAACATTTTCAGTCTATCTGCGAGAAATACGACAAGCAACATATTGTAACTTGCTTAAAAAATCGTTACCACAAATTCATGCAACAACGAATCTGTTGTTTATTAAGTTGGTACGGTAAATATTTTAAGGGTGAAATATAGCAGTGTCCCACTTGAAGTCTAATATAAGAATATTATCGTGCGAAACTTAAACGTTCTTGTTTATGCCTTTCTGTCGAAAACGGCTTCCTAGCTGGTCTTCAGTGATGCAAGCCTTCAGAGTGCACAGCGAACGGTTCATAATGACGTGTTTAATAATTCAGCAAAATATCTCGTTGGTATGAAACCATTTGTTTCATATTCCTCCATCATTTGACGTCGCTACTGCTCGATAATAAGCCTCTTCCTCATTCCTCTTAACCCTCACAGTATTTCTCTAGAACAAAGAATAACATTGTATTTATTACACATAATAATTATTTATCATTCACTAATCGAATTAAACCTCATAATGAATTTAAAATTTTAAAGGCATCTTCTGTCTCAACAATACCTCTGTTCTATCAACAATACCTTTGATTAAGATTTATGTTTAGTAAAATATGAAATATTTAAATGATAACACTCACACTTAGTCCGGTCTCATTAGATATTTGTGTAAATTACATTCACTTTTACGCAGCGCAATAATATTTGATCTCCCTTCAATATTTATATTTGACTGCATTTTGAAAACAATAACCACAACACCGCTAATACCTAAATACTCGTCACCAACAATAACCACGAACCAACAAAATTTTATCAAGCGAATACGCGTAACGAACTGCGTCTGTCTACCCCACAGAAATCGAAATAATTTACTTAGTTTTCTGTGGTCTACCTGCTAAACCTTAATATTTATGTGAACAAGACGACCGAAACAAAAAACGAATGATTATTGAACTAGTCATTATTAAAAAATAACAAAAACTATGAATAGTAATTATTAAAAAATAAAAACTATGAATGTAATTATTAAAAAATAAAAACTATGAATGTAATTATTAAAAAATTACAAGCAAACCACAGATGAGATTTGAACCCTCGCTCGGCTCGCCATAATCGCACATACCAAAGCACGTCATCCACTGAGCTAGCACGCCGTATTCTAAATTGATTGAAATTATGAACTACTATGAGTTGCAGACAAAGTGAGTGTGTGTGTATCTATAGTATTGTAACATCTTATAGAAGAAGGTCGTAAGTCAAACCGAAGCGTCAGTCTATTGCTTTGTGCGATTGCCTATGGACTTTTGGTCGCTACTGTACATCTCTGTGGAGAAGAACGGGCAAGAAACTCCAAGGACACTCTTTTAAATATAGATATTACAAAATCCTGGGTACGTCATTCTTGTTGCTTCTATATGTGAGAACAATGTACAAGAAATAATCAAAAGCAATTGAAAATACATACATACATACATACATAACATCACGCCTTGTTTTCCCGAAGGGTTGGGTAGAGTTGGGTTGGGTTGGGAAGGGTTGAGTTGGGCAATTGAAAATATAAGATTAAAAATAAGCCCTGGCAGATAAGACATTACCAGTTTCAACTGAAGGCGCCCGTTCACGAACATGACGCGTGGATCAGCACCATACAGCTCAACCATTTTGTAGGGAACCGAATGATCCAACACACTCGCCACCATCAGCGAGATATTTAAGTGAGCATGACATACTCTCAACTGCCATGCTCTTTCAAGTCAACATACATCTTAATAACTTAATAAACGGCTCCATGGTCTTACATTTACAAAAATAAAAATGCTTCTAAATTATACAAAACTATAGTTTGCAATGTATTTAAGAAATTAATAGAATTTTACCACCAAAAAGAAAGAAAATCATTACTAATTGGAGCATTTAACAATTTACTTGGTAAACTCTATCTGTTTTACATGGTAAAACACATAGAGAAATAATATAGTAGTTGAAGGACTTTAAAAAATTGGTGGCACTCCGGGAGTACTGACAGAAGTGAAACCTTGTACAAGATTGACTTGGTGGAAGATAAATACTTGTATAGAACATTGCTCCGTAACCTTATCTAAATAAAGAGCACAATCGCGTTTACAAAAAAAAAAAACTTCCGAAACTTTTAAAGTAAAAATATTTGCATAGAACATTGATCCGAGACTTAATATGAATAAAGAACACAATTGCGTTTACAAAAATAAGGTGTCGTCATGGTGTCGCGAAATCAATAGTTTAGTCCCACCACAAAAATGCCCAATGCGCCTAAAGAAGTTTTCACTTCAAAAAAGTAAAATAATTAATTAATTCTATGATGAGACGTGTTACAGAGTTAGATGTAAATCGCGAACCAACGAACTAAACAGTCGTATTCTATGAAGTATGCAAGCTCAGCGACCGAACAGATCGTGATGGGCGAAAGTGCTTATACACGCAAAATCTGTAAGGGCTGTGGTTCCGTAACTACATAAACATAAGCATAAACACTAGAGATGTGTTGTAACAGGTTAAACACGATATCTGTTATCGCTGTTACTGTTACACAAAAATAACAGATCCAAATATCTGTTATTAAATAACAGCCTGTTATTTTTGTACGGATGATAAATACTATTTATATATCAATTGAATATCTTCTTTATTTTTATTCGTCTTAAGTTTTTTTTTTTTAAATAGTAACAGGTCAGCAACAGGTAACACGACCTAATTTAGGAGTCACATTTTTTCGTTAAAGTTTCTTCTTGTAAGACCAACAACTGTATTTTTAGGGATAATAAATACTAAGTGCTTCTCTTTTTAGCGTAGCTAACCGCCTTAGTAAGAGTGAGAAGTAAACATATTTCGAAGTAAATAATAGGTGTTCCTCTATTTAGCAAGGGTCATTCCGTAATGCTCTAACTTATCAATTAGAATGCAATGTTCTACAGTATCAAACGCCGAACTTAAGTCTAGGAATAAGCCACTGGTAGACGTCACCTTTTTGACGGTGACCAACACCGGGTGGAGGCCAGCGTCAGCGACAATCCCAGTCGTCTGCGGCATTTGTTTGTCATCATTTTAATGTTTGTAGAATCTCAAACCGAGTTCTGTTATGGAAGAAATATCGGCTTCATCTATCCGAAGACTTTTTAGCACACTACGCATTACTTTAAAAGTGTTGTGTGAAACTAAACAAATATCTTCATCATAGATAAAATGCTTTATTTCCAACTAAACGAGTGGAAGATGCAATGCAATTTCAACCTTACAAGTCTTGAGAACACTTCAAAGAAATTAAAGACGCTCTTCAATACAGCGCTCTGCATTACAGTTCTAACAAATGCAAATGACACTATCATTAATGGCGGCTGTTAAATGGCGGCCACTATGTTGCGGCCGTTGTTATGTGGCGGCCGTTATGTGGCGGCCGTTATTTGGCGGCCGTTATATGGCGGTTGTTATGTAGCGGCCGTTATTTGGCGGCCGTTAAATGGCGGCTGCTATGTTGCGGCCGTTATGTGGCGGCAGTTATGTGGCAGCCGTTATGTTGCGGGCTAACGCCCGTTATGTGACGGCCGTTATGTGGCGGCCGTTATTTGACGGCTGTTATTTGACGGCCGTTATATGGCGGCCGTTATGTGGCGGCCGTTAAATGGCGGCCGTTTTATTGCAGCCGTTATTTGACGGCCGTTAGATTGCAGTCGTTATTTGACGGCCGTTAGATTGCAGCCGTTATTTGGCGGACGTTATGTGGCGACCGTTAAATGGCGACCGTTATGTGGCGGCCGTTAAATGGCGGCCGCTATGTGGTGGCCGTTAAATGGCGGCCGCTGTGTGGCGGCCGTTAAATGGCGGCCGTTATGTGGCGGCCGTTAAATGGCGGCCGTTATATTGCGGCCGTTATTTGACGGCCGTTATGTGGCGGAGGCTATGTGGCGGCCGTTAAATGGCGGCCGTTACGTGGTGGCCGTTAAATGACGGCCGCTGTGTTGCGGCCGTTATGTGGCGGCCGTTATTTGACGGCCGTTATGTGACGGCCGTTACCCCAATAAATATAACAAAAAATTGAATTTTTAATAAATATGGATATCAGTGAACAAATCCCCCTAAAATAGCAAATACAGCTCCTAAAGATAAGACATAATGAAAATGGGCTACTACATAATAAGTATCTTGTAATGTCATATCAATTGATGAATTTGATAAAATTACTCCTGTTAATCCTCCAACTGTAAATAAAAATACAAACCCTAATCTTCATAAAATAGAGGGAGAATAGTTAATTTGTGTTCCGTTAAATAATACGAAACTAATAAAATAATACGAATATTTGGAAAGATAGACTTGACTGGGATGAAGAGGTTAAGAATACACATAAAGAAGAATGGAATAAAATTAGAGAAAGTTTTAACAATTTACATGAGAAACAAATAGAAAGATGGATACATACAGACACACAAAATGAGAAGATAAGTTTACATGGATACTGTGACGCTTCAATCAAAGCATATTGTGCAGTAGTATATTATAGAGTAGAAAAAGAAAATGGAGAAGTTAAAACAGGAATAATCGCATCCCGCACTAAAGTGACACCAGTTAAGACAGTTTCGCTTCCCCGCCTCGAACTCTGCGGCGCCGTGCTTTTTGTCAAAATCTTGACGCAAGTGAGAGAAGCAGTAGAGTCATTAAGAGTCTGTCACGCCCTCCCGCTCCGCCCAGAGCGGTAGAAGTTATTTGATAATTTCCCACCCAAAAAAAAAATAAAAAATGAGAGAAGCAATGAGGTTACCAGACAAGGAAGTCTACGTCTGGACCGATTATAGACAGTGGTTTTGGCGCGGCTTGCAGGCGATCCAAATAGATGGAAATTATAATGTCACCAACCGTGTTATTGAAATATTGGATAATGTTCCCAATTCACAATGGTACCATGTAAGATCAAAAGACAATCCATCCGATATTGGTTCTAGAGAAACATATGTAGACAACCTAGTCAATAATAAACTATGGTGGGAAGGGCCAGGTTGGCTCAAGGATAAAAATATAAAATTTAATAAACCGAACATAAAACGTACAGAACTGGAAATGATTTTACATTCTGTGATTACTTCCTCACTCACTGACTTATTAATTGTAAAATTTTTGGAAAATCGTCTTATTTTACAATGTTTATAAATATGTGAGCACCATGTATCTATCACATAATTAATTTATCTGTTCAACTTTTTTACTTTTCTGAATTTTCCCTTTTTTTGTGCTGTTAAACCTTGCTTTTTACCAAAATTGACAATTCTAGATCAACCGGAAGTAACCTATAGGTTTTGGGTCGAAAACCTATATGTTCCCGTTGACCTAAAATTGAGTCCGACTCGCTCTTGACCGGTTTTTACTTCTTTTTACCTATTCTGGTATAGTAATTTTATTCTAGGTGCCTCGTCTTCACATATAATTATTTTACTAATTTACCTATACAAAATATTGTAAAACATTTTAAAAGAGTAACGGTGGAGTTTCTTGCCCATTCTTCTCTATATGAAGACTACCTTTTGGAAGGGGCGACTAGAATCAACAATTCTATTTTTTTGTAAATTTTGATGTTCAAAAGTGCCATATAGGGGCCCATTTGAAATAAATTATTTGACTTTGATAGTGTTTTGAAAATATCCAGTTATTTTTATGTTCAATGTACCTAATGTAAGTACTTAGATATTAAATTATTATTAATAATAATACCAGCCTTTTATTTGTCCTACTGCAGGGCATCTTCTCATACAGAGAAGGCTTGAGCATAGATCAAATTATTAACAGAACAACTTTATTACAAATAAGTTTATTATTGTTTTTATTAAAACACTGACATTCATAATAATTTGGTGGTGCTATGTAAGAAGGAAGGATGTTTCAGTTATCCAATACTTTGTATTAACAATTCACTCACAGCAGTTCTTTAAAGTCAGTGAATTTCAAAACCCGACGAGTATTGGTACGTTTACCTTAATCCTGTTAAATAGTTCCCTAAGAGATTCGCGGCGACGTAGATTATAAATTGCTCTGACAGCTCTCTTTTGCAAAATAAAGATGGATTCAATGTCAGCAGCCCGACCCCACAGTAAAATGCCATACGACATAATGCTGTAGAAGTAGCTAAAATAGACCAAAGACGCGGTTTCTCTGTCTTATCTTTCTAACAGCATAAGCGGCCGCGAGCTTAGCCGCCCCGCAAGAGATGTGGACTTTGAATGAAAAGCAAATATTAACAAAAAGTGAAGCGTCTGATATCTATCTTAGGTACCGACCTAGCTCCCTACTGCTGATACCATTCCTAAACGTTCCACGTTTATCGACGACTTGGACAAGCTTCAATGACAAACTTCAGAAATTTTAGCGGGAGCCGGAAGTCGAACTGTGGTTACATAGTTGGAAAGATAACGTTATCACCATTGTTTGTAGGTAACGATATACGGAATAAAAGCGCGCATTAAACGTATTGCAAGTGACATTATTAAAAGTATTTCGTGTAGTGCTCATGAAGATGGCCTCCATGAAAATATATTTCATTTTGATCTTATTCTTTGTTTTCACTTCCGCGAAGCCGAGTAACTGGGAATATTCCTGGTATAATGAATGTAAGTTGGTCATTTTGTACTTTGCATGCAGAAGTCTATATTACGTATCTATCCAATTTGAGTTCACAACCACTAACCCTAACCTTCAAAACCTAACCTAACCTAAGCACATAAGCAAGTATCTAAGGAAGTTTAATATTTTTCCTACAAACGGTACGGAACCCTCGGTGCGCGAGTCCAGCTCGCACTAAGCTGGTTTTTATAGTCTGTTCCATAAGTATTTGATGAAAGTGCACCTAAACAAAACCTGTTCAGGTTACATTCTTACGCAATCACTCACGAAAGTGAGTTACTAATACATTCATCTGTATAAGTGCTAGATTACTAAACTATCCTGCAGGTGACGTTGTTACTAAACATTCGTAAGAAATACGACGTAGAAATAAAACAGAATAAATTTAAGAATCATAAACTTTAATAATTTTGGAAGTAACATTCTTTGGGTTTAAGAGATCACATAATAATGAAAATAGTAAGCAAATATGTTTTTTACTCTACACAGTTCGAAAACATTCATGTTGTGAGCCCTACAAATCGCTCTTTTGTATTTCATGTAAGTTAAGGCTTCCTGTAACTCTATACACAGATGACACCCGTCCTATTTCAATGTCAATGACTGCACGTGGTACACTGACAGAACTAATTAGGAAGGTAAAGTGAAGCGGGAAACGCGGGAAGATGTCAATTTTGTTTTTTTAAGGAATCGTAATTTTTCCGTCGTTTATGTAGCAAGTCGTTACAAAAACGTTTGTAACGACTTGCTACATAACTTTAAAACTGATTATAACAATCAACTTATAATCAAAAACCAACACAACCCAAAAAAGCTCTGGAACACCATCAAATCTATTTACAACCCAAATACCGAAAAAGTGACTCTTCCCAGTTATTATCTAACTCACAGGACCCTATCGGCTCTTTAAATAGTTGTAATGCTATCTGCTATCTATCTGATCTCATACTGACGCGACTGTCCGATACCCAACATTTAAATATAACTACTAGGATTATTTTTCTATTACAGAAGTTGCATTAAAAACATTTTTCAAATACAAATAAATACGCTTAGGTATAAAGTAGATATATTATCATCATTCCTGATCGTCAGAATTAGTGTTAAGACGGTCAATTTTCAAAAGATGTAGGGTGTCTTGATCAAGTTGTTTTATTTTCTTAACATATGGTTTTCGGATGCTAGTAATGTATGGATCTGAGGTGTAATGTGTGAAATACATCCTCATTTGTTGCAGACCTTGAGCACTTTCTTGCATGATGTACCTAATCAATTTTTTTGTAATCTTTGTTACGAGATTCTTGTGCATCCTCTCACAACTGTCCAATAGGTAATACAGCAAAATGATTTATGACACTTTCTCCATGAATCAATATTTATGCACAGAAGATGGCATATACTACCAATCATATTTACTGACGTAAATTCTTAGTTTCCAAAGCATATTGACCAAATTTTTGAGCATCCATCTTTACATCAGATGATAAAACTTGAAAGATTATATATTATATAAAGTTGCCTAATCAACACTTCATCGACTCCTGTAATTTCGGCAGAGCAGGTTGTTATACAAAATTATAAAATAATTATTTTTTATTATTATAAAAACACCGTTTAGCTGTGCAACCATCATTGCTGTTAGGTACCGCTTACTTGTCGTGGTTTATCGATGGTTAAGCCTAGCTCTTCTCGAAAGCGTCTTTGCACCATTCTGTTTATTTTCTTCACAAGTAGCTGACCATTTTTCTAAAGAAATATCTAAAGAAATATGCAAGATCATCTTCATGCAACGTATCCAGGCGTGTAGTGTTGATAGTCCGTAATGAAAAGAATATTCATTTTCGGGCTTGGTGCTTACATTTTCTAAATTATTCATTTGACGTGGAGTAGTAATAAATAATTATAAAAAGTATAACCGCACAGCTATTATCATGAGATAGAACCGACTCGTGTGAAAATTGCATAGATAACAGATTTTTTCGTTATTATGACTCTTACCGTGTCGTTCATATCTTTGGAAACCGCAAAAAACCGCAGCTGATTTTCACATATATTCATAAATAAAACCTACACTATAGGAAAACATAAAATCCAAAACTTCGGCAAGCTTCGGCAACAGTGAAAAGCTTCAATGAAATTTGAAAAAAGCACGATATTTTTCTTTTTAATTATTTCATTTTTTTATGATATATACTACACAACAAAATTAAAAACTAATATTTGTTTTCAACTCTATGTGAGCTGAGCTTTTCAGAAATATATAATATTATATAGGTTTTTTTAACAGAATCAATACGAAATATGACTCTGAAAGTAAGGAATTTGTACAGTAAAACTGGGAGAGTGTAGTAGAAGACATATTGTACCCCTCTTTTTATTAATTTATGAGCCTTAATAACATAAAATACCTACTGCATATTGAAGAACGACATTTAAACTATTAAATAAAATTAAAAGTATATCTCGATTAAGGTATTCATAAATATCATTTTTGATATGCCGTTGTTCTACCATTTTCTAAAGTGCAACGGTGCCCCTCTTACTCACACACTCATATCTACAATAAAATAAGCAAGCGCTGTGACACTAAAGATCTTAATACCCACTCGTTTAAAAGTATGACAAAAAGTTGGCTTCTCTCCCTGTCCTAGAACGAGACTGAGGATATAGGGAGTTAATATACAAGCAAGTCATTCACACAAAACCCACACCTTCAACTTACCACCACACACACACCCACACTCACACACACACACTATATATTTTTTCAGAATTATTTTATTTTGTTCAATTTATTTTAATTTTAATAGTTCGCTACCCTTTAATAAACTATTCTGACCATTTTCAAATATCCTGAAATTGAATTTAAGCTAACGCAAACATGTTTCGAATTAAAATTTAAAATAAGGCAACTCAGGCCCCCAAGATACAGGTGCGACCTAGTTTGGGGACCACTGTTTTAATACTATGGTAAATATTCTAGTTACAGTACATACAATATCGTTATTTTCTGAAATTTATTTTTTAACAATGGACCAATAAAACATATTCTTATTCTTAATTTTTATGATAGTTTAGTAATCTTGGGATAGGAAGGTTTCAACTAATATCTGACGACTTTTTCCAACAATTATTGTTTGAATTAACATTATTAAATTTTAATTGAAAAATCGAGGTTATAAAAATTTACCTCAATATTCTCAAATGAAAAACATTTTTAAGTTGACTTAGAATTAGATTGACGGGCTTAAGTATTCAAATAATCCAATCAAAGCACTATAATTCATTAACAATTGAACTTTGAAAATAAACAAATTCGTTTTCTCCGTATTTTCACCCGAGCAGAGATCAGATTATTAATAATGACATGAGAATAATTTCATTTGAATAATGACATGGAAGCATGGAATTAGTAAGTACCTACTATCATGGCAGCATGGAATTAGTAAATACCTACTATCATGGCAGCATGGAATAAGTAGGTACTATACATGGATTAGTATGAACTTTCCTATAATATAAAATGAGCATTCTCTGTTTTCACCAGAGCAGAGCTCGGTCACCTAGGTACTGCTCTGATACCCCTGTAAACTTTCTTGAGTAGGCTCGTTGTGGTAAAAAACAAAAATATTCTGGTCAAGTGCGAGTGCCACCAGTTCGGGGTTCAAAGAAAAAATATATAGATATAGAGATAGATATAAAGATATTGCATAACTGTGTAGATACATCAGTTCTTATTATAAACATAACAAAAATTTGGCTCAACAGTCCGTCCATTTGTTAACAAAAAGGCGCTAATTGGGAATATATCGCAAGGCTGAGACAGCAGTTGGCGCCACTTTGTTTTTTTTTTTTATAATATTGAACTACTTTACGGTAGACTTATAACATTACATTCAAGTAAATAATATTAAAAATATTATGTTTTTACATTAGGTTTAAACTCTGACCTGTAAAAAATCCCACATTCTATAGTTTTTAGTTTTAAGGTGTGCAGAAAATACCATAACTTTTAAATGCCTGAACAGATTTGGATTTATGGGATATCGTTACAATCCTTACATCATCCCAAATTACATAGGCTATTTTTTTTTTCAATTCGAAATGGCGGCAGTACGGCTCCATATTCAAATGTGCAAATAAAATAAAATATTTATTTCTATATAGACATTCAATTGAAGGCCTCGATCAGCACATTCCAAAACTATATAATTTATTGGCATACATTTTACATAGGAAGGGTTTACATGCAACACAGTCATTTCATCCCCACGCCATCCACGCCTAGCCTCGCCTCGCCGTGAGAGTATAAAACCACCTTTAGTGCTTAAATATTAAAGTCACGTAGCATGACACGTTTTAAAATTTAAACAAAACTTGTCACTAAAATGTATAAAATAAAATTAAATAGTTAAAAAATTATTAATTATTTATTTTTATTATTTTTGGCTTTCGCTTTCGTGCGGCCCTCACATAGTAATTTATAATGTGAAGGCCGCGCCTTTAATGGTTTTAATATTAATTGTGTTTGCTGACGCAGCCATTACATCTTCACGTGACAGGGCATGCGGTGCAGGAATGGGATAGAATAGGCCTCCCTTCCGTCTTTGGCTGATAATAAATAATAAATATATCTAATTGAAGTATTGATATCATTTGAAGAAGTATTTTCATTTACTCACTTAAATTGTTACAAAAACATAATAATTAACCAGTTTTCATTCAAAACAATTTGTTCTGAAACTTTAGACTGTTGTTCAACTGACGCTAACCAAATTGTATACTTGTAAACCAAAAATCAAGCACTTGACAAGTATCGTGATTGCAGATGGTAGTTCTGAGTCAACGACGGAGTCAGATGGATATACTGAGTCAACGACGGAGCCGGATGTATATCTTGAGTCAACGTATGAAACTACTGAATACAATGAAGAGAAAGTTGTGAAGAGCTATAAACAAGATCAAAACAGTAAGTTTACCAAACGTATTATATTACTAGTAACTCGTGGGTACTGCCTCGTTGGTCTAGAAGACGCCGCAAGTGCGAGTGATGAGCATGTGGTCCTGGGTTCGGACCCCTCGCCCCATCTGCTTACGTTTAACACTGTTATTTGAAAATATAGTTAATTATTTTTAAAAGAGTAACCGTGGACTTGTCGTCTCTTCTTCATAGAAAACGACCAATTGGAACCGTGCACCTAGCTTCTGACGTTTCATAAGTGCTCATCTAGTTTTATGTGAAATAAAATATTTTGAATTTGAATTCGAAAAGATCCATTAAAAAAATGATAAACTCCTTTGAAGAGAAGTAATATAAGCGTACTTCAAAATAAATAAATATTGGAGAGTGGATCATCATTGATTACGTATGTATGTATTATGATATCCAACATTCTTTTTTAACATAGGTGGAAGTTCGATGAGCCGAACGATAATAACGGGGATGAGGATTGTGTGGAAAAGGACAATGCAGGCAAAATGCATGATTGCAAATGCTCCAAGAAGTTTTCCTTTATTAGCAAGAAGAGCCCCTTGTAACCCCTTGTAAGTAAATAAGCTTTAACTTTTTTCTTTTCGTAGGTGAACCGACAAATGAAGAGTTTCTACGGAATGGTTACACTTACTTAAAAGCAGTTAATCATTTCTATAAGATACACGTGAGAAATAATACATGCTCTCTAAGCATGCATTATTTAGAGGCATGGCAAGTGTGTGTTAAAGAAGGAGCCAGTTTGTTCTACGCAGAAAATGAAGACGAACAAAACGCCGTGATGTCGTTTCTAAACAAAACCCAACCTGACATCAAGTGGGTGTTTCTGGGAATCTCAGACTTAATGTTTGAAGGAGTATTTCAGACTATTGACGGTGCGTACACTATGAATTAACTTAGAATTTTGTTCCATTATTACCACAAGCCACAAACCTTGCCACTTCATCAACTTCGACTCGTTTCATCTAAAATATCATTACAAAATTACTTGTTAGTTTAGTCCTTCGTTAGTTTCTTCTTCTTCTATCCTACATTCAAACCTTTTTATTTACATTCCCATTTTAAGTGCAATTAGAATGTGCGCAAGCAAGCCTCTTATATACGTTTCATATTTTTAGGTAAATCAGTGTCTGAGGTGTACAACAACTGGAAGACAGATGAGCCGAACAATGCTAGAGGTGGTGAGGACTGTTTCAAACAGGACAAGACAGGCAAGATGAATGATTGCAACTGTTCAGTAGAGTTTTCCTTCATTTGCAAGAAGACCCTGACACTAAACTGGTACAATATTTACAATGCAGGTAGGTTTAATGGGGCTTTCTACTGGTAAATTTTCTCGGTACGTGGCATATATTATAATTGCAGCTAACATTATGAAAGTAAAAGTGACAATGTGTGTGAAAAGATATTCTATTTTAGATATAATACTTGTAAAAATATTGATCACATAAAACATATTTTGTAATGTCAATATCAGTTATGCGGTTTTGCGACTTGGCAACATTTGTACATTGTCATACTGACACTGTCTGTCGCTCACCCATAAGTAGCTTGGAGGGTCGCTGATACGACTAATGTGAAGAAACTTAACTCTCTTATAGTTACCGCTTCGATTTTGTTCCATTGAGTCACACCAACTACTTAATTACAGACTACCTGCAGTAATGTCTCTCCTACTCCCTTAATCTATCCGAAGGTTGTCTTTAAAAGATCGCCTTTAAGCGATAAGACCACCCCTTGTAAAATGTCTACAAGTATTTCTGAAATATATATGATGTTCATAATGAAGAGTATTTTATCTATCGATCTTAGCAGCTATAACACTCCTTTAATCGTCCTGCCTAGGTAGGTACGACGATGAAAACAGTGTACCGTGTAGCGTACCTAGTTAGGTATGGTGATGAAAACAGTGTACCGTGTACCGTACCTAGGTAGGTACGACGATGAAAAGAGTGTACCGTACCTAGGTAGGTACCACTATGAAAGGAGTGTACCGTACCTAGGTAGAGACGGTAGGCCGCACCAGTGCACAATATGAAAAATGCCTCAAAAAAGGGATATCACTTTTACATTCTATTAATCAAAAGTATGAACTATTTTGAATGCGAGAGTGGAACTCTCGGATCTTAAATATACTTTAAAATATAGTTATAATGTTTATTGGAATATTTGGGTTTTTCAGAAAAACGCCAAAATAAACGATGTGATGAAAATATTTTAAAATTTGTTTTTGAAATTTATTGACATTATAGACAAGGTATTGCAAAGGCGAAACAGAAAAGATATCGCTATGATAGAAAAATAAATATGCCTGATTTTATCATTTTTATTTTTTCACTCGGACGTCTTTTGTAAGTAGCACCTAAAATTTATCTTAAAATATTTTGTAGAACTGTAGTATTAACAATAAAAAATATCTGTCAGGAAGTCGAAAATATGATGATATAGAATCATGCTCCTTATTTTATTTAGGTAATCAATTTTTTTCTGTGATAATAGGGTTAAGTATATATCACTTTCAGCACACAAAAATGAAACTAATAATTTTTGTTGAGACAGTTAATTTTCTATTAAAAAGCTAAATGTTTTTGCTTTCAAATGTTTGATTAGTGATAAAACCCTAACAAAAAATACATCTCAACTCGAGCAATCCGAATTCCTTCGCGTTAAGCATTTGATATTTTACAGGCAGGTTAATTTAACACGAAACAATAATGTTTGTGAAAATACGTAGTAATTGGACAGTTTCATTCAAATTATGTCTCGAAACTTTAAACTGTTGTTCAACTGACGCTGACCAAATTGTAGCCATACCAAGAATAAGCACCTGACTAGTTTCGTGATTGCAGGTGATTATACTAAGTCCATCGAAACCACCATTACCGCCGATACGGAGTCGGATGTTGCTACTCAGTCAACGTATGGAGGTACTGCTGAATACAAAAAAGAGTCAGATGGAAGCTATTATATTATTATACCGAGTCAAAAGAGTAAGTTTACTAATCCTATTATATTACTAGTAGCTACTGGGGCCTCGTTGGTCTAGAAGACGCCGCAAGTGCGAGTGATGAGCAGGTTGCTCCTGGGTTGGATCCCCTGCCCCATCTGCTTACGTCCTACTGTCCGTAAAGCTGGTCCTACTCCACAACCACAAGAGCGCGTAAACTAATTGATTAGTTTTTGAAAATATCATTCGGCCTGCTGAAGATTGTAAGACTATCTTTTGAATTGTATAAATTAAATTTCTTATAGTATATTATTGCAAAAATACGTTCAACGAAGTGCGAGTGATCATAGTTTTGACTGGAGCGTACCTGGGAAACTTTTGGTTACAGAGGTAGGTATTGAAGGGCAATTTCAAATTATTTGAAGCGAAAACTTATTCAGGCGCGAGTTAGGTTTCGGCGGTCGGGATTTTAGTTAAAAAAATATTTATTTATTACAATATTAATTTATTATAAAATACAGGATATTAAGCCGATGGCTGATACAAGACTGAATATAATGCAAAGAAAATAATTCTATTGAATTTCCGGTAAATGCATAGTTGCAATACGACGCATGCTGACGGTGGCTGCATGCTCAGCGTAAACGCGTGTTACGATGAGTTAACTCCTCCCTCCATAAGATAGAAGCAACTCTTGCTTCTGGCGGCGTCCGCGCTGCTCTTGGTGTCTTCCGGGATGTTCTTAGTTTTCCATTGATACAGCTTCCAGGATGCTGCTGCGATCAGTAGGATATATAGTATGATTGTGTTCCAGCTCGGTGTAGCTGCTATGATTGTCCAATTGTCTTCTTCTGGTATGGATATGTCGCCTGCCTTATTGATCAGTTCATGGATGCTGTCTAGTGAGACGTCTTCTAATTGGAGTTCGTATTGTATTGATTGTTCTGGGACTTGATGCTGCTCGGGTAACGGTATGACCTCGTTGATGACGACCGTGTCAGTGTGAGATCGCAGTGTCCTGTTCATGATGTTCATCTGGCAGTCTTCTGTTAGTGTAACGAGATGAATTCCAGATAGCTTCTTGTAGTCTGTCTTGGTGCTACATTGTGTTTTGATGACTTCGTCTTCTCTGAGTACTAGTAGCCAGTGGTTATCTCCGATCTTCTGAACTTTTCCTCTTCTTAAGTTCATCTTAGCGTGAGTGCAGTTAGCTGGGCGATGCTGAATGAGTGATAGTATGCAGTCATCTGTGTCTTCGATTCTTCTGGTGTCGAGGAGCTTGCAGAGCTGGGTGTTGTCGGTCAGTGGCTGACAGTCTTCTTCCAAGTAAGCGTACTCATCGTTACCAAGTGCTAGGTATTTGGATTTAGGGATGATAGTAAGGTTATTTTTATTTGGGACTGAATAAAGGTGGATAAGGTCATATGTTTTTGGGGTAATTGAGGGAATTTCGAGAATAAAATTAACCGAGTGTTCTGTACTGTAAGCTTTAACTTTAATTGACTTCTCTATCCTGTATATGTTACTAGCACTAATACTTGCTACTGGTTTAAACAAAAGCGTATTTTCTAAGTTTCTTAGCTCTTTTATTAGATTCTGAGGGCTTATAATACTAGGATGCATGGTGCCCATCTGCGCAAAAGTCATAGCATCTTCTAATAACATTAATCTATCTAAAATTATCTGTAAACTAAAATCTATCTGTACGTAAATATCTAAGAAATGTAACTGGTTAGATAAGTCGTTGGAATTATTAGTAATATTTTGTAATAAACTAGCCAAATGTTTCTGATTATTATTTAATTTTGTCAATTGTTTACTGAATTCATCTATTGTATTATGTGCTAATATTAAAGATTTTCTTTGTGAATCCTGAACATTTTTAACTCCGTTTTTAATATTTAAAATTTCCTGTTCGAACTTAGCTGCATCTGCATGGTCTAAGTTACCAGTGATAGACTTAACGACAGTACCTAATCCATCTATAAGACCGCGTCGCTTTCTAACTTGCGGCTTTAAAAACATAAACTTATTACTTATAATACTAAGGCTATATTCTATTTGATTCCTATATGTTTTATGTAACTCTCCAGATGCTGTATTCTCAGCGTTTTTCGTGCTTGCATATAAGGACATTAATAGGATAGATGTAAAGTGCAGATTGGTAATGTTGTAAACGCAAGCAAGGCTAAAGTAGTTGTCTTGTTTAAAGAGTTGACCTTGTTTAAGGAGGAGGATCCCATTGTCGTTATCTACATGGGTAATGGTTACGGTTGCTGTTGTGTTGAGCACGATGGCTCCTGCGATGAAGGTCCTGCAACAAGATGAGGCCTCCGTAGTAGCTTGAAGTGAACTCTAATGGACTTAGAATTTGGATGATTACCTATTATTTCGGCCACGTTATTTGGGTGAAGGTGTATAATCTTGTATGGTCCTTTGAAGACTGGCTTGGTTTTGTCACTGCGTGCTGACTTTGCTACCTGTTTATAGACAGTTTCACCTACCTTGAATTTAATTTCTTCTGCTTCTTGGTTACGTTTCGCAATCACCTGTTCCTTGTTTTTGGACATGTGTGCAGCGATGCACTCTTGAACGGCCTCTGCATTGGCGCGATGTTTAATAACATAGTTCTGGTAAAATTCTTTTGGGTAGTACAACTCTAATGGGTTTCTGGATGCTGTGTGTCCGAATAATAACTCATGGGGTGTATAATCTGTTGCCGAATGGATAGCGTTGTTGTATGCTATTATAGAGTACTTCATGATTAGCTGTATAGGGTCATCTTTGTTGGTCATTCTTTGTATCCTAATCATTTCAGCTAGGGTAGAGTGCAAACGTTCAATCGGGGAGTTAGAATTAGGATTATAGGGCGTTGTAAAGTGTATATGGATGTTATGTAGTGCGCATATTTCTTTAATAACGTCGTTGTCGAATTTGGTATCTGAATCTGTGGTTATTTTATCCGGTAAACCTAACACTGAGAAAACGTTTAGCAATGCTTCAGCTATATGAACACTGCTGCATGCTGTTAGTTGGACCGCTTGGGCGTATTTAGAGAAGTTATCAATGACTGTAAGGAACGTTGCGCCTCCAGTTGAATATAGGTCCATAAATATGTGTTCCATCGGTTTGCGAGGTGTATCGGTTATAGCTAAAGGTGGTTTAAGAGGGTTGCGTTCGTATTTAGATTTTAAACAAGTGTCGCATTGATTAACGAAGCTTTGAATGGTAAGGAGCATGTTTGGCCAGTGATAATTTCTGTGCAATTGCTTGTACGTCTCCTGAATACCACGATGAACAGTCTTACCTTCGTGATATTTCTTAATCAACTCTTGTTGTTCGGGTTTGTTTTCTACTAGGGTTACGCGTGTTGTACATTTAAGTAGCTTAGGACCTCTTTCATTAAATATTGTTGTGTAAACTCTAGAAAAGGCATGGTATAGTTCTTCATTATAAAAGTAACAATGAAATACACGATCAGCGATGGTATGTTCTTTAAGGAATCTAATTATCTCTGACTCTGTGTTATTTACTGGGATAAAAACATCTTTTATAACTACTTTTGAATTAGTGGATCTGTTATCTGCTCTATACGTAGACCCGGGCGTTGACCTAACATGGAACTGTTTTAACTGCCTATCGATAGCGTCTGCAATTATGGGTATGCCTCTAGTTTCGTTGTCAGGCTGTGTATGTCTCGTTGACACTAATTCAGGTTCAGCTGATACTATACTCATACTATCTGTACCTATATGAGATTCGGGGATGCTTGGGTTTTGTGATTGTATAATATTTTCGTCGGGTGCTACTGTGTTTATTTGATTTTCAGCTTCCCTACGTGCGTTCTCGAATATTCTATTGATTATCTCATCATCCTCATTGTCATCTAAATTAACAGCTAGAGAATCTACACTGCCATGGAAGATTTTAACACGTGATAGAGCGTCTGCATTAGTATTTTGACGACCCTTCTTGTACACAACCTTATAATCATATTCCGAGAGTTTTAAACGCCATCTAGTCAATTTAGAGTTAGGATCTTTTAATGACATTAGCCAGGTGAGAGGCCTGTGGTCCGTGTAGATGATAAACTTTCTACCGTAAAGATAGGGTCTGAAGTATTTAATTGCCCACACTATGGCAAGTAACTCCTTTTCTATTGTAGAGTAACGAGATTCGGTGTCTGATAGTGTTCGGGACGCAAATGCTACTGGTTTATCAGATCCTACTATTCCTTGGGATAATACCGCACCTAATGCTACATCTGAAGCATCGGTGGTGAGTATGAAGGGCTCATTGAAATTCGGATACTGTAGTATTGGGGCGTTAGTTAAAATTTGTTTACACTTATTGAAAGCTTCTAAGAAATCCGGGGAGTGTATGACTTTACTGTTTTTCTTAAGGCAAAGGGTCATTGGTTTTGTAAGTCTGGCGAAATCTTTTATGATTTTTCGGTAATATCCGACTAAACCTAAGAAAGCTTTTATTTCCTTTTGAGACTTAGGTAGGGGGAAGTTAAGTACGGCTTTTATCTTGTCTTTGTTTGGTTTTAAACCTTCATCAGTTAGTTCGTGTCCTAGGAAGTTAACCTGTTTTTGTAGGAACTGTGATTTGTCTAACTGGATCTTTAGATTATGTGTTTTGAATCGATCGAATACTTGTTTTAATTTTTCCATGTGTTGCTGCAATGATGTAGATATTATTATTACATCATCTAAGTAGGTGTATACATTATCTATGCCTCTTAATATATGATCCATTAGTCTTTGAAATGTACTTGGTGCGTTTTTAAGTCCGAAAGGCATTCTAAGAAACTCATAATGTCCTCGTTCAGTGGTAAATGCGGTTTTTTCAACATCATTAGGGTGCATCTCCACTTGGTGGAAACCACTAGCAAGGTCTAGTGTTGTGAAGTATTGCGCTCGTCCTAATCTATCTAGTATGTCGTGTATGTTTGGTAAGGGGTATTTATCTTCAACGATACGATCGTTCAGTCGTCTGTAATCAATTACAAGTCTCCATTTCACTTTGCCTGCGGAATCGGGCTTTTTGGGTACGATATGCACGGGGCATGACCAAGGAGATATGCTCTCTCGCACGATACCTTGCTGAAGGAGTTTATCTACTTGTTTACAAATTTCTTCGCGTTGTTGAGGAGCTTGTCTGTAACTACGTACAAAAACTGGTGTATTATCGCTTAATCTGAGCTCATGTTTAACAGCGTGTGTAAAAGTGAGTGGTATATCTTCTGCATAGAACAAGTCTCTATACTGATAACATAACCGGGTTATTTCGCGCCTTTCTTCCTCGTTCAAATGGTCTGTACGGATTTTCTGAAGGTTTTCATTTAGTATTTGATCAATATTAGTTTTAGCCTGTATGGTATTAATATTATGATTATTACTTTTGTTGACGTTGAAAAATTTCTCTAATTCAATTGGCGGGTTAAACGGGATACATTTCTTTTGATCGCTATGGTTAATTACCGATGTTTTAAAAGAACCGTTTGTGACGTTAACTATAGCTGCTGGGGACGTTAAACCATCTGACCAGATGAAATCGTCGTGAAGGTATTGTCCATCTAAGTAGTTGGTACTTACTTTGACTATCTTTTCGCATCTAGGTTCGATACTTATCTTTTGGGGTGGAGAACTAAAGTGTATTGGTATTTCCGCTGTAGATGTACGTAAAACATTATTATTTAAATCAATGTTACTCTTTAGTTTTTGCAGAAGGTCAATTCCGATAAGACCTTTATATTTAGGGTCAAAGTCGAATATTAAGAATTTATGTGTTATATCGCTATTAAACGCGGGAGGTAAGGGAAGGTAAACTACCTTGTCGTGAACTGATGAACTGTGTGCCGTATTAATTTGAAAGGGTTCTGTTTCTACGCAGTACTCGAATATAGTGCCTGCAACTACGTCAGTTGCTATAGTTGAATGACTGGCACCTGTATCTAATAGAAACTTACCGTCGAACTCTGGTAGTATTATGTACGGTAAATATTTTTTGGTCTGGAAATTTATTGAAACTAGGTCTGGTTGTCTCGGTTGGTGTCCAGGGTAAAATCCTGGTCACCGCCTACCTGTTGTTTGTCCGTGGTTGCATTCGGCTCGACCGATATGCCGTTATCGTCGATGACGTTGTTATATAGCCCCATATCACAGGATCCTGGTTGATCTTGAGCGGCCATCTGAATCGGTATGTAGAACAACTGCTGAGCGAACTGTGGGTTTTCTGGCTTACCTGCCGTACGCATTGTGACGTCCGATGATACTGGTGTGGGAACCGGTGGTTTTGGAATGTTAGGTTGATTCCTAAAGTTATTTGAACCATTTGGTCTAAAGTTACCTGATGGTTTATTCTTCCAGGGCAATACGGATTGTACCCATTGTTGACGCTGTTCGGGAGTCATATTATTTTGTTGAGGTACAAAGTTTTGTGGAGGAATAATAAAGCCAGGTACAAATGGGTTTACTGTATTACGGATGACATTATTATTGCCTGGTGGTTTAGATAACTCCTTTGGCTTTGCTTGTGACGTTGAAGGACTATTATTAATGTAATTAGCTCTATTATATGAAAGCCTAGCTTCTTCTTGTCTAGCCGCGATGATAGCTGCTTCGAAGTTGTCTGGTTTGGCGATTCGAACGCCCAACGAGACGTGGAAGTCTAACTGGTTTATATACTGCTCAATAACCATCTTTTCGTAATACGATTTATTACCATGCTCTCCTACGGAATACAGAGTATCCAACAGCTCACGGAGGCGTTTGCCAAAGCTTTCAGCGTCTTCTGCCTTAGACTTTCGTACTCGCGTTAGCTCCTGCATTACTTGTATTTCATTTCGTGGTTCGCCAAGGCGCCTAGTTAACGCGTTCTTAATTGATAGCCAGGAGTCCAAGTAGTCTTCGTACGCTATTGCGTCTACGGCTGGACCACTGAGCCTACTTTTAATTAAACAGATGAATGCTGGATGCGAGCGATCTGCCTCAGAGGTTAACTGTAATAGGTTTTCTACTTCCCTAATATAATAATTAAGTAATTTAGGATTGCCATCATATCTTGGCATTAGATCCGCGATTAGTTTGTATGGTTTATAGTTGGCATCATAATCCCTGAGCGACATTGTTTTTCTGAAGCTTGCCTGCCTAGTGGCGCTTAACGTAAAACAATAGAGGTGTCAAATTAAACACTTGGAATTTACTCGTGGGATACTTAACGCTACTTATTATAATTTTGTTGTTGCCTACTGCGATTTTAGCTTATAGACAGACACACATAGATTAATAAAAATACACAAATTAGAATAAGGCAGGAAATCGAGCAAGGACACTTGGTAAATAAGAGCACTTACCAAAGCTGCCACTGCATCTCCTGTCGAGTCTAGTCTCAGTCGACGCAGCTTCCTCCAATTCTCCGGAGATTTATCCCGATGACCGTATAGGTGTCCGACCGCGCGATAGGTTCTTTGTAGATCACGAAAGAACGATTTGAGAACCGTCGCTCATAAGATGAAGAGTTGGATTCGATCTTAGAACGTCGCGATCCTACCGACTGCGCCAGTTAGGTTTCGGCGGTCGGGATTTTAGTTAAAAAAATATTTATTTATTACAATATTAATTTAATTATAAAATACAGGATATTAAGCCGATGGCTGATACAAGACTGAATATAATGCAAAGAAAATAATTCTATTGAATTTCCGGTAAATGCATAGTTGCAATACGACGCATGCTGACGGTGGCTGCATGCTCAGCGTAAACGCGTGTTACGATGAGTTAACTCGCGTTGAGCGATTTTTGGGAGCACGGTATTTTTCGTTTTAATTATTTCATTTTTTATGATATGATATCTACACAACAAAATTAAAAACTAATATTTGTTTTCAACTCTATGTGAGCTGAGCTTTTCAGAAATATATAAAAGTATATAGGTATTTTTAACAGAATCAATACGAAATATGACTCTGAAAGTAAGGAATTTGTACAGTAAAACTGGGAGAGTGTAGTAGAAGACATATTGTACCCCTCTTTTTATTAATTTATGAGCCTTAATAACATAAAATACCTACTGCATATTGAAGAATGACATTTAAACTATTAAATAAAATTAAAAGTATATCTCGTTTAAGGTATTCATAAATATCATTTTTGATATGCCGTTGTTCTACCATTTTCCAAAATGCAACGGTGCCCCTCTTACTCACACACTCATATCTACAATAAAATAAGCAAGCGCTGTGACACTAAAGATCTTAACACCCACTCGTTTAAAAGTATGACAAAAAGTTGGCTTCTCTCCCTGTCATACAACGACACTGAGGATGTAGTGAGTTAATATACAAGCAAGTCATTCACACAAAGCCCACAGCTTCAACTAACCACCACACACACACCCACACTCACACACACACACTATATTTTTTTTTAAATTATTTTATTTTGTTCAATTTATTTTTATTTTGATAGTTCGCTACCCTGATTTAATTAACTGTTCTGTCCATTTTCAAACATCCTGAAATTAAATTTAAGTTAACACAAACATGTTTCGAATTAAAATTTAAGATAACGCAACTCAGGCCCCCAACATACAGGTGCGGCCTAGTTTGGGGACCACTGTTTTAATACTTTGGTAAATATTCTAGTTACAGTAAGCATACAATATCATTATTGTCTGACAGTTTGAGTAATTTATGCGGCCTACCCAAATGTCCTTTCTTTGGTATTGTTCGTCGAATCGTTGAGCTCCTTAATTCTGAGTTGAGCTGCACGATAACTGACAAATGCCTGCACTGACTGGACAGGCCCTCTCAATCTATGTGATGCTTTCCTCAAAAGACCACTTCAGACACCAATCTACATGGTCTTCACATGATCTGACCAAGATTATGTCTGGACTTTAAAAGAGACTGTGACGTCTGAGTTTGTTTCGGCCTTTCTTCTCAGAGTAGTCAGATAGGAAACGCCGAACTCATTTAGTTTTTAAAAATATGATTGACGTGTAAAAGTGTTTGTACAAACCTATTTACAGAAATAAAATCATTTATCATTTATCATTATTTTCTGAAATTTATTTTGTAACAATGGACCAATAAAAAATATTCTTAAGGCTCTTTCAAACAGGCGCGACACGCGACACAAAGACACCGCTCGTCGCGCGACGAGCGGTGTCTTTGTGTCGCGTCGCGTGTCGCGCCTGTTTGAAAGAGCCTTTATTCTAAATTTTTATGATAGTTTAGTAATCTAGTGATAGGAAGGTTTCAACTTTATATCTGACGACTTTTTCTAACAATTATTGTTTGAATAAGATTATTAAATTAATATTAAAAATTGAGGTTATAAAAATTTACCTCAATATTCTCAAATGAAAAACATTTTTAAGGTGAATTAGATTGACGGGCTTAAGTATTCAAATAATCCAATCAAAGCACTATAATTCATTAACAATTGAACTTTGAAAATAAACAAATTCGTTTTCTCCGTATTTTCACCCGAGCAGAGATCAGATTATTAATAATGACATGAGAATAATTTCATTCGAATAATGACATGGCAGCATGGAATTAGTAAGTACCTACTATCATGGCAGCATGGAATTAGTAAGTACCTATTATCATGGGAGCATGGAATTAGTAAATACCTACTATCATGGCAGCATGGAATAAGTAGGTACTATACATGGATTAGTATGAACTTTCCTATAATATTAAATGAGCATTCTCTATTTTCACCAGAGCAGAGCTCGGTCACCCAGGTACTGCTCTGATACCCCTGTAAACTTCCTTGAGTAGGCTCGTTGTGGTAAAAAACAAAAATATTCTGGTCAAGTGCGAGTGCCACCAGTTCGGGGTTCAAAGAAAAAATATATAGATATAAAGATATTGCATAACTGTGTAGATACATCAGTTCTTATTATAAACATAACAAAAATTTGGCTCAACAGTCCGTCCATTTGTTAACAAAATGGCGCTAATTGGGAATATATCGCAAGGCTGAGACAGCAGTTGGCGCCACTTTGTTTTTTTTTTTATAATATTGAACTACTTTACGGTAGACTTATAACATTTCATTCAAGTAAATAATATTAAAAATATTGTGTTTTTACATTAGGTCTAAACTCTGACCTGTAAAAAATCTTACATTCTTATATTTTTTAGTTTTAAGGTGTGCGGAAAATACCATAACTTTTAAATGCCTGAACAGATTTGGATTTATGGGACATCGTTAGAATCCTTACATCATCCCAAATTACATAGGCAATTTTTTTTTAAAATTCGAAATGGCGGCACTGCGGCTCCATATTCAAATATGCAAATAAAATAATTTATTTATTTCAATATAGACATTCAATTGAAGGCCTCGATCAGCACATTCCAAAACTATATAATTTATTGGCATACATTTTACATAGGAAGGGTTTACATGCAAAACAATCATTTCATCCCCACGCCATCCACGCCTAGCCTCGCCTCGCCGTGACAGTATAAAACCATCTTTAGTGCTTAAATATTAAAGACACCTAGCATGACACGTTTTAAAATTTAAACAAAACTTGTCACTATAATGTATAAAATAAAATTAAATAGTTAAAAAAAATATTAATTATTTATTTTTATTATTTTTGGCTTTCGCTTTCGTGTGGCCTTCACATAGTAATTTATAATGTGAAGGCCGCGCCTTTAATGGTTTTAATATTAATTGTGTGTTTGCTGACGCAGCCATTAGATCTTCACGTGACAGGGCATGCAGTGCAGGAATGGGATGGAATAGGCCGCCCTTCTGTCCTTGGCTGAAAAGAATTATATCTAATTGAATTATTGATATCATTTGAAGAAGTATTTTCATTTACTCACTTAAATTGTGACAAAAACATAATAATTAACCAGTTTTCATTCAAAACAATTTGTTCTGAAACTTTAGACTGTTGTTCAACTGACGCTAACCAAATTGTATACTTGTAAACCAAAAATCAAGCACTTGACAAGTATCGTGATTGCAGATGATAGTTCTGAGTCAACGACGGAGTCAGATGGATATACTGAATCAACGACGGAGTTAGATGGATATACTGAGTCAACGACGGAGTCAGATGGATATACTGAGTCAACGACGGAGTCAGATGGATATACTGAGTCAACGATGGAGTCAGATGGATATACTGAGTCAACGTATGGTACTACTGAATACAACGAAGAGAAAGTTGTGAAGAGTAATATACAAGATCAAAACAGTAAGTTTACCAAACGTATTATATTACTAGTAAATCGTGGGTACTGCTTCGATGGTCTAGGAGAAGCCGCAAATGCGAGTGATGAGCATGTGATCCTGCGTCCGATCCCCTCACCCCATCTGCTTACGTTTAACACTGTTATTTGAAAATATAGTTAATTATTTTTCAAAGAGTAACCGTGGACTTTCTTGTCGGCTCGTCTCCATAGAAAACGACCAATTAGAACCGTGCACCTAGCTTCTGATGTTTCATAAGTGCTCATGTAGTTTTATGTGAAATAAAATATTTTGAATTTGAATTCGAAAAGATCCATTTAAAAAATAATAAACTCCTTTCCACTGCAAGAGAAGTAATATAAGCGTACTTCAAAATAAATAAATATTGGAGAGTGGATTATCATTCATTACTTCTAATTCTAAGCCTCTTTTAAACTTATCAATTTTTCGCAATGTATGATATCCAACATTCTTTTTTAACATAAGCGGAAGTTCGATGAGCCGAACGATAATAACGGGGATGAGGACTGTGTGGAAAAGGACAATGCAGGCAAGATGAATGATTGCAAATGCTCCAAGAAGTTTTCCTTTATTAGCAAGAAGAGCCCCTTGTAACCCCTTGTAAGTAAATAAGCTTTAACTTTTTTCTTTTCGTAGATGAACCGACAAATGAAGAGTTTCTCCGGAATGGTTACACTCACTTAAAAGCAGTTAATCATTTCTATAAGATACACGTGACACATAAAACATGGTTAGAGGCAAGGCAAGTGTGTGCTGAAGAAGGAGCCAGTTTGTTCTACGCAGAAAATGAAGACGAACAAAACGCCGTGATGTCGTTTCTAAACAAAACCCAGCCTGACATCGAGTGGGTATTTCTGGGAATCTCAGACTTAATGTCTGAAGGAGTATTTCAGACTATTGACGGTGCGTACAATATGAATTAACTTAGAATTTTGTTCCATTATTACCACAAGCCACAAACCTTGCCACTTCATCAACTTCGATTCGTTCCACCTAAAATATCATTACAAAATTACTTGTTAGTTTAGTCCTTCGTTAGTTTCTTCTTCTTCTATCCTACATTCAAACTTTTTACATTCACATTTTAAGTGCAATTAGAATGTGCGCATACAAGCCTCTTATATACGTTTCATATTTTTAGGTAAGTCTGTGTCTGAGGTGTACAACAACTGGAAGACAGATGAGCCGAACAATGCTAACGGTGGTGAGGACTGTGTGGAACAGGACAAGACAGGCAAGATGAATGATTGCAACTGTTTAGTAGAGTTTTCCTTCATTTGCAAGAAGACCCTGGCACTAAACTGGTACAATATTTACAATGCAGGTAGGTTTAATGGGGCTTTCTACTGGTAAATTCTCTCGGTACGTGGCATATAATTGCAGCTGACATTATGAAACTAAAAATGACAATGTGTGTAAAAAGATATTATATATTAGATATAACACTTGTAAAAATATTGTTCACATAAAATATATTTTGTAATGTCAATATCAGTTATGCGGTTTTGCGACTTGGCAACATTTGTACATTGTCATACTGACACTGTCTGTCGCTCACCCATAAGTAGCTTGGAGGGTCGCTGATACGACTAATGTGAAGAAACTTAACTCTCTTATAGTTACCGCTTCGATTTTGTTCCATTGAGTCACACCAACTACTTAATTACAGACTACCTGCAGTAATGTCTCTCCTACTCCCTTAATCTATCCGAAGGTTGTCTTTAAAAGATCGCCTTTAAGCGATAAGACCACCCCTTGTAAAATGTCTACAAGTATTTCTGAAATATATATGATGTTCATAATGAAGAGTATTTTATCTATCGATCTTAGCAGCTATAACACTCCTTTAATCGTCCTGCCTAGGTAGGTACGACGATGAAAACAGTGTACCGTGTACCGTACCTAGGTAGAGACGGTAGGCCGCACCAGTCCACAATATGAAAAATGCCTCAAAAAGGGATATCACTTTTGCATTCTATTAATCAAAAGTATGAACTATTTTGAATGCGAGAGTGGAACTCTCGGATCTTAAAAATACTTTAAAATATAGTTATAATGTTTATTGGAATATTTGGGTTTTTCAGAAAAACGCCAAAATAAACGTATGATGAAAATATTTTAAAATTTGTTTTTGAAATTTATTGACATTATAGACAAGGTATTGCAAAGGCGAAACAGAAAAGATGTCGCTATGATAGAAAAATAAATATGCCTGATTTTATCATTTTAATTTTTTCACTCGGACGTCTTTTGTAAGTCGCACCTAAAATTTATCTTAAAATATTTTTTAGAACTGTACTATTAACAATAAAAAATATCTGTCAGGAAGTCGAAGATATGATGATATAGAATCATGCTCTTTATTTTATTTAGGTAATCATTTTTTTTTTTCTGTGATAATAGGGTTAAGTATATCACTTTCAGCACACAAAAATGAAACTAATAATTTTTGTTGAGACAGTTAATTTTCTATTAAAAAGCTAAATGTTTTTGCTTTCAAATGTTTGATTAGTGATAAAACCCTAACAAAAAATACATCTCAACTCGAGCAATCCGAATTCTTTCGCGTTAAGCATTTGATATTTTACAGGCAGGTTAATTTAACACCAAACAATAATGTTTGTGAAAATACGTAATAATTGGACAGTTTCATTCAAATTATGTCTCGAAACTTTAAACTGTTGGTCAACTGACGCTGACCAAATTGTAGCCATACCAAGAATAAGCACCTGACTAGTTTCGTGATTGCAGGTGATTATACTAAGTCCATCGAAACCACCATTACCGCCGATACGGAGTCGGATGTTGCTACTCAGTCAACGTATTGAGGTACTGCTGAATACAAAAAAGAGTCAGATGGAAGCTATTATATTATTATACCGAGTCAAAAGAGTAAGTTTACTAATCCTATTATATTACTAGTAGCTTCTGGGGCCTCGTTGGTCTAGGAGACGCCGCAAGTGCGAGTGATGAGCAGGTGCTCCTGGGTTGGATCCCCTGCCCCATCTGCTTACGTCCTACTGTCCGTAAAGCTGGTCCTACTCCACAACCACAAGAGCGCGTAAACTAATTGATTAGTATTTGAAAATATCGTTCGGCCTGCTGATGATTGTAAGACTATCTTTTGAATTGTATAAATTAAATTTCTTATAGTATATTATTGCAAAAATACGTTCAACGAAGTGCGAGTGATCATAGTTTTGACTGGAGCGTACCTGGGAAACTTTTGGTTACAGAGGTAGGTATTGAAGGGCAATTTCAAATTATTTGAAGCGAAAACTTATTCAGGCGCGTTGAGCGATTTTTGGTAGCACGATATTTTTCTTTTTAATTATTTCATTTTTTTATGATATGATATCTACACAACAAAATTAAAAACTAATATTTGTTTTCAACTCTATGTGAGCTGAGCTTTTCAGAAATATATAAAAGTATATAGGTATTTTTAACAGAATCAATACGAAATATGACTCTGAAAGTAAGGAATTTGTACAGTAAAACTGGGAGAGTGTAGTAGAAGACATATTGTACCCCTCTTTTTATTAATTTATGAGCCTTAATAACATAAAATACCTACTGCATATTGAAGAACGACATTTAAACTATTAAATAAAATTAAAAGTATATCTCGATTAAGGTATTCATAAATATCATTTTTGATATGCCGTTGTTCTACCATTTTCCAAAGTGCAACGGTGCCCCTCTTACTCACACACTCATATCTACAATAAAATAAGCAAGCGCTGTGATACTAAAGATCTTAACACCCACTCGTTTAAAAGTATGACAAAAAGTTGGCTTCTCTCCCTGTCATACAACGACACTGAGGATATAGTGAGTTAATATACAAGCAAGTCATTCACACAAAGCCCACAGCTTCAACTAACCACCACACACACACCCACACTCAAACACACACACTATATATATTTTTTTAATTATTTTATTTTGTTCAATTTATTTTTATTTTGATAGTTCGCTACCCTGATTTAATTAACTGTTCTGTCCATTTTCAAACATCCTGAAATTAAATTTAAGTTAACACAAACATGTTTCGAATTAAAATTTAAGATAACGCAACTCAGGCCCCCAACATACAGGTGCGGCCTAGTTTGGGGACCACTGTTTTAATACTTTGGTAAATATTCTAGTTACAGTAAGCATACAATATCATTATTGTCTGACAGTTTGAGTAATTTATGCGGCCTACCCAAATGTCCTTTCTTTGGTATTGTTCGTCGAATCGTTGAGCTCCTTAATTCTGAGTTGAGCTGCACGATAACTGACAAATGCGTGCACTGACTGGACAGGCCCTCTCAATCTATGTGATGCTTTCCTCAAAAGACCACTTCAGACACCAATCTACATGGTCTTCACATGATCTGACCAAGATTATGTCTGGACTTTAAAAGAGACTGTGACCTCTGAGTTTGTTTCGGCCTTTCTTCTCAGAGTAGTCAGATAGGAAACGCCGAACTCATCTAGTTTTTAAAAATATGATTGACGTGTAAAAGTGTTTGTACAAACCTATTTACAGAAATAAAATCATTTATCATTTATCATTATTTTCTGAAATTTATTTTGTAACAATGGACCAATAAAAAATATTCTTAAGGCTCTTTCAAACAGGCGCTACACGCGACGCGACACAAAGACACCGCTCGTCGCGCAACGAGCGGTGTCTTTGTGTCGCGTCGCGTGTCGCGCCTGTTTGAAAGAGCCTTTATTCTTAATTTTTATGATAGTTTAGTAATCTAGTGATAGGAAGGTTTCAACTTTATATCTGACGACTTTTTCCAACAATTATTGTTTGAATAAGATTATTAAATTAATATTAAAAATTGAGGTTATAAAAATTTACCTCAATAATCTCAAATGAAAAACATTTTTAAGGTGAATTAGAATTAGATTGACGGGCTTAAGTATTCAAATAATCCAATCAAAGCACTATAATTCATTAACAATTGAACTTTGAAAATAAACAAATTCGTTTTCTCCGTATTTTCACCCGAGCAGAGATCAGATTATTAATAATGACATGAGAATAATTTCATTCGAATAATGACATGGCAGCATGGAATTAGTAAGTACCTACTATCATGGCAGCATGGAATTAGGAAGTACCTACTATCATGGGAGCATGGAATGTATTTTACTTTTTAGATTAGAAACGTAAATATTGGCTCCACCTGTACTTTATGGACCGCGCACCAGAATCTTCTGCGTATAGATTTCTTCATGTAGAACGCTTTTGCAAAATGTCACAACTACTAAACACCTGGTTTTCGAGAAAATAAATCCTGAAGTTTATAAATATAAATCGTTCAAGTTGTATACGGATTCTTGCATCCGTATACAACTTGAGACTAGCGACCTTGAGATTTGGGGCACCCCAGCTCGGACACGTTAGTTTTGAAGGCGACCTACTATAAAGCTGGCGTTTACTAGGTATGACTCTCTCGTAGGTCTAGCGCTAGATACTGTTGAGTATGAGGTCCTGGTTTCGATTCCCAGATCGGGTAAAGTGTTTCTGGAATTTCTCAGTAGCAGCCCGGAGTCTGGATTTATGTCCAGTTGATGGCCATAGGCCTACCCCGTATTACTTGGGACTTACCTCTGCCTAACCCGTCGGGTATTACATGCGTGATGTTATGTTTATGTTACTGGTATGTCTCTCATTGCACTACTGTTGACTGACTGTAGTTTCGTGATTTCAGACGTTGTCACCACCAGCCGACCAGCTTCAGATGGGAGCTATATACAAGTTTATCAAAAAAGTAAGTTTACCTAACTTATTACTGCCTCGTTGGTCCAGTGGCCGGAATTGCGACTGCTGAGCATGTGGTCCTAGGTTCGAACCCCTCATCCCATCTGCTGAAGGTAATCCGGTAAGTTAAGCAATACTAAATTAATTACTTGATTTTTCGAAACCCGGAATAAATAAACCATTTTCATCAAAATGTATAAATATCTAAAAAAACTGTAAAATTGTATGCATTTTAAAGTCTATGCTAGACAGAGACAGCACTACTAGCATCTGACGTCACAACATAGGAACGTCTTAGTTACTTCACGCCATTCAGTGTATGATCGTGTTCCTTGACAAGGACAGATGAATAACTAATACTTCTCCCTTTTTTTCGACTTGATTTTTATCCTTAAATACTGGTAATTTTCTTTGTCGGACCTCATTATAAGTACCTTGTTATGGTGTTATTTTGCAGATGAGTATCACAAGAATGGGGATCCTGCTAGGCTCATCACTGTTTACAGGAGATGTTTTGAAGACGGGACCCGTAAAGATATCCACCAATTGGAGATAGCATTCAATGATTAAATAATTCCGCGATCGGAAATGGTTTTTGGGGAGAAGTTCTTTATCGCATGTATACTTTACTCTGCATATTGAGAATGAGAGCTAGACCAAAAAAAGTGTAACATTTTGACCGTTACGACACTCTTGTTACGGAACAGTGTCGTGACGGAAAACATGTTACACTGCAAAAGCTAAAGGCAAAAAGCTTAGGTTAGGTAAGGTTAGAACTGTGACCCCTTATGCACAAGCCGAGCGAGCAAAATGAACGGAGCCGCGGCAACGACTAGAATATATAGAAAAAATACTTTAGTTAGGGAAGGGTTTCCATAAACACCGCGCCGCACATTGTGTAATAACCCATGTCTAGCGCCACTTTAAAAAAAATTGAAATAAAAAAATTGTTTAAACGTCAAAAATCTCGATGAAGTTAAAAAAAAAAAAAACTTGTATACTTTATTTTTATATTGCGATTATTTTATCGTAAACATTAACATAACATAAATATATTAGTTGTTCTAAAATCTTCAGAAGGTGAGGTTTTCAGAAATATATAATACTTTATATCGATTCCTACAAAGTTTAACATTAAAATCACTTCAATTGTGATGAATTGAACAAGCTTGATATGGGTTTCTGTCAAAACTATAAAGATCATCATAAAAAAAAACGTTATAATTTAGTTTGACCCATAAATTATTAAGTAAAATTTTTAAAAGTATGTCAGTAGCGACATTGGTAAAAACCATTTTTGATATGCAGTTGTTTTACCATTTTCCATAGTACGCATGTCGTGTGCAAAACCATTACCACGATGATAATATTATTGATAATAATTA
Source organism: Omphaloscelis lunosa (assembly GCA_916610215.1). Lineage (NCBI taxonomy): Eukaryota > Metazoa > Arthropoda > Insecta > Lepidoptera > Noctuidae > Omphaloscelis > Omphaloscelis lunosa. The sequence goes on from OU744271.1 coordinate 5,215,991, forward strand.
TAAAAAAACACTTATAACCGCATAGCTATTATCATTTGATAGGACCGACTCGTGTGAATATTGCAAAGATAACGGTTTTTTTCGTTGTAGGACTGTTATCGTGTCTTGGTTTATATCTTTGAAAACCGCAAAAAAACCGCAGCTGATTTTCACAAATTATGTTCATAATGAATACCTACACTAAAGGAAAACTTGAAATCCAAAACTTCGACAACAGTGAAAAGCTTCAATGAAATTTAAAAAGGCACGATATTTATACAACAAAATTAAAAACTAATATTTGTTTTGAAATCTACGTGAGGTTTGCTATACAGAAATATTTAATAGTTGGTTTGGTTTTCTAACAGAGTCAATACAAAACATGCCTCTGAAAGTTAAGAAATTGTACAGTAAAACTGGGAGAATGTAGTAAATGATACCTATATTGTACCCCTCTTTTTATTAATTTATAAGCCTTAATAACATAAAATACCTACTGCATATTGAAGAGCGACATTTAAACTATTCAATAAAATTAAAAGTGTATCTCGATTATATCATTATATATAATTTTTGATATACCGTTTTTCTACCATTTTTCATAGTGCGGCGGTGCCGGCAGCCTATGTTTTTAATCTCGGCTGCCGGCAGTAATGTCAAACCGGTTCCCAATGGCGTTATTTTTGGGAACCGGCGCAGGTGAACGGGAAACGCACCACGTGGTTTGACTTGCGCAGTAGACGATTTATGGGTCTTTTTAGCGGTATGAAGTCTGCGCCGGGGCGTCATCGGGGCGGCGGAAGGAGCGGCGGGAGGCGCGGTCAAGTCTCATCTATCGTGGTGCGTATTGTACTGCCTTTTTATTTTATTTATAGTTTGGCAATTAATATGAATTTAATCATGTTTTAGCATTCTCACTTTTTGACATTCCATAACGCTAACTATGAGTTGGCGTAATTTATTAAACATTAATTTATCAGTTTTTTTGGTTAAATTCAAAACTAACAATTAATAAAAAAATTAAATAACGACATTCCTTGTATTGTCAAGAGAACTGAAAACAGTGAAAACAATTAATTATCTTTATTACTAAAAAAGTTATCACATTTTTCTTAGGCCTAGCCAAGTTACACACGTTTCGTATCGAATCTCTTTCTACAATCGTTGACGTCTTAGCGTAAGCGATTTAAAAAACGATAAGTTGGTAGCCATTTAGCCAAGTTGACACGACTGAGTCGATCGCTCGTTCTACAACTTCTTTAGAAAAAACCTATACTTTAGTCTATGGTGAGCGTTCCTACAAACGTCAAGCTAACGTCAAAGTCACAGTTGTGAGTTGTGATTATGAATTATGAACTTAGTGCGCGAGTAAATAATTGTTTCAAAGTGATCACAGAGTATTTTGTAAATACTGAAAAAAGTGATAAAAAGTAAGCGAAATAAGGTAGTTCTTCTTATAATTGGATTATTGTAATATCACAGTGTAAAATGTCATTTTAAACATTACTGCTGTGTCTCTAAATGTTATGTTATGATCCTGAATATGAATGAAAGATACCATAAATGAAGTGAAAACTTTTTTATAGGATGGAATCTAGATCTCGAGCAAGCCCAGAACAGTTTAGAATTCATGGAAAGGTACGTAAATTATTACCTAGTTATTTCGTAAATGTTTTCCTTTGTTATTTGAAAATCTATCATACTCAGGCACTTGAAAGTTTGAAACATAAACAATGACGTGATATGCGATACGAACTAATACGTAAGAAACAAATAAAACAATTGTGTTTAACCCTTTACTTAATCAATAGACCCTTTGTTTCTCTGAAATAGTTGTTAACTTATGTTCTAGCCATGGCGATTATATAACGAGGCCCCAGCAAGGTCCTCAAGGCCGAATCAAAGCTGACCGACTGTGGCAAGAACTGGCAGAGTTACTTAACTCCCTTGGTGGAGGAGTAATAAAGCCATTGGACAAATGGAAAAAAGTAAGATTCTCACAAAATCCACGGTAAAAATATTATTTTATGGTTGCCTATTATTAATATTTAGTATTCTACAAGATGAAGTACTTACATACAATAATCAGCTTACTTCATATACTAGAAAATGATAGGTGAAAACATGCATGACAAAAATTAACAGACAAATATGTTCAGGTGTGGGCAGACTGGAAAACAAACATAACATAACATAACATCACGCACGCGCGGAAAACAAAAACAAAGAAAAAAGCATTGGCAACACGTTGTGAGGCTTCTGGTACTGGTGGTGTTCCAAGCAGACAAACTCTCACTGCTTCAGAAGAGAGAGTGTTAAGCTTAATGGGTTTGACTGTTGTGGTTGGTCTAGCTGGAATTGAGGAGAGAGGCTTTGATGTTCGTTTTTATTCTTTTATAAACAAGTGTAATTTTTCTAATTTAAATTCTTCATATTTTTCAGGCCCCACCATCAGAGAGAAACTCTTTATCACCACCATTCTGTCCATCCCAAATTTCTGCCACAGATGAAATTATGTTGGATTTTATTCCTTCTGATTATATACAAGGTACCTTTCAATTCTTTTTTTTTTAAATACAATGTTTTAGCTAAATATTTCATTTGGGCACATTTTAATATATGACTGTAATTATTTATTCTCAGCAACAACAGCATCTACCGCCCATCCTTCACTGCCCGCCACTCCCTCTGGAGAACTTCCACACCATCCTCCACCACCAGTGCTAACGCCGCCGCCCGGCACTGCGTCCGCGCCGATGCCGTCAGCGACGTCGCCTACCACGTCCACGTCACGGGGAGCTTCGCAGCGGCGGCGGCATCGGGCAAGCCCGGCACGCCGCGGCGCCGTGGGCTGGGAAGGTATCCTATGTACGCGATTCCAACTCCTCGACTGATTTATTTTTGAAATAACATCAATTGGAAACAAGGATTTGACTAGACCCCAAGGTGATTGTTAAAAAAAAATGAATATCACTAAAAACGTGCAAAAAGTATTTTGATAACACTGGCAAGACAAGATGGTCGCCATGGAGATATTTCTCATACTGTTTTTATTCTCTGCTCTCATTTCGGCGCAGGAGACTTCATCAAACCGTATGACATGTATATATAAACCTATCTAATATAATAAGTTCAAGTAAAAATAACAAAACCATGGTCAACCAGTTACCACAAGCAGCACCCGCTCGAGTAGGAATAAGTAGATCGAATAATAATTATTACCCGACTGCGCGACAGCAAAGACAGGGTTATGTATGTTGGGCACGCCACAATTGCGGCGATAAGGCCCCTCTTTGAGGAGTGGCTAGACAGGCGCCACGGCGTCCTCACCTTCCACCTGATGCAGGTCCTCACTGGACACGGATGTTTCGGGAGGTTCCTGTTCAGGATACGGCGGGAGGAAACGCCTGGGTGTCACCATTGTGCGGGTCGCCCGGAGGACACGGTGGAGCATACGGTGGAGGTCTGCCCGGCTTGGGCGGAACATCGCCGTGTCCTCGTGGATGTGATCGGCGGCGGTGATCTCTCGCGTCCGGCCCTGTTCAGGCCATGGTACGGAGCGAGAGGAAATGGGAGGCCGTCACCTCCTTCTGCGAAGCAGTAATGCTCGCGAAGGAGGAGGCGGAGCGCGTGAGGGAGAGGCAAAGTTCGCGCCCTCACGCCCCTAACCGCCGCAGGAGGAGACGCCCTGGGCGTCGGGAATCACAGGCCGATTTCCGGCCACCGTAGGCGCGGGCTTGCGGACGGTGAGCAATGGGTAGCTCGCCGTCCGGTAAGGACCAGGCCCGGGTCGACGGCGCGTTGTGTTCCACGCGCGCCTCAAAGAGATGTCAACAGAACTGACGGGGTCCGCTTGGAACGATGCCTGCCGGGGTTGCGAAGCAGTCCGAAAGGGAGAGTGTGGCCTCCGGCAACATGGCAACTGAAGGAACACGGGTGGGTATTAGTCAGTAAGAGTCTGACCTGCCCTGCCGCTCCGCCCAGAGCGGGAGAAGTTATTTGATAATATCCCACCCAAAAAAAAAAGCAAAAAAAGGGTTATGTATGTATGTGGTAGGGTAGGGATATGTATGTGGTATTCTTTAAACTCTCGAAGCATCCAAACACCTGGATGGATATAAAACAATGAGGATTATTGATTCGTCTAAGCCGTGCAATGGTTATAGGCTATGCATAGTTTAAAAAAAAATGGCGTATCTTAGACGTCTGTAGGTAACATCTTGAATTTTTTTTTGTACCAGGACCATGTGGAGTATCAAAACAAAGGGCTTGAGTTAAGTTAATGAATATTTACAAAGATAATAATTTATCACCTCTGGCCATTCTTTTGGAAAATTTGTGTCAAAAACTTCAGATTAAGGTATAAATATGTATAGATAAAAAAATGTTTGTTCCTAATTTGATAAAGAAAGAGCAAGGGTCATGTCACCAAATGATTAAAACACTGGCCAAGAGCGAGTCGGGTTTACACAATGAGGGTTCCTCAATTTCAACGCCCATACAAGATGGTGCGGGAGAAACTCCGACCATGGGCTCCCCCGCTGACGCAGTCTCCGGCCCCAGCTTGTGTGGGACGAGGTGACCACTCTGTTCCCTTCAAGAGGGGAACATCCCGCCCCCCCCATGGCTCCGCCAACTCGGTGCCCGATGTGGACCACGAGTAGGGTAGAGGTGAGAATGGCGGTACGCAGGCTGAATGCCAAAAATACCGCCCCGACGGCTTACCCGGAAAAGCCTGGGTCCTGGCCTTGGAGGCTCTCGGGCCCCCACTAAGGGGGCTCCTAAGCGCATGCTTGGAGAGGGGCCAGTTCCCACTTCGTTAAAAGACGGGGAAACTGGTTCTCATCAGGAAGCCGGGCCGCCCTGCGGACTCTCCGTCCGCCTATCGGCCCATCGAATAATAATAATAATAAATTAATTAATAATTTTGAATGCCACCTTAATAAAAAAAATGTTTTGCCCCCATCCCCCATATCTCCGCCCCCAACCATTTGGGGTCCATTCGGATGCTACAGAGAGGTTTGGTATCACTTCAAGACCCAGATTACCATTCGCCATCCGGTTGTCTCTCCGATTAAATTGTACGTGCCATTGCCTTGAAACTAAATAATTTTACAAAGAATAGTAAACTCACAGATTTTTTCTGTTTTCCATAACATTATCTACTTTTGTTTTACGTAAAAATGTTCGGAAATTTTCTGAATTTTCACCGTCAAATTTACATTTTTGTGACCGTGAAAATTCAGAAAATTTCCCAACTTTTTTCCGAGCATACTACTTTTTACTGAATTTTTATTTAACATAAAAAAACAAAGTACTTGTTGTTGCGAAACATGTTTTTGGAGTGATAATTTCTTTAGGCGCGTTCAGCAATTTGTGGGTAAACTTATAGATTTGCGTAGTGCTGGGCTATAGAATATAGATGGCGCTAATACCAGTTTTAAGTTTTCACTTCTGTCGGCAGTCAAAAAATAGGCAATCATGGGGATGATTGCCTATTTTTTGATGTGTAACATCTTTCCTCTTGCTTTCCTGCAAACAAAATCAAAATCTAAACGTAAAAAAATCGAAATAATCAAATCTGTGGGAGTGATTTCGTGAAAGGGACGGAAGCGTGTCATAGGAAGCCGAGAAAGCGCGCGCTATCTCATTTGACTAATGAGCGTGTGTGGTGCGTGGCCTTCAGAAACGACCTTGACGCGGCCCCGCCCCTGTAATGTAATGTTCCTTTAAAGGGGCGGGGTGTGTATGATGTTGCTTATTACCAAGGTGGATGTCAGATGTTACACATCCTATGCCAGCTCTTGACCTCGATTTGATCGGGATTTGGGATGTCAATCTGCCTACCAGCTACCTGGCTTATCTTTTAATGATGTATCGATAAATGTGTTTGCGAGTATTAATATGTGAGTATCTTATATGGCCGCATGTTTTGACTGCGTTGAGTTAGATAGAAGCTTAAATTTTTTACACCTCCAAGAGATCGTAAAACTTAGTATTTAATATTAACAACTTTATACCTAAACCCGTTCCTGAGAAAAAGAGTGATCCTCTAAGACAGCGGTTCTTAAACTTTTTGGCGATGGAACCCTTTCGAAAAACGAAATATTTGATGGAGCCCTAAAAAGATGAAACCCTGGTTTTGTGTGTATTCTTCATTAATAATCATAATACTTGACATTAACATTTGCATCTAATGGGGGGTGTGAAATAGTAAAAATCTCTAATCGAAGCATTACAAAAAACTTTTTTCTTGTTGTAAAAAAGTCGGTTGAAATTTTTGTAAAAAAAACTCTTTTCATTTATGTAAGTTAGAAAAGCTTAATGTCAACTGCTCATCATCTTTTACAAAATATTGCTTTTCCCGATGCAGGGACTTTAATTGTTGAGGAGTTCTCCAGGTACTTCACCATCAGCTCCACTACACCATATAAATTGTACCGAGCATCAATTGCTTACCAACCATATAAAAGTAATCGAATCGCAACCCGTGAAATACATATTATTGAGTAGTTCCGGTGGCCATCTGTGTCCTTTAGCATCAGTTCCACTTTACCAAATGGTGCTTTCCGAAAGCAAATGCACGAGTTACTATAAAAAATACCCAAATCGCTATAGGTATGCCAATAATATTTGAAGAGTTCCCTCGATTTCTCCAAGATCTCATCATCAGATCATGACCAAATGAGAATGGGACCAACTTGAAAGTATACCCTCTCAGAAAAAAAATACAAACCCTCTGTGGGTTCCACGAAAATACTAGTCACAATGGACCTAGTATTTTCGTGGAGTCCCACTGAGGATTTGCGGAACCCAGGGGCTGCGCGGAGCACACTTTGAGTAACACTGCTCTAAGGGTTTCCGTTTTTTAGAGTTTTGTACTAAAATGGTAAAAAGGAACCATTATGGTGTGACTCAGTTTGTCTGTCCGTCTGTCTGTCACGGCTGAATATCGCAAGAACTACTAATGCCTACTTAATTTTCTTATTTTATTTTTGTTCTCAATGCACTCAATTGGAACAATAACTTTTTGCAGATTAAAATATTTGCACACCATATGTAATGGTAGATTGTAAAGGGGCCATTATAGTTTAAGATCATACTTTGTAAACCTACATTCTGGCAAATAAATAGATTTTGATTTTTTAGATTTTTTTTGATTTTTGCCAACAACTTGAAATTTGGAGTAGTTTTAGATGTCGTTTGCCCAACTATTTTGCAAATAAGAAAGAAATAAAATATAAAAAAATTGCAACAGGTTCTGAACAACGGGAATCTTAAAAGTTCGAAGTGGGGCTATCATATGAAAGAGCGCTATTAGTACATTCTTTTGACGAAAATTGTAAAAAAAGTACTGTGGGAACAGTATTTTTTTTATCTCCGAAGTTTACATAGAGAAAAATCTGAAATTATTCTATGTGATAGAAGTGTATCTAAAGATTACAAGAAAAATAAAATAATGTCTCAAAATAGCACACATTAGCAGAAATCATCAATAAAAATTACATTAGTTTCACTATCGGTCAAGAGATGGCGGTGACCTAAAACTGCAGTATTCTACACCGCAGCGCAGTGTTAAAATTCTCTGACAAGTATAGGCCACGCCGGCGCGAGGCCGACTTGCTCTTGACCGGTTTTTTCCTTTTGAAGTAGGGAACCCTAAAAAGTCACAGTTCCTAGTGAATGGAATGTAATAATATTTTTAAGTAGATATATATTTCTCGTAGTGCACATACGTGTAAAGGCAAGACAAGATGTTCGCCATGAAGATATTTCTCATACTGTTTTTGTTCTTTGCTTTCATTTCGGCGCAGGAGAGTTCAAACGATGAAAATACTGAAGATTTAGGTGAGTTTGTTTATTGTGTATTTTGCATGCATTGAATATGTAAAGGTATCCATGTTGAATTTAAATCAGCAAATAGGTAGTACCTATCTACATAGGTACTTACAGTTCGCGGCATTTCATTATGTTCAGGCGCTGAGCAGATAATGGACAGTTTGTCCGTGGACAATGAAAATCTAACGTATTCGCGACTCTTGCTACGAAACAATAAAGCGCAATTCTGGTCGCACAGCGCTAATCACCTACCTACATTTATATTCACCTGAAATTGCCTCTCTTTTTATCGCGTAACTCTTATATTATATTCTGACTACGTTACGCTCATTGAACCCGACAAGACGAGCCCGCCGCGTACTTGTAGCTTCATATCTAAAATGCGGAGTTTGCCTTCTGTACCTACTATTCTGTGTCGTAAGACAATACGATCCCAAATTGTTCGCGGACAGATTGTCCATTGTTTGCTCGGCGCCATAGGGTACATCGTGGTCTAGAAAATGTTTGACTTGGTAGAGGGTCATCGCTGTCATTTCGTACTAGTGTTGCCAAGTCTTAGAGTGCCACCGGGACCCCGTTACTAAGCCTAGGCCGTCGTCGTTTCCAATGTGACGTGGACGTGGACGTCCACGATAATATCGTCACATTAGAAATGATAAAAGCGTACGATTATTATGTGCTGGCGTCTATCGTGGAGAAATGGAAGGTTACCTTTAAGAGTCTATAATACTTCCAGTTGCATAATCCTCTGATAAATCGAAAATATTGCAGCATTTATTTTAAAATAAATATATGGTAAAGTTGAGGATTAATGTTAAGTACTATGTGTGACGAAACCACGATTCCATACTATTTTCTCGATAGAAAAAAAAACCAAAGTTACCTCCAAACTGCTGGTATTAAAAAAAATATGTCTAATTAGATCATGAATGAAACTTTGCGTAATAACTTACTATAAAGCAGATACTAAGTTTTTTTAATGAGCAATACTTTTACCATAATAAAAATTACCTAAACTATTGAATCCTTGGAGGCTTCTCCCTGCCGCTCAGTCTCGCTCTCACGCAGTTCGCGAGCAGTATGGTGCAATCTAGATAAGGAGTGAATTTGAACTGAGGTATTATGGACTCTTAATAGTTAGTTTTGGTGGTACGGAATCCGATATGCGTTTGGACGCTATTTAGACAGTTGCCTGAGGCAGCCGCGTGTTGCGAGACGGTAGTGACGTGTCGCGAGAGCTCAGAAATTCGTCCACGTCACTCCCGCACCGCGCGGTATACCTCTGTAATCGGCTCAGTAGGCCTGTAGCACAGTATAATAAAGTAACAGTATTATATCTCGGCAGTGACCTTGAAACCTACGGCCGCTCGGTAAATAAACCTTCCGCGTCCGTGCGTAACTTCCACGCACCCGATACTGTTAATACTGAAATACTCTGAGATTTCGAAGTGCGTCGTTTCGGCCGTTTTCTATGAAGACATAATACTGTTACTTATTTATACTGTTCCTGTAGTAACTTTCTCATTGCAGGATTCGTGTATACCACCTACATGCAACCTGATGGGAGCTACGGAGAAAGAATAGAACAAGGTAATTTTACTCAACTGTATTATAAACATTGCCCATCTAATTATGTATGATTTTTTTGTAATAAATGCGCCTCTAAAAACTTTTTGGTCTTCTAATGATGTAGATACGCTTTTTCTTTACATTAACTTGTTTCTTTCGTATGTGTTTCCGGTTGCTCTGTTTTCAAGGTTCCGTACCCGAAGGGTGCTAAACGGAACTCATAATAAAAATTAAATAAAGTTAAAAATTAAAGGGGAGACAAATTTTACCCTGGCATGTGGGGTGTCATTGTCTAGAACTCATCGAGTATAGTACAATTAATTTTTATTGTTTTTAATCTTCCAAAATTAAGAAATAGGGGGCCGTAATATTTGTCAGTCAGAGAGAGCTCTATTGCAACAACTAAAGAAGTTAGGAATTCGAAATTTCTGTATATCATGTACCATTATACTGTATTTAATCAACAAAGAAATTTAAAACTCCATTCATAAGGTATTTTATTTAAATATGAGCGGTTTTCTGCAACTGCAAAAAATTACTTTGTAATTCACAGTATTGTTATGAAATACAAATTCTTTGCGAAATTTAAGATGAAAAAGCTTCTTCGTTTAGTATTTTCATTTATTTTGTAAATATTGTACGGTGGTACGGAACCCTTCGTGTGCGAGTCTGACTCGCACTTGACCGGTTTTTAATGAATATTGAATCTCTTTTAAACTTTTTGGCCTTTTTCAAAGTTTGTCACAGTAACTATGCTAGAGCACCCCGACCAAGTGGGTCAGGCTAGGTTGGCACTATGCCCAAGTGCACGCGAGCCGCCGGCGAGCACTACATCCGGGTTGGTCGCACTCACTTGGCTATTTGGTAATTTTACTATATCAAAATGGAAATTATTTGTCTATTTGAGTCATACAAAAGAGGCACATTTATAAAATACCTAAGAGTGTCCATTAATTCGTCAAATTTTAATGATTTACGGACATAGTGTATGTCCGGCTTAAAACAGTCCGCTGAATGCCGCACGGACTTACAGGTGTCCAGCTCGCTACATGGGGTGTGTTCGCGTTACTTTTAGCAAATCAAAAGGGGAATGCTAGCGATTTGATTAAATACATGTCCATAATATTGAGCATGTGGGTATGCCTCGCAGGGTACACTGCATAAATATGAAAAACTTTATTCCGTCAGTCACAAATACGAATTTCAAAATACCGATTTTCATAATTCCGAATGGTTCAAAATTCCTAATATAACAACTCCGATTAATCATTAATAAATCATATATTTTTATGATTACAAAATGTCAATATTCCTAACGTTTATAATTAAAAGTCCGACTTAATGATAATTCAAAACATCAAAAATACGAATTCCGATTATTAAAGTACCGATTAATTGCAATTCCGAATAAAAACGCCTTATAAAACTAAATAGCAAAACAAATAAACGGTGTCCACTGGTTTAGCAGACAGAAATTTCATAGAATTTCGTTTCGCAGAAAATGTTTCATACAATATTTGGTCTTTGTATTTTTATTTTGAATATTATTGTTTTAAAGACTATTTACTTTAATAAAACATATTTCACAGAAACACAATTCAATGAATTTTATAATCACATTTTTTTTATTTAACAAACTTATCAAACAATAGAATTATTTTTAGCGAATATTGTTTGTTCGGTGTATTTTCCCATGGTATTTTATTTCAACTAAAATGTAAAAAATGGACGTTACGCTATTCATAATTTTATAAGGGTACATATTTGAACATCGAAAATTAAGTGTCGAATGAGAAGTTAGGCTGCGAGAGCGAGCGAACTGAGCTCGGGACTTTGGGCACTCCGACTCGGACAGGTTAGGTTAGAAGGGTATGGCGGGGTCTTTAGATCCCGCTATCCCCTTCGTGGTTATTTTTTTTTTTAAACCACACATAAATAGGAGCCCTGCTAAGCGGGGCTCCGTCGACTATGCTGACAGAAAAAAATATATTTACCCTATAAAAATATAAAATACTATTGACTATTGAATATTTGTTAATGGTATGAATTTAAACGTTTAGAAACTATCACTTGATAAAATGTTTTTCTTGGTAATAAGTTTTGTAGTAACTATATACAATATGAGGATAAAGATTATTTGATTTGTTATTCTATGATATGAATATCGAAACAAAATTTTATTTGTAACAAAAATCTATTATTTAAATTTAATGAACTTAAGTATTCTGCGTATTGATTATTCTATGAAATGATAATATGCGAAAAAAATGATGTGAAACGAAATTCTGTGAAAATGAAAACTATAAAACAACGTATAACCCATATAAACACATAATTGTTCGTCAGAGAGAAATATAATAATGTTTAGTATAATTAAATTAAGGTAGAATTAAAAAAAACGAGTGACAGATGACTTTTCTTACACATAACTGTATAGTTAAGTGATTGTTTAAAGTTATTATCATTGTGGTAAATAATGCTCTTTCGCTGGTCACATATCTAACCCAAATGATTCACCAACAATAGAGGAGATCTGGCGCTCGGCGGCCGCTGCCGCGGCACGCTCGCTGCGCTCGATCACCTTCGCGCTTTAATGGTCACAGTTTTGACCTAACCTAACCCAAATGATTCACCAACAATAGAGGGGATCTGGCCTTAATGGCCACTGTTCTAACGTAATATAGCCCAAAGGATTCAATAACAGTAGATGGTATCCGACGCAAGTATATATAAGACGAAGAAGAAAACACATTAAAATAATATTAATACACAAATATTAATTTAAAAAAAGTAGACGTTTTTAAATTACATTAAACGTTACTTATACATTTTTAATTTATATGCATAACTGAATATTATACTAATTGAATCAGAATCGGAATCCTAATTTTAGCAGTTTATTCGAAGTATTGAAACTCGGAATGTCGTTTTTCGGACCGAGAACCCATCGAGCATTTGATTCTTCAAACATATGAAAATCAGAAAACAAACAAATCGCATTTACGACTTTCGGTAAAATAAATTTCGTGATTTGTAATAAAAGACATTATAATTCTTAGGTATTATGAAATTCGGACTTTTGGACATCGGAACATCAAAATTCGGAATAAAATAATATTTCGGAGTATTTGGGTATTCCCCTCGCAGGGGGTAGAGTAGTGGTGGCCCAGTGACATCAGCCTTGGACTTACGAGTCGTCGAACCCAGGCAGACATGTTACACTGTGTAATTTATTTCACCACTGATCTCAAAATGGTAAAGAAAATTGTCGTGAGAAAACCGGCACCTCCTCGAACCAAAGCCCCGAAGACATGTGACATCCCGCATCCAGCAACCCGGATTGTGCCCGCGTGGTTAAATGGCCAATCCCTCTCACAGAGAGGTGGCCTGTGTGAGAGCAGTGGATATTCTTACGCAGATAATATTATAGTCACAGGCAACAACTAGTAATAAATGAATTATCTAATTCCAGCGCGCGTGATCCATACGAGCAGAAGCAAGGCTGATGGAAGCTACGAAAGGGTTATTGAATTAGGTACAAACTTAGTTTTAGTTTAAAGATATTTAATTCTAAGAAAGTTAATTTTGAATGCAGTCTTTTGTTTGTTTTCAGCTCCAAACACTTTCATTGAAGCTTCACAGTTTGTGAAACTACGTCGAGTATATCAACAGTGTACAGCAAATGACACCTGTATGGACATTACCCCGAGACAATAGCCATACGATATTACTGAAGCGGGGCGATGAACGAAGTGGAGCGGGGCGTAGATGACAGGAGCGGACCAGTGGCGGTACCTTCATAGAAGCCAAAAACCCCGGCTTGCTCTAAAAAAATCTTAATTCACAAAAATAAACAGAAGCCTACCAATAAAAAAAAATGTGTGGCCGGCGAAGATAGGAAGAAAGAAAGCATCATATTTTATTGGGACACGCACAGGAAATACAAAACAGTAATGAAAAAATCAAAAATAAAAAAGGAGCATTATAAACTAACAAAAAAATAAAATAGCGACCTGTACGAGGCCCATAAGGCTCCTATCTCAGCATGATGCTGCGATCTTTAAAAATAAATAAATACCGTAGCGCTGGTATTCTGATAGGGCCCGCTGTGATGCCACGGACATACCTACGGTCATATAAATATCACTAGGGGATTACAAGATAAATAAAACAATAAAAATAATAATATAAAACAAATAACATAAAATAAACTATTGTATAAATTAAAAGAATCGACGCATAAAGGCTCGTGCAGACCAGCGCGATATCGCGGGCGCTACAAGGGTCGCGCTGCCTGTAGCGCCCGCGATATCGCGTCAGTTTGCACGAGCCTTAAGACGACGAGATAGGTAGTTCAAACGATGCCATTCCGAATCACTTGGAAATACTAACAATTACAAAAAACGTAAGCCAATCAAGCGAAAAATGTCCTTACGGCTAATAGTTTAAGGCGTACTCTATGCGCAAAATAATACATAAGAGAATGCGAGGAATCTCTCAGCGGGAAATGAAAAAAAATTGCGATAAATGTTTTTACTGCTAACGATTTAACGCATAAATCTCTGCTCGCAAAATGAACGGGGTAACGGGGGTGCGTCTCGTCAAAATTACGTATGTGACCCACTCAGTCCCCGGTATCCTTGAGAATAGTTTACGACTATGAGTTGCCTATTCGCAATTTTGCACACGCGACCTGGGTTTTTTGATTGTTGTTATTTTGGTCATTTTTTCATTGTTCCGAAACCATGTTGCATCAGATTTTACTGTTACTCAACAGTATTGCTTCAAAATATAATTGGGAATCAAACGAGCTTACCTATTAAGCGAAGTCTTGATTCTAATTTTACGAACGGCGATCTGAAATATAATTCATTTAACAAAGTAGTAATTCTTATGCGCAGCGTAGACATCGCGTTTGTTTAGATATATAATTTTTTTAAATAGAATTATCGTCCTTGGTGGCAACACATACAGGAATGTCACTAATTTTAGAGATCCTTATGATGGAGAACAAGCTCTGTTTTCTGTACAGAGTAGTTCCGCATACTTACATTCACTAGGTTTTCCTGGAAAGATAAGTGAATAAAGTAGGCTAATTATTGCAGCTTTGGGGCTATTAGCTGGTGGCGGGTGGGTAATTATATTTCAGATCGCCGTTCGTAAAATTAGAATCAAGACTTCGCTTAACAGGTAAGCTCGTTTGATTCCCAATTTTACTTCACGGCGATCTGAAATATAATTCATTTAACAAAGTAGACGTTCAGAGTTGTCTGCAATAATTCAGTTAGTTAATAAATTACGGCATATTCTGATTTATTAGGTACTTTTATCATTCTTTCTGAATACAATATTTTAGTTTTATGTAATTTAAGAAGGTTGCTTTGTTTTATGTGAATGTCATGTACATCTGTAATTGGCATGTATATAAGTCCATACTGTTAACATTTAATATTTAATGTTCAATATATATCAATAATTTAGTTAGTTAATAAATTACGGCATATTCTGATTTATTAGGTACTCTTATCATTCTTTCTGAATACAATATTTTAGTTTTATGTAATTTAAGAAGGTTGCTTTGTTTTATGTGAATGTCATGTACATCTGTAATTGGTATGTATATAAGTCCATACTGTTAACATTTAATATTTAATGTTCAATATATATGCTGTTGGCGTATCCATTTTAAATAAATTCTTAATAACGTTGCTTAATTAATAGTGTTTAACTATTTTTCATCAGTAATGAGGTATAATCATCAACACAATGTTGGTTGGCACTGTGTCTATTTCAATTGATGCCAGCACTAAGTTGAGCTACTGTATGTTTTGTGCTGTGGGAGGTGAATTATTAGTATCACTCTCACTTCCTACCACATTTAACCCAGCTTGTGTTTATACAAATTTTATAAAGTTGTTCTGAATTAATATACCAGGATGATATTATGATATGAATACTTTAAAAGTGTGAAACTGGGTGAACCTGCTACAGGGACACCTTGCCCAACCATTCGGGGAAACAAGGGGTAATGTTATGATGTTACTTTAAAAGTTTTCATGATTGAGAATAGCATTCTCAGATCTGTCTGTAAATAGTTAAATTATTTGGGATACTGTTGTGCTTAATGAGTGAGTATTGAATTGCACAATCATCTTGCTGTCAAGGTAAGTGTCGAGCTCAGTGGGTCTAGAAGATGAATTGTAAAGATTATCATTAGGGTATTTTAAAAAATGTCAGTTATCTAGTGATCTGAATAAGAGGCACCATGGCTGTGAAGTCCTTAGTTGTTAAACTTTCATAGGGTGTAACAGGATCTTTTAGCCCCTGAATGTTGTAAGCAGGGAGGTATTTTTGGTAAGCATTTGTGGAATTGTATTGTACCTAAATTGTACTGACAGACAAACTTAGTTTTTTTTTTTTTTTTTGAAAAATGTAGTAGGATTGTTTGGTCAAATTCTTGTGATCAGTTGATGTTATTTCTGCTTAGGTAAGTATATACTTTATGATATGGTTTCATTTCATTTTAGGATGGACTAGTTTTCCATAACTTTAGTTATTAAAGGTATTTTGGAAACTGAATTTCAAATACGGAATAGGCTTTTAACTTGTAAGCACCAATTAATAAGGGCAGTATATTATGCCCTGGATAGAAGAGAGGTTTGAACAAATTTGAGGTGAAAGGGTCTATTTCAGATGCTTAGGGTTTTTCCTCAACAATACTAATTTCCATATGAGTTTCACGTATTCTGCTAGCAGTCATTACTTGACGACTTTAGAGCTAATCGAAACTAGATTAATTTTAGAAGTATAATAAAGATATGAACTCTTTTCCTTGACCTCATAATATGTCCAAAATTGGGATTGTGTAATGAGTTGCATTTTTAAGTGAGGGAGTTGTATAATTGAACTTGTTATGATGTGCACTTGGTGAGCAGATGGAGAGTTTTAGAGTAAAGCAATTTGTAGATAATTCATTCATGGTACCTAAATTTATTGTATTATACCTTATCTTGTTCATGTTCTACTCACAATCCATCAATACCTACTTTGTCCTCACAATGTTCTCCCCCCCCCTCCTTTATTTGTTTCCTTGATAATTTCACTTTAGTGCTGCAATTATCATTCAAATCTACTGTTAAATATGTAGACTAGTAGTTGGCAATCAAATGATTAATTAGGTATTTTGATTTTATAAGCTTTGAGTAAGATCACCCATTTCTGCCCAGCCCTTCGGGAAGTCCGGGCGTAATGTTAAATAATGCGACTAAGTTGACTACAACTTTTTTTTTTTTTTTTACTGTTATTTCAAGATTTGTTTAAAGTGAAAAAATAAAACTTAATAATCAAGCCTAAAAAATAGCATTGTTAGTTTTTAAGCCCAAACATTTAAACACAATTATAGTGGTATATATTGGTATGTCTTATCGCAGTCTCGATATTTTACCAAATAAACAGTCAAGTTAGATTGTAAGAAAACCTTGTTTTCTGTAAGTGGCACTCACTACTGGTAATTTAGTAGGTAAAACAGAGATAAGAGGCTATTCAAGTATGAAAACTATTAGTACATGTATATGTAATTAACCCTTTATTGGTTATTTGGTAGGTAATGTTATCTTCCAGGTAGTCCTAAGTGATACCCCTGTACCTATAGGATGAAATCATAATATGATTTCATAAAGGTAATATGGTATATTATACCTATCTATTTTGATATGCTAAGCTATGATTGATTAGTGTACAAGGTGTCAGTTTGTAACATACTTGTAGTTATTACTGGGATTTTTATTTTTATTTTCCTTCAGTATGATTGGGTTAGACAGTCTTGATGATTTTTTGTTCATAGTGAAACTGAATATTTTGTTTGGGACTGACTGAAATGTATTTTTCAGATAAATTCTTTGTAGATCTATCTTGTATTGTTTGTAAATGCATCTCAATATTTAACAAGTTCTTTGATGGTATTGAGAGGATCATCATCTGCCTGGCCTTTTCCCAACTATGTTGGGGTCAGCTTCCAGAGAATGGCTTTGAGAGGTTAAGATATTGAATTTGGTAGGTATCAAATATTTTCTTCTCTATCTATGTCCATAGCCAATAGCAGAATCAGAGGAAAATAACTGCTTTGCCAGCATTTATTCCAGTATTGGTCTTCTTGAATTGTTATTTTGGAATATAAGCCGGGTTGTTGTTGAGGTCAACCATAGATATTGATTTTTATTTTCAGTGACAAAAATAGTTCATTTATTTTTCAGACATAGTCCATTCCAACCGATTAGATTAAACCAAGACATCATAAGATATTGTGGTGGTGGTTTTCAATGGTGTGATTCCTGTTATTAACCCGGTAGAAGGATGTTTTATTTTGCTATTTACAAAAGTAAGTAAATCAACTAAGGTTGTGCTTGTTTTACATTTTTGCCATAGAACTGGTAAGTTTTGTTTTTTAATATTTATTGAATAGTTGTTATTGTTTGTAGCTAAAACATTGTGTACTCAAGTTCGTGATTGTTTCAGTTTGTTTATCAAATAGGATGAATTGAAGTTAATGTCAATTAGAGATTATATAACTTTTGTTCTGGTTTTAGTTTGGTGGCAGTGGGCATTGCCAGCTGGTTTTGCTGCATCAGCCAAGTTAATCAACAATTTGTGTTTGTCTTATGTTCTTCATAAGCATAGGGTCAGTCACTGCTTTTCCTATGATAGGGGTAATAACCAGTATGGTTTGTTTCTGGAATATCTCAATCCCTTGTTTCCTCAGTTTAGAGGAATCTAAATGGGATGAATAAGTATGGGAGCATGTAATAATACTTTGTATTAGGTTTAGTCCATTACACTTGTATCTGAAATCAAGAGTTTCCAGAGGTAGCATTTGTCGTCAGCCATTGTATCACAGAATCATGTTTACAAAGTATCTTGTGTATTTAAATGTATGCCTGTAAAAATTGCACAATTTTGCATTATTGTTTTAGTTTACAAAATAGATATCATTTATCAGTTTTTGGCAGGATAATTAAGCCACCTAGAGCTAGATAAGTCACTGAGTATCTCGTACACAGTGATATCTTTTAATTAGCTATATTTTGTTTGTTAAAAATGGCAATCCTCGATATGAAAGCTAGATCACGTAGTATTGAGATAACATGCTATAAGCATCTCGTGCTAAGCATGTGCACACCATGTCAGATATGTACCAGTTAGCAACATAGAATCAATGTTGTTGAGAGTACCTTGTACTCGTTGATAACAATCTAGTTAGCGAGGCAGAATTCCACGCTCACTATAGGAAGTATAATGCTTTTGCAAGTTTATAACACACAGACAGTGTGCAGGGTTAAGTAAGGCTGTCTCGCAACCTTCATGCTTGTCAATTAAAAGTATATAGAACCACCTTTGACAATTCCTTAGCCAAGATCATAGAAATGTGACTTACCCCTGGTGACGAGTACATACCAGCGTTAGCTATGTAGAATAACATCGCTAAGTGCATCACGTGCTACATTGGTAGTTTCATATTCAGCTAGTAACGTAGAATTTGCGTTACTGAGAGCATCTCGTGCTTACTGGAGGGGTAATGCTGACAAGCGCGTACCAGCTAGCTATGTACAGTTACATCGCTAAGGGCATCACGTGCCTCTCTGGTAGCTTCTCATCCAGCTAGTAACGTGGAGATAACGTTACTAAAGACATCTCGTGTCCACTGGAGAGATAGGTAATGCTTTAACGAGTTGTGTTGTGTTAATGTCCACCATAGTGCTTGTAAAACACTGTCAGTATCACGTACAAAGTGGTCAGTTAAAGCCAGGCATTCTCGCGCATTAGGATTGTGGGAGGCCTCCGGATCTAAGTACATCTAATGTGGGTCAGGAACTCAAGGCTAAAGCTGCTTCTAGTTAGTTCTGATGTAGGTAATTTATCAGCTTTCTTGTTAATATCGTTGATGGACGCTTTGTCCGTCTCAGGTTTTCACTAACGATGCACTTATTGCACTTTCTATCACTTAACATAATTAACATTTGTTATTTTAGTAAAAAGTTCCGTAAACTTATTTTAAATGAATAATTTTAAGAGAGCAAATTTTTTCGTCGCGATGAAAAAACGCGCGCGAAAGAAAAGTGACATTCCTGTATGTGTTGCCACCAAGGACGATAATTCTATTTAAAAAAATTATATATCTAAACAAACGCGATGTCTACGCTGCGCATAAGAATTACTACTTTGTTAAATGAATTATATTTCAGATCGCCGTGAAGTAAAATATAAAATTTTATATAATATAAATTTTTGTTTTGCATAATTTATATAGGTATCCTCTTTTCTCGTTTATTTTTTATTAAAACATAAGTAAATAATTGATTAGAGGCTGGAACACTAAAAGTGACTCTTAATTATTTAGCAGCCATTATCAAAATCTCCGAAAAGTGGCGACGAAATATTGAATTAATGTAGTATATTTAAGAACTTCAGAGAAACTGTTATTTAAAAGGGATTTTAATTTGAGCTTTTTACTAAAAAAACTGCATAATATCCGTTTTCTCAGTTTTATCATACCTGTTTTCCCCGAAAGATTAGGCAGAGGTGTATTATGTATTGGTACATCCACATTTCACCAGTTATATAATAGGGGGCGAGCCTATTGCCATCAACCGGGCACAAATCCAGACTAATGCTCCGAATGTCTAATTTTTGACTTAGGGTAATTTTCCGAGAACCGAAAAAACTATAGATATTTTCATCGAACTGAATGTGACATCTAATCTATCTAAATCTCATTTAAACTAATATAAAGAAGAAATATTTGATTTTTCAAAATGTTTCTTTGTAATTAATAAACTCGAAAACTACTGGACCGATTTAAAAAAAAAATCTTTCAATAATCAATATATTTATTGCTTTAACATAATGTATACTTAGGTGGTAATTATAACTGATTTCCGGCCACCGTAGGCGTGGGCTTGCGGACGGTGAGCAATAGCAATAGTGGGTAGCTCGCCGTCCGATAAGGACCAGGCCCGGGTCGACGGCGCGTTTTGTTCCACGCGCGCCTCAAAGAGATGTCAGCAGAATTGATGGGGTCCGTTAGGGCTGATGCCAGCCGGGGGTGCGAAGAAAACCGAAAGAGAGATCGGGGCACATGGCAACAGGGCAACCGAAGGAACACGGGTGGGTTTTAGTCAGTAAAACTGACACGCTCTCCCGCTCCGCCCAGAGCGGGAGAAGTTATTTGATAATTTCCCACCCCAAAAAAAAAGGTGGTAATTATATCATTTAGATCATTATGGACCCTATAGAGCACAGCGAAAAGGGTAGGAAAGATGAAGCACTGTTTTAGGAGACGATTAATTTGTTTTTGTGGGAACTCCTGACTTTGATTACATGTAAGTCAGGAGATCGCGAATAAGATACTAACATTTCACTTAACTATTATTTATGTTTTATCTGCAAAATTAATAAAATATTTTTATATATACCTGTACATGTGTATTATAATTCTGTTTATTCAAAAAAATAAATTGTACCTTTCTAATCTTTCACCATTAGAATGCTATATTATCCCTGATTAACATAGGCTATAATTTATAAATTATCGCGCAGACGAAGTCGCTGCATGGCGGAAGCTAGTCTATTATATTTTCTCCGGGCCTCGAAACTATGAATTTAGCTTAAACCCGCACACAGCCGCACACAATAGGTACACACTCTTAATCTCAACGTTATCTTGTTTCTATGGGCGGTCATTTAATGTTGGTTGTTGTAACATTTATATTTTTGTGTTATATGACATTGATTTTACATTCTGTGATTACTTCCTCACACACTGACTTATTAATTTAAAAAAAAATAGGAAAATCGTCTACTTTTACAATGTTTGTAAATATGTGAGCACCATGTACCTATCTCATAATTAAATTATCTGTCGTTGCTTCATTTTAAATTCTTTTTACCTATTGTGGTATAGAAATTTTATTATAGGTGCGTCGTCTTCACATATAATTATTTAACTAATAACAAACATAACATCACGCCTTGTTTCCCCGAAGGGTTGGGCAGAGGTGTCCCTGTAGCAGGTTCACCCACATTTCGCCAGTTATGTTTTTTTTAAGTCCCATGTAATAGGGGGCGAGCCTATTGCCATCAACCGGGCACAGATCCAGACTCCAGGCTGCTACTGAGAAATTTCAGATAGAAAAACCCAATAACACTTTGCCCGACCTGGGAATCGAACCCAGGACCTCATGTTCAGCAGTAGCGCTTGCGACCACTAGACCAACGAGGAACTAATGTACGCACTTATACAAACTATTGTAAAACATTTTAAAAGAGTAACGGTGGAGTTTCTTGCCCATTCTTCTCCATACGAAAACTACCTTTTGGAAGGGGCGACTAGAATCAATTATATTATTTTGTAAATTTTGACGTTCAAAAGTGCCATACATGGGCCTATTCGAAATAAATGATTTGACTTTGACTTTGTGAGAGATATGGACGAAGCAGGAAGTGTAGATAAGAGTCTTCGTATCTACACGTCCTACTTCCACCACAATTTAGCACGAAGCCAGGCTGCCGGCTGGTTTCGTTGATATGGATGAGATGCGTGGGTGGGGGCCAGCGTTGAGTTAGTTCTGGTTTGGTAGCGGCGGGTCGGATAGTAGCAGCTTTTTAACCAACTTTCAAAAAGAAGGAGGTTCTATATTCGTAGCGTATGTTTTTTTTTTATGTTTTTCCACCGATTTCTCCGTCAGTAGTGAACCGATATTGAAAATTCTTATTTTGTTTGAAAGGGCCATGCTCTCGAAGTGGTCCTATAACTTTTTTTATTAAGTTGTACTTGGATAGTTTTTGAGTTAGCTGCAATAATACGTATTTTTTCCTACTCAGTATGTGGATGATTTGATAAGTTCCTGTTACCGTTATGATTCATTTAGCATTCAAAAGTTTCACTTCGAATGAAATTAACTAAAAGTGAAGCTTCTGAATATCTGCTTTAGATTGACCTACCTGTACCTATATTATCAGTAGTAGGCTACTGATATAATTTGTAAAAGTTCCACGTTGATCGGTTTACACAAGCTTCAATGACAAAGTTCATAATTTTTGGCTGAAGCCAGAAGTCGAATAGTGGTTACATAGTTGGAAAGATATCGTTATCACCATTGTTTGTAACGATACAACGGAATAAAAACGCGCATCAAACGTATCGCAACTGACATTAGTGAAAAAAAATCTTGTAGTGTACATGTATTGAAGATGGCCGCCATGAAGATATGTTTCATTTTATTTTTATGTTTTGTTTTCACTTCCGCGCAGCCGCTTGGTTGGGTAGACGATCGTAATGGCTTGCCCTTGGATGATACTGAAAAATGTAAGTTGGTCATTTTTTATTTCTGTATAAGGTACCTATCCAAATTGAGTTCAAAACCACTAAACCCTAACTTTCATAACCTTTTTTTTTTGTTCCGGCGTGTTCTCCCCCTTGGGGTGGGCGAAGGTCTGTCAGACTCCTACTGACTAAAAACCACCCCTTTTTCCCTTGGACCGGGGATTATGAGATCTAGTGCGCCTTCCATGATCACCAACTGGTGCCGCTGGCCCGCTTTTACGGGCCACTTCATGACCTTGGGAGACTGTGAGACTACCCCGCGATGTCAAATAGGAGCGCGCGTGGAACACTACGCGCCACCACCTTGAGTCCTGCTGCTTGGGGCGCGGCGGGCGCCCTCCGCCGACGCCCGGTCCACCTACTACGGATGAGGAGAGGGGTCTCAATCTCCCTCTCCCTTGCTGCAGACTCCTTCTGCGAAATTACGGTTTCACAGAAGAAGATCAAACACAACCTTCAAAACCTAACCCAACCTAAGCACATAAGCAATTATCTAAGAAAATTTAATATTTTCCTACAAATGGTACGAAATCCTCGGAGCGCGAGTCCGACTCGCATTAAGCTAGTTTTCATAGTCTGTTCTAAAAGTGTTTGATGAAAGTGTACCTAAACAAACCTTGTTCAGGTTACATTCTTACGCAATCACACACTAAAGTGAGTTACTAATACATTCATCTGTATAAGTGCTAGATTACTAAACTATCCTACAGGTGACGTTGTTACTAAACATTCGTAAAAAATACGACATGTAAATAAAACAGAAAAAATTGAAGAATCAGAAACTTTAAATATATTAGAAGTTACAGAACTTACATTCTTTGGGTTTAAGAGATCACAGAATAATGAAAATAGTAAGTATTTTCCGTACTTACAAACAAAACATTGTATTAATTAAATTTCTCTGATTATCTGTTTCATAAAAATGAATATTGTAGTTATTCCAGTAGCTATTATAATTTTCATTTGTTTCTAACCCTGATTTATTGTTAAAATACAATAAGTAAAAAACTTGGTCAATTAAAGCCGTGGTCGCATGCCTTTACACCTACAAAATTATAATGGCATGCGACCACGGCTTAGCCTTTACCATTTTTGTACCTATGTCTTGATTTCTGTCTGAAATATTTTCTTGTTTCATACTTTTTAGAGCGTGATTTTACATATTTGTAATTTTCTCGTCAAGTTCTTTCATTTGTTACCCAATATGGCACAATAAAAATCTTTTTTTTTTAGTTCATGACTTTATCTCCACTAGAGGGCGCCATATTACATTTAATGTCACATAGCCAGCGGATCATCAAGACGCTTCCAATGATATCTCATTTGTAAAATTATGATCGGTAGTTTAGAAGTTATGAGGTATCAGAAGAACATACATACCGGTCAAAATCTTAACCGTCTTTTTTTTTTCACCGTAATTGGGTAAGAAGAAGTTACACTTAGTCTAAAAGTGGATTGTAACTAACCTGTGAAGTTAGCTCATTATGGGTGTAAATAGAGGTGGATTTAGCGGCTTAGTAACATATTTTTTTTTTCGTGAAGAATGTTCAGAATGTTTAAATGAAAAAGTCGGTTCTAAGTGTAAACACTCAATTGTATTTTAGTTTTCAACTTACATGTACAGTAAGCGTTCAAAAGTGCATAGGCACGTTAAGAGTCATATCGCTGTGAACTCGTGGTATAGTCCGTATATCTGTATGTGTAAGCAACACGGCACACACCGTCGTATCGTCACGTACTTGCGCCGCACTACCGAAACAAATATATATTTCCGTCGCTTTTTTTAGACACGGTAACACACATGCATCATGCGCTTGACCTTGGCCAGTTTATGGCATTGCTGAAATTCGAACGAAATTTATGTGTGCAGATAGCAGAACGCGTTAAGCGTTGGTCTATGATTCAAACTGTCTTTTTATTAATGCTGTTAAACATAACAGGCGTAATGTGGGTGTACCTCTGCCTAACCCGTCGGGTATTACATGCGTGATGTTATGTTTATGTTACTGGTATGTCTTTCATTGAACTACTGTTGACTGACTGTAGTTTCGTGATTTCAGACGTTGTCACCACCAGCCGACCAGCTTCAGATGGGAGCTATATACAAGTTTATCAAAAAAGTAAGTTTACCTAACTTATTACTGTACTGCCTCGTTGGTCCAGTGGCCGGAATTGCAAGTGCTGAGCATGTGGTCGTGGGTTCGATCCCCTCATCCCATCTGCTGAAGGTAATCCGGTATGTTAAGCAATACTGAATTATTTAGTTGATTTTTCGAAACCCGGAAAAATGTACAAATATCTAAAAAAAACTGTAAAATTGTATGCATTTTAAAGTCTATGCTAGACAGAGACAGCACTACTAGCATCTGACGTCACAACATAGGAACGTCTTAGTTACTTCACGCCATTCAGTGTATGATCGTGTTCCTTGACAAGGACAGATGAATAACTAATACTTCTCCCTTTTTTTCGACTTGATTTTTATCCTTAAATACTGTTAATTTTCTTTGTCCGACCTCATTATAAATAAGTACCTTTTTATTGTGTTATTTTGCAGATGAGTATCACAAGAATGGGGATCCTGCTAGGCTCATCACTGTTTACAGGAGATGTTTTGAAGACGGGACCCGTAAAGATATCCACCAATTGGAGATAGCATTCAATTATTAAATAATTCCGCGATCGGAAATAGTTTTTGGGGCGAAGTTCTTTATCGCATGTATACTTTACTCTGCATATTGAGAATGAGAGCTAGCCCAAAAAAAGTGTAACATTTTGACCGTTACGACACTTTTGTTACGGAACAGTGTCGTGACGGACAACATGTTACACTGGAAAAGCTAAAGGCACTTCGTCCCAACCGGGTGTCGCACGACACCTCTCGACTGTTTTTTTTATTTTATTAAAAGAGTTATTATTGTAACTAAGTAACAACGCACAATGTTCAAACTTACTGTAGATTCATTCCGCACTTTTAAAATAAATCATATTATTGCTTTTGATAAAATTGTTTTCTTATATTCAAATACTTAATCTTGCCACGTGAGCAGCGAGTAGGTACATTCTGGTCAAATCTGAGGCATGGAGAAATTCTCAGTATTAATTGGACGGTCACCTATTCCTTGACTTAGTGCGGCAAGCTTAGCTTTACCTTCATCGGTCGACTCGTGCGGTTGTTACCTAGCCACGAGTCCCTCTATCATCCTGCATGCAAAATACCTACGCGATATTAAAACCAACCAATCCACGAACCCGCATTGGGCCCGCGTGGTGGATTACGGCTCACTCCCTCTCACTGAGAGGTTTTGAAATCTAGAAAAGTATTTTTTTTTTATATTATAGGCTGCTACCGCGGCACCGCTCGCTTCGCTCGCTCGGCTTGTGCGTATGGGGTCACAGTTCTAACCTAACCGAACCTAACCTTATTTTGCAAGTAAAAATATTTAACCTAATATAACTAGTTAGGTTCCAGGTAGCTTAATTAAAATTATGTTTTTCTTTTAGCATAAGTCGTTTAATTTTTTAAATAAAATAATTTTTGTTATTTATAAATTAAAATTACCTTTTAATGAGTTTAATTTATAGGAAATTGCGTAATAGTAATAATGCAGTACCTATGTAAAACGTGTTTATTCCAAACATTGCTTAATGAGATAACATTAATAAAAAATGATTTGTTTGTTAAATAATACGTTATTAAAAAAAAGTTTATCGGATAATTAATTTCTTAACCCTTAATAACTCGCGCGGGGTCTGACAGACCCCGATCGCTATTTAAGCATTCCTATTTCTGAGATTTTAACGTCTACCGTCTTTTCCTTACTGATAACTTCTTAAATCTTACTTCTTACCTCGTGCCTTGTATGCCATCACAATTTATTGAATGAGCACCTGACAAGAATTGCTGGGAAGATTTTTAATAGTTGTACGCAAAGATATTTAATGAGTTACTTTACTTATTTTTCATTAAAAAGAAAATACTATTTAAGTTTTCTTGCGGGCACGTCCTTTATGCCAAAAAGAACTAAATATCTAAGTAAAGCCTCCAGCTTTATTTAGATATTTAGTTCTGTTTACGTGTAGTTTTTATTTTTTTATTTCTGCTTGAGTAAAGTTCTCGACGTTTTTGGTAGGGATATTGGCGTGTGTTAGCTGACTTATGGCCAATAAATAATTTATCATTTAAATTATTTTTTGTGCTACATAATGTAATTTTTTTTTTGCATACTATTGTATAGAGTCATTTTTTTCTAACTTCTTCCCAGCTAAAGGCACCAGGAAGTGGTGAAGGGTGGGTGTTTTGGGGGACTGTCTTATGTCATTCTGACGTTTGAAAAGTGATGATTTTCAGCCTAGTTTTAATAAATTACTTTTTTTTTAATATTGTTTTTTTTTAAATTTTGTTTTTTTTTTTTAAATCTTGTTATTATTATTTTTGGTTAATAAATTAACAAGATTTTTTTTTTTAAATGCCAAAAACGACTTGTGCTAAGAGAAATAAAAGAAATTATTCTTAGTAGGCTACCCGGAACCGAACTAGTTAGATTGAGATAAATATTTTTACTCGCAAAAAAGGTTAGGGTAGAACTGCGACTCCCTACGACTTCGCACGAGCCGAGCGCGCGAAGCGAGCTGTGCCGCGGTAGGGGCGAGTTCCAAAAAGGTCAAGAATATAATTATAAAAAAATAATACTTTAGTAGGTTTAAAGAACTGAAGTACTTGCCTGTAAATTATTTGACCCAAATGGAAATTATGATCACTTTTGTTGTGACTGGTTTAGAAAATTATTAAATGATATTTAGTATAAAAGTGATTTTTCCAAAAGAATTTTAATATTAAATGAAATCTCCATACATTAAATATCATGTGAAATATTTTGTAAAGAGAAGCATTAACTAAATAAATATTTGTAAAGCAAGTGTTTATAAAAAAAAAAAAAACATTTAATATAATTATATGACTTTATATATAATGTGACAGAATGTCGACAAACGAATACCTGTACATGGCATATTTTGTGACATGACTCAGGCCTATGACTACGTAGATTATGCTATTCTCTTGAGAAAATTTGAAGCTTACGGTATTAGAGGCAATTTACTTAGTTTTCTTGAATCTTACTTGAAAGACCGAAAACAAATAACTGAAAATTGACAAATTAATCCAGTTATCGATCCTCAGTATGTGAAGTTATTTTTGGAATACCGCAGGGGAGCGTATTGGGTTGCCTTTTGTATTCATACTGTACATAAACTATTTACTTGAATGCATTGAACAACCAATAACACTGTTTGCGGACGATAGTCCTGTAACAATACCTTATAAAAGTGTGGAGATATATGAAAGGGACATATTTTTTTTTTTTTTTATTGTTTAGAGGCAAATAATTTATAAATTAACCTGAAAAAAAACAAAAGTTGTACATTTTAGTCAGCGGATTCCCTGCAGTAGTCATAATAATCATCATCAACAATGAAGTTGTTGAACAAGAAGACGTAGAAAATACAAAATTTCTGGGACTAAACCTAAATTGGAAAGCACATACTGATACTTCATGTAAGAGAATTAGTAAGTTCGCACATGCTCTGCATTCACTATCCCCAATAATATACATGGATGCTCTTCTTACTGCTTAATATGGCATAGTAGAATCCACTTACGCTACGGTATAATATTCTGGGGAAACTCAACCGAAAGAGAAACAGTTTTTAAAGCCCAGATAAGATGTTTACAGGTGATGTTTATCCACTGATAGTTGCATGCCATATTTTAAACAGCACAAAATATTAACATTACTTAGTCTGTAATAATGGAGGTGCTGTGTTTGTGAAGTCGAAGCCAAGTCGTTTTAAACGTCTGACTGACGTAATCTCACGTAATAAACGCGACAATAACCAAGTGTGTTCCCATCCCGCCAAAACGGCACTAATGCGCAAGAGTGTCTACAAGAGCATGGCTCCTGTCATTTATAATAAATTACCTAAGCAATGGAATCAAAAACAGCGGCTTCGAAGCTTTTTAACGCATAAAGCATGAATACTTTACCGTCAACGAATTCTTCGCTAAGAAAGAATTTTGTTTAGGTATTGTGTAGTACTTTGTTGAGAATTTTGTATTTATAAATTGTGTGATAGTGATCTATTCAAAAATCATTTATTCAAACTAGTTTGAGAATCAGCACATTTCAAACGACAAAAGTACAAAAGACAGTCCCCCAAAACGCCCACCCTTCACCACTTGTGCAACAGGTGCACAAGTGCCAACAGGGAAAAAGAAGTGGCGCAACAAACTCCCCAGCAGCACAGCTGTCTGTTCAAGTTAGAAATAACATGATTCTATACAAAAGTATACAAAATAATTTACATTATGCAGCACAAAAAATAATTCAAATGATAAATTATTGGCCATATGTCAGCTAGCAGACGACAATATACCAACCAAAAACATCGAGAACTATAAAGTTGTGATTTAAAACTCTTCAATGTATCTTGTTCTTGTTGCCTTTATTGTTTTAGCGTCAAACTATAGCTTTTGCATGCCTATTGGTAAAATATGACTAAACCTATAGTATTTGTTATCAATGTATCACCATGTACTGTACCCATATTTACAAAATGAACGACTTACTTACTTCTTGTTGTTTGTGAAATACCTAAATATGTATGTAGTACCTATAATATATGTAACGTTGGTTGTAAAAAAAAAATTGTCGACGGAGTTTTGGTGAGATATTAGTGAACCGCAGGATAAATTTCGTCATAATGCAATAAGCTTGCAATGATTTAAACATAGCTTTTTTTATACGCGTAATTTTATTTTAACACCTTATTAAATTGAACACCAAGGTAACATTTAACGTATTAAACAAAATAGTAATAAACACACGTCTTCATCAAACAAAACTTTACAATTGTTAATTGATTCAGGCGTGACCTTGCGGAATTCCATTATAAAATGCAATTGAAGTGGATATATTTAGTAACCTGTTCCGCTTAGCTATTTAAAAAAATAATAATTTCGAACTCGAACACGGCGTGTTGCCACACCAAGATTGAAACAGTCAATTCAGTCTGCGCCACAGAGTACATTATACTACACAGAGTACATTATGTCTACAAGTCAATCGTCATCCTGAAGATGCCTCGTTGAGAAGTGAAACACGTGTCGATTTCGTTCAGGGTTTTTTTTAAGACTCTTTAGAAATAGCTAAGCGGAACAGGTTACTAAATATATCCACTTCAATTCCATTTTAAAACTTTACAACTTAACGTCAAATAGAACAAAGGTTGGGGGAGGCCTATGTCCAGCAGTGGACGTGTTTCGGGTGAACTGATGACGCTGATTGTACAGATAGTGCCTGTCTGATGCCCCGCTGTCAATATGAATTCCTCTGGCTGTTGTATCTGTTGGCAATGCCCTGTCTATACTGTGCTTGCATTTTAGAAATTGTCGCTAGTCTGTCGGTGCGCACTTTGAATGCACCACCTGAAAAATAAATAAAAAGATTGTTAAAATGATTACCCCGTGTGCAAGAGCTGCACGTTCAAGCGACACGCGTCTTGCGACAGCGACTGTACTCTGGACAATTTAAATTGGTATCTAGTTCATTTGCTTAACAGTTAATTTTCCTGACTGACTGATGACTGATGACCGGTGGCACGGTTGTCAGTACTTATTTACATACTGTAGCGAAACAAAAATGAAAATTCACCACTTTATTACTAGGGTTCCCACCTCTCCCGGAATTCCGGGAGTCTCCCAGAATTCAGATAAGAAAATATACGGCTCCCGAAAGGAATTTCAAATAAACAAAATTCATCTGGAATTTAAAATTTATGCGCGCTGGCGGAATAATTGACAGACAACATGTAGAACTATTGTGTATTTATTTTATTTTTATATCTTATTTATATCTCATTGTATGCTGCAGCGGTTGACGTCATAACGTGAACACCGGCTGTCGTTGAAAACCAGTGCTGGGGCTCTGTCTCGCATAGGGTCGCAGCATTATACTGAGCGATAGCTGTTTTGCGTGAGATATGACGCATATTTTCCCCCAACTTGTTCTTTTCATGTTTCCAGTCATGTTTACCGCAAATATACGTATCTTCTTTCTTTCTATTTTTTAGATAGTAGCAAAAATCGTACGACCGCGCACGGTAGAACGCTGCTGGCTAATGCAGTTGCGAACTCGCGACACTCGAAACTACGTTTTGTCTATTCCTGTATCAAACGCTGCCTGCGAGCGTGTTTTTATTAGAATAGTATTCGATATTATGGACAAAAGAAATAACCCGCTAAAATGACGAATATTTCAAGGCCAAACTTTTTCAATTTTAAAATGGACTGCTAAGAGTTTTTTAAAGTTAATTCAAGACCATATTTTGAAGTCTATACGTTCAAATGGAAAATATAAAATCAAAATTAAAAAAAAAAAAACATTTTTCTCCCGGATTTTGACTGACGAGAGGTGGCAACCCTATTTATTACGTTCTAGCTTCAACTTCGTCCGTGAGCCTATAACCTTCCTCGAGAATTGTGCTATCCAATGCAAAAAGATTTTTTCAAATCCGACTGGTAGTTCCAGAGATTACCCCTTACATACAAACTTACAAACAATATTTTTTTACCTCTTTATAATATTATATAAAAAAAACTGGCCAAGTGCGTGTCGGAGCACGCACAATGAAGGGTTCCGTAGTTGGGGTGAATTTATTCCAAGAACAAACTTAACATTGTAGTTGAGAAACAACTGCACATATAAGTTTGTAGGCACAATATTGAGAGATTTACCATGTTATTTTAAGACCATAGACTTCTTATAAGCTTTAATAAAAAAAAAAATATGCAAAGAGTGGTTCTTTACTCATGTACAGAACCACTCTCTGCATTTTTTTCTACATTTTAGGCTAAAGATATTTATTTAAAAATATTAAAAATAAATTAAGATCCTCGCAACAAGCCCTTTCATTTCACACAGTACAGTTTGCAATTTTTTTTTTTCATTGTCTTATTTGCCCCCCAAAAGTGACCCCATAATCAATTTTTATTTTATTTATATTACTTATTTCAACTTAATCGGTCCATTAGATTTGGAGCAAATTGGCTGTGACAGACGAACAGACAGACAGACACGAGTGATCCTGAAGGGCTCCGTTTTTTCCTTTTGAGGTACGGAACCCTAATATTATAATTATAAGTATAGATTTACTAATATAAAAAAAAACTCATCAAAAACAAATTATAATTATTATTAAAACAGTTGCCGAACAGGTAATTTGAGCTAAATGAATAATTTTACGAGGAAACTTGAGGTACTTCGCATGGTAAATCTTTGTTACGCATTTCGTTTCCGAAGCAGGAAATCAATTGAAATCGGTTTTAAGTAAAATTTCAAATGAATATTATATTATAAAGATGAAGTTAAGTTATCCCTATATAAACAGTCCTGGTTAAAGATCAACTAAGGGCCGATTTTTCAATCCTCAGATAAAGAATTGAATAGCGTTTATTCCATAGATAGCATGATTCTGTATTTTTCAACAGCCAGATAGTAAGTATCTGACGAATAAAGCCCGTAACTGAGTAATAAAGTTAACTGTCCCTTCAAGCCTCAGTTAGTCTAGGGAATAAATAATGTTTTGACGTTTGTTTTGTTTGAGGTTTTAATGTGCTTTTCCTCTGCGTGTTCTCGTGCTCCTGTATTGTTGAAAACATGGATGTTTTTGATTCAATTGACGATAGTTTTTTTTTAAATATTTCTAAATATATTAATTTTCTTACTTTTTCAGGACGACATTTTTTAACAATTTTATGCCATTATGCTCAACTTTTAGTACCATGTCGAAAGCACAGCAAATTTATTTGTAACTGATCCATTTTAGGTAAATACGTGCCCACTCCTATCAACTTAGCTAAGATCAAACAACAACAAAAAAAAGGTCGCCATAATTGCTGACTATCTGTGGACCTAAACAAAAGATAAGAAATCTCGTCAAAATGTCAAACATACGTTTTGTTTCTATTCTTATCTAACACGTTGAGTACTGTATCCGTGCATCTCGCTTGCACGTGATAGTGTAAAGTTGGTTAATTGCGCTGTTATTAAATTGTAAAAACTGCGCAAATGCGAGGAGAAAAAATAAAGGAAACGTTTCCTAGTGCTTGTAACGTCATAGTAGGTAGTCAAAAAATGGCACGCTTGGTTTTCATACAAATTGTGATACTTGCGTTATCTAGGTCTATCTATATCTGTGTACCTATCTCTCATAAGCTTTGAAAGGCGAATCGCTAGCCTTGTAAAGTGCCTCAACTTAATTTGTTAATTTAGATTAGGATAAGTGCATTTTGTTAATTTTCTTTTAAGGTAAATAAACATATGTGGAAAAGAAAATGAATTCCTGACTCTGGCAAATAATAAAATAGGGATGAGCTTCATCTACATTTCGGGCTGCTAATGCGAATTTCCTACTGGAAAAACTCAGTAACATTTTACCCAACCCGGATATTTAACCCAGGCAGGACTCACAGTTTAATGCCCGTTTTCACCGTCATCCCCTAAGTTTATGGGATCCCCTAAGACTGTTTCGGGGGCTGTTAGGTGGTTGTTTCTGTTTCACCAGAAGTAAGGGGTCAGTTAGACGTTAAAAGGTCCCCTAAATTTAGGTGGCCGAAATGTGGGGCCATAAACCGGCACATACGTAAGTGATCTCTCAAGCAATGAATGTGGATAGTGATTTATTTGAATTTGTTGAAAAATTAGAAACTGTTACTACTATATTCGACGTAAATAACAGACGTAGACCGAAAATATATCGGAAACGACCAAACTACTTCGAAAGTTTTGATGAAATTGACTTTTTTCGGAGATATAGGTTATACAAATCTTCAGTGTTTTATTTATTGGATATATGACATTGGATATTGGCAGATATATGACAGTGACCTTGAGTGGTTAGCTTGCGTGTTTTGTACTGAGCTCATGCAACGCGTCGTACCTCCAGCCAGTAACAGGACTCGCCCATCAAGGAGCGCTGTCCCAAATTAAACGCATTTTTAATTTATTATACATATAACAAAAGATGTTTTAATAAAGCTCGTCTACTAAAAGATTAATAATTAAATTATCTTTAAAATCGTGAATGTTTCAGAAAAATACTCTTGATAGATTTTGCGCGATTCTAAGTTTTTTATCCGCGTTAGACCTAACTTTACAAATTAATTTCACTATGTAATATAAAAATAATCCAAAATATGCCTATGTTAAAATATTTAAAAAATGCTTTAATTTAACATAATTATATTTTTTTCAAATCATTAACACTACTCGTTTAGATGTCATCTATGTAGTCATGTCATTTAAGTAGTTTTTGCGAGTCCGTTTAGCACTAACGGAAAACTACTAGGTACAGGTAAGTAGCTAGAAAGGTAGCTTATCTACCATTAGGGAATAAAATATGGGTAAATCATTATGCATACACAGTCTATACATCCATACTAATATCAATCAATAAATCAAAATGTTTTATTTCACATAAACCTACGTGGACACTTATGAAACGTCAGAAGCTAGGTGCACGGTTCCAATTGGTCGTTTCCTATGGAGAAGAGCCGGCAAGAAACTCCACGGTTACTCTTTTAAAAATAATTGGCTTTTACAATGTTTTCAAAATACAGTGTTAATAGATATGAGAAGACAGTGTAGGCCTATCAACAAGTACTTAGTCAAATGGGAAAGTAACTGTTTATCCGTCGGTTATTCTGTCTGACTGTTACTTTTCCGGTATTGGATTGAATTTGGCCATGCCCTGGGTAAGGACATGGTCCATCCGTTTTTATTCCGGCCCGACCACCACGCGGGCGAAGCCGCCGGCAAAAGCTAGTACTCAATATTAAATTAAAACAAGCTTACCATCACTCATTGGATCAATTTCTCTCTCCTCTTCGATATTTCCGAAACCGTAAGCCGAAAGAGCGGAAATGAAAACAAAGAATAAAAAAAAAGCAAAATATATCTTCACGGCGGCCATCTTGTCGGTACATGTACTCTTCAAGAAATATATACTATCACTGTGTCACACTCAAAACATTTGATGAGACATTTTATATTATTTTAACAACATGACCCTTGACCGAGATATGTTATCTAACTAAAAAAAGGACAAGATCGCGTCAGGTCTCTCACAACTAGGGTTCCGTATCTAATCAAAATCAACGGTGTAACACAAAGGTAAGTTTAATAAAAATTTCCCACAATACACCATGTATCAGAAAGGTGTAGTCCTATTTAAGA
This sequence comes from Omphaloscelis lunosa, assembly GCA_916610215.1. Classification (NCBI taxonomy): domain Eukaryota; kingdom Metazoa; phylum Arthropoda; class Insecta; order Lepidoptera; family Noctuidae; genus Omphaloscelis; species Omphaloscelis lunosa. The sequence goes on from OU744271.1 coordinate 5,251,049, forward strand.
ATGTGGTACAAACCATCAAACTGAACATTTTTTTCCATGGGACTAATATCGTAATCGCGACGAAATATCAACTGTCCCTAACAAGACTTCAATACCTACTCGACTCATGAGAGAAATTTGTTCAGTTTCATGGTATAACTAGGCTGAACCACATCCTTAAATATGGACTACATTCTGATACACGCTGTATATCGGTCTACATAACGATCGATGTTCCAAATGCAAATGTAAGCTCTTAATATAACAAATAATGTGCTTACTTATTTTTTAATTATTTTTATCTGCTTTTTAATCGACTTCAAAATGGAGGAGGTTCTCAATTCAACTGTATGTTTTTTTTTAGTATGTTTGTTACGCGATTACTCCTCCAATTATAAATTGATTTTGATTATTCTTTTTCTTGTTTGGTAGGTCCATACTTCAGAGGTGGTCCCATATAAATTGTATTAACTTTGCTTGTGTAGTTTTTGAGTTAGCTTTAATAATACGTATGTTTTTCTACTTAGGATGTGGATGATGATAAGTTCCTGTCACTGTTATTTACATAGCGGTTAGTGGTATTCGAATTTTATGTGAGGTAGGTACCACAACTAAAAAGTGAAAAATAAAAACTTTTTACAATAATAACAACCGACTTCCAAAAAAAACCACTACAAAATTAAAATAACTTCAATTTTGAAAGTCGAAATTAAAATTATTTTTCACTTTGTAGTGTTTTTTTTGGAAGTCGGTTGTTTTTTGTTTTTGTAAAAGTTTTTCCATTACTAATGCTGTGAGACCTTGCTTCTTGCCGACGGCAAGTAAACGGTAAGTACCATATAAGTTTAGATGTCTTTTTTATTTTTTTTTAATTTTATTAATTTACAATACCTATTATTTATGTACACAGTGTCAGACCAAATGAAAAACGAAGAGAACGCTGTCAACAGTAACGTGAAGCCGGTTTCGTAAACGTGTGCACTTAGTGAGGTTTAGTTTGATTGTAGTGTCATTGTTAATGGTTGTAAATGTGTGCGTGTGAGCGTGTATGCACAGAGTGGAGGTGAAGTTTTGGCATGCTTCACTGTATTGTTCGCAGCGCTATTTCTTAGTTTTTTATTTGGTCTGAGCACACAAAACTCAAAAAACTCAAAATTCAAAGCATTTATTTCAATTAACCCATTTTTGAATTGTCAAAGAGTCGGTCAGTTAGTCAGAAAGTAGAAGCTAATTGCCCATTCCAAAACGTACATCTCTGTGGAGAAGAACGGGCAAGAAACTCCAAGGACACTCTTTTAAATATAGATATTACAAAATCCTGGGTACGTCATTCTTGTTGCTTCTATATGTGAGAACAATGTACAAAAAATAATCAAAAGCAATTGAAAATACATACATACATACATAACATCACGCCTTGTTTTCCCGAAGGGTTGGGTAGAGTTGGGTTGGGTTGGGAAGGGTTGAGTTGGGCAATTGAAAATATAAGATTAAAAATAAGCCCTGGCAGATAAGACATTACCAGTTTCAACTGAAGGCGCCCGTTCACGAACATGACGCGTGGATCAGCACCATACAGCTCAACCATTTTGTAGGGAACCGAATGATCCAACACACTCGCCACCATCAGCGAGATATTTAAGTGAGCATGACATACTCTCAACTGCCATGCTCTTTCAAGTCAACATACATCTTAATAACTTAATAAACGGCTTCATGGTCTTACATTTACAAAAATAAAAATGCTTCTAAATTATACAAAACTATAGTTTGAAATATATTTAAGAAATTAATAGAATTTTACCACCAAAAAGAAAGAAAATCATTACTAATTGGAGCATTTAACAATTTACTTGGTAAACTCAATCTGTTTTACATGGTAAAACACATAGAGAAATAACATAGTAGTTGAAGGACTTTAAAAAATTGGTGGCACTCCGGGAGTACTGACAGAAGTGAAACCTTGTACAAGATTGACTTGGTGGAAGAAAAATACTTGTATAGAACATTGCTCCGTAACCTTATCTAAATAAAGAACACAATCGCGTTTACAAAAAAAAAACTTCGAAATTTTTAAAGTAAAAATATTTGCATAGAACATTGATCCGTGAATTAATATAAATAAAGAACACAATCGCGTTTACAAAAATGAGGTGTCGTCATGGTGTCGCGAAATCAATAGTTTAGTCCCACCACAAAAATGCCCAATGCGCCTAAAGAAGTTTTCACTTCAAAAAAGTAAAATAATTAATTAATTCTATGATGAGACGTGTTACAGAGTTAGATGTAAATCGCGAACCAACGAACTAAACAGTCGTATTCTATGAAGTATGCAAGCTCAGCGACCGAACAGATCGTGATGGGCGAAAGTGCTTATACACGCAAAATCTGTAAGGGCTGTGGTTCCGTAACTACATAAACATAAGCATAAACACTAGAGATGTGTTGTAACAGGTTAAACACGATATCTGTTATCGCTGTTACTGTTACACAAAAATAACAGATCCAAATATCTTTTATTAAATAACAGCCTGTTATTTTTGTACGGATGATAAATACTATTTATATATCAATTGAATATCTTCTTTATTTATATTCGTCTTAAGTTTTTTTTTTTTAAATAGTAACAGGTCAGCAACAGGTAACACGACCTAATTTAGGAGTCACATTTTTTCGTTAAAGTTTCTTCTTGTAAGACCAACAACTGTATTTTTAGGGATAATAAATACTAAGTGCTTCTCTTTTTAGCGTAGCTAACCGCTTTAGTAAGAGTGAGAAGTAAACATATTTCGAAGTAAATAATAGGTGTTCCTCTATTTAGCAAGGGTCATTCCGTAATGCTCAACTTATCAATTAGAATGCAATGTTCTACAGTATCAAACGCCGAACTTAAGTCTAGGACTAATCCACTAGTAGACGTCACCTTTTTGACGGTGACCAACACCGGGTGGAGGCCAGCGTCAGCGACAATCCCAGTCATCTGCGGCATTTGTTTGTCATCATTTTAATGTTTGTAGAATCTCAAACCGAGTTCTGTTATGGAAGAAATATCGGCATCATCTATCCGAAGACTTTTTAGCACACTACGCATTACTTTAAAAGTGTTGTGTGAAACTAAACAAATATCTTGTGGAGTGGTAACTATACGTAGTAGCATATAATATAATATAAGACATTACGGATAACTGTTAGAGTGAGTCAACAACCAACAAGCCGCACCGGTGGCGGACGGTCGTGTTGCGCTGCGCTGCTGTGTACAAGAGTTCCCGATTTTCCGGCTCAAGCGTTCCTTGGTGGTTCCCGAGTCGTCTCCGTAGTCACCCGACTACCATCACGTCTATTAATTGGGGTCTTTTTCAAGACACAATTAATATCGACTTTCTTTAAGATTGTCGTTCAAAACGTTCGTCGAGGCAATTTTGGCCCCTTCCGGGCAAAACCACAGTTTCGTGGTCCTCGGTGGATACCTTACGGTGCCAACGAAACCGAGGGGGTGTTGACCCAATCACACCCGCCGATCCCCTTCAGGGTTAGGCAGTCAATTGGCCGGGTCCCAGTGTTCGGCCTTGGGGGGTCTCCTAGTCGGCACTGGTGACAGTTTTGCCTCCACAGCGACTCACCTAGCGTGGTCGGGTATATCGATACCCTTCACACTAGACTGGATAGGACCCCGTTGCACAATAAGATAGGCAACGGGCCAAAGCAAGCTTAGGGCTCACCCATAGGCACACATCCTCCCTGTCTACACCCGACAGGGAGGGATTACACATCCCCGGCATACCCACCGGGGAGTTAGGATTATTAGGAAGTTAGGAGTATTCCCGCGTAAAAGTCTCTCTCCCCCGTCATTATGAAGGACCCGGTAAAGTGCCTAGCGCTCTTTATCAAGTTCTTCCAGGGTGTTCTCGAAGAAGAGCCCGCCCTGAAGACGAAGTATGGAGCTCGGTTCGCCAGGCTCCAAGCTGAGTCTGAATCTCAGTCCTGTCCCTCTGACAATAGCATCGCTAACTTTAGCGATGCCCTAGAAACCCCCCCGGCTGCAGAGCCATCCCGACCCCTCAGTCCGTCAGAGTCAATGGACACTGACGCTCCCATCAGCGCCGCTTCCTCAAAGCGGCCCACTACCCCGTACCCCTATGGTTCGGACGACGACGAAGCAGAGTCCGCCGCTTCTTCTTCTTCCTCATCCTCCTCCCAATCTGACGATGGTTTCACAACCGTCCAAGGAAAGGGCAAGAAGAGGAAGAACAAGAAGCAAAGCTCGTCCCAGGCCAGCAAGGTCGTTGCGCTTGAGGACTTAGACTTTGCTCCCTCGTCGCCCGCACCACTGGTACCGTCCTTAAAAATCTCTCCCGCTACCCCCGCGACTTGCGCTATAGTAGCTCCCCCACCACCTCTCTTCCGATTACGTCATCCGCTAGCTGCGCTACAGTAGCTTCCCCCTCCACCGTTCGTCCGATTGCGTCATCCTCCGCGAAGGACACCCCCGCGCCTAACGCCAAAAAGATCCCTCTCCCGCCACCCTTGTTCATTCAGGACAAGGCGAAGTGGACCGACATATCGAAATGGTGTGTCGACCACAAAATAAACTTTTCTAGCGCCCGAAATACCCAACAGGGTATCAAAGTCTCCGTCCCTACGTCACGCGACTATAGGGAACTAACCCGACTTCTGAGAATGAGAGGTGTGTCATACCACACCTACTCACTCCCAGAGGAAAAGCAGATCCGCGTAGTAATAAAACGTATCCCACGCGAAATCCCAGCATCTGATATTCTTGATGACCTTCAGTCACAGAAAGTCCCCGTAGATGAGGTCCATCGCATGCACCGCTCTAGAGGCGGAGAGTCATACGACATGGTCCTTGTCATCTGCCCGCCCGTAGAGGGCCACCACCCGATCTTCCAAATTCGTTCCCTGTGCAAGCTCACAGGGTTCGAAATTGAGAAACCCCATAAGAGTGGCATTGTCGGTCAATGCCACCGCTGCCAGCTTTATGGTCACTCGCAAAGGAACTGCCATGCTACACCTAGATGCGTCAAGTGCCTAGGTGAGCACGGCACTTCCGATTGCCCCCGTCCAAAGGATCGTTCCCTTTGTACCGACCTCCCCAGCTGCGTTCTATGCGGCAAACAAGGCCACCCGGCCAACTACCGCGGTTGCCCCAAAGCCCCTAAGGCCTCTTCTCCCAAACTGGCCAAGCGTTTCGACGCCCGCCAGCAAAGGGAAGCTCCCTCCTCTTATAGGATTCCCTCATCCCATTTGCCCCAACGACTAAGCCCTCAGAGGCCTAGTCCGTGGAGTTACCTCCACCACCAGCAGTCTTTCCCTGCCATGGTGCCCTCTCAATTCTCAAATTTCCCTCCCCTCTCCCCGCACCCCTCCCCCGCCTTATGGATCCCCGAATTCGCGCCACCGCGCCACCCGCGCCCCCTGCGCCCTCTGCGACCCCTGCGCCCTCTGCGCCCCCGGCGCCCGCCGCGCCCCCCGCGAAACCCACGCCCGCTCCTAAAGCTACGCGCCCCTCTCAAACCACTCCCGTGGCTAGCCCCAACGCCTCCGTTGACTCGTTCAACGTCATCACCTCAACCTTCTTGGCCTTCGTCTCCCCTCGCGCAAAGACAATGGCCAACGAAATCCTTGCGGCTCATGGTAATCTCCTCCAGATCCAGGCCATCTACAATGCGTATCCCGATATTACGCAAGCCCTAACCTCCCTCGCTACTAAACCCCATTATGGATAATACGGTCTTAGCTAGGTTCAAACCGCGATCCCTAATAATAGGCTACTTCAATGCAAACGGCATTAAAAATCAACGCGAAGAGATAGCGGCGTTCCTCCGCGATCATCAAATAGATGTTCTCTTAGTCCAAGAGACTTTTCTAAAACCTTGCAATCGTAACCCATCAATAGCTAACTACCGGATAGTTCGCAACGATAGGTCACGATGCCATAGAGGAGGTACCCTGATTTACTACAAAAAGCAGCTTCACTGCATCCCAATTGACCCTCCTCCCCTCTCACGATTAGAAGTTTCGGCCTGCCGCCTAGGCATGTCAGGCCACGAGCCGATCACTCTCGTGTCGGTCTATCTCCCCCCCGCTAATACTTCGGAGAATTTCCAACTCCTCTCTGACGACCTCTCGATTCTACTCACTATGAGTAACTCGCTCATTTTAGCGGGCGACTTCAATGCCAAACATCCCTCCTGGAATAGTTCGGTAACCACCACAAGAGGCCGACACTTGTTCGACCTCTCCCACTCCCTGACCTTTGACGTCATCGCTCCGATGACTCCCACTCACTTTCCGGTTAACGTAAATCACGCTCCTGATATCTTAGATGTGGCGCTCCTTAAGAACGTCAACCTAAGACTAGACTCAATAGAAACTGTAAATGAGCTCGACTCTGATCACCGTCCGGTAGTCATGAGATTAGACCCCCGCATAGGTCTCCGCGACCCCAACGCTCCCCCTATCACTAAGAGGATCACGGACTGGAAGAAAGTAAGCACCCAGCTGAAATCCAACACGTCCCCTCAGTTAGACTCTATTCCCGACCAATTCAACTCTATCGCAGACACGACGTCCGCGATCGACTCACTCACTAATCACGTACAAACCGTCCTGAACGAATGTTCAAGGGAGGTTCCAGTGACGGACGACCGTCACTGGAGCTTGCCGGACGATGTGCGTGCATTACTGACTGAGAAGAACGCGGCCGTCCGTGCCTACAGCAGCTTCCCCTGCCCCGCAAACAAAGCCCATATGCGCTATTTACAGAGATCTGTAAAGACACGCATACAGGAGCTGCGTGACGCGGGCTGGGACAAGATGCTCGGCGAACTAGAGCCCAACCATCTGGCATTTTGGGAACTTCAGAGGAAACTCAGATCCCCTCAATCTTCCTCCATGCCCCCCCTGACCCGTCCCGACAAGACCATAGCCTTCGAGGACGTTGAAAAGGCAGAATGCCTGGCCGACACCCTCGAGGCCCAATGCTCACCCAGCTCCCTGCCAGTAGACCAAGCTCACCTCCTAAAGGTCGACGCTGAAGTCGAACGTAGAGCCTCTCTCCCTCCCGTCGATGACCCTGATTGTCCACTGCCTCCCGTCGCTCCAGACGAGGTGCATGACATTATCAAAGGTCTTAAAGCTCGTAAAGCTCCCGGTTCAGATGGACTCACCAATAGGGTGATCCAATTATTCCCTGCCCACCTGATAATGCTTTTGACCACCATCTTCAATGGTGCCTTAAGCAACAACTTCTTTCCCCAGTCGTGGAAAGAAGCCACAGTCATAGGTATCAGAAAGCCCGGTAAACCCAGTACCGAGCCCTCTAGCTACCGTCCCATCAGTTTGCTCAAGGTTCTCGGAAAAATCTATGAGAGGCTTATTTACAAGCGTCTCAGAGACTTCGCCGAGACCAAGGGCCTCATCCCCAATGAACAGTTCGGCTTTCGAACTGAGCACTCTAGCGTGCATCAGGCCCACCGCATCATTGAGTTCATAAGCGATGGTTTCCAACGCGGCTCTTTGACGGGTGCAGTTTTCTTCGACATTGCGAAAGCATTCGATAAAGTCTGGCACAACGGCTTATTATACAAGCTGTACCAACTCGGCGTGCCGGATCGTCTCGTACTCATCTTACGGGACTATCTATCGAATCGCGTATTCCGCTATCGCATTGAAGGAGCACTTTCCTCTCCCCGCCCCATTCGTGCAGGAGTCCCTCAGGGCTCCGTGCTAGCTCCCCTCATGTTCACGCTATTCACCAGCGATATTCCAAACCCAGGTAGAAGGACGCACTTCGCTCTGTTCGCAGACGATACGGCCATCTACTTTAGGTCTAGATACCCCGACAATATCGCCCACACTCTCCAAGGCGCAGTCAATCGACTCGCTGCCTGGTTTCGAAAGTGGCGCATAGAAGTCAATCCCGAAAAAAGCCAAGCGGTTCTCTTCTCGAAACCGCGCACAAGGCTTAGAGACCCCCTCCCCCGACCTCTCACTATGTTCGGTAAGCAGATCCCTTGGGAGAAGCGAGCCAAATACCTAGGTGTTTTCCTCGACCACCATCTCACTTTCGCTGAGCACATAAAGAAGGTTCGTTCGCGAGCCGCTTTCGCTCTCGGTAGGCTCCATTCCGTCCTAAACGCACGCAGCAAGATGTCACTTAAGTGCAAATTGCGAATCTACACAGCGTGTATTCGTCCCATCATGACTTATGCGGGTGCCGTCTTTGTTCATGCAAAACCCCATCATATCCATAGGTTGCAAACGCTCCAAAACCGATTCCTCCGTAGGGCCACAGGCTCCCCCTGGTATGTTAGGAACGAGAGTCTCCATCTCGACCTTAGAATTCCCACGATCCACCAATTTCTAAAACGCCTTGCCAAGCGTTACTTCGATTCCGCGGTCAAACATCGCAACCCTCTGGTTGTCGAAGCCGCCAGTTATGTCCCAAGTAGGATTAGCCGTACCCGCCGACCTAGGCACATTCTCACCGACCCTGATGACCCCATAACCCTCCTCCAGGAGAGCAATAGGGCCTCTAGTACTATACACAGACACAGACGCCTCCCGTCATTCCGACCTCGCCGTCGAGGTCCTTTGCGATCGCGACCGCGCCCCCGAGTAAATGATACTCCTCCCCGACCCTTGCTCGATAACGAGGTGCCAGCAGTGGTTTCAGCTGTGCACGTAGCTTTAAATTCCCCGATTAATAATAATGATCAAAACTTTGATCCAGCCCGTCCCGTCTTTGATGTCCTCCCTCCGGTGACGCCCTAAGCCGAGGCTCGTACCCCACAGGGGGTGCCCTTAGCGAGCGTTCACCTAGCTTTTTAGCTTAGTTTTGTATGCCCCTGGCTGGAGGCTTTGAGTGTAGCAGCTTAAGGCAACCACAGGATTGACCGGTTAAGTAGTCATGACCTCAGAGGTCAGCTACGAGATGCCCTACAGAAAAAAAAAAATGTTAGAGTGAGTAATAAAGGGAACGCTGCACTGAACACACGTCTATTATTTGACGCCTCCGGAACCCCCCACACCTCATGGCGACCCTGCCAGCCGTGTCGTGTCGGGCGCGGGTATTTTTTCGTGGTCAGCACATTCCTACACGTAGGCGCTGAGGCCCTGTGGGTGAGCAGTTAAAAATTGCATCGGTTGAAGAACAATAACGCGTGCAAGTGAGCACTAGCGATAATTATATATAAAAAAAAAAACCCAATTCATATTATAAAAATCGCAATGGGAAAAACTTATTCAAAACAGGAAGAGAAGGAAATTATAATCGCACAAAGTGGACAAAACAATGCCAGAACCCAGGAAACGGAACAACACACGCAAATTAATACCATACTTTTGGGAATTCTTTTGGCTGCGGTAGCTGTGGGCGTGCTGTACCTGATGTGGCGCCGGAACAAGAGTAACCAGCAAAAGTGGATGCAACGGCAGATTAACGTCGAATTTCTGAGGCGAATGGTGTCCAGACTCTCTGCAAGGAGGGCTGCTGCCGGGGGAACCATGTTTACAGGAGGCGCAGAAGCCGACATCGGACTTCAAAACGTGTGAGTTCAGTGAAAGTGTAATAGTGAAGTGCAAGCATGTGCAAGACGTTATGTTGACTAAGATTATGACCTCGCTATTAGGATCCTATGGAATCGCATTTAGAAAATATCTGCACGAAATTAGAAAAAATACAAGTAGATTTAAGAAAATTAGGAAGTGAAAGGAGAGAAAAATATAGAGAAAACACGCTAAGTAAAATAGAGCAAGCAGAACAATATTATGAGGAATTCAAACAAATAATAAGACTAGCAAATGAGCAAGAAAACAGTCCTAATTATTTGTCAGTACGTATTAAGGAAAGTCTAACAGATAGAATATTGTTAGTATATGATAAAATTAAAACTAATAAACAAAATATACCGTTAAGCAAAAGTTTACCAGACACTAGTTCAGAAAGGGAGGTATATTATCCACCAAAAATGGAAACATTTGATTTTAAAACGGCTGCTACCTTAGTGCCGATAATGGACGACAAAGATGAGACAGTTGAAAAAATAATTGAAGGAATAGAGTTGTATGATAGCTTTCTCAAAAGTAAGGATTGCAAAAATCATCTAATTACTTATGTACTTAAAACAAGGTTGACTAGAAATGCAAAAATGAAGCTAAAATCTAGCTATGCATCTTGCGGTGAGTTGATACACGACATAAAACAGTATTTACTGCCCAAGAAGTCAGCAATTTCTTTGATAACGCAATTAAATAATGTTTCCCAAGAAGGATTATCGATTTCGAAATTCGGTGAAAAAGTTGAAGACCTTTTTGTGAACCTTACAATCTCGCAGGCTGATTCTAATGAAAAAGCAAACGAGATTTTAAGGCCCATAAATGAACAGTTGGCTATAAAAAAGTTTGCCGACGGGTTACGAAATAGACGGTTAAGCACGATTTTACTTCACGGCGATCTGAAATATAATTCGTTAAACAAAGTAGTAATTCTTATGCACAGCGTAGACATCGCGTTCGTTTAGACATAAAATATTATATTTTTTTTTTTTTTTTAAATAGAATTATCGTCCCCGGTGGCAACACACGCAGGAATGTCACTTTTCTTTCGCGCGCGTTTTTTCATCGCACGAAAAAATTTGCTCTCTTAAAATTATTCATTTAAAATAAGTTTACGGAACTTTTTACTAGAATAACAAATGTTAATTATGTTAAGTGATAGAAAGTGCAATAAGTGCATCGTTAGTGAAAACCTGAGACGGACAAGGCGTCCATCAACGATATTAACAGGAAAGCTGATAAATTACCTACATCAGAACTAACTAGAAGCAGCTTTAGTCTTGAGTTCCTGACCCACATTAGATGTACTTAGATCCGGAGGCCTCCCACAATCCTAATGTGCGAGAATGCCTGGCTTTAACTGACCACCTTGTACGTGATACTGACAGTGTTTTACAAGCACTATGGTGGACATTAACACAACACAACTTGTTAAAGCATTACCTATCTCTCCAGTGGACACGAGATGTCTTTAGTAACGTTATCTCCACGTTACTAGCTGGATGAGAAGCTACCAGAGAGGCACGTGATGCCCTTAGCGATGTAACTGTACATAACTAGCTGGTACGCGCTTGTCAGCATTACCCCTCCAGTAAGCACGAGATGCTCTCAGTAACGCTAATTCTACGTTACCAGCTGAATATGAAACTACCAATGTAGCACGTGATGCACTTAGCGATGTTATTCTACATAGCTAACGCTGGTATGTACTCGTCACCAGGGGTAAGTCACATTTCTATGATCTTGGCTAAGGAATTGTCAAAAGTGGTTCTATATACTTTTAATTTACAAGCATGAAGGTTGCGAGACAGCCTTACTTAACCTTGCACACTGTCTGTGTGTTATAAACTTGCAAAAGCATTATACTTCCTATAGTGAGTGTGGAATTCTGCCTCGCTAACTAGATTGTTATCAACAAGTACAAGGTACTCTCAACAACATTGATTCTATGTTGCTAACTGGCACATATCTGACATGGTGCGCACATGCTTAGCACGAGATGCTTATAGCATGTTATCTCAATACTACGTGATCTAGCTTTCATATCAAGGATTGCCATTTTTAACAAACAAAATATAGCTAATTAAAAGATATCACTGTGTACGAGATACTCAGTGACTTATCTAGCTCTAGGTGGCTTAATTATCCTGCCAAAAACTGATAAATGATATCTATTTTGTAAACTAAAACAATAATGCAAAATTGTGCAATTTTTACAGGCATACATTTAAATACACAAGATACTTTGTAAACATGATTCTGTGATACAATGGCTGACGATAAATGCTACCTCTGGAAACTCTTGATTTCAGATACAAGTGCAATGGGCTAAACCATAATTGGAATAATACAAAGTATTATTCCATGCTCCCATACTTATTCACCCCATTTAGATTCCTCTAAACTGAGGAAACAAGGGATTGAGATATTCCAGAAACAAGCCGTATTGGTTATTACCCCTATCATAGGGAAAGCAGTGACTGACCCTATGCTTATGAACATAAGACAAACACAAATTGTTGATTAACTTGGCTGATGCAGCAAAACCAGCTGGCAATGCCCACTGCCACCAAACTAAAACCAGAACAAAAGTTATATAATCTCTAATTGACATTAACTTTAATTCATCCTATTTGATAAACAAACCGAAACAATCACAAACTTGAGTACACAATGTTTTAGCTACAAACAAAAACAATAAAAACTATTCAATAAATATTAAAACCACAAAGCACAACATTAGTTGATTTACTTACTTTTGTAAATAACAAAATAAAACATCCTTCTACCGGGTTAATAACAGGAATCACACTATTGAAAACCACCACCACAATATCTTATGATGTTTTGGTTTAATCTAATCGGTTGGAATGGACTATGTCTGAAAAATAAATGAACTATTTTTGTCACTGAAAATAAAAATCAATATATATGGTGGACCTCAACAACAACCCGGCTTATATTCCAAAATAACAATTCAAGAAGACCAATACTGGAATAAATGCTGGCAAAGCAGTTATATTCCTCTGATTCTGCTATTGGCTATGGACATAGATAAGAAAATATTTGGTACCTACCAAATTCAATATCTTAACCTCCCAAAGCCATTCTCTGGAAGCTGACCCCAACATTGTTGGGAGAAGGCCGGGTAGATGATGATCCTCTCAATACCGCCAAAGAACTTATTAAATATTGAGATGCATTTACAAACAATACAATAGATAGATCTACAAAGAATTTATCTGAAAAATACATTTGAGTCAGCCCCAAACAAAATAGAAAATTCAGTTTCATTATGAACAAAAAAAAAATAAAAAAAATCGTCAAGACTGTCTAACCCATCCCGAGCAATAAGAATCCCACCATATCATACTGAAGGAAAATAAAAATAAAAATCCCAGTAATAACTACAAGTATGTTACAAACTGACAACTTGTACACTAATCAATTATAGCTTAGCATATCAAAATAGATAGGTATAACATACCATACAATACCATAGCAAGTAGGATTTATTGTACTATTTACACCTTTTTACATACCTATTAGATGACTAGATTTTTATAACGAATGTGATTATTTAGAAATATTTATTATACCTTGCCTAGCCTGAAATACAGGATGACCTAGTTCAGGCACATAACATAATCGAATTTTTCGTAGATTTAAGCAAATTTGTATTTAGTGTTTTACCCTTTCAGCTGAATAAAGTTTTATTATTATTTATTTATTTTATATTACCTTTATGAAATCATATTATGATTTCATCCTATAGGTACAAGGGTATCACTTAGGACTATCTGGAAGATAACATTACCTACCAAATAACCAATAAAGGGTTAATTACATACACATTTACTAATACTTTTCATACTTGAATAGTCTCTTATCTCTGTTTTACCTATCTACTAAATTACCAGTAGTGCCACTTACAGAAAACAAGGTTTTCTTACAATCTAACTTGACTGTTTATTTGGTAAAATATCAAGACTGCGATAAGACATACCAATAAATACCACTATAAGTGTGTTTAAATGTTTGGGCTTGAAAACTAATAATGCTATTTTTGAGGCTTGATTATTAAGTTTTATTTTTTCACTTTAAACAAACCTTGAAACACCAGTATTAAAAAAAAAAAAAGTGCTAGTAAACTTAGTCGCATTATTTAACATTACGCCCGGACTTCCCGAAGGGCTGGGCAGAAATGGGTGATCTTATTAACATTACGCCCGGACTTCCCGAAGGGCTGGGCAGAAATGGGTGATCTTATTCAAAGCTTATAAAATCAAAATACCTAATTAAACATTTGATTGCCAACTACTAGTCTACATATTTAACAGTAGATTTAAATGATAATTGCAGCACTAAAGTGAAATTATCAAGGAAACAAAAAAAAAAAAGGAGGGGGGAGAACATTGTGAGGACAACGTAGGTATTGATGGATTGTGAGTAGAACATGAACAAGATAAGGTATAATACAATAAATGTAGGTACTATGAATGAATTATCTACAAATTGCTTTACTCTAAAACTCTCCATCTGCTCACCAAGTGCACATCATAACAAGTTCAATTATACAACTCCCTCACTTAAAAATGCAACTCATTACACAATCCCAATTTTGGACATATTATGAGGTCAAGGAAAAGAGTTTTATCTTTATAATTCTAAAATGAATCTAGTCTCGATTAGCTCTAAACTCGTCAAGTAATTACTGCTAGCAGAATATGTGAAACTTATATGGAAATTAGTATTGTTGAGGAAAAACCCTAAGCATCTGAAATAGACCCTTTCACCTCAAATTTGTTCAAACCTCTCTCCTATCCAGGGCATAATATACTGCCCTTATTAATTGGTGCTTACAAGTTAAAAGCCTATTCCGTATTTGAAATTCAGTTTCCAAAATACCTTTAATAACTAAAGTTATGGAAAACTAGTCCATCCAAAAATGAAATGAAACCATATCATAAAGTATATACTTACCTAAACGGAAATAACATCAACTGATCACAAGAATTTGACCAAAAAATCCTACTAGATTTTTCAAAAAAAACAAAAAAACACTAAGTTTGTCTGTCAGTACAATTTAGGTACAATACAATTCCACAAATGCTTACCAAAAATACCTCCCTGCTTACAACATTCAGGGGCTAAAAGATCCTGTTACACCCTATGAAAGTTTAACTACTAAGGACTTCACAGCCATGGTGCCTCTTATTCAGATCACTAGATAACTGACATTCTTTAAAATACCCTAATGATAATCTTTACAATTCATCTTCTAGACTCACTGAGCTCGACACCTACCTTGACAGCAAGATGTAATGTGCAACTCAATACTCACTGAGCACAACATTGAGCACAACAGTATCCCAAATAATTTAACTATTTACAGACAGATCTGAGAATGCTATTCTCAATCATGGAAACTTTTAAAGTAACATCATAACATTACGCCTTGTTTCCCCGAATGGTTGGGCAAGGTGTCCCTGTAGCAGGTTCACCCAGTTTTACACTTTTATAGTATTCATATCATAATATCCTCCTGGTATATTAATTCAGAACAACTTTATAAAATTTGTATAAACACAAGCTGGGTTAAATGTGGTAGGAAGTGAAAGTGATACTAATAATTCACCTCCCACAGCACAAAACATACAGTAGCTCAACTTAGTGCTGGCATCAATTGAAATAGACACAGTGCCAACCAACATTGTGTTGATGATTATACCTCATTACTGATGAAAAATAGTTAAACACTATTAATTAAGCAACGTTATTAAGAATTTATTTAAAATAGATACGCCAAAAGCATATATATTCTAC
Organism: Omphaloscelis lunosa; assembly: GCA_916610215.1. NCBI lineage: Eukaryota > Metazoa > Arthropoda > Insecta > Lepidoptera > Noctuidae > Omphaloscelis > Omphaloscelis lunosa. The sequence goes on from OU744271.1 coordinate 5,266,430, forward strand.
ATTAAATATTAAATGTTAACAGTTATGGACTTATATACATACCAATTACAGATGTACATGACATTCACATAAAACAAAGCAACCTTTTTAAATTACATAAAATTAAAATATTGTATTCAGAAAGAATGATAAAAGTTCCTAATAAATCAGAATATAATAATAACTTATTAACTAACTAAATTATTGCAGACAACTCTGAACATCTACTTTGTTTAACGAATTATATTTCAGATCGCCGTTCGTAAAATTAGAATCAAGACTTCGCTTAACAGGTAAGCTCGTTTGATTCCCAATTATTGCAGCTAGGAATTACGCAAATCTAAAAGATGCCGTGCGCGCAGCAGAGGATGAGGAGCTGGCACAGCCCCAGACGTCCCACGCTGTGCTCAACATGCAAGGCAAGTCTAGAAATTATTATAGAGGTAGGTCTGTACGCGGGTACCGAGGTTCTCATCAGCAAGGTATACGAGGAATTTTTAATCAAAATCGGCCAAGCCAACCTCACAGAGGAACTTATTATAACCGAGGGTTTTATAGTAATCGTACACAAAATAATTTTAGAGGAAGAAGCGGAGTTCGTTCGTTTCGAGGAAATTTTAATCAAAACCAACGGGGTCGACAGAATGTTTATTCTGCTCAACCCATGAACTCGGACGAAACCCAACAAAGTAAATCGGAACAAGATAATAAAACATTTTTTCGTGAATAAAGAGTACATTTTAACATTAAACGAAAATATAAGGTACGTTTCTATGAATTTATATAATAAGGAATGCTTTTGGTTACTTGATACTGGAGCGTCAATTTCCGCTGTACGGGCGCAAGCGGTATCGGAATTCGTAGAAGTACACTGCGATAACATAGTTATAAATGGTATAGGTGGAAAGATATATTCAAAAGGTTACGTTTATTTAGACCTAAAATTACATGATGGTTCGATTTACCAGCATAAATTTTATTTATTTGACAAATTACCATGTAAAGGCGATGGTATTATTGGATTAGACTTTTTGACAAAGTTTAACACGAACATTGACTTAGAGAATTCATATTTAAGATTAAAACATCAAAACACTTATTGTGATTCACCCATATTTACGTCACCAAAGGTATCTACGAGTTATATCACAATACCAGCGCGAAGCGAATCGATTCATTATATACAGTTAAAAGAAAAAGTTACAGAAGATTATGTCATTTATCCAAAAGAGTTACAAGACAATATTTTTTTAGCAGGACTAATAGTTAGACCAAAAAACAATGTAATTCCTATACAAATACTTAACACAAGTGAACAATCAATATCAATACCAATATTTCAGCCAAATCTTCATCCATTAGAAGATTATAAAATATGTACATTCAGCAAGACTAATGCTAATGCAGAAAGAGCTCGAACAATATTACAATTATTGAAACTTGATCACTTACATTCCAGCGAGCGAAGTAGCATTGCGTCATTATGTTCCAAGTACAGTGACATATTTCACTTACCAGGCGATAAGCTAACAACTACAAACATCTATGAACAATCCATACATTTAAAACCAAACACTAATCCAGTTTATGTAAAGCCATATCGAACACCAAATAGTTTAAAGCCAGAAATAGATCAACAAATTCGAAAACTACTAGAGGATGACATCATTGAAGAAGCGACTAGTGAGTGGTCCAGTCCAATCTTGTTAGTACCTAAAAAGCCGATAGAAACGGGAAATAAAAATTGGAGATTAGTAATTGATTATCGTAAACTCAACGAACAAATACAAGATGACAAATTCCCACTACCGAACATAGTTGAGATATTAGATTCATTGTCGGGAGCCGTATATTTTTCACATCTAGATTTAAGTAATTCATATTATCAAGTAGTTTTGTCAGAAGACAGCAGAAAAGTAACAAGTTTCTGTACAAACACCGGGCAATACCAAATGAAACGATTACCCATGGGACTAAAAATTAGTCCAAGCGCTTTTTCACGAATTATGACCATAGCGATGTCAGGACTTAATTTAGATAAATGTTTTATATATTTAGATGACCTTGTCGTATTTGGTAGAACAATACAACAACATAACAAAAACCTCACTGACGTATTTGAAAGGCTACGTAAAGTAAACTTAAAATTAAATCCAAAAAAATGTAATTTCCTACAGACAGAACTTTTGTACTTAGGTCATGTAGTTTCAAAAGAAGGAGTTTCACCTGACCCAGAAAAAATAAAAATAATTAAAGAATGTCCAGAACCAAAAAATGTAGATGAGCTAAGACGATTTATAGCATTTTGTAATTATTATAGGAAATTTATTGATAAATTTGCAGATATAACTATTCCATTGAATAATCTCTTACGAAAAAATGTACCATTTGTATGAACATCCGAATGTATGCAATCATTTCAAATTCTAAAAAAAGCACTAATGTCACCACCAATCTTGCAATATCCAGATTTCTCTAATGAAAATGAATTCATTATACAAACAGATGCATCAAATATATCGGTAGGAGCAGTTTTATGCAACAAAAATATGAGACCAGTAGCTTATTCAAGTAGACCATTAAACAAAGCAGAGAAAAATTACCCAACCATACTGGTGAGGCGTGTAAATAGCCTGCACCTTTTGAAGATTGTAAGGAAAAGTTAAAATAAGAACCTATGTCTTATGTGTAATGGCGGACCTAAAAATAAGTCAATTTCCCTACTGGTGAATCCTCGACAAACCACTAAGAGAGAAATATTAGCAGCTAACATACCTTGCCCACGTACCTTGACAATCCAGAGATCCCACTCAGACCCAGGGAGATGGGAAGATACCTCGTTCATGCGCACTTGCAGGTATGGGCTGCCGGCCGGCGAGCAAAATCCTCTTGAATCCACCGGTGGAATGGTTAAAAACTCCAAAAATCAACACTGCACTATAAGTTCTCAATGAAGCAAAGATGCAGATCCATTTATTTTTACGAGTATAGTCAAGATTTCACCAAAAAGGAATTTTAAAGCGGAGCGCTAATGCAAAACACACCGTCCTCATCAAACGGTCAAGCGAGCTCTCTCTGCACTCGCTAATGCCATCTATCGGCCCTTGCGAGAAGACTCAGGAAAGTCTCGATACATGGGCGCTGCGTCAACAGATAATGGTGCGAGGATTCATCAATTGAGAAGTTAAAATATTTAATTTGAAATACTAACATATTCTAATATATGGAGAAATCCTAAATTATTATTATTTTATTTTTTGATATTGTAAAAAGGCATTGACGCTTCACCATGCTCGGGGGCTTTGGAAGGACGCAAGTGCTTTCAGAAAGAAAGTGAAAAAATTATAAGTATTTACTGACCTACATTATGATCAGAAAAATTAAGCTTTACGACTGAATACGAAAAAAAAAAACAAACGATTTAAGTTATTTAATATATTTCCTAAACCTTAAGACTATGAAGTTCGTATAAGAGTTAAAAGTTTATTGCGTTGGAATAGGGTATAATTTAGCGACGGCACGTTTAAAGTTACCGAACTTTGTTTTTACCATTGCAACACGAACGACATTATCCGTGCCTTTATAAACCTCAGTTATAACTCCTAATGGCCAACTTAAAGGAGCTGAATTATCCTGTCCCACGAGTACGACAGTTCCAACTTCTACGGGTTTGTCCGGAGTTGCCCATTTTTGCCTGACTTGCAGCGTATGCAGATACTCTAGGTGCCATTTCTTCCAGAAGGATTGGACCATACTATCTAACAGCTGTTTGCGCTGTGATAAATTAATGCGCTGACCAGACAAATCGGCTGCCGGCAAATACTGCAGTGGAGTCGACATCAAAAAGTGAGCGGGAGTAATAACTTCGGGATGGGGATCGGAAGACAAAACGCTCAGAGGGCGCGAGTTCATAATGCACTCTATTTGAATGAGTACAGTTTGTAATTCCTCATAAGTGAGAAGCTGACTTCCGATCACGCGGTAAAGATGCGTTTTTAAGGTTTTAATATTCGCTTCCCACATGGAGCCGAAATGTGGGGAGCGAGGTGGAATCATTTTCCACATTATGCGGCGGGTTGATAACTCATGTAAAAGAGACGAATTGAAACTTGAATTTAATAAGAATCTATAAAGCTCGTCTAGTTGGGCCTTAGCACCAACGAAATTGGTCGCATTGTCCGAATAAAGACAAGATACTGGCCCTCGACGCGAGATAAAGCGTTTAAACGCGGCTAAAAAGGCATCAGAGGTTAAATCAGAGACTAACTCTACATGGACGGCCTTGGTTACCAAGCACACGAATAAACAGATATACGCCTTCTGGGCGTGCTGGCCTCTGCGCCGAGTGAGGGTTATGCGTATGGGACCAGCATAATCCACTCCAGTGTGGACAAACGCCTTTGCTTCCGATACTCGGTATTCAGGCAGGTCTGCCATCACTGGAATGGGATGCGTTGGATTTACCCGAAAACATGTGTTGCATTGTCGCAACTTGGACCTAATGACAGTCCTGGCATCTAGTATCCAAAATCGCTGTCTTAGAATAGACATGAGTAGTCCCGGTCCAGTGTGACAATTCATCACATGGTAATGACGGATTATTAGATCCACAACATGATCATGTTTGGGAAGTAAAAAGGGATGCTTAGCGTCAAATGGAAGGTGCGACTTCGAAAGCCTTCCTCCAATGCGTAATGTTCCCTCTTCATCCAAAAAGACAGCTAGACTTTGGAGCCTCTTTGAAAGCAATTTCCCAGATTTGATGAGCTTAATGTCATTTGCAAAATGCACAGATTGCACAGCACATACTATCGCTCGTTCCGCAGCTGATAAGCCCTGAATAGAACGAGGTTCACAATGAACCTTTGGTCTAGCGAATTTCAATATATAAGAAACAATGCGCAACAATTTATCCCATGATGAGGTACGTTGAGCAAGTTGATATAGAAGGGGTTGTTCTACTTGCGTGGTCACTGTTAAGACATTTGCCTTGTGCTCGGGAAGTTCCCCACAATTAATAGGAGAAAACGGTTTGACAGGCCAATCCTCAGGAGCACAACGAAGCCAAGAGGGGCCGTCCCACCAAAGTTCATGTGACATTAACTGGGAAGGAAGGATGCCACGAGATAGACAGTCGCTTGGATTCTCAACACCTGCCACATGGTAAAAATGTTGAGAACCCAAGTTCTTCTGACATTGAGCGACTCTATTGCTGACAAAAACTGACCAGCGGTGCGGAGAAGAATGTATCCAAGATAAGGCTATCATGGAATCCGAAAAGGCGTAAATTCCTGCAATAGGAACACGTAAAGCGTAAGTATCGCGAACAGTTTTTACCAATTTTGACATGAGCATAGCGGCACATAGCTCCAGACGTGCAAGAGTTGTGACTTTGGTAGGTGAAACCTTTGATTTCGCACAAAGTAAGCGGACTATGACACCAGAAGGACCAGTAGAGTGTACATAAATCACACACCCGTACCCACCCAGACTAGCATCAGCAAACGCGACTATACGAACGGAACAATCATCAGTAACACCCACATGGCGTGGTATGCGTAATGTATCTAGCAATGGAAACTCTTGCATGAGAATGGAGAAACGTTTAAAAATGTCGTCAGGAGCGGGATCATCCCAACCAATATTGCTCAGCCATAACTCTTTGATGAGCAACTTGGCATAAAAGATCACGGGGGCGACCAAACCGAGAACATCAAATAAGCGTGCGACTATCGAGAGTATATTTCTCTTAGTACATTTCTCAGCCACTTGAGCGGAAGTGAAGAAGAAATTATCCTGAGAAGGTTCCCACGAAAGGCCTAGAACCTTAGAAACATCACTCCCAGCGTGAAAATCGAGAGACTTACGATGCGAGTCAGGAAGACTGTTTAAAAGAACGGGTGAATTGCTACACCATTTAATAAGGTCAAAATCGCCCGATTTAAACATCTTTATAAGATCATGCGATAGCTGCATGGCGGTATCTTCATTATTCACAGAATATACCAGATCGTCCATATAGAGACTGGTCTCTGCTACTTTAGCAGCTTCGGGATAATGCGGACTGTCAGAGGCCAGCTGTCGCACAGTGCGCATAGCTATGTATGGACTCGACTTAAGTCCGAAAGGTAAGCGATTAAAAGCAAAGGTTAACACAGGTTCGTTCTCATTGAATCGAAACAAAATGCGTAGGTATTTACGCTGGTCAACGGGTACACCAATGCGTAAATACATTTGTTTAATATCCGCATTTATAGCGATGGGAAATAATCTAAAATTTATTAAAAGAATAAACAAATCTGTTTGTAAATTTGGACCAATATGGAGTACATCATTTAAAGATAATCCTGTATGAGTCCTAGCGCTAGCATCCAATACAATGCGCGGCATCGGTTTGTCTGGCCGAACGACAGTGTGATGAGGGATATAGTACCCGTCATCGGAAATGGCAGATTCGTCGACTTGACTTAAGTACCCACTGTCAATATACTCTTTGAGCACGGCATTATAATTTTCCCGCAACATCGGCAATTGGCGCAGTTTCCTTTCAAGCGCAATAAGTCGACGGTACGCGGCGGTGCGGGAGTTACCCAACTCGGCGGGATCCTTACTAAAAGGTAACGCGACGCTATAACGTCCCACATCGTCCCGTGACACGGTCGAGGCAAAAATATTCTCACATTCGGTTTCCTCAGGAGATAAAAAACGTTTATTCTCAACTTCTTCCAATTCCCAGAACTTTTGTAATAAATCATTGAGAGCCAATGCCGTGAAAGGAGACGAGTTAAGTAAATTTGAATTATCACTATTATGCGGAAAATCACCCATAAAGACATACCCGAATGTGGTCAATAATGCAGGTGGGGCGCGTGAACCAAAATCGACCCTATTCCCCAAGTAAATGTACGGAAACAGTTGAGCGCCCAACACTAGGTCAATATCCCCTGGAATATTCCAGCTTAAATCAGCGAGCGGAAGCGCGTGGAAGTCTACATGGCTATCCAAATTAACATGGTGCGATGGTAGCTGGTCCGTAATGCACTCAACTACTAACGCGTGAATAGTATATTTTTGATACGGATCTACACGAGACTCGATATCTAAATGTACGTATCCTATTATCGGTCGCGATACAGAACCAACTCCTTTAACAAAGGAATTACTCAAAGGAATTATCAGTAAGTTAAGTTTTCTACAACAAGCTGTAGTTATTAAATTATTCTGCGAGCCATTATCAATTAAGCACCTCACTATTGCTTTGTGACCCGCACTGTCACTTTTAGCTCGCGCGTAAACCTGAGCTGTCGATAACAGCACTATCGTCTTAGACCACGCTGCATCAGCTGCTAATAACACGGCCGAGTTGTGAGCCGAAGACGCTGGCGTCACATCACACAAATCAGACGCAATCACCCGTGCGGCAATATCGACCTTATTACTATGCACATAAGAGCGCGGCACCGCGACGGAAACCGGGGCAGACAAAGACGTACCGGGGGTCGAGAGGGGCGAGGGAGGCGCGACAGACAGCGGCGCAGGAGGCGACGCGACGACTACATTGCAATTCGTTGCTAGAACGTCAGCTGTTTGCGGTTTATTTTCTTTATCAAAATGTAATAGTGTATGATGGCGTTTTTTACATAAGTCACAGACTGATGTTGATTTGCAGTTACTTAATCCGTGCAATGTGCTCAGACAATTCGCACACCCGCGTTTGGATTTAATAAACTCGAACCTTGTTCTAGGAGTCAACGCGGATTTAAACTTAGCGCAGTTGTACAAATGAACATGAGCGTTATCATTACAGTACGCGCAGCACGGAACCACAATCGCAGGTGAACAAGCGGACGAGTCAGCTGACTCGCTCACAACAAACGCTTTCGTCTGTGTGCGTGACTCGCGAGGCGCGGAAGCGGGGATTCTACTAAAGTTTCTCGCGTTCGAATGAGACAAATTCGAGCGTGCCAATATCTTTGCCTGATCTTGAACGAAGCTTATCAATAATTTCGTTGTGGGAATTTCAATATCTCGAATGGAAAGTTCAAACGATTGAATAGTCTGTGAATCAATTTTTCTCATTGCGCAGTGCAAAAGAATAAAATCAGCAAGATCCGTAATCCCAAGTTGTTTCAAGGCAGAAATAGATGCACTAAATGTTTCTATGAAAGAATCGAGACTGTTAGCGTTAAATGAACAACTTTTTAAATCCAATATATTATTTAAATAATGCGTACCTAGTGAGCGCTTCTCTTGATATTTTTTAACTAAACTGCCCCATAAGAACTTGTACGTATCACCCGTAGGCACAATTCCAGCGGTAACCTTCAATGCGTTGTGCGTCAGTCTACCTACCAAGTACTGCACACGCTGCGAGTCAGTCAGCTGTTCATTCTCATGAATATTTGACTTGAACGACTCGTAGAAAACAGGCCAATTCTCAGTTTTTCCGTCGAAAGACGGCAGCGCGATAGGAGGCAACTTTATTTTCAGCGGTTCAAAAAGAGTCTTATAGTTACTACTGGGTGTTGATGGTGATTGATTACTGTTTATTTTATTCCTAGCGCGTTTAATATGAATGTACAAATCTTCAAAGGACTCTAAACAAGCATAATCGACACTTGCACCAGGATTTATACTAATGTTTATTTGATTAATTTGATCAACAAAAGATTCAAATTTATCTCGAATGTCATCAATTGTCTCTGACTCAGTCATAAAACTTTCTTTTTTCCTCGAATCGAACGACGATATATTTTTTGTTAAATCGTACAATCGATTAATGCGTTTAAATAACAATCCTTTCTTTTCATGAAGAACAGTTAGTAAATCTTCCGGCTTCAGTTGTTTATCCGTCATTTTGTTAAATAACAAACGAAGACAAAGAAAAATACCTACCGGGCGGTTTGCAATATTATCGCACCTACCAACTATGAGTGGGTTTTTTATTATTATTCCGCACAAAGCCGAGATGCGTTGGTGACTGACTACCTACTTATTTTCATAATATCAAAACGAAATTTTAAATACGGATACCTACATAGAATAAACTTTACCAATAAATACGTAATGTCTTTCTATGTTAACTAACAAATAATTGAACAGATTTTCCAATAACCACGTAAAATCTATTGTCAAATATGCTGCGTTTTAAAGGGGAATGATTTACCAAAAGTTTATGTAGACTAAATACCTATTGTGTGTTATTGAACCTATATGATTTTCACCAAACAATTACGCAAAAATCTAGGTAACGGGCTATTAATCCGGCTCGAAGGACCAAAATAATATGGTGAGGCGTGTAAATAGCCTGCACCTTTTGAAGATTGTAAGGAAAAGTTAAAATAAGAACCTATGTCTTATGTGTAATGGCGGACCTCAAAATAAGTCAATTTCCCTACTGATGAATCCTCGACAAACCACTAAGAGAGAAATATTAGCAGCTAACATGCCCACGTACCTTGACAATCCAGAGATCCCACTCAGACCCAGGGAGATGGGAAGATACCTCGTTCATGCGCACTTGCAGGTATGGGCTGCCGGCCGGCGAGCAAAATCCTCTTGAATCCACCGGTGGAATGGTTAAAAACTCCAAAAATCAACACTGCACTATAAGTTCTCAATGAAGCAAAGATGCAGGTCCATTTATTTTTACGAGTATAGTCAAGATTTCACCAAAAAGGAATTTTAAAGCGGAGCGCTAATGCAAAACACACCGTCCTCATCAAACGGTCAAGCGAGCTCTCTCTGCACTCGCTAATGCCATCTATCGGCCCTTGCGAGAAGACTCAGGAAAGTCTCGATACATGGGCGCTGCGTCAACAGATAATGGTGCGAGGATTCATCAATTGAGAAGTTAAAATATTTAATTTGAAATACTAACATATTCTAATATATGGAGAAATCCTAAATTATTATTATTTTATTTTTTGATATTGTAAAAAGGCATTGACGCTTCACCACATACAAAAAGAGCTAGTAGCAATAGTATGGGGAGTAAAATACTTTAGACCATATCTTTTTGGAAGGAAATTCACTATTATGACGGATCACAAACCTTTATTATATCTATTCGGAATGAAAGATCCATCAAGTAGACTTTTAAAATTCAGATTAGCCTTAGACGAGTATGACTTTAATATAACTTATATAAAAGGTAAAAATAACGTAGTTGCGGATGCACTATCGCGTATAACAATAACTTCAGATGAATTAAAGGAGATGCATGAAAAGAGTATGACTGTAATGACGAGAGGACAAAAAATGAGGGAACAGGAAATGAGAGAAAGAGAAAAGAATAAGGAATTGGTAATCCATAGTAAAGCCACAGATGAAAGGTGTGATCAGCCCAGAGTCGTGGAAATATTAAGGATTCCGAATGGTTCAGTTGAAATGACCTTTGTTAAGGGAAATGAAATAAAACAATTAAAGAAACATAAAGATATAGTAGAAAATGAATGTTTTATATTTGCGCAAAGAAAAAATATTATATACATTAACCATGATTTTCATTCACAATTTACGCGAGCCGAATTTGTGAAAAAATTATGTGATTTTTGTAAATCAATAAAAGTAAATGAGATTTGCTTAATAAAACGAGACGAAAACGCGTTATTCATTAAAGAACTTCTGAATGAAGTTAAAAACTCAAGTAAATATGAAGGCCCTACAATACACATTTTACGAGGTATTAAAAGAATAGAGATGCAAAACGAAAAAGAATTTATTTTAAATGACTATCACCTATCACCTATTACCTACTGCTGGGCATGCAGGGGTACGTAGAATGATAAATAATATCAGGCGATCATTTTACTGGCCAGAGCTAGAACAAGACGTAAGACTATTTATTAAAAAATGTGATAAATGTCAAATAATGAAATATGGTCGTAATACCATTCAGCCTATGGTTGTCACAACAACGGCAACCTCGGCTTTTCAAAAAATATTGTTAGATATAGTGGGCCCAATAGATAAGGATTTAGAAGGTAATTCATATATATTAAGTATACAATGTGACTTAAGTAAGTTTGTAGAGGTATATCCATTACTTAATAAGGAAAGTAAAAGTGTAGCCAGAGCATTAGTTAATAACTTTATATTAAGGTTTGGTATTCCAAATACAATATTAACAGACAGAGGCACTGAATTCATGTCTTCTACGATGATAGAAGTATGCAAGTTACTAGGAATCCCTAGAGAACGCACATAAACACCTAGGAGCTTATTTACGCACTCAATGTGACAAACATCCAGAAGCTTGGAGTCACTGGTTACCATACTGGTCCTTTACATATAACAATACAGTCCACACTATTACAAAGTATACACCTTACGAATTAGTATTTGGTAAACCTAGTAATATTCCGTGTAGAGTTAGCACTACAGTAGAACCATTGTATAACCCAAATGATTATTGTTTAGAACTTAAGTATAGATTACAGTTAGCGTGTAAGGATGCAAAAGAAAATGTAATTAAACACAAACAATTAAGAAAATGTAATTTTGACAAGAAAACATGTCCTGTAACGTATAAAAATGGTGATAAATTATTAATAAAAAATGAAAATGCAAGTAAATTAAATCAATTGTTTGAAGGTCCATATACAGTTATAGAAGATTTAGAACAGAATGTAAAAATAGAAAAAAATGGAAAAATTGATGTAGTACATAAAAACAGAACAAAATTATATACTTAACAATAACTTTTTTTTTTCATTCAATTTTTTTTTATTACTAATTAAGTTAATGTAAGCTTAAGTAAATAAGTAGGGGAGAAGGAGGCACTTTTGAACGTTTTTGAAACTTTATGTCATGACCCAAAATATTAACCCTTTTAACCTCTTTACTTATTCGGAATGGTTAATCTGATCTTTAAACTACATAATCACTTTATTAGTTTAAACAATAAGCCTGAGATCTGGCGGTAATTTTTATTTTGGTTTTAGATGGGAAATGTTCAAAGCTGCCCCGAATAAGGGGTAGCTTTGAACATGCCTGGGGTAGTTTTGAATAACAGATTTAAAAGGTCATTAAATGAGTTTTATTAATTAGTTTGAACAGTCTTTTTCATCAATAATAAGTCTTGATCACAAATATAGCTTTATATGAAATAGAATTAAGTCTTAAAATGAATTAAATCAACCTAACCTAAATTTAGAGAAATTAAATTTGAAAGCTATCATGGCGGCAGTGCGTGACGTGCCTGCAGCTTCGATTGGAGGAGGGAGTTTTACTAAAATATCGGACATGCTGATGTAAGACTCGTCTTTCTTTTCAGGAAAGAAAAACTTGTAAGAGGCTCCTTTTTTCTTAAGAAAACTAACAGTAAAATCATGACCATCCTTTTCTATAATCTTTCCTACGAAAACCAGTGACCTTTTATTCCCTCCTGATGCAAGTTGAGTTAATACGTAGTCTCCAAGATTTATATCACTATCATTAAGCTCCTTTTCGTAGTCAACGTCTTCATTTTCATCTGTATCTTCGTTTTCGGTATTCATTATAGGTTCTTCTTCTGACTCTAAATGTATTTCAGAATCGGTTTCATCCGAAGAAAAAGTCAAGATAGTTTTAGTTTTTTTTCGCTTCAATGCTTTCGGTTTTAAGGAATTAGTTCGTTTTTTGTTTAAAACTTTTTCTTGAGACTTTTTTAATCGTGCTTGTCTTTCAAGATATGCTTTTTGAATCTCATCTTTTTCTGGGGTGTCTGTAAGTATGCGAGATTTTCCTTTTTTTCTTCCTTTGTTTGATTCTTTACGTGGTGGAGCTCTTGGAAAAGGCTTCACAACTTCAGGTGTTATTACCGCAGCAGATACAGCAACGGAAGGTACAATCCAAGTTTCTGTAGGCTCTGCTTCAGGAGCGTTAAGGGTACACTGTAGTGAAACAGCAGAGGTCATAGGTGGAATATTTAATTCAGTTTCAGAAGGTACAGTACCAGCATCCGGCAAAGATAGTGAAGGCCCTACATCCGAATTAACTAGCTGAACACTTGTAGAATAGATTATCGATGGTGAAACTGGAGGAGTTACTACGATATCCATCGCAGTAGCAGGTGAGTCTTCAAAGTTTATCTCTTGTTCGACCTCTTCACAGTCAGTATCTGCTACCGCAGCTGTAGTTTGGAGAACGTCGGAAGTGGCGTCACTGGAGGTTGGCATAGGACGGTTAGTTACCTCTGCACATTCAAAATCCTCATCACAGAAGGCATTCCTGGAAAATGGATGTATTCCCGGCTTCACAAAGCCAGCAATGATATTCCGGGCAATATATGATGCATTATATGCCGGAGTTACTATGCTTGCCAAATCATGGATGGTAATTGTTTTACCGGGATGGGACAGTAGCCAATCATTTTGGGCAACGGACAATTTCTGTTTAAAAGGACCATTCACTGACACATCCAATGGCTGCATGCGATGGGTGCAGTGTGGAGGAAATGTAAGTGCAACTATTCCGTTTTCTCGACAATAGATTGTAGCGTCCAATGTACAGTGGCTTTCATGGTTGTCCATGAGCAGTAATATGGGATCCTCTTTCGAGCATCTTGTTAGCCGTTTAAGATGTTCGAGTACCTTTATAAACAAAGGCCCAGTCATCCAACCACTAGTGGGGCTGTTGGCATAACCAACGCTGCCGATAGGTGCCCCAAAGAGCATAGAATCGTGGAATCGCGCTCGAGGAAATATAAAAACTGGCGGCAAAGCATTTCCGATGGCATTTACGATACCACACATAGTAATAAGTTGGCCTCGTTCAGCAGAAACACATTGTCCAATCTGCTTTGCACCCTTTCTTGCTATTACATTTGGCGCCTGAACGACAGTCATGATATTCGTTTCGTCCAAATTGTAAATGCACTCTGGAGCAAAATTTTTCCTTTTTAGCACCTGCTCATAATTGTCATAAAACTGTGTAACATTATGTTTGTTGAAACTAGTAGCTCTGGAAAGGCTCGTGTTTTCTGGTTTTCTCAGGGAAAGATCCTTATGCCGCTTCATAAAACCTTTTAACCATTCTATGCCTGCTTCTTTATTTTCTGTCCATTTTATTGGGCATTTTTTTAGTGCCGTTGCATATTCATACGCTAACGACCTAGCTTGTTTGTAAGTAAGTCCGTAATTCATTTTAGAACTTTTTATTAAATACTCTCTTAGCATCCTTTCCTCTTCTCTAGTAAATACTTGTGCGACAGTGTACTTGGATGAGAATACTAGGTCATTTTGAGGTTTGTTCTCTTTAAATTTTTTGATTCTATAAAATAATGTGTTTGGTTTAACATTATAAACCGCAGCAGCCTTTCTTAGCTTCATATTTCCATCAACTACTGCCAAAATGGCTTTATTAATATCTTCCTCGTTAACATCTTGATCTCTTTTTTTTTTATAATTCCGCACCATTTTACCTTTAAACAAATTACAATTCATTTATTTTCTTTAATATTGGCATTATTTACCTAGATATCTAAATTTAAGAACGCTTCCGTACTACACAATTAATAAGGGGCAGATTTGAACATGTTCAAAGGTACCCCATTGAATTTGTTCAAAACTGCCCCATACCTCCTTTTTACAGAAAATAAATATTTATATTCCACAAAAACATTAGATGAATAAAAAGAAACACTTTCACAAAAGCCTATTTAAATACCGAATACAATTAGACTATCGTCACTTACCAGCATTTAAAACTTTGTCCAACACAAGCTTACGCCCATCTTCCAAAAATTTTACTTTGCAATGACAAAAACAAACATGGCCGATAACTTGGTTTGCAGCTGTGAAATGCCACAGATTATACATGACAGTTGTAGGTACTAGTGCTGCCACCCCGAAATCAGTTTCCATACTAAAATAGCTTTGAAACTAACTGCGTAAACTTGTTTGTTCAAATGTGCCTCTGTTCAAAACTGCCTCCTTCTCCCCTACCTATGTTAAAAAAAGGATTCTTTTTTTTTTTTTAAATAGAACCCCCTATATGTGGAGTGGTAATTATACGTAGTAGCATATATTATAATATAATATAAGACATTACGGATAACTGTTAGAGTGAGTAATTAAGGGAACGCTGCACTGAACACACGTCTATTATTTGACGCCTCCGGAACCCCCCACACCTCAATCTTCATCATAGATAAAATGCTTTATTTCAAACTAAACGAGTGGAAGATGCAATGCAATTTCAACCTTACAAGTCTTGAGAACACTTCAAAGAAATTAAAGACGCTCTTTAATACAGCGCTCTGCATTACAGTTATAACAAATGCAAATGACACTGTCATTAATGGCGGCCGTTAAATGGCGGCCGTTAAATGGCGGCCACTATGTTGCGGCCGTTGTTATGTGACGGCCGTTATGTGGCGGCCGTTATTTGGCGGCCGTTATATGGCGGCTGTTATGTAGCGGCCGTTATTTGGCGGCCGTTAAATGGCGGCTGCTATGTTGCGGCCATTATGTGGCGGCCGTTATGTGGCAGCCGTTATGTTGCGGGCTAACGCCCGTTATGTGACGGCCGTTATGTGGCGGCCGTTATTTGACGGCTGTTATTTGACGGCCGTTATATGGCGGCCGTTATGTGGCGACCGTTAAATGACGGCCGCTATGTTACGGCCGTCATGTGGCGGCCGTTAAATGGCGGCCGTTTTATTGCAGCCGTTATTTGACGGCCGTTAGATTGCAGTCGTTATTTGACGGCCGTTAGATTGCAGTCGTTATTTGACGGCCGTTAGATTGCAGCCGTTATTTGGTGGACGTTATGTGGCGGCCGTTAAATGGCGGCCGCTATATGGTGGCCGTTAAATGGCGGCCGCTATGTGGCGGCCGTTAAATGGCGGCCGTTATGTGGCGGCCGTTATATTGCGGCCGTTATTTGACGGCCGTTATGTGGCGGACGCTATGTGGCGGCCGTTAAATGGCGGCCGTTATGTGGTGGCCGCTATGTTGCGGCCGTTATGTGGCGGCCGTTAAATGGCGGCCGCTATGTGGTGGCCGTTAAATGGCGGCCGCTATGTGGCGGCCGTTAAATGGCGGCCGTTATGTGGCGGCCGTTAAATGGCGGCCGTTATATTGCGGCCGTTATTTGACGGGCGTTATGTGGCGGACGCTATGTGGCGGCCGTTAAATGGCGGCCGTTATGTGGTGGCCGTTAAATGACGGCCGCTATGTTGCGGCCGTTATGTGGCGGCCGTTATTTGACGGCCGTTATGTGACGGCCGTTACCCCAATAAATATAACAAAAAATTGAATTTTTAATAAATATGGATTTAAGGATAATCCTGTAAATAATGGATATCAGTGAACAAATCCCCCTAAAATAGCAAATACAGCTCCTAAAGATAAGACATAATGAAAATGGGCTACTACATAATAAGTATCATGTAATGTCATATCAATTGATGAATTTGATAAAATTACTCCTGTTAATCCTCCAACTGTAAATAAAAATACAAACCCTAATCTTCATAAAATAGAGGGAGAATAGTTAATTTGTGTTCCGTTAAATAATACGAAACTAATAAAATAATACGAATATTTGGAAAGATAGACTTGACTGGGATGAAGAGGTTAAGAATACACATAAAGAAGAATGGAATAAAATTAGAGAAAGTTTTAACAATTTACATGAGAAACAAATAGAAAGATGGATACATACAGACACAGAAAATGAGAAGATAAGTTTACATGGATACTGTGACGCTTCAATCAAAGCATATTGTGCAGTAGTATATTATAGAGTAGAAAAAGAAAATGGAGAAGTTAAAACAGGAATAATCGCATCCCGCACTAAAGTGACACCAGTTAAGACAGTTTCGCTTCCCCGCCTCGAACTCTGCGGCGCCGTGCTTTTTGTCAAAATCTTGACGCAAGTGAGAGAAGCAGTAGAGTCATTAAGAGTCTGTCACGCCCTCCCGCTCCGTCCAGAGCGGTAGAAGTTATTTGATAATTTCCCACGCAAAAAAAAAAAACAAAATGAGAGAAGCAATGAGGTTACCAGACAAGGAAGTCTACGTCTGGACCGATTATAGACAGTGGTTTTGGCGCGGCTTGCAGGCGATCCAAATAGATGGAAATTATAATGTCACCAACCGTGTTATTGAAATATTGGATAATGTTCCCAATTCACAATGGTACCATGTAAGATCAAAAGACAATCGAACCGATATTGGTTCTAGAGAAACATATGTAGACAACCTAGTCAATAATAAACTATGGTGGGAAGGGCCAGGTTGGCTCAAGGATAAAAATATAAAATTTAATAAACCGAACATAAAACGTACAGAACTGGAAATGAAAAACATATCAGTGAATTTTAAAACGCTAAGAATGAAATTTGAAGACTTTAATACGCTACATGAACTTTTGAAAACAATAATTTACCGTTTAAGATTTTTACGATTTAAGAAGAAGCCTGAAAACTTAGATACAGCTATTACAACTACTGAATTGGAAGAAGCATTAACAAAATGCATAACAATAGCACAAAGCGAAGAATTTCCAGTAGAAATAGAAAGTTTACAGAAAGGAAGATACGTGGAGAAAGAAAGTTTTTTAAAAACACTAAATTGATATATTGCAATTAAATTAAAGAAAATATAAAACTCATTAAAAGTACACTTTGTAAAAAAGTATATTACAAATTAGAGGATTATATCCAAGATACGGGTGCTTGGAAACATGCTGGTCCTGCTCCATAGGATAATCAAGACAAAATCAAACTGGTTGCTAATTTAATTGTATAGTGACATTGATTTTACATTCTGTGATTACTTCCTCACTCACTGACTTATTAATTGTAAAATTTTAGGAAAATCGTCTTATTTTACAATGTTTATAAATATGTGAGCACCATACCATGTATCTATCACATAATTAATTTATCTGTTCAACTTTTTTACTTTTCTGAATTTTCCCTTTATTTGTGCTGTTAAACCTTGCTTTTTACCAAAATTGACAATTCTAGATCAACCGGAAGTAACCTATAGGTTTTGGGTCGAAAACCTATATGTTCCCGTTGACCTAGAATTGAGTCCGACTCGCTCTTGACCGGTTTTTACTTCTTTTTACCTATTCTGGTATAGTAATTTTATTCTAGGTGCCTCGTCTTCACATAATAATTATTTTACTAATTTACCTATACAAAATATTGTAAAACATTTTAAAAGAGTAACGGTGGATTTTCTTGCCCATCCTTCTCTATATGAAGACTACCTTTTGGAAGGGGCGACTAGAATCAACAATTACGAGCGTAGCGAGTGATTCTAGGTTAGAATCCTAAGCACAGCGAGGGATTCAAAGAAACGAGATGCAAATAACTGTGGTCTTGTGTAACACATACAACTTTTCACCTCAGCAGCGAGAACATATTACTAAAGGTAAAAAATACAACGAGATAAACTTCATATATTTTCTTCGGAACGAAGTTCCTTCTCACGTATGATTTAAAAAAAAACAAAATTCTCGCAGCCGCCATCTTGGACTTATATTTTAACTTCTCTATCGACTTAAGCACGCTCAAAAACTATGAAAACGATGCCCATGACGAAAAATTTCAAAATTTTCGCAGACGCCATCTTGGATTTACATTTTAATGTCATTATCGGCTTTAGCGCACTCACAGACTATGAAAACGACATCCATGACGGAAAATGTGAAAATTTTCACAACCGCCATCTTGGATTTACATTTTAATGTCATTATCGGCTTTAGCACCCTCGAAAACTATGAAAACGACACCCATGACGAGCAATTTGAAAATTTTCACTGCCGCCATCTTGGATTTACCTTTATTTTTTTTCAGGAGCGGCCATAAAGTTTGCATCGGACTATACCTATGTTTTTTTTTGTCCTAACCTGGACTATCATTCCTTGGAAAAAGGCTCCTTCCATTCTTTTCAATTCTTTTCATGTCTCCAATTATTGAGGAAGCCATCCTAGGTGTCCACCTAGGATCAACACACATAAAAAGTGAAACAAAAAAAAAATACCAAAAATACAACCGACTTCCAAACTACAAAGTGAAAAATAACTTTAATTTCGGAAGTCGGTAGCAAAAAACTTAAGTACTGATCAAAGTAATTTTCTTTGTAGTCGTGTCTTCGGTAAAAAATATTTTTCGACATTGAATCGATGCCAGACCACGTAGCATCAATTACTTTTTTTCAAAAATATTCAATGTACAGTTTTGACTTCGCTACGATTTTATTATATGTATAGATGTTATATTTTTGGAATCGTGTTCTCAAGCCCTTGATGTTGATACCCCACATGGCCCTGGTACAAAAAAAAAAAATTATAAATATTACCTAATGACGCCTAAGATACGCCATTTTGTTTTTTTTTTTTAAATTAAATCCTAGCCTATATAACCATTGCACGGCCTAGACGAATCCATGGATAAACTTTCCATTATGGACCATTGGTTTCGAAGTTCATATTTTTTTTGTAGATAGTACTCGTAAATAGAAAGCTTTTTACAAATTTTCAAGTTTCGGACGTTCACAGTTTACGAGATTAATTTGTTTAAAGTTTCCATACAAATTGGAAAATAGCACTGCATTTTTGTCATGGTAGATGTCAAAGTTGACATTTCACGTTCCGTTGACGACTTCGAGGTGTATTATATTAAATTTATGTCACGTTTTACTTAAATATAATTTTATATACGATACACTAATTTGGTGTGTAATAAGTGTGCACAATAATTGTTGTATTATGCAATTACATTAACTTTTTTACACACAAATTAATGAATTTTTGTGTTTACATTAGGTGGAACGAAACGTGTAGCGACGCGTTTCGTTCGTTAATACTAAAACGTTAATACTTTGGTGTTTTATTGAGTGCAAGAGCGAGCGAAGCGAGCTCGGGACTTGGGGCACCCCGACTCGGACAGGTTAGGTTAGAAGGGGATGGCGGGGTCGTGTGTAGACCCCGCCATCCCCTTCGTGGTTTTTTTTTTATAAACCACCCAGAAATAGGAGCCCCGCGCAGCGGTGCTCCGTCGACCTGGCTCCCCCCGACTCTATCCTTCAATAAATCAGGTTTATAATGTCCAAAACATTACGAAAGCCCGGAAAACATAACCTCTTAATTCATTCTAACCTCAAAACTTCAAGCATGGATATCTCCATAACCATGGGGCTCCGAGATGTGGGGATGGTGCAGGGGGACAGCCCCCTCCCCCTACCCTCCCCCCCACCTTCACCCTCCCATAAATCAATGGTCCATAATGGAATTTTTAACCGAATCCATAGACACCTCATTGTTTTATATCCATCCAGGCGTTTGGATGCTTCGAGGGTATAAAGAATACCACATACATATTATCCAGATACAAATGAAAAACATAACTTGATTCAGCGTCCATTATATTCCAAATAAACAAAATTTTATCAAATAAACTAATAAGGTATAAAATTTCTATCTACAATGCATACGTTTCATTAGTTTTCGTTTCTCAATATAATAAGAAAAAATTACCATAAATAAAATTAAAGTACTATATATTCCGTGTCAATTCAGCAAATCACTTGAAAATAATGTGTAACTCCAACTTATAAGAAAGAGAATGGCACTATCGTTATTGTAATTAAATAATTAAAATATCATAATGTTAATGAAAATTACAACGTCAAAAATTACGAATTTCCGTAAAAAAATGTAATAGGACTCTTAAGGAACACAATGAAACATGATACAGTCCGACTCGTCGTGAGAGAATGCGTTATTGACACCTGTCAGTTTCCTACTAACGAATATGTGTACACATACACCATTCCGTGGTATACGTATGGTAACAGTGTTTCACTGTTTCCTGTTTTTTTTTTTTTTTTTGTTCTAACCTGCGCTGTCATTCCTTGGAAAAAGGCTCCTTCCATTCATGTCTCCAATTATGAAGGAAGGGATAGGCTAGGATGCCTAGGATAGACCAAGAGCTAGATCGAAGATTTTTCGTAAACTTTACGATCTAGCTCTTGGACTAAACCTACTTAAGAATTGAACTCATCATATCTTCTAAACTAAGACCAGACTAAATTTGTGACTTAGCGAAAAATTGCGACTAATTACCGACAACATTTGGAAGAAAACAGATCTTCGCTAGGTGCCCTAGCTTTTGAGATTAAATTGGGCAAAGCTGGGGAGATGCTCCTCAGATCGGCCACCTATAATAAACTCATATAAATTTTGAACCAGTGACCAATAAATGCTGATATTGGGCGACAAATTACGACGAATTAGCGACTAATTTTTTGTGTTATCAAAAATCCCTGATGGTGGCCATGCCAGTGTCAGTCACACCAGAATATCACTACTGGGTTCGCTAGCCACATCCGGCAGTTAAGCTCTTATTTACCGACTCAACACCAACTCTACTCAAAATAAAGATATCGTGTATGTACAGTCAGTAAAGTCTATTAACCAATGTTGATTGTATTATTATCTAAAATTATACAAAATGACACACGAATCCATTGCTTTTCAGCTTTTTAAATTTTTATATCAGTTCGGATTTTTTATGAATATTTTGATTAATAATTGAAATATTTAAAACAGGAGTATTATTCGACGGTGCTGACCGTACTTATCCTAACATAGATAAAGTTAGTAACAATATGTTGTGATTACCTACGTGTGCTGTAAACTTTTGTCATTGGGTTATAATAACACAAATTTTACAGAAAGAATGCTTTTATTTTCCATTAAAAACTATATATACAACATTATTGGCAGCACTCCTCCCGACATTTTTCTAAAAAAATAATCCAGAGTACACATCTTTGGAAAAGAAACTAATGATCAATAATAATTATAGTTCTAAATAAAAACTTGTTAGTCCGAGATATAGCAGACAAATTAAATGATACCAGCCGGTCTATTCTGTTAAAATCTCACGGTGAAAACTTAGTTAGGTTAAGTCATCTGTCAATAGTGTCAATGAGCTGAAGTGAGCTTCACTTCAGCTAAGTTTTCACGGTGACATTCCGGCCGGCAGAGGTCCTAACCCCAACATCAACAAGACTTCTAATTTTCTCAACTGTTTCTAGGGAGACGCAGTAAGCATACATCATACTGTTATAACCTCACCTAACCCAAATGATTCACGAACAATAAAGGGCATGTGGCGCTCGGCGGCCACTCCCGCGGCACGCTCGCTTCGCTCGCTCGCCTTCGCGCGTTAATGGTCACTGTTCTAAGCTAACCTAATCCAAATGCTACCCAACCCAAACCCAACTAATCGAACCCAAATAAATAAATAAAACCATAATAGTTCGGATAATAAAATATCACATGAAATAATGTTCACTTGATATAATTCATATGTTATAAAAACAAATTACTTAATTTCATGTGATCAGATGTTATATTTCATATAACCTTCTTTTGCTCTATTAACATTTAGTATAATTTTCAATTTGTATACTTATGCTCTTTTATATAACGTTTAGTTGACCTAATTTTCATTTGACCCAATTTACATATTTATTCATTTTCAGCCAATATTCTGTAATGAATAAGTAAATATCAGGAAACATCATACTGTTATAACCTCATCTAACCCAAATGATTCACCAACAATAGAGGGGATCTAGCTCCCGGCGGCCGGGACATCGACGCGAAAACTGTTACCATGGATTCAGTACATGATTCTGAAGCAGCAGAACAGTGACCAACGTGGTCAAAATGTATGGACCAGCTGTTTTTTTTTTTTTTTCTGAATCTGTTTTGATTTTATCAGTTATAGATGCCACGGACAGCCGTGTTGGTTCCGGTTATTCTGGATCATGATTATGTTACTCATCATATATTTTAACCACAGTCTGTAACCATCTCCATGTTGACTATTCTTACAGCACGACACATAAATTTTTCCGCACGTTGTCGTTCACAAATCTAATTAACTTTACTTTATTACATGTGTGATCTTTTTTTTTTTTTTTTTTTTGTTATGAATGAATCCATTTGCACAAAGTTTTTGTCCACCTTTAGAACTTAAGAATGTACTGCAATTTATAGTACCTAGTCATTTTAATTACCATAACATATATCGAGATAGTTATGTTCCCAGCCTAACGCTGTGGTATGTGGTAGAGTCTAGACGCTGACCTGGCACCTTTTGTGATTAGGCGTACGTGACAGGATGTGTGGCGCGACCGCGGGTGGGCCGACCACCGGTCTATGAGAAAGTTTTGCGATGTATTAGAATTAAGATAGGCTAAGTTAGTTTTACATGAACTTCTGTAAAGCTCGGGTCGTAATAAACTCTTACTTCCCCGCAAACTCCGTTTCATTTGCGCTCCCGAAATCTAACTGGTGCAGCCGGTAGGATTGCCGCAAACAGTTTTCCTCCGCGAAAAGTCAAGTGTGAAAATCTGTGAAATACATGAGAACGCGTGGACTGTGTTTCGCGAGTGGTTACTGATTATATACGTATAGTCGTCGTGCTTAAAATCAGTGAGGCGTTCTATATTGGGCAATCTTCGAACCAAATAAATAAGTTTAGATAACGCGCAAATTACGTGGGTTAGCAGAGATGGTGATAATATATCAAGCGGTTGGCATGTGAGTAACCTTCTACATCCTTCCTCATTCCCTACACTATTATTGTGATAGACGTAATTAGAATTAGTTTAATTTAGTTTTTTTTTTTAAGAGGAAAGTAACATTAATGTTTCATTAATGTTTCTGCCTATTTTTATTAATTCTACGGTGTAATTTAACATATAAATTGAGGTTTATCTTTTAATTTTACAATTTAAATTATATTGTTAATTTTAATGTTGTCTAAAATGAATCAAGGTCAAATTCCTTTATCTGCGACGGCGGCGGCAGGGGCGACCCCTTCGGTTCGTTCTGAAACTCCGTTTCCGATGCAATTGCCAGATTCTTTGATACCTCAAGATGTTTTAAAATTAATTCCCGAATTTAATGGTGAAACTAATATACTTAGTTTATTTTTACGAAAGTGCGAATATGTTATCGGAAAATATCAAGGGACTTCAGAGCGAAACGAATTTTTAATGTAGAATATTACAAGTAAATTAAAGGGTAAAGCAGCGGCTCTTTTAAATGAAAAGGGTGACCTTGAAACTTATTCTGAATTTAAATCTTAATGATCCAACATTTTGGTGATCCCAGAAGTGAGGAATGCGTGGCAATTGAGCTCGAAACCCTAAAAATTAAATCAAATGAGTCATATTTAGAATTTTGCAGCCGTATACAAGATATTCGTGCTATTTTAATATCTAAGGTTAATCAGACCGGTTCCGCTACGTTAAGAGAAGCTAAGAAAGTAATTTATAATAACACTTCGCTTAACGTTTTTATGTACAATTTACCGGAACATATGGTGCGGATTGTTCGATTGAAAAATCCTAGTACATTGGAAGAAGCCTTACAATTTGTCCTTGAAGAGGTTAATTTCCAGGAACAATATAATTTACGCAGCCAAATGTTACAACATCGGCCACAAGGTCATCAGTTATTGCCGTCATCTGAAAAAGGCGTTAATTCAAGTTCAAACAATCCGAAACCTACCTTTACAGCACCTCAATTGCAACATAATTACCACAGGCCGTCTGCAAATCAAACTCAATTTAAATTCGGTATACCTAACCAAGTTTTTGTACGTCCGAATATGCCGAATCAACAAATAGGCTTTCGACCGCAATTACCGCAGCTTGGGAATAAACAACCTCAACAATTCGGTAATAGACTTCAAGCAGCACAATACGGTTATGGACCCCAACCAGCACAATTCGGTTATGGACCCCAAGCGGTACAATTCGGTTATGGACCCCAAGCAGCACAATTCGGTTATAGACCTCAAGTAGGACAATTCGGCTATAGAGCTCCACAACCTTCGAGCCACCGCCCCCCTAACAATTTATTGGGTGATCGTGACGTAACAATGAGAAGTGCTCCAGCACCTGTTAAGCAACCACAAAGTTTTCCTACTAACGAGCTTTATACCAGTAATGAACAGTACTATTATGACCCCAATTACAATGATTATGGTATATGTTATCTAGGATACTGTGACTATGACTATACAAATATGTACATTAACAACGATTGCGTGGATCAGAACCCAAATACTGAAATTCCCAAAGCTATTGAAAAGGCTGATGATTCGCATTCAGCTGAAAATAAAGTAGACTCTAAAGATGTCGCAAAAGATGTTCCAAATTTTCAAATAAATTTGATTCGTGTTCACCCGAAATGATAGAACTTAAGTTTGACGCTAATCTTAAACATCCTTATATAACCATTCCCGACATAAACGGTAAATTTATGTTGGATACAGGAAGCACTAGATCTTTAGACCTTATTTATACGGACATAAATTTGATATTTACACTGACCATAGACCGTTAGTCTGGCTGTATCAACTCAAGGAACCTAATAACAAGCTAACGCGTTGGCGCTTGCAGTTGCAAGAATATGACTTTAATGTCATATCTAAAAATGGTAAACAGAATGTAACTGCAGATGCGCTATCTCGAATTCAACTTAAAGCACTGGGAGAAGCCAACGTTTCCGACGACATTTCAATGATTGCTAACATAAACGAAAAAGAAAGTAGACTTCAAAATTATTTAGAAGACGTGGCCACACTAAATTCTGATGAATCAAGGACTATTTCTGTTTCCGACTCTGAAAGAACCGCGACAGCTAGCCCAATGACCATAGATTTAGATTTCGATACTCGTACAGACTTGGAACAATCACCCAATAATTATCCTATACCCTCTGAACCTTCTAGTATACAAACAGTTCATTCAGCCGAAGATCTCGAATCCCATGGAATACCGATATTGAAGGAAGCAATAGACACCAAACCTAATCAAATACTAGTTTTTTGCTGGTTTCGTAATGAGCTCCACGTAAAAGACTTGTCTAGGGACAAACAAAAAGTGTTGGAAGTATTTTTGCCTCTTCATAATCAAGATCATATCAAAACATTTTTAAAAGAATATATAAAACCCAAAATTAAATATTTCATTTATTTTTAGAATCCAGAACACAGAAAACACTTTAGTAATATTATAATTTCATTATTTAAGAAAGATATGGTTAATTTTTATGAATGTACCAAGCGCGTTATTTACGTCGAAGATGAACAGGAACAGAAAGCTATTGTGATTAAGTTACATGAAGGTAAGCCCTGTCATCGCGGCATTACAGAAACTGTTAAAAGAATCCGTCGTAATTATCATTGGCCACATTTATCCGAAACCTTTTCCGCCATAATTAACTCATGTGATCGTTGTAAAACTTCTAAGTATGACAGAAAACCAATTAAACCTGTACTGCAGCTCACACAAACCCAGAACGCCCCCTTTCAGGAAATATTTATAGATCTGTTCAGTATAGAATCAAAATACTATTTAACTTTAATCGATGCCTTTAGCAAATTAGGACAAGCGATAGAAATTGCATCTCGCTCCACACCCGAAGTGGTCAGAGCATTAATGAAATACTTTTCTTTTTACGGTATACCACAGAAAATAAGTTCTGATCCGGGAACCGAATTTAATAATGAATTATTAAAAGAACTGACGGACTTGCACAAAATTAAACTACACATAGGTACACCTAATAATCCCAATTCTATGGGGCTCATAGAACGTTTTCACTCTGCAATTATAGAAATTTATCGATTAGCGAACTATGAAAAGAAATTTACAGACGCAGCATCAGTAATGACTTACGCCCTTATGGCTTACAATAACACTATCCACAGTACCACTGATTTAACACCGTTCGAAGCTGCGTTTGGTCATACGGAATTAAACTCTATTTTAAACTCTGAATTTGATAAAGCATACAATCAGCAACAAATCAGGGATCATAAGAAAAGAACACGGGCAATTTATAAATATCTTTCTGAAAAGGTAAAAAGTCATAAGGAAAGAATTATAACCAAACGGGGAGGCGAATCCAGACCAGCCTTAGAAATAGGCCAACCGATTTTCATTAAAGCCGTAAATAGAAAGCAAGCTAAAGATAAACCTAGATTTCAAAAGGCCATGGTTACAGGTCAGATAGAACGTAACATCGTACCAATAAAAGTAAAAAATAGAGATACTAAAGTTCCGGTTAAAAATGTAAAACGTCCTCCACATGTGGTGTTGGATCCTGGTGATATGGACAACGACCAGTTGGAGACTTCCAAGCCAGGCCCTTCAAGTGGTAAAGATTAATCAAAACCCTGGGATTCTTCCGGTGAAATTAGGTCAAGCATTTATGCAATATGATAAATGGTCTATTGTTAAAATAATCAACCTCCAATGCATTGGTACAGATCTTTCCTTTAATATTAAAAAAATATTCCGAATTTAGCCAAATGTTACACCCAAGTAAATCGTATGCGGATGAGTTCAGGAGCCTTAAAATACAGGTGGAGTACATAAAAAATGAGACTCTAGAAAAATCACAGCAATTAATTCCATCTAAATGATTCAAACGTGGTATTGTAAACCCTCTTGGCTCTATCATCAAAATTATAATGGGTAATCTTGATCATGAAGATGCAGTCAGATATGACAATATAATCAGTAGTATTCAGACCGAGAAACAAGCAATTTCTAACAAATTTACGATGATATCTAAAATGTTGGATCATTTTCTGAATTCTACCGAAATAATCAATGAAAATACAAAAATAATAGACGCACGCATTAAATTACTTGAAGGTCTTGGAACCGATCTCACTAAGAAAGATAATCACTCAATTTATATGACCTATGTCTTCGGATTACTAAACCAATTTATTGTAAACTTTAGAACACTTGATATAAAACTCAGCGAACTTGCATTCAGTAAATTATCAGTATTACATAAGGCCGTAATGAATCCTAGCGAACTGTTGAAAGTGTTAAAATATATAAGCCAATATGATAATCTAATGTACCCTGTAAATGAACGAAATTTAATAAACATAGAAGAATCCTTATCTGTAAAAGCTTACATTAAGAATGAAGAATTAACTTTTGTAATCGAAGTTCCACTTATTTATAATGCAACTTATAGTTACTATAAACTGTATTCCATTCCTATCTCAGATGATTCCTCAAATCTTACCTTTGCTGTTATTCCTGAATTTCCCTACCTACTAATAGAAGGGTCAAGGTATCGTCCAACTGATCAACCGTGTCAAGAGATAACCGCTAAAGAATACCTCTGCTCTGAAGATAAACTAATTCAATATGGGGAAGAAACTTGCATTGAGGAACTAATGAAATACCACGACAATCTGTCGCGCTGTTTCCCACGGAAGATACTATCTGAGTCCCTGAAACTTCAAAGAATTGGTCCCAATAGCTGGATAGTGTATTCAAAACACAACCAAGTCATATCACAGACTTGTAATAATGATGAAACAAAAGAACGCATACGAGGAACATATCTGCTAACGGTACGAGGACAATGTGATGTCTCTATAGATAATATTAAAATACATGGACGACGCTCTTACTCACTACAAACGGATTATATGCCTGTTCCCTTATTGAACTTACCTGACTTGATAGATCTAACTCGTGACGCAGCAAGGATCGAACCTATAAATCTGAACGGAGTAAATTTGGATGACATACGCCAACTGAATAATATTCTGAAGAATAGTGCAAATACAGTGAAAAGTGAAACCACAAGTGAAAGTGTTAGTGTCGCCCTTTATGTCTTATACGCGGTAGTCATTTTATTGTCAGTAGCTGTAATTACATATAAGTATTTCGATGTTGTAAGAAAATTCTGTAAAGAGCGGGATAGAGTTATTGAGGATAATCCCGCACAACCTGAGGACGGTCAAGTTAATCAAAGACCTATACTATTAATTTGATTGACTTTACAATTTTCAAGTTATCACTTTAATATAGGAATAGTTTGATCATTTTATTTTTTGTCATAAGTGATAATTGTAGTTTCTAATTTGTAATTATACAAAGTTCTCGGAAAACTCCTGTTTTCCGATAACTTTGATTTAAGGGGGGAGGAGTTATGTTCCCAGCCTAACGCTGTGGTATGTGGTAGAGTCTAGACGCTGACCTGGCACCTTTTGTGATTAGGCGTACGTGACAGGACGTGTGGCGCGACCGCGGGTGGGCCAACCACCGGTCTATGAGAAAGTTTTGCGATGTATTAGAATTAAGATAGGCTAAGTTAGTTTTACATGAACTTCTGTAAAGCTCGGGTCGTAATAAACTCTTACTTCCCCGCAAACTCCGTTTCATTTGCGCTCCCGAAATCTAACTAGATCGCAATAGTTTTGAAATACAATAAATATTTTTGCTGTATGACAGTAAGAAAAATAAAAAAATATCCAATCTACCGTCCTTCTGCATAAAAGCAAACTTTAATGCGGTGTATTTTTAATAGCACGAAAAATATATATAAAACAAGGTAAGGTTTACTGACTGCAATCTTCGGGAATAAATTCTAGAATATAAAAAAAAAAAACGCGACATCATGACGACATCTCATTTTATAATTTTTTGTGAATTAAATACGATCTACGATACACATATTAGTATTACAAATTATAAAAAAAGAATTTTAAAAATACCACAGGCTTTTACAGCAATCGTCCAACCGTTTAGTTATTTGCTGTTGTTAAAAGTTAATCAAAGTAGCCGTTCTTATATTTTATGATTAACTGCTTAGCTCCATAAAGGTATAGCGTGATGATAATACAGTTACAATTTGACCTGTCACACAGGGAATATCTATGCAAAATTTTAACAGAATCTATGCAGTAGAATTTGCGTGATGCTAGAACATACATACAGACAAACAGACAAAAATTATAAAAACTATATTTTTAACCGACTTAAAAAAAAGGGGGGTTCTCAGTTCGTCGGATTTTTTTATTTTATTTTATTACTCGAAGACGGCTGAACCGATTTGAAAAATTATTTTTTTGTTTGAAAGGGCATACTTCTAAGTCGGTTATAATTTTAACGCGTTGGCTTCATTATTGTGAAGAAAATATTTCATTTTTGTTATCCTAATCATTCGTATCGTAATCGTTTTTGTTAAATTAACAACATTTGTATATATTTTTGTAATTACGTTCCGAAAACGGCTCTAACGATTTCGATAAAAGTTGCAATATAGAGGCTTACAAGGGGCGAAAAATCGATCTAGCTAGGTCTCATTTCTGGGAAACTTCGTTTTCTCTATTTTGACCCGAGCGAGCTCGGTCGACCAGTATCTGTTAAACGCCATTGTAGAATGAATTGTACAGATTATTTCATTTCCATTTGATCTGCATTTCATCTTGGTAAGATATTTTGCAAGGGCGATAAGGAAACAATACCCTTTGGAATCCATTGCAGGTTGGACTATTGTACACCTCTGCTTAGCTCTTCAAGGAAAACAGTCGTGATTTTATCTGAAGTTGTTTCAGAAGTTAATTACGAATGCGTAAGCATAATCAGTCTATAATGTTCCCATTGCTGTGACACAGGCCTCCTCTCTGTGAGAGTAATTCACCACGCGGGCCCAGTGCGGGTTGGTAGATGTCACATGTCTTCAAATTTTTGGTTCTAGGACATGCCGGTTTCCTCACGATGTTTTCCTTCACCGTTTCGAGAGCAGTGGTGATGAAACTATTTACACAAAGTAAAGCGCCTTCTTGGGTTCGAACCCACTGACTCGTAAGTCAGTGCCGCTACAACTGGGCCACCACTGCTCTCGATAAGTACGGATGGCCTCCTCTTACGGCTGTACCCAATCACCTATCTATCACCAGTTTCGGCATACTGGAGATAGAAAAACCTATTTATCTATGGTTTTAACGTCCGTCCCAATAACCTATCAGAGAATAAGACCCTTGTGAAACGGAATTGTGGGACAACTTTCTGTTGACATCTGTTTTTTACTGAAAATAGGTTATTGGGTTCGGCCGTTAATGTAAAGACCCTATAGGCGGCTTCTAATGAAATCAACGTATAGCAACGTCATTACTTAACACACTTGCAAATCGCCATAGCTTCATTTTCGATAGCTCAATCATTTGTAATGTTTGAAACATTAGATGCACTTACACCATTAAAAGTGCTACTTTATTAGGTACATACATTCTCTGTTTAACCATCTAATATTAAATTCATTCATTAGTCGCTTTTAAAACCAACCGCAGGAAGAAACGATCTGACCTCATTCCAAGACCACAGGGAGTGTTGCAGGCAACATTTAGCTCAAATTTAATACGAGGTAAGTCTTATTTTTCAGTAGCATAACTCTTGTAACGTGTAACATACATAACAATATGAGTTAGCATGCGTCGTCACTATAACTTTAAGAGTGGGCAGCCCACACGTGACTTTGATAATAAATTCTACCCACATCTCCAATGTTGGGTACACTCGACAAAGCTGGCTGTGGACCACCTTTGACCCTTATGCCTTTAGTTGTAAGGTTCAAAAATGGTTGAACAGAGAACATTGCCGACTGTACGTCTTATTTTGAAGAGTACTTCTGGTTTTCTTGACAAAACAAGGTTTTAGATTTGTGGGAGAATTTGGGATGAAGGACTGCTAAATGGGTGAGGAAAAACAAGATAATCTGGTTTGAAAAAACAAAACTCATTAGCTCATTTTGGCTTACTTCCTGCAGCTAATACTTAGTTCTGAACAAGATTTGTTATTTATAATACACTTCAATGTATATAAGTTTGAGATATCAGCAGAGTTCTCAGCCTGTTCTAAAACAAAGAACAATCAATGGAACTTATTCGCTCATTAATCTTTCTTGGTTACATTCAAAGGAGCAAAAAAAATGAGCTGATTCAATTCTTTAATCATTACAAAGTTTAAACTTAACTATTCAGCAAGGAAAATCCAGAATTCTTGAATTGAAAAGTGCTCTATTAAAATCTACAGACAATGATGTTGGAAACTCTATTGTATGCAAAAAACTTCTCTAGGGGCTTAAAAATATGTAGCACCAATTCTGTACCTAGTACTTATACTCACAAAAGTGGAGTTGAAAATTTCTTCATCATTACATAAAGTGGTAACAGGTGCCCTGAGCAAAGTTAAATAAATAATAGTGCCTTTAGCAAATCCTTTCGTATCGGAAATTTCTGAAGGTTAAGGTCAAATAGTTGAACTTAGTTCAATGACAATAATAATGAAGCCAGTGAAACTGAGCCTAGTTTCACTGGCTTCATTATTATTGTTTATTTAGTGTTCAGTTTTTCAGTTTTGTTTTTTGCCCTTTACTCTATTGTTACAGTCGCTTCATATTTCAATGTCATCAGTAGAGGGCCAAGTCTGGACTATAAATACTGAAAAAGATTTTGTAATGACGTTAGTATATCGAATTTTTATGACGAAAATAGTAATAGGAGGTAGATGTTTTGAAGCTGTTAATAAAGATAAATAACGTTATAATCCGATAACCTGGATTCTCTTAAGGTCCCAGAGGTTAAAGGAATTGCATTACATATACGTACCATAAATGGAACTAATGATTTGTGGTTTTTACTAATGCAAATAAGGAAGAATAATAGCATCATAAACTTAGAAAATACAAATAATTTAATGTTTGTACCTACACTGAATAACAGTGTAAGAGAGTTAAAAAGGCTAACACAAATTTTCCGCTTTTCTTTTAAAATCTAGTGAGGTATAAAAGGCTAGCTCGTAAATCACGCTTCAAACCAAAAGAAAAAGGTAATAACAGAATTTCCCTAACTTTCCCATATTTTGCACAACTCCACAACTTAAACCATATATTAGGAGTGCAGACAATTCATTTTTCAACTAGCGGACCAGTGTGGTTGGGCAAGTTTCAGTCTCGGAACTTCTAAGAAAGTTGTTCATGAACTTTTGATATTCGTAGTCGAAGCCGTTCGTCCAAACCTAGTCTTGCTTAAATTCCATAATTCGAGCGTAAGCCGCTTAACTTCGATGGTTTAAATATAGACGGATAACTCTTAAAGGTTAAAGCTTTATTAGTGGATAAGTAAACAGAAACTTTAAAATAATATTGGTTTTAGAAATGAACTTTGGGATTATGTCAAATTCTCTTCTCAACGAAAATGGCCGCATGATATTTGCTCCAAACTCGATTACTTGGCATATTACAGCAACAGCTCTTGTTAAAGTTATTAGAAATAAATCAAAACGTCTGAGCGTAACCAGTAGTTGTTAAGTTGCAATCGTTATAAATCAAACAATATCGAATTATTACAAATATTGGTACAACATTAATCATTTTGCAATTATGCCTATTGATAGTTAAGAGGCAGGTACGCATTACTTTAAAATGTTGTGTGAAACTAAACAAATATCTTCATCATAGATAAAATGCTTTATTGCAAACAAAACGAGTAGAAGATGCAATGCAATTTCAACCTTACAAGTCTTCAGAACACTTCAAAGAAATTAAAGACGCTCTTCAATACAGCGCTCTGCATTACAGTTCTAACAAATGCAAATGACACTGTCATTAATGGCGGCCGCTATATTCCGGCCGTTGTTATGTGGCGGCCGTTATTTGGCGGACGTTATCTAGCGGCCGTTATGTGGCGGCTGTTAACTGGCGACCGCTATGTTGCGGCCGTTATGTGGCGGCCGTTAAATGACGGCCGCTATGTTACGGCCGTTATGTGGCAGCCGATATTTGGCGGCCGTTATGTGGTGGCCGTGAAATGGTGCCTGCTATGTGGCGGCCGTTATGTAGCGGCCATTAAATGGCGGCCGTTATATTGCGGCCGTTATTTGACGGCTGTTATGTGGCAGCCGTTATGTGGCGGCCGTTATGTGGTGGCTGTTAAATGGCGGCCGTTATGTGGTGGCCGTTAAATGACGGCCGCTATGTGGCGGCCGTTATGTGGTAGCCGTTAAATGGCGGCCGTTATGTGGCGGCCGTTAAATGGCGGCCGCTATGTTGCGGCAGTTATTTGGCGGCCGTTATTTGGCGTTTGTTAAATGGCGGCCGTTTTGTGGCGGCCGTTATATTGCGGCCGTTATTTGACGGCTGTTATGTGGCGGCCGTTATGTGGCGGCCGTTATGTGGCGGCCGTTAGATGACGGCCGCTATGTTGCGGCCGTTATGTGGTGGCTGTTAAATAGCGGCCGTTATGTGGCAGCCGTTAAATGGCGGCCGTTATGTGGCGGCCGTTAAATGCGGCCGCTATGTTGCGGCCGTTATTTGGCGGCCATTATTTGGCGTCCGTTAAATAGCGGCCGTTTTGTGGCGGCCGTTTTTTGACGGCCGTTAGATTGCGGGCGGTATGTGGCGGCCGTTATGTGGCGGCCGTTATTTGGCAGACGTTATTCGGCGGCCGTTATTTGGCGGCCGTTATGTGGCGGCCGTTAAGTGGCGGCTGCTGTGGTACGGTATGGTACATTGGTTTCTCGCTTTCAAACACCCACACACAACATTTCTCACACATTTCTCTGGCGACTGTAATCTAATTCCAAGGGAATGTTTGTGTTGTTGAACAACCGCAGTGGAAACGGAAGTCAAGAAGGGGTGCAGGGGCTCGCGGTTTGCGGGTGTCTCGCAGGGAGGCATCCTGAGTCTTGGGTCACGTAATATATAATTTGGTTTAATCTAAGGCGTAACATGTGTTTAAAAGATGTTTTTAATGGGTAAATTATTGTGTAAGTAACAAGTGTATGTGTATTTTTATGTTGGTTAATAAAATTATTATAATTATGATTTATTATGTCTGGCGAATATGGGTGCACAACCCTCTAATATAATAATGTTTTTGTTATGTATTTTTCTTTAATCTTCATTAAATCTACAATTTTGTACCGTGCAAATTATTTATTTATACTTTTGTTATTTTTTCCTAAAAAAAAAAAAAACAAATTCTCTTCATATTATTTAAAAAAATGACATATGTTTTTTTTTAAATATTCTGTTTAATAATCATATTGTAAGTTTTTTTACACGTCATTACACAGCACACACGACATTCAATCTCCGAACTAATTGTTGCTACGTCTATAGAACATAATAATATTGGGCATTCTGTATCACACGGTGTTTGTAACGGAGCTGGAACGCTGTGATGTTCAAGAACTCAAGAACTGTCACTTTACGTCGAATGGAACGCACCACGGCTCTGCTGACCCGCGGCTGCCATCTTTTCTTCACTTTTCTTCTACACGAATTCGACGGCGCGACGTACTTTATTGTCGCGGCGAATTTTACATCTGTTAAACCACTGAAACTACTTATTATACTGAATTGTCCTGTTCTCAGCATCTTTCATTGATCTGCCCCAACATTTGGAGACCACCGACGTGAGTAAATGAAGCTTGATGATCTGGTGGCGGCGTGCTTGGCGACGTCGGCCTGTGTGCGTGCTTAAGTGAAACACGAGGCGAGCTGATGATTGGAGCTCCGCTACTAAAAAGACTCACCTACCATAAGGTCCTGTGTGTAGTGATTGGTGTGCATACAGGGAAGTACGCCCAATTTTAGTATACTTAACCTAATAATACCTTTCCTTTGAAAATGCTTATAGTAGCCGAGTTCTGTGCACCAGTTTCCCTCTTAAAACTGTATATGGAGTCAGATAATTACTTAATGATAATTTCTTGCTAGGTAGGTACCTACTTATTTGATGAAAACTATACCTACCTACTATTCTATTTTCAAACCGTCAACATGAGTCCGAAAGAATCACACTGTTATTGAATTCACTGGATGTTGGAAGGTGTAATAGCATGCTCGCGTCTCCATTGTCGACGGACGCAAGACACTTGTATAAGTTAGCAAAAATAGGATTAAGGTTATAAGGAATAATTGTTTGTACCGATGAGGGTGGCATAATCAGTTTTTGATTAAACCTTCTATAAATTAAAAAGAATAAAAAAAAAAAAAAAAAATAAAACCGTCAACATTATTGTTGGTGACCTTTTTGAATTTGGAACATCTTAGTGTTAAAACGTGTTAACGTAAATATTGTTTGAATAAAGACTGGCCGGTACGACGGCCCATAGTCGCGCCGCCGGCTGAATAAAAAAAAGTAATCAAATTAAAAACTTGCGAACTACAACCCGCGTTTTCGTCAATTTTCTCGGATTGTTACAAATTCATGTTTTTGTTAAAACGTGACCATTTGAAAATAGAACCATGACCATTTCAGTGTTTCTAATTAATATTCAGTTACTATAATATTCAAAATCTATAAGTTACGATTAATATAATTTAGAAACGTCATCATTTGGGTTAGGTTAGGTTAGAACAGTGACCATTAACGCGCGAAGGCGAGCGAGCGAAGCGAGCGTGCCGCGGCAGCGGCCGCCGAGCGCCAGGTCCCCTTTATTGTTGGTGAATTGTTTGGGTTAGCTGAGGTTTTTCATTACAGAATTTTAGCAGAAAATTAGTAAATATAAAAATTAGGTCAACTGAACGTTATAGAAAAGTGCATTATTTTAAAAGAAGCCTACTAAAAATTAAAGAATTAGAAGCCTTTTAACTGCTACCACATCCGCGTTTAGTGCCGACCTAGCACCATCCGATTATTATCTTTTTCGATCAATGGCACAATTTTTTCGTGGAAGAAATTTTCAAAGTATTGAAGAAGTCGACACTGCGGTGACTGAATTGTTTGCATCTAAAAATAAGGATTGGTTCTATCAAGCTTTTCGAGAATTAGCTGACAGATGAAAATATAATCCTTGATATTGTATAACCTTCCCCAGGTTATACAATATCCATGTTATACAAAATATATACCTATCCATGTTATACAATATTTTGAATATTAAAAGACGTTTCCTTAACTAAATTTTTAGTTTTGAATTTTTATATTCCTAACCGACATTATTTATGGGACAACTTAGAATTATTAGTAGGTATTTCCAAGTAATTCGGAATGGCATCGTTTGAACTACCTATCTCGTCGTCTTATGCGTCGATTACGACGCATTGGGATGAAAAATAATGTTATAGTGATTACACTGTTTTGTTTTTATTATCATCATTTGTTTATACCGCCACATGACGGCCGTAACATAGCGGCCGTCATTTAACGGTCGCCACATAACGGCCGCCATATAACGGCCGTCAAATAACAGCCGTCAAATAACGGCCGCCAGATAACGGGCGTTAGCCCGCAACATAACGGCTGCCACATAACGGCCGCCATATAACGGCCGTCAAATAACAGCCGTCAAATAACGGCCGCCACATAACGGCCGTCACATAACGGGCGTTAGCCCGCAACATAACGGCTGCCACATAACGGCCGCCACATAATGGCCGCAACATAGCAGCCGCCATTTAACGGCCGCCACATAACGGCCGCCAAATAACGGCCGCTACATAACGGCCGCCATATAACGGCCGCCAAATAACGGCCGCCACATAACGGCCGCCACATAACAACGGCCGCAACATAGTGGCCGCCATTTAACGGCCGCCATTAATGACAGTGTCATTTGCATTTGTTAGAACTGTAATGCAGAGCGCTGTATTGAAGAGCGTCTTTAATTTCTTTGAAGTGTTCTCAAGACTTGTAAGGTTGAAATTGCATTGCATCTTCCACTCGTTTAGTTTTAAATAAAGCATTTTATCTATGATGAAGATATTTGTTTAGTTTCACACAACACTTTTAAAGTAATGCGTAGTATGCTAAAAAGTCTTCGGATAGATGATGCCGATATTTCTTCCATAACAGAACTCGGTTTGAGATTCTACAAACATTAAAATGATGACAAACAAATGCCGCAGACGACTGGGATTGTCGCTGACGCTGGCCTCCACCCGGTGTTGGTCACCGTCAAAAAGGTGACGTCTACCAGTGGCTTATTCCTAGACTTAAGTTCGGCGTTTGATACTGTAGAACATTGCATTCTAATTGATAAGTTAGAGCATTACGGAATGACCCTTGCTAAATAGAGGAACACCTATTATTTACTTCGAAATATGTTTACTTCTCACTCTTACTAAAGCGGTTAGCTACGCTAAAAAGAGAAGCACTTAGTATTTATTATCCCTAAAAATACAGTTGTTGGTCTTACAAGAAGAAACTTTAACGAAAAAATGTGAAATTAGGTCGTGTTACCTGTTGCTGACCTGTTACTATTTAAAAAAAAAACTTAAGACGAATATAAATAAAGAAGATATTCAATTGATATATAAATAGTATTTATCATCCGTACAAAAATAACAGGCTGTTATTTAATAAAAGATATTTGGATCTGTTATTTTTGTGTAACAGTAACAGCGATAACAGATATCGTGTTTAACCTGTTACAACACATCTCTAGTATTTATGCTTATGTTTATGTAGTTACGGAACCACAGCCGTTACAGATTTTGCGTGTATAAGCACTTTCGCCCATCACGATCTGTTCGGTCGCTGAGCTTGCATACTTCATAGAATACGACTGTTTAGTTCGTTGGTTCGCGATTTACATCTAACTCTGTAACACGTCTCATCATAGAATTAATTAATTATTTTACTTTTTTGAAGTGAAAACTTCTTTAGGCGCATTGGGCATTTTTGTGGTGGGACTAAACTATTGATTTCGCGACACCATGACGACACCTCATTTTTGTAAACGCGATTGTGTTCTTTATTTATATTATGTTACGGATCAATGTTCTATGCAAATATTTTTACTTTAAAAATTTCGAAGTTTTTTTTTTGTAAACGCGATTGTGCTCTTTATTTAGATAAGGTTACGGAGCAATGTTCTATACAAGTATTTTTCTTCCACCAAGTCAATCTTGTACAAGGTTTCACTTCTGTCAGTACTCCCGGAGTGCCACCAATTTTTTAAAGTCCTTCAACTACTATGTTATTTCTCTATGTGTTTTACCATGTAAAACAGATAGAGTTTACCAAGTAAATTGTTAAATGCTCCAATTAGTAATGATTTTCTTTCTTTTTGGTGGTAAAATTCTATTAATTTCTGAAATACATTGCAAACTATAGTTTTGTATAATTTAGAAGCATTTTTATTTTAGTAAATGTAAGACCATGGAGCCGTTTATTAAGTTATTAAGATGTATGTTGACTTGAAAGAGCATGGCAGTTGAGAGTATGTCATGCTCACTTAAATATCTCGCTGATGGTGGCGAGTGTGTTGGATCATTCGGTTCCCTACAAATAATAATATTCAATTAGTCTTTAGTTTTAAGTTACTAACAATAGTGATTTAAGTGCAAACATGTTTCTAACAATTTATGCATCTTTTTGTGTTATCCGAAATATAATGATTTTATTTATGTATTTATTTGGGTAAGGTTAGTTGGGTTTGGGTTGGGTAGCATTTGGGTTAGATTAGGTTAGGTTAGAACAGTGACGATTAACGCGTGAAGGCGAGCGAGCGAAGCGAGCGTGCCGCGGGAGCGGCCGCCGAGCGCCAGATGCCCTTTATCGTTCGTGAATCATTTGGGTTAGGTGAGGTTATAACAGTATGATGTATGCTTACTGCATCTCCCTAGAAACATCATTCAACCATCTTCACAGATAGTTTTCTAATAAGTACGGAGGCGCCTCCGCGGCCACTGTTAGAAGCGGCATTGTCAACACTTCTATTATAAACTAAGCGTGTCACCGTTTACTCGCACTACGACATGAATAACGTTTAAAAACTGACGGCCTTTAATTATTACGCATTATTATTATTTGCGTGTTATGATATTGCCGAACTATCCGGCAATATCATAACACAGGAGTACTATTGCTGCTTCTCCAACAATCGAGGAATTCTATAATTTCTTGCGAAATCGTGCTGACGTTTTAGAGACCTTGCAGTATCAATAATGTGTATTATTCTGAATGTTCATTTATAATAAAATTGATAAAAATTAGGTTTTAGTGACAGAAACAAATCGCTGTAAATCCGACTCCATGCATTCTTGTCTGCCCTACTCCCTAGAGTGTAATTTAGAATCGCGTAAGCGTGGAGGGGCGAGGCGGCCAGCGAGTTTAGAAGCAGGTGGTTGTAACGCTCACCGCCGCGGCTGAGGCTGGCCGGCGAAACATATTTTAAATAATTTCCTATAATCTCCGTTACAACTGTTTTTTTGAGTAACAGGAATCGTATTTTCAAGAATCGAATTTGAAGAGTTCTAATTTATCCAAGTTAGTTTTGAATGTCAATCCATAGCTGTCAAGAGCATAACTCATAATAGAATCTACTAATGGCATGTATTAATAAGTTAACCTTAAAGCTTAGGTGATACATTTTATGTAATAATATTCTTAATTTACTACAAATATAGTCCATGTGTTGGGACCAAGAAAAGTTCTCATCTATTTTCATGCCAAGGTAAGTTACACAGTCAACTCTTGCAATAGGTCTACATTTACAGTCCAGTAAGTTGTTATGGTGGCACATATAATCATGGGTAAATAAAAGTGGAGTCGCAGTATGAGGTCGTAAATATGGCGAATGAATTAACATTAATTTAGGTTTATCAGCGTTTAATATAATGCCACTTTTATAGGCCAGCAATGGGGCGGTAGTTATTAATACAGTTTCTATTCCCTCCCTTATGTACTGGATGTACTAAAGCTTTTTTCAAGCACAAGGGGAATATACCGGTGCTGAGGCAAAGATTAAATAAGTACGTTAGTGGGGGAACAAGCAACGTTTTAGAAACTTAGTAGAAATGCTGTCCCATCCAATAGCAGCATCAGTTTTCAGAGACCCGAGCAGCGCTTCGACCTCACTCATCAGTGTCAACCATCACAAATTAGTGTAAGAGTGAGAGTGCGCAGGTGTGGGATTAGTGGCATGCAGTGGGCCTTGGATATTACTATGGTGAGTAAAAAGCACTCGCAAGATTTCTGCCTGCAAATGTCGACAAAAAAAATCGTTAACGCAGTCTACCGATTGTTGGGGAGAAGCAAAAGGAACAAGTCAGTCAGTAGTTGGATTTTTTGTAACTTCCGTGTTTGTGAGAGAATGAGAAGAGAATAAAGAAATCGAAAGAAGCAAAGCATATAAAGCCTATTTGAGTTCTTACCTGTAACGTTCCCACTGCTGGGACACAGGCCTCCTCTCTGTGAGAGGGACTGGGCCGTAATCCACCACGCGGGCCCAGTGCGCGTTAGTGGATTGGTTGGTTTTAATATCGCGTAGGTATTTTGCATGCAGGATGATAGAGACACTCGTGGCTAGGGAACAACCGCATGAGTCGATGAAGGTTAAGCTACGCTTGCCGCGGTTAGTCTGGATGGGTGACCGTCTGTTTAATACTGAGAATTTCTCCAATACTCAGTTTTGACCAGAGTGAGACTCACGTAACAAGATTATATAAATTTAAGAAAACAATTTTATTACAAGCAATATAATTTATTTTAAAAGTGCGAAATGAAATCTACAGTAGGTTTGAACATTGTGCATTGTTACTTAGATACAATATTAACTCTATCAATACAAAATCAGTCGAGAGGTGTAGTGCGACACCCGGTTGGAACGAAGTTCCTTTAGCTTTTGCAGTGTAACATTTTGACCGACACGACACTGTTACATAAAAAAGGTGTCGTGTCACTTATTTTGGTCTAGCTCTCATTCGCTAAGTGTGCAGACATGCGATAAAGAACTTCATTCCAAAAACCGTTTCCAATCGTCGAATTATTTAATCATTGAGTACTATCTCCAAATGGTGGATATCCTTACAGTTCCCGTAGGTATTCAGAACATCTCTTGTAAACTGTGACGAGCTTAGCAGGATCCCCATTGTTGTGATATTCATCTGCAAAATAACACAGTTTCATTATAAGGTTAAGGTTGTCAACTTATACTGAGATCGGACAAAGAAAATTATAAATCAAGTCGAAAATGGTACAAGCTTTTGAAATTATTCTTCTATCCTTGTCACGGAAAACGATCATTGCACTGAATGGCGCGAAGTTACTAAGACGTTCCTGTGTTGTGACGTCAGATGCTACTAGTTCTGTCTCTGTCTAGCATAGACTTCAAAATGCATAAAATGTTGCAATTTTTGAGATATTTAAACATTTTTATTAATGTGTTTTTTTTTCTGGGTTTCGAAAAATCCACAAAAATGAAAATTCAGGATTGCTTAAATTACCGGATTACCTAGTAACTAGATGGTGATAGTGGCAGATGAGGGGTTCGAACCTAGGACTACATGCTCAGCAGTCGCGCTTCGGGCCACTGGATCAAAGAGGCAGTACAGTAATAAGTTAGGTAAACTTACTTTTTTGATAAACTTGTATATAGCTTCCATCTGAAGCTGGTCGGCTGGTGGTGACAACGTCTGAAATCACGAAACTACAGTCAGTCAACAGTAGTTCAATGAAAGACATACCAGTAACATAAACATAACATCACGCATGTAATCTCCGTAGGGTTGGGCAGAGGTGTACCTTAGTATAATTTCCCCTACCAAAAATCGCTCAACGCGCCTGAATAAGATTTCGCTTCAAAAAATTTGAAATTGCCCTTCAATACCTATCTCTGTAACCAGAAGTTTCCCAGGTACGCTCCAGTCAAAACTATGATCACTCGCACTTCGTTGAACGTATTTTTGCAATAATATGTAGTAAGAGATTTAATGTATACAATGCAAAAGATAGTCTTACAATCTTCAGCAGGCCGAACGATATTTTCAAATACTAATCAATTAGTTTACGCGCTCTTGTGGTTGTGGAGTAGGACCAGCTTTACGGACAGCAGGACGTAAGCAGATGGGGCAGGGGATCCAACCCAGGAGCATCTGCTCATCACTCACACTTGCGGCGTCTCCTAGACCAACGAGGCAGTACCCCACGAGCTACTAGTCATATAATAGGATTGGTAAACTTACTCTTTTGACTCGGTATAATAATATAATAGCTTCCATCTGTCTCTTTTTCGTATTCAGCAGTACCTCCATACGTTGACTGAGTAGCAACATCCGACTCCGTATCGGTGGTAATGGTGGTTTCGGTTGACGTAATATAATCAGCTGCAATCACGAAACTAGTCAGGTGCTTATTCTTGATATGGCTACAATTTGGTCAGCGTCAGTTGAACAACAGTTTAAAGTTTCGAGACATGATTTGAATGAAACTGTCTAATTATTACGTATTTTCACAAACATTATTGTTTGGTGTTAAATTAACCTGCCTGTAAAATAGATGCTTAACGCGAAGGAATTCGGATTGCTCGAGTTGAGATGTATTTTTTGTTAGGGTTTTATCACTAATCAAACATTTGAAAGCAAAAACATTTAGCTTTTTAATAGAAAATTAACTGTCTCAACAAAAATTATTAGTGTCATTTTTGTGTGCTGAAAGTGGTATACTTAACCTAATTACCACAAAAAAAAAATGATTACCTAAATAAAATAAAGAACATGATTCTATATCATCATATCTTCGACTTCCTGACAGATTTGCATAGATATTTTTTATTGTTAATAGACAGTTCTAAAAAATATTTTAAGATAAATTTTAGGTGCCACTTACAAAAGACGTCAGAGTGAAAAAATAAAAATGATAAAATCAGGCATATTTATTTTTCTATCATAGCGATATCTTTTCTGTTTCGCCTTTGCAATACCTTGTCTATAATGTCAATAAATTTCAAAAACAAATTTTAAAATATTTTCATCACATCGTTTATTTTGGCGTTTTTCTGAAAAACCCAAATATTCGAATAAACATTATAACTATATTTTAAAGTATATTTAAGATCCGAGAGTTCCACTCTCGCATTCAAAATAGTTCATACTTTCGATTAATAGAATGCAACAGTGATATCCCTTTTTTGAGGCATTTTTCATATTGTGCACTGGTGCGGCCTACCGTCTCTACCTAGGTACGGTACACTCCTTTCATAGTGGTACCTACCTAGGTACCGTACACAATTTTCATCACCGTACCTACCTAGGTACAAAAGTGATATCCCTTTTTTGAGGCATTTTTCATATTGTGCACTGGTGCGGCCTACCGTCTCTGCCTAGGTACGGAACACTGTTTTCATCGTCGTACCTACCTAGGCAGGACGATTAAAGGAGTGTTATAGCTGTTAAGATAGATAGATAAAATACTCTATATTATGAACATCATAAATATTTCAGAAATACTTGTAGAAATTTTACAAGGGGCGGTCTTGTCGCTTAAAGGCGATCTTTTAAAGACAACCTTTGGATAGATTAAGGGAGTAGGAGAGACATTACTGCAGGGAGTCTGTGGTGTACCGTTTAG
This sequence comes from Omphaloscelis lunosa, assembly GCA_916610215.1. Taxonomy (NCBI): domain Eukaryota; kingdom Metazoa; phylum Arthropoda; class Insecta; order Lepidoptera; family Noctuidae; genus Omphaloscelis; species Omphaloscelis lunosa. Next base: position 5,310,560 of record OU744271.1, read on the forward strand.
ATAATAATATACAATAAAATACATACATACATAAAACATAAAGTAAGTAATTAAGTAGTTGGTGTGACTCAATGGAACCAAAATCGAAGCGGTAACTATAAGAGAGTTAAGTTTCTTCACATTAGTCGTATCAGCGACCCTCCAAGCTACTTATGGGTGAGCGACAGACAGTGTCAGTATGACAATGTACAAATGTTGCCAAGTCACAAAACCGCATAACTGATGCTGACATTACAAAATATGTTTTATGAGAACAATATTTTTACAAGTGTTATATCTAATATAGAATATCTTTTCACACACATTGTCATTTTTAGTTTCATAATGTCAGCTGCAATTATATGCCACGTACCGAGAGAATTTACCAGTAGAAAGCCCCATTAAACCTACCTGCATTGTAAATATTGTACCAGTTTAGTGCCAGGGTCTTCTTGCAAATGAAGGAAAACTCTACTGAACAGAATAGACCGGCTGGTATCATTTAATTTGTCTGCTATATCTCGGACTAACAAGTTTTTATTTGAAACCACAATTATTATTGATCATTAGTTTTTTTTTCCAAAGATGTATACTCTGGATTATTTTTTTAGAAAAAAGTCGGGAGGAGTGCTGCCAATAATGTTGTATATATAGTTTTTAATGGAAAATAAAAGCACTCTTTCTGTAAAATGTGTTTTATTATAACCCAATGTCAAAAGTTTACAGCACACGCAGGTAATCACAACATGTTTTTACTAACTTTATCTATGTTAGGATAAGTACGGTCAGCACCGTCGAACAATACTCCTGTTTTGAAAAATTTAAATGATTGATCAAAATATTCATAACAAATCTGAACAGATATAAAATTTAAAGAGTTGAAAAGCAATGTATTCATGTGTCATTTTGTATAATTTGAGATAATAATACAATCAACATTGGTTAATAGACTTTACTGACTGTACATACACGATACAGATGTTCTATGTCACGAAATCCGTTTGGCTATGAATGTTGTCAAGCGTGCACATGCACATTGTTTTTGTGTGCGTAACCTCGAGAGCGCTCAGTGTCGATCGGGACACGGTCCGGATCAGTAGTGGTTTTTAGTTCGCGCCAAATTGTTTCACGGAGTAAAGTCAGCATGGCAACAAAACGAAGAAGAGTTGTCCATAGTGAGGTAATATTTATTTATACGTTTTGAATTAAAATGTTATTCAAAGATACTTAATATAGCAATAGAAGTATTTATAAAATGAATGTTTTTTTGTGTTATAAAATGTTTATATTACTTAATTATTTTGATTACATTTTGTTTTAGGGTCGAAACATGATAGCTAGTGTTTATCATTTTCTGCGAGAAGAATATGAATTTACAAAATCATTAATGGAACTCAACTGTGATTTGTCTCGTTTACGAGACATTACACGCCGTACAGCTGAAGCTACGGGTGTGAGCCAAAAAACAGTTCAAAGAATATTAAAAGAAGAGAAGGAATTGCCATCCACTTCATCAAAATTCACTTCACCTATGAAGAAAAGGAGAAAGCGAGATAATAAAGTGGATATAGATAATTTTACAGCCAATGTGGTTCGCAGTACTGTACAAGATTTCCATATTGTCCATAAAGAAATTCCAACATTAGCTAAGTCAAGAACAGCATTGAATGAAAAAATCGGATTCGAAGGTTGTTTAGAAACTGTTCGCAAGTTACTGTTGAAATTAGGTTACAAGTGGCGCAAAACAGAGAACAACCGTAAAGTCTTGACGGAGCGTCATGATATACAAATATGGCGTTTAAAATATTAAAAAAAAATAACAGACAGTGTACCCGTACCCGTAGAACACAGTGTACCCGTAGACAGAGAATAGTAGTGTACCGCTCTCAAAGTCGGCCCATTGTCTACACCGATGAGAGCTACGTCCTTTCGACACACGTGCGAAACAACACCTGGGCAAAAAAAAAGGAAAGAACTCCGTTTTAAAAAAAAAATAGCACAGGCACTCGCTTTATTTTAGTGCACGCGGGAACCAAGGATGGTTTTATTGAAAATGCTTCCTTGGTTTATAAGGCCAAATCAACAGCTGGTGATTATCATTAAAATATGAGCTATGATAACTATGTAAAATGGCTAAATGAAAAGTTGCTACCCAATTTACTTCTGCGCTCTATCATTGTCTTAGACAATACATCTTATCACAACACACGGGCTGAACGACTACCGACGCAATCTACAAAGAAAGCCGATATGCAGCAATGGCTCAGGGATAAGGGTATAGCATTTGATGAATCTCTTCTTAAATTGGAATTGTACGATACAATAAAGAAGTACAAAGCCCAACACGTAATCTACAAGATTGACGATTTTGTAAAAAGCAAGGGTTTTGATGTCTTACGCCTTCCCCCTTATCACCCAGAATTAAATGCGATTGAAAATATTTGGGGGATCGTTAAAAATTATGTCGCATCTAAAAATATCTTGACTTGATCTTCAAAACATGACGAATACGGAAAGACTGATCAATGAAAGTTTGGGCCAAGTTAGCAGTGAAACGTGGCAAAAAACTTGTGCTCATGTTGAAAAAATTGAAAAAGACTACTTGAAATATTTTGATCTCGATTTTGAATTTATAATCAATGTACAAGATCATTCTGACGACAGCAAAACGGAATCGGAAATCGAAAATTTATCTGATAGGGATTGAAAATACTGAATAGTCCTACTTGTTTCGTTTCCATTCTGTAACACCAATGCTTAATTAAATGCCTTCATATTCTTAATATTTTTGTATTTATTGCAACCTAATCTTATTTATTTACAAAATGTATATACTTTTAAAACCAAAATCTTATTTAGATGATTAAATCTCGACTTGAATATATATCAAATTTTTTTGCTAACGTTACCTACTTTTACACACACAAGCGCGCTTGTTGGGATACGTCACTACTACAATCAAAGCCGAACGGACTTCGTGAAATAGAATATCTGTATCTTTATTTTGATTAGAGTTGGTGTTGAGTCGGTAAATGAGAACTTAACTGCCGGATGTGGCTAGCGAACCCAGTAGTGATATTCTGGTGTGACTGACACTGGCATGGCCACCATGAGGGATTTTTGATAACTCAATAAATTGTCGCTAATTCGTCGAAATTTGCCGCCAAATATCAGAATTTGTCGGTCACTGGTTCAAAAGTTATATGGGTATATAGGTAGGTGGCCGATCTGAGGACCATCTCCCCAACTTTGCCCAATTTAATCTCAAAAGCTAGGGCACCTAGCGAAGATCTGTTTTCTTTCAATTTTTTTTGCTAATTAGTCGCAATTTTTCGCTAACTCACAGATTTAGTCGGGCTTTAGTTTAGAAGATATGATGAGTTCAATTCTTAAGTATAGTCCAAGAGCTGAAACGATGAAATGATATAATGAATTATTGAAATAATTTCATTTTACCTAATTTTATATGCTATTATGAACATTTTCTATAGTTCACATTTGAATTAATATTCAATTAGTCTTTAGTTTTAAGTTACTAACAATAGTGATTTAAGTGCAAACATGTTTCTAACAATTTATGGATCTTTTTGTGTTATCCGAAATATAATGATTTTATTTATTTATTTGGGTTAGGTTAGTTGGGTTTGGGTTGGGTAGCATTTGGGTTAGGTTAGGTTAGGTTAGAACAGTGACGATTAACGCGCGAAGGCGAGCGAGCGAAGCGAGCGTGCCGCGGGAGCGACCGCCGAGCGCCAGATGCCCTTTATCGTTAGTGAATCATTTGGGTTAGGTGAGGTTATAACAGTATGATGTATGCTTACTGCATCTCCCTAGAAACATCATTCAACCATCTTCACAGATAATTTTCTAATAAGTACGGAGGCGCCTCCGCGGCCACTGTTAGAAGCGGCATTGTCAACACTTCTATTATAAACTAAGCGTGTTACCGTTTACTCGCACTACGACATGAATGACGTATAAAAACTGACGGCTTTTAATTATTATGCATTATTATTATTTGCGTGTTATGATATTGCCGAACTATCCGGCAATATCATAACACAGGAGTACAATACGCGCCACGAAAGATGAGACTTGACCGCGCCTCCCGCCGCTCCTTCCGCCGCCCCGATGACGCCCCGGCGCAGACTTCATACCGCTAAAGAGACCCATAAATCGTCTACTGCGCAAGTCAAACCACGTGGTGTGTCAAGTCTCATCTTTAATGGCACGCACTGTACTATTGCTGCTTCTCCAACAATCGAGGAGTTCTATAATTTCTTGCGAAATCGTGCTGTCGTTTTAGAGACCTTGCAGTATCAATAGTGTGTATTATTCTGAATGTTCATTTATAATAAAATTGATAAAAATTAGGTTTTAGTGACAGAAACAAATCGCTGTAAATCCGACTCCATGCATTCTTGTCTGCCCTACTCCTAGAGTGTAATTTAGAATCGCGTAAGCGTGGAGGGGCGAGGCGGCCAGCGAGCTGAGAAGCAGGTGGTTGTAACGCTCACCGCCGCGGCTGAGGCTGGCCGGCGAAACATATTTTAAAAAGTTTCCTATAATCTCCATTACAACCGTTTTCAGTTTTTTGATTAACAAGTAGTCTCAAGAATCGAATTTAGAGAGCTTCTAATTTATCCAAGTTCGTTTTGAATATCAATCCATAGCTGTCAAGAGCATAACTCATAATAGAATCTACTAATGACATGTATATAAATTATATAAATTAATAGATTAGGAATAATAGGAACCTTAAAGCTTAGGTGGTACATTTTACTTAATAATATTCTTAAGTTACTACAAATATAGTCCATGTGTGGGGGACCAAGAAAAGTTCTCATCTATTTTCATGCCAAGGTAAGTTACACAGTCAACTCTTGCAATAGGTCTACATTTACAGTCCAGTAAGTTGTTATGGTGGCACATATAATCATGGGTAAATAAAAGTGGAGTCGCAGTATGAGGTCGTAAATATGGCGAATGAATTAACATTAATTTAGGTTTATCAGCGTTTAATATAATGCCACTTTTATAGGCCAGCAATGGGGCGGTAGTTATTAATACAGTTTCTATTCCCTCCCTTATGTACTGGATGTACTAAAGCTTTTTTCAAGCACAAGGGGAATATACCGGTGCTGAGGCAAAGATTAAATAAGTACGTTAGTGGGGGAACAAGCAACGTTTTAGAAACTTAGTAGAAATGCTGTCCCATCCAATAGCAGCATCAGTTTTCAGAGACCCGAGCAGCGCTTCGACCTCACTCTCATCAGTGTCAACCATCACAAATGAGTGTAAGAGTGAGAGTGCGCAGGTGTGGGATTAGTGGCATGCAGTGGGCCTTGGATATTACTATGGTGAGTAAAAAGCACTCGCAAGATTTCTGCCTGCAAATGTCGACAAAAAAAATCGTTAACGCAGTCTACCGATTGTTGGGGAGAAGCAAAAGGAACAAGTCAGTCAGTAGTTGGATTTTTTGTAACTTCCGTGTTTGTGAGAGAATGAGAAGAGAATAAAGAAATCGATCCAATGTATATAATGGCCTGTTTGTTTATATATAGCAAAGCATATAAAGCCTATTTAAGTTCTTACCTGTAACGTTCCCACTGTTGGGACACAGGCCTCCTCTCTGTGAGAGGGACTGGGCCGTAATCCACCACGCGGGCCCATTGCGCGTTAGTGGATTGGTTGGTTTTAATATCGCGTAGGTATTTTGCATGCAGGATGATAGAGACACTCGTGGCTAGGGAACAACCGCACGAGTCGATGAAGGTTAAGCTACGCTTGCCGCGGTTAGTCTGGATGGGTGACCGTCTGTTTAATACTGAGAATTTCTCCAATACTCAGTTTTGACCAGAGTGAGACTCACGTAACAAGATTATATAAATTTAAGAAAACAATTTTATTACAAGCAATATAATTTATTTTAAAAGTGCGAAATGAAATCTACAGTAGGTTTGAACATTGTGCATTGTTACTTAGATACAATATTAACTCTATCAATACAAAATCAGTCGAGAGGTGTAGTGCGACACCCGGTTGGAACGAAGTTCCTTTAGCTTTTGCAGTGTAACATTTTGACCGACACGACACTGTTACATAAAAAAGGTGTCGTGTCACTTATTTTGGTCTAGCTCTCATTCGCTAAGTGTGCAGACATGCGATAAAGAACTTCATTCCAAAAACCGTTTCCAATCGTCGAATTATTTAATCATTGAGTACTATCTCCAAATGGTGGATATCCTTACAGTTCCCGTATTCAGAACATCTCTTGTAAACTGTGACGAGCTTAGCAGGATCCCCATTGTTGTGATATTCATCTGCAAAATAACACAGTTTCATTATAAGGTTAAGGTTGTCAACTTATACTGAGATCGGACAAAGAAAATTATAAATCAAGTCAAGCTTTATGGTACAAGCTTTTGAAATTATTCTTCTATACTTGTCATGGAAAACGACCATTGCACTGAATGGCGCGAAGTTACTAAGACGTTCCTGTGTTGTGACGTCAGATGCTAGTAGTTCTGTCTCAGTCTAGCATTGACTTTAAAATGCATAAAATGTCGCAATTTTTGAGATATTTAAACATTTTTATTAATGTGTTTTTTTTTTTCTGGGTTTCGAAAAATCCACAAAAATGAAAATTCAGGATTGCTTAAATTACCGGATTACCTAGTAACTAGATGGTGATAGTGGCAGATGAGGGGTTCGAACCTAGGACTACATGCTCAGCAGTCGCGCTTCGGGCCACTGGATCAAAGAGGCAGTACAGTAATAAGTTAGGTAAACTTACTTTTTTGATAAACTTGTATATAGCTCCCATCTGAAGCTGGTCGGCTGGTGGTGACAACGTCTGAAATCACGAAACTACAGTCAGTCAACAGTAGTTCAATGAAAGACATACCAGTAACATAAACATAACATCACGCATGTAATCTCCGTAGGGTTGGGCAGAGGTGTACCTTAGTATAATTTCCCCTACCAAAAATCGCTCAACGCGCCTGAATAAGATTTCGCTTCAAAAAATTTGAAATTGCCCTTCAATACCTATCTCTGTGACCAGAAGTTTCCCAGGTACGCTCCAGTCAAAACTATGATCACTCGCACTTCGTTGAACGTATTTTTGCAATAATATGTAGTAAGAGATTTAATTACAATGCAAAAGATAGTCTTACAATCTTCAGCAGGCCGAACGATATTTTCAAATACTAATCAATTAGTTTACGCGCTCTTGTGGTTGTGGAGTACGACCAGCTTTACGGACAGCAGGACGTAAGCAGATGGGGCAGGGGATCCAACCCAGGAGCATCTGCTCATCACTCACACTTGCGGCGTCTCCTAGACCAACGAGGCAGTACCCACGAGCTACTAGTCATATAATAGGATTGGTAAACTTACTCTTTTGACTCGGTATAATAATATAATAGCTTCCATCTGTCTCTTTTTCGTATTCAACAGTACCTCCATACGTTGACTGAGTAGCAACATCCGACTCCGTATCGGTGGTAATGGTGGTTTCGGTGGACGTAGTATAATCACCTGCAATCACGAAACTAGTCAGGTGCTTATTCTTGGTATGGCTACAATTTGGTCAGCGTCAGTTGAACAACAGTTTAAAGTTTCGAGACATGATTTGAATGAAACTGTCTAATTATTACGTATTTTCACAAACATTATTGTTTGGTGTTAAATTAACCTGCCTGTAAAATAGATGCTTAACGCGAAGGAATTCGGATTGCTCGAGTTGAGATGTATTTTTTGTTAGGGTTTTATCACTAATCAAACATTTGAAAGCAAAAACATTTAGCTTTTTAATAGAAAATTAACTGTCTCAACAAAAATTATTAGTGTCATTTTTGTGTGCTGAAAGTGATATACTTAACCTAATTACCACAAAAAAAAAATGATTACCTAAATAAAATAAAGAACATGATTCTATATCATCATATCTTCGACTTCCTGACAGATTTGCATAGATATTTTTTATTGTTAATAGACAGTTCTAAAAAATATTTTAAGATAAATTTTAGGTGCCACTTACAAAAGACGTCAGAGTGAAAAAATAAAAATGATAAAATCAGGCATATTTATTTTTCTATCATAGCGATATCTTTTCTGTTTCGCCTTTGCAATACCTTGTCTATAATGTCAATAAATTTCAAAAACAAATTTTAAAATATTTTCATCACATCGTTTATTTTGGCGTTTTTCTGAAAAACCCAAATATTCGAATAAACATTATAACTATATTTTAAAGTATATTTAAGATCCGAGAGTTCCACACTCGCATTCAAAATAGTTCATACTTTCGATTAATAGAATGCAACAGTGATATCCCTTTTTTGAGGCATTTTTCATATTGTGCACTGGTGCGGCCTACCGTCTCTACCTAGGTACGGTACACTCCTTTCATAGTGGTACCTACCTAGGTACCGTACACAATTTTCATCACCGTACCTACCTAGGTACAAAAGTGATATCCCTTTTTTGAGGCATTTTTCATATTGTGCACTGGTGCGGCCTACCGTCTCTGCCTAGGTACGGAACACTGTTTTCATCGTCGTACCTACCTAGGCAGGACGATTAAAGGAGTGTTATAGCTGTTAAGATAGATAGATAAAATACTCTATATTATGAACATCATAAATATTTCAGAAATACTTGTAGAAATTTTACAAGGGGCGGTCTTGTCGCTTAAAGGCGATCTTTTAAAGACAACCTTTGGATAGATTAAGGGAGTAGGAGAGACATTACTGCAGGGAGTCTGTGGTGTACCGTTTAGATAATAATATACAATAAAATACATACATACATAAAACATAAAGTAAGTAATTAAGTAGTTGGTGTGACTCAATGGAACCAAAATCGAAGCGGTAACTATAAGAGAGTTAAGTTTCTTCACATTAGTCGTATCAGCGACCCTCCAAGCTACTTATGGGTGAGCGACAGACAGTGTCAGTATGACAATGTACAAATGTTGCCAAGTCACAAAACCGCATAACTGATGCTGACATTACAAAATATGTTTTATGAGAACAATATTTTTACAAGTGTTATATCTAATATAGAATATCTTTTCACACACATTGTCATTTTTAGTTTCATAATGTCAGCTGCAATTATATGCCACGTACCGAGAGAATTTACCAGTAGAAAGCCCCATTAAACCTACCTGCATTGTAAATATTGTACCAGTTTAGTGCCAGGGTCTTCTTGCAAATGAAGGAAAACTCTACTGAACAGAATAGACCGGCTGGTATCATTTAATTTGTCTGCTATATCTCGGACTAACAAGTTTTTATTTGAAACCACAATTATTATTGATCATTAGTTTTTTTCTCCAAAGATGTATACTCTGGATTATTTTTTTAGTAAAAAGTCGGGAGGAGTGCTGCCAATAATGTTGTATATATAGTTTTTAATGGAAAATAAAAGCATTCTTTCTGTAAAATGTGTTTTATTATAACCCAATGTCAAAAGTTTACAGCACACGCAGGTAATCACAACATATTGTTACTAACTTTATCTATGTTAGGATAAGTACGGTCAGCACCGTCGAACAATACTCCTGTTTTTAAAAATTTAAATTATTGATCAAAATATTCATAACAAATCTGAACAGATATAAAATTTAAAGAGCTGAAAAGCAATGTATTCATGTGTCATTTTGTATAATTTGAGATAATAATACAATCAACATTGGTTAATAGACTTTACTGACTGTACATACACGATACAGATGTTCTATGTCACGAAGTCCGTTTGGCTATGAATGTTGTCAAGCGTGCACATGTACATTGTTTTTGTGTGCGTAACCTCGAGAGCGCTCAGTGTCGATCGGGACACGGTCCGGATCAGTAGTGGTTTTTAGTTCGCGCCAACAAAACGAAGAAGAGTTGTCCATAGTGAGCTAATATTTATTTATACGTTTTCAATTAAAATGTTATACAAAGATACTTAATATAGCAATAGAAGTATTTATAAAATGAATGTTTTTTTTGTGTTATAAAATGTTTATATTACTTAATTAATTTGATTACATTTTGTTTTAGGGTCGAAACATGATAGCTAGTGTTTATCATTTTCTGCGAGAAGAATATGAATTTACAAAATCATTAATGGAACTCAACTGTGATTTGTCTCATTTACGAGACATTACACGCCGTACAGCTGAAGCTACGGGTGTGAGCCAAAAAACAGTTCAAAGAATATTAAAAGAAGAGAAGGAATTGCCATCCACTTCATCAAAATTCACTTCACCTATGAAGAAAAGGAGAAAGCGAGATAATAAAGTGGATATAGATAATTTTACAGCCAATGTGGTTCGCAGTACTGTACAAGATTTCCATATTGTCCATAAAGAAATTCCAACATTAGCTAAGTTAAGAACAGCATTGAATGAAAAAATCGGATTCGAAGGTGGTTTAGAAACTGTTCGCAAGTTACTGTTGAAATTAGGTTACAAGTGGCGCAAAACAGAGAACAACCGTAAAGTCTTGACGGAGCGTCATGATATACAAATGTGGCGTTTAAAATATTTAAAAAAAATAACAGAGTACCGCTCTCAAAGTCGGCCCATTGTCTACACTGATGAGAGCTACGTCCTTTCGACACACGTGCGAAACAACACCTGGGCAAAAAAAAGGAAAGAACTCCGTTTTTAAAAAAAAATTGCACAGGCACTCGCTTTATTTTAGTGCACGCGGGAACCAAGGATGGTTTTATTGAAAATGCTTCCTTGGTTTATAAGGCCAACTCAACAGCTGGTGATTATCATTCAAATATGAGCTATGATAACTATGTAAAATGGCTAAATGAAAAGTTACCACCCAATTTACTTCCGCGCCCTGTCATTGTCTTAGACAATGCATCTTATCACAACACACGGGCTGAACGACTATCGACGCAATCTACAAAGAAAGCTTATATGCAGCAATGGCTCAGGGATAAGGGTATAGCATTTGATGAATCTCTTCTTAAATTGGAATTGTACGATACAATAAAGAAGTACAAAGCCCAACACGTAATCTACAAGATTGACGATTTTATAAAAAGCAAGGGTTTTGATGTCTTACGCCTTCCCCCTTATCACCCAGAATTAAATGCGATTGAAATATTTGGGGGATCGTTAAAAATTATGTCGCATCTAAAAATATCGAGCAAAACATGACGAATACGGAAAGACTGATCAATGAAAGTTTGGGCCAAGTTAGCAGTGAAACGTGGCAAAAAACTTGTGCTCATGTTGAAAAAATTGAAAAAGACTACTTGAAATATTTTGATCTCGATTTTGAATTTATAATCAATGTAAAGGGCTTGAGAACACGATTCCAAAAATATAACATCTATACATATAATAAAATCGTAGCGAAGTCAAAACTGTACATTGAATATTTTTGAAAAAAGTAATTGATGCTACGTGGTCTGGGAACGCTTCAATCTCCAGGATCCATCATCAGATCGTGACCAAATGACAATGGGACCGACTTAGAAGTATGCCCGTTTTCCTTTTCCATTAATGCGACATTTATTTTGAGGCTCACAAATAAATGAAAACCACTAATTCCAGTTGACATGGAATCATGAAAGGTAAAAAGCAAGGTCTCAAGGCACAAGTACAGGAAAAATTCCGAAAATCGTGAATTGTTGTAGTAACCCCGACTAAACGGGTTCGAATTGGCTGCAGAAACTAAGCTAGGGCGCCCAGACCATATGAGTTAGGTTAGCTGAGAACTGAAACCAACCGTGCGCGAGCCGTGCGAGCGCTACATCCCAGTTGGTCGCAGTCACTTGGCCATTTAGTATTTTTAGGACCCCAAAATAGGAATTATTCGAGGTTTACAGAGAGATGCACAATCAATGTACATGTATATTAGAGTGTTGAAGCTACTAGCATAAACCCGCACTTCGCGAGAAAAAAAAAATAACAAATCATTTCTGTATGGGCACCCCTTTTGGTCATGCATAAGCTATTCGTATATGAAAAAATATTTGGCCGAGGTCTTAAGGGGGAGGCGTGAAAATTGATTCGCTATTACAATGTATATATATTAATGAAGATGATAAAAAAAAATAGAAGCGCAACATTGGAATTACTAGAGGTTTGATTAAAAATACATGCCAAAGTAAAATATATTTCACAAAACTAGCAATATTTGTTATGACAACATAAATAGAACTTGAATTTTAATCTAAAAAAAATATAAAAAAATTATGGTACAAGGCGCGTTCCGAAATTGTATAGTTTTCTTATTAATTGCACATGAAATAAATAATCACCTGTCAATTTATTTCCATCATTTCTATACTTTTTACACTTTATATACATTATATATACTTTTTTCAAAAAAAAAATCACTACTAATAAAGTAATTGTTTAACTAAACTAGTACAGGCAGATAATTTGAAAATATACACCAACACTACATCGGGATTCATCATCAACATTCGCAACAAAAACCAACTTTGCTCTCTTGTTGCACAAATAACTATTCTTGTGTTTCCTTCCTTCCTTATATATATACCTGCGTCAGATACTGTTATTACTACACATACATATTTACTGTTATTGAATGGGTTAGGTTAGGTTAGAACAGCGACCATTAACGCGCGAAGGCGAGCGAGCGAAGCGAGCGTGCCGCGGCAGCGGCCGCCGAGCGCCAGATGCCCTTTATTGCTCGTGAATCATTTGGGTTAGGTGAGGTTATAACAGTATGATGTTTCTTTCTCGCTTACTGCGTCTCCCTAGAAACAGTTGAGAAAATTAGAAGTCTTTTTACGAATACTTTAATTGTTCCGGTATTTCCTTAACTAATCTTATAAAAACTAGTTTGTAATGAATAATCCCAAAAACTACTGAATTCGGATTATTTTTGGATACAAAAGGTTTTATTTTTTATTTACGTTTAAATACTAGAAGAAATTACTTAAAGACTAGATTCTAACGTGAATAAAGTATAATCAACTGTGATACTTAATACGAGGAAAAAACAGAAAGACAGGGTTATGTTTTTCACTTGTATCTGGATATGTATGTGGTATTCTTTATACCCTCGAAGCATCCCAACGCCTGGATGGATATAAAACCATGAGGTGTTTATTGATTCCTCTAAGCCGTGCAATGGTTATAGGCTAGGTTTTGTTTAAAAAAAAAAAAAAAATGGCGTATCTTAGGCGTCATCTTGAATATTTTTTTTGTACCAGGGCCATGTGGGGTATCAAAATAAAGGGCTTGAGAACACGATTCCAAAAATATAACATCTATACATATAATAAAATCGTAGCGAAGTCAAAACTGTACATTGAATATTTTTGAAAAAAGTAATTGATGCTACGTGGTCTGGGAACGCTTCAATCTCCAGGATCCATCATCAGATCGTGACCAAATGACAATGGGACCGACTTAGAAGTTTGCCCATTCAAACAAAAAAATGTGTATCGTAGATCGTATTAATTCACAAAAAAATTAAAACTTCGTATGCAATAGGAAATTGCTACAGATCTGTCCTAGCGAATTTAAATCTGTGTGTGGACGTGAAATATTGAAGTCGCGCTATTGAAGTTGCTACGAGTGTAGCATAGCATTATTTTTCAGAATTTTACATTACTGGCCTACCCAGTCCCATCATAGAACCATTTCACTTCTCTCCGGTCACCTTGGACGAAATTAAAACGATCATCTTGTCCATATAGTCCAAGGCTATGGGCCATGACGGCATCAGTCGTAGTATGGTCGTTTGGATCCTTGATATCCTTCTCCTTTTGATTACCCATATCATCAACTTTTCGCTTGATTCCGGACAATTCCCATCCCTGTGGCGTATGGCCTATATAAGTCCACATATTAAAAACTATTAAAACTCATTACTGCCCGCTAAAAGTTTCTTATAGAAAACACTACCTTTGGGTGTACTTAAAGGCGAACCAAGTCGTCCTTTTCGAATAGATGGAATGAAAAGTACTTGTATAGAACATTGGTTCGTAATTTAATATGAATAAAGAGCATAATTGCGTTTACAAAACCTTTAAGGTAAAAATACTTGGATGGAACATTGATCCGTAGACCGTAACATAATATAAATAAAGAGCACAATCGCATTTACAAAACCTTTAAAATAAAAATACTTGCATAGAACATTGATCCGAAAAGTAATGTTTATAAAGACCACAATCGCGTTTACAAAAATGAGATGTCGTCATGATGTCGCGAAATCAATGGTTTAGTCCCATCTCAAATGCCCAGCGCGCCTAAAGAAGTTTTCACTTCAATAAATATGTACACAGATTAGATAGTTTATTAGTTAGTGTCTACCTTAGGTATCTACTAACAACTATAACTAGTATTACGTTGTTGTGATTTTTATGTTATTCTGATCGTTTTTAGGGTTCCGTAGTAAATAAGGAACCCTTATAGTTTCGTCATGTCCGTCTGTCCGTCTGTCTGTCCGCGGCTTAGCTCAGAGACTCTTAGTACTAGAAAGCTGTAATTTGGCAATAAAATCGACCCATAATTCATTAATAATCGACCAACTTACATTTGCAACTTACTACAAAGTTAAGCTTGTTCTTGGGGTAAATCATGAAAAAATATCGCCGCGATTTTATTACATCCGTGAGAGCGTGGGCTTACTGAGTAGAAACATTTTTGGATTTGCATTTTCATCGTCTTGGGATACATAAATTCATCTCAACTACGGAACCCTTCATTGTGCGTAGCCCGACACGCACTTCACACTTTAATTATTATTCTTGAGGATGGAGCGCATAACCTCTTCGCCCCCTCCTCCCCTCCTCCATACTTCTCTATTAGTCAAATATATTAGTATTACAAACGTTCGTAACTAAGCTCAACAATACCCAACAACGTCCCACTATTATACACCCATTAAATAAATTTGGTTTCGAATCTACCCTCAATTTTTATGTATTTTATGTTGACTAGTTTAAAATATTAAATCCAACATAGTGATTCTTCGACATTCGCTGTCTATTTCTCATTGCTATAATAAAAAAGCCAGCGGGCCGCGATAGGCCTGCGAACTGAGGGAAACTGTTATATACCGCGCTCATTCTGTTTGGATCATGCTGAACGAGTGCAATATACGGGTGAGTGTAATGAGTGTGTGTGTGTGTGTGGGATATGACTTTATAGAAGAAGGTCTCAAGTGCGACGAGTTAGGATGCGATTTTTTTATTTATTTCTCTTCGTTTTAATTAGGTACCTTAGTTGTCCCTATGTTACTTTAAAAGCTCGTGCAGACCAGCGCGATATTGCGGGCGCTACAAGGGTCGCGCTGCCTGTCGCGCCCGCGATATCGCGCTGTTCTGCACGAGCCTTAAATCCTAGTGTGGTGTTATTGTTTTTAGGGTTTCGTACTTCAAAAGGAAAAAACGGAACCCTTATAGAATCACTTCGTGGTCCATCCGTTCGTCTGTCTGTCTGTCAAGCAAAGACCGTTTTTCTCAGGAATGCATGGGGGTATATCAAGTTGAAATTAATATCAAATACTTACGTAGGTCTACGTACGGCCCGTGGAGCTCTAAAAAATCAAGATTCTAAATAAACGCAATAAGAGATACTTACGGTCATTTATGTGACAAAATTAAAAATAAAACAAAATCAAAACTATTTTTATTTCACATAGACCAACATGGGCACTTACTCGTATGAAACGTCAGAAGCATATTTTGATATTCGCAAATAAATCAAAACCTTTAGAGTGGGTACTTTCCGTATACCTAGAATCATGAAAGGCGAGACACAGCACAAGACATTTTTTGGTCTCACAGCACGAGTAAAGGAAAAAGTTAATTTGTAGTTTTATCACATCATTTTTTATTTATTTTTTTGTGATTACAAACTTATATTTGCAGATGTAGAATTGACCGTGACGTATTTCGATGTATTTTTAAGAATTTATATTTTCAACACAACTTTCAATTTTGTTCGTGGTATAAATTAATCCCAAAGGCAAATTACGGAACCCTTCATTGTGCGTGGTCCGACACGCTCTTGGCCGGTTTTCCCTTTCTGTATCGCATTTTTTTTTTGTTTCAGTAAATGCAAATGCAACATCTCGAATTTGGTAGCTGTGAGGTAGGCGGTAACCGGTGTGGGTAGCGGGGGACGACACGTCATTGACTGAGGGCATCTGTCATTGACACTTGTCTTGCTTAGTGAAAAATAAACAGCGCTGTGACTGGTCTTTAGTGCGTTCATTATCATTTTTCTAAACTTAATATTGCTTCAAAATGCCACTGTCCCGTAAAACAAAAAAAGCTACCGTTGCTAAAAACAAATACAATACGGAATCTCCCCGGTCACATAAAAAACGCCTCAATGACATGAAAGGCAGAATGGCAAGATATTATAGCCAACTTTTGCCATATTCAAAAAAACTATTATCACAGAAAAATAATGCTTATAAAAGAGTTGGTACGCTTACAAAGGAGTCTGAAATCGATAGAGAAGAGAGGTTGAGTCGCAAAAGGAACCACAGTTCTTTTAATCGTGATAACGAATCGCCGTCGTCGCGAGCAGCTAGATCGAAGCGAATGAGGGAGTATGCTACATCCAGCAGGGTGGCTGAGTCACCCTCATCCCGAGCAGCTAGATTAGAGCGAATGAGAGAGTACGCTACCTTCATCAGGGAGACCGAGTCACCCTCATCCCGAGCAGCTAGATTAGAGAAAAAGAGGGAACAAGCGTCTGAAACATACACACAAAGGTCTCCTAATTCCCGCGAAGAAAGACTTTCGGCCATGAGGGACAGATGTCGTGCTCGAAGGCGGCTGCTGTTCAGTGGATTTGAGGAAGCGATATCACAACTGGCTGTAGTTCCTTGCTTTGTATGCAAAAAATTGCTATATCCCAAACAGTGCCATAATTTTACCGTAACCGCTAACATAACAGTGCTACCCGTGAACTCACCTGAACGTATAATTTGTTGCGATAGATGTACAAGGAAGCTAACAAAGAATCAATATCCTTCAAATGCATTTTGGAATAATATGACTGTTTCACCGATTCCTAAGGAACTTGCTTGTCTATCCGAAATTGAATTGAGACTAATATCGCGAATAAAACCATTTGTTAAAGTTCTGCGCTTGGGCGGGCGATACGGTCAGCAAGGGTTTAAAGGACAAGCCATACTGTATCCTCAGCAAATCGAAGAAGTGGGGCAACGGCTTCCTTTGTCTGGAGTTAACACGGGAATTGCTATCGTGACAGAAAGTCTTGATAATGTAACTGGAAATAAAAGGTGTGGTGTAGATGCAGATAAAATTAAAAGAGCACTTTCATGGTTAGTGCAAAACAATCATTTTTTAATGTCATCAAAACGCCACAAACCAATTTTAAAGAAATAAACAATGATAAAAAATATATTTTGCGTGGAAATTTCCATCAAGCGAATGAAAGATTTGGCCTTATGAGTGGACGTCAGTGCACAGCCATGGCTGCTACTGCTATTGCCTACTCTCAATTACAACCACTCCCACAATGGAATACAACTGACATTGATTGTGTTCTGTTAGCAGGAAATGCATACTTCATTCAGTGCTTGTCGAACTTGAACCACGAACCGCAGTACTTGAACACTGAGGAACTGTTGTCATCAATGTCTATCGCTGATGCCGAACTGAACTTGTATATACAACCCGATATTGTCGTAGGTATTGTAAATGCTAGTGCACCGTCTGATATATTAGAAGGATATTTTAATGGATTAAGAGCGGGGTTCGATTTCTTTTTCTTAACCCATGATAAAGGCATCGTTACTTGCGAAACCATGATTTCCGTTGCAGTAATGTATTTCAATGATGAATATTATTTATTCGACTCTCATGCTCGGGGCCCTAAGGGTCATATTGCTGGTAGAAATGGAACAGCAATGGTCATGAAGTTTATAAACAACGAGAGTATGTGCAATCATCTTGCCGTAGTATTAGGGGTGCGTGGTCAGCAGCAAGATTTACAATATTCTGTTACTGCTGTTGTATAATGTAACGGTAGTTAGAGGCGATCTCACGTCGTCATCACTTAATGATGAAGAGGGTGTCAATACAACGATTGCAGAAACAGAATTTGCCAAACATATTCATGATGGCCAGATGGTCACTACTTCTCTAATACCTATCGATTTTGCTGTACCAGCTATGAATGAGGTGTTGTGTAATAATGAAGTAGAAAACGAAACCGTCCCTATTTATAATTTAAAACGGAAGACTCCGCCACCTATCAGTGTCTTTAGAGAGCAAAGAGCTGAAGAACTTGCATGGGTACAGTTATTCCCGGAGGGAAGAAATGGCTTTAAAGAAGACAGATCAGTTTCCATTACGCCGCTTGATTACTATCAGACGAGGATTATGAGTAACGAAAGGAGGTTTCAAAATAATGAATATCTATTTTATGCGCTTTCTATTGTGGAACTGTATAAAGCTCAACAAAATGTTTCAGTATGTGCAAAACTACGTCAGAATGGTGCACAACCGAATGATGTAGTACAAAACGTTCATTTGATGATGCGGAATATTCGTGGCACTTCATCGTATTGGCATAAAGCTTACACAGATCTTCTGGCTATGGTGAAGAACTTAGGGCCACCGCACTGGTACTTGACGTTCTCATGTAATGATCTCAACTGGCCCGATATTTTGAAAGCGCTTCTGGTTGCCGATGGTCAAGATATGAATACTGCAGTAGAGGAGCTATTTTTTTCTGAAAAGCTACGACTGGTCGAACAATATCCAGTTACACTATCAAGGCAGTTCATGATTCGCTTTAATGCTTTATTTAGACGGCTGAAACAAAAAGAAAATCCGATACTCGGGAGATGCGTCGTAGATTTTTGGTGGCGCATAGAGTTCCATACGCGTGGAAGCCCTCACGTTCATATAGTAGTATGGTGCGAGCAAATGCCAACTTTTGATAGTCCGGAAGGTGTGCAGCTTATAGATCAAATTGTCACTTGTGAAGTACCAGATGCAGAAGAAAATCATGAAATGTATGATTTGGTGATACGGTTACAAAGCCACAAGCACACGCACGCATGCTACAAAAAAGACACGCCGCTATGTAGATTTGCTTTCCCTAGATCAGTATCAAGTTCAACCAGAATTTTAGACGAAGAACAAACGGCCAGGAATAAGGGAAAGTTTTATATTTTGAAAAGAAATGACTCGGAGACTATGATTAATTCATACAATCCTGAATTACTAAAACTATGGTCCGCTAATATTGACGTTCAACCTTGTGGGTCGGCTCTAGGGATAGCTTATTATATATCTAAGTACGTTTCAAAGTCAGAGCCGGCAGGAATTTCAAGATCAATAAGAGAGGCCATACAGAGAGTTCGAGAGCGCGGTGATGATGTTGGAACGCAGATATTTGCGATACAAAATGCAATATTAAGCCACCGTCAGGTATCAGCATGTGAATGCGCCTTCCGATTATGTCATCTTAAGCTAAGGGATAGTTCCAGAAAATGTATTTTCGTGAATTCTTGTATTCCAGAGGAGAGATATCGAATGCTGAGGATTGACAGTGAATCCACGGAACCTTATAAAAACATTTTTGATAGGTATGTTCGCAGACCCCGTGATCTGGAACATCTCAGTCTAGGAGAATTTGCCGTTTCATATGATGTAGTTTCACAGCGAAATTACTTGTCCGGTGATGAACAAGACGTTGATGCATACGAGAATAATGACCAAGAATATAATTTGGATCATTCACAACAATACATCACGTTACTTGATAACGCCGGTCGAATGAAAAAAAGGAAACGTCCAGCCATTTTGCGCACCCGGTACTATACTTGGGCATCAAATCCGGAAGCATATAATTATTCCCTGCTGGTTGTCCATTTTCCATTTAGAGCTGAAAGTGAGTTACTGGATGGTTTTGATAATGTAAATGATGCTTTTTATGCTAAACGCAATCAGTTACGACCTCTGCAGGAAGGTACTGATGTGGAAACTTTTGCTGTGTGGGAAACAGAAATTCAACATGCCATAAGTCGGGCAGTGGTTGAAAATCTAGCGGCAGAGTCTATTCGCCGGGATGTAGATGAGAACTTAATAGTGGATCCCATAGAACGAGTGCTTATTGAAGACAGACGTGTCATGCCTGACGACTTCGAGGAAGTGCCATCGGATGTGGCAATGTTGGATCAGCTTTATCAAACTGCAGTGACGTCGCTAAACATCCAGCAGCGAGAACTATTTAATAAAGTCGCTAATAGGTTATTTCTTGATAGTACGAGCGATGTCTTGCGAGTATTCGTAACTGGTGGTGCGGGAAGTGGAAAAACTTTTGTACTGAAACTACTCGTCGAACAAATAAGAAGATTGACACAAAATAATCGAGGTAAACGTGTTGTAGTAGCCGCACCTACAGGAGTGGCGGCAAGACTAATAGGAGGAAACACACTGCACTCTACTTTTGCACTTCCTATTGAAAAGGATAGAACAGAAAATTTACGACTAATGACTGGAGAGAGACTTCAAAGGGAACGGCAAAAGTGGCGTAGTGTAAACTGGCTTATTATTGATGAAATATCAATGGTGCCATATTTAACTCTACGTAACGTTAATCTTCGTTTACAGCAATTTAAGGAAAATGAAGCATTGTTTGGTGGAATTAATATTCTTCTTTTCGGAGATTTGATGCAATTGCCACCGGTGGTGTCTAAAACAGCTCCCGGGTCTTATTGCTTCCGTCAGCCTCAAAATTTGTCAGGAGAAATAAATCTATGGCATCTTTTTAGGTTTTGTGAGTTACCTCAAAATATGAGGCAAACTGGTGACAATCAATTTGTGGATATTTTAAATAGCCTTCGAGTAGGAGAATTAACGATGAAACAATTATCAGTCTTAGATGGCCGTAGAATACCGCTTACAGGACCTTTCGACGACGGAGAAGCAGTGAGAATATATTCAACAATTAAACAAGTAGACGCTTATAATACCACTGTCACAGCAGAGTTAAAAAAACATGCAAAAGTCTATACAATGAATGCCGTAGACATTTCATTGGAAGCTAAAACATACGGTCAACCTCCACGAAATGAGTACATAACTAATGATCCCAATAGAACAGGTGGTATACCAAATGTGCTGGAAATCGGTAAAGGATCACGAGTGATGTTGAGGCGAAATTTGAATATTAACCATGGACTCGTCAATGGCGCTATGGGAGTAATTCGTAAAATCGAATGGCCTGCTCCGCGCAGAGAACAGTTGGCAATTGGAGAACTTCCCCTGGCTGTATATATTGAGTTTGATGACTCAAATGTAACAGGTAATCATCCCGGTGTTGGTGTGCGCATCGAGCCATCTACGACCGAGTTTGATGCTTCGCGTGGTAAAGGCAAAGTCGAGCGGCGTATGCTTCCTTTAATCCTATGCTGGGCTGTAACAGTACATAAACTGCAGGGAACAACTTTAGACAGGGCCGTTGTTGATTTAAGCAGTCACCTTTTCGCTAAAGGTCAGGCGTATGTAGCGCTAAGCAGAGTAAGATCTCTCTCGGGTCTAGCTATCAGCTCACTTGACCCTAAAAAGTTGTTAAACTCACCACATGATCAATATTCCCTTAAAGAATTAGACCGTCTACGAAATCTGCATATAGAAACATAAAGAAACCCGCGTAGAACTTTTTTTCTTCTTTATATTGAAATAGGCATCGTTGTTATCCATCATGGGCCTGCCAATTATTAAAAGGTGATAGATAAATTCGTCGCATTTGTAAAAATCATCCTATCAAAATGTGGTAAGTAACTGCTGTCGGAGGCATACCTACGTGTCTTGAACTTGCTGCGAGTCTTGCTGCATGATCGACTATTTTCTCTGTTATTAGACAGTCGGATTTGCCCCCTTCTTCTTCATTTCTTATCGTCGTTAAGTCGTTGTAAGCGTTTCCTTTTTGCATTACTAGTGCAATTTAAAAAAACCGGCCAAGTGCGCGTCGGACCACGCACAATGAAGGGTTCCGAACATTGTAGTTGAAATACATTGTCATGTTCTCCCATACATTCCAACTGCAAATATAATTTTGTACGCACAATATTGAGAGATTTACCATGTTATTTTGAGACTATAGACTTCTTATAGATTTACCTGTAATCTATGAGTAAAGAACCATTCTCAGTAGTTTCAGAGATAAGCCATACCATTTTTTTATTTTCTTATTTGCCCCCCAAAAGTGACCCCCATATTCAAAATTCATTTATTTACGTTACACGTCCGTGTTTGGGTCACAGAAATACATATGTGTTCCAAATTTCTCAACTTAATCGGTCCATTAGATTCGCAGCAAATTAGCTGTGACAGACACACAGACAGACAGACACACGAGCGATCCTAAAAGGGTTCCGTGTTTTCCTTTTCCATTAATGCGACATTTATTTTGAGCCTCACAAATAAATGAAAACCACTAATTCCAGTTGACATGGAATCATGAAAGCTAAAAAGCAAGGTCTCAAGGCACAAGTACAGGAAAAATTCCAAAAATCGTGAATTGTTGTAGTAACCCCGACTAAACGGGTTCGAATTGGCTGCAGAAACTAAGCTAGGGCGCCCAGACCATATGAGTTAGGTTAGCTTAGAACTGAAACCAACCGTGCGCGAGCCGTGCGAGCGCTACATCCCAGTTGGTCGCAGTCACTTGGCCATTTAGTATTTTTAGGACCCCAAAATAGGAATTATTCGAGGTTTACAGAGCGATGCACAATCAATGTACATGTATATTAGAGTGTTGAAGCTACTAGCATAAACCCGCGACATCGCGAGAAAAAAAAATTAACAAATCATTTCTGTATGGGCACCCCTTTAGGTCATGCATAAGCTATTCGTATATGAAAAAATATTTGGCCTAGGTCTTAAGGGGGAGGCGTGAAAATTGATTCGCTATTACAATGTATATATATTAATGAAGATGATAAAAAAAAAATAGAAGCGCAACATTGGAATTACTAGAGGTTCGATTAAAAATACATGCCAAAGTAAAATATATTTCACAAAACTAGCAATATTTGTTATGACAACATAAATAGAACTTGAATTTTAATCTAAAAAAATATAAAAAATTATGGTACAAGGCGCGTTCCGAAATTGTATAGTTTTCTAGGCAAGTTCTCGCGATACGTTCGGAAATACTAACGGAGTTCCGGTAGTTTAACTAATTACTTATGGGATATTATTAATTGCACATGAAATAAATAATCACCTGTCAATTTATTTCCATCATTTATATACTTTTTACACTTTATATACATTTTATATACTTTTTTCAAAAAAAAAAATTCACTACTAATAAAGTAATTGTTTAACTAAACTAGTACAGGCAGATAATTTGAAAATATACACCAACACTACATCAAGTACGAAAATACGACAGTCACATTATCATAAATACTGACTGCACGGCAAATTAATTAGAGCGTACATACATAATACATAGCAAAATAACTATCCGTGTAACGTATATCCTAATAAGCATCTAATAACTCAAGTCCTAAGTACCCGGAACCGAACTAGTTAGATTAGGTTAAATATTTTTACTCGCAATGAAAGGTTAGGTTAGGTTAGAACTGTGACCCCCAGCCTAAAACGACTAGAAAATATAGAATAAATATATTGTTGCTTATTTAGTTATATTTTGAGTTGAGTGTTTTGATGTGCAATCAGTAATTTTGATTGGAATTCGGGTTATTTTTGGATACAAAAAGTTTAATTTTTTAATTGCGTTCAAATACTAGAAGGAACTACTTAAAGACTAGATTGTAACGTGAATAAACAACTGTGATACTTAATACGAGGGAAAAAGAAAAAAAAACTCATATTTAAATAAATTCTATTATTTGAAAATGTTGCATGCCGTATGTTAAAATGTATCTGTGTTAGTATTACAAAAAATCATCTTATCTGTATACCTACATTTTAAGCAAATAAATGGTTTCTAATTCTATTTGTGTTGTTGATTCTAATGAACATAATTCTATAAATACATATTCGCACTAACTAGCATTGTCTTATTAAATAGTTGTCACAAAAACAATCAATCACTTTTGTTTTGTTTTTTATTTCCGCCATCTTGGATTTGGAAATAGGTTTCGTATACCCATGAATTATTATTTAGGTATTAATTAATTATTTCGCAAAAAAATAAACATTGTGATTTTCGGTTTGTAATACAGAATGCTCAGTAAATCGAGGGCGTGTCAGACTCTTACTGACTAAAACCCACCCGTGTTCCTTCGGCTGCCCTGTTGCCGGGGGCCACGATCTCCCTTTCGGTTTTCTTCGCAACCCCGGCAGGCATCGGCCCTAGTGGACCCCTTCGAATCTGCTGACATCTCTTTGAGGCGCGCGTGGAACACAACGCGCCGTCGACCCGGGCCTGGTCCTTATCGGACGGTGAGCCACCCATTGCTCACCGTCCGCAAGCCCGCGCCTACGGTGGCCGGAAATCGCCTCGCGATTCCCGACGCCCTGGGCGTCTCCTCCTGCGGCGGTTAGGGGCATGAGGGCGCGAAATTTGCCTCTCCCTCACGCGTTCCGCCTCCTCCTTCGCGAGCATTACCGCTTCGCAGAAGGAGGTGACGGCCTCCCATTTCCTCTCGCTCCGTACCATGGCCTGAACCAGGGCCGGACGCGAGAGATCACCGCCGCCGATCGCCTCCACGAGGACACGGCGATGCTCCGCCCAAGCTGGGCAGACCTCAACCGTATGCTCCACCGTGTCCTCCGGGCGATCCACACAATGGTGACACCCGGGCGTTTCCTCCCGCCTTATCCTGTGCAGGAACCTCCCGAAACTGCCGTGTCCGGTGAGGACCTGCGTCAGGCGGAAGGTGAGGACGCCGTGGCGCCTCTCTAGCCACTCCTCAAAGAGGGGTCTTATCGCCGCAATTGTGGCGTGCCCAAGACGGGGTAGGCCTAACTAGTAAAAATTAGTTTGGGGGATTTTATGATATATGATGTTTTTTTTTTAAATATTCTGTTTAATAATGATATTGTAAGTTTTTTTACACGTCATTACACAGCACACACGACATTCAATCTCCGAACTAATTGTTGCTACGTCTATAGAACATAATAATATTGGGCATTCTGTATCACAGGGATCCTTCCGTTTTGCCAAAATTATTTTGACAAAACTTCATCATCCAAACAAATTTTAGCAACCTTTTTTATACCAATGCAATATTTTAAATGATTTTACTACGCACATTTTCATTTATTCAAATTTTTACACGGCAAAATATTACCAAGGATAATGTCACTAAGGCATTTGGTCTTTAATCAAATTATTTACTACAGCAAACAATCTTCAGACAATAAACATTTAGTCAAATGATTTGTTATGACAAAAAATATAAAAGCAAAAATAAGATTACATGATCTTTATGTGCTTGAATTTGTCTGAAACAAGTCAAATTTATGGCTACGGACGACGTACAAAGAACGAGCTGCTACCAGAACTGTAGGTTAAGTTAGAATCCATTTAATATTATATAATATTAATTGCAATGTATAGTTGTTAATTTCTTAGAGATTAGTGAAATTTGCAATGTAACACGCTTAAATCTTTTTTTAAATCGAAACAGCTAGGTTAGGTTAGGTTAGAACAGTGACCACACAACGGCCAGAAACGGTACTCCCTTTCTTCTCCTAAAAATGTTTTGTCCGAAATACATTATCTACAAAACGTTTCCTATAAATCTCCTAATTTTGCATGAAATATATGTCCTAAGTATTGTATTCTACAATTTGTTTTATTCTGAATGTTCATTTATAATAAAATTGATAAAAATTAGCCATAGTCACAGTATCCTAGATAACATATACCATAATCATTGTAATTGGGGTCATAATAGTACTGTTCATTACTGGTATAAAGCTCGTTAGTAGGAAAACTTTGTGGTTGCTTAACAGGTGCTGGAGCACTTCTCATTGTTACGTCACGATCACCCAATAAATTGTTAGGGGGGCGGTGGCTCGAAGGTTGTGGAGCTCTATAGCCGAATTGTCCTACTTGAGGTCTATAACCGAATTGTGCTGCTTGGGGTCCATAACCGAATTGTACCGCTTGGGGTCCATAACCGAATTGTGCTGGTTGGGGTCCATAACCGTATTGTGCTGCTTGAAGTCTATTACCGAATTGTTGAGGTTGTTTATTCCCAAGCTGCGGTAATTGCGGTCGAAAGCCTATTTGTTGATTCGGCATATTCGGACGTACAAAAACTTGGTTAGGTATACCGAATTTAAATTGAGTTTGATTTGCAGACGGCCTGTGGTAATTATGTTGCAATTGAGGTGCTGTAAAGGTAGGTTTCGGATTGTTTGAACTTGAATTAACGCCTTTTTCAGATGATGGCAATAACTGATGACCTTGTGGCCGATGTTGTAACATTTGGCTGCGTAAATTATATTGTTCCTGGAAATTAACCTCTTCAAGGACAAATTGTAAGGCTTCTTCCAATGTACTAGGATTTTTCAATCGAACAATCCGCACCATATGTTCCGGTAAATTGTACATAAAAACGTTAAGCGAAGTGTTATTATAAATTACTTTCTTAAATGGGAGTAGAGCACATTGCACCAGAAATTGTTCTCAAAGCCCTGTTCTGCAATAGATCTAGTTTATTTACATGAGTACTATTTATATACACTAGTGAACTATAATCAAAATGACTTCTAACTATACTTTTATACAAAATTGATAATATTTTCGGGTCTGCTCCCCATGAGACACCTGCAAGACATTTAATTACATTTAAACCTTTTAGAGCATTCTTTGATATATATTTAATATGTTCCTCAAAGGTTAATTTCCTGTCTATTACTATGCCTAAAAATTTCTTTGAATTTACTGGATTTATAGATTCTCCGTTATAAACTACTTTTGAATTTGTGTTCTCATTTCCAAATATCATAACACTGCTTTTAGAGGGATTAATTTTTAAATGGAGCACATCATTGTAATAGTGAAATAGTTGGGACAAGGCTCTGTTAATATTGTCAATTGCAATTTCTACATTATAATTACTACTGTACAAAACAATATCATCAGCAAATTGCAGAATATCTACATTATTATTAGTAAATTTACAGATTTCACTTGTGTATATATTGTATAACAAAGGAGATAGTGTAGCACCCTGCATTGTACCCCTAGATGCACATTTTGGACCTTGCAATGTATTATTATGTCTTACATAGAGTGTTCTATTATTCAAAAAATTATATATCCATTTACATAGTTGGCCAGGCACACCTAACCTAAACATAACTTTGATAACTTGTACAAGTATAGTCAGATCCAGGCTGTCAAAGGCACCTTGAACATCTAGAAATACACAAACAGTGTTCAACTTTCTATCCTTTGCATGTTTCAGGTCTGAAATTAAGGAAGTGAAGCTGTCTGCACAACTTCGCCCTCGACGAAATCCATATTGTACATGTGAAATGATGCCGTTAGATTCCATATACCAATCCAAACGATTTTTAATCATGTTTTCAAATAATTTACCTAGACATGAAGACAGTGATATTGGTCTATAAGAGCTGGCAAGCTCTGAAGGTTTATCTGGTTTGAGTATTGGAATGATACATTGTGTTTTCCACGATTGTGGAATACATTTACAATGCCAGAGTAAATTAAGGATATTAAGAAACATTTTTTGTGCAGATTCATCTAAATTTTTAATAGTACAATAGGGGAGATCATCTAAACCAGGTGTAGTGTCTTTCCGAGATAACAAACTCATTTTAAATTCAGACCATGTAAAAAAATCTAACAAAAATTTTGAATTTAGATTATCATTGTTTAATTCGAAAATATTGCCAAAATTATTAACATTATTTAGATTGCTGTTGTCGGATAAAATATCTAGAAATTGAGAAATAAACTCATCCTTATATGATTTATTGCCAGCTCTTATACCCTTAAACATTTTTAGAAGATTCCAAATCTTACTTATAGGAGTAGTTCTATTGAATGTGTTACATAAGTTATCCCAACCTATTCTTTTTGTTCCGATATGGTTCTTTTTTTAAGTGCATCTTTTCTTTTATAATCTAAATAGTTCTCCATAATAGGTTCACTTCTATATAGTTTTGATGCGTTGTAAGAGGCAATTACACTTTTTTCACAAATGTCATTCCACCAAGGAGCTGGAGGTCTGCTTTTAAAATTATTTGGTTTACTAAGTTTAGGAATTGTCATATCTTTTAAAGTATCCAATCGAGAACAAAAATCATTATAGGTTGAAATAGGATCATGCAATTTTAGGACTAAATCATTGAATATTGTTTTAGAAATAGTTTTATATTTTTCCCAATCTGCTTTTTTATATATAAACCTATCAACAGGGGGATTAATATGATATTTATCTATTTGTAGTGAAATCTCTGTTATTGTTGGGTAGTGATAGCTACCCATGGCATCATCATGTACAGACCATTCGCATATTGATGCGAGGTTAGCACTAGTAAAGCTAACATCAATTGCAGACGGATTCCGTCTCGGGTTGTTAACAGTTGTAGAACTACCATCATTTAAAATACATAAATCCAAGTCATCAATTATATTAAATAAATCATGACCTCTGCTCTTAGTCGATAGACAACCAAATGCAATGTGGTGTGCATTAAAGTCACCACTGACAAATATGGGCTTTGGAAGATCATTAATAATATTACGTAATCTATTGATCCGTATATGTCCACTAGAAGGAGGACAGTATACACAAAGAATAGTCAAGCTACCATGTGTAGTAGATAAGGACAGAGCAACTGTTTGAATGTCTTCATAAAATCTAGTGTTTAAAACTTTGTATTTTAAATATGGCTTAATCAGTATTGCTACACCATTATGAGTATTTTTGGAATTTTTATTATAAATATTATATCCAGGTATTCTGAAACTATTGTCTTTAAACCATGTTTCGTTAAGTAAGCAAATGTCAATATTTTGGTTTTGTAAGAATTGAATCAATAAGGGTTTTTTACTATTAGCACTTTGAATGTTATATTGAGCAATACGAAGCTTAGACAATGTGTGACTTGGATCCATTACTTGAGATTTTTAAGTAATATTTCTTTAATACTATTTACGGTTGTAGGTGTAGTATCTCCCTTATTACCCAGTTCCACCAATGTCTGTACTAGGGCCATTAGTACATCATTGTTGGCAACAATTTGGGCTTTGATGTCTACTTTAGGAGGGACATCTTTAGATTTATTTACACTATGTACAGTATTGTTTACAAATCCAGACTTATTTACAGATGTATGTACAGATTTATTTACAGACTTATTTACAGATGTATGTACAGCTTTATTTACAGACTTATTTACAATGTCAGTTGGTTTCATTTTTGGAGGTAGTAGAGGTGGAAATTCAGTATTATCACTCATGTGTTGTTTCGTCAATGTAGTACTTGCATAAGTAATCTTATTTTTCTTTTCTAAAATTTTATTTAACTTAATTGGACATAATCTAGAAATTGCAAGATGAGGCCCGCTGCAATTGCAACAGCAGATCTCTGTTGGTCTATCACATTCTTTATATAAATGCTCACCTCCGCAAATGGAACATCTTTGTTTGCCATTGCATACCCTAGCAGAGTGGTTAAATTTAAAGCAACGGAAACATTGCTGTAATGGGGGAACATATTCAAAAACTCTGTATGAAAACAAATCATATTGTACATTGTCTGGAAGAATATTCGATAGAAAAGTAATGCTAACTGTTTGGAGTGGTACTCGCTCCTGTCCTACCTTCTTAGTGAATCTTCTTATAGCTATTATTTCATTAATTGTTGATAGTTTGGTGTATAGTTCTTTGTTCGAAATGTTTGCTGGTACAAATCTAATTATACCTGTTTTTTCTATTTGCGCAGCCGGAATAAATGCTTTCAAGCCATGCTTGTTAAGAAAAGCGCTGTTATTTATAAAATTATTGGCCGTATTATACTGTTTAAATATTACTGCTATTTTATTTGCGTTTATTCGTTGTATAGCCGTCACCCCTTTTATTTCGCTGGAAAATATGTGATTGAGATAGACAGGGCTCTTATTGCCTATTCTATCCTTATTGTTGGAAGCTTCAATGAACACTTTAAAGTCCACATAAGTGGCATTTTCTGGATATAGTCTTTTATAGTCGGGTTTCATGTAAGGTGGATAGTCAGAATGCTCACCGCCGCCGCCATCACTGCTGTTCATCCCAGTCCCTCCGCCTCCGGCCTCAGGCCGAGGACGTTTATGTGAGGTGGGCGAGTTATCCCCGCCCCCCTCATTTCCCACCATTTTTTAGGTTTACACACCTAGCACTATTGTTTTAATTAACTTTTAAGCAAGAAACTAGCGAATATTTTACAAAAATTAAAATTGAAATAAAAAACCGAACCGCCCTTTTTTAAAGTTCCCGCCAGAATCCTTCTGTATCACACGGTGTTTGTAACGGAGCTGGAACGCTGTGATGTTCAAGAACTCAAGAACTGTCACTTTACGTCGAATGGAACGCACCACGGCTCTGCTGACCCGCGGCTGCCATCTTTTCTTCACTTTTCTTCTACACGAATTCGACGGCGCGACGTACTTTATTGTCGCGGCGAATTTTACATCTGTTAAACCACTGAAACTACTTATTATACTGAATTGTCCTGTTCTCAGCATCTTTCATTGATCTGCCCCAACATTTGGAGACCACCGACGTGAGTAAATGAAGCTTGATGATCTGGTGGCGGCGTGCTTGGCGACGTCGGCCTGTGTGCGTGCTTAAGTGAAACACGAGGCGAGCTGATGATTGGAGCTCCGCTACTAAAAAGACTCACCTACCATAAGGTCCTGTGTGTAGTGATTGGTGTGCATACAGGGAAGTACGCCCAATTTTAGTATACTTAACCTCATAATACCTTTCCTTTGAAAATGCTTATAGCCGAGTTCTGTGCACCAGTTTTCCTCTTAAAACTGTATATGGAGTCAGATAATTACTTAATGATAATTTCTTGCTAGGTAGGTACCTACTTATTTGATGAAAACTATACCTACCTACTATTCTATTTTCAAAAGAATCACACTGTTATTGAATTCACTGGATGTTGGAAGGTGTAATAGCATGCTCGCGTCTCCATTGTCGACGGACGCAAGACACTTGTATAAGTTAGCAAAAATAGGATTAAAGTTATAAGGAATAATTGTTTGTACCGATGAAGGTGGCATAATCAGTTTTTGATTAAACCTTCTATAAATTAAAAAGAATAAAAAAAAAAAAAATAAAAAAAAAAAACCGTCAACATTATTGTTGGTGACCTTTTTGAATTTGGAACATCTTAGTGTTAAAACGTGTTAACGTAAATATTGTTTGAATAAAGACTGGCCGGTACGACGGCCCATAGTCGCGCCGCCGGCTGAATAAAAAAAAGAAATCAAATTAAAAACGCGCGAACTACAACCCGCGTTTTCGTCAATTTTCTCGGATTGTTACAAATTCATGTTTTTGTTAAAACGTGACCATTTGAAAATAGAACCATGACCATTTCAGTGTTTCTAATTAATATTCAGTTACTATAATATTCAAAATGTATAAGTTACGATTAATATAATTTAGAAACGTCATCATTTGGGTTAGGTTAGGTTAGAACAGTGACCATTAACGCGCGAAGGCGAGCGAGCGGAGCGAGCGTGCCGCGGCAGCGGCCGCCGAGCGCCAGGTCCCCTTTATTGTTGGTGAATCGTTTGGGTTAGCTGAGGTTTTTCATTACAGAATTTTAGCAGAAAATTAGTAAATATGAAAATTAGGTCAACTGAACGTTATAGAAAAGTGAATTATTTTAAAAGAAGCCTACTAAAAATTAAAGAATTAGAAGCCTTTGAACTGCTACCACACCCCGCGTTTAGTGCCGACCTAGCACCATCCGATTATTATCTTTTTCGATCAATGGCACAATTTTTTCGTGGAAGAAATTTTCAAAGTATTGAAGAAGTCGACACTGCGGTGACTGAATTGTTTGCATCTAAAAATAAAGATTGGTTCTATCAAGCTTTTCGAGAATTAGCTGACAGATGAAAATATAATCCTTGATATTGTATAACCTTCCCCAGGTTATACAATATCCATGTTATACAATATATATATCTATCCATGTTATACAATATTTTGAATATTAAAAGACGTTTCCTTAACTAAATTTTTAGTTTTGAATTTTTATATTCCTAACCGTAGACAGAGAATCTACGTTCCTAACCGACATTATTTATGGGACAACCTAATAATTATTAGTATTTCCAAGTAATTCGGAATGGCATCGTTTGAACTACCTATCTCGTCGTCTTATGCGTCGATTACGACGCATTGGGATGAAAAATAATGTTATAGTGATTACACTGTTTTGTTTTTATTATCATCATTTGTTTATACCGCCACATGACGGCCGTAATATAGCGGCCGTCATTTAACGGTCGCCACATAACGGCCGCCATATAACGGCCGTCAAATAACAGCCGTCAAATAACGGCCGCCACATAACGGGCGTTAGCCCGCAACATAACGGCTGCCACATAACGGCCGCCACATAACGGCCGCAACATAGCAGCCGCCATTTAACGGCCGCCACATAACAACGGCCGCAACATAGTGGCCGCCATTTAACGGCCGCCATTAATGACAGTGTCATTTGCATTTGTTAGAACTGTAATGCAGAGCGCTGTATTGAAGAGCGTCTTTAATTTCTTTGAAGTGTTCTCAAGACTTGTAAGGTTGAAATTGCATTGCATCTTCAACTCGTTTAGTTTGAAATAAAGCATTTTATCTATGATGAAGATATTTGTTTAGTTTCACACAACACTTTTAAAGTAATGCGTAGTGTGCTAAAAAGTCTTCGGATAGATGATGCCGATATTTCTTCCATAACAGAACTCGGTTTGAGATTCTACAAACATTAAAATGATGACAAACAAATGCCGCAGACGACTGGGATTGTCGCTGACGCTGGCCTCCACCCGGTGTTGGTCACCGTCAAAAAGGTGACGTCTACCAGTGGCTTATTCCTAGACTTAAGTTCGGCGTTTGATACTGTAGAACATTGCATTC
The DNA here is from genome assembly GCA_916610215.1 of Omphaloscelis lunosa. Classification (NCBI taxonomy): domain Eukaryota; kingdom Metazoa; phylum Arthropoda; class Insecta; order Lepidoptera; family Noctuidae; genus Omphaloscelis; species Omphaloscelis lunosa. Next base: position 5,343,645 of record OU744271.1, read on the forward strand.
TAATTGATAAGTTAGAGCATTACGGAATGCCCCTTGCTAAATAGAGGAACACCTATTATTTACTTCGAAATATGTTTACTTCTCACTCTTACTAAAGCGGTTAGCTACGCTAAAAAGAGAAGCACTTAGTATTTATTATCCCTAAAAATACAGTTGTTGGTCTTACAAGAAGAAACTTTAACGAAAAAATGTGACTCCTAAATTAGGTCGTGTTACCTGTTGCTGACCTATTACTATTTAAAAAAAAAACTTAAGACGAATATAAATAAAGAAGATATTCAATTGATATATAAATAGTATTTATCATCCGTACAAAAATAACAGGCTGTTATTTAATAACAGATATTTGGATCTGTTATTTTTGTGTAACAGTAACAGCGATAACAGATATCGTGTTTAACCTGTTACAACACATCTCTAGTGTTTATGCTTATGTTTATGTAGTTACGGAACCACAGCCCTTACAGATTTTGCGTGTATAAGCACTTTCGCCCATCACGATCTGTTCGGTCGCTGAGCTTGCATACTTCATAGAATACGACTGTTTAGTTCGTTGGTTCGCGATTTACATCTAACTCTGTAACACGTCTCATCATAGAATTAATTAATTATTTTACTTTTTTGAAGTGAAAACTTCTTTAGGCGCATTGGGCATTTTTGTGGTGGGACTAAACTATTGATTTCGCGACACCATGGTGTCGCGAAATCAATAGTCGCGTTTACAAAAATGAGGTGTCGTCATGACGACACCTCATTTTTGTAAACGCGATTGTGCTCTTTATTTATATTAAGTCACGGATCAATGTTCTATGCAAGTATTTTTACTTTAAAAGTTTCGGAAGTTTTTTTTTGTAAACGCGATTGTGCTCTTTATTTAGATAAGGTTACGGAGCAATGTTCTATACAAGTATTTTTCTTCCACCAAGTCAATCTTGTACAAGGTTTCACTTCTGTCAGTACTCCCGGAGTGCCACCAATTTTTTTAAGTCCTTCAACTACTATGTTATTTCTCTTTTTGTTTTACCATGTAAAACAGATAGAGTTTACCAAGTAAATTGTTAAATGCTCCAATTAGTAATGATTTTCTTTCTTTTTGGTGGTAAAATTCTATTAATTTCTTAAATACATTGCAAACTAAGTATAGTTTTGTATAATTTAGAAGCATTTTTATTTTTGTAAATGTAAGACCATGGAGCCGTTTATTAAGTTATTAAGATGTACGTTGACTTAGAAAGAGAATGGCAGTTGAGAGTATGTCATGCTCACTTAAATATCTCGCTGATGGTGGCGAGTGTGTTAGATCATTCGGTTCCCTACAAAATGGTTGAGCTGTATGGTGCTGATCCACGCGTCATGTTCGTGAACTTCAGTTGAAACTGGTAATGTCTTATCTGCCAGGGCTTATTTTTAATCTTATATTTTCAATTGCCCAACTCAACCCTTCCCAACCCAACCCAACTCTACCCAACCCTTCGGGAAAACAAGGCGTGATGTTATGTATGTATGTATTTTCAATTGCTTTTGATTATTTTTTGTACATTGTTCTCACATATAGAAGCAACAAGAATGACGTACCCAGGATTTTGTAATATCTATATTTAAAAGAGTGTCCTTGGAGTTTCTTGCCCGTTCTTCTCCACAGAGATGTACGTTTTGGAATGGGCAATTAGCTTCTACTTTCTGACTAACTGACCGACTCTTTGACAATTCAAAAATGGGTTAATTGAAATAAATGCTTTGAATTTTGAGTTTTTTGAGTTTTGTGTGCTCAGACCAAATAAAAAACTAAGAAATAGCGCTGCGAATAATACAGTGAAGCATGCCAAAACTTCACCTCCACTCTGTGCATACACGCTCACACGCACACATTTACAACCATTAACAATGACGCTACAATCAAACTAAACCTCACTAAGTGCACACGTTTACGAAACCGGCTTCACGTTACTGTTGACAGCGTTCTCTTCGTTTTTCATTTGGTCTGACACTGTGTACATAAATAATATTGTAAATTAATAAAATTAAAAAAGACATCTAAACCTATATGGTACTTACCGTTGACTTGCCGTCGGCAAGAAGCAAGGTCTCACAGCATTAGTAATGGAAAAACTTTTACTAGAACAAAAAACAACCGACTTCCAAAAAAAACACTACAAAGTGAAAAATAATTTTAATTTCGACTTTCAAAATTAAAGTTATTTTTAATTTTGTAGTGGTTTTTTTTTGGAAGTCGGTTGTTATTATTGTAAAAAGTTTTTATTTTTCACTTTTTAGTTGTGGTAGGTACCTACCTCACATAAAATTCGAATACCACTAACCGCTATGTAAATAACAGTGACAGGAACTTATCATCATCCACATCCTAAGTAGAAAAACATACGTATTATTAAAGCTAACTCAAAAACTACACAAGCAAAGTTAATACAATTTAAATGTGACCACCTCTGAAGTATGACCTACCAAACAAAAAAAAGAATAATCAAAATCAATTTGGTTATAATTGGAGGAGTAATCGCGTAACAAACATTTAAAAAAAAAACATACAGTTGAATTGAGAACCTCCTCCTTTTTGAAGTCGATTAAAAAGCAGATAAAAATAATTAAAAAATAAGTAAGCACATTATTTGTTATATTAAGAGCTTACATTTGCATTTGGAACATCGATCGTTATGTAGACCGATATACAGCGTGTATCAGAATGTAGTCCATATTTAAGGATGTGGTTCAGCCTAGTTATACCATGAAACTGAACAAATTTCTCTCATGAGTCGAGTAGGTATTGAAGTCTTGTTTGGGACAGTTGATATTTCGTCGCGATTACGATATTAGTCCCATGGAAAAAAATGTTCAGTTTGATGGTTTGTACCACATTCTTAAATAGGACTACACCTTTCTGCTACATGGTGTATTGTGGGAAATTTTTATTAAACTTACCTTTGTGTTACACCGTTGATTTTGATTAGATACGGAACCCTAGAGAGACTTGACTCGATCTTGGCCTTTTTTTAGTTAGATAACATATCTCGGTCAAGGGTCATGTTGTTAAAATAATATAAAATGTCTCATCAAATGTATTAATGTATTAATTAATGATTTGACTTTGACTTTGACTTTGTGAGAGATATGGACGAAGCAGGAAGTGTAGATAAGAGTCTTCGTATCTACACGTCCTACTTCCACCACAATTTAGCACGAAGCCAGGCTGCTGGCTGGTTTCGTTGATATGGATGAGATGCGTGGGTGGGGGCCAGCGTTGAGTTAGTTCTGGTTTGGTAGCGGCGGGTCGGATAGTAGCAGCTTTTTAACCAACTTTCAAAAAGAAGGAGGTTCTATATTCGTAGCGTATGTTTTTTTTTATGTTTTTCCACCGATTTCTCCGTCAGTAGTGAACCGATATTGAAAATTCTTATTTTGTTTGAAAGGGCCATGCTCTCGAAGTGGTCCTATAACTTTTTTTATTAAGTTGTACTTGGATAGTTTTTGAGTTAGCTGCAATAATACGTATTTTTTCCTACTTAGTATGTGGATAATTTGATAAGTTCCGGTTGCCGTTATGATTCATTTAGCATTCAAAAGTTTCACTTCGAATGAAATCAACTAAAAGTGAAGCTTCTGAATATCTGCTTTAGATTGACCTACCTATGATATCAGTAGTTGGCTACTGATATAATTTGTAAACGTTCCACGTTGATCGGTTTACACATGCTTCAATGACAAAGTTCATAATTTTTGGCTGAAGCCAGAAGTCGAATAGTGGTTACATAGTTGGAAAGATATCGTTATCACCATTGTTTGTAACGATACGACGGAATAAAAACGCGCATCAAACGTATCGCAACTGACATTAGTGAAAAAAAAACTTGTAGTGCACATGTATTGAAGATGGCCGCCATGAAGATGTGTTTCATTTTATTTTTATGTTTTGTTTTCACTTCCGCGCAGCCGCTTGGTTGGGTAGACGATCGTAATGGCTTACCCTTGGATGATACTGAAAAATGTAAGTTTGTAATTTTTTATTTCTATATAAGGTACCTAACCAATTTGAGTTCAAAACCACTAACCCTAACCTTCAAAACGATTTATTTTTTGTTCCTGTGTGGAGGACGAAGTGGTCTGTCAGACTCCTACTGACTAAAAACCACCCCGTTGTTCCCTTCCCACTTCCCCTTGGACCGGGGATTATGAGATCTAGTGCGCCTTCCATGATCACCGACTGGTGCCGCTGGCCCGCTTTTACGGGCCACTTCATGACCTTGGGGGAGTGAGGTGTGAGACTACCCCGCGATGTCAAATAGGAGCGCGCGTGGAACACTACGCGCCACCACCTTGAGTCCTGCTGCATGGGGGGCGGCGGGCGCCCTCCGCCGACGCCCGGTCCACCTACTACGGATGAGGAGAGTGTTCTCAATCTACCTCTCCCTTTCCGCAGACTCATTCTGCGAAATTACGGTTTCACAGAAGGAGATCACCGCAAACCTTCAAAACCTAACCCAACCTAAGCACAAGCAATTATCTAAGAAAATTTAATATTTTCCTACAAATGGTACGAAACCCTCGGTGCGCGAGTCCGACTCGCACTAAGCTAGTTTTTATAGTCTGTTCCAAAAGTGTTTGATGAAAGTGTACCTAAACAAAACCTGTTCAGGTTACATTCTTACGCAATCACTCACGAAAATGAGTTACTAATACATTCATCTGTATAAGTGCTAGATTACTAAACTATCCTGCAGGTGACGTTGTTACTAAACATTCGTAAAAAATACGACATAGAAATAAAACAGAAAAAATTGAAGAATTAGAAACTTAAAATATTTTAGAAGTTACAGAACTTACATTCTTTGGGTTTAAGAGATCACAGAATAATGAAAATACTAAGTATTTTCCGTACTTACAAACAAAACATTGTATTAATTAAATTTCTCTGATTATCTGTTTCATAAAAATGAATATTGTAGTTATTCCAGTAGCTATTATAATTTTCATTTGTTTCTAACCCTGATTTATTGTTAAAATACAATAAGTAAAAAACTTGGTCAATTAAAGCCGTGGTCGCATGCCTTTACACCTACAAAATTATAATGGCATGCGACCACGGCTTAGCCTTTACCATTTTTGTACCTATGTCTTGATTTCTGTCTGAAATATTTTCTTGTTTCATACTTTTTAGAGCGTGATTTTACATATTTGTAATTTTCGCGTCAAGTTCTTTCATTTGTTACCCAATATGGCACAATAAAAATCTTTTTTTTTTAGTTCATGACTTTATCTCCACTAGAGGGCGCCATATTACATTTAATGTCACATAGCCAGTGGATCATCAAGACGCTTCCAATGATATCTCATTTGTAAAATTATGATCGGTAGTTTAGAAGTTATGAGGTATCAGAAGAACATACATACCGGTCAAAATCTTAACCGTCTTTTTTTTTTCACCGTAATTGGGTAAGAAGAAGTTACACTTAGTCTAAAAGTGGATTGTAACTAACCTGTGAAGTTAGCTCATTATGGGTGTAAATAGAGGTGGATTTAGCGGGCTTAGGAACATATTTTTTTTCGTGAAGAATGTTCAGAATGTTTAAATGAAAAAGTCGGTTCTAAGTGTAAACACTCAATTGTATTTTAGTTTTCAACTTACATGTACAGTAAGCGTTCAAAAGTGCATAGGCACGTTAAGAGTCATATCGCTGTGAACTCGTGGTATAGTCCGTATATCTGTATGTGTAAGCAACACGGCACACACCGTCGTATCGTCACGTACTTGCGCCGCACTACCGAAACAAATATATATTTCCGTCGCTTTTTTTAGACACGGTAACACACATGCATCATGCGCTTGACCTTGGCCAGTTTATGGCATTGCTGAAATTCGAACGAAATTTATGTGTGCAGATAGCAGAACGCGTTAAGCGTTGGTCTATGATTCAAACTGTCTTTTTATTAATGCTGTTATTACAATAAAGGGTATACGTAAAGTTTTATTAAGCGAATACGCGTAATGAACTGCGTCTGTCTACCCCACAGAAATCGAAATAATTTACTTAGTTTTCTGTGGTCTACCTGCAAAACTTTAATATTTATGTGAACAACACGACCGAAAAAAAAAACGAATGATTATTGAACTAGTCATTATTAAAAAATAACAAGAACTATGAATAGTAATTATTAGAAAATTACAAGCAAACCGCAGATGAGATTTGAACCTTCGCTCGGCTCGCCATAATCGCACATAACAGAGCACGTTATCCACTGAGCTAGCATGACATATACTGTATTGACAGAAATTATGAACTACTATCAGTTGCAGACAAAGTGAATGTGTGTGTGTCTATAGTATTGTAACATCTTATAGAAGAAGGTCGTAAGTCAAATCGAAGCGTCGCGTCAGTCTATTGCTTTGTGCGATTGCCTATGGACTTTTGGTCGGTACTGTACCTAAGTACAACAATAAGTGGCCAAAAACAATATTTTAAAACAAACTAAGGGTTGGGTTTAGAAACGTGCCGCCTCGCTCTTGAACCCTCCACAAGATTTTTTTGCTGGAGACGCATTTAAAAAAAATGTAAAATCAATTTTATTTTTTAGATTAGAAACGTAAATATTGGCTCCACTTTTACTTTATGGATCGCGCACAAGAATCTTCTGTGTATAGATTTCTTTATGTAGAACGCTTTTGCAAAAGGTCACAACTACAAAACACCTAGTTTTCGAGAAAATAAATCCTGAAGTTTATAAATATAAATCGTTCAAGTTGTATACGGATTCTTGCATCCGTATACAACTTGAGCCTAGCGACCTTGAGATTTGGGGCACCCCAGCCCGGACACGTTAGTTTTGAAGGCGACCTACTATAAAGCTGGCGTTTACTAGGTATGACTCTCTCGTAGGTCTAGCGCTAGATACTGCTGAGTATGAGGTTCTGGTTTCGATTCCCAGATCGGGCAGTGTTTTTGATTTTTTCCATCTGGTTTTTCTCAGCAGCAGCCCGGAGTCTGGATTTATGTCCAGTTGATGTGGCCATAGGCCTACCCCGTATTACTTGGAACTTAAACATAACAGGCGTAATGTGGGTATACCTCTGCCTAACCCGTCGGGTATTACATGCGTGATGTTATGTTTATGTTCCTGGTATGTCTTTCATTGAACTACTGTTGACTGACTGTAGTTTCGTGATTTCAGACGTTGTCACCACCAGCCGACCAGCTTCAGATGGGAGCTATATACAAGTTTATCAAAAAAGTAAGTTTACCTAACTTATTACTGTACTGCCTCGTTGGTCCAGTGGCCGGAATTGCAAGTGCTGAGCATGTGGTCGTGGGTTCGATCCCCTCATCCCATCTGCTGAAGGTAATCCGGTATGTTAAGCAATACTGAATTATTTAGTTGATTTTTCGAAACCCGGAAAAAATAAACCATTTTCATCAAAATGTACAAATATCAAAAAAAAAACTGTAAAATTGTATGCATTTTAAAGTCTATGCTAGACAGAGACAGCACTACTAGCATCTGACGTCACAACATAGGAACGTCTTAGTTACTTCACGCCATTCAGTGTATGATCGTGTTCCTTGACAAGGGCAGATGAATAACTAATACTTCTCCCTTTTTTTCGACTTGATTTTTATCCTTAAATACTGTTAATTTTCTTTGTCCGACCTCATTATAAATAAGTACCTTTTTATTGTGTTATTTTGCAGATGAGTATCACAAGAATGGGGATCCTGCTAGGCTCATCACTGTTTACAGGAGATGTTTTGAAGACGGGACCCGTAAAGATATCCACCAATTGGAGATAGCATTCACTGATTAAATAATTCCACGATCGGAAATGGTTTTTGAGGCGAAGTTCTTTATCGCATGTATACTTTACTCTCCATATTGAGAATGAGAGCTAGTCCAAAAAAAGTGTAACATTTTGACCGTTACGACACTTTTGTTACGGAACAGTGTCGTGACGGACAACATGTTACACTGCAAAAGCTAAAGGCACTTCGTTCCAACCGGGTGTCGCACGACACCTCTCGACTGATTTTGTATTGATAGAGTTAATATTGTAACTAAGTAACAACGCACAATGTTCAAACTTACTGTAGATTCATTCCGCACTTTTAAAATAAATCATATTATTGCTTTTGATAAAATTGTTTTCTTATATTCAAATACTTAATCTTGCCACGTGAGCAGCGAGTAGGTACACTCTGGTCAAATCTGAGGCATGGAGAAATTCTCATTATTAATTGGACGGTCACCTATTCCTTGACTTAGTGCGGCAAGCTTAGCTTTACCTTCATCGGTCGACTCGTGCGGTTGTTACCTAGCCACGAGTCCCTCTATCATCCTGCATGCAAAATACCTACGCGATATTAAAACCAACCAATCCACGAACCCGCATTGGGCCTGCGTGGTGGATTACGGCTCACTCCCTCTCACTGAGAGGTTTTGAAATCTAGAAAAGTATTTTTTTTTTATATTATAGGCTGCTACCGCGGCACCGCTCGCTTCGCTCGCTCGGCTTGTGCGTATGGGGTCACAGTTCTAACCTAACCGAACCTAACCTTATTTTGCAAGTAAAAATATTTAACCTAATATAACTAGTTAGGTTCCAAGTAGCCTAATTAAATATGTTTTTCTTTTAGCATAAGTCGTTTAATTTTTTAAATAAAATAATTTTTGTTATTTATAAATTAAAATGACCTTTTAATGAGTTTAATTTTTAGGAAATTGCGTAATAGTAATAATGCAATATGTAAAACGTTTTTATTCCAAACGTTGATTAATGAGATAACATGAATAAAAAATGAATAGTTTGTTAAATAATACGTTATTAAAATAAAGTTTATCGGATAATTAATTTCTTAACCCTTAATAACTCGCGCGGGGTCTGACAGACCCCGATCGCTATTTAAGCATTCCTATTTCTGAGATTTTAACGTCTTTTCCTTACTGATAACTTCTTAAATCTTATTGACCTTTAAATATCAGTAGCTGGCTTGTCGCTATTGTGTATGGTTTAGACAGGAGAGGAAATTTTGGGTTTTCTAAACCCCACGCGACTAATTTAGTAGTATTTGTAAGTTAACATATTCAGCATCACTGGAATCACCGCTTTTGTAATATAACAGGCCAAAATTGTTGAGGTGGCAGATGCCGTATTTTTCCAAAATCTAAGTTTAAAAAAACTCAAACCTCGTGCCTTGTATGCCATCACAATTTATTGAATGAGCACCTGACAAGAATTGCTGGGAAGAATTTTAATAGTTGTACGCAAAGATATTTAATGAGTTACTTTACTTATTTTTCATTAAAAAGAAAATACTATTTAAGTTTTCTTGCGGGCACGCCCTTTATGCCAAAAAGAACTAAATATCTAAATAAAGCCTCCAGCTTTATTTAGATATTTAGTTCTGTTTACGTTTAGTTTTAATTTTTTTATTTCTGCTTGAGTAAAGTTCTCGATGTTTTTGGTAGGTATATTGGCGTGTGTTAGCTGACTTATGGCTAGTATTATATCTGTGCTTATGGCCAATAAATAATTTATCATTTAAATTATTTTTTGTGCTAAATAATGTTATTTTTTTTTGCATACTATTGTATAGAGTCATTTTTTTCTAACTTCTTCCCAGCTAAAGGCAATAGGAAGTGGTGAAGGGTGGGTGTCTTGGGGGACTGTCTTATGTCATTCTGACGTTTGAAAAGTGATTATTTTCAGCCTAGTTTGAATAAATTACTTTTTTTTTTAATTTTGTTTTTTTTTTTAAATCTTGTTTTTTTTTTAAATCTTGTTATTATTACTTTTGGTTAATAAATTAAGAAGAATTATTTTTTTTAATGCCAAAAACGCCAAATGCTAACAGAAATAAAAGAAATTATTTTTAGTAGGCTACCCGGAACCGAACTAGTTAAATTGGGATAAATATTTTTACTCGCAAAAAAGGTTAGGTTAGAACTGCGACTCCCTACGACTACGCACGAGCCGAGCGCGCGAAGCGAGCTGTGGCGCGGTAGGGGCGAGTTCCAAAAAGGTCAAGTATATAATTATAAAAAACTAGCTGTTCGTGCCCGGCGTCGCCCGGGTGTTATTTCTGATTTTTCCGGTGGATTTTTCAAAATTTTCTTTCATGCAAACCTTGTATAGACAATAACGAATACAAAAAAAAAAAACAGAGTTATCGGTCTAGCCGTTCTCGAATGATGATCAGAATAGCATGTATTCAATAAATAATAAAGATAGAAGGCAATAGATTTGTACTCAAAATAAATTAAGCGTGAATAGATGCAAGCCTAGTAATTTTTGTGTGCCAACATTGTAATTATTTAAATATATAATTGTAAAACTATTTGTGTGCCAACAACCAAATCCTATTAGTGGGATAATACTAATGATTGGTAATACTATCTTGAATTCATGCAAGCCTAGTACTTTTTGTTAGGTTACTCTCAGAAATTGTGCACAACTTGTCGTGAACATTATTTTTTATTTCACACTAGCTGCGCCCCGCGGTTTCACCCGCATAAGTCTCGATCCCGTAAAAATATCGGGATAAAAAGTATCCTATGTCCTTCTCCGGGTCAAGGTCTATCCATATCCCAAATTTCATCCGAATCCGTTCAGCCGTTTTAGCGTGATGTCGTGACCAAGGGCAATAGGGATTCATTTATATATATATAGATAATAGTTTAGTAGGTTTAAAGAACTTCAGTATTTGCCTGTTAATTATTTGACCCAAATGGAAATTATGATCACTTTTGTTGTGACTGGTTTAGAAAATTATTAAATGATATTTAGTATAAAAGTGATTTTTCCAAAAGAATGTTATTATTAAATAAAATCTCCATAAATTAAATATCATGTGAAATATTTTGTAAAGAGAAGCATTAACTAAATAAATATTTGTAAAGCAAGTGTTTATAAAAAAAAAAAAAAATAATATAATTATATGACTTTATATAATATAATGTGACAGAATGTCGACAAACGAATACCTGTACATGGCATATTTTGTGACATGACTCAGGCCTATGACTACGTAGATTATGCTATTCTCTTGAGAAAACTTGAAGGTTACGGTATTAGAGGCAATTTACTTAGTTTTCTTGAATCTTACCTGAAAGACCGAAAACAAATAACTGAAAATTGACAAATTAATCCAGTTATCGATCCTCAGAATGTGAAGTTATTTTTGGAATACCGCAGGGGAGCGTATTGGGTCCTTTTGTATTCATACTGTACATAAACTATTTACCTGAATGCATTGAACAACCAATAACACTGTTTGCAGACGATAGTACTGTAACAATACCTTATAAAAGTGTGGAGATATATGAAGGGGATATTATTTTTTTTTTTTTTTTAATTTGTTTAGAGGCAAATAATTTAAAAATTAACTTGAAAAAAAAAACAAAAGTTGTACATTTTAGTCAGCGGATTCCCTGCAATAGTCATAATATATACTTCAACAATGAAGTTGTTGAACAAGAAGAAGTAGAAAATACAAAATTTATTTTGTGTTCCCATCCCGCCAAAACGGCACTAATGCGCAAGAGTGTCTCCAAGAGCATGGCTCCTGTCATTTATAATAAATTACCTAAGCAATGTAATCAAAAACAGGCTTCGAAGGTTTTAATACATAAAGCATGAATACTATACCGTCAGCGAATTCCTCGCTGAGAAAGAATTTTGTTTAGGTATTGTGTAGTAATTTTGTTGAGAATTTTGTATTTATAAATTGTGTGATAGTGATCTGTTCAAAAATCATTTATTCAAACTAGGCTGAGAATCAGCACTTTTCGAACGTCATAATTACATAAGACAGTCCCCCAAAACGCCCACCCTTCACCACTTTCTAGTACCTTTAGCTGGGAAGAAGTGGCGCAACAAACGCCCCAGCAGCACATCTGTCTGTTCAAGTTAGAAAAAATATGATTCTATACAAAGGTATCCAAAATAATTTACATTATGCAGCACAAAAAATAATTTAAATGATAAATTATTGGCCATATGTCAGCTAGCACACGCCAATATACCAACCAAAAACATCGAGAACTATACTCAAGATATAACTTGTGATTAATTAAAACTCCTCAATGTATCTTATCATTGTTTTAGTGTCATACTATAACTTTTGCATGTCTATTAGTAAAGTATGACTAAACCTATAGTATCTGTTATCAATTTACCACCATGTTACTATACCCATATTTACAAAATGAACGACTTACTTACTTACTTTTGTTTGTGAAATACCTAAATAGTACCTATATATGTAACGTTGGTTGTAAAAAAATTGTCAACGGTGTTTTGGTGAGATATTAGTGAACCGCAGGATAAATTTCGCCATAATGCAATAAGCATGCAATGATTTAAAACATAGCTTTTTTTATACGCGTAATTTTATTTTAACACCTTATTATTGAACACCAAGGTAACATTTAACGTATTAAACAAAACAGTAGATAATAAACACACGTCTTCATCAAACAAAACTTTACAATAGTTAATTGATTCAGGCGTGACCTTGCGGAAATCCATTATAAAATGCAATTGAAGTGGATATATTTAGTAACCTGTTCAGCTTTCTAAAGAGTCTTAAAAAAAAATAACTTCGAACTCGAACACGGCGTGTTGCCACACCAAGATTGAAACAGTCAGTTCAGTCTGCGTTCAGTGCTTGGTGCGGCAACACGTTGTGTTTGAGTTCACGACAAGTCAATCGTCATCCTGAAGATGCCTCGTTGAGAAGTGAAACAATAATTGTATAATAATATTGTAATAATAATTGTCGATTTCTTTCAGGGTTTTTTTTTTTAAGACTCTTTAGTAATAGCTAAGCGGAACAGGTTACTACATAGGTATATCCACTTCAATTGCATTTTAAAACTTTACAAAATAACATCAAACAGAACAAAGGTTGGGAGAGGCCTATGTCCAGCAGTGGACGTGTTTCGGGTGAATTGATGACGCTGATTGTACAGATAGTGCCTGTCTGATGCCCCGCTGTCAATATGAATTCCTCTGGCTGTTGTATCTGTTGGCAATGCCCTGTCTATACTGTGCTTGCATTTTAGAAATTGTCGCTAGTCTGTCGGTGCGCACTTTGAATGCACCACCTAAAAAATAAATAAAAAGATTGTTAAAATGATTACCCCGTGTGCAAGAGCTGCACGTTCAAGCGACACGCGTCTTGCGACAGCGACTGTACTCTGGACAATTTAAGTTGGTACCTAGTTAATTTGCTTAACAGTTAATTTTCCTGACTGACTGATGACTGATGACCGGTGGCACGGTTGTCAGTACTTATTTACATACTGTAGCGAAACAAAAATGAAAATTCACCACTTTATTACTAGGGTTCCCACCTCTCCCGGAATTCCGGGAGTCTCCCAGAATTCAGATAAGAAAATATACGGCTCCCGAAAGGAATTTCAAATAAACAAAATTCATCCGGAATTTAAAATTTATGCACGCTGGCGGAATAATTGACAGACAACATGTAGAACTATTGCGTATTTATTTTATTTTTATATCTTATTTATATCTCATTGTATGCTGCAGCGGTTGACGTCATAACGTGAACACCGGCTGTCGTTGAAAACCAGAGCTGGGGCTCTGTCTCGCATAGGGTCGCAGCATTATACTGAGCGATAGCTGTTTTGCGTGAAATATGACGCATATTTTCCCCCAACTTGTTCTTTTCATGTTTCCAGACATGTTTACCGCAAATATTCGTATCTTCTTTCTTTCTACTTTTTAGATAGTAGCAAAAATCGTACGACCGCGCACGGTAGAACGCTGCTGGCTAATGCAGTTGCGAACTCGCGACACTCGAAACTACGTTTTGTCTATTCCTGTATCAAACGCTGCCTGCGAGCGTGTTTTTATTAGAATAGTATTCGATAGTATGGACAAAAGAAAGAACCCGCTGAAATTACGAACATTTCAAGACATAAATCCAAACTTTTTCATTTTTAAAATGGACTGCAAAGAGTTTTTTACAGTTATTTCAAGACCATATTTTGAAGTCTATACGTTCAAATGGAAAATAAAAAATCAAAATTAAAAAAAAAACATTTTTCTCCCGGATTTTGACTGACAAGAGATGGCAACCCTATTTATTACGTTCTAGCTTTAACTTCGTCCGTGAGCCTATAACCTTCCTCGAGAATTATGCTATCCAATGCAAAAAAGATTTTTTCAAATCCGACTGGTAGTTCCAGAGATTACCTGCGTACAAACTTACCAATAATATTTTTTTACCTCTTTATAATATTATATAAAAAAACTGGCCAAGTGCGTGTCGGAGCACGCACAATGAAGGGTTCCGTAGTTGGGATGAATTTATATCCCAAGAACAAACTTAACATTATAGTTGAAAAAAAAACTGCAAATGTAAGTTTGTAGGCACAATATTGAGAGATTTACCATGTTATTTTAAGACCATAGACGTCTTATAAGTTTTAACAAAAAAAAAAAATATGCAGGGAGTGGTTCTTTACTCGTGTACAGAACCACTCTCTGCATTTTTTTCTACATTTTAGGCTAAAGGTATTTATTTAAAAATATTAAAAATAAATTAAGATCCTCGCAACAAGCCCTTTCATTTCACACGGTACAGTTTGCAATTTTTTTTTTTTTTACATTTTCTTATTTGCCTCCCAAAAGTGACCCCCATAATCAAAATTTGTTTATTTATATTACATATTTTATATTTCAACATAATCGGTCCATTAGATTTGGAGCAAATTGGCTGTGACAGACGGACAGACAGACAGACACGAGTGATCCTGAAGGGTTCCGTTTTTTCCTTTTGAGGTACGGAACCCTAATATTATAATTATAAGTATAGATTTACTAATATAAAAAAAAACTCATCAAAAACAAATTATAATTATTATTAAAACAGTTGCCGAACAGGTAATTTGAGCTAAATGAATAATTTTACGAGGAAACTTGAGGTACTTCGCATGGTAAATCTTTGTTACGCATTTCGTTTCCGAAGCAGGAAATCAATTGAAATCGGTTTTAAGTAAAATTTCAAATGAATATTATATTATAAAGATGAAGTTAAGTTATCCCTATATAAACAGTCCTGGTTAAAGATCAACTAAGGGCCGATTTTTCAATCCTCAGATAAACAATTGAATAGCGTTTATTCCATAGATAGCATGATTCTGTATTTTTCAACAGCCAGATAGTAAGTATCTGACGAATAAAACCCGTAACTGAGTAATAAAGTTAACTGTCCCTTCAAGCCTCAGTTAGTACCTTATTCTAGGGAATAAATAATGTTTTGACGTTTGTTTTGTTTGAGGTTTTAATGTGCTTTGCCTCTGCGTGTTCTCGCGCTCCTGTATTGTTGAAAAAATGGATGTTTTTGATTCAATTGACGATAGTTTTTTTTTTAATATTTCTAAATATAGTAATTTTCTTACGGTTTCAGGACGAAATTTTTTAACAATTTTATGCCATTATGCTCAACTTTTAGTACCATGTCGAAAGCACAGCAAATTTATTTGTAACTGATCCATTTTAGGTAAATACGTGCCCACTCCTATCAACTTAGCTAAGATCAAACAACAACAAAAAAAAGGTCGCCATAATTGCTGACCATCTGTGGATCTAAACAAAAGATAAGACATCTCGTCAAAATGTCAAACATACGTTTTGTTTCTATTCTTATCTAACACGTTGAGTACTGTATCCGTGCATCTCGCTTGCACGTGATAGTGTGAAGTTGGTTAATTGCGCTGTTATTAAATTGTAAAAAGTGTGCAAATGCGAGGAGAAAAAATAAAGGAAACGTTTCCTAGTGCTTGTGACGTCATAGTAGGTAGTCAAAAAATGGCACGCTTGGTTTTCATACAGATTGTGATACTTGCGTTATCTAGGTCTATCTATATCTGTGTACCTATCTCTCATAAGCTTAGAAAGGCGAATCGCTAGCCTTGTAAAGTGCCTCAACTTAATTTGTTAATTTAGATTAGGATAAGTGCATTTTGTTAATTTTCTTTTAAGGTAAATAAACATATGTGGAAAAGAAAATGAATTCCTGACTCTGGCAAATAATAAAATAGGGATGAGCTTCATCTACATTTCGGGCTGCTAATGCGAATTTCCTATTGGAAAAACTCGGTAACATTTTACTCAACCCGGGCATTTAACCCAGGCAGGACTCACAGTTTAATGCCCGTTTTCACCGACATCCCCTAAGTTTATGGGATCCCCTAAGACTGGTTAGGGGGCTGTAAGGTGGTTGTTTCTGTTTCACCAGAAGTAAGGGGTCAGTTAGACGTTAAAAGGTCCCCTAAATTTAGGTGGCCGAAATGTGGGGCCATAAACCGGCACATACGTAAGTGATCTCTCAAGCAACGAATATGGATAGTGATTTATTTGAATTTGTTGAAAATTTAGAAACTGTTACTACTATATTCGACGTAAATAACAGACGTAGACCGAAAATATATCGGAAACGACCAAACTACTTCGAAAGTTTTGATGAAATTGACTTTTTTCGGAGATATAGGTTATACAAATCTTCAGTGTTGTATTTATTGGATATATGACATTGGATATTGGCAGATATATGACAGTGACCTTGAGTGGTTAGCTTGCGTGTTTTGTACTGAGCTCATGCAACGCGTCGTACCTCCAGCCAGTAACAGGACTCGCCCATCAAGGAGCGCTGTCCCAAATTAAACGCATTTTTAATTTATTATACATATAACAAAAGATATTTTAATAAAGCTCGTCTACTAAAAGATTAATAATTAAATTATCTTTAAAATCGTGAATGTTTCAGAAAAATACGCTTGATAGATTTTGCGCGATTCTAAGTTTTTTATCCGTGTTAGACCTAACTTTACAAATTAATTTCACTATATAATATAAAAATAATCCAAAATATGCCTATATTAAAATATTAGGAAAATCCTTTTATTTAACATATATTTTTTCCAAATCATTAACACTTCTCGTTTAGACGTCATCTTCAGTATAAAATCAACTTTAATTGTCCCCTTAAGTAGTTTTCTGCGAGTCCGTTTAGCACTAACGGAAAACTACTAGGTACAGGTAAATAGCTAGAAAGGTAGCTTATCTACCATTAGGGAAAAGAATGTGGGTAAATCATTATGCATACACAGTCTATACATCCATACTAATATCAATCAATCAATCAAAATGTTTTATTTCATATAAACCTAGAAGGGCACTTATAAAACGTCAGAAGCTAGGTGCACGGTTCCAATTGGTCGTTTCCTATGGAGAAGAGCCGGCAAGAAACTCCACGGTTACTCTTTTAAAAATAGAAGGCTTTTTACAATGTTTTCAAATTACAGTGTTAATAGATATGAGTGGACAGTGTAGGCCTATCAACAAGTACTTAGTCAAATGGGAAAGTAACTGTTTATCCGTCGGTTATTCTGTCTGACTGTTACTTTTCCGGTATTGGATTGAATTTGGCCATGCCCTGGGTAAGGACATGGTCCATCCGTTTTTATTCCGGCCCGACCACCACGCGGGCGAAGCCGCCGGCAAAAGCTAGTACTCAATATTAAATTAAAACAAGCTTACCATCACTCATTGGATCAATTTCTCTCTCCTCTTCGATATCTCCGAAACCGTAAGCCGAAAGAGCGGAAATGAAAACAAAGAATAAAAAAAAAGCAAAGTATATCTTCACGGCGGCCATCTTGTCGGTACATGTACTCTTCAAGAAATATATACTATCACTGTGTCACACTCAAAACATTTGATGAGACATTTTATATTATTTTAACAACATGACCCTTGACCGAGATACGTTATCTAACTAAAAAAAGGCCAAGAGCGAGTCTGGTCTCTCACAACTAGGGTTCCGTATCTAATCAAAATCAACGGTGTAACACAAAGGTAAGTTTAATAAAAATTTCCCACAATACACCATGTGTCAGAAAGGTGTAGTCCTATTTAAGAATGTGGTACAAACCATCAAACTGAACAATTTTTTCCATGGGACTAATATCGTAATCGCGACGAAATATCAACTGTCCCAAACAAGACTTCAATACCTACTCGACTCATGAGAGAAATTTGTTCAGTTTCATGGTATAACTAGGCTGAACCACATCCTTAAATATGGACTACATTCTGATACACGCTGTATATCGGTCTACATAACGATCGATGTTCCAAATGCAAATGTAAGCTCTTAATATAACAAATAATGTGCTTACTTATTTTTTAATTATTTTTATCTGCTTTTTAATCGACTTCAAAAAGGAGGAGGTTCTCAATTCAACTGTATGTTTTTTTTTTGTATGTTTGTTACGCGATTACTCCTCCAATTATAAATTGATTTTGATTATTCTTTTTTTTGTTTGGTAGGTCATACTTCAGAGGAGGTCCCATATAAATTGTATTAACTTTGCTTGTGTAGTTTTAGAGTTAGCTTTAATAATACGTATGTTTTTCTACTTAGGATGTGGATGATGATAAGTTCCTGTCACTGTTATTTACATAGCGGTTAGTGGTATTCGAATTTTATGTGAGGTGGGTACCACAACTAAAAAGTGAAAAATAAAAACTTTTTACAATAATAACAACCGACTTCCAAAAAAAACCACTACAAAATTAAAAATAACTTTAATTTTGAAAGTCGAAATTAAAATTATTTTTCACTTTGTAGTGTTTTTTTTGGAAGTCGGTTGTTTTTTGTTTTTGTAAAAGTTTTTCCGTTACTAATGCTGTGAGACCTTGCTTCTTGCCGACGGCAAGTCAACGGTAAGTACCATATAGGTTTAGATGTCTTTTTTAATTTTATTAATTTACAATATTATTTATGTACACAGTGTCAGACCAAATGAAAAACGAAGAGAACGCTGTCAACAGTAACGTGAAGCCGGTTTCGTAAACGTGTGCACTTAGTGAGGTTTAGTTTGATTGTAATAATTAACTTGACACAAAAAGCTCAAAATAACCACAAAATACAGCAATCTAATCATAAATCAAAGACTACATGGCAGGTAATTAATCAGACAAAGTACAATATCCCTAAACAACGAATTGAGAAACTTAAAGTTGGTAATCAAATTTTATACAAACCTTATGATATCGCTAGTGCTTTTAATGACTTTTTCGTTGACAAAATACGTCCGAAAATAGATGTTGACTGTAAGCCGAAAACATGCATCTCGTCCATAAAACATAACTCAATGTTTATGGCACCCAGCACACCACACGATTTGAATAAAATAATAATGTCGCTAAAAAATACTAACAGTGTTGGTTATGATGGAATCGCCACAAAGATACTGAAGTCTGTCTCAACCGCGATATGCGAACATTTAAGCCACATACTCAACCTTATCATTTGTACGGGTAAATATCCAGATGCTTTAAAAACATCTATAATAAACCCTTATTTAAGAAAGAAGATAAGGAGTTGATGGAATACTATAGACCTATTTCGCTCATACCGGTTATTTCGAAGATCTTTGAGAAATACATTTGCAGGCAATTATATAATTATATGGAAAAATATAATATACTTTGCGAAGAACAGAAAGGATTCAGACAGCACAGAACCATCAATATGGCAATTTATGACTTTTTGAATCCTATTATGAGTAGCATGGATAAACGATCCCCCATATGCGCTATATTTTGCGATATGACCCAGGCGTTCGATTATGTCCATTATAATATATTACTTAATAAATTAGAAGTCTATGGCATTAGAGGTAACGTGCTCGAACTTATAAAATCTTATCTGGAAAACAGAACACAAATTACTGAAGTTAGCAACATTAACATAGTTACCAAACATGAAGACATTATAAGGTCTCGAGAACGTAAAATCTCATACGGTGTACCACAAGGAACCGTGATGGGCCCGTTTTTATTTATAACTTACGTTAATGATATGCCCATGTCCCTTGAATATCCTATAACTATGTTTGCAGACGATAGCACTATAACAATCCCATGTAAAAGTACATATACATATGAAAATGACATAAATAATTCTCTTGACGCACTAATTAAATGGCTAGACGAAAATAATTTAAATATTAATTTAGGTAAGACAAAAATAATGCATTTCAGACAACGTACTCCCGGCGGAACTAATCTCAACATCCATTACAAAAATGACAAAATTGAGGAAGCAGAGGATACCAAATTTTTAGGGTTGCAAATAGTTTGCAACTTAAAGTGGAAAGCACATATAGACAGTTTGTGTAAAAAATTGAGTTCCTCCGCATATGTGTTATATAGGTTATCCTCCATAGTAGATGTCAAAACACTTCTAACGGCTTACTACGGAATAGTTGAATCGCACTTACGCTACGGTAACATTTTCTGGGGGGACTCAACTGATCGAGATAAAGCTTTTAAGGCCCAGAAAAGATGTCTCCGATCATTGTTAAAACTTAAATCGACAGACAGTTGCGCGCCTTATTTTAAGTTACATAAAATCTTGACACTTCCGTGTATCTATATTTTTGAAGTAGTTATGTTTGTCAAGCAAAATCCATCTCGTTTTGAGCGCCTGGCTGTTGTCTTCCCAAGGAATAGGCGTGACAACAGCAAGTTATGTCAAGTATCATGTCGAACCACTTTGATGCGTAAGAGCGTTTCTTGCATGGCCCCCATTATCTACAATAAATTACCGAGTAGTTGGAAAGCTTTAAATACAGCACAATTTAAGAGTAGATTGCGGAAATTTTTGGTAGACAAAACGTACTACAGTGTAACTGAGTTCCTATCGGAGAAAAATATCTGTTAATTAGTGAAATCTTGATATAAAAAAAAAAAAAAATTTTTGACATTTTTGATTTTTGACATTTTGATCTTTGACATTTTGATTTCTGACATTTTGATTTTGGAATTGTAATAATAATAATATTGGTAATAGTAATGACATGTTAAATGATGTAATGACAATGGTATTATATTTGTAATAGTAATGACATGATATTTAATCTTATGATACTAATTTATATTTTTCTTTTAATACAAACCTATATTTTGAATTAAGTTGATGATTTAAGAATTTTATAATGGTAATTTATAAATTGATAATTGTAATAATAGTGATATAAATAATTTCAAATGTTTGCATGCCGATTGGTAAAATGTGGCTGAGCTAAATGTAATCTTAAGAACTATTATGTAGTACCCATATTTGCAAAATAAAATTCTATTCTATTCTATTCTGTAGTGTCATTGTTAATGGTTGTAAATGTGTGCGTGTGAGCGTGTATGCACAGAGTGGAGGTGTAGTTTTGGCATGCTTCACTGTATTGTTCACAGCGCTATTTCTTAGTTTTTTATTTGGTCTGAGCACACAAAACTCAAAAAAGCTCAAAATTCAAAGCATTTATTTCAATTAAACCATTTTTGAATTGACAAAGAGTCGGTCAGTTAGTCAGAAAGTAGAAGCTAATTGCCCATTCCAAAACGTACATCTCTGTGGAGAAGAACGGGCAAGAAACTCCAAGGACACTCTTTTAAATATAGATATTACAAAATCCTGGGTACGTCATTCTTGTTGCTTCTATATGTGAGAACAATGTACAAAAAATAATCAAAAGCAATTGAAAATACATACATACATACATAACATCACGCCTTGTTTTCCCGAAGGGTTGGGTAGAGTTGGGTTGGGTTGGGAAGGGTTGAGTTGGGCAGGGGGATCCCCCACAGTGCATACTTCCTCGCAGTTTCCCCCGGGCAACGCCGTGTCTGACCACCGTAACGGAGTGGCAGACCGGCGGCTAAAGTGCGCTGTGATTCGTAGATTTTAATGCGGACGTCTGCGAATAAGATGGACAAGCCAATGCGTGACGCCGTTGGACGTTTTATTAAACGCTCCTCCCAGGGCGATTCAAACGGCCCTTCTCAGGGCCAACCCAACGGCCCTTCTCAGGGCCAACCCAACGGCCCTTCTCAGGGCCAAACCAACGGCCCTTCTCAGGGCCAAACCAACGGCCCTTCTCAGGGCCACGCCGGCGGCGCTTCGGCGTCGGAAGCTGACCGCGCACCATCTGCGGCCAGCTTTTTCAGCAGGCCAAACGAGTTGTCGGACTCCGACGACTCCAATATGGACACGTCGGCGGCCGAAGGCAGCCGCTTCAGGCGGAAGAGGTCCGAGGGCTCCTCGGAGTCGACTGGAGGTAGGGCGAAGAAGAAGTCGAAGTCTAAAAAGGCTACGACCTCTTCTGCGGCTTCGACCCACGATGTGGGCTTGGTGGACGCCGAGCGCCAGCTTAGTCTGGCAAGAAGGAGGCAACTCCAATTGGACCTGGAGGAGAGGGTCGCTGCCAAGGAGCAGCAGGCGCAAGTTGCCAGGGCGAGGGCTGGCTATGGTGCATCCAGTGTACTGTATGCCGACCACTCCCTGGCAGAACTGGAGCGCATGGCGCAAGAGGACAAGGAGGAGATCCTGGAGGTCGCCTCAAAGTCCTCAAACTTGAAGGGGACCTTTCAGAAGGCCCTCAAATGCCGGGCCGCCAGCATGCACGGCATCATTATGGAGCTGGTGAAGCGGACGGCCACGGACGAGACACGGCAGCTGCAGGCCAAGGTGGATCGCCTGCAGGCGGAGGTCAGCCAGCTACACCAGAAGCTGGCTGATGCCACGGCCGAGCCTGCCCAATCTGCCCCAGGTCCAGTGGTGGGAGGCTCCTCGTCCTCCTCCTCTGCCAGCCTTGAGGCAACAATTCGCGGGGTTGTTATGGAGGAGAGGGCCTTCATAAGAGCCTGCCTCGCAGGCATCGAGGACCGGCTCTTGCCGGAAAGGCGGCTCCGCCCGCCGCTAGCGGCGGACAAGAGACCACCGCCGAGGGAGCCAGAACCTGCGCCTCTAGCAGGCCCGGCATCCAAGGGTAAAGGCAAGGGGAAGAAGACCAAGGTGGCTCCTCATACCCCCACAACAAGCGCGGAGGGAGCGTCTGGGTCGTCTGCTGCTCCAGCAGCAGCGGCTCCCCAGAACTCGCAGGAGGTAGACGCCCTTCTTCCGTCCACCACCCCGTCCAACCAGCCGTGGACGAAAGTGGCTAGGAGAGGAAAGGGCAAAAAGGGGAAAAAGCCCGCTGCGACTGGTCCTGCAGCCAAAAAGGGTCCTGCAGCCAAAAAGGCTCCAGCTGGCGGGAGAAAGCTGGTTCCCCCCAAAACCGCGGCTGTCGTCGTGACCGTCACCGCGGAGGCCTTGAAGCGGGGCGAGACGTATGAATCCGTCCTAAAACGGGCTCGTACCAATGCTGATCCCTCCCGGCTGGAGATCAGCAACATCACGTGCCGCCCAACCCTAACCGGGGCTCGAATTTTCGAGTTTTCGGGGGAACAGCGCGGCACAAATGCGGACCTATTCGCAACAAAGTTGCAAGAGGTCATCGCGGATGCGGCAACGGTCGTCAGGCCCGTTAAGACCGCAGCCTTGGAGGTGACCGATCTGGATGATTCGGTCACCAAAGAGGATGTGGTGGCAGCCATCGCGGCGGCTGGAGGCTGCGACGCTGGTGCAGTGAAGGGTGGAGCCATCAGGCCCGGCCGCCGCGGCATGGGCGTCATCCGCGTTGATTGCCCGGTCGCCGCGGCTGGGGCCGTCCTTGCTGCGAACAAGGGACGGCTGCTTGTGGGGTTCAGCTCAACCGTGGTCCGGCCACTTGAAGAACAGCCTGTTCGCTGCTTCAAGTGCTTCGCGTTCGGCCACACCCGAGCGACGTGTCCCTCCAAGTTCGACTGGGGAGACACGTGCTACCAATGCGGGCAGGAGGGACACAAGAGTGCCGCTTGCCGCACCGCCACTGCGCCACACTGCGCGGCGTGTGCCGCCAGTGGCCGCCCCGCGGACCACAGAATGACGGGCAAGAGCTGTAAGCCCCCTGTGAAGAAGGGCATAGTGCCGGCGCGGGTTCGCCCTGTTGCTACCGCCGCCGCCGCCGTTGTCGTCGCCGCTGTAACTCCAGCGGTGGTAGCTGAGGAAACGGGTGCGATGTCGGAATAATGGTTTCCGACTACCGCATACTCCAGGCGAATACCAACCATTGCAGAGCGGCCCAGGACCTGTTGGTGCAGGTCATGGCCGAGTGGTTGGTGAACGTAGCGGTGGTCGCCGAGCCCTACTCAATCCCCGGCAGCTGGCTGGGTGACGAGGACGACTCGGTGGCACTAGCGGCGCGGTCTTCCACAGACTCCCCTCCCCTCTCGCTTTTAGAGAAGGGACCGGGATACGTGGCCGCCGCGTGGGGAGACTTAGCCCTTGTGGGCGTCTATTTCTCCCCAAACCGCCCTCTTCAGGACTTCGAGAACTATCTCGGAGTCCTGGCTGCCGTAGTCAGCAGGGCGGCGCCGCGCCAGGTCTCCGTACTGGGTGACCTGAATGCCAAGTCGGTGACCTGGGGCAACCGGGCCACGGACGCGCGTGGGCGGGCAGTGGAGATGTGGGCAGCCTCCTCTGGACTCTCCCTCTTGAACAGAGGAAGCGTCCAGACATGTGTGCGACGGCAGGGTGGCTCAATAGTGGATGTCACTTTCGCCACCTCTGCGTTGGCCGCGCGCGTGTTGAACTGGCGAGTGGACATGGTGGAGACTATGTCGGACCACCGCTACGTGCGGTTCGACATCTCCACCAGTGAACCCGGAGAGACGCGGCCCCTCTCGGAGCGATCACCGTTCCCACGGTGGGCTCTCGCCCGCCTGGACAGGGAGGCAGCGACGGAGGCGGCGTTCGTCCAGGACTGGCTTTCGCCGCCTTCTGCCGGCCTGGACGTGAACACTGTGGCGGGGCACCTGAGGGAGTCTCTGACCGAGGTATGCAACTCCAGTATGCCTCGGTCTCGCCGACCACTACCCAGACGCGCCGTGTACTGGTGGTCGGCGGAGCTGGCGGGGCTTCGAGCAGCGTGTGTGGAGGCAAGAAGGGCCTACACGCGGAGTCGCCGGCGGCGTCGACGGGACCAGGCCAACGAGGACCACCTCTATGAGGTTTACATGGAGGCAAAAATGGTCCTCGATCGGGCCATCACCGCTGCCAGAGACTCGGCGAGAGCGGAGCTGCTGGAGGGTCTCGACAACGACCCCTTCGGGAGACCATATAAGGCGGCGCGCAACAAACTGCGCCCCTTTGGTCCCCCGGTGGCTGAGACCCTGGAGCCCTCATTTCTGGATGGGGTGGTTCAGTCTCTTTTTCCATGCGGGGACAACTTCACTCCACCAGTGATGGACCCACCGCGGGGGATAGCTCCGCCAGCTGAGGAAGAAGAGGAGGCCCCTCATGTCACGGAGTCGGAACTTGACGCGGCGATCCTCCATATCCGCGCCAAGAAGACGGCTCCGGGCCCCGACGGTGTTCCGGCAAGAGTGGTGGCGATCGCTGCCACTCAAATGAAGGAGAGGTTTCGGGACCTGTTCAGCACATGCCTTGCGTCTGGAAGGTTCCCGAAACCGTGGAAGGAGGGGCAGTTGTGCCTCCTCCGCAAAGAGGGCCGCCCAGCAGACTCCCCCTCGGCATACCGGTCCATCGTTCTGCTCGATGAGGTCAGCAAAATGTTCGAGGGGATAATCGCTGCCCGCCTAAAGCTCCACCTACGGAGTATAGGGCCAGATTTGTCGGACGCTCAGTTCGGTTTTCGGGCTGAGCGTTCCACGGTGGACGCGCTGGCCTGCCTTAAGGGCCAGGTAAAGGAGGCGATGGAAGCGGGGGACGGATTGTTGGCCGTGTCATTCGACATAGCCAATGCCTTCAACTCCGTTCCCCACTCCACCATCCTAGAGGCGCTCCGATTCCACGGAGTGCCTCAATACATGCGCAGGTTGCTGGCCGACTACCTGGAGGATCGAGCGATCCTCCTGGTAAATAGGAGTGGCCGAGTCCGGCGGTACGCCGTTGGGGCCGGCGTTCCACAGGGGTCAGTCTTAGGACCTCTCCTCTGGAACGTCGGCTATGATTGGCTCCTGCGGGGAACTCTCCTCCGGGGCACGAGTGTCATATGCTATGCGGATGACACTCTCCTCACCGCCCGGGGGGGGAGCTTCAGGGAGGCGGCTGACTTGGCCTCGGCGGGCGGATCCTTGGTCGCGGGGAGGATCCGCCGCCTAGGTTTAACGGTGGCGCTGCACAAGACCGAGGCCGTGTTCTTCCACGGCCCGCGGCAGCGCCAGCCACCTGACGCCCTCATTTTCGTGGAGGGCGTCAGAATTGAGGTGAAGGCCCAGATGAAATATCTGGGCCTGACTTGACAGCAGGTGGCGCTTCGGCCCACATTTTAATGGGCTGTCGTCGCGCCTGCTGAAGGCGGCGGGCGCGCTCTCGTGGTTGCTTCCCAACTTGGGGGGGCCAAGCGCGCGATGCCGGCAACTTTACGCTGGCATCTTGAGGAGCATGGCCCTCTACGGGGCCCCGATTTGGGAGCAATCACTCCAAAGAAGGGAGAACGCCGCCGCCTTGAGGGCACCCCAAAGGGCCATAGCCCAGCGGGTGGCGAGGGCCCACCGCACGGTGAGCTTTGCGGCGGCATGTGCTCTGGCCGGCACCCCTCCTTGGAATGAACTCGAGGCATGGGTGCTCGCCAGAGTATATGAATGGACGGCGGGACGGAGGGCGAGAGGAGAACGCCCACTCCCGGAAGAGCGGGAGGCCGTTCGGCGGGAGGCGAGGGACGCCATCGTCGTCCATTGGACGGAGGACCTTGCCGCCGCAGTCTTCGGCCGCCGAGCCCTCGACGCAATTGGGCCGGTCCTGCGAGAGTGGCTCGAGCGGTCGCATGGATTCCTCTCTTTCCGTTTGGTGCAGGTGCTGTCCGGACATGGTTGTTTCGGATCTTACCTGCACCGAATTGGACGGGAGGAGACGCCGTCGTGCCACCACTGTGGCGCGGCGGAGGATGCGGCGCAGCACACCCTTGAGGTGTGCCCATCGTGGTCCGAGCCGCGCCGCAATCTCATCGCGGTGATCGGACCGGACCTCTCACTCCCCGGCTTGGTTAACGCCATGCTGAGGGATGAGAGGTCCTGGGCGGCAGTCGCCTCCTTCTGCGAACACGTCATGTCCCAGAAGGAGGCGGCGGAGCGCACGCGGGAGGACGATCCTGCCGCGGCGCCGCTCCGAAGGCGGAGGAGGGGTCGAAGAAGACGTCAGTTCGAAAGTCATCTCCGACTCCTCCCAGGTGGAGGCCAGCAGGCAACGGGTGCGGGGGCACAGGCTTCCACCAGTGCCGGACGGGAATGGCCAGGTGTTCCCGGCCATTCCCGTAGCCCCTCAGCCTGGGGGGCATGTGGGGCCGGCCAGTTAGGCAGGCATGCGCCGGGAAGGCTGTGGAAGTCAAGGCTGAGCCGGTTTCCCATGACCCTCCCATCACGGCGATGTGGGAACACCGCTGAGTTTTAGTGGGTATACTGTCATTAGTGACAGGGAGTCCCACATACCCCGACTCGTCCCCCACGAGCGGGGATGCGTAATGCATTTCTAGGCGACAAAAAAAAAAAAAAAAAAAAAAAAAAAAAAGGGTAGAGTTGGGCAATTGAAAATATAAGATTAAAAATAAGCCCTGGCAGATAAGACATTACCAGTTTCAACTGAAGGCGCCCGTTCACGAACATGACGCGTGGATCAGCATCAACCATTTTGTAGGGAACCGAATGATCCAACACACTCGCCACCATCAGCGAGATATTTAAGTGAGCATGACATACCTACTCTCTACTGCCATGCTCTTTCAAGTCAACATACATCTTAATAACTTAATAAACGGCTCCATGGTCTTACATTTACAAAAATAAAAATGCTTCTAAATTATACAAAACTATAGTTTGCAATGTATTTAATAAATTAATAGAATTTTACCACCAAAAAGAAAGAAAATCATTACTAATTGGAGCATTTAACAATTTACTTGGTAAACTCTATCTGTTTTACATAGTAAAACACATAGAGAAAAATAACATAGTAGTTAAAGGACTTAAAAAAATTGATGACACTCCGGGAGTACTGACAGAAGTGAAACCTTGTACAAGATTGACTTGGTGGAAGATAAATACTTGTATAGAACATTGCTCCGTAACCTTATCTAAATAAAGAGCACAATAGCGTTTACAAAAAAAAAAACTTCCGAAACTTTTAAAGTAAAAATATTTGCATAGAACATTGATCCGAGACTTAATATGAATAAAGAACACAATTGCGTTTACAAAAATAAGGTGTCGTCATGGTGTCGCGAAATCAATAGTTTAGTCCCACCACAAAAATGCCCAATGCGCCTAAAGAAACTTTCACTTCAAAAAACTAAAATAATTAATTAATTCTATGATGAGACGTGTTACAGAGTTAGATGTAAATCGCGAACCAACGAACTAAACAGTCGTATTCTATGAAGTATGCAAGCTCAGCGACCGAACAGATCGTGATGGGCGAAAGTGCTTATACACGCAAAATCTGTAAGGGCTGTGGTTCCGTAACTACATAAACATAAGCATAAACACTAGAGATGTGTTGTAACAGGTTAAACACGATATCTGTTATCGCTGTTACTGTTACACAAAAATAACAGATCCAAATATCTGTTATTAAATAATAGCCTGTTATTTTTGTACGGATGATAAATACTATTTATATATCAATTGAATATCTTCTTTATTTATATTCGTCTTAAGTTTTTTTTTTTTTAAATAGTAACAGGTCAGCAACAGGTAACACGACCTAATTTAGGAGTCACATTTTTTCGTTAGTTTCTTCTTGTAAGACCAACAACTGTATTTTTAGGGATAATAAATACTAAGTGCTTCTCTTTTTAACGTAGCTAACCGCTTTAGTAAGAGTGAGAAGTAAACATATTTCGAAGTAAATAATAGGTGTTCCTCTATTTAGCAAGGGTCATTCCGTAATGCTCTAACTTATGAATTAGAATGCAATGTTCTACAGTATCAAACGCCGAACTTAAGTCTAGGAATAAGCCACTGGTAGACGAAGAGAGAGTAAGAAATTAAAGACGCTCTTCAATACAGCGCTCTGCATTACAGTTCTAACAAATGCAAATGACACTGTCATTAATGGCGGCCGCTATATTCCGGCCGTTGTTATGTGGCGGCCGTTATGTGGCGGCCGTTATTTGGTGGCCATTATATGGCGGCCGTTATGTAGCGGCCGTTATTTGGCGGCCGTTATGTGGCGGCCGTTAAATGGCGGCTGCTATGTTGCGGCCGTTATGTGGCGGCCGTTATGTGGCAGCCGTTATGTTGCGGGCTAACGCCCGTTATGTGGCGGCCGTTATTTGACGGCTGTTATTTGACGGCCATTATATGGCGGCCGTTATGTGGCGACCGTTAAATGACGGCCGCTATGTTACGGCCGTCATGTGGCGGTATAAACAAATGATGATAATAAAAACAAAACAGTGTAATCACTATAACATTATTTTTCATCCCAATGCGTCGTAATCGACGCATAAGACGACGAGATAGGTAGTTCAAACGATGCCATTCCGAATTACTTGGAAATACTAATAATTATTAGGTTGTCCCATAAATAATGTCGGTAATTTTTAGTTTTGAATTTTTATATTCCTAATATAAAAATTCAAAACTAAAAATTTAGTTAAGGAAACGTCTTTTAATATTCAAAATATTGTATAACATGGATAGATATATATATTGTATAACATGGATATTGTATAACCTGGGGAAGGTTATACAATATCAAGGATTATATTTTCATCTGTCAGCTAATTCTCGAAAAGCTTGATAGAACCAATCCTTATTTTTAGATGCAAACAATTCAGTCACCGCAGTGTCGACTTCTTCAATACTTTGAAAATTTCTTCCACGAAAAAATTGTGCCATTGATCGAAAAAGATAATAATCGGATGGTGCTAGGTCGGCACTAAACGCGGGGTGTGGTAGCAGTTCAAAGGCTTCTAATTCTTTAATTTTTAGTAGGCTTCTTTTAAAATAATGCGCTTTTCTATAACGTTCAGTTGACCTAATTTTCATATTTACTAATTTTCTGCTTAAATTCTGTAATGAAAAACCTCAGCTAACCCAAACGATTCACCAACAATAAAGGGGACCTGGCGCTAATGGTCACTGTTCTAACCTAACCTAACCCAAATGATGACGTTTCTAAATTATATTAATCGTAACTTATAGATTTTGAATATTATAGTAACTGAATATTAATTAGAAACACTGAAATGGTCATGGTTCTATTTTCAAATGGTCACGTTTTAACAAAAACATGAATTTGTAACAATCCGAGAAAATTGACGAAAACGCGGGTTGTAGTTCGCGCGTTTTTAATTTGATTTCTTTTTTTTATTCAGCCGGCGGCGCGACTATGGGCCGTCGTACCGGCCAGTCTTTATTCAAACAATATTTACGTTAACACGTTTTAACACTAAGATGTTCCAAATTCAAAAAGGTCACCAACAATAATGTTGACGGTTTTTTTTTTATTCTTTTTAATTTATAGAAGGTTTAATCAAAAACTGGTTATGCCACCCTCATCGGTACAAACAATTATTCCTTATAACCTTAATCCTATTTTTGCTAACTTATACAAGTGTCTTGCGTCCGTCGACAATGGAGACGCGAGCATGCTATTACACCTTCCAACATCCAGTGAATTCAATAACAGTGTGATTCTTTCGGACTCATGTTGACGGTTTGAAAATAGAATAGTAGGTAGGTATAGTTTTCATCAAATAAGTAGGTACCTACCTAGCAAGAAATTATCATTAAGTAATTATCTGACTCCATATACAGTTTTAAGAGGGAAACTGGTGCACAGAACTCGGCTATAAGCATTTTCAAAGGAAAGGTATTATTAGGTTAAGTATATTGGGCGTACTTCCCTGTATGCACACCAATCACTACACACAGGACCTTATGGTAGGTGAGTCTTTTTAGTAGCGGAGCTCCAATCATCAGCTCGCCTCGTGTTTCACTTAAGCACGCACACAGGCCGACGTCGCCAAGCACGCCGCCACCATATCATCAAGCTTTATTTACTCACGTCGGTGGTCTCCAAATGTTGGGGCAGATAACAACCACACCAAACAATATCAGATCAATGAAAGATGCTGAGAACAGGACAATTCAGTATAATAAGTAGTTTCAGTGGTTTAACAGATGTAAAATTCGCCGCGACAATAAAGTACGTCGCGCCGTCGAATTCGTGTAGAAGAAAAGTGAAGAAAAGATGGCAGCCGCGGGTCAGCAGAGCCGTGGTGCGTTCCATTCGACGTAAAGTGACAGTTCTTGAGTTCTTGAACATCACAGCGTTCCAGCTCCGTTACAAACACCGTGTGATACAGAATGCCCAATATTATTATGTTCTATAGACGTAGCAACAATTACACACATCAAAAGTGTCTAGGGATCAACATATATTTTTGCAATAACTTTTCTCCTGATTGATATTAATTAAAATTTTCTTTAAGGATTCATCAAATAAAGTGTTTTCGTTTGTCACAGTAACGATAAACCAAGTCACCTTTGCATTAATAAAGAAATTTGCCATTTTCCTAATAAAGGGATTTTTGACATTTGAACCACTAACATTAAAGTTCGAAAAAAAGACTGAAATAACAGTTTTCTTTAAAATTTTATTGGGTAACTTAAACAATTAATAATCCGTGTTTCTACCGCGAACACTAACAACACAAGAACATCGGTTTGGCATACTCAAAATGAGTTCAT
This sequence comes from Omphaloscelis lunosa, assembly GCA_916610215.1. Classification (NCBI taxonomy): domain Eukaryota; kingdom Metazoa; phylum Arthropoda; class Insecta; order Lepidoptera; family Noctuidae; genus Omphaloscelis; species Omphaloscelis lunosa. Next base: position 5,375,311 of record OU744271.1, read on the forward strand.
CCAAATCACGCTGTGGAATGGCCGCCCATGTTCGTTGCAACAACAAAAAAGGTCTTCTTGCGACTGGATACCCTCCATATTCGGCAGAGCTCTTCTCTGTAGCATATCCCATGCATGCTCAATCGGGTTCAAGTCTGGCGACTGAGCAGGCCAGAGCAGGACATTGATGTTAGCTGCGGCGAGAGTCTGTCTTACAACTCTTGCGGTGTGCGGTCGTGCATTATCATGCATTAACTGAAATAAGGGACCGATTTGCACTTGTAGAGGAACGATGACGTCAGATACAATCGTCTCAGCATAAATTTGAGCGTTGAGGTTGCCTCTGATCCAAATCAACTCAGTTCTTCCGCCGATCCAAATACCCGCCCATACCATGATGGTTCCACCACTATAAGGATGGACTTCCTGGCAGGATTTTAATCGCTGTTGGCGTCCAGGGGTTCTCCAGTGTCGTATACGTCTTGTATCCGGTCTCATACCAAAACGAGACTCATCAGAAAAGCACACGAAACGCCATTGTTCTTCTGCCCAATTTCTGTGTTCAAGAGCCCATTGATATCGAATCCTACGATTGTGCATTGCTATAGGTGGTACCCGTAGCGGTCTTCGGGAATGAAGGTTCACTTCATGCAAGCGGTTTCTGACTGTTTGGTCGCTAATTAAGTTCCCTGAAGAGTGATGAAGCCTCACGGCTAACATCATGGCGGTTATTGTTGGAGCTCTTCGAGTTAAGATTTGAATGTATCGGTCTTGTCTCCGTGTGGTGCAGCGATACCGTCCTCCATGGCGCTCAGCCACGGTACCAGTGCTTCGGTAACGTGTCCAAAGTCGACTGATAACACTCTGACTTGTATTCAGAGCTAAAGCCACAGTACGTTGCCGGGAACCAGCTTCTATCATTCCCACGGCTCTGAGCATTTCTTCCCTGCTTAAATGACGTCGCCGCTCCATAATAACGTTGGTTTTAATCAGTAGTAGGGAAACAGTAGCACTAATAATGTCTTCAATGCGTTGTATGTTTTTATAGGGAAAATATTGACAGCTGATTTTCATCTTTTACTCGAATTTGATTAACAGTTCCTGTTTCAAATTATGAAATGCACCAAAAAGGATCCATATAAATTTATATAATCATAAATTTATTACAAAGCCACATCTCAATCTCAAGAAATCCGCATAAAAATGCTTGATCCCTAGACACTTTTGATGTGTGTAGTTCGGAGATTGAATGTCGTGTGTGCTGTGTAATGACGTGTAAAAAAACTTACAATATGATTATTAAACAGAATATTTAAAAAAAAACATGTCATTTTTTTAAATAATATGAAGAGAATTTGTTTTTTTTTTTAGGAAAAAATAACAAAAGTATAAATAAATAATTTGCACGGTACAAAATTGTAGATTTAATGAAGACTAAAGAAAGATACATAACAAAAACATTATTATATTAGAGGGTTGTGCACCCATATTCGCCAGACATAATAAATCATAATTATAATAATTTTATTGACCAACATAAAAATACACATACACTTGTTACTTACACAATATTTACCCATTAAAAACATCTTTTAAACACATGTTACGCCTTAGATTAAACCAAATTATATATTACGTGACCCAAGACTCAGGATGCCTCCCTGCGAGACACCCGCAAACCGCGAGCCCCTGCACCCCTTCTTGACTTCCGTTTCCACTGCGGTTGTTCAACAACACAAACATTCCCTTGGAATTAGATTACAGTCGCCAGAGAAATGTGTGAGAAATGTTGTGTGTGGGTGTTTGAAAGCGAGAAACCAATGTACCATACCGTACCACAGCAGCCGCCACTTAACGGCCGCCACATAACGGCCGCCAAATAACGGCCGCTAGATAACGGCCGCCGAATAACATCCGCCAAATAACGGCCGCCACATACCGCCCGCAATCTAACGGCCGTCAAAAAACGGCCGCCACAAAACGGCCGCTATTTAACGGACGCCAAATAACGGCCGCAACATAGCGGCCGATTTAACGGCCGCCACATAACGGCCGCCATTTAACGGCTGCCACATAACGGCCGCCACATAGCGGCCGTCATTTAACGGCCACCACATAACGGCTGCCATTTAACAGCCACCACATAACGGCCGCAACATAGCGGCCGTCATCTAACGGCCGCCACATAACGGCCGCCACATAACAGCCGTCAAATAACGGCCGCAATATAACGGCCGCCACAAAACGGCCGCCATTTAACGGACGCAAATAACGGCCGCCAAATAACTGCCGCAACATAGCGGCCGCCATTTAACGGCCGCCACATAACGGCCGCCATTTAATGGCTGCCACATAACGGCCGCCACATAGCGGCCGTCATTTAACGGCCACCTAATAACGGCCGCCACATAACAGCCGTCAAATAACGGCCGCAATATAACGGCCGCCATTTAATGGCCGCTACATAACGGCCGCCACATAGGAGGCACCATTTCACGGCCACCACATAACGGCCGCCAAATATCGGCTGCCACATAACGGCCGTAACATAGCGGCCGTCATTTAACGGCCGCCACATAACGGCCGCAACATAGCGGCCGCCAGTTAACAGCCGCCACATAACCGCTAGATAACGTCCGCCAAATAACGGCCGCCACATAACAACGGCCGCAACATAGTGGCCGCCATTAATGATAGTGTCATTTGCATTTGTTAGAACTGTAATGCAGAGCGCTGTATTGAAGAGCGTCTTTCATTTCTTTGAAGTGTTCTGAAGACTTGTAAGGTTGAAATTGCATTGCATCTTCTACTCGTTTTGTTTGCAATAAAGCATTTTATCTATGATGAAGATATTTGTTTAGTTTCACACAACATTTTAAAGTAATGCGTACCTGCCTCTTAACTATCAATAGGTATAATTGCAAAATGATTAATGTTGTACCAATATTTGTAATAATTCGATATTGTTTGATTTATAACGATTGCAACTTAACAACTACTGGTTACGCTCAGACGTTTTGATTTATTTCTAATAACTTTAACAAGAGCTGTTGCTGTAATATGCCAAGTAATCGAGTTTGGAGCAAATATCATGCGGCCATTTTCGTTGAGAAGAGAATTTGACATAATCCCAAAGTTCATTTCTAAAACCAATATTATTTTAAAGTTTCTGTTTACTTATCCACTAATAAAGCTTTAACCTTAAAGAGTTATCCATCTGTATTTAAACCACCGAACTTAAGCGGCTTACGCTCGAATTATGGAATTTAAGCAAGACTAGGTTTGGACGAACGGCTTCGACTACGAATATCAAAAGTTCATGAACAACTTTCTTAGAAGTTCCGAGACTGAAACTTGCCCAACCACACCGGTCCGCTATTTGAAAAATGAATTGTCTGCACTCCAAATGTATGGTTTTAGTTGTGGAGTTGTGCAAAATATGGGAAAGCCAGGGAAATTCTGTTATTACCTTTTTTCTTTTGGTTTGAAGCGTGATTTACGAGCTAGCCTTTTATACTGCACTAGATTTTAAAAGAAAAGCGGAAAATTTGTATTAGCCTTTTTAACTCTCTAACAGTGTTATTCAGTGTGCAAACATTAATTATTTGTATTTTTTAAGTTTATGATGCTATTATTCTTCCTTGTTTGCTTAAGTAAATACCACAAATCATCAGTTCCATTTATAGTACGTATATGTAATGCAATTCCTTTAACCTCTGCGACCTTAAGAGAATCCAGGTTATCGGATTATAACTGTTGTGTATGTTTAATGTAGGTACTTGGAAATCTTCTTGACTAATAAGATTTGCACAAGTACCCCACATGTGAAAATATATCGCATCAGTGTAAGACTACCTAGTGCTTATGCTATCCACGAAATAAAACAGTGAATTACCTAATTCGTGTTTTATTGAACATAATAGTGGCTCCGAGGAATAAACTTTTAAGAATGGAGTGTAGGGCAGTGAAGTTTTCGGAATTCGATTCTCAAACAGACAATTGGAACAATTACATAGACAGGCTAACATTTTGCTTTGAAGCAAATGGCGTCGTGTTGGACATAAGTTTAAGAGCAAACTTTTACACAGTGTGTGGATCGAAAGTGTTTGATACGCTTCTTGCTTTAATTACACCTAAAAAAGCCAGTGATATCTCATTTACGGAAATCGTGAACGTTTTAACGAAACATTATAGCCCTAAACCTAACGAAATATCAGTGTCATGTAAGTTCTATAAACGTGACCAACAACAAAGCGAATCAGCATCGGAATATATTGCTCAGCTGAGGAAGATTAGTTCGGATTGTAATTTTTCGGATTTAGAACGTATGTTACGTGACAGACTCGTGTGTGGAATGAAAGATCACAGACTGCAATATGATTTATTGAAAAGAGATAAACTTAGTTATGACAATGTGGTTGAGGCTATGTTGTCTTCCGAAAGCGCGGTAAGAGATGTTCGCATGATACAAAATGTAAATGGGAGTACCAGCAACGTTGCAAGCGGATTCGATTCGACGGCGAGTACATCGACGACCATGCCGGCAGCTCCGGAGCCCATGGACATTAATGCAGTGCAAACAAACATGAAACGTTGCTACCGCTGTGGTGATCGCCATGCTGGAGAATGTCGTTTTGCTAAGGTTACTTGTCGATACTGCAAGAAGGTAGGACATATAGAAAAGGTTTGCATCGCAAAGAAGAAAGCCTCGAACAGTAAATTCAATTTCACAGAAGAGGATGAGTCACACGTTCAGTTGAATGGTATATACAACTTCGATAGTAGTCAATTGCGGGTGCCAGCGTATGATGTTAAGGTTCATCTGAATGGGATGTCAGTGACTATGCAGGTGGACTCCGGTGCTGGTTTCTCACTCGTGAACGAGCGCACGTGGAGAGGCCTGCGCAACGCAAAGACGCGCCCCGAACTGCGCGCCGTACACAACAATCTACGTACCTGGACGGCGACTCCGGTTAAAGTGCTCGGTCAGACAGTAGTGCACGTAAACTTTAGAGACATTAAGTGTGTTTTACCGGTTATTGTAGCTAGAGGCTCAGGCCCCAATTTAATTGGTCGTGATTGGTTTTCCGCTCTTAATATAAAAGTTTGTATTAATTCTGTGTCTAATACTGGCATATCAATGACTAATGAAATGTTACAAAAACACTCTGAAGTTTTCAAAGAGGGTCTTGGTACTTACCGAGGCGAACCGGTAACTATACATTTAAAACCGGACGCTACTCCTAGGTTTCTTAAAGCTCGCCCAGTTCCTTTTGCAATTAAGCACAGAGTTGAAAAGGAAATAGATCGATTGATGACTGAGGGGGTACTACGCCCTGTTTCTTACTCACAGTGGGCAACACCAGTGGTGCCCATTGTTAAGAAAACAGGCGAGATTCGCCTGTGTGGAGACTATCGCAGCACGGTGAATCAGGCTACCGAGTCAGATACTTACCCTATGCCAACTGCTAATGAAGTATTTGCTACAATTGCTGTAGGAAGGTACTTCACTACTTTAGATTTAGAGCGTGCATATACACAAGTTGTTGTGGATGAAGACACGGCTAAACTGCTAACATTAAATACATGTAAAGGTCTTTACACTGTTCACAGGCTGGCGTTCGGAGTAAAAGCATGTCCAGGCATTTTTCAAAGGTTAATGACATTTTTACTGGCAGGTATTTCAGGCGTCGCAGTACTAATTGATGACATTATTATAAGTGGGCATACCTTGACAGATATGAGTCAACGACTGGATGCTGTACTAGAACGCATACAAAAGGCTGGCCTGCGGCTGAATGCAGGTAAGTGTAAGGTTGCTAAAGAATGTGTAGAATTTCTGGGTTTTGTTATTGACGCCGACGGGATTCATCCGGCTCCTAGCAAAGTGGAATCGATTGTCAAAACTCCAGAACCACAGAGTGTTCAGCAGCTACAGGCTTTTTTAGGGTTGTACAATTTTTATGAGAGGTTCGTACCTCATAAAGCTACTGTCCTCGAACCGCTCCATAGGTTGCTTGATAAGTCTCGCAAGTGGCAGTGGACAGAATGTGAACGAGAAAGTTTCGACGCAGCGAAACGGTTACTATCGTCAGACATTACTTTAGTCCATTATGATTTAAATAAACCCTTAGTACTCACATGCGATAGCTCAGAGTATGGTGTAGGCGCAGTATTGTCACATGTGATGCAGGATGGGCAAGAACGACCAATCGCTATGAGTTCTAGGACATTACATTCACACGAACGTAAATACTCTCAGCTTGATAAAGAAGCTACAGCAATCATGTTCGGAATTCAAAAATTTCATAACTATCTAATGGGAAGAACTTTTACAATAGTAACGGATCACAAGCCACTGGTCAGTATTTTTGATCCTAAGAAGCCAATACCCAATATTATATCGCCCCGATTAACTAGAATCGCAATTGTTTTGACTTCACATAGTTATGATATAACGTATAAGCCTGGTAAACAAATAGGAAATGCAGATGGTCTCAGTCGCTGGCCACAACCGGTGCCAGAGGAACCTGAACAGCAACTTTGTGATATTTTATTGATGGCCGAGGCTCCCGAAGACTTTCCAGTTGATGTTAATCAGATCGAGCTGCTTACAAAAACAGATAAGACTTTATCACGAGTCATGCATTACGTGTTATCTGGTTGGCCAGCTAAAGTCACAGAGGAAGCTCTGCACAGTTATTGGTTACATCGTACTGAACTTTCCTTACATGATGGTTGTATCTTGCTGGGTTGTCGCGTGGTGGTACCACCACCGCTACGGAAGGATATTTTACGTGTTTTACATAGGGCACACAGTGGTATAGTTCAAACAAAAGCTTTGGCCAGAAGCTATGTGTGGTGGCCGGAATTAAACAACGACATTGAGGCATTGGTGAACAATTGCACCAAGTGTCTCGAAAATAGGCACATGCCTCCCAAGACAAGTTGCGAGTGGGTAGTACCTACAAGACCTTGGTCTCGCATAAATATTGATTTTGCTGGTCCATACCAAAATAAAGTCTTTTTGATAATTGTGGACTCATATTCACGATGGCCTGAAGTATTTGTAGTAAGTAGCATGACTACAGAAACTGTGGTTCGGCATCTAAGAATGCTATTTTCTACACACGGATTATGTGAGACATTGGTTTCAGATAATGGAACAGCATTTGTTTCAGCTGAAATGAAACAATTTCTGGAGTCTAATAAAATTAAGCATATCACGACAGTACCATACCATCCTGCTACAAATGGATTGGCTGAACGAATGGTGCAGACAGTTAAGAACAAGTTACGCAAAATGGATGAGGTGTCATGGGATGTGAAGATACCTAACATGTTACTGGGACTGCGGGTAACGCCATGTTCAGGAACAGGCAAGAGCCCTTCAGAACTGTTAATGAACAGACGATTAAGGACTTTATTGGACAGTATTCATCTAGTCAATAAATAGCACATGAAAGTCGAGCAACAAATTACCAAAAACGCACAAAGGAAACGCAGAGAAACGGACATTGGTCAATGCGTGATGTACAGAAATTATGGAAGAGGGCCCCGTTGGTTACCAGGCACTATAACAAGTAAGGATGGCCCGTCTAGCTATCAGGTGACATCAGACAATGGAAATGTTGTAAACAGACATATTGATCAACTGATTCAGAAGAAGCCATCAAGCTTAACAACAGGAGAGGAGGACAGGGAGGATATGGAACCGGAAGAGGAAAAGGAAGAAAGTATACAGGAGCAGGTGGAAGAGTCAAGTCAAGTTGATGAACAAATAATCCAAATTCCTAGCTCGGAGGAATGGGCCGAGATGCTTGGGATACCTAGTGGGGCAGAGACCACATATCCAAGTGGAAAACTGAAGACCAAAGTTTCATCTTATGCAAAGTCACCATATGTCAGGCCTAGCCACAGTAACTATTTAGTGTAATGTTATGTGTTTAAAATTGCTTTTGTTCCCATTTAATTAATTGTTACATTAGTTGAATTGAGAAGATTATAATGCTTTATGTTGTGTTTATATTTCAATTATATTTTTACATTGTTCATGCATACCTAGGGGAAAGGTATGTTGTGTATGTTTAATGTAGGTACTTGGAAATCTTCTTGACTAATAAGATTTGCACAAGTACCCCACATGTGAAAATATATCGCATCAGTGTAAGACTACCTAGTGCTTATGCTATCCACGAAATAAAACAGTGAATTACCTAATTCGTGTTTTATTGAACATAATAATAACGTTATTTATCTTTATTAACAGCTTCAACTACGACCCATAATCTTTCAAAACATCTACCTCCTATTACTATTTTCGTCATAAAATAATGATATACTAACGTCATTACAAAATCTTTTTCAGTATTTATAGTCCAGACTTGGCCCTCTACTGATGACATTGAAATATGAAGCGACTGTAACAATAGAGTAAAGGGCAAAAAACAAAACTGAAAAACTGAACACTAAATAAACAATAATAATGAAGCCAGTGAAACTGAGCCTGTCATTGAACTAAGTTCAACTATTTGACCTTAACCTTCAGAAATTCGATTCGAAATGATTTGCTAAAGGCACTATTATTTATTTAACTTTGCTCAGGGCACCTGTTACCACTTTATGTAATGATGAAGAAATTTTCAACTCCACTTTTGTGAGTATAAGTACTAGGTACAGAATTGGTGCTACATATTTTTAAGCCCTTAGAGAAGTTTTTTGCATACAATAGAGTTTCCAACATCATTGTCTGTAGATTTTAATAGAGCACTTTTCAATTCAAGAATTCTGGATTTTCCTTGCTGAATAGTTAAGTTTAAACTTTGTAATGATTAAAGAATTGAATCAGCTCATTTTGTTTGCTCCTTTGAAGAAAAGACAAATGAGCGAATAAGTTCCATTGATTGTTCTTTGTTTTAGAACAGGCTGAGAACTCTGCTCATATCTTAAACTTATATACATTGAGGTGTATTATAAATAACAAATCTTTTTCAGAACTAAGTATTAGCTGCAGGAAGTAAGCCAAAATGAGCTAATGAGTTTTGTTTTTTCAAACCACATTATCTTGTTTTTCCTCACCCATTTAGCAGTCCTTCATCCCAAATTCTCCCACAAATCTAAAACCTTGTTTTATCAAGAAAACCAGAAGTACTCTTCGAAATAAGCCGTACAGTCGGCAATGTTCTCTGATCAACCATTTTTTAATCTTACTACTAAAGGCATAAGGGTCAAAGTTGGTCCACAGCCAGCTTTGTCGTGTGTACCCAACATTGGAGATGTGGGTAGAATTTATTATCAAAGTTACGTGTGGGCTGCCCAGTCTTAAGTTATAGTGACGACGCATGCTAACTCATGTTGTTATGTATGTTACACGTTACAAGAGTTATGCTACTGAAAAATAAGACTGACCTCGTATTAAATTTGAGCTAAATGTTGCCTGCAACACTCCCTGTGGTCTTGGAATGAGGTCACATCGTTTCTTCCTGCGGTTGGTTTTAAAAGCGACTAATGAATAAATTTAATATTAGATGGTTAAACAGAGAATGTATGTACCTAATAAAGTAGCACTTTTAATGGTGTAAGTGCATCTAATGTTTCAAACATTACAAATGATTGAGCTATCGAAAATAAAGCTATGGCGATTTGCAAGTGTGTTAAGTAATGACGTTGCTATACGTTGATTTCATTAGCATCCGCCTATAGGGTCTCTACATTAACGGCCGAACCCAATAACCTATTTTCAGTAAAAAACAGATGTCAACAGAATGTTGTCCCACAATTCCGTTTCTATAGATTATTAGGACGTTAAAACCATAGATAAATAGGTTTTTCTATCTCCAGTATGCCAGAACTGGTGATAGATAGGTGATTGGGTACAGCCGTAAGAGGAGGTCATCCGTACTTATCGAGAGCAGTGGTGGCCCAGTTGTAGCGGCACTGACTTACGAGTCAGTGGGCTCGAACCCAAGAAGGCGCTTTACTTTGTGTAAATATTTTCATCACCACTGCTCTCGAAACGCTGAAGGAAATCATCGTGAGGAAACCGGCATGTCCTAGAACCAAAAATTCGGAGACATGACGTGACATCTACCAACCCGCACTGGGCCCGCGTGGTGAATTACGACCCACTACCTCTCACAGAGAGGAGGCCTGTGTCACAGCAATGGGAACATTATAGACTGATTATGCTTACGCATTCGTAATTAACTTCTGAAACAACTTTAGATAAAATCACGACTGTTTTCCTTGAAGAGCTAAGCAGAGGTGTACAATAGTCCAACCTGTAATGGATTCCAAAGGGTATTGTTTCCTTATCGCCCTTGCAAAATATCTTACCAAGATGAAATGCAGATCAAATGGAAATGAAAGAATCTGTACAATTCATTCTACAATGGCGTTTAACAGATACTGGTCGACCGAGCTCGCTCGGGTCAAAATAGAGGAAACGAAGTTTCCCAGAAATGAGACCTAGCTAGATCGATTTTTCGCCCCTTGTAAGCCTCTATATTGCAACTTTTATCGAAATCGTTAAAGCCGTTTTCGGAACGTAATTACAAAATAATATACAAATGTTGTTAATTTAACAAAAACGATTACGATACGAATGATTAGGATAACAAAAATGAAATATTTTCTTCACAATAATGAAGCCAACGCGTTAAAATATTCTCATATTTTATATTCAACATCCACCGTCATCCACAATGTAGTTCACAATAGCAATTCATATAAATTCGCTGGTTGCATGTCTTCCCTTATTATTGACCGAGTTACGGCTCCTACAAACAGGCGCGACACGCGACGCGACACAAAGGCACGTCGCGTCGCGCGACGAGCGGTGTCTTTGTGTCGCGTCGCGTGTCGCGCCTGTTTGAAAGAGCCTTAATACAGGCAACAATCGCATGCAAACTGAACATTATGTATGCAGCTTGCATCCAGCTTACTACAGCGCTGTATGTAGATACCAATATGATGTTTGAACGCTTTCTAGGTAGAGCCATAGACTAAGAAATGCAAAAGGTACACACACATACCATCATTATAGTAACTATCTGTTCCAAGAGTATCTGATAAAACTGTAAACAAACCCTGTTTAATTTAAATTCTTACGCAAAAGTCACTAAAGAAAATTACTAACACGTTCATTACATCCAAGGTTCCAACTTTATAATCTCATCACTTTTTCCAACAATTATTGTTTGAATAACATTATTAAATTGTAATTGAAAAATTATCGACGAAAATTGAGGTTATAACTTTAACCTCAATTGTTAAACATCGTTTTCGTTATACGAAAACATCTAAGATAAAGAAATAAAGAAAACAATTAAATATACTTCAATATTTACGTTCGATTTCTTTGGCGCTGAACACTAAGATGTTCCAAATTCAAAAAGGTCACCAACAATAATGGTGACGGTTTTAAAATAGAATAGTAGTTAGGTAGGTATAGTTTTCATCAAATAAGTAGGTACCTACCTAGCAAGAAATTATCATTAAGTAATTATCTGACTCCATATACAGTTTTAAGAGGGAAACTGGTGCACAGAAGTCGGCTATAAGCATTTTCAAAGGAAAGGTATTATTAGGTTAAGTATACTAAAATTGGGCGTACATCCCTGTATGCACACCAATCACAACACACAGGACCTTATGGTAGGTGAGTCTTTTTAGTAGCGGAGCTCCAATTCACGTTAGAATCTAGTCTTTAAGTAGTTTCTTCTAGTATTTAAACGTAAATAAAAAATAAAACCTTTTGTATCCAAAAATAATCCGAATTCAGTAGTTTTTGGGATTATTCATTACAAACTAGTTTTTATAAGATTAGTTAAGGAAATACCGGAACAATTAAAGTATTCGTAACAAGACTTCTAATTTTCTCAACTGTTTCTAGGGAGACGCAGTAAGCGAGGAAGAAACATCATACTGTTATAAACTCACCTAACCCAAATGATTCACGAGCAATAAAGGGCATCTGGCGCTCGGCGGCCGCTGCCGCGGCAGGATTTACATTTTAATGTCATTATCGGCTTTAGCACCCTCGAAAACTATGAAAACGACACCCATGATGAGCAATTTGAAAATTTTCACTGCCGCCATGTTGGATTTACCTTTATTTTTTTTTCAGGAGCGGCCATAAAGTTTGCATCGGGCTATACCTATGTTTTTTTTTTGTCCTAACCTGGACTATCATTCCTTGGAAAAAGGCTCCTTCCATTCTTTTCAATTCTTTTCATGTCTCCAATTATTGAGGAAGCCATCCTAGGTGTCCACCTAGGATCAACACACATAAAAAGTGAAACAAAAAAAAATACCAAAAATACAACCGACTTCCAAACTATAAAGTGAAAAATAACTTTAATTTCGGAAGTCGGTAGCAAAAAACTTAAATACTGATCAAAGTAATTTTCTTTGTAGTCGTGTCTTCGGTAAAAAATATTTTTCGACATTGAATCGATGCCAGACCACGTAGCATCAATTACTTTTTTTCAAAAATATTCAATGTACAGTTTTGACTTCGCTACAATTTTATTATATGTATAGATGTTATATTTTTGGAATCGTGTTCTCAAGCCCTTGATTTTGATATCCCACATGGCACTGGTACAAAAAAAAAAAATTCTAAATATTACCTAATGACGCCTAAGATACGCCATTTTGTTTTTTTTTAAATTAAATCCTAGCCTATAACCATTGCACGGCTTAGACGAATCCATAGACACCTCATTGTTTTATATCCATCCAGGCGTTTGGATGCTTCGAGGGTATAAAGAATACGACATACATATTATCCAGATACAAATGAAAAACATAACTTGATTCAGCGTCCATTATATTCCAAATAAACAAAATTTTATCAAATAAACTAATAAGGTATAAAACTTCTATCTACAATGAATACGTTTCATTAGTTTTCGTTTCTCAATATAATAAGAAAAAATTACCATAAATAAAATTAAAATACTATATATTCCGCGTCAATTCAGCAAATCACTTGAAAATAATGTGTAACTCCAACTTATAAGAAAGAGAATGGCACTATCGTTATTGTAATTAAATAATTAAAATATCATAATGTTAATGAAAATTACAACGTCAAAAATTACGAATTTCCGTAAAAAATGTAATAGGACTCTTAGGAACAGAATGAAACATGATACAGTCCGACTCGTCGTGAGAATGCGTTATTGACACCTGTCAGTTTCCTACTAACGAATATGTGTACACATACACCATTCCGTGGTATACGTATGGTAACAGTGTTTCACTGTTTCCTGTTTTTTTTTTTTGTTCTAACCTGCTCTGTCATTCCTTGGAAAAAGGCTCCTTCCATTCATGTCTCCAATTATGAAGGAAGGGATAGGCTAGGATGCCTAGGATAGACCAAGAGCTAGATCGAAGAACAGCTAGATCGAAGATTTTTCGTAAACTTTACGATCTAGCTCTTGGACTAAACCTACTTAAGAATTGAACTCATCATATCTTCTAAACCAAGACCAGACTAAATTTGTGACTTAGCGAAAAATTGCGACTAATTACCGACAACATTTGGAAGAAAACAGATCTTCGCTAGGTGCCCTAGCTTTTGAGATTAAATTGGGCAAAGCTGGGGAGATGCTCCTCAGATCGGCCACCTATAAACTCATATAAATATATAAATTTTGAACCAGTGACCGATAAATTCTGATATTGGGCGACAAATTACGACGAATTAGCGACTAATTTTTTGTGTTATCAAAAATCCCTGATGGTGGCCATGCCAGTGTCAGTCACACCAGAATATCACTACTGGGTTCGCTAGCCACATCCGGCAGTTAAGCTCTTATTTACCGACTCAACACCAACTCTACTCAAAATAAAGATATCGTGTATGTACAGTCAGTAAAGTCTATTAACCAATGTTGATTGTATTATTATCTAAAATTATACAAAATGACACACGAATCCATTGCTTTTCAGCTTTTTAAATTTTTATATCAGTTCGGATTTTTTATGAATATTTTGATTAATAATTGAAATATTTAAAACAGGAGTATTATTCGACGGTGCTGACCGTACTTATCCTAACATAGATAAAGTTAGTAACAATATGTTGTGATTACCTGCGTGTGCTGTAAACTTTTGTCATTGGGTTATAATAAAACACATTTTACAGCAAGAATGCTTTTATTTTCCATTAAAAACTATATATACAACATTATTGGCAGCACTCCTCCCGACATTTTTCTAAAAAAATAATCCAGAGTATACATCTTTGGAAAAGAAACTAATGATCAATAATAATTGTAGTTCTAAATAAAAACTTGTTAGTCCGAGATATAGCAGACAAATTAAATGATACCAGCCGGTCTATTCTGTTAAAATCTCACGGTGAAAACTTAGTTAGGTGAAGTCATCTGTCAATAGTGTCAATGAGCTGAAGTGAGCTGTCATTCCACTGACGCTAGGGCGTTAGTGGAATGACAGCTCACTTCAGCTAAGTTTTCACGGTGACATTCCGGCCGGCAGAGGTCCTAACCCCAACATCAACAAGACTTCTAATTTTCTCAACTGTTTCTAGGGAGACGCAGTAAGCATACATCATACTGTTATAACCTCACCTAACCCAAATGATTCACGAACAATAAAGGGCATGTGGCGCTCAGCGGCCGCTCCCGCGGCACGCTCGCTTCGCTCGCTCGCCTTCGCGCGTTAATGGTCACTGTTCTAAGCTAACCTAATCCAAATGCTACCCAACCCAAACACAACTAATCTAACCCAAATAAATAAATAAAATCATAATAGTTCGGATAACACAAAAAGATCCATAAATTGTTAGAAACATGTTTGCACTTAAATCTAAATAGTTAGATAGTAACTTAAAACTACAGACTCATTGAATATTAATTCAAATGTGAACTATAGAAAATGTTCATTATAGCATATAAAATTAGGTAAAATGAAATTATTTCAATAATTCATTATATCATTTCATCGTTAAAAAAAGTATAAATGAAATTTTTAGAGCTTTTGTTATTATTTCAAAGTTACACACCCATGTAATATACGACATAATAACAGATAGTATAAAATATCACATGAAATAATGTTCACTTGATGTAATTCATATGTTATAAAAACAAATTACTTAATTTCATGTGATCAGATGTTATATTTCATATAACCTTCTTTTGCTCTATTAACATTTAGTATAATTTTCAATTTGTATACTTATGCTCTTTTATATAACGTTTAGTTGACCTAATTTTCATTTGACCCAATTTACATATTTATTCATTTTCAGCCAATATTCTGTAATGAATAAGTAAATATCAGGAAACATCATACTGTTATAACCTCATCTAACCCAAATGATTCACCAACAATAGAGGGGATCTAGCTCCCATCGACGCGAAAACTGTTACCATGGATTCAGTACATGATTCTGAAACAGCAGAACAGTGACCAACGTGGTCAAAATGTATGGACCAGCTGTTTTTTTTTTTTTTTTCTGAATCTGTTTTGATTTTATCAGTTATAGATGCCACGGACAGCCGTGTTGGTTCCGGTTATTCCGGATCATGATTATGTTACTCATCATATATTTTAACCACAGTCTGTAACCATCTCCATGTTGACTATTCTTACAGCACGACACATAAATTTTTCCGCACGTTGTCGTTCACAAATCTAATTAACTTTACTTAATTACATGTGTGATCTTTTTTTTTTCTTTGTTATGAATGAATCCATTTGCACAAAGTTTTTGTCCACCTTTAGAACTTAAGAATGTACTGCAATTTATAGTACCTAGTCATTTTAATTACCATAACATATATCGAGATAGTTATGTTCCCAGCCTAACGCTGTGGTATGTGGTAGAGTCATCATTTTATTTTTTGTCATAAGTGATAATTGTAGTTTCTAATTTGTAATTATACAAAGTTCTCGGAAAACTCCTGTTTTCCGATAACTTGATTTAAGGGGGGAGGAGTTATGTTCCCAGCCTAACGCTGTGGTATGTGGTAGAGTCTAGACGCTGACCTGGCACCTTTTGTGATTAGGCGTACGTGACAGGACGTGTGGCGCGACCGCGGGTGGGCCAACCACCGGTCTATGAGAAAGTTTTGCGATGTATTAGAATTAAGATAGGCTAAGTTAGTTTTACATGAACTTCTGTAAAGCTCGGGTCGTAATAAACTCTTACTTCCCCGCAAACTCCGTTTCATTTGCGCTCCCGAAATCTAACTAGATCGCAATAGTTTTGAAATACAATAAATATTTTTGCTGTATGACAGTAAGAAAAATAAAAAAATATCCAATCTACCGTCCTTCTGCATAAAAGCAAACTTTAATGCGGTGTATTTTTAATAGCACGAAAAATATATATAAAACAAGGTAAGGTTTACTGACTGCAATCTTCGGGAATAAATTCTAGAATATAAAAAAAAAAAACGCGACATCATGACGACATCTCATTTTATAATTTTTTGTGAATTAAATACGATCTACGATACACATATTAGTATTACAAATTATAAAAAAAGAATTTTAAAAATACCACAGGCTTTTACAGCAATCGTCCAACCGTTTAGTTATTTGCTGTTGTTAAAAGTTAATCAAAGTAGCCGTTCTTATATTTTATGATTAACTGCTTAGCTCCATAAAGGTATAGCGTGATGATAATACAATTACAATTTGACCTGTCACACAGGGAATATCTATGCAAAATTTTAACAGAATCTATGCAGTAGAATTTGCGTGATGCTAGAACATACATACAGACAAACAGACAAAAATTATAAAAACTATATTTTTAACCGACTTAAAAAAAAGGGGGGTTCTCAGTTCGTCGGATTTTTTTATTTTATTTTATTACTCGAAGACGGCTGAACCGATTTGAAAAATTATTTTTTTGTTTGAAAGGGCATACTTCTAAGTCGGTTATAATTTTAACGCGTTGGCTTCATTATTGTGAAGAAAATATTTCATTTTTGTTATCCTAATCATTCGTATCGTAATCGTTTTTGTTAAATTAACAACATTTGTATATATTTTTGTAATTACGTTCCGAAAACGGCTCTAACGATTTCGATAAAAGTTGCAATATAGAGGCTTACAAGGGGCGAAAAATCGATCTAGCTAGGTCTCATTTCTGGGAAACTTCGTTTTCTCTATTTTGACCCGAGCGAGCTCGGTCGACCAGTATCTGTTAAACGCCATTGTAGAATGAATTGTACAGATTATTTCATTTCCATTTGATCTGCATTTCATCTTGGTAAGATATTTTGCAAGGGCGATAAGGAAACAATACCCTTTGGAATCCATTGCAGGTTGGACTATTGTACACCTCTGCTTAGCTCTTCAAGGAAAACAGTCGTGATTTTA
Source organism: Omphaloscelis lunosa (assembly GCA_916610215.1). NCBI lineage: Eukaryota > Metazoa > Arthropoda > Insecta > Lepidoptera > Noctuidae > Omphaloscelis > Omphaloscelis lunosa. The sequence goes on from OU744271.1 coordinate 5,392,657, forward strand.
TCTAAAGTTGTTTCAGAAGTTAATTACGAATGCGTAAGCATAATCAGTCTATAATGTTCCCATTGCTGTGACACAGGCCTCCTCTCTGTGAGAGTAATTCACCACGCGGGCCCAGTGCGGGTTGGTAGATGTCACATGTCTTCAAATTTTTGGTTCTAGGACATGCCGGTTTCCTCACGATGTTTTCCTTCACCGTTTCGAGAGCAGTGGTGATGAAACTATTTACACAAAGTAAAGCGCCTTCTTGGGTTCGAACCCACTGACTCGTAAGTCAGTGCCGCTACAACTGGGCCACCACTGCTCTCGATAAGTACGGATGGCCTCCTCTTACGGCTGTACCCAATCACCTATCTATCACCAGTTTCGGCATACTGGAGATAGAAAAACCTATTTATCTATGGTTTTAACGTCCGTCCCAATAACCTATCAGAGAATAAGACCCTTGTGAAACGGAATTGTGGGACAACTTTCTGTTGACATCTGTTTTTTACTGAAAATAGGTTATTGGGTTCGGCCGTTAATGTAAAGACCCTATAGGCGGCTTCTAATGAAATCAACGTATAGCAACGTCATTACTTAACACACTTGCAAATCGCCATAGCTTCATTTTCGATAGCTCAATCATTTGTAATGTTTGAAACATTAGATGCACTTACACCATTAAAAGTGCTACTTTATTAGGTACATACATTCTCTGTTTAACCATCTAATATTAAATTCATTCATTAGTCGCTTTTAAAACCAACCGCAGGAAGAAACGATCTGACCTCATTCCAAGACCACAGGGAGTGTTGCAGGCAACATTTAGCTCAAATTTAATACGAGGTAAGTCTTATTTTTCAGTAGCATAACTCTTGTAACGTGTAACATACATAACAATATGAGTTAGCATGCGTCGTCACTATAACTTTAAGAGTGGGCAGCCCACACGTGACTTTGATAATAAATTCTACCCACATCTCCAATGTTGGGTACACTCGACAAAGCTGGCTGTGGACCACCTTTGACCCTTATGCCTTTAGTTGTAAGGTTCAAAAATGGTTGAACAGAGAACATTGCCGACTGTACGTCTTATTTTGAAGAGTACTTCTGGTTTTCTTGACAAAACAAGGTTTTAGATTTGTGGGAGAATTTGGGATGAAGGACTGCTAAATGGGTGAGGAAAAACAAGATAATCTGGTTTGAAAAAACAAAACTCATTAGCTCATTTTGGCTTACTTCCTGCAGCTAATACTTAGTTCTGAACAAGATTTGTTATTTATAATACACTTCAATGTATATAAGTTTGAGATATCAGCAGAGTTCTCAGCCTGTTCTAAAACAAAGAACAATCAATGGAACTTATTCGCTCATTAATCTTTCTTGGTTACATTCAAAGGAGCAAAAAAAATGAGCTGATTCAATTCTTTAATCATTACAAAGTTTAAACTTAACTATTCAGCAAGGAAAATCCAGAATTCTTGAATTGAAAAGTGCTCTATTAAAATCTACAGACAATGATGTTGGAAACTCTATTGTATGCAAAAAACTTCTCTAGGGGCTTAAAAATATGTAGCACCAATTCTGTACCTAGTACTTATACTCACAAAAGTGGAGTTGAAAATTTCTTCATCATTACATAAAGTGGTAACAGGTGCCCTGAGCAAAGTTAAATAAATAATAGTGCCTTTAGCAAATCCTTTCGTATCGGAAATTTCTGAAGGTTAAGGTCAAATAGTTGAACTTAGTTCAATGACAATAATAATGAAGCCAGTGAAACTGAGCCTAGTTTCACTGGCTTCATTATTATTGTTTATTTAGTGTTCAGTTTTTCAGTTTTGTTTTTTGCCCTTTACTCTATTGTTACAGTCGCTTCATATTTCAATGTCATCAGTAGAGGGCCAAGTCTGGACTATAAATACTGAAAAAGATTTTGTAATGACGTTAGTATATCGAATTTTTATGACGAAAATAGTAATAGGAGGTAGATGTTTTGAAGCTGTTAATAAAGATAAATAACGTTATAATCCGATAACCTGGATTCTCTTAAGGTCCCAGAGGTTAAAGGAATTGCATTACATATACGTACCATAAATGGAACTAATGATTTGTGGTTTTTACTAATGCAAATAAGGAAGAATAATAGCATCATAAACTTAGAAAATACAAATAATTTAATGTTTGTACCTACACTGAATAACAGTGTAAGAGAGTTAAAAAGGCTAACACAAATTTTCCGCTTTTCTTTTAAAATCTAGTGAGGTATAAAAGGCTAGCTCGTAAATCACGCTTCAAACCAAAAGAAAAAGGTAATAACAGAATTTCCCTAACTTTCCCATATTTTGCACAACTCCACAACTTAAACCATATATTAGGAGTGCAGACAATTCATTTTTCAACTAGCGGACCAGTGTGGTTGGGCAAGTTTCAGTCTCGGAACTTCTAAGAAAGTTGTTCATGAACTTTTGATATTCGTAGTCGAAGCCGTTCGTCCAAACCTAGTCTTGCTTAAATTCCATAATTCGAGCGTAAGCCGCTTAACTTCGATGGTTTAAATATAGACGGATAACTCTTAAAGGTTAAAGCTTTATTAGTGGATAAGTAAACAGAAACTTTAAAATAATATTGGTTTTAGAAATGAACTTTGGGATTATGTCAAATTCTCTTCTCAACGAAAATGGCCGCATGATATTTGCTCCAAACTCGATTACTTGGCATATTACAGCAACAGCTCTTGTTAAAGTTATTAGAAATAAATCAAAACGTCTGAGCGTAACCAGTAGTTGTTAAGTTGCAATCGTTATAAATCAAACAATATCGAATTATTACAAATATTGGTACAACATTAATCATTTTGCAATTATGCCTATTGATAGTTAAGAGGCAGGTACGCATTACTTTAAAATGTTGTGTGAAACTAAACAAATATCTTCATCATAGATAAAATGCTTTATTGCAAACAAAACGAGTAGAAGATGCAATGCAATTTCAACCTTACAAGTCTTCAGAACACTTCAAAGAAATTAAAGACGCTCTTCAATACAGCGCTCTGCATTACAGTTCTAACAAATGCAAATGACACTGTCATTAATGGCGGCCGCTATATTCCGGCCGTTGTTATGTGGCGGCCGTTATTTGGCGGACGTTATCTAGCGGCCGTTATGTGGCGGCTGTTAACTGGCGACCGCTATGTTGCGGCCGTTATGTGGCGGCCGTTAAATGACGGCCGCTATGTTACGGCCGTTATGTGGCAGCCGATATTTGGCGGCCGTTATGTGGTGGCCGTGAAATGGTGCCTGCTATGTGGCGGCCGTTATGTAGCGGCCATTAAATGGCGGCCGTTATATTGCGGCCGTTATTTGACGGCTGTTATGTGGCAGCCGTTATGTGGCGGCCGTTATGTGGTGGCTGTTAAATGGCGGCCGTTATGTGGTGGCCGTTAAATGACGGCCGCTATGTGGCGGCCGTTATGTGGTAGCCGTTAAATGGCGGCCGTTATGTGGCGGCCGTTAAATGGCGGCCGCTATGTTGCGGCAGTTATTTGGCGGCCGTTATTTGGCGTTTGTTAAATGGCGGCCGTTTTGTGGCGGCCGTTATATTGCGGCCGTTATTTGACGGCTGTTATGTGGCGGCCGTTATGTGGCGGCCGTTATGTGGCGGCCGTTAGATGACGGCCGCTATGTTGCGGCCGTTATGTGGTGGCTGTTAAATAGCGGCCGTTATGTGGCAGCCGTTAAATGGCGGCCGTTATGTGGCGGCCGTTAAATGCGGCCGCTATGTTGCGGCCGTTATTTGGCGGCCATTATTTGGCGTCCGTTAAATAGCGGCCGTTTTGTGGCGGCCGTTTTTTGACGGCCGTTAGATTGCGGGCGGTATGTGGCGGCCGTTATGTGGCGGCCGTTATTTGGCAGACGTTATTCGGCGGCCGTTATTTGGCGGCCGTTATGTGGCGGCCGTTAAGTGGCGGCTGCTGTGGTACGGTATGGTACATTGGTTTCTCGCTTTCAAACACCCACACACAACATTTCTCACACATTTCTCTGGCGACTGTAATCTAATTCCAAGGGAATGTTTGTGTTGTTGAACAACCGCAGTGGAAACGGAAGTCAAGAAGGGGTGCAGGGGCTCGCGGTTTGCGGGTGTCTCGCAGGGAGGCATCCTGAGTCTTGGGTCACGTAATATATAATTTGGTTTAATCTAAGGCGTAACATGTGTTTAAAAGATGTTTTTAATGGGTAAATTATTGTGTAAGTAACAAGTGTATGTGTATTTTTATGTTGGTTAATAAAATTATTATAATTATGATTTATTATGTCTGGCGAATATGGGTGCACAACCCTCTAATATAATAATGTTTTTGTTATGTATTTTTCTTTAATCTTCATTAAATCTACAATTTTGTACCGTGCAAATTATTTATTTATACTTTTGTTATTTTTTCCTAAAAAAAAAAAAAACAAATTCTCTTCATATTATTTAAAAAAATGACATATGTTTTTTTTTAAATATTCTGTTTAATAATCATATTGTAAGTTTTTTTACACGTCATTACACAGCACACACGACATTCAATCTCCGAACTAATTGTTGCTACGTCTATAGAACATAATAATATTGGGCATTCTGTATCACACGGTGTTTGTAACGGAGCTGGAACGCTGTGATGTTCAAGAACTCAAGAACTGTCACTTTACGTCGAATGGAACGCACCACGGCTCTGCTGACCCGCGGCTGCCATCTTTTCTTCACTTTTCTTCTACACGAATTCGACGGCGCGACGTACTTTATTGTCGCGGCGAATTTTACATCTGTTAAACCACTGAAACTACTTATTATACTGAATTGTCCTGTTCTCAGCATCTTTCATTGATCTGCCCCAACATTTGGAGACCACCGACGTGAGTAAATGAAGCTTGATGATCTGGTGGCGGCGTGCTTGGCGACGTCGGCCTGTGTGCGTGCTTAAGTGAAACACGAGGCGAGCTGATGATTGGAGCTCCGCTACTAAAAAGACTCACCTACCATAAGGTCCTGTGTGTAGTGATTGGTGTGCATACAGGGAAGTACGCCCAATTTTAGTATACTTAACCTAATAATACCTTTCCTTTGAAAATGCTTATAGTAGCCGAGTTCTGTGCACCAGTTTCCCTCTTAAAACTGTATATGGAGTCAGATAATTACTTAATGATAATTTCTTGCTAGGTAGGTACCTACTTATTTGATGAAAACTATACCTACCTACTATTCTATTTTCAAACCGTCAACATGAGTCCGAAAGAATCACACTGTTATTGAATTCACTGGATGTTGGAAGGTGTAATAGCATGCTCGCGTCTCCATTGTCGACGGACGCAAGACACTTGTATAAGTTAGCAAAAATAGGATTAAGGTTATAAGGAATAATTGTTTGTACCGATGAGGGTGGCATAATCAGTTTTTGATTAAACCTTCTATAAATTAAAAAGAATAAAAAAAAAAAAAAAAAAAAAAAACCGTCAACATTATTGTTGGTGACCTTTTTGAATTTGGAACATCTTAGTGTTAAAACGTGTTAACGTAAATATTGTTTGAATAAAGACTGGCCGGTACGACGGCCCATAGTCGCGCCGCCGGCTGAATAAAAAAAAGTAATCAAATTAAAAACTTGCGAACTACAACCCGCGTTTTCGTCAATTTTCTCGGATTGTTACAAATTCATGTTTTTGTTAAAACGTGACCATTTGAAAATAGAACCATGACCATTTCAGTGTTTCTAATTAATATTCAGTTACTATAATATTCAAAATCTATAAGTTACGATTAATATAATTTAGAAACGTCATCATTTGGGTTAGGTTAGGTTAGAACAGTGACCATTAACGCGCGAAGGCGAGCGAGCGAAGCGAGCGTGCCGCGGCAGCGGCCGCCGAGCGCCAGGTCCCCTTTATTGTTGGTGAATTGTTTGGGTTAGCTGAGGTTTTTCATTACAGAATTTTAGCAGAAAATTAGTAAATATAAAAATTAGGTCAACTGAACGTTATAGAAAAGTGCATTATTTTAAAAGAAGCCTACTAAAAATTAAAGAATTAGAAGCCTTTTAACTGCTACCACATCCGCGTTTAGTGCCGACCTAGCACCATCCGATTATTATCTTTTTCGATCAATGGCACAATTTTTTCGTGGAAGAAATTTTCAAAGTATTGAAGAAGTCGACACTGCGGTGACTGAATTGTTTGCATCTAAAAATAAGGATTGGTTCTATCAAGCTTTTCGAGAATTAGCTGACAGATGAAAATATAATCCTTGATATTGTATAACCTTCCCCAGGTTATACAATATCCATGTTATACAAAATATATACCTATCCATGTTATACAATATTTTGAATATTAAAAGACGTTTCCTTAACTAAATTTTTAGTTTTGAATTTTTATATTCCTAACCGACATTATTTATGGGACAACTTAGAATTATTAGTAGGTATTTCCAAGTAATTCGGAATGGCATCGTTTGAACTACCTATCTCGTCGTCTTATGCGTCGATTACGACGCATTGGGATGAAAAATAATGTTATAGTGATTACACTGTTTTGTTTTTATTATCATCATTTGTTTATACCGCCACATGACGGCCGTAACATAGCGGCCGTCATTTAACGGTCGCCACATAACGGCCGCCATATAACGGCCGTCAAATAACAGCCGTCAAATAACGGCCGCCAGATAACGGGCGTTAGCCCGCAACATAACGGCTGCCACATAACGGCCGCCATATAACGGCCGTCAAATAACAGCCGTCAAATAACGGCCGCCACATAACGGCCGTCACATAACGGGCGTTAGCCCGCAACATAACGGCTGCCACATAACGGCCGCCACATAATGGCCGCAACATAGCAGCCGCCATTTAACGGCCGCCACATAACGGCCGCCAAATAACGGCCGCTACATAACGGCCGCCATATAACGGCCGCCAAATAACGGCCGCCACATAACGGCCGCCACATAACAACGGCCGCAACATAGTGGCCGCCATTTAACGGCCGCCATTAATGACAGTGTCATTTGCATTTGTTAGAACTGTAATGCAGAGCGCTGTATTGAAGAGCGTCTTTAATTTCTTTGAAGTGTTCTCAAGACTTGTAAGGTTGAAATTGCATTGCATCTTCCACTCGTTTAGTTTTAAATAAAGCATTTTATCTATGATGAAGATATTTGTTTAGTTTCACACAACACTTTTAAAGTAATGCGTAGTATGCTAAAAAGTCTTCGGATAGATGATGCCGATATTTCTTCCATAACAGAACTCGGTTTGAGATTCTACAAACATTAAAATGATGACAAACAAATGCCGCAGACGACTGGGATTGTCGCTGACGCTGGCCTCCACCCGGTGTTGGTCACCGTCAAAAAGGTGACGTCTACCAGTGGCTTATTCCTAGACTTAAGTTCGGCGTTTGATACTGTAGAACATTGCATTCTAATTGATAAGTTAGAGCATTACGGAATGACCCTTGCTAAATAGAGGAACACCTATTATTTACTTCGAAATATGTTTACTTCTCACTCTTACTAAAGCGGTTAGCTACGCTAAAAAGAGAAGCACTTAGTATTTATTATCCCTAAAAATACAGTTGTTGGTCTTACAAGAAGAAACTTTAACGAAAAAATGTGAAATTAGGTCGTGTTACCTGTTGCTGACCTGTTACTATTTAAAAAAAAAACTTAAGACGAATATAAATAAAGAAGATATTCAATTGATATATAAATAGTATTTATCATCCGTACAAAAATAACAGGCTGTTATTTAATAAAAGATATTTGGATCTGTTATTTTTGTGTAACAGTAACAGCGATAACAGATATCGTGTTTAACCTGTTACAACACATCTCTAGTATTTATGCTTATGTTTATGTAGTTACGGAACCACAGCCGTTACAGATTTTGCGTGTATAAGCACTTTCGCCCATCACGATCTGTTCGGTCGCTGAGCTTGCATACTTCATAGAATACGACTGTTTAGTTCGTTGGTTCGCGATTTACATCTAACTCTGTAACACGTCTCATCATAGAATTAATTAATTATTTTACTTTTTTGAAGTGAAAACTTCTTTAGGCGCATTGGGCATTTTTGTGGTGGGACTAAACTATTGATTTCGCGACACCATGACGACACCTCATTTTTGTAAACGCGATTGTGTTCTTTATTTATATTATGTTACGGATCAATGTTCTATGCAAATATTTTTACTTTAAAAATTTCGAAGTTTTTTTTTTGTAAACGCGATTGTGCTCTTTATTTAGATAAGGTTACGGAGCAATGTTCTATACAAGTATTTTTCTTCCACCAAGTCAATCTTGTACAAGGTTTCACTTCTGTCAGTACTCCCGGAGTGCCACCAATTTTTTAAAGTCCTTCAACTACTATGTTATTTCTCTATGTGTTTTACCATGTAAAACAGATAGAGTTTACCAAGTAAATTGTTAAATGCTCCAATTAGTAATGATTTTCTTTCTTTTTGGTGGTAAAATTCTATTAATTTCTGAAATACATTGCAAACTATAGTTTTGTATAATTTAGAAGCATTTTTATTTTAGTAAATGTAAGACCATGGAGCCGTTTATTAAGTTATTAAGATGTATGTTGACTTGAAAGAGCATGGCAGTTGAGAGTATGTCATGCTCACTTAAATATCTCGCTGATGGTGGCGAGTGTGTTGGATCATTCGGTTCCCTACAAATAATAATATTCAATTAGTCTTTAGTTTTAAGTTACTAACAATAGTGATTTAAGTGCAAACATGTTTCTAACAATTTATGCATCTTTTTGTGTTATCCGAAATATAATGATTTTATTTATGTATTTATTTGGGTAAGGTTAGTTGGGTTTGGGTTGGGTAGCATTTGGGTTAGATTAGGTTAGGTTAGAACAGTGACGATTAACGCGTGAAGGCGAGCGAGCGAAGCGAGCGTGCCGCGGGAGCGGCCGCCGAGCGCCAGATGCCCTTTATCGTTCGTGAATCATTTGGGTTAGGTGAGGTTATAACAGTATGATGTATGCTTACTGCATCTCCCTAGAAACATCATTCAACCATCTTCACAGATAGTTTTCTAATAAGTACGGAGGCGCCTCCGCGGCCACTGTTAGAAGCGGCATTGTCAACACTTCTATTATAAACTAAGCGTGTCACCGTTTACTCGCACTACGACATGAATAACGTTTAAAAACTGACGGCCTTTAATTATTACGCATTATTATTATTTGCGTGTTATGATATTGCCGAACTATCCGGCAATATCATAACACAGGAGTACTATTGCTGCTTCTCCAACAATCGAGGAATTCTATAATTTCTTGCGAAATCGTGCTGACGTTTTAGAGACCTTGCAGTATCAATAATGTGTATTATTCTGAATGTTCATTTATAATAAAATTGATAAAAATTAGGTTTTAGTGACAGAAACAAATCGCTGTAAATCCGACTCCATGCATTCTTGTCTGCCCTACTCCCTAGAGTGTAATTTAGAATCGCGTAAGCGTGGAGGGGCGAGGCGGCCAGCGAGTTTAGAAGCAGGTGGTTGTAACGCTCACCGCCGCGGCTGAGGCTGGCCGGCGAAACATATTTTAAATAATTTCCTATAATCTCCGTTACAACTGTTTTTTTGAGTAACAGGAATCGTATTTTCAAGAATCGAATTTGAAGAGTTCTAATTTATCCAAGTTAGTTTTGAATGTCAATCCATAGCTGTCAAGAGCATAACTCATAATAGAATCTACTAATGGCATGTATTAATAAGTTAACCTTAAAGCTTAGGTGATACATTTTATGTAATAATATTCTTAATTTACTACAAATATAGTCCATGTGTTGGGACCAAGAAAAGTTCTCATCTATTTTCATGCCAAGGTAAGTTACACAGTCAACTCTTGCAATAGGTCTACATTTACAGTCCAGTAAGTTGTTATGGTGGCACATATAATCATGGGTAAATAAAAGTGGAGTCGCAGTATGAGGTCGTAAATATGGCGAATGAATTAACATTAATTTAGGTTTATCAGCGTTTAATATAATGCCACTTTTATAGGCCAGCAATGGGGCGGTAGTTATTAATACAGTTTCTATTCCCTCCCTTATGTACTGGATGTACTAAAGCTTTTTTCAAGCACAAGGGGAATATACCGGTGCTGAGGCAAAGATTAAATAAGTACGTTAGTGGGGGAACAAGCAACGTTTTAGAAACTTAGTAGAAATGCTGTCCCATCCAATAGCAGCATCAGTTTTCAGAGACCCGAGCAGCGCTTCGACCTCACTCTCATCAGTGTCAACCATCACAAATTAGTGTAAGAGTGAGAGTGCGCAGGTGTGGGATTAGTGGCATGCAGTGGGCCTTGGATATTACTATGGTGAGTAAAAAGCACTCGCAAGATTTCTGCCTGCAAATGTCGACAAAAAAAATCGTTAACGCAGTCTACCGATTGTTGGGGAGAAGCAAAAGGAACAAGTCAGTCAGTAGTTGGATTTTTTGTAACTTCCGTGTTTGTGAGAGAATGAGAAGAGAATAAAGAAATCGAAAGAAGCAAAGCATATAAAGCCTATTTGAGTTCTTACCTGTAACGTTCCCACTGCTGGGACACAGGCCTCCTCTCTGTGAGAGGGACTGGGCCGTAATCCACCACGCGGGCCCAGTGCGCGTTAGTGGATTGGTTGGTTTTAATATCGCGTAGGTATTTTGCATGCAGGATGATAGAGACACTCGTGGCTAGGGAACAACCGCATGAGTCGATGAAGGTTAAGCTACGCTTGCCGCGGTTAGTCTGGATGGGTGACCGTCTGTTTAATACTGAGAATTTCTCCAATACTCAGTTTTGACCAGAGTGAGACTCACGTAACAAGATTATATAAATTTAAGAAAACAATTTTATTACAAGCAATATAATTTATTTTAAAAGTGCGAAATGAAATCTACAGTAGGTTTGAACATTGTGCATTGTTACTTAGATACAATATTAACTCTATCAATACAAAATCAGTCGAGAGGTGTAGTGCGACACCCGGTTGGAACGAAGTTCCTTTAGCTTTTGCAGTGTAACATTTTGACCGACACGACACTGTTACATAAAAAAGGTGTCGTGTCACTTATTTTGGTCTAGCTCTCATTCGCTAAGTGTGCAGACATGCGATAAAGAACTTCATTCCAAAAACCGTTTCCAATCGTCGAATTATTTAATCATTGAGTACTATCTCCAAATGGTGGATATCCTTACAGTTCCCGTAGGTATTCAGAACATCTCTTGTAAACTGTGACGAGCTTAGCAGGATCCCCATTGTTGTGATATTCATCTGCAAAATAACACAGTTTCATTATAAGGTTAAGGTTGTCAACTTATACTGAGATCGGACAAAGAAAATTATAAATCAAGTCGAAAATGGTACAAGCTTTTGAAATTATTCTTCTATCCTTGTCACGGAAAACGATCATTGCACTGAATGGCGCGAAGTTACTAAGACGTTCCTGTGTTGTGACGTCAGATGCTACTAGTTCTGTCTCTGTCTAGCATAGACTTCAAAATGCATAAAATGTTGCAATTTTTGAGATATTTAAACATTTTTATTAATGTGTTTTTTTTTCTGGGTTTCGAAAAATCCACAAAAATGAAAATTCAGGATTGCTTAAATTACCGGATTACCTAGTAACTAGATGGTGATAGTGGCAGATGAGGGGTTCGAACCTAGGACTACATGCTCAGCAGTCGCGCTTCGGGCCACTGGATCAAAGAGGCAGTACAGTAATAAGTTAGGTAAACTTACTTTTTTGATAAACTTGTATATAGCTTCCATCTGAAGCTGGTCGGCTGGTGGTGACAACGTCTGAAATCACGAAACTACAGTCAGTCAACAGTAGTTCAATGAAAGACATACCAGTAACATAAACATAACATCACGCATGTAATCTCCGTAGGGTTGGGCAGAGGTGTACCTTAGTATAATTTCCCCTACCAAAAATCGCTCAACGCGCCTGAATAAGATTTCGCTTCAAAAAATTTGAAATTGCCCTTCAATACCTATCTCTGTAACCAGAAGTTTCCCAGGTACGCTCCAGTCAAAACTATGATCACTCGCACTTCGTTGAACGTATTTTTGCAATAATATGTAGTAAGAGATTTAATGTATACAATGCAAAAGATAGTCTTACAATCTTCAGCAGGCCGAACGATATTTTCAAATACTAATCAATTAGTTTACGCGCTCTTGTGGTTGTGGAGTAGGACCAGCTTTACGGACAGCAGGACGTAAGCAGATGGGGCAGGGGATCCAACCCAGGAGCATCTGCTCATCACTCACACTTGCGGCGTCTCCTAGACCAACGAGGCAGTACCCCACGAGCTACTAGTCATATAATAGGATTGGTAAACTTACTCTTTTGACTCGGTATAATAATATAATAGCTTCCATCTGTCTCTTTTTCGTATTCAGCAGTACCTCCATACGTTGACTGAGTAGCAACATCCGACTCCGTATCGGTGGTAATGGTGGTTTCGGTTGACGTAATATAATCAGCTGCAATCACGAAACTAGTCAGGTGCTTATTCTTGATATGGCTACAATTTGGTCAGCGTCAGTTGAACAACAGTTTAAAGTTTCGAGACATGATTTGAATGAAACTGTCTAATTATTACGTATTTTCACAAACATTATTGTTTGGTGTTAAATTAACCTGCCTGTAAAATAGATGCTTAACGCGAAGGAATTCGGATTGCTCGAGTTGAGATGTATTTTTTGTTAGGGTTTTATCACTAATCAAACATTTGAAAGCAAAAACATTTAGCTTTTTAATAGAAAATTAACTGTCTCAACAAAAATTATTAGTGTCATTTTTGTGTGCTGAAAGTGATATACTTAACCTAATTACCACAAAAAAAAAATGATTACCTAAATAAAATAAAGAACATGATTCTATATCATCATATCTTCGACTTCCTGACAGATTTGCATAGATATTTTTTATTGTTAATAGACAGTTCTAAAAAATATTTTAAGATAAATTTTAGGTGCCACTTACAAAAGACGTCAGAGTGAAAAAATAAAAATGATAAAATCAGGCATATTTATTTTTCTATCATAGCGATATCTTTTCTGTTTCGCCTTTGCAATACCTTGTCTATAATGTCAATAAATTTCAAAAACAAATTTTAAAATATTTTCATCACATCGTTTATTTTGGCGTTTTTCTGAAAAACCCAAATATTCGAATAAACATTATAACTATATTTTAAAGTATATTTAAGATCCGAGAGTTCCACTCTCGCATTCAAAATAGTTCATACTTTCGATTAATAGAATGCAACAGTGATATCCCTTTTTTGAGGCATTTTTCATATTGTGCACTGGTGCGGCCTACCGTCTCTACCTAGGTACGGTACACTCCTTTCATAGTGGTACCTACCTAGGTACCGTACACAATTTTCATCACCGTACCTACCTAGGTACAAAAGTGATATCCCTTTTTTGAGGCATTTTTCATATTGTGCACTGGTGCGGCCTACCGTCTCTGCCTAGGTACGGAACACTGTTTTCATCGTCGTACCTACCTAGGCAGGACGATTAAAGGAGTGTTATAGCTGTTAAGATAGATAGATAAAATACTCTATA